>OX465548.1:4239206-7074073 GCA_950022955.1 Xestia ashworthii | reverse complement strand
CCACAGGGATGGAGAGTAAAATTATAGTGGAAGGTTTTAAGCAATCTTTGGCTACCCACCGTCTGTATGCTTCGGTTTAAAGAAATTTATTTCTCAAAAGAACATACCTAAAATCATACAACTATAGTCCTAGGGGACAACTATGGTCCAAATTCACTCAGTCACATAATCACATTTAAAACTACGCGCACCGACATCTAGCGTGAAGTTATGGAAGTTTTTAGTTGTTAATGTCATACGTAACGTGTTTTGATCGATTTTGCATAGATGGCACTACTTGCATCCGATCAGTGAGCTCAACCGATGTAAACGAGTTTGTGCACGTTTTTGTTCACTGCGAACTTTAATTTGAAAAAAAATTTGTGTATTGTTCTGTTCCTGATTTTTATGGTTGATCGGTAAGTTATTCATACACTAAATTAAATGTTGTTATTTCTCAAACAGTTACTTAGTTCAAATTTAGTGATTTTTTTTTTAAATTTCGTACTATGTTTTCAACTTTAGTCCAGGTTTTTTTTTGGACCATATTTATAAACTACCCTATGGTTCTTTGCAGAACGAGTTGCGATGTCTAGAAGAAAGCCAAGGGGCCCGGTCTTATAAATATTATAGTGAACGGCAGTTGCAACTTTGTATTTCTGATATAGAAAATAAAGTACTCACTCAAAGAGAAGCTTCTGCAAAATACAAAATACCGAGAAGTTCGATTATTTTAAAACTTAAAGCAATCAAACTGAACAAGGTCAGAAACCCTGGACGGCAATGCGTTTTTGCTGAAGATGAAGAAATATCATTTGTGGATCATGCAATAGAAATGTGCAAATTCGGATTTCCCATTACGGTGTTCGATTTGCGTTGCATAGTAAAATTGTACTTGGATAAAAAAGGTCGAATAGTGCCCCAATTCACCAATAATTTACCAGGTCGAACATGGGTACAATGTTTCCTTAAGAGGCACAAAAAAGAACTATCACAGAGGTTGTGCAGCAACATTAAACGAGTTCGTGCTGCGGTCAATGAGGAGACGATTAAAGACTATTTCAACCATCTTAAAGTAGAAACAGAGGGAGTTCCACCACATTTGATATATAATTACGATGAAACAAACCTAGTGGACGATCCCGGGAAAAAGAAAGTGCTCACAAAACGAGGAACTAAGTATCCGGAGGCAATCAAAAATTCCACGAAAGCTGCATTTAGTTTGATGGTATGTGGTAATGCGGCTGGACAGATTCTTGCACCTTACGTCAACTACAAGGCCGATAATATGTGGGATACTTGGACAGAGGGTGGGCCACCTAATACTCACTACAACAGATCCAGTTCAGGATGGTTTGACACGCACAGTTTTGAAGATTGGTTTTTTACCACACTTTTACCTGTACTTCGACGAGAAGAGGGAAGAAAAGTGGTAATTGGCGACAATTTAAGTTCCCACATTAGTCAAAAGGTCTTAGAGGCGTGTGAAAAATATAACATTGCATTTGTTGCTTTGCCACCAAACAGCACGCACCTGACTCAACCCCTCGACGTTGCGTATTTTAGACCACTAAAATTACATTGGAGAAGAGTTTTAGACGAGTGGAAGAGCACGAGGGATGGTCAAGTTTTGCCCACTATTCCGAAAAATACGTTTCCTTCTTTGCTGAAGCGTTTGTGGGAGAGTGTGATGCCGAGAACTGAAGCCAATCTGAAAGCTGGATTTTTAAAGACTGGCATTTATCCAACAAACGAGACCCCGGTATTACAACGCTTGTCAACTTACAGAGAAATAGAAACAGAAAATGTTGATCCAAGCCTGGTATCAGAGTCATTTGTAGAGTTTCTTGAAAATAAAAGAAATACCGTTGTCGGTCGTGCGGGAACTGGACGAAAAAAGAAGTTAAATGTACCCGCTGGAAAAAGTATCACTGCTGAAGAATTGAAAGCTATATCAACCACACCTACGACATCTCAAATGAAGCCATCTAAAAAGAAACGTCGAGTAATGTCTGTAGATAGCGATACCGATGATTCCATAAATGAAAATGTCATAGAATTTGCAAACGATTCTGATTCCGATCGAACTTTCGTTGAAGGACTTGAAGATGAAGATCTAGTAGAATTTAAAGACAAAGAAAACGAGTCTCCAAATTGCGTCGCCACCTCGTCGAATTGCGAATTAATCCCAGAGGAAAATGATTTCGTCGTTGTCGAATATGAAGGCGAGTTATGGCCTGGCCAAATACAAACCAAAGAAGCTAATGGGGCGTATGTAAAGTGCTTGACACGCTGCGGGCTTTCTTGGAAGTGGCCTGAAAAGGATGACGTGATTTTTTACCCAACCAATAAAATTAAATTTAAAATTGAAACGCCAAAGAAAATGAGCACAAAGAGAGCTTTATTCAGGGTTCCTGAACTAGAAGACAAGTGGGGAAAGCCTAAAAAATAACTTCTTTTGTTTTTTTATTTAAAATACAACTGTTTTTTTCATAAACCTAACTAAATATTTGGTCTGATTATTAATTTCTTTCATTAATAGTTCAATGAGTGAATTTTTGTAACAATATTTGGAAAATTAAAAAAATTTGACTAATATAATGTTTTATTTTTATTTTATTTGTATTTACATGGCCTATTATTATCAGAGTTACTTTCAAGTATAGTCCAAATTTAATATAAAAGCGTTTTCAGTGCCATTTTACGGTAGGACTATAGTTGAAAACACCGCAGACAACAATGGTCCAAAAAAAAGTAAAAAAAAAAAATTAAATGATAATACTTGTTTGATGCTGTTAGGCGCATGTTAATCGTCGCTATACTTACAAATAATAAAACCACAAAGATTATTTGAAATAATAATAGTTTAGAGTAAAACCAACAATATGTTTGACTATTGCGAAATTTGGACCATAATTGTATGATTTTACGGTACATAGTTTACTTAAATATGATAAACTTAGCATAACATAAAAACTTAAGTAGTAAATTACTTGTCGTTCGAACAATCGAGTACAAAATGTACGAGTAGGTGGCATATTATTGTTGGTTGGCCAAAAACAACAGCCCAGAGTGGGAGAAGTTATTTGATGAATTCCCATACTTTAAAAACAACTTATCAGAGTTCTTCAGGTCGGAAACAAAAGATACCCTAAAAGGATTGATTAAGAATTTAGCAAACAAGTCTATTATTACAAAAATGCTGGGACTGAAGAGTAAAGTAAGACAAAAAAAAGAAAATTAAGACGCAGAGGCATAGCTGAGATCATAATAATAATCAAATTATGTTCCTTTGTTGTCGATAGAAACTCTAAGATTAAAACATAATTAGTTTTAAATACTTTGAATAAAAAATGTGAAACAATAAAGATGTTTAACTACCAGCGTAGTTTTATTTTGCGTCATGTAACCTCAGCTTATGTTTTTTTGCTGTGTCCGTTTAGTGACTATCCCAATTTATAAGTTTTAGTAAGTTTGTATTTGTTTTACATAGTGCTTTTACTTTATATCTGTTTGGTTATATTGTTTTGGCCGCTTACAATATTGAACAATAAAAACTATTAAAAACAAATCATTTTATTAAAGAAATATTAAAAATCAATCTTCATAGCATCACTTGTCACAAAATCGAAGTTCAAACTTTATTTTAGATGAAATAGAATTCAATTCAAGGTTATTATCTATTTTTTTCGATGGATTATAATATTCAGTAGCGATCGAGAATGAAAATTGAGTCATATTACTTAAAACAGGTCAATTTATATGTCGTCACCAAAGTGACTACTGTTTCACTACCATGTCCATTTATTTTCCGTTTTTAACATGCAATAATTTAATAATCAAACGAACTTACCTGAAGTGAAGTTCGATTTTAATTATCCTGTCTTCGTCGAAGAGATTTAAATGTTTACCTGTAGTAGCCCCGCTACGCTTCGACTCACTCGCACATAGTTTAGCGCCATATGAAAGAAAGAGATAGCACTATCCCCATAGGCGCTTGATCACCCTACTAAAACATTCCTCATTCAGTTCAGAGTAGGTACCGGTCTACTGGACGAACTATAACATTGTTTAGGGAAATGAAAGGTCCACCTGAATGTCAGGGTCGGGAGGGACCTTAAATCTCTTCGACGAAGACAGGATAATTAAAATCGAACTTCACTTCAGGTAAGTTCGTTTGATTATTAAATTATCCTGTCTTCGTCTTCGAGATTTAAATGTTTACCTGTAGATGTTTAGAGATAGACATTTATAATGTTATAGGTCGGACTAAAATTACAAGATGAATTCATTAAGTAAATAATACATATTGTATTCTTGTTTCAATTAATAAACAAAAAATAAATAATCTTAATGATTATAACCAAAAAAATAAACAAAACTTCCTTACTGATTATGATTACTGAGAACAGCGTTTGCAAATTCACAATTTGTTTGAGCGATTGGCCGATTATAAAATTAGCAAAGGTGGCATATTGATCTGACCACCCAGCGGTTCTCCTAATGACATTGACTCTGATTCCTGCTTGATGTGCATCAGAAGATGATGCATGCCGAGTACTATGGGCACTGAATATTTCAGTGTCGATGCCACTAACAGCCAAACCCTGCTTTATCCATCGCCCTACTCGTACAGTTTGCGAAGTACTTCTTTTGGTGGATGTAACATTCATGTAAGTTATTAAAGTCTCTGCAGGACAGATTGCAGGATGCTTTCGTAAAAAAGGAAGGTCAAGAATTGGTTGGGATTTACCTAATCAAATCAGTAATAGTGATTAAAACTTTGTCTTGATAGATCATAATATTGGGCAACCTAATCAATGAGAGCGTCTGACATCTTTGGCCTGTTGATAAAGTCAATAATACAACCGATTTTTTGCTCAACTGCTCCAAACATAAACTATCGCTGGGGTATAAATCACGAAAATAATTAAGGACGATATTGGAATTCCATGTACAATTATACTTAGGGAAGGAAGGCTTCAACTAAAGAATCTTTTGACACGTTCGTCCACATTATTTCCGGAAATAAGTGATTGTTAAATGTTCCATACATAGAACCATTTGTGAAACGTTGAGGCAAAAATTCTAGCAAATCATGTACTCAGATCCGGAACGGATCTAATCCCTTATCGTGACAATATAACCACCATCGTTTAAAGCTAGATTAGCAGCCGGATGACGCCTGCAAGATAATTCTAAAAATAGTTGTTTAATTTTAAAGCAAGGCTAAAAATATAATTATTTTAAACTACCTGACCCACGCAAGTTCGTCTACCTACGTCGATCATAAAAGGAATAAATTTTCCCCGTTTTAGTGAAGGAAGGCTTCAACTTAAACACTCCCATAAAGAATGAAAGATGTAAATATTTCACTTACAGCAAGAGATGTGAATACTGGGAACCATGCTTGAGATGGCCAATGAGGCACTACAATTATGCCGGTTGCCTCATCAGCAACAATCTTTTGCAGAACCTTTAAAATTAGTGAAAATGGTGGGAACGCATAAAAGAACATTATCCCATTTAATAATAAAAGCGTCCACGTTGTATGCATAGGGATCGCGCTTCCATGATATATATTTTTTACATTTAGAGTTCGTTCTTGATGCAAAAATGTCCATCTCAGGTTCACCAAATTTTGAAACACTAGTATTAAATGATGTAAGTGCAATTCCCACTCAATATCCATGTTTCTTGACTCTGTGTCTGCTTCAATATTCTGGGATGACGCTATGTAGGAAACAAAAAGGAATATCTCCCTTTATTAACACCACGTCCATATTCTACGAGCAATTTCATTGAGATGTGGGTATTGCACTCCACCCATTCTATTTATGTAAGCGATCGCCGTCGTATTGTCAATGCGTAGGAGTACTTATGTGACAATTAGTGACCTTGTTCGCGAAAGATTTAAGTCCAAAATAGGCTGCAAGGAGTTCCAAATAGTTAATATGACTAGGATGTCTTGTGGCTGGGACTGTAACTTGATTTAATTTTCATTTAATTGGCCTACTTGAAATAAATGCTTTGATTTTGATTTTTACGCTCGTCTTTTGTCCACGAACATACTCTCTTAAGTGTCCCTTCGCGCAAAAAATATTGTTATTACTTGTCTTAATAACTGTACCAAACGTTGATAAAGTTTATAGTTCCACACAAAAAGAAACGTGGGACGAGTTGCACAGTGAAAATATTATTTATTTTGAGTTTCATCAACTCGTCCCAAATGGGCCGTGGACATGTGGGACGATTTGCTGATTTTGGAGTTTAAATGAAAACCTAAAAACTGACAATGTTGGCTTGGTACCAGTGCACTTTTCTCATAGTTTATTACATATCCTAAGTTCACTAGGCACTTAATACTTTCGTGAATGTTCTTTAAGCATTCTTCATAACTGTCTCCGAAATAACAACTGTCATCTAAATAGAATACTGATTTAAAAACTCGACATCATAAAAAAGTAGAAACTGGTTTCATAAGTTTTGTAAAAACACGTGGAGTTGAGCTCAATCCTAAAGGTAAAAAAGCAATAATTCGTACAGAATATTATCAAAATAAAATCTCAAAAACTTTACATGATTATTGTGAATAGGTATCAAAAAGTATGCTTCTTTAAAGTCCAAGTTAACCATGTAACATTAACTTCACAGCTGTCCTAACCTCTTCCATCTTAAAATGGCTAACATCGACAAATGTAGAATCAGTCGTTTTTCACCATTACTCTTAGGAATGATAGAAATACTAGAAACAAAATGATCGCGGGTAGGATTACATTTACGTATGACATTCGCTTGCAACAAACGATTCAATTCTTGTTTAATATAAAACCTGTCATTTTCGAGAAAGACGTTTTTGGAATCATACCCGGATGTTGTACAGGATTCTTAAGAAAGGGAATTTTATAACCAGAAATGATCTCAAGAATCGTTTTGTCATTAGTAACCTCTTTCCAAGCTTCAATATAATGCCTTAAGCGGCCAGCATGAGATTATACCTGAGAAGTTACTGCTTCGTTATGGGGGCCTCTCCCGCTGGCTTGCGGCGTGATGCAGGGTGCTGGTGAGGGGCAGGCGCCTGCATTGACCTGCGGCGGCGGTAGTTAAAATTCGATCCTGGCTTTAAAAAGGTCTGGTCAACCATTGGAGTAACAAGAGATCTTCTAGTCTCAGTCTCCAAGTAATGAGAATCTGACAACAGCTTTGTCGCGTCTGTAAGGAGACGAAGGATATCGGCAGTGTCACTGGATTTGGTCAATATACCTGACATCGTCCTTCTTAAGATAGTAAGAACGTAGCCCATTTGTGATTGCTTCTTCTGAATCCTGACGTCACGATTTTGTGCGGACTCATTTAGCATTGCAGTTAATTGAGGATTAAGCGCTGGAGCTTTAATTAAGGGACGATTTCTTGGAAGTAGATATAAAGGGTGTAAAACACCTCTTCACGAAGCCGAAAGGCACTTGTTCTCCCCATCATTGCGATCATTTTTTGGTTCCACACCATACCTGGGAACCTTCTAGTTACGGAGATATGGGGGGCCAAACTTACAACTTTTTGACAAGTTTTTTTTTTTTTTTTTTTTTAAGTACAAGTTTTTTTTTTTGTAAGACTTTAACTTTTAACACCTCCACGACCCCCTTTTTTTTAAGGCCATCTTTAAGGATAGGGTCCCATCTCTTCGCTAAATCAGCTACAATATCAGGACGCCAACCGGCGGTTTCAGCTTCGAAATCCCCTAGAGCCCTTAGGAGCTCGGGATCTGCGATAGGAGGAACATTATCGCCATTTGTATTATCGTCATCGGCCGGGGCTGTCACACCTTGGGGGTCAGCTGGCTGTGATGTACTTCCCCCCATTGTAAAAAGTTCGGGTGTCACGGGTGACGCACACCGTGCAGAGGTGCTTGGCTCATCCACGGGCCTTGCTGAGTCAGCCGCTATGTCATCCGTCACCACAGCCGTCGGCATAGGCGAGCGGTCAGGTGACGAAAGCCTAGACGCACCGCTGTCCGATATTTTTGGTTAATATCTCGTATTAACTCTAATATAAACACAATATCTAGGTCAATATCTCGTATTGACTCTAAAAAAAAGAAAACAATAGGTCAATATCTCGTATTGACTCTAAAAAAAAGAAAACAATAGGTCAATATCTCGTATTGACTCTAAAAAAAAGAAAACAATAGGTCAATATCTCGTATTGACTCTAAAAAAAAGAAAACAATAGGTCAATATCTCGTATTGACTCGAATGTTTGATGTACCGTCTAACATCTCGTGTTAGATCTAAGGTACCATTGTACAAATAACTATTATAAATGTAAGCTTTGTATTTTGCACTATAACAATGATCACTTAATTTTTTTTTTTTTTTGTGGGTACTTGGTACATACCTTCAATAGACATAATTATGACGTCTTTTCTTGGATAAATTTTGTTCATATTTCTTTAATTTTCTTCGCTATTTATCTTCTTTACTGTCTTCATGCTTCCTTTTTGGCATTTCTTAAGATTTTTGCACTGTTTGACAACAATAAAATCCGAAAACAGAAATATTTATTTCACTATGTGCGGTAGCTGCGCGCGCACGGAAACGAATGAGGAATGTTTTAGTAGGGTGATCAAGCGCCTATGGGGATAGTGCTATCTCTTTCTTTCATATGGCGCTAAACTATGTGCGAGTGAGTCGAAGCGTAGCGGGGCTACTACAGGTAAACATTTAAATCTCGAAGACGAAGACAGGATAATTTACAATATCATATGATTTTTAATCCGTCACACTGTGTAGTACCTTTAAACATCTTACAAAAGCAACTTTAGCGAAGCGAGTAAAAATATAGGTACTCATATTTTTATCAGGGTACACTTTTAAGTGAAAAATACAAGTATGCAAAAGTGTATGTAATAAAGTATGCAAAAAAAACAGTAATGAGTATAAGGTCTGTGATAAAAAAAAACCTATCGCTAAAAACAAAGGCGATGAATGACCAGAAATTCAACGTCTATTTGATAATATAATGCTGGCTCATTACCATGCCTTTGGAAACCACACTAGATGTAAACCATACTTCTGCCAGAAACAGGGCGAACAAGAAAACACTTCAAACGACTTCTTCTTTGGTTCACTACGGCAACGAAATTCTTTACTGATTCAAAATATAACAGGCCACGCTCGAAGTCTCACACATCTTGGCAAAAAGTCCACAAGAAGAAAAAAAAGACGTATTATTTTCACAAAAACAGATGAAAGTTATGGATACCTGTGTAATAAACCAGATATGCCAGAAGATGTTCTTAAAAATATGAAAGACAATTTTATTCTTTCGCTAAAAAAGCAGACGAAGAACGAAGTTTGGTAGGAAAAAAAAACGATTCTTCAAAAAAATATTAGTGAGTTGACGGAACTTCGGAGGTCGCTGCTGACAGCCTCCAATTTTGGCCGCGTCATAAAGAAAAGACCAAATACTGGATGCGCCAATTTGGTTAAAGTATTATAAAATATGGATCACATTTCCTCAATCAAACATGGCCAGCAAAACGGAAAAATAGCCATAAAATGTCCAAACAAGAGAGTATTGAAATTGCGCCTTGTTTAAAGTTGGCAGGTTGTTTAAAGACTCAGAGTTGCCTTATCTTGGAGCAACACCTGATGGTATCTGTGGTGAAGTTGCCAGATATGAAATTAAATGCCCAATCAATGCGTACAAGTTGGGCCTGAATGAGGCTATCAGCAAAAAAAGTAAATGTTTGGGTAAAAGACAAAGAAGGGTGCCTGAAAATAAACACCAATCACAACTGGTATTATCAAATCCAGGGCCAGCTCCATGCCTCAAAGAGATGTCAGCAGAAGAGAGGGGCCCGCAAGGGCCGAAGCCTGCCGGGGTTGCGGGACTGTTCGAAAGAGATACCGCGGCCCCGGAACATAAAGGGCGAGGAACGAAAATGGATGGGTTTTAGTCAGTAAGAGTCTGACACTCCCTCCCGCTCCGCCAAGAGTGGGAGAAGTCATTTGACGATTTCCCATCCTAAAAAAAAAAAAAAGGGCCAGCTCCATATTACAAGACGGTAGAAATGCTTGTTTGCAGTATGGTCAGGAGAAAAAGAATTAAAAATAGAAGTAATAGAAAAAGATGACCTATTTTGGGAACAGAAAATTAAACAAAAATTACAATCATTTTACCTAACTCACCTACTGCCTGAAATAGTAGACTCGAGATTCTCACGGAACCTGCCTATAAGAGATAACAGCATGGTCTTGATATAATCTGAATAAGTTGAAATATCATTTCTTCTTATAACTAAGGATAACATATAATAGCCTAAGGTCTGACTTGGAATAGAATAGAATAGAATAATCCTTTATTCGTTAATGGACATCACAACACAATAGAGCAGCACATACAAATAAACTGATTGATTGATGAGTTTTTAGACTGACATGGTCACTAACACAAACATTAGAATTAAAAACGGGATATTTACCATGTTTATTGTTTGTTTTGAGTTTCCGATATTTCGGCACTGTTACAAGCGCCATGGTCACGGATGAACTGAAGTTATTGCGGGTGGATGTTTATGAGCAGACGAAACGGTCTACCCTCTTTCTTATTCGTTTTTCGCGCACGACACCGCTACCATTGTCACATAATTCACTCACAACACGATTCTGTTCCCGACACACAAAACTCACTTTGTCCGTTCGCGAACATCTTCCGGCACTTTTCCGGCTTTTACACAGTTGAACCACTGGGTTCCAAGTCCTCGACAGTTGAAACCCATCCTCCCGGTTGAAATTCTGATGTTTAGTAATCTCAATGGCTTCTCTTACCAGTCTAGGTATATAATGGCGTTCTGTCGAGATTACTTGAGGGTTGTGTAACTCAATCCAGTGGTTCGGTCCCGACTCCAACAGATGTTGAGCTATGGCCGACTTCTGGATGTCGTTGTTCTTCACGGCTCTTACGTGTTCTGATATTCTGCAGGCCACAGTGCGTTTTGTCTGCCCGATGTACGACTTTCCACAACACACATGGCATGACTTTCCAAACAATAAACATGGTAAATATCCCGTTTTTAGCTTAACATTTAACTAAAAACTAAACTAAACTTGGCTAGTTCTCATATACGAATTATTATTTTCGATGGTTAGTTTCTACCAGCAAGACAAAGAAAGAAAGAAAGAAAGAAGGAAAAAGCATTTATTAGCACGCACAGGACAAAACACATAAAAGATATCAGTTTAAAACTTACTAATAAAACTTACAAAGAAAAAACAAACATATATTTAAAAATTAAAAGAAACGAAACTCGTCCTGTACGAGGCCAAAAGGCTCCTATCTCAGCATGGTGCTGTAACATTAAAAAAAGAAACGTCACAGCGCTGGTATTCTGATAGGGCCCAAAGTGAAGGTGATGCCACGGTCAGGCCAGATACGGATAAAAATAAAAATAAAGTGTAGACGAATAAACAATACAAATAAATTAATGTGTGAAGTATGAATAAATATAAAGAAAATAATAAAACACCTACACCCCACTTAATGAATACTGTTCGCCAATCTGTGCCATGCCTTTCACTGGCAACACTGACGAACATAGACAGACGCGGCGGGCTAATATAGTAATCTGTGGACGCGGGCGCAGACATTCACATATTTCACTATATTTGTATTGTTTTGTTTTGATTGGAATATTACGTATGTCAGCTAGCTAGCAAGTGAAATCAAACAAAACATGAATACCAAATAATACTGTGATCATAATCATCAGATAGTGTGCAGTGATAGTGTAATGTAAGATATTCGTATTAAACTGGGGCTGTCAACAGAGTCCAAACAAGACACAATCATTACCTACTTATGTTTAATAAGTGAGTTACCGAAGAAGGAAAAAAGTGACGAATTATCGGTAAAAGAAGTGCTTCTCAGTGTTAAGGTGACGGGAATTCTTAACCAGACACTAGAAAATGATTTATCATCCAAGTAACCTACAAAAATAAGAACGACAAGACGCTCCGGCCACCATTGCCAGCTGCGTGCAGAACCATTGGTAAGTTTAGCTGGATAAAACTTTTTGCTGTTGGAGTAGATATTTTTTGTATTTATTTCTAAAAGTACCAACTGTTTTTAGGGCACGAAACGGTGGTGGGAGGTCATTCCAGCAGCGACTGGCGGCGAATTTGAAACAACCACGGAAGGCAGCAGTTCTGTGGGAGGAAGCCAACATCAGGTATGAAGATGCTCTGGTTTTTATTTGGTTAATATCCCGCGACCAAGATAGTTTATTATATAAATAATCTGGTTTCTTTGTGAGAATAGTGCCAAAAAGAAGGGTAGCCAGGTGAAGCTTTCTCCGCGCTGACATTCTCATCAGATTACCCTTATTCAAAAATGGAGTGATATGGGTTCTGGGTGGCACATTGTAACAGAACCGTGCACATGCATTCTGTACCCGCTGGATTAGCTTCTGACTTCTACCGAGAATGCACGCCCCATACACAGTGTCAGCGTAGTTCAGCTTGGATAAAACAAGTGACTCACATAGCATGACTCGCATATCCACACTTATGTAGGGACGGACACGATATAAAAGCTTTAGTCGGTAGAAGCAGTTGCGCACAGCTTCCAGAATGTGCGATTCAAAGTTAAGTTGTCCATCAAAAATTACCCCGAGGTTACGAGCTTCCAGAACCCTCTCAACACCACAACCATCAATCCTTAGGTCCAGGTTGCAACTAAGCATTTTATTAAGAAAATCCCTGGATCCCATCACAATATATTTGGACTTAGTTGGATTCAGAACCAAGGAGTTTCTTCTGGACCAATCAGATATTCTTACCAGATCATCATTGACTTTCTTCACTGTTTCAGCAACATCCGGGGCTCTAAAGGCGAGATACATCTGTATATCATCAGCATACAAGTGGAACTTGGTGTTGATTAAGCATTTGACAATGTCAGCGCTGTACAAGATGAAGAGGAGTGGGCCAAGGATAGATCCCTGTGGCACGCCCCTGCTCACGTGCTGTGGACTAGAGGACATATTATCTCCATTGTCACATGACACCTGGACAAATTGTGATCGATTGGTGAGGTAGCTCTCAAACCATTTTACTGTTACAATGTCACAACCATAAAAAGACAGCTTGGCGAGAAGAAGCGAAGTATTGATAGAGTCAAAAGCACGTGAAAAATCAAGAAGGACAAGGAGGGTTCCCATGCCCCGGTCTCTGGCCTCAAGTATATTCCCAACCACATCCAATAGTGCAGTTGTCGTGCTGTGGCCCCTACGAAATCCAGATTGTGCCTGGGGTAAAATACCATTGTTCTCCAGATATGCCCTAAGCTGATTAGCTACAACCCTTTCCAGAACTTTCGATAAACAAGGGAGCAGACTGATAGGGCGGAGATCCTTCACAGTGGAGGGGTTGGGAACTTTAGGAATAGGTCTGACAATTGCCATTTTCCACAGATCTGGGAAGGAAGAAGTTACGATTGATCTATTAATGATTGCCGTTATGACTGTTAGAGTACAAAGGAGATAGTTATTTTTGGGCCCACCAGGTCATTGCATTTATTATTCATAATAACACCAAAAAAAAGTAACCATTTTACTATGGTAGTAAACGAAATATTACGTAGAATTGAAAACGAAATCTTAAAATCATAATAAATAAGCTATGTTATGATATTTTATTGCGAGTCAAATCATTCCTGTTTTGGTCAATGTCATTTGACAGCAAATACTTACGTGAATAGGGGCGTTTTTTTTCTGTTTACTAAAAAAAGTACGGTACCTACCCGTTGGTAATCATATTTGCTATAATTATTATAGAATCAGAAAGAATATAAAAAAAAAATAATATTAAACTGTGAGCATTTTTAATGCTATTTTTAAAGGTTTACACTAAAATCGCATAGATGGTTTAAACAATCAACGTGGCACGGAACGTTATGAACCCACTTTTTTAGTGATTTGATTGTTAGACAACTTCATTATTTTGAAATTTACTTTTTCTGTTTATTTTGATTTTCGTAAGTGTTTTTGCAGATTTTTCGCATTTATTCCATTTAGACAATGCTTAGCTAATTTAACCACTGGAATCTAGAGGTTATAAGGAACAAATCAATGTAAGTTTCATGATTATATGCTATAATTTATGTGGGTGGCCTAGTCCCCGAACAAGAAAAATTGTCTCCTTTACGGAATAATAAAATAAGAACCGGCAAGTAACAGGTTTAGAACTTGCGAAGGCTATAATATAATTCGTACATGAAAACTAGCCAAGTCAGACCTTACGCTACAATATGTTATCCTAAGTTATAAGAAGAAATTATATTACTAGCTGGCCCGAAACTTCGTACCGCCTATAACTAACATCACTCAATTGTTTTGCCTTCCCTTTCTAGAATCTGTTTCTTGAAAAATTCAAGAAACAGATTCTTGAATTTTTCAGGCAATTTTTTATTTTTTCTCTCCGTATGAACCATCCTCGTACTTCAAGAAATATTTAAAAAATAATTATCCGAATCGGTCTAGCCGCTTTCAAGTTTGGCGCTTAGCAACACATTTAGCGATCCATTTTTATTATTTAGTATAAATGAATTTTAGGACTGACCATTGAACTTGTCACCCATTTAGATTGGGATCCCTTCTTTTCGCATAATGTTCTTTGTCCTAATATACTTCGGCATAACGATTTTGGCACAATATGTTTTGGCATAATAATACCTACTTCGGCATAATTTTTTTAGGCATACATTTTATGTTGGCATAATCATCTTAAAGACTAATTTGTTTTGGCATAAATTTGATTCGCATAACGTTAGTAGGCCTAATGACTATTAGCATAATAATATTTAGGCATACAATTAATATATGACTATTAGCATAATAATATTTAGGCATACAATTAATATCATCATCATCATCATCATCATTTCAGCCGAAAGACGTCCACTGTTGGACATAGGCCTCCCCCAAGTGTCGCCACATTGACCGGTCCCTTGCGACTCGCATCCACCGGACTCCCGCAACCTTCACCAGGTCATCGGTCCACCTAGTGGGAGGTCTTTCAACGCATCGTCTTCCGGTTCGCGGTCGCCACTCCAGAACTTTCCGGCCCCAGCGGCCATCCGTTCTGCGAGCAATGTGCCCTGCCCACTGCCACTTAAGTTTAGCAATTCTTCGGGCTATGTCGGTGACCTTGGTTCTCTTGCGGATGTCTTCATTTCTGATTCGATCACGCAAGGAAACTCCGAGCATAGCCCTCTCCATTGCCCTTTGGGTGACTTTAAGCCTTTTGATAAGGCCCATTGTGAGCGACCACGTTTCGGTCCCGTATGTAATCACTGGCAACACACACTGGTCATAGACTTTCGTCTTGAGACACTGCGGTAAGTTGGACGAGAAGATACCGCGCAGTTTCCCGAACGCTGCCCAGCCGAGTCGGATTCGACGATTGACCTCTTTCTCGAAATTAGACCTACCTAACTGGACCGTTTGTCCTAGGTATACATAATCGTCTACAATTTCGAGTGTAGAGCCTCCGATCTTGATAGGAATGGGTGTGACATGGGCATTCAACATGACCTTCGTCTTGTCCATGTTCATTTTTAGACCCACTCTTTCGGAAGCTCCACTGAGGTCATCGAGCATTGTACTGAGGTCCTCCATGGTCTCAGCCATGACCACTATATCGTCGGCAAACCGAAGGTGAGTGATGTACTCGCCATTGACGTTGATGCCTAGCCCTCTCCAGTCCGTTCTGGACTTGAAGACATCCTCCAGTGCAGCGGTGAACAGTTTCGGAGATATTACGTCTCCCTGTCTTACACCTCGCTGTAGAAGGATAGGTTCCGAGGCTTGGTCCTGAAGTCGGACTGACGTGGTGGCGTTTTTGTACAAACACTTCAACACCTCGATGTACCGGTAGTCAATTTGGCACCGTTGGAGAGATTGCAGTACAGCCCAGGTCTCGATCGAATCAAAGGCTTTCTCGTAGTCCACAAACGCTAAACAGAGAGGCAAGTTGTACTCTTCGGTCTTCTGTATAACCTGCCGAAGCGTATGTATGTGGTCCACGGTGCTAAAGCCTTTTCGGAAACCGGCTTGTTCGGGTGGCTGGAAATCGTCAAACCTGCGCGCGAGACGATTCGTGATGACTCTTGAAAACAACTTGTAGACATGGCTTAGAAGTGAGATTAATATAAATAACAAAAACAATTTTCATGCAAATGATTTATTATACATGACATTATGTAACTTAAACGATTTTTCAATCGCGAGATAACTTTTATCTGAAGAATATATATTCAGATGTTGTGTAAAAATTTAATATGCTGTGTAACAAAAGTTAGTGACGAACCGAATTGCTGCAAAACCGACTCCACGTAGTCTTGTTCGTCCTACCCCTAGAGTGTAATTTAAAATCGCGTAGGCGCGTAGGGGCGAGGCGGCCCGCGGGCTGAGGAGCAGGCGGCTGCGAGCGAGCCGCCGTGGCTGAGGCTGGCCGGCGAAGCCGGCCAACAAGCCGAAGCTGCGGTGGTGAGCGAAAGCCGTCTGCGACGATTAGGACGCGTGGGGCCGCCGGAGGCCCGCAGCGCCGGAGCCGTGACAGAAACCCTGCCTGCTGCATGTTGCATGCTCGCTTGAATGCTGCATGCTTGCTTGTTTGCTGCATGCTTGCTTGTTTGGTGCATGCTTGCTTGTTTGCTGCGTGCTTGCTTGCATGCTTGCTTGTTTCATGCTTCCTACTAAGTTCCTCCAGCGAAAAATAAACCCATAAAATTGTTCAATACGTTATATTATATTAATATGTTATATATTATCTGACACCACCTTACACACTTATTATATTGTGTGTGATGAATATTTTAAGGGACAATTGAAATGTGCCTGCAAATAATATAGTTTAAGATTTTATTGTATCTTCTCGTCGACAAATTATTGAGAATAAAATATGTCGTGCTCAGAATATTTTGTTTAGTTTTTACTTCCTAACAACATGACACGCCACGCTTGTAATCCACGGAGGGTTATGCAGAGGTGTACCTAATAGAACAAATTTTGCGAATCCATGTGAGGGGGAGCTTATTGCCAGCCAAAGGGCACAAATCTAGACTCCGTAGCTGTTATTAAGAAATTCGTCATGAAAAAACCCAATAAGACTTTTCCCAAAGTGAGAATCGAAACCAGGACTTCATGCAGAGCAGTCGCGCTTGCAGTCAGTAAACCAACGAGGCAGTTATATTTCCTTATCCATACAAAAAATTATTACCTACTTTATCATTTTTTTTTTCTTATCATTACACCATTTCCATGACACACTTAGAAAAATAAAGAAAATAATTTCTATTCTACCTACAATATCAAGTGCCTACAAATTTCATTAGAGCAATATTGTATAAACGTGTATAGTGTCTAATATTCATTTCATTGTTATACCAATAAAAATATGTTTTAATATCATTATGCGTAAATAAATTTAAGCTTTAGGATATTATGCTTAAAAAAGTTATGCTTTAGAGCTTTATGCTTAATAAATTTATGCTTTAGAATATTATGCTTGATCATTATTATGGTTAGAGAAATTATGCTTAAAAAATTATGTGTAAGCTGTTATGCGTATTTATATTATGCGAAAATATAATTATGCCAAACAAAATTATGCTAAGTTTTATTAGGTCTTAAAATTTTATGCAAATGGATAGGGAACCTTTAGATTTCACTTCTTTTGTCGTTGAAGTCAACAACCAAGGCATATACTCGTATCATAATATTGAACTTCGCTCTCATTACTTTTTCTACATAAATTATTAGTAGGTACTTATTTATAACAAAATTAATACCAAATGGTTTTTGTTAAACTACTGCATTTTTTATCATTACTTTTTCTACATACATAAATTTTATGTATAATTTAAGTAATCCTAAGTAAAAAATTATAAATAAAAAAATTACCAGTTTCTGATTTATTCCTTTGTATTCACCTAATTATCCATCTTCATGCCAAATTTGAACTTTCTAGGTCATCTGGAATAGGCATGACGACAGTATCAAAAAATTGCAAATCTATTTAGTCCGTCAGTTAGATTATTGGAAAATAATGGACACGTATTTTTTGTTTTTGTAAATCAGTGAATACGCGCATGACGTCATAACTCGCTAAAAATTACAACTAGGCGTGACGTATTGAGAATTTTAAAAGTGTAGTATCTTCGTCAATTTTGGTTTATATAACAAAAGAAAAAATACGGGTCAAATATTTGTTGATAATCTAACTCAAACTCAACTCAAACTCAAATCATTTATTTCAACTAGACCATTACGGCACTTTTGAATGTCGATAAAACGAAAAATAAAGCGAAGCTACAGTCACAGACACAAGGCATAATAACTTGAGAAAGTACTGTAGTTGCCCATTCCCTAACGTAGATCTCTATGGAGAAGAACGGGCAAGAAACTCCATGGACACTCTTTTCAATCAAAAATGTTGTTACAAAATCTTGGTTACATCTTTCATGTTGAGATTATACATATATGTGAGAACGATGTAGAAAGACGTGCACAATAAGAGCGTCCAGAGTAAAAATAAATAAATCAACAATTAAAAATAAAGCAATTCAAATGATCCACGGCAGCTAAGAGATGACCAGTCCCGACTGACAGCGCCCGTTCACGAACATGACGCATGAATCAGCGCCATTCAATTCAACCATATTGTAGGGAACTAAATGACCCGACCCACCCGCCACCATCAGCAAGACATTTAAGCGAGCATGACATTCTCTCAGCCACCAAGGCATATTCAAGTCAATGAAACATAACTAAATGCAAATGGTAGCTTTACGGTACATGGTACTCACACATGTGTTATGCAATTATACAATACTAAGAGATGGAATCTATACAATGCAAGAATATTTTTACAATCTTCTGCAGCTACCACAATAATTGTCCAATAAGTTTGCATCTAAGGTTGCGGAGCAGGACCAGCATTTAGCCAAGCATTTTTATCCTCAATGTAATCCCCCAGCTTATAATATGCTTGCCTACATAGTGTGCGTTTTACACAAGATTTAAATTTCGTCTCATTCAGTTGTAGAATGTGGGGAGGTATTTTATTGTAACATTTTAAACAGTACCCCATGAAAGATGAATCTACTTTAGCAAGCCTGAAACCTGGCTGAACTAGTTGGTCCCTATTTCTAGTATTATAGTGGTGTCTGTCACCTCTTTTACTGAATAAATGCAGATTTTTCCTAACGTACATGATGTTTTCATAGATGTATTGACAAGGTACTGTCATGATATTAATTTCCTTAAACAGTTCTCTTAGAGAATCGCGTCTACGTAATTCATATATGGCTCTGATGGCTCTTTTCTGCAGAATAAAAATAGACTCGATGTCTGCAGCACGTCCCCATAGTAAAATACCGTATGACATAATACTATGAAAATAACTAAAATAGACTATCCTCGCCGTATCAACATCAGTAAATTGACGGATTTTTCTAACAGCATACGCTGCTGAGCTCAGCCGGCCTGCAAGAGATGTTAAATGAGGACCCCATTGTAGCCTGTGGTCAAGCGTAATTCCCAAGAAAACCGTTTTATTGACAAATTCAAGTTTCTCTTGATTCAATACTATGTCACAATCACTACTTTTGACATTTGGTAAAGCAAATCTTATGCACTTAGTTTTTTTCCCATTTAGTACTAAATTATTAGCGGTAAACCAATTATGAACCTGCAGTAGGGCGCTATTTACGTCGTCAAGATTTGTGGCACGTCTGTTAATCCTAAATATTAAAGAAGTATCATCAGCAAACAACACCATTTGCGGATGGTTGTTAAATAAATGGGGTAGGTCATTTATGTATACTAAAAAGAGGAAGGGACCCAATATCGAACCTTGTGGTACACCCATTTTTACTTTTAAACCCATCGAATTTACACCCTTTACTTGTACATGCTGCTGTCTATCATTCAGATATGATTTTACTAAACTGAGCGCAAGTTTACCTAAACCGTAATGCTCAAGCTTCAAAATCAGGGTTTCGTGATTTACGCAATCAAATGCCTTCGAGAGGTCACAGAAGATTCCTATGGCATCTTGTGCCTCTTCCCACGCAGTAAAAATATGTTTTAATAAAGTGACACCGGCGTCAGTCGTACAACGCCCTTTGGTGAAACCATACTGCTGTTCGTGTAAGATTTTATTGGTGTTAAAATGGTTAAGCATTTGATCGAGCATTATCTTTTCAAACACCTTGCTGAAAACCGGCAAAAACTGGCGGACTAATTATTATTTTTTTGTCGTGTCCCCTCGGCCCTGTTACGACAAAACACTGCAACCCGGGTTACATTGTTTTATGGTAATACAAAATAAAATAATCTACACGATGTTAGCTTGGTGGCTTCCTCTAACTTTTTTGTTTTTCTGTGAAGCGACAGTACGACAGCCCCAACGTGGGGCAAACTGTCGTATTACTTATCCAAAAAAAAAAGTAATACAAACAATTAATTTAATTAAATAAAATTCAGTCCTATCACGCTTCACAGAAAAACAAAAAAGTTAGAGGAAGGTCACAATACTTGTTGGCTTGAGCAACCTCCTGGTCCAACTCTGTGAAAGCGAACAGCTTCCCTCCTGGTCCAACTCAGTGAAAGCGAACAGCTTCTTGTTTGTGAAGGCGAACAGCTTCCTATTCAGCTTCAGGGCTTGGGGCGCGTTAGAGCGTCAGCGCCACCAAGCTACTGCTCCAACCTCCTGGTCCAGCTCAGTAGAGAGCGTGGAGTACTGCTTCCTGGGCCTGCAGTCTCGACATTAGTAACGACGCTGCCGGAAGCTAACGTAACATAAATAATAACGAAAAAATTCGGTTGCAATAACAACGCTTGGGAGAAACGCAAGTCTCTACATTCAAGTTAACGTGCAAAGTCGTAAATTATCTTGACATATTGATGTCGGTAGGCTAGCGAAAAACGTATTCATAGTTCGGCTATTTCAAAGACAATTTTATGCTTTCACAAAATCTCCTTGAATATGGGGAAAAGCAGAAAACATGATTCAATAAAAATCATTGTTTTTTTTGTATCTTAAACTGAGACTATAAAAGCCTTATTTTGATGGCACTATTTTTCATGAAAACTCGTAAGTAGAGCCAAAAACGTTTAAAAAAAATAAATAAATGGTTAAATATTTATGGAAATTAGAATTTGCCTCCTAGCAACATTGGCTTAATGTCAATGTCAAACTTGTCAATTGGTTTTGTATTGTTTTCATTGTCATTGGAATTCAATATTTGTTGTGTTTATGTTTTCAATGGTATTTTCTGAAGCATTTTTTACTGATAGCCAACAGTACAGTACCTCTACTAACTTTTTTCTGGCTAAAGCTGCGACCCCACCGGACATACTTCTACATTCACTTATTATAAATGTCGTGAAGTTATACTGGAACTCGACCTAAAGTTCGTAAGGTCGTTGTGTTTGAAGAGATGGCTGAAATTCATAAAGGAGCTCCATGAACAATTCTGTTGTTATTCCGTCCGGATACAGAAATAAGCAAATTCTTGAAAAATGTAAAAGGAATTTTACATTTTCACGCTGATGTCGTGTGATGTGTCGAAGCATGCCGAAGCTATCGGAAGCAGCACGTAGCGAGCTGTTGAGCCGTTGTGTCACACCACAGAAGGCCTCCGAGCCGGCTGGAGACTATGGTAGACAAATAACGAAGAACAATCAAAAGAACAATCAAAAAAACAAACAGTGAATTTGTGTAGTGTGGTAATATTGATCAGATATTTCCAAGACTATATTTGTGTGTAATCGCAGTGTTCCAATATTCGATATTACCATATAGTATAGTTATTAGGGATTCACAGCAGAGTAAATGACACAAAATAAATGCTTGTGTGCAAGACAATTCCAAAATATTCAATTTACAAAGGTTTGAATCTTGTCAACCGATCTGCAAATCACAGAATCATTTAACTTAAAGGAAAAGAAGTGGTTTTCCATTACATTTTGTAATTATACAAACCTGTTAAGTGTAAAATGAAACTCTTTCAAATAGAAATAACTCAAACATGAGTGAAGTCACTCGCAGAATTACCCGTATACAGAATCTTAATATTAAAACTTAGAAGTTGTACCATTACCATTAATTTATAAGGCTCTAAGTACCTCAGAAAGTAGTTAACCTATCCTATATATTTTTTGTGCCTTAAGGAAATGGCTAAATCAACCAAAAAATATTTATCTCAGTCTTCCCATATTAAAAATGCATTGTGTAATTTAATTTTAACGTTGATTTTCATGTTAGTATTTCAAAAAATGATAATTTTGCATTGTTTTAAGAAAGTATTTGTGTGTATTATAGTTTGTATTGATGCAGATATTTGTTTCTACGCTGTGTTCAGTTGAAATAAAAGTGTAAAATGTTTTGGTGGTTTTGGTGGGATTGTACGTAGGTACCTATTTTTTAGTAGACTGTAAAGATGATGTGTGTATTAGTTATTATGTCTTTTTTTAAATTTTGACATAGGATAAGAATAGAGGATGTACTGCGATTTGTAATTTTCTTGCCGTATTATGAGTTTGATGAAGTGTGTCCTTTTTACTTCACATTTTATACAAATAATAAAGATATGTACATACGACCTTCATTACATGTTTTATACATTTGGTTTTAGACAGTACATAATAAGATTTAAAATGTGTGAGCGACCTTATTTATTAGTAGAATTATACTTGAATAACTTTGATATTAATAAAGTTGATAAAAGTAATAGATTACAATATTGTGTGTTATATTTATTTAAATGAATCCTCTTCCTTCCAATGAAATGAATATTAGCGACGCCTGTTCACACTAATTCATGTTCGGAACCTACTTATTTATAGGTTAGATTCGGCTTACGGCCATTAAAGGCCGTAAGCACAGCATACTTTGGTACAGACAATAGACCTTCGAGTAATAAGCCCGTCCGGCACAGTTTTTGGTCAGTAATTCCGTGAAAACCACCAATAAATTAATTTACATTGGTAACGATTCACTTTGCGGGCTGTCAGAAATGCTCGCAAAATATATTCGTAAACTTTACGAAATTCGTTGAGTTAGCTACAAAGGTTGTTAGTAACCCAAGGACATTCGTTACCTTTGAGTGTAGAGACTACCAAATATCGCTAAATCTGGATCGGAGAGTCTTTGCGACCGAATTCGTTAGATTTGCGATCGTTATCTATGTCGAGACTGCAGGCCCTGGTCAGCTTCAGGGCTTGGGGCGCGTCAGAGCGCCAGCGCCACCAAGGTACAGCTCCAGAGGGCGAACTTCACCGTGAATTCGGTGACTTGATATATTATAAAGTAACTTGCTTCAGATCCCGTAGTAGACTGCCTGAAATGTGTCAGGAATGCCCTTTTATACCCAAAAATTCTTTTTTTGTTCAGTTTTTCCACATCAGTTGTTTTATTTTAGTTCTTTCATTCTCTCTAGATTATTTTGATTTTAAAATCAAAAATGTGAGTTGCCTGTATTTAAAACGACCAGTATTATTCAGTAAAAAACTTCCTCGAAGAATTCTGTGAGCGTGCTAATTAATTTTATAAAAGTAAGATAAGATACTGTTATTTAGTAAACAATCGTAATTAACTCTAAAATGCATTATTTGAGCTAATATATTGATAAAATAAAATAAAATTATATAAATCAAAAGAAACCTTCATAGGCCTAGGCCAGTAAGAAAATTAAAAGTAGAGGAAAAGTAACTGACAGCTTGACAATTGACGTAATGTCAAAAAAGTAAATATTGAAAAATTAATTTTTATTTCAGCTAAAATCGATGTTAAAACATCGTTCTAGATTGAAACTAACGCGAGCTAAAATAGTTACTGCCAAAGCGCGACTTAGATGTACAAAGAATATACAAGGATAATGAATATGAATGATAGTAAAAAGTGTAAGTACCTATAGTGTGTAAATACTATATTTCCTCATAAGTATAGAGTGTCTGAAACATGAAAATACTATATTATTATTCATAAGAAATTATAATTGGAATATTTGTACGCCGTTGACGGCAAGACATAGCGCTCATTTTATAAATATTGACATCTATACTTTTGTTACCTATGTTCTACAAATAAAAATATTTGAATTTGAATCTTCTGTTAAATAACAATTTCTGTTAACAAAATAACTCAATGTTTCACTTCACGGTAACCTTAAGTTCGCAGGAATTGTTTTTGCTAAACGCTGTACTCTAGATTGCAGCGTTTTACCGTGATAGTAGAAGGGAGTGCGGGCGCGCGGGTGAGGCGTGCGCGTCCTTGTATTTTGGTAAAACATTGCAAACTTTGTTTGCTACGTTTTGTCAAAATAATTATAAACAGCAGAACGCGTCACGCGTATTGTATTGCATTATTTTAGTGTTCATCTATCGCTTTATGTGTGTGTGACAATTACATAATTATTAACAAAATGCCGAAATATTTAGAAGATGAAATTTGGCACAGAGGTAGATTATAGTCTGGAATAGCAAGTTTAGTCCAGGAGTAGGTATGTTCTATAGGGACCACGCGGGCGAAGCCGCTGCTGGCAGAAGCTGGTACGTTATATATTTGTGAGATACGGTGACGGAGAAAAGTACCTACCTACCTACCTACGCGACAGTGTGAGAGTGCGGTTTGGGGCAGACGCAGACTTGGCGAAGCTCAGTATCAATAGAGGAATTTAATTCTGAAAATTTTGAAAACAAAATCCCGTGCACATGATGACCACAGCTAGCTGTAGAACGCGTTGCATCAACTATTGGTCGACGCTTTATTGGTAGGTAATAAAACAAAAAAACTCTAATAAACTCGGGTTGTGTTCTATGATCACATCCGGCGACCACACTTTTTAGATTGAATAATAGTACTAGAAAAAAAAGGACCGCGCCATATAATTTTTTTAAACCTAGCCAAGCACTGCAAGCAGTAACTGGGATAATTGAAAACGACAATCACCAATATAAAAATAATAAGAACGACTTACTACTAGCAAACAAGGAACATAATGAAGACGCAATACTACCTGTTGAGCAATATACTGAAATACTGAAATTCTAAAAAAACAATCGGAAAACACAGACTCTATGAAGACGAAGACGTGTCAGCAGCAGATCCTAATATCGAAAATATTTTTGAAAACCAAAATTGGCACTTGGATAAAGTAAATAAAAATATCCATTATTTACCACCAACGTTACTCATTTCCACAAAGTCAAGCTGTAGATGCAGCTTGATTTTGTGGAAACGAGAAATGTTACACCTACTAGAATTACAAACGAATATTTAAATTTCCAATCCCAAAATAATAATGACCCTGTAGAAGAACACAATCACTTCAGTTTACAGCTGGAAAAGGATAGAATCATTGAAGACGAAGAAATGTCGACAGCAGTTAATTATTTTGAAAATAATCCTCAAAACCCAAACTTTCAATCGGATGAAGTAAAAGAAGATGAAATGATTGAACCGCCACCAGCAAAAAAATAAATGTATTAAAGATCCTGAAGGAAGATAGACTAAAAGCCAGCAAAGAGAAAGATCCAATGGGCACTGCTTGTCAAGATAAATGCATAAGAAAGTGTACAGTAAATATTAATGAAGAACAAAGATAACTACTGGAATAAGAATATACAAAGAAGAAGAGATTTTATTTCGCGTAACGTTGAAAACAATAAAATTGCCATACGGTATTCATTCTAACTCCACCAAGAGGAACCACACCTGTATAGGTGTATAGGTGTGTTTTGCATACACGATGCTTAAGTAATCTGTAAGTATTTACAGATTACTTAAGCATCGTGTATGCAAAACTATGCTCCTGAGGACTTTAGGCTACACTAATGATCAAGCAGTACTGAAACCAAATTTCAAAACTCCAGTTTCGGCGAATATATCAGTAGCGCCAGATTTGAGAGGTCGACACAAACCAAAACATTTTCTTTCTGATGAATATTTAAAAGAGATAGATGACTTCATTGAACTATTCCATCCGGCATCATATCATTATAGATTAGAGCATGCATCCAACAGACGATATTTGCCAACTGGACTGACGCTCTCTCAAATGTTTATATTTCTAAAAAAACACATAGAACGTCAAAACAAGCAGCCATATAGCTGGTCTGCGTTCCACAAGAGGATCAAAATGAAAAACATTTCAACTCAGCAACCTGTACAGGATAAATGATCAAAGTGTGAGGCTCATGACGTAGCTCATTCAAAAGCTAAGCTACCTAGAGATGAAAATGTCACGGACCATTCATGCCATGAATATAGTGAAGTTTGCATTTAGTATCCGCAGCATTTGGACAGAAAAATATTTCAAGAGCTCACATGAATGCGGACAGCAAGGATGCTGAAAAAGAGAACTTGGGGATCGCGATATTTACAGTGGATATGCAAATATGTATAACCATGCCACAACTAAATAATAAAGATTTTTTTCTTTAGCCGAAAACTGAACCTGTTCAATGAAACCTTTGCCGGGATAGGTAAAGGAAATAAGCCGGCGACGGCGATGTTGTGGCATGAAGGTGAATTTGGTCAAAAAGCACTTGATGTAGCAACGGAGTTTAATAAGTTGGATGTTGTCATGAACAAACCCGTAAATCCAGAAGCCTTACGTCATGGATTAAGTCCCTTACATGCCTGGATAAGAATTTTTGAGTTCCTATTGCACTTGGGGTACAAAAATGACTCAGCAGTTATGAAGTGGAGGGTAACTAAAAATTCACCAGAAGCCACAATTGTAGAGGAGCGAAAAAAGAGAATACAAACTGAAATAAGAGACACTTTGTTTTATGTTGTTCGTCCAAATTCGGGGACAACCAACAATGGAAGCACAGCACGAACAGCACTATCAGACCAACATCGAAAAACATTTGCTGATATCTTAGGCATAGAGACATGGCTGGTGGATGACCTGCATACTATATTAGTAGTGCTGTCGACTGGCTTAATAATAGATGCTGCAAAATTTGACGACTTTTGTAAATCTGTAGCTGTGAAGTATGTGGAAAAATATAATTGTTTGGTTTATTGGTTTTATATGTCCGTCACTATGCACAAAATATTAATGCACGGCCGGCAAATCATAGACGCCAGCACGTTACCCATAGGTATGTTGTCCGAACAAGCAGGCGAATCAAGAAACAAATACTGGCGCTATGATCGACAACACCATACCCGGAAATTAGATAGAAAAACCACAATTTTAGATTTATTTCACCGTGCATTAGAATCATCCGATCCTTATATATCATATCCTCTTTAACATATAGTACACGTCAAAAATATAAAAAATCTTTGCCCTTACCGAAATCAGTGCTTCAGCTCTTATGCGTAACCACAGATAATGTACACTACAGCCAGTTAGAATCCGAAAGATTTGAAGCAATTAATATCACGCTGACGACTGACAAAACAGTAATTGAATCTGATTGCGAGGATATGTTATAGCATTTACCGTTATACACATAATATATTGTCGCAAATTCTTTTATTTTTATTTTATGTTCTCGTTTTCGCACTAATTTTCTTTTTAAAAGCAAAGCCATCAATAGAGTGTCCTCGTCATAATCCATTTTGTTAATGATAGTATCGAAACGACAACTAATAATAAAAAAATCGATTGCATTAATCAACTTAAATATTTACTACTCTGTGACAACCCTATTTCCATAGAAATTTAAAAAAAACTTAGAAACGCAATGTCTCCGAGATCTCGCTAGATACATATTTAAGTGCATCTGTCATTCGGTGCATTTATACGCCAATGAAGCTTGCAAAGAACAACTACGTCGTTGTGAGGATTTAGCTAGAAATGTATATGCCTTTTTCAAACATAGTGCCAAAAGACAAGCTGAATACATAGAATTTCAAGAATTTATGCATACGAAAATTCATAAGTTACTACACCCATCGCAAACTAGGTGGTTATCGCTGTTGTCTGTAATAAATAGTCTGGTAGAGCAGTGGGAAAGTCTGAAATTATTTTTCAGCCACCAGTGGCTTGAAGAACGCACTATCGCTGCTGAGGTGGTCTATCGAGAGTTAAACGACGATTTTGTGAAACTTTACATCCTATTTTTACAATGGATACTACCTAAATTTGTGAAAATGAACGAATATTTTCAAGGGAGCGATTCGAGGATAATCAACATCAAAACAGCAGAAAATAAAATAAAGACCGTTTGGAAAGTCATAAATAACGAGACTAACAGAAAGAAAATACGTAATAATAGCTTTACATTAGATACAGCATGTGGTCCTAAAAGCTCTGATCAGGAAGTAGCTCAAGAATTTGTTAATTTTTTTACCGAAATACCAATAAAAACTACGGAGGCTCTTAATTCCTCACCTGAAGCCTCAATTGGCTTATTAAAGGCGAATGTGTCTGGCTGCCTGGCTGAATTTAAATTTAAACACATTAACCCTATGACAGTTATTAAAGCTTTCCGGCAAATTAAAATCAAACTGACCGAAGATTTATGGGGAATGTCTATCAAAGTTTGTACATCTATACTTGAGACCATAGCCCCGTATTTAGCTTTAATTTTTAATTTATGTGTAGACCAAGGAGTTTTCCCGGATTTAATGAAATACAGTAAAGTCATACCTCTTTTCAAATCCGGGGACAGTAAAGATTCCAATAATTATAGACCTGTATCCGTGTTACCAGTTTTTAGCAAGGTTTTTGAAAAAGTAATGCTTAATCAAATGCTTTATCATTTTAACACCAACAGAATCTTACATGATCAACAGTATGGTTTCACCAAGGGACGTTGTACAACTGACGCCGGTGTAACCCTATTAAAGCACATATTTGCTGCGTGGGAAGAGTCCCAAGACGCAATAGGAATTTTCTGTGATCTCACCAAAGCTTTTGATTGCGTAAATCATGACACATTACTTTTGAAACTGGAGCATTACGGACTGGGTAAACTTGCACTTAGCCTGCTAAAATCTTATTTGAGCGATAGAAAACAACATGTTCAAATAAATGGTGTTAATTCACAGGGTTTGAATGTAAAAATGGGGGTTCCGCAAGGCTCAATATTGGGTCCTTTCCTTTTTTTAGTATATATAAATGATCTACCCTATTTGTTGAAACACCAACCTCAAAATATGGTGTTGTTTGCTGATGACACTTCTCTAATTTTTAAGATAAATAGACGGGCCCAAAATCTAGATGACGTGAATGATGCCCTACTTCAGGTCCAAAATTGGTTCACAGCAAACAATTTGGTATTGAATGAAAAAAAAACTAAATGCATAAGATTTTCATTACCGAATGTTAAAAGTAGTGATTGTGAGATAATATTGAATAAAGAGAAACTCGAATTCGTAGATAAAACGGTTTTCCTGGGGCTTACGCTTGATTCAAGGCTACAATGGGGTTCTCATTTAACATCTCTTGCGGGGCGCTTAAGTTCAGCAGCATATGCCATTAGAAAAATCCGTCAATTCACTGATGTAGATACCGCTAGACTGGTCTATTTTTAACCGACTTCCAAAAAGGAGGAGGTTCTCTATTCGACTGTATGTATTTTTTTTTTTTTTTTTTTTTTATGTATGTTCACCGATTACTCGAAGACGCCTGAACCGATTTGAAAAATTCTTTTTTTGTTTGAAAGGGTATACTTCCAAGTTGGTCCCATAGTCGCCAAGTCGGGATCTGATGATGGAATCTTGGCGAAATCGAGGGAACTCTTCAAATTTTATAGGATAACGTACAGCAATTTTGGTATTTTCTACAACAAGTGAAGCATTTGCGTTTGATAAGAACCATTCTACCATCAGATCTGATGATGAAGCCAAGAGTCACGGAACTCCATAATGAGACAGTGTATCCTAGTCATGTTTGGGCTTGTTCTAATTGTAACGGTATGCACTTTCCATGTGAACCACTAAAAAGTGAAAAATAAAAACTTTTTTGCAAAAAATAAAACCGACTTCAAAAAGAAAAAGTGAAAAATAACTTTAGCTTCTGAAGTCGGTGACAAAAAAATTAAATCAATAATACAAACGTCACCGACTTCAGAAGCTAAAGTTATTTTTCACTTTTTCTTTTTGAAGTCGGTTTTATTTTTTGCAAAAAAGTTTTAGTTACTTCCATAGTATAATGTCTTACGGTATTTTGCTATGGGGACGGGCTGCTGATATTGAGTCTATATTTATTCTGCAGAAAAGAGCCATCCGAGCCATATACAATCTTCGTAGGCGCGACTCTCTAAGGGAACTTTTTAAGGATATTGGCATCATGACGGTTCATTGCCAATACATCTACGAAAACATAATGTACGTTAGAAAAAATCTGCATCTTTTCGGTAAAAGAGGCGACAGACACAATTACAGTACTAGAAATAGGGACCAACTAGTCCAGCCAGGCTTTAGACTCGCTAAAGTAGACTCATCTTTCATGGGGTACTGTTTGAGATGCTATAATAAAATTCCACAAAGTATTCTTGAACTGAATGAGACTAAATTTAAAACATGCATTAAACGCACACTATGTAAGCAAGCATATTACAAGTTGAGCGATTATATCGCTGATAAAAATGCTTGGCTCAATGCTGGTCCTGCTCCACAAGGACAGGGGCTCAAAAATTGATAGCATTAAATGGTATTATTGGAGCTGCTGAAGATTGTACAACTATCTTTGCATTGTATAGATTCAATCTATTTAGTATTATATAAACGCATAGCCCATATTGTGTGAGTACTATGTACTAGAAAGCTATCATTCACTGGAAACCTACTTTAGTTTTTGACTTGAATGTGCCCTGGCGGTTGAGAGTATGTCATGCTCACTCAAATGTCTCGCTGATCATGGCGCGTGTGTCGGACCATTTAGTTCCCTTCAAAATGGTTGAGCTGAATGGTGCTGATCCATGCGTCATGTGCGTGAACGGGCGCTGTCAGTTGTGACTGGTCATCTCTTAGTCGCCATGGTTTACTTGAATTAATTATTTGTTTTTGAGTTGTATTTTGTTTTTGTTTGGCTATGGACACTTTTAACGTGCACATCTTGCTACATTGTTCTCACATAATATAACATCTCAACATGAATGATGTAACCAAGATTTTGTAACAATATTTTGATTTAAAAGAGTGTCCATGGAGTTTCTTGCCCGTTCTTCTCCATAGAGATCTACGCTAGGGAATGGGCAACTACAGTACTTTCACAGTTTTTATGTCTTGTGACTGGGACTGTAGCTACATTTAATTTTCATCTTTGTTTCGACAATTCAAAAGTGCCTGTTATTGGCCTACTTGAAATAAATGCTTTGATTTTGATTTTTGATTTTGAATCGAGTTGGATGACAACATGAAAATTATTTATAAAGACAAATAAAGCTTGGAAGCCAACGAAAGTGGAGGCACGTGACGCTTTCATAACCCATACAAGGAATAATGAAGTAAAATAAGCAATACACAGGAGGAAACAGAAACTTTTAGGTTTTTTGCCACAGTCATTTTGCATGATGGCCCTTCTTTAACGGAAATGACCACATTCTTGATTGTTGTAAATGATTGCGCTGTATACGAAAGAACAAATATATTAGAGCGGCAGTTGATACCTGGTTCAAAGCTATATGGGCTTTGAATGCTGAATATTCGTTTGACTCGTATGCAACATGGTACTTCATCCAACGAGGACTGTATAAAATCACATCACAGTTTAATAAAGGATCGACTGCTGCTGAGTCATTGCTCAGCGATTGTAAAATAGCGTAGTAATTAACGAGGTACGTACCTACTTAAAATGGTTAAATGTTTCGTATGTAGATAAGAATTATTAAATTTTGCTGCACTTAAATTTCATTTTAACAGTATTCATAGCAAGAAAGACCTAAAAATATATGTATGCATAGGAAATGACTGTGGTCGAAAATTTCAATTAATGAACTCTTTTAGACGTAATTTTTTTTCGGGAGCATAACTCTGATTCGGAAGTCGGTGTAGTGCCAATTCAACTGCCACAGCAGAATGCTGCTTATTTGCCCAGAGGGTTGATACCTGAGTTAGATGTTCAGGTGGATGTTGCCGTTACTGATGCAGTTGCAAATAAAGATTATTTTGAAAATTCTGCTTCAGTTGTAGCTGATGCTTCTAGTCTTGAAACTTTTTAAAGCAAGTCTATAAGCCAATCCACTTTTAACTAGAAATGCTGTACAGGCGATAATAAATGGATTTGAAGAGTTTTTGTCAAATTCTGTTGTACCGGCTATTGATTTCTTCTACCAGTATCAATCCATTGATTGACAAACAATTTTTCGCCACTTATTACTTCACCCTTTTTTTTTTTTTTTTAGGATGGGAAATCATCAAATGACTTCTCCCACTCTGGGCGGAGCGGGAGGGAGTGTCAGACTCGTACTGACTAAAACCCATCCATGTTCCTTCCTCGCCCTTTACGTTCCGGGGCCGCGGTATCTCTTTCGAACAGTCCCGCAACCCCGGCAGGCTTCGGCCCTTGCGGGCCCCTCTCTTCTGCTGACATCTCTTTGAGGCGCGCGTGGAACACGAACGCGCCGTCGACACGGCCTGTCGTCACTAGACGGACGGACGGCTAGCTAGCCCATAGCTAACCGTCCACAGGCCCGCATCTACGGTGGCCGGTAGCCACCACGTGGCCCCCGACGCCCGGTGCGTCTCCCGCGGCGGCCGGGAAGAGAGGCTCTCTCCCTCTCTTGTTCCGCCACCTCCTTTGCCAGCATGACTGCTTCGCAGAAGGAGGTGACGGCTTCCCATTCCGTCTCGCTCCGGACCATGGATTGAACCAGGGCCGGACGCGAGAGGTCGCCGCCGCCGATCGCCGCTACGAGGACACGGCGGTGCTCCGCCCACGCAGGGCAGACTTCCACCGTGTGCTCCACCGTGTCCTCCGGTCGATCCTCACAGTGGAAACACCCGGGCGTTTCCTCCCGCCCGATTCGGTGCAGGTACCTCCCGAAACATCCGTGTCCGGTGAGGACCTGCGTCAGGCGGAAGGTGAGGGCGCCGTGGCGCCTCTCAAGCCACTCCTCAAAGAGGGGACTTACCGCCACTATCGTGGCGTGCCCTGCACGGGGTTGCGACAGTCGCTCTCTCCATGTCGCCATGAGATCGCGCCGGAGGTCTGTCCGCTGAACGGCGATTTGCCGCGGCAGCGGAGTTTCCCCCCGGGCGTAGTGCCTCCGCGCGCCATTCGTGTAGGCGCGCGAGGACTATCGCCTCCATATCCCATGGCGGCAATCCGGCAAGCAGGCCCGCCGCATCGCGGGCGATCGTGCGGTATCCACGGACCATTCTCACGGCCACCACTTTCTGGGGCGCGTTCAGATAGTGGGCGGCTCGCCGCCTCAAAGAACGCGCCCACACTGGGGCCCCGTAAAGGGCCATGGACCGCACGAACCCCGCGTAGAGCCTGCGGCAGGAGGCGTACTTATTACTTCACCCTGGAACCAATTTAATACTGAACGCTTACAATACTTTAATTACATATGTACTTATATTAAACCACAAGAAGTCATAATTGGTCAGAGGTTTGACAGTGTAAAACGAGCCGGTGTAACGCGTATGGTACCTGTTGCATGCAAGCAACATTTTATTCCCCTTCGCCATGTCCTAAAAAAGTTTTTCAGTTTGGTAAATATTCTATCGGAAACCTTGAACTACATGACTTGTCTCATAAATAATCAGTCAGGTGCTGCTGTTGAACATTTTTTATCCAGGGCTCATTTTGGCAGAGCAGAATAAGAGAGCGCTCAAATAAAACTGTTATTCCGTTTTTCATTTTTTTCGACGATTATGAGACCGGTAATGTGTTGGGGAGTCGTTCAGGTCAACATAAATTAGGGGCTGTATACGAGTCCATTCCTTGTCTTCCACCTACCCGTTCTTCTATACTAAACAACATATTTCTCACCCTGTTATTTCATTCGTCAGACAGCATTATTTGGTAATAAGGTAATTTTTCGATGTATCATAGATGAATGCAATTATCTTAGCGAATCCGGTATACATGTTGACATACCTGGATACAAAGGTACCATCTATTTCGAGCTTGGGCTAATTATTGGGGATAATCTAGGCATCCACTCGATGACAGGTTTCGTAGAAAGTTTTTCAGCCAATTTCGCGTGCAGAATATGTAAAACCAGAAAAGAGGTCATGAAAAGTGAATGACAAATTATGAATGGGATTTACTTACCAACAATGTTGCAGAAACTAGTATCAAGGAAAGATGTATTTGGCTTGACGTTAAAGGTTTCGATTTGTTGAATCAGGTCGGTGTCGACTGCATGCATGATATATTAGAAGGGGTTGCCAAGTATGTGATGAACTTTGTTCTTCTTCAGTACATTCGACATTTCAAACTTTTTTCATTATTTTTTCTCAATTAACGATTACATGCTTTTGCGTATGGCCCTAATAGTTAAAATCAACCATGTTCTTTGAGCATGGAAAAGAAAACGTTCGTTTCTCCGCTTCAGAGATGCTGACTTTCCTAATGGGCCTGCCAAACACTCGACGAGTGGCATGGGAAGTAACGAGGAAAGGAGGCAAAGACGTAGTGTGGCAACATAACTCGTCATGCCGCATGTCATGCTCCTCGTCGTGCCCACCGCTCCCTATTTTGTCGGTTTTTTGCGCGCGAGTCAAAGGACCGGCAATACGAGCGCGAGTGGCTGACCACATAATCGCGCGGTTGCAGTCCGCATCAGACCCGGTCAACTTCTTGGGCATTGCGATTATACCTACTGGGGATTGTTATGTGTTGCCAACAAAATTAATGGCTTTTATTTTTATAGCAACACTGATCTTCGTATGTCAATTACCAATGACTTTACAATATGGCCGCCGTTTGTTGTTTACGTTACGACTGACGCGCTGTTTGGCTGTTTGTAGTTTTACGATTTGGCATTTCTTTTCCGCTTTTACGTCGAGTTGAGCACGTTCTCCTCCGTAACCGCGTCTAATTAAAAGTGGTGTTGTCGTTGCTATTAGTGTTATAGACACTTTGTGATAGAGACACTTTGTTTTCCGTGTGTGGGTGAATTTCCAATCATGGGAGATAATCTGAGAAGTAAAATGTCTCAAATGTGGGAGCTCACCTTGTGTAGACCCCAATATTAAATTGTACCGATTCCCTAATCCTGGACCAACAAATACACAACGGTAAGAGAACATAAATCAATCATAACATAACCTTAAAATATGATTATCAAATCAGTCGATTTAACAAGTCTTCATTTATTTTCAGATGTGAATTGTGGGCCAAATTCTGTTTCCCTGAGGGAGCATCTTCTGTAGACTTTCAGCGGAAGTTGTATTCTGAACACAGAATGTTTTGTAACTTACACTTTCAAATATCCTCATTTACTGATTATGCTGAAAAGAAGCTAAACAGACATGCCGTTCCTGACGCTGAACAGGAGAGAATTCGAACCAACATTACTACTTTTACCACATTACCCTATGTAAGTTATTGGAATTATGGTAAAAAGCTTTTTGAAAATACTTTTATTGCGGGCACAGCTAAGAAGTGGAATTCCCTGCCAGTCTTTTTTTTTCTGATAGCTACAAACTTGGGGTCTTCAAGTCAAGATTGAATAAGTTACTTCTAGGCAAGCAGGCTTCACTGTAGACCACATCATCGCTTACCATTAAGCGAGATAGTGGTTAAACGCGATCCCTCAAGCCCCATTCCTGGGCCATCGCGAAAATTAATGGATATCACAAATATTCAGCCGGTAATTGTAATTTTTGACAAAAAACCTATAGACAGCCTCAGTACATCCAATTTTGATGGATTTTGATTTAATAGTGATATGTGTCATAACATAACTCATTAAGTTGTTATTGGTTTGGTAATCATGGTAAAAGAAGCGACTATTAGAACACTAAATTTATTTTCTTATATTCAAATATTTTGTTTTAGTATAAAATTATCACTGTTCCTGAATACCTTGTGTGTAAAATTCCTTTGGGCACCTCCAAAGACTATGTAACAATGTCTCAGCCTGGCCCATCAAAGGTACCAATTAAGAGCACAGAAAATCAGCATGTAAAGGTAAATACAAGTTGTGTACTATTCATGTTTTAGTAAATTGATCAAAGTATATTGACACTTAAAGTACTTACGGGATTATATCCGTGATTTTCTTTCGGTTTTTCGAGCACCCGATATTTCGACGCTGTTGCAAGCACGGATACACGGAGCACGGATATAATCCCGTAAGTACTTTAAGTGTAGTAAAAACCGTGAAAGTCTAAAACAGTGCATTAAAGTATATTGAGTTTTATAAGTTAATAGCATCCAAACCAGAGTTTAATTTTGTTTTTTTTTTATTGCAGACAATTGCTGTTAGTGACAAGAAATGCACAAAATATTTAAAGAAAATATGTCAACTCAAAATTACAATAAAAAAAATTAAAAGTAAGAACATTTTAAAGGTTCTGTTTGAAAATAATGTAGTCCAGAAATTGAGTGCTCATTTAACTCCTGCATTTGCTCTCATTCTGCGAGGAGAGTTAAAAAATAGAAAAAGAAAGTATAAAGGTAGACGGTGGACTTCCCAACTAGCAAAATCAGTACTTAAAACGATCTCAAGACTACTTTTACTGTCACTTATAAGAAACTTGTATCATGCTACAAGCCTGGATTTGGGCGCAGTTATAGGAGCGTTTATTTCTATAACTATCTTATAGTCAACTTTTAAAATGTTACTAAGCCCTATAATATACTTGACGAAGCGCAATAGCTTCTATAATGATATGAGACTACGCAATTACAAGCACAAACGCTCTTGTTAGTATCTGACATAAGTATCTTACTAAAGCAATCTTGTTTATAATGCACTAGTAATGTACTTAGTTATTAGTAATAAGTATATTTTAATAGAAGTTATCTTTGTTGTTGCTTCGGCTGGTGGTTCCGGTTGTTTTGTGGTAAATACTAATAAAAACGTAAGTTTCTATTACTATTATTTTGTATAATTGTAGAACATTAATTACTAATAATATATTGTAAATATAGTGTATGAACTCTTGGGGAAGTCATTTTTACTGTAAATGTGTACCGCAATTTAGTTAGTTTCACAATCCCCTCCGAAAAATAGGACATTAGTATATTGTTGTAAATAAAATATTTCATCAATTCTTATGAATATTCGCCATGTCTTAAAATTGCTCTTCATTAAGTACTTTATAGAAACAATGTAGGTAAATTAATACTTGTAACAGTTTCAGTCCAGATAACTCGCCTCCATTTAAAAACAAATTAGGGTTCCCTTGAAATATAGGCCTGCTAATGCTAAATTTACTTTTTTTTAGGATTTAGTTAACAAGATGGTTGTATTTCTTGATGTCGACTGTTTTTTGACCAAATATTCACTGATTTTACTGACAAATATGAGATGGCCTTGGACTGATACACATTTTGTGTTATCCGATAGCTGCAATGGGTGTGGATTTCCAGTTTATTTAAACAATATGTATAGACCTACTCATTTCATTTGTAGTCAAGAAAACATAATGGTTTTATTGGATCAAATCTTTTTTTGGTGCCCGAATTGCTCCCAGTACAGCATATATGACCATTACATTGAAGATGAATGCACAATGTGCTACTAATTTTGTTATTTAGTTTTTGAATAATTATATCCAATAAATAATCTTATTATAAGGACCAATAAGGACATACTAATATGTTCAACGGTAAAAAAAGATGATTTTTATGTTAGCTAGATTTCAAACATTATGCGTCCAAGCAATCAAATTAACAAGGAATCTTCCCGCGCCGCCTGTTCGGCAAATATTTTGAAGGTACTATTACGATCGCTTTAAAACTATACCAGTAGTACGCAGTACGGGTGAGAGGTGCGGGGGGAGGCTTGCATGTCCGAACCAGTAGCAGTAGTGCCTGAGTTATGAAGAAGAGCGCGCGTGTGCTTATTGTGCAAAGGGTTTGTTACCGCCATATTTGTATAATTTCACTAAATTTCAAGTGAGTTGATTATGCCCGTGAAACGGAAACGGAACGAGAAACATTGGGTTGTGAAATAAACAGTTTTAAAAACATCCGGGTATGTTAACTCTGTACTTCTCTGGAATCCCTAAACCAGAGGTTGTCCTGTTGCGCCTCGCTTCCTCCTGAACCCCTAACCTTGTACATCGTACGCCAGACCAGCACGTAAGTGGAAACAAAATACAGTGTAAACTCTTTATAACATTACTCTTTGTAACGATAAACTCCCTATAACGTAGAAATGAGCACAATTTGGTTGGTTTACCTTAAAACCCACACATTGATAAACTCTTTATAGCGCAGCAGCCATTCTCTATTACGAAGAAATTTGTTCATATTAAGTCACAGTAAATATTCACTATCGGTATTATTGTTTATGTTATCTTATCAGGTTACAAAAGACGCCGACTAAATCTTTGAGGTTCCGAAACTTCTGAGGTCGTAAACAGCCGTCTTGCTTTTGTTATTGTTAATTGCCTTGAACACGTGCATCATTACTGCGTTTACTTGGAAATGATGGTCTAAACACACCAGCTGTACCTATCGTATTATCAGTCGTCAACCAACTTTGAAACTGTTAACATGGCCAGTAAAAGAAAAGCGATAATATGTACATTGTTTGTCTTTCTTCACTCCATATAACGTTAACTCTCCATAACGATAAAAAATGCTCGGTCCCTTGAGTTTCGTTATAATGTAGTATAACCTGGTCTCGCGTTGGTATTGAAACTCTCTAATAAGCGAGGCCACCTCAAGGTCAAAGTGTTTCCACCGACTTGCTGGTGCGATAAATACTTGTTAATATTATAAATACAAAATTTGTTTGTACAGTCAAGCCCACGTCAAGCTATACACTTTTGTGGCAATGTTGACTTTATTTCGAGCGCGATAAGGCTGCACTGTATAACTTTACGTGTGCTTGACAGTACTAAGCTAGTTCTTTGTGTTTTGTATTTATTATTTTTATCAAAAAATGTTGTTTACAGGTTTTAAGAGTAAAAAATGCCTTTCAAAATTGTTCAAACCATTGAAAAGGGCAACATTGTATTGACATGTGTACCACATCAATGGGAGAGTAATGGAGTTTTGTATTGGCCCAGAAAACTAAAACAGTCACATAAAAATAAGTTACAAAAAGATGAAGGTAGTCAGCCCGATGATACTTGGACACAAATAAACTGTGCGGTAAAAAGGCAAAATATAAAAACGTATCAAGATGCAATAAATGAAATTGATCTAGTGAGCAATAATTCAGAAACAGAACCTGACATAGAAGACGTTTCAGCAAAAAAGCGACGCAAGTGCTATGATGTTCCACAGCTGTCATATAATATCATGGCAGAAGAAAGTCTACAGGTTTGTAACTATAGGTGCTTTTGAATTAAAGTTAGTTGATTTCGGATTCACTTCTGAAATATCTAATGTGCATGTACGCCACATGATATTTTCACAGATTGTGAATCGATTTTTCATGATTTCCGATAGATTATGCCCTCAGAGTGGTACAAGTACCACACGATCAAAGTCGGTTGCTTTTTAACTTTTTGTCGATTTTTTTTTTAATTATTTCAATAAATAATATTTTCAGAATGATAAGCATAATGCTTCTTCAACAACAATGCCTGAAGCTGGAGAAGAAGTAATGATGGTAAGTTACAAATACATAACTTTTATGAGGCTTTCATTGAGATCATTGACATCAGAGCTTAAGTTGTCCATCGGTTCCTCTGTGTATCCTTAACAGCTTGTCAGTGTTTAACTATTACGCAGAGCTTATTAGATAGCAACATGGTGAAATGTGACGTTACTATTAGAATATCACCGTCTGTAACCTATAATTATGTAAGCTGTATTTGGACTAACTAAACTTTTGCTTACATAAAAAAAAGTTTAATATCTCGTTTAGCTAATTCAACATATTTTATTGTTTAGGCTAATTACGAAATGACTACACCGTCAGAGTCAACTCCATCTGGAACACTGCTGAGCGCATTGCAAGATAATATTGAAAAATACGTCGTTATACCCGAAAGTAATCAGTCGGAGACGCCTATAATATACTCGTACATTAATAAAGAAACAAGCATATCAGAAGAACAGTGCGACTTAAAATCCATGAAAACAGATATCAACACTATTAAAAGTGACCTCAAATCCATTAATGACGATATGAAGACTATAATGGAGACCCTAAACACAACACTAAGTAATCAAGGTGTAATACATGATACACTTAAATCAATATTGTTAAAAGTGACTGAACAACAAGTTATGAATGAAGAATTCATTAAAAAATCTATTACAGAGAAACAAAATCAGTCATTGGCGTTAAAACCAATTAAAGATTTAAAGGATTTGGAAGAGTTCGAAAAGAATGTAATGGATTCTGATTTTAGAGATGATTTACAAAGAAAGTTAAGTGTGATGTGCAGTAAAGGCACAGGGCAAGGAACCACAAGTGCATATGCTATTATTGATATTATGTTCGAAAGACAGTTCTTCAAATCGTGTTCATGGACTGGAGCCTCACGTTCCCAGAATGAACCTACAGAAAAGATCTGTTTCAAAGGTTTCTCCAAGACGATTGGTTTCTTTTTTGATTTAATTCACAAACTAGATTCATCATTTCATTTAACTGACTGTCATAAATTTTTTAAAACAATTTTGCGTAATGCTGATCAACGGTGCAAAATTGGTATGTTTCAAACATTAGACTCCATCACGACCTCGGCGTCAAAAATGTAATCGAAGAAATCTCAGAAAGGACAAAAGCCTACAAGAAGCGAATCAAAAATCATCCAAATAAGCTGGCTGTCAATCTAATGAACACCCAAACAGTTGCTCGTAGACTAAAGAGAAAGATTCCTCAAGACCTCTGAAAAGCAAAAGAATAAACGAAGCTGTCACTGGACGGCTTTCGTGCAAGACCTTTAATTGAATTAAATTAAATCTTACACATATTGCTGAATATCTGCAAGATAGATTGCAATAAAAAAAAAAAAAAAAAAAAAAAAAAACGGTGCAAAATCGAATCAAAATCAAAACGAGCTTCTACAAAAAAATGCAGAGGAAAAAAAAGCGTCAAAAAGACTTCTTCCGAAAATCTGGTTACAAACGAAACGCCTCCTAAGCAGCCTCTTATAGAGAAACAAGCCACTGGTAACCAAATAGAAGTTGAAGATTTTACAGGGGAAATTATTGTCTGAAATGAAAAAAAAAAATTGACAAGGTTTTTATACCAGTTTTTACTTAATTAATGATTCTAGATAGTCGTAAATAGGTTCCTGAGTATTTAATTTTGATCTAGTTACTAAAAATATTGTTATCTGTTTGTATTATGTGATTATGTGACTTTTGCATTTATGTAAATGTTAAGTACCTATGCGGAAATTGTGTAACTAAAACTAACAAAAATGAATTATACAGTTCATTTTTATTAGTTTTAGTTGATTTTAAAAGACTACTTTACACTATGATGGTGTTCCTTTTTTATACTTTTTTCATGACTTTTTATTGAGAAAATTTATAGTTTTTAACTTTCATTTATAGTTAAAAACAGTTACTTTACTGTAATCGTGCTAATAGTGAGACCAGACTACTGAATAGTCAGACTTAAGATAATTGTGTTAAACTTTGTTGATATCTTATTGTTAAAGAATTTAAGCATTTATAATAGGTTTCAAATTATCTTTATGACATAACTACATTGAAATATTTCGTTAATTTTAGTTAAGTTTTATTTGTTATAACTTATAACGTTTATTAGTACAAGACAGCTAAGATCATTTAGCACGAAGAAGCTATAATAATGAAACATAATGTAGCTGATAACTCATCAGGAACCTATCCTGAGTATTTAATTTTGATCTAGTTACTAAAAATATTGTTATCTGTTTGTATTATGTGATTATGTGACTTTTGCATTTATATAAATGGTAAGTACCTATGCGGAAATTGTGTAACTAAAACTAACAAAAATGAATTATACAGTTCATTTTTATTAGTTTTAGTTGATTTTTAAAAGACTACTTTACACTATGATGGTGTTCCTTTTTTATACTTTTTTCATGACTTTTTATTGAGAAAATTTATAGTTTTTAACTTTCATTTATAGTTAAAAACAGTTACTTTACTGTAATCGTGCTAATAGTGAGACCAGACTACTGTAATAGTCAGACTTAAGATAATTGTGTTAAACTTTGTTGATATTTTATTGTTAAAGAATTTAAGCATTTATAAATAGGTTTCTAATTATCTTTATGACATAACTTCACTGAAATATTTCGTTGATTTTAGTTAAGTTTTATTTGTTATAACTTATAACGTTTATTAGTACAAGACAGCTAAGATCATTTAGCACGAAGAAGCTATAATAATGAAACATAATGTAGCTGATAACTCATCAATGAGACTGATTGCCAAGACTTTAAAAATAATTATCTAATTTTGAATAAAACATAATTTTAATAAAGTATTGTTTTATTTTATGCACTTCATACTTAAAATTCACAGCGTATGTAACAATGGTAAGAAAAATATCTCTGAGTTATATTTAATACTAACATCATCATTCTCCTGCCCTTATCCCAATCTATTTGGGGTCGGCGCAGCATGTCTTCTTCTTCCATACTGCTCTATTTTTCGTCATCTCATCAGTCACTTCTTTTCTTACCATATCCTTCTTAACACAGTCCATCCATCGTTTCTTTGGTCTTCCTCTATACTAACAAGTTTACATTTTACATTTTGAACTTTGCAAATTACCTCCGATTTTTCAATAGCAGCACAATCACATTTATAAATATTTAAAAAAGAAGATTTTAATGGTTTTTCGAAAACGTCGTGGATATTAGAAAAACGATATCCCGTGATTTCTATTTCTTGCTTAATGTTGTCTTTCAACATGACGGATTTTAATTCTATTACATGATTTTCGTCAGTAAGAAACCACTTGTCTTCATCTTTTGATGATAAAACATATGTTTAAAAAACAAACCAAACCAATAAACCGCTTCGCTGTATCTTTTTTATAAATGGATAGTGTACAATTTCTTCGTTAAAATGTTCTGTTTCGATTAACTGTTTTTCAATTATTCTTCTCGCAACTTGCTGTAATGGATTATTTCCTTGTCTGATAGTTTGTTTAAGGCGCTACCCCAAGCAAAAGCCGTTTTTTGTGCAGTTTTTTGGAGCCAACTCCTCTTTATCCAAAAGAAATACCAAGTAATAAAAATACATTAAATTTCTACATATTCTTAGACTGCAAAGTGGTAGTTTTATTTTTTATTTTAAGTCTCATAATGTGTAATAAATCCCCTCACAATGAAACCACAAAAATGAGAAAAAAATATTTATAACATGCTTCTTCTCGTAAAGTTAACATTATTTTGATTTGCTTCTTATACTAATGGATAGACAATTTAATAATGAACATAATGCTAGTTTTTTTTTTTTCAAAAGACGGAAATTTGATTTTTTATAGAATAAAAATCACTAATTTCGCACTATTCGACCCGCAGTGACTGACGTAAAAACCACTTTGTAGTGCAAGCTGATTAGAACTTTATTCTAATAGTATTACAAACGAAGTTTGAATCACCACAAATAGAGTTGCTAATTTTGCCTGGGGTAGCGCCTTAATAGTATATAGTTTATTTTCAAAAGGATATGCATTAAACTTTTGCAGAATTCCAAATTTTCTTACTTCCTCAACTATATGTATTAAATTATGTATGTTACTAGTAACGTAGTCTCGCCCGTAGAAGGTTTTAAAACTTTCTGTAAAATCTTCTAACATTTTTTCAGCAATATGCAAGAGTGGCAAATGCTTTTCATTTGAACAAATCGTTATAGCACAAAACAAGTTTAAAAAATGATAAAATGGTTCAGTTTTGAGCACGTGTTTCAAAATTATAACACTTAGATAGTAAAAAAAAGATCGGTATTCGGAACCTTTCCAGTGGGCCAAAACATCTACAGATCTCATTTTTCTGTGTATTTCTTTGGGCATTTGACAATTCAGTAAAAAACTGTTGACAATATCAATATCTCGAGCACTCCATTTGGTTAGGTATTTTCCCAACTTTCCATCACGCCATCCAATCAACAACCGTTTCATCAAACCAAGGTCTATTAGGTGTAATGAATCTGCCACAGGAAAATCCTCTATCATATCTATGTTCAATTTCAATAATGGAGAGTCATGTTTGTGGTGTTCTTCATATTTTTTTGCACGAAAGTCTTTATCGTTTCTTTTAGGACAATCGAACTTAGGAAATGTTACAGTGTTTGATTTATGTGAATATTCGCCAATCACCGTACATTTCAGACAGCCATGCTTTCCATTAAAATTTATGACTCCTAAAAAAATAAAAAATGTATTTTAATACTCGTAACATAGTGATAGACAAACCATAAATGTTCATCAACGCAGCCCTGGCACTGTTCAGAAAGCTATAATGAATAATCACAAAGATCATACTTTAGCAATATTAAATAACTAGCTTTCCACTCGCGGCTTTGCTCGCCTGGACTACATTTTATATCGCGAGGCCTGTGCCCAGTAGTGACTGGGCACAGGTCCGGTCAGGTCAGGTGCTGGGTACTTTGTCTTTGTTTTGTTTTGTTGTACTTTTGAATCCACTGGTTCAAAAGTTAATCCAGTGCCTCATCTAGCTACTTACCAAATTTTATCCAAATCTGTTCAGCCGTTGAGGAGTCAAAGCGGAACAAACATCCATATTTTTACATTTATATTTATCATATAAAAATGAGCGTAAAAGAGTCCTTCAACCAGGTTGGCAATGCACTAGCAATTCCCCCGGTGTTGCAGGTGTCTATGGGTGGCGGTGATCACTTACCATCAGGTGGACCGTCTGCCCGTATGATCTTCTAGTTATAAAAAAAAAAACAATACGAAACTTGCCTTTAATCAAGGCCCTTGCTGGGGAATCACAAATGAAGGCTCTTATTTTGACTTTGGTTCTAGATTCATTTGACGACAGGACTAATCCATTTTCTTCAAGTTCCCTCATTTCTTTCACAAAAGACCCCAAATATGCATTCAGATCAGATGGCTTTCCTTCACCGGAATAAATCCCTTTAAAAAATATATTTTTTAGTAATATTATATGTATTATATAACTTAACTAAGCACCTACGATATTGAAATAGTGTATATTTACCAATCACAAAGGGAGGAATGTGGGATATTTCAAAGATGTTACACAAAATAGGCCAGAGTTGATGTCTTGAACTTTTGTATACTGGCAATCCATCTATGTTTATATTTAATGAAATCGTATTTTTTAAACTATTTAAATCCAGCCCCTGTAGCGTATTTTTTAGGCATTTAATCAATCCGTTGTGCCAATACTGTCCTGGATCCGAGATTGTAATATGCAACGTTTCTTTGTTGGTATGTAATAAAGTCCGAGCATCTTTAGGTAAAACATTACTTAATCTCTTGTTCAAAATAGTAGATAGTTCGTTCAGGGCTAGGTGAGGTATATTAAACTTTATAGCCCAGCTTTGCATATCTTTAAGCAATTCATGATTTTTTTCATAGTCAGTGGTTTCTTCGATATGTAAATCGAATTCTTCCCCATTTTCATCTTCTTCACTTTCTGAGTGGTGAACTAGGGGTGAAAAAATATTTTTGGTCGCAGAACCCTCATTTACTTCACCTACGTTCGCACTTGACGCGCTTGATTTACTTCCTGATGCTGTTGATTTTATTCCTGAAGAATCTGGCTTCATTAATTCTCTATACCTATTTGTCACTTTTCTCCTGTAACCACCACTCCTTTTTAATCGTTTCCAGTCGCTTAAATTCATGTTCAACTTATTTTCTCAAGACGAAGGGGAATAACCGAATGTCAATAAAATGGCTGACGTTTACTAATAAAGTTATTGATCTAGTAGCTTATAAGCTTTTTTGATCAAATAGCGCTCTTATTAAGTACTATTAGATTTAAAAGAGTCTCGAGCAAAACTATTACGGCGCAAACTTAAAGTCATCTCAGCTAAGTATGTTATTATATCTTGTTTTCTTACAAAATGCTACTATAGGATCAAAATGTTATTCTGGATTATTTAGTTTTACTGCAAAAAAATTATAGGAGACTTATTCCTAAAATTGTCCTAAAAGAAAATCTTGTAGCTAACTATAAGACTGAGTTATAAAAACAAATGCTCTTGAGAATATCTGCGCTTGTGAAATGCTATAACTAGTAAAAGTGTCCTATAGATGTTTTATAGGTCAGTCTTGTACCGAACTATAAGACCGAGATATAAAAAGTAATGCACTTGAATATCTTAAGACTTGGCAAATGCTATTATAAGTTAAATAGTCTACCGCAATGTCTCTATAAGAACGTTATTAGTAGTCACAGACTTATAATCTTTCTTTATAGGATTACTTTGCTAGTTGGGTTCTGAACAAAAAATTATAGCACTGCGTCTATATAAGGTGTTAAAAAATGAACTGCAAGAAACTTGAGGAGTTGTTTGGAATAACAAATAAAATATAATCACGAAAAAAATGTATCTAATTAACGATCCGTTTCAAAGATATGCAATTTTTTTACTGCGCACAAAATTATTGAGTATGTGCACTTGACTGTACACCGTGCAGGGCGCCGCCGCAGTCGCCGCGGCGACGCGCCGCCCGTTCGCGGGGTCGTTCACCCCTGCGATAGCGCAAACGTAAACTCTACAGCTGATTCTAACTTTCCCATCACATTTTGCAGACTTTGGACTCGCAATTCATCGAATTACTCACAAATAACTTATTTTATTGACCATAATAATGAATTACTGTTTTTAAAAAGTTTGAATCAACCTATTTACAATAATTTAAAAGCTATTTACAAGAAGTCTTAATTTTTACCGTATTAATACAAAAGGTGCTGGAAATGGCCACCACTTTGTCCAATGCACAAGTGAGCACGACGTATTACGTTCGTTTGCACTGCGATTAATGTGTCTCTATCACTTTTAACAATGTTGAATGCACTTATTATGCGGGTCTTTAATTCGTCCACGATTCGAATATTGTGCCCGCTGTGTCCATACACCAAGTCTTTCACACGTCCCCACAGATATAAGTCTAGAGGCTTGAGATCGGGCGACCGAGGCGGCCAAGCAATAGGCCCACCGCGGCCTATCCAGTGGTTGGGATAGATATTATCCAGGTACGCACGGGCTTCTCAGTGATAGTGTGCAGGCGCTCCATCTTGCTGGAAGAAGTGGTCCCTTATTTCCGCAACAGGAACATCTTCTAGCATCTCCTGCACAGACTCGAGCAGCTGCAAGTATATTTCGCCGTTAAGGCGTTCCAAGAAGACGGGTCCGAGTACCGTCTGCCCTATGACTCCGGCCCATACGTTCACTGAGAACCGGTGCTGTAAATGGTCAGGGACCACTCAATCAATCAATCAATAATTTTATTATCAGGCATCTTAAGGCCCATAGATAAAATACACAAAATAACAACATAAAAATATACTAACACATAAAAAATCTAACTTATAAGCTATGAACTATGACACACGAAGTGGCGGCGTCGTGTTACGCTGTGCGGTGTCATGTAGCCTGCCCCGAAAACGTCGGTAGACTACACCCTTCGGCCAAAACTCTTCCTTGAGAAACATGTCGAGATATTGTGTCGGAACTCGCACCACAAACGACTTGAAGTTGGTATTGTGACGCGGCTCCAACCTCTCGACCCTCAAGGTCCAGCTAGTCTTCACCTTCATGTACTCAACGATCTCCTCAACCTTCGTGGAGTGATGCAGTCGGGACACATACAGCAACTTCGTTGGTGTCGCTGGACGCAGCAGCATATTTGGTCCTGACAGTCCAGTACCGCATTGATTGCGACAAGTAGGCTTCTTCTTCTTCTTCTGAACTAAGGTGAAGCCGTCCTCATCACAGTCCTGCTTTGCTGGACAGCGCTGTAGCGGATTCCTTGGAAGGGTTTCACAGTGACGGTTCTGCTTTCCCCCTTTCAGCTGCTTAGGTTGAATTACAGCTGAATTATTTGAGGCAGCAATTGCGGCGTAAGCTGGTTTGGGGGATAACGTAGCTACGCGTGTCGTATTCTCTGCCGGAGCAGAGGGGCGGGGGGCGGCGGGGCACGGTGCATCGCCCTCGCTGTTTGCAGGTGACGACAAATCCAATTTCGCCGACGCAAAACTGCTCGCGGGTTTTCGTACGACCACCAGTGAGCATTGTGGATATTAAATAAGCCCACTCTACTAAAAGTGGACTCGTCTGTCCATAAAATCTTGCGACCAGGTTCTTCAAATCTCAGCCGTGGTTCATCTGTGGGTAATAGTTCCTGTACCCTTAAAAAGTGGTACGGATGTTGGCCTTCCTCATGCAGCACATTCCACGCAGTAACGTGACTTATTCCTAAGTCCCGACCTCCGTCACGTGTGCTCGCGTGTGGATTATCATTGAAGTAGTCCAACACTCGATCTTCAATGTCACCGGGTAACCGTGGCCGGCCCGGCATCTGGTTGACGAGGACGGAACTGGCCATAGTCTGGATGGTTTGGATAGCAGGCAATCGTCGTTGGTCACCATACAGTTCACGGTACCGGTTACGTGCTGCAATTAAACTTTCACCGGTCATGATGTAGCACACTACCATGTCTAGATACTCCCGATTAGAAAAAGTAAACGGCATTGTTCACACGAGGCTGCGCGGGCGCGCGTAAGTAGCGAAATGACAGAGAGCAGCACGCCCTTCCCGCGCGACAGATATCGAACGACTAAACTGGGCGGGAAAGGTTCGCGGGGATGCGGAAAGGGCAAACGAGCCGCGTTGCTATATGGCGACGAGGCGCCGGCGCAGCCCTGCGTACAGTGCACATCAAAATGTTTTACTAAATGGATTTTTTTGTGTAAAAACTAAAAATGCTTGAAATTTTTTTTTTTTTTTGGAATATGTTTGTTTTTTGATACCGAGTACGTACACGAAATTCTTGCAGTTAATTTTTTAACACCTTATATAAAAGGTCACCATCATGCAATCGTCTCTTAAGAAGACTTTGGTGTCTACCAGCACCAAGCCCTTTAAAAAATTTGTTAGGGAAATTTCAGCTTAATGTGGGTCTAAATGACAAGATTTTTAAAAGTTTGAAAACCCATGTGGAAAGCCAAGAGCCATCAAATAATGAATACATTTTAATGTTTGATGAAATGGCTATCAAAAAGCACCTATGGTACAATAATAGAGAAGACAGAGTGGATGGGTACCAAGACCATGGTGAACATGGAAGGTCCCCACAAGAGGCTAGTCATGCCCTTGTGTTTATGGTCTCAGGAATAAGAAAGAGAGTGAAACAACCGGTTGCATTTTATGCGTCTTTCCAGTGCTTATGTAACTGCAGATAGATTAGCTGTACTCATAAAAAATTTAAGTTAATAGAAGATTAAATAATTATTTTTTCTTTTTTAGGTTTTACATAAATGTTTTGAAATAAACCTAAGAATAGCAGCAACTGTATGTGACATGGGTGGTGTCAATAGGCGAGCATTAAATATTTTGGGGGCTTCCACAGAAACTCCATATTTTAATTTTGAAAATAATGAAGTGGTCACATTATTTGATAACACCACATTTACTGAAGTGTTTTAAAACATAATTTAAAATGTTATTATACATGTCGCAATCGAGTCGTATGCGGTACGCCAGCGCCATCTGGTGGCGCTCGATGGAGTTGGTGGGGCGCGCGCCATCGAGTTTGAGAGGACGGCACTTCTCGGTTGGCGGGCGGCGCGTGCGCCACTAAACCATCGCGCGTTCTGCGATACGTACCTAGTACCTACTTAGCTATACGTGACTATCTAATCTACTATCTGTGTTGTAATTATTGGATCAGAATTATAATTTGATTGTGTAATCGAGTCTGTTCTCTTCTTCCAACACTACCCACTGACGCCCACATTTAATAAGAGGACCAACGATGAGTGCTAATGATGATGGACAGGGTCCTCCTCCGTCATACAAATATAACATCAAACAATTGCAAAGGACAAGGTAATCATTTTAATACTTTTTCTTTTTTTAATTCTAACGTGTGGTTCTGATGAGTGTTTTTATTCTGAAGTAGAGTGTTCACTGGTATATAATAACAAAAGCGGTAGGTACAATAAATATTTTTCCGATTTCATTTGTTTCGTACCATGCGTGTTTCCGAACGCATTTCTTGTCGTCCGAGCATCTGACAGTTGTTTTTTGACGTTTGGACTGTCACTGTTATATCAACTGTCATCGCTTGACGTTTTTGCACTTGTTTTTTTGATCACATCGAATTTGTTAGTTGATTGAAATAATTGAGAAATCCAAGTGAATCCCTTTTGTTTGCAAGATTTTGGTTATAATTCAGTTTTAATTGGACTAAACACCCCCATGTGTACTAAAAAACGGGTTTATTTGTTAATTGTCCACGCCGATTTTGAGGTTAACTTAGCCCGCGTGTGAGATTGAAAATTGAAGAGACCAATTTATTATTGTGATAAGTGTCGTTTGAACTATTATTGTGCTTCATTCCGACCTGTTTTACGCTGCTAAGGCAGCGCCTGTTGAAACATAGTCGGATCTGGCAAATCACCCGGCCACATACATAACACTGTACACGCACACCCACATACCAGACAATACCAGAACCGACGTGATCAAGGACAGGTCATCCCCTTCAGCCCACCGGCACCAGGTAAGTCACTTTTCATAAGTGCAATTTAGTATGATTGTCTCCGCGAATCGCGGACAGTTCGGTCACAGATTGCCCTGGTTTTGGACCGAACATTTGGTAGCAGAGCGTGGTTCATCATTATAAAATCAACTTACTTAGGGCCGATTTCACCGCCCACAGCGAGAACGGAGTTTAGTTGAACCGAGCTTAGCGTGATCCGAGTTCAAGAGCTGTGTAGAACTCGATCAACGTCACACCGATTTCACCGGCTACATTTTGATCGCGTTTATGAAAACGGCTGACATAGAACGTAAATGTCGACGACTCGCCGTGAAACGTCTCCAATATTGCAAGCATAAAAAATATTTTACATTTAGTGGAAAATCAAATAAAAATTATTAATCGTAATTGCGATAATAATAAATAAATAATAAGTAATTTTAATAACTGTTACTTATTAATTGAATTCATGAATTTCTCATCCCTTGAAATAAGTCTATTTGAAAGCAATACAACTTTTACGTGGAATTTTTAATTGAGTACTTGGAAATCTGACGTTGTCGTTGTCACTGTCAAAGTGTCATCCACTGACTTTAGTCAAATTACAAATACTCGTCGCAATCTTTCGTTCTTGAGTGCGCGGTGTGGTGTGATTTTTTCTATTTCGTGACTGACTCCTGCCCTGCTACCAAAACGACGACGACCTTCGCTTGCTTACGGACTGGATTTATTACATCACTGATTTACCACGGCTTCGCATTACGGACTGAACCTTCCTACCTGATTAACCACGGCTTCACACAACGGACCTGCCCTTCTGTTGCCGGGATACATACTTATTTTTAATATGTCTAAAAGAAAAAGGGACCCGGCATTTGCCACTAGTGAAAAAATGTCATTAATAGACCTGGTGGAGAAATATTTCTCCATTATAGAAAATAAGAAAACAGACACCATGTCTATAAAATATAAATTAGAGCAATGGAAGAAAATTGAAGAAGAATTTAATTCAATTTCTGGCATCCATCCTAGAGATGCAGTAGTTTTAAGGAACTGCTGGGAAAATTTAAAAAAGCGGGCTAAGCAACAACAGACCCAGCACAACAAAAATTACCTACGAACAGGTACCTAACATAATTATATTTCTAAGAATGCATTGTAAGATATTTTATGTGCCTGTTTAAGACCTTTCTAAACAATACAATTTAATTTCATATTAAAGGAGGAGGACCACCAAAGAAAATTATTGAAGATCCAGCTACGGAGAGAGTACTGGAGCTAATAAAAGCCAGGGTAACTGGCTATATAAATAAATTTGACTCTGATGGCACTCTTGTGTTAGGTAAATATATAATAACATATATTTATTGGTGATTGTTTCATAGTTCACTAGTAAAAATTTCATAGTAACTTTTATCTCAGGAATCAATACAGTATCTATCAAAATTATTCCTTGGATAAAAATTATCTGGCTATCTATACTTATTACTAATATTATAAAGAGGAAAGATTTGTATTTTTGTATGTTTGTCTTGAGTAAAGTCAAAAACTGGTACGGACATAGATTCAAACCCGAGGAGTAACATAGGATAGTTTTTATCCGGGTAAGGGAAGTAGTTCCCTCAGGACGTGGGTGAAGCCGCGGGCAGACAGCTAGTTATCATTATATAAAGTAGCTTTAAAAATGACAATAGCATGCCTGTTTCAAAATTATGAAAATATCTTGGTAAACTAAACATTATTTTTCAGCCTCCAGTAGTGCAACACTAAATGAGGACCACATGTATATGTGTACAAATGGTATGTCCCTACTCTAAAGAGAAATATATAATTATATAAACACATATGAGCAGCTTGGAAATACCTACAAAATGTAACGAAGCTTAACTACGACTACTACTACTACTAGACAGCTAGCAATTTACTTAATAATAAATTGCTCTTTTTCAGATACCACAAACAGTGAGTCACATGAGCAGCTCAGAACAGAACATAATACAGCAGAAACAATAGAAGATCCAGAAACATTCACTGTAAGTATTGTGAATTTTAATATTGATTAGGTACACATGTATATGTAAATACAGGGTGTAAACCACCTCATCACGAAGCCGTTAACCAAGCATTCTGTACATCAAACTAAGTAACTTTACGCTAAAAATATTGCTGGGAAACAACTTTTTTTTTTTAGGGTTCCGTAGCCAAATGGCAAAAAACGGAACCCTTATAGTTTCGCCATGTCTGTCTGTCTGTCTGTCCGCGGATAATCTCAGTGACCGTTAGCACCAGAAAGCTGAAATTTGGTACCAATATGTATATCAATCATGCCGACAAAGTGCAAAAATAAAAATTTAAAAAAACATTTTTATTAGGGTACCTCCCCCAGACGTAAAGTGGGGAGCGATTTTTTTTTTAATTTTGACCCTGACGTGTGATATATTGTTGGATAGGTATTTAAAAATGAATAGGGGTTTTCTAAAATCATTTTTTGATAATATTAATATTTTAGGAAATAATCGCTCCGAAAGTCAAAAACAATGTGTCCCCCCCCCCTCTAACTTTTGAACCATAAGTTTAAAAAATATGAAAAAAATCACAGAAGTAGACCTTTATATGAACTTTCTAGGAAAATTATTTTCAACTTGATGAGTTGAATAGTTTTTGAGTTATATAGCACTTTTTCAAAAAAACGCAAATGATAACTTTGTTTTTCATACAAATACTATGAAAAACAAAGTTATTTTTGCTGACGAAAAATGTTGGTATTTTTAATGGTCTGGGAAGCTACGGAACCCTACAGTGAGCGTGGCCCGACACGCTCTTGGCCGGTTTTTTTGAGGTTATAAATCACGTTTTGTGGTAGAACTCAATGTAACGCACTTAAAACGTTGTGCTGATGGATGGATTGAATAGTACGGGGGTCGCGGAGGTGTTAAAAGTTAAAATCTTCAAAAAAAAGTTGTATTTAAAAAAAAAGTTGTCAAAAAGTTGTAACTTTGACCCCCCATATCTCCGTAACTAGAAGGTTCCCAGGTATAGTGTAGAACAAAAAAATGATCGCAATGATGGGCAGAACAAGTGCCTTTCGGCTTCGTGAAGAGGTGTTTTACACCCTTTATAAATCACAATCTCATATTTTCTTACAGGACTGGTCTCAGTATACTCCTATTATGTTAAGAGACTCAACTAACCCTGCTTTCACTAAATCGCCAAGCCCATCACCTGATGTGCAGTCATATGTGCCACCACAAAGTGTACAACAGCATGAAACACCGAGCAGTCCACCAAGGTTAGTGATAAACCATTTAATTGAAGTTTTGTTCATATGAGTTGGTAAATATTGAGTTTCTATAAACCCCCTACATGTAAAAGAATAATGTGCACTCTCCTAACATCTATGATCTAACATTAAAAAAATTACAATCATGATACATAATAGGTAATTATGTTGTTATCGCCTATGTAAAGGAATTAATTACCTATATGTTTAAAAGCTGGGAGAAGTTATAAGTTCTTATGGGATGCATTATAGTTATGTGTATATCTAAAGTAACAAATACTTCTCTAATTTTAAAAATAAATAGCATCAATCCTCACTAATATATTAAATGCGAAAGTGTGTTTGTTTGTTTGTCCTTCTTTCACGTCACAATTGAGCGATCGATGTTATAGTATGATTTTTGTGTGTGGGGATAGTCAGAAGGCTGTAGAGTGCCATAGGCTTATTTTTACCACCGTAAAACATATCATTCCCATGGAAAGATCCATTATAGTGCGTATTTGAATCACGCCACACAAATTCTGCCGCTAGATGGAGCTGTTATCACTTTTCGCAGTAACCGACATCCACGCGGGCGGAAGCTAGTTTATTATAATAATTATGAACAGTTTACTACCTACATTATAGTACTAGTCTCATCTATGTAACCAATTATACCATAACCCTAGTCCAAATAGTAGTGCCTATCCCAGTTGTAAACGTCCCTTTGTGCCTATTGGCCTTGTTTCGTTCTGTCTCCTGCTGATATGGAGGGAAGTGGAAATTACAGTTTTTTTTTCCTACTCCTCCGCTATACTTTCTGATTAATTTCGTTGCGGGATCCAAGGCAGTTAAATTCATTCTCTGGGACTTCGTCGAGCTTCATTGTCTCGGCGCTTTTCTGGTGGTCGCCACTGTTGATTCTGGCTTTCAGGAGTTACAGTGGTTTGGGCGTGTGTGGCGGGCTTGTCCAACCCTAGTCCAAAGTATGGTGTTCTTTAGAAAATAATTGTTTTTGAATTTCACATTAGTATGCAAACCAGTTCCATAGATATTTAGGTGTAATAATAATCTACTATTTATGGGCTTTGAAAACAACAGACATACATGAAGGTAGATTTTCTTGACTGTTGATGTAATTTTCAAAGAAAAAACTCTTATATTTTACATGTTGCAGGGCTCATACATCTACATCATCAAATAGTCGCAGGAGACCTGCTTTAAAGCGCCATCAGAGCCTAAATAATGAACGACTGAAAACAATAATAATCACCACTAGTCACGCCACGGAAGAACATGAGCTGCAAATGAAAATTTTAAAATTGAAAGAAGAAAAGGAAATACTACAGCAAGAAAAATTTAAAACAGAACAAGAGAAAATAAAATTAGAAACATTAAAATCTCAATTGGAATCATTAAAAAAATATTTTTTGTCCAAAACATTGTAATTTATTTTTTCTCTTATTAGTATATACAATTAAACCCATATACTAGGCATAAAATTCACCTCAAATAACAAAAATACAGTTAAATTAACACACAATTTTATTCACTATCGCATACATAATTATGTATATCATTTTTACATCATGTATGCCATTATTTGATTATAAAATGGAAGTACATGGGCAATAATAATAATTAAATGATTTATTGGTTGTTTAATTTTGAGAATAGAATTCATTGTAGTTTATTTGACGTAATCATCCATCAGCAATGCATCGTTAATTATTAGACTCATCCAAATGTAGTCAAGTAATATCTTCCATGCTAAACTGCTCTATTTAGCTCCCAACTAACTATTTGCTAATCTAAAAAGATAAAAAGTAATAATTTATGCAAATAAATTATTACTTTTTATCTTTATCTAGTTTATTTTTCTACTTACTACTTAGGTTTTTGGACAGGCTCGGAAAGGTTAGTTTTTTTTATAACAATTTACAAAAACATCTGTCTGGGAATAAAATGATTATGAATTTTATAATTTGTGAGCATTCATATGGACGCATTTTCAAATAAAAGCTCAATAAATGTAGTAGAAAATGTGATTATTATCTATATACACAAATAAAATTGGAGGGTCTGTTTGTAATATTAAAACAACTGTTTTTTACTAAATGCATATGGATGTATACACGGTACATTTACTGAAATGACATTTTTTACAATGTTTGTCTGTCTGCCTGTTTGTTTTCGCTAATGTCGGGAACGGCTGGACCGATGTTGACGGGACTTTCACTGGCAGATAGCTGATGTACCAAGGTATAACATTGGCTATAAATTATCCGGGTACGCGAAGTAGTTCCCTCAGGATGCGGGCAAAACCGCGGGAAACAGCTATTAAACATAATTTTCTAGCTTCATAATAAGTAGAACATTACATACTAGCCATTGCACATTAAATTTTAAGTATATACCTACAACTTGTGGCAACTTACCGTGCAAAGTAATTTGTTATGAATTCATTACCGTCTTCTATGATTTGGATTGTTTCGTTGTGTTCTTCCTGCATCCACATTACCATTATTAATATCACCCATTGCTAATATTAAATCCCAAGATTCTGAATTAATTACTTGGTTATCATTAGGAGGCATAGTTTCGCCATTTCTCCTTGCAATATTGTGTAAAACAGCTGTAGCAATGACTATTGGAAATTAATTCTGTAGTGAAACTCCTAATCCAATGGCCATGACAGGGAAACGTCTTTTCCAGACACCAAACAATCTTTCTACACAATTTCTTGTTCTTATTTGGGACTCATTATATAAATTTTGAGCAGTACTATTGCACTGGTCTAATGGGGTCATCATATACTTATCACATGCATAACCTGCATCTCCAACAAGTACAGCAGTCCCATACCGACCTTGTTCTAAGATTGCTCTTCTATAACAGTTGTTAAAGATATATGTCATGTGTACTCCCTGGCCACCGAGCAACCACATCAGTAAATTCCAATTTAGCATTGCAGATAGCTTGAACATTGAGGGAAAAATAGTGTTTTCTATTACGAAAAATCTCTGGATTTTCACCACCTGCAATGTTAATGCAAAAGTAGGTATATTTTAGAGGTATTTTCATAGGGGAGGCCGGGGCTTCAATTAACAGAGGTACCGTAAGTTGGGGTGATTTTGCTCTAAAGTAAAACTTTGCTCCAAATCCGTACAACTTTAAAAATTAAATTAAAAAAAAAGTTTACATCTCTATGGTTTTATTGATGTCTGAACGCAATCATAAGATGTCAATGTTCTGTCATGGAAGTTGACAGGTCGCCATTGTTGCTATTACCTGTGCAATGAGTGACAGCGTGAAAGTAGAAAGTTTAAAAAAAAAAAAGTTTGGCAAAATTCGTGTGTATCCGTGCAATCACTATACTTATGCAGGTAAGCCTAATAATATTATATCCATTATTTGTTCTTTTTGTCTAATAAGAAAGTATTTCATTCCATAATTCAATAGATTTAATTTTGGGTTAGGTTTATTAACGCAAGGTCGTAATGTCATTAAAATGGGGGTACTTTGCACCTGGCGCAAAGTATACCCATTCTGGCGCAAAGTATACTCGTCTCAAGTAATATTCAACTTCTTTTTCTTTTTACAGATATTGCAACATGCCGAGGGTCTACAAAAGAAAACTAGGCGCTCGAAAATATGCTGACTACTCCAAGGAACAGTTGCAACTATGTCTGGCGGCTATTAAGTCTGGGCAAATGTCGCAGAGGAAAGCTAGCATACAATTCAACATTCCGCGACGAACTCTAGTTTATAAAATAAAAAATGCCCATATGAATCGACCTGGTCAGCCTCAAATATTTACAGATGAGGAAGAGGAAGCCATAGCATCACATATTGAGATAATGGGCACTTATGGGTTTCCATTAACTGAGCACGACCTCAAAATTGTTGTCAAAATGTATCTCGAAAAATCTGGACGCATTGTTCGAAAATTTAAGAATATGACGAAAATGACTGGGTTAAACAATTTTTGAAACGCCATCCTACCCTCTCAGTGCGTTTTGCAACAAATATTAAGAAGATCAGGGCAGCGTTATCAAAAGAGATTTTAAAAGAGTACATTGAAAATTTATCACCACAAATTAGAGACATCCCTCCTACACATATATTTAACTATGATGAAACCAACTTAACAGACGATCCTGGCCAAAAACGAGTTATTGTTCGAAGGGGATGCAAATATCCTGAAAAAATCTGTAACGCGTCCAAATCGAGTACTTCGATCATGTTTTGTGGTAGCGCTTCAGGTGAGCTGATGCCCCCGTACGTAGTGTACAAATCGCAGAAGTTATGGGATACATGGACCGAGAATGGTCCCAAAGGATGCCACTATAGCAACTCTCCTTCAGGTTGGTTTGATCACCAGCTATTTTCAGATTGGCTAAAAAATCTTATGATGCCAAAACTTAAGAAAATGGAAGGCAAAAAGATGTTGATTGGGGATAACTTGGCTTCCCATTTATCGGTTGAAACACTGAGACTCTGTCGAGATAACGACATTGCTTTTGTGTGCCTGCCGCCAAATAGCACTCACATAACTCAGCCGCTCGATGTCGCGTTCTTTCGTCCATTAAAAGCCGAGTGGCGAAAAATTATAACTGAATGGAAGGAAAGTTCTGAAGGAACCAGAAACCCAACGATACCGAAACAAACTTTCCCGAGTTTGCTAAAGAAACTCTTAGAAAACATCGAGCCAAATGTGAGAAGCAACTTGAAAAACGGTTTCCGCAAATGCGGTATCTACCCCTGTAACGTGGATGAATTACTTGCGAGAATACCAGGGGCAATCGATGTAGACAACACAATAGTATCGGCATCTTTTATAGATCACCTGGAATCAAAGCGGAAGACAATCACAGAGTCTGGGCCAAAGAGACGTAAGAAGAAATTTGAAATCGCTGCTGGTAAAAGCATTGCTCATGAAGTATCGCTGTTAGAAGAGACTGAGAACGAAGAAGTTTTTGACGGCACAGAGGACAACATTGCCTCATGCTCAAGGCCACGCACTGGTTACGATTCGGACGCGTACTCATTACACAATGATTCAGATGATCCTGATGGTTGCTTTTTAGAGCCCAACAGCCCAGAGGAGAGTGATCATCCACCTCGACCAGAAACGAGATTCAAAGATGTGAAACGTGAGAAAGAGTCATTTGTGGTGGTAAAATATGATGAGAGACTGTACCCTGGTCTCATTATTGACTTCGATGAGAAAGGAGCTACTGTCGATGCAATGGCTAAGTCTTTAAAGTCCTGGAAATGGCCACAAAAAAAAGACATTAACTTCTATGAGTGGGAAAATGTCCTTGGGAGTATTGACCCTCCAAAAATTATATCTCGGCGAGGTTTTTTCAGCGTCAAAGAGCTTGACGGTATTGAGTAAACATTTGCGCCTTAAACGATGCGGGGTATGATTGCGCCAGTATTATTTTATAAGAGTTAAGACTGATTTTATAAAGCAGCGCAAAATATCCCCCCCGAAGGGAATACTTTGCGCCAAATTTAATTAAAAAAAAATTATGTACCTGATTATGTGCCATTGTTAATTATTCAATAAAAACAATTTTGAATACCTATTCTTTCTATCACTAAAAGTCCTTTAGTTTAAATGGACATACAGCACTTTTTATATGACATTTACTAATCACATAATAAAATTCGGTGCAAAATCACCCCAACTTACGGTAAGTATTAATAAGCGAATTTCTAATAAACTATAAACAGCACGTCACTAGTGATTCCTAAAATTCGTCCCTGTGACAGTGGTCTACAGGTTGAAACTCGTCAGTGCAGCTCAGTGCGCCGTGGGAGTGTGTTGTGTGATGTGCGTCTATTTTGGCCAGGTAACGAACTTTTTTCACTTTACGATTTTTTGATTTACGTGTTAAATATTTGATTTCACCGTAATATTTATTTTTTTCACAGTAGCTTGTTTTATTCATAATAATGTTACATAACTTTACTAACGCTAATGTACACTATTTCGTAATTATATTTTTTTTTATTGAAAAGGTACCCATGGGGCTAAAACTAACAAAACATACGGGGTAAGAATTAACATGTTAATTCTTACCCCGTATGTGGGGTTAGTATTAACAGTATATACGAGTACCTTTGGATTCTATTTTTGGTTCCATACCCGAAGGGTGCCCAACAGGACCCTATTACTAAGCCTACGCTGTCCGTCCGTCTGTCCGTCCATTTGTCCTAACTTTATAGAGCTGTTTATTCACCACGGTACCTAATTATTTATTTATCTTAAACGTTACAGCATGAGGACTTACAAAAGGAAAACGACTCAAGGCATGACTTCGCTGGCAACCTACGAGTCAGCTGCTTTAGAAGTAATGGAGAAAAAAAGGAACTACAGAGAAGTAGCCACAGAATTTCAAATTTGTCACGTTTCGCTGTTCAATTTTGTGAAAAAGAAGAAAGCAGGAGTTCCAGTAGAAGTAGGCTACAAAAAGACCCGGTTAGTATTCACTTCTGAGCAGGAGAAAAAAATAGCAGACTATTTATTAAAGTGTTCCAGTATTTATTTCGGGTTGCTACCTGCGGAAGTAAAAAAATTAGCCTACCAGTGTGCTGTTTTTTTACAAAATCCTGAACTTGCCAGAATCGTGGAAGGCTAAAGAAAAGGCGGGTGATGACTGGTTCACGAATTTCATGAAAAGAAATACAATGTTGTCGATTAGAAGCCCTGAAGCGACAAGTTTAAGTAGGGCGACATCCTTCAATCGAACAAATGTGCATGTTTTTTTTGAAAAATACAGGTCTGTATTAGAAAGATACAAATTCAGCCCATCCCGGATTTGGAACATGGATGAGACGGGCGTAACTACAGTGCAAAAGCTGAAAAAAGTTGTTGCTGGAAGGGGCATAAAGCAGGTCGGTGCTGTGACATCTGCCGAAAGAGGCGTTTTGGTTACATTGGCTGTAGCCGTAAATGCAATTGGTAATGCGATTCCCTGTATGTTTGTCTTTCCCCGTATTCGTTACAACGATTTGTTTGTTAGAAACGGACCACCAGAATGTATAGGCGCCGGTAATAAATCAGGATGGATGACACAAACAGAGTTTTTGAAATTTCTCGATCATTTTATTCATCATGTGAAGCCGTCGGAAGAGGATCCAGTTTTGCTTTTAATGGATAACCACAACTCACACGTAAACGTTGAAGTCGTCGACAAAGCGAAGAGAAACCATGTCGTTCTTTTGTCGTTTCCGCCACATTGCTCGCACAATTTACAGCCTCTCGATGTAGGAGTGTATGGTCCGTTAAAAAATTACATAAGCAGAAAACAGACCAACTGGATGACGAACAACCCAGGAAAACCCATGACAATATACGATCTCCCAGAGATAGTCAGAGATTCGCTCCCGTTGGCATTAAATTCCATGAATGTGACAAACGCGTTCATGAAAGCTGGTATCTGGCCATGCAACGAAGACGTCTTTCAAGAATCAGACTATGCACCATCTTTTGTAACCGATCGTCCAGATCCCACCCAAAGCGGTCCTAACATAGTGACTATACCATGTGTTGAAGGCGACAACTTGCTTGATAACGTGCCATTAAATTTAGAAAATCCTGACATTTTAAATGACATGCCTAGTTTGGATATTAGCGTTTCTGACGTGATAGCACAAATGTCTATTGAACCAGTGGCTGGACCCTCAGGCATGCAAAAAGAAAATGGTTTAAATTCATCCAATACAAATGTAAATTTGTCTGAAGTACGATCGCAACCACCTATAATACCTATGGAAGCGGTTGCTGGTCCTTCACGTGCCCAAATAGATAACTGTTTTATAATCGAATCCGTACGACCTCTCCCAAAAGCTCCGCCACGGGTTCAATTGATTCGTAATCGCACCAGAAAGTCTGCCATACTCACCGACACACCGGAAAAACAAGCACTAGAAGAGATAGAAAGTAACAGAAATTTAAAAAGAAAAAAACCGCAGAATAAAGACCATGGAAAGGATAAAAGTAAGGGTAAAGGAAAAATAACTAAAAAGGGGAAACCAAAGGAAACATCACAAGTGGAAAAGGCAAAGAAAAGGATATTGGAAGAAAGCAGCGACAGTGCTGAAGATGAATATTTCTGTATAATTTGTGGTGTCTCATACAATGAAGACACATCTGGTGCAGAATGGGTGGAATGCATTTTGTGCAAGCAGTGGGCTCAGTCCGGATGTATCAGAGGCAACACTGTTTCATACATTTGCCAAAATTGTGATTCAGACGATGAATATGATTAAAAATGAAACATGTTGTGATTAGGTATATGAAAATGATTCCTAGTAGATTATAATTATTGTTAAGATGTTGATTTTATAATGAAACTAAGCATTATTGAGACTGCTTTAGTCTATATAGGTAGGTTTTAAAAAGACTGCTACTTTAAGGAATTAAGCTGTTTACTACCTCATTTAATTTTAAAATGATTATATTGTTATATAACGCACATAATTCTTATTCTTATTCTTTATTGCACACAAAAAATTATAAAGAAAAATATACACAAAATTACAAAAAATAGCTTATGTACAACGGCGAGCTTAACCCAGAATTGGGTTTTCTTACAGCAAACCATACTTGTGCTGAGAGATTTGCAGGAGAGGATAACATGTGCACAAACCATAGCGTTAACAACTTAAATTAACTTATACACTAAACTAATACATACAATATATATATATATGCAACACTACATATTATAGACCACTACTTACAAACTAAAATCATGCTGACAGGAAATGTTCCTTTGTTCTTTTCTTGAACACTTCTAACGACGGGCTATCCCGCAAGGAGTGTGGAAGCGAATTCCAAAGGCGCACAGCACTAACAGTAAAAGAACCATCATACCGACTTGAGGAGTGGGGAGGGAAACGAAGGAGAAGAGATGATGATGAGCGACAGGGTTTACCTCTAGGAACAAGAAATTCGAAGCGCTCTCGAAGATACGAAGGAGCTTTAGGATTATGAAGAATAGAAAAGAGTAAAGAGAGAGTGTGTAAATCTCGACGCTGCCGAATCGGTAGCCACTTCAGCTGCTTCCGAAATTCCGACACATGGTCGTACTTACGAAGCCCGAATATGAAGCGTATACACAAATTCTGCAGACGTTCGAGTTTATCAAAAAGTTCCTCAGTCGCATCAAGAAAACAGACATCAGCGTAGTCTAGTAGAGGAAGAAGGAGAGACTGAGCTAGAGTAATTTTAGTCTGAAATGGCAGGAACTTCTGAAGACGCTTAAGTGACCGATACGAACAAAACACCCTCCTGCTTACTTCAGCAATGTGAGCGTGCCAAGATAGGTTGCAGTCCAAGAATACACCTAGGTCTTTAACCTTCTTGGAGTAGGCTATAGCGACACCATCGAAGATAACAGGCGGGAGGGACTGATGATTTAATAAATTGACGAAGTATCTGCCACCAATAATGAGAGCTTGTGATTTAGCTGGGTTAACTAATAGTCCAAAGTTTTTAGCCCACAGACTGATGTTTTGAAGATCACTATTGATGGCGTCGATGGCTCCTGGAAGCTCTTCGAGTTTAAAATGGCGATAGAGCTGCAGGTCGTCTGCATAGAGATGATAATGGGCAGTTAATATCTTAGTGATAGCGTTGATAAAAACAGAGAAAAGAAGAGGAGAAAGGACGCCACCCTGAGGAACACCCGCAGAAAGATCGCACCAGTTTGAGCAAGCTTCATTCAAGTGTACCGACTGCGAGCGACCCCGACAATAGCGACATAAGTCTGATTAAACTACATAGAAGACTGTTACTTAATAATAACAGTAAAAATGGTTTTTATTTAGAAATTATTTAAAGATTTGTTGATTTTTGTTCTTCTACGAAGAGGTTTTCTTTGAGTTTTTGTTTCTATTCATTGATATAGCTGAAATCGGAGTGTTACAACTTTTAAGCCTAATGTTAATTGTATTTCTTAATAAAAAATATCATTGTAATTTTGCGTTTTCTTTATTCATAGATGAAAATACTTACAATGTTAATTGTTGCCCCTTTTGTTAATACTTACCTCGGAACCGTTAATTGTAGCCCCGATTGCGGGGTAAGTATTAATTTCTGACTTTTCTGAGTAAAATCGACTTTTTTTAAAAGGTACCAATTTATTGTTAAATTAAAACCAACGATATGGTTATTGATTAGTTTGGACATCATTTGACACAAAAATAATTTTAAAATGTTTAGGCGTTTTGAAGCTACAACTGAAAATATAAATTTTGTTAAGTCGCGCCCCGGTCTCCCCTACTAAATATGCAATTATTATTAAGTTATGTACAAAATTAAAACATGCTGCATTACCTGGTGATTTGATGAACTTAACATGAGTGCAATCTATAGCACCAATAACATATGGAAATTTAGCTCTCTTATAAAAGTCTGTTTGTGTCTGGCGAATCTCATCTGGCGTTTCAGGAAAATATATATGGCGTGGTCTAAGTGAAGCAATAGCTGCACTGACTCTGTGCACTATTCTATGTGCAGTAGAGGTGCTAAATCCACATAAATCTGCCGAAGTCATTTGACAGCATCCTGTTGCGTAGTAACGTAAAGCACATAGTAGCTGATTAATGGGAGACACGCTGTTATTTCTATAAAAAAATAAATAATAATAATTAATAGGGCAATTGTACCTACGAACAATAAACGGCATTATGTACAAAATAAAAATATGTATTGATAGGTATACTTACATATTAGTAGGAAACTCTATTTGATCTTCAATAGATTCCAATACAGACAGAACTGTTGGTTTTGTAAGGCGAAATCTCATTACAAAATCTTTGTCATCAAGGGTATCGAAGTGTTCTTCTCTTTCGCGTATCCATCTTGGGCGACGAACAGCGAACTCCTCATCATACCTTTCGTCAAAAGCTAGTTCCAAGGCTCTTCTCATTCTAGCCAAAAGTGAATCACTAAACACATGCGATAGTGAACTGTTTACAATGAAATGTTGTGTTTATTACAAGTTTAACTTGCTGTTGCACCGCGCGCACCGACACCGTAAACCCACGTAAACCGTCATAGAGCATATAATCAGTCAGAGTCAAAGTCAAAACATTTATTGCGAACCAAGTGTACAATGTGGTTTTATGGTGTGGTAGTACTTATGACTTAGCTGCCTTTTACAAGCATTGCAATTTCTCCTTCGATTGCCCTTCTCATTTTAAACTAACATGCATTCAAGCATGCATTCAACATTTGTAATTACGTAATTTTTTATTTTATTTTATATATAGCTTGCATAAGAGTATACTTTCAAATATTAATAATAATCAGCCAACGATGTGGATTTATTCTTTTGGAATCCAAACTGCTTGTCACTTGAAATTGATTGCAGTAATTAATTAATCTCTTGTACATACATTTTTCAAAAATTTTAGACAGGATGGGTATTAAAGTTATAGGTCGATAATTTATTTATGTCACATTTACATCCCTTCTTGAATAAAGGTTTTATTATGGACAGTTTTAATTTCTCTGGGAAGGTTCCATTGGAGAACGACATGTTTATCAGATGAGTGAGAATACTAGAAAGTTCATCACTGCAAGCTTTTAAGATTTTTGTATTTATTTCATCATAGCCCTCTGCCTTGGTGTTAGACAGAGACATAATTTCTTGACGTACCTCGTTGACCAGCATTGGTCTTAGGACCATTGTGTTGACACATATATTTTCGTAGAGGTTTTTCTGAACGCTTTTCCCCCCTTGTACATGCGTTGAATTGACATAATGGTCATTAAATATATTGGCCATTTGTACAGGGTCTGTAATTCAACTATCATTTAATTTTATACATTCTATGCTATCTTTGTGAGTGTTATTATTTACTTCATTTTTAATGACGTTCCATGTGGCTTTACATGTATTGTCATGAGTATGAATATATTTTATATTCGCATTCCTTTTTGAATTATAACTACATTTATTTAGTAATCTAGAGTAACTTTTAAATTTATTTTTATTACTTATATTTTTAGTTTTGTAGTACAGGTACCGTAGCTTCCGTTTAGTTTTGCAACTTTGTCTCAAACCTTTACTTATCCACTTTTGCGTATTTTCTTTATAGCTGTTGACTTTCACCCTTATTTTGGGAAAACAGAGATCATAAAATAGACACACCAGTTTATGATAGTCATCGAATGCTGAGTTCGTGTCAGTCTTTAAGTAAACGTCGGTCCATGAAAGATTACTGATTAGTTCAGTAATTTTTGAGTAGCACCACGTGCGAAGGGCCTTAGAGTGCTTTAATTTTATTTATTGTTACATTGTCTTATCATACTGACTAACGAAAACTAATGAAACGTATTCGTTGAAGATCGAAGTTTTATACCATATTAATTTATTTGATAAAATTTAGTATATATTTGGAATATAATGGCCGCTGAATCAAGACATTTTGGCTTAAATTAGGGTTTCTTTACGATTTGTTTTGTGAAAACTCAAGGAATTTTACGAAATTCTAGAACTCCATCTTTCAAGTAAAACATTCAACTTATCTTTTTAGTAATTTTAGCTTTTATAAGAATTGAATGTAACTATATGAGTTTGAGGGTCAAACTTCCATCGACGACGGTTTTTCTTGCAAATTGAGTTCGTAAAATATTTATAGTAAATTACACCACAATGTGCAAAATATTAATATGACTGACAATATTAAGGTATTAAGAATAATATCAGATGGATGCTTTGGACAGAAATGATCTCAATGCTCGATAAATGGCTTTACTCAGAATCGCCAAGACACCTACCCTATACTTGACATTGTGCACTTACATGCACATTAAATTCAGTCATTTTTTTCTAAAAAATATTACATCGTATCGTTATAAAAATAACTCTAAGTGACTTCGTAAACGTCTCTTTACGTAAGAAAAAGAAATCTATATCTGTCTCGCTCACGCATTGTCAGTGGTGAACAAAATGGCGAGCCGTCGGTCAGTGCCTGCGCAACGCTCTGTAAGTATCCTATTTTATCTCAACTAAATTAAGTTATATGTATGAATTTTTTATGATTTTACTTTCTGCAAGCTTTATGCAATTGTTTGGTAATATTATTTTTGTGATATATTTTTTGAATTTACAGTAATTCACGATTTTCTTTAGGTGTGCATTAAAATACACACTGCCTGGTGCAGGGTGAATAACTTAATATTTGTTGTCTATATTTAAATGCACACTGCCTGCTTCGCTGTGAATAACACCCTATTTGTTGTGTGCATGTAAATACACACTGCCAACGTCATAGACTAATACTATTTATGAATGTTGTGTCTATAAATGCACATTGCCAACTGTGCTACTACATACTCGAGCCTTTGTTCACACAGAGTTTTTTTCATAATGCATGACAGCAATTCGTATTACACTTTCCACCAAATTCCTATTCCTTAGCTTGCAATACTTTTATTTCAGATGACTAGAAGTCGAAAAATTCTAGCTTTGGTGCCTAAATGCGGAGCTAAGTCTGATGAAGAATCCAGCGAATCTTCGGAAGATGAAATCCAGATGTGTAGGCCTCATCAAGATGACTCCGAAGACAGTTCCCCTGTCCGATCAATAGCGTCTTCTGTCGATAATGTGAACATCTCCGATAGTGATGACTGTGAGTATCGAGAAATATACGCCGTTGCTTCAGTCCATGAAGAGCCGAGATTCAGACACAACACTACCGATTCTACTCCATACTCACCTTCTATTCTGCAACATGATCCTGACATTATACCACCTTCACCATCAGTTTATATTCCACCGTCACCATCTATAGAATCAATCTGCAGTCCCGCATCTTCAGCACTTGCCGCATCTTCAGTGCCTGCCGCACCTACCGCAGCTACTGTGCGTCTTCGGCGTTATAAGAAAACTCCGGTAATCGTAAAAAAAACCGTATTGAAACCTACCAAAATATCTCCTAAATGGACAAGAATGAAATTTCAAGGATCAGCAGATATAGAAGATAATATGGTTTTTGATTCTACTGATATTGAAAAATCGCCGCTTGATTACTTTAAACTATTTTTTACTGACGATATACAAGAACTAATAGTATATCATTCTAATTTGTACTCTGTGCAGAAAAAGGGCACTTCAATTAATATAACCAAAGACGATATAAAAGATTTTATAGCTATAAATATTCTAATGGGTGTTGTAGATATGCCAGCATACACCGATTACTGGTCAAATGAATTTAAATACAGTAAAATTGCTGACGTCATGACACTAAAGAAATTTCAATCTATTCGACGTTACATTCATTTTAATGATAACTTAAAAGATGACGGTGACAGGTACTATAAAATAAGGCCACTAGTGGAAAAAGTTCGTCATAACTGTGCCTCGAATATTCCTGAAGGAAAACGCTTCAGCATCGACGAGATGATGGTACCTTACAAGGGTACTAGAGCCGGAAGCCGTAAACAATATGTACGGAATAAACCCAAAAAATGGGGTTTTAAGTTTTTCGTTCGTGCGTCTCCATCTGGCCTCGTACATGATTTTATTATTTATGGAGGAGAAGATACTTTCAGACTACATACTTTTACTGAAACAGAAAAAGGTATGGGTCTTGGAGCCAAAGTTGTAATAGCTTTGGCCAAATCTATCAAGCAAAAACCATGCTCCGTACTATATTTTGACAACTTTTTTACGTCAATTGAATTGATGCACCATCTAAGGAACGAGTATGGTATATTCTCCTTAGGGACAGTCAGGGCAAAGCGACTTCGTGGGGCAGAGAAAAAATTACCAACTGATAAGGAGTTGAAGAAAAAGGGCAGGGGAGCTTTTGCACAGGTCGTGTCTAACGACCACAATATCGCTGTTGTGAAGTGGTTCGACAACAAATTTGTTGTGGCAGCAAGTACTTATGTGGACGCCCACCCTGTGCAGAATATAATGCGATACAAGAAAGAAGAAAAGAAGAAAGGTCTAGTCACATGCCCAAATTTAATAAAGCACTATAACGGAAATATGGGTGGAGTTGATCTAGCTGACATGTTAGTTGCTTTATACCGTACTGATTTGAAAGGCCATCGTTGGTATTTAGTATTATTTTCACAGATTTTGGACATATGCGTGAATAATGCTTGGTTGCTGTATCGTCACGAGAACAACGGTAAACAAAAACTGTTGCCACTCAAAAAGTTTCGAGTCGCTTTATTTAGGCAACTGCGTTTTTTTGAGAGGAGTTCCAATCTACAACCTGATGCTCTTCCCAAATCTGTGAGAATAGTAAAAAAACCAGTTGCAGAGAGGCCTGATGATGCTACTCGTTACGACCTGATGGGACATCTTCCTGCTTTTACGACAAAAGGCAGGTGTAGACACTGTACCAAACATCAAACCAAATATTTTTGTCCAAAGTGTAATGCACGACTATGTATAGTTGAAGGGCGAAATTGCTTTACAGATTTTCATACCAAGTAGTGTATTTTTTTTATATTGTTACATAGTAAATAGATAATATTTAAGTAAACTTTGATCTCAGAACATTAGGACTGAATATTGTGATAAATAATAATAGAAAGTTTAACTTTGGTATAAAAAAATTGTTTAACTATATGTCATATATCGTAACATACTATACTCATTGACCTAATTCCTAACAGATCTCAAAAGTTGTTGATATTTTCAATATTTATGTTATTTTTTATGTTTTTGTTTCTTTTTTAGTTTAGTGGTTACATGGCAGTGTGCATGTAAAGACACATTTTTGTTTGTAATTTTTTTCTTGTGAGCTTGGCAGTGTGCACTGGAAGACACATAATATATCCTGAAAACTGAAAGTCAGAGATTTTTTATTTTATTTTTCCCGATATCCTTATAATTCAATTAAATTAGGGAAGTAGTAAAAGTTTAATTTTTTGAAGGTAAAATTCCCTGCCAAGTATAGGGTTAAAAGAATCGAATTGATTTTCCCAAATTTTTGGTCACTCATTTGTTCCCCAAGACAGGGTATTCACCAAAATCCATAAAGTTTTGCGAACTAAGGAAGTCATTACATCACCAGCTGTATATGTATCCGTATTGCAAGAACATACAAAATGTATAGATTTGGCATCAATTCCTGTACATGACTGGAAGACTGGTTATGAAAAGACAAGCAGCTTTCATGAAGTGTAAACGAGTTTCTATTATCCGAACTTAGCCTGAAAATGTATTTGTACAAGGCAGAGTTAACTATCGGGCAGAAAACAAAACAAAAATGATGATTCCCAAGCAAACAAACAAAAATATGATACACCCTAATACCATTCAACCGAATAAAATAATTCCGAATGCTGCCAAATTACTAGATGTTTTGAAATTATTAAAAACCCATTTCGATGATAATGGGGTTAAAAACTGAACGCTCACGAGGGTGTTTCCGTTTTCATCCCAAGTTTTCATCCCACGAATATTTTATTCCGTTTTCTACCCAAATCTTAGTCCGTGTTCTACCCACAATCATAATAATAGTTGTTTTTTCCGTATTCTACCTAAAATATATTCCGGTTTCTACCCACTGCAGTTTATAATTGTTTTTTTGTACAGACAGAAAAATAATCTTAAACTATTTAAACTGTATACTTATAATTTGATGAATAGGTACTTATTTACGACGTCCCACCCCCGTCACTTCCTTGGCACAGACGCGCATACACACACACACAGGCACAGACACTATGTCTATTTCATTCAGCCGGAGAGGGAGTGAAAGAGAAAGCAATATTTCTAAAGAATATTGCTAATCTGTTATACCCTTTGTTTCTCTTATCTGTTAGTTAGTCGTAAGTGATCGACAGGAGCATAGTTGCTGCGAAAGTGATATTAAAGCAGTTAAAATGCAAAATCCAGGTCCAAGTACCAGTAAAAACATTGATTCCGAAGTTTATTTTACCCTGTCAAAAAGAAACAAGCCAGTGTTAGTGTGTGGTGGTAGAGAATTCCATAAAAAAAGAGTGAATAAGGACAATTCCATAATATGTCGATGTGCGAAAGCGCCTTCTTGCTTTGGCATTATAAAAACAATGGACAGTGAAATTATTAATAGAAGTGGACACAATAGTAATTGCCATGCTAATTATAACAAACTTTTAATTAAAAACTCTATGAAGAAAATAAAAGAACAAGTCAAATCTGCCGATGGTCGCCCTATTCAACAGATCTACGAAGATGAAGTTTTATTAATAAAAGATCAAGGGTTAGATTTAGTAGAAGAAATCCCCAAGTTCTCAAGTGTGAAAACAGCATTTTTCGATGCCCGAAACAGAAGTCAAAATGTTTCTAAATTAGTATTTAAGAACAAAAGTGAAGTAGAAATACCGAACACCTTCAAAGATTTTTTACTGTTTGATTACGAAGATAGCAATAATAGAATAATTGCGTTCGCTACACATGAAGCTAGAGATCGAATGAGTAAACTTGCAATGTTTTTTGGAGACGGAACATTTAAATGTTGCATACGACCATTTATGCAGCTATATGTCATTCATGGTGACATGGGCAGCACAGACACTACAACAGGTATCACACCACTTGTTTACTGTCTTCTTTTAAACAAAAAGAAATCAACATATGTAACACTCTTCCAACTTATCAAATCGCAAATACCAACCTGGAAACCTTTAGAGTTTCTGACAGATTTTGAGCCGGCAGCCATAAACGCTTTAAAAATTGTTTCGCCAGAAACGAAAACAAGAGCTTGTTATTTTCACTTTTGTCAATCAATACACAAAAAAGCCAAAAAGCTTGATCTAACAAAAAAAAACTATTTGAAAAAACATGTGGGTTTAATACTTACGTTACCTTTAATACCTCAGGAAATGATTGATGATGCCTTCCTATATATTATGGAAGACTGTCCCACCTTAAACAATATTGTTAAATTTAATGACTATGTTGTCCAAACATATATGAATGGTGGTAAATATCCCCCAACATTGTGGTCCGCAAATAATAGAAGACACCGAACTACAAATGCACTAGAAAGCTGGCATGCAACCCTAAACCGCTATGTGGCAAAAAAGAAGACTCTCAATATGCTCCAATTCCTCACAATTATAAATAAAGATGCCAAGTTACAAAACACGCGTTTTACTGGACAAGTTTCATCATCAAGGCCACGTAACAATGATGTTTTGGAGAGAGAGAAAATAATTAATTCAGCATTAAGTGATCTTTCTTGTGGTAAAATTAGCATCGGACACTGTCTGGAGAAATTAGTACCATTTACTTTTTAATTTATTGTAAATTATTTGATAATTTTCATATGTAAATCATAAAGCTATAATTTAAATCTGTGATTTTATATGTATAATTTGTAATAGTTACGGTCTGTGATTTTTAAATACATAAGTAATTGGTAATAGTTACGATCAGTGATTTTTAGATGTATATGTAATTGGTAATAGTTACAATCTGTTATTTTTTTAGAAGTAGAATTTATTGATAATAGTTTGTGATTTTTTAGATGTAGGATGAATAATACTTACAATCTGTGATTTTTTTAGACGTAGAATTGATAATAATTACCATTTGTGATTTTTTAGATGTAGGATGAATAATACTTACAATCTGTGATTTTTTTAGACGTAGAATTGATAATAATTACCATTTGTGATTTTTTAGATGTAGGATGAATAATACTTACAATCTGTGATTTTTTTAGACGTAGAATTGATAATAATTACCATTTGTGATTTTTTAGATGTAGGATGAATAATACTTACAATCTGTGATTTTTTTAGACGTAGAATTGATAATAATTACCATTTGTGATTTTTTAGATGTAGGATGAATAATACTTACAATCTGTGATTTTTTTAGACGTAGAATTGATAATAATTACCATTTGTGATTTTTTAGATGTAGGATGAATAATACTTACAATCTGTGATTTTTTTAAAATGTAGAATTGATAATAGTACGAATCTGTGATTTTCTAGATATCAATATTCTAAAGACTTTGGTGGCGCCTTACACCAGTTACTTGGCGGAAAAGTAAATTTTTAGCGTTTATCCCAGACGCAGGGAGCTGGTTTGATAAAATAGTGGACTGTATTTTGCGGGGGTTGAAAAGTACCTACGTAGGTGGTCTGAGCTTGCAAATGCGACACGAAATTAGGACGACGAGCTGTAAATATGGACAGAGGAATTTGGCAGGAAACATGCAGCACCACTGACCTGTAGATTCGCCGTCTTCAATCTGTCCTCCGCGTCGGTCGGCAGGGGGTTCGAGTCCTTGCTGTATTTAGGGGCAGCGCACGAGGGGGCGCACAGACGCCTTTCACCACAAATAAGCACGCACTTTTCAGTGTTTTAGATAATAGTTTGTAATTGCACTCGCGGCAAATTAATAAGGGAGTATGTTCTTAGTAAGGCTACTCTCGTTCAAGTGGCCGATGTAGTCTTCAATTTTTCACACAGTCACCGTCGGCGGTGACAAGGACAGCGATAGTCCAGGTGTGCATGTGGGAAAAGGATGGGATACCATAGGATAGTGACGCAGTTTGCAAGTCAGTTTTACTTCTACCCTACAGTGAAAATTATGAATAAATACGAAATCCAACATCCCCCCAGCCTTGAAGAAACCCTTCAAAAAAAGAAGGTTAAAAAAGTAAGAAAATCGCTATATACAGCAACTTCAAGTACTTAGCGGGTATTTGGTAGAGCGGATAAATATATCTATAGAAATTTCTAAACTAAACTTATATAAAGTAAACTAATTAATACTTATGAGCGAAAAAATATGTACATATAAAAATATTGACTATTGAGTCGGAAGCGGGCATAACCGCACTACTGGTCGTTTATAAGTACCGGTCTTAGTTTTTACTTCCGCTACGCGCACAACACCATCCTTACCAGGGTAGACATTGGTAACAATTCCTAATGGCCACTGCAAGGGTGGAGCGTTATCTACATTTAACAACACTACGGTACCGACTGTGATCGGGTTACACGGAGTATTCCATTTCTCGCGTTGTTGCAAATTATGTAAGTATTCCGACCTAAATCGTTTCCAATATGATTGAACTATCGAATCCATTAAGGAGAAACGAGTCAACAGATCTGTTCGTTCTTCGGATAAGTCGGCTGCGGGTAAACATTCTAGCGGAGAAGTAGATAGAAAATGCGCGGGAGTAAGTGCTAATGGCTCTGATGGGTCAGAGCTCAAAACATAGAGAGGACGGCTATTTAGCACTGCCTCAATTTGGATAAGAATGGTCGACATCTCCTCAAAGGTGAGAACTTGATTGCCGATTGTACGAAATAAAAGCGACTTGGTGCTCTTAACGTTCGCTTCCCATATCCCTCCGAAGTGACTTGCTGTAGGAGGGTTCATTCGCCACGTGATACGGTTCTTCGCGAGTTCATGACTAAAACTCTGATAGTAATCAGCAGTTTGTAAAAACTCATGAAGTTCATTAAAATATTTTTTGGAAGCGACAAAATTAGTCCCGTTATCGCTATATAAGAAATTACAAGGACCTCTTCGCGATATGAATCGTTTAAATGCGTCGATAAACGAAGCAGAAGTTAAGTTAGATACTAATTCGATATGCACCGCTTTTGTTATGAGACAAATAAAAATACAAATATAAGCTTTTACACTTCGTATGCCCCGTTTGCGGTAAGGAGTAATATAAAGCGGCCCTGCGTAATCGACGCCCGTATGTAAAAACGCTTTGCATTGCTCTAATCTACATTTAGGCAAATCGGCCATAGGCGGAAACGTAGGCTTAGGATTAACTCGAAAACAATCATTGCATTTGTGTATGTACTGTCGAACCACACGTCTAGCGGAAATAATCCAATATTTGGATCTTAACATCGAAATTAATAGCTGCGGCCCAGCGTGACAATTGTCGCGGTGATAAAATTCAATTAATAATTTAACAATATGTCCTTCTCGAGGAAGTAAAATCGGATGTTTAGAAGAATATTCTAGTGTCGAATTCGATAAGCGACCTCCGACACGTAAAAGTCCGTTACATAAAAATGGAAACAATTTCCGTAACTTGGCCGAACATGGTTGACCCTTAGAAATATTTTTAATGTCTTCTGAAAAGTATTTAGACTGGATCGCGCGAATTATTTCCAATTCAGCTGTATTTAAATCTTCAGCGGTGATTGTATCGTTTTGCGGCAATTTTTTTTTTATAAATCGAAGCGAATAAACAGTAGCTTCCAGCAGCTTTTCCCAAGTGGAACACTCTGAAGCTAATTTTAAAAGCGGGTTATCATTATCTGTGTCTTTAGTCACGTGCGAAACGGTTTTTTCTTCCGGTAATGAAGACCGGTTGGGTAAAAATCGCTGTATAGGCCAATCTTGTCTAGGCAAGGAAAGCCAGGATGGACCCTTAAACCATAGCTCATGTTGAATGAGCTGCGACGGTGTGAGCCCACGAGATACACAGTCTGCGGGGTTATTTAAACCAGCAATATGATACAAGTTTTCAGGAGAAATATTTTCCTGAATTTGAGAAATGCGGTTAGCAATATAAGTGTTAAATCTGTGTGGCGAAGCAACAGACCAACAGAGTGCTACTTCAGAGTCCGAGAAAGCATAAATATTTTCGATTTTATGTCGCTTAGATAAAGTGTCATAAACGGTTTTAAGAAGTCGCGACATTAAAAGTATTCCGTTTAACTCCAAGCGTGCGAGAGTGATTTTAGGTTTAGCGGATGCAACACGCGATTTGGAGCACACGAGTGAAATAATAGGCGATTGATCGCCATTTACGACGTGCAAATAAATCACACAGCCGAAAGCGGATTCGCTCGCATCTGAAAATGCGACTAAGGAAACTATAGAATCGGTTTCTATACCAAGATGGCGTGGAAATAATAAACTAGATATGTGCGGTAATTCTATTAAGTATTGTTGCCATATTTTAACAATACGAGAAGGGGGCATATCGTCCCAATCGAGATTCAAAAGCCAGAGTTCTTTAATGATTAATTTAGCGTAAAGAATTATAGGGCCGACGAGTCCTAAGACGTCGTACAACCGAGCGGTAGCGGATAAAATGGCGCGTTTAGTACAAATAGGTGGGGGACTTGATATTTCAAAAATAAAAGTATCCTGAGCGGGTAACCAACGCAAACCTAATATCTTAAATGTATTTCCATCGTCGAAGGAAATGCATTCAGATTGACGGTGCGATTCGGGAATATGTTCTAATAGTTCCAGCGAGTTGGAGGTCCATTTAACTAAATCAAACCCGCCAGTTTTGAAGATCTGGATCAGATCGGTAGCTGTCTGGACTGCTTCCTCGAGAGAAGAAGTAGATGAAGCTACGTCATCCATATAAATGTCCCTTTCTAATACGGCTGCCGCAGTTGGCCAGTTATGCCGTTCATCGCTAGCGAGTTGACGTAGCGTGCCAAAAATGGTGAAGACCGAAGCCCAAATGTGACTCGAGTGAACTCAAAAACCTCGAGCGGGTCGGTTTCTGAAAATCTATATAAGATTCGTTGATATTTGCGGTGCGGAGCATTCGTATAAATGCATAAATACATTTGTTTCACATCTGCACAAAAGGCAATGTAGTAAACACGAACATTCAAAAGTATATGAAATATATCAGCCTGTAGATTGCAACCCGTATATAGGACATCATTTAGTGATAAGCCTGTATCGGTCTTGGCGCTGCCATCTAGCACAGGACGAACCTTGGTTGTCGCCTTGTCATTGCGAACTACAGGATGGTGCGGTAGATAAAAGCCTGGAGCAACTAATGCCTCAGGTGCGGTGCGGGACAGTATACCTTTATTTAGGTAATCACGAATAACATCGTCATATTTTAATTTTAAACTGGGATCCTTAGAAAACTTCTTTTCTAAAAGTAGAAAGCGTTTTTTAGCCGTAGTATAAGAATTGCCTAGATTATTTGGGTCTTCTTTAAAAGGAAGGTCAACTGAATAACTGCCGTCGGAGTTACGAACAGTGGTTGAAGTATAAATATTTTCACACTGCTGATCGTCGGGACTTAAAAATGACTGCGAAGGTAATTCCTCGACTGCCCAAAATCTTTCGACAATCTGGTGTAGCGAGTCAGAAGTAAAAGCACACAATGTGCGGGTAGCGGGTTGCGGAGAAATAATAGGAGCGTCACCTAAAATTAGGTAACCTAATGTCGTTTCAAGGGCAGAGGGCATGCCATCATGTGAACCTTTAATTTGACCAGAAAGTAAAATTTCACAATAAAATTTAACACCTAAAAGCATATCTATAGTTCCCGGTTGCGAAAACTCGTCATCAGCGAGCGGTAAGTTACGAATAAATTCAATAGACGCGGTATCAACACAGGTGTCCGGCAACTGTGACGTAATCTGTCCTACTACCATAGGCCTTATTGAATATTCGCACTTATTATCAAAGCGAGACGTGAATTTAACTGAAGTAACACCGAGAATTTTTTGTGAAGCACCTCCAATGCCTTGAACTTCCGAATAGCGGGTTTGAGTATAAATAGGAAGCGATACTCGCTTACAACAAGATGCGGAAATATAATCACTTTGAGAGCCAGGATCCACTAGACATCTCAAAAAGTGAGTGCGGTTTAAAGAATCAACAAACTTTACTTTTGCGGTCCCTAACAACGTAGTCGTTTGATAACGAGCTGTTCGATCGTACGAAACTGTACAGACCGATGCATTATTTACAATAGTTGTAGGGTCATTAGTAGAAGCGGCGAGCAAATGAGTCATAGCGGACTCTGCATGACTACTAGCCGGGGTAGGGCGCGGCACGTCATGAGCGGTAGCGGGGATAGGATTAGCGGTGTTGGACACCACGGAGCCAACGTTACAATTTGTTTTATCATTTTGAGTTGAATTGAAATGTAATAAAGTGTGGTGTCGCTTTGAACAATGAGAACAAGTATGTTTCGAAGTACAAGAAAAAGTCTTGTGTTTTATACTTAAACAATTGTTACAGAAATTATTAAGTTTTATAAAATTATATCTTTCTCGCGGGGTTAATTTATTAAACGATGAACAAGAATATACATGTTCATGTTGTTTGTCATTGCATAAAGCGCATTTATCGCTTACACTTGGACCACACCCTGTGTCTGTATTCACAAAAGACTTGGACGGTTTAGGGATGTGCTTAGTTTGACGCTGCTGTTTAGACTGAGAATGATTATTTTCTATCGATTTACTCAGGTTCGAAGAACGAGACAAAACTTTACTTTGTTCCTTTATAAATTCAATTAAATTATGGTAAGAAGGTATTCTATCTTTGCGATAGGTTATTTCAAATAATTTTATTGTGTCTGCGTCTAACTTTTGCAGAGCCAAATGCAAGAATATAAATTCGGTTAAATCATTAAGCTTTAATTGCTTAAGCGCTGCTACGGATGAATCAAAATTATTTATAAATGAATCTAGCCCATCAGAACTAGCCATGGATAGCGGTTTAAACTGTAACAATTGGTTTAAATAAGCGGATGCGAGTGAGCGAGGATCGTCATACTTTTGCACGAGTGCCTCCCAAATAATAATATAATTATCTGCGGTTGGAGCCAACCCTGCGCAGACGCACGACGCCTGCCCAGTTAATTTACCTACCAAGTAAAATACTTTTTCACTATTAGTGAGCGATGCGTTATCGTGTATCATGCTTTTAAATTGTTGATAAAACAATGGCCATTTCTTGACATTACCATCAAATGACATCAAATCAATGGGCGGAAGGCGAGAATAAGATTTTTGTAATGAAGGCTGATGTTCAGGTTCAGGACACTCGGGTTTGTTATCGAGTAAAACCTGTTTTATAAAACAAAACATTTCTTCAAACGATAACCAGGAATCATATTCGACCTCGGAATCGGGGTTCAACTGTAAATTTAATATATTATAGGAATCTAAAACTTGTTGATAATCATCACGCAATGTATCAATATTTGAAGCACTAGCACAAAACGACTTAAAATATTGTTGATCATTATTTGTTTTTTGTGCAAGTTCGAAAATATTTTCGACGCGTTTGTAAATAACACCACGTTTGACTACGTATAATGATAACTGATTTTTATTAGTACTCGAAGAGTCGAAGAACATATCCGCATCACTACTCTTCCTCTTAGGCTTAACCATTGTGAATAACTGTGTATAGTATAGCGGCGATAAGTATGTAACACGAATATTTGAACAAGTATATAGAAGCGGTTATTATCGTAAAAACGATTAAGTGAAAATAAAATATAATTATTGCGGGTGAGTGAAAATATCAAAAGAACGAACGAATGGTATGCGAACGACCGCTAACGAAGCGAGCCGAAGTTTACCGAACAATTACGAACAAGTTATCTAAAACACGATCATATAGGAAATGATATAAAATGGCGGACCACAAAATGGAATGAATTTGGAAAGAAATAAATTTAACGTTGTGTTGTACTATGCAATGCGGGTGCGGAAATAAAATGAAATAGTTGTCGGTGCGGGAAAATACAAAGAATAAACGACAATCTATTTAATTACCTAGTACAGTGACTGTTTAGTTATAACTGACCATGCGGTTTGAATCTAGAACAAAAATAATCCGGCTCGAAGGACCATAAAATAATGGTGGCGCCTTACACCAGTTACTTGGCGGAAAAGTAAATTTTTAGCGTTTATCCCAGACGCAGGGAGCTGGTTTGATAAAATAGTGGACTGTATTTTGCGGGGGTTGAAAAGTACCTACGTAGGTGGTCTGAGCTTGCAAATGCGACACGAAATTAGGACGACGAGCTGTAAATATGGACAGAGGAATTTGGCAGGAAACATGCAGCACCACTGACCTGTAGATTCGCCGTCTTCAATCTGTCCTCCGCGTCGGTCGGCAGGGGGTTCGAGTCCTTGCTGTATTTAGGGGCAGCGCACGAGGGGGCGCACAGACGCCTTTCACCACAAATAAGCACGCACTTTTCAGTGTTTTAGATAATAGTTTGTAATTGCACTCGCGGCAAATTAATAAGGGAGTATGTTCTTAGTAAGGCTACTCTCGTTCAAGTGGCCGATGTAGTCTTCAATTTTTCACACAGTCACCGTCGGCGGTGACAAGGACAGCGATAGTCCAGGTGTGCATGTGGGAAAAGGATGGGATACCATAGGATAGTGACGCAGTTTGCAAGTCAGTTTTACTTCTACCCTACAGTGAAAATTATGAATAAATACGAAATCCAACAGACTTAGTTGTGTTAATTATGAATAAAGATTTTTCTAACAAAGTTTGTTTGTCTGCTAACGTTACTTACATAAGTTACTAAACAGTTATGTACTATGCCGTGGGTTGAAAACGGGGTCCATTTTTGTTGCGGGTTGAAAGCGGAATAATAATTATTATTTTTAACTCCTGGGATGAAAACTTGGGATGAAAACGGAAACACCCGCTCACGATAGCTGGCAGCACTGTTGAGCGTTCCATAGAACCGCCATATTGTGTATTTGTTATTGTCTATAATTTCCAACAAATTAAAATTGAACTATAAAAATGTATGCGACTTGGAGTGTAACTCAGTTAAAACATGAGCTAAGGAAAAGGGAAGCGTCTACCATCGGTAAAAAAGCAGCTTTAGTGGAAAGGTAACTAAAATATGGGCATTTTAAAAATTGTTTATGTTGTTTTGCGTTTGTTTAATAAAGTTCTTTTTTTGTTGAAGGCTGGAGGCATACGACAGGAATAACCTCATCGGAGTTGAGGATCAACTCGAGGATGATATTCCTATCATCCCTGCTATGGATAACTTCAGGGATGTTAATGCCAGCACTGATCTTCCAGCGCTAACTAAAATCCACATCCAATAGTTTGCTGAAAGGTACAATACAATGGAAATAATCTATTTATGTTATTTTCCTTTGTGATTTGAATATGTTTAACATTATATAAAGTAACTTATTATTTTCCAGGTTTCAAATACAACCCAAAGGACAACTTCTCTATGAATGTCGAAGTTTGGTAACACTTCGAGTTGCCTTTGTTGGAGACCATGCATATTTTCATGCACAATGCAAAGCCCAAATGAAAAAACTATTGTACATAGTTTTAATAAAAGTGGATAAGAGTGGTATGATAGATGAGAGTCATTGCGAATGTGCAGCTGGTAGTGGCTTGGAAGCACATTGTAAACATATCTTCACAGTCCTCCATGGTATAGAAGATATAGTGCGTACTAAGACAATTATTATGCATAAAGTATGCACAGAAGAATTGATGGCTTTTAAAAAACCTAAAAAAGTTTTTTATGATTCTCCGATGCGATCCCATGATTTACCTAGTAAGCGTAGAAAACTGGGAAATATTCTATACTGTCCAATTAATGAACCAGATATTATGGAAAACTATGAAGAATATGTAAGAAATCTAGCAATTGGATTTTCTAGTACGAGTGGTAGTAAAATGCCATACCTGCAAGTTATCAAGCCTGCAAATCCATATGCTGTCGAAATGGATCATGACTACATGAAGAAAGGTGCAAAAGAGTTGTTGCTAGAAAAACTCCTGTTAAAAAATGGTAGCCAACAGCAAGTGAATGAAGTGAAAATATCAACCCTTGCACAAAATGCATCTAAGGATTGGCACTTGTTTAGAAGTGTCAGAATCACAGCTAGCATTTTTCATGCTGTTTGCCACAGCAAAGGCAGTACAAGGCAGGTATTGGCCAACAATATTTTGTGTCCCAAAAAATTTAATACACGAGCCACAACTCACGGTAAAGTGCATGAGCCTGACGCTCTAAAGAAATATGAAGCATTTCTCAGTGCAAGAATAGACAGATGTGGTTTGTGTATCTCACTCACACATCCATTCCTTGCAGCATCACCTGACGGATTACTGAAAAGTGAGACAGTAATAGAGGTGAAGTGTCCTTTTGTATGTAGGTACGGTGTTATTACACCAATCTCTGTGCCTTATCTTTATGAGTGCAACGGTTCATTACATTTAAAAAAGAAACATCAGTACTATACACAAATTCAGGGGCAGTTGTTTTGCACTAATCGAAAATTTTGTAATTTGGTTGTTTACACATTCATTGATATGAAAGTAATATACATTGAACGAGATGAAGAATTCATTAATGAAATGGTTTTAAATTTAACCTCATTTTACAATGAATGTCTACAACCATCCATTTATAATAACTACTTATATAAATACTATGATACAGTAATAAAACCAAATAAATAAATTATACATAATGTTTTATTTCCTTCCAGATATTACATAATACATTCTCTAAAATTGCAACACATTAGACAAACAAAAAATATTTTTGATGCAAGGGGCACAAAATTGTGGTGTAATTCTTCTCTTAAAATTTTGTATGTTTTTGTTAATCCTATCAAACGTTCAATATGAACGCGCTGGCTCGCCAACTTTCTGTCTTTCAGTAATTTCAAGCCAGGGATTTGAGCCCTCCCTTTTAAAAACGTAGGAATATTTAAAGATATATCTTTTCCAATAAACATATCCTGAATATTGTATCCTCTGTCTGCAAGAATACTGTCCCCAGGCTCACAATTCTTTAATAAATCACTTCTTTTCACTGTTTGTCTGTCACTAATAGAACCAGCATATGCAGGTGAGCAATAGGACAGCAAACCTCCAGGTGTAGCTCCAACTAATACCTTTAATGTATTGCTATGCTTGTAACTGCTCCATGAAGCTTGTTGAGATACTGGGTTTCCAGGTTTTTGAATCTTTATCTCAGTCCCATCTATAATTACCCTAGTATTCTTATCATATTGTTTAAAATTATCAGGCATATAATAATGCACCAAGTCCTTATCAGGCCAAATATTCAATTTTCTCCAAAGTTGGTCCATAAAATTGATCCATGTAATAAATATATTAAACACTGTTGTTGGACTAGTTTCAAAAAATTGTGCAAGTTCAAAATTGCATTTATTTTGTCTTATCTTCATCATTGTCATGAAAAACTGATCTTCTGTACTAATATTTTGCACAGAACTTCCATAATATTTTATTAGGTGGGCCATCGGACTTAATGTTGAAAATACAAAATAGAAATTTTGATATGTTTCAAAACCTGTATAGAAAGCTATGACACTGTCATTGTCTTTATACTTCTGTATAGATCCATAAATGTTTACAAAGTTCACTTGAGTACTCTTTGATTCAGATCTAACATTAAGTTGGTCTTTTTCTGGCTCTGACACTGTGCTGTGCGTTATTTCTATTTCACTACCCACTGTGGTTTGCTCATCTTTATATTGCACTTCATAACTATCAAGGGTTTGATTACAGCTAGGCCCAGGTCCTTGATCACCATAATATAATGTCTCAAAACTAAGCTTTTTCTTACTTCTCTGTATCAGTCTATTCGATCTGTCTTCAGCTAATGAGTTGACCGGTCTGACTTTTGTAAATGAAAAAATAGAAGGTACAGCAGTCTTTTTCAGTACTTTGTGGAGAGATTCGTCACCTTAAACAGACAAAAAGGTATAATATATTAGTTAAGTGAGAAACATTAACATTTGACACTGAGCAATAGTTTGGTAGAATTGCATGTAGGTAATTAAAAAAATTAATTCTCTATTTTACGTCGAGGAACCCTCACCTGTATACGAATTTCTCCCATAATAGTCTTCAGGTTTAAAATGCATACCACATAACCTCGAAGAATTACTAGGTTTCCAATTTTTCCTTCGTAGAGCTTTCTCCCATAGTTTTCTTCTTTTATTATCTTTGGGAAATAAATGTATTCCCCTATTTTTGCAGTCAACCGCTGCGCAAATCGTCATAATAATTAATTATTAATAAAAGATGTAGATTGTTTACAAAAAATATATGGAAAATGACAGCTAGTTAGCAAATTCACGGAACACTCAACAGTAGCGACATCTGAAGTGAGCAATTGGCAGTTTTTATCCCCATTGGGAAACCTTGAACACATTCATTTTTTTAAATATTCAAGAAAGAGCACAAGAACAACCGAAAAATGTGATTGAAAGTCCTGCAAGCAATTACCATAATAACTTGTCTGGCTTGTGTGGATTTACAGAAAACAATAGCTAAGTGTAATATTTGAATAACAACTATGCAAAAATAAAAAGCTTTAATTTCTTTTATACGACCTGTTTTTATTATACCTAATGCTAATACTAACCACCATTAATCCTAAAATTGATTGTTCCTCGGAAGAAGACCTTGATGATGAAGCAATTGACTCTTTAGCCACCAGTACAATATCAATTTAGACAAGCGTTTGGATGAGATTCAAGGTATTTCTGTCGAAGAATTATATTCTTTATTGGTGGGAGAATCAGGGTTGTCTCTTATTCAAGATGCATTCACCAGTTCAACAGGTTTCTAAGCCAATTCATCCTCAAGTAGCTTCAACTTCACAAGATGCAATTGCTGAAATCCGTGCAGGCCCTCATGTGATTTCGCAAGTTCCTACGCTACATGATCAAAATCGTGCTGGAACAACCTAGCTTGTTGCTCTAGCTGATGTCCAAGCCGACCATTCTTTGTCAGTCTCAGTATTGGCAGAGCCTGATGGAAGCTCTAATGCAGAACCAATATCATCTTTCTCTAGGGATAAATTCTTTCAATTACAAAATAAATTAAGAGATTGGTCTTTTGCAACTGATAATATTACTTGGCCTATTTTCGAGAAGAAAATGCTTGTAAAAAACGTTACACCAACAGAAGTCAACCACTTGATTATTTTCTTGACTTTTTTCCTGATGAGTTACTGAATAATTATTATTGTTGAAAATACAAATACACTTCTGGACACATCTATTGGCCCACCTTAGAGTTTAGGTTTCGATGGCCCCTACCGAAATATGATTGCTAGATTGAACAAAAACTGTTGATGCAGTTTTAAACCTGATACATTTTACCATCTTTTTCGATCGTATTGTTTTAAATTTGAATTCAGAATACTATACGACATGGAGCTACGCCTAACAAGTCGGATATGCGCCTTGTTAAAGGCAATTGATTTTTGAATAAAAAACATGTTTTATCAAATAAAGGTTTAATTTAATAACGCGTGTTGCCTCCATGGGCATCTACCACAGCTCTCATACGATCAGGCATAGAGTTTATCAACCGCTCTATGAAATTTTGAGGGATCATCTCCCATTCCTCTTCTATGGCAGTTTTCAACTCCTGCATCGTCTGGGCAACTGGCTGACGAGCCCTAACACGTCTTTTTAGCTCGTCCCACATGTGCTCAATGGGGTTCATGTCTGGGCTTCTGGCTGGCCAGTCCATAACTGTGATGTTCACATCCCGAAGATATTCCCTGACGATGCCGGCCGCATGGGCTCTTGCATTATCATGCATAAAAAGGAAATTTGGGCCCACATAGTCCGCGTATGGTATCACGTGAGGTTCTAAGTACTCACGAATGTACCTTTCAGCATTTAATGTTGGCAGCCGTGGTGCTGTAACAACCTCAAGTTGAGTTTTGCCGCTCGCGGATATACCGCCCCAGACAGTCCATGAGCCACCGCCATAAGCAACCCTCTCTTCAAAGCAGCATTGTGCGAAACGCTCTCCCTTACGTCGGTAGACCTTCTTCCTTCCATCATTGCCATGTAACACAATTTTAGACTCATCAGAAAAGAGTACACGGCTCCAATCTTGCTGTGTCCAATTTAAATGACTGCGTGCGAAATGAAAGCGCGCTGTTCGGTGGGCTCGCGTTAGTTTGGGCCCATTAGCTGGCTTGTGTGGTACGAGGGTGAATTGAAAAGTTCGCGGCCTAACACATAAATACTTAAACTATTTTAATGTAACTGACCTCATTCGATTAGTTTACTCTCTGGTTGTCAAATTGCAAAATTCTATCGCAATAGAATTAACTGTTTTTAAATTAGACTGAATTTTGTGAGCCTTTGTGCAGCGTTTTTAAAGAATGGAGAAAATTGAGCAACGGCGGTCATCAAATACCTGTTTAAAAAAAACTAACTCCAAAAGAGATTCACGAAGATATGTCAACAACATTGGGGGAATCTGCTCCGTCGTATACGACTGTGAAAAAGTGGGTTGTTGAATTTAAACGCGGACGAGAGAGTATTGAAGATGACCCTCGCTCTGGCCGGCCTATGACGTCTACGACTGAAGAAAACATCGGGAAAATCTGTGATCTGATATTGACGGATCGGAGATTGACCATCAGGGAGATTGCAGACACTATTGGCGTCTCGTATGAACGAACACAAAACATCATAGTCAATGAACTTGGATTTTCTAAGGTTTCTGCGCGGTGGGTACCCAGACTGCTTTCAGTCGAACAAAAACGAATACGCCTCACGATTTCTCGCGACTGTTTGGAAATGATTGAGGCTGATCCACAAGATTTTTTGGCCAGATTTGTAACAATGGATGAAACTTGGGTACACCACTACACCCCAGAGTCAAAACAGCAATCCAAGCAGTGGAAAAAACCTGATGAACCGTCTCCAAAAAAAGCCAAAACAATTTTGTCAGCTGGCAAGGTGATGGCGTCAGTTTTTTGGGATGCTAAGGGTGTCATCATGGTGGACTACCTTGCAAAAGGCGAAACTATAAACTCGGCTTATTACTGCACCCTCTTACGTCGCTTGCGTGAAACAATCAAAGAGAAAAGGCCAGGATTACTCAGAAAGAAAGTGTTGTTCCATCAGGATAATGCACGCGTTCACACGTCTGTTGAATCTATGGCTCAAATTCGTGATTGTGGCTTTGAATTACTGCCCCATCCCGCCTTTTCCCCTGATTTAGCACCTTCAGACTTTCATTTATTCCCAAACCTAAAAAAACACCTTGGAGGTTGTTTCGTACCATGCGTTTCCGAACGCATCTTTTGTTGTCCGAGCATCTGACATTGTTTTGACGTTTGAACTATCACTGACATATCTAATCTGTGCTTCTCACTTGTCTGTGGATATTTTTCGGGATCTCATTGAATTGTTCTTAGATTGGTTGAAATAATTAAAATCGAAGATAATCTCCTTTTGTTTTGCACGATTTGCTGGTAATTCAGTGTAAACCGGACTACACGCCCCAATTGAGTAACAAACCGGGCTGATTTCGTCATTGTTCACGCAATATTGAGGTTGCGTCAGCCACGCGTGTGAAATTGGAAAAGACAAGACAAGTGTGACGGTGTGCTTTGAACTATTGTTGTGCGTCGTTCCGGCCTGCACGCTGCTGAGACAGCGTCAATTGAACCGGTCGGATCTGCCAAGCTACCACACTCACCTCCGAATTACACGATACATTTACACACACATATTTACATACATTCTTGCGGATACGGCTTGATCAAGCACTGGTCATCCCCTTCAGCCCACCGGCATCAGGTAAGTTACCTTTATTAAAGGGCATCTTAATTTGAATTGTCTCCGCGTATCGCGGACATCTCGTCCCCAAAATTGCCCTGGTTTGGGAACGAACATTTTGGTAGCAGAGCGTGGTTGTTATTAGTACAAATTCAATTTACTTGGTGTCTGGTCAAATTGGAAGTCTGGAACATTGAACTGATTTGTTGCGTTGTCAGCCGGGCTCTCACATTTAATTTAGATTGCATTGGCACACCTGCCTGGCAGGTAAAATAAGAATATTGTTGCTCAGTGTATTGGATTTATGTTTGAATTGTATATATGTGTGCTGTGATAGTTAAGATTGATTGTTGATTTTATTGTGCATCAAGTTGTTTATAATCTGTCAGCAACAATCTTTGGCAAGGCAGATCAGTACTTGGAAAAAGTACAGGGTCGGATCTAGACCAAAATTAAATTGAATTTAAGTTTTTGTTGTTAAATATTATTGTTATTTTTACTTGTTGTGATATTTGGTTGCAATGGCCACACTGAAGGCTGTAAAGGAGGCGGCCGCTGGTTTGGTCTCACAGCTAAGATGGTTCACCTCAGCTGCGGCCACAGTTGAGCGTGTGAACCTGGAAGAGGTCACGCTTGCTCGATTTGAGCAGCTAAAGGAGAGACTCAGCGATGTGGACGCTACATTCACCCGCTTCAACGAGCTCATCGGGGATGTGAGTTTGGAGCAGTTGGGCCAGGCAGCCCGTGACAAGGTTGCTGCGGATTATGACCAGATCTTGTCACTGGGGGATACCTTGACTCTGCGAGCCCGGGGAATTTTGAAGAGCCGGATGCCTGTCCAGGCCAAGCAGGAGGCCTCGGTTGTTACAGCCCCGGGACTATTGAGTAGGCTGCCCACTCTGGAACTGCCACATTTTGATGGTCGCTTGGACCACTGGCTGGGCTTCCAGAACCTGTTCGAGAGTTTGGTCGATGCGCGCTCGGACCTCAGACCTGCCCAAAAGTTGGCCTATTTGTTATCAGTCCTGGAAGGTGAGGCCCGAGCCTTGGTGCAGCATTTGTCGGTGACGGACTCAGCCTACCCTACCGCTTTGGAGCTCCTCTCCCGGCGGTATCAGAACAAGCGCTGCCTGGCTGATGTGCACATCGGTCAGATCTTGGGCCTACCGGCGATTGCCAGCGTGTCGACGTTGCGCGCCGACCTATTGAACCCATTGGTCTCGGCGACCAACGCCTTGCGACGCTTGCAGTTGCCGGTGGACCAGTGGTCCTACCTGTTGGTGCACATCATCCTGCGGTTGCTCCCCGCTGACTTGAGGTCCCGCTTCGAGCAGAGGTATGGTGGGGACAGTGCCACCCATCTCCCCCCCTTTGACGACCTCCTCAAATTTTTGGAGGATGAATGTCGTTTCCAGGACAACGTTCGTGGTGCCACGGGGACACGCCAATCGCCTTCTCGTCCAAGGGACCAGGGACGGATTAGGGCCAAGGGGCCTGTTGATAGTCGCCCCGCCCCCCGTTTTGCTGGCACCCGGAGTCGTCCTGATTGCGACTATTGTAAGGCCACGGGACATGGTATGGCAAGTTGCCCGGAATTCTTGGCCTTGCACGTGAGTTCCCGTCGCCGAATTGCCAACGCACGCCGCTTGTGCTTTTCTTGTTTGGGGGCTCACTTTCATCGGGACTGTCCCAAGCCCTGCCCGTGTAGAATTTGTGAGGGCGCTCACCTCGATATTTTGTGCGCCAACGCGAACCGCTCTGGCAGACCAGCTTCTGATGAGGGTTCGCGCAGGGGGGGGGGTATGACGGAGACGAGCACCGGGCCTCGGGCACGCCGGTTGGGAACCGGGTAAAGGCCCGCAATTTTGATGACCGCACTCCACCCCCCGCTCAAGCTGAACGGGAGCCGCGCGCGCGCCATTTGGTCTCCCCTCGCAATGGTGATCGGGAGCCGCGCGCGCGCCATTTGACCTCCCCTCAACTCTAAGGTGGTATTTGAAAATTTTCATACATGGTATAATGATGAGCATGATAAATGCTCGACAACTCTACAACAAATTCTCAGGCAAGCCTAGCTTATCGTTATATGATTTTAGAGAAAAAGTCATTGAGTCATTTTTGCCTGAACGTCAAGTTGAGCCACAAGTGTCGCAGGCGTCGCAGCAATCTAAAAACCACAGATTGACTAAAATAGAGAAATCTAAAGAGCGTTATTTCAGTACTGGTAGAAAAGCTACTGTAACGGCCAGAAAGGATTGTCGAAATTGTTATTCGAATAAAAAAAGGGTAAATACTACTATGGAATGTAAGCAATGCCCTGATTCCCCCGCGTTTTGTATTGATTGTTTTTTTGACCTGCACAAGTTTGCTGGTTTTTCTAATAAGTAAAAACACCTACCAAAGTGTAATTTTTGTTTTTCTTAGTCTAACTATAAGTTCATTGTTACCTATAAGTTACATGTTTCTACATTATTATAAGAAGTGATTTTGATCTCTAATAAAAGTTTATTACAAAATGCATATTGAATGTTTTTTTTTACAAATAAAAGCCTATTTTGCCATGTAAATACAAATCACGCGAATTCGCGTTACCGGCCATGTGGGCAATATGTATATAATAAATGCGTCCCGTATGGCCGATCACGCGTCTTCGCGTGATAAAAATATACACATAAATTTATGAACTTATATATTATATAATGGAAGATTCCTTATATAAAAGCATTACTGGCACAATAAAAGCCACATCCAACGATTTTTTTAATTTGGCCATCTATGTAAGTTCAGCATTTTGGCTTGGCAATGAACGTGTTAGAGACCTCATTTCATAATATATATTTTTTTCACGAAAATATAAAAAGTTTTAAGTCAACAGAAGAAGAACTTCGTGGTATAGTTCCCAATCTTACAAAAATCTATGATGAACTTTCTGAAGAGGACGTTATTTTGGAGATTTTACGACTGAGGCGCCACTTGGAAGCCGCCAGCATTTCTCTTCAAGAAGCGGTCCAATGGACTACCCTGGAGCTTCTGAAATTCATTGCAAAATGGGACTATTCTGAGTCTGTTCCAAATCTAGCGCTGTGTCTAAGATTTTTTTTAACTATTTGTGTTTCGGTGGCTTCTTGTGAAAGAAGTTTCTCAAAATTAAAGTTGATAAAATCTTACTTGAGATCTACAATGAGCCAAACACGACTTACCAGTCTTTCCATATTGTCAATTGAAAGGGACAGGAAAGTAAATTTTGATAATGTGATTGAACATTTTAGCAAAATAAAGTCACGTAAGCACGTTTAGTATTTGTCGTTTTATTTTGGGGAGTGCTCAATATAAAGTCGCCCCGGGTGCCAACCCATGCTACGCCGCCACTGCATTGAAGCTCAATGACGTTGATAAGTTGTTATCGAAACATATTGGTGATAAATGGAAAGCAGAGGAACAACTTTCATTCTATAAAAACGCTCTTGAAACAATTCCCGATGTTGGTGGAGATTAGCAAAACGAGGACATATGTGAACACTTAGAAGAAGTAGGCATGGGTATTTGATTTTAATGATTAAATAAGTGACACTTCCTTATTTGTATGAATCTTTCGTTTTATTTCAATATACCTACCACATAAGCTAATAAAATATTTTGCATGTCTCCCTTTTACATAATATTGCATGAAGTTTCAATTAACTGCAAAAGCGCTTCTATTAAGAACACTGAGTGACAGAAGCGCCTCTATCCATTGATGAATTTCAAAACCGCCTCTATCCAGTTATCAAACTTGATTAAATAACATTACGTTCCACGTATTGGAAAATACTCTTAAATTTTACTTTTAAACAAACTACAGTAGTTAGTTGGTAAATTTAGATTGTACATTAAGCAATTCTACTAGAAACTATAGCGTTTGGGTCTCTAGCTCAAAATCGCAAAAAGTGAACAGAGGCGGTTTTGCATCTATACCCCTCAATTATAGACACAATTAAAAAGCCACTGTGTCTTGTTCTGGCATGCGAAGGGTTAATGAAGCATACATATATGAAAAAAGTACTGAGAATCACAATACAAGCGGGAACAACATGGGGTAGAGGGGCCATAGAAAGGCCAGAATGGAGAAGATTGGAGGAGGCCTTTGCCACCAGGCAAACGGACACGCAAAAGTGGAACAAATGAAAAATCTACAAAAAATAAAGAAATACTGTCTTGTCTGAAAAGAGGCACTTAATAAATTGCTTGTTGACAAATGTTATTACACCTTAGATGAATTCTTGAATGATGGCTCAATACAAACCAAATAAAATTACTTATGATCACCATGTTTATATGTTAAAATAATAATTATGCATGATTCTCAAATATAAATTATAGAAACTTTAAATTGTAAACTTGAGCTAGATGCTCACCATATTTGTAAGCCTGCTACTGGCATAACATAGTGCTCGATTTTATCAATAATAAGATCTGTATTTCTGTACCTGTGTTAACAAATAAAAAGTGATTTGATTTGATTTGATTTTTGAGGCTATAAATAAATAAATAAATAACTGAGAATCAACCCTCTGATCGAATACCCTCAGGTTGTCATTAAAGGAGGCCTGAACCTTAGGGACCAGTGATGTGCACCGTTTGTGAATGGTTGTATAGAAGCAGTATACAGGCAGCTCCACTCACATCACATATATGGAACAGAACTGGGAATGACTCATCAGCGCCCTAAACGCATAGTTTCATGACAAGATACCTGAACAGGCACTTTTGACTAACAACATCCTTCTTAAGAAACAAATGAATATGCATGCATATGCATATTTTTAGTAATAAATGTTTTTCCCTCATTATTTATTTTTTCGAGGTCATTTTACTGAGTGGAGACTACACAATGTAGCAAGCATCCTCACTACCAACTGGTAGTGAGGATGCTTGCTACAAAAAGACAAAGACAAACAAGTGAGGATGAACTCCTCCTCACTACAAATATTTACCACATTATGAAATTAAAAGTCTCTTTGCTAACGACAAAGAAAATCAAAAACTTAACACAAACACATTTGGCTACACTCTGACCCAATTAAAAACCAATCATTTGAGAAAAATAACACCAGACCAAAACATTTAGAGACAACACAACGAGGACCAGAGTGTATTATACGATTCCATTTTCAGAATAAGCGAACCTAAATTATCCAGATTCCTCTAGACGTAAAAGCCAGTCAACACTATGCAGTACAGTATCGTCCGTCCGTCACTTAAAATACCACGGCAAGTGTAGTTATTACAGCAGTCCGTAACCTGACTGAACTGAACCAACATAGAAATAGGCCCCAAGACTCTCAAACCCCTATGGTGTTCTATTATTCTGTGCGCACAAGATAAAACACCAAGAAAGCTATAGCGATTGGCGGGCGAAACGAAAAGACAGAGAGACAAAGAAAACACAGATTATATTAGTAGCTTGATGTCAATTTGACAAACAGTCAGGGTTGCTAGACTAAGTATCCACAGATTAGATATTAGTATGTAAGTATCTAAAGTTTCCCCAGTCCCACCACAGACAATCTTTTTTTCCTAAAATTGTTCGTGTTGCAACTCGACTAGGTAGAAATAGGTCAAATTGTGTGGTACAGAGACTTCAATGGCAGACGTTTTTTGTGTGATGTACAGTGTATTTTATTCCTTTTGGAGTTTTGTTAAAGTTTATGCCGATAACAAAGCCCTTTTCTTTTAGAAATTAACCACCCCGTCTATAATATTGTAAAGTCGGGGTGGCTCATTTTTTAATTTGTTCATTTCTGAAACATTTTCAGGTTCTTGTTATATTCAGGTTTTTGTTATAAGTGCCGTAATCAAGCAGTAAAAACCTAATTTTTATTTTCCCAAATCATCCAAACAGCATGGACTTTGTAAGTCCGTGCCTACATTGTGACATACGCGCATGGACTTGGTTAGTCTTTGCCTACGAGTTGGAAGCTAACACTAGTTAGGGCGATTAAAAGTTTCTTGGTATAGAATTATTATAGATAGGTTACATTTTAATTTCTTTTTATGGTGGTGGCAGGTTAGTTGTATTGCTTTACTTTATTAACTTACGAAGCGCTATTATACTTGCCTGATTCTTTGATAAAAGATGGAATCCAATCATCACTTCCTCGTACTTTTACTAAGTCGATTAAATAACTCAATCGAATTTCATGTACTTGGATTTCTTTAAGGGGGATGCTCCAAGGTAGCCCGCGAAATTCAAATTTTCTTACGTTTTTTGCAATTTGCAGGGCAGTGCTAAGTTGTATGTTGATAAAAATATCGGTCGCGAAAGAAGAATTATAGTCATCAAAATCATCAGTACAACCCTCCCATTTCATAAGAGTCGAAGTAGGACTTTGACCGTGAAAAATTCGTTCATCGACTCTTACGAACTTGGAGGGTTGTATTGATGATTTTGATGATTATAATTCTGTAACTTAATACGTCTTACAGTCGCGACCGATATGTTTATCGACATAAAACTTAGCACTGCCCTGCAAATTGCAAAAAACGTAAGAAAAATTGAATTTCGCGGCTACACAATAACTCGACTTCATAATCGTTCAAATTGAAGTTGTAAGTATTTGGTGGATGGTTTTTTCCTATAACATTCCCAGCACAATCTATTCATCTAGTATTTGGTATTATTCACCCCAATTTATTGCAGCTTAGTACTTTTGGCAACGTGGTCGCTCACAATGGGCCTTATCAAAAGGCTCAAAGTCACCCAAAGGACAATGGAGAGGGCTATGCTCGCAGTTTTCTTGCGTGATTGAATCAGAAATGAAGGCATCCGCAAGAGAACCAAGGTCACCGACGTAGCCCGAAAAATTGCCAAACTTAAGTGGCAGTGGGCAGGGCAAATTGCACGCAGAACGGATGGCCGATGCCGCCGAAAAGTTCCAAGTGGCGACCGCGAACTGGAAGACGATGCGTTGGAAGACCTCCCACTAGGTGGACCGATGACCTGGTGAAGGTTGCGGGAATCCGTTGGATGCGAGTCGCACGGGACCGGTCAATGTGGCGACGCTAAGGGTAGGCCCATGTCCAGCTGTGGACGTGTTTCGGCTGAATTGATGATGATGATAACTTTTGGTGTGTGGGCTTTCTCGTTACCTTGAGGTTGTGTGTTGATGAAAAATGAGTCGCACAAGTAACAAATATGTAGTTACACAATTACAAGATTAAATTATTGTGTCTTTAAATGAAAAATATCTAGTTCAACTCGGCGTCATCTTCTGAATTCGTTTTTGAGAAGGCCGAGATAAATATGAACTTTTGTAGGTTATGTCTATGTTATAACCAATGACAGATTTTCTTTTTCAAATCTTCCCTAGTCGCCGGATAGATGGCGTTGGTCTGACTACGTAACTGCAAGGAATAGAACGTCGCATAATTTCACTTGGACCTAACGATTATATTCGGAAGCTTACGCAAACGAAAGCGTCAGTCAACGAGCGTATGTGACGTGTGTTTTTTCCAGCGTTTTGGCTTTGGGACCTAGTAACGTAGTCGAATCAACGCCATCTATTGAGTTCATAGAAACTATATTTTTTTTTTATTCTAAAAAAGGAAACCTCTCATTCGAGGAAAATAAGGCGGAAGCACACCGCGGCGCATGCTGTGCACGGACACGCGGAGCATTTTGGCTAAGGGTGAAAGGGTAGGGTCAGGGTAGCCCGCGAAATTCAAATTTTCTCACGTTTTTTTGCAATTTGCAGGCCAGTGGCAGGTTGTATGAAGTTGAAAATATCTTTCGCGACTGTAAAACGTATGTAGTCATAAATTTTTGAATGTTGTCAGCAAACAAAAAAAATAGTTCTGTTTTAAGATTTTTTTGCCAAGCTATAAGTAGTCTGTTACACATAAAGGTGCGTCTCCAATAGTGTACTCGTGAGGCCGAGCTGCGCGGCCGAAAGTGTATAATTATCAAGTTCACACTTACGAGGCTCGGCTCGTTTTGGCCTTAGTGGGGACGTTGCTTTACAATGTGTTGCGATTCAAGTGTGTCCATAAACCCGTTCCGAATTAGCAGGAGCGCGATCACAAGCGTGATATCGATGTTCCTTGAATCGTCATAGATGACGTCATGACATGCGCCATCTTGCGATTACACCGACCATGCTCCAAATAAATATCACCGTGAGCGCCACAGATTACTATATTAGTAGCTAGCTACAGATACGACAGTGACTTTTTGGTAGTTTCCAAAGGGTCCGTTTTGGCGCTGTTGTAGCCATCGGGGTTTTGACAGAAGTATATAGATATCGTTATGTATGTAAGTGTAATAGTGATTGCAGGAATCTTGTTATCGATAACTAGTGACGTTCTTTTATATCGACTTTTTCACTGATATCGATACTTTAATGGCGCCTTCATATAGTTGATTTAATTTTGAGGTTCAGGTAATCATAATAAAATAAAAATGATAATTTACAGGTTTTATATTTGTATAAACGTTTTTAAACTAACTGATTCATTTTTTTTGATGCCGTCAATCCAAAAAGAATGATGTAGTGAGTCTTCTTTACAGCTCGTCTTAATTTTCTCCTTTTTCCACCACCAGGATAGCCATTAACACTGTCAAACAGTTCATCAAAAAATTCAACAACTTCAGCTGTTGTGGCCATTGTAGCTCCAGAATCTAGACCATGTAATTTATCTGAAAATAAGAATAATTAACACATTAGTAAACAAATACCAGTTTTGTAGAAATGGAGACCCTTTGTATATGAGACGTTACGTTGCTGGACTGTTAATTATAGCCCTCGCAGTTGCCACAACAACTAAGAAATGTACGTTAATAAAGTAAAAAAGGTCCATCAGCATGACGCACAACAAACAATTTTAAGTGATGACATGACAAAAGTTATGGGGCACTAAGGAGCCCTCACACTGCTAAGAATATTTTCTGAGGGTGCCACAGTGGAGGAATTTCTTATTTCCTATATTGGATTAAAATTAAAACATTAGAAGATATTTATGTATGTAGGTATATCTATACCTGCCGTTCCAATCAAAACTGATGATGTTATGACACTGTCATCTTGTTCCTCGGAGTAATTATGATCAACTGTACCAACCAACCAACCACCCTGGAAAATTGAGAAATATTGCTGTAATACATATTATTATAAGTTGTACTCATTTTAATAAAACCAGCCTATAACTGACCCACTGCTGGGCAAAGGCCTCTTCTCAACAGAGAAGGCACGAGTATTGATTACCATGCTTGCTCAAGACGGGTTGGCGAGTTGTACTCATACTTATAGTAAAATAATACTGATAAAAATGGGACTATATTTAGATAACCATACACACCAGTTGTAGTACATGTACATCCGCCTCATCTTGTGCCTTGAAATAATTATGTTCAAGTATTACATCCCACCCTGGAAACATATTTGATACAGTTAATACAGTTATTTTTAATATTTCGAAGTTGATTTTATGTTTTCCCTTTATGTACATTCTGTATATGTTTTTTGTATATGTCCGCTATAATATGTTCTTTACGTTCTGTTGGTTTCTTGTTAATTGAAGTTTTAATAAAAAAAACTTATAACATCTCAAATCAAGTAATCAAAATAGTCCTCTTTTTACTTGATCTGAGTACTTATAACAAAACGACTTTTACATAACCTAAAAAGTTTAACAAAACTCACCAGCTACACTAAGCGGAACGCCTTATGCAACTTCTTCTGTTTTTCATAGACACGTTTCCTGAGTCCAATGAGGAGGGAATTTGTTGGCACTAGGAAGGCATCCACAGATTTCTAAGTTCATTGTTCTTGGGAAAACTCACTGTTGCATTGCAACCACCTACACAGCACTTTCGGATTCCCATGACGAATAATCGCACATTTAACATGCACAATCAGTATTGTCTCAAACTACAGAGGAAATTGTGTATCTCAACTCAGTAAAATACGAAGAAAATTAAGGAAAATGCACTCAGAGGTTAGAATTCTCTGAAGATTTTTGACAATGTAAGTACATAATTATTGTTATGTGCTTGACAAACACTGACATAACAAAACCAAGATGGCGATGGCGGCATGGCGCCGGCGATGCTACGCCAGCGCCAAAACGGACCCATTGGAACTAAAGCTGTCACAGCCGTGGTGAGCGCTGTCAAGTAACCTGATGACAGCTCTTAGCAAAATATTGATGTGAGCGCTGTCAAGCGCTGTGAGCGATAATTTTCTAATACGGTTTGAAGTAGCTACTAATATAGTAATCTGTGGTTTGAAGCCCAAATCATAGCCAAACTTGCCAAGGCTGCGAGCAAGCGAGACATTGTCTTTGACACTGACAATAACAGAGACAGTACTCTCTGTCGCAACTCGGAACAAATTTTTTATCTATGGACTTTACAAGCCAAATAATGGCGGATTTGCTATCACACTCCCTCAGTGAGGTTTCTCTTTCTTGCAATATCCCGTCAAGTGTCAGCCATGTTGTTTGTTGTCAAAACTTCATTTCGCGCCGTGTGTTTGAATGTAAATGCGTGTTTGATTGTGGATTTTAATCGTTTTAAGTGTAATTTCACATCAAAATTAGTGAAGGGTCATCAGAAGTGAACTTTGAATTAAAATGCCACCAAAAAGACGGTTTATTACTTGTGAAATATGTGAAAATCGAGCAAGTCGTTCGAATAATGTTTTATGGATGTTTATGGCGAGATTTCCTTTAGATGAAGCCCGGTAAGTACTTAAATATGATACTTTGCAGCCTACTTTTAAGCTCTACGTTAAAGCAGGCTAGGAACAAGTAAAATTAATAAAATTATCTTATTTAAAATATGTGCTAGTGTTGTACTGCAACTGGTAAACATATCGATAACAACGATATTGTTTATCATTGAAAAAAAACAAGAAATATAATATTGCGTGAAAGATTAGGGGCACAATGTTTTACATATTTAAATTGCGTGCCTACATAAATGAGCAAGGAACGGTTGTGCAATTTTAAATTTAATTTTATTTAAAATTTCAGATGCAAATAGTGGGTCAAGTTTGTGGGCACAGAAGATTTAATATAAATGTTCCCGTTGAAAAGTTGCATACATCTACGAGATCTACGCTAGGGAAAGGGCAACTACAGTACTTTCACAGTTTTATGTCTTGTGACTGGGAGTGTTGCTAGATGTAACTTTCATCTTTGTTTCGACACTTCAAAAGTGCCTGTAAGTCCTGTAACTGACCAATTTGAAATAAATGCTTTGATTTTGTTTTTATTTGAAAAACATGTCATCACAAAATAATGATAAAAATTTAGAAAGAATCAGTTTTTATTTTCATTTCATTTGATTGTTTGATTTTCTTTTCGCTGATTATGTTATTTCATTTCGGTAGTAAAATTTGAATTAAAGCAGCAAAAACAGTTTTTTATTTTATTGCGGGTCCGCATTTAAGTCCAATCTTGTATTAGTACCAAATATCCCCCTCATCAATATTGGACTCATAAATGCGGATTCAATACCTAAACATTAAACATATTTAGTAGTAGCCTCAGTTTTTACGCTGCATATTTTATCGATATCGATAAAAAGCTATTTGGTAAGCACTATTTGGTTCATTAGGTTGGCACTCCTGCTTAAACGTAAGGATTATATAATCTGTGCACCTGTTGTTTGACATCTTTGTGGTATCTGTTGGTGTTGGATGCCATGTAATGCGTTTCCAATGGAATGTATGGAAGTCCCGTCTCTTAAACGTAGTGATTATATACTTAGTGATTATATACTCTGTGGTGAAATGAGCTTGGAAGAAAGATTACTTCGATAAGATGGAAACAACTAGTATAGTAATCTGTGGATGGAACGTAGTGATTATATACTCTGTGGTGAAATGAGCTTGGAAGAAAGATTACTTCGATAAGATGGAAACAACTAGTATAGTAATTTGTGGATGGAAAGTCGTATGAAGAATCTACTATCTCTTTGTCCTACATGTGGTCTATTTATTGTCCTTCATGGTTATAATAGTCGACTCAAACCTGTCATGTTTAACGCACTTCGAAATTACAGTGATGCCGAAAAAATCGAATCATTGCGTGTACTAAAAAATAAACCGAAATAAAACGGTAGAAAATACCTACTCGATACCTTATGTTGTCCATTACATAGGTCATGTTTTGTGTATCAAGTCTTTCGTTGGAGACAAATGGTCATGTGGTGGTTACATGGGTTATGGAGATCAGATGTAGGCAGTAACGCCTTCTAAAATACTGGTTGAGTAAAATTCAGCTGCATCGGGTTAGACTTGAAGTTTACGCTAGCATTGTTCTGTAAAAGGCTCAGAAAATGGTGATGATGATGATGTGGTCGAAAAGTCGGGTTGTTATTGTTTGGGCGTCTAGAGCCTTTGGTAAGACGACCCACTGACCGGTTCTTGCTGATAGCATTTTATAGCATAGTGTTTCTTTCAGTTTTGACAAGTTGTGTGCCTGGAGCCTCAATGATTTCCTCTTATTAAATTAGAAACAGTTTTGTCTCCAAATTAAGGTAAAAATAATATCAAAACTCACTGTAAGTATTTAAGTACCTATTGTTTAAAATTGTTTAGAAAACTAAAACCATACCATTGGTTATGAATCAATAGTATCTCATAAAAAAATCTCACAAAAAGTCAACTTTACCAACAGTAGATAAAAAATATTTCTTTGCTTCAGATAATTAGTTACTAGAAAGGTGTAAATTGATAAAAATAGTAAATAAATGCTGGAAAAAGATAGGTAAACTGATTGTATTCATATTCTTATATACCAAGATACCACGAGTTAGATAGTATTGGTTCAAATTAAATCAAAACAATTTCAATTATGGTGTTATTCGATGAAAACAACATAGTAGTTAAAAATCAAATGGTTTAATAATCAGTACCAAGGAATACGGTTATTTTCTAAAACTAACAAATTAACAAAAATAAATGCAAGATAAACATTGAACAGAAGAACTGCTTATTTACAAATGAAGCAAAGAATCATAAAAGTTTGACACTCTATTGGTAGTACTTGTTTGAGTTCTTGGAGATGTTGATACTCGTATTTTGATGCAGTTATGGCAATCATGTTAGAATGTAAGGGCGAATATGATACAACATGATTTAAACATTTTGCCTGCTGTGGCAAAGCAATACCAGTCTTTTATCAAATGGAGTTTCACATCAATAATGTTTTCTTCAAAGTTGTAACAAATGGCCCACAAGTCGGTAAAGGTGGGATCACCTGCTATACGCCCAGGCCACATGGATTTATAAATCCATGTAGTTGGATCATCATCATTTTTGACAAAATTATGATCAACCTGAATTACTTTATAAAGATTTGATGGCCTTGCTTCTAAAGTATCTGAAATATAATATAAATCGCTTAAACCTTAATTTTTTGTACTTTGGCTTCTGCTTCCACTTGCGTGAGCATCAACGTTTTCTTGATTTAAGTTGAAACCATTTTTTTAACCCAAAGCTGAATAGTAGTGGACTACAACAATAAAGTATTTAAAAACATCTGTTTGCAGACTTGGAATTTTTTCATTAGTATTTTTAGGCAAAAAATAACTTAAAGTGCCTTCTCGACGGGAATGTTCTTCGCCTTTCGTTTTTGAATAGTCTTAGTACGGTTAACAGATCCTTTGACGTACATTTTTCTTTCATCCCAAATCAATTTTTTCCTAAAGTAGGTATGAATCGATTTGCGTCTTCGTCGAAATTATCGCAACCTCAAAATTTACGTTTTCTACAAAAATCAGAAATACAAGTTTCACCTACTTGCTTCGCTGGTCTTGTCTGATCTTGTCGCATCTTCTGGTTTCGAGGCTTTAAATACCCTAAATATTCTGATAAATATTAATATTCTTTCATTCATCTTTCTTTGCTACGTGACGACGTTTTCGGCCCTCATCAACATTTCAATACTCAATACTTTATGGCATTCCACATGTATTCTTAGGTGGTAAACTTATAACTAGATCACATGGACCCTGTCGGGCACAGCAAAATAAGTGAGTTAGGAGAGAGGAAGCATTTGTAAATTGTACAACGTAGGAGGTAGATACTTTCTGAGATTAATATTAATTACCTATAGTCTAAAATTATTATTAATTATATGTAATTAGTAATTATCATTATAATAATGTATTCGTACAAAATATTAAATAATAGTATAAAATAAATCAATCAATGGTATACAATATAAACAAATATAAATATAAATAAATAATCAAACAAAATTTATAGCCTAGATATTTATGACTAGTTTTGACTTTATAAGTCTATCACTTAAATATTCATTTACTGAGTAGTAGCTTTTATTTAGCAAAAATTGTCTAAGTTTTTTTAAGAATGTGTTAATTTTTTCTTCTTTTTTTATTGTAGCGGGTAGTTTATTGTATACTTTTATGGACATTACGTAGGGACTTTTTGAGTGCATTTTTAATCGGGAACTTGGTATGTTTAGTCTAGATCAGTGTCTGAGTAGATAGCGTGTCTGAATGTCTTCACGTTTTGAATAAAATTCTTGATGTTTTCGCACAAATTTGCATGTTTCCAAAATGTAAATACAGGGAAGGGTTAAAATATTATGTTTTCTAAAGTAAGGCTTGCAGCTATCTGTCGGCTCAATGTTTACCAGGATTCTGACCAATTTCTTTTGTAGGGTGAAAAGTGTTTGTTCACCTGTACTGTTTCCCCAAAGAGTGACACCATAGCTAAGCCATGCATAGGCATAAGCATAATAGGTGGAGAGAGCTGTTTGTAGATTGGTGGTCTTTTATATTTCACGAAGGGCGTAAGAAAATTTAGAAATCTTTGAGTGAGTTTTCTGTATATGATTTCCAGTTTATGTGAGTGTCTATAACTACTCCGAGTAAGGTGAATTCGTTAACTGTTTCTAATTTTAAGTTGTTGAAAATAAAATTTAAAGTCAAAGGAGTTTTTTGGTAAGGGTGGAAAGTTATTAATGTTACGAGCTGGGTATGAGATAAATTAATTACAACCGATTAAACAACACAATAACTTTATTAATCACAAAACAATTTAAACTTAATCACAAGTTCACTACAATACACTACTGATCACTATTCGCTTAGATATCGCACTTCAAGTTCACGTCGATTCGCTTCGTTGTGTAGCCAAAACAAGACTGACCGTCGCGTTTTTTTTTTTTTTTTTTTTTTTTTTTTTTTTTTTTTGGATAGGGCATCTCGCAGTTCAGTCTACGAAGACTGGCTTCTGCTTAACCGGGCAAGTCCTGTGGATGCCTTGAATTTAAGGCCTCCAGCCAGGGCAAAAATGACTAAAAACTAAGCGACAGCGCTCTAAGGGCACCCCCTGTGGGGTACGGACCTCGGCTTAGGGCGTCGCTGGGGGCAGCAAAGGGACAGGCTGGATCTGATTGTCTTTATTTAGGGACTGTTTTATTGCTAAAGGCTCAGCATCGCGGGCTGGCTCAGGCAAGGGTCGGGGAGGGATTGACTTGGGATTACGCGCCGGACCTCGGCGGCGAGGTCGGAAGGTTTTCGGTTTGTATTTGTACAATCTACGAACTGTACTGGTATCTTTCCTACTCTCTTGCAAGATAGTGATCGGATCGTCGGGGGTGACTAAGGTGTGACGCGGACGTTGGACTGAGCTAATACGCGATGGGTCGTACCGGGCGGCCGATGCGATTAGGGGGTTCCTATGTTTGATGGCAGTGTCGAAGTAACGCTTGGACAGGCGTTTCATGAACTGCTTAACGGTAGGGATTCTAAGGTCAACGTGTAGACTGTCGTTACGGACGTACGGGGGGGCACCGGTGATCTTACGGATGAATCGGTTCTGCAAGGTCTGCATCGTGTGGATATGACGCGGGTGGGCATGAGCGAATACGATACAAGCGTATGTCATGATGGGACGGATGACTGCGGTGTAAAGACGCAACTTGCACTTGAGTGACAACTTGCTCTTCCTAGTGATCATGAAATGGAGTCGGCCCATAGCAAAGGCAGCTCGGTCACGAGCTGCTTTGATATGAGCCTTGAATGACAGATGGTCGTCAAGAATAACTCCAAGATATTTGGCTTGCTTCTCCCAAGGGATAGGCTTGCCAAACATAGTGACGGGGCTGACCGTCGCGGCCCTGAGCGATCTATTTATACTCGCCAACAGACACACCAGAATAACCACGAATATTCTAGAGGGTCATAAAAAACAGTACGTAAGTAGCTAGGTAATTATTATTACTAGCTACTTGTACAAAACAAACAAATATGAACCGTATGCCCTAAGCGTACGGTCGAAATTCTAATGTCTTTTTATAAAGAGGTCGCGAGTTTGTACCTACTAAACTTTAAAACTAATAATAATAGAAACCATCGAAATTCCAACTTACACATACTGTAATCACGTGCTTTCTCGAATGTTCTAGTAGGTCCGATGTAACATTAATTTGGTTTTGGAGTAGTTTATCTCGAGATTATGTTCGTTCATGAATCCAGTTGCATGTTTTACTCAGTATGGAATTTAGAGTTTCTTCTATTTTGTCATTGTCTTGGCATGAGACTAATATGGATATATCGTCCGCGAACAAGACACATGGCCCTTCAATGATCTTAGGTAGGTCATTAATATATATTAAAAATAGGAGGCATCCTATGACGCTGCCTTGAGGAATTGAGGCGTTGATTGCTTTACTGTGTGATCGAACTTTTTTTTATTTCACTATTTTTGGTCAAAGTATTCGATTTCTACTAATTGCTCTCTATTCTTAAGATAAGATGTTAGCCATTCGTGAGCCTTTCCGCGTATACCATTCCGTACAATTTGTTTAGCAATATGCCAAATTGTACCTTGTCGTAAGCTTTGGTCATATCTAGTAATATTCCTACTGCGTATTTTTTGTTATTAATAATATTAAGGGCTTCTTGGATATACTTATAGACTGCTAAGGTGGTGGAACGGTTTTTTCGGAAGCCGTTTTGGCATTCATCAAATACATTGTATTTTTCACAGAACGTATTAATGCGGTCACACATGGCTTTCTCAAAGATTTTTGAGGCTGCTGGTAAAAGAGCTACTGGACGATAGTTATTTGGATCTGCTTTCGATTTTTTTTTTGGATTGGTTTGATTACCGATTTTTTTAGTAAATCAGGGAACATACCTTCATCAAAAGACTGGTTCAATAGCAGGTAAAACGGTAAGGTAAGTTCATTAGCGCATTGTCTTAAAAGCATTTGTGGTATTTCATCGATCCCGTGACTACTTTGGTTTTTTAAGTTTTTAATAATTTTGTTTACTTCCCAAGCATCTATTGGGCCAAGAAACATCGTGTTCTCTGTGGGATTTAGTACAGAGGTACTCCCCGTCGAGCTACCAGATGAATTGTTACAGTTTTCTCCAATAGACGCAAATAAATTATTAAAAATGTTTGCTATTTGTTCAGGTTTGGATATGAGATCGTTATCTATTTGCAATTTAATATTATTATGTTCCTTTTTATGTTTTTTGTTTGTTCTCTCGATGATACTCCACATGGTTTTAACCTTATTGTTAGATTTTTTTATTTTGTTTATGTATTGGTATCTTTTTTGATGCAGTAACTAGGTTTTTTAATATTTTTTCATAGGTTTTATAATAATTTGTAATGATAGGATTTTTTGTTTTGAGTGTGAGTATTTTTAACAATCTTTTGTTTGTACAGGAGATCTTGATGCCCGTCGTTAACCAGTATTTTTTAAATTTAGTTTTTAGTTTGACTTTACATATTGGTATACACAGGTTTAGGATGTTTGTTAATGTTTCATGAAATGCTTTGTAATTAACCGACTTCAAAAAAAGGAGGTTCTCAGTTTGACCCGTATGTATGTATGTATGTATGTATGTTTGTCCGCGATTATCTCGCGTTTGGCTGAACCGATTTTGATGCGGTTTTCAGAAAAGTGTTGGTTACATTCTGGGGAAGGTTTTAATGTGTGACACTAATGGATATCCCGTGACGTTGCCGCATAGATCCCGTTTTGCTTTCTTGGATTGTAGATTTTGAAAGGCGATTGTATGTTTGTCCGCGATTATCTCGCGTTTGGCTGAACCGATTTTGATGCGGTTTTCAGAAAAGTGTTGGTTACATTCTGGGGAAAGTTTTAATGTGTGACACTAATGGATATCCCGTGACGTTGCCGCATAGATCCCGTTTTGCTTTCTTGGATTGTAGATTTTGAAAGACGATTGTATGTTCGTCCGCGATTATCTCGCGTTTGGCTGAACCGATTTTGATGCGGTTTTCAGAAAAATGTTTGTTACATTCTGGGAAAGGTTATAGTGTATGACACTAATGGATATCCCGTGACGTTGCCGCATAGATCCCGTTTTGCTTTCTTGGATTGTAGATTTTGAAAGACGATTGTATGTTTGTCCACGATTATCTCACGTTTGGCTGAACCGATTTGATGCGGTTTACGAAAAACACACAAAGTTCGAGTAGACGTGGATTATAATTGTTTATCATGCGATCGCTCTCATTTCTTTTGAGGTTGCAAAACCGGCCTTTGTTTGCCAAAGTTTCATCCGGACCTAATAATTCAGTTTCTGTCTTTATAGGTCGTGGAAACCCAAATCGGCAAATAGGTAAATCTCGGTTCTTGGAACGTTCAGTTAAACACAGAGGTAGGATACTGACTGTTTATTCGTAGTTAAGTCTACCCACATCATTTGTCGTGTGTGAAAAAAAAAAAAAAAAAAAAAATAATTAATTGTTATAGTTGTAGTTGTAGTTGAGGTGCAAAAGAAAAAAAGTTGTGGTTTAAGGTTGTAAGTAAGTAGAAGGTAAACACACGATGATTTTAGGATTACAAATAAAAAGGTCTTCAAGCTCTCGGAGTATGCATCAAACTATTGGTTCAAGGACCTCTTGCTTTGGAAAGACTATGGGAGGTTTATTCAGAATAAAACTAGGAAGTTCAACCAGAACAATAACAATGGTAATATATTAACACAAGTTATTTACATAAGTTATCGAAGGCTGTACAAAGTCGTTTACACCTTACTACTAAGTATTCTGAAGTAGGAATAGGGCAGCGGGCCTCTGAAGTTAAACGCGCACTGACTCTAGTTTTTCTCTGGCCAGATTATATAAAAAGGTGAACTTACTCATGGTACCATGATCGCACTCCCTACGCCGTAGAACGTCGCCGAAGCTCTCGCGGTTCTCCGCGGGGCTGGGGGACCGGGCGATCGCCAGAGCACGTGCTCGATAGCGATCGTCGTGGCCTCGCGCCTGGGCGCGCGGAGGCTGGTGTAGAAGGCGGGTGCAGGAAGCGAAGCAGGCACGACGAATAGTCCTTGGGGTCGCCTACCACACATGGATGGCGGCAGACACTCACACTAATGCGGAGCCCTACGGACGAGACGCCTCCCAAGGACGCTGGAACGCTGAGCTGAGCGAAGATATCGCTACGTCCGTGTCTTCTCGACCTCCTTCGGCCGGTCGTGAGGTTACCGTGGACACGCGGTCATCGATGAAGCCACGCGCTAAGTTCTCGCAGCGTTGATTTGCTTGCGCCACATTTACGGAGGTGACGAAATCGATTTGACCGACATCCTCGTGGCTACAGGCCGTAGTCCATCGCAGAATTGCGTTAAAAATTACAACGAAAAAGAAATATTGCGCACATGGACGCGTGGAAAATTTTTACTCCGCCATCTTAAATTTAAAAAACCGAACAACGCCGGGAGTCCGGGTTCTCACGTGAAGCGTGCGCGGATGTTGGACCCAGACTGACGTCTAAAAACGGAAATTCACAAATATGCAAAATTGACAATTCGTTTCACTTAACATGGCAACATGGAAAATGAATTGCTTATATTTATTAATTCTAATTTTAAGGTGATACATCTTAATTAATACGTTGCCGTATCCCATACACACACATGACTGAATTGTTTGCGTAAATATACTCTTGATAAAGTTATGGATTTTTAAGTGTATCTTTACAATGACTGAGCGCGACCCGTATGATTTGACGGTTGCGTGGAATGAAACGCGACAACTTCTATAATAAAATTATTTTTGATGTCAAATAAAAAGTTTTAATAAATCCTATAACCATTGTTTTATTTGGATTGTATGTTTTATGAGGATTCCAAAGATGGTTTTATGACCCGAATCTGTGCCGTAGACAATGAACAATCTGCATGTCAATATTGCCGACATTGGTTAGTGTTCACATGATTACTAGTTATTTACAACTTCTCAATTCTAAGTAAATACTGCTTTGAGCTATCTAACACCTAACCGTCTCATGTATGATGCTGGTTATCCATTCTCTAACGTGTTTCGGGTTCATGGTTTCATTGGCAAAATAACCTCAAAATGTTGTTGACCAAGGTTATTTGTTTGGTTTGAAAAACTAATAGCAGCTTATGTAATATATCTGCTACACATTACATATCAAAATACCCTAAATTTTTCCCCCTTTAAATCCAAGATTGGTATCCTAAATAATATGTAAACTACTTTATTTATAAAATATCAACACTGGTTTGCTTAACATAATATTAACACTCGTTTACATGCTATTTTACTCATGTCTAGCTAGGTTGTAAGCTCGCAGCGCACGAGCTGAAGCACCCTGCGGCGGAGGCGTCGGAGAGTGAGCAGCGAGCGAGCAGTTATTCGCGCATCACGTTCATCACTCGTTTCAAAAGACCTGTTAATAGATGTGTGAATACACTGAGAACTCAAGCGTGATTCTGTATCGGTAAACGTTTCCGATTCGCGAGACAATGCATGTCGCTCACAATCAGCGGACAGTCGCGCATCACGTTCCGCACTTGTCTCTAGAGACCCAGAAGCAGATGCGTAGATACGCTGAGAACTCAAGCGCAATTCTCTATCCGTAAACGTCTCCGACTCGCGAGACAATGCATGACGTTCACGATCAGCAGTCAGTCGCGCATCTATTCTTCACTGGTCTCTAGAGACCTGGATGTAGATGCGTAAAAACGCTGAGAACGCAGGCGTGCTTCGCGATCCGAAGAGGTTTCCACGGAGCAAGTTGCAGCCTGATGTTCTCTAACAGCATCAAGTCTCTCCTGACGCTCTTCGGTAGATTCTTGGGATCTTATGATCCCCAATCTTTTAGCTCCTTTGGAACATTGGGAAAGATTTGACCTCTTTCTAGGCATGGTTATAGTTTTGTTGTGAAGATACCTGATCAATAAAATCTTAGTGACTGCTCCCCTGCGTTACCCGGTAGGCTGCCGAGTCACGAAGATAAATGGAAAAGGAAATTAAACACTCAAATAACATAAGCCCGAAGGCATACTTATTTGATAAAATAATAAATGGAAGTTTTGGCCAGTAGAGTCAAATTTGCAATGATATACCATCGTCATCGAAAATCAGTCCTTTACTGTTACCGCACCGCGTGGAGGTACTCCCAGCTTATGTTATTTTATTTATACAGTGAAATCAGTGATAGCTTTGCAATAATTTTTACATCAGATGTTTCTGATCTTCGATTTTTTATAAGTCAACAGGAAATGCCCATCAGACCGTGATAAGCGCTGAGAAGTTTGCTCATCAGTTGCATTGGCTCTACTCTGACGAGCATGTTCACGCATGGACAACAAGCGCAGAGTATAGTTTGCTCCTCAGTTTCATTTGCCCTAGCTTGACGAATATGTTCCCGCATGTGTAACAAACGCTGACTGGTTTGCTCCTCACATTTGGAGGCTCTAATAGAATGGGCGTTCTCACGAAGTTTTGACAAGCGACCCTTTCTTTGCTCATCAGTTTCTGCAGCACGAATAATATGTTGACGATCTCTTGCAGCATCAACTCGTCGCTTTTTTTCATCTCGAGTTTTCATTCTCCCTTGTGCGACATTTCCTTAAACCATCCTTCGTTTTTAACCGACTTCTAAAAAAGGAGGAGGTTCTCAATTCGAATGTTTCTATTTTTTTTTTTTTTCTACCTAGGCCCATAGGCACACTGAATAATAGTAGATATGTCAATGTCATAATTACAGACTGATACAAGTACTACTCTAAAACTTATCACTAAAAACCTACCTTTAAAATAAATGGAGGACCTAACTATGTCATCATCATCATCATCGGCCCATTAATGTTCCCACTGCTGGGACAGGCCTCCTCTCTGTGAGAGGGAACCTAACTATGTACAAACTAGAAATTATCCCAAAACCTAAAATAAATGGAGTACCTATCACTAAAAAGTATGAAATAAAAATAAAATAAATTAAAAAAAAATCAAAACAAAAATGAAATAAAAATAAAATAAAAATCAAAACAAAAATGACTAATTCGAATTAAAAAACAAAACTAACAAAAAAATTATAACTTGATCTAATTTCTTTTTAAAAAAAAAGAGAACCGACTTCAAAAAACCAATCCACTGAAAAGAACAAAATAATTGAAAAAAATTGAATGCACCTCACTCCTATCCTAATTCAGTCCCTATTCCGTCTTTATTTCAACCCCGTAAAGCAAATTTGTCCAAAAAAGATTAATACTAATTATTACTAATAATTATTTTCGAAACATTTTTGGTTTGGTTTGTTCATCGTATTATTTTCTCTGTTTGACAGCATTTTTTTTTTGTTTTTGTTGGTTTGGCACCGACTTCAAAAACTAAGTAGGTACATATAAACCCAGATAATTTTTAGTTTTCTTATTATTAGTATTAATCTTTTTTGGACAAATTTGCTTTACGGGGTTGAAATAAAGACGGAATAGGGACTGAATTAGGATAGGAGTGAGGTGCATTCAATTTTTTTCAATTATTTTGTTCTTTTCAGTGGATTGGTTTTTTGAAATCGGTTCTCTTTTTTTTTAAAAAGAAATTAGATCAAGTTATAATTTTTTTGTTAGTTTTGTTTTTTAATTCGAATTAGTCATTTTTGTTTTGATTTTTATTTTATTTTTATTTCATTTTTGTTTTGATTTTTTTTTAATTTATTTTATTTTTTTTTCGTTTATATTTTGGTTTTTAGGTAGGATTTTATTCCAATCTTGTTCATTTAATTTAGACTTAATAATAATAATAATAATAATAAACGTTTATTAAAGATAACTAAGATCCACTTTGTTAGTAGTACAATAACTTATAACTAGTATTAGTAACACAAACCTAATCTATTCGCCCTCTGCCTGACCCACGAATCGAGGTATCAATAATCATGTGAGCATTAATACATCGATTCATGTACAGACAGTCAAGTCTACTGGCTATCATGTTTAAAACGCTGTTGCGACTAGCCCGAACTCTGCTCAGCATTGACGCGCACCGCTTGCGCAGAGGAGCGTAGAAGCAATCGATGCGCGCCTCCGCAAACATACGAGATGCACTGCAGTGGCGGGGCAGCCGCAACATCGTCCTAAGCGCATTATTGTACTGTACCCGCAGGGCACTGTACGCTCTCTGAGTATAGACTGCCCACAGGTTGCAGGTGTAAAAAGATGTACAGAAGGCTCTGAAGAGAGTGATTTTTACCTCATTTGTACATCGGGCAAACCTGCGAGCAATCATGTTTGCTCTTACGGACAGGGCCCTACGTTCACGTTCAATGTCCATGTCATCCTTAAGGTCCTCGGTAACTAGATGACCCAGGTATCTGAACTGTCGTACCCTAGCCAACTCATCTCCATACAACTTTATAGGGGGCACGCTAGTGGGACACCTAGTACCAGCCCTAAAGACAACATATTCGCTTTTCTTCACATTATACTTCAAGCCATGACCATCTGCATAATTTTCACAAATTTGTAGCAATTTCCTAATGCCGCAAACCGAGGCGCTCAGCAGCACCATGTCGTCTGCATAGCTAATATTATTCACACACACATCATCTATGCGACAACCGACCCGCTGGCCACTGAGCTCCTCGATTAGGGCATTAATATACAAATTAAAAAGCCGGGGAGAGCTCAAGCCACCCTGTCTCACGCCACATTCCAACTTATACGGATCTGATAGGGTGCCTGCCCACCGTACATTATTACCTTGGTTGCTATACCAGTACTTTAAGATATTCACAAGTTCAGACGGTAGCCCTACTTCTAGTAACTTTTTCCATAGAATATCATAACAGACTAAGTCAAAAGCTTTGCTCAAATCAAGGAAACAGGCATACACAGGTGTGCCCCTGTGGGTATAGTACCTGACAGCATGCTTCATGCACAATATGGCACTTTCCGTCGACAGCTGAGATCTAAAACCGAATTGATTTTCATGTAGAACTATTGATTCAGCCAATTGTGCATCCAGCAAGCCGTCAAACACCTTTGCCACCACGGTAGCTAACGATATTGGCCTATAATTACTTTTGTCGGAGATGTCTCCCGTTCTATTTTTAACTATGGGCATTAAAATTGTTTTCATTAACTGTTCCGGCAAGTAAGAGTGACTTATGCATAACGAATAAAACATAGCTAGTACTCGTGCGATATGAGGTCCGGCATGTTGCAGATGCTCAATACTAAGACCATCATGGCCAGGAGACTTTCCTCTTCTCATTTGTCGAATAGCTTGAGCCACAACTTTTGCTGAAATTTTTAGGTTCAACTCCACACTCTGGGGCTCAGTATTGAGCATCGACACAGACGGACCTAGCGGTGACCTAACAAAGAAGTGGTCCTTAAATGTATTGGCTATGTTCCCAGGATCCGAATGACCCTCAATACTCACGGGCAGGCCAGGCTTATAGTTCAATTTTCTAGTGTCTTTCCAAAAACCAGAGAAATTCTTATCTGAACATTGTGTCGCTAACCTATCCATTTTAATTTGTTCTTTATGATCTTGACACCACTTCAGGCGTGATTTAAAAATCTTTCTACTTTCGCGCATCGTATCATATATTAATCCTGTTTTCGGCTTGCCATGATCAACCCAGTCCCGAAACATAAGCTTGGCCGTCCCGTGAGCTTCACTCACATGTCTGTTCCATCCTATTACACATTTACTTCTGTGTTGCCTGTGTCCCCGATATGAAACCTTCGCAGATTCACGTAGGGCGGCCACTATATTACAATACATTTCATCCAGTAAATGTTTATGACTCTGGTCACAACATGTTTTGTCCCCACACTTAATAAAATCATGTGGAAAATCAATTAATCTTAATAGCTCATGACAATATTCCCTATATTCATGTATTTGACTCATGTTCCTATTGCCCCACCTTACTTCGCAATTTACATCATATTTATTTGCATCATACAGGTTAGATAATATGGGAGTAATGGCGTCAAATTTACATTCCAAGTGTAGAGGAAAGTGATCAGACCACAATGTTTCATAGTTTATACTAACATCAATGACAGCATTAAATGCAGACTTAGTGACTAAACAATGGTCTAACCAGCTTGACGTCCCATGAGCATCACTTATAAAAGTGTAGGAGCCTGAGTCCACACCCAACTTGTCCACATCAACACAAATCAGTTCATGTTCGGTACAAAAATTAGTCAATTCGTCGAAAAATAGCCCATTTGGATGAGAATTAAAGTCACCTAAGACAAACACAGATTCCACGTTCTCAATGTCGATTATAGCACTCACCAGTCCCAAGCATTCCGTAAAATGCACCGTATTTTCAGCCTTCTCAGTAGGCATGTAAACACTCATCACCATTATGGTTCTACTATTAGACACAATTTTGATAGCACATACCCTTGGATTATCACTGTGTATCACTGACACTTCACTGAAAACACTTTTTCTCCATAAGATTGCTACCCCTCCATAGGGCCTGCCGACCAGCATTCCCGCCGAGGTGTCAATTGCAGAAGTCCCAGTGCTGCCAAATTCCATATCTATATTGCCTAGGTACGACATCTCCTCGGGCAATAGCCATGTTTCTTGCAAGGCTATAATATCACAACTTTTGCAGAGATCCTTAATACTTTCACTTGATCGCTTGACATTTTTGCAGTTGAAACTGACCATGTTATATGTATTATAACTAGACATTAGATGGTTGTTTACGCTCATTATCCACAACAGTGTTGGGCTTAAAACTTACAAAACGCCGGAATAAAATACCTTGCGGCCACAGTTTATTTTCCAGAAATACTTGCAATTTATATTTCGGAACAAGCACCTTGTAAGCATTATATTCTGTGTCGTTCCTTTTGTTTATCTTATGCAGGGAAACATTCTCCCGCGTTTTCTGTCGAATATACTCAATAATATCATTCTCAGTGGTGTCTTTGTGTATATGACTGATAAATAAGGGTACTTTTAAATCAGCAACTTTGAATCGCCCGTCAATATCACTAGACGAACCCACCACACTAATTAATCGTTTTTTAAATTTTGATTTCGATTTACGACTTTCTACCGTTATCCACTGCCCATCATCATTTTGCTGACCCCCACCATTACAAGGAAAAGATGATAACACCTCCGACATCGTTTTTTCATTTTGTTTACTACAAGAAATAAAGTTCTCGGCGCACTGCGCCGTTATCTCGCATGACGTCACCTCAGCTGTTAATGTTGCATTCACCTGTGTTTCGCACGTTTGTGACGTAGCGGCAATGTTTATTACATCACTACTACTGCCCTCCGAGTGGTTGGAGACTCCATCAGAACTTAATTTTGGTGATCCCTGAGGTGATAGCTCGGATATTCTGGGTTCGGATTCATTATTAATGTACCCACCTTTAGAACTTATGTTGGTGGCCTCATACAACAACGGAACTGATTTAATTGTATGAAGTTCCGCCTTAAGCCCTTCTAAATCCTGTTGACTTGCATACCTGCATTTTATATCTTTAATAATAATAAAATAATAATAATAAATTTATTTCTTTCACAAAACAGTACTTACAATATATTACAAATAAAAATGCTTTGAACAGCTGTACTTACACAAAAGTTTTAGCATCTGTAGCCAAACTAGGCAGAACCTGTATTTCGGCTTACAGCGCCAACCCCCTCGAGTTACATATCATATGATTTTTGTATGCTTGCATTGGACAATACTTTTGAATGTTATGTACTCTTATATGAAAAATTTATTATATTAGTGGTGTTAGTGGTGTGATCCTCTCTTTGTATATTGTGGCTAGGTGAATGAGTGAGTGTGAGAGGGTGTGTCTATAGTTGGGTGTGAGTGTGAAATGTGGTAGTGTATGAGTGACCATGTTAATGATAGATACGCTTTTATGTGTATAAATAATAATGTATAGAAATATTTAACTGCTGTCTATCTTAGTACGGTTAGAAGCTGTTCGGTTTCGTCGTAAGTGAGACTTTGTAGGTATTCCAACACTTTTCTCCTGCAACAATCTGTATTAAGTGGGTATATGTTAAGGACTTTATTAAGTTTGTTATAGATAAAAGGGCCGAGAGAATTAATGAATTTTGTTACAAATTTGGTGTTAGATGTTCTATGTTTGTTAAAAACTGTGTAATTTCTGCGTTTATTCAACATCTGGGGGTCGTAAATTATTTGTGAGTGTTGCATTAAGATTATTTTTAATATGAATAACTGTCTCACGGTTAGTACTCCACATAATTGATAGAGTGCGGCAGTTGAGAAAAGTATTGGCTTGAAGGTGCTTACCTTAAGTATTGCACGTTGGGCAACCTCAATTGATTTGAGCGTCGTCTTTGGAGCACCTCCCCACACAGATATACAGTATGTTATGAGTGACTGGCAGAGAGCAAAGTATATTCGTTTCAAGATAGGAGGGTCGACGATGTGTCGTATATTTTTAAAGATATATATCAGTCTTCGAACCCGCCCCGTTAAAATTCTTATATGTTCCTTAAAGTTAAGGTTCCTGTCGATAGTAACGCCCAAATATTTAGTTGATTCGACCCTCTCTATTTTAGAACATGAGCAGTTTCCATGAGGTGTACATTCGTGTGGGATAATGGCAAAGGTGTGATCAATGTCCAAGTCTGGTCGAATACTAAAACAAATGTATTTGGTTTTATCAATATTTAACGTTAAAACATTGTCATTTAGCCACTTTCTGACAGTGTTAAAACCAGACTGGGCAGCATCAAATACGTCTCTCCAGTTAACAGCTGAGAAAAGGAGAGCAGTATCATCTGCAAAGGAAACGATTTCGCCCTTGTTAAGTTTAAGGTTAGTAAGGTCGTTGATATAAACCAGAAATAAGGTTGGCCCTAAGATGCTGCCCTGAGGAACTCCATGTGTAACTGGGAGGTCAGTGCTGATAACGTTTCCCACACGAACACATTGATAGTGATCAGTCAGGTAACTTTCAAAAAGTTTCAACTGCGTACCTCTGATGCCCAGTCTTTCCAGTTTAGCCAAGAGTACCGAAACAGAGATTGTATCAAAGGCCTTGGCCAAATCTAAGAAGATGGTCAGGCACTTCATTTTTCCATCTAATTTATCACTGATGTAGCTTGTTAGCTTGTTTACAGCTTGTTCAGTAGATTTCCCGTTACGGAAACCGTATTGGTTTTGTGAGAGCAAGTTTTTACTTTCAAGATACCTTGTTAATCTTACATTAATTATTCTCTCAAGGATCTTTGACAATGCTGGAAGTATGGATATGGGCCTATAGTTAGTGATGCAATCTCTGTCCCCACCCTTGTATATTGGGCAAACCTCAGACTTTTTTAAAGATTTTGGGAATATCCCGTTTTGGAGGCAGGAGTTAAAAACGAAGGTGAGTGGAGTGACTAGAATGTTTTTGTGTATTTTTAAAAATTTGCTACTAATCCCATCGTAACCAGTCGAGCTATCCGTTTTTAAATTAATGATGAGACGGTCTACTTCACATTCATCCGTATCCTCCAGCACAAAAGAATTTAGTTGATGAGGCACATATGAATTGGTATCAACATTAGTGTCTAATATATTTGGTTTATTTTGCCTGATCTTGTCTGCCAGAGATCTACCGACATCAACAAAGCAGCTATTCACTTTATTCAGAGACTGTTTAGGGTCGTCAGCAAGGGATAGGAGTTCAGTTGAGCAGCTAGTATTTTTGTTTGTGTTTGTAACGTCTTTTATCACTTTCCACAGCTTTTTATTATCATCTTGGACTGATTTGACTAGATTTTTTTCATAAGTTCTTTTTACTTTTTTCAGAATAGTGTTGCAGTGGTTTCTATAGCGGGTGTAAGTTAACTTTAATGTTGCGTTATCTGGCGAGAGTTTTAATTTTTTATGTAATTTATCCCTATTCCTCATACAGCGCAGCAAACCTTGTGTGATCCAGGGTTTTATAATCTTCTTTCGACGCGACAAGGTGATAACTTTGGTGTTATTATTAATTGCAGCCTGAAGACAGTGAGTAATATACATCAGAGAAATGTTAGGGTCTTGTGATTCATAAACCACAGTGAAGTCAATTTTTGATATTTCCTCTTTTAGGCCATCTTCGTCAATTTTTTTAATAGTTGTTATCGCGAATTGTTGAGTTTTCTTAAATTTCATGTGCAGTAAGACCGGGTAATGGTCAGTCAAAGTTGCTATTGGTACTATGGTGCTGCAGGTACTTTTTGTCTTAAGGAGTATATGGTCTATGCATGTTTTACTATCTGGCCGTGTAATTAATGTATGTGCGGGTAACAAACCATGACTAGCAGCCAGATTTAGGTAACGTTCACCTTGAAGGTCAATTTTGTCTATATTTATTGCAATATTTATGTCGCCAATAACTATTATATTGTCAAAGGAAGAGTAGTTAGTTAAAACGTCATCCAAGGATTTCAGAAATGTGTCTATGTTTGAAAAGGATGGTGAACGATATATTGCAACTATTGCAATTTTATTTTTGATCGTAGCAATAAGGCAGTTACCTTCGCTGAATTCTGGTTCCACAATTTTAAAACGAAGGTGTTCTTTATAAAGTATGACAACACCATCATTTTGTTTTACGTTATTTTTTGTCGCAGCCGATCGATATCCTGGTAAATTAGGTATTGAAGTAGTGCAGGATAGCCAGCTTTCTGTGAGGACTAGTACATCACAATGTAGATTTAATCTAGTTAATAGTAATTCTAAACCATTAAAATTGCAGTTTATACTGCGTATATTTTGGGTGAAAACTACAAGGCTTTCAGATGTGGGCGTAATTATTTTGTGACAGTCTTCAATGTCGGTATGCACAGAATCAGATACTGTTACCTTATCGATATTTTCTGTGAAATCCTTGAAATTACCGAATGTTAATATGGAGTTCAATATAGTTAACGAATATGGATTTAGTTACAATGAATATTGGTCTTCTTAAGTTAGTCATACGTGGACAAGAAATAAAATCGCCTGTTTCAGCTCCTGATGTAAATAAAAGAGCAAAGTTGTAGCTGTGCGAGGAAGTTATATCCGACGAATACAGCAGTGTTGATTTGCCTATTTGTTTAAAAAAATTACGTGTGTATATAATATATATAAGGTATCTCATTGAGTAATTAATCGTGTGTAGGGAGACAGTTATGTTATGTATGTAGATAAATATGTTTGTTTTGTGTGATATTATAATGAGTAAAGTTGTTAGTATATTGTAGTGTGTATTTTTACCTAGTGAGTTATATGTAGTGGTTTTGTTTATGTTATTGTTTGATTTGTTGAAATTGTATTTTGTGAATAAGTGATAGTGTGGTATTTTAAAAAACTTATATTTAACAATGTGCTTTTTTATGAGGTTTTTACAATTTGAGAGAATGACATAGTGAGATGACACATTTACAGAAACTTGAGAGGCATGCATTAATAATTTAGTAAACATTAATATGCTACGGTTTATCTTAACTATAGTTAGTCATTGCGATATTCTTAGCTTCTCTATATCCAGCTCAGTGGTTATGCGGATTTGGGGAGAACCAGCAGTTTCCTTTAGATAAACTATACCATACAATGGAACTCTTCAAAAATATACGGCAAATCTGCAGTGATTGCTACATCCGCTTGTAGGTTCATTGTTTATACTACATCATGACGTAACATCACGCCTGTATGCTCTGAGGGGGTACGCAGATGTGTACAATATACCCAGATTTCGACAATGTTTGTTACCTCAGAACTTTCGACTGGGTGAACCGATTTTGATGATTCTTCTTTTATTTGAAAGCTGGTGCTTTCCGTGTGGTTCCATGTCAATTTGGTTAAGATCTTAAGCTGATCTTCGGAGATATAAATGGGACTCTTCAAAAATACACGGCAAAGCTGCAGTAACTGCTGCAATCGCTTGGTTGTTTATTGTTTATACAACATCATGACGTAACATCACACCTGTATGCTCTGAGGGAGTACGCAGAAGTATACAATACACCCAGATTTCGACAGTTAGACGTGTAAAGTTCCATTCAATGGGATCCCGGAGAAATAGAGGTAACTCCTTAACTTTATAGGCACACCAGAAGCGGTTTGGGTAGTTTTAGGCAGAGTACTTTCTCGGAGTGATCCCATTTCGATTTGATAAAGATCTGGTGACGTCGGAAGATAGGCAACTGAACTCTTTAATAAATGATAGCAAATCTACTGGGATCGCTGAAGACTAACGTCTGTCTATTGTTTACACCAGTTCATAACAAAAAATCACACCGATACGCTGTGAAAGGGTAAGCACATGTGAACCACTAAAAAGTGAAAAATAAAAACTTTTTTGCAAAAAATATAACCGACTTCACACAAAAAAGTGAAAAATAACTTTAGCTTCAGAAGTCGGTGACAATCTTTGACCTCTGATTGCAATAAAGTTATGTCTTTGAGCAATTTAGTTACATCAAGATGATCAAATGTGACTGGGGGTAGTCTGTTCAAGTCTCGTGCAACAAAAACTGGTATTTTATCAGGATCCGTGCTCTTCAGAAGGGACACTATGTCTTCCAGATCACGATTTTCCTTCCCTTTGTTCTTCCTTGTTATCATTCTTCTATCAGTCGGCACACAGTCAAACAACAGCGATTTTGACTTTTTTATATCCGCCGGTGAGAACGCAGAAACACAAATTCTCGTTAAACTGTCCTCGTCAATCACTGAGATTTTATTACTTATGTATGCTAACATTTCATCTATCACGATGTTACAATTATTACACTTTAAAGTGTCCGTCATTATAACGTTCACTCGGTAGCACGTAATTGGGTCAAGTACACGTCTGTCCCAAACAAGCGCGCGCGCTGACTCAAACTTTGAAATATTCGTGTTGTTAAATAATCTTTTTTTAACATACCAAGTTGTTTGTGTAGCTAAACGTGGTGTTGGTGTGGTGATGTGTATAATTGTTCCGCTATGGTCCGAAAAACCAAGTTCCTCTACTGTTGTATATATTTTATTTGTGTTAGTGTTTGTAAATATTATGTCTAAACATGTAGATGTAGTTTGTGTTGTTCGTGTCGGTGTTTTTATGTGTTGTGTTAGCTTATATTCTAGCATTAGGTCTAAGAATTGGCTAGTTTTTACATTTCTCTCTAAGATATTTGTATTAAAGTCTCCACCTATAAATATATTAAATTTAGAATACTTATTATTTATATAATTCATGATACATTTTACCTGGGTAATAAATATTTCTTCCTCTCTTCTATTCTACTACATTGTTACTAATAATACGTTTTCTTTAGGTAACTCGATTGCACATACTTCTAATATATATTCTATAGACATATTCGTTATATCATTTCTTTCTTTGAAGTCGAGATGATCTTGCAGGAGGATGCAGACCCCGCCTCCCCCTCGCGTGCTGCGGCAGTATGATGCTGCTATTTTGTATCCGCTAAATTGTATCATACTTAATTTTTCCTTAGACAACCAAGACTCTGATATACATATTGCATTATAAAATGGGTTATCTACGATGAAGGTTTCGAGTAGATGTTGTTTGTTACACAGACTTTGAATATTTTGAAAAAGAATTTTAAATAGTTGGTCTGTGTCTTCGAAAGGAATAATTATATGTGTCTTCATTTCTGTCTGTTGGATCTCGTTGGCAGGTGTTACGGGAAGTATAACTACGTTTCTCGTTTGTTGTGTCGTTTGGTTGATTTTTGTGTGTTTCATCTCCTAAAATGATAACTTTCCCTTCCACGTATAACTGCTTAACACATAGCGTTGCATAGGTGGCGCTACTAGACACATTTGATACTTTTTAACCGACTTCCAAAAAGGAGGAGGTTCTCTATTCGACTGTATGTATTATTATTATTTTTTTTTTTTTATGTATGTTCACCGATTACTCGAAGACGCCTAAACCGATTTGAAAAATTCTTTTTTTGTTTGAAAGGGTATACTTCCAAGTTGGTCCCATAGTCGCCAAGTCGGGATCTGATGATGGAATCTTGGCGAAATCGAGGGAACTCTTCAAATTTTATAGGATAACGTACAGCAATTTTGGTATTTTCTACAACAAGTGAAGCATTTGCGTTTGATAAGAACCATTCTACCATCAGATCTGATGATGAAGCCAAGAGTCACGGAACTCCATAATGAGACAATGTATCCTAGTCGTGTTTGGGCTTGTTGTAATTGTAACGGTATGCACTTTCCATGTGAACCACTAAAAAGTGAAAAATAAAAACTTTTTTGCAAAAAATAAATCCGACTTCAAAAAGAAAAAGTGAAAAATAACTTTAGCTTCTGAAGTCGGTGACAAAAAAATTAAATCAATCATACAAACGTCACCGACTTCAGAAGCTAAAGTTATTTTTCACTTTTTCTTTTTGAAGTCGGTTTTATTTTTTGCAAAAAAGTTTTTGTTATCTATGTTACAACATTCCTTACGTGAATTTTCGTCCAAAAATTCAGATACAGATAATCGTGTTCCCTGGAAGTAGTGGCTGCTGTTTTTGATGTATTTATTCTTTTGCTTTTCAATTCTATTACTAGTGGTCGGGTAAAATTGTTATTTCTGCCTAATCTATAAATATTTTCTACGTAACCCATCAGGTCCACTTGTAGAATATCGCGAAACATTTCAATGACTCGGTTATGCAGGTCAGTTTCAGGCTCTTTGTGATACTCGGTGAGGCCGTAGATGACTATCTTCTTGGAATTGCTTTCTGTACATTGGATTACGGAGGATGTGCATATTGATTTTATTTCCGATATTTCTTGTTTTCATTTTTCGTTCTCTTTTAGCAAGTTTTCTATCTTGGTGTTAATCTCTTGAATTTCCTTTAATCTTTGTTCATTTTGTTTTGATAAAATAATAGTTTTTTGTTCGAAATCATCCACAAGTTTCGTAATTGCTTTATTTATTTCCGTTTGTATGGTGCTTCGTAGGTCGGTTATTATTGATTCATTATTTTATTTCAGACGCATCATAATGATCTCGCTTAGGTTTTGTAGTGACAATGCCTCGTGTGTGTTGATGTTTGAGGTAGTTCTTTCTTCTGAGCACATCGTATCGCCTAATATGCTCAGATTCTCAAAAGTGGTGGAATCGTTGTTAGGATAGGTTTTCCTCCGAATCGTTACATTACTTTCTTCGTTGGGTGTGGTTGTTCGTTGGCTTATAGTGGATGTCTGCGGTCGAATAGGTGTATCTGTGTTTCCCGTTTTGGGCATTCTGCATCGGCAATCTTGACATTTCCAATTTTTTTTTGTTTTTGTTTTTTTTTTTGTTTCTGGAAGCGATTGTAGTCTCGACTCTGTTTCTTCGTATGGAAGAGTTTCTTTGGTGTTTACGTAGTTTTCAAGCTTTGTGATTAAACCTCGCAATGACGCGCGGGTTTTCTTTAATTTTTTAATCTCATTAGTCGACATCCTCGTCGCCAATTATTAAATACACATTTTCATTATGTACAAATATATAATTTGCTAAGTTAGACAATCAATGAACAACGTCACAAGTCGTCAACATGACAGGTCAGGATCCTAGGTGGCCAGTATATAACAGGTAATTTCACTATTCCTAGACAATTGATAATGTGACCTGCATACGTAAATAATCTATCCGACGCGACGTTGATAATAACGGAAACAATTCAAAATATCTTTTGTACAATTTCTCAGAAATCGCTGTGACTGCCGACCCGGGATCAACTTCAAACTTTAGATTCTTACTTTGTATCGAAACGGTTATCGTCATAGGTTCGCCGCTTCGTGAACATATTTTTTTTGACCTACCGTCATCGTTACTCTCGCTCGACCCGCTAGTTCCTACAAGATTATTTTTTTTGCACATCCTACGTAGATGGCCTTTTACTTTAAACTTTTTGCATGTGTAAGTAGTTAGCAAACCGACACAGACGTTTTATGATTTTTGTAGCCGCACACGGAACACTTTTCTTTGTTAGCACTGGGTTCGTTTGTGGTGACGATCTTGAATAGCGCCTCGCTCGACGACGGCGCCTGCTCCGACGCCGATGATGATGCAGCTGCGCCTTTCCGTGCACTGCGCACGCTCTCCACCAAATCCACCGCTTTTGCCAATGTCAACTCCTGAAGGTCACGCGCGAAACCTTGTCCTTCTCCGGTCCGGGCAGCATACCCGCCCGTCTTTTCACTCTCTTGGGATCCTGTTCGTTGTCGACATCGTTCGCAATGAACCATTGTGAAATGCGTTGTTAATAGTTTTGCCCATGTATGGATGTTGTGGTCAAAACTCGATAATATTCCAAAAAGTGACATATTGTAACGTTCGTTTTTTCCGTAATCGCGGGTAAGTACTCGTCGCCACTGATATGTATGCGATCGGGAAACAAGTGAAACGACGGATAGCTGGTAGTACACTGAGTTTATTTGACAAGCGACACAACTTATATAGGAGTGGATGCAATTTACTACGAATATACAACATATAGGTATAGAGGCTTAACTCAACGGGTTCAGAAGGAAAGCGATTGGTGGCGTCATCTGTAGCTAGTTGCATTATTTTAATAATGAATTGTTCCTATTGTAAATTTTTTCTCTTAAAATATCTTTTAAAGTGTTTTTTTTTGCTTTGCACTGCATTACATCCTCTTCACTGTCAATATCTTTTTTGTCAGATTTTATTTTATTTATATTTTTACATTAAAATTCTATTAAATTATCTTTGTGATCACAGCAAGTTTTAAAATCTGGATATAAAATAATTTTGGTTTTTGTGTATTCCCTGAGGGCTTTTTGATATAAATTATTACATAATATTGTATTAAAATTTATAATATCTTGCATGTTAGATACACATGTAATAAAATCGGGCTAGGGCTGGAAAGCCAACGACGATGGGCATATTCTCTTTTTTTAATAAAAATCATTTTCGCTATAGAGATTTCCCTTACAAATGTCGCAGGACCTAAATATTTTATTTTTCATTTTTTTTATAAAATATCCCGAAACATATTGTAATGACTAAGGGCCCCATTATTTGGGGCTGCTTTTTTCCTCTAAAGGTGTAAGGGTAGTCTCATTTACAACATCTAAAAAGATATCATCAGTCGTCGCAGCTTCCCTACTCTTTGTGACAATGAGGGCCATGGAGTGCATTGCATTGGTCTTCTTCACAATTTGCTCCAGGAGCATGGAAACTGGACAGGCTAGTAACCAATAAGGTTGTTAACGCCGATTCAAATCTTTCTGGCGTTGGATTTGTGTTACGGCACACATGACTTCTTATGGCCCCAAAGAAATTCTCAATAGGGTCTTGGGTTTAGGTGCCGCATCCACATAGACATAATATTGTGGTCAATAGCTAATATTTTAACTAATGTTTCTATGCCGGTCCAGTGTCCATACCCAATTATTGATAGTAGGAACACATGCAATTTTATTTTTTTCTGTGATAAATTTCATGGACTTTAAAACTTTTATTGATTCAGCCCAAAACTCATGGTGTATTGAATTGTGTTACGGGTCCTAGTAGAGTTTTTGGAAATTTGATTTTTCTGAAGCTGCCATCCACAGAATCAAAAAGATTATCAAAAAAAAGAGCAGGACATCTGAGCAGTCTCCTTGTGTTGTTGTGCCTGTCTAGGCTAGTTCAGTTGAGGATGAAGGGTTCCTTGGATTGACAACACTTCTTGATGGACTTTAATTTCTTATATTTGTACTAACAAGGTTATAATAAATTGCAAGTGTGGCTGCTGTCGCTACCGTACGAGATCGAGTATTAGAGAAAAAAAAGGAAACTGTCATAGACAACTTTCTACATGTTCAATGTTGCCCGACATAAAAATAAATATCTGTGTTGGGATGCCAACATGCTGGGGGCCGCAGAGGTTATAAAGAACAAGAATTACATTACAACGGTTAAGCATTGGCTTCATATCAAAATACCATCCAGCATCTTGGTACTTACAATTTGAAACTTAATAAAAACCTATTGAAAATACACAATGTTTTTGTTACACTTTTTCCTAAAAGTACTATAACAGGATAACTATCTTGAAAGGAACAACTTCTTATGCTACACACATAGGTAAATACACCATTATGTTTAAGGAAAAAAAAAGGAAGATTTATTCTAAGTATTATGTAGAGGACAATTATTTATGAATGGTACACATAGGTAAGAATACCAAATTATATATAAATCTTAACTTATTCTAGGAGGTAGCACATAGCTTTTAATACCTACTTATTCTGAAGGCAGTATACACTAATCTTTATTACTTATTCTAGAGTAGCACATAGCTTTTAATACCTACCTATTCTAAAGGCAGTATACACTAAAATTTATTTCTTATTCTAGGGTATATAATCTTTATTACTTACTTATTCTAAAGGTAGTATACATATACCACTCAGTGATCTTTTGTATACCTTTTTGTTGGGTGTAATGACCTCTACAACACGAATTTTGTCATCTTGACCTGGAAAAACTTTTACAATCCTAGCCATGGGCCAGCTAAGGGGAGGAGATTTTTGGTCCCTCAGTATAACTAAGGCTCCTACTTTTACATTGGGTACACTGTCTCGCCATTTCGGTCGAGACTGAAGAACATTTAAATAATATCTATGCCAAATATTCCAAAAATGTGATTTTACTTTATTACACAATTCCCAAAATTTTAACCTATTGACAGGTACATCTGTTACATCTTTTTCTGGGAAAGTAGTTAATGCACCTCCTACAAGCCAGTGCCCTGGCGTAAGGTAGCTGAAATCGTTTACATCTTGAGCTGTTACAGGTAACAAAGGCCTAGAATTTAAGACAGCTTCTATTTGACACAATATTGTATTTATTTGCTCGTATGTGAGCACATAGTTTTGCATTATTCTTTTTAGGTGATACTTCATGCTTTTGACCGCAGCTTCGGCAAGGCCAGCAAACACAGGTGAGTAACTGGGCGTAAAATGGAAAGATATACCTTGCTGCGTCACATAATTTTGCACCTGTGCTTGATGATCTTGTGAGGCTTGAAGGTCGTACAGTCGGACTAATTCGTTCCTTGCGCCCTTGAAGCAACCCCCGTTGTCGCAGAACACGTCTGTGGGTAAGCCACGTCGCGCTATAAAGCGTTTGAAACATGCAAGGAAACATTCTGTACTAATATCCGATGAAAGCTCGAGATGCACGGCCTTTGTGACGAAGCATACGAATACGCATATGTATCCTTTTGTCTGTATAGCTCGTCTTACTCGCGAATTTTTTACAGTAATAGGTCCCGCAAAATCGATACCTATTTTTTGAAACGGTCGGCAAGCAGTTACTCTTTCAGGCGGCAAGGAACCCATTAGTTGTTTAGCGCAGTCTGCTTTCATTCTAAAACAAATCAGACATTTGTGTATCAAGTTTTTTACATGTTTGTAACCATTGACAATCCAGTATTTCTGGTTTAAGCTAGATAATAATAACCTAGGTGCAGCATGAAGTAGTCGGATATGCTCGTGGTTCACAATAAGATCAGTGATGCGAGAACCTTTAGGCAGGACGATAGGGTGCTTTTGCGAGAATGAAACAGTTGCATGCTCGATCCTACCTCCTATCCTTAATATCCCTTTGCCGTCCAGAAACGGATGCAAGGGTTTCAATGAACCTTTTATATTTTCGTTTTTTGATAATTTACTTAACTCTTCCTTGAAATGAGTGCTCTGTTCGCGTTGAATGATTCTATGTAAGGCGGTTTCTAATTCGAGAGAGGATAATGTACTAGACTGTCGTGCATTTTTGTTCTTTAAATTGTGACAAAACCTAAGCACGTATGCCATAATGCGTGTCATTTTATTGAGATCCGAAAACTTATCGAGAAAGACATAAAAATCTTCTTTCGTTTGAGCGAGAAGAGATACCTTAGCGTCAGAGACCGTGAAGCTCTTCTTCAGTTCGGGCAAGTCATCTGTGGGAAGTGGTGGAGTGATTGCTTTAAAATCGTACTTACAGTCTCGTATAAACTGTGGAGCCATCCACCAGGACTCGCAGTGAATCAGCTCATCTGGATCAGCTCCTCTACTTACATAGTCCGCAGGGTTCTCTTTCGTAGACACGTACAGCCAGCGCCATCTAGATGTTCGCTCTCGAATCAACTTAGCTCTGTTCGCAACATAAGCATTGAGTTTCATGGGCTCTGTGGCTATCCATGCGAGTGAGATTTGTGAATCGGGGAATAGATAGACATCGTCTATTTTTATTTTGAGGCTCAGCGTCTCATAAACTCTGTTTGTCAGCTTTGATAGCAGAAGCATAGCATTTAATTCTAATCGGGGTATGGTTAGTGCCTTATTATCGCGGGGGTTGATTCTAGATTTAGAGCAGAGTAGAGAAACAGAAGCTTTACCTGATTCGTCAACCACCCGAAGGTAGACGCAGCAGCCATAACCCATAGTGCTTGAAGCATCAGCAAAGCCAACGAGTTGCACCGCAATAGCATTGCTAGGAATCTGTATGTTTCTTTGTATAGTAACGGGTTGCATAGCAGACAATTTCATAGCGAAGGAAAGCCATTCAGACTGCAGTGATTGCGGAAGGACATCATTCCAACCTATTTTTTCGCACCACAGCTTTTGCATGAAAACCTTTGCTTTCATTATAACAGGAGACATGAAACCAAGAGGATCATAAAACTTTGAGATATAGCTCAGTACTTGCCTCTTGGTAGGCGACTCAAATTCAAAGTTTTCAGGGCATGAAAACACAAAGCAATCTTTAGAGACATTGAGTGTAAGCCCTAAAGTTTTCATGTACAAATTATTCTTCTGTAAATCTAAATCATCAAATTGTTGTTTCTCTGGGGATACTCCCTCCAAGACTTGTTGACAATTTGAAGCCCACTTGTGGGTGAAAAAACTGCCTTTACTTAGCAATTCACACAATTGCCGTTTTGCCTCGATGACAACGTTAATATCTGAGTGCGAAAAGCATGCGTCATCAACGTACGTACAGTTTCTTATAATGTAAGCCGCCAATGGCAATTCTAGCTCATATTTTGTAGCGAGTTCGTATAAGCAGCGTGTAGCAAGGAAGCTCGAACACTTTTGGCCGTAAGTGACTGTATTTAACCGAATACACTTAATATTATCATTCACATTACTTCTCCATAGTATATTTTGCAAGCTAGCGTGCGAAGGATTTACGTGCACACAGCGAAACATGCGGCGTATGTCTGTGGAGACAGTAAACTTACCCAAGCGAAATAAAAGCATAATATCGAACAGTTCTTTTTGTATCATCGGACCATTCAGCAATAGATCGTTTAGCGAAACTTTCTTATCGGTTTGCATAGATGCATCGAAAACGACGCGCGTTTTTGTTGTTTTACTATTCTCATTAATGACGGCATGATGCGGCATGAAATACATAGGTTTTTTTTCAAATTCTAATGAGTTTATATCGATATAGTGCCCATGTCCCAAGTCTATATATTCGTTAATGAATTTCTCGTATTCGGAAAGCAAGTCAGGATTTTTTTGTAACTTTCTTTCAAGACTAAGGAATCTATAGAAGGCAAACTCAAATGAGTTACCAAGAGAATCATTTATTTCGCTCAATGGTAATTTCAGTGGCAAATCTACCTGAAATTTGTTATTTTCGAGCACAGTTGTGCTTTGAAAAATATTTTCACATAATTCATGTTCAGATAATTTTTCAGAATAAGTTTCAGGAACCTTTTCAGTTTCAAAAAACTGTTGCAAAGTATTATCGAGATCTGACTTACAATCTAGACATAGAAGTGAGACCTTACTTTTATTATTTTTTGTTAGCTGTGGCAAAGCCCCAGCTATGACGTGTCCAAACCTCGTGTTGACAAAGCATGGTTGCTGGCTCTGCTCCTCAGTAGATCGCGAAGCGGGTAGCTGTATAGAAGCTGGTTGCTCCGGGAGCAGCACAGTATGCACAGGAACTTGCTCTCGACGTTGTAGTGACGTTCACCACTGCTCTGGTAGGCTTGCCCGTCGTCATCGGCTCAGCATTCTCTAACGCTAAGGCTCTCTTCTCCATGAACAGCAAAAAATCCACCACTGTTGGATCTGTGTCAGCACTTCTCTCAAGTTGATAAGCCCGGGATGTATATGAATTGTATTTCCCACAAAAGGTTTGAATTTCAATTCTAGGTAATTTTGTTCGAAATGCTGGATTTCCTGCATCCGAACTCGGAGTAGCTTTCGCTTTTATGGCCTCATTTATTGCAGACAATATCGTGAAATACTTCGTTTCGCAATCAGCAACGTCCTCATTGTCCTGATCGTCGAGCGCTAAGATTTGCTTATTGTAACCTTCGTACTCGCTAAAGATCTCCGACACCCTTGATCTTTTTGCCTGGAGCGTTGTTAAAGTACTTAAATCTACATCTTGCTCGTTATGCACGAATTGATAAAGTCTGGTGAGGGATGCTTTGGCATACCCTCGTGACGCCCTGAGTTGTTTTAACGTTTTGTCGTCTGACATTGTAAATCGCAACACCTATCGTCGCTTGCGCACTTTATGAAGGCACCGAATATATCTAACACCTTGCAATACCTAAAGGAATTCACTTAGAACCCGTTACAAATAACTTAAATAAGTACTATTTCGCAAAACAATTAAATAACTATTGGAACTGAATTGATACAACAACAAGTCAACAACGAAAAACAAAATGGAGTCTGCCGGCGGCGCCCGCTTGCTTATTTCACAGAGTATATTCACTACGCGGTTTAGCTTGCTTGACGAACCATAGAGTTTCGTGACGCGGTCGTCGTAGATTGGTGGAAAATGCCGTTGTCCAATATGGCTGCGTTGGCGCGGATTGCGTCTTGTCTCGCGTCTCGCTCGCTCCTCGCTTGCACGTACTTCTTTCTTCTCTGTCTTGCAGTCTTCTCGCTAGGCTCAGCTGCGCGCAAAGTTGCAGCGTTCCAGCGACGTGGCGTGGTGTGACGTGACGTGACGTGTAAGTTTGACAAAAACAGCACGATCACACGATGACAATGCGAGTTTGGTTATGTATGAATGAAATCGAACCAAACTTTAGAACGATGATGTGACGATACGTATGGACGTATTAAATTGGACGACTCGTACCTCGCTTGCTTCGCTCGCAGTAAATACGAGAAACCTTGCCAGTTTGTAAGAAGGTGAAGTCCACTCACTTTTTTGGCAGGTCAAACCTGAGCTTCGCCGGCGTCCTGGAGAAGAAATCTTATCCCCTCGAATTGCAGGACGTATCGTGGGAAGTATCCAAAACGTTTTCTGGCGGGAGGCCGTATCGCAGGCCAAACCTGAGCCTCACCGCGCGTGTCTTCTTGCCGATGGAGCACCAAATCCTCACCGGATGCGAAGGACCATATTATGTTGTTGTGCCTGTCTAGGCTAGTTCAGTTGAGGATGAAGGGTTCCTTGGATTGACAACACTTCTTGATGGACTTTAATTTCTTATATTTGTACTAACAAGGTTATAATAAATTGCAAGTGTGGCTGCTGTCGCTACCGTACGAGATCGAGTATTAGAGAAAAAAAAGGAAACTGTCATAGACAACTTTCTACATGTTCAATGTTGCCCGACATAAAAATAAATATCTGTGTTGGGATGCCAACACCTTGCATTTATTATTATTATATTATTCCGCTGGGAGGATTCCGTTATCGGTAAAACAATAATAATAGAAATTTAATATTAGATTAATTATTCAACATAATAATTCTATTAGATTAAGCTTAAGAACTCTATGCTATAAAATTGTACTTTGTGTATAGAATTATACATGTACCTATGCTTTGGAAAACATGCTTGCATAGATGGTGTACCAATGTACGGAGTACTTTCATTTTTGTTTTGTTGGATCGACATGACTATCAGACAACTTAAGCACTTATCGGATTCCTTTATATGCAGGATTTTCTTCATGTTTTTTTTTTTAATATGATCCCACTTCGCAGTCTTTTCTTTATTATCTGTTGTTTACTTTAAATTCTTCTCTAAAAGATTATTTCGTATACCTTTTAACAAATGTGGGGGATCATATAGCGGATTTTTTTTTTGTCATTTACGAGTATTATTATTAGCTTTGTGTCTTCTCTGACTTCTTGTCCACTTCTCAGCATGTCCACTGGTTTCATTTAAGAGAGGATTTAAGGCATGTCTATTATTAGTGCCTTGGTCACGTACTAGCCCCTACATTGAAGCCAGTTTCTTGCAGGTTTTCTATTATTGTTTTAATTTGCACAGCCAGCTCTGGGCCTTTAGTGGCTGCCTGTGCAAATGTAAAGGCTACAGGTTGCTTGTATTTATATTATATAAAACTACATTTCCTTATGAGACCCCTAATCATAAAAACCTGTGCATGGTCTGCAAATTCTGCTTTTTTTTTCGCGTCCATTATTAACAAAACCTATGACTATATATTTTCTTTCATTATAGGTAATGTTAGCTTTTAGCGACATTTCGTCAAACATTAATAATATGCAAAGTTTGTCTGCTGGCTTCATTTTACTTGCTCTTGCTTTAAGTTGAGCAAATACATGATTGTTAATACCTACCAGGCTTATTAATATAAAGCCTGGTTCAAAAATGTTGTCAGTATTTGCTGAGAAGGCAAAACTAACATTCTTCGCTGAAAGCAATAGCCTTTGGGGCTTTGCTTCAGCATTGCCAATGCTAATATTTTTTCTTCAGTAGAAAATCTTCTGCCTCTTTCTTTCTTTTTGTGTTCTTGGAATTGTAACATTGTTTAAACTTTAGCAGCACTTGGCAAATTGTTAACAGTAGCTATAAAGTTGCTAATTTTCATAAAATTTTTGGCTGTTTTTAATTGTAAAGATTACCTCTGTGCTCTGTTCCGGCATTTTGACAGTTTAACTCTCATTTTCACCAATTTTTAGTACAAATTATGCTCCTGTTTTGTCATTCTTATGTGATTCACTACTTTTTTAGTAGTGTTTGGATCTGTAAATAAATAATAAATAAAAAATAAATAAAAAGAAGCTAAGTTACGCATTATTATTTATTAAAACTATTATTTAAACATTGTGGATGAAGTAATTTCCAACAATTTATATTATTTGACCATAAATGGGTAAGGCCGTTAGAATGGCATCATGTAACATAAAAGTATAAGTTACCGGGTAACCTAAAGGTTACATAAATTTTTCTAAGGGCATATCTACAATGTAAGAAAACATTAGTTTTTAGAAAATTTAATTTGTTCTATTTTTTAAACAAACTTCAATAAAACTCAGTTTTATTTTTAAAGATTTATTTTATCTATTATTCAAAATAAAAACAAACATCATTTTATTTATTATTCTAAATTTAAAAAAAAAAACAAACAATCACATATATATTCGTTTTTTTTTATCATGTGTAACCAATTCTATAGGTTTTACAATCGACACAGAAGGAACAGTGTCTCGGTCTATTTTCTTCGTGACAATGAATTTCAGTGAAGGGTTTTTTACTGTCTTCAGGAAATTAACCGTGTATGTATCCTCTGTCATATTTATTTCTTCTACACGTCCGATATAGTATTTCCAATGGTTACGAATATAATATCTTACTAATACATTTTGGTTTATTTCAATACCTTTTATATTTGTTTCATTTTTGTATTCTAAGTCATCAGTCTTTTCGTTTTTGTTAGCTTTTACAGTAATTAAATCCGGTTTAGCTTCTTTAGTACTCAAATCTAAGTACATTAAGCTACAGTCAGCCAATTTAAGACCACTGCTTTTATTAATTCCAGAAGTACTCGCTACCGGGTTTTTGTATGGATCAACATTCTCTGTACTTAACGTGACATCGTCTAATGATTTTTTTGCAGAAAAAAGATCAAAATTCGGATCCAATTTATGAAATTGTTGTACTTGAAATTGTTTTAAGTCAAAATATCTTTTGTTACATGGTAAATTTCGAATTTCTGATAATATTGTGACTCCTTTTTGCGCAGCCGACTTTCTCTCTTGTTTTGCTTCAAAAACGCTTCTTTCAATTTTTTCTTTTTGTAAGGCAAAATCTTTGTTCAAGTTTTCTCCGTTTTCTACATCATCTAAATATTCTTCTTCTAAATATTCTTCTTCACAATGTGTTTCTCCTTTTTATTATTTTCCCTTTATTCATTTTCTTTGTCAATTTTTTCCGTGTTCTTCTGCTTTTCGGTAGGTTTTCGTTGCTAATTTCAAATCTGTGTGTTTTTATAGAATGACAATCACATCTACCACTCATGTTTTTGCAAAAGCAACTTAAATTTCGAAAGTTTACAGAATTTTTTTTTTTTAATATTACTTGATGTATTTGTAGTGTGTTAGGCAACGGATGTAGATTTTTAACTATTTCTTCTTGAAGTGGTTTTATGTCTTCGGGAGGAATATAAAATACTTTTATGACTGAATCTGTTTTGGAAAGGACTTCAAAGGCGGTTTTGGCATCGGGGATATCTTCTCCATGTGCGACTTTCGAGTCCAAAGTTCGCTTCACTGCACCGCCAATACCGTCCGCAGCACCTTTTCCGTGAGCTGCTTCAAATATAGACCAAGTAGCATGGTTGAAGCCAAAACTTTGAATTTGGCTAAAAAAATAAAAATTCTTTTTGTTGCGGTATTGGGATGTCGGGCCGTCAGAAAAAAATGTATTGTATCTACTTGAGGATATGTTTCTTTCAAATATTGTAGTATTGGTTTTAGATGTGCCCATATGGCGTCAGGGCTATGTATATTTGCTGGAGATATTGAACAAAATGATAAAGGTTTGTGTTCATTTTTTATGTAAAGCACGCCAGTGTGCAGAGTGATTTGAACCTTAGATGAACCGAAGTGCATGGCTTGTATTTCTGCATGCATCTTGCAAACATAATTTTCGGAAAAATCTATGTGTATGACGGTTTCATTTTCTTTCAAGTTAGCTATGCAAAATTTATACTTTTTGTACTGATGTGAAATATTGTACGGCACTCGTACAATATTTCACATCAGTACAAAAATTATTAAATTATTCAGAAATTTTTTCATATCTGAATTAGTTACATTGATTAAGTCTTGTATAGATCCTTCTTTTTCTGTCTTTACCATTTTGTTTGATGTCTTTTTGTTTCCCTCTTCACCATACTCATGTTTCTTTGCCATCCACACAGGCCATACAATTTTATCCTTTAGATTAAAATCAGTTTCATTAGCAATAATGATATTGTCTTTACAAGATTCACACAAACCATACATGCAAGTCTTAGAAGATAGGTCACAAACCAATTTCGACGTAATATCATTGAGGTCATCGCTTTCAAGGATTCCCAACTGCTTAAGTTTCTTTACCATAAATGAAATATTTGAGTGTTTTACACAAGCACATGTGTCACGGCCTGCGATTTTAGGTGTGAGTATGTTAAATGGTCTATATTTTTTAAATGTACTTAATGAAACCTTTCCACCTTCAGAAAGATATTTTTGATGCAGTTTTTTTATAGTAGCCAATAGATATCTTCTCTGTAATTTTAGTTTATTTTTAGTTTTACACTCTTTTTTTCCTGCCGTTGCACGACTATTATCATCTCTGTTACAAAATTTATTGATTTCGTTTAATATTTGGTTTTTCCTTATTTTTCTGTCTCTATTGTTTCTGATGTTAGTTTTGAGCCCCAGTGTATGTGTAAGTTTATTTTTTAATTTGTATTTCTTCACTATTTCGCTAGTTATTATTTTTTTCAAAGTTTTCTTTTCCGTTCCAACAGAATTTTTGTATTCTTCTTTAGTTATTTTGACAAAACATTGTTCCAAAAGCTTCCTTTTCACTACCTGTTTTTGCGAGTCGTCAATATTCATTAAATTTTCGTTAATGAAGCTGTCAGCTTGCTTCATAGGTGTTTCTGAATCGTCATTACCAATCCCTTCACTTCTTTCATTACTCGTCTTCTCAGAATCTTGTTTTTTAAGTGTTGTAGTGATTTGTTGATATTCTCTAAAGCTATATTTAATTCGACAATTTTTTTTGACTTCCGGTAATGTTTTTTTCTTAATGCTTCGAATCTCTTTCGCAATGTAATTATTTCTCTTTTTAGTTCTTGATTTTCCTTACGAAGCTTTTTTGCATTATTTTTTTCTTCAACATTTTTACGGTCATTGCTCAGTTCAGTTCTTACTTTATCATGATGAGCTTGTTTTAGATTTTTTCTTTCATCTCGCCATTTTTGCCTTTTCTCTTCTTTATCCTGTTCTGTGTATTATCTGTATTGACTAGTTTTTTTCTATAATAACGTAAAGCACATTCCGCAGTTTTCTTTTTCATTTGTGCATATTTCTCTGGGTTTTCTCTTTGCAGTTTTTCGCGGTATCTTTTTTGTTTTTGGGCTGGAGTGAGAGGCATCTGTCACAGAAAAAAATTGTGACTTCATTAGTAATTCTTATTACATTATTCATAATATTAAATACAAAGCATTTCTTTTTAAAGATTAAATGAAGTTATAATTTTATCATTTTACCAACGCTTTGTTCTTCAGTTCCAAATGTGCACTAAGCTTTACATCACTTTTATGTTACGTAACTTAAAAATAAACAACAATGGTAACACAAGTAACATAAAAGTATCATAAAAGTAACTTAAAACCTAACCTCTTTTCCAAAGATGCTCGAATCTAGGGCACTATGATGAATAATTAACAACGTTTATAGCTTAGAGCTCTTATTTAAACATTAAATTTACTAAATAATCATTCAATTTAATCAAAAAGATACAAACTTACCTTAAAATCAGTTAAAACTTTTTTTGTACCGGACAAAAACACGATGTGGGCCAAACTAACTGACATAACATCTCACCAATGGCCGACAAGTAGGTGACATACCGTAGACAAGTTAGATTCTGGAGTTGCCAATTATAAAAAATATTCTTACTGAATAAGATTGTAAAAATTGTGGTAACTTAAAATCAGTAACATAAAAGCTTAAAATACTGGGACGTGATGTTAAAATACGAAAATAATTAATGTTTTAAAAGCTAAATTTTCGTAAAATAATTAAACATTGCCTAAAATAGGTGATTCTTTTAAAAAAATATTAATATTGCCGGTGGAATAAACGGAAACTTATTAAATTCATTCCAACTATGATGGGGGATCATTTGGGACACTTTAATTTGTTCTAGAACAATTTGTAGATCGTAGTAAAAACTGCATAATTAAATACAATTAGGTAGTTTTACAGACGTTTGTGTATTTATAACACTAGTAAAAATGATACTTTTGCCAGGAAAACAATAAAATATGATAGTATAATTGTATTTTTCTAAAAAAAAAATGCTGGACTCTGAGTCATTCATCAAAATGGTTATTTTTTGGCGGCCTTACCCAAATAATGACATGCACAAATAGTAAAAATCGAATTACACTTACTAATTCGGCAGAAATAAAAATTGTGTCCGGATTTTTTGTCGTGACACAAGGCCAACCAAAAAACCACATGTGTCCAACCTTACAGTGTTAGGTAAAAGCCACCTTCAGTCACCGGTTATCTGTATTTCACAGATACTTGTTTACATGTATCGAACGAACATTTTGCCCGCAATGATTTGTAATCTACCTTCAAAATATTTAAAAAATCGACGTCTAATTTTTTGTAATACCTCAACTTTTTGTTCTTTTTAAGTGTCTAGTATTAAAATTCTCAAGTAAGTTAATAGTGTAATTTTTATGAGAATAAATGATCTTAAACCTCAAAAAGTTTACAACCCCTGAGGACGGCGGCCATTGCATTTGTGCGAGCGATACTCATTATCCTGATACTCATTACCCTGAGACCTAAGGTGTTATGTCTCATGTGCCTGTAATTTCGCTGGCTAACTTGCCCCGTTCACAGCAGTGCGGACACTACTGCTTGGCGGAGAGAAAGGCAAGCTGGTAGTACTACCCCAGGCGGACTTTCACAAAGTCCTACCACTTCAATTGATAAACAAAATTATGATGTGATTACCTTGCATAGGATCCAGATGTGTAAGATTGTTGTATATGTTTGGGGGGGCTGGAACGTTAAGGCCATTTGGCCGAGTGGATAGATGGAGGAAAAGGGTGTTGTGACCAGGGGACGGAGGTCCAACCGATCATCGTTGGATGTTGTATATATGTGGTTGGTCGCGGAAACTCTCATACCGCGTTTCAGGCCTCGTACTCTGATTGGTCGATGTTGTGTGTTGTCTTGTATATTTTTGAGCGAGCTTTTTTCTGTAGCCCATATAAATGTCGCTACATATGTTATTCTTAGATTTTTGTTAATATAATGCAGAAAACAGTTTTATTTTATTTATGGTACTGTAATTTTGTGCGAAGCATTTTTTTAGTTGGTTCGAACTTAATGATATTGTCGACATTAACTTCCTGGCCAGTGCTCATCAAATTTGAAATTGTGTCGGTCTTAAGTTTGTTTCTGTTGTCAGTTTTTATGTTCTTTAGTCGGCTGAATATCCGCTCCACACAAGCATTGGAAAAAGGTAGAACTAAAAGCAGACTCGTCACTTTTTTGATGTTTGGAAACAGTAGCTCCCCAGTAATCTCATGTTTCAGTAAAAATACTTTTCCCGAATATTCTTCAGCTGACAAGTCCGGTAGTAATTCTATATCGTGATGGTTTAAAAAAACATGCTCCTCTCGTTGACGTGTAATTTCAATACCGGAAACCGTTTTAAAACGTTTTTCAAATCCTTGTTTTCAAATTTTTGCAAATAATATCCGTCGTTTCATCTATAATTATGCTGAAGAATTTTCCTGGCTCCTTTAGTTGGTCAATAATTTTTTTTTTAATTCCGGTCCTAAAATTTGTGTGATTATCGCCTGGCCTTTAGTTCTACTTATTTTCATATTTTTAGCCATAGCAGAATCTGGGAATATGTTGGTGAGCAAAGGCGTCAGAGTCTCCAACAAATTGAAGGATAAGTTTTTTGCGGCGACCAAAGATGCTAATTTTATCTCAGCTCGCGTTGTCTGCTCATTGAGGGGTGAAGGTTTCAGTAAATTGGGAATAGATTTACTAGTTGATGCACCCCTCACTATTGCTTTATGTTTAGTTGATGTGGCATGTCTTGCTAAAATAGATCTATGACATTGAAGCTTGGTACAACAATGCCTACAATAAGCTGAATCGTCTTTAGATTTTTGAAGCCAACTTTTGAATTGGCTATCATGTAGCCAGCTGTCGTTAAAGTTTGTGGATGTATTCTTTTTTCTATTTTTTAAATAGAAAGTGTCAATTTTGGTAAAAGATCTTTTGATCGCCATGCATGATAATTATCAATTCCTCCAAACCCTGGTTAAAATACGTGCTTTGTTAGCTTTCTGTGCATACTGGCAACACTAAAAATGGTAGCCAAACTGAGAGCCAAACAGCTCCGTTCATAGATAAAACAAGGTTATTTTTTGAACCTGACACCCGTTTGCCCAGTGAGGCCAAAAGGAACAACTTCTACGATTTTGCAAACAAAGCACGAAAATTTCCAACTTTCCATACAAAATGTGTTAGTCATAAAGTGACAAGTTTACGTTACTTAGATACTTAGTAAAGTAAAAAAAACTTTTGTGCGTTGATAGCAAAGTCGTAGAAGTTGTTACTTGTTGCCTTAGGTAGTACTTGTTGCTTTTGACCCACTGAAATACACACATCAAAAGTGTCTAGGGATCAAGCATTTTTATGCGGATTTCTTGAGATTGAGATGTGGTTTTGTGTGTTTTCTGATGAGTCTCGTTTTGGTATGAGACCGGATACAAGACGTATACGACACTGGAGAACCCCTGGACGCCAACAGCGATTAAAATCCTGCCAGGAAGTCCATCCTTATAGTGGTGGAACCATCATGGTATGGGCGGGTATTTGGATCGGCGGAAGAACTGAGTTGATTTGGATCAGAGGCAACCTCAACGCTCAAATTTATGCTGAGACGATTGTATCAGACGTCATCGTTCCTCTACAAGTGCAAATCGGTCCCTTATTTCAGTTAATGCATGATAATGCACGACCGCACACCGCAAGAGTTGTAAGACAGACTCTCGCCGCAGCTAACATCAATGTCCTGCCCTGGCCTGCTCAGTCGCCAGACTTGAACCCGATTGAGCATGCATGGGATATGCTACAGAGAAGAGCTCTGCCGAATATGGAGGGTATCCAGTCGCAAGAAGACCTTTTTTTGTTGTTGCAACGAACTTGGGCGGCCATTCCACAGCGTGATTTGGATGAACTCATTTTGAGTATGCCAAACCGATGTTCTTGTGTTGTTAGTGTTCGCGGTAGAAACACGGATTATTAATTGTTTAAGTTACCCAATAAAATTTTAAAGAAACCTGTTATTTCAGTCTTTTTTTCGAACTTTAATGTTAGTGGTTCAAATGTCAAAAATCCCTTTATTAGGAAAATGGCAAATTTCTTTATTAATGCAAAGGTGACTTGGTTTATCGTTACTGTGACAAACGAAAACACTTTATTTGATGAATCCTTAAAGAAAATTTTAATTAATATCAATCAGGAGAAAAGTTATTGCAAAAATATATGTTGATCCCTAGACACTTTTGATGTGTGTATATCAATACTAAGTATATTCATATTATATTTCAGTGTTTTGACCTCACTATTAATGAGGTCAAAACATACGATAAAACACATGCACACAAGTGGTCATACGGATTCAGGTACAAATTGAAAGTACAAACAGGAAGGTAGGTAATACCTAGGTACCTTCTTGTGATAAGATGATTTCATACATACCTACTAATCACACAAATCCTTAGGTTACCCAATTATACAACTTGGACAGCATTGAAATTGCTCGCGCCAATTTTATAGATAGGTATATGAAACCAATTCTGCGCACTTAGGGCCCAGATTTATTTTTACCTAGACCAGATTAATTTGCAAACTAACAAATATATGTTTAGTAGTTACACAATAGGTGAGTAATTGTATACAGGTACATAGACATCTGATCCCAAAGTTATGTTAGGTTACCATAATTTGTGAACTCTATATTCTATTGACTCTCTGACCGAAATCATTCACCTACTTATGGCAATAACAAACGAACTAACTTTCCGACACTCAGAAACAAGGCTTCTTTTCTACTCAAAGTTTAACAGCAGTAATAGCACAAACAAATAACTTCAATCAACAAGTCAACATAAACATAACCAAGAAACAAATCCTCACCAATGAATGAAGTTGAATGAATGTACGGAACGAATGACTAGCTAGGGCTTCCTATAGGCATTTCTTTCTCTGTGATTCCTTTTTTTGTTGTTTTTTTTTTTGGCTCACGCAACTGCGAAGCCAAACCAAAAAAGTGTGGTGCGATTTTCGTTTCACGCAGAACGACTTTTTTTCTGGCGGGTGGGACGTTCTGTAGATTTTTGCAAATTACCCGAAATTATCCGGCAGTTAACGTTACCCGAAAGAAACCCGCTGAAGATCTAAATTACCCAAAATCGGGTAAAAATACCCGTACCGGCAAAGCTGTGTGTAAATAATGCACTCTCGAACTGGCGACGTTGATCGCACGTCAATCTGACTGGGCAACCGAATCTGCTAATCCATGCTTCGTAGAATACCTTACCTACGACTTCCGCTGTGATGTCCTTTACTGGAATGGCTTCCGGCCAACGCGTATATCGGTCGATCATCGTGACGAGGTATTTATACCCTTCTTGTGATGTTGGTAGCGGCCCTACGATGTCAATGTGCACATGTTCAAAGCGATTGCTGTCTGGAAAATGCTGTAAGTCTGATATCGTATGTCTATTGACCTTTGGCATTGTATGCATGTTTTGCCCATCGTCCAACATCCCGATTTAATCCTGGCCAGAAAAATTGTAGTGCGACCAATTCACGCGTTGCTCGGACACCTGGATGGCTGATGCCATGTACCGAATCAAATGCAATGTTTCTAAAGTTTTCGGTTAAGTATGGTCTACATGTGTTAGTTGAAGTTTCGCAATATATTTGTTCATTACTGTTAGGCACAAAGTATTTCTTGAATCGAACGTTGCTATTTGTTTTGTTTAACATTTCCGCTAGCTCGGTGTCATTTGTCTGTGCTCGTACTAATTCCGCGTACTCTAGCTCCGTTGGGCAATATATTGTTTCAACACGCGATAAGGCGTCTGCAACCGGATTGTTTTCGCCTTGTATGTACCTAATGTCGGTTGTAAATTCGCTGATGTGCCTAATGCGCTTTGGAGTTTCACAATTACTTTGTATTTTGTTAATGCGTACATCAACGGTTTATGATCTGTAAATATGGTTAATTGACTGCCTTCAAAGAGAAAAGGAAAATGTTTTATTGCCATATATATGGCTAACAACTCCCTGTCAAAGGTCGAATACTTTTGTTGGGCTTGCAGCACCGCTCCTGCACTGGTGTCTGAGGCACCCGTCATGAGAGCTAGAGGACCTCTAGCTCTCATGACGGGTGCCTCAGTAGAGGTACATTAAACGGTAAAACGAATGTACCTCTAGTAGAGGTACATTCGTTTTGGGATGTGACAACATAACGGCGTTATTTAAACTTTGTTTACATTGTTCGAATGCTAATAGATTGGTCGTCCCATGGAATGATTGTTTTATCCCTTCTTTTTTTATTTTTTTAAAAACTCGTATTGAAATAAAACATCAGATTACTGTATTATGTAGGTTTTTAATCCGTATCTCAGAGAGAAACTCCTTTTACAATAATATTCTTTTTGATAGGTCGCTCACACTACTTTTTTAGGGTTCCGTAGCCAAATGGCAAAAAACGGAACCCTTATAGTTTCGCCATGTCTGTCTGTCTGTCTGTCCGCGGATAATCTCAGTGACCGTTAGCACCAGAAAGCTGAAATTTGGTACCAATATGTATATCAATCATGCCGACAAAGTGCAAAAATAAAAATTTAAAAAAACATTTTTATTAGGGTACCTCCCCCAGACGTAAAGTGGGGAGCGATTTTTTTTTTAATTTTGACCCTGACGTGTGATATATTGTTGGATAGGTATTTAAAAATGAATAGGGGTTTTCTAAAATCATTTTTTGATAATATTAATATTTTAGGAAATAATCGCTCCGAAAGTCAAAAACAATGTGTCCCCCCCCCCTCTAACTTTTGAACCATAAGTTTAAAAAATATGAAAAAAATCACAGAAGTAGACCTTTATATGAACTTTCTAGGAAAATTATTTTCAACTTGATGAGTTGAATAGTTTTTGAGTTATATAGCACTTTTTCAAAAAAACGCAAATGATAACTTTGTTTTTCATACAAATACTATGAAAAACAAAGTTATTTTTGCTGACGAAAAATGTTGGTATTTTTAATGGTCTGGGAAGCTACGGAACCCTACAGTGAGCGTGGCCCGACACGCTCTTGGCCGGTTTTTTTTTTTTTACCGTAGACTGCCAAATGGCCGTCCCGGGTTGCCACATCAAAATCTGTTATTTTACCAATTTTCATTTCTCATGTTTAAAATTAGTATAAAAATGATTAAAAATAAATGCTTCATTCTCTAAACGCTAACAGTCGGCCGTCCTTTAAACGAAATGACCCTATTCCGACTCGGCCATTCGGGTGATCTGTATGACTCTATACAAAACAATGGTAAATTATTATCTTGAAACACAAGAATAGGGCAAACCAAAATAAAATTAAACAAAATCACGATAAGAATAATAAACATAAACGAAATAAAGATAAAATCAAGAATCAATCCTGGATTATTGATTGCCTTCTTAGCAGCTATATAAGTTCCATGTCCGATTGAGTTGGGATGCCTGTGGACAAAATGTTCATTATTACCTAGAGTACAATGTATTAGCTCTTTAATTTAAAGTGATCACCACAATAACATGGCATGTTTCACTTTGAATATGTTCCGTAAATAGGTTGAAGTGTGCACCACAGGTAAGTAGCATGTTTCAATTTTATTACATATCTAAATAGGTTGAAGTGAGCACCACAGGTACGTAGCATGTTTCACTTTTATTACATTTCTAAATAGGTTGAAGTGAGCACCACAGGTAAGTAGCATGTTTCACTTTTATTACATCTCTAAATAGGTTGAAGTGAGCACCACAGGTAAGTGGCATGTTTCACTTTTATTACATCTCTAAATATGTTGAAGTGAGCACCACAGGTAAGTCGCATGTTTCACTTTTATTACATCTCTAAACATGTTGAAGTGAGCACCACAGGTAAGTGGCATGTTTCACTTATTACTTCTCTAAATATGTAGGGATCTTAGGCCGCAAGGGTTGATTAATAGAAACACTTGAAGATGAGCTGAGGTAATTATATTGAAACTTATTTACAGTACTGATTACTTAACTTTTAACACAAACTCTTAAAGAACTATTACAAACTGTTATTACACTATAATTACAGATACAGGAAAGACTTACTTCGAAAATTACGACGACGACAAATATAGTAACCACTAGGTGTTATTATGGCGGAGAAAGCGCGAAGACTGCCCGTAACACCCCAGAGCGCCTCTATTTATACTTATATATATATTTGTGTGGGTAATTCATTCCAAAGCCGGGTAAGAGTGACTGTACTGATGCGAAATCCCACCGAGCGATCAGCCTAACCTCTTTCCTACTAAAAACTATGGAGAAAATGTGCGAGAGAGAGCTGAGGGACGGCGCTTTGAAAACTATCCCGCTCCATACTAATCAACACGCATACAGCTCGGGTAAGTCCACGGAATCCGCCCTCCATCTAGTGGTCAGTCGGATAGAAGAGGCGATTCACCAGAAGGGCAGCTGCCTGGGCACCTTCATAGACATCGAGGGAGCCTTCGATAAAACAAACTTCTCCAGCATCAACACCGCGCTCTCTCGCCATGGAGTAGAACAGGTACTGATAGACTGGATTACTAACATGCTGAGCAAACGAGTGGTTCGACTTGAAGGGGAACAGCAAATGGCCATGATAGCCAGAGGCTGCCCCCAAGGAGGGGTTCTATCCCCGCTTCTCTGGAATCTGGTGATTAATGACCTCATCACTAGACTCAACGAGAACCACTTCTACACGATAGGGTATGCCGACGACCTCGCTATTCTCATCTCAGGGAAAGTGACGGGGACAATCTTCGACCTCACTCAGCGAGCTCTACGTATCGTTGAACGATGGTGCAGGGAGTTCGATCTCTCGGTGAACCCAACGAAGACTGAACTTATCCTGTTTACCCTCAAACGTACACTAGGCCCTTATCGCCTACCCAAACTCTTTGAGACGGAACTCCAGTTAGCCGATGAGGTCAAGTATCTGGGTGTCATCCTAGACAGTAAGTTAAACTGGAGTAGCCACCTAGACAACAAGACAAACAGGGCCTGCATAACCTTCTGGCAATGTAAGAGGATGATAGGTAAGAAATGGGGCCTATCCCCTAAAATTATACTCTGGTTATACTGCGCGGTGATCCGACCCATGATTGCCTATGGGGCTGTGGTCTGGTGGCCACGCACTAAATTAAGTACAGCATCCATCAAGCTGCAGCGCCTGCAAAGGCTTGCCTGCATGACAATCACAGGCTGCATGAGGACAACACCGACTGCGGCTCTCGAAGCCATGTTGGGGCTCCCACCGCTCCATCTGTTCATACAGCAGGAAGCGACGATGACGGCTGTACGCCTTAAAACACTTCAACTATGGGGTAAGAAAGCAACACAGCACAATGCGATACTGGAGGAATTCTATTACGAGTTCCCCTTGGCAAAAGCAATCAACGATCGGATACCGAAACAATTTGTATTCGACAAGAAATACAAAATCCAGCTTCACGAGGACCACCGCTGCGAGGGATTAAACCCCGCGGAACTACGGATCTTCACAGATGGATCTAAAACAGGTACTGGCACTGGGGCGGGAGTCTTCTCGGAAGACCTCAACATCCACATAGCCACACCTCTGGGGGCCCACAACACGGTTTTTCAGGCAGAATGCATGGGCATTTCCCTGGCGGCAACAGCCATCATAGCCAGGAACGTTGTGGGCCACTCAATCCGTATACTGTCGGACAGCATGGCGGTGCTGCTGGCTCTAAACAACCACACAGTGAACTCCGGGTTAATACACGAGTGTCATCAACGCCTGAACCAGGTTGGTAATCTCAACAACATAACCATCCAATGGATCAAAGGACACAGCGATTCCCGCGGCAACGACGCGGCGGATGAACTCGCTAGAAGGGGATCAAGCATGGCAGCGGTGGGTCCAGAACCCATCGCACCACTCCCTTTCGGATACCTACGCACACTGGTAAGGAAACGAACTAGTGAAATATACCACAAGCTGTGGCTTGACCACTGCGAGTGTAGGCAAGCCAAGGAGGCACTTCCTGCCATCGACGGCCGCTTCACCAAACGCGCGCTCAGGCTAACTAAGCCGCAGCTGCGCACAATTACAGCCGCCATCGCCTGTGGACAAAATGTTCATTATTACCTAGAGTACAATGTATTAGCTCTTTAATTTAAAGTGATCACCACAATAACATGGCATGTTTCACTTTGAATATGTTCCGTAAATAGGTTGAAGTGTGAACCACAGGTAAGTAGCATGTTTCACTTTTATTACATCTCTAAATAGGTTGAAGTGAGCACCACAGATAAGTAGCATGTTTCACTTTTAGATAGAAAGGGAAATGACACTTACACATATTTTTTCCACAATGCATCAGACATGAACTTTTAGCCAATAGGTATAATGACTTGGCCTAGTTGCGGACCTGAAACATTTTGTCAGGATAGGGACTATAACGTGGTACTTGTATATACTAAATAATATAATACAAGAATACATTCAACTATGTACATGGAAAATGAATAAAGGAATATTATAGGTGGCTATATAAATATAGAAATATTAAGTTTCTGAACACTCATTGGTGTTGCTACTGGAGTCACTATTATTATTGTCGTCATCACCATCAGACGCAGTAATAGTAATCCACTTCTTTAGAGCATCGGCATACAAAAGTGTAAACACTTTTGTATTTTCGTTTTGCATGGCCCTCAATAGAAGAGACCTCGTACCTATCATTATTAAGGACAGCACTTATTTTGTAGGGTCCTCTATATTTGGGTAATAACTTTTTGCTTTTACCACTTGCCGGGACGTGATAGTTTGGAATCATAACAAGATCTCCGAGCGCGAAGAATTTAGTGGGCGATTTCTTGCTATCGTAATAAGCTTTCATAGCCGTTTGGTTTTTCCTTATATTTTGTTCGGCTACTCTCCGAGCTGATTCTCTCGCAGAATCCAAGTCCGCTACGCAAGAGTCTACCTCGGATATGTTTGCACATTCCACATGGATATCTAGATTTGTCTCATTCGATTCTGTAGGTGACGCCAGTTGAGTATTTTCAAGGTCATTCTGTATGGCATTTAAGACAGAACCCTCGCTAGGATTAACTGTTCTATGACCAAAAACAATCTCTGAAGGAGATGTTCCGGTACTTTTGTTTCGTGTATTATTCAGACTCCATTGTATTGTACTTAAATGTTCATCCCAGCATCGTTCATCGCAGCCATGATTGGAAGCAGCAACTGATTCAAGTATCGTTCGGTTATACCGCTCTATCTGGCCGTTAGCGCGGGGAGTGGCAACTGCATTCAAAACATGTTTCGCGCCGATAGACAACATATGCCTCAAAGGTTGATGATGTGAAAATAGTCCCCCTATCGGATATTATAACTTTCGGGCATCCGATTATACTAAAAATCTCAGTAAGGATTTTGATGGTAGTTTTGCTTTTCAAATTCTTAACGGCCTTAATAAAGATAAATTTACTGAAACCATCAATGATACCTAATATGTAGGAGTTACCAGTCTTGCTCCTAACAAATGGACCAAGATGGTCCATATGTAACGTATGAAATGGAATGTTCCCTTTTGGAATAGGTAGGAGAAAACCGCTACTTTTGGAGGCGGAAGCCTTATTATATGCGCAGTTTAGGCAAGCTGATACGTATTTGCGTACAAATCGGTTCATCTTAGGGAACCAATAATCTTGCTTGATTTTATCTAGTGTTTTATCTGCGCCGAAGTGTCCTGCTTCATCGTGATTCAGCTGACATACACGCCACCGCGCACTGTTAGGTACAACCCATTTTAAACCGCCACCTACCTTCCTATATACCTTATTCTCTTTTATTTTGTAGTTATTTATTATGTCTTTTATTTCTTTACTTTCAGTTTGCAATATTGATTTCACTAATCTAAGTTTAGGGTCTGACATTTGCACTGATTGTAACCAATCAGAAGTCGTAATGTTCATTATCTCGTAAGCGCGCATGCCATCTAAATCACCAAGATCGGAACATTGAACGGGATTACGGCTTAGTGTGTCAACATGGCGCATACTCTCCCCAGGTCTATATTCAATACTAAAATTGTATTCTTGCAATAACAACCACCATCGGGCAATTCTTGGAATTAAATCTCTTCTAGTTAGGGTAGTTCACGCCTGCTGCAAACTAAAAGACTAAAAGACCCAAACACCAAGACAAAGGGCAACTCCTGGTGGAACTCGGAACTTAGTAAGCTCAGGCAAACCATGCGGAAACAATTTAACAAAGCCAAAAACTCCAGACTACCAGAAGACTGGGATTTATACAATACACCTTCAAAACACAAGTCAGGTACGCCAGTAGGGCGGCCTGGCGAAAGTTCTGCGAAGAGATTGAATCGAACAGCGAGGCCGCACGTGTAAGAAAGATCCTATCTACCGATCAGGATCGCGCCAACGATGGGACAGGCGTCGGGGTGTTCTCCGACGACCTCAACATTAAAATATCAAAATCTCGGAAGGTTCAACTCTGTCTACCAAGCAGAGTGTGTAGGCATTATCCAAGCAGCACACGCTATAGAGGCCTCAGTCCTTCAATCCCTAAAGAGTAACCAGATTACGTCGAAACTAATACTGGAATGCCACAAGGCCCTGGAACGAATCACGGTGTTGAATCACAACACGGTAACGCTGCAATGGATTACATGTAATATCTTTATTATTATCAAATTTGTATTGAAAAAAATGTTGTAACAGTTGACATTTCTTCTGTTCTGATTGTCTTTCAAATATAGAACTTAGCTTAGTGTACATTATTTTGGCATCAGGACAAGACTACAACGTTGAGAGTAGTTGTTTATCAATGGTGCATGTAATGATACAATGTGCTTGTGCATCTTGTTGTTGAAGTTTTGAATCGCTTTTCTTGTCATCCGGGATTCCATCATCAATTATATCGTGTAAGCCTTCACTTTTGAACAGTATATTCACTTGAAACTTCCATATGGGGAAAGTTTTTTCGTCAATTAGACGCTCGATTTGTTGTAGGTTATGGTATGAGTTGTTCGACGACATTTTCACGGAATGTATTATTTTCTGTGTATACGACAACCTGTTCTGTGTATATTTGTTGAGAATATTAAACCACTTTGTTTTTATCTTAATTTGTTTTATTGCTGTTACAAGTTTTACGTGGTAATTTTTATTGGGTGTCGCAGACACACACTTTTTATCATGACCTTTGTTGGTTTGATTGACTTAGTTTTTGGTCACCGACTTCTGAAGCTAAAGTTATTTTTCAATTTTGTGTGTTTTTTGGAGTCGGTTTTATTTTTTGCAAAAAAGTTTTTATTTTTCACTTTTTAGTGGTTCACTTGTGCTTACCCCTTCACAGCGTAGCGGCGTGATATTATGTTACGAACTAATGTAAACATTAATAGATAGACATGAGATTTCAGCAATCCCAGTCTACTTGCTATCATTTATTGAGAAGTTCCGTTGCCTATCTCCGAAGTTCTTCATCAGATCACCAAATCGAAATGAATCCACTTTAAGAAAGTACTCTTCCAAAAACTACCCAAATCACATCAAGTGTGCCTATAAAATTTGAAGAGTTCTCTCAATTTCTCCAAGATCCCATCATCAGATCACAACTTGATAACTATGGGACCACTTGGGAGGTATACCCTTTCAAACAAAAAAAGAATAATTCAAATCGCTCCAGCCATCATCGAGTAATAGGGGAACATACATAAAAAAAAGGGTCCGACGTATTGAGAACCTCCTTCTTTTTGAAGTCGGTTAAAAAATAAAATTGAAGTTTGATAAAGAAAAACTTACCATCAGGACTGCCAGCTAAAACTCAAAATTCTTCATCAATAAAAAGGCCTGAAGACCTGGGGGCCTAAAATGGCCGCTTTAGCAGAACATAATACGAATCACCTTAAAAAATATAATTACCTAAAATGGACTTTATTGTTATGACCGTAAAGTTCACTTTTAGAATTTAAAAATTTTAGATGTGATTAATTTAATGTTCTGCTAAAGCGGCCATTTTAGACCCCCTGGCAATTTTATTATACTGTTGCAGGAAGATACTTTTTGCTACATTCTCATATTGCTGCCCATATACCATGTCTTTTTTTACAACTAATCTTTCCTATCAATTTTGCAGAGGAGTCTCTGTCACCAATAAAACTCAAAAAGCGAAGTTGATATACAGGGTGTAAACCACCTCATCACAAAGCCGTTAACCAGACATTCTGCACATCAAACTAAGTAATTTTACGCAAAAAATATTGCTGGGAACCACAAAATCTTTTTTTTTTGAGGTTATGAATCATGTTTTGTGGTAGAACTCAATGTAACGCACTTAAAACATTATGCGGATGGATGAATTGAATAGTACGGGGATCGTGGAGGTGTTAAAAGTTAAAATCTTACAAAAAAAACTTGACAAAAAGTTGTAACTTTGACCCCCCATGAAAAAAAAAAATAAAAAAAAGAAGGTTCCCCGGTATGGTGTAAAAAAAAAATGATCGCAATTATGGAGAGAACAAGTGCTTTTCGGCTTCGTGAAGAGGTGTTTTACACCTTTATTTCTTCACTCTTTTGAAAGCCTGCCACAATTAATTCCAAGGATAAGAAAATGATGATGCTGTAGATGGTCCAGTAAAATATTGCAGCAATTCTGTACTTTCATATCCATATTTCTCTTCTCATAATATTGACATGTATAACAATATTTGTTTCTAACACCAAGACACAGACATTTTTTTGAAGTTTCTTTACCAATAATGCAGGCCTGGAAATGAAAACCACACTTGTAAATATTTCACATTATAAAAACGTTCTAAAGAACCAAATATTATCTTACCATACCAGATGATAAGTCCAAGTTATGAAAATTAAATTCGAAGTTTTTTCCAAAAGTTATTCCTTCAAAGTCTTCGGGGTCTCATTTGTAAGTGGAGGTCTCACCCCACTCATTGGCTAGATAACACATCCTTATTGACGGGTTGGCGTTGCCTGACATGGTTAAGTTGGGCCACTTTTTGTGCATCTTGTAGTATTGTCTACAGAATTCTTTAACAAACATATTATTGATGCCTGTTGCTGCTTTATCCAGCCCTAGTAATACAGTAGGTACCTACACATACAGTAGTGGTAGTGGAACACGGTCTGAAGACACGACCTTTTTGAATAGCAATTGATATTTCTTGTTCACCAAGAATTTTAATTTCTTAAGTTCACACCACATCCTGTCTATTTTTTCAGCACGACGATATTTATTTGCTGACATAGTTGGAATATCCATAAGACTTGTTATTATGTTGTGAGCTGCTTGAGTGTAGAAGCTACCAGAAGCAACCGTTGCCCACACAATTGCAGTATTTATTTTATCACTGCTGTCCGTAAATTGCCTCCACGCTTTATCACAAATTCTGCACTTGAAAATTAATTCACTTCGAAATCAATCAAGTCTTTCACTCACAACTTCACTGTCACCTTCATGTAATCCAATGTCTGATGTTAAGGTATGGGACAGGTGCTGCTTTGGTTTCATAGAATTTATCAGCAAGATCAACAGAATATTTACTACCAGGTTGAATCAGAATATTCGATATTTTGAGGCTTATTAGATTGAATTGCTCTGTTTGACTTTTTAATCAGTTCGATCTTGTTAATCTTGTTTTACAGTCATCTTCTCAACTCATTTTTCTCATCAATAGTTTGTTGGGCTTGGTCCACCATCTAACCGAATATATCCGTATCGGGGTGCCCCAAGTTCAGAGCTTGCTTAGCTCGCTCTTGAATCCAAATTATCCTAGTAGCAATCTCAGCTTCTAGTAACATTGGCTATTGTACCTACACACATACAATCAATATCGTTAAATTGAAGATTTTGTAGGATGTTATACAAATAAATGAACAACTGAACATTCCCCAATGAAACAACTAAACCCATCTGCGACGATAAGCTCGCGTGAGGCCGCCGGAGCCCCGCAGCGCCGGAGCCGTGACAGAAACCATGCCTGCTGCATGATGCTTGCTCGTTTAAATGCTACATGCTTGCTTGCATACTGTATGCTTGCTTGCATGCTGCACGCTTGCATGCATGCTTGCTTGCTGCATGCTTGCTTGCTGCATGCTCGCTGGCTTGCTGTATGCTTGCTGCATGATTGCTGCATGCTTGCTTGCATTACATGCTTGCTACATGCGTGCTGCATGCTTGCTTGCTACATGCTTGCTTCCTGTATGCTTGTTACATGCGTGCAGCATGCTTGCTGCATGCTTGCTTGCATTGCAGGTCAACGCCTACACACGATTAAACATTTACTTAGAATAGGACTTATGACTTTTATTGAAAACGATTTTATGTCTTTTGTATATTATTGATTGTAATACTTATGACAAACGGATTTAAGGCTTATTATATTTAGGGATTTCAACTTTATGGCATATGATATTATGTGATTTAAAGTTCGGGTAAATTATCATTCGGACGAATGATGATTATGACAAAAAAAAATTATGTCATTTTAGATTATGGATTAAAAAGTTAGGTAATAATAATAGAGAACCTTTTATGTGCCTTGGTTCTGATATATATTTAGTTTCCATTTTGCTAATAGGACAAATTCTAGTGATTTCTGTGCACTGGATTCTATCACTCAAATATGATTCCAGGAATTTGAGGATGTTTCCTCTAATGCCGTACCCATATAATTTTTGTAGCAATATCTTATGATCCACAAAATCAAATGCTTTTGTCATATCTGTCAGTATAGCACACACAGGATTGCCTTTATCTACAGATGTCATTATACTGGATAGCAAATCAAATAGAGCCATGTTAATATTCGTATTTTTCCTAAACCCCTTCTGTTCATTGCAAAAAAGTTTGAATTTTTCAAAATATGAATATATTGAATTATAAATTACCTTTTCAAAAATTTTTGAGATTACTGATATTTTTGCAATGGGTCTGTAATTTTGAAGATCAGTTTTAACATTCTTTTTGAAAAGTGGTTTTATGATGACTTTCTTTAGGCGAGTTGGGAACACGCCATCAGAAATACAAATAATAATTATATGTGACAGTAGTGGTGCTTTATAGTTCCTTTACATATTTTAATACCTTCGTTGATATGCCATCATATCCTACAGTATTCGTATTTTTTAGGCTGCTAATTATTTTTATTATATCGAAATCTGAAACGGGTAACATAAACAATGATTGTGAATTAAAATGGTCAACAACGTAATTATTAATAGACGTACCGTGAGTTTTAATATTATTTTCGATGGCTTCTATAAAATAGTTATTGAATTGATTTGCAATATCCATAGGATCAGTAAAACTTAGATTATCTCTGTTTATCGATAGTACTGGTTCTTGTGGCAAATTGAATTTTGATTTATTAATGACTTGCCAAGCAGCTTTAGACTTGTTTTTTGAAGTTTCAATATAGTAGTTATTTTGGGCTTTTTGAGTTAACTTTATTATTTTTCTATAAAGTGCAGGGTACTTTTTAAAAGCAAGTATATTTTTTGTATCAGGATTGAATCTATACGCCCAGAGTATCCATTTAGTTTTTTTACTAGTATGTATAGTCACAATTTTATTAGGAAAGCATAATTTGTATAATAATGAGAAATCATCCATAAAACTTTCAAAGGATTCATTCGCATCTTTGGCTTCGTATACTTGCGAGAAAGAGAAGCATTTTAGGTGATTTTTTAATGTATCTAAGTTGTCCTTTGAGATATCCTGTTTTCTCGTTTTCCAAAATTTTAGTGTACAGGTTTTTTTAATAGGAACTTTGAGTAATTGAGATGTATGGTCTGAAAGAACTAGGTCTATTATTTCAGCTTGACAATCTTTACGGTAAGAGTGTGCAAAATTATCTATGCAGGAATTGCTACTTAATCTTGTCGATTTATTAAGTTCTAATTGAAGGTTATATTGCAATAGAAAATGTTCAAATTCTAATGTTGTTTTATTTCTTTTTAACACATCTATATTGAAGTCTCCGGCTCAGACAATATTTTTTCTTCCGAATGTGCAGATTTTTTGTAAAATATTATCCATTTTTTCATAAAATATTCTATAATTGTATTTAGGTATTCTATAAATACACATAATAATTATATTTGAAGAAACCATTTCTATACCGCAACACTCAAAATCGCCTGACACTGATTGTTTGGCAACATCCGACAATTCTCGATAATGTAGTCCTGCTCTAACAAAAATGCATGTGGAGATCAAGTGACTTTCGACTTCGGCTTCGTTAAGGGGTGTTTTACACCCTTTATTTCGTTTTTTTCATTTTAAAACTTATTCTTTACATTTTCAATTTAAATACATTTAAAAACTTTAAAAAATAGTGGTCCACCGATATCGGGAGCAGGGTCCAGGCTACCGGTGGTTAGGGCTGCAGAGGCAGGAACCTCCTCACAATGCGAGCCGTATCGAGGAGTACTGCCTTCTGTATCAGGGTTTTTTTAACCCACTTCAATAAAGGAGGTTCTCTATTTGGTTTTTTTTTCGCGTTTGATTTATTAAAATTATATTTATATTTGAAAGCTTGACCAGATGGGTTTATGGTTTGAAAATGCAAAGAAATTGACAAGGAAAACAAAAAAGTGACAAGAGATATTTGTGTAAGTAACATATGTGTATCGTTTTATACTAAAATAATTTAAAAATATGTACACGATTCCACGCCGCCTGTGAGGTAGTGTACTTGGCTCGTTTTTTTTACGTGGTTTACCCAGTAGGCCTAATCCACGAGCTGTTAAGTGTTTTAAAGAAAAAATAGAAAGGAATCGACAAACTCGAAAGGTCTAACAAAACCCGATGCTTTATTTGCGCCAGGGGGACGGTGAACCAGAGTCGTCTTACGCCATAACGGTGCAGGCAATGCCTGGAGAATCTCTGCATTATTAACAAAAGTGTAGTACTTCTAGGGAGTCAGTTAACAAAAACAAATAAGTGTGACCAGACTTGACCAGATAGATGGGTTAATGGTATGAAAATTTCAATAAAATGCAAAGATAACACAAAAAGTGACAAGAGATATTTTTGTAAGAATATGCACACGTTTCCAAACCACCTGTGAGGTAGTGTACTCGTCTCGTTTTTTTAACGTGGTTTCCCCAGTAGGCCTAATCCACGAAATTATTTGTGTTAAAGAAAAAAAAGTAAGAAATTGGCACAAGAAAAACACAAAAAAGGGACAAGAGATCCATAAACCTTGACCAGATGGGGTTTTGGAAATGTGACACAAAAAATACAAAAAAGTGACGAGATCCAAAAAAACGTTGACCAGAGGGGTTTTGGAACTGTCACAAGAAACCTGTAAAAAAAAAGAAGAAAAATTAAAAGCTGTAACAAAATAAAAATAAATTAAGAGCTGTAACAAAAGATAAATGGTTGTCTCACTTTGGTTGGCATACCCTTGAACAGCGACGCGTGTTGGCTGATTTCACGACCCTCTTTAAAATTCTTAATGGTCTAATATCCTCACCCGAACTTCTCGCTGATCTGCACCTGAGCGTGCCCCGTCAATGTCCAGACAGAACAGTACGAAGGCCCCAAATGTTCGCTGTAAAATCATCTCGCACAAATCTTGGTCGATCAGCACCATTAAACCGAATAATGGATACCACTAACAAGGTCATCTCCATTAATACTGAAATCGACATTTTCTGCGACGGTATACAGAGTCTCAAGCACAAATTGTTGGAAATTCATTTGTAGTCAGCTTTTAACACATTACTGTTTGAATATTCCATTTCTCACTTCTTTTTCTTGTCTTGTATGCTCACCATATCGCTTGCAAAACGAGTATATTTTTGTTTATCATTAAAAAAAATATTTTAATGTTAGGTATTAAATCGTTGTTTCGGGAGGTACCTGCACCGAATCGGGCGGGAGGAAACGCCCGGGTGTTTCCACTGCGAGGATCGACCGGAGGACACGGTGGAAGTCTGCCCTGCGTGGGTGGAGCACCGCCGTGTCCTCGTAGCGGCGATCGGCGGCGGCGACCTCTCGCGTCCGGCCCTGTTTCAATCCATGGTCCGGAGCGAGACGGAATGGGGAGCCGTCACCTCCTTCTGCGAAGCAGTCATGCTAGCGAAGGAGGTGGCGGAACGAGAGACGGAGAGAGCCTCTCTTCCCAGCCGCCGCGGGAGACGCACCGGGCGTCGGAGGCCACGTGGTGGCTACCGGCCACCGTAGACGCGGGCCTGTGGACGGTTAGCTATGGGCTAGCTAGCCGTCCGTCCATCTAATGACGACAGGCCGTTCGTGTTCCACGCGCGCCTCAAAGAGATGTCAGCATAAGGGGAGGGGCCCGCAAGGGCCGAAGCCTGCCGGGGTTGCGGGCCTGTTCGAAAGACATACCGCGGCCCCGAAACATAAAGGGCGAGGAAGGAACATGGATGGGTTTTAGTCAGTAAAAGTCTGACACTCCCTCCCGCTCCGCCCAGAGTGGGAGAAGTCATATGATGATTTCCCATCCTAAAAAAAAAAAAAATTAATTGTTTAAATGTGTGTTATAAATAGGATACCTAAGTCTTATAGTAGTTATAGTTTTATTTTAAAATTTATTTTTATCATAAGAATCTGTCAATTTTAATCATTTTATTTATTTTTCTATGTTTTTATATCCTACAAAAATTATTGTACATTAATTATATTATTTTTAATTTTATTATAATTAGGGGCTCAATTTGTTAACTTATTTGTGAATGCTGTGGTCTCCTATAAGTGAAGGAGTACACCTACCTAATACTTTGTTTTCCATTAGCTAAAAATGCTTTGTGTATATCTTTTGTTGGAGATCCTTAAATAAATAAAAAAATAAAAGCTCTAAGAAAAAAAAAAAATTAAAAGCAGTAAGAAAAAAAAAATAAGAACTGAAACTAAAAACAAAAAATCATCACTTTGCACTACCTGCACCTGAAGGCGTCCGACGACTCTTGTGCACCGTCCCTCTGGCGCACAAGAAGCTTCGGGTCTTGTTCGAACCCGTGCGCTCCAGGAAGTGGTCGCCTTCCACAGCACACCGCGCCGCAGGTTTGTGCACCATGATTCTTGTATGTGCGTAATAAGCTCAGGCGACCTGACCACTTCAAAAGAAATTCGTCCACGACTATCTCCTTTGATGGATGATATAAACTAGAGAACTTTGTGTTAAAATAGTCAATTACGCTGTCTATTAAATTATTTGACTCAGTCCCTTCAAAATATTATTGAAAATAACACACTAACAAAAACTTTGCCAAGACGGTCAAAAATCATCAAGCCTTGGATAACTACGGGATTACTGAGGTGCATGCGAAACAGGGACAAGTTACATAGAAAAGCAAAGCTATCACCGAAAAATGAAAATGTTCAAATAACCTACAGACGTTACAGGAATTTTTGTAACGCGCTGTTACGAAAAATAAAGAGAGCATATGAAAAAAACCTAATACAAAGTGCACAAAAAGACAGTAAAAAATTATGGAAAGCTATTCGAAACATCGCTAACACAACAAAACCAATGCAACGCACAAAAGAACTCCTAACATTCTCTACTTCTCCAGAGCAATCTTTGAATAAAATAAATAGTTATTTCATTAATGTTGGAGCTTCACTGGCTGATAAAATTTATCAAAACACAAACACACTAGATGCACATTCTCAGTATCATACAGACGAGTGTAACCAGCAGAATAATTCGTTTGTTTTAATGGACACTGATGAGCAAGAAGTCGACCAAATTATAAATGGCCTAAAAACAGATTGTTCATCGGGTTGTGACAAGATAAGTGGTAAATTTCTAAAATTGCACAAAAATATTCTTGTACCACCTATTACTAAAATTGTCAATGACAGCTTACAGTCAGGCGTATTCCCTGATTCCCTGAAAAGGTCGGAAGTGTGCCCAATCTATAAGAACGGGGACAGAAACCAAATCAATAATTATAGGCCAATATCCATATTACCGGCGATTTCGAAAATATTTGAAAAAATCATGAACATTCGCTTAACAAAATATCTGGAAAAAAATAATATACTGTCTGAAAATCAGTATGGATTTCGACATGGTAAGTCTACTGAACAAGCAGTGAACAAACTCACTGGGTTTATTAGCACAAATTTGGACAAAGGAAAAAAATGCATTTCAATATTTCTCGATCTCGCCAAGGCATTCGATACGATTTCTGTTTCCCTCTTGTTGACTAAACTCGAGAAGATAGGAATCAGAGGTACTCAGCTACAACTCTTTAAAAGTTACTTGTCTGGGCGACATCAGTGTGTTCGTGTCAGTGAATACAAAAGTACCTACCTTCCAGTTACTCATGGCGTACCTCAGGGCAGCATCTTAGGACCCACCTTATTTCTTGTCTATATTAATGAACTCACGAGTCTTAAACTCACCCAAGGCCAAATCATCTCCTTCGCAGACGACACTGCTTTAGTTTTTGCCGCCAATACTTGGGATGAGGTATTTGATGCTGCTCAACAGGGCTATAATATCACTAGAAGCTGGCTTCAGGCGAACATTCTAACTTTAAATGTGGAAAAAACCAAGTATATTTCGTTCAGCATCAAAAATTATTCAAGTCTCAGTAGCAGCCGCAAAATTATTTCTCACGAGTGTAACCTGAAAGTCAGCTGCGCGTGTTCTTCGCTAGAGGGTGTACATACCATCAAGTACTTAGGTGTTACTATAGATAGAAATCTAAATTTCAAAGAACATATCAAGCTGCTAGGTGCGCGAGTACGAAAACTCATATATGTTTTTAAAAATCTGCGACACGCTGCTGAGCCTTTTATCCTTAAGCAAATTTATTATGCCCTATGTCAGTCCTTATTAAATTATTGCATCTCATCCTGGGGGGGTACTTTTAAAACCACTATGAAGTCCATTGAAATCGCTCAGCGCGCAATTCTAAAGGTGTGTATTTATAAACCTATCCTTTTTCCTACTGTGTCTCTATATCAGATTTGTGGGGTTCTTACCGTAAGACAGCTTTTCGTCCTCAACATTATCCTAAAACAACATACAAAACTACCCTATGACCCACTCGTGCAAAACCGAAGAAATAAAAAAGTACGTATGGAACGGCTCACTTGTAAAAGCAAATTTAGTGAAAGATTTATTGAATTTCTTGGTCCGTTCCTTTATAGCAAAATAAATAAAAAACTAAATATTTACCCGCTCACTAAACATAAATGTAAACAAATAGTAAGTGAATATTTGCAACAACTAAATTATGAAGAAACGGAGTTGTTACTAAGCGTCAAACAGTAATTAAAATGCTAGGTTCGAATTAGTTTAAATAATCTTAGATAATAATCATGCTCACGCACTTAGATCATACACACACACATACCCACATACATCAACACACACACGCACCCACATCACTCAAACTCCACATAAATCACCACTAGTTAACACACACTCATAAACACTTCTCACTCACGTATAGACCATTTGTTTGTATACTATGTGTAATTTAAATTTTAAACAATAAGATTTTTAATTATTAGTACAACCAACTATATTTCTTTACTGGCATTTTATTGTCTAAATATCGAGGGAAAAGGCGCTGAAAACCGAAATACAGGCATTGCCTAGTTCGGTTGCAGTGGCTACATCCACTTATTAGAAATTAAAATTGCCATACAAATTTTTTGTAAAATACTACTAAGTTTTTTGAGAAATAAAATTTATTATTATTATTATATATAAAAAATTTATTATTACTATCTTCCAAGTCATACTAGTCTTGGGGGTAGTGTCATTGTCAGTGAAGTGTATCAATAATTTTAAAAGATAAAAACGGTCGTAAGTCATAATGGTACGGAAGTATGGCATCGGGCCATACCTGATGAATATAAATAGAGCTCTTCTTCAGGCAGAGAATAAAGTCCCTGAAGAATCAAAACGGCTAAAAAGGAGTACATTTCATATCGGTCTGTAGGCGTCCACTGGCGTAGGCGGGAGCGGGGTGTCAGTCTGTCAGTCATATTGTCAAGTCTTGTCGGGCGTACCTATTAGTCTGGTCGACCAGCATGTCGACAAACTCGAAGTGGACCATCTTGTGGAAGACTTCGAGAATCGAGGTCTGGTCGGTCATGGGGAAAGTCGAGCCAGGAGTGCCAGTGAACGTTTCGGGTTGGCCTTGGAAGATAGCCTCGCCCTGCGTCCACGAAAAATCGTAGGCGGACTCTGGGGCTATGCTTCGCAAGGCCGCGTCATTACATCTATCCTCGCGGTCTAAAATCTCTATTTGGGAGGGAGTGAGATCAGTGGTTGATGCGACTTCAGTCTGAGCAGATCGTACGGTCGTCACGATAGGCTCGTCCGTGTCAGAGGCCCTACTCCTAAACGTTTCGTCCGTATATTCGGATCTATCCGCGTCCCGCACGGGATCCCTTCTTTTCGCATAATGTTCTTTGTCCTAATATACTTCGGCATAACGATTTTGGCACAATTTGTTTTGGCATAATAATACATCGGCATATTTTTTTTAGGCATACATTTTATGTTGGCATAATCATCTTAAAGACTAATTTGTTTTGGAATAAATTTGATTCGCATAACGTTAGTAAGCCTAATTACTATGAGCATAACGTTAGTATAAAATATATATAATAATATTTAGGCATACAATTAATATAAATAACAAAAACAATTTTCATGCAAATGATTTATTATACATAACATTATGTAACTCAAACGATTTTTCAATCGCGAGATAACTTTTATCTGAAGAATATGTAGATTAGATGTTGGGTAAAATTTAATATGCTGTGCAACAAAAGTTAGTGACAGAACCGAATTGCTGCAAAACCGACTCCACGTAGTCTTGTTTGTCCTACCCCTAGAGTGTAATTTAAAATCGCGTAGGCGCGTAGGGGCGAGGCGGCCCGCGGGCTGAGGAGCAGGCGATTAGGACGCGTGGGGCCACCGGAGGCCCGCAGTGCCGGAGCCGTGAGAGAGACCCTGCCTGCTTCATGATGCATGCTCGCTTGAATGCTACATGCTGCATGCTTGCTTGCATGCTGCATGCTTGCTTGCATGCTGCATGCTGCATGCTTGCTTGCATGCTGCATGCTTGCTTGCATGCTGCATGCTTGCTTGCATACTGCATGGTTGCTTGTTTACTGCATGCTTGCTTGCATGCTGTATGCTTGCTTGCTTCATGCTTCCTACAGCGAAAAATAAACCCACAAAATTGTTCAGTGCGTTATATTACATTAATATGTTATATTATACTTAGAAAAATAACAAAAATAATTTCTATTCCACCTACAATATCAAGTGCCTACAAATTTCATTAGAGCAATACTGTACAATATTGTATGAACGTGAAATTATTTCATTGTTATACCTATAAAAATATGTTTCAATATCATTATGCGTAAATCAATTTATGCTTTAGGATATTATGCTTAAAAAAGTTATGCTTTAGAACTTTATGCTTAATAAATTTATGCTTCAGAATATTATGCTTAATCACTATTATGGTTAGAGAAATTATGCTTAAAAAATTATGCGTAAGCTGTTATGCGTAATTATATTATGCAAAAATATGATTATGCCAAACAGAATTATGCTAAGTTATATTAGGTCTTAAAATTTTATGCAAATGGATAGGGAACCGTCTCTCACACGCACTCGTCTGCAGACGTGCTCGTCGTCGTCTCTCAGGGGATTCTCGTGACTCAGGGGGTTCTCTATCGTATTACCTAACTTTTTAATCCATAATGTAAAATGACATAATTTTTTTTTGTCATAATCATCATTCGTCCGAATGATAATTTACCCGAATTTTAAATCACATAATATCATATGCCATAAAGTTGAAATCCCTAAATATAATAAGTCCTAAATCCGTTTGTCATAACTCATAAGTTTTACAATCAATAATATACAAAAGACATTAAATATTAAAATCGTTTTCAATGAAAGTCATAAGTCCTATTCTAAGTAAAATTTTAATCGTATGTAGGCGTTGACCTGCAATGCAAGCAAGCATGCAATGCAAGCAAGCATGCAAGCAAGCATGCAGCATGCATGTAGCAAGCATGTAATGCAATCAAGCATGCAGCAATCATGCAGCAAGCATGCGGCAAGCATGCAGCAAGCAAGCACGCATGCAGCAAGCAGCAAGCAAGCATGCCACAAGCAAGCATGCAGCATGCAAGCGTGCAGCATGCAAGCATGCATGCAAGCGTGCAGCATGCAAGCAAGCATGTACCATGCAAACGAGGAAGCATCATGCAGCAGGCATGGTTTCTGTCACGGCTCCGGCGCTGCGGGGCTCCGGCGGCCTCACGCGAGCTTATCGTCGCAGATGGGTTTAACGCTCACCACCGTAGCTTCGGCTTGCTGGCCGTCTTCGCCGGCCAGCCTCAGCCGCGGCGGCGAGTGTTACAACCGCCTGCTCCTCAACTCGCGGCCCGCCTCGCCCCTCCGCGCCTACGCGATTTTAAATAACACTCTTGGGGTAGGGCAGACAAGACTGCGTGGAGTCGGATTTACAGCAATTCGTTTCTGTCACTAAAACCTAACTTTTAGGGATTTTTTTGCTACTGTTAGTCCCTAAAAAAATCCCTAAAAGTTAGGTTTATAAATGACCATTCGGAATCATACACATTATGTGATACAATACTTAGGACATACGACTTTATATCATGTAAAATTAGGAGATTCAATTATTATAGTATTCGATATTATGACAAAACATAATTTCGGTGTTTTGAACATTATGGTTACTGAAGTTTATAGCAAACGTGTTATGGATAATGATTTTCGGACAAAAAAATTTAGGACAATCAAGGGAGTACCACTCAGGGTCGTCAAGGTCACTATCGAGTTCATGGAGCCAGTCGGTCATCACTAGCTCCATCCGAGGGTCGTCTTTCCCTGTAAACAAAGGAAAAAACATAAATATAACAAAAGCTTTAGCTTTTGTGATATTTTATTACATTTTGTATGTAATATTTACCTATCTTCAGTCGTTTATGCGGCGCTGGTGTGCTGGAGACTTCCACTTCCTGCACCACGCCCATCGTTGACATTGACCTGACACAGGTCATACATACAAAATGTCGCGCACGTCTGCATACGAGTGCGTCTCTCACACGCACTCGTATGCAGACGTGCGCGAGAGGGACGGATAGATCGGAATATACGGACGAAACGTTAAGGAATAGGGCCTCTGACACGGACGAGCCTATCATGACGACCGTACGATCTGCTCAGACTGAAGTCGCATCAACCACTGATCTCACTCCCTCCCAAATAGGGATTTTAGACCGCGAGGATAGATGTAATGACGCGGCCTTGCGAAGCATAGCCCCAGAGTCCGCCTACGATTTTTCTTGGGGCGAGGGCGAGGCTATCTTCCAAGGCCAACCCGAAACGTTCACTGGCACTCCTGCCTCGACTTTCCCCATGACCGACCAGACCTCGATTCTCGAAGTCTTCCACAAGATGGTCGACTTCGAGTTTGTCGACATGCTGGTCGACCAGACTAATAGGTACGCCCGACAAAGACTTGACAATATGACTGACAGACTGACACCCCGCATTAGTTACTCGTAACTTTGACACTTCATTTTGAAAAAACAAATGTACTACACTACCCTTGGCAAGTTATTTCAAAAGATGGCGCATTTAATCAAGATTTCAAAATGGTGCAACACGCCTCTTTTCTTGCCATTAAAAATTTTATTTCTTATTTTTTTCAAATTGAGCTCATTTTTAGCTGGAGAGCTACTGAACCCTCCGAGTAACGGTCTTCCTGTAAGGTTGGAATTTTGTACACTTATGATTTATAGCATGCTAAGGGCAATAGCCATGACCTGGCAGGCGTCAGCCCTGCACGTCATCAGCCCCTTTATTTTTTAAATTGTAAAATAAATAGAGTATATAAACTTGTTTCTGTAAGCTTAAAAATTTAATAGGATGTAGTTTATTTATTGCAAATCAGGAAAAAAAATTAACAGGCGATTACAATGAGCAAAAGTATGTGACAGGTGAATTGAAAGGAGCACAGTTGATGTAGTAAAATAAACTTTCTCCTGTATAGTCTAAATTTGGATATGTTTTTGAGTAAACGTTTTAAAATAAATATGTAAAATGACAGGCGGTTTTAAATAGCATAAGACTGACTAGACTTTTAGCTGCTAAGGGCGTGCGCGTAAGATGTTGTTACGTGAAAGCATATATTATAGTGCGAGTGATATAAAATAAAAATAAATATGATAAATACAATACATTTTATTAGTTTTAATGTCATCTACATTAGTTTTTACATTAATTTTCTTCATCTTATCATCATCCGACACTTCACTACCTACTACTGTTTTCATCATCATCTGACTCTTCGATAATGTTTTCTTTTTCTGGAAATAGTAAAAGAAAACAAAAAAAAAAAAAATAAGGTCATTAGAATTGAATATCAAGCTCAATTAATTAGGACGGTATATTAAATCTTATTGAATAAAATAATAGGCTTGTTTCCACCATCAATAAATTGCAAATCTATTTAGTCCGTCAATTAGAGTATTGGAAAATAATGGACACGTATTTTTTGTTTTTGTAAATCAACGAATATTGACAAAGATAAAACGCATCAAAACTCGGAGTGGGGGCTCGTGACGTCACTGTTCGGTATCAACTCACTAAGAATGATACCGAACAGTGACGTATTGGGAATTTTAAAAGCGTCGTATCTTCGTCAATTTTGGTTTATGTGACAAAAGAAAAAATACGGGTCAAATATTTTTTGATAATCTAAGTGACGGACTAATTAGATTTTTTCAGTTAACAAGCCTATTGGATGTTACCTGAAATGTTTTCCTCAGTTTCAGTTGATTGTGCTTCGATAGTATTAGTAGGCTCTCGTAAAAGTATACAATATATCGAAGAAGGAACCGTATTCCCTTCAAACCAATTGAAATCGTAATGACCATCAATTAAGTTCCAACCGTTATTTTCAGGGGTAAGAGTTGTTGGTTCCTTTAAATGACAATTTTGCCATATATTTGTAATATAATTATGCAGTTCTTAATAATTTTTGTTGCAGTTCGCGTTGGCACGGAGGTATATTTGATGAATCATAAACCTATTACTTTTTTCATGAATATTTTAAGATAACTTGTGTTATATGTGTGTAGCAAGGTACTTTTCATAACGCGCATCATTTAATTTTGAACATTTCGAACCGTACATTTGGCATACAAATTTCTCGATTATCGGAACAAAGTTTTATTATAATTTTATATCTTCTTTCTTCTCTACTACTTCTGCATTTCCTAATGCTTTGAACGCCTTCTGATATTCCCTACATTTCTGCAATATTTGGGAAGGTTTTTTTTACCTCTTCTCAAAAAGGACGGATTAATATCGCAACCGGTCAATGCATGAATTCCCGGTAAGCTTAAGGCATGGCAGGTCCCAATTTTGTATACAGTTCAGAAATATTTATCCATTTTTTGAAGTTATTAGTGCCATATTCCATATAGATGTTTAAATTATTATTGTGAAGATGGTCCATGTTTCCGAGCATTAATTAATATTAAAATGTCTGTGTCACATGTTTTTATTAACACGTCGAATACATCTTCATTCATTTGGAATGTATGGTATATTGTTTTCAATACACTTCCTCGAAAACGGTTTTTTTTTCGCACAACGATTAGGTTTAAAATGCACTGTATTTCACAACCACTTGCGTATTTGCTATTTTTTCCACACGTGTGCAGAAAGCAAAATTGCCACAGATAACTATGCTTATAAGGTGAATGGTAATTAGTGTACGATACTTAAACACGTGATTGTACTCACGATAACAAACAACTTTTACTATGGAACCAACCCTGAAATCGTGAAAAAAAATCAGCTGTTCAGTACTTTTTTTTTTTTTTCGGAAAAGCGATTAACTTCTTTCTATGTAAGTAAAAATTTTTTGAATATTCAAATTGTGTTTATAAATTCAATGTCATAGATAAACATGATTATTTTTAAACTAATATTTACTTTTATCAACAAATTAACATTTATTTGTGTTCTAAATTCAAAAATTACAAAAAAACCTACTTTTTATTTTAGGCTGTATAACGGCTTCATACCTTTGCCTCTCCTTCAACCTGGCGAAAGCAAAGCGAGGAAAAAAAAATTAAATCATAGTCTCATAATAATTCATGACACAAAATATTTTACATTCTTTTATTTTATTTCTTCAAAAGTGTATTGAAAAACGTCGTTTGATACACGTGGACATTTGTTATTGCAGTTCTCGACTCAAAAACACCCTCGCCTACGGCCCATGTGTTAATACCACCTTGAACTACAATAGCAAACTTTCTCCACTTGTATCAAAATGTACTATTTCGTATCAGCTTTTTCATGATGTTGGCACGATACATTAAAATATCCACTTAAGCTTCTTTGAACTGTATGTTACGAAGTTCTTTCATAAAGTCAACTGGTCTAACTTGTTCTGGTCCGGTAATGAAATAATTTATATAATTATAATTTATAATAAATTATTTTTCTTCTTGTCTTTTGGTTCGTTCATAATCTTTAATAGACGGCGAAAAATATTGGTCGAAAATGATATCTACTCGTGAGGCATGCGTAGCTGTTAGTAGCGATATATTTTTTTTGGACATACCACCAAATGTTTTTGGGATATTTTTGAATGTGTAAGAAGAACCCATCGAAAATGACAACATCAAAACGTCTTGGTACTTCGTCACTGCTGACTTGCCTTCAAAATTTCAACCATTGCTGATATTGTATTGTACCTACCATCATCATGACACAATGACATTGGAACAATTGTAATGGGGTATGATAACGTCTTTTCCAAATCGATTACAGAAACAAGTTTATATACTCTATTTATTTTAAAATTTAAAAAATAAAGGGGCTGATGACGTGCAGGGCTGACGCCTGCCAGGTCATGGCTATTGCCCTTAGCATGCTATAAATCATAAGTGTACAAATTTCCAACCTTACAGGAAGACCGTTACTCGGAGGGTTCAGCAGCTCTTGGACTATTTGAATAACTCAACATTAGGAATTTTTGTTACTAAAATTTGTTATTTTTTGTATCTGGTCTGAAATATGAGTCAGTTAATAACCGATTTTTATTGTAAAAAATAAAATAATAATAATTAAAAAAACAATGAACGAGCCATCGTAAAACTTTTTATTTAATTATTCTCCTTATACTAAAGTAAATGTTCGAATTGTTTTCCGCCGGCACGAATACAGGCTCTGCAACGCCTTACAAAAGACCTTTTCACCAGTCGTGCAAAATTCCTTGAATTTATTTCTTCTGACGCTGCATCAATTTTCTGGCGAAGTTCTGATAGATTTTGTTTGGTTTCGAATAGATTTTTTCTTTTATGCATCCCCAGTAAAAAAAATCAACTGGATTTAGATCGGGGGAACGAGGAGGCCATAAAATTGAACCACTGCGTCCGATCCATCTATCAGGATATTCTTCGTTCAAATAATCTCTTACAGCCCGAGCATAGTGCGCGGGATAACCATCTTGCTGAAACCACATTTCCCTGTAGACACTGAGTGGTACGTCTTCTAACAAATTTGGCAAATCGTTTTCGGTTTAAAGAAATTTATTTCTCAAAAAAGAACATACATAGTTCACTTAAATATGAGAAACTTAGCATAACAAAAAAACTTAAGTAGTAAATTACTCGTCGTTCGAACAATCGAGTACAAAATGTAGGTAGTGGTACATTATTGTTGGTTGGCCAAATACAACTTTAACCTATTTTTAAATATATTAATAGATGAAGAATCCCTTATGTCTTTTGGTAATTTATTATAAATCTGCGCTCCCTCAAACTGAATAGTTCTTCTTCCGTATAAAGTTCTTACTAAAGGTAGTTCTATACTATCCCTATTCCTAGCGTAGTAGTGGTATGTTTTACGTTTGAAGAAAATGCAAATAGGTGGCGCCATCTAAATTTTGAGTTAGCTCAAATGGTCCAATTATTCGTCCGTTTAAAATTCCAGTCCACATGTTTACTTTGAATTGGTATTGGGATCGGTCTTCACGCATTAAATGCGGATTTTCGACGTGCCATTCATGAAGGTTGTGTAAGTTTAAATACCCGTCTCTTTTAAATGTTGATTCGTGCTGGGGTCATTTTGAATTTCATTGAAAACTATGTCGTCGTAGTCTCTTTGCGGTCTTCCACCGGACGTACGAACACTTTGTGGGATAGGTTTTAGGTACGCTAGCGGGCCGCGCGGCTCGGGCGGCGGTGTCGTTTGATGCTTTGATGTACGCCGATATCAAACGCGTGCGCCGCCGCGCTGCTACTTACGGAGTTCATTTTAATGTGCTATTTTTTACCAACTAACAAACTTAGCGTTTGACCACTTTTCAATCTTATCGCTAAAGGCTTAAGGGTCAAAACTGGTTAACCGCCGTCTGTGTCAAGTGTTTGTAGATAGGATAGGATGTGACGATGTGAGTGTCGTTAGAGTTTGATTTATTATTACAATTTTGTTAATCATCATCATCAACATCTTATTAATGTTCCCACTGCTGGGACACAGGCCTCCACTCAATGAGAGGGATTGGGCTATAATCTACAACGCGGGCTCAGTGCGGATTGGTAGATGTCACATGTCTTCGATTTTCTGGTTCTAGGACAAGCCGGTTTCCTCACGATGTTTTCCTTCACCGTTTTGAGAGCAGCGGTGATGAAATAAATTACACAAAGTAATACGCCTGTCTGGGTTCGAACCCACGACTTACTGTTCGTAAGTCGGGGCCGCCACCACTGGGCCACCGCTGCTCAATTTTGTTAGTAAAAAATCAAAATTATTATGTAAACTTTTGTAAACATTTATCAAACAACTCATCATCAACGTTTAATGTATAACATCTGAAACCAAAAACCAAGTTCAACCGTGCTGACAGCTGACGGTTGTACAGGCGCCAGCAGGTCAACCTACCCGAATCTGCCAAATTTTGCCAATCGAACGTGAATCTTACCTCTTTGTGATAAAGTTGAAAATCTTTTGCAGCAATTTGACCGATTGTGGTAACATGATGTGCTGGCGTCTGTACCTTTAGGCTTGTAGGTAGGTATTATACGGCCGCTCGAGTTCAAACGTTACCGCGACACGTGGCGCGGGCGGCCGCGCAACGTGCCCCCGGGAAGGTACGTAGGTATTGCAGTACTACATGCGTAAAAATACTTAAATTAAACTAGGTACCTACTTACCTACTGACCATCACTGTCGCTGTTATCCAGGATCGGTGCCCTCTCGCCTCTCGGACTCTCGACACTCACGAGCTCTGGTTCGAACTGCCGACCACCCACGCGGAGACAGACGCGCGCTCGCGTCAGCGTGTTTTCATGAACCCTCTCTAGGATTCCTTCTCGGTCTGACCGCTGCTTCAGTTCATCAAAAACATCAATGATTTTTTGACGCATCTCAGCAGCGGTCTCGCAGGGGCGGTCAAACACCCTATCCTTCACGTAACCCCACAAAAAGAAATCCAGAGGGGTTAAATCAGGTGCTCGTGCAGGCCAAGCATGAGGTCCGTACCTCCCAATCCATTGATCTCCGAACAGCCGTGTTAACTCTTCACGTACCGGTCTCACGATGTGCGGGGGCGCACCGTCGTGCTGGTACCACACGTCTCGCCGGCGCTGCAGTGGCATGTCGTCCAATGTTTCTGTCAGGTAGCCCCTTACGTGATCGAGGTAGGCAGGTCCGTCCATTCGGTGTGGCAGGAAAACAGGGCCCAGAATCTGGTTTCCAACAATGCCTGCCCATACATTGTGTTTCCATCTAGTCTGGAAGCCCGTTTCCTGCATTTGGTGCGGATTCACGGAGCACCAATAATGTGAATTACGACGATTCCACATGCCGTTGTTGGTGAACGTGCTCTCGTCCGTGAACACAATGTTCTTTACGAATCCTCGATCCTGCCTAAGGAGCCACCTGCAGTAATCCATGCGGCGTATTGCGTCGCCTGGCACGAGTGCTTGCACAGGATGGACTTTGTAAGGCCTCTGCCTATCCCTCTTCAACACCTTGTGCACAGTGGAATGCGACACTGAGTGCCGAGCGCGATGGCCATGCTGCCTCCGCAACACTTTGGCCGCTGTGCGCACGCCCAATCGAGGGTTTTCACGTATCACCTGCAGAATGGCCTGTTCGGTCGCGGATCGTACTTGACGGCTGACTCCCTCTCGAACAGGTACAATAGGCTGGTTGTCTAGCAGCCGCTGCACTGCTCGGGTGAAAATACGTGAGTCTCTTGGCTGGAACGCCGTCGGGTACTCTGTTCTGTAGAACCTACGAGCTGCGGTGGCATTTCCCCGAGCCATCCCGTAGCAGTACCTACACCATGTTCACGTATTCCCTTGCAGTGTATTGGTGAAATGGCATGTTTAAAAATCTCAAACACAAACTACACACAACACAAGTACTTAACACAAAACACAACAAAAAATACACACTCAATAAAAAACACAAAGCAAAAGTTTTCGCGAAAGCTATCAGACATGCACATTCGATGACATAAGAAACCAAACTAGGTACTAAATAAAAAATAATCCTTAAAATCTTCATGAAATTAGATAGGTACTTACATTTCTTTGTCGGAAACTACACACACACCACATCGCACACAACTACATACACAACGTCGGTTTGTAGGTCCCGCCTCCCGAGGCGGTATCTTTAAACATTTTCGGCCAAATTTTCTCATTCCATTTTGAACTTAACAACTAACATTTTGTGGTTTAAAATCATTTGGAGAAATCCGAAAATTTTCCCAGTGAACCTTGAACCTAATCTTGTAGCGATAAAGATGAAAGTCTATTAAATAATTTTACACTCGTCTCCGGCGCCCGCGCCGCTGGCCTGTACCTAATGCTAGTCGTTCGATCGTTGATGTAGCTAGAATTCCGTACCTACTTCCTTGCAATTTTATGATTGACGCAAATTTAGACTTTTTTCCCCAAGTGTCTGAGTTTGTTGCTTTCATGAAGTAGCTAGTAAAGGTACTTGCTTTAACTAAAAAAAAAACATACTTTCCGAGTATTAATTTATTGCTTAACATTTTCATTAAGGTGTAAATTATTCAGTAAATGCTGTTCAGTTTATTTAAAAACCTGCTCTAAAATGATTTAATTTGAAGTAAGTTAAAAAGTATGAGTGTTATTGATATTAACTAATTAAGGAAACAGATAAATTCTCAGTCATTGGTTTAGGTAGTTAGATCGAAGAAGGTCCATGTTCACCAAAAAGATGACGGTCTGATTATCTAAAATCAGCTGTTTAAAACAGATTTTTTGTGTGGGAACATGTCACATTGACAGCTGGTTTTAGATAATCAGACTGTTATCTGCTTGGTGAACATGGACCTAAGGCATTCCTGCTTACCTACCAAGCACCTGTGAAAAGACGTATCGCACACGTTTTAATGTACAGATTACTTTCAAAATTTTTCAAGGAATTTCAAAACTTATCTTTTGGCAGGGTTCAATGATAACATAACATCACGCCTGTAATCCTCGAAGGCTTAGGCAGGGGTGTACCGAATAGTACACTCACATTTCAAACGTTATGTTGCCCAACTAAACCGTTTTTAGGGTTCCGTAGCCAAATGGCAAAAAACGGAACCCTTATAGTTTCGCCATGTCTGTCTGTCTGTCTGTCTGTCCGCGGATAATCTCAGTGACCGTTAGCACCAGAAAGCTGAAATTTGGTACCAATATGTATATCAATCATGCCGACAAAGTGCAAAAATAAAAATTTAAAAAAACATTTTTATTAGGGTACCTCCCCCAGACGTAAAGTGGGGAGCGATTTTTTTTTTAATTTTGACCCTGACGTGTGATATATTGTTGGATAGGTATTTAAAAATGAATAGGGGTTTTCTAAAATCATTTTTTGATAATATTAATATTTTAGGAAATAATCGCTCCGAAAGTCAAAAACAATGTGTCCCCCCCCCTCTAACTTTTGAACCATAAGTTTAAAAAATATGAAAAAAATCACAGAAGTAGACCTTTATATGAACTTTCTAGGAAAATTATTTTCAACTTGATGAGTTGAATAGTTTTTGAGTTATATAGCACTTTTTCAAAAAAACGCAAATGATAACTTTGTTTTTCATACAAATACTATGAAAAACAAAGTTATTTTTGCTGACGAAAAATGTTGGTATTTTTAATGGTCTGGGAAGCTACGGAACCCTACAGTGAGCGTGGCCCGACACGCTCTTGGCCGGTTTTTTATGGTTTGTATGCGCGAACGGAAAAAAACAGTATTAAAAATACAAAATTAATAACGTTTCTACTTGAATCTGCAGTTTTTAAATTATTTGTTGTGGGTTCTTCGATATTGCAATTCAGTATCTCAAAAATCCGCACAGTAAACTTGTGTTTAAAATCGCAAAGCAAATAACCCATACTTAATCCACGTTTTTTAAAAACATCTGAAATCAAAAACCGTTTAATGCAAACAAATAAAATGCCCTTTAATCGATCAGCTGAGTACGTCGCGCGGGTAGGTTACCTACCTAACACGGCCGCTCACATTCATGCGTTGAACCAGTGTTTAAATTTTATTTTCCGGGAGGCATACCTATAAAAATCCGGGAGTCTTAGGGTAAAATTACAAAAATTATCGGGAGATTTTTTAATATATATCTTTATTATGTTTTTGTAAAATTTTGTCATTAATTTCAAAATTAAAGCAATTACAATTATTTTTTAATAAATTTTTTGTATGAAGGACTCCCGATATAACCGGGGTAGACAGCTTATTACGTAACTTTGTCTTGGTTAAATTTATTTGGGAAAACAGCCTTTCCACAGATGCACTTGAGTGTGGCAAGCACATAAAACTCAAAACTGTCGAAGTTAAAATTGGAAACATTTTGCTGCCTTCACCCAAATGCATCTGGGCTATCTTTTTCCAGAAAGCTCCTACTTCTAAATTTTCATCTTCCGTGTTTAACTTCGTATTCCGAAGAAGCCGCCATTCGGTGTCAATCTGTTGGATAATATTTGAAGGTGCTATATTTGGGAACCTTCCCAATATGTCGGCGATGGATAGTATTTTGCCACTACAAACTATTTTTGGATCCATAAACTCCATTTTTTTCAAAATTTCCATATCATCTTCAAACGGAAATCGCTGTAATAGTTGTTTAATTGCCTCAATGTAAAACTCCAAACAGCGGAACTTGAATTGTTTTATTTCTTCGGGACTGATTGTTAATGTTGGTGAAGATAATGTCGCCCCTACTTCAGCGCCTAAATACCAATCTTTTATATCCATGTACTTTCTGGGATTTTTATAGTCGATGTTTTTGTGATCATTTCTTGAAATGTATTCATCTTTCACATAACATCCCAAAATTGTGTAGATTACGGTCATGACCCTATTGTAAATTATGTGTACATTCGTATTTTCTGATTGCATGGTTCTGTTTAGTTCGTTGAATATTCCTAAGGCATACGCCATAAATTGCAGATACAGCTTGTTCACTGGGTTTTCTAGCATTCTCAATATGTTTTCTGCAGCTTTAATACGGTCACTGAAAATAGCGTCCCTAAAGTACAACTTTAAGGCTTCGTATTGTTCTAGTAGCCTCTTTACTACTGCCTCTAAAGAGAGCCATCTTGTTTGAGAAGGTTGCAGTAATTTGTGTGGTTTTAGTTCCAAAAAATCTTGGAATTGTTTCAATAAGCCGGTACGTTTTGGGCTACCATTCAAATAGTTATACACATCCCGTGCTAGATCTTCGGGTTCTCGAGGCAATTTTAAGCAAGCGTTAGACGCTACAAGATGTACAGAATGGCATACACATTTCATAACGAAAAGGTGTGGTATGTCTTGTTTGAACTTCGTAGCAAGAGAATTGTTTTTTCCCATCATTACGTTGGCACCATCTGCGGCCAGCCCTATCATATTTTTTTTATATGGAATCCTCAAATCGGTCATTTTTTTTGTAATTATTTCATGCAATTTTTCGGCGTTACCTTCAAGAATTTCAAATATTTCAAAGAAAAAATCTTCCACCTGAAAAAGAATAGGGTTTAAAAAGTATAAAAGGTAACATATTTAAAATGAAAACTTTACATTATAAACATAATATTTACCTTCAGATTATTTCGAGCGATCCTCACAATTACTGCTAAATGCTTTTTTGTACTTTTATCAGTACTTTCATCAGCTGTTAACGAAAATTTATTTGTCTGCATGGCTTCAACCATGGTGTCAACGTCACTTCTTCCCAACACCTCCGAAATAATTTTTGTTGTTTTAGTACGTCCACAGGTAATCCTTTTTGCGACTTCAGAATCTGGGCATACTGCTCTTATTAAATCTGGGAAATGTTCCATGACATTGATCGGAATATTATGTTCAACTATGAATGCGGCGATTCTAATTTCTGACTGTTTGACTAGTTTTTCTAACGATGTAGATTTTTTTGTAAACATCTGGTCTAGACTCTGTTGACCTCGAATTTTCAGCTTATTGCTTTCATGTTTTTTTGTCTCTTTGTGTCTTTTAATATCATTTTTACCCCCTCTCGTTATATTTATATCGCAAGAGCACACTTTACAATAAGCAAAATCTGGACCTGAAAAGAATATTTTTTAATGTAGCCTAAATATTGCAACAAAAATGCGTTAATTTCTCAAGACGAAAATACTGCCGTACTTTAAGAATACTTTTTTAAACTGGCAACTTTATAGGCCGCCTTATAGATGATGAGTCTTAAAAACCAACTGTGCAAACAGTACTAAAAAAAAACAAAAATATCATAGACCATAAAGCCTCAATGACTTTGTTGGATCAAAGTCAATAACTTTGCAGAATAGAACGCAGAAAAAAAATGTAGTCTGCATAGTCCAAAAATAATCATTTGAACTGTGAATTTAGAGTTCAAATTAGTTCAACACGTCAGTACTTTTGTGTGGTGTTGTGGAACTACAAAACAAAATGTCAAAATTACAAATTGATTACTGCACTACACGCACGAACTATTTACATGTGTATGCATACAAATCCAGGAGGTTTCCTGAATAACGAATGAAATGGGTTTTTTGTATTCAATAAGTTTTTATCATTGAGTAACTAAGTAAGGCTTTTATTATTATTTAAGTCCCCTTTGACCCTTACCTTTATTACTTTTTGATAACCATCCCTCAAACAGATCATCTTTTTCCCAATCCGGTTTATAGCTGACACTGTACTTCTTTTTCTTTGGGGGTGTATTTTGCACCTCTTGATCATTCTCAGAACTAGACATTCTAAGTTCTGACAATTACAGCTTTAAAACTTATATAATTAACACTTTAAAATGATGATACTTAGAAACAAACAAAACTTTTCTCACTTCACAAAGTGCTCACAAGTAACAACATGTTTATCTCTGGTAACAACGAAGCAATCTAATACTGTTCATTTAAATACCTTACTTATCCTTACAATTACTAGACTGAACTATGTCTCCTAATTTGGTCGTATAATAATTAGAAAACCCGGTTAGTCTGGTGTCCCAAAGTCTTGCTGTTTAATATTCAACTTTATTCCATTCCATGAAGGCATACTTTACACTACATACTGTACAAACTTATTACTTTTATGATTCGTTCGGTGGTTTGGTGATTCGTTTCACGCAGTAGACGCAGTGCATCGCAGTGTTTTTTAGTAACTGGACTTCAAGCTGTGGAACAGTAAATAAAAATCGGGAGGTTTGATTGAGCATCCGGGATGTCGGGAGGATTTTAATAAAATCGGGAGAACTCCCGGAAAATCGGGAGATCTGGCAACAGTGCGTTGAACTCAAATGACTCGAGGTCACGCGCCCCGCGGACACGGCTGATACCGCGCGCTTGTGTGCGTGAGACGACCGCGGCGTTGTCAATGTGTGTGTGCGCTTGGCTTGCGCGTACATTGCATTTCGTCAACTTCAAACGCATAATTTGTTAAGAAAATTTTAAAATTTTGATAATGTTTGTTTGGAAGAAAAAATTGTGATGACGCTTAGAATTTGATTATGCAAAAAAGTAGAAAAAAAAATGACACTTTGACCCTCAATATCTCCGGAACCTGTGATTTCCCAGGTATTGTCTAGAAATAAAAAATGATCCCATTGATGGGCAGAATATGAGGTTTTCGTTTTCGTTAAGAGGTCTTTTACACCCTTTATACCTAAAATAATGCATTATTTTCTATTATGTGATTTATTTTAAATGTTAATTTATATTGTTATTGAATTAAAATAATACATTTTTGGAACATTTCTAATTCTAATGATATAACAAACATACTTATCACGTTGAAATCACATTCAACAATAACTTACGTAGAAATCGAATTTAAACATACATATTGCAAAGTACGCCACTCAAGTATCAACATTAATCTGGCGAGCTATACCAAAGTAATGTCAGACAAAATGTAAACATAACCTATGTGCTCGATAATTATTGTTCAAAATTCCACTTTTTCCTATGCAAGCAATTCAAAACAGTATAGGGTTCATCAATGAACACTTAATTTATCGAAAAACAACAAAACAAATAGTTACATACCTGTCATATCAGCAGTTCTTGGGTAAACGTTGAGATCGGTAAGAATGGTTTTGGCCTCTTTTTCTGCCAAACATCGCCTATGAACGTTATAAATAATCTCTCTGCCAGCACTTCGGAAAGTTTTATTTATTTTTTTATTACTTTACGTTAGTTAAGAGCGCGTATCCCAAAAGTTGGCAACGCGGCAACGTCGCAAATAGTTGTCAAATATTTACATGTTTTAATTAATTTGGCAATTTTATTGTATGAAAATAAGAAATATGGCTCTGTAGTGGACTAAAAAATTGATTAGGAAATGCAATAATTAATATCGTAATACCGAATATACAGTGTGTCCGGACATGGACTAGCGATATTCTAAACACTTAAATATAAACTATTTTAAAGTACAGTCACACTCTAGGCTTGGGTCCAATACACTTACCCGCAATGTGGCAGCCATTTTGTTTTTTGGTTGAAATATGCTCTATGTGAGTACAAAAAATATCATATCTCTCGAAAGTTTTAGTCATACTGAGACAAAAATAAGCTTATTTGAAAGGCAATAAATAATATTGTCTACTGTCTGCATTACAAAGCAATGTGTTCACAATTCCAAAACGGTTGAAAAAAAAATGAAAGTCGAAAAAAAAAACGAAATATTATGCGATTCAACTAATAATTGTTAATTACTACAAAAACACCCCAGACACGTTTTAATTTTTTTACCTAATCGACAGATTCTGAGCTAACCTACAATACAACATAAAATTTACAACTGAATGTTTAATACTTTAAGAGTTTGTGTAATCTTTGGAAAAACATACGTTAAAAATACTCAACGTTGCGATGTATTGAGAGAAATAGGTGGTAAAATGAACGTTGAGTATTTTCAACGTAGCGATGTATGTAGGTTTGTGAGACTAATAAAATAAACACTTATTCACAATTATCATGCATTTATTATAAAAAACACAATTGAAAAAGACATAAAAAGGACAATCAGTCGTGAATATTATAAAAATGAACGATAAATCACCTAGAATTAGGACAAATTACCTAATCACCTTACTGTAACACATGATAGTTATAAAAACAGTTCCTTTTGGATACAAAACAAAGTCGTAAGTTACATTTTGTACAATTCACATTTGTATAGCCCGTTTTACAGAACTTGCAACGCCCATAGGATACAAATGTAGGCCAGTGTCCCGTGTTGTCATACCTGACCGAATCAGGAGGTCTTGGAGCACTAGGAGTTTGTATGTGCTGCTTAGCGTTGTCCACTTTTTCTCTCGTTTGTCTAATTCGGTTTTTGTGTAACAGTTCATTTACAATTTGAATTCTAAACTTTTTCAAGCTAAGACATTTTTTGCATCTTGGCTTTCCCTTCTGTATAATAACCAGGCATTGTTTACGCATATGTCAAGAGTTTGGGAGAAAATCGCCATGTACCATCTTTTGGTTTTGAAAGCAGATCTGTACAATGCAATCAGCATATCTGCCAAATCTACACCGCCCATGTGAGCGTTATATTCTTTTACTATTCGAGGACAGTTCACTTCAATCTTGGCTTTACTTTCTTTGCAGTATCTTTGAATTTTCCCCAACGGATAAGAGTCAACAAATGAACTTGCTAGTGTGACCACCTTGTTATCCAACCATTTTACAACAGCTATTTTATTGTTATTGCAGACGACCTGTGCACTTGCACCTCGACCTTTCTTTGACAATTGCTTGTCAGTCAACATTTTAGTTTGACATCTTCGCAAGCGATTGGCTTTTATCGTTCCAAGGCTGAAAATACCGTACTCTTCCCGTAAATGGTGAATTAACTAAAGAAGTAAAAAAGTGATCAAAGTATACTGTTGCCGGCTTCGCTTCTATTGTCTTACAGAGCGCCAACACAACTTTCGCCCCAAGACCTAAACTATTTCCATAGTCCATGAAAGTGTTATTCCGAAAGGTGTCCTCCCCAGCGTAAGGATGAAAATCATATACTAGTCCAGATACACCAGCTCTCACAAATATTTTAAACCCCCATTTTTTGGGTTTTTTCGGTAAGTATTGACGTCTACTGCCTGCCCTAGTACCTTTATAGGGTACCATCATCTCGTCAATATCGTATCTACCTTCTTCCTTAAGTTTTAGGCAATTGCGTCTCACCATTTCTAAAAGTGGCCGGACTTTAAAATAGCGATCATCATTCATGTCCAAGTTGTCCACAAAATGAAGATATTTTCTGATTTTTTCATACATTTTGACCGGCATGATATCTGCGATCAGGGGATATCTTAATTCGCGACTCCAATAATCTTTACATGATGGCATTTGTACTACGCCCATCATAAGAGTTATGGCTAAAAAGTCCCGTATATTATCGTTAGAGATATTTGCGCATTTGGCAGCATTATTTTGTACTGAATATAAGTTTGTATGATGTGTAATCAAATTGATAACATCTTCTGAAAAAAAATTGTAAAAGTAGTCTAAAGGGGACATCGTACTTGAATCAATCGGAACTTCAAGTACAGTTGGTTCTATATGTGCTGCATGTCTAAATTTACCAGTTTTCCATTTGAATAACAACGGTTTTCTCACATACTTTTTTGTTTTCTTAGCAACAATTTTGGGTGTTGTATTCGCTCGCCTCTTAGAGCGTGTCGCTGGAGATATTGTAGAAACTTATGGGGATAAGAGAGATGAAACTTGAGGTGATAAAATAGACGAAACTTGAGGTGATAAAATAGACGAAACTGACTGGAGAACTGGAAGTTGATGTGATGTTATATCTGGAGGGAACATGTTATTCATGACGGGTGTTAATGGAACAGTTTCTTCATCGGATAAGAAAGGCATGGGAGACTCATTTCTAGAACTAACAAGGTCCAAGTCATTTAGTGATGAAGGGTATGACCTGGGTTCGGAGCTAGAATAACAGTTTTCACGTTCTTTCGTCCTGTCTTCAAATATCAACTTCATCGTCAGTACTAGTACTGCTTCCTAGCCGGTGTCGCCGCCTGTTTGGCCGGAGTCGGCTTTACAGAGGGCGGGGGAGGCAGCGCAGCCCCGCCGGGGGGCCTAAGACTGGATGGCCCCGGAGCGGATGCAGCAGCCGCATATGAGGCGCTGCTCGTGCCGCTGGTCGTGCCCGCTACCGCCTTGTTAGCGTCCAAGGGAGGGCGCAGAACAATTCCCTCCAGGACGGAAAACCGCGCCTGGAAGGAAGCCAGCTCTTTCTGAACCAGGTCTAAGACCTGGTTCTCCACCGGCACAGGCTGGCTCTTTCTCTGTGCCCCCCCCGCTTTGAGGCGCCACGTGGGGGCCAGGCTCCCTCAGACTGGCCAGGTCCGCTTGGAGCTTGGCATTCTCCATCTGGAGAAGCTCCATTGCGGCCGTCAGGCGGGCCACGTCTGCGCGCAATTTGGCCATCTCATCCCCCTGTGAGGAGGGAGGGGGAAGCCCCCCAAAATTAGCCTCCGCTGCCGCTATGATAGAGGCGGAAGCCGCCGGTATGGCCCTGAGTTTCAAAGAAACCTTCACCTTCACGGCCACACTCTTTAAGGCGGCTTCCACTTCCTTAGTGAACCTGGCCTTACGCTCCGCCTCGGAGCCGCCAGGTGCACCAGCCTCGTCGCCTGACCCGGGAGCTGTCATACCCGGGTGGCACCCCTCTTCGGCCAGCCTTGCCGACCTCTAGGAGGCAGATAGCCCCCCCCCCCCCCCCCCTCCTGCCTCTGACCCCCCCGCGCTTGCTGGTGGGGATCTTGCGAGCAGAGGCCATCTGCTCCTCTTCGGACGACGACACCCGGTCGCCATCTTGCCTGGGACGCTTCCTGAAGAACTTGCTGCTCTCCGCAGCAGTCCCAGCCCTCCTGTACCTAGAAGGGCAGATTTTTAGCTTTTATTACTCGCCAGAGAGTCTGCAGGTACCCCAGCGAGGATAAGCAGTAGCGACTGATTCGTCCAATAGGCACACCCGTCAGCCATACATCCCCTCGCGCTGCGTCGCCGCTTGGGATTCGGGGTAACTTTTTATAGAGGTTTTCTACCTCGCAGTCCAAAAAAAAAAAAAGTACTAGTACTGCTACTATCTGATGGAGCATTCTCTGGAGGAACTAGTGCCATAATTTTGCGTGTTCTTTGCCATATTGGCTTAATCTGAAGCAAGCAAAAAAAAAAACATGCAAACCACACCCATAGCATGACAAATCACCAATATATATAATAAAATGTGTTAATATAAATACATGCTATTTAAATCATTAGCAAAGCCGCAATGTTGAACATGCTCAACATGCATTTTACGAAGTACTTTACTGATTACCTCGCAACGTTGAGAATATTCAACATATCACTTTATGAACTCTGTGCTCGCAAGTTAGTCAATAAAATGTAGTTATTTGTAATCATAATAATAAAATGGCTTTCTAAAAATAAAATACCGATGTCCACTATCAGAAAAAACTCTTAAAAATATTACATATATAGAGAATAAAATTACCTTTAATCCGCGGAGTCGCTGCGACCGTGACGCGATTTTGCACAAAACTGACGTAAAATGCGTTGCGAAATGTCAAACTTTTTCTTTTGACAATTGCGTTTAGTTATTCATTGTGGGCATTTAATAAAAAACCGGCCAAGAGCGTGTCGGGCCACGCTCACTGTAGGGTTCCGTAGCTTCCCAGACCATTAAAAATACCAACATTTTTCGTCAGCAAAAATAACTTTGTTTTTCATAGTATTTGTATGAAAAACAAAGTTATCATTTGCGTTTTTTTGAAAAAGTGCTATATAACTCAAAAACTATTCAACTCATCAAGTTGAAAATAATTTTCCTAGAAAGTTCATATAAAGGTCTACTTCTGTGATTTTTTTCATATTTTTTAAACTTATGGTTCAAAAGTTAGAGGGGGGGGGGACACATTGTTTTTGACTTTCGGAGCGATTATTTCCTAAAATATTAATATTATCAAAAAATGATTTTAGAAAACCCCTATTCATTTTTAAATACCTATCCAACAATATATCACACGTCAGGGTCAAAATTAAAAAAAAAATCGCTCCCCACTTTACGTCTGGGGGAGGTACCCTAATAAAAATGTTTTTTTAAATTTTTATTTTTGCACTTTGTCGGCATGATTGATATACATATTGGTACCAAATTTCAGCTTTCTGGTGCTAACGGTCACTGAGATTATCCGCGGACAGACAGACAGACAGACATGGCGAAACTATAAGGGTTCCGTTTTTTGCCATTTGGCTACGGAACCCTAAAAACTTATAAAAAGTAACTAATTTTTGATCAACATTTTTTTAAAGTGAACGTTGAGCCGGCTTGTCGTTGCGAGCTAAAGGGTAAGCAATGTTTTGTATTTGGCTTGGAAGCCTGCAGCAGTTGGCATTATATTGCTGTGCACGTATTGCTCCAAACAAATTCTCAAGAGGGTCCTGATTGAAATGCCTCAGTAAAACACAGAGAGAGAAACAACTCAGAGAACTCAACTCGGGGAACTCAGAGAATTTACCCCTAACTTGTACATATGTGCACATAACATTTTGAACCCCTCTATTGTTTTGATCCATCTGGAGAGTGTTGGCACCACAGAAGCTTTGCCGTTTTTGTCCACATATGACATTGTTTTTTAGTATGGGGATGCTTTCCCACCATAATTTGTGGTGAGGTGATGTGGGAGTTACAGCTGCTCTGTAAATTTTGCCTCCCCTCGGTCTACTAAAACTTTTGCCGATTCTGGTAGCATGCCTATCTGAAAAAGAAAAGTCATCATTTAAATAATAAAATAAGGAAGGTGACCAGAGACAGACAAAAACAACATAATAAACTATGTGGTGACTTGAAGTTTGTTTTGTGTAGGTATAGAAATATAGTAAATAACCCGTCTGCCAAAAAACCAAGGGCTGTAGCAACAGTACCGCTGAAAACATGGGTGCATTGTTGGACCCTCATCTTGGGTATTAGGTGTGGCAGCACATGTTGTTGCGTCAAATTCGGTACTTGCCGCACTCCTCTATATCCTGGGCTTTTCTGTTGTAGCTTTACAATATGTTCCCATTTGACTACACATTTTTTATTCTTTATGACATATGTTAAGTTTTTACTCAGCATATTATTTCTAATACCTTTCATAAGGTCATAGAGCGCAATATTTTTTTGGCCCCCAATTATAAATTGGTCCCTGGGTATTCTTCACATTTTCTTAAATAGTTAGCTCTAGTGTCTTTTAATAAAGAATCAATTGCAGCGATGTTTGTCGCACCTTGATCGCAAACTGTTGCCACCACCTTAAGTCCACAGTCTTGCAGATTTTTATTACATCCACTGAGGTACTTTCAGCGCAGAAAATGTATTGTACTGGCTGTTTATATTTTTTTTCATAACACCCCTCACCATAAATACTAACATGATCTGCTAGCTGAGGTATTCTTGATTCACCATCATCCACAAAGCCTATTATTGTATCATCTGTCATCTCACCATGTGCTGCAATAGCCATCTCATCGAATACCACGGTGCAAAACTTGTGAGATTCTGGAATTTTATCCACTCTTTTCTTTCAATTGTCGAACATGAAGGATATCACCCAGATTGGGCTATTTTCATAAGAGCCGGCCAACCAAAATAAACTTATTATTCGGATAGAGCATAATATAACAAATATTTTTTATTATTACACCAAAGTCGTAAGTCAATTCACCGAGAAGTTATTCAACCAAAAATATCTGAGATCACCCAGATTGGGGTATTTTTTTTTGACGGCCTACTAAAATAAATTAAATAACTACATAGAGCCTATGAATATAAACATTTTTATTATACTACTCAACTTCTATACCCAAGATTTAAATAAATAATAATGATCACTATAATGTAAGCTGGTCGATGAAGACGAGCATCAAGAGAGATCTACCGATGTCCTTGAAGCCCAAATTAGTCGATGTGTTTTTCCTGCCCGTTCTAAACAACGGAGTTCAGACTTACTGAATTTTCTTACAACCAGAAGAAGGAATTGTTTTTGTTCTTCATCTGTGGTAATTAATTTATTAAATTCTTCCATCAATGCTACACCGCGTTCCGCAATGTCATTCACTACTCTCATATAACGTACAAGATTCTTTGGAAGCTTTATAGTCTTCATCTTCTTCCCAAAGACGAGGTTCTTTTTTCAAAAATGTAGACGGAATTCCTAGGGTTTAAAAAAATCTTAATGTGTTGCTGGTCACGAAATCCTCAATATTTTTTTCTTCGACATGACTAAGATCCAAGGTGATTCGCGTCTGAACCCTCCTCATTCAGTGCAAACACCATTTTTTGTTTGCTTTCAAGAGAAACTTCGTCATCAAAAAAAGCAAGCGCTACAAGTTCTTCGGACAGATCCCACAAATGCCCCAGAAACTTCGTTAGAGCTTTTTTGGACATAGCTTTGTTTATATTTTCAAACGTTTTCAGATTTTTTAACAGACACAAGTCATTCCTAGGTGCTGAAGTTGTCACGGGAGCTTGGAACCAGCACCTTACATAAATCGTAACGACGAAAAAGCAAATTTCAGTAATTGCTTTAAGTTCTGTTTTTGTCAGTTTAAACTGGTCTCTGAATATAATAAGCTTAAGGCAATAAATTGCTTTTGCCATCCATCGTGCGCGATGAAGACCTGCTGGAGCTCTGAATGATATTCCTTTATTAGGAACACCTCCCAAAAATATGATTGTAAGTGTCAAAAGTTCCTTGTAATCGTCACGTGGCTGATAATCATTTAGCTGCTCTTCAGCAAATGAAATTGCGCTGCCGGCTATATTTTCTACATATCTTAAAGTGTCAGGATCTGAAGAAGCTATACTGAACTTAGTTTGGCCAATGTTAGGCCAAGCAGATATAAATCGTTTGAAGATCAATATTTCTGGTCCACTTGATGGACCTAGTGCTTGAACTACGATTGCTTCTAGCAGTATTTCCATTATATGGTGACGACAAGCCAACCAAAGAGCATCTTTTTCCATCTTTTGCTCTAATAAAATGCAAGCGCCTGCTCTTAATCCAGTGTTGACTGCAGTAGTGTCAAAGCAAAAGCATTTTATTTTGTCACACAGGTTCCAAGAAAGAATAGTATCACAGCGTAATTGTTACTAGTTTGTTTCCTATCTCAAGGCATGACTGGTGCGTGCGAGAGGGAGAGGGGTGGGTATGAGTGTCATTATACGGAATAATGTGATAACGAGTTGCATTAGTAAGTTTTGTCATGTATTAATTATGAATATAGCTATTTTATGCATTAAGCTTTAAGATATAATTATCATAGTTTTTCAAACTTTGACACGAGGTAGCGACCCCTAAAAACCTATCTAAAGAATAAATAAAAAATACAGGTTCGTTTTTTAGCTTATAAAAGCGAATGGCGGGCTGACGCAATAATTTTTCAAAAGTCGAAAAATAAGAAGCACCCTACTACTGGGTATGTCTATTAACTAAATGCATATAAAGTTTTATTTATTTTTAGGAACGGATACCCACTACAGTCATGGCTCATGACTCCCATTATGGTGCCAACTACTGAAGCGGAGGCTCCATATATTGAGTGCCACTCAAGCGCAAGAAATTTGGTGGAAATGTGTAATTATTAAAATTATTCTGGCATGTTGCACCCTGTACAATTGGAAACATTTGATTGTAAGTGTTTGATTTGATTTCTACGTAATTCTTCTGTTTTATTGGTTTGCAAAATAAGAAATCTAATTAAGTGTATCTTTGCAGATGAAGAAGATATCAATGTCACCGAGGATAGCGAGCAGAGTGCTATTGCGGAGGATACCTGCCTAGATTTCCTTGCTGAAGCGTGGGAAATCCGGCAATCACTTGTCAATTCTTTTAATTAAATGAAACATTTTATTTCTTTAGTGGTAAAATTTTTATTTTCTCCTTGAACCTTAACAAATAAGAGTAGCGATTATGAATCACAAAATTGAAACCGCATATTTAATACATGTTTCTGGATAACATGCGTTGAATGTCATTGAGATCTGCCCCTGCCGGTCCTCCACTAGTAGCCCTGATGGAATCCCTCGCCTTTCTTGCCTTTGTTTTCACTTTTGTCACCCACACACTCCAAATCTGTTGAAAAAAATAAGTTTAGAACACATGAAAATTATGCATGTACTGGGTGGCGCAAAAGTAATGACCCTATTTGGTTCAGCAATAATTTTTTTTCTAAATTAGAAAACTAGTTTTAGGTTTGTTTATATGTATATTTGTGCCATTAAATTTCGTACCATTAGGATTTAAAGATGATGTCTTTTAAATGGTGACCTCCAGAGTTGAAGCACATTTGAGCCCTATTTATGACATTTTGCATGACTTGCCGTAACACTTCCTGCGATATGTTCCTTATTTCTTGATGAATGTTTTCTTTTAGAGCTGCAAGAGTCTGTGGCTTGTTCACATACACCCGAGATTTCAAAAAACCCCAAAGAAAGAAGTCTGGACTGGTCAGATCGGGTGATCTTGCAGGCCAAGGCAAATCGCCAAAACGAGAGATAACACGGCCTGGAAAAGCGTCCCTCACTAAGTCCATAGTGTCGCGCGCTGTGTGTGCCGTGGCGCCGTCTTGTTGAAACCAGATGTGCTCCAGCCTCAAGTCGTCCAAACTGGGTATCAAAAACTCACGTAGCATGGTTCTGTAGCGTTCTCCAGTGACAGTTACCGCATTGCCTCCAGCGTCTTCGAAAAAGTAGGGTCCGATCACTCTTTCAACACAGATGCCACACCATACAGTAACTTTTAGTGGGTGTAAAGGTGTTTCTTGAATAATGCGCGGATTATCAGTGCCCCAGAACCGAGTATTCTGCTTATTGACTTGCCCTGAGAGATGGAAATGCGCTTCGTCACTCATAACCAATTTTGAAGAAAAATCATCCTCTTCAAGGTTGAGGTTTATGACGCGCTGGCTGTATTCTAGACGAGCACGGTGGTCAGTAGGCAGCAGCTGATGAGTGATTTGAGTTTTATACGGGAACATCTTCAAGTCTTTCACCAAAATACGCTGCAGGGTTCGTCTGGAAATGCCCAATTGCGTGGCACGTCGCCTCGTTGATGTTTCTGCACACACGTTCGTGTGTAAATAGGTTTTATAGTGTACTCACACAGGTAGAATATAATATACTTATCTACTACATCACACCTCCCACGGTATTTAAAAAAAAAAGAAAAGATAACAATTATAAGTTTTTTTTTTTTTTTTGCATTGCATTTAGTTAGACATTAGCATTACAAAGGATACATTTTGAAAATACATTTTAGTACATAGTGCGTAATCTATAAAACTAATTACAAGCTTACGTCATTTGTATTGTCTTATCAACTCATTCATGCGAGCATAATTATAACAATAACATTGGCTGTAATACGAATAAGTACCTACTTATAACTATCCAGTGCATCATAAGTTAGTTAACACATTATTATGTTCGCTACAATTCAGAACATCTGTTTAATTTGCAATAGTCAGTTACCTGTTTTGGTACCTTCGTTATAATTAGCAATTAATCATATATGATACAACTTCGTTCGATTCTTATGAATTATATCTGATTTCCCGTTTATATTTACCTCAACGTTAGGCGACAAGTCTTGAATGACCTTGTATGGTCCAGTATAAAGGTTTGTGAGTTTATTACCAGTTTCACTTTTGATCAGTATACTATCGCCCTTTTTGTATTTTGTGGGCCTTATGTGTTCACAGGTGCTTAAACAGGTTGCATGACAAACTCCACAAAAAAGGTGATATTCAAAAATGTAGCGTTATTGAAACGCTGCAACGCATACTGTCAGTTCTTCGTTTTTCTTGTCTTTTTCTTTTTCTAATCGTGATAGCCTTTTCTCTTCATGATGTTTTTCATAAGCATCCTTTTTAGCTTCTTTTTCTTCGGGTGATGAATTTTTAAACGCTTCGCATACGTCACACATATCTTTTTTTGGTGTAAAAAATGATATGTTGTGCTCTTGAGTAAAAATCCGATAGAACATTACATAGTTGATGAAAGGAACTTTCTTTTCCTAACAGATTTCGACGTAATCGTGGTGCAGATCAGCAATGGTTTTGCTTCCATCAATGAAGGTTCTTCTTGAATAGGCTCGAGTATAGTGAGATTCAATTTTAGGTATTGAATCTATGAACTGCTTGGCTCCTTCTTTAATATTATCGTCAATTTTTGGCTGCTTTCCATGTCGTCCACGGTTATCTGTCATCAATGATTGTTATTGGGCGATTATTGATACAAAGCGTATTTTTGAAAAACATCTTGCACACTCTATATTTTTTCCCCTTCGAAATCAAATAAAAAGCATTATTAGTTCGCTTTGGTTTAATAACTTGTCCGTCATCATCGAGTTTGACATAACGATTTGCTGGAATGGCTTCTTCAACGGACGCGGCAATGAAACTCCATTGCTTCTCGATCTCTCCTAAATTCCAGTAATCTTTCAGTATTTCACGGCGTTGCTCTTCGGAAAAATTATTTTGACACTTGAAATTGCAGGTTTCCTTACAGGTTTCTCTTAGTTGACGGGGCGGAACAGTTTTTTGTGATGCTTTTGATTCGTAGGACTGTCCTGCATTTCTTAACTGTTTAGTAATGTTTTTTATCCATTTTTCTTTATTCAGTGGTCTTTTTTTTCCTTTTTTTGTAGGTGTAGGGTCTTCATTTGTGCTAATCTGTACATCTGCAGGCGGTAGTTGATTTTCGTGCAATGGTTTTTTTAGCAGGTGTTGTTTCTTCAATGGTGCTCACCGGTACGTCTGCAGTCGGATATCTATTTTCAGATACAAATGTTGGTGTTTCTCTTCCTGTGGGCACGATGCTTGCAATGGCATCCAGCATTTCTTGTCTCATTCTATCGTCATTTCCTGTCATTATTTGTTTAGCTGTGTTATCTATTTCTTCATTTAAAATCGTATTTTGTATTATATTTGTTGTGTTCCTGTTTTTTTGTTTGTCATCAGTCTGTGTAGTACGTATATCAGTCTTATTAGGATTTTCGTTGTCGTCCATAATTATATCTTCATCTTCACCTTCACTAGAACTCTCAATTCTTCGTTGATCTTGAACTAATTTGTAGTCAGGATCCTTCACTGAGTCGTCAGAGTCTGCAGCAAAAGTTCATTTTAATTTTTTATTATTACAATACTGGGGCATAGCATAGCGTTATTTTTAAAATACAGAAACCAACAATTATCATCATAGAGAGAGAAAGAGAGAACACTTTATTGTATACACCAGGAAATCATCATACATCATACTCGTTCTTAAATTTCATAAATTTCCTATTGTTTTGATGCATTCCTAGTAAATAATAATATTGTTGCTCATTGCGATTCCCACAAACCTGCTCTTTGAAAAAAATACTATACTTCGTGATTTATTAAACTACACTTCGTGTTTTTTTTTCAGAGTCTGCAGCAAAAGTTCATTTTAATTTTTTATTATTACAATACTGGGGCATAGCATAGCGTTATTTTTAAAATACAGAAACCAACAATTATCATCATAGAGAGAGAGAGAGAACACTTTATTGTATACACCAGGAAATCATCATACATCATACTCGTTCTTAAATTTCATAAATTTATTATGGTTTTGATGCATTCCTAGTAAATAATAATATTGTTGCTCATTGCGATTCCCACAAACCTGCTCTTTGAAAAAAATACTATACTTCGTGATTTATTAAATGAAACTTATTTATGTGCACTGTGAATAAAAATACTGCTATATTGTTATTATAAGTGAACATACCTTCAATAATTGATGGTATTGATGATGAAGAATTGCTGCTGCTCAAAGAATTAGTCGAGTCGCAACGAGGCCGGTTACATTGCAGTTGTTTTTCTTCTGGTGCTGATTCACATGCAAAAAAATAAATAAATTGTTTAATTCATTAACTGTATTTCGAGAATCGATACTTACTTATTATCTTTTAATTTTTCTAACTTACGTGAATGTTCATTAATTCCTCGGACAAGATTTACAATCTTCCTAGACCGTGATTCCATCTGAAAAATAAATTGTAATTAGACAATGTTTTTATCATTTATAATGCATTTCTTATGAGCTATTCGTTGTAAAAATTTACTATTATTATAAAGAATGTGTTAACTTGAGATAACCAACATTAAGACCAAACATTTTGTATTTTTATTATCAACTGTAACGGAACATCTTAAATTAACCAACAACAAAACATTGTTTATTTCAGCAACAACGGTACAATCCTATGTAAACCATAGCATGCGCATTACAACAAATTTGATAAATAACAATAAAAACCGAAACTGTGCTGATGACCAAAACAGCATGTTAAGCAATTTTAAGACTTTCCTATCACAAAAACAACCTGAAACCGGAAAAGAAGAAGAAACTTCATCATTAAGCATTGATGATGGTGATTCTTTTCCAGTCGATAGTGACCTTGAGCCCCTGGAACACTTAGATAACATACCTCAGTGTTCGGGTGACATGCAAGCCTGTGCTTACGTATGCGGGTTTATTGTGAGAGTAATCAATTTAGATTGCGTTCTGTGCAAAAAACTATTTCTGTCTGACCCAAACACTGAGGTATGCCATATCTTCACATCATTCAAAGAATATAACAGCGAAAAATGCAGTTTGAAATACGTACAAACTGAATTTGTCAAATTTGTTGAAAATGCTGCTACTTTAATAAATGAATTTTTAGCAAAAAAATCTCATGAAAAAAATATTAAAATGAAATTATCAAAATTATGCGAAAAAATACCAACCAACTGCCTGAAGGGATGTGAAATGCATGATGATATAAATATAAAAAAAAAATAAACACCACAATTATTATTTGCATCAAAAGATTTTGCATAACAAGGAACAGATGGTTTATTGATGAAGCTTCAAAGCAATCACTAGCAAGAAAAATAAAAAATTTAAAACATACTTAATTAATGATTAATTAATTAATAATTATTATATACCTACTATTAAAATGTTGTAGATATCAAGTCCTCTCGTATTTGTATGTAAAGGCACTTTTTCATTTACACCGCCGTTCTACACCTTTAATAAAGTAAAAAATTAATTAATTCGTTTTATTTATGGTATCCTATGAGATTGAGTTGATTGAGTTGGTACTTAATGCTTTAATTGCGTAAACCCCAGAACAAATAACTTTTGTTGTGGGATTTTTGGAAATCTGCGAACAAAAAGTCAGTTTCCGATAAAATTAGGAGTCATATTGTTTAACCTCTTTAATCCGTGATCAAGTTGCATAATTAGGACACTATGGGTAGATAATTTATTCTAGTGTCTTCTAATATTGCATCTTTTACTTGGAAACGTGAGAACATTTCACAGATTTCCAAAAATTCCGTAATAAAAGTTATTTGTTCTGGGGTACTAGATGTTTCGAATGGTGGTGCCTATTTTTTCAAATTTACCCGCGGTTACTCATTAGTTTAACTGCGAATCGTTTGAAGCGCTAGTGAGCCGTGTAGGCGTTCATAATGTATGAACCAATCGTTCGTCTCTTTAGAGTATATTTATTTATTTAACACTTCAAGCACATAGTACAGAGGCGGACTTAATGCCATAGGCATTCTCTACCAGTCAACATTTGGGTGATGCAGAGACAAGCAGTGGTAGGTGTACATCTGAAAATAATTATATTAATATCAAGGTAAACTACAAGGATATATAAAATACTATAAATAAATATCAAAATATATGGTCAGTATATAGTAGTGTATATCTGTGGTCAGTTGTCGCCGCTCGCTTGAGGAGGAAAGTGCTGCCCGATTGCGGCAAAAACGTTACAGCTTACGGTGTCACGGTTTTGATGAAAGGTAAATACAGCTTTTTGTTTTTTTAGTGATTTATTTTTGCAGCTATACCGGGACATTTTGTATGTGGGTCATTATTGTATTTAAAATATTAATAGTTTTTAGTGCTGCTACAAACTGCACTGATGTGGGATTTGGATTTGATCCACAATTATTTCTTACGCATCCAAAGCAATTTTCCAGTGGGTCTTGATTTTAGTCTGCGCGGCGACAAAGTTTTTACCTGGTACTTTTTTAAATTATTATATAGGTAACCCCATCACAAGTATCCTTATAACTTAACGGGGCTGCCTCAATTTTGTGCTGTAGAACAATTGTATGAGAAACAATAAAAACTTTTTTTTTTTTTTATATATTCTTTCTATGGCACATAGTGTCCTCAACCAGCCATCTTGTGAGGGAGGCCTGGATCTGGCCCTCAAAAATTTCATTTCTTTGAAAATTCTTTTCATTTTCCCAAATATTTCGGAATGGAGGCTGGTTGAGGATGGTTGGTCAGCTTCATGGCTTTCCCCTCTTTCTGTCTGGTGTGTCCCCATTGACAGCGTCAAATAACTGATCCATATTGGCTACCACGGTGCCTGTTGAGGCAGCATTTTGCGGTAACTCATCTGAAATTGAAAAAAGAAAACTATACATACTTTCGTGGGGGATGTTTAGCACATAATACACACATTGCAGATGATCTTTCAAAAAAAAAAAAATTCAAAAACAAGTAAAAAAATGTGTATGTTTGTCTACACTAATATTATAAAGAGGAAAACTTTGTTTGTTTGTTTGTTTGGTTGTAATGAATAGGCTTAAAAACTACTGGACCGTTTTTAAAAATTCTTTCACCATTCGAAAGCTACATTATCCACGAGTAACATAGGATATATTTTATCCCCGTACTCCCACGGGAACGGGAACTATGCGGGTGAAACCGCGGGACGTCCGCTAGTCTTTCATGAAATGTAAACTTTCAAGGCTAGAAATTCAACGATGACAAAATTGGGAGGAAGCGCGCGCGCTACCTATGTGGTCACTTAAGAGAACGCCGATGAATTACCAGACCCTGAATGTAATACACTTAATTATTCCGTTTTATATAAGTATATAAAATGAATAATTACAATACTTACTTAGAGCAACTTTGGCATATAATCCAGCTGCAACTGAGTGGCTTAAGACTTGAGCAGCCAACCGAACTTTCATTTTTTGTTTTCCGTTCAGTTGTAGGTGTTGTTGTGTCAATGCTGGAGCATATACAAAGTTTGGGTTATTCTTTTCCAAGTTATATAATTCCTCAATGTGTGACCATTTTGCTATCCCTAGAATAAAATAAATAAAGTCAGTAATAAATAAGCAAAATTTCACAACAATTCATTTTTCATGAATACAATACATCTTGGTCTTTGGTAAATTACCAGTGAAAAAAAAACACCTGTTCTAATGTTTTGTTGGATCCAAGTTCAATGTTACATACAACAGCTGATTTGAAAGTCCCTTTACTATAAGATTTCAGTCCTTTTATATTTTTTCACAGTTGATGTGAAAAGTTGTATAACACGAGTCTAAAGTAGTTTATTTTCATGTATGTCTTTGTTTCTCTCTCAACATTCAGGATTCTTAGTTAGAATCAGCTGCTGAACTCGTGATTCAAAAATAGAATCCTAGTAACTCCGGGATCAAATTCGGCACTTGTAAGGGCTACCGCACACTACAGACAAGACTGTCTTGAGACAGACTTTCGCTATACAAAATATATGAAGATGCGCACACTTGAAACAAAACGTCTCGCAGACAAAACTGTCTCATACCTACAAAAACTGCACAGCGACAAGTCTGACTACCGATGGTCGGCTTCCCTTTTGGATGTACGCGGGCGCGCACATCTACGACAAAACAGTCTAGCGATAGGGCATCGAAAAGTGGCTATTATCAAACCCGGGTTTTCGGTTTCGGGTTTTTTTGTCCAAAACCGGGTACCCGAGTTTTTCGTTTTTTTTTTTCATCAAATGATAAGATGTTTATTTTGCAAATAGGTTTTTTAATTTAATCCGCTGGATGCGAGTCGCATGGGACCGGTCAATGTGGTGACACTCGAGGGAGGCCTATATCCTCAAATGGACGTCTTTCGGCTGAAATGATGATGATGAATGCAATAAGTAGGTAATAATTGGGGTTTCCAGATCAAAGAAGATCTGGAAACCCGCAATTATCACCATTCGGATCAAAAGATGATATAGACGCTTTTCTTCGCGCCCATATCATCTTTTGACCCAGATGCTCCAATACTCCCTTTTCAAAATGAGTGTTGTATTCAGAAATCCTCTATTCAAAATGAGTGTTGTATTCAGAAATCCTCTATTCAAAATGTGTGTTGTATTCAGAATCCTCTGTTCAGAATGAGTGTTGTATTCAGAATCTTCTATTCAAAATGAGAGTTGTATTCAGAAATCCTCTGTTCAAAACCCGCAATTATCACCATTCGGATCAAAAGATGATATAGACGCTTTTCTTCGCGCCCATATCATCTTTTGACCCAGATGCTCCAATACTCCCTTTTCAAAATGAGTGTTGTATTCAGAAATCCTCTATTCAAAAATGAGTGTTGTATTCAGAAATCCTCTATTCAAAATGTGTGTTGTATTCAGAATCCTCTGTTCAGAATGAGTGTTGTATTCAGAATCTTCTATTCAAATGAGAGTTGTATTCAGAAATCCTCTGTTCAAAATCCTCTTTTTCGAAATGAGTGTTCTATTCAGAACCCATTATTCAAATGTATGTTGTAGTGTGTGAGGGTGTGTGTGTGTGTGTGTGTGTGTGTGTGCGTCAAAACGTAGAGAGAGAAAGACCCTTTCAATTTGAAGAAAGACCGAGCAGCAGCGCCAGTAACAGAGTAAACAGCAAAAAACGAGGGACCGACACTTTGTATTCGTACATTAAAAAGCCTGCAAAGGGTTTACGATCGAAAATAATACGGATCCAAATCTTTGATCCCGAAGATATAAAAAGTTCAAAATTATGTGAGTGTAGGGCTAATGTGTGCGCTCAGCATATTGTTGAAAACGTGTTTAGTGATGATGTATATAAGTGTGCAAAAGATATGATAAGTAAAATTCAAAAGAAAATGTAAATATTAGGTATATATTACATATATAAAATAAACAATATCACTGAAGTCTGTCTTTTTAATTACCAGATTAGTCTATTACTAAACATTGCTCATTTATGTACAGACGCCCACAGGTCAAGCTACCCGAAACTGTCAAATTTTCACAATCAACTTTGAACCTTATACTTTAGCGATAAAGTTGAAAATCTAATAAAGAAATTTGACAGATTGTAGTAGCTTGATGTGCTGGCGTCTGTGCCTACCTACTCAGCTGTATATAAATTCATTATTCATTATTATCAACCTTAATTCACATTGACGAATATATAGGTACCTATTTGAGTATAATATATCTGTCCAACTCTTATGAACTTAAGCTTGATTGATTCATATTCAATAGTAGCAATTCTTATATAAATAAACATACATTTGTTTAATTACAGAGGCCTATGATGGGTAGAAACAGAATGGAATGCGCTCAGTTTCCTTTACGGGAATATGTAAACATTCTAACGCACCTAGCAACGCTCACCAGTTGGCTTAGTTATAATCATTAACCATCAATAAATGTATATAACGTCATGTTAGTTATGAGCGATGTCATACTACAAAGTGCATGAACTGGTTCGCTATTTTGTTCTTCAATATACATAAAACAGATGCATAACGGCTCACCTAACATATAGAACAGCATGTAAATGAATATGAACAGCACATAATATTTAATCAAACGAATGCTGTTCGTAAGATCACTCCATTCAAACACAACTTCAACTCCATTCACACACACACACACACACACACACACACACTTTTTTTTTCGTAGTTTTTAAGTTTCAACGAAACGCGAGATTCAAGTTCTTATTACCTCCACGTGTTAGAAGTTGAAATAAAGTACCTACACGAGCGGGCAAACCGCAGCTTTTCTGCTGACTAAACATATAATACATGGAAAAAGATTTTAAATTGCTCGTGTTGCTTCGATCGTAGGTAGAGGTTCCTATAAATCGTTTCTACAATTGCTAGAACATCTACATAATATCCGATTTACAAACGATTTTCTGACTGACTGAGCTACCTAAAAACGCTACGATTTAAACGCTCGTATGCACCATCGCAAATAATCTTTATATGGTAGCATCTTTAGTCGTATTTCATATATATTTTTTGCAAGCATGCAGTTTTACATATTTGGTTAGAATGTCGTGACTTTATAGGCCTATTTAAACGACTCCCGTAACTCTGCAACGCAAATCACTCCTGGACAGAATCAGCGTTCGAGTTTAATTTTATCAAGTGTTAACCTATTCAATCGAATAAACAATGTAAGTACCTACCTGCATAATTATTTCGTTATTATAGTATTCATCTATTCATTCATTACATGTCTTTATATAATTATCTTTTAACCTATTCTTTTTATTTATATAAAAAATATTGATTGGTTGAAATGAATGAATAGAATGAATAGAATAAATTGTTTGTTTAGGTTCAATAATATAATCACAATGTAATCTATTTCTTCATTCGATCTATTGACCTTTTTTTTAAAAAAATAATTCACCGCATCGACTTTTATGAATAATTTCTTCATGTCATCTTGTGTTTAAAAAATTCTGTAACTGTATAAAACGTTATTTACTGATTACTTGTGACTAGGTATCTAGGTAAACTTATATCTATTCACCTATTTCTATTATTCACCATTATTATTATTATTATTTCCTTGTAATTATTTTATCTGTATTTTTGTTCAGGTCGAGACAAACTTGAAGATATTCCAGACAATACATCTGCATATTGTTTAATAATAAACGATCGACTTTTCGAATACAAACCTTTGACTAATATTGTCAGAAAATTATCATGAATGTTATTGTGGACGTCCAAGGGTTTAAGAATGAAGAAAACAAATTTATTCCAAAAGAAATAGCGATATTATATGAAGGACGGATACAAGTACTGCTGATAAAACCACCACAACCATTTTATGACTTGACGAAAAAAGAACGATTACAAGTAGCTTGGATTGAAAAAAACAGGGGAATACATTGGAATGAAGGTTTCGTACCATATTTTAGCTATAAAGCTAACTTTGCAAATTTTTTTAAAAATAAAACTATATTTACAAAAGGTAACGAAAAAGTGTTATGGTTAAAAGATATATTGGAAACTGAACATGTACTTAATTTAGAAAGTAAGCAGTGTCCTAGTATAGTAACGTTGTATAAAAAATATTCTACTTCACCTGATATTGTAAGTTGTATCAATCATACTAATATTTGTGCCTTAAAAAATGTATTTTGTTTAAATAAGTGGTGTATTGAAAATAATATTTTTTAATATTTTTTAAAATTATGTATGAAAAATAAATATTGAGATAACCAACTTTTAGTTTTATTTTTAACACCTGTATTCGTTACATTGCTCATGGGCTTCAATATACATAAAACAGATGCATAACGGTTCACCTAACATATAGAACAGCATGTAAATGAATATGAACAGCACATAATATTTAATCAAACGAATGCTGTTCGTAAGATCACTCCATTCAAACACAACTTCAACTCCATTCACACACACACACACACACACACACACACACACACACACACACACCCTCACACACTACAACATACATTTGAATAATGGGTTCTGAATAGAACACTCATTTCGAAAAAGAGGATTTTGAACAGAGGATTTCTGAATACAACTCTCATTTTGAATAGAAGATTCTGAATACAACACTCATTCTGAACAGAGGATTCTGAATACAACACACATTTTGAATAGAGGATTTCTGAATACAACACTCATTTTGAATAGAGGATTTCTGAATACAACACTCATTTTGAAAAGGGAGTATTGGAGCATCTGGGTCAAAAGATGATATGGGCGCGAAGAAAAGCGTCTATATCATCTTTTGATCCGAATGGTGATAATTGCGGGTTTTGAACAGAGGATTTCTGAATACAACTCTCATTTTGAATAGAAGATTCTGAATACAACACTCATTCTGAACAGAGGATTCTGAATACAACACACATTTTGAATAGAGGATTTCTGAATACAACACTCATTTTGAATAGAGGATTTCTGAATACAACACTCATTTTGAAAAGGGAGTATTGGAGCATCTGGGTCAAAAGATGATATGGGCGCGAAGAAAAGCGTCTATATCATCTTTTGATCCGAATGGTGATAATTGCGGGTTTCCAGATCTTCTTTGATCTGGAAACCCCAATTATTACCTACTGCAATAAATGAAACAAATCAAAACTCAACTTACATTTCTTATAATTGACCCCTTATTTACATCGTTGAATAGTTTTTACTCTCGATAATGATAATAATTTTCGATTAAAAATGTTTCGTTTTACCATTATTGTAAAAAAAGTAGTTTATTTAATATGACTTTTTACTTTATATTGAAAAAAAAATAAAGTAAATAATATAGTACCGAAAGTATACCGAAAGACCCGGTACCAGATTGTTAAAAAAATACCCGGGATTTTCGGTACCGGAATTTCCCGGGAGCATGCCCTATAGTAGACCAAACAGTTTCGTCTCAGGTGTGCGATGTGCCCAAGACAAAACAGTTTTGAGACAGACTTGTCTTTATGAGGCAAGTCTGTCTCAAGACAGTCTTGTCTGTAGTGTGCGGTAGCCCTAACAAACTTCGCTCTTTTGTTGACAAATAACAAAATATGATGTTTACCTGTTTTTTTCTGGTTGTTTATTAGTATATCTTCTGTAAATTCAACATCATGTTTCATGAAATTGTTTCTGAAGCATTTTAACAGATGTGGTGGGTCTAAAACAGTGACGATTTCATGTCCCTCATAGTCGAAGTAGGGTTGTTCAGTTGATGAACCCAACCTGTTTAAGACGCCTGCGGAGCATGCGTATTTCATACAAACGTAATACCAAAATAATTTGTAAATTAAACATATTCCTAAGATAGTGTGTATTTATTCCGATTGAATTACAGATTTTTTTTTATTTTTCCAATAACTTGTTTTAATCAGTGTCCATTCAAAATATATATTTGGGAACCTAGATATTGTGAAATTCAATCGAAATAAACACACAATACCTTAAGGCCAGGTAGACCGAGCAAAGTAGGTATTTAACGCTACCATCCTTTACGCGAAAAGAACCGTGCGCAAACGTCGCCGGCGTGAACTTATTTGAACCCAACGCTGAGCGAAGTGTCACAGTATACGTGTAAGCAGAAGGCTAACTCATTTTTATTAAATTGTCAGCCTGATTTATTATAATAAGTAGTAATAGGCTTGTTAACTGAAAAAATCTAATTAGTCCGTCACTTAGATTATCAAAAAATATTTGACCCGTATTTTTCTTTTGTCACATAAAACAAAATTGACGAAGATACGACGCTTTTAAAATTCCCAATACGTCACTGTTCGGTATGATTCTTAGTGAGTACTGACGTCACGAGCGCCCACTCCCGAGTTTTGATGCGTTTTATCTTTGTCAATATTCGTTGATTTACAAAAACAAAAAAATACGTGTCCATTATTTTCTAATACTATAACTGACGGACTAAATAGATTTGCAATTTATTGATGGTGGAAACAAGCCTATTGTGAATCTAACGTATTATGTAATAATTTAATTTGAATAGATATTGTAAATGCAAAGTGCTGTAAGACATAATTTATTTAATTATTTGAATAAGTTTCTTACATTATTTTTACCCATGTGTAAAAACGCGCTGTGATTGTATGCGTGAAGACGAGTAGAGAAGAAGCGGTACCGTCCGAGACAATAAAGAAGTCGGAAGTGCGTCAGTAAGTCAGACACACACACACTTCCGATTTCTTTATTGTCTCGGACGGTACCGCGCCTGCGCTTACACACACCTTTGCAATGTGTTTGTACCTACACTTGGTGAGCACAAGAAAGCGGTTTTACTTTGTGGGATAAGCTACTGATGTTTTTGTCCGTTATCACATTAGAATCGCTATTGTAAAATGTATTTCTACCACATACTTACAAATTGCAAAAGCTACGACGATAAAATGTTATTTTCGTTGGAAAACTATACAAATACTACAACTTCAAATTACTTATATCTGGCTACTTCCTTGTTTTATTCCCCACAAATAAAAATATAACTTACACTACACACATTACACTGATACTAATATAATATTATACTAAAACTAACAAAATAAACTATATTACTATTATTACATTAAAACTAACAAAATATGCATATTGCTGTAAATCGTTGAAGAATTCCCTCGACTGTCTATGATCTCCATCATCAGACCTGTAATGGCACTTATAACCCATATGGGTGCAAAGTTCTCATCAATAGAAATGAATTAAGTCCAAACACAAGGTAGGTACTGTTAAACGTTGAGGAGTTCCCTCGTCTTCATCATCAGACCTCTAATGACAGTCACTACCCATCTAAGTCTAAAGTTCTCATCAATACAAATTAGTTTACCCCAAACAACAGGTAATTGCTATGAATCGTTGAGGAGTTCCCTCGACAGCCTTTCGGCTCCATCATCAGATCGACTCCAGACCTTCATTAAATAGTAGTACTCTAAAATAATTAATGACCAAATTTACAAACGTACTAGTCGCACTACGATTTTTGAAGGTTCCCCTCGATTTCTCTGGGATATCATCATCAGATTCTAGTTTCCTTATCATGGTACCACCCTTGAGATACTTCCATCCCAACAAAAAAAGAATCATCAAAAATGGTCCATAAACGACGAAGTTAACTGCGAAAACGTCCAATTGAGTAACCTCCTCTTTTTTTAAGTCGGTTAAAAAGTATAAGAACTACCTAATTATTTCTTACACTACGTTCTATGAATAAATTGTTTCGATAAATCAGCAGCGCAGCCGTGCGCAAGCAAAAGCGACATAGGTCCTACCTCGTCAAGGCCCGGCGGGCGACTGAATCCACGTACGCAAGCCGCTTTATTATATACTAATTTATTATTAAAAGGATTAAAGTCTTTTCCAAAACGTAACCACAAATAATTGTTCTATATGTTATTAACTTTGCTTAGATAATTTTTTTTGGAAGTAAAGCTTTCATATACTTCAATAAAAATGAGAAAAACGTAAAAAAATAAGCAAATTAGGCTCCTGTTTGGGATTTATCATGTTTTGAACCACAAAATATCAAAGTAGATATAGTCAATTACAAAATCTATTTTTTTTTTGGCTTAAAACAATCGCTATTTGTTTATTTACTTTTGAATCAAAGTTATGTAAAATCGGCGCACCTGCCCTTAAGAATATGATTGATTTACAAATTATTTTGGTATTACGTTTGTATGAAATACGCATGCTCCGCCGACCCCTTAACGCACGTAAATTGACGCCATCACAGTCAGTCCCGATCACTTCTAGACCAGCCTCAAAACAAGCGCCCAGTACCTGTAAAATAAAATTTTAATTTATTAATATATTGCTGCTGTGACATTTATGTTTGACAATACCATTTTTAGTTATTAATATTATTATAGTATTTGGAACATAAATATATTTTCAAATTCAAGATTATTTATTAATCCAGAAAAGTACATTTCAAATAGTTGTTACTAGCCCCGGACTAGGTGCATTCTAGTACCTGTATTTTGGGGCCTAGTTCTTCCTATAATGCTTCTGTCAGAAACGTACATTATTGTAAAGTGATTAAGTATCTGACAATTTTTATCTATGAAGTTACATTAAACTTAATTGTTATTTTTGTAATACTTTATCTTTAAGCTTTATGTCAGGTTAAGTAAAACAGTTAGTTAAGTAATTTTGTTCTGAAGTTATGAAGTATAGATAGTAGATATATTTCAAGAGCCAAGAACACTGTATTGGTCTGGGATGAGTAATAAATAAATAAACAAAACCTACCTCTTTTATAAGGGCCAACCGTCTGTCAGCTGTAACATTAGACCCTGAAAAATAAAAGGCTATTGGCTGCTTCCATTTTTTTCGCACTCCAATTGTCATAAAAGTCAAGGCTTTGCAAGCTATTTCCGAGGTTCGTCCTTGGCCAGCGTGGTCCTGGTAACCATCAATTTGGTCCTGTCTTGTATTCCAAGATATGCTTTTCCTTATACTCATTTCGTCAAAAGCCAATATGCATAAATTATCTTGAACAGTCCTTTTTTGCGTAATGTCTTTTATTGTGTTTATTATTTGGCTGTTTTTGCCACACTCCAGTGGAATTTTGTTTAAAAGTGCCTTTAATGAGCTGATGCTAGGCAAGCAAAATAGTCTCCTTAGTAGGCGGTAACATGAGTTGGACTTTTTAAATAAGCTCAAAGCTAAAACTTTGTCATCTAATGACCACCTTCGCCCTGATAATTTCCTCGAGGTGTTTTTTAGTTGGCTTTGCAGCAGTAAATAAAAAGGGCTCGTCATTTGTCTCTGCATAATTTCATTTACTGCCTCATTGGAATGTAATGCGTCTAAAATATTCCTTTTACATTTCTTCGTACTCTTAAGCTTTCTGCGTAATCTTACAATTTCTGACAAGTTTTTCCTGCATCTTTTGTACATTTTTTGCTTTCTTGGTGTTAATTCAGCTAATGACTTAGCACCTATTTCTTCAATAATACCTTTGAGTGGTTCCCGTAAAAAAAGGTAACATTGTTTTAATATGTATAGTCTATTTCACCCCCTTTGGGGTGGAATTTCCAAGAATCCAACAACATCAACATCGTATGTGTGTGTGTGTGTGTGTGTGTGTAGTGTGGGGCTGTGCGTTGTGTTAAAGTCTTGTTATTTTATTATATGAAGGAAAACTGCTCGAATTTCCATGAGATAGCACTATGAGACAGCCATGTTGTTGACATCCTTAGTAACTTGAACTTATACATTTTTAAGAATAGTTACCTTGCACAACTTTGGGCTAAGAGGATTGTTCTCATTGTTGGATTCTTCTGCAGATTTAGAACACTGAGGTATACTAGCTTGAACTTCCGGGTCCAACTGAAATGAAAGCAATATTTGATAATCGAATATTATGTCATGGCCCGATTAGATCTTAGAATTAACATAGACGTAAACATAGAACAACATAGAAGTATGTTATTAGTCCAATACTATTAAAATGATTGAATTACCTTGATTAATTTAAGACCTTGAGGATTGATTTCTGTCAAAGGTTCTGCTTCTGCAGGGCATTGAGATGTTCTAGGTCTATCTTCTGGATTCATCTGAAATAAGTGTAATTTTGCTTAAAATAAGCATTTCACTAAGAAATTGTTACACAAAGGCCTTGCCTTACAACACAGTCTTAATGCGATGCCTTTTCAACAATCTTTGTGTAAAATGGTATTTTATACTCACTTGAGTGTCTTGTAAGTTCATTGGTGGATTGCTCATCTTTTCGCGTACTTGGGCTAAGATTTTTTGATCCTCATACGGAATGGCGAACTTATTTAATCGAATTCTTTCATTGGTGGTATATGCAGAATCGTCAAAATGTTTTGAACATAATACTTTGTTTTGCTTGTACAGCTTGTCTAATGATTGGTCGGATGACCAGTCACCATCAGGAAAACAAAACATTGCCCAAACTTTTGCTCTGAAACAAAAAATGTTAAGTAAATAACATTAAATAGCAAAAAAGTCGTTCTCAGTGATTAATGTTTGCTTACTTCAGAGGGCCATGTACGGATGGAAGAGGAAATCTATGGAAGGACAAACCAGGGTTGTCTTTTGAACTTATGCCACACTTGGCACAGGTCACATTCCTTTTTCCAACCATGATGTGTGTCTTTATCACTTAGCCTGTCTGCTAGTCCAGTAGCTCTTCTGTGGCTATTATTTAACCTAAGAACTTCGTCCAATAATCGTCTAAATTGATGTTTAGACATATTAAGCCAATAATAAATTAAGTGATCATCGCTGTCTTCAATATTTTCAAAATCAATATTATTACCTATCTGTTTTTTTTACTATGATGGCAAATCTTCAATGAATGCTGCGGTGAAGGTATGGTTTTCATTTTCTACAGTTAAACTATCCCATGTTTCTAAGGTGAAAGTTACAGATTCGGCAGTTTTGAGGAGGAACATAAAAAGATAAATCACATAACAATCTCACACCAGTTGATGTAGCAATGTGCAAATTTTCTCAGTTCCGTTGCAGTCTGGAAAAATACAACGTCTTTCTGTATTTGCAGCCCTTGTGTAACTTGGTAGAATTATTTCTGAATCATTATAGTCGCAACTAGGGCATGACATTATCCGCTCATTTTAGTATTCGGATACTTCCATAACGTTATCCGGATACTGTAGTAATATTATTACGTACTAACCGACTGAACGTCCTCAATGGTTGACATTTTGTCTGTACATCAATTTTAGGTCAAATCTTCATCACATCCATTATTAGTTTAAGCTTTATTGTTTCACGTTGCTCTTTTATTGCCATCCTTTCATTTAGTTTCATTGTAGATATCGTTTTACTGTAACAATTACGAGTTTATCATTTTCATTTTCATACTACACTATACTCACAAATTGCTCACAGATGATGCGCAACATTATTTACTACACTATCCACGCACCAGAACCTTTAATTCCATCGTATTTCTTCATGTTTTTGCTAACTTTGTGTTTATTAATTCTTTGACATTTTATTGTCAATAATCTGGTCGTCATAGTTACCTTTTAATCGTTCGTGGTTTTCTTTGTGGCCATCCACCGTTTTTGTCTTAAAAGCCAGATAATCGTTCTGGCCTTCTACTTTACACACTCTTTTCGTCTAATTTTCAAACATTTTGCAAATTCCACTTTTGATTTCGAAATCGGCTATATAAGACAGGGCCGCTCTAGACATTCATTCATTTCATCGCTAGCTTTCGAGCGAAGAAAATTATATAGGCCTTGTCCCGGGGCCGACTGCTCCGGGACTCAAGAAAAGACCTCAAACCTCTTGACTTCTCCACCAGTCACCTCAACTAAAACCTGCCTCTGCACTGGGCTTCAGAGGAGGACTGCTGCATCTGCTGTCAACCTTCATCCGGGGCTGGAGTCCTGTGCTGCGAAGCCTGCCTACTGCTGTCAACCTTCATCCGGGGCTGGAGTCCTGTGCTGCGAAGCCAGCCTACTGCTGTCAACCTTCATCCGGGGCTGAAGTCCTGTGCTGTGAAGCCAGCCTACTGCTGTCAACCTTCATCCGGGGCTGGAGTCAGCGGTTGGACCGTTTTTGGCTGACTCGCCCCGGACTGCCGTCGACCCTCTCCTGCGACCCTCTCCTGCTCGTCTTCATCCCGTGATCATCCCTTCACTCCATCCTCATCTTCACTATCATCTTCATTTTGTTACTTTCAGATTTTATTACTAAAATAAATTGTATTACGTTTATCCTCATTTTTTTTATTTATTCTATTTTTTTCTTCATATCTGTCGCTTCACGACAGTTTGGCGCCCAATTGTCTTCAGGTTCTACACTTCTACATAACACTACACATTTCCATCATCACAAAATTCTAAAGAAAACACTTTGTCTAGTGTCCATAAATCAGAGGGAAAATAAGTACCCATTTTAAAAACATTATTTCTGGTGGTCATACACGTAATACTTTTAAGATTGTGGTATCTTACCTTTACATAGTGTGACTCATTATATAAACTAAAGAGGTCATTACTCTTCACTAAACCTTAAAACCTTTATACAGACTTGGTTTATAAAAATTGTTTCTGTTTCACCTTAACTACAATTTTCCTCTGATTTAATATAAACCTTTTTGGCAGTCTCTCTTGGCAACTTCACTTTAGATCATTAGTTCATTGTCATACTACAGACATCATTAAACATTTTCATATAGCTATCATTGTAATTATTTTTTCTTTTGGAAGGAAAATAATTTTTCTTTAATCTTTTACTAACTTAATACTTCTAATTTTTTTTCTTCTAGAAGGAAACAAGGTATTTTCTTTGAAACTTATCTTTATTTTACCAATATGTATAGAACAATTAAGTTTGAATTTCTTAATAAACCTGAACTCGAATACGAAATTAAGATCAGACTTGAGGAACCAGTAGACACTGTCGTACGGTTAAGAAAGCAAATTCTTCGACTTTCTTCTATTACCTCCTCGGAGGAAATTTTAATCTCACCAATTCCAATTGAGGAAGAGCTCCCTCAAATTAATACCACTATTAATTACTTAGACTTAAAAGTAGATAAACTTCTACACGGTGATTCCAAATACACTCGTCTTATAGAAACTTATCTTAATCATTTATTTTTTAGACTCGAGCGTATAGACGTTGACGTACTGAACTCTGAACAGAAAATTGAGTTTGACGCTTTACGGTCCAAATTTGATAGCCTCAACAACAAATTTGAACCATTCACTTTTCTTCCAGCGGAAAATACTTCCCCTCCTCTCTACGATTTACCTACCTCTCATGACAACTCGGGAACTCCTCCTTCAAATATCCCTCCGTCACAGACCATTCTTGAGGCCCTCCTTCAACAAATTAACTCTACAGTTCCTCCTCAACAAGTGAAGCCTCATATTTTTAAAGATTTAAAAAGATACACTTATAATGGAAAGTCATGTCCTAGGTCGTTCCTTCAAAAACTAGAAGAATATTGCATTTCACGTAGCTTTGACAAAAAACTTTTGATTAATCAAGCGTACGAAATTTTTACAGACAATGCTTTACACTGGTTTAGATTTCAGATTAATTGTAATCCAAATCTGACCTGGCATGAAACTTCTGAGCTTCTTATAAAAGATTTTGGTGTTTTCGATTACGATTACAAATTACTAGAAGACATCAGAAAGCGAACTCAAGGTCTGGACGAAACTATATCGGTCTACATTTCAATTATGTCCGGAATGTTTTCACGCTTGACTAAAAAATTGTCTGAGTCAGAACAATTAGAGATTTTACTGAGGAATATCAGACCGTGCTTTTCAGTTTTTGTGGCATTAAGAGATTGTACTACTATTGACTCTCTCTTAGCTGTTTGCCAGATTTACGAAAAATTCTTGGACAAAGATAAAAACTTTAAAGAACCATCTTTGCAACAAAATACTTTAACAGCTGAATTTAGCTACAAACCTCGTATACCAGTTACTAATTCTTCCTCTGTAAATTTTCAGAAACCTCCTCCTCAGTACCTCCAAAAACCAAAACAAATTAACACTCTGACTCGATCTGATCCTCCTCAACAGAGTAGCTTTTGCGTTCGTTGTCGTGTGCATGGACACACCTTAAACACTTGTAAGAAACCTCACTTCATTATTTGCTTCAAATGTGGTTTGAAGGACTTTAAAACTGCTGATTGCCCTAAATGCAATCCTAAGCCTGGTACTAGCTCAAAAAACTAACAACTGACTTGAAAAGTGAAAATTTCGACGTTAATGATTGGAATAATTGGATCAAAACTCTTAAAAATTTCTTTTCTTACTACAAAATTTCTTCAACCCTTTACTCTAATGACAATGATTCCAAACGCCCTTTCATTAACGTGCGAATTATTAACTTAAACATTTCTGCCTTACTTGATTCAGGTAGTTCTGTTACCATACTTGGCAACAATTCTCACCTGGAAATTCTTAAATTAGGTTTCAAGCTTTTCAAGTCAGACTTAATTACTGTCTCAACTGCTAGTAACCAAAAAATTAAATCTTTAGGATATTTTGAATTACCTATTTTCTTTAATGACCAGACTCATTTAATTAAAGCTTATGTTTTTCCAGAATTATTCCCCTCTCTTATTCTTGGTATTGATTTCTGGAAAAAATTTAATCTTCTTCCTACTATTTTATCTTCTGTTTGTCAGTCGAACCTTAAATGTTCATCTATTCAAGATGCGGAGAAAAAGATACTACCTTATGAACATCTTAGTACAAATCAAAAGGATATTGCAGATAACATTATCCAACGCTTCAAGAGTATCTCATTTGAAGAAAAAGGCAGTTTGGGACGTACTCATTTAATTACACACAAGATCGACACAGGTGATTCTCTCCCCATCAAGCAAAGATGTTATCGATTGTCCCCTGAAAAACAAAAAGCTTTAATCAACGAAGTGGATAAAATGTTGAAATGGAATGTCATTGAACAATGCGAAAGTCCATGGCTATCTCCGGTGCTTATAACTCCGAAGAAGAATGGAGAATGGCGTTTCTGCGTCGACAGCAGGAAACTTAACTCAATCACTCGTCGTGATGCCTACAGCCTCCCACTTATAAGTGAGATTCTTGACAATCTTAAAAACGCCAAATATCTCTCAAGTATCGACATTGCGAAGGCCTTCTGGGAAATTTCTCTCAACCCTGCGGACAAAGACAAGACTGCCTTTTATGTACCCGGAAGAGGCATGTACAGATTTAAAGTAATGCCCTTCGGCTTAACTAACTCTCCTGCTACTCAACAGAGACTAATGGATATGCTGTTTACTCCAGATTTTGACAACAAAGTATTCTGTTATCTCGACGATATCGTAATTATAAGCGATACCTTCGAAGAACATATTTCTCTTCTCTTAAAAGTTCATGAAAAACTCTCTTTTGCCAATTTAACTATAAATTTTGAAAAAAGTCAATTCTTCAGGAAAGAACTCAAGTACCTCGGTTTTGTTGTAGGTGAATATGGCCTGAGAGCTGATCCTGACAAAATTCGAGCCATTTTGGAATATCCTACACCATCCTCTAGAAAAGAAGTACGTAGATTCATCGGTACTTGCAGCTGGTTCCGAAGATTCATTGCAAACTTCAGCACAATTGCTTCTCCACTTAACAGGCTAACTTGCTCTGGGAAGATTGCCCCTAAATTCGTTTGGAACCCCGAAGCAGAATCGGCATTCGTGAAACTTAAAGAAGCTTTGGTTACTACTCCTGTTCTCGCTTGCCCAGACTTCAACCTCCCATTCTCTGTACATTGCGATGCATCAAATTTTGGCATAGGAGCAATGCTTACACAACATCAAAACGACAAGGAAGTTGTTATTGCTTACATGAGTAAAGCTCTTAATAAAAACCAGCAGAACTATTCTACAACAGAAAGAGAAACTCTAGCCGTAATAACTGCTCTAGAACACTGGCGTTGTTACCTAGATAATGGTAAACAATTTACAATTTACACAGATCACGCTGCTCTTAAATGGTTCCAGAACTTATCCAATCCTTCAGGAAGACTGGCTCGTTGGACGCTACGCCTATCTTGCTTCAACTTCATTCTAAAACATAAAAAGGGTAAAGATAATGTTGTCCCTGACCTACTATCCAGATCAAAAACTCATGACTCTGAAGATTCTCAACGTCAAGGTGTAAATCCTATTTTAACGGACGAATCAGTTCCTAATCGTGACTTGGAACACTACAACAAGATTTTACTTGGCTGTCAGAACAATCCTGATTCTTATCCAAACTATACGGTTAAAGAAAACAAGCTCTATCGTTGCATTCACTCTCCTCATGCTCTGAACGATGACTTCACTTGGAAAGAAGTTCCACTTCCACATGAAAGACAGGCTATTATCGAAAGGAATCACAGTCCTTCTCAAGAACCTCATCTCGGAATTTTCAAAACCTACAAGAAGCTTTCGTTACGATATTACTGGTCTGGCATGTTTAAAGATATCGCTAAATTTATCTCTACTTGCGACATTTGTCTTGCTTATAAACATCCAAATCATTCTCCTTATGGCCCTATGGGTAAACCAAAAATTTGCTCGAGACCTTTTCAATCTATATCGCTTGATCTTATGGGTTCTTTTCCCATGACCAGAAGACGTAATCAACATATTTTAGTTATTAATTGTACCTTTACTAAATATACTTTTATCTTTCCCTTAAAACGTGCTACTGCGTCTAACATAATTAATATTTTAGAGAATTCCGTATTTCTCATCCATGGTGTTCCACAAACCATTATCATGGATAACGGTCCCCAATTTCAATCCCGTGAATTTACTACATTTCTTAATAAATATAAAGTCCCTTTTATATTCTACTCTCCATTTTACTGTCCCCAAGTCAATCCTACAGAAAGGTATAATAGGACCATCATCACGGCTCTAGCTACTTTGGTAGGTGATGATCATCGAACCTGGGATATTTATCTCCCAAAAATTCAACACGCGATAAACAGTTGTGTTAATGCTATAACTGGTTTTTCTCCAAACTTTTTAGTATTTGGTCGAGAAACAGTTCCTTGTGGTTCATTCTACACTCCAACTCAAAATCTTGAGGAAGTTGTTTTTCTACCTCGCGATGTCTACGCTACAAATATTGGTTTCCTCTCGTCAATTTTTGATAAGGTTCAAACTAATTTATACATAGCACACGCTAAGAATAGCGCTCGCTATGACCTACGTCGGTCATTTAAAGAATTTAATGTCGGTGATACAGTTTGGCGTAAGAATTACGTACAAAGCAACGCGGGTTCGTACTTCAGCGCAAAACTGGCCCCTAAATTTCTAAGATGCAAAGTCTTTAAGAAACTCTCGCCCTTAGTATACATATTAGAAGATACTAATGGAACGAAAAATAAATGGCACATCAAAGACATTAAAATCTAAACCTCGTCTTCATCGAATCATCTTATTTAGATAGTTAATCTCTCATTAGCTCATTTATCAATCGCTTAAAATTAATCTTTATTTTTGTTTTGAATACGAGTTTTTAAACTCACTATTCAACGTCCTATGCGGCGTTACTTTTAACTTGTCTTTATTTTGTGATTTAGAGCTTACTGCTCTTATTCTTCACTTCTACAAATGAGGTCAGAAGATCACTAGTTCAGATACCTTTACTTTAGAGCCCTACCGCTCGAATCTATCTTAGACTAAACTAAATAGTCATCTTAATAATTATATAATTATTCCTTTATAGGGTTTTCTTCGAGCGGCTGACTACTCGTAAAATAAGCCTTAGGTCAATATATTTTTCACCCAGGGAGCGGTTGATTACTCCCTAAATAAGCCTTAGGTCAATATATTTTCCACCCATGGAGCGGTTGATTACTCCCTAAATAAGCCTTAGGTCATATTTAGGAACATACTTCTAGAGTGGTAGTCATTGACTGTGAACTCCACCCTTACCATTATGTAGATGATAGTATACCTGAGGAAGAATGAATGTCTGTTAGATGATTTCTGTTTGGACGAAGTAATGTTTCAAGGATTTCTCTCGAACTTTAAACATAAAATTTTCTCTGAGTCGAAAATTTTCTGGGGTTGTCGGGGAAATGTAGTAATATTATTACGTACTAACCGACTGAACGTCCTCAATGGTTGACATTTTGTCTGTACATCAATTTTAGGTCAAATCTTCATCACATCCATTATTAGTTTAAGCTTTATTGTTTCACGTTGCTCTTTTATTGCCATCCTTTCATTTAGTTTCATTGTAGATATCGTTTTACTGTAACAATTACGAGTTTATCATTTTCATTTTCATACTACACTATACTCACAAATTGCTCACAGATGATGCGCAACATTATTTACTACACTATCCACGCACCAGAACCTTTAATTCCATCGTATTTCTTCATGTTTTTGCTAACTTTGTGTTTATTAATTCTTTGACATTTTATTGTCAATAATCTGGTCGTCATAGTTACCTTTTAATCGTTCGTGGTTTTCTTTGTGGCCATCCACCGTTTTTGTCTTAAAAGCCAGATAATCGTTCTGGCCTTCTACTTTACACACTCTTTTCGTCTAATTTTCAAACATTTTGCAAATTCCACTTTTGATTTCGAAATCGGCTATATAAGACAGGGCCGCTCTAGACATTCATTCATTTCATCGCTAGCTTTCGAGCGAAGAAAATTATATAGGCCTTGTCCCGGGGCCGACTGCTCCGGGACTCAAGAAAAGACCTCAAACCTCTTGACTTCTCCACCAGTCACCTCAACTAAAACCTGCCTCTGCACTGGGCTTCAGAGGAGGACTGCTGCATCTGCTGTCAACCTTCATCCGGGGCTGGAGTCCTGTGCTGCGAAGCCTGCCTACTGCTGTCAACCTTCATCCGGGGCTGGAGTCCTGTGCTGCGAAGCCAGCCTACTGCTGTCAACCTTCATCCGGGGCTGAAGTCCTGTGCTGTGAAGCCAGCCTACTGCTGTCAACCTTCATCCGGGGCTGGAGTCAGCGGTTGGACCGTTTTTGGCTGACTCGCCCCGGACTGCCGTCGACCCTCTCCTGCGACCCTCTCCTGCTCGTCTTCATCCCGTGATCATCCCTTCACTCCATCCTCATCTTCACTATCATCTTCATTTTGTTACTTTCAGATTTTATTACTAAAATAAATTGTATTACGTTTATCCTCATTTTTTTTATTTATTCTATTTTTTTCTTCATATCTGTCGCTTCACGACAATACTTCGATAACGTTATCCGGATAAATCAGGATAATACGAGTAATTTGGATCGGAGTGATTAAAATAAAATTTAAGCACAATATCATCAATCACGTAATCATCATCAATCATAAAACAAGTCATAAAATTACACAAATAAGTACCTAACATCTTGTAACAATTTTTACAAAGGAGACAATTTTTTTGGGCCCACCTGGTCATTGCATTTATTATTCTTATTACACCAAAAAAAAGTAGCCATTTTACCATAGTATTAAACGAAATACTACATAAAAATTAAACCGGTATCTTAAAATCACAATAAATAAGCTATGTTATGATATTTTTTTGCGAGTCAAATCATTCCTGTTGTGGTCAATGTCATTTGTCAGAAAATACTTACGTGAACAGGGGCGTTTTTTTTCCGTTTACTAAAAAAAGTACGGTACCTACCCATTGGTAATCATATCTGCTATGATTATAATAGAATCAGAACAGAATATAAAAATAAATATTATTAAACTGTAAATGCTTTAAATGCTATTTTTAAGGTTTAAACTAAAATTGCATAAATGGTTTAAACAATCAACGTGGCACGGAATGTTATAAATCTACTTTTTTAGTGATTGACAGACAACTTCATTATTTTGACATTTACTGTTTCTGTTTATTTTGGTTTTCGTAAGTGTTTTTGCAGATTTTTCGCATTTATTCCGGTTAGACATGGCTTAGCTAATTTAACCACTGTAATCTAGAGGTTATAAGGAAGAAATCAATGTTCGTTTCATTATTAAATGCTACAATTTATGTGGGTGGCCTAATCTCCGAACAAAAAATATGATCTCCTTTTAAGTACTTACATTAATAAAAAAATCTAAAATCAGAACTACATATCTTTACTAATATTATAAAACTGAAGAATTTTCTGTGTTTGGTTGAATGTGCTAATTTCAAGAACTACTAATTGGAATTGAAAAATTTATGTATTAATGTTTTTGGGCTATAAATAGGTTATTTATAGCCCAAAAACAATGTATCCGTGCCCTTTGTGATGTGCCACCATTGACTTCATCTAAACCTCTTTTTAAAGAACTAAATAATATATATTAACTGTTCCTGGACTGTACATATTTGAATGTTGTAAATTTGTTAAAATACACTCCGAATTATTTCAACATCTTGAAGACACTGTAACGTTTAATACGAGATATCCTGATAGATTGATTATTCCGCCAATGAAAATTCACTCATATCACAGAAGTTGCTTTCCAATGGTTATAAGGATATTAAAATCATATAGTGTTACATTTGGATTGTAATGTGGCGGGATCGATGTGATAAATGAAAGACGTGTTGTCGCGCCTAGAGAGCTTTAATGACTGTTTGTCGTTTGACAATGAATCAATGCTTCATAACTAACACCACTACATCTACGGGGTTGTTTAAAAAAAAATAACATACGTAATGTATTTTTTTTTGTATTCTTAATTTTAAGACAAATAGGTTTCATTTAATAAAATAAAACATTTATTAATAAACACTTAAATTACGCAATTTTATTTCTACACTTATTACCAAAGTTATGACATTAACACAAATTAATCTGTTATGAATTCTATAATAATGCCCATCTGGCTGTTTTATACGGATACTGTTACATTGTTGTACGTGCTCATTGACGTTACTAAGCTAGGATACATATGGCTTTGTTCGATTTTTGTGGACCGTCTCTGGCTTTCTTAAGTACTATGACATTGGGTTAATTTTCACTTATTACTAGATATGGACCTTCAAACAATTTATCCAATTTTTTACCAGTTTCATTTCTTATTAATATCAAATCACCCTTTTGCTATTTAACTGGGTTGCTCCTCCGATCGTAATAACACTTACTTTTCATTTTAAACAATACTAAATTTTCTCTTGCTTCTTTATTCGCTAATCTATATTTAAGTTCAAGTGCACATTTATCTGGATTGTATCTATAGAGGTTCTACTATATTACTACTTAATACTCTGTATATGGCATGGTTTCCCAAAGACTAACTCGTAAGGAGTGTATTTGATCTCGGTATGTACGGTAGTATTGTAAGAGAAACGCCAAAATGGAAGCCACTGGCTCCAAGTCTCTGAATGTCCATCACATTGGGTCCGCAAGAAAGCAGCTAAATGCTTATGCGTATTTTCTAACGCACCCAATGACTGATGGTGATAAGCAGTAGAGTTTACCTTATCAATTTGTAGTTACTTGATAGCCTTTGGCAAACCGTACCTAAGTATAAAATTATTAATAAAAGATCGTGCGACACTTGCTGTACCTAATTGGATACGCCTCCACATATTTGCTCAGCTCACATTGTAAACTTAAAATATAAACATTACCTTCTAAATCCTTATACCCACTTAATCTAAATATACCTTTACAAAGGCGCTTGTCGCCGTGGTTGTTATAACCATGGGCTCTATAATATTTTTAGAGTACTTATTCATTTGGCACTTTCGGCATTTGCTAACATACTTTCGTACATCGTTTTCTAGACCTGGCAATTACGATTTCTACAGGCGAGTCGCAAGAAAAAGATAGTTTTGGAGACGAAGATTTAATTAGATAACTTTACTTCAAATTTTAAAAATTAAAATAAATTATACAAGTGACCATGATCGAAGTTTGATTCATAATCCGGAATCACACAGGTGTTCCTAAATTCGAAGAGGTGACCGTGAGAAGATGTCGCCGTGAAGAGCTGACGTTGCGTTGCCGGGTGGTCCATATGCACAGCCGCGCTGGGTACAGTGCAAGCGATGCAATGCGATAGTTAGCTTAGCGTAACACCTCCCCCCGTAGAACAGCGACTATTGAAGACAGAAGTCGTAAATTGAGCTGGAGGTTGATTTGTGTCAACTCTGGTAGCTGGTACAGTGAAGACTCTTTGAAGTTAAAGTGCGGTGTTTCAAGAGAGCATCTCTGCGGTATTATAGCGAGGTAGCTGCCTTTTAAGGTGTCATAGAGGTCACGTCCGCAGGATAGATGTACTTTCGTAGGCGTGGGAAAGCTGATACCGTAGTGTCTCTCATCGAGTTCTTCATAAGCAGGTTTCTTCAGGGATACTGTCTTAGGACTGCATGAAATTGTTCGTTGTTGAGTGGTGATCAAATGCTGGATACAATCTGGTGCTGTTTGATTGTGCATACTTTTCAGCTCGTTGCATAGATACCATTTGCTCGTCTTCGGACATTCTGTCTCTGTATAGTTAAAGTCTTTCTTATGTAAGGCAAGAAAAGGATGTGACGGTGATAGGACTTGATTTAATTTATTAGGAATCATACATAATTTATAAAAATCATAGGTTAAGTTGATGATGATCGGAATTTTATATACTATAACTATTTTATTTCCCGTATAGTAGGAACCTAGTCTGATTACATCATATGTTTCCCTTACATCTAAATCTACTATATTATCTTTGTTATATATTCTAGTTAAGTTTTTGATTATATCCTTAATAGTAATTAAATCTACAACTACGTGATGAGCAGTAGATGTCCTTATAAATGCAAGAACATTTTCTAATTTATTAAGTTCTTGCGACATACAATCGCCACCGCAGCTTCGGCTTGCTGGCCGGCTGAAGCCGGCCCGCCTCTTCCCTCTGCGTCTACGCGGGCTTAAATTACACTCTAGGGGTAGGGCAGAAAAGACTACGTGGAGTCGGTTCTACAGCGATTCATTTCTGTCACAAAATTTGTGCTTATAGGAACCCAAATTCATTTATTTTCTTTTTTTGAAATGGCACAATCAATTTGTGTAACGTCTTTATTTCAAACGTTGTTTTATGAGATAAAACGAAAAAATAATGAATTGTTTGTCAAGTAATACGTTATTAAATAAAAGTTTATGTGATAATTATTTTGCGAAGTGAATTATTTGTTAAACTTGCTGTTGTATACTGATGAAATGGCAAATAATGTGTTTTCTAATCGTTGCTTGTCAAGTAAAAGTTTGTGAATTAATGTTTGGTGATCTGACTGGTCACCAAGATGAGCATATTTAATTAAATCATTTTCTCTGGTAGCTTCTGTTTCACTAATCTTTTTTACTAATAATTCTATCTTATTCTGATTATCTATTATATTATCCAAAATTTTTGAATGTTCAGCCATCCAGTCTTTTGATAAACTAACGTGTGCATTAAGTTCTGAAGCTAGCCTATTTTCATTTTCTTTGCAAGGATTTAATAGCCTGATTATAGTGCAATGCATCTGTGTAATCCAGATTTCCAGTAATACTTTTTATAACAGACCCGAGACCATCTACGAGTCCTCTTTTATTACGAGCTATCTCAAAAGTTTCTAACTTTCTAAGTACATTATTAAGCTTACTTTTCAGATAAGTCATATGGGGCTCAAATAAGAATCTCGTACGATTATTCAGTTCAGGACTTTCGACTTTACGAAAATAACTTCCGACTTTTTGTAGATTAAGTGCAAAATTTGCATAATGCATTTGCTAATGGGAACAAACATTCTCACTAGTGCTACTAAATAAATAATGGTACTACAGAGAACGAGATTTCTTACTAGTACCATCTGTGGTACAGTTTGGTGGTGCTAGTGGGAATGAAGGGTGCTAGTGAGAATGAAGGAATTAATAAAGTATGTGTAACTTAAAACCCACCGCTGCGGTTGACTACCCGAGGACTCGCAGAAGTCCTCTGTACGCGGCGTAGCCGTCGCCGCGGTGCTGGAAGCAGTGCCGCGGTGCAGGAGAATCAGCCTGCCGCGGTGCATAAGTAGTGGTAGGTGGTCTGGATTCTGGCATCCTATTAGCCTTCTAGCTCATACTGGGTCCTACTACTGACAGTTGATGCTGGGGCTCAAACTCTGCTATTACCCACTCATGTACTGCATCTATGACTGTTCCTTCGTCATCATCTACCAAGTGAACATTTTAGTATCTATTTCAAATGACATAAATAAAAGTAAGAAGTCCCAGCAATAGCTAGTTTGAATATAAAAGAAAACTCACCATTTGCGCCATCTCTTCCTCTAATTTTTTACTGTTTTTCTGTGAAATTCATATACTTAAAAACATTATTCACATGGCTAGCTATTTTCATATTTTATTGTACCCACCGTTAACCATTCCCGGTGGACAGCAAAACCATTACACGGTCTATGTCCATATGCAAAATTTTGCGCAGACTGTGACACGGCGAGAGGATTATGGCGAAACCCTGGCAAAGGTTCGCCTGTGTCGCGTCCAAGTATGTCATACAGCCGTTCTTGCAGTGGAGTTAGTTTTTATGATCCTTGAAGCAAAAGTATAACAATTGGGAAGTTGTGGTAGAATTTGTAGCAAACTATTATCATTTTCTCAGGTAGTACGAGCTACCAATGATGAATGGCTTGGCATTTCCCGACGTTGATAGCAACCCCAAATTTGCCAGACCATTCTCCGATAGCTCGGAGATCAGCATTAAGTGACGAGGTGCAATTATCAATGGCAATGTCCGATTGAGCGTACAGTTGCGGGTCATCAGCATATAGATGGTAAGAGCACTTGAGGATAGTGGTAATAGAATTTATAAATAACGAAAATAAGAGAGGAGAGAGTATACCGCCTTGTAGAACGCCAGCAACCAGGTCGCACCAGTCGGAGTAATCCTGATCGGCACGCACCGCCTGCTGGCGACCACGAAGATATGAAGAAAACCAATCAAGTGACAACGAAGAGACTCCAATTTGAGACAGTATGACGAGGAGGATATCGTGGTCAATGGTATTAAAAGCGTTGGAAAAATCTATTAAAACCAATACCGTGACTATCCGTGACCCTCGAATTCTCCAAGCCATTTCTAATATCTTCTGTGACCTTAAGTAAGGCTGAGGCTGTGCTGTGGCCAGGCCGGAAACCAGATTGGAATTCGGACAACAGGCTATTCTTATGAACGTGGGACGCTATTTGCCGCAGAGCCGCTGCTTCAAGGGACTCGGAAAGGAAAGGAAGAATGGAGATAGGTCTGAAGTGATTTGGCAAACTGGGACTGGGAATCTTTGGAAGAGGGATAATGTAAGCCTTACGCCACAAAGCAGGAAACACACTAGTATACAGGGAAAAATTTATGATGTGAGTAACAATAGGAATTAAGTTTTCAATCATTAAAGATAACACTACTCTGCTGATCCCTACACAGCCCACAGCCTTAGACTTAATTGACGTAAACAATTTAAAGACCTCGACGTTAGTCACGGGGAGAAAGAAAAAGAGTCAGGAGGTAACAATGGCTTGGAAGCAATGTTATGAATAGATTGGTTCCTGACACTAACTGAAAGCAAAACTGACGTTGCGAAATGATTGAACGTTTAAAGACAGACTGAAAGGTAAAATACTAGAGGAGGACTTAGTTATGCCAAGTGATTTTAGAAACTTCCAAATTTCAGCCGGTGAAGAGTTGTGGACATTTCACAAATGTATCGGCGTTTAGATGCCCTTACCATCTGATTGCATCGGTTTCTAGCTAACTTGTACAGGCTCCAGTTCTCAGTTCTCCTCACTGCGATCCCGTCTATATCTTCTGAAAGCCCTATCACGCCGTCTCATAGCCATCCTACCTCCTGGGGTTATCCATGGAGCCGGAGGGCGCTTAACACGGACGGCCCTCAGTGGCGCATGCGCGTCTATGAGCTGGAGAACAGACTTATTAAATATCTCGACTTTCTCCTCCACCGTCGATGATTGGACAAGATCGTCCCAAACAAGAGCTTGTACATCAGCATTGAGTTTTTCCTTATCCAACCTCGCAAAATTCCGCATAAAAACAATAGCAGGTCATAACAGTGTTTGTTTGTTTTTTCCATTCCTATCCTTCTCTAAACCTTCATACTGGTTATCTTGTAACCTAGCCTTACGACTGCGTTTCCTTTTATGAGTATCCTTACGAGTAAGCACTCCTGTCTCCTTATCAAGGACTTCTTCGTTGGAGCTCGTACTTCTTCTAATGCATTAGAAATATAGCCAACAACTTCGAAATAAATAAAAAAACAATAAGTTTTTGACATTGAACAATTTGCAATATGAACGACGATATTCAATTTTCTGGAAGAATTTAGAAAATCTTGTTAATATTTATGTATGGCCAAGTTACTGAAAAAATGTCTACCTGCTTACGTTACTTTCTCCGACGTTCTTGCGAGCTTTCTGCTTCATATTATCATATAAAGCTTTTAGCTGTTCTGTCCCTCTGTTATGTGTTATCCCCGACGTACATGTGCTATTGTATTTCCTAGTAATTTAGATCCAGGCCTCTTTCTTTTTCTTTATAAATACTGTCCCCGTTCTTTTATTTTCAATAATATGCTTATATCTAAAAAAACAAAGTAAATAAATAATCAGTACAAAATACTTACGCATCGAGTACATACGCATTGATGACTTTAAAATAACAAAACTTACTGTTTTATAACCCTTTGGGGATAGAGGATAGAGGGAATGAGCCTAGATAATGAAATAAAACTTCACTTCATCATTTTTTTTTAAACATTTTATTTTAATTATTATTTATTAATTTTATAGAAAAAAAAACATGATGGCAACATATAAACCACCATCAGTCTAGCCTTACCAATTGATGTATCTGTTTGACGGTAATTTTTGAAGCAAGGCACTTGGCACTTGACACCTATCACATTATATCCTGGATCGTTGATTATTGTATGCACTACTACACAAGCGACACCTTCTATAGGTGGGTAATTCTACAGGCCAATGAGCTCCCAGCTCAGAAAATCGAATTATTTTGAGGCACGTCAAATAGTTTCTTTTTCCTTGATTCACTTTCTTCGGATTGTACAGACTTACTTTTTTTGGACGCGAACTTTGGCATGGTGGCAAAGGGTCTTTTTCGGAATGTTGCGTTTGCTACTAATTCTCGAGACAATGTCAGCCTAAATTCCTTTTGAGACAATACCGTGTGGTTACGTCTGTTAGAAGCATACAATATACAGGGTGTTAGTGTAAACACCGTTGTCACTCAAACCATGGATAGTTGACATAAATTAAAAAATATAGGACCAGGTTTAAAAAACAGAATACTCGTACGGTATTGACTTAAGAAATAATTTTGAACAAATTATCCGAAACTGTGCGCGAATCCATGTGCAATGCGCTCGAGTGACGTAATCGGCGTCCGTTCTATCCATATATATACCTACACATTACTCGTAACATAACCTGTGATGCAACTTTTCCTTCATATTTTTCCTGGCTTACTTAGGATAGGCAGAAATACCTACCTCAGGTGTTGCGTGACGAGTCTGGATCTAAATTTGATTTGACAAGAAAGAAAATGAAAAAATGTTGGTCATTTTGGCGCTTTTAAAAAGATCATAACAATTTTATGTAGGCACAGTTTAAAATCACCGGTTACACATCATCTATTCGTCTGTACTGTCGAAAATGTGAAAATGAGAACACGATGTTAGTACATTAGAATATTATTGAACACAATGTAGTATCGCATAGATATCACCACTTCAACACTATAGTTTAGAGAAATTGTTGCCATGAAGTCAACAATAGAGTTTTTTTTTTTAATATACTTCCACCACGCCTCGTTTACTTGCTACCGGACGGTCGCTAGCTCTTCATTTAGTTTAGAAAATAACACATACGATATTTCCCTAACAACTTGGGGGACCTAGGGAGGATGGGTGTTAGTACTAATCTTTTCAGACTAAGCACTTCGTATAATTATGATAGAACTTCACGTACCACGGTAAGTTCGTTTAATCATTAATTATACTCGTGCTTAGTCTTCAAGATTTGTATATTAGAATATTTTTGAACACAATGTAGATGTTGAGAGAGGTCAGGAAATATCGTTAAGTTTAAATAATAAAAATGATTATACAGGGTGTTAGTGTAAACACCGTTATCACTCAAACCACGGGTAGTTGACATAAATAAAAAAATATAGGACCGAGTTAAAAAACTGGATAAGGGATTTTCTTTAAGAAAAAAATTAAATTTAATTATCCGACGATGTCCCCGAAATCATGGCTAGCCCGACTACACGAGTGACGTAATTGCTGCCCGCCCGTCGACGCATCTATCTACTTACAGAATTCTCGTAACATTACCTGATAAATGCAACTTTTCCTGGCAAAATATAAGTAATTTGCCAGGCAAAATAAAATATTTTGTCTATATAAGTAATTAGGATTTTTGCAGGACAAATGCCAGGTCTCCTGCCAAACCCAGTTTCTGAAACTTCCCACTCAGTGTCGGGATGTAATCGCCTAGATTCCCTATCAGCGTTAACATTTTCTGAAGATTTTATATAGGAAGCAACTACAAATATTTTTCGGGTTTCGCACCACTGCCATATATCTTTTGTGACCTTGGTTAGGTGTGGGTATTGAATACCCCCCATTCGGTTGATATAACTGACGGCAGTGGTATTATCAACCCTTAGCAGTATTTGACAGTTGTAAAAATCTTTTGCGAATATTTTTAGAGCGAAATACGCAGCTAAAAGCTCGAGGAGGTTTATGTGCAATAGAGCTTCACTATCTGACCATTTACCGCTAGCTCTTTGTTCATTGCAGGCTGCTCCCCACCCAGTCGTTGAGGCGTCAGAATATATTTCCAGCATATGATTATCAATTCTAATTTTGTGGTCCGAATGATCAATGACATTTAACCACCAGTTTATGTCTGGTAACAGTGACCTAGGTAAAGTTATATATCTCTCGTAATCTTCATTACCTTGTAAACTAAGGAACTTGCATCGTTCAAATTGTTTCGTGTAAAGCCATCCATATTCAATGGCAGGGCAGGCAGAAACTAACAAACCTATAAGTTGGGCGAATTTTCTAATTTTACAACGTTTTAGTTTCTTGATGTTCAACAGTTCTGATTTGATTCGGTCTCTTTTGTCTGAGGGTAAACTTAATTGCCATTTGTGTGTGTCTATTATATACCCTAAGTACTTGCAAGACTTTGATGGTATTGTAACACTTTTTTCAAGGTTAATAATAAAACCTAATGATTTTAACAACCCAACCGTAGTACTGACATTTTGCAAACATTCTTGGTAGGTATATCCAGTTAAAAATAGGTCATCTAAATAAATTGACGATAAGTAGCCACAAGATCGTAACAATTGAATAACCGGTTTCATAAGCTTTGTAAAGATGTAAGGAGCTGTACAAATCCCAAATGAATCTGGGTGGATTTTAATGAGAAAATACGCATCTTTTAAATCCAAAGTGGTTGTATAACAATCTTTCATAATAAGTTTGACCGCTGTGCGAATATCTTCTAATTTAAAATGTTGTGTCGTAATAAATTTATTGAGATTTTTTAAATTCAATATGAAACGATCTTGCCATTAGGTTTTGGTACAAGGAATACACGAGATATATACTGCCCAGGGCAGGGTTCGCACTCGGAAATGGCACCGATAGTTAATAACTTATCAATGGCTTTAACAATGTGTATTCTTTCGCAATCTGAAAATTTATTTGGAGAGCAGATTGGTGAACGTGATGGTCAAATTTAATTTTATACCCATTTACCCATGACAAGATAGAACGATCTCGGGTTATTAAGGACCAAAACTCATGAAAGTGGGCAAGTCTGCCAGCATAGCGTACCGTATTTATTGGCGGCGGGTGTGCTTCGGTCGCTGCCTGTAGGTGTGCGACGAGGTGCCGCGCTGCGGCGCGCTCTGCGGGAGTTGGAGTGGCAGGTGGGGCTGCCTGCGAGCTGGGGCCCTCGCCTTCCAGTTTAAATATCTGGACGTGCTCGCCGCGGGAGTCTTTGATTTCTTTTCAGCTTCCGGTTTCAGGTCAGCGGATGACTTGAAAACTGCTTTAGCAGTTTTCAGGGTTTCGGTAAAATTGCTTCCGAAAAGGTATTTGTCTATTTTTGTTTTAGACAATTGTTCCTTCAATTCTTTGTTGACAGTATAAAGCGTAAAATTACGTGTTGTTTCTGATTCTGAATGTTGGATGTCGCTAAATATGCGACCTACCTCCATAAGATCCTTAATTAGGTCATTGTTTTTGTCCTCGGTAAGGAGCTGATCGGATATTATCTTTCCGAGGGCGGAAAGTCCTGCTGCCATTTGCTTCTGGCGTGATTCGATAGCCCTGTCTCTTTTAACCACTTGTTCGGTTAAAGCCGCGTTTATTTCTAAATTAAGTTGCGGTGCGTCTACACTTGTGCAGTTATTTGGCACCAAGAATTTCTTGATCAGGTCTTTGCGAATTTCCTTGTCCAAGCCAGACGTAGCAATGTGAGCAAATCTGCTAGCTACTTCTTTGTTTATGTCAGGACCGTACTATTGGGTAATCGACGGGCCAACTCCCAAAATTTCTAGTAATTCTGTACTTATCGGAGGATCTTCCAGATCATTTGGAGCCGTCACATTATCAGCTGGCGGATGTGTATCCTTATCTTGAATCAAGGATGGATTGATATTTCCCGCAGGGGGTAGTTCGGCATCGACTTGAAATGCAAGTACAGGACACGTGGTTTCTTCTTCCAAGTCTAGACAAAGGAAGCAATAGGTTAATTCCGTGACGACGATGATGGTAGGTACGTTTAAGAAATATGATATTATTTCAAAATGTATGATTAAATGCGGCGAGATAATCCCTCAGATTACTCTGTTTCATTAAGATCACAGACTGCTCTGATGCAATAATAATGAACGGTAGGTATCTGTCATTTATTTAGGCAGGAGGTACTTACTTGGGTTTTGATGATTTTCTGGCGATGGTGATCTTGATGCACGTAAAGGACTCGTAGATCGGCTCGAAGACGACGATGATGAACTTGTCGGAACACAGTTACTTCTTGGATGTCGTGATCGTTTTACTTCTTTTTCCAGTTTACGTAACTTGTTAACTATATATTCTAACTGATTTTCACTTGAACGTTTCGGCATGATTGCCTACTGAATTTTAGTGTGATATTCCAGGAATGAAGTGAAGTGGATGAGCACTAAAAAGCGAATGAAGAGCTAGCGACCGTCCGGTAGCAAGTAAACGAGGCGTGGTGAAGGTATATTAAAAAAAAAAAAAAAAAAAGTATTGTTGACTTCACGGCAACAATTTCTCTAAACTATAGCGTTGAAGTGGTGATATCTATGCGATACTACATTGTGTTCAATAATATTCTAATGTACTAATCTTGAAGACTAAGCACGAGTATAATTAATACAAAATCAACTAAAATATCAAAAATGAACTTTGCTTAGCATTATTAGGACCTTTATTAATCTACTTAATATATAGTACCAGCCTTGTTGTCTTATGTTACTATCTTAATAATATTGAGATCACTTATGAATGCAGCAATTTTAAGCACAATCAGTTAAGTAATAATAGTTCTCTTAGAACTATGTTATTAACAGTGAAGAAAAAAAAAAGTTATATGAAAGGAAAACATGACTGACTGATCTATTGGGCTAAAATTTAGCATACTTACATTATGATGAGACGCAGGCATCCGTTAAGTAAGAAAATATTTAAAAAAACACACGAGATCGGGTATTACCTACTCATGTGAAACCGCGGTGTATTTATAGGTAATATTCATTGGCTGAAACGAGATCAAAAATTAAAACATTGAATTGTAAAAATTTGCATAATATGACGGGATTAATCCTTTAGTAATTAGCTCCTTTAAGTCCTTTTTTTTATTTGCGCTTAGTTCTTGTTTTTTAGAATATGCTTGTTTAATCATAATTACTTCGACGGGCTTCATTTTCTTTCGTTTTATTTCTTACGTTCACTTCTTTATACTCATCACTTTCATAAGACGTTTTATAACAAAATGTAAATGGATCGGTTTTTAGTAATTTTTAAATATTTGATTTCATTCCATTTGACATTTTCGCTATTTGTGTTTGTATTAAAATTATACCCCCACTCCTCTTGTAACTCTTTAAAATTTACGAATGAGTTGAAACTCATTTCATGAACACTTATAGCTGGCCTACTCTTTTTTGGATTTTTTATTAATGCAATGTATTGGTCTGGAGAGTAAATAGGGCCAGACTTAAGGTTTTTCTTCACCTCTTTTTCAATGAGGGCGTGAACGCTGTCAGCCTCATTCTGGGTGTAGCCCCTTATCAAAAATTTATGCGTTATACTGTTTATATTAAGATGATATACTGCATACATATACAGTATGTTAGTTGGAACGAGGGACTTATTCAAACCCGCAATAGTCCATGCTTACATAATACTAATAAACATATGAACAAAAAAAACAAGACTAAGCACGAGTATAATTAATACAAAATCAACTAAAATTAATCAACATGATATCAATTCATCTGCATAACAGATAATTTATTATTACAACACAGTATAATATATGATCAAACGAACTTCCACAAGTGAAGTTCGATCGATATTATATTAATCGCTTCATTCGAAGATACAATATTCACAACGTAGTTCCTCTAACCTACAAGGCAACTTCGCACTTTTTTTAAAATACCCCGTTTTTTTTTTTTTTTTTTTTTTTCTTGCTGTCGACGGTCAGTCTATCATTGCTCATTCTTTTTAGAGTAAGTATACAATATAGTTTAGCAAAAGCTTCGATATAGGGAAATTGGGTGGGTGGGTGTTATATCTTCGAATGAAGCGATTAATATAATATCGATCGAACTTCACTTGTGGAAGTTCGTTTGATCATATATTATATTGCATCGCTTCATTCTTCAGATATAATATTCACAACGTAGATGTTTAGAGTAGAAGTTTTGCTAATAATAATACATAAGTAAGTAAGTTGTTAATTTTATTTATTTAACATAAACCTTCGTTCTATTAATAATTTATTAATTGGTAATCTATTGTAAACAATACATTGACATCTTAATCTAGAATCAGCTTCAATCTTAATTATATTATTTAGATTGATAAAATACACACCAAACGTATAGGCGTTGATCAGTGTACTATGCGTTAATTCGTGTTTGGTGGAAAACAAACAGTACTTGCGAAAGAAATTTCTTCGCGTATATCGCGACAATAATATTTGGCGAACGTTTTAGAAGCGGCTGTCCAGCCAGCCGCCTTCCTAATGGCGTCTATGGACAGGCCAGCGCGATGCGCCGAGGACGTGGCGGCATGGCGGGTGCTATGCGCGCTGAATGTCGTCACGTCCACGCCGCTCGCACACAACACTTGTTTTATCCAGCGGCTGATTGACTGTGCCGTGGCGCCCCTATAGGGCCGTTTAAACGTCAGGAATAAATTAGGTACTGTCTCAGGTCTAATTTCATTAGTCATTTGAAGGTAATCTTTTAATGTCGTAGCCGGGCAAATACTTGGTTTATCTAAAAAGTATGGTAGGGATAAAATTGGTTGATTTCGGCCAGGTGCCGATGTCTTAATAATGTCGGTTACGATTATTTCAATGCCTCTAGAATTTATTTTTATGTTTGAGGTATTGATAAGGGCAAACGTTTGAACTCTGTGAGCTGTGCAAATAGCTAACAAAATTGCCAATTTCTTAGTGATCTTTTCAATTGTGAGATCTTCATTTGGGAACCAATTAGAGATGAAGTTGTACCACCTGGGGATCCCAAGTACTTGTGTACTTAGGTGTACACGGTCTCAACTTGTATGCACCTTTTAGTAACCTTTTTATACGGTCGTCTGCTCCTATACTGCTTCCTAGAAGTAGCGATAGGGCAGAGCGATGACTATTAAGTGAGCCGTATGATGCTCCCTTATTAAATTGCTCGGATAAAAAGGTCATGACTCGTGGAATTGAAACCTCAAACACGCTAATATGATTAAATATACAAAATTCCCACCACAGTTTAAAGGTCACATTGTATTGCTGTACAGTGTTTTGAGACAAAGAAGCTAACATTAAGTTGAGAGCGGTTGGAGGCGTCCCTCGCTGCGTGAACGCAAGCCCGAGAGCACCGCGGCACCCAGGGTAAGCGACTTGTAAAGTGGATGGTATGTTCTGAAACGGGAAGATAAAAGACCTTTATTTGGTTTCAGAATAATTATTTCGGTAACAAGCATACTCTTTAACTGGGGATACCAGGCTTGTGATGGCCATATGGGGAAAACAAGAATGCCTTCGGCTTCGTCTAAAACTATTTTTTGTAAGCATTTTAATATTACAGAAAATGGCGGAAAGGCATAAAAGTATTTATCGCGCCAGCTTACTGTAAAGGCGTCAATTGCGATGGCATCTGGGTCTGGTCGCCAAGACACATAATTCTCACATTTTGCATTAGTGCGAGAGGCGAATAAGTCGATTTCTGATTGGCCCAATTTTTGTGTTATCAATTTGAATGCGGAATTTGATAATTCCCATTCTGTGTCTATGTTAATTTTTCTAGACTCTTCGTCGGCTATAACATTGTCGATTGTGTTTATATAAGAAGCTACTAACCAGATATTTTTCCCCTCGCACCACTGCCAAATAGATCGAGATAAATCGTTCAAATGTGGGAATTGTATTCCGCCCATACGATTAACATAACTAATGGCTGTTGTATTATCAATGCGTAATAATATAGAACAGTCAGAGTAATTGCGAGCAAACCATTTTAATGCTAAAAATACCGCTAAGAGTTCGAGATAATTAATGTGAAACTTTAATTCTGAATTTTTCCAAGTGCCGTTAATGCGTTCGTTATTGCAACATGCGCCCCAGCCGGTTCTGGATGCATCGGTGAAAACTTCTAATGTAAATGCTTGAGCCTTAATGGAATTGGAAATTGTGGAAATATTTTTTGACCACCAATTCAAATCTTTCAAAATGATATTGGATAATTTAATTTTTGTATCAAAATCATTGTTTATTTTTAAGGCCAAGTATTTTTGTCGTTCTAAGATTTTGGTGTAAATCCATCCATATTTTGCTGCGGGGCAAGCAGCAGTAAGAATCCCAATTAATTGTGCAAATTCTCTAATTGTGCAGCGTGGTAAGCGTAAAAATTTATTTATTATACTAGCTATGTGAGCGCGTTTTTCGTCTGGTAAAGACATAATTAAACTTTTTGAATCGTACATAAAACCTAAATATTTACAAGTTTGTTTTGGTTCTAATGAACTTTTATTGAAATTAATGACGAAACCAAGTGATTCTAATAATTTCAGAGTTTCTGTTAAGTTTTCGCGGCATTCAGAATAGGTATCACCGATACATAATACGTCGTCTAGGTATTGAACTGATTTATAACCCCGGTTCCTAAGATGGGACATTACCTCTTTCATAATCTTGGTAAAGGTTCTAGGTGCTATAGATAAGCCAACCCCCAGGCATGCCACGTTCGATTTCGAATCAAGGCATCGAGATCTTCGAGGTTAAAATACCACATTTCGATGTGGTATTTACATTGTGCACTTATTCACCAAAAGTTAATACAAGTAGGTACTTACGGTTACCGGTGTCGTTATCCACGCTTGCATCAGAGTCCGAAGATTCTAAAACTCGCACCACACGACGTCGATTTTGTCGTTCTTTTTGCTCGAGTTTACGAATCTTTTTATTATAATGTTCAATTTTATCTTTAGCACTGCGCTTAGGCATTATTTCTATTTATTATGTTCAAACAAATGAATTCAATATTAAAAGTTTTCAAAACGGGAATTGTGATCGTAGAACGGGTGATATCGTTGCCTCGCACGGAAAAAGAATGAGCAATGATAGACTGACCGTCGACAGCAAGAAAAAAAAAAAAAAAAAAAAAACGGGGTATTTTAAAAAAAGTGCGAAGTTGCCTTGTAGGTTAGAGGAACTACGTTGTGAATATTATATCTGAAGAATGAAGCGATGCAATATAATTATAAATTAAAATAAACTAAACTAACTTAAACTATAAACTTAAAAAATGGCGTCAAAAACCTCCTCCTCAACGCTGTCAACTGTTAAAGTCCCCAGGAGACTGGCGGCGTTACCGCGCTGCAGATAGATCCATACCAAAAACTTCGCCTAAGTTTCGCAACGTGTGCGCCATGCGCTTATCGCAGAACATGTGTGCGGGTCAATGACTTTTCTAGGTATAATCCATTTTCCCTTCATACTTTAAATCTGGCTTTGGACAGGCAAATATCTAGGTAACTAGGTACCGACCGAATGTTCGCAGTCGTTGATTGACACCTTGCATAATAATTAACGGTTCCTCGCACAATATCACTAGATGACACTTAAACACGAACCATACTCCCAATATTCTTCACTGGAATGATGATAAGACGTATTTTTTGGTTATTCAAGAACACGTTTACAGGGGTTATTCCCGCTCGGTAACACCCTTTCGTCAACACTGTTGACGAACGGGAAAAAAAAGTTTCGTTCGTTCACAGTGTTGACGATCGGGAAAAAAAAGTTTCGTTCGTTCGCAGTGTCCATGAATGCTGGTTTTTATTTTTAAAATATGGAAATAAAAATAAAACATGTCATGGATTTTTAAAATGTTTTAATGGATTATGTTAGATCTTTTAATACACAATTAACTAGAAAATAAAAAAATGGCCTTATCATGTGCATACTAACCATTTTACACTTTGATAAGTAATAAAATTGTGACACTGATTTAACATAATCAAATATAGTTGAGAAAGTGACTACTTAATGAGAACTAAGTACACTATTATGTATCACAGATAATCATCTAATTTACACTGATTAAATAACGAAACTATAACCATAAACCTTAATATTTTTATATCAAGTACCTAAAATTAAAATATACCTAATTAAAAACAGTAAAAATTAAATATTTCAGATAATCAAGTAAATAAAGAATTTTGTATCACAGATAATCAACTATTTTACAATAATAATTAAAGCGTTGTAAATACCTAAGTTTTAACAAAAATAAATATATGTATAATAATATAATTATTATTATATATTTATTTTAATGAAAGCGTTGTAAATACCTAAGCATTTTTATCACAGATAATCACATGTTTTCAATAATTTACATAATATTGTCCTATAAAAGTAAATTTTAGATTCTCAGAGACACAACTCGTTACACATAGGTACTCAAAGTTATGACTTCTATTCAATGATATTGTAAACAATATCATTGCTTCTATGACTTAGCCTACATATAACATAGACAGCCCTATATAATTCACCTCAAGAGTTGTAATCAGCAGCATAGTTTTTTTTTTTTAATTAACTTCGCAACATTTCAAGGAAATGTCCAACTGTCAAATCACCATGTATTAACTCTATTTGAGCGTCCTGTATAAATTCGTCTTTGATCTTATATTTTTCAACTCTTTTCGTCACTGGCGTCTCAGTATGCCTTTGACGATTTCGTAGAGAATAAAAAGCAGCGTCTTCATACAAACAGTGCAGTAAATGCAACAAATTGGGTCCTTTTTTACCTACAGTACAGTTTAACTTATGATGCCAAGACTCCAAAGAATTTGTAGTTCTGTGTTTCTCCCCGAATGCATTCCATATTGGTATAAATTTATCCTTTAGCCATTGTTTTTCCATATAAGCTTTAAACTTTTTCACAGCTGAATCGTCATTTTCATGGCGCATGATGTAAGCCCATCCGTTCATTACTTCAGACTTTGGTAATAAAGGAAGAACTGCGCTGAGTGCCACCAAACGTCTTTTCTTTATGTCTTTTGTATTAGTAAGACTCAATTCCCGACCTTTAGCCCAAATTGCTTTGTTAAAGTGAAAGTAACAACCCCTGAGCTCAACACAAGGGAAAACGTCAACAATGGCTTTCATGGCTGCTCTCTCGTAGTCTGTTTTGAATTTTTTCGGACCCCATTTTGGAATTTCCGCTTTTATCAACATAAATAATATTTTGTAAGATTCAGTCGTACGGTTACTCATGAGAGCGTACACCAGTGGCATTAAATTTGTGTGGTTTGCCGTACTTCCAATATCCCCATGGATAGTATAAAGCTGGTCAAAAGGAGGAGAGCAACTTTTAAAAGTGCCATCTGCGTAAAAATCTTCTAGTTGACATATGATCTCCCTTGCTGTTTCTGTACAAAATACAATGATTCTTGTGTTGCCGTACGTATAGTCAGCCAAAAGAAAATCTCGGTAATCCGGTGGCACTTGTACTTCTTCTACAGTTTTACATTGTATTTTTGGCAATTTTGCTGCAGAATTTCTGTATCTATACAGTGAACTCTTTACGCTACTAAATGTTGGTAAATTGCTTAGTAGCTCTGCATTTGCATCTTTTAAACATGCGACTTCGGCGTTATATGTTTTTGGTACGCTTGGAAACGTTGGTGCAATCAATTTTTGTTTTAGATTATAAATCGATGCGTCAATTTCATTTTTCTCAAAGTTAGGTGTACATTTATGAATCGTTTCTTCTATGATTTGGTCGTTCTAAAACAAAATATAAATATAGATTAATAAATTTAATTATAAGATAAAAATGAAATGAAATTAATAAAATGTTAAAATTGATTGATTTTTATCATTCAAACTTCGTTTTATATTTATTAATATTATTACTACTACTACTTATTACTAGTTAACTGTTAACTACTCGTTTCTACTACATTTATCTTATTTATCCGACAATGTAAACAAACATAACATATGTTTTTATATAACAAAGCTAATAAAATCTGGAAACTGAATTATGCATTACAATTAAGCCATAACTTAAAAATAAACACAAACGTTTTGCATATTTCAAACACAGCATAATTAAAAAAAAGAGTGGGTAGGTAGGTATGTCAAAATATGTTGATATTTTTGGTTATCGTATTTTAAACAATGCCAAGCCATGAAATGCCACACCAGGCTAGGTAGGTATATATATCATTCATAACATCATACAAATCATTGTGAAAAAAAGCGATAATAGGACTTTTATAAAGCTAAAGTGAGTTTAGACGTTTACGTAAAATGCTATGGTAATTCACTTACCTTAATTCTCAAAACTCCACTGCACTTTAATTTACGTTGAGAGCAACTCCAAATAACTAAACCACTTTTATGCGCCTTTCTTGTGTAATATTGGCGACCGCCATGAAGTAAAACAGTCCCATGTTTTCTTTTTATACGCACTAACACGGATTTTCCACTAGAACTACCTGCTAAATCTTGTTCCAACATGTCCGAATTTAGAACTAATAATGTACTTTATGTACGATGCATAAATCAGGATTAGCTACCCAAAATGAACGATACTTATTATTGCAGTGCTCTGATTGGCTAATTCAAGGTCATGGTGGATAACGTACTAGAATAGGCCGGTCGGGGGTAGTGTGCGAATCTATTGTTTATTTTATCTACTGTTACCGGCTACCTGCGCGGCATCGCTATACCTGCCTGCTGCAAAGGGAAGTTTGCAATCTACTAACTTAAATTCTACAAATGGAACAACATTCAACATTTTTTATCAATTAAATTAGACTTTTGTCGTAATTAAACATTTTAAAATCCATGACATGTTTTATTTTTATTTCCATATTTTAAAAATAAAAACCAGCATTCATGGACACTGCGAACGAACGAAACTTTTTTTTCCCGATCGTCAACACTGTGAACGAACGAAACTTTTTTTTCCCGATCGTCAACAGTGTTGACGAAAGGGTGTTACCGAGCGGGAATAACCCGTTTACAGGACACTCGCGAAGTAAGCGGGGTTGTTTGTTAAATGCGATACGCGGAAACGCAATATTAGACATACGGAAGTAACGGCGCTCGCGCATACACTGAGGTAAGCGCGGGGTGGCGCGGGGGTGTGCCCTGTGGGTGCATCAAAATCAAAGCATTTATTTCAAGTAGGCCAGTTACAGGCACTTTTGAATTGTCGAAACAAAAATGAACATTTAAAGTAGCTACAGTCCCAGTCACAAGACATAAAAACTGTGAAAGTACTGTAGTTGCCCATTCCCTAGCGTAGATCTCTATGGAGAAGAACATCAGTCATCGGGGACATTACAAAGGAAAGGGGCGGAGTTTGCGCACGGAGCTCAGGACCGGCACGTGTTTTGCCGCGTGACGTTTTGACGCGTCAGTGTCCATGAGTAATGTATTTAATTAGACAATTATGTCAAAAGTTAAGGTTATAGGTTACCAACACTTCAGTCTCAGCCAAGGTACACAGTTGAAGATCCTGTAATTTTGTATAATTAGTAAGTTTTTGATTGTACCTTATGGAATAAAGGTAATTATCATACAAACAGAAACAGTGGCAGCATTTTAACTTACGTCGTTCTGGGGTGAATCCGGCATAGAGTGTAGGTTTATTTCTATTGGTTTCTGACACATAGGTACGTATTTAGTATTGATTATAATAAAAATAATATAATACAATAAGAAATAGATGATGAATACAATAAGTGAACACAACATGTCAAATTGTGCAAAAGGTGAAACCTTACTTCTGTATCGTTTATATGACTTTCATTTACTGCGAAATTACTTATACTCAACGAAGATCCATTGTCGCACTGGTTCACATTTTCACTTTTAGGCAGCTGAAAAAAAATGAATTTTATACATTGTGCCCATGTTAAGCAGGCCACTCGGTGTTAGCTTAACTTTATTAAGCGATTATCTCTGCGGCAGGTATGTAAGTAGCCTGCTTTAAATAAAAAAAATAGGTATTTAATTACTTACTGCGTCGTTATCAATATTCGATAAAGTTTCTCCAGGCGTTGAATGAGAGACTTTTTCTCTTTCAGAAACTTCGGAATTCTGGATTATGCCCAAAATTTTTCGACTTCGCCATGGCATTTTTGTCTAAAACAGAAACAAATTAAATTATGCTGAACAAAATTCACAACACTTTTTAAAATAAACTGCATCAAATGATAATCAAACTATTTTTTATTGTTGTTGTTTTTAACAAGAAAGCGACGTAAACTATAATGACTCAAACTAATTCTACTTCTTTTGGAAATAAAATGCAACAAGTCAGAATTATTGTTTAAAATCTATCATAGTTTTTAGTCAAAAAACGAGTTACGTCTAATTAGTTCGATGAATGACGATATACGAATTTAAAAAATAAAGAACCAAGAACCAAGTCACAAAAACGCGATTTACAAATAAAATAATTATGAATTTTGTCCTTACCTTTTAATCATAAGATAAGATAAGATTTTAAGTTTTTTTTTTTTTTTTTTTAACTGAAATATTAGGAATTCGTCCACGGGAACAAGGGCTCACTTTGAACAATGAATGAATTCCGAAGGAAGCGGCCGAGTAAATCAAAAAGAGAGAGACGGTCTTTTATCTCGCTTGTATGGCGTTGATTCGGGAGCCTGTTGAACTGTACTTATTCTTTTCACGCATTTAATTCGTTTTATTATAAAATATCGTCATACCTATTTTTTGACTTATTTCGGTTTATTTTTAAAGGAGCGTTATGTTCTCCATAGGAAACGAATCTACATATTAACGCACGTTTAATAATAAACCGGAGTAAGACAAAACTTCACTTTTTTGGGAAATCGCGGTCAAAGTTTTGAGTCTCTACCTTGTTGAAAACATTTTGATGGTTTTCACGTGTCTAAGGTGTTATTTTCATTTTCTTGGTCTTAAATTGTAGGGAGATGTATAGCGAATATAATTGACATAATAGTTTAATGATATTATTTATATCAAATGAATAAATGAAGTTTATATTTTTAACCGACTTCCAAAAAGGAGGAGGTTCTCTATTCGACTGTATGTATTTTTTTTTTTTTTTTTTATGTATGTTACCCGATTACTCGAAGACGCCTAAACCGATTTGAAAAATTCTTTTTTTGTTTGAAAGGGTATACTTCCAAGTTGGTCCCATAGTCGCCAAGTCGGGATCTGATGATGGAATCTTGGCGAAATCGAGGGAACTCTTCAAATTTTATAGGATAACGTACAGCAATTTTTATATTTTCTACAACAAGTGAAGCATTTGCGTTTGATAAGAACCATTCTACCATCAGATCTGATGATGAAGCCAAGAGTCACGGAACTCCATAATGAGACAATGTATCCTAGTCGTGTTTGGGCTTGTTGTAATTGTAACGGTATGCACTTTCCATGTGAACCACTAAAAAGTGAAAAATAAAAACTTTTTTGCAAAAAATAAAACCGACTTCAAAAAGAAAAAGTGAAAAATAACTTTAGCTTCTGAAGTCAGTGACAAAAAAATTAAATCAATCATACAAACGTCACCGACTTCAGAAGCTAAAGTTATTTTTCACTTTTTCTTTTTGAAGTCGGTTTTATTTTTTGCAAAAAAGTTTTTAAGTTTGAACTTATGTCAGTATAGTTGGTTCTTTTTTTTGTGTAAATTGGTGTGTGTATATCAATGTACGCAAGACGCGCTGGCGACCGCAACAGCGACGCTGCGCGCGCGACCTCTGCTTGCCCTTGAATGGGCCGCTGCTTCAGTTCTACGCCACACATGAAGGACGATAGACGCATGTCCTTCACCTTTGCAATTATCCGCAAATTAAGTCTAAATATTGCGCGCGCGCACCCTTTATAAGGGTAGGAGACAGTACGAACGTTCTGTGTTTGTGTGATTTTGGAGATACCTGGACCACGGAAAATTGTGACCCGTCATCCCGAGGTCGCACCAGATTGTGGGAGTCCCGCTGAAGGCGTCACGTTGGTATGTACAGCCGATTTGCATGAATACTGAACTATTTCTCCTGGCCTCCTACTTTGTGAACCTCCCTTCGCTCTCCGCAGAAATTTTGAAAATAATATCAGATCCAGCACCCGCGTGGTGAAAAAATAATTTTGTCAGATTTTGAATTTGTAAGAATTATTTCCACCATTTAATGGTCCTTCGACGCCCGGATTTTGATAGTATTCATAATTTTCATCTTTTCTTATTATATTTTTACCAATCCGCATCAAAATCCGCATTTTTTATACTACGAAGGTAGGCAGCCACTTTGTGTGTCGCGCGTCTTATTTCACATTTTTATACCAAAGATATTAAAAAGAACTCCTTTGGTTACCGCTTTAAAAATATCTACTTTTCACTTCGATCGATAATATCTACTTTCATTACATATTTTATTGTTTTTGCATCGCATTTCATCACATTTCGCTATAACTATAACCACCTACCCACATTGTTTGATATCTATCCGCCCGCTAATAAGTAATAATGCCGTCTAATGAACAGAAGTTAAAAATATTAGAATGCCAACGACAGTTATTTTTCGAACGTATGCAAAACGCTTACGATCTTTCGCGTAATTTGAAGGATCCTAGTGCAATAGACAGTTTTCTTTGTTCAATTGTGACCCTAGATGAGGTTCGCAGTAATTTCCAACAATGCATAACTGACATTAATACGCTTTCGTTGAAAATTGATAAAGGATCCGAACCTGACTTCAATCAATGGCTTGCATTTGAGGATTTATATTGTCGCGTCAAACGCAAACATTCTCAGTTAGAACCTAAGTCGAGCTCAAGTATGGCTAAACCAAATGTAAACCACGACAGCTCGGCGCCTAACGTCAAGTTAGCTCGCATCGAAATTCCCGAGTTTGATGGTAGTTCGAAAGATTGGCCGCTTTTTTATGCTACATTTCAAAGCGCTGTGCATTTAAACACGTCGCTTAATGACACAGAACGCATGTTTTATTTGGCCAGTAAACTTACTGGCAAAGCGAAATCTGTTTACGCTGGATTCATTCCATCTGCGGAAAACTACCATACGATCTATTCCGCACTCATAGATAGGTATCAAGATAAAAGAAACTTAGCTATCACTTATCTAGATCAGATGTTTTTAGTAAAACCTGTTCTTTCCGCTACCGCTAATAATTTAGAGACTTTAATCGATCAATTTTCGAACTCATATCTCGCATTGAATAATTTAAAATTACCTAACTTGTGTGACTTCATAATATTACACGCTTTGTCTCAGCGCTTAGACAAAGAAACCACGCAGCTGTTTGAGATGGAGAACCGAGGCAAAGATATACCTACACTCGATAGCTTAATTTCTTTTGTCCGTGACCGTATAAAAGTTTTAAATCGGACAGGTGATAACAACACCAACGCAAATACCTCGTCTGCAAAAGGTAATAAAAACGCGTCAAGTAGCTCCTCGAATAAAGGCACCGCACGCTCTTTTATGGTAAACAATAACAAAGCTACTTGTCAATTGTGTGAAACCTCGGACCATGATCGACTTTATTCATGTCCGAAATTCAAATCGCTCCCGCCTCGCGAACGTTTTAATTACATTAAAAAACTTCGCGCGTGCGTTAATTGCTTGAGTTTACAACATAATACACGTTCTTGTGGGTCGAAGTCGACATGTAAACAGTGTGGTTCGAAATTCCACCATTCTTTATTGCACTTCCCGGACTCGAATGGGTCATTGACCTCAGGAGATAACGCATCGAGTAGTGCAGGATCTACGGATCCGATACATAACGCGTCTTCCAACTCGTCTTCGAACTCGGTTTCTAATAACCAAGTAGACAACGCAGTAGCCCTTTGCAGCATGAGCGCCAGCAATAAAAACGCGAGAAAAACAAATAACGTTTTGTTAGGCACCGCCCTCGCTGACGTCAAGTGCAGGGACGGATCGATTGCTCAGGTTAGAATTTTGATCGATAATGGTTCTCAAAACCATTTTATAACCCGCCGCGCTTGTAAACGATTAGGTATTCGCATATTTAATGATTGTTCTGACAGGTCAGTGAACGGATTAGGCAACTGCACTCAGACTATTTCCGGCATCGCTAACATTACTTTGCATTCAAAATATGATGATACATTTAGCTTGCCGATTCAACCGCTTGTTCTTAAAACGATTTCTAGTAATTTGCCGAGCTGTCAGTTTGACATTTCGTCTTTGACCTACTTAGGCAATCTACAGCTTGCCGATCCTAACTTCCAGACTCCTGCCGACATAGACCTTTTGTTAGGCGCCGATACTTTCATGGAGATCTTGCGACCTGGAAAATTATTAGGACCGCCTGGAAAGCCTGATGTACTGGAATCCGCCTTCGGCTATTTAGTTTTCGGTTCGATCGCCTCACTACCTTGTCACAATAATAACCAATCGATTAGCCAAACATTTTTTTCATCCAGTGAGGAATCGATCGAAACTTTAGTCGCAAACTTTTTGCAACTCGAGTCAGTACCTAGTAAAACTCACATTTCTAAAGCCGAACAAGAATGTGAGGATTTTTATGTGTCGAACACACACCGCGACAATGATTCCGGACGTTACGTCACCGCTTTACCCTTTTCGCAACCAACTTCGTTGCTAGGCGATTCTTTAACTATCGCCACTCGCCGCTATACTAGTCTAGAACGTCGGTTTCAGACAAATACCGCTTTAAAAACGGAATATGATAACGTGATGAGAGACTATCTCGAACGTAACATCATTTCGCTCGCTCCCGCTTCGACAACTGATAAGGACTATTACGTCATACCGCACCATGCAGTTACGCGACCGGACAAACCGGTTCGAATTGTTTTGAACGCCTCTCAGAAGTGCGTCGATTCTAATATTTCACTAAATGATTGTTTACATTCTGGCGCGAATCTACAAGCAAATCTAACCGCGATTATTTTAAAGTTTCGACTATTTCCTGTTGCACTGACCGCCGACATTAAACAAATGTTTTTAGCCATCGGAATTCGCGAAGAAGACCGCCGTTTTTTGAACATTTTTTATAAATTTGACGAAGACGCAAACGCGCAATTGTATCATTTTAACCGAGTTTGCTTTGGTTTGCGTTGCTCGCCATACCTTGCTATGAGAACAGTAAGACAGTTAGCTCAAGATGAAACTGATTTACCACTCGCTTCGGAAATCGCTATTAATAATTTGTATATGGACGATTTGGGGGTGTCGGTGGCCTCCGCCGAAGATGGGACTCAGCTCGCCCTAGACTTGATTGAGCTATTCAAACGTGGCAACTTCGACTTAGTCAAATTCGTGAGTAACTCGTCGGAGGTGTTGAAATCGATTCCAATAAACAACCGCTTGTCTTCAAATATTGAATTTGACAAAGAGGACCACCTCAAGTTGTTGGGCCTAATTTGGTCTCCAACTGAAGATGAGTTTTCGATCGCTATTAAATTTAATCCACAGTCTAAATGTACTAAACGACTTATGCTTTCCACGATCGCTAGATTATGGGATATTAATGGTTTTTGTGCCCCCGTAATTTTACACGCAAAACTTTTGATAAAAGCTCTTTGGGCCGCGACACCGAAAATCGATTGGGATGATACACCACCACGTGACATCTGCATGGCGTGGAATCGTTTCCTCACTGAGCTTCCCGCTTTACAAAGCTTTAAAATACCGCGCTTCCTTGGCGTTATGCCCGCATCTCGCGTTATTCTGATTGGGTTCGCGGACGCATCAGAAAAGGCGATGGGCGCTGCCGTGTACCTCTGTGTACAGCCTGCTTCTGGACCAAACGAGGTCAACTTGATTGGCGCCAAAAGCAAGGTAGCTCCCCTGCGTAATATAACTTTAGCTCGCCTGGAGCTTTCCGCTCTTTTATTGTTATCGAAACTGTTTCGATTTGTAATCGATATCGTTTCTTCCCGCTGTCACATAGACGAAATATTCGCTTTTACTGATTCGACGGTGGCCCTCCACTGGGTTCATTCATCTCCGCATCGCTTCGATACTTTCGTTGCGAACCGCATCGCTCAAATACAGGACAATCTTAGTTCTAAACATTTTTATCATTGTGAAAGCGCGCAGAACCCCAGCGACTGCATAAGTCGTGGGCTTACCCCCGCTCAATTGTTAGACCATCCACTATGGCTCCACGGCCCCACGTGGGCTCGTGATCCAGTGCACACTTGGCCAATTAGCCGATTCACCTTTGACCCCGCGCAGGACGAAAAGCTTTTAGAGCTCAAAAAAACAATCAAATGTTTTTATCACCACTGATGTGCCGGAACCTTTTCTCTGCGCAATATCTAAACGCGTATCTTCTTGGTCTAAGTTTCTTCGCATTGTAGTATACATCTACCGCTTTTTGGGAAAGCTCCCACGTTCCAATAGGATGATGCTTTCACATCTGGACTTTGCAGAGACTGCCGTTATAAAGGCACTTCAACAACAATATTTCGCAAGCGACATCAACGCGCTTTCTAAAAGCCACAAGGTGTCTAAGTCGCTTCTCCCGCTTTCTCCTTTCCTGGAAAACGACATCCTTCGCGTTGGTGGCCGGTTAGAAAAATCTTCGCTGGAGTTTGATAGCAAGCATCCAATTTTGCTTCCCAAAAGGGATCATATTGTTAATTTGATAATTGATTACTACCACCGAAAATACCTACACGCTGGTCCACAACTGTTACTTTCGTTGTTACGACAAAAGTTTTGGATTATCTCTGGACGCAGCACGGTGAAACAACGCTTCCGCTTGTGTAACCGCTGCTTCAAGACTAATCCCCGCACAGAAGCACCTTTTATGGCAGCTCTTCCCGCACCCCGCGTCAATGAAGCTAAGCCCTTTTTTTATTGCGGAGTGGATTATGCGGGTCCAATCAATTGTCTAATAAGTAGGTATCGTGGTGCTCGTAAGGAAAAGGCGTACATATGCCTTTTTACCTGCCTTGTTACTCGAGCTTGCCATATCGAGGTTGCAGTTGGATTGGATTCGATGTCCTATATTCGCGCCTTACGACGCTTCATATCTCGTCGTGGCAAAATTGTTTCCTTATTTTCCGATAATGGAACTAATTTTATTGGAGCGAAAGCTCAGCTCGATGAGTTAAACGGATTTCTTAAATCTAGAGCCTTCCGTGATTCCTTTGAACAGGAAACACTATATCAAGGTATAACCTGGAATCTGAATCCGCCTACCGCTAGCCACTTCGGTGGTTGCTGGGAAAGTCAAATCCGCGTCGTAAAAAATCATCTCCGCCGCACTATAGGCGACGTTCTCCTCACCTACGAGGAGCTGCTTACTGTCCTCACACAGGTTGAGGCCATGATCAATTCTAGACCGCTAACCGTGCTTAGTTCCGACCCCGCAGAGCCCGAAGCTCTAACACCCGCGCATTTTTTGACCTTTGGTCCGCTGGACTCATTTCATTCCGACCCGCGCTTAGATTCGGTGGATTTGATCCGCAACAAACGCTTACTCGATGCCATAGTTCAGAGATATTGGAATAGGTGGAGGCGTGAGTATCTAAACACTTTACAATCTCGTGTTAAGTGGAATACTAAATCTAATCCGGTTACCAAAGGTACGGTAGTTCTTATAAAAACGGAAAACTCGCCGCCTTTACAATGGCCCATAGGTGTTATCGATGACGTCAAACCTTCCTCAGATGGAGTAGTAAGAGTCGCTACTGTACGCACACGAAATGGCACCTATGTTCGACCTGTAGTAAAACTATGCGTTTTACCCTCTCAATAATATGTAGTTTAATAAATAGTTATTAGATAAGCCATCTAGGCTTCCCTTAGTTATATATCTTAGTTTAATCATTATATTTCGCGTTTTCTTATAAAGGTCATCCATTTAAGCCAACTGGATGTACTTCCACTTTTCCCCCGCTTTCACCACGCTATCACGCTATAGCTCTCCCTGACTCTTTGGTTCAGGACTTCTTCAAACTCCTGAAGGCCGGGGGGATGGTTCTTTTTTTTGTGTAAATTGGTGTGTGTATATCAATGTACGCAAGACGCGCTGGCGACCGCAACAGCGACGCTGCGCGCGCGACCTCTGCTTGCCCTTGAATGGGCCGCTGCTTCAGTTCTACGCCACACATGAAGGACGATAGACGCATGTCCTTCACCTTTGCAATTATCCGCAAATTAAGTCTAAATATTGCGCGCGCGCACCCTTTATAAGGGTAGGAGACAGTACGAACGTTCTGTGTTTGTGTGATTTTGGAGATACCTGGACCACGGAAAATTGTGACCCGTCATCCCGAGGTCGCACCAGATTGTGGGAGTCCCGCTGAAGGCGTCACGTTGGTATGTACAGCCGATTTGCATGAATACTGAACTATTTCTCCTGGCCTCCTACTTTGTGAACCTCCCTTCGCTCTCCGCAGAAATTTTGAAAATAATATCAGATCCAGCACCCGCGTGGTGAAAAAATAATTTTGTCAGATTTTGAATTTGTAAGAATTATTTCCACCAATAGTATAAAAATTAATGATCAATTATCAAAATGTTTGCAAACTAATATTTAAAAATTCAGTTTAGTATTAATAAATAATACAATCTATTTAGATTTATAATACTTATTACACTTTAAAAGTAAAACGGAAATAAAAATACAGAAACATTTCGCAAAACACCTTTATATTTATTAATGTAAAATAAAAGTTTATATTTTAGGTTTAATCGTAACTGCTTTCTTAACCTAATGACAACAGTAGTTATAATAATCAGTCGTTATAGGAACTTATGATCATTTGTACTTAGTAATTACTTTTATTTTTTAACAGTCACAAAATAGTAATTAAAGCTTCATAATCATCACAAAATGCTTAAGAGATCTAGTTTTACGTAATTATGCTAAAGAACAATAAACTTTGTAATACAAAAAAAAATAAAAACTTCTTATCTACCTACTTTTACTTGGTACATCTACCACCATTACTTATAATCAATTATTAGAATCAACAAAACTAAGTAGGTTTTACCTATTAATCTTAATCAGTCTCGTAAGTTGTGACTACTCAAAATATATATTATTATAAAAAAGATGCATATAATATATATAATAATAATATATCCTTTATTGCAGGCAACTATGGCCCATATACACAACTACATATATAAAAACAATAACTATAAACTAATACATACTTTAAAACAATAAACTTAGCACAAAACACTAATTCACACAAAAAGAAAAAGAGAGAAAGAATTGAGTTGTAAAAACTGGCATAATAAGATGGAATCAGCCCTTTTGCGATTAATTCTTTCAAGTCCTTCTTTTTAGCGCTTATCTCCTGTTTTTGCGTATATGCTGGCTTAATGGTTATTTCTGTGACTGGTTTCATCTTCCTTCGCTTATTTCGCACAGTCACTTCTCTGTAGTTTTCGTCCTTGTAAGATGTCTTAAAGTAAAATAGGAACGGATTTTCTTTTGTGACCTTTAACACACTTTTATATCATTCCAGTTGACATTTTGGCCGCTTTCATCTGTACCAAAATTAAAGCCCCATTCTTCTTGCAACTGTTTAAGGTCCAAAATACTGTCGAATGTTAGCTCATGGATGTTAATCGGGGGGTTACATTTTTTTGCGTTTTTAATCAGTGTTATATACTGAACTGGGGTATAGATTGGGCCGGACTTAAGTTTTTTTTTAACTTCTTTTTCTATCAAACTGTGTAATGTTGTCTACTTCATTCTGCGTTTGCCCTCGGATCATAAATTTATGAGTGATGCTTTGGATGTTAAAAAGATAAACTGCATACATATACCACGTCATTATAAACTTATTTTTATTCTGACCCGCACAATTATCAGAATAAAAAATAATTTTCAATGGTTCCTGTGCGTCCTTACCAATTTGCTCCAAGTATTTCCAAACGCATGTACCTATTTCGATCGCGCTACGCTTCGCATCCGATTCCGTCCAAAAATAGCTATGTACAGATTCAAAAGCGCCTTTTTTATCTGTTTGAGACAACTCAGGTACTGTCAAGTTGTAACTATTGAGTTTGGACTTATAGTAGAACGCAGACGAGTCACCACGTGGGCATTGTAAAACAGCCTGTAAGTCGTAAATTACGACTTTGTTATTTTCAGTAATATTTTTTCGGTGTAGCTTTTTTTCATCTCTACTCAGTATCTTTTCCTCATGATGTTGATCATATTTTTCTTAAAGCCCTTGTTTTTGGTCCGCAGTTGAATTTTCGTAAGACAAACAAAGATTACACATATCTTTTTTAGGTCGAAAGAAAGATATATTGAACTCCTTTGTAAATATGTTATAATAAGTCATGTAACTCCCTGTCTCTTTCTTGTTTCGTGTTTGTATTTCTTTAAAATCATCATAAAGGTCTTTGATTGTCTTTCCCCTATCTATGTATTCTTTTGAGGTAGTAGCTCTTACGTAATGTGATTCCATTCGCGGGAAAGAGTTTATGTGCTCTTTAACATCTTCTATTAATTGGGGATTTATTTTTATGATTACCATGCTTTCCACGTAAGTCATCTTCTAAAAAGTTATTGGTGTTTGTTTTTTGCTGTGTGGTGAATATCATTCGATCCGAAATGTTCAAGGTAGTTTTACAAACTCTAATTTGTTGATTGTTAATAGCGAAATAATAGGCTTTGTTTTGTTTTCGAGGATTCGAGCGTTCGTATATTGGTATTTTGGCTTGATATCTATCATAGATGATTTAATGTAAGCTCTTTGTTGGTTCAAGTCCCGTAATCCCCAATAAAATTTGAACAGCTCGTATCTAGAGTCATTACCAATTTGATTTGCACATTTAAGTTTACATTTGTCCGTACACGGTGGTTGAAGACAGCGATTTGCATTTTTTTCCCTTTTTTTGATACAGACGTGTATGACTGACCGCTGTTACGTAAACGTTTGGCTCTGTTTTGTTTCCACTTTGAAGTATCCCTTACTTGTTTTCGGCCTCTTTTTACCTCAATGACGATCCTGATGGCGGAATATAGAAGTTTCTTGGTTTATTTTTGTTTCTGTTGTCAGTCGTGTACACATTATAACTAGGATAAATAATTGTATTCGTCCCTACTCCTCTTATTATGTTATTTATTATATGTTATTGAATACATAATATTTACCTTAATTTCCAGGTGTTGTTGTTCCGGATTCACATTACTCTCAATGTCATTTGCCTCTTCACTAGGAACATCTACAGGTTTCTGGTTAGCTAGCTGTTGGTCGCACTCGGCAGAATCTTGAGAAGAATAATCAGAATATAAAACTAGCAAGTTCTTGGTAATGTTAATAAGGCGTGGAGGAGTATCTTCAATGATTTCATTACTGTCACGTTCGTCATCATTACACATTATGGGAGGCGGTTTTTTGGGTATGCGTGAGTTATCATCAGAGCTTGGGGAAGATGAGTCCGAGGATGAAGAGTCTGAAAAAGAACTTGCAAGAACTGCTTGACGATGACCTGGACTTCCTGCAAGGTGGCGCTGGCGACCTGGACTTTCTGAATGGCGGTGCTCTTGATGTACTACGTGGTGATTTCTTGCATGGTGAGCTGGAGACCTTGTCTTCCTGTATGCTGTGCTGGACTTTATCGTCTGTTTCATTGAATAAACTCTAAAATAAATAATACACAACATTAAATAAATAGGTAAAACCCTCCATTAATTCAGAGAATATATACGTGTAAATGTATTATGGATACTGTACTCCGACTTTAAGTTTGCAAGAGAGTAAACACAACTATTTCGTTTGCGTTAAAATTTGACTGATAGATCATAATGCTAATAATATAAGGGTGAGAATAAAAATCTTAATGCAAACGCAAACTTATAGTCGGGGTATTGCATTCGTAACTACGTAAACACGACGTTATTTACTTACTTTTATTTCGACTGGCTTACAATTATCTGTATCAGTACATCCAGCAAAATAAGAGCTGCTGTGAACCTTCCAACAAGGGTTCGAAACAGCAAGGCCCAGCAGCGGCCACGTGTGACGAGGATGGCTTTGTGAAGGTGGAGAGGAAGAAAAGGAAGAAGCCACCTAGTCGGAACCAGTGCGGGACCGCGCAGGAAGGACCCAGTGTGTTGCGTCCGGCGATACCAACGACGCAGCTCTATGTGTCCCGGCTACTTCACACCACGAAGGTAGAGGAGATCGTGGAGTACATCCGAGCGAAGACCAACTGGACAGTGAGGGTCGAGAAGTTGGAGTCGCGCCACAACACGAATTTTAAATCGTTCGTGGTGCGAGTTCCGACTCATGATATTGAGACCTTCCTCAAGGAAGAGTTTTGGCCGAAAGGTGACGTGTATCGGCGTTTCCGCGGAAGGCTACGCGACACCACGCAGCGCAACATGACGCCATCTCTTTGTGTTCAGTAGTTTTGTTTATGTTTTTGTGGTTTTATTAAATATGTATGTTAGTCTGTAAGGTATATGTGATATGGGTCTTTTGTTACCCGAATTAAATGATATTATTATTATTATTATTATTACTCATCATAAGAAGTTTTAGGCACCGCTGCTTCCTATTTGCAGAAGACGTCATCTTCAGGATTAAAACTGTGGAACTAGAAATTTAATACTTTTATTGATGGGTATTTAAAATAAATTGAAAGGACATTTTGTATTAAACTGCAGCAATTGCTAGAGCATTTTTAGACTTTAGGATCATTTAAAACGTAAACCGAAATAAACACAAGTATTATTTAAATCTACCGATAGTTTTGGTAATAAAGTGATATAAAATGAATTGCTATTCGTTTTTTTTTTTTTGTGTAGGGCATCTCGCAGTTCAGTCTATGGAGACTGGCTTCTGCTTAACCGGGCAAGTTCTGTGGATGCCTTGAATTTAAGGCCTCCAGCCAGGGCAAAAATGACTAAAAACTAAGTGACAGCGCTCTAGGGCACCCCCCCTCTGGTCAAGGGTGAAACATCGATTCACTGGATCGATTCAGTACTGCATATCTATTTAAAAGATCGATCTTTTGGGCCTGATAAATCGATCTCAGATCGCCACATACCTCTTGCAGTACCTTATATCGCAGTCGCAGCCATGCGATGCAAGCATGCGACATTTCATATTTAAAGTTATCTATTATAATTACAATATAATTGAATACATAGTAATTAGGTTACATTGTAATCAAATTATTTTGTAATTAAATACATTGTAATTAATGTCATAGCACATCCAAAGTAATCTAATTACAATGTAATTGAATATTATGTAATTAGATTACATTTTAATTAAATTACTATGTAATTCAATTATTAATTAGATTGCTAAAGTAACTAGTTACGCCCATCACTGCTTTCTAAGTACTTATTTAATATGTACAAGTGTTTTCTTAGGTTGCTGTGCTCCTCAAAATCTCCACCCCCCGTATGTCCGACCATACTTCCATCGGTCGGGAGCACAACAATCTTTACAACTGGTCTTCGCAGGACCCCATGGTTTGTTCGTACATCGACCACTCTTATAATAGAGTCCGCACCCGGGAAAACACTTTGCACGACTCCTTTGGTCCACTGATTTCGTGGCTTATTGTCGTCCACTATCACTACCACATCGTCAATTTTCACGTTCGGCTCGTCAGCCGACCACTTGTTGCGTCTTTGGAGCGTCGGCAGGTACTCGCGTAGCCAGCGCCGCCCAAACAGGTCGGCCAGCGCGTTCACCCGGCGCCACATCCGCCGCGCGTCATCGTCGCGGGCGTGGCCCCTCGTACACGGTGCATCTCTCGCGGCAGTGCCCAGCAGGAGATGATTCGGCGTGAGTACCACCGGTTGCTCGGTGTCGCTGCTTACGTAGGTGAGTGGCCGGCTGTTTACGACCAGCTCGGCCTCTAGAAGGAGGATTTAGAGGACCTCCTCGCGGGGGGCGCGCTCGCGCAGGGTTGCCTTGAGCGCGTTTTTTACAGAGCGCACCAGCCTCTCCCAGCATCCGCCCATGTGTGGGGACGCCGGGGGATTGAAATGCCACGCGATGCCGCGGCCTGTAGCCTCGCTCGCCACTCGTGAGTGCTCCATCTCACGGAGGGCAGCGCGTAGCTCGGTGTGCGCCCCGACGAAGTTGGTACCCCGGTCGGAGTACATGTCCGATGGTCGCCCGCGGCACGCAATCAGGCGCCGCAGGGCAAGTATTGCCGAGTCGGCACTCAAAGATGATGCCAGTTACAGGTGCACGGCGCGGGTGGCGAGGCACGTGAACAACACGCCCCACCTCTTCTCTCGCCGCCGTCCGATGGCCACGTCCATGGAGCCGAAGTAGTCGACCCCGCAGTGGACGAACGCTCGCCGTGTGACCTCCAGCATGGAGATCGGTAGGTTACCCATCTTTGGTGCCCTTGGCTTCGCTTTCTCAATGCGGCAGCGCTGGCAACTCGCTGTGACAGCTTTGACTGAGGACTGCAAATTGGTGACCCAGTACATTTCACGGATGCTGTTCACGACGGCCTCTTGATTCGCGTGCAGCGCCGCCTCGTGGTGATGTCTGATGAGCCGGCGTGTGAGGTCGTGCCTCCCGTCCAGGATGACGGGGTGCCTCTCGCCGAAGCTCAGCTCGCTGCAGGCTCTCAGCCTGCCGCGCACTCGTAAGAGTCCATCGTCGTACAGCATCGGGTCTAGCGTGCGCAGCCTGCTGTCGGCTGGCAGCGGGCGGCGCGCTCTCAGGGCCGCGATGTCCGATGCGTAGCATTCCGCCTGCGCTAGGCGGAGCAGGTGTAACCTCGCTTCATCGAGGTCCGCAGCTGTCACGGCACATGCCTGCCGTCGTTTCCGGCAGCGCGCCGCGAAGATAAGTACGCGCGCCATGACGTACAGCGCGCGCGTCCAGGTCGGCAGCCGGGCGTACGTCAGCACCGGCTCAGGTGGCGTGCTCGCAACGTGCACGCACTGCACCCGCTCCAGGTCCGCCTCTGCCACTCCGCTTACGTCGTCGCTCGCCGGCCACTGCTCCTGTGGACAGCGAAGAAACGGAGGGCCACTCAGCCACTCACTGCTGTTACTAGGCCAATCTAACCTGGTTGCCTTGTCTGCTGGGTTCTGCGCCGAGTGAACCCAGCGCCAGTCCGACCTCTTTGACCTGTTATCTATTTCAGCTAACCCATGAGATACGAAACGTTGACAAACGAAAAGAATTGGGTTTGGTTCATATTTGTATGTCAGACATGAGTTCGTGTTAGAATTATTTACCTGGTTTAGTGTTTTTGTGCGTTTTAAAAATTTTAATGTTTGTGAAAAGTACTGTGTTTTGTTGTTTGCATTAGTTACCTTGAAGTATAGCTCATAAAATAAAGTATAATTTACACCACAATAAAAAATATTGGTTACATTAACAAGGAAAGGAAAAAAATGAAAATAAAAATAACAAGATGAGTAAAATAACAAAAAAGTACATTTAGTTATCACGTAATTGTGAGAGGGTGCTTTCATTTTTGACCAGTATGTACTTAGCTGCCTCTTCCTTTCGTAGAAAAATTCTTCCGTTTGCGATCCAGCAAAAGCGATATTTCTCGGTGGCAGCAAAGTCTCGAGCAAGAAAGTGCAAATGCCTGGATTTATTCGTGAGGTGTTCCGAGAAATATAGGGGTGAAGATGTGCCAGCAAGGCGTGGGAGGAATCAAGCCGACAAGTACCATGTTCAGAGTTATACAGTTTTGTATTCTTCAGGAATTTTTCCTTAGCAAAGATATTGGAGAACTCCACTACGACAGTCGATGTTGTAGCACTCGCTTTGTAGACTGGGTACAGTTGTGACAATTTTCATTTGAGGGCCCATAAAATAGTTAGTGTGGTAATTAGATGTATAAAAGATGTATTTTATTGTGAAGTATTATGGTAAATCCATAGAAGCAAGTTAGAAAAAAAAGAGAAAATGTCACAACCGACCACAGCCCAGGGACGGTTGTGACGGTACTCGGGGTCGGTAGTGACAGGTTCAAAAAATACACCGAAATGGTCATCAATAAAGATATAGATATAGATAAAATAAAGATATAGATAAAAGATATATATTTTTTCTTCAAGAATAATGGATATATCGTGCAATAAAAGTGTTGCACGATATATCCATTATTCATGAAAAAAAAAAATATATATATCTTTATGTAACATAACAACATACAATGTATTAGGAACTGTAGTATCTATAGCTATTATTACAAATCTTCATTTATCAGTCTGGTTACTTATAACTAGTACTTTGATCAGTCTTAAATTGCAGTACAAATAAAAACTAAATGACTAATTTAATACAATATCACAATCAACTTTGAACATTTGTTTAAGTTTAACAACATACAACTTATAGAAAAATTTAGAACAAATCTTCACTTCACATTAAAATTTGTCATCAAAGATCTAGTCAGAGTCATCACAATTGTGACAAATATAATGACGACTACCATCTGTGCACTCTAAGGTCCATGTTCACCAAAAAGATGACAGTCTGATTACCTAAAACAGCTGTTTCAAACGCATTTTTGTATGGGAATATGTCACAGTGACAGCTGTTTTTAGATAACCAGACGGTTATCTTTTCGGTGAACATGGACCTAAGTGGGACCAGAATCCACATTTTCCTTGGCATTATATCCATTTTTCGCCAGGCCTACTATCGGAATATGCACCTACACACACCAGACAAAAATACTCTTCTTCATCCGATGACAGAGGTGATGTCTTCTGTTTACTCCCTTTGTTTTTTCCTTTTCCTTTATTTTTTGTTTTTGGTTCATTTAGATTTTTCTTCACCTGTTTGCTCTCAATCGTTTTTCTTTTTCTTCATATTCTTGCCTTATTGCCTCTTTTTCAGGGGATCTGTATTATGGTTGACTTTTTGGTTCTAGAACCTTTAACTTTTATTTGGGGAGCCTTTGGAAAAGGCCGAATAGTTTCAGGGGAAAAAACAAACGGTATGACTGAAGAAGATGCAGTTGGCTGATCATTGCTATGATTTGGAATTGAAGATTCGCACAGTATAGATGGTGAAAGTGGTGGTGTTTCATCATTAGGTCTAGGACCGTTATCTCCTAACGAAAGTTCTAATAATTGTGATACCGGCGGTATTTCACTGTAAGGAGTAGGATTGTTTTCCATGCCAGAATTTGGTATATTATCAATGACTCCAATCACAGGGGTTTGCCTATCAATTGCAGAAGATGATGTTGTAGGATTGTTCTGTTCAGTGTCTGGATTTGGTCGGTCCGTTACAAAAGATGGAGCAAAGTCAATTTTATTGAATAGATTACGATTGTACGGGTAAATACCCGTTGCACAAAATCCAGCCTGAATATTCGCTTGTGTGAAGGCTAGTGATATTGCAGTTTTTACAATACCTGGTATGTCGTAGATTGACGTTTCAGTCACAACAGTGGTCGCTACATGAGATAAAACTGTTATGAAACTTACGTTTATACATTCTTGCACTATGTTCTCAAAATTTAAAGGTTGCTGTGTTTTCATGCTAGCATTTTTATTTTCTTTTTCATTGTCGCTTTCCGTGTCAGAATTTGAACACATCCTTTCTAATTCCAATTCCGCATTTTCGAAAGTACTTAAATGTCTTCTTTTTAAAATACAATTAACAATCTTTCAGTCCTCCTCTGGTTTAGAATGCTCTGAACGACGTAATTTCTCAACTTTTAAAGGGGCGAAGCGAGGCCAAAATAAAAAACCTTCTTTTTCCCAGTCACTGGGAACTGTTGTTAACACAGACCTGCCCTTTTCTATCGTAGTTACAATTTTAAATGGCATTTTTTATCTGTAATAAAAAAGCAAGGTGATCAAACTGGTAGGTACTTAACTAATTTGGAAACTGAATAACTAAAACTTGATAATCATAAAACAGAGACGAACGTACGAACGACGTCGTAACGACGTACGAATTTGTCACGTAATCTACTTTACCATCATGGTTGTTTATTTTGTCGTGCACACTAAGAAACGTGCGACAAGAATGAACACGTCTCTATTAGTTGCTTGTATGCCGTTAAAACATAAGAAGTAGAATACGCAAACGCTAAGATACAATAAATTACGTGACGAAATCGCACTAACCGATAAAATAATACTAACAAATTTCAGATAATAAAGTAGATTGACAACACTCGGCAACGACATGACAGCACACTACTAAAAGGGCCCGTTGTTTGATCAGTAGTTAAACATACTAATAGTTAAAATGCGTTAGTTAAACTAACAGTTCGTTAAAAATGACAAAAGGATGTTGTTTGATAGATAGTTAAGCTAACAACAGTTTAAAAAATTGACAATTTGTTAAAAAGTTAACCACGCGTGGGCAGAGTAGTTACAGTTAAATTAGACAACTGTTAAATTTATGTCTGTCTGTCATTGGTGTGTTACGTGTTTTGTGAATTGAAATAAAATGAATTTAAATATTATAAGACATTTTGAAGATTCTGAAAGCTCTTCTGACGACGACGATATTAGTGTAGAGTATGTATTAAACCGCCGTCCTAAAACGTTCAGGGATAGAATATTACAGCTAGAATTTTGGGATGACGTTGATTTCTTTGAACGGCACAGAATGTCCAAAACTACTGTACTTTGGCTACACAATGAACTCAAGAATTCCTTAAAAAGGCCAACAGATCGAAACCATGCCGTGTGTCCTTTAGATCAAATTCTTTCGACGTTAAGGTTTTACGCTACTGGGAATATTCAGCAGTGTTCTGGAGATCTGTTTGGATTACACAAATCGACTATATGCAGAATTATACACCACTTATCAAGAGTAATTTGCTGCAAATTAAGATCAGTAATAAAAATGCCACAGAATGTAGAAGAAATTAGATCTACAGTAGCAAAATTTTACAACATTGCTAAATTCCCTAGTGTTATAGGAGCTATAGATTGTACTCATATTCCAATACTAAATCCGGGGGGCAACAATTCAGAATTATACCGTAATAGAAAAGATTTCTTCTCTATAAATACACAAGTAATTGCTGATTCTGAGTTGAGAATTTTGGATTTAGTAGCAAGATGGCCAGGCTCAGTACATGGCAGCACTATTTTCAATGCCAGTGAAGTAAAAAGGAAATTTGACCGGGGAGATTTTGGAAATTGTTGTCTTTTAGGTGATCGTGGATACGCATTAAAAAAATATTTAATGACACTACTTATCGACCCGCAGTCACAACCAGAGAGACTGTATAATGAAAGTCAAATAAGGACTCGAAATGTAGTAGAAAGAACCTTTGATGGATGGAAAAGAAGATTTCCTGCTATTGGCTCTAAGCTGCGGGTTGATATTAAAAATGTACAACCAATTATTGTTGCTACTGCAATATTACATAATATATATGTCGGATCCGGTCATTGGTATGGACACGGGAATGAATCAAAGCGCGCCAGTGGTGACATCACGCGACCTAGAGACCAGTCTACCCCCCGCCATGGCGTGCTTCTACAGAGTCCTGACGTTAACAGCTCACCGCGAGGACGAGATTCTGGGTCGGATCGCAGCGGAGTTCAGACGTCTTGAAACTTGTAGATATGTTTGAAAAGAGTAACCAATAACCATGGAGTTTCTTGCCGGTTCTTCTCCATGGAAACAACCAACCCGAACCGAGCACCTGACAATAAACAAAGTATCGCATTTAGTGAGTTTTCATAGCACGAAACCCGTCTTCTGCCCACATAATGCTCGAGCCTAACTAAATAAATCCTGACAAACCCGACATATGTATAAACCACAAAGAAAACATCCCACAAGAAACCATGAATTATGAAGATATAGTTATGCCAATAGCAGAAATTTCAACGCAAAGGCAATCGGAACAAATATATCGAAACCAACTAATACAAGAGTATTTTGCAAGGTTGTCAAATGAAACCACAGAATAATATGAAATCAATCTAATAAATCTTAATTTTCATTTTTGAGTTTTTTTTATTTTTCCTCCTCTATCTCTACTTCTAAAGCAGCTTTTTTCATAATAAGCTCGTTCAGTTTTTTCTTAAATTCTATTTCAATCTTATGCAACTCCTCTTTGTGTTGCATATTTTTTTGGTGCTCCTCTTCAGCAAACTCTAATAATTTTCCCTCTCTTGTTCCTTTCTTTTTTAAATATACTTCTTTTTCATTTGCCACTGCCACAGTTTTTTTTCTTGTTTCAAGAGGTGTGAAAATTAATTTCCTTTTCCTATTGCCTGGATCTGCAAAAAAAAAGAGATCAGTTAAGAAATGACTAGGTAATACTAAAATAATGGCTTGTTTATGGTTCTTTTTTTAAAATCAATGAGCTTATGAAACAAACCTAATGGTGTAGAAACCGGTTTTTGCAGCATTGCATATGGTGAGCTGGTATCAAATTTCAAAGACTCTTGATTTTCTGAAACAGGTTAGTAATACAAACTTTATAAAATACTAGCGGACGTCCCGCGGTTTCACCCGCATAGTTCCCGTTCCCGTGGGAGTACGGGGATAAAATATATCCTATGTTACTCGTGGATAATGTAGCTTTCGAATGGTGAAAGAATTTTTAAAAACGGTCCAGTAGTTTTTAAGCCTATTCATTACAAACAAACAAACAAAGTTTTCCTCTTTATAATATTAGTATAGACATAAAATGCAAAACTGACTATACAGACTTTAATTGTAAAATAAATTTAATTTTGTAATATATTTCCCTCCGTAGCAGGATGTTGATTTTGATCACCATAATTTTTTTTCTATTAGGTAAATATAATAAAATATATATTACTTAAAAAACAAACCTAATGCCCCTAATGGTTTAGAAACAGGTTTTTGCAGCATTGCAAATGATGAGCTGGTGTCCATTTTCATATTCTCTTGATTTTCTGAAACAGGATAGAAATACAAACTTCATCATCATCATCATCATACATAACAGCCGTAGGAAGTCCACTGCTGAACATAGGCCTCCCCCAGAATGAGAGGGGTTTTGCCCATAGTCACCACGCTGGGCAAGCGGGTTGGTGACCGCAGTATTTGTAGAGACTGTGTTGTCTTCACGGGAGGCGCTGCTGCCCACCTCTCGGATAAGCCCTTAATCGCCTTCTACGACACCCACGGGCAGATATGGGGTGATGCTATTCTACTCTGCCGGCACCACACGGCCAACAAACCATAACAATTGCTTACTACTTATTATTTTCTGGTATAGAAAATAACAATTAAGGTAAATATTTTTCATTTCACATTATTTACAACCAATACATTATGCCTTACAAATTATTTACTTACCTTGAGCATTTAGAATTGGCAAAAAATCAGCAGTCTCACTAGTAACAATGTCATTTTTGTATTTTTCTAGAGCTATAACCTCAATATATGTTGGAATATTTTGTTCAGCTCCTACCATGTTTTCAGTGTTATCTGTAAATGAACATACATAATATTATAGTTTATATCACTATCATCACGCAAAAAATGAAAAGTTATTTATCAATGAATTATACTAATTCTATAAATTTGGCACACAAATATTTTATAAACGTTTTTATTGTGGGAAAATGTCTTATTCACACGAGAAAAATCATTTAGCTTCCAATGAAATTTCAGGGCGGAAAGGTAGTAAGTACCTATATAAATAATTTAAACATACCAACGAAATCGGTGAAATCCGAATCATGAGTAGATGGAAGACCCACTATTGATTCACCCATTATGCTGCAAAGCCATTCGCTGGTATCAGAAGGTTTGGGTGGTGGTGGCCCTCCTCCAGTGCAGTGGCGTTCTTTTTTTTCTTGTGATAATTCCTAAAATAATATACCCCTTAATCTCTTAATCTCTCTCATTACATAGGTATTGTATGGTAGTATACAATTTAAAAAAAATACAGCCCGAAGTAGGTACAGTTATAAATAAGGACAATCAAGAATACAACCTTTGAACGTATGTAATGTTACGTGTATGTGTGTGTTGAATTTTATGTAATAAACGTTTTATCTATCTATCTATAGCCTGATGTGTTCTTTACTGCACTTTAGATAATGTAATGTTTTATAGTGTGTGAGAAGTATTGCAAATAATACCTCATACAAATTAGATCTTGGGAAGTATCTAAAGAACATTGTGGCATAGTTACCTTTCTAGCATTTTTTTTCATATTGTGAACTTATAAATTAACTGCTTCTTTGTTCTATAAACCACATTATTTGAATTAAATTCGTCAGTCAGTTTACGCCAAGCTTCTTCTTTTTGTTTGGCACTTGCATGGTCCGTCTTCTTATTCATTATTATCGAATATTTTTCTAATAACTCCTTCAGTTTGTTAAACTCTTCTCGGCTAAAGTTATTACTTCTCTCTCTGCAATGAACACAATAATTTTATTGTTGTTTTTTGTTATTTACCTTGTAACTCCGTTTGAAACAAATAACTATAAACTTACTTGCTCATTTTGTATCCTGTTTTGCATAAAATACTTCCAGGAGATGTAATTTTAATGAAATTTTAAACAACACAAATCAACAACACAAAATCACCACGATCACGATGAGTCACTTTTGTCTCTTTTGACGTTTTGTTCACTGTGTTACCAGTGTAATTATCAATTATCTACCAAAATTTTACCGTTTCCAAAGTTTTTTATTGTAGCAACACAATAGACTATTGTTATATTTGACAATAGTTAAAAACATGTTCAAACAACGTATTTCTATTTTAACTGTTTGTTTTGGCGTTGACTATAGTCGACTATAGTCAACTAACAAATGGTTAAAATAGCTATTTGTTATGTTTTACTACTGATCAAACAACGGGCCCTAAGGGCCGGTTTTTTGATCCGTAGTTAACTAATGGTTAAAAATGGTAACAAATGGTTAAAAATTGGCAAAATGTGTTTTTTGATTAATTGTTAGCTTAACCAATGGTCAAATAACGTAACTATTAGTTTAAAAAATTAACCACCCAAAGTTGGAGAGTTAAGCATTATGGCGGATGGTTAATTCATACTGTTCGGAAACCTCTAGAACCCAATGATGACGTCGACGGAGGCGGCACGGCGACGGCGTCAGCGGGGGCACGGCGCGGCGCGGGGAGCACCTATATAAGACGCAACCACGGTCCGGAGCGGCACCCACTCGATCAGCTTTGAGCACTGTACGCGTCGCGCGCCATTGCAAATCTTTTATTGTTAATATTTTATAGTAAACCAGTATTTTCGATATCTGCGTCGTCATTCATACAGCCCACTCAAAATCTCCTCAACAAATTGGTCCTTCGCAAGAAAAACAAGACGATCAGCGGCGGCAGGCGTGCGGCGGCGCGGGCGCGGGTATTGCAGTGCAGAAAAAAAATCAACGTGGCGCACACACGGGTCCCAGAGAAAAAATCTACGAGAACGGACAACTGTGGCTATAGATCGGTAAATAGTGTGTCGTTCCAATTAAACATTTCTGTCCCTTCATACTTTCTAAATTTTCCCAGCTTTCTTTGGCCATTTAATCTGTTCTATTCTCTTTCCCATATTTTTTAGTCATCGCATTCATTTCAATTCACATATTTCAAGCCTGGTTATTGCTCAAACCTATTATACATCGCTGCATAATTAGTCGCAGAGCAAAAAATAAGAAACCTGTTTTGCACGAGCACGTGGTAGCTTGACCGCTCATTCTATCAAGGTCAACATCTGTCGCTTTGCACTCATTGAATTAGTCACCGCGTTGCTTGCTTGATATTTACAGATTTTAACGTAATCAATCTTTACTTTAATTATGGAGACTAAAGTTAAAGAATTAATTAAGAAACGTGCAAGCTGTAAGGCTAAGCTTACACTTTTCAGCAATTATTTAAATGTAGTCCTTTCTTGTGCACGATTAAGTGATCTACAAGTAACAGAACTAGAAACCCGTCTTGATAAAATGGATTTATTATATAATGATTATGATAAAATACAGGGGGAGATCGAGCTGATGATGGAGGACCCCGCTGAGGCCTTGGGTGATCGCGAAACCTTTCAAAACCAATACTTCTCCTTGGTGTCCTCGGCGCGCGAGGTGCAACGTCATCATGGCGAGCGAAGAGCCAGCGTGTTGGTGAGTTCCGTACAGGCTTCAGATGTTAATGACGTCACACAGTCTAAACATAGTGTAGTGAAATTACCTCAAATTAGTTTACCGCATTTTGATGGAAGCTATCAGCATTGGCTCGAGTTTAGAGACACTTTCGATTCATTAATACACAAGAACACGTTGCTGGACGATATAAGTAAATTTCACTATCTTAGGTCCTCGTTAAAAGGTGCTGCTGCCTTAATTATTAGAAGTTTAGATTTTAACTCGGGTAACTATAGCATCGCTTGGGATCTATTGACGAAACGGTACAATAATAATCGTCTTTTGGTAAATAATCATGTTCAATCGTTTAATGTCGACCAAATAGAAAAGGAGTCTAGTAAAGCAGTACGTCATCTAGTCGATGTAACCATGAAAAATCTGAGGGCTTTAACAATTCTAGGACAACCGACGCAACACTGGGACATCTTAATTATTTATATAATGGCTCAGAAGTTAGATACTAAAACTTATATTCATTGGGAAGAATTTAGAAATACATTATCCGAGGCACCTACATTGTCTCAATTTGTAACATTTTTAAATAACAGGGCGGACTTGTTAGAATCTGTTGAGGAATCGGAAATTAATAAAAACAAAACCTCAAACAATTAAACAAAAAAGCTTTGCAGTAACATCAAATGATTGCAACAATGGTTCAAATAAAGGCTCGAGCTCAAATTGTCCAATGTGTAAACAAAGTCATGTTTTATTTAAATGTGATAGTTTTCGTAAACTGTCTTCAGACGTACGTAATCAGAAGGCTAAAGAATATAAGGTTTGCCTTAATTGTTTAAACCCGGGCCATTCCGAAAATAAATGTAAATTGTGGGCTCGGTGCAAGTATTGTAAGGCAAAACATAACACGCTGTTACACATGGACAAAGATAGTGAGCCGCCTACCAATAATAAAATAACAGATAATGTTACTTTAACAGCCAAAGCCATACAGAATACTACTTCTTCCACCGTATTGCTTTCCACAGCGAGGGTGAAGGTGCGAGACAGCAGTGGCCGCAGCCACGTGGCGAGGGTGCTCTTGGACAACGGTAGTACCGCAAATTTCATAACTAAGGAGCTGTGTGGTAAGCTGGGTTCACTTAAACGAAACGTAAACTCCAAAATAACGGGTATTAACCAGCAAACTTGTAAAAGCACGCAGTCTTGTTCTTTAACCTTTTTTTTATTTTTTAGGATGGGAAATCATCAAATGACTTCCCCCACTCTGGGCGGAGCGGGAGGGAGTGTCAGACTTTTACTGACTAAAACCCATCCATGTTCCTTCCTCGCCCTTTATGTTCCGGGGCCGCGGTATCTCTTTCGAATAGGCCCGCAACCCCGGCAGGCTTCGGCCCTTGCGGGCCCCTCTCTTATGCTGACATCTCTTTGAGGCGCGCGTGGAACACGAACGCGCCGTCGACACGGCCTGTCGTCTTTAGACGGACGGACGGCTAGCTAGCCCATAGCCAACCGTCCACAGGCCCGCGTCTACGGTGGCCGGTAGCCACCACGTGGCCCCCGACGCCCGGTGCGTCTCCCGCGGCGGCCGGGAAGAGAGGCTCTCTCCCTCTCTCGTTCCGCCACCTCCTTCGCTAGCATGACTGCTTCGCAGAAGGAGGTGACGGCTTCCCATTCCGTCTCGCTCCGGACCATGGATTGAACCAGGGCCAGACGCGAGAGGTCGCCGCCGCCGATCGTCGCTACGAGGACACGGCGGTGCTCCGCCCACGCAGGGCAGACTTCCACCGTGTGCTCCACCGTGTCCTCCGGTCGATCCTCGCAGTGGAGACACCCGGGCGTGTCCTCCCGCCCAATTCGGTGCAGGTACCTCCCGAAACATCCGTGTCCGGTGAGGACCTGCGTCAGGCGGAAGGTGAGGACGCCGTGGCGCCTCTCTAGCCACTCCTCAAAGAGGGGACTTACCGCCACTATCGTGGCGTGCCCTGTTGTTCTTTAACCTTGGAATCTTACTCGGGTAATTATAAAACAACAATTGATTGTTTAGTATTACCTGAGATAACTAAATCACTATCATCGACATTAATTGATATTAGTACTATTCCATTGCCATCAGGCATCTGTCTAGCTGATCCTCACTATTATAAACCGTCAAGCGTAGACATATTACTAGGTGCTGAACAGTTTTGGAATATTTTGGGTACTAACACAATCAATTTAGGCAAACATCAACCTAGATTATACGAATCTAAATTAGGATGGCTTATCTCTGGGTATATTGCACAACCTAGTCAATCCCGTGACCAACCAGTGTGTAATTTCGTTCAGGAAATAAAACCTGAACTCACTCGGTTCTGGGAACTAGATTCAATATCAGAAAAACATTCGTTGTCAGCCGAGGAACGCGCATGTGAGGAACATTTTTTATGCACTACTACTCGTGGCAAAGACGGACGTTTTATTGTAAAAATGCCATTTAAACATTCACCCGAAGCATTAGGCGACTCATACCAGATGGCAAAAGTTCGATTTCTTTCGCTAGAACGTAGGTTTGATCGTGATCCCTTATTTAAAAGTAGGTATATAGATTTTATGCGCGAGTATCTACAACTAGGGCACATGTCTGAAGATAATAATTAAAATGATAACATAAGTTATTATTTACCACATCACGGTGTTATGCGCGAGCAAAGTACTACAACTAAATTAAGAGTTGTCTTTGACGCGTCAGCTGTGACAACTTCAGGTATTTCTTTAAATCACCTACAAATGATTGGTCCCACTGTGCAGGACGATCTTTATTCTATTTTGTTACGTTTTCGACAACATCGATACGTAGTATCAGCAGATATAGAAAAAATGTACAGAGCTATAGAATTAAATAAATCTCAACGCTCTTTACAAAAAATCCTATTTAGATTTAATCAAAATGAACCGATTAAGGTCCATGTTCACCAAAAAGATGACAGTCTGATTACCTAAAACAGCTGTTTAAAACGCATTTTTGTATGGGAATATGTCACAGTGACAGCTGTTTTTAGATAATCAGACGGTTATCTTTTCGGTGAACATGGACCTAAAACATATGTTCTTAACACAGTTACTTATGGCACAGCTTCGGCACCATATTTAGCGACAAAGTCACTCGTAAGTCTCGCTTCACAGGCCTCAAATGACGGCGTTAAGCAAGCTATACAACGAGACATGTACGTAGACGATTATCTCGGGGGCTGTGACACTGAGTCCGCCACCATACAGTTATGCAAGGAGGTGAGTTCGATCCTGGCATCAGCTCAATTCAAATTAAGAAAATGGCAAGCTAATAGCCCACAGGTGATGAAGGCTATATTATCATCTCTTAATCCGAATGATAATAACGTACTCGATTTAAATCATAACCAATCGTCCAACACTTCTAAAATATTGGGTTTAAACTGGGTTTGCGATTTAGATAAATTAACCTTTTTTATAAATCTACCTCCAAGTAATAAAATAACTAAACGATATATTTTATCTAGCATTAGCCAAATCTTTGACCCATTAGGCCTAGTGGGGTCATGTGTCGTATTGGCAAAGATAACAATGCAAAAATTATGGTTAGAGAAATGTTCGTGGGATGAACCAGTTTCTCATGACACTCAAGAACGTTGGCTGTCGTTCGTCACTACGTTATCGTGTCTGAATAATTAAAATATACCACGGCATGCATTTAATTATAACTATAAATTAATTGAGTTGCACACCTTTACAGATGCCTCTGAATGTGCCTATGGGGCCTGTGTGTATGTTCGTTGCCTAAATAATGATGGTACAACGACCATTCACCTTTTAACTTCCAAAAATAAGGTCGCTCCTATTAAACATACAACCATACCCCGTCTTGAACTATGTGGGGCCTTATTAGGAGCAAGACTGTGTGCAAAGGTAGTAGCCTCATTAACTATTAAAATAAATAAATTTTATTATTGGTGTGATTCGACGATAGTTCTCTGTTGGTTATCTACATCACCAAATAAACTAAAACCTTTTGTCCGCAACCGTGTCAGTGAGATACAAGAATCGTCGAAAGAGAACCCGGCGGACTTAGTATCTCGCGGGCTGAGGGCCGATCAAATCGGCACCTGTTCATTGTGGTGGTCGGGCCCAGAGTTTTTAAATTTCGGTGAAGACCGTTGGCCTAAAATGCCAAATAAAAATATAGGTTCAAATTCCAACATACCTGAAATTAAAGTTCATTTATTAGATAACTGTCAATCAACTCAATCAGTAATCAGTCGTTTGATAAGTAATAAATCAAACATAAACAAATTGAAACGTATTATTGCTTATATACTTAGGTTCATTTTTAATTTAAAAAATCGTAACGGCAGGTTGTGTGGTCATTTATCATGATGAATTACAGGAAGCATTTACGGTCATGATACGTATTAGTCAAATGGAAATGTTTCCTGACGAATACAAAACACTTAGTTTAAAAAAACCATAATCTAGGAAAAATAGACTTGTTTCATTATCTCCATTTTTAGATGATCGGGGTGTAATTCGCGTAGGTGGCAGATTAAATAACGCTAACTACAGTTACGACATTAAACATCCGATATTGCTAGATAGTAAACATCCCATTACAAAAATATTATTTCTTTGCGAACATCTTAAACTTATGCACGCAGGGCCACAACTTCTTTTATCACACATTCGTCAAACTTACTGGCCTTTAGGAGGCAGAAATCTATCTAAAGGTATATTCAGAGAATGTGTCAAATGCTTCAGATTTAGAACTCAGGCGGTGCAACCAGTCATGGGTCAGCTACCATGCACGAGGACACAGCTTGAATTTCCATTTAATAATTGTAGTGTCGACTACGCCGGACCAATGCTAATAGCTGACCGTAAAGGCAGAGGCACCAGACTCATTAAGTCTTATATCTGTGTGTTTGTCTGTTTGGCAGTAAAAGCTGTCCATCTGGAGCTTGTGACGGATCTTACCAAAGACGCTTATCTAGCCGCTTTAAAGAGATTCATTGCTCGTCGGGGTAAACCACACAGCATCCTCTCTGATAATGGCACGGCGTTTGTGGGAGTATTTAATGAGCTTGCACAATTCTTATCTAATTCAAATTTAGAGACCGCCGAACTAGCAATTTTCTCTTGTAGATGTGCTGATTTAAGAACTAAGGTGTTACAACTGACTTACATGTGTCTTGACTATGACAGAACATCTTATAAAAGCATGATTCAAGACGTTTTGTACTTAAAGAGTACTAACACTTAGTACGTGCTCTTATAGATGTATATAAAGAATCGTTGTAACACATCTATCAGTACAGTTGTCTTACAAGCGCATTTTTACAGAGCAATTGCTCTTGAATATTATTTACACTTAAAAAAGCATCTTAAAAGTACATTCTTTCTTAGTAGAGTCTGCATTGAGTGGTTTATAACACTTATGATCTTAATAAACTTTTGCATAAAACTACTATGAAACCAACTCGTTCTAAGTGTAAATTGTCTTCTCTGAGTCAAATTAAAGAGAAAGCGAATAATAGTAGAGCTCTATCAGACTATTTGGTCTTATGGAAGACTTGTGAACACTTTATTAAGAATGTCGGCCATTATATTCATGTAAACAACGCTAAGTGTTTGTAACACTAACAGTTAACTATGGAGTTTGAAAAATGGAAAAAATTTAAAAGATGCGGATCATATAGAAATAAAATAAAACAAAAATACACAAAATCACAAATAAAACTACTTACAACTACGATAAAAAAAAACGATGGAGCTAGTAAATCGGTCGATGGTTCCGTAGAAAAACAAGAAGATAGCAGCTCTGAAGATTTTGAACTGGCAGATTCCAATCTTAATTCTAGTTCTGTCGATAGCGATGAAAGTGAATGTGAAACAGATGGAACGGATTATGAAAAAAATACACGATTTCGTGAAGAAATAAAAATGTGGGCTGTACAGAATAATATACCACACTCGGCGTTCAATGAACTTTCTGAGATTATTAATAAAAGAATCAAGCACATACTACCCAAAGATGCCCGAACTTTGTTCCAAACAAGTGGACAAAATATACAGATAGACACAATAGGGGCAGGGCTTTATTGGCATAACAGCTTAAGAAAACAGTTGGAAAAACTTTGTGAACACGAACTTATTTCTGTTCCCAATAACCTTTCACTAAATATTAATATTGACGGCTTACCTCTTTATAATAGCTCTAGACAACAATTTTGGCCAATCCTATGTAGTATTTCGGAAATTCCATGCTCTCCATTGGTGGTAGGTACGTGTTAGTCGTAAGTCTTTTCGCCACAAAAATATGAACTTGACTCAAATGTTCGCATATTTGTTGGTGCCATTATATTTCTAAAAATTTAATTTACTTCCAGGTATATATGCGGGAGATAGTAAACCATCTGATTTGCAAGCTTTCTTGAATCCTTTGGTAACAGAATTAAACGAAATTATCAACAGTGGTGTAATCCTTAAATCAAAAGGATCGTCTACTTTAGTTCCCGTAAAAATCAGAGCTTTCATTTGCGACTCCCCAGCCAGAGCATTTATTAAAGGAGTAGTAAATTTCAATGCCAAGCATGGCTGTCTAAAATGTACTGTGTTAGGTGAATATTCACCGGTGTCTCGAACTGTCACATTCCGAGAATTTGACTGTCCTAAAAGAAACGTCAGTGATTTTCGGTCAAAAAAAGACGAAGAACACCATAAATTGGATTCTCCTCTTCTAAAACTTAATATTGATATGGTTGAAGACATTCCTGTGTGTGATTCACTCCACTTGATTGATCTTGGCGTTATGAAGCGTTTGTTGATCGGATGGAGGGATGGCAATATAGGTAGATACCTTACTAAGTGGTGTTCCAGAGATATCGAAAAAGTCAACAATTTTTTGTCCAATTGCCGCATGCCAGATGAAATTCACAGATCTGTTAGAAAAATCGACGTTTTAGCGCACTGGAAAGGATCCGAGTACCGCACTTTTTTTATATTTAAGTATTATAGTACTCCAAGACACCTTAGCAACACAAGCGTATTTTCATTTTTTGCATTTGTTTTGTGCAATTACAATTTGCTCAAATGAGAAGCATTTTCAATTCCTCTCCATAGCAGAAAAAATGCTGAAGCACTTTATTGAAACTTTTAAAAATATATATGGAAAGGACTATGTATCAAGCAACATCCACAATTTGACACATGTTGTTGACGAAGTTAGGAGATTTGGAAGATTACAAAGTTTCAACGCTTATCCATTTGAGAATAAACTACAGATAATAAAAAATTTGATTAGGCAAGGAAATAAGCCACTTCAACAAGCCGCACGAAGATTGATGGAAAGGTCTGATTTAGAAATTTTACAGGTTGATCAGGATCAAAGAAGCTATCCATTTATCAAAAAGAGTCTAAGAAAAGGTACATCTAAACGACTTTGTTTCGACTCCTATATACTCTCGGCAGAAGAACCAAATAAATAATAATATAATAATAATAATAATATTCCACAACTATCACACAACGGCATCTAGTCCCAAGCTAAGCAGAGCTTGTGTTATGGGTACTAGACAACTGATAAACATACTTATATATTTCTAAATACATACATATTATAGATAATATGTAAATGGTTTCTAAGTGAGGAAGGCTACGTTATTGAATTGCACTCGATGCATTCCAAAAATGAAGATGGTTTCAAAAACATTTTGATACACGGATATCGTATTGAAAATATATGTGACGTATTTGAAGAGCCTCTGAAGTCTTCGTTCTTGTCTATATATAAAACTGATAGTAACAAAAAAAAGAAAATTAAGGTAATTTATAAAGCCTCAAGCGTGAAATGCAAATTAGTTAAAATTGAGTACAACTCTGTATTATTTTTCATACCTTTATTACATACTTTTTAAAATAAAACCAAAATAAAATATTATTTCTTTTTAATTTCACAACCAAATCAAATATTCATATATTATTTTTACTAAATAATCATATTATACTCATCACGTAGTGTAACTAAAACCCCGTCTGATAGAAAACCATTTCGAGATATTTACTGATCACTGACATGTAGGAAAACTTCTACTCACTTCAAATACAAACTATAATTTATGAGTTTAATTATTGTATTATAAAAAAGTAGTCCGAATCAAAATTTGCATACTAAATAAAAGGCGGAGCATGTAGTACCTGGTACCTAACCTATGTAGTACCTTGTACCTGTTGTATTTTAAGATCTGTACCACCATGTTTCAGGCAAATAAATGAATTATTGTTATTATTATAAAAACAAAACAAAAAACTTACATGAAATCGGACTACTGTCAAAATAACTCTTCACTAATCATTTTGTATTCATCGTTGTGGTTCACAGGTAACATCTATAAAGTAACTAAAAATATAAAAATGTAGCGTAAATAATATACGTTTTTCATTATTAATTAATAATGAAAAACGTATATAAACATTTTGTTTATGAACAATAGCGAAAAACGTTTTTCTTTTATCAGTGCCCATGTCGTTTGGACTGGTGCTTTTGATGCCATCGAGGATACGACCTTATTTATAGGTACCTATTCAAATAGAGATTACCTACATGTTTAAAATCTGTAACACAAGCTAAAAACTAATTCGTATTCTAACAAGTCACAACATTAAAATGATAAGGGTTTTGCCTGAGTTTTTTACCTATACATAATTATTATGTACCTACCCACAATGAAATCTATTAATTATTAACGTGTATATGTGTGTTGTGTGTGAGGATGTGTGCGTGTGTGAGTATGAGAGAGAGAGAGAGAGATAAATTAACACAGGGAACCTTCTTCCTCTTCACCAGAAGTATTTTCAATAAATGACGCTATTGATGGTCCTGCCATGTAGGGTTCTTCAAAGAAGTTGTTATCTCTTTCTTCAACTTTGCTAGAACGTTCGGAAGTGGTGGCATTACTGTTGACATTTACTTTTTGGCGATGCCTCGCAGTGGATGTTCTTAACTGTTTGCTATTAAGGCGTTGACGTGAGTTTTTGAGTACGGTCTTTATAAATCTCTCACAGTCTGGCTTTTTGAATTCAGGATCGGACTCATGACATACAGCAAATAATAAATTGAAAACATTTGTGTAACTTTTAAGGGCAATTTCGGTCTGATCCGTTCTCGATCCACCTGCCCAGGAACAACTTGTTAAAAAGTTTCTTTGAAAAAGTATATCAATTAAAGCATAGGCGTTACTGATGCCTCTATTTTTGCCTTTGCTACAAACAATTTCTATTTTGCTAATCAGTCTTGACTTGAAATCCGGATCTTTTAATAGTATTTCTAAATTTTGCAACTCATTTTCGTTACCTATTGGTTCGAAGTCAGAAATGTTCGAGGCAGATCCCTTTGGCTTACAAGACAGCTTTACAAATTCTTCAAACTGGGTTTGATGTTCTGCAAATTTTAACAGCAGACGATTCTGATTTTCATATAGTGTTTGCTGATTTTCAGTAATAGTTTTCATATCGCCAGATAGTGTTCTAACCTCTTGTTGTATTTGTTCGATTTTTTGCATGATTATAACCAGAGCTTCATTTGTAGCGATGGAATTATTAACAGTAGTCGTATTCTCTGAAAATGGAGCCGGCAATGGTATACTGTTTTCAGAAATGACCACATTTGATATCGAATTTTTATGTTTCATTCCAGTCTGATTTTGAGTAATGAATTCAAAATTTGGAGTTGATGTTAAAATGTCACTATTTGTAATAACTGACTGAGGAGCTTCGGAAGTTACTACAATCATATCATGCAAATTGTGTGAATCCGAAACTTGTGTGATCACATTTTCGTTTACTGACTGGGACACCTGAAAAATTAATAAGACAATTTAGTTATAAACATAATAAGTACTTACGGGCCGAAACTATGTTTAGCGGTCGCCCGCACGGTCCCATACAAAAGTGCTCCGTGCACCCGGTTGTGAGAAGTTGCGCCCCGTGCCTGTTTTGCTACGTAGTAATACATTGACGGTCTCTATCGACACGACTACATGCACGCCGCTAAAGTTGAACTAGTGACACTGCGCAGGTAATAATCCGGTTTCCCTGACGGGCCCGAGCACACGACACACGCGCGACGTCACGGTTAACGCAGTTTCGACCCTTGTGTATGTTGTTGTTTTGATAGCTAAGCCAGACATATCATTAAACACAATTTTAAAGCCAAATTTAGACAATTCAAGAACTTACATGCAAGTTTCACTACTTAGTAGTATTTGTTTGATTATTTGTCAATAGTCCGCAAAGTAACGGAACTCGCAAGCAGGTTCTTACATCGTTTAAGCGAGGCTTAAAACTCGCTGATGTAATAGTTAAATATTGCTGGTATTTTAAATATTAGATAGAACAAGAACATAGGAATTTAGTAAGTAATCAAACATTATACTAAAAATAAATATTATGGTACATATTTGAAAGTAAAATACCTACGGGTAAAATGTCAACATTCAAAACATCAAAAAAAATTAAATATCGTATGTAATATCGAAAATTGTTATAGGTACCTAAGCTTAAACACTGGCCTCATCTAGTTTAAACAGACTGATAAAAAAAAATCACGTGTAAAAAAAGTGTTTTTTTTAAACCTATTTGCAAAATAAATATCATTTATCATTAAAAATACCTACTCGTTAAAATATTTAACAATTTTTTTCGAATACATTGAGCGCTCGCCGGTCGCCAGCGCGGCTCCGGCACCGGCACATGTTACCCGTAGGTATTTTAATGTTCGACATTCAAATATGTACCCCATGAAAATACCCTATTTGTCGTTTTTGACTGAAGTTAAAGTATACCGTGCGTGTTACTAATAAATAATTAAGTAGATACCTATATCGTAGGTACTTACTATACAACACTTTCGAGCCAGTTCGTTGTAGCTTTGTTGATTATTTTGTATGTTTGATAAGTTATAATTTCCAAAAAGGCAGTTTTCGTTCTCATTTTCCGTGTCCGTTATGTTTTCCATTTTTTCGAGTTCGTATTCAGCTTCTGTTAATGTCAACAAATTCGATCTTTTTAATATGCATTTGATTTTCCGCCAATTTGGATCTGGTACTGAACTCTCGATTCTTCTTAGTTTCTCGTACTTTTTAGACCAGTATAGTATTCCATTTACTTCCCAATTTTGGGGCACCGCTGTTAACACAGGACGGCCTTTTTCAAGTGTTTGTACTATTTTATACGGCATACCTATTTATTTATAACGTATCTGAAAAAAAATATTAATCTATTAAAATAAAGTTATTTCTAATTACATTTTTTAAATTAAACGACATTTTCTCTGCAGTAAAAAAATAAGCACCGACCGGCGACGTTTAGCGCAACGTGGCAACTGATGAACTGAGTGAATAGTTTCTAGAACCTAATATCAATGTGGTGGGGGCACGCCGCCGCCGCCGCCGCAGTGCGCCGTTGTGGTTACGCGCCATTCGGTTAAATGTCAAGCGAACGCTGGCGTCCGCATAGATTATAAAATATTGAGCGTTTTATTTATAGGATATTTATCTAAGAACCGTAAATAAGAAGTTCTTCATAATATAGTCTATAAATATCGAAAATAAGCAAACCTTTCCCTTATTCCCTATTTATACCTACATAAATACGAGCTTGTACAGCTAAAAACTTCCAATCGCGCACCTACTATAGGTGTTTATAATATTATTGTTTGGGTCTTAAATAGGACAGCTAAGGGCCTGTGCACACCACGTTTTTTGAACGCGCCGTTGATGCGCGTTTTAGAAACGTGCGTCGACGGCGTGTTTTTATACTATTAAAAGCCTACAGGCTACGTCGGCTGACTCGCGTGCGTATCGCGTCTGAATCGCTACAAACGCGCCTCAACGGCGCGTTTAAAAAACATGTCCTGCACAGGCCCTAATTCAAACAATATGTACTTATTTGTATCGCGTAGGGCGTAGTGATACTTTTATTTAAGTAGGTACTAACAAACAAATAAGTTTTTATCGTATAGTGGAACGGCACGATTTATACTATTATTAGAAGAAAATTCTAATCAAGACTAGCAACACCGCGACGGCCTATAAAAGGAAGGTTCCTGGTGGCACTCGTCCATTTGCTCATCGGTCGTCACAGAGTACAGAACCTCTGCCCGAACTACTAGCGATTGTCGTTATTTCAAATTTTTCCTTTGTTTGCCAGTTTTATTTAAAATTGTAATTTGTTTGACCGGAGGCCATTAAAATCTTTTTAAAAAATCATTGTGTGTTTCTATTTGTAAGATCAGAAGTGGGATTCGAAGGCTGAAAAGCCGCCGAAAGGCCTACCTTTCTGGTTTTATAAAGGAAAAAAATCTTAGCATTGCTCCACGTGGTCCACGTGGTTTGGATATTTAATATTCGGGCGGAGTTTTTGTAAGCGTGATGCCTGCCAACTATCAACGCAGCAAACAAAAACGCCGTGGGCGAACTCCTTCGCCCAATCCGATGGAAGAGATCCTGAGGAGGCTGCGCGTGTTGGAGGACCAGCCACGTGCGTCCGTTGAGACGCAAGCCATTGCAACGACCAGCGCTGGCCCTAGCCGCGCCGCTGAGCTGCCCAACACGACACCATCGGCATCGGAGCTTGGGGCGCCTACACCGCTGCGCGACCTCGTGTCCGCGCACATGGGGACGCCGCCGCCGACTCCACACACTAGCAACATGGGATCAACGCAGTCTGAAGACGTGGTGACGAACGCTGCAGAGCGTCTTTTGACCGCTATCAGCTGTGCTCAGGTCAGATCTAACCGTTATTTTGTCTCTGATTTCGATCCGAGTGTTCATGACTTCGACACGTGGTGTGATGAAGTAGAGAGAGCCCGTATTTCAAACTGTTGGGACGACAGAGAATGCCTTGCTCGCGTCGGACATTGTCTCAAGGGCGAATCTCGCACCTGGCTTAGCCAATGGACAAGCAATATTCGCACGTGGTCCAATTTCAAACTAGAACTAAAAGCGCTGTGCCCACGTTCTGTCGATGTCGCGAACATTCTTTACGATGTAATGCGGACAGAGTCCGATAATTATTCCACATATGCTGAGTACGCTCGTAAATCGCTTTTAAGGTTACGCATAGTTAAAGGCTTGAGTAGCGAGCTGCTTACTGCTATTATTATTCGTGGAATTGCAGATCCACAAATTCGCGCTATGGCTACCAACGCTAAATTATCACCTGATTCTATAGTGGAGTTTTTATCGAGCTTTGTCAAACCTTCTAACAGCAATATTAAAAAAGTGTTTTCTAATAATAATCGATCTGAAAAGTCTTTCAACAGTAGTAACTCAAACCGCAAACGTCAATATGATTCTAAAGATTTAAAATCATTTAAATGTTTCAAGTGCAATAAATTTGGTCATAAAAGTGTTAATTGTAACAAACGGTCAAATACGAATAGTGATGATAAAACAGTCGCGATACCGACGACATCTCGTGACGATCCGTTGAAGTGTACTTTTTGCAAAAAAGTAGGTCATTCCGAAGATACTTGTTTTGCTAAGGAACGCGCTAAATCTCGAAATAATAATGGTGTCAATTTTTGTCGCGAAATTGCGGGTAGTTATAAAAATCGTGATGTGATTACTGCTGTCATAATGGGAATACCGTTAGACGTACTAATTGATAGTGGTTCGTGTATTTCGTTAATGTCGAAAAATGTTGTTAAATATTTCCAGTGTCAATTAAAGCCTACTAATCAGTTATTACGCGGCCTAGGCGGTACGGAAATTAGATCGGAATCATTCGTGACATTACCCGTCGAGTTTTGCGATATCACAATAGAAATAGATTTTTGTATTGTAGATGGTAATAATTTGAATGTACCCGTCTTAATCGGTACAGATGTACTGAATAGGAAAGGTATTACCTATGTTAGGACCGGTGATTTCCAACGTTTAGTTCGTAGTGAAGTGACAGTAAACAATATTACGCAAGTAAATACGATTTCTTTGTCCGATCAAGTAAATACGTCAGTATCCGGAAGTGATAGGGAACGGTTACTAGAGATTCTCACAAAGTATTCTGAATTCTTTTTAAGTGGTACCGCGACCACAACAGTGAAAGATAGTGAGATGCATATTAAGTTAACAACTGATGTGCCCGTGTACTACAGACCCTACAAATTATCGCATGATGAAAAATTAAAAGTACGCACTATAGTAAAGGATTTGCTCGATAAAGGAATTATTCGCGAGTCCGATTCAGAGTACGCCAGTCCGATCCTACTTGTAAAAAAGAAGGATGGCTCTGATAGAATGGTCGTGGACTACCGTGCACTGAATCGAATAACAGTCAAAACTAGACATCCACTTCCCTTGATTAACGACTATATAGATAGGTTAGGTAATGCTCGCTGGTTTAGCTCACTAGACATGGTTTCCGGGTTCCATCAACTTAGAGTTGCTGAAGAGTCCATTCATAAAACTGCGTTCGTTACACCAGAAGCCCAGTATGAATATTGCAAGGTACCTTACGGTTTAGCTAACGCGCCGATTTTCTATCAGAAAACTATCTCTAAAACGCTTAAATCCTTCATTGATGCTGGAAAGGTCATGGTCTACATTGATGACGTTAATACTGACGGACGGGATTGACGAAAACCTCGTTTTATTAGATTCGGTTATAAAAACGCTAACTGAAGCAGGTTTTTCGATAAATCTAAAGAAATGTACTTTTCTTACTAACGAGATAGAATACCTAGGTAGGATTATAAAAGATGGTCAGGTTAGACCGAGCAATTATAAAGTTGATGCATTGGTTAAATCACAGCGACCAAGTAATGTTAAACAGGTCCGCCAATTTCTTGGCCTCGCAGGGTACTTCCGAAGATACATTCCTAATTACGCGATTAAGACTGCACAAATCGCCGCACTAACTAGGAAAGGCGTAATCTTTAATTGGAGTAATGAACACGAAAATGCACGTCAAGAAATTATTTCTTATTTAACCAATGAACCAATTTTAGCTATATTCGATCCTGAATTAACAACTGAGCTGCATACAGATGCCAGTTCTATAGGTTACGGCGGAATCCTCATGCAATTACATAAAGACGGCCGTAGACGTGTTGTTGCTTATTTTAGCAAGTTGACCGCTGGTGCGGAATCGAAATATCACAGCTATGAGCTGGAGACCCTCGCGGTAGTAAAATCGTTACAACATTTTAGGCAATATTTGATTGGTAAATCTTTTAAAATAATCACAGATTGTAATGCATTAAAAATGACACAACGTAAGAAGGATCTCCAACCCAGAGTTGCAAGATGGTGGATGTACATGCAGGATTTCGATTTCTCGCTAGAATACCGTAAAGGCGCACTTATGTCGCACGTAGACTATTTGAGTAGAAATCCGGTCAATATTATTAATGTTGTACAAAAACCAAAAAATTGGGCTCAAGTGGCACAGGCAGGTGACGAGGAGACGTTAACGTTAATTGAAAAATTAGATAACGGTACATTAGATAACACGCGTTACGTAAAACGTGATAACCTCTTGTACTATAAGTATGACGTCACGGGTGAGCAAGCGCGATTCTTATGTTATGTACCAAAGGCATTTCGCCTAAGTTTATTACGTGTTTTCCATGACGAGCATGAACACATCGGTGTAGACAAAACTGCTGATCTGATCCTGCGACACTTTTGGTTCCCCGGTCTTAGACAATTTGTCAGGAAATATGTCACGCATTGCGTAGTATGCATTTCACATAAGCAAGTCCCTCGCGCACCTTTGCAACCAATAACCTCTTGGGATAAGGCTCCTGTACCATTCGATACAATTCACGCGGATGTACTCGGACCACTGAGAGAAAGTGATGGTCATAAACATGTACTTATCGTAGTTGAGGCGTTTACTAAATATTGCTTACTTTATGCCTTACCAAGACAAGATTGTAGCGAGTTGAAACGCGTAATGACCCAAATAATTTCACTGTTTGGTACTTTTAAAAGACTAGTGTGCGATAGAAGTCGTATGTTCGATAACAATGAGTTCCTTAATTGGATTTCTAATTATGGAATAGAAGTGCATTTCATTACCCCTGAAATGCATCAGGAAAACGGACAAGTAGAACGTTATTGTCGTACCGTTTTAAACATGATACGAGTTGAAGTAAATCATAATGAAAATGATTGGTCTAAAATATTATGGAAACTGCAATTGGTTTTAAACGTCACTAAGCATAGGACTACTCAATATTCATCATTAAATCTCCTCATTGGCACTGATTCCACTACACCTTTAATAAATTCGTTGATTAAAGATATAACTTGCGAAGGTTCGAATCCAAACCGTGATGCAATTCGCGAGATAAGACGGCAACGTGCAGAAGGGCTTATTCGCGAAAACAAAGACAAACAAGACACGTATGTAAATAAAAATAGGAAACCACCTAAAAAGTTTCAAGTAAATGATTTAGTCTATGTGATTAAGAACTCTCAAAGTACCGGAAAACTGGATAGCGGTATGAGAGGGCCTTATAAAGTTACTAAGCTACTCCCTAACGATAGATATGAGCTCCAATTGTTAGCTGGAGCTTATGGAAAGACTAGTCAGGCAGCTGCTGCATACATGGTGTTATGGAAGGGTGAATGGACACCCGAAACATGTGCTGCATTTTTTGAAGGTACTTGTTGTACGATTGCTGTTATGCTTCTTTGCTAGCTTATGTACCTACTAGTCTTTTCCCTATTCCTGAGCTAGATTATGTACTAAACAAGCGCATATGTATTGTTTTTGGCTACGTTATGTGTTGTGTTCAGTGGAAGAGACCCGTGTAAATCCTGTGCGCCATGGTATTGGGTTGACCCTGACACTGGTGGTTTCTGGGGTGAGTTGGTGGCGCAACCAACAACAGACCTGTGTAAATCCAGCCCTTCACTGTTGGTTTCTGGGGTGAGTCGGTGGCGCAACCGACAACAGACCTGTGTAAATCCAGCCCTTATTAGGTATCTGGGGTGACCTACTAGAGACTGATGTAAATCCTGTTGCGCACGAGAGTAGTGCGGGGTATTCGGTTGCGTGGGAACAGACCTGTGTAAAACCTAATGTGATTTGAAACGCTAGTGTGTAGCGTTTATTACTGCTCATGTTGGCTTGTTTGCTTAATTAGTACATAATCTGACGCTTTTATGCACTATATGAATATAGAGCAACTGTTGATACACGATGTAACTATGTGTTTCTTAGAATGTGTGTATCTTCGCAGAGACTGATGATGATGACACCGAGCAGCCGTTGGACGCAGAGGGTGTTGCTGGACCATCCTCGAGTTCCTGCTGAGGGCTTCGAGCACGCAGCCCCGTCAGGAGAAGCCGTATTAGAAGAAAATTCTAATCAAGACTAGCAACACCGCGACGGCCTATAAAAGGAAGGTTCCTGGTGGCACTCGTCCATTTGCTCATCGGTCGTCACAGAGTACAGAACCTCTGCCCGAACTACTAGCGATTGTCGTTATTTCAAATTTTTCCTTTGTTTGCCAGTTTTATTTAAAATTGTAATTTGTTTGGCCGGAGGCCATTAAAATCTTTTTAAAAAATCATTGTGTGTTTCTATTTGTAAGACTATAATTATTAATATTATGTTGATATAATATATTATGCCACTACTATTCATTGCAGTATTTTTGCGCTCTGCCCACCTATTTATCACTTATATTTTAACGTATAGTTAAACAAAGATACTCTAGGTGGCTGTAGAACTTTGCGGGTAAAAAAAGCGTTTAATTTAATAATAAATATGATAATGTATACGTACGTAGGTACTCCTGAACTTGAAAATGTAGGTAGGTACAATATTCTGGTTTTAATTACATACATAATTCGCATTCATCAGGCGGATAGTGGTCGTAAGTTGCGAATTCGTGGCAGTTTCGGCACCAGAAGAATTCGGCATGCAATAGTTTATTTACATCGCTTTGAACTAATATGAAATGAAATGGCTTTTGAGGGCCATTTTCGTTATACCATGATGTGTATCCACAAGCGAAACATTTGTGTGTAAGAATAAAGTGAGTTAAGCCTTGTATTCATTAGGCAACATTTGTTGATAAACTGTTTGTGACGTGTTTATCACCAAGTTTACCGTAAACACTGTTTCTGAAACATGACCGTCCACACTTGTCAGTTGTTGCTAGGATGTCGCCCGAGGAGGTAGTGATGCTCTGTGCTGCTTACATAATAATTCATAAGAGTGCTACTAGAAAAAAAAAGAAGAAAAGGTGGTGGATTCGGAATTATCTCTTAAATAGAAGTTACGTACTTCATGACCTTCGTGAATTTGATGGGTCTTTTCAGAATTTCATCAGAATGACAACATCTGATTTTGAAATGTTATTGAGACTGATTGGACCAGCAATAACAAGACAGGAAACGAAATTTCGGCGTCCTATTGAGCCCCAGAGAAGACTAGCAATAACCTTGAGATTTCTTGCAACGGGTGACTCATATGGCTCACTGTCTTATACTTTTAAAGTATCAAAACAATTAATCAGCAAGATCATACCAGAAGTTTGTCAGGAATTGACAAATGTTTTGAAGGACTATGTAAAGGTGAGTAAAATAAAATAAATTCAAATCAGTCAAGTATTTATCAAATATTTAAATCAAATCACATCAATTTATTGTGTGTCATCTTCCAAATGGGAAACTATTTCGTCAATATTGCTAAAGTGTAACTCGTCACCAGTTACAGTTTGGACTTGGGGTTCTGGTGTCTGTGTTGGGGTAGGTGCATCGAAGGATGTCGACGTTGATGATGCGGTGCGGTATCCGTCACCATAGCCGTGCCATCCATCTCCATAGCCATGATATCCACCGAAATAATTATGATCAAAATTGCCCATTCTCGCTTGTAGCAATATATTATTTATGTAATACTTGGCCTGTAAAAGTGCTCTTTGGTTTTTCACATTTTTTAATTCAGATGCCACATACTGGCCATAAATTTCAAATTCGTCTTTTGGTTTTGATTCCTCCATCTTCTTTTTAGCACTTTTCATAATTTCATACGCTTCATTGACAGTCTCGTCACAATTCCTTTTTTTGGAGTTGTTCGACTGTGGAAGCGGCGGCGATGGCAGCGGTGGTGGTGGTGGCGGTAGCAGTTGTGATGTTGGCGGTAGCGGCGGCACAGATAACGGTGGATTTGACGACTGCGTTGAGGCACTGCCATCCTGTAAACCATTGTTTTTTACATTTATTACAGGTTCCGTGTACTGAACAAGAATGGAAAAACAAGGCCCGCCAGTTCGAATTATTATGGAATTTCCCTCATTGTATCGGGGCCATTGATGGAAAACATATTGTTATTGAAGCACCATTTAACTCTGGCAGTGATTTTTTCAACTATAAAGAACAATTCAGCATTGTACTACTGGCAATAGTTGACGCAAATTACAACTTTATGTATGCGAATTGTGGTGCTAAAGGCAGATCTTCCGACAGTGGAGTATTTCAGGAAACTCCATTTTACGATGCAATGACACAAAACAATTTGAATATTCCACAGCCTCAACCAATTTCACCAAATGGTCCGAATCTACCTTATGTAATAGTAGGGGACAGCGCATTTGCCTTATCCGAAAATATTATGAAACCTTATCCTGGTACTCACAATCGTGGAACTATAAAGCGCATTTATAACTACCGCCTTTCCAGATCAAGAAGGATAGTAGAAAATGTGTTTGGCATATTATGTGCTGTCTTTCGCGTTTTCAGAAAAGCCATACCTCTTAAGCCTGCTACTTGTGAAATTATAACAATGACATGTGTATATTTACATAACTTTTTAAGGCGCAATAAACAGTCTCGAGCTATATATACTCCACCCGGAACATTTGATTATGAAGACTCGGATTATAACATTATAGAAGGTTCTTGGCGAAGAGATATCGACCCTCACAGGAGCATGTTGGATTTACAAACTATTGCAAGACATCCACCACTACCTGCCATGGTCGTAAGAGATACATTTGCTGAATATTTCATCAGTCCAGAAGGTAGTGTGCCATGGCAAAATTCTCATGCATAATAAAATAGTACCTACGTACCTATTTTTTTCCAAATAAAGTTCTGATGATAATATTGAGTTTTGTGTTTAATTTCAAACAAATCTTTAGGCTACCTAGATACATCTTTGTTTAACATTCCTCATTAACTTACAATAATAATATTTTCACATTTTGCATTAGGTAATTAAAAAGTTCGTAGAACAAAAACATCAAAAATTCTGGTTGTTTACATGTTCACTATACTAATTCTTAATTATCTCCTAAACGCGTGGACCTATTTATATGATTCAAACGAACAAAATGGTTTTAGACCTAGACCTTTCATTTGACATCAAAATCGTTAAGATATCTCAACAACAAAAAATAAACATTTTCAAGTTGCTCTCGTAATTATCTAACATGTATGAAACGCGTAACAATTGTTTTAAAAACTATCTTGTTAAACGTTAAATTTATTTTAAACTGGGTCTAATTCAATAAAAAAGGAATATGATTTTATTTCTGAACAACACGATAATCTAAAATACTCAAGTAGGTAGCTAAGCAAATAATAAAAAGATGTAGGTAGGTACTCACTATTCCCATTGTATCCGATGTTCCAGACGTCGTTGCACCACGTAATAAAAATTGTAGCGGATCATACCACTGCCATCTGCTTTTTATCACTTCCTCTGCGCCGCTTCCAGTTCTTTTTGATGACTTAAGTTTTTTCTTTTCACGAGAAAATTGTGAGCGTAGAGTATGCATCTTCGTTTCCACTTCCTTTTGCGACATATTCAATTCTGCAGCAATATCGGCCCAAGCATCATTTTTTTTTAATTTATCTTTATAATCTCTATTTGAAGAATCCCAAAGTACATGATGCTGTTGATAAAGCTCTATGAGCATCGAAACCTGGTTGTTTGACCACACTACTTCCATGTTAAATAAACTCGCGCAACACACGTCCACACCTGTTGACTTTTGCTCATAAACAAGATGTTTCGGCTTGCTCTCCATTCGATTGGGGAGCACGGCAACATGTTTCATAAACAATGTTTCATCATATTTGTTTATGAACTGTTTATAAACTGTTTCCAGAGATGATGAAACACTGTTTATAAACTGTTTAAAAACAGTGTTTATCAACAAATGTTGCCTAATGAATACAAGGCTTTACGGTCCAGGGCCACTTCCTCTTCTTGAGCAATCTCATTTTTTTTTTACTAAAAAAGCAGTCCACATCCATTATGGCAACCATTATACTATCGATCGTGACACAGCCGGGTCAATATTCACTACAAAAAGAGTTAATAAAAATATTTTAAAACTAACTCACTTAAAAGTCACAACTTACCCAACAGTTAGGTACCTACATATAATATACTGATGCATATTTGTCTCATCTAATATTACACCTACCACAAAATGGTAATTTGTAAGCCATGGTTTTAAAAGGAACCCTAAATTTATTAAATGGCTGCAAGTAGTTCTTTTATGTAAGAGCTCAATAAGTTCAAAAGGCTTAAAATTAACTTAAGTAGTGTGAAATAAGACATTTTAGTATTAAAGTTATCTTAGAGAAGAGTAATTGGTCTTATAAATCTCTAATGGCGTCAGTTTTTATTTTTATAATAAGTTAATATGTTTTTACTAATATTCGAAATACATAATTAAGTGGGCCTGTGAAAAAATTCTACTAAATTCCACAAAACATTCGAAGAAATGTACACCGCAAGTCATTTAAGTTCATTGACACATAATTATCAAGCAAATGAACTAAATGGTTACAAGAAATAAAAATACTACTAATACAAATAATACTTACACAAGTTGACAGTTAAACTTGTTTTTTTTTTATTTCAACAGCACTCGCGCACACACTTTCGGTTGTTGTGATAAATATTTCGTTATTGAGCTTCCAGAGAGCAATATAAGGGCAATTACACTTGCAAGTGCAGTCCTAAGAGTGCTCTAAGTCTATTTTCCCTCAAACCATGCTGTTATAAGACCATCATAAGTTATTTTGGTCTTACAACAGCAGTAACAAGATTATTGTTAGTGTAAAGTAATCTTCAATAAGAGCGTTATTAGTTGACTGTAAGTGAGAATTCTCTTTTAAAGTGCGCCTAAATCGACACTTACAGTTTTTTTTTTTATTTATTTATTTATTAAAATAACCAACTTGCAAAATAACAGTTAAAAACCACACATACAAGTTATTGGTCTGAAAACAAATTAACATAAAAAATTGAAATCATAATTATTAAAATAAAAAAGAACAAAAAGTAGACAAAACAAAATGATAAATAAACAAAAAACCTGACAAGAACAAATGAAATAATGAAATTATCAATTAAAAATTATGGTGAGATTATCAATAACAATAAGCAAAAATCTACACAATCATATTAAATCATATTAAATAATCATATAATTAAACATATAAAAAATGAGACATATTTCGACGGCCCCTACGTAAATCATTGAAAGTGATTTTTGACATTTTTCACCCGAGTCTTTTGAAGTTTCTTTGTGGTATATTTCTTAATTAGAGAGAATTACATTAAATCTTTGTTACCCGTGGTTACTAAACAAATTAGTAGATTTATTCAGATATATTTATTTGTGAAAATATGTAATAGTACAAGATGGTTCAGGAGTACCTACGTACGTATAATGTAAACATACAAAAATACTAACTTGTTTGATTGTTGGCTGTATCCTGACATATTTAAGAAGACAGAAGATGCTTGGCAGTTACGGCACAAATCAAGAACAATTCAATAAATAACACGGAGTGAAAAATATAAGGAGGAACTTGTTGTGTTGTTTCTCGTGGTAATAAACTGTTTGATTTTTATTTCGCAGTCTGAGTTTTGACATTTAAAATGTCAAATAAGACGTTTCTTTTGGGTTCGTTCAATTGCTAAGAGTAGTGTTGTCACATATAAAAACGTTACCCCCAAAAAACCATAGCTTTTTTGAGGAAAATATTTCTCATTACACTGGCAATATAATAACCAATGGTCAAGGTTGACTAAAGTTAAACTAGACATCGAAAAACTTAATAGCCCTCTAACCATTTGTTGACTATGGTAATTAACCATAGTCAACAAATGGTTAGAGGGTTGCCAAAGCTAATTCATCCAAATCCCCAAAAATCCTGATCGAATTCCCCAAATTTGGGGATAAAAATCGGCTGATTCCCCACAAATTCCCCTCAAAAGTTTTTTTATAAAATGAAACTATAATCAATTATTTAAATAATATTTATTGTTTATCTTTTATATTTTTTTCCATATATTAGTCGACAGCATTTTGTTCGAAGGGTTAAACTTGACACTGCCGCCCAGTTTTTTAATCCCTTCCCTTGTAGCCATTAATGATACTACAGTATCTGTATTCAATCTATTGCGGTTTTCAGTTTTTAAATTTTTAAGGTCACTAAATTTGCGCTCGACTGACGCATTTGAAAAAGGCAATATCAGCAATAATGAAATAACAATTTTTATGTTTGAGAACAGGTATTCTCCCGCAGCGTTTTTCATGCAAAACACTTTACCCCAGTAACATTCAGCATCAATGTTATCTCCATGAACTTCAAGCCCATGTTGATGAAAATCCAGCATAGCGTGAGCTCGCCACTCATCGTCCAATTTTTGTGCTGTCACAAATTTATAAAGCACTGGAAATCGCTTCAGTACAGGCAACAGTGATTTAATTTTAAACTGTTGAGCTTCTAATGGATTTAAAACAGATATAATAGAAAATAAAGGATCTCCGAAATCAAATCGCTTAATAATGTCCGACGTGAATTCCATATAAAATTCTTGGCATGTCTTATAGAAATCTGCAATAGCTGCACGAGGTACATTTTCATCTTTTTTCAAATCTTCCATACCTTCTCCTGCCTGTAATCCGATATATATTTCGTCTAAACCTAGCAAGTGTGTTGAATTTCTGAAGTCAGCATTTAAAATATTGTATTATAGTGATGTTGTCGAAATAAAAGAGAACTGTTTAGTTCGACGATTCGTATAATAATGACAATAATTAGTGTGTGCAGTTACATATATAAGGTTAGGCGAGCTGCACACTACACCTCCCCTTTTTTTTAAAAAAAATGGCTTTATTATCTAAGTACATGAAACATTTTTTTTTCTCATAACTTATACTAAATTTTCAAAACAACATATTATTAAATAATTACACTTTTTATCATTACATTATATAAAAAAATAACATCTTATCATAACCAAAGTACATTAAGTAACAAACAGTTTTGTATTGTTTTTATGAATTACAAATTCTTTGTCATCTTTTAAAATTTTTACATTTGGTGATACATCTTCAATCACTCTATATGGTCCTAAATAAATTTTATCTAACTTATTTCCTACTTTATTTTTTATTAGAACTAAATCTCCACTCTTATATTTTATTCCGTTTTCATTTTTATCATAATTATATTTTCTTAATTCCTTACTAAATAATAAATTATTTCTAGCTTCAGCTTGTGCTCTTTGAAGTCTGTATTTTAGTTCCAAAGGGTAAGAATCAGGATTATATAATGGATCAACATAAGAACTTTGTGCAATATTGGATGGTAAATTACAGTTCTTTCCAAATACTAGCTCAAATGGAGTGTATTTTGTCTCTGAGTGTACTGCAGTGTTAAATGAAAAGCACCAGAATGGAAGCCAACTGCTCCAATCTGATTTATTTTTATCACACTGAATCCTAAGATAAGCTCCTAGAACCTTATGAGTGTTTTCCAATCCTCCCAGAGTTTCATGATGGTAGGCTGTTGAATACAGTTTATTTATATGTAACATATTGCAAATCTCTGTAAAAACTGATGACATAAACTCTGTTCCCTGGTCTGTTATTATTTCTTTAGGGATACCATATCTCAGAATAAAATTGTTTACAAATAACCTAGCTACAGAAATAGTATCTTTCCTCTCTAAAGGATAGGCTTCAACGTATTTTGTTAATATACCATCTCAACATGAATGATGTAACCAAGATTTTGTAACAATTTTTTGATTTAAAAGAGTGTCCATGGAGTTTCTTGCCCGTTCTTCTCCATAGAGATCTACGCTAGGGAATGGGCAACTACAGTACTTTCACAGTTTTTATGTCTTGTGACTGGGACTGTAGCTACATTAAATGTTCATTTTTGTTTCGACAATTCAAAAGTGCCTGTAACTGGCCTACTTGAAATAAATGCTTTGATTTTGATTTTGATTTTGCACTGTAATGTCAGAACATACTTATAATTTAAATTATCTACATCTAAAGGACCCATTAAATCTAAACTAACTCTTTCAAAAGCAGTGGATGGTGTTGATGTTATAACCATCGGTTCTTTTGTATGTCTATTGGAATGCTTTTGAATCTGACAACTTCTACATTTATTTACGAATTCTGTTACATCATTAGTCATTCCTGGCCAATAATAGTACTTCCTAATATTATTTAACATTCTGTTTATTCCCGCGTGGCCACTGGTGGGTAATAAGTGGAAGTCATTCAAGATCACTGTTTTCGTGTCTTTGTCAGAAACTCTTGTCACATCTTTAATAACAAGTAGCTTAGGAATGTCATTCAAATGACTCATTTCCTTTATGAAATTGTTAACGAAAATTTCATAGCGCTTATTTTTTATTATTATGAGCTCGTTTATTTTGATTTGCTTGCAAAAACGTTGTAATTCTCTCGCTAACACACTTACGGTCGATAACGATCGAGAAATCACAAAAATTACTGATTTTTCAGGAACGAATTTGCAGTTACCATTGTCACTAGTGAAATGTTTTGATTTTTCTATCTGCTTTATAGTATTTTTATTACTAAATAATATCAATTCAATGCTGTCGATCGGTCGTTTGAGGATTTCCACTACCTTAGGTTGATCAGGCCTTGGAGTAGAGGATACCTCAGTAGTCATGTCGTTGTCACAGTCAGTGCGTAACCTTCGAGTCTGTGCCCTTGTCATGACTGATACTGCATGCTTGTTCATATCCTTTAAACTGTTGGATGTAATAGGTATCCGGCTCAATGCATCTGCAGCTGCGTTGTACCGTCCTGGTACATAGCTGATTTCAAAATCATATTCTTCAAGATATAATCGAAACTTTGTCAACCGGCTTGAAGGATCAGTCATATTAAATAAATAAATCAATGGCTTATGGTCTGTTTTTATGTAAAACTTTTTCCCATATAAATAAGGTCTAAAATGTCGAACTGCCCAAACAATAGCAAGTAATTCTAACTCAATCACAGGGTATCGCGTCTCAGCTGGTTTCAAGTTACGGCTTGCGTACGCGACTACCTTGCCATTGCTATTAGACAGTACGGCGCCTAATCCAAGTTTTGATGCGTCAGTTTGTAACGTAAAAGTGTTGGTGTCGCTAAAATCTGGATAGTCAAGTACAGTTGGACTAGTAAGAATCTGTTTTAACTTGTAAAATGCTCGCTCGCATTCATCACTCCATACGAATGCTACATCTTTTTTACATAACGCATTCAAAGGATAAGCTATTGCAGCAAACTTTGGTATAAAACGTCTATAATAATTTGCGAATGCTACAAATCTCTTAACGTCGTCTACATTTTGTGGGACTGGATATTTTTGTAGGCATTCTACCTTCGATGGATCGGGAAATATTCCCTCTGAGGTTATTTTATGTCCCAAATAAACGATTTCTTTACGTAAAAATTCACACTTTAGCGGATTTAGTTTTAGATTCACTCTTCTTAGGCATTCTAAAATTTTTATAAGATTCTTGTTATGCGTTTCGAGACAATTTCCTACGACAATACAATCATCTTGATATAAAAAGCATGATTTATAATTTAACCCTGACATTGCTATTGTCATGAGACGAGCAAAAGCACTAGGCGATGTCTTAAGTCCCATTGGACATCGTTTCATTTGATACTGCTTGTCTGTTGTAAATGCAGTGAACTTCCTAGACTTTTCTTCTAAGGACAGCTGATAGTAACTTTGACTAAGATCTAATTTTGAAAAATAGATGTTATTAGATAACGAATCTAGTATCTCAGTGACATTAGGTAAGGGAAATTTATCATCCTGTATTCTATTATTGAGTTGGCGATAGTCCACTACAAGTCTCCATTTCCTTTCTCCTGACCTATCTGTCTTTTTAGGTACTAATAGAACTGGACTTGACCATTCTGAAATAGTCTCTTCAATAATATCATTTTTAACCATTTCATCTATTTGTCTTTGTACCTCGCCTTTCAATGCTTTAGGCAATCGATAAGGCTTCACGTATGCTGGTGACGTGTTTTCTTTTAATTTAATTGAATGTTCTATTAAATTAGTTGTTGTGAGCGTATCTCCTGGCAAATGGAAAACATCGGCATATTTGGCACATACGTTTTCAATACCTCTTTGTTCCTCTTTATTTAAATAGGTATTTAGTTGTAACGTAGTAAGCAAAGTTTTAACTCTATCCACAGATATATTATCTTCGTCAAACTTGCAAACGTAAAACTCATTTAAGCAACTAATACTTAAATCCGAAGTATTGATATCAACCGAATTATCAGTTGTATTTAATATCCTAACAGGAATAAGTCCATTATGTGGCTTCAATACTACACCTGCTGTGAACACACCTTTGTAAAGGACAATGCCAGAAACTCTATAGAACTTTGACCCATCAAATAAAAGTTGGTTTACAAGCATGCCAAATGTAGCATTCTATTGGTGTTTTATTAGTGATAGCTAAAAACACGTTTACTTACCTTTAGAACTTGCGGTTTCTGTTTAAATAAAATAAAAAATATTACATTTAGGTTAGGTACCCTAAGTTTAGGTTAATTGCAGTTATAATTGTAGAAATAATTAAATAAGTGCTATTGTTACAATGCTATCCTAGGATGTTAAGAGCTATGAAAGAAAGGAATGGCATAACACCAACACAACCTTAATAATATTTTTGACTTAGGTCATAACATAACATCCTGATTGTTGATTGGTAATAAAATAAAACAAGTTTTATAAGTGATTGATTTATTAATCTTCAAACGTTATTAAAACATTATCAAGAAAACCTGCCGGCTGATCAATATTGTCTTGATGACGTGCCCAACCAAGGTACCATATAATGGTCATAACATGGCAACAACAACCAACCGTTCGATTACCCACAATGCAATTGCAGCAATATCCTAATATAGAGTCGATTGCACAGCTACTGTTAGGCTCTCTATCAACTAGGATATAAGTGAAATAGTGTCTTTGGCCAATGTGCCTAGACTTTATCCTTCCTCTTATTAAGAATGGGTAGTTTCCTCCAACGTGTGACACCATTTCATGAGAGTGCTCCACTTCTGGACACACCTCTATTAAATAGAGCCCATTTTCGCGAATATGCTCTCCAAAGTATGAACGGGCCTGTTTTACTTGATATGGCCCTAAAGCTATTAAAACCAATTCGCTATGTGTTAATAAAGGAAACTGCTGCAGTTGTGGTAGATTTCCATCAATCCTAGAGAACATTGTTCTACGTCTATTTAAATTAAATTCCTGTACAAATTGTGCTAAATGATTTGGCTCATTTAAAAAACGCAATGCTCGTGATATGATTTCTTGAGCATCTGGCCGGTCGTGAATAAGCGGATGAAAACGATTAATTAAAGCTGCTGCAATTTGAAAGTCATCCATTAAATGTAACGAGGCCCTGTTAAAAAAATCTTGTCTAAATAGCTTGAAGTCACGTTTGAAACGTCCATTCACAACTTCCACTACCCATCTACACAAAGTCACACAGCGACTTTTATTGGCTTGCAATGCCGTTAATTGTGTTTCTCCTTCATCCACTGATTCAGGCTTAAATACTTTATAGCCATAAGATTCTAAAAATGGTATGCAATCTCGAAATCCTCTATCTAAAATAAAAATATCATCTGATCTAAAAAAAGACCTCATAGGCCCATTTTCATTTTCAAACAAATGCTTCATTATTTCAGAATCTGTTTGTGTTGCAGCATATGGACCCGAAACATCGATTATGTACCCATCACAAGCAACTATGAGAAAGGGCTTTATTAAATTGTCATACTTATGCAGACTATAAGTTCTTTTCTGGTAAAGATAGTTGCTACTTTTTTGAATAAAAATATATGTACCATCACAAATAGCAATAGCAGGCATTTGTTCTAATGGAATATTTGGGCTACCGAATAGATTATTTGGTATTAATAAATTACGCTGAGCTACCTCTTCTCTAGTAGTATGCTGCAACCCAACATGATTTGGAACGAAATGATTTATAAAATGGCTACGCATTTTTTTTAAATAAGACTCTAATGTAGACCGTGGCATATTGTAAAGTGTTGATAATCTATTATCGCTATCACCAGTTCTGAGTTTTGTTAGATATATAGCTAAACATGTTTTCCCGTTGCTGACATTTCTAAGTACAGGTATTTCATTGTATAAAGCTAGAAATTCTAAAACATTAAGACCTGTCCAATAATGACAAATGTGATTAGGCATCTCGTCTACATTTTCAAAATCCAGTAAGTCTGCATTTCTTTCCATAACACGAATTATATCCTCTATTTGTTGAGATGTAAAGCTACTGGTTAAGTTATTATTGTTATTCAACAATGACCATTCGTTGCCATATAAATGTGTTTCACAGGCACGGGAGTGAATTGGAACATATAAATGATATTGCTTAAGAAGCATGACCTTAATTAGCAAAGGAATTAAGTGCCCAGATTGATTAGCACAGCCTGCAAAAACACAATGTCTAGAAGTATTTGCTGCACGTTTATAATGTGGTAAAATAATGTATGCTCGACTTTCAGCAGGTTCGACTGACACCGGTTGTTCTTGAGGTGGAGGTAGGGGTGGTGGCACTGGTGTTTCTTGATGAAGAACTGGCAATCGCTCTGGATCAACTGATTGATTTGCAAGTTCAGCATGTTCATCTGTGGCTGGTTGTTCTCTTGAAACATCTTGTGACAGTTGGCGATTAGCACGCATCCAACACAGATGGCATACAAATGCATATCTTGATATCACCTACGAGTAAATAAAACATTTCAATGCATAAAAAATAATAAGTTATTTTTCGAAGGTTTTTAAAAATGCAGCCTAGAGTTTCTAAGTTTACATAGACAATATTATATAAGGGCCGGCCGTGATGAAAAATGATATTTCCACAAGAGCAACTTTGAGTTTGCAGGTGGTTGGTAGTTAGCTTAACAGTTTATGGGACTCATTAGTTAAATGATTGATATGTATTGTATTGTGTTGTGGGACGGGGAAAGTGGTTAATACATTACTACTGACCTCATTGTGAATATCCCATGATAGTATAGTAGCTATTAATGGATCACTGGCTTCGACAGTATGATATCTCACACGTCTTCTTGTTTCTGAAACAGATCGTCCACATCCAAGACAAACATGTGTGTGACCAAGATCTCTTTCAGCATTCACATTCCCATTTCTACAATGCTGGTCTAGCCGCAAAAAGCACTCTTGACAGATTACAGCTTCTTGTGGAAGCTGTAAGGTAAGAAACACATATTAGTTTAAGGTTGAGATAAACAAGTTCATTTATTATTCACACATAACCTCCAAAAGATAAACGACTATTTTGCCTACTAAGCCAGTTATTCAAGGTACTTTTAGGTAGGTAGGTATCTATTTATTCATAGACTTTTCACTAGGGTCAAATACTTTCAATAAATAACGCAGTATCTACATACCTGTTGCAACGATTTCCATCTAGCGAGAAGAGTTTGCAGTGCAGATGGTATTGAAGACACAACATGTCTTAGCATCCTGTCGACGCACAAGTGACAATTTATGCACCTCAACATCGTTATCCAAGTCGCAAGCAGTGATCAGAGTCCGTTTAAATAGCACAAAGTCGGCAAGTAGGCGAGATCGAGTCCGTGTACAAAAGCAAAATCGTCGTGGCAAGTAGGCGAGATCGAGTCCGGGTACAAAAGCAAAATCGTCGTGAAAATATAACAGTAGATCACAGGGAGAGATTATGGAGCTAAAAAAACAAACAATGCAAACAGAACAGAGCAAATGTCAACGAATGACTTGTCAACGAATTTTGACATAAGTAGCGTTAACGCGCGCCAATTACGTTTCGTTACACCTAATCACTAACGCTCAAATGAGAAATAATGATTTGAATATACAGTCTTAATAAGTATTATAATTGTATTGGAAAAAAAACTTTATTTTCACTAACTGTGTGTATTTAAACCGAATACATATTAAAATCCGTACATAATACATTAATAGATGTCATTTAAAAAAAAAAAATGACTCGTTTTGTTCCTCGTGTATGCGTAATAGGTAACGTTAATGGCTGCGATAAAAACAGGAAATACCCTGGTTTTTAATTAAATTCCTTTTATAACTAACTTTTTATCCGCAAGTTTAACAGACTAAAAGTTAAGTAACCTAGGGTCATATTTTCTTTGGATATTTTTCATTAATTTACATTTCTTGTAAATTAATGAAAGGTGGGGCAGGATCTGGCATTGTCATTTCCTTTGACAAAACGACGCAATCGCTGTTGTGTGACGTCGGGATGTGTTTAATTACTTCACAACGAGGCGGAATTGTAAATAAATTCCTATTAACATGAACACTAACAGACTGGTCTCGGGTTTCCAAACTCAGAGTACCATCTTTATAGTTTAATACAGCGTTATACCGCTCAAAGAAATCTTGCCCGAGTATACCTTCTGCAACACAAGATAAGTGTTCAAAAATGTAAAACTTATGTTGAAAAGTTACATTATTAATTATAATTTCTAAATAAATGTATCCCATGGACTCTAAATTACCACTAATTCCTTTAATGACTATCTTATCCTGTTTTACTAAATTCAATAAATTCCTATGTCGCGACAACCATTCATACTTTAGCACACATAAGCTAGCTCCACTATCAATCAGTAAATTAAGATCAACATCACTATTTCTTAACCGACTATTAATAATACAAAAATTACAAAAACTAAAAATAGAATGAGTGTTCGTTTTAGGTACGAAAAAATTCTAGGCTTTCATGACTATTTGTGCGATCATTGCGCAAGTTGTCATGGACATTGGACTGTTGCGCGTTATGTTGAATACGCTGACAACGCACCGGACGTCCGCGGAACTGCTGACGTTGTCCACCTGAGTTTCTACCTCGATTTACGCTGCTTAAAGTTTTTTGACCTGTGCTATTTTCATTATTTTTATCGTAATTATGGTTATACGTTTTATTTCTGTTATAAAATTGTCTATTTCCGCGGCCTCGAGAACCTCTAAAGCTACCTCGTTTATAATTTTGGTTAGCCCTAAATTGCATAACCTGATCTTGTGGCTGGACAGACATGGATTGTTCATCTACCGCAGCCGTTATAGCCTCAGACAATGATGCAAAGTGACGTGAGGCAATGATGGTGCTGAGCCGCTTATCAGCCAACCCATCACTAAACCGTTTAATTGCAGTCTTCTCATTGAGTGGACGCAAAACCTCATATGCATCACGCTTATCGTTAGCCTGCGCAATCGTGAGATTGACAAACAACTCTTCGATCTCCGTACCGAATGTTTCTATACTCCTACGGCCTTGAGTCGCCTTAAACAATTGACACTGTAAAGCTACAGACGATTTCTTCGGTAACAAATAAATGCGAATATCTTCTACCAAACTTTCTATATCTGCGTAGTTTACTTTAAGACGCAATTTTGCACTAGGCGAGAGACGCGTTTTTAACACAAACTGTATTAATTGACTTTTACTGGCATCATTAATGAGCGAACTATAAAGTAAGATACCATCTATAAGCTGATTTGTCACCTGCTCCTGGCCATTCAACACTGGCAACAGGGAAATTGCAGTTTTAATATCAAATGCGTCTGCCATTTTTGTAAGACAATCAGTATATTCTACGAAATCTTTAGAACTAGTTTGACAACTACTATCTACTAAAGAAAGTAAACTCTTTATTTTCTGAAAATTCGATTGAATTTCATTAATTAATGTTTGGAAAACCTCACAAGCTTCTTTGTCTAACTTGCGATCTATAACTTCTTGGTTCAACTGAGTCAAAATACAATCCAATTTACTATACTCCTTTTCTGCTTCTTCTAGTTTCTTAAAAGCTATATCTTTTCTACGCCTATCTGGACCTAGTTTTACTAAATATTCTCTTAAATATTTTAATCTAGCGTACAAATCATGCAATTGTTGGGACATTCCTAATCTCCAGAACAAAATATAAATAGTGCATGGATCCAGTTACATTAACACGAAATATAGAATATATAAAAAAATAATGCTAGCAGTGCAAAACTTACATTGCAGTAATTACTTATTTTACTGACAACGATTATGTAGGTCACGACGTTTCACGTGGCATAGATGAATGAACTCTTCAGCACTGGACTGGAACTGACTCCCAGCTGCTCCACATCGGACCCGTACAATTCAACTCCCGGCGCCCTGCATATCCTCTCATCATAAGGCTTGAGCATTCTCCCGGCACCCGGCAGCAACGTTCCTTTTCTGTCTTCTTATTTAATGATTTCGCCTCTTCAACCAAATTCTTCTATTGGGATTCTGATTCTTCCATAAATTTTTAAAATCTTCTTCACCTTCTTTCTTCTAATTTTCCGTCTTCACAAACTTCTATCGGTACAATCTTCATAATTTATTTGAATAATGATTGCTGATGATGATGATGATTGACTACGGACGCTTATCGCGTAGATTGCAAAATTTTAATTGCTGGCTAAGGGTCGCCATGTATTATAGTGATGTTGTCGAAATAAAAGAGAACTGTTTAGTTCGACGATTCGTATAATAATGACAATAATTAGTGTGTGCAGTTACATATATAAGGTTAGGCGAGCTGCACACTACAATATTAGCACAAGACTTGATGTAGCTCATTTTCATGAAATTAGCAGACAGTGTTTTCAAAAGATTTTCTACTTCTGGTTTCAATTTGTAAAGAAGGGATGTTTCTGATTGAAACAAGGTGTTGCCAGTGAAAGTACATAAGACATGAATTCTAAATATACGACAGTGAATTGGTTGTTCATTGTAATGAGCATTTCTTCGGTAGTCTTCGATGGATCAGTGAACACTGTTTCTGTCAAGTAGGCTTTTAATGGAATATATTGCTCTAACACACGGTCTACACACGCTTTCAAGGACAGCCAGCGAGTCTGAGCTGGCGCGAGAATTTTGTGTATTTCCACTCGAAAGAATTCCTGAAACTCTTTCAATTTCATTTGCCTTTTTGAACTTCTACTGAAGTGCGCTCCAACAGAACGCAAGAAATCTTCAACATTTCGGGGTAATTTGAGGCAAGCTTTCGATGCTGATAAGTGTATCATGTGACAGGAGCATTTCACTAGAGCAATGTGAGGTAAATCGTTCTTAAGAAGAGCAAACACGGAACTATGTTCCCCAACCATTACGTTTGTGGTGTCTGAACTAAATCCAACCATGTTTTCTATGGGTATGTTTTTATTTTGAAGCATTTGTTTTAAACAGGCATACAGTCCCGCAGCAGTTCCTGATGACACTTCCACCATATCCAAAAACAAATGTTCTACCCGATTGGTGTTTTCATTATAGATTACAGCAGTAAAACAGCATTGTTTTAAAGAGCTCTGATCCGTCGTTTCATCCATAATTAATGAGAAGAATTTTTTTTCTGTACGTAATTTTTGATTTGTGTCTTCTAAAAATGTGTTTCCTAAAACATTCTTAAGTATAGCTGTTGCTTTGGTTCTGTGTAAATTTGTGTTCTTAGCTATAGCTGAATCTGAAAAAATATCTTTACAGAGCGGTCCTAAGGTATCCATGAAAGATATCGGTATTTTATTTTCAGCCAACGCTCCGGCTAGTTTTAATTCAGCTTTTCGAACATTTATGTCTAAATCCGTCACTGGCAAGTACGTTGAAAGTTTGGGAACATTCTTTATTTCTGATACTTTTTTCTTATGGCGTTCTGAATTCATATGTCGAATCAGGTCACTTTTATGTGCTAGGATCGACACAGAACAGAGTTTACAATTTGCTAAATCATTTCCATCTCTCATATTCGAATCTTTGCATAACCAGTTTGAGAAGTTTGGTTCTTTAAGCCACAAATCATTAAATTTATTCAATCGTTTTATTTTTAGGATCTGTGTACTATTTGACTCACTTGTCATCAAATCTACTGAAGTCAAACTTGAACTTGGAGCGGCATTTCCTTCTGTACTAGAAGTTGACGCCTCCAATAACTCGAGCTCAGATTCTCTTTTACGTTTAAGCTAAAAAAAAAAACTAGGTAAATTAACCGGATAAATAACAAAGTTTATGGGCAGCAAAAACATATATTGTATAAGGTTTAATTACGTTACCTTAGGATTATCTTCTTTATTTTTGTTTTGACCTTTTAATAACCATTTATCCATATTTGCACAAAATGGTTCGTTACTTTGCGACAGAAACAAACACAACTTTTTAAACTATGATCTACTAATTAACTACGAACAACAACGAACGAAGCCAATGCATGCATTACGTGTTCAATCATCCATTTATCAGTCACAAAACAAAACATTTAATAGAGGAGAAAAAGGGAATCCTCTGATCATAGACAAGACAAGACAGACAACTGACAAACTAGGGATGTGCCATACATACATAGAGATGTGCAATTACCGGTAATTTGATTTTTCGTCCCGAGACCGTCATAAGTACTTGAGCCATACATAATGATTCAAAAAAATGTTGTTATCGATAATAAACGATGAAATATTTTCCGAGAACATGATGTCAAAATCCCCGCATTTTCCCCACATAATGCCAATCCCCAATAAATCCCCAACCAACTTGAGATTCCCCGCAGTTTGGGGAATTCCCCACAGATTGGCAACCCTTTTTTTTTGTTTTTTATATTTGTTAGATTAACCATTGGTTAATCTAACAAATTATTATACGGTGTTTGACTACGGATCAAAAAACCGGCCCTAACACAGCGCAGCGCTTCGTAACCACGTAACCACTGTGGTGTGAGCGGGGCGGGCGGGGTGGTGGTTTGCCTTAACCGCCGCCTCACGCACCGAGTGCGCCGACATAATGATTGCTATTGTTTGTTATGTTATGTGTCCTGTGGACCCACAATTTTATAATTAAGCAAGGCAAGGTAAGGTATTCACAAAATTTTATTATAAAGAATAAGGAGACTGAACCCTAAAATCTTTCAATTTGGTTGAGTGTATTTGTACTAGCCTGCTACAATAAGGGTACATGACTTTTAAATGATTTATTGAAACATTTGATGTGCTAATCCTTCTTATAGTAGCAATTAACAGGAACTCACAAAATAAAATAGTTTTTAAAATTAAAAAAGATAAAATTAACGTGGCGCATTAAAAATTTGCCATAAAACTTACCCACAGTTCTCACAAATCTGCTTTCACACATAAACTTCCAGTAAAATATACGAAAAAAGAGCGATGTGGTCAATGTCTATAATAATAGCTGTAATTAATGCAGGCATTTAATGTCTTTTATAAATCCGTATTGAGGCAAATCGCGTGCATAAATCATTAAACTTCTCATATTCGTATTGCGTTTGCTACAATACGAAAAATTGCCCTTATAGACGTATTTTGTTAGCGGTTAACGGGTAAATTGTTGTATAAAAGCAAATGTCTTGCCTATTCATAGTTAATCAGCCATACAATATGCCTTTACATGACGAGTTTAAGGGGGATTAGCTTATTATATGGTAACTATAAAATCTCTACAAGGTTTGATTTCTTATAATTTGTGCCCAAACACAGTCTTATTAGCAATAATATGGCCTTAAAACATATTTTTTTGGCTTTATTGACATTTATAGAGCAACTTTTTGCTACTTAGGTATGATCTTCTCCTGCGGTTTCGCAATAAAATGAATGGTCCCATTCTACAGCATATGTGTTATCTGGAGGGATTGTTTGTTTTATTGGAGCAGTTGTAGGTCCAAAGTCAATTATCAAATTTTTAACATAATCACAATATGAATCTGGTATGTCTTCATGTTTGATAGGATCAAAATTTATTTCTATGATTCTCTTACCAATTTTACGGCACTCCATTGGAGAAGCATAAAATGGTTTAGGCCTTTTGAATGTCATAAGCTGCTGTGTACATACTTGGTGGAAGGTGATGCATTTGTATCGTACCATGTGTTCAATTCCGAACATCAAAATCAGCACATGTTTTCAGTGTGCTTCCAATCCCTGGCCAGCGGCACATTCACAGTGTGATTCTTCTGTAGTACATGCATCTTCTGCCCAACGAATCTTCATGTCTACGATGTACATAAGCTTTTTCATTGAGGCTCTGCATTGTCCCTGGAAGAAAGTATAAGAGCCCGATTCAGATATGCGAGCTGTCACCAAATGACGATTTTCGTACATTTGAGATGCCTTTGCAATACTCTTGTTGTATCTGCAAAATAAACAAATTATTTAAAATAGATAAATACGAAGGAGTATACTGTGGTGGCCATTGCGATATTTTTCCCATTTCACAGTTTTAGATAAAGTAAAGAAATGAAGAATTGATTTTTTATAAGACTTATCTACGTTTAAGAGATAAGTCGGCTTACTGCTTACCGTTCCGCAAATGATTGAATATGATGTCTTGTAAAAGGTGGCAGCTTTGTGCTGGCATTTATGTCTTTATAAAGTTCGTCAGCCGGCACTATCATTGAGTCTTCAATCTCTAGGTATTCGGCAGTCCCTTCATTATTAAAACCAAAGTTTTTATCGTAGGATTCTAGTCTGTAATACAATAAAATTGGAATTTAGTTAATGTCAACAAAGAAATGGCGATGAAACTAAATCGAAGTTTTATCGTTTATTCCTTACCTTGCAACAAGATCCGCTTTTCTTCCAGTTAGGCAAGCATTTTTTTTTTTAATTCTGCTTTTAAATCAGCTACGGTCATTAAAGAATACATTTTTTGCGTTTGCTTTTGCAGTAAAGTTTATAACCTCAAAATTAAATATTAATGACAACACCAGCGATGGTAGCGCCATCTAAGATTATCTTTGCCTGTGTCTCCCCATTATAAGTTAATAATAAACTGCAACAAGTCGAAATAGTACATTCTGTATTATAACACCGTTTTCAAATAAAGTGAAGTAAAACGAAACTTGCTAGTTTAGAAAAAAAAAATAAGAAAAATAGTGTCACCTGCTTTTGAAAATAAACCGAAATATTTCACCTTACTCCACCGTAGTCACAAAACAACGACACCCATCTCACATCACGGTCGCCGCATCACTGAATGATTCTCTATCGCATGAAATGCACTGTCGCGCGCTTTTGTAGAAAAGAGAGGGGTGATCTAACAATCGGCCATCTTGGTTTGTTTCGCATGGCGAGATTGTACCTATAGATTCTTCAATCGGAGTTAGTTCGTTTTATTAACAAAAGTGGGAATCCTTATTTTTTGACATATTCCGGTTTATTGTTAAGCGTGCGCACGAGCTTGCTAATATAACAGATTTGTTATCGTGCCATTTTACGACACTTAACTTATTTTTATTGCAAACTATTTGTTTACTGGACCTATACCTTTTTTAACAAGTCCTTATCGCTAGGCAGTTTTTCTTGACACTCCCTTAAACGATTAGCTCTGATTGTGCCCAAGGAAAAGATGCCATACTCACTGCGTAACAAATGTATCAGTTCTAAAGATTAAAAGAAATTGTCTACACAATCCACAATAAATACACAATCGCCAGTTTATGTCTAATGCTCTGGCAGAGAGCTATTACAACTTTGGCGCCAACTCCTAAGGAGTTTTCATATTCCGTGAAGGAATGGTATTTCTTTTTCACATGACGATACTCATTTATTAATATTAACTCCTCATTTTTGTATTCTTTTATATTAGCTTCTATTCCTTTTCATAATGTTTTAAATGAATAAAATATCTTGTCGATTCTTCTGATTTTCTACAACTAACCTTTGATTCTAATCTTCGCTTAGGTCCTATTTTTATTAAATATGTACGTATTTTACTTAACTCATTTTATGTGTTTTCTATTTCCTTTCCATAAGACACTATTTTATTCGTTTTGACGTCACTGCATAGATTTTGTCTTAAACAGTCTCTATATAACAGTACATTTCTCCTTAATGTCTTCCCGAATATTTACGATCGTACACAAACAACCACTTAAGTTTCAGACATTCACTTTTTGCTCGCTGCTTCGCTGCGACTTTCGGAGTGTTTTTGGCAGCGACCTCTTCCGGACAATCGCATGCCCCTGAAAGCCTGATGGTTGATCTCCTGACGCATCCAACGAGTATGGCATTTTTATATGCCTTAATTCCCTTGTAGAGAAGCACTGCACCCATGATGCAGATAATGATTGTCGTCATAATTGTCTGAATGCTCATGTGTCCCAATTTGCACTATTTCCAGCACTGGCTGCATTATGGGCCAGAAAAACCTCATCTTAAGTTTGATAGGATTGACACATCTTGATTATTTTCACACCAATTAAAAAAATGAAGTCAATTGTAACGCGACACGACCATAGTGCGCGGCTTGCCCGAAGGCAGGGTCGCCATGTAGGGATAGGTGTAATTGAGTAGACGACTTGAAGTATAATAATCATGTTTATTAAAAAACCATTCAATATATAGACTAAGGCTAGCTTACACATACAAATATAAGCATGAGACCCACACTTCATATGTACCTTTCATTTTTATGTTAATTGTCTGCACTGGTCAGTGCTAGGTTTTTGTAACTTTTGCTTTAATTTTTGTATTTATCTGTGGAGGCTTGTTATTAGCAATTTAAGTATATATTTTGTTATTATGATGTTATTAGTCTGTAAGCTTTCCTAAAATGTAAAAAAATAAATAAATAAATAAGCATGCCAAAGAAATACTTTGAGCTTGTGCTCGTGCTCGGCTCTTTGCTGCTGTTACTTAGACTGGGAGAGTCCCATACATCAATTTTTCGTTGTTTTGCTTGTATGCCTGATAAAAATGTGATTTTACATTTACAAAAAAAGTATTTAAGGAGAATAGATAGATAGAGAACGAAGATTTAAAATAATTACTCTATATGGTGTTTCAGCTACCGTATCTTCAGGGATAGATCGATTAGATATGTTATGTGCATTAGTTGGATCATTTAGTGACGCATGTTCAAAGACTATTTCCAAATCTGCCACACTCACTTCTGCATTACCACCCACGTCCAGCACCACACTATCACTACCAATACCATCACCACCAAATGGCACATCAAAACCTGTGCAAGTAGACCCCAGAACACCTTTTCCAATAAATCATCATCTATATCTATATCTATACATATAATAAAAGAGTAAAAAAGCGGTGTCTGTACATTGAATATATTTAAAAAATAATAATTGAAGGGGGTTTAGAAACAGTAATAGAGTACGAATCCAAAAAAAAAAGTATGTCTGTTTGTCTGTTTGTTTGTACACGCTAATCTTCGGAAGTACTGGACGGATTTGAATGATTTTTTTTTAGTTTTATAGATATTATGTCTGGGCAACATATAGGCTATAATTTATCTTGGAAACCTGAACACCTGATGTAGAACCGCAACAGACCAGCTAAACTATAAGAGATACAAAAATGACACCATAGCAAAAATTGTTTCACGTGATGAGCATTTTCTGCTTAGAGAATAAATTTGAAGATCTGGAAGATCTGATGTGGAACTCCAAGAGCCCAGTTATATCATAACACATATAGGAATGACGTCTTAGCAAAAGTTGTTCAATCTGATGAGCACTCTCTGTTGACTTATAAAAATCGAAGATCTGGGACACCTGTCGTGGAACTCTAATAGCCCAGCTACACCATAACACATATAGGAATGACGTCTTAGCAAAAGTTGTTCAATCTGATGAGCGCTCTCTGTTGACTTATAAAAATCGAAGATCTGGGACACCTGTCGTGGAACTCCAATAGCCCAGCTACACCATAACACATATAGGAATGACGTCTTAGCAAAAGTTGTTCAATCTGATGAGCAATCTCTGTTGACTTATAAAAATCGAAGATCTGGGACACCTAACGTGGAACTCCAATAGCCCAGCTACACCATAACACATATAGGAATGACGTCTTAGCAAAAGTTGTTCAATTTGATGAGCACTCTCTGTTGACTTATAAAAATCGAAGATCTGGGACACCTAACGTGGAAATCCAATAGTCCAGCTACACCATAACACATATAGGAATGACGTCTTAGCAAAAGTTGTTCGGTCTGATGGGCATTTCCTGTTGACTTATAAAAAATCGAAGATAAGAAACATCTGATGTGAAAATTATTGCACAGCTATCACTAATTTCACTGTATGATAAAATTATCAAATAACAAAAACTGGGAGTACCTCCACGCGGTTAAGGCGGTAACAGTTTAGGACTTATTTTCAATGACGATGGTATATCATTGAAAATTTGACTCTACTGACCAAAACTAATTTTAACGAATAAATATGTCTTCGGGCTTATGTTATTTGAGTGTTTAATTTCCTTTTCCATTTATCTTCGTGACTCGGTAGCCTACCCGGTTACGCAGGGCACTTAGATTTTAATTGATCAGGTATCTTCACAACAAAACCATGGCAACCATGCCTAGAAAAAGGTCAAACCTTTCCCAATGTTCCAAAGGAGCTAAAAGATTGAGGATCATAAGATCCCAAGAATCTACCGAAGAGCGTCAGGAGAGACTTGATGCTGTTCGAGAACATCAGGCTGCAACTTGCTCCGTGAAAACCTCTTCCGATCGCGAAGCACGCCTGCGTTCTCAGCGAATTTACGCATCTACATCCAGGTCTCTAGAGACCAGTGAAGAATAGATGCCTGACTGCGTTCACGGATAGAGAATTGCGCTTGAGTTCTCAGCGTATTCGCACATCTACTAACAGGTCTTTTGAAACTAGCGATGAACGTGATGCGCGACTAACTGCTGCTCGAGATTATCATACATTGCCCCAAACACGCACACAACAAAATATCCATAATCAGGTAGAATGTGAGAGAGAAAGAACATTCTCTGAACAGAATGTCGATAACATCTGAAGAATCGGGTGTCTCTCAGGGCATGACGACCTTCCTTGCGTTGAAAAGAAACGGAGTTTATTTACGTATACTCCTATGATTGAATACTCCACATATTCCGGAGGTATGGTTCAAAATTATACTTTTTGTGAAGCTGTTAAATGGCAAAAAGAACCAAACGGTATGTGTTGCTCAGGTGGGAAAGATCCGTTATTTTCCCGTCCCCGGGCTCTTAGAATTCGACGTTTCAGATCTTCGATTTTGACGAACCCGGTGTCGCTGGCAAAAGCAACAGGATCCGCGTACGAAGTCGCGGGCAGAAGCTAGTGTGGAATAAGATCCGGTTTACCACCACCAGTCTAGATAAACAAAAACAAAATAAAGTTACTTAGACATCATATAATTAGTTACCTACTTTGCATGTAAATAAAACGATATGATTTTATAATAATAATTACAACTATGATGTTTGTTACCTTTATGTTATTCATCCTAATTTCCTGGCTTCCTTTACGGGTTGCTTTTTTTTTAATTTTCCCATTTCGATTTTAACTGGTCTTTTGATTTAGGAACAGACCCCCTCTTGGCATTGAAAGTTCGTGCCAGAGAAATCCACGCGTCTTCTTCGGATTAATTCGTTGCAGCATTCGTTTCTTTGCTGGTCAAGATTGGACTGCTCTGTATTAGGTCAATCAACAAAGCAACCTCATCTTTGGTCATGGCCGTCTTCATTTTCTATGAAACAAACAACAATTGTTTATTTCTAGGCATTTGAACAATTCCCAAAATACACAAATTAAACTACTTGTATAGTATTAACAAAATTACTTACCTGTGTAACTTCCATTGTATGGAGTATTATTTAATTATGTTTTACTAAGAGAAGAATGTCTAAACCAACGAATATGTTATGTTTTACTTTAAAACAAATCTTAGAATACCAGTACTTAGATGATCCTCTGTATTAATACAATTCAATTTACAGTTCCGTTAAAATGCCAATGTGTCAAGCCAGTCGCTCTCAATCGTGTTTGGTTCATTTCAGACTTCATTAGCCAGAATAACAAAAAAAAAATTATTTAGTAATGCTATTTCTTCAACACAAAAATTATAAAATGAACATAAAAAATACTAAGTTTTCTGGATATATGTAGAAATGTGTTATATATTATTATCTAATTCATTCTTAATTGTATTCACAAAACGAAAGGAGGGTCGAACATATGTTCTTGGAGGGCTCTGGTAAGTGGGTAACGAACATCCGCGCGTCGCAGGTAGCTGACGCAATATTTTTTAGGAACGCCATAAACCATCCATTAATCGTAACTCAAAAAAGATTGGTACTGTAATGTTCACTCCGACGCTAGTTAGGGTCTGGAGTAAAGCCACCGTATATCAGGGTGGTACAATAAAACACAGTTTCCAATATTACTGGGTTAGGCGTGCTGTCGCTAGGACCATTCGTAACAGACTGAGCGCGCGGCGCATCGCCCCGCGCTCCGTCCAACGCGCATCCCCCACCACAGCACGTATCGTATAACTCATTTATTAAACGTCACAGGTACTTTTTGTACAATAGCGAACAGTTAATGTTTATAGCAACCGGGCATGAGTGCAGATAGATCGAGAATACGTATAATATTTATGTTGTGAGTATGTTTGCGATATAGGTCATTTTACTTCGTGGCAATCTTTCAAATAATTATTTAACATGGTAGTATTCCTTATATCTACATTAACACACCGCGAAATTTAGAGGATCAAAAAAAAAAAAAGAATATTTTTTAGTCCTGCAATATTCGTATGTATACTTCCCCGTTTTGACACATGTCGGGCACGTCACTTTTCTTTTTCGCGCGTTATCATCACCGCAGCAAAAAGTTCTTCCTCGACAAATTACTCATTTAAAACTAATTTTACATAACATTTTACCAAAATAACAAAATGTCGCGTAACAGTAAGTGTATTAGGTGCATCGTTAGTGAAAATCGTAAATCCGAGACACAGAAACACGAGCAAGTTATGCTCATCGCCGACCATTAAGTGAACTGGAAGGAGATTAGAGTAAAATTAATCAACAACAACCAACAGAACATCAGAGACGAAGCTGGAATAAGCGTGTACCCCTGACAACAATTTGGATCATGTAACCCTTGAGGCCCCACAACCTTTAGGTGTGAGAATGCCCGATTTTAACTGACCCCCGGATACGCGATATCCACAGCGCTCATCGAAGTGCTACGGTGGTCATAAACACTAAAAATGTGTGCCGTAAGCTTGTTAAAGCTTTTTTCCTCCAGTGAGTGCGCGACACTCCAGTAACATCTCATCTGAGGTTACTAACTGGATGGTATATCAGTGCGAAATACGAGATATTCTTAGTTTTGTTTCTGAACAATTCTAACACTGAAAATCTAATTGGCATGGCAGCCAAAGGCAGGTAAGGCCTATTTTCAAGACCAGTAACATCTCATGTGGTCAAAGTTATCGAACAGCCAATGGTAAGTCCCGTTTTCATGATATTACATACCTTTTAAATATTTAAAGTTTCGCTTTATTTGCACTACATCCTGCCTAGTCGGTTTTTCTACTTTGCGACTAGCTAACCCTACCGCATAAGCAATATCAGGTCTTGTCCTGGTCGAGAGATACAATAAGCTTCCAACAGCCTCTATATGGAAAAAGATTTTTACCATTTTCATCTAGAACAATTCCTTCTTGACTTGTACAAGGTGTGTCGACGGTTTTGCAATCTAACATATTATATTTTTCTAGTATATTTCTGGTATAGTTTTCTTGAGACAACAGAATTCCATCATTTTTAAATGTAATTTGGTCTTTGGTTCTTCATATATTTTTATTTCTATTATTTTATTTATTTTATCAATTACCTTGTTACCTTCTTCTTTATTTTTGCAAATTAAAATCCCATCATCAACATAAATACCTATAATAACCGTAGCCTCTTTGTTTCTTAGCACACATGGCTCATTTTTAACTTGTTCAAACTCTAAACTTTTAATTATTTTAATGAATTCTTCATTCCATCTTTTAGGCGCCTGTTTTAACCTATATAGGGATTATCGAAGTTAACACACTTTTCCACGACATTCTTCAAAGCCTAGAGGTACTTTCATATAGATAACTTCCCCTTCTTTCAAGTTTCCATTGAGAAACGCTGTCCTGACATCGAATGTCATAAGATGATATTTATTCATCACAGCTATAGAGAAAATAATTCTTAATGCAGATTGACATGTTACGGGGCTAAAGATTTCATCATAATCTATATCCTTTTGTTCGAAACCCCTCACTACAATCCTAGCTTTGTATGATCCATCTTCTTTTACTCGAAAAACCCAATTGTTGGTTAGAATCTTAACATCTTTGACATCTTTTTTATCCACTAGTGGGACACACTTGGTTTTTCTCTAATGATATCATTTCATCACTAATGGCTTTCTTCCATTTTTCTTTTTCAGGTGACGTCATGGCTTCTTGGTAAGTAAGTAGAACATAGTCATTGTACTTTTGTGGAGGTTTCCTCATTCTTTTTGTTAATACTTTCTCCTCACTACCTACCTCTTCTAATTCTTTGTATTCATGTATTAATGTTTCTTTTTCAGGTTCTATGCTGCTCTCTTCTGAACAAATTGGAGACTCACACTGATTGATGTCTGCTAAGAGATGACCCCCCAGATCATCAACATTTTTATCAAATTTTATGCTTTGAAGCTGTTGTTGTTCATTCTCCTGTACCATGCTATTACTTATTGTTTCAAAGACAACATCTTGAGCTAATACAATTTTATTTTTATTTTCATTATATAGCCTATACCCAATTTTACCATAACCCACTAGTATTAATTTCTGTGACCTTGAACTAAGCTTTTTTACAGGTTTTAATTCTTTTACTAAAGCTTCACAACCAAATTCTTTTATGTTAGATATATCCGGCTTTTTATTATACCATACTTCATAAGGAGTTCAAGTCGTACCGCGCTCTAAGGCGGACGTAGTTGATACGCGTGATAATATAATTATTACTGTATAGCGCGGCGCAAGCCGACGCTCGAAACTTTTGCTGCCATGAGTGACACACTTGTGGCCAACGAGCTGCTGGCGTTTCTGCAACAGAAACTGGACGTGATGGACGAGGTGTCCGCCATTCAGATCTGTGGATCGAACTTCAGCGAGGACGACATTGCTGCTGCGAAGCTACTGCTGTTTCGGTCGCTCAACAAAATCGACCAGATGGTGTCTCGTAGACGTGACGGGACAAAGAGAAGCCTGCAGGACATCATCACGCTGCTGAAAGCGACTGACCCTGACGACGTGCCGACGTTTGTGGCGAGGGATTTATGCAAATTACCTCCAGTCACTTTCGACCACGTCGACGTGACGAGCCTGCTGAAGGACATTGTTTTTCTAAAGGCAAGTTTGGCTGATGTGCAGAGAAATCTGGCTACATCCCAGAGCACCGTTGCAGACTTGCGCACACAATTAGTTGAGTTGCGCAACTCTGTGGCATTAACTGGGTCACCGGCGCGTGTAAGCAGCGTAAACACATGCCGAGGAGCCAGCTGCCTCAATGCGTCAGCTACGAGTTTCGCGTCAGCAGTTTTGTCGCCGGCGCCGATCGCTGAGTCTGCGTTGCGCGTAGTAAGTGCGCCTCACAGCCCCGCCCCCGTCCCCGCAGCTCCTCCCCGCAGCGCTGCCCGACCGACGACGCGACCATCTGGACCAGTGGTCATTTCGAGCATCCCTGCTGCTCTCCCCGCTAAGCCCATGCCTGCAAAGGCAACGGACCAGGCTGACGATGATGGTTTCGTGACGGTGCAAAGGAGGAAACGCCGTCAACGAAGCTGTAAGAACCGCTCCGGCAAGGCTCCTGTGGAGCCCAATGTAAAACTGCGTGCCGCCAAGCCGAACACTCCGGTGTACATCTCTCGTCTACATTACACCACTGAGGCAGAGGACATCGAGGAGTACGTGTGTCAAAAGTTGAAGTATACGCCAAGAGTACAGCTGCTGGAGTCGCGCCGCAACGTCAATTTCAAGGCGTTTGTGGTGCGCTTACCAACGTGCTTGCTCCATTTGGTGTTGGATGAAAGTTTTTGGCCGCAGGATGTGGTGTTCCGTCGCTTCCGCAGACAAATTCCACACGAACGCATAAAGCATCGTGCAAGTGAAGTGTTACTAACATAGTTTTAAGTTACTTACACTAACAAAAATTGTTATTAGTATGTATTTTTAGGTTAAGGTATTTATTTATGGGTCTTTGTTACCTGAAATAAATAGTAAAAAAAAAAAGAACTATCACGGAACATGGCAACCTATTTAGTAAGTATGTAGCTGAGTACATAGCTTCTCCCCATAATTTCTTATTAAGATTTGAATTTAACAACAATGCCCTAGCTTTTTCCATCAAGCTCCTATTTAAACGCTCTGCTTTACCGTTTAGTTGTGGGCTATACGGAATACTATAATCTAATTTTATACCTTTTTCATAACACCATGTTTTAAATTCACTGCTAGAATACTCACTTTCATTGTCACAGCGTAATACCGAAACTTTAGCATTTATCTCTCTCCGTTTCCCTAATATAATGTTTTAAGTGGTAACTAACTTCACTTTTGTTGGCTAATAAGTAAATTTTTGTATAAATGACTAAAATCATCTAACACGGTGAGAATGTACCTTTTCCCATCAAAGCTTGTAGTTTCTATAGGACCACATACGTCACTATGTACTATTTCAAGTACCCTAGTAGCACGTTCCCTAGTTTTATTAAATGGTTTCCTGACCTGCTTAGCTTTAACACAAATTTCACATAAATCCTGTATTTGTGATATATCTGACTTTCTGAATGTGATACCCGTAGCAGCGTCCACCAATTTACCCAGTACCTCATTACTTGGGTGACCCATTTTAATGTGCCAGTCATAAACACTACTCTTATTATTGGCTAACAATGACACTTCACTACTACCTAGTTTTAATTTTAAATGATACAGACAACAGGTCTGTATCATTTAAAATTCAAAGACTCCTCCTTTTTACCAGATATTTTTGTGCCACACTTAGATGTAATTTCCACATTGTTATTTTTAAAAGTTACAACAGTACCATTTTCTGTAGCTGCTGAGACTGAAAACAGATTTTTACAAAGATCTGGAACACACAAAGTATTGTATAAGACACAATTTTTCCCTTCAAAGGTGCCACTTTGCACAGACAAATTTTTTTCATTTTTCTTTGCCAAACATATAGAGGTCTCATTACACTCCACATTACTTAACAAGTTTATCTTGACTTGATGACCTATGCGACGAGGAACATTTACAAGGTGAGCTGGCGCATATAGAGAAGGTCCTACAGAAGAATGGATATACACTAAGGACAGCACAGTATAGACGTGACACTACCCATAAACACCGGAAGTGTGAAGTCGAGAGGCAACCGGCATTTTTGCCGTATGTGAAGGGTGTGACAGACAAAATTGCAAACATCCTCCGGAAATATGCCGTAAAGACTATCTTCACTCCGTTCAGGAAAATCTCTCAGATGCTGCGTTCGCCGAAGGACAACTTCCCGTTGGAAAAACCCGGTGTTTATAAAGTAGACTGTAGTTGTGGAAAGTCGTACATCGGGCAGACAAAACGCACTGTAGCCTGCAGAATATCAGAACACGTAAGAGCCGTGAAGAACAACGACATCCAGAAGTCGGCCATAGCTCAACATCTGTTGGAGTCGGGACCGAACCACTGGATTGAGTTACACAACCCTCAAGTAATCTCGACAGAACGCCATTATATACCTAGACTGGTAAGAGAAGCCATTGAGATTACTAAACATCAGAATTTCAACCGGGAGGATGGGTTTCAACTGTCGAGGACTTGGAACCCAGTGGTTCAACTGTGTAAAAGCCGGAAAAGTGCCGGAAGATGTTCGCGAACGGACTCAGTGAGTTTTGTGTGTCGGGAACAGAATCGTGTTGTGAGTGAATTATGTGACAATGGTAGCGGTGTCGTGCGCGAAAAACGAATAAGAAAGAGGGTAGACCGTTTCGTCTGCTCATAAACATCCACCCGCAATAACTTCAGTTCATCCGTGACCATGGCGCTTGTAACAGTGCCGAAATATCGGAAACTCAAAACAAACAATAAACATGGTAAATATCCCGTTCTTAATTCTAATGTTTAAGTTCTGACAACCTGAATCTATTATAAAATCCTGGGAATTATTTGTTTGTTTATTTTCATTTTTATAGCACATAAATGAGACAGAGTTTTTATTATTTCTAAAGAAACAGTTACTCTCTTTATGATTATTTTTCTTACAAATAGAGCACACTTTCTTACAATCCTTTTTTACATGACCTATTTTATTACAACCAAAACAACGTATTTTATTTTTATAGCTGGAGTCAGAATGGTTACCGACTTAACTTGTAGATTGTGATTCCTGTTTCTCCGTTTTCCTGAATGATTTAGATGCTTGAAATACTACCTCGTTCTCATGTGACATACTGCTTCGTTTTTCATGTTCTTTAATTAATCTTAGTTTTAAGTTAGATAGTGTTTTCTCTTCTTTAGAGGTTAATTCCCATGCTGTTACGAAATTTTCATATTCTGCAGATAGAAACGTTAGTATTTTTGATTCAACTAGGCTGTCATCCATGGAGATTTTTAGCTGTTGCAGTCTAAAAATGAGATTGTCCAACTGAGATAAATTTTGTATCATGTCTTTGTTTATGTCGTACTTAAAATTGAAAAAATCTTGCATGTTTTTATTTTTATGCCGTTCTTCTGTACCGCCAAACATATCACAGAGTTTTGTGTACATTTTGCTTGCTCATGTGCATTGGAATAACATAGTGATTAGCTTTTTATCCACCGTCTGTATTATTATGTACTTTGCTAAAGCGCCCTTTTTTATGAAATCGACCTTGAGTTCGGGCTTGTCCGAAACTTCCATTTTTATGTCGTCCTTTATTATATCTGACAGCCCCTTGGCTTGAAAGATTATATCAATCTGAAAACGCCACAGCTGATACGTCTCAATATCGCTGAGCTTTTCTATGTTTTTAAGTTCCTCGGTCGTAGCCATTTTGACTTACGAAACACTGGAAACGCGACGACTGTTGTAATCGGATCGAATCACAACGACCTTTTTGTTTTTATTTTACTTTTATGAACTGTGTAGCAACAGGAGCCAACTGGGCCCATAAGCTGTTGAGATTTTAAATGGAAACACTAGTTTTGTAGTTTATATTTATGATTTTAAGCAAAGAATATTGGTATACACAGTTCGTACGTTTTTGGCTGCGACTACAGATTATGTAACACCAAAGTTGCCACATACACACAAATAAAAAAATAAGAAATTATACAGATATTATTATAATACTTCAACACATGTCACACTGACAGCTGTTTTTAGATAATCAGACCGTTATCTTTTCGGTGAACATGGACAAATAAAAATAATAATTGCAATAAAACACGTTATTCAGTATACAGTTCGTTGATCACGTATACATATTATAAAAGCACAATTCCAAACTAAAAACTAACTTATTATTGTTTATTTCTTCTTTTTTTTCTGATTCCAGGAGATTTATATTTGTGAAATAAAGACACACGTTCAGTTCAGACTCCATATATTGTCTACCTCTGACAGCCGGATGACAGGTTGGCATTGACAGCTTATCATAGATAATATAACATGCCCTTTTTTAACAAAGGAGTTGAAATTAAAATTAATTAATACATTTTAGAGACAATACAAAATACATTACAAAATTAAATTAATTAAATTACAATGTCAATAATGTGAAAAAAATTGTTACAAATTATAAATCCAATCTTTTTGGTTTTTTCAGTAATCTACCAGTCCGACTATACCTTGCTTGAGGTGTATTACTACTGAACGACATATCAATTGATTCTGATAGATCCTGAGGATTATGAATTACAAAATTATTATTATCAGAAATTAAATTATTATCTAAATTACTACTAGACTCAGACATGCTTGAAGACTGTGACATAACCTGATTATCACATTGTTCAGAAATAAATATATCTTCTCTTTTATCCTCTATTTCTATGAATTTTGGGGAATATCCATTGTTCTCATCCAGATCAGACTGGGACTGATTTGAATTTACAGATACAAAAGAATCAGGGCTTATGTTCTCTTGACTATTTCGTACATTTTCTTTTGGAATTGAATAAGAAATTATTATACAATTATCTTCCTCTTCTTTTTCATACAACTTTCTTTTTTTAGTAGACTTAATTTTATGACTTTGACTATTTGAAAATGATTGACAGTTAGAATCATTTAGACTACAATTTTGTTCGACTGACTGAGTACTTGACAACGGTTTTTGAGAGAATGACTCAGATGTTTTATTCTTGTATGACAATTCTTTATTTTGTGACTGTGACTGTTGTGATTGTGACCATTCCTGACTGCTTGACATAGACAGATTTGACTTAAAAAGTTTTATGTGTTGTGATTTCTTCTATACACTGACCCGTTTAAATCTTTCACTAAATAAGATCTTGGAAATTTTGTTTTTAACATAATTATAATATGTTAATATAATAATACTTTTATTTTCAGACCAGAGATCCATAACAAAACAAAAATAAAATAAACTTGGCACTTACTAACTAAAACACGTTAAACAAAACAAAACAACCACCTATAGCACATATTTGAATGACGGTCTGTGTGCCGCCACCCAGCGGCACATTATCCGACCATCCAACCTGCCGGCTACAGTAGCCACGAGGCTGTTGGGGCTGTCGCACGCGACGCATCAGTGATGCGATTCGCAGGCGCAGCAACGAGCCGAAATCCGGAACGCGTGCGTCCGCGAACATCCCGGACGCCCTACAGAAGCGCGGCAGCCCCAGCAACACCCGGAACGCGTTATTATATTGGACTCGTAGAGCGCTGTACGAGCCCCGTGTATAACTGACCCACAGGGCGCACGTGTACAGCGACTGGCAGAACGCCCTGAACAGTGTTATTTTGACCTCTTTCGTACACCGTGCGAACCTGCGGGCCGGATCGGTGACCCAGTGCCCCAGGTACTTAAAACGAGTGACTTTTTTCAGCGGAACTCCGCCCAAGGTTAACGATGGAACGCAGTCGTAAATAAAATTTTGCGCCCTAAACACTAAGAGCTCGCTTTTTGTTGAGTTGTACCTGAGACCATGAGTCACCGCATAGTCTTCTCAGATTCGGAGGAGCCTTCTTAACGCATTGACTGATGGGCTCAGCAACACCATATCGTCCGCATAACTAATATTATTTATGAATTGTCCGTCAATGGAGCAACCGACTTGGGTGTTGCTGAGTTCACATATCAACCGGTTGACATACAGGTTAAAGAGCCTGGGGGAACTAAGCCCCCCTTGCCTCACGCCACACTCCAACCTGTACGCACCCGACATAGCACCTGCCCATCTAACATAGTTGGACTGGTTGCTGTACCAGTACTTTAGTACAGCAATCAATCCCCCAGGAAGGTTAGCGTCTTGGGAGAGTTTCCTCCAAAAGGAGTCATAAGACACTAGGTCGAATGCCCTGGAGAGGTCCAAAAAACACGCATAAACAGGTGTTTTCCTTGCTGCATAGTAATGGACAGTATGCTGGAGACAGAGGATCGCCGTTTCAGTCGACAAATGTGGCCTAAACCCAAATTGGGCGTCATGTAAAGTGATATATTTATCCAACTGCCTGTCAATCAGACCGTCCAATACCTTTGCAGCAATTGTCGCTAAGGAGATAGGCCTGTAGTTGTTCCTGTCACTCGTATCTCCAGTCTTGTTCTTAATTATAGGAACGACAATCGTTTTCATGAGCTCCTCTGGAAGATACGAGTGACTCATACACAAATTAAACAAGAGAGCTAAGACACGTGGCAATAGCTTACCTGCATATCGTAGGTGTTCTACATTTAAGCCGTCATGTCCCGGAGACTTACCCCTCTTGAGGTCCTTCAGGACAGATCCCACCTCCCCAGCGGAGAACATGGCAGGCGTACCCTCGGACCCCCCCATAGCATCCAACCCACCCGTCGACGGACCCAGCGGTGACTCTGTCCTAAACGAAGCCATGAACAAATTGGCAATAGCCTCTGGTTCGTTTACGCCACCGACGCACACTGGCAGACCCGACTTGGGATTCAAACTGTTTGTAGCTTTCCAGAAACTACTAAAACTTTTAGCTTCGTGATGACTCGCAATTTCATTCATCTTTAATTGATGTGCGTTATTTTGGCACCACTTTAGCTTACTTTTAAATTGTCTTCTACTCGCCACCATATTTTCATAAAGCGACCCCGTTCTCGGCTTACCAGCGGCCGCCCAGTTCAAGAAATGAAGCCGAGCCTACCCATGCGCGTCTTTAACGTATTTATTCCAACCCGTTTTATTATTTTTTCTGCGCTGCACTTGGTAATTGTGACTAATAGTTGCAGCCTCGCAAAGAGTATCTACAATTTCTTTATACAATTTGTCAACTATTATAAGATGTTCCAAGTTCGTACAAATATTCTCACTACGACTACAATTAACGAATTCTGTCGGAAAGTCAATTTCTCTAAGCTTCTCGTTACAAAGTTTGGTGTACATAACCGTTTGCGTAGGGTCCCTATATCCCCACCTTACTGTATTACACTGAGACTGGTCAGAGGTACATTTAGGTCTTAACATATCAAGTTTACAACTTAATTTTAAGGGAAAGTGATCAGACCAAGACACGTCATAAACCACAAAATCAAAAAATCAAAATCAAAGCATTTATTTCAAGTAGGCCAGTTACAGGCACTTTTGAATTGTCGAAACAAAAATGAACATTTAATGTAGCTACAGTCCCAGTCACAAGACATAAAAACTGTGAAAGTACTGTAGTTGCCCATTCCCTAGCGTAGATTCTATGGAGAAGTACGGGCAAGAAACTCCATGGACACTCTTTTAAATCAAAATATTGTTACAAAATCTTGGTTACATCATTCATGTTGAGATGGTATATTATGTGAGAACAATGTAGCAAGATGTGCACGTTAAAAGTGTCCATAGCAAAACAAAAACAAAATACAACTCAAAAACAAAATAATTAATTCAAATATACCATGGCGACTAAGACATGACCAGTCACAACTGACAGCGCCCGTTCACGAACAGGACGCATGGATCAGCACCATTCAGCTCAACCATTTTGAAGGGAACTAAATGGTCCGACACACGCGCCACCATCAGCGAGACATTTGAGTGAGCATGACATAAGAAAATGAAAAAAATCTGTTATTTGTTTAGAACACTGGTATTTTTTGTATTATTTTTGACTGAATTTCATCAAGAGTTCGTTTTGAAATTACATTTATGTCAGCTCCTGTGTCAATCTGACATTTCAAAGTGTGACCATAGCAATCAATATTAATAATCCATTTTTGATTAAAAATTTTATCTGATTTTTCCTTGCCTATTGTACTAATAATAAAGTCTTGACTAAAATTACAATTATTTTGAGTTTCATTTTGAATTTCCAAATTATTATCTAAAATATTACTCACAGTTTTGGGTTTGTGATACTTATCTTTAAAATAGCAATAGTTGGCAAAATGATTTGGCTTTTTGCAAATGGAACATATTTTCACTTGAGCGGGACATTTGATACGATGATATGGTTGTCCACATCTTCCGCACGGAGTCGAGCCAATATGAGTCTTCTTCTTGGAACCTTGATTGTTGTCTCTTATGCGACTAGAATTTCTTGAATTTGATCTCTTTCTTGAGGTGCTTCGCTGTCTTCTGAAATTATTGCTGTTTTCTTTTTTGAGAAATTGAACAGATTCCTTTTCTGTGTTTTGAATTTTTATGGAGCGTTCATGAGACAGTTCAATGCTTTTCGAAATTTTGAGAGCTTCTTCGACTGAGTTAACTTCTTGTTGTAAAAGTTTTTGTTTAATTTCCAAATTTTTATACCTATTATGAACATATCCTTGACTAAAGAATCTTTCAGCGTTTGAAATTGGCATGTCTGTGCCATATTATTGAGAATTGTTACATAGTCGTCCAAAGATTCTCCATCTCTTTGATGACGGGTGAAAAAATTATACCGTTCTACTGTTGTGTTTTTGCAGGGATTAAATTTTTCATCAAGTTTTTTGAGAATTACATCCAAAGTTGCTGTTATTCTATCTATATTGAAAGAATTAAAGATTTCTAATCCTTCGTCACCAATCGAATTCAAAAAAATGGCTACCTGTTTTGTTTCTGGTTGCTTCTCCAGATCATTGGCGTCGCTAAGAATTTGGAATTTTTGTTTCCACAGCTTCCATTTTTCAAATATGACAAATATATCTCATCTTTAATATCACCATGAAGAAAAGCACTTTTAACATCCATTTGATGTACTGACATACCCTTTTGGTTACAAATTGCCAATAGCGTGCGTACCGTTAGCAGCTTAGCAACTGGTGCAAAAACATCGTCATCAATAAAGTCTGTTTGTTGAAAGTCTCTAGCTACGAGCCTAGCCTTGTAACTAGTAATATTACCTTGATCATCAAGTTTTCTTTTATATATCCATTTGCTTTCAATAACTTTACTATTTAGTGGTTTTGGTACTAATTCCCATGTATTATTTTCATTTAAACTATTTATTTCTTCTTCCATCGCATTTTGCCAATTCGCTTTTTCAGTACTTTTTATGGCTTCTTCATATGTTTTAGGATTTTCATCTATAAAACTTAACAGGCATGTATAATCTGTACTATAATCCTTATGCCAAGCTGGCTTCCTAATCTTGTTTCTTGGTCTTAAGCTTCCTGTTTGTTCTACCTGACTAACCTGACTTTACCTAGTTGACTGTAGTCAACATCGTTATTTTCCTCCAATGAGTTTTCAATATTTAAATTATTTTCTTCAAGTGTAATTTCAAAGTTTTCTGTATTTTCCCTATTAGGTATTTTATTTTTATCTTCAAAATCGCTATCTTTTATAAAAACAACATCCTTTTTAGTCTCTACTATATTTTCTTCTTTATAATAGATTCTATATCCCTTAGTTAATTCCCCATAGCCAACAAAGTATCCTTTCTTTCCTTTTGAATCTAATTTTCTTTTTTCTCTTTAGGAACATGACTAAATACTGGATTTCCAAATTTACGTAAATTATGTGTATCAAAATTCCTACCTGACCAACATTCATAAGGTGTTTTATCAGAATTTTTATTTTTAACGTACGTTCTGTTTAATGTATACACAGCCGTATTAACCGCTTCAGCCCATAGCCTTTTATCTAAGTTAGATTGAATTAACATAGTCCTAGCAGCTTCTATTATTGTTCTCATTTCTCTTTCTACTTTACCAATTTGTTCCGGTGTATAAACAACCGTAGTTTGATGCTGTATAACTTTATTATTTAATAAAGACTCTAAAGTTTTATTTAAAAATTCTGTCCCATTATCTGTCCTTAAAATCTTTAATTTGTTATTTGTTTCAACTTCAGCATAATTAATAAACTGTTTTATTTTACTAGGCACTTCAGACTTATGTTCTAAAAAGTAAACTTTTCTATATTTTGAAAAATCATCTTTGATTACTAAAATGTACCTTGAACCACCAACAGACAAAACTTCCATCGGTCCGCAAACATCAGCATGTAATATTTCACAACACATATTTGTTTTATTTAAGCTCTGAGGAAAAGGTAAGCGGTGACATTTTCCTTTGATACATGATAAACACAAATGATCAGAATCTATAAATTTTATGTTATTAATTTTTAACACTGATCGACAATAATCAAAGTTTTGGTGTGCCAATTTTTCATGCCAATGCATAAGAGTATTATTATTACGAGTATTTACCTGAGTAGTCACATTTACATTATGTGAAGAACCAAAAATAAACTGCATTACATAGAACTTATCCACACTTTTGCCAACAGAACATACTACGTTGTTTTTAATTAACTCACATATTTTACCTTTGATTTGAAACATATAACCATTATTTACAGATCATAAAACATATAAAAACGGGTATTTATCGCGTCGGGCTTAAATTAAAGGTAAATTCGCGATAAATACCCGTTTTTATATGTTTTATGATGTGTCATTATTTGCAGCTTTTGTAACAGAGAATAAATTTACCTTCAGTTCAGGAACATATAATACATCATACTCATTACCATTATAGGCCTTGAGAATTATTTGTCCTATTCCTGATACTTTTAGTTTTCTTCTGTCTCCGACTATAACATATCTGTCACCTGACATCCCTGAAAAGCTGAAAAAATATTTTTTATTAGGGGTCATGTGGTCACTTGCACCACTGTCCACTATCCACTGTTCTGTGCCATTGTTATGGCTAATAAATTCACTTGAAACGAAGGCATTCGCTTTTGAGCTGTCCCCTTTACTATCTTGTGAGCTATTTGAAGCATGTCCTTTATTTTCTTTTGAACCTTGTCTTTTATTCTCCTTTGAACTGTTTCCTTTTTCTTTATTTATCTTAAAATAGCACTGCTCTACTATATGTCCTTTCTTCTAACAATATGAACATGTCGTGTTTGATCTGCACACATTTTTCCTATGGCCAATCTTCCCACATTTGAAACATTTTATGTTTTGCACGGTTAAGGAGACGGGCTCCTCATTTCTTTGCATGCGCTCTTCTTCTATAAACAACCTTGCTTGCAAGTCATTTAACGTTTGTGATTTTTGAGGAACACTTTCCCACGCTGACACGAAGTGTCTATATTGAGGTGGTAATGTCATGAGCACCTTGGTGATGATCATTTTGTCTGAAACGGTTTCGCCTAACTGCTTTAATTGATTTGCCATGTGTTCTATTTTTATATTGGAGATAGTGTGTCCAATCCAAGATCTATTCCTGCGGGGGTGCCTCAGGGCTCCTTGCTTGGGCCCCATTTATTCATATTGTTCATAAACGACATGCCCAAGCAGCCCCATACTCATCTTGCGTGTTTGGCTGATGACACAGCATCTTTTACTTCAAGTAAAGACACCGATTTAATAGTGGAACGGCTTCAGTTATCATTACAGCTTCTAGTTTTATACTTTACCCAATGGAAACTAAAATTAAATTCCACAAAAACCGAAGCCATAATATTCACACGAAAGCGATCTGTCCCTTAAAACGCATTAAAGTGGATGATTATTCTTTGCCATGGCGTGAATCGACGAAGTATCTTGGACTAATGCTGGATAATAAAATGAACTGGACCAAAAATACCGAGTACTTCCGCGTCAAAGGAATAAAAGTTCTTAACTGCCTTCATCCAATCTTAAAACGGCGATCTAAAGTCAGCTCAAAGACCAAATTAAAAATCTACGCATCCCTAGTAAGACCCTTCTTTTATTATGCGGCACCAGTCTGGAGTAGCACATGTGAAAGTAATTTCTCCAAACTACAAGTAGTTCAGAACAAAGCAATAAAAACCTCATTAAATACACCCTTTCAGACAAATCTTAAAACACACTCAATTAAATTTCCCAACATTAAAGCAATTCATTACAAAACTCACAAAAAAGTTTTATTTGGTAACTAATCCTAAAGAATCCCACTTATTTCCACTATTGGCCGAACACGATCCATTAACTTAAAATATATCGACAAATATCATTGCACATTGGTACCGTCTCCCACATCACTTACTGCTATTCGAATAACAAAGGCGATGCGACTAGATGACCGGACTATTTTTATTAGGTTCGCCTGATTTGCAACGAATCATACTCGGTACACGAAACTCATTTGCGTTTTCTAATACATAATATTATACTGTCAAAGTAAAATTCTAGTGTTATGTATGTTATGTGTAACAACCTTTTATAAAATATGTAGTATATTAAGTGTTATAAAGTGCGTGTGTGTCTAATCTTCGCGCTGTACAGTTCGACATTTGTTTACCGATTAAGCAAGGAATTTATAGGTAAAGCTGGAAGCCACACTCTGAATTAAAAACTGAGGGAAGAAAAAATGACTTTGAAATTGTTTTTTATCCATACGTCTTTCTAAATAGGGTGTCCACAATTTCTTTTTAGACAGAACTTTCCGTTTTGGGTGAAAGAAATTTCCTTTTTTTTTTGCCAGGGAGTGAAATCTGCCTTGATCCTTGGTGTTTTGGCATTTGTTAGAAAAAATAAAAAAAAGCCCTTCCCTCCGACCGAATGAATAGCTAAATATATTTGTGTGTAGGTATGATGACTAAAAACATTTTTACATCGTTGTAACGAACAAACAAACAAACATACAAATATTGCAAACGAGCAATATTTGTATAAATATATATATTTGTAAATGAGTTCTCGAAAAATCGATCTAGCCCGGTTTCATTCCTGGGCAAAATCTCATTTCTGTTAAAATCTCTATTTTCACACGGTACTTATTAAAATTCTGCATGCTAATACAATTGGCTGAATAGGTTTAAGTAATAGGACACATCGGACATACATATTATATTATGTATTTAATTTTTTGTACCAATTCAATCAATCATTTATTATCGTCATTACAGGTAAGTATAACATTGATATTATTAATAATAGAGATCTCTGTAATGGGCCTCATGGCATACAATCATCATTGTAAACACCTATTTACTGCAAATAAATAATTTGATTTGAAAAAATTAACTTTTTTTATATCATCATAACAGATCAGCCATAGGAAGTCCACAGCTGAACATAGGCCTCCCCCATTGACTTCCACTTGGACCAGTCGGTAGCAGCCTGCATCCCTTTTATTGACGTAACAGTAAAAACCCGTTTTCAGCTGTAACGCGTTTTCTCTAGTTTAAACTAGTTTTTACCGAAGACTTTTCTTACAAAGAATTCTAGTTAAGACGCCTGCGGAGCATGCGTCGTTCATACAAACGTAATACCAAAATAATTTGTAAATAAAACATATTCATAAGGTAGTGTTTATTTATTTCGATTGGATCACAGAATATCTAGGTTCCCAAATATACATTTTGAATGGACACTGATTTAAACAAGAGTTATGAGAAAAATAAGTTTTCTATAGAAATTTTAAAATCCTCGTATCTCGTCTTTATATCATTGTCCTTTCAAAATATATATTTGGGAACATAGATATTCTATAATCCAATCGAAATAAATACACACTACCTTAAGAATATGTATGATTTAGACATTATTTTGGTATTACGTTTGTATGAACGACGCATGCTCCGCCGGCCCCTTAAACCTAGAAAATTTTAATTTTAACAAAGGCCTTTAGTAAAAACTAGTTAAAATATAACTAGTGAAATATAATTTATTTCTTCTATAATTTTACCTAGTCAAGGACTAGTTTGCATTTTTATTAGATTTTATTCTGTGGTTTTTATGTCATCATCATCATCTCAGCCGAAAGACGCCCACTGCTGGACATAGGCCTCCCCCAAGTGTCGCCACATTGGCCGGTCCCTTGCGACTCGCATCCACCGGATTCCCGCAACCTTCACCAGGTCATCGGTCCACCTAGTGGGAGGTCTTCCAACGCATCGTCTTCCGGTTCGCGGTCGCCACTCCAGAACTTTACGGCCTTTACGGGTTTTTATGTATGTCAATATTTTAGTACTCTTTAGGATCCGGTCAATTTAAAGTGTGGTCGGAGTTCAATAATTAAACAATAAAATAAAACAATAACATTTCAATCAGTTTTAATTACTAGAATTTAAACATGATTAAATATTATAGTTTTGTGCAGTTTCTGACGCTTTGAGCGAATGGCACTTAACTTTTTATCCATTAATTTTTTTAAATAGCTTCTAAGCCGGATGGACAAGAACAAGTTAGAAATTAATTTTACAATTTTTGATTCATGCAAATCAGTACAATTCACGCTGTCATCTGTGGGGTGGCAAAACAATTGCCGCAATTTGGGTGTGAAGTGTTGATTAACCAAATTTATCATTTTGTTCTTAATGTTGAAGGAAGTCAATTTATCCAAATTTAACATATTTTTAAATACTTTATCAGCAAACACTACTATAAAGTACGCTTCAGCAGAGGGGAAACATAACTTCCCTCTATTTACAAATACCGTAAAGGACTGGTACCTATTAACATTCAAGCTATAGAAGTGATCAGATTGTGAGTGTTCAGGTGCGATCAACATATTTTTACAGTCGTCACAGTTTTGTCTCTTTATAATTTCGTCGCCTTAGTAGTGAAGGGAGCTATTCCACACTAGATTGGTTCCAAGATATAGACAATTGAAAAAAAAAGGTATATATAAAAAAAAATATATATATTTAAATATAAAAAAAAATATTTTCGTTGTATCTCTTCTATTTGAATCCAGATTTCCATAATTTTTTGTAAGAAGGTAATAAATTAAGGTGTTTACATTTCGAAAGTTCGATTAAGTATGCTCATATATTATTTTCGAAGTTATTGACAATATTTTGCTTAGCTCTTTTCACCACATAAAAAAAAACAAAAACAATGTACAATTCAGGTATGTGAATGAATCTAAGCCTCTTACTATGTATTCACAACAAAGAAAAAATTGTAGGTTTTGTTTGACGGAGCAACGTTTGTGAAGAGAGTTATCCAATTTATTTCCTTGTAAAGAATTTGATTATCTCGATTAAATAAGTAGGTATTGTATTGTAAGTATAAGGTAAAGAAAATAGAACATGAGTTATCTTACTATGTTTTTAATCTCTAGGACAGATAATAAGGTAATAGACATTAATTAACAATTCTCCAAATCTTCAGCTTCTGACTTGTCAGACGCACCATCATTAACTGACGACTTTAAAGTTTTCATGTAAAAATCATGGTAGGCAGACGGAATAGTTCCATTTATGCAGAGTTGTTGCAGGTCTTCAAGTTTTTTTTTCTCAATTGGTAACTGATTCTTGTAAAGAGGAGGTACTATATTATTATCAGCTGCAGCATTAACTTTTCTAATAGTTCTTCGGATGGTAAGTTTCTTGAACTCAAGTTGACTTAATTGGGTTTTGTAAAATATAGCTGTGTTGTCATTTTTACGGAATTGTAACCACTTTACATTCAACCATCTCATTACTTCTCCATCTTCTGCTTTATTTTTATTTGTTTTTGACTGTAGGTTTTGAAATCCAGAAACTCCTTATAATGCATTTCGTTGACTTTATATTTTAGTTCAGCCAGGCTTTAGACTCGCTAAAGTAGACTCATCTTTCATGGGGTACTGTTTGAGATGCTATAATAAAATTCCACAAAGTATTCTTGAACTGAATGAGACGAAATTTAAAGCATGCATTAAACGCACACTATGTAAAAAAGCATATTACAAGTTGAGCGATTATATCGCTGATAAAAATGCTTGGCTTAATGCTGGTCCTGCTCCACATGGACAGGGGCGCAAAAATTGATAGCATTAAATGGTATAGTTGGAGCTGCTGAAGATTGTACTTAACTATCCTTGCATTGTATAGATTCAATGTTAGTATTATATAATCGCATAGCCCATATTGTGTGAGTACTATGTACTAGTAAGCTATCATTCACTGGAAACCTACGGCAGTTCTTGACTTGAATGTGCCCTGGCGGTTGAGAGTATGTCATGCTCACTCAAATGTCTCGCTGATGGTGGCGCATGTGTCGGACCATTTAGTTCCCTTCAAAATGGTTGAGCTGAATGGTGCTGATCCATGCGTCATGTGCGTGAACGGGCGCTGTCAGTTGTGACTGGTCATCTCTTAGTCGCCATGGTTTATTTGAATTAATTATTTTGTTTTTGAGTTGTATTTTGTTTTGGTTTTGCTATGGACACTTTTAACGTGCACATCTTGCTACATTGTTCTCACATAATATACCATCTCAACATGAATGATGTAACCAAGATTTTGTAACAATATTTTGATTTAAAAGAGTGTCCATGGAGTTTCTTGCCCGTTCTTCTCCATAGAGATCTACGCTAGGGAATGGGCAACTACAGTACTTTTACAGTTTTTATGTCTTGTGACTGGGACTGTAGCTACATTAAATGTTCATTTTTGTTTCGACAATTCAAAAGTGCCTGTAACTGGCCTACTTGAAATAAATGCTTTGATTTTGATTTTGATTTTGGTGGATCGATTGCAGTCCTTGCGACTGTGTACCATCCTTCAGGTACAAAAATGCTTGTATGTTTAGCTCGGCCTTCTATTGTGGAATGTACACTATCGCACTCCATGTCGGAGTGCCCCGATTCCATGAATTTTTGATTGATTGTTTGTATTGGTAGATCTCGAATAGCCCGTAAAAACATTGCTGCTAGTATGGAATTGCGATTCTGTCCTGCTGCAGTATCAGAAAAGAATGTTACTTCAATTACTGCAGGATCCAGATTCTTAAGTAAATTCCAAAGACATGTTGAAACTTCGGATGCGCCTTTTGTGCCATTTGCTTCGTGCCACATATAGTTAATGGCTTGCTTGTCTGCTAGATTATATACCGTGAAATTAAACGTTTTTAATTTTCTTTTATAATAAAGTTGCCCAACTTCTAAATGTGGTGTCAGTAGTATCTTTTCCATGTCCATTGTATAAACATGAAATGTTGGGTCATTTTTAGCATGTTTCTTGTCTTCTTTTTTATGATCGCGGGCTTCTTGCTTCCGTGTAAGATGCAGCTCATGTTCAGCTTTAGCTTCTAGTTTCTCATTTACAGATTTATTGCTGAACTGGGTGCAATAATCACACATGTCTTTCTTTGGTCGATGGAAACCATAATTAAACTCATTGGTAAAAATATGTATGTAATAGGAAGAGTTCACTGGTTCCATTTCATGTTCCTTGCAGAATTCAACATAGTCCTGGTACAAACGCATCTCACTTAAGTCAGAGGGAAGGTATTTTCGCTTGGTACTACTAGAAGTATATAATGTGAGTCAGTTACAGGTATAGACTTGATATGGTTTCTAACCACATCTTTTCTTTCTTCTGAAATACGATTTGGAGCAGGATTTTTGCCACGTTTATCTGCCTCTACAACACCGCTTGAATCTGATTTTTTTATTGCTGTTTCTACTTTTTTCCCAGAAATATCTAGCGTTGCCAAAAAAAAATTTTTGCATACTCGATGCTCTTTTCCAGATATTGTTAAACTATAGGTGAAAGTGATTTTTTTTCTTGAAACATTGGTATTGTCATTACTGTGTTCATTAGTACCAGTTTTTATCTGTAGGTAACGCCTTTTTGGTTCATGTTTAGTAATACAACTGCTGATAAAGCTCCATCTAGATCTTTCATCAGGAAGGCTTAAATAGTCATCAAATATTTTCTGCCTGTCTGACAAAGAAAATATTTCTCCACATTTATAATGGCAATGACACTGTACTTGTTGTACTGATTTTTCTCTCACTACATTTCCTTTTTGCGACAAGTGTTCTTTTCCTTGAAGTCTTAACACCTTTTGTTTATTTCTTTTCCAAGAAGCAGGTGTGCATTTACGTTTCCTTGTTAAAATTTTCTTGTGCTCGTGTTCATCTGAATTCAGAGGATCACTGGCCTTTTCAGTTTCAGGATGCATCACATGGTGGGTTTCTTTGTTCTGAGAATGGTGAGTCTTATTATTTTCAGAGCAGTGGGTCTCTGGATGGCCATGTTCATCATTCACACCCGGCTCATCACTGTCTGAATAGTGCGATTTAGATGTTTCAGGTACATACATAGGATCCGCAACGGAGTCTGTATCTGAGAAGGGATCTTCATCACTATCTTTGTTATCATCTGGAGCAATAAACATAGATTATATTACTTTTGCAAGCAACATATATAACAGGAACATATTTTTATCTTATTACTGAAAAATCTTAATTATCCAAGCTAATTTATTTTAGACCGGCTTAATAATAGTGCAACAACAGTGGATGGGGGAGACACTGTCCAAATAAGTATAGAAAAAAAGAAACATTGTGTGATGCCAGTGCTTGGTTACAGCAGAATCAGTTGAGCTAGTGTCTACTACTACTGAAATTTTATTAGCTTTACAAGCTTATTAAATTTATTGAAAATAACAGTTTCCTCAACCTGTGCTAATAATAGTAAAACTTACGAGTTAACATTGTGCCTGATTTAGGTTGATGTTCTTCAATCAATTGGAACAGTTGAGATTCTAGTACATGGCCCTCTGGTATTTCGGTTTCATTTTCTACATGGACTACTGCAGAGCCTGTAGACATTTGGTGTGTTTATCCTAGCTGAGATGGTCTAGACTTCATTTCTTGTTCTTGCACATTAGGTATTTCCATGTAGGATTCATCTGTACCTGCAAATAAATTACAAAAAATAAAGTAAACTGACATGAATGGGAGTTGACTTGAACGATGAATACTAAGATTCTAACACTGTTGTTCGTGCGTCGTCGTGAGTATCACTAAGACGATATAAAATTAAAACTATGGATTATGATCACAAAGTATAAATAATTAAAAGATGTCCTTACTTTCAAGTTTATTGTGATCCTTCCAGTTTTCTCCCAAAACACTTGACATAAGCTTTTCAGTTCGACATCTGAATTCTGATTCTGATTCTGAATTGAATTAATATTATATAAATTGCACAAATTATTTCAAACTATTGTATGCCTAACATGGTAGAGCAGTGCAACCGCACATAAAAAATAAACACAAAACAACCCTGTAACCACTGTCTCACAATAAAGATTTGACTTTGACTTTTCTTATCGGCGGCATGTTTGACGAGATTTATGCAAGTCTTTGCAAGTCACTCATTAAAATTCAACAGCAATAATAACTTTATTTAAGTAATTATAGTAGAAGTACAACTAAGCGTAAACGCGCGAACGATAATGCAAAACTAAAATGTCACCTGTCAAACAAATGTCATAAAAAGGCGCTATTTCATTCAAAAGTGTTGCCAGAAATGGCGGATTGTTTGGAAGTTAAAATGCTTATGTGGCATACCTCTTTTCACTGCTTATTTGATTGAACTATTTTTATGATACGAATAAAAAGTGGTGAATAAATCTATGCAGCTAGCACTACATTCACCACTTGATTTTTTGTTCCTAGTTTCATATAGCTCCTTTCACGTCTTAATGAAAAACCAACTTCTAGTTGAGCTATTACTTAGATCTCTTCACCACTAGAATCTCCGTTTAACAGCTTCACTGCCAGCCAGATTATGAGGGTGGCGGGCGAAATGCCGAACTGTTCTTTATAATTTATTTAGTTCCTAAGACATCAGTGATACGGTGAAAAATATTAAAAAAATTGTATTATTATTAGTTTCGTAAATAAAAAATAAAAATAAAATCCCGCGCCTGCGCGGGCCCGGCACTGCGGTTGAAAAATCCATACGTAGTGCCAAGCCCGCGCCGGTGCGTGGTTAGGTATTTAGTATTTAAATTATTTATTATAAAACCAAATTAAAATTTCCAAGAAGTACAGCCACTTATATGAGTTTTATGAAACTAAAATGATACTATGAATTAGTAGAATTAACAATACTATGATGAACTACCCTAATAATGAAAAATTTTCGCCTTGAATTATTATTTTTAGCACGAAATCAAATATCATATCATTTGTTTCCGAGTCATGGATGTTTATACGTATAATAAGTATGTATTTACAAACAAAAAGTATATAACATGTAGTATATCAACTATCTGGTGTCCACGACACAAGCCTTGCTTAGTGTGGCACTTGATGGCGCTGTGTGTTAATGTCCAGCGATATTTATATTATATTAAATCACAATCAATAAAAATATAATCCTCCGAAATGGCTTGACCGATTTTAATGTTTTTTTGTGTAAATTTGGTAGGTCAGATAACAAGTCGAAGGATATTTTTAAACCCTAGGTGGTAAGGGTGGTTCAAGCGGACGAAGTCGCGGGCAACAGCTAGTATTGTTACAAGTCGATACTCTTTATTAAACTCCATGGAAAGGTTTTTTTTCTCTACTCATAATTCCGTCTTTTTTTGTTTTATGTTATTTATTTTTAATAAACACTCTTTACATAACCTTGTTGTATTTTTTTTCGGGACTATCTGTTGAAACCATTTATAAAGTGATCCTACACACCTCCTACATATTTATAATGTTATTGTAATTTATGAGACATTTATTTTCCCATTGGCATATTACCTATTTTACGCAATTTTAAGGGAATTTTTTTTCAAAACGTGGCAATACTTCATTTACTCACACATAGTTGAAAAAATGGCGACACTTTCTTGTTCTAGGTGCGGTATCTACTTTTTTTATTTGATCTGAGGGTACTACCCACTATTGCGCTTCTTAGACGATCAAAATATACCAAGGCCCAGTCGGTCGAATTTAGATGAAGAAGATGAGGTGAGTAAATGAAATATATAGGTATCTTTGTTAAATAAGTATAATTTTATTAAATCAAATAAAATTATTTTGCCAAGGGACCTGACCTTCATTGTTAAAATAGTTCATAAATTCTTCTCTAATCATTTTGGGTGTCCGACTGATGTTTCCCACATTTCTTCTTTCTAAAGGTTCTATAGTCGAAATATCTGTTGTACAACAGATATTTCGACATCCTAGTATGATGGTTCCGGTATCATAGTCTTCTCGATCAAAGCAATCTGGATTAGTATAAGAGTTTGGCAGTTTTCTAATTAGATAATTATGTAATGCACAACATACCATAACGACGGACTCAATTTTATTTGGATGTTTTATAGCCATATGGAAGATTCTGAAACGTGAAGCCAGAATGCCAAAGGCATTTCCCACAATTCGTCGTGCTCACGAAGCACGATAATTGTAGTCTCAACGGAAACGCGTCATAAGAAACAAAAACGTATGGCAATCGACTCTGACTATTTCTTACTGCTTCTTCACTTGGAATTTCCAATTGGTTGCTTTGGAGCATTTAAAAAAATGACATATTTAATACATAATAAAAACTGATATTGAGCGTCAACAATAGCCATGAGTACCATGCTGTAGTGTCTCTTATAATTGTAAATTCCGATCCACATCCTTTAGGTCCGCCTAAAGTTTAGGTGTGTTAACTGGCAACATAAGAAATTTAAAAAAAAGGTTTAAATGAGATAGATAATGGTTATAATATGGTTGGTATGGGATCCTGCCGTTTTGCCGAAAAGAATTTGCCAAAATTTCATTACCCAACAAATTTTAGCAACCTTTTTTTATACCATTGCAATATTTCGAATGATTTTAGTACGCATATTTTTATTTGGTCAAATTTTTACTTGGCAAAATATTACCAAGTATAATGTCATTATGGCATTTGGTCTTTAATCAAATGATTTATTACAGCAAACAATCTTCAGACAATAAACGTTTGGTGAAATGATTTGTTAAGACAAAAAATATTTGGGCAGAACGACTTTTATTAATAGAAAAAAAGATATTGTTTTTAGTAGGTTACCCGGAAGTCAACTATTTAGATTAGGTTAATTTCGTCTTGGAACAAAATGGGTAGGTTAGGTTAGGTTAAAACTGTGACCTACGCACGAGCCGAGCGAGCGGTGCCGCGGTAGCGCCCGGCGAGTGCCAGAAAGGACTTGCATAAATAGAAAAAAGAGATTGTTTTTAGTAGGTTACCCGGAACTGAGCTATTTAGATTAGGATAATTCATTGTTTTAAAATAATGGTTAGGTTAGGTTAAACCTGTGACCAGGAACGACGAACTACATTATACAGAAAAAAAAATGGAAAACTGACGATACAAAATATTTGGCTTATTTGATTTTGCGTAAAAACTCTTTTTCCAACTGAAATATTTGACTAAATAAAAAATGTTAAAAGTACTAGTTGGTAAACAAGTTATAGTTTAAACGTTAATTTCCCAAACATTGGGTTTGCGTTACAATTTTTTGGGAATAGATTTTTTGCTAAACAATAATTTGGCAAATGAAATTATGCGAAACATTTTTTGGGAAGTGATAATTTGTCAAATTCCTTTCTGTCAAACAAGGGAGACCCGGTTGGTATGGTATTGGTATGGATGATATGGTTCCTTCTTCGCCTCCATCTTTTGCTAAGAGTCAAGATAATAATTTTCCTTGTGCGTGTCTGTAATAAAAATCTATGTTAAAATAATAGTTTGGAAGTAAATAAAAACATTAAAACCATCTCCACGTTTCCTTTATTTAAATTTTAATTGGTTATGGGCCCAGACTCGCCTATTATCGGAGATTAACGTGGATGCAGATGGGTCTAGAATAAAACTTGAAATACGACTTGAAACCAAAATGGATTCTGTGTCTGGGGTAAACGCCCGCCGCCGCTGGAATCACTGTAGTGAAACTTACGGGCAGTGAGAATTGGTCTTTGTGGAAATTCCAAACAAAAATTTTACTAAACGGGCAAGGATTGTCGTCGATGGCACAATAAAGGAAAATGATGCAAGTTTAATACCAAAGGAATGCGATATTTCAGATGCAAAATCTCTTGGAAGGTTCAACTCTGTCTACCAAGCAGAGTGTGTAGTTATTATCCAAGCAGCACACGCTATAGAGGCCAGGGAGGTTACGGATACCAACATTCGTATACTCTCCAACAGTGCCTCAGTCCTTCAATCCCTAAAGAGTAACCAGATCACGTCGAGACTAATACTAGAATGCCACAAGGCCCTAGAACGAATCACGGTGTTGAATCACAAAACGGTAACGCTGCAATGGATTAGAGGACCCAGTGGATCACTCGGCAATGATGCGGCTGACGAACTTGCCAGAAGAGGATCCAGCACAAAATCCTACGGACCCGAACCCATTGTGCCCATTCCTTTCAAGCAGCTGAGGAACTGGTTAAAGGATCACACCCGATTACAAGCAGAGAAATGGTGGGCCTCGGCACCAGGTTGTAGGCAATCTGGACTGAATCTGGCAATTTGGAGAAATCGGCCACCATGGCTCACGCACAATGGTCCATTTCAAGGAGTAAGTGCGGAAACCTAAACTGTTCCATGAAAAATCGAAACGCATGCAGATAATACTGTTCAGACCGAAGCTGCTTTTGAAAAATACATTTAAGATTTTTTTCGATTTTACGTAGCGTATTCGTTACGCCTTTTGACGGGTAAACCAATCCACCCCTATTTTTTTAAGTTATTAAGCTCTTGTTGAGGAGATTTTGAGTGGGCTGTATGAATGACGACGCAGATTTCGAAAATACTGGTTTATTATAAAATATTGACAATAAAAGATTTGCAATGGCGCGCGACGCGTACAGTGCTCAAAGCTGATCGAGTGGGTTACGCTCCGGACCGTGGTTGCGTCTTATATAGGTGCTCCCCGCGCCGCGCCGTGCCCCCGCTGACGCCGTGGCCGTGCCGCCTCCGTCGACGTCATCATTTGGTTCTAGAGGTTTCCGAACACTCTTTTGGTAGGCATTGGCATCTCCGAATAACAAAGGAGATGTTCCATAAATGTATGGAGCCTGGGCCAGCACTGTGTACACTTAATGTAAATATCGATATTTAATACAGTAACTGTTTTTTATTGTTATTTTTCTTTAATTTCACTTCATTTCCATGTTCATTCAAATTAACTTGGTCAAGGAGAGCAACACAACATAAAATATTAAAAATGGTGGATCAGATCAGCATTAAAGTATGCGAAAAATGTCATCATGACAATGACATTTGATTGACGTGTATCGTAATATTTTGCGATAAAAACAGACAATCCCCTATACAGGGTGTAAGGGTAAACACCGTTGTCACTCAAACCACGGGTAGTTGACATAAATAAAAAAATATAGGACAGAGTTAAAAAACTGGATAAGGGATTTTCTTAAAAAAAAAAAATAAAAAAAAAAATATCCGACGATGTCCCCGAAATCATGGCTAGCCCGACTACACGAGTGACGTAATCGCTGCCCGCCCGTCGAGTCATCTATCTACTTACAGAATTCTCGTAACATCACCTGATAAATTCAACTTTTCCTGGCAAAATACCTACCTTACGTGTTGATGAGTCTAAATGTAACTTTGATGTGACAACAAAGAAAATGAAAAGTAATCCCAACTACTGAGTAGGTATTTTGGCGTATTTAAAAAGTTCATCACAATTTTATGTACGTACAGTTAAAAATCCCGATTAAATTTACGCAGAGGTGAGTGGGTCGTCATAAACAGATTGAATATCTACTAACTTACCTACTGTTCAAAATTCACACATTGTTGTTGAGCACTCGAGAATCTGATGTCTGCATACATCCTACGAGCCTCGTACAGGTTATTTATCACCCGCGATGGCGTAAAGCCGTACCATTTCGGTCCACTGTTCACTTGTGTAAGACATAGCACTAAATTTACGCGCGAGAAACTTAGGACTCGCCACGCGGCGCGCGCTCCGACGAGCGACGTGGATTCGCTTTGGCGACAGCTGGCCGACTGAGGTACTCGTGACGACTTTTCACTCGATCGCTGCGCGGGCGCGCGGGCTGGGGCGCGGTCGTTGACCCGGTCGGCGGTCAGCTGTTTCCGAGTGCATTAGGGTGAAATGATCTTGAAGAAAATTGTGGATTTTCTTCAAAAAAAAAAGGTTGCTTTTTTTCATTGGTTTTAGGTTCTACTAATGAAACCAAACCCCTGGTTTCAAGGATAACGGTGTCCACACTAACACCCTGTAGATGCTCTGTGCAGACAGTACGAATTTTCAAAAATCATGGGATTCGGTTTCGATAAAATAAGACTACAGGATATTCTACTGCGGCAGCACATTTTCTATCACCTGTTCGAGTAGTTAGAGATTGGCTAAGTCGGTGTCTGAGGAGCAAGAAACGAAACGAACGCTTAATTGTCCTGCGACAGTGTTGATAAACAAAATCAAGCCTGCTTCATTATTTAGTGCCTATCAATATACTCTGGACTTCGATATTATTCATAGTTGACGAGTGAGCTGTTCAGTACCTGACAACTGCAGGTTAATGTTATGGTAGTTAACTATTCATAGTACAGTGTAAGCTGGGAAAACCAACTAAGCACTTTTATTTTTTCAAACAAGTTTTATGTTATTTAATTCCTTGTATAATCGAAATTAAGAGGATGAGACAGGGCCAGGGTCAGTCATGACAGTTATGTAAATAAAACAACTTGTTGGGACATCGATTTTATTAATTTTCTACATCATCCCTTATTAATATTCCATCCAGGAATGATGCCGGTGCTTCTATGTTATCTTGGTACCGAGCCCAACCCAAATACCACACAATGGTCATTATGTGAGCACAGCAACCCACTGTTCGTTGTCCGGAGATACAACTACAATAATAGCTCATTATTTTATCATCCCAACTTGATCCTTCGCTCGCTATCAATATATTATATGTATAATATGTTCGTCCTGAGCTATGTCGAGATTTTATACGGCCCCTGATTAAAAGAGGATCAAGTTGGGGTAGGGTTGCTTCTGCTACTACTTCCAGTTGGTCCGATACGTCTACCTGAAATGATCCATGCTGCCTTATATGTTCCCCGAAGTAGCTTCTCGCCTGTTTTATTTGATAGGTACCAAGCCCAAAAAGTATCAGGTCAGACATAGTCATTTCAGGGAAAATACTTAACGCTGGAAGATGACCATCAATTCTTGTGAATTAAGCTCTAAAGCGGTTGATCCGGTTAGCAATTATAAGTTCTGCTAACCGGTTGGGCATATTTTTTCTCCTTATTGCTCGAGTAAGTATAGCATCAGCATCTGGTCTATTTTCAATCACTGGATGGAAAGCATTAATTATAGCTGCACAAATACGAACATCGTCCATCAAATGGGTGGCAGCCAAATTAAAAAAATCATGTCTCAGTAGCTTAAAGTCTCTTTTCAATCGACCATTAACTACCTCTACCACCCATCTGTATAGTGTCACACAAACTCAAACTCAAACTCAAACTCAAATCATTTATTTCAATTAGACCATTACGGCACTTTTGAATGTCAAAAATACAAAACTAAATCAAAGCTACAGTCACAGTCACAAGGCATAATAACTTGAGAAAGTACTGTAGTTGCCCATTCCCTAGCGTAGATCTCTATGGAGAAGAACGGGCAAGAAACTCCATGGACACTCTTTTCAATCAAAATATTGTTACAAAATCTTGGTTACATCATTCATGTTGCGATTAGAGATATATGTGAGAACGATGTAGACAGACGTGCACATTAAGAGCGTCCAGAGAAAAGATGAAATCAACAAATTAAAAAATAAATAAATTAAAATTAACCGTGGCAGCCGAGAGTTGACCAGTCTCAATTGACAGCGCCCGTTCACGAACATGACGCATGTATCAGCACCATTCAGCTCAACCATATTGAAGGGAACTAAATGACCCGACACACCCGCCACCATCACCGAGACATTTGAGTGAGCATGACATTCTCTCAGCCGCCAAGGCTTATTCAAGTCAGAAAAAATAAAATAACTAGATGTAAATGGTGGCTTTACAGTACATAGTACTCACACATGCGCTATGAAGTTATATAATACTAATATATGGAATCTATACAATGCAACGATCTTTTTTACAATCTTCTGCAGCTTCCACAATAACTTGACTGGGAATCAATTAGTTTGCTCCTATGGTTGTGGAGCAGGACCGGCATTGAGCCAAGCATTTTTATCATCAATGTAATCCACCAACTTATAATACGCTTGACTACATAGTGTGCGTTTTACACAAGATTTAAATTTCGTCTCATTCAGTTGTAGAATGTGGAGAGGTATTTTATTGTAACATTTTAAGCAGTACCCCATGAAAGAGGAATCTACTTTAGCAAGCCTGAAACCTGGCTGAACTAGTTGGTCCCTATTTCTAGTATTATAGTGGTGTCTGTCACCTCTTTTACTGAATAAATGCAGATTTTTCCTAACGTACATGATGTTTTCATAGATGTATTGACAAGGTACTGTCATGATATTAATTTCCTTAAACAGCTCTCTTAGAGAGTCGTGTCTACGTAAATCATATATGGCTCTGATGGCTCTTTTCTGCAGAATAAATATAGACTCGATGTCTGCAGCCCGTCCCCATAGTAAAATACCGTATGACATGATACTATGAAAATAACTAAAATAAACTATCCTCGCGGTATCAACATCGGTAAATTGACGGATTTTTCTAACAGCATATGCTGCTGAGCTTAGGCGTCCTGCAAGAGATGTTAAATGAGGGCCCCATTGTAGCCTTGAATCGAGCGCGATTCCCAAGAAAATCGTTTTATCGACAAATTCTAGTTTCTCTTGATTTAATACTATGTCACAATCACTACTTTTGACATTTGGTAGAGCAAATCTGATGCACTTAGTTTTTTTCCCATTTAGAACTAAATTATTTACAGTAAACCAATTATGAACCTGCAGTAGGGCGTTATTTACGTCGTCAAGATTAGTGGCACGTCTGTTTATCCTAAATATTAAAGAAGTATCGTCTGCAAACAACACCATTTGCGGGTGATTGTTAAATAAATGGGGTAAGTCATTAATATAAACTAAAAAGAGGAAGGGACCCAATATCGAACCTTGTGGTACACCCATTTCTACTTTTAAACCCATTGAATTGACACCATTGATTTGTACCTGCTGCTGTCTATCACTCAAATACGATTTTACTAAGCTGAGCGCAAGTTTACCTAAACCGTAATGCTCAAGTTTCAAGATCAGGGTTTCGTGATTTACGCAATCAAATGCCTTCGAAAGGTCACAGAAGATTCCTATGGCATCTTGTGCCTCTTCCCACGCAGTAAATATGTGTTTTAATAAAGTGACACCGGCGTCAGTTGTACAACGTCCTTTGGTGAAACCATACTGTTGCTCGTGTAATATTTTATTGTTGTTAAAATGGTGAAGCATTTGATTGAGCATTATCTTTTCAAACACCTTGCTGAAAACTGGCAACACGGATACGGGCCTATAGTTATTCGTGTCTTTACTGTCCCCGGATTTAAAAAGCGGTATTACCTTACTGAACTTCATTAGATCCGGAAAGACCCCTTGATCCACGCACAAATTAAATATTAAGGCTAAATACGGAGCTACAGTCTCAATAATTGAGGTACAAACTTTGATAGACAAACCCCATAGATCTTCAGTTAATTTGATCTTGATTTGCTTAAAAGCTTTTAAGACTGTTATGGGGTTAATATGCTGAAATTTAAATTCATTTGGACAGGCTGAAACGTTTGCTTTCAGTAAATCAATAGAAAGCAAGGGACAAGAGTTTAAGGTTTCTGTAGTTTTAATTGGGATACTAGTAAAGAAATTTACAAATTCATGAGCAACTTCACTGTTGGAGCTGACAAGGCCACGTGAGGTCTCTAGTGTTAAGTCATTACTTTGTTTTTTATTTCTATTTGTTTCGCTGTTGATTATTTTCCAAACCGTCTTTATTTTATTTTCGGCTGATTTAATCTTTTTGCTAATGAATAAAGATTTGGCTACCTTGCAAGTGGTTTTAAAAATTTTCGAGTAAGTAGCTACATATTTATTAAAAGATTCTGTTTTGATGTAAGGCTTAAGGCCGTACAACTCAAACAATCGTTCCCTACTTTTCCTAATACCCTGTGTTGCCCAGTCACTGAAAATAAACTTTGGGCCAATAGTTTTAGTTTTCTTTTTTAAAGTGTTATTGAACTCAGTGTGCACTACCGAAAAGAATTCTTCATACAATTCATTTACATTGTTTCTAATATGGCCTGGTATATTTAGCTTGCTAATTAAATTATTATTAAACTTTTCTAAATTGCTGGGTGTTATTTGTCTGGTTTGAATCTGAATTTTTTGTAATTGTTTATTGTACGCGAAAGCAACTGTCTGCCCGCTGTGATCTGAAGGAAGGTAATTTACGATAGATTTATCTATGTAGTCGCAGCAACAAAACACATTATCAATACATGTAGCAGTATTTGTAGTAATTCGGGTTGGTTCTGAAAAAACGTTTGACAAATTAAATGATTTAAAAAGACTTAAAAATCTACTGCTATTTACATTATTCTCTAAGATATTAACATTGAAGTCACCACAGATAATTATTGGTTTATTACCAGTTACAAGTTTTGCTAAAGCATCTTCCATTACTGACTCAAAGATAGAGTAGTTCAGATAATTTGGGGGTCTGTAAACGCACACTATTATATGCTTATCAAGCTCAACACAAGACAATTCAATGCTATGTTCGACCGATAGATCGACTATATCATTTCGAGACTTAGATTTAATACAATTGTTAACTAAGATTAAGGAACCCCCTCGCATCTTAGATTTTCGGTTAAAGCAACTTCCCACGTTGTAGTTATCATAATTTATTTGCATTGATTCATAATCTTTCATCCAATGTTCGGTAAAACAAATAACATCAAACTTCGTTTTTTCTAAAAACAATTCTATCTCTAATTGTTTGGATGAAAATCCCTGAATATTCTGGTGAAATAATTTCAAGGTATTCTGCTCAGCCCCTTTTTTACAAATAGTTGATGGAGAGCTAGAAGATATCGGTTTATCTAAATTGTCTCTATTACCTTCTATTGTCTTACTGACTAGTTTAAATCTAAGCTAAAATGTGTATAATTACAATTAGTATAATTACTAATTTCCGTGGAACTATTTACAAAAGACTGCGACATACAACTTATGTCTGAGTTTATATTAAAAGCTAATAGCCTCGCTATTTGACGTCTAAAACTAATCGGTAGATATGCATTATTCCTCGTTGACTTTAATTTCTGAACGAAACTGTTGGTGTCAAAAAATACCAACTTGTCACAATAGTGACTTAGTAAATGCATGTGATTATTAAGTTTATGAATATAATGATTTTGCCTGCTTGACAACTTCTCAAAGTATGGAAAGGCACAAAGAATTATTTTCCTACAATTTAGTTGCAACAGTTGAGTGACATTGTCAGTGATATCATCAATTTTTACGTTAAGACTATTCCCAACAAATACAGTTAATATAGCATTAGGATCTAAATCCTTCCGAGTTATGGATGTCATTATTTGGTTGTAAGAAGCCTGAGGTGCACAATAATTTTGGGAAGAATGACTCAGATTGTTACTTATTAATTTTCCTAATCCTATTCCGATACTGTCTGTAAACATAATGGAGCAACCACACTGTGAACTACTAGAAAGGGGAGAACTACTTTCTGTTTGTCCTATAGGTATAGAACCTTGTACAGTGAGCGGTGAATTTTCAATGGGGATACAGCCCGGAACACTGCCCAACCGGGTCGGGTCCTCCGTTACCTCAGGCAGGACAGTGTCCGGGCTGGATTCCCCTTGTGATGTACATTGAGTGTTTTCGATGGTCATCATGTCTACATAGTCTGCATTACCATTTACTAACTCGTTTGCAGCAAGTATATGTTCCTTAATTTGTTTCTGTGAATTTACATACTTAGAATAACATAATTTTAGTTGACACTCTAAAACTTGAATTTCTGACTGTAAGTGTTGAGTGTCTGTTTCATAAAACTTCTTACTGTCCTCTAATTTAATTTGATAATTATTTAACTTTTTAATCAGAAAAACACGTTCTTTTCTTAGTTTTATATTGTTGGAACTATGTTTTTGTTGTTTTTTAAATTTATTGCATTTCTTTATTATTCTATTCAGTTTTGCATATTTTTTTATTTTATTTTGGCTTACTTTATAACTGCTGCAGTTATATTTCAGAATAGAATCTTCAGTAAGATCTATTGTTGTTAAGGAATGTGGGTTGCAATTTGAATTTAATAATTGATTATATAGGTGATCTGTTTCCCTAAACTGAGTACATTCTCTTTGTTTCTGAAACTCAATAATTTGTTTATTGGCATGAAGCAGTTCATCTTCTAAGTCCCTAACCTTACATAAAGCCGTTTCATAATAGTTACTGCAGTCGTTGAAACCATCTGTGACCACCCGCAGTTTGTCCCGTTCATCGACAACATCCATGTATTGTTGGTGCAGGTCCACTAGCTCACGTTTCAAGCTTGTGTTTTTGAGAATGACCTTCTCAATTTCGATCTCATGTTCCTCTCTATCCAATAACAGCTGTTGACATTTGCTGTTAGATGCCTTAAGTTCATCAAGGGCCGTTCTCAACTTAGCCTGCAACTCCTGGGTAGTAGCCTTACGGGTCATCACAGGCATGGTTTCAGGCAAATGAACTGAAAGTAGAAGTACAAAGAATGGTGAGAACTAATTGGATGGACAAAATCAGGAAAGCTAGAAATGAAAGGTGAAAGTGAGAATAGAGTAGAATATGTGATTAATAGACTGGTAACTGAAGTAGGCTTATGAGTCTTACACAAAATACTTCAATAAGAAGATTAGATCAAGTTGAAATTTACATTGATTTACATAAGTCTTTTACTTTTTCTTATTGTGGGTAGGACTCTTGGCTTAAAATTATTGGACCTAATTGACTAAATAATGCTAAAATTTAATAAAGAAAAAGCAATCTATTGTTTTGTTTTTAGTTTTAAATAGATAGAAAGTTACTTCATTAACTTATTACAAACTGCACAACTACTTATTATTTAACAAGTGATAACTGACACTGAACCTATGTTCAACTATAAAGGAGTGCCAGATTAATCAGAATAATGATTTTAGTTTAACCAAAGTGAGCTTATACATTAAAAGGAAACAATTATACTCCCCAGATTGATCCACAGGAACATCAGCTGTTCTTGATATATGTTACCGGTTGAGGTAGGCAACCAAACACTATGTTTTATGGCGTATTTTTCCGTGAAAACAATAATCCTGGGTATTTGCACGCTTAGTAGTCATTTAATTACAATAATACAAGATTTTAACACTTAAAAATAATTAAAACTAATTTTAAATTACAGAGCGAAATTTAGACATGTCACTCAACCAGTGTTGCCAAAAAAAAAAAAAAAAAACACCTTGTCTTATTCGCATTGATGGTTGATAACTGAGTCTCTCCTTGTTCTAAAGACTCGGGTTTATATATTTTAAAGCCCAGCCCTTCTAGCATCGGAATGGAATCACGAAAGCCTCGATCCAAAATGAAAACGTCATTGGGCTGAAAAAAAGCCCTTAGATTACTCGTTTTCATTTTGGAACAAAGCTTTCATGATGTCAGAATCCGATTGGGTTGCTGGATAGGGCCCCAAAATATTAATAATGTAACCATCAGTGGCAACAACAAGAAAAGGTTTTACTAGGTTTCTATATTTGTGCAAGCTATAAGTTTTCTTTTGGAACATGTAATTAGATGATTTTTGAAGATATATATAGGTACCATCACATATTACAATTAGTACCCTCGCCTCTCTGTTTCCAAACAAGCCCTCGGGTATTAATAAATTCCTATTAATTAATTCATTTCTTGTATGGTTGATTCCCAAGTGGAGAGGCACAAATAAGCTTAGTAATGCCTCTCTAGCTACTTGCAGCAAACGTGTTATTGAGGACTTGGTCAGATGAAACAGAGAGGCAATCCTTTCATGGGAGTCCCCTGTACGAGCTTTCACCAAATAGATTCCCAAAGCAGTTTTTTGATTTTTGCAAGTCAATGCTGGGCTTATAACATTTAAAATATTCATAAAATTGTCTTTTGTGACTCCAGTCCAGAACTTAAAAAGTCCCTCATCAATATTGCTTATATTATTAAAATCTAATTGATTTATTTCATCGTCCTGGACACTCAGCCTCAACATTGACTCTATTTCATTTTTAGTAAATGTATTTGAGAACTGATGCTGGTCCAGAAACTCCCAGTTGTATAAAGATTTATGTTCATTACATACTCTTGCATTTTCCGTCACAAATATTTTTTCAGATTTTAATATAATTTTCACCACTCCCGCACGAAAGAAGTGTCTTTCCTCTACTAAAACAGTGAGGAAAGTTGGTTTTTCGGTTTTTGAAAGTAATGATCGCGTTCCGAAGCTAACCTTGCCCGATTTTTAGTATGTTAAATTTTAAAGATATTTTAAAAAATAAATAATTTTATGCTTAGAATAGAAATATTTATAAGTTAAGATCAATGTTTTTTATAATATTTATCAAATTATTGTAAGTGTATAAGTTCAGAAACATTAAAAAACTTTAATAAAATATTGAAAAAATTACATCGTCAAATTTAGGATTCTAATTTTTGAACGCACTCAAAGAAAGAAGTACATTTGAGCGCGAAAATTCTAAGTTTTGTTTACGTGCGATTTTGATTACCTACTAAAAATAATGAGTGATTCTAGTGAGGAAGGTTTAAGTTTAACTCCAAAAGAGTTAAAAAACCTTGTTTCAAATGCCGAACTAAGTTTTTTGCCCAAAAAGTCGAAGGAAAGATATCTTAAAACGTTCGATACATTCAATCAATGGAGACTTTCAAAAAATGCGAAAACTTTCTCCGAAACGGTTTTGCTGTCTTATTTCATGGAAATTTCAAACACAAAGCAACCCAGCACATTGTGGAGTATTTATTCTATGATAAAATTAGTATTGGTAACGAAACATAACCTAAATATAAAAGAATATCATAAGCTGATTTCATTTCTTAAAATACAGTCTTCTGGGTTCAAAAGCAAGAAATCAAAAGTTTTTACGGCAAATCAAGTTGAGAAATTTTTAAACGATGCCCCAGATGATACTTTTCTCGGATTAAAAGTAAGTTTAAGTTTAATATTTTGTATTTCCTACAATTTTTCACTCTGGTTAAAATAACTTGCTTGGCTTTTGCTAGTTCTGCTAAAATTTCACAGATGGCGCTGATTTAATTATTTTGCAATACTTATTACAAATAAAATTACATTGTTTCAGGTATGTTTGATTATTGGAATATGTGGAGCTTGTCGTTCTTCAGAAATGTTAAATCTGCGCATTCAAGACGTAGAGAAACACTCAGAAAAATTACTGCTCATAAAATTACTTAAAACGAAGACCAAAATTAATAGATCTTTTGTGATAAGGGAAGAATACTGCGCTATTATCAATAAATACATTGCTTTACGACCTGACAAAATCAAAACCGACCGTCTTTTATTGCAATATTTGAATGGGAAGTGCAAGAGACAGCCCATGGGCATTAATAAAATTGGCGAAGTGCCAAAGAAAATTGCGCAATTTTTAAATCTTGAAGATGTACACCTCTACACGGGACACTGTCTAAGAAGGACGTCGGCAACTCTTTTGTCCGATTCGGGAGCAGATCTTACATCATTAAAACGACACGGTGGCTGGCGGTCTAACACAGTCGCCGAAAGTTATATTGAAGATTCAATAGAAAATAAAACAAAAATCTGCAACAGTATAATAAAATCAATAAACCTCAAACCATCAAGTAGATCTTTGTCGCCTCAGCCGTCAACATCAAGGGGAGGTGGTGAAATGGAACCTACAGATTCTTGGACGAAGCCGTCTACGACGACGTCGGCTAATGTTGCGGCAGAAGATATTGTCACTGGCCCACCTCAGGCCCCTTCTTATGATACAGGAATATCAAACACTCAAAGGAATAGTAATAAAACAACGATAAATGTACCCAATAAAAACGTTACTTTTAACTTGAATAATTGCAGTAATTTTACATTTCATTTTTAAATTATTTTCATGAATAACAGCTCTTTTTATTTTATAATAAAGAATTATTTTGATTTGCTTTGTGACTATTTAATTTATTTACCTATGATGACTGAATACTTTCTTGCTGGGAGTGGTGAAAAGTTTTGTATGCAACATGTGAGCAAGTTCATTTGCTATACGTTTTGTTGAGTCTTTCGCTTACTCAGGATTGAAATTGAAAATCACTCGCTGCGCTCGTGATTCTATTTTTCAATCCTTCGTTCGCTTAAGACTCAAAATCAAAACTCATAGGAAAAACGAACTTTCCTCACTTGTTGGATAAATAACTATTTTCTTAAGTACTGCGGCACTCTATTTCTTTCTACATTGACACAATCTGGCACAAAACAATGAGTACTTGTCTGTGTTGTGTGTGCAAAATCATCAAGTGTTATTGATGCACTTGGTAGCTGGATTTCAAATTGTTGCCCAACTTCTTGCTCCATTCTTAGATTTTCCTGAGCGCGCATCCAGCAGTTGGAACAAAGAAGCGCATGTTCTGGTAACTGAGACAATACAAAAAAAAAATTAGTTACATGGGCAACAAAAAGGGCTATTTATAGTTAAATGCACAGTGACGTTACATGTGTATGGTGGATTAGTAACTTAAAATAATTTAACCTCATTGGGGTAAATTCTTGCTGCAACTTCATCTCTCACAGAACCACTAGCCACGTGTGTTGTTAGCCTTCGATGTAGCGACATTCCGCAGAGAGTCTTGGTGGTGGTTAGACGGGCCTGGAGTTTGCTGGTTATCTACAGACCTTGTAGCATGCTCCACATTCCTGCGTGCTGCTATCCAACAAGCATAGCAAACCAGTCCTCCTGGTGGAATCTGAATGAAACAAAATAATACTATTTTATTCTTTTGCTTTATTCAAATAATTGTGTGAATAGCCAGTGCACAAATGCACTGGCTATTCACACAATTATTTCATTCCAAAAGTAGGTAATTAAGTAAGCTGTTAATGTTACCTCTCTTGGATATATAGTTTCTGTTATTAAAGTCCGTTCGGGTCCTTCAGGTATGGAGTGGCGGCGTGTTTGGGCGTGGAAGAGACCGTTGGCACATGCATTCATATTTGAATCTACAGCAGGAGCTGCTATGATCTCTTGTTGTTGTATTGTACGCCGAGTATGTAACCAACAAGCAAAACAGAGTAAGCCACCCTCGGGTATCTAAAACAAAAAATATGAAATTATGATTTATTTATTTAAATCACAACATTTTAAATAATATGAATTAATCAAGATTATGTTACTTTAACATCACCTATACAGAATCTGTCAAGGGCAAAAATTAAATTGTGTGTGTTCTTTTTCTTCCTGGATCGATGTTATCCTGGATCACAATTAAAAAACATCTGCATTTTTGCCTGCCTTGCATAAATAAAAAAGAAAACAAAAGTGGTGCTTACCTCTCTTGGACCAATTGTTTCAGCAATATATTGCCTTTCAGCACCCTCGGAAATAGAGTGAGTACGCCTCCGAAACAAAGATGTCCTACACCTAACACAAACATTGCTATCATGGTGATGCAGAAGTTCGTGATCTCCATGTGCCAGAGCACTATCATCTGACATTTCTTGCATTGTGATGCCAAAGCATTGAGAGCACATTACTCCATTTTCATCAAGCTAAAACAATACAATTAACAGGTTATACATTTTTAATATAAGATAATTATGTCGCAGTATGTGTAGATGAATAAAATGTTTTAACCAGATGGCCAAGATGCTGCTCGATGACCGAAATTATTTCGGGACCCATATCATCGGCAGCATAATACTGTTCATTTTCATCTATGACAGAGGTGCACCGTAGGCACGCCATTGTTGAACTGTAATAAGTACGAGTTAAAACCTGTTAGAATACAGAATAAGTGAAGAAAACATTACTAGAAATAGAATTTGAACATAACAATAAGTAAATGCACGGAACAACATACCTGAAACTGAACTTGTTATTGTAAAAAACACACGACGGAACCGAAATCACAGGCGAATCAGAAACCATATAACAAAGCCGGGGTCAACAGAGAACTAATCAATCAATGTCCGTAGTAGTAAACTGGGTCGCAAAACAATAATAATCACTAAAAACTCCAAAACACGTTCAATCCAAACTCAAAGCAAAGATTGACTCAATCAAACTCATAAACGTCACTTCTCAAAACTGTCAAACTTGTCAAACGTCTTGACACACAGCTGTCATGGCTGCCATACAATAGGGTTAACTTATTAAAAAACTTTACAAATAATCATTTTTGAACGGCTGTACCTTTCTTCAAATTAATTTGTTAGTATTTTTATGAAATTCCCCTATTTTTTTTCCTATAAATCTATGTAGTGTACATAGTGGTGGCCCAAAATCTAACATCTCCTTTGCGCAAATATCACATTTTACAGAGCGAGCCAACTTTCTCGATATAAAACCGCCAATATATGTAACTACGCTTTCGGAGTAGTTGGGTAAGTTATTATACATGCAGTGTATAAATTCTTCGAACAACTCACTATCATCCTCTGGCAATTCAACAAATGAATTTCTTTCTGTTAGTTCGTTTATGGCCGTGACTGGGTTGGTCTTACTAGAGCAGGTTAGTATATTAATTTGCTCCAGAGGAACGCAGTTGCCAACGCCCGCATCCCTAATTTCAGCTCTTATTAACAATCGTTTAAGGCGCTTAGACGAGCTAAATTAGCAACTCTATTTGTGGTGGAAATGCTGTTAGAATAAAGTTCTAATCAGCTTGCACTACAAAGTGGTTGTTACGTCAGCCACTGCGGGCCAAATAGCGCGAAATGAGTGGTTTCGATCGATTTACAAAAAAACTATTGATTGGATTAAAAAACTAAAACAGTATCATGCTAATATATTGCTTGTAGAATTATTTGCCAAAAAATCAGAATGATCGCATGCATATTAGTATGTTTTTTATTGTTTGAAAGATATTTTTAGAGGTAAGTTCGTGATTTCTTTTTATCGAGCCAAATTAATTGTATTATGTTTTCAAAACAGTATCATGCTAGCATATATCCTGAAGAATATCATATATTTTTCTGGTCTTGTTTATAGCAGTGAATCATATACTTTTAGTAATTATAAAACTCGCGTTTAGCTCGTGTAATCGCCTTAAAAGCGGCCCTAAATTGGACCGCATTGGGGTTATTATTAAAGCCCCCTCGAGCTCGAATGGCAGAAAAAGCAACTCGAGGTGGTCCTGGCTGACCTTGTACAATGGCAGGTACTGTTAAAGTTTGGTACCATCTATCAAGTATTTATATAGTTTAATTGCACTGATCATGTCCAGAATAAGCCCTACAAAGCCAGTTCTTCTTCTGGAATCGACAAGTTTCTGCTCAGATGGCAGCATCAGATTTTGAAGGTGGGCTATAGCACAACGGTCAGCAACAGGCGGACCGCGGTCCGTTTGCGGACCGCGAAAGGTTGAACCTCGGACCGCCAAATATAGTAATGTATTGATGTCAAGTATAAATAAATACGTAATATTTTTAAAAATATTTTAAAAATGCCAACAACTGATCTGATTTTATAGCTGCAAATGCATCGACATAAACATCGCGCCGATGTCGTCCCGCCCGTGCGCTTTGTTCATACGTATGGCTCCTCCGAAGACCATTTGCAAGCTTGCGACTGATCGCGGCCTAGCGAGTCGCCAGGTATTGTATTGTATTGTATTGTATAACGGGCTGGTGTCCGCAATTCCACGTCACGGCGCGTATTTTGCGTACGGGTGGGAACTTCACTCGATCCATCCCAGCTCCCCAAGGAAGGCCAGCAGTGCCCCGATGTTGCTGGCAGTCTCGCGGAGAGTACCTGGATGACCGAAGTACTTTGCCCTGTATGTTGCAACCACTGGGCAGTGTAGAAGCACGTGGGCCGCTGTCTCGTCCTCCTCCATGCATGCGCGGCACAGGGGGCTGTCTGTGACTCCTATGACAAAGAGGTGTTTGTTAAAAGAGCCGTGTCCGGTGATGGCGGCTGTAATTGTGCGCAGCTGTGGCTTGGTAAGCCTAAGCGCGCGTCTAGTGAAGCGGCCGTCGATGGCAGGAAGTGCCTCCTTGGCTTGCCTACACTCACCGTGGTCAAGCCACAGCTTGTGGTGTAATTCACTAGTTCGTTTCCTTACCAGTGTGCGTAGGTATCCGAAAGGGAGTGGTGCGATGGGTTCTGGTCCCACCGCTGCCATGCTCGATCCCCTTCTAGCGAGTTCATCCGCCGCGTCGTTGCCGCGGGAATCGCTGTGTCCTTTGATCCATTGGATGGTTATGTTATTGAGATCACCAACCTGGTTCAGGCGTTGATGACACTCGTGTATTAACCCGGAGTTCACTGTGTGGCTTTTTAGAGCCAGCAGCACCGCCATGCTGTCCGACAGTATACGAATTGAGTGGCCCACAACCCCCCTGGCTATGATGGCCGAAGCCGCCAGGGAAATGCCCATGCATTCTGCCTGAAAAACCGTGTTGTGGGCCCCTAGAGGTTTGGCTATGTGGATGTTGAGGTCTTCCGAGAAGACTCCAGCCCCAGTGCCAGTACCTGTTTTTGAACCATCTGTGAAGATCCGTAGTTCCGCGGGGTTTAATCCCTCGCAGCGGTGGTCCTCATGAAGCTGGATTTTGTATTTCTTATCGAATACAAATTGCTTCGGTATCCGATCATTTATTGCCTTCGCCAGCGGGAACTCGTCATGGAATTCCTTCAACACCGCATTGTGCTGTGTTTCTTTCTTACCCCAGAGTTGAAGTGTTTTAAGGCGTACAGCCGACATCGTCGCTTCCTGCTGTATGAACAGATGGAGCGGTGGAAGCCCCAACATGGCCTCGAGAGCCGCAGTCGGAGTTGTCCTCATGCAGCCCGTGATCGCCATGCAGGCAAGCCTTTGCAGGCGTTGCAGTTTGATGGATGCTGTAGTTAGTTTAGTGCGGGGCCACCAGACCACGGCCCCATAGGTAATCATGGGTCGGATCACCGCGCAGTATAACCAGAGTATAATTTTAGGGGATAGGCCCCACTTCTTACCTATCATCCTCTTGCATTGCCAGAAAGTTATGCAGGCCCTGTTTATTTTATTGTCTAGGTGACTACTCCAGTTTAACTTACTGTCTAGGATGACTCCCAGATACTTGACCTCATCGGCTAACTGGAGTTCCGTCTCGAAGAGTTTGGGTAGGCGATAGGGGCCTAGTGTTCGTTTAAGGGTAAACAGGATGAGTTCAGTTTTCGTTGGGTTTACTGAGAGGTCGAACTCTCTGCACCATCGTTCAACGATACGTAGAGCTCGTTGAGTGAGGTCGAAGATTGTCCCCATCACTTTCCCCGAAATGAGGATAGCGAGGTCGTCGGCATACCCAATTGTGTATAAATGGTTCTCGTTGAGTTTCGTGATGAGGTCATTAATCACCAGATTCCAGAGGAGCGGGGATAGTACTCCGCCTTGGGGGCAGCCCCTGGCTATCATGGCCATTTGCTGTTGCCCTTCAAGTCGAACCACTCGTTTGCTCAGCATGTTAGTTATCCAGTCTATCAGTACCTGTTCTACTCCATGGCGAGAGAGCGCGGTGTTGATGCTGGAGAAGTTTGTTCTATCGAAGGCTCCCTCGATGTCTATGAAGGTGCCCAGACAGCCGCCTTTCTGGTGAATCGCCTCTTCTATCCGGCTGACCACCAGATGGAGAGCGGATTCCGTGGACTTACCCGAGCTGTATGCATGTTGGTTAGTATGGAGTGGGATAGTTTGCAAGGCGCCGTCCCTCAGCTCTCTCTCGCACATTTTCTCCATGGTTTTAAGTAGGAAAGAGGTCAAGCTGATAGCTCGGTGGGATTTGGCGTCGGTGTAGTCACTCTTACCTGGTTTTGGAATGAATATGACCTTCACTTCCCTCCATCCCTTTGGAACGTATCTGAAGGCCAGACACGCTCTCAGTATCGGTACTAGTCTGCGGGCGACTGAGGTCCCACCCCACTGCAGTAAGGCCGGAAAGATCCCGTCCGGACCAGCCGCCTTGAAAGGATGGAAGCCTTGGATCGCCCACTGGATTTTCTCCAGCGTTATGACTTTATGTGCATATCGCCAGTCATTTTCTGACGGTGTTTGAGTTACCTCTGTCCAGTCAATAGCCTCTGTGAATGCGCACCCTGGGAAGTGAGTTTCGGTGAGGACGCGCATCGCTTCCTCTGGTGAGGTGGTAAGTGTGTTGTCGGGTTTGCGGAGAACAGCAGGCCCAGTCGGGTTCTGCTGTGCTAATATCTTCCTTACCCTGTTTGCTTGTTGGCAGGATTCGATGCTGCTGCAGTATTTACGCCATCCAGTGGAGCTCCTGTATCTGATGCATTTTTTGTAGCATTTCTTGGCCGCGTAGTACGCGTCCCAGTCCCTATCAGCACAGGTGTTCATGGCTCTGTTTAGGGCGGACCTTACCTTCCCGCGCTTACGTTCCAGCTCCGGTCCCCACCATGGTTGATTCCCTGGTGTTGCGCGCGGAGTGGTCTCCGGGCAGGTTGAGTGGTAGCTGTCTAGCATAGATTTTGTGAGATGACTTACACGCTCGTCGATCTGCGTCGTGTCCTCGTAAGCCATATCGTAGTTTTTTGACGCAAGTTTGGTTTCGAGGGTGCGTGTATAGGCAGCACGGTCGGTATTCCGTGGATTACGCCGTGGCTGTGTTGGTGTCACACAGACCTGAATGTCGAACCGGATCCATCTGTGGTCCGAACAGGAGGCCTCCTTTGAGACCTGCCATCCGGTGGTGATGGCCGCCGCACCCTCCGATGCCAGGGTGAGGTCTATGATCGTTTGGCTGCGTCTGTTTACGAAGGTTGGTTCGGAACCTGTATTTAATAGGGTTAGGTTAGTTGCGAACAAGTAATCTACTAGTGCCTTACCCCTTGCATTTGGTGTGTCCATGCCCCACAGAGGATGATGCGCATTTGCGTCGGCACCTATGACAACCTCCAGTCCAGTGCTCTCGCAGTAGGTCACGAGGCGGGCGAGGTCATGCGGGGGAGGCTCCTCTGCCTCGGGCATGTACGCGGAGGCGAAGACAACAGCTGTTGCTGTGTCTCCCCGCTGTATCAGCAGCCTAGCTGCAGAGACGTCCCTGCAACAGAAGTCTGTTAGCGGCTGTGTTTTTATATTGCGTGTTGTATAGATGCACGCCCTGGGCTTATCGTGATCTGTACTAACTAAGAGCTTACCCCCAAGGTTGGAGAGTCCTTGTATCTGGCCCGCTCTGACCCACGGCTCCTGGATCAAGGCAATGGCCGTGTGCTGAACCTCCAGCCACTTCCGCAGCTGAGCCGTAGCGGTCTGGCTGTGGTGGAGGTTGGCCTGCAGGACCTTACAAGTTGACGAAGGGGACGCCATCGCTGGTCGTTCCTTCCTCGTCTCCTGCCAGCCGCAACCCAGCGAACAGGTCGCCCGCGTCGAAGTCGTCCCCCTCCAGGTCAGAGGCCGAAGACAGGACAATGTCCTCGAGCTCCCCACCCGAGAGGACGGCGCCCACGCTGGCGACGGTAGGGTCGGCTGGCGCTGCTTCTGCAGGCTCGACCGCGGGTGTCCCCACGATGTTTGTAGCAGGCGGGGCTGCTTCCTCCACCTGTGTCCCGGCGCTGGCTTCAGCGGCCGGATATCCCTGAGGGACATCGACAAATCTGCCGTTCCGACCCTGGAATTTTACGTACACCGTCCCTACTCCAAATGAGAGACGGCGTTCGGCTTTCATCAGGGCCGGAATTTGGTCCTCAGGGATCCCGACCACCACAAACCACGCGTCGGCCTGTTTGTAGGCGCCCATCATCAACCATTCCCTAACGGGGACCCAGGGGTTCTGGTAAAACAGAGTCCGCCCAATGTTGGACGGCTCTGTGAATATCCCCTGCCCGTCAGGGATAGAGATTCCGCATCTTACCCGGAGTCGCCAGGTATTGTTAACACGCGAGCGAGAGCGAGACGGCATGTACTAGCAACAGCGCGCGCGAGTATTGAAATCGGGGGTGCGGGCGTGCGGGCGGAGGAAAGCATACTGGTAGTCGGTCAGTCGCAGCGCAAATCGCGGAGCAACAGTTCATTTGTTTTGTGATTTGTCGAGTTTTCGTTCGTTTAATTAAATTATATTTTCGTACCTAAGCGTGATATGGATCCTAAAAAGCGAAAAGTGGACAGTGAAAATAGGAGGTTTCTAGAAGAATGGACTGAACAATATTGTTTTACGCTGCCGGATAGGCCTCAAGCAGTTCCAGTGTGCCTTATATGCAATAAAACTGTTGCTATTGTTAAAAGTGGAAATTTGAAGCGACACTATGAAACGACTCATCAGCAATTCCACAAAAACTTTCCTCTTGGCAGTGAGGCTCGTAAAGAAAAACTTCAGGCACATCTCCGTTCTTACAATAAAAGCACAAAATTACTAGTTCGCTGCATGAGCGACCAAGAAAAATCCACAGAAGCAGCGTTACGTTTGTGCTGGACGCTTAAGAAACACCAGAAACCATTTTCGGATTCTGAGATAGTGAAGGAATGTATGTTGGCAGCAGTCACGGCACTTTTTGAAGAAAAAAAAGATGTTGTCGCTGGAATTCAAAATATTCCATTATCAGCAAGAAGCAATACGCGAAGAACTGAAATTTTAGCTGCTGATATTAAAATCACTCTCAAAAGGCACCTTGCTACGCTATAGCACTTGATGAGTCATGTGACATTGTTGATGATGAACAGATGTCAATTTTTGTCAGATTTCTTGACATTGCGTCTAAAACTTTTAGGGAAGAGTTGCTAACAATATTGCCTCTAAAAGGTAACACTCGAGGAGAAGATTTATTCAAGGTAATTGATGAATTTATTACTAAATCTAACATCAGTTACGACAAAATTGAGTCGCTTTCAACTGACGGGGCCCCAGCAATGATTGGCAAAGAAAAAGGTGTAGTAAAGAGAATCAGGGATAAAAATCCAGGCCTAATATCGTATCAGTGCATAATTCACCAGGCAGCCCTTTGTGGAAAACTTAGCGCTACACTGAAAGAAGTGATGGACAGCTTAGTGAAGTTAGTAAATTTTATGAGATCTCATTCTGCTCTTCAGCACCGACATTTCAAGGAGTTCCTTTTTGAATATGATTCAGTGTATTCTGACTTACTGCAACACAACAATGTTCGTTGGCTAAGTAAAGGTCAAGTTATTGAACGTTTTTGGCTAATAAAAGAACAAGTAACCTCCTTCTTGCAAAACTTAGATACGCAGGGAGCTAAGAAGCACCTTGAGTTCGTAACAAATAAGCGCAATATGCTGGTTGTGGCTTTTCTAAAATATATTTTTAAATATTTAAATGCGCTGAACACAGAGTTACAAGGAAATGGAAAATTAATATGTGATCTGATACAAAGCGTGTCTGCTTTTCGTCGTAAGCTGGATATCTTTGAAAAAGATATTGCAAGACAAGAATTTGTTAATTTTCCGACAATTTTGGAATATAAAAAGGAGAATTCGCTATGTAAAGTATTTTTCAGGTATTTTTTTTACATTTTTATTTCGTAAAACATTTAATTTTAAGCAACTAATTTTAAGCTTTTTTTTTTCCAAGTTACAGTTTCTTTTTTATTATTTTTTTAAAGTATTATTCGTGATGACGTAATTTCATAGCCTGAATAGCTTTAAGTCTTTGCCACGTTTTCAGTACATACAAAAAACACTAAATAACTTCAAAGTTGACATTGATGACAGTTGACGCTTGACAGATACGTGTTTTTATTTTGTTGTGAAATGTGAATGCTGTGATCGTGACTGTGATGTGAACTTTTTGTTTGAGTTTCTTTTCCTACGATTTTTGGCAAATTTTAATTTCTATCCATTATCCGTGCTGCGTATCCGTGCAATGAATCTGTCATCGACAACTAGTGCTAAATGCTTCGTACCGTCATGTAAAAACACTACAACAAATAGCCGACACAAATTGTTTGTAAATGTGAAAGAAACGCTAAAAAAGAAGTGGTGCAAGGAAGTAAATCTGGAATACAAGCCTGGGCGTCGTCTTTTTTGTTGCGAAGATCATTTGAACGCGAAATTATCAGCGCGCGATGCATTCAAATAAATAACACAGTAACTAGCATTGACAGTTTTGATTTGACACTGACGCGATGACGGTATGACAAACAAAAGTATTTTTTTAAATTTATCTTGAAAAGCACGAAGGAAGTAGTCTATTCAGGCTACGTTATGACGTCATTTAGAGGTCAAATGAAAGTCAAATTATTACAAGTATTATTGTGAAAATAAACACAATCTTGTGATATAGAAAGCTAAAAATAGAAAAATAAGGCATAAGACCCTAAAATCTCCAAATGGTTTTGGAATCAGCGTAGGTTAATTTTTACTTTACATACCGAATTCTGAAGAAGACATTGCAGTCTTTACAACATTTTTGGCCGATCTTAGGAACGAATTTGTTATTATGTTATTTCCAGAAAATATAGCCTTTTTCCACCCCGGTGGTCTAATTGATCGGCTGTTTAAGACATCAAAAACGCTGTTTATTAATCTAATGAAGTTTATTGTGCCTTCACTTCCTTGAAGTTCTGGGATTTTTAAATCAGCACAATGCTCCAAGGCATCTGCCGCCGAGTCGCTAAGAAGTTGCGTGGCAAGTCGTACCTTCATTTTTTGTTTTTGGTAAAATACGTGGGCCTTTGTTAATTTTGTGGCCATGTGCAGTCCTGCGGCTTTCTGCAAATTTAGCAGATGTTCCAGGTAAATGTAATCTGTTTTCCTGCCATGCATATCGTAAAACACTCTCAATTCACCGAAAACATTTCGGACTAGTTTGATAGCATGACAGGGATCAATAAAAGCGTGTATGATGCTGTTACTGTAAGTAAGAGTCACCTGGCCTGAATTGAAGTCACATCCTAATGCTGAAAACATGCTAAAATTTGCAGCTGGACCATCGCAGGTCAAGCTCACAACTTTGACGCCAACTTCTTCACATTTATGGATGCATGTTTTAACTAGTACTGCTTTTTGTTCCCCAGACAAAGCCGTTATGAAAAAGTATCCCACAGGCAACCTCCAACTACCGTTTATACAGGTCAGCAGTAATACAAGACACTCATTGGCTACTTCCAGTGAGTCCATATCGCAATCAATGCCGACGTTAACTCTTCCATAATAAGTCTTAGTTTGAGGATCCCAGCAAAGAGACTTTCTAATAGCCATTTCATCCAAAACCATGGCACATATCACTGGCATCTCACTTGTTTGAGTTTTGAGTTTTAAAGCATTAAAAGCCTCTGTACAAAACCCAGGTTCAGCGTTAACATTCTGGTACCACCTACTTAAAGTTCTTGGATGTGGCAAACAGGAACTGTACGTAGGACGAACAAAATTGTAGGCCTTTGGAGGCAAAAAGTGAAGCGTCAAAAAGTACAGCGAAGAAATTCGAAAATTCGCAATTTTCGAATTTCTTCGCTGGTTTCTTTCCTAAGGCATTCCTACCGATTTCGCAATTTGTCTTTTTAGAAACTCTTTGGGGCCTGAACACTGCTCCAACACAGCCGCATGATCATCATTCACATAATTTTTGTCTTCTAAATTTTTCATTACAGTTTTAAAATCTGCTATTTTCTTACTCTGTCTTCTCACTTTTTCACTTAATCTTTTAATTGTTTTCTTCTGATGTTCACATTTTGATTTTAATTTTTGAATAATTTCAAGCGCTTTATACTGAAACAAAAGAATAACACATTAGCTTACTGCTATTTCGTACAAGTTTTCTGCCGTAAATTCTTTTAAATTACCAGTTACGCTGCCCACAGTACCTATAGTCATCATCATCTGCCTAGCCTTTTCCCAACTATGTTGGGGTCGGCTTCCAATCGAACCGGATGCAGCTGAATATCAGTATTTTACATGGAGCGACTGCCTATCTGACCTCCAGAACCCAGTAACTGGGTAATACGATACCTCTTGGTAAGACTGGTTTTCAGACTTTCGAGCTTCTGACTAACAGTAACGACTGTCTAAGATGTACAAATGACAGCCGGGACTAACGGCTTTACGTGCTACGAGGCATGGAGGAAACTCGCTATGACAAATGGTCACCCATCCACAGACAAACCTCGGCAAGCGCGGCTTAACCTTGCTTGTAGATCGACCTGTGCGTCTGTTATTATTTCGCCACGAGCTCCTCCACAGTACCTATAGTAACATAATATTATAAAAGAGAACACTTACATCTGAATAGCTAGAAGTACTGCAGACAGGCTCCTCTGCCAGTGCTTTGTGAGAAACAAATTTTAGTTGCTCACATTCATTAAATTGGGCTGGTAACTGTAAAGGAGAAGTAAATATAATTTTCAATATTGAGTGTTTCATATCGCAATCAATGCCGACGTTAACTCTTCCATAATAAGTCTTAGTTTGAGGATCCCAGCAAAGAGACTTTCTAATAGCCATTTCATCCAAAACCATGGCACATATCACTGGCATCTCACTTGTTTGAGTTTTGAGTTTTAAAGCATTAAAAGCCTCTGTACAAAACCCAGGTTCAGCGTTAACATTCTGGTACCACCTACTTAAAGTTCTTGGATGTGGCAAACAGGAACTGTACGTAGGACGAACAAAATTGTAGGCCTTTGGAGGCAAAAAGTGAAGCGTCAAAAAGTACAGCGAAGAAATTCGAAAATTCGCAATTTTCGAATTTCTTCGCTGGTTTCTTTCCTAAGGCATTCCTACCGATTTCGCAATTTGTCTTTTTAGAAACTCTTTGGGGCCTGAACACTGCTCCAACACAGCCGCATGATCATCATTCACATAATTTTTGTCTTCTAAATTTTTCATTACAGTTTTAAAATCTGCTATTTTCTTACTCTGTCTTCTCACTTTTTCACTTAATCTTTTAATTGTTTTCTTCTGATGTTCACATTTTGATTTTAATTTTTGAATAATTTCAAGCGCTTTATACTGAAACAAAAGAATAACACATTAGCTTACTGCTATTTCGTACAAGTTTTCTGCCGTAAATTCTTTTAAATTACCAGTTACGCTGCCCACAGTACCTATAGTCATCATCATCTGCCTAGCCTTTTCCCAACTATGTTGGGGTCGGCTTCCAATCGAACCGGATGCAGCTGAATATCAGTATTTTACATGGAGCGACTGCCTATCTGACCTCCAGAACCCAGTAACTGGGTAATACGATACCTCTTGGTAAGACTGGTTTTCAGACTTTCGAGCTTCTGACTAACAGTAACGACTGTCTAAGATGTACAAATGACAGCCGGGACTAACGGCTTTACGTGCTACGAGGCATGGAGGAAACTCGCTATGACAAATGGTCACCCATCCACAGACAAACCTCGGCAAGCGCGGCTTAACCTTGCTTGTAGATCGACCTGTGCGTCTGTTATTATTTCGCCACGAGCTCCTCCACAGTACCTATAGTAACATAATATTATAAAAGAGAACACTTACATCTGAATAGCTAGAAGTACTGCAGACAGGCTCCTCTGCCAGTGCTTTGTGAGAAACAAATTTTAGTTGCTCACATTCATTAAATTGGGCTGGTAACTGTAAAGGAGAAGTAAATATAATTTTCAATATTGAGTGATGAGTGAGTTTGTATTTAAAAGTCAAGATTGTATGGTAAGTACCTAAAGGAATGTTCCTTTAGGTACTTACCATGCAATCTTGACTACCTATTTGTTATGAATGTGAATTCTATTTGATTAGATGGATGACCCAATGCGTTCCGAAGTTAATGCATTTTTATGATAGGCATGATCTGAATGGAGATTCAGGATTGGCTCCAGATAAAGGATCTCTTTAACAGTCGACAGCATAGACACGAAATTTTGTCTCTGGTGACGAAGCCGGAAGGTAACTACAGGAACTATGTATTGAAACGATGCAACCCCATCAAGTTTGGCCTCATTTGTTTCGTTCATATAATAATGTAATTATTATGAAATGTTACACTTACATTTGCATAGTTAGAAGTGCTACAGATAAGTTTCTCTTCCAACACCCTGTGAGAAACAGATTGTTGTTGCTCACACTGATCAAATTGCGCTGATAACTAAACAAAAAATAACAATAAATGTTTAATAACATTTACATTGCCAATTTAATCACTAACACACACACATTTTTTTTGCTTGCATTTTAAAATTGGTACAACATTTTATAACCTGAAAGTTAAAATCATTCAACTTATATTAGGTTTTGATTCAGTCTGCTCGAATTTTAAGAATGTTTTATAGTTTTCAGAAAAAAAAACATATATCTACTTATTTATTTTTTCTGACTGATGTGTATTTAAATCTGAAACTTTATACCAGTATTTCAGCTTCCAGCTGCTGACATGCTTCTCATCCCATTTCTCTCTCCATCAACTGGTTTAGTTCGGTTACTTGTCAGTAAGTAATAATAATAATATAATAAATAATAAATTTTATTTATCAAAAAACTTAGTAATATTTTACAGAAAATTGTATGGCAAGTAGGTAAACACTATAAACATACCTATCAAATTACAATTTATAACAAACTTACCATCAACTCACTTGAAGGTAAAGCATCATCGCGCAGTCTTGTTACATTTAAAGTTCGGTTGAAACATTTCTCTTCAAAATGCAGGGAACAAATAAAAATATGTTTGGTTGTAGTATTCAAATTTTCAATCCCAAGTATATCCAGCCACTGTTCTTTTCTTTCTTTACATGTCGGTAATCTAAAATCATAAAAAAAAAACAAGTTTAATTATTATTCACCTGTTGGTATAAGTAATATCGATATATTGAAAATGTGTAACCGAAACTCTATTTATGGACGAATGATTTTCTTAAAAATCATTAATTTTAATAGTAAAACAGTAAATGATTACAGAAAAGCAAGTTTGTCTTTATAAACTTCCTTACAAATAGCAAATTCTTTCAAAATAATAGAAAAAACAAGATATTTTGAATGAATTCGGTTACTAACCTGTGCAACGTTATATTGGGATGTTTTTGTTGCTTTTCATGCGGCAGCCTGACACACTGCACCTACCCATAATAAATGCAATACTATGCAAGTTTAAACACTATACACAAGCACAATTTTCGCTTATTATCACAAAATTTTCTTCAAAACACTGAAACAAACAAGTCGCGATGACAGCTGATGTACTTGTTGTTTGTTGTTGGCTTGGCTGTGACAAAACATGGCGACCGGCCGCAGCGAGATATTTTGTGACGTCACCAAGATAATGTTGCCATTTTTATGTATTGATAAAACTACAGTTGTAACGATTTCGTTTCATTTACAGTCTCGTGGACGTAAAACCTCCACGACGACTTAAAAACCTCCATAATATTTACTTGGTACTCAAAGAAAGAAATGTAACAGTCCTTTCAAATTCAAATTTGAAATTGGCTTGTCGCATTGACTGCGCAGCCATTTTATCATCAGTCCTACCAAAATTATTGAACGGAATACATCTTCCTAAGTTTCTTGTACCAGAGTATTGACTATGTAACAACGGTTTACTCTAACTAGCACAGCTAGTTTCTATTTAATAAGAAAGTTCTAAAAAAACCCGACGCACGGGGTAAGTTTGTGATCACAAAATACAGTCTTGTAACTGCGGCTCCTCGCCGCCTATTAGTTTTACTAGGACTCTTTTAATCATGTATTTTCTATTTATTGTTTCAGTTTTTTTTTTAATCTTACGATTTCTACACAAATAAACTACAAGTCGCACAAAAACGTATATTATTTCTTCATCTTCATCCGCTACGTCACACAGTTATCCTTTTTTATTTATGATTACCCTCATAAGTTAAAAAGAGATGCCGTATAAAAATAAAAATATATAATATATAATAATAAAAATATTTTTGTAAAGTTTGTAAATTGTACATATATTTTCATGTAAATAGCTTACAACCAGCTACGCTAGCATTGGGCAAGTCGACGAAAGCCAGAAACTTCATCAGTTCCTAACCCGATGCCCCCGAAGAAGGTCGACAGCGAGCATCGTGGACAACTCCTTATTTGACGTCACAGACGACAGTAGCGAAGCGCACTTATCGAGTGCACGTGCGTTTCAATAAAGCAACGTCGTCGCCTATTCCTTAAAAACAAAGTTATAATAATTTAGAACTTTGTTTGTATTTAACTTTTACATTAACTCATTCTGTCTTGGTGTGTCTCGGCGAGTGTGTACAGCTGCCATTAAATACAGACCGAGGCTGCCTAGCGCGGCAAACGTTGCGAAGCAAATGTCCGAGGCTGCCTCGCGAGGCTGCTCGCTCAGTCAGTACGTGGCTATTGAAGAGGACAAGTTTTCTAGAAAAATAACATTCTTTAGTTGTCAAAAGTGGCATGCAAATAGCTTTTTGCATATCAACAGTGAATACAGCCTCCTCTCTTTCAGAGTTATCACTATGTTCTTCTGCTAATTTTAAATCTCTTCGGGAATTCCGTTTGTTTTCTAAGTCCTGTCCTATGATTACACAATCTTCACAATTGCAAGGAAGAGGTAGTGTTTCGTGAGCTATTTTATGATTTTTACACTTAGTGAAAATATTTTGCGATAATTCAGCAGTTGACAGATTTAATTTCTTGATCATATTATGAAAATGAGTCCTACAACAAGTAGATAAATTATTTTCTTGGCAAAACTGCTTAAAATGCTTAAATATTGTGGAGAAATTAATGCCTACTGGCAAATATTTTCTATTAGGTGCATGGTTACTATTGTAATGTGATGAAATTGAGTTGTATTTTTAATATCAATTCCCTTAAACGGTCCTCATGCCCCTGTGGAAACTTGTTAGCTGGTTCAAATTGACGTCCTCGAAGATCAGGCACTCACTTTGGGATTCTTATTGCACTGCAAATTATTATTTTTCAAGACTGACTGTATAGCTTCATCGTTTGTAAAGCCCTTAGAAAAAAAACTTTAGGTATTTTGATATCATTGAGCGACCAAACTAAGGTGTTGTGCCTTCGAGATTCGCCTTTTGTTTTTGTGCATGTGGTAGGTAACTTATTAACACTCCTCGACAAAAAGTCGCGGCGCCGTTGCCTGTCTAAATTCCAAAATTGTGTATGTATAGTCTTCCAATCTCAGGAATATTTTGTAAGCACTGTTTTTTACATGAACAAGGTGGCAATAGTGGATATTTCAGTTTTTGTTTCTCTAATACAGCTCCTGGATTTCGGGAGAGATGGCGCCGGGAGTACATCTCTGAGCTGCAGCAGCGCACCAAGTGGCGCACTGGACAGCAAGGGCTCACCTGCGGTGACGTGGTGGTACTGAAGGAGGACAACTTACCGCCACTACAATGGCGGCTGGGGCGCGTGTCTCGCCTCTATCCGGGGGCCAACGGCGTCAACAGGGTAGCTGACGTCACTACTTCAAGGGGCATTATACGAAGGGCGATCAACAGACTATGTCCTTTGCCAACTTCACAATCCAAAGATGACAACGAAGCGGAGCGGGCCGCATCCAGATGCCCTACCTCGTCTACTTCTTGAAAGCTATGGCTTTCAACGCAGCGGAGGATGTTCACGCAACATACGCGTGAGCGATCAGCGGCGCCCCCGCCGCTGATCGCTCACGCGGTAACAGCTGATCGCGTCGGCGGCCGCGCCGCGCACTCTCGCCTACGGATTCGGACAGCAACCCACGCACTGTGCAATTTTATTTTAATATTGTAACCGATTTCTGTACCAAATATAAACTATATTCAAGCGGAGTCATCTTTCATTCGAATTTTCAACATGATAATTTACGTCACCCATGAGAAGGCGCGCTATGAGCAATTTACTCACACAAAATTTTGTACAACAGTTTCGTTCGTAGTCGAATTGAATTCGCTTGTGCTGTCTGGAAACCGAACTTTAAGGTACACACCAACCGAATTGAGAATATTCAAAAAAAATTTGTAAAGGCCCTTGATTTTAGAATGGGTTTTACCTATTCTAGCTATGAATTTATTTATTTATTTATTTATAAAATTATCAATAATGTTTTGGATGTCCCCTTACTTCTGCATAACATATTACTCAGAGTGCCCCGAGGACATGAGCGTCGATGTCGTAAAAAACATTTATTTTGTATCCCCAAAAGTAAAACATCCTACTGTAAAAACATGTTCATAAGGCGTGCATGTAAACTTTATAATGAAAACGACAGATTGTCTGATATTGATGTTTTCTGTTGCACAATAAATTCCATTAAAAAAGGTTTTGACTGATAAATGTAATCAAACATTTTATCCGTATTATTAACTTCTTCTCCAATTTTTGCTTGTTCTTGTAATAATTTTAAGCTGTCATGCTATTGTATATTGTTACATTAAGGAAACTATAGGTCTGTTTATGTAAATGTTTAGATTTAGAATATGAAAACAGTGTGACCGTTTGTTTTCTGGTAAATAAATAAATAAAAATTTAAAGCAGAAACTTTTGGTGACACTGACGCCCTAACGTCTCAAGCGCCTAGGTAGCTTCCTAACTATTCATCCCCACCTTTTTTTTTTTTTTTTGTTGCCGCCGTGGAAAATCGTCAATGGATGTCCTCCGCCCTGGGGAGAGCGGAGGGGTCTGTCAGACTCGTATTGACTAAAAACCACCCCTACCTACCTACACTACCCTTGTTTTTGTGCTTTTGCTGTGTTCATTTATTACAGCATGATGCGGCATGAAATAATTTGGGTCATCACTGAAATTGTATAAGGCAAGGTCTACATAGTGCCCATGACCAAGCTCTATATATTCGTCTATAAATTTTTGGTAGTCTGTTAACAAATAAACATTCTTGTGCAGTCTCCTTTCTAGACTATAAAATCTATGCAAAGCTAAGTCAAATGAATTTCCCAATGCTTCATTAATATTTTTTTTTTTCTAATTTTAATGGTAGATCCACTTGGAATTTTCTATTCTCAAGCTTCACTGATTTAACAAAAACCTTTTCAGCTAAATTATGTTCTGAATCCCTCTCTATTAGTATTTCCGGAACACGCTCCACTTCCCAAATTTTTTTGATATTTTCACTGACATCAGAGTTACATGCAGTGCATAAAAGTGATACAACCTGTTTTTTTATGATGTTTGATTCGAATGCTCCAGCGATGACATGACCAAGCTTGGTATTCAAGATGCACGGAGATGATGGATGCGACGAAGATAAAGAATAGTCACTGCAGTCATTTGAGTTCTCTGCTTCAGTTGGCAGGAGCAGCTGAAAAAACACATCACACCCAATGAGCATATTTATCTCAGATGGCTTGTTGAAGCTTGGATCTGCTAGAGTGATACCAGGGGGTAGCTTAAGGTCCTCAAAGTCTATTGGTGTCTGTGGTAACAAACAGGTTATTTTATCTACTACATGACAGTTAATTAATGTCTTAAAATCAGATGTAAGGGAATTAATATTTAATGGAATACAATAGCTGACTTTATTTTTGTTCTCTGTCACACCAATAAGGTTTATGTCTACTCGCTCAGGTGTGTATCCCAGAACCTTTATAGCCTTTGTAGTGATCAGAGACACCTGCGAGCCAGTGTCTAATATGCACTTGATGTGCACTTCCCTTCCATCTTTGGCAAATGTTTTTACACGAGCTGTTGGGATCAAAACATTATTATTTTGAGAGGAGCGGCCTGATATGAGCACTACTGGATCTGCGGTATTACCTTCTTCGGGGTGTAAGAGGGTATGATGGCTCTTTTTACACATTGAACACTTAAAATGAAATTTGCATTTTCCATTATGTGGATTCAAACAAATAGTGCATAATTTTTTATCATTGGCAAAGGAAATTCTTTCTTTAGAAGGCTGCAATTTAAATTTGTTGCAAGAAAATAATTTATGGTCAGAACACTTACAGAATAGACATTCACTTGGGCCCTTCGCTGCAGCTGCCAATGCTACCTTGGATTTTCCTGTTGTGCCAGGCTTTTGCCTCATGTCAGCTTGTGCAGGAACCTCTGATGAAGTTTCCAGTGATAGGGCTCGCCTTTCCATGTAGCCTAAAATATCCTCAACTGTTGGATCCTTCTCCTGAGCTCGATCAAGCTGGTAAGCCCTGGCGCTGTATGTGTCTAACTTACGCATTAGGATGGCCAATAATATAGCATCCCATCCATTTACAGGAACGTCTAGATTTTTTAGATCCACCAGGTTTTGTCGGACAACTGAAATAAAATCCCTAATATTTTTAGGAGAAGCAAATTTGGGCAACTTATCAATGTCTAAAAGACAGTTTACATGTTCTGTAGTGATCCTATATTTATTAAAATATCGTTTGTTTAGAAGGAGCAATGCCTCCTCATAGCTTTGTCCTATTAAAGGTAAGTTTTTAATTAAATCAAATGGTTCCCCAAGTAAATAAGATCTCAAGTAATACAACTTTTGAATATTATCAAGGGTTTTGTTGTTGTGAAACACAGATTTAAAAGTTTCAATAAATGTAACATACTGTGAGTATTGCCCCTCAAAGCTTGGTATGTTTATGTTTGGCAGTTTCGTCCTACAAATACCACTGCTACCCTGCTCCGGAGGTTTCTGTTCCTTACTAGAACTACTCAACAAGTTAATCTTCGCGTTGAACACGGTCATACAGTTAAAATATTTATTTTCTACCTCAACAATATTTTCGTCATCATTACAATTTAACAGCAATATTTCTTTGTTGTAATTTTCGTACTCGTTAAAACTGTTAATTAATCTATCTCGCCTTGCGATAATCGCTTCTAATGAACTAACTTCCATATCCTTCTCGTTACGAGCAAGCGAGTAAAGTCGAGTAATCATACCTTTGGTGTAACCTCTGCTCACATTCAGTTTTTTTATGTTTTCTTCCATGTTGCTATCGTTTGAGCACAGTTTGTACAGGTCGCGCGATGATTCTAGATCGCTCGAGGAAAGTAGTGGGGGCAATCGGCGCATGTGTACAATCGTGCACTGAAATTCTTAGCGTGTTATTAAGCATTTTTTATTTCGTATTTTTGAACTTTAGTAACTTAACATACTAATATTATAAAAGTGAAAGTGAGTTTGTTTGTCTGTTATATCTTCACGCCTAAATGGCAAAACCGATTTTGATGAATTTTGATACAGAGAAAGTTGGGACCCTGGAGACGGATATAGGCTAATAAAAGCGGGCGAAGCCGCGGGTAAAAGCTAGTTTATGATAAGTTGATAACACTAGTTTTTACTTGTAATTTATCTTGCAAGTAGGTAAATTAAGAAAAATAAAAAAACAAAAGTAAACAGTTATTATATTTAATACGTAAAATCACACGAAAATTATTCATCCGGCAGTGGTGATATTCCTTCCATTAATTCATCTTGGGATGTTGAAGTAGAAGGTTGAGGATGGAAGCACGAACGTAAGGGCACTTCATTGTCGTCAGACATTTCGGAGTCATCATCATCACTCTCTTCGCTGTCGGAGCTGTCATCAGTAACACGAATAATAAACTGTTCTGTCATAAGATCTATAATGTGGTCACTTTTTGCGTATTCTTCTTCTACAGATTTGGTTTTATTACACAAGATCTCCCACTCTCTTGCTCCCATTAAGTTAACTTTTTATTTGACAAGCTCAATAGCATTATTAAGATTCCATTTTACGTTTTTGCTACCCACATACTGCTTAATCATAGACCATGCCATTTCGATGGGGTTGAGATCGGGGTGATACGGAGGCAGTCTCAGAATGTTGTGATTGTGTTCAGCCAAAATCTTGTCAATAGAAAACGTTTTAAATTGTTCTTTGTGTGTTTTTATTAACTGATACAATTGTGGTTTTAACATGTCGTCATCGTATTCTATACCTTTTTCGGACAGCCAGGCTTGCATATCCGCTTTTCTGGTGTTTGAAGTGGGTGCAAGGTCATACTGCTTATTATGATAGGCAGCGTTATCAACCACGACAACAGAATTGGGTGGAATATTAGGAATTAGTTGTGTTTTTAACCATTTTTCGTAATCCTCGTAATTCATGTTGTCGTGGTAGTCTCCTGATTTTCCTCCAGCTTTAAATGTGAGCAACGCATTTGGAACAAAGCCCGCCTCGGATCCAGCATGTACGATGACCACACGTTGTCCCTTAGAAATAGGCGTTTTAAGGCCCTTGGTTGAACCATCTGTCCAAGCTTTGGGATTAGAATGTGATGAATCCACATACGATTCATCCGTGTAAATTATTGGTCGTCCTTCTTCACGATATTTTTTTAGTTTTTTTAGGTACTCGATTCGTTTGAGTCGGATGTTTGTGGTTTCTATCAAAACCTTCCTGTTATTTTCGGTCTTTTTCCATTTAAACCCCAATTCTTTAATAATCTGACGTAGACTAGTTTTAGAGCCTTGAAAATTGATATCTTCCTGTAACTTTTGTCTTAGTTTTTCTACTGTAGGAATTTCTTTATTAGTTAAGTGGAAGTTATGAATACATCTTTTTATGACTCCTTGGTCAAAATTATCAATGCCCGTTATCGGTTTTGCGCGCGGTCTTTTCTTTCCAGGAGTTCTAAATACCGTCAAAAACTCGGAATTTGCGGCCTGTGTGGTAATTCTCCTGACTGTTATCACAGATGTATTTGTTGCTAGTGCTGTTCTTTTTTGTTCTTGTTTCAAATTACTCATAACTTGCTGTAAAATATTTTCGTTAGTTGTACCAGCTTCCGCAGTTTCTTCCCGAATTTGTTCTAAAATGTTACAGATTTCAATTAATACGGACTTATCGATGGTATTCGTTGTTCTATTTGCAAACAGGTGTAAGCGTTGTATAGGTGTGGCCAATTTTTTCTGTAATGATATTGTGGCTGCTGCAGTTGTATTTTTAACCTGCTTTAACTTACTCACGATTTCATTAGTTTCTTTTTTAACGAAACAATTCACGTCATAAACCATTTTTCTAGCTTGCCGTTTTAAAATTTTATTTTTAACCATTTTTTTTTACTGCTACGTATTAGTAACGCGATAACACAAGCTGTGCGCAACAGTACTCAAGAGGCACGAGACGCGTGAACGCAGCGCGGGAATCGATGAGCGACTAACCTACCAATAACGAGTCGCCGTCGGCGCACACCCACCCCCCTCACTCCGCACGTCTTCATAAAGACCTTAAAATTGAACACTGCGCATGCCCTTTCCACTTTTGCCGAGCGATCATAAACCACCGCGCGACCTGTAATAGTAATGCTTTGGCACAATACAACGCACTTACTTTTTAGCACAAAACAGACAATTTACATATGAAATCTTATGGTAAAAAACCTTGCAATAATGAATTGAAATCAAAATGGCGATAGTCTTGATTTTGTTAGAACGGTCAAGAAGACGAAGCGTCGTTGCGTTGGTCACGTTGGTACTTCTGACCACAGAACATATATACTCTAGGAGCTTCTGTCGTGACGCCGTCCGTCGTACGTTCACTCACTCGCAGACTCGTTCTCGCTCTTTCTTTCGCAGGTCGAAGTCACTTGCTATCTTGCTCACCCTCTTTGGAGATCGACTGAATATCGACCACGTAGTAGATCGAACGTTGCTCCCTCCCGCGCACCAGCAAAGAGCGCGCGCAGTTCCCGCCGAAACTATGATGATGACGCCGTCGTAATCTTTCGTCCTCTTCTTTCACGTGTGGTAGTTCGTATGACGAACAACCTTGTTGTTTCACTCGCACGCAGAAGAATAATGTTGTTCCTGACAAATTTAGGGTTGCCGTATCATAATTCTAAAATTGCCGGATTTTTAAGGAAAACTGAGAAAAATGCCGTATTGTACAAAATGTTTATTACAAAGGATTAAATAATAAAAAAATACAAATGATGTATGTTCTATGCGTGTACTACTTTTAAACTTTATTTACTCTTCACCGTAAAGGTTTTGAATATTTTCTAGTACTTCTGATTCTGTCGCATGTAGGTCACATTTTTTGTCTTTCATTTTAAGAATCATTTCGTTTGGTACTTGAAAATGTGTACAATTACCGTGATTACGGATTGCTTGTCTGGCTAAAAGAGTTCCATTAATAGTTGGAGTTATTAATTTATTTCGAAGTCTCGTTTTCATATTAATACTTCACTGAAGATACGCTCGCAGTCTGCGGTCGGGTGTGGCAAACATAATACATTTAAAGCAAAAGATGCTAATGTTTTTAATACTGTTCCATCACGGATTTTAATCCAAAACTCATCGGTTTTCTGTGAGCTAATTTCATATAATGGTAATTTATTTACCACTGGTAGCATTCTCCATTCATCATCAATTTTTTGGAAATCGTCGGCATTATTGACGATTCGTGGCAACTTTTGCATAAGCGGTAAAATGGATGGACAAACGTTTCTTGTTTCATTACTAACTGCTTCTTCAGGTGATAAATATTTTAAAAGTTGAAGTAAATCGTCAGAGAAGTCGTACCTTTTTTTTATTTCTTTGCAGCCTGTAATGAGGAAATCTCTGCAGCGAGAGTAAAACTCTTTTAATTGTTCTTTTTTTGCTGATATATCTGGTTTTTGTGTTTCAATCATAATTTTTACCCCCAAAATACATTTGTGGGAGGAAATATCGCGTATCTTCTGGGACTATTGAGCTGATATCATTTTGTTGAACATAATCCCTTTGCATGTAACACATTAATAATTCTTTATACGTTACTCTTATGTGTTCATCCAGTTCCACCAATTTTGAATCTGCGCTTTGAAAATACTCGTTGAGTTTAACAAATTTTGGTAATATCCATTGCAGAAATAAAAAGTAAAGCTTAATAAAATCGTCATGCAGATCATGGTAAACTAATTCTGCAGCTGCAGTTTTTTCTTCGAGCCATTTTTGCGTAAAAACAATTTAAGGCTGTTCCCCTGTTCAAGCAGCCTGTTCACAACCGATAGCAGGGAAAGCCACCGAGTTTGTGATGGATGTAAAATCTTGTGGATTTTTGTGGTAGTAAAAACGGTTCCCTATCCATTTGCATAAAATTTTAAGACCTAATATAACTTAGCATAATTTTGTTTGGCATAATTATATTTTCGCATAATATAATTACGCATAACCGCTTACGCATAATTTTTTAAGCATAATTTCTCTAGCCATAATAATGATTAAGCATAATATTCTAAAGCATAAATTTACTAAGCATAAAGTTCTAAAGCATAACTTTTTTAAGCATAATATTCTAAAGCATAAAGTTTGTTGTTGTTGTATTTTGTGGGTTTTTTTCGCTGTAGGAAGCATGAAGCAAGCAAGCATACAGCATGCAAGCAAGCATACAGCATGCAAGCAAGCATACAGCATGCAAGCAAGCATGCAAGTAAGCAAGCAGCAAACAAGCAAGCATGCAGCATGCGAGCAAGCAGAAAAGAAGCAAGCATGCAGCATGCAAGCAAACATGCAGCATGCAAGCAAGCATGCAGCATGCAAGCAAGCATGCAGCATGCAAGCAAGCATGCAGCATTCAAGCGAGCATGCAACATGCAGCAGGCAGGGTTTCTGTCACGGCTCCGGCGCTGCGGGCCTCCGGCGGCCCCACGCGTCCTAATCGTCGCAGACGGCTTTCGCTCACCACCGCAGCTTCGGCTTGTTGGCCGGCTTCGCCGGCCAGCCTCAGCCGCGGCGGCTCGCTCGCAGCCGCCTGCTCCTCAGCCCGCGGGCCGCCTCACCCCTACGCGCCTACGCGATTTTAAATTACACTCTAGGGGTAGGACAAACAAGACTACGTGGAGTCGGTTTTGCAGCAATTCGGTAAATTTTGTTGCACAGCATATTAAATTTTTAAACAAAAATATTATTTAATTGTTACAGAAACTATAGCAAATTGGTTTGATCAGAATTAACTGATTGACATTACAAAAACTGTATAAACATCTAATATATTCTTCAGATAAAAGTTATCTCGCCATTGAAAAATCGTTTTAGTTACATAATGTTAAATATTATTAATATGTTAATGTTAAATAAATCATTTGCATGAAAATTGTTTTTGTTATTTATATTAATTGTATGCCTTAATATTATTATGCTAATAGTCATATATTAATTGTATGCCTAAATATTATTATACTAATAGTCACTAGGCCTACTAACGTTATGCGAATCAAATTTATGCCGAAGTATTATTATGCCAAAACAAATTGTGCCAAAATCGTTATGCCGAAGTATATTAGGACAAAGAACATTATGCAAAAAGAAGGGATCCCAGTAAAAACTTGAAATTCCAAATATTGGGCTTGCCGTTTTGAACTCAGTTTAAAAAAACCATAAATGTTTCGCGCCAAATCTTCGCATCGTCTTGGCAATTTCTTGCATGCCTCACTGGCATACAAATGCATAGAATGGCATATACATTTAAAAATAAAGATACCCGGCAGATTTTCTCGCAAACGGCTGGCCACTGAATTTTGTGATCCCATTATTACATTGCAGCCATCTGAAGCGAATGCTATTATATTTTCTAATGGGATCCCTCTATCAGTAAATTTCTTTATAATGAGATCATACATGGCTTCTGCTGTAGCTCCCTCTGCTGCCATCGTAAAATCACCTGCCTCAAATAAAGGTGCCAATTCCCATAGTGAGGACATGACTTTTTTTTGCTGCTCATCAAAATATCGGATAATAATGCACATGTTTTTTTTGGCCGAAATATCCGTTGATTCATCGACCAATATGCTGAATTTATCACTTTTAATAATGTTTACTAAATAATCTTTTTGGAAATCATCAATAACATTTTTTACCGTAGATGTACATTTTTTTCGTTTTATGGAAATCTCGGCAGCAATTCTGGAGTCAGGAAAACAAGATTTTAGCACCTCTGTTAAGTGATCCATGGCCATAAACGATATGTTGTGCTCTGCGACGAATGCACTAAGTTTTATTTCAGCTTCCATCACTTTTCTATTGTGATCCGTTTGTAGATTGTGAAAATAAGTGCTAACGTCTCTTGTAAAAGAGCTCGCTGATGCTTTTCTTACGTGTTGGGTATTTGAAACATGACGTTTTAGAGTTGAAATTTCGCAAGAAAGTTTGACGTCACACAGTATACATTTTGCCTTGTAGGGGTCATCATTCACAGGGGTAATCCAATTCTTAAACGTTTCGTCACTTTCCCATTGCTATCTGTACTTTTGTTTTATGTGTTTACTTTTTAACTTTTTTTTCGGCGTAGGTGGCCCGTCATCATTATCACACTCAATATCACTCATTTTCAACTAAAACTTAAAGAAATCTTCGTAAAATAGCTTTCACTGATAGATCGTAACATACAGCAAAACAAAGAAGCAATGAGAGAATCACAATAGGAGTACAATCCGTGGAACGTAAGAAGAACGCTGACGGAGTGACGGATTGAACAGTACCTACAATAACACTATTATTCCGGGGATTCCCGAAATCCGATTCTCACACATCCTAGAACCTACCAGAATGAGGAACTAAAGATTTTAGACATTAACGTCTCGGAGATAAGGTTGCATTTGGTTGAATTCTGTTGACGTTTCTTTTCGTGGCGCTTCTACTTTTTTATCTATGGTTTACAAGTTGGTGCGTTCCATTATACGAAATATTTTTTTTTCGTTTACTTTATTCAATTACCGTATATTTTAATACGGTAATCAAAGAGCTGCCGTATACCGTATTTATGATGCCTAAGATGCCTGAATACCGTATATTACGGCAATTGCCGTATCAAGAACAACGCTGAAACGGTCAAGAAGACGAAGCGTCGTTGCGTTGGTCACGTTGGTACTTCTGACCACAGAACATATATACTCTAGGAGCTTCTGTCGTGACGCCGTCCGTCGTACGTTCACTCACTCGCAGACTCGTTCTCGCTCTTTCTTTCGCAGGTCGAAGTCACTTGCTATCTTGCTCACCCTCTTTGGAGATCGACTGAATATAGACCACGTAGTAGATCGAACGTTGCTCCCTCCCGCGCACCAGCAAAGAGCGCGCGCAGTTCCCGCCGAAACTATGATGATGACGCCGTCGTAATCTTTCGTCCTCTTCTTTCACGTGTGGCAGTTCGTATGACGAACAACCTTGTTGTTTCACTCGCACGCAGAGGAATAATGTGTTTCGAGTTTTGTTGACCACGCAGCACGTTGACACGATGCAATGCTTGAGAATGATGTTGTTATAACATAATATGATCAGTTATAATCGTACCCATTGACGATTGAACACCAAAATGGCTTGAACTGACAAATTCTTCTTTCACTCGCACGTGTAGGAATGCAATGCTTGAACTCAATCCTGCTCGAACTGACCAAATGTTAGGTTCTTCTATGTTGTGTGGACTGTTTGTAGGTCGGTTTAAATAAGGAGTCCAAGCTTGGCACAATCAAAACTATTTATTATGAGATTTTATACACGGACACGTCTTAGCTATCGCAGCGTATTATTAGGAAGGAAGAGTGAACCATTCAAAGACAAAAGGAAGCTCATCAATACAGACTATTAATATTATAATAGACAACTTGTGTTGCTAGCAACAAATATAATTATTGCTAATCTTACACAGTAAATTGGTGTGAGCATTTTGTGTTTACATTACGCTACTGTTTTTCTATTTAGTTATTAATATTGTTAAGGACGCACTACACTGTTTGGAATATTCACGGCACTTACTATCAGACTTTTTACACTTGATTTTCCTCTTCATCTGCTGCTGCCTTCTTTTGCCCTGATAAACGATACCGAAGACGTTGCATGGTATCAGCTCGTATCTCCTTCTGCATCCATTTCTTGTGGCATTTTCTGTATTACTTGTACCCGATTAAAAGGGTCGCTAGGCCTATGATTACAAACAATGTGATCATTAATACATTGTTCACATAATGGTCGTGGCTATCTGTTATACTTGCTGCATTGCTCTCTGCTGCGTTTTCTGCAATAACGACATCTTCCATTTTCGAATATGTTTTGCCCATTATAACCTCCTGCTGCTGTACTGTAGTTGTTACACGAGAAACGCAGTCGCTGATTCACCAAATTTTTCACTTAATAGTAGGGCACACACCGTCGCTGGCAGAGCCAATTATGTATTCCCACATATCAAAGTCTCAATAGTATTCCACACACTTTTATTGCTGAACTAGCGTAATTCAATGCCTCGACGCGGCGCAGTGCCTGCGACTGGCAGGGTCGCCATGAGGTGAGGGGATAAGCGAATGAAAGGAGTAGCTTGGTTGACGTCCCGTTTAATACTGTCCTACACATATTATGATAGGTGTCACGTATACAGCGTGTTAGGTTAAACGAGGGACATATTGAGGGAAGGTATTCAGTATTCGATTCTCAATCCAAATATGTAAAAAACCTATTACCTTATTTTTTGACATAATTGTCTAATTCAATACATTACTCATGGACACTGAGCGCGCAAGTAGGTGTCACGCGGCAAAACACGTGCCGGTCCTGAGCTCCGTGCGTAAATTCCGCCCCTTTGCTTTATGTCCCCGATGCACCGACAGGGCACACCCCCGCGCCACCCCACGCTCACCTCAGTGTATGCGCGAGCGCCGTTACTTCCGCATGTCTATATTGCGTTTCCGCGTATCGCATTTAACAGACAACCCCGCTTACTTCGCGATATTTAAGTGTCCTGTAAACGTGTTCTTGAATAACCAAAAATTACGTCTTCTCATCATTCCAGTTCGTGCTTAAGTGTTATCTAGTGATCAATATCACTAGATAACACTTAAGCACGAACTGGAATGATGCGAGGAATCGTTAATTATTATGCAAGGTGTCAATCAACGACTGCGAACATTCGGTCAGTACCTAGTTACCTAGATATTTGCCTGTCTAAAGCCAGATTTAAAGTATGAAGGGAAAATGGATTATACCTAGAAAGGTCATTGACCCGCACACATGTACTGCGATAAGCGCATGGCGCACACGTTGCGAAACTTAGGCGAAGTTTTTGGTATGGATCTATCTGTTATGTATTAGTGTTTTCTTTTTGTTCATATGTTTATTAGTATCATGTAAGCATGGACTATTGCGGGTTTGAATAAGTCCCTCATTTAAACTAACATACTGTATAGTTAATATAATGTAAGTACGTACTTATATCTACTACTTCACTGATGTTTTAATTTATTATGTTTGTTTTTCAGCTAGAAGAGGATACAGCTAATTAATTATATTCAGATAAAAATAATTAATTTACAAGAAAAACATAAAACTGTATTACGATTGAAGAAAGGCATCCTTCCTGACAAATTTCAGTGTCAAAAGAATAATGAACCACAGCCTTTATCAGAGACAAGCTTACAAAAAAATAAGACATTTTGAAATACTTGAAGAAGCTTTATCTGCACCACCTGCTACACAAAGCGGTAGCTCTCCAACGCCAACTGAATTATCACAAATTGATTATGTAGAAGCAAGTACATCTTCGTCTCAGATACACACAGAAGATATAGAAATGAAAAACCTTTGTGAAGCTGGTTACAGCACTTTACATTATGTACTGAAAACAAAATGTATGTTGATAAAGCTGTTCAAGTGAATAGTAAAGTCTATTACAGAAGTAAAGGTGTTAATGTTAATTTGTGTGCTAAGAAAAAAAACTCAGCTGTATTTCCAATTCCTATCAAGTAAAACAATATCTACTTCTCCTTTAAAAATAGCTCATACATCCAGATGTATGAGCAATTTAATGATAATGATGATTTTTTTGATAATGCTTTTGTAAAGCCAGCTTTACAAGAGCATTATTCCGAGATAATTAATGATCAAACGAACTCACCCGTACGTGAAGTTCGATCATTATTAAATGAGCAGCTTCATTCGACGCGATTTTCTTCTTTTACATGTTGCAGCTGAGTCCTAGGCATTGGCTTCACACAGATTTTCAGATAAAATAAGTAAAAAATAAAAATCATATGGCAATACTGGGGTAATTTTCCACATTCAACGCGCTCGGCGGTAGGTACTTCATTCTTGTTTAAAGCATTACTATGGCATTACTTATGTAGGTAGGTATTTACCACAATATCTACCTACATAAGTAAAGGCTATACAACCATAGATTAGTAGATAGGGACTAGGTGTATTGTTGCACCAAGATCTGTTTCATTTTTAGGGTTGGGGCAATAGGGTGGGTTCCTATTATCGCGTCGAATGAAGCTGCTCATATAATAAGGATCGAACTTCACGTACGGGTAAGTTCATTTGATCATTAATTATATTTCGCAGCTTCATTCGACGCGATTTTCTTCTTTTACATGTTGTAGGATGTTCAGAGCATCAATAAAATGAAACTAGATAAATGGTAGCTAAAAAGCAAAACTTATATATTGAAAACAAAATAATCATGTATCCAAATTGGTTGTTAATGCATTTGACAAAATCGTATTTGCAAATTGATTAGGATCATCAACTAATTCCTTATTATAGAATTTAGCAAAAACTTTGGATGACTCTGACCATCCAGCAGTTTTGCGGATTACATCCAGACTGACACCGAGTCGTTTAGCGTAAGAGGTGGAAGAATGGCGGGTGCTATGAGCGCTGAAAACTGACGTGTCAACTCCACTGAGGGAAAGTGTACTTTTGATCCAACTGCTAAGTGTTTGTGAGGTTGCTTTATTGTATGGTTTTCTATAAGAAATGAATAAATTGTTATTTCTATCACGCAACAATTTTGTTTTACTTTAATATTAGAATATTTAAATAATTTAATAAATTTTAATAGAGGTTGTAAAGAGTTAACTCGTGATGTTAATAAGATCGGGTATTGTTATGATTATGTTACTGTTTTGAATTTTTATATCATTTACATCTATGAGTGAGAACGTTTGAACCCGATGGGCAGTTACTAGTGCCAGCAACGTAACTGTCTTTTAGATAACATTTCTAAATTAAGCTGATCGTTAGGCCATTTTTGACTTAAATACTCTAAAACCACATTTGGATCCCAAGTAACACTGTATCTAGGAGCGGGCGGTCTCAACCTAAATATACCTTTCATAAATCGCTTTAGGTCATCATCATTCAAAGTTTTTGGAAATAGAAAGTGTAATGCAGATTTATGTGAATTTGTTGTGCCGTATTTCGCACCGTTTTTGTAACATTCTGTTAAAAAATCAATAATTACTGAAACCGATCCAATCAAATAATCATACTTATTTTTATTACAGTAATTAACCCACAATTTAATAGTGCTATCATACTGCTTGTATGTATTTTCAGATAACGATGATAACATAATTTCGATTGAATTTTGTGAAAACAATCTTAGCTGTAGTGCTTTCCTGACAATTTGCCGGCAATTAATGTTAGCGTTTGATGGAGACTGTGCGATAATCTGAAAGGAGATTTTAATAAGTTAATATTTGGTTCGAAATATAACGGTTCTGAAACCATAAGTCTTTTAAAAATGGGAAACCAAGGTTGTGTTGGCCAATTGGGTACAACCACTATCCCTTCAGATCTATCATTTATTATTTTCTGTAACATCTTAAGAATTAACGCAAAGGGGGGAAACGCATAAAATCGCATTGTATACCAAGAAATTGTAAATGCATCTACCGCGTAAGCATCCGGGTCGCTTTTCCAAGAAATATAAACAGGACATTTAGTATTACAACGACTTGCAAACAAATCGATTTTGGGTTGACCAAAATTGTTAATAATTTGTTTGAAAGCCGTTCCACACAGTTCCCATTCTGTATCTGCAAACTTTTTTCGTGATAAACTATCTGCTTCAATGTTAGCTTTGGGATTAATATATGACGCAAATATTACTAGATTATATTCCTCACACCATTCTCATATTTCTCGGGTAATTTGATTTAAATGTGGGTATTGTACAGAACCCATCCTATTTATACATGAAATGGCAGTGACATTATCAATGCGTAATAACACTTTACAATGTTGTAAATGTTTCGCAAACACTTTTAATGATAAGAAACACTTTTAATGCTAAGAAACTGGCTTTTAATTCTAGTTCATTTATATGTTGCTTGGTTTCATTTCGTTTCCAGAAACCATGAGCTTTATTGTTGTTGCAAAAAGCGCCCCAGCCACTCATTGATGCATCAGAAAAAAATTCTAATTTAAATTCTAATAGGCTGTGTTTTAATATCTAGATTTAGTAACCACCATTCTAAATCATACATTACTGCGTGGGGTATATCGATTATACTGTTATAGCTAGGATTATCTAATAAACTTAGATACTTATGGCGTTCAAGTTGTTTAGTGTAACCCCATGCATATTGAACGGCAGGAGCCGCAGACACTAATAGACCAATCAGACGTGCAAACTCTCTAAGTCTACAAGTTTTCTTTTTTCGATACAACTTTAATTGTTCTCTAATTTTTAATTTCTTATTATCCGGCAATTCTAAGCACATATTAGCGGAGTCAAACACAAAACCAAGATATTTACACCTTTGTTTTGGAATAAGGCAACTTTTTTCATGATTTATAATAAAGCCTAATTTTTCTAGCAGATTCATAGTCAACTTAACATTATTTTCGCATTATTGAAAAGAACTCCCTATGCAACATATGTCATCTAAATATATGACGGAAATCATATCTCTGGATCTTAAATATTCCATCACAGGTTTCAACATTTTTGTGAAAACGTAAGGACATGTACTTAAGCCAAATGGAAGACAGTTAAAATTAAATAATGTATCATTATACGTAAATCATAGATATTTTCTGTAAAGATTATGTACCGGAATTAAAAAATATGCGTCTTTCATGTCTTTTGTAACAGTTCTATAATCTTCCATTTTAAAATGTTGTAAAATGTCATTTTTATTTAAGCGTTTTAAGTTCAAAATGAAACGATTCGTTCCATTTGGTGTAGGTACTAAAAATACAAAATTGTTGATCGTGGGGCGTACATCTTGATATGGCATTTATTTTTAAAAGTGAGTTACTAGTATGAAAACTAGGTTTAACATCATCAATAGGTTCTGATGAGAAAGGAATTTTGTATTCATGAATCCAAGATAAGATGATAGGGTCATCAGTGATCTCGTGCCACTGTTTTACATAATTTTGTAGACGACCCGCAAAACGTACCTCTACTGGCGCTTCCGTTGTTGTTGGCGATGACGTGTCGGTGGCGGCGACGATCGACCTCCTGCTCCCCGTTGTTGAAAGCTGTTCCTCATGCGGGGCTGGTACTGGTACTGAGCTGTGCGTGGTGCCCCTGCATCGGCTCTGCCCGCTGGTTTTCGTTGCAGGGGTTTCCAGTTTAACGAACCTTGACCTTTATTTTTCAAGAAATTACTTTTATGAAATTTTTGATTTCTGAAGGTGGCAGCGACTTTTGTTGATTTCAAGTCGGTGCCGGATTTCTTGATGGTTTTGGACAATTTCAGTGTATCAGAAATATTTTCTCCGAATAAGTATTTATCTCGAACAGTTTCTGTCATAGTTTCTTTCATATCACTATTTATTGACGAAATTATAAAATGTCTTCGAGTTTTCGTTTCGTTATAATGACTGTCGCATAGGATGCGACATGCATCATGTCAGGTTTGAGCACATTTTGTGTCGAAAAATCTTTTTTTAATATACTATCTACCTACGGCCTGCGATAGTGCGGCTAGTGCTGAACCTATCTGGTTTTGTTTTGTCTCCAGTATATTATCTCGTTTTACAAGATTTTCAGCTATAGCAGCTTTGGTTTCAGCGTTCAATTTTGGTGCGAGTATCATTTCGCAATTAGATGGTACTAGGTAATCCTTCAATAGTTTGTCTTTTGTTTCGTTCGGTAATCCTTTTATAAGAATTTCGTGCCGCCTAGCAGCAATGTCTTTGTGAATTGGTTTACCGAAAACGGTTTCGCTCTTAGGAGCATCGCCTAGCAAGGCGAGGATTTCATCATCTAAAGATTCAGTCTCTTTAGTGTTAAGGCATACAGGTTCGCCTACTAAGATTTCTTCCGGGCTAGACTTTGGTGTCATACCATTGTCCGACATAATTTTATCATTACTGTGACCTAGAAAAAAGGTCAGAATAAGTAGGTATTTGCGAAGCAAAACTACAATCAATTAATTTTGAAATGAGGGTAGGCATAGTCCCCGCTGGACTATGCGCAATCAAGCGTAACGGATACAACCCCGCTGGTTGTTCGCATTACAATAAACATCACGTTGTATGTGAGACAACAATGTAGTTAGATATGGTAGTATTATGTAAGTATAAGTAGACACAATTCCCGCTGAATCGTGCGCAAAAATAGGCGTGACAGAAAACAACCCCGCTGGTTGAATCGCATCACATTTGTTATATGTTAACTTGTATCAAATCAACGTGACAGAGGAAACCCCGCTGGTTTCTCGCATCACTCAATTGAAACCAAATTAACGATAAACGTAGGCACCAAAGTAGGAAGGTAGTATGTATTATAAAACTTACGTTCGGTTAATTCGTCATCCGACGATGATGAAGAAATAATACGCCGTCTAATTGTATTCACTCTGCGACGCTTATAATAATAAGCGTCGCAGAGTCCGTTTCCTCCGAATTGTATCTTCTTTTCCTATCCATTGTGAGCAAGTTTTTTCTTGTGCGAAGCCTTTGCACACAGAACACAGAATGAAGTACCTGCCGCCGAGCGAGTTGAATGTGGAAAATTACCCCAGTATTGCCATATGATTTTTATTTTTTACTTATTTTATCTGAAAATCTGTGTGAAGCGAATGCCTAGGACTCAGCTACAACATGTAAAAGAAGAAAATCGCGTCGAATGAAGCTGCGAAATATAATGATGATATTGCATCAGTCTCTTCCGCTCAACCTTCCTTCAATGTTACGAGTATCATCATCATCTTTTGAACCAGAAATAAGTTCACCGGAATCAAACTGGAATGCAGAGGCTGATTCTGCTAATGAAACACAATTTAAAAATCAAATGCGTGTTTGCATGTTAATATCTTATTTTATTTATTCAGGGACAATAAACAGCTACAATATGTGTTGGAACAGAGTAAAGATAGTACAAAACATTAACAATATTGCAGCGCATTACATTATCCGCATATTGACACGAACGAATAAAATAATGAGTGCCACTAGATATCTATTGATAAAGAACCTAAAATGTTAACAGGTGTACCAAATAGGTCACACTATTTAATAAAACTGTTAAGTGACAACATACCACTACCCACTGTAGATATTTTAATTACTTAAAAAAAAACAATTAAATGAATCTTTCAGTATATTAGCATTACAGTTTGAATATGCAAAAAGTACAATAAGTAGAATTTTTTCAAAAAGTGCACCTGTATTGGCAATGAATATGAAAGAAATTATTGCCTGGCAAAAATCTAAAGAGATTTAAAAAAAATTGCCTATAGCATTCAGGGCCAAATACTCTAATGTTGTTTCTATAATTGATTGCCTAGAAATACAAATTGAAAAACCATCAAATGCAGTTTGGCAGTCACTAACTTGGTCAAATTATAAAAATGTAATACATTAAAATATTTGCTTTCTCGTACACCTGATGGCTTGGTAACTTTTATTTCTGATGACTATGGTGGCAGGGCAACAGATGTGATGATAGTAGAAGACTGCGTTTTCTTAATTTTTTACAACCTAATAACTGCAGTTATGGCAGACAGACTTTAAAGATATATCACATCTGTTACTGAAAAATAATGTATTCTTATAAGACCCCCCCTTCTGTTAGTAAGGCTACTGCTTGTACCGAAGAAGAAGTAAAGCAGACAAAAAGATTTCATGTCGAACGTGTTATTAGTAGATTAAGAGAATTTTATGTGTTACTTCCTCCTGCATGTGCTGACCAAAATTTGATCCCTATAATAGGGATCAAATTTAATTGTTGTAGATGAAGTTATAATATTATAGCTTGTGGTTTAATAAATATGCAAGATCCTTTAATAAAAAAGAAGAATCATTTTATTTTAGTTTTATTTGACCTTATTTAAATAATACAAGAAAAATAACACTACCCTAAAAAATTGTACATTTATGTATTAATTGTTCACACATTTCTTTATCATAATCCACTTCAGTAAAAGTGACATTTTTTGATTCCTCAAAATCAGTGCAGTCAAAATAATGCTTTTCTTATTTGAATAATGCATTTGTAACTGCATTTGTGCCATGCATTTTGCTGATATTTGATTATTTATTAAATATTGGCTTATTGATTTTTCTGTTGAAGGGCATTTCATTTCAATGCTGTAATCATCAGTTTCTTTACATCATGGGATGCACCCATAATGGGATTTACAGGGCTTAACATGATTCCACATTTATTTATTTTAATTTTCTTTATTTTTTCCACAACTTTAACAACTTCGGTCTCTAACTGCCTGCCTCTTTTCATTGCATCCGTGTCCCGTAATTTTGATGCTCCCATAATACTTCTTGTTAAGGACCCATCAAAAACTTTGCAATGGACAGCTTCATAAACTTTTGAAGCGGTAATTCTTGCATACCAAAGCTATTAGCATAATGGACAGTCACTTAGAATTAAAGTTGCCAGTGGTGCTGCCTTACACACTTCTGTATGCATTTATTTTTGGCAAAAGTCAATGAACTCTTGTGGATTCTTCGGTTTGTCCTCCTGCATCATGCTAACCAAATAATGTATGGATAGTTTTTCAATATCACTAGGCTCAGTAAAATATTTCATCAGTTGATTGTGTGTGTCACCAACTTGTTTACTATGATTTACTAAAACAGACAAAAATCTTTCCCTGCTAGTTGAAGCTGACTCAGCATCGCATACAGGTTTTGGTAGCATCTTGGGTATGTTGCACATGTCCTTCGCCTTAATAAATTTAAGAGTTGGACCCACTGATGATAATGTTAACGTTTTCCAGTAGCATTCAACACTAGTGGAAGGTGGTTCTACGCTGCGTCTATGCACCCAGCCCAAGAAAGCAATGGCATGTTTACACCCTCCTGTAAAATAATATTATATTTAGTTATTCAATAATAGTGGTCTTTAAAGATGTTCGCTCATTAAACAAATAAAATACAAATACCGTGACCTATATTTATGAGCTGCACATTCTTCACATAGATCTGATAATATAGTGTCTTCAGCCTCATCACACACAAGCGTTACAGAATAACACAAGACAGAAGTCTGCCGGACATTGTTTTCAGGTGTTATTCGAGCCTTTACAGTACATATATTACTCTCCCGTTTAACTTGCACATATCCAACTGCAGATTCGCCATATATTTGTCGTTCAGATCTAAAAACAATAAAACAAAATGTACCTACTTAAGTAAAATCCAAAAACATTGTATTACTCGTTGCTCGCGATTTTGATACCATAGAATAATTTATGAAAGTCCTTTGATTGCTGTCAGCTCGAGCATTGTCAAGTTCTTATAACAGCATAGGCTTTGGATAATGCTTTTTTCCATAAAATAACCTCTTTCCTTTAGATTCGCGTGGAAGATCGAACAAACATTATATTTATTACGTAATTACCTTGCTGCTTTCACTTTTTTTATTTCAGTAGACGTAAAATCCGAATTTGATGCGAAATAGGTACGTGGCCATCATAAACACATCAATTTTCGGAAGATTATCCGATTGTGCCTTGACGTAATATACGATAAGTAGTAACGATATCAGTCATTTTCGTGTGAATCTTCTACTACTCTTTTATAAAACAAATGTAATTTCTTTTCAATATGTGCTCAAAATCACAATAAAACTGAATTTAATTGCAAGCATTCAACAACTATGCACTAGCTGACATTTGTTATGATGGATTTCGACGTCACAATTCGTTCCGACTAATAGGGTTGCGTTTCAACTAATTAGAATTTCAATCTCAATTCAAAACTTGGAATTAAAATATTTTCGGTGCTGTCTTTTAATAAACCATAAAACGCTTTGGCTCTCAATTTTTAAATTCTACTCACAATCATTAATTGAATTTTACCTCATTGGTTTTTTCATGTTTTAGTCGTTCTTGTAAAACTATGCAAGTGGAGCACATGTCTATGCGAGGGGATCCAAAACCTATGTTAAATTAAATTCGGGTTTGAAAATTTCTCTAAAGTGTGATGCCTTAATATCTTTATGTTCATCCGCGGTTTCTGCCATAAACATTTTGTAAAGTTTACTAATGCTGAGCTCCGATGACAAATACTGTCTATTTTTTATTTTACTTCTACAGTAAAACATTTTATTTACATGCACCCAATTGAAACAATAAAAACACATGCCAAAGCTCTTACTTGTTTATTCAGAATCTGAGTCATACATACAGCTCGAAAATTTGGGCAAATACTTTTTGCAGTCATGGGAGTAGCATGTTTCCTTTTTAACCGACTTCCAAAAAGGAGGAGGTTCTCTATTCGACTGTATGTATTTTTTTTTTTTTTATGTATGTTCACCGATTACTCGAAGACGCCTGAACCGATTTGAAAAATTCTTTTTTTGTTTGAAAGGGTATACTTCCAAGTTGGTCCCACAGAAATATTGTCATGATCTGATCACGAACTTCGGAGATATGGAACGGAACCCCTCAATAAATGATAGCAAATGGACTGGGATTGCTGAAATCTATTGTCTGTCTATTGTTTACACCAGTTCATAACATAACATCACGCCGCCGCCGCGCCGGTACGCTGTGAAGGGGTAAGCACAAGTGAACCACTAAAAAGTGAAAAATAAAAACTTTTATGCAAAAAAATAGAACCGACTTCAAAAAAGTGAAAAATAACTTTAGCTTCAGAAGTCGGTGACAAAAAAACAATGAATCAATCAATGGTCTTAATGGTCACCGACTTCTGAAGCTAAAGTTATTTTTCACTTTTTTGAAGTCGGTTCTATTTTTTTGCAAAAAAGTTTTTTTATAGATTCTTTTGCATGCATTATACCACATAAAGTTTTAGGAAGCAGCCTATTCCATAGTTTAGTTTTACTTATTTTGACTTGGGAAAAAACCCTTTTAACTACAGCACTTGAATTTTGCAAATACATTCAATCCTGCACAAATTTGTTTAAAGTGGGGTAATGCTTCAGTGTCATCACCAATTTTTTTTTAAATACTGTTTTCCAGAACTCTTCTGGGCCACTGCCTTCATTTTCACTTTCAGTGTTGTGAAGTAGTCTCCAATCATAATCTAATGCCTACCAATTTTTTTTCTTCCACTAGATTTGGAAATCTAGCAGCTATTGGAGCGAGTGATGGATATTTATTGGTCTTCACGATTTGTGGGTCTAATATTTCAATTTTTTCCAAAATTGGGTCATCAAAAGAAAGTCTTTTAAAAATCTGTGTGACTCCCTCAATATAAAAGTTCAATATTTATAATTTAAATTGGTGCAAATCTTCTGCGCGTAAATTTAACCCCTGTAGGGATGCCGCAACGTTTGTACCCAAATAAAAGTTTTCTAGTTGGAGATTAGTGCCTTGGATTTTTTTATTCAATCTGTCAGCTTCCATGGCACTAGAAGATCCGTAATAGTTTTTATAACATGCGTGATCTTTAGGCGCGATTACTTGTTTTTGGGCTCTGGCACATACCAGTAATAATGACAGTATTTGTTTTTTACTCCCATATAAAGTTTTCTCCCATATAAAGTTCCCCGAATTGTTTTCCTATGATTGCTGCTGTCCCTGACATTGATCTGTAATTATTACCATAAGATCTTAATCCCCAAGCGCACTAAAAATACACGTCTACTGTAATGTTTGTGTTTTTGTATTTACGTTTTTTGACTATTGTAATTCAAAATTTTATCATACGTTCTTTCCGAATAACTGCATAGCCTTTATTTGGATGCAGCATGCATTTTCGCCTTTCAATTCATATTACTATAAGTAATATGAATTAAATAATACAATAAGGCATTTCTGTACATTTTAGTTTTTCCAAATCTATGTTTACTTTTGTGATGTCAGAGAATGACTAGCCTAGTTTTCTTTTTTATTTATTGCTATAACTTGGAGTTGTAGGTTTTATACATTTGATGTTAGACCTTCTTTGTTAACCATTTTATTCTTCTATGTTCTAGAACCAACATGATGAAATTCATAATTTCATCATGACGGGAAGCCGAGGCAGAAAGATTCAGTCTGCGTTTGGTCCTCGAGCCAGCAACAAGCTGGAAATTACTCTGAAATATTTGACGTGGTCACTAAGCCGGCGAGATCTAGCCCTGGTGTGATATTGAAGCCATCCATACTTGAAAAGCTACAACTACTACTGCAATTACCACTATTGAGAGCCCCTGGACGCTAACGGCCTTGAAAACTTACTGCTGCTACTACTGCGGCTGCTACAACTACTGCTACTCCTACTATTCCTACTTCGAACCTGGAGACTGACAGCGGGTGAGCCTCTACTCGCGAACACTCGCAAGATTGGCGTCTGCGAGCGAACCTGTCACTACGGCGAGCGGCTTCTGCCAGCTGCGAGCTTTGGACCCTTACCTCGGCTTCCCTAATTTAGTAAATTTCTATTCCCTTGTATTATTAAACCATCATTCATTCCCTTGCCATTTTTCTTTTAAACTTTACACAATACCTAATTTACATTTCCCTAGCCAGGAAAATGTAACGTTACACTACGAGAACCAATCCATTTTTCATTCGCCCGTCAGCAATGGCCGCTTCTTTCTCACGTATGGCAGCCCTTTCCATTGATTCTGCTGCGGGTTTCTCCCAATTATCAAAAACAAAATCTTGTAACCTAGTATAAATTAATGAATGATTTATTTACTTAAAAAATAAACTTAAAACTAAGTACATTGCCCCACAAAACTGCTTACGCAGTTTAACTGTGAGATCGCAGAGTCTCTTTTACAATAAACTTAATATCAAGTAGGTACATCTATAACCTATACACATTTCACATTCTTAATACCTACACTTACAGTTAAATGTATGTGTTATTGAATAAATAAATAAATGTTATCTAATAAATATTTTTTTAGTTTGTGTGAGAATTTTATTTTATTATCTTCTTGTCTGATGTCAGCAGGCAGAGTGTTCAATAAATAGGGATCGCGCTTTTTTAAAGTTCTGTCGCCATAGTAATTACTAACTCTGGGTACATCGTATTGACCTGCTGTCATCGAACTGGTAGTATACTTGTTAGAAACTAGTGAGTTACTATCTCGACTGCCATGGTTGTTAACTAATAATAGGTATTTATGTTTAAGGCTAACTGGTAAAATTTTACATATTTTGAATAACCTATTATAGTCTCCTTTGCAACTGTTTTTAGTTTTCTTGTTTACTAATCATTTTAAAATCTTATTTGAATCGATTTCTAGATTCTGTAAATTACTTTTGTTGTAACATCACTATTTAGTATGTTATTATTATACACATCACTATGCATTATCTGTCTTGTCTCTGGTTGTCTTCACTTGCCTAATGGCTGTCTGACTAAAAACCCCGTCTGTGATACTCCTACCATGTAACCTGTAATAAACCAAGTCTACCCAACGGTGTCTTGTCAAAGAACACACGTGAAAATGCCGAATCCTCCTGGCAGCGCACGCGGTGGCGACGAAGATGGCGCCGACACAACAGGTCTGCGCACGAGTCTGAAACAGCTCCACATCTCGTCGGATCCAGCCAACAATAATGCGGAGGCGTGGAAGAAATGGTGGCAACAATTGGATCTGTATTTGTTAGCCACAGGCCTGGACAAGTCAACCGAAAAACGTAAGATTGCAATTCTTTTGCATTTGATCGGAGAACGTGGTTTAAATATATTTAACACATTCAACCTAAAAATTGAAGCGTGCACGCTCAATGAAGTGAAGTCCAAATTCGACAATTTTTTCGAGCCGAGAAGAAACGTGACCATGTGCAGATACTTGTTCTTCATACGTAAGCAGGACAAATCCGAGAACATCCTTGATTTCCTCACGGATTTGGAAATAAAAAGCAATGAATGTGAGTTTGGCACGCTCAGGGAATCGCTCATCAAGGATATTTTCATTGCAAACCTCAACATGGATTTGTCGCATGTACGTCAGAGGTTATTGCAAGAACCTGATTTGACTTATCAGAGAATGCAAGAGCTGGCGATGACACTCATAGTCGCACAGCAAGATGCCGAGAAAATCGTCAAAGGAAGCGCCGTCGCCAGTGAAAATGTCATGCATCTCAGTCGAAGGAGCCGTGGTCGAGGTGAAGGCCGACAGCGAGCTTCCAGTCGCAAGTCAGCTTCGAGCAAACGCCAGTCAGCTTCGAGCAGTCGTGGTCCAGCTCCAAGCAGCGACCACACCAGCAACTCGAAGACATGCAGCCGCTGTGGACAGTCACATCGCTACAAGTGCCCAGCTAAAGGCATGCAATGCAGGTCATGTAAATCTTTTGGTCATTTTGCTAAATATTGCTTTAAAAATAAAAAAGTCAGTCAGTTGCAATCGTTTAATTCAGATAGTAGTCAAGAATATTTTGTTGGAATGTTGAACAGTCAATTAAAGTCAAGTCAAAAACATAAAAGACACAGTCAATCAAAGTCGAGTCAAAGTCATAACAGTCATTTACATAGCAGTCAGTCAAACAGACACACCACACAGGCACACATAGTAGGGGCATCACAGACGAGGCAGTCACCGTATCCCAATGATGAGAACAGTGACAAGTCTGAGAGATCTCGTGTAGACTCCATTAGTCAAAAGTCCCAAAGTCAACGTCCCTATTCACATCATCTCTGTGATGAAAATTGTGATATGTCTGAGAGGTGTGATAAAAAAAAACCACATCTCGGTGATGAAAGCAGTCACATGTCTGAGAGATTCATCCAATCCCAAAGTCAACGTCCCTATTCACATCATCTCTGTGATGAAAATTGTGATATGTCTGAGAGATGTGATAAAAATAATCAATATCTCGGTGATGAAAGCAGTCACAAGTCTGAGAGATTCATCCAATCCCAAAGTCAACGTCCCTATTCACATAATCTCTGTGATGAAAACGGTGATATGTCTGAGAGATGCGATAAAGAAAAACCACATCTCAGTGATGAGAGCAGTCACACGTCTGAGAGATTCACTCCCCAATCAAACAGTCAAAATAAAAAATATCCGAGTCTGCATTTACATCTCAAAGATGAAAATGGTCACAAGTCTGAGGGATCTCAAAACAAAATACAATATCATCATCACAGGGACGGGTATCAGTATTCACAGTCACATACAAACAGTCAGAATCAAAATAAAGTCAACACTTTGGAAAGTAGTCATTCTAAACAGTCTTGGGAAATTAACTTGTCAGTAGGTAATAAACAAATCAAATGCATCATAGACTCAGGTGCAGATGTCAACATTATGTCAAAACAGACATACAATAACATTAAACGTCAAAACAATCTGTCAAAAGTATTGCTTGTCAAATGCCAAATAAATGTCACAGGATTTGGTGGAAAAGCCATTCCAATTTTAGGCAAAGTCAACTTAAATTGTAATTTGAGTATAAACAACAATAATGTTGTTGAATCTATAATGTTTATAGTAGCAAACTTAGATTGTCCAAATGTTCTTGGTCTACCAACTTGTGAAAAGTTAGGTATAATAAAACGTGTATTTTCAGTAACAAAACAAAATTTTTGTAAACAAATTCTTACACAATATAATGATGTTTTTCAGGGTCTTGGGTGTCTACCTCCGGTCTGTCATCTTAAACTCAAGCCTGAAGCAGTACCATGCGTTGATCCGCCCAGGAAAGTACCATTCGCGTTACAAGGGAAATTACGTGAAGAGTTGGATCGCATGGAGAAGATGAATGTTATTGAGAAGGTCACAAAACCTACTGAGTGGGTTAATTCAGTCGTCGTAACTGTAAAAAGCACAGGTCAGTTAAGAATATGTCTAGATCCTAGGAATCTAAATAAAAATATCATGAGGGAATTCTATCCACTCAAGTCAATTGATGAAATTAGGTCACAGCTAGAAGGTGCTGTATGTTTTTCACATTTAGATGCTTTTTCTGGATTTTGGATGATACGTCTAGATGAATATAGTTCTGAATTGTGTACTTTTCAAACACCATTTGGCAGATATAAGTATTTAAGATTACCATATGGAATAAATGCTTCGTCAGAAATTTTTCAAAGAGTCATGATGAACTTATTTGGTGATATTGAAGGAGTTTTAATATTCATTGATGATATATTAGTCTATGGCCCAAATGAATCTGTTCATAATGAAAGATTACATAAAGTCATGCAGAGAGCACGTCAAGTCAATTTAAAATTTAATAAGTCAAAATGTAAATTTTTAGTCTCTGAAGTATGTTTCTTGGGTTATATCTTCAGTAAAGATGGTGCCAGGGCAGACAAAGAGAAAGTCAAAGCCATTGTCAATATGCCCACACCAAAAAATGTCAAAGAGTTACAGAGAATATTAGGTATGATCAATTATTTAGGACCTTTTATAAGTAACCTGTCAGAAAAAACTCAAATATTAAGACATCTTTTGAAAAAAGATTCAGTCTGGACTTGGGATGAGAATCATAGTCAAAGTCTTAATAAATTAAAAGATGAGATTACTAACTCACCAGTTTTAGCTCATTATAATCCCAAGATTCCATTAGTCTTGTCAGTCGATTCGTCAAAGTCAGCTTTAGGTGCAGTCATTTTACAAGCAAACAAACCTATAGCATATAGTTCAAAAACTTTAACAGAATCCCAGGAAAGATATGCTCAAATAGAAAAAGAGCTGCTAGCTATTCAATTTGGTTGTGAAAAATTCCACCAATATGTATATGGAAATAGAGTCACAGTGCACACTGATCATAAACCTTTAGTCTATTTATTTAAAAAACCTTTACATGATGTCCCCGCTAGATTACAGCGTATGATGTTAACTTTACAAAAATATGATTTGGAAGTTATGCATGTCCCAGGTAAAGAAATGTTTATATCAGACACTTTGTCAAGAGCAGCTTTAAAAGACCATTACACACCTGAAAATGAGTCAGAAATGTCATGTCATGTCAACATTATGTATGCTAATTTAGCAATCACAGAAGAATATAGCAAGAAGTTAACACAGGAAACCAAAACTGATGAATCCTTGCAATTATTGATCAAGTATTATTATGAAGGTTGGCCAAAGAATAAAAATAATGTCAGTCCACTGGTAAAACCATTTTGGAACATTCAAGGAGAAATCCATGTCATTAAAGATTTAGTATTCAAAGGTTCAAAATTAATAGTACCACAGTCTATGTATAGTGAAATGTTAGAAAAAATTCACAAAGGTCACCAAGGTATAAATAAATGCTTAACTTTAGCTAAAGAATCTTTGTATTGGCCAAATATGTCTAGTAGTATCAAGAATTTAGTAGAACAATGTTTTATATGTGCAAAGTTCAAGCCATGTAACCAAAAGGAACCACTACAAAACTTTGAAATATGTAAATATCCATGGCAACAAGTCGGTATTGATCTAATGCATTTTGATAATTTAGTTTATTTAATAGTCACAGATTATTACTCAAAATACATAGAGATTGCATTATTAAATAAAAACAGTACATCTCAAAATGTAATTACACATTTGAAATCAATTTTTGCACGTCATGGAATACCATTGTCATTGGTATCCGATGGTGGTCCTCCGTTCCAGTCAATAGAGTTTAAAAACTTTTTACAAGAATGGGACATAGAACATGTAGTTACTAGCCCATATCATTCACAGTCGAACGGACAGGCTGAATCTTCTGTCAAGATAATAAAGAATATGCTAAGGAAATGTAAAGAAAACAAAACAGATCCATATATAGCTTTATTACAGTACAGAAATACGTCAAAAAACAATTTAGCATCACCAGCACAATTGTTAATGTCTAGAAACTTAAGAGATAACATTCCAGTGTCATATAAAAAATTGAAACCAAAAGTTGTAACGTTTCAGGATTACAAAGAGTCAGTCAGGAAAAATAATAGTAACAAATCTAGGTATTATGATAGAAATACAAAGTCTTTGTCAATGTTACATTATAATGACCATGTCTATTTTAAAAGAAATCCCAAAAGCAACTGGGAGCAAGCTATTGTCAAACAAAGAATGATGAACAATAGGTCATATGTTGTTGAGGATGTCCATGGTGTTAGGTATAGGAGAAATAGAATACACTTAAGACATAAGTATTCTAATAACTTCACAAACCCTCCTATGCAATCCAACTCGTCACAGGGGAGAGAGGAAGGTGACAGACAGGAGTCTAGGCCTCAAGAATCCTCTTCTCAAAAATCCTCAGAAGTGACAACAAGGTCAGGTCGTATTGTAAGACCAACAAGAAGGTTAATTGAAGAAATTGATTAACTTAGAATTATGAATAAAGTTAAGGTCAAATGTTAGTCTTAGTATTATTATGAATATTGTCTAGTGTTACATGTTGTCATTTATAAGTTAAGTTGTTTAGCATAGTACTTCTTTATAATTGTTTGTCAGGGGTTAAAGTTAAACTCAACAAGGGGGATGTTGTAACATCACTATTTAGTATGTTATTATTATACACATCACTATGCATTATCTGTCTTGTCTCTGGTTGTCTTCACTTGCCTAATGGCTGTCTGACTAAAAACCCCGTCTGTGATACTCCTACCATGTAACCTGTAATAAACCAAGTCTACCCAACGGTGTCTTTAATTCAATAACCAACGAACACAACAACTTTTAAAGGTCAAGCCATAACAATCAAGAGAATAACCCAGTATTGAGTGAACTAAGGAGATGTATAAACATTTTAAGGTGCTGGAGGGAACTTTAAAGCTTAGGTGATAAAATTTACTTAGCAATATTCCAAGCTTACTACAAATTGAAACATGTGAAGACCATGTAAAGTTTTCATCAACTTTCATCCCAAGATAGGTGACATTTTCTACTTGTTCTATTGGTTTAAATTTACAGTTTGAATTATTATTATGCATACAATCATAGCTATGGGTAATAATGGAAGGGCATGTTTAGCCATATGCATATAAGGGGAATGTATCATCAACAGCTTAGTTTTATCATCATTAAGAACGATACCGTTGTCATGAGACCACTTTACCACTGCATCTACGTCCTGTTGTACCTACGAGCCGACAGGTGTCAGTGAGGTCGGTGCCGGCGCGCAGCGCACATAGGTCGTCCGCGAACATGTGCGCCGAGCAGTGGCGCAGTACGCCGCATAAGCTGTTCACGTGCAATAAGTAGCACACAGGCCCGCATCTGGACCCCTGCGGCACCCCGCACCCCACCTTCCTCTCGCCGCTGTACTCATCACCTACCTTTACTCGGTAGGAGCGTGATGTGAGATAGTCGCGGAACCATTTGTTCAGCGGCTTTCCCACTCCGCACTCCTCCATGGCGTTCAGCAAGGTCTCAGTTTCAAGGGTATCGAAGGCTTTTTTAGTCAAAAAATACCGCGACTTCAAACTTTTTCTCACTTAAATATGTATTAATTTCATCAGTATATCGTGTAAGAAGAGTATTTGTACTTTTACCTTTTTGGAAACCATGTTGACATTCATTTATTACATTATTTTCCTGCAGATAATTATTCAAACGGTTAATGATACATTTCTCAATAATCTTGTCTACACTGGATAAAATTGATATAGGCCTATAATTACTATAATTTTTATGTTCGCCCTTTTTATATATTGGTCGCACTATGGCTTCTTTTAACATACTAGGAAACACACACAAGTTGACTAGATTAGAGATCACAGGGCTAACTATATCTACCAACATTTTAAGATCGGACATTCGCACAAGATAACTACCCGGCGACTTATTTTTATCCATTTGAGTTATAATTTGTTTAACATAGTTACTATCTACGGGCCGCCACCTCATATTTCTGTCCGTCTGTCCAACGTAGCTGATTCTATCTAACAACTTAACACTACAGATATGTTTAATATTCTCAATTTCTTCAGCAAATGCACGAGCAAAATTATTACATATATTTTTCATTGGTTCGTTAATCCCCATATTCTTTACTAGCTTCTGCCTGCGACTTCGTTCGCGTGAAGTTTTGATATCGCAACGCATCGCCTGCTCAACGGAAGCTTTTTCCCGCTTTCAACATTTCTTATTGCTGCTCCGCTCCTATTGGTCATAGCGTGATGTTATATAGCCTATAGCCTTCCTCGATAAATGGACTATCCAACGCAAAAAGATTTTTTCAATTCGAGCCGGTAGTTCCTGAGATAAGCGCGTTCAACCAAACAAACAAACAAACAATCAAACAAACTCTTCTGCTTTATAATATTAGTATAGATACCAAAATTGATAAATCAAATAAATTAGAAGCACAAATTACAAAATAATTGGACAATAGACCAAATCGTCAATTTTTATAAAAAAAAAAAACTTTACAGATGTTTCTTAAAAACGGTTCAGTTTAGGGTATGGAGTTTGATAGTCAAATCAGTCAGAAATTATGCACACCAGAGGCGGCTCACCCTAAGGAGCGCTGGTGCAGTGAACCCCTCCCATAAATAACTAATATTACTATTTAAAATTGATTGTAAAAAACTACCGTAAATACCATTAACAAAATATACCTTTACACATTACCCATCCCATACCCGTCATCCCATTCAACATCATGTTTTCATACGTAACGCGCGAAACGGAGCGCTCACGATTGCGCTCCAGTGAAACAAGATTCAGTACATTGCCTAATACGAAATCCAACAGGAGTGAAAAAGAAATTCGCCACAGTGCTGCGCGTGAAGCAAAAGATTTAAAAATATAAAAAATACACTAGTGTCTACTTAGATGCATGCACGCGAATGTTATTCGGGTTTTTTTATTATTAATAATCATTTAATACATGTTGAAAGACTGTACGTCTTATCAGTTATTCTTATTACTAGTGAGTGTTAAAATGGACAATTATAATGTGGAGTTCATTAAAAACTGTGAAAAAACGTTACGAATTCGGCTTGAATTGAAGGCAAAGGGACCGCCACGGCCTGAACTTGACCTTACGCAAAAATGTAAGACAAAAACGAAAACGTAAACGCGTGTGTTTAAATCCGAACAATATGTGAAGACACCGTGGTTGTGTGGTTGTGATGTGAGTAAAAAAACTATTTTGTTTTCCGTGTCTTTTGTTTGAAGCGGGCACGGCCGGTGGAGGTGAGACTGCTTGGACTGAAACGGGCGTTGAAGACCTAGCTCATCTTTCAATGAAGATGAAAAAACATTCCCAATCTCGGTACCATTTGTTGAATGATCTGCAATTAGCGTTTATCGGACGACAAGACATTCGTAAATCACTAGATTCCGCGTAGGTACCGAAAGTCTATACGCGAGTTCAATGACCGTATTGACGAAAACAGGCATATTTTACGAAGGTTAATAGATTGCGTACCATTTTTTGGTGCATTTCAAATTGCTTTAAAGGGGCACGACGAGTCTTCGGAATCCCGGAATCTATAGAGGTTTGGTAGATTTTGTAGCCGAGATTGATTTGGCCATGAAGTAGCATTTAACCAGCAGCTCCGTTTTTAAAGGTACTTCAAAATCAATTCAAAACGACATTTTAGACGCGATTTACTAGGTTTGTATATGTGAAATACAACAACAAATTAAAAACTCAAACTTTGTTGCCATTCAGGCAGATGAGACTACCGATTGTTCTACAATTCAACAGCTAGTGTTCATTGTGAGGTATGTACATGATGGTAAAATTTATGAGATATTTTTAAAATATTTGCAACCTAAAGGGCACACGGCATACATATTAGCGGCAGAGATACTGAATGAGCTGGATTCGTTAAATATCGACAAAAATAAATTAATTGGACAATGTTACGACGGAGCTTCATTTATGAGTGGAAATTCAAATGGTGTGCAGAAAATTGTAAAAGATATATACCCACATGCATATTATGTGCACTGTTATGCACACCAACTCAATCTGATATTAGAAAGAGGAGCATCGATTAATAATAAGAAGTTTTTATTGCAACTTGCACGCGTTTCCGACGTTTTTACACGTTCGCCGAAACGATCGGAATTCCTAAAAGAAATCGTCAACCGTAGGATACCAGCCACTCCACAGACTAGATGGAATTATAATACACGGACAGTGATAGTTATTAACGATAACTGAGAGCCCCTGAAAGAGTGCATGCAAGCTATCATGGATTCGCCAAACAGTCATTCGAACACATTCAACCAAGCTCAATCGCTCCTTTCATATTTAAACTAGCTGTTGCCCGCGACGTCGTCTGCGTGAAGGCTCTACAGCACCAAAAATACCTAAGATGCCAGTGTCGCTATAGCATTATAAGTACTCGTAAACAACTTTTAAAATAGCATTAAAATTTAGGTTTATTTTGCAAGCGAAGCAAGTGACTAATGATAAGATGTGACTGAAGGAAATAGAGAAAATAATGCAGGAATACATTCCAGGACACAAAAGAGTAAAATTACGTACAAAGATATCATACCTTACAACACTTCCCTATAAACTACGTTGGTAGTTATGCTGCCAGGAGCCAAAATGTAAAGAGAGTCAGGACTGGTGACGCGGGAGCAAGCGACGTACAGTTGCCCGTGTGAGAAGCAACTCGTCCTGAGGTCGACACCCCTCAGCGTCTGCCCCTGCGACTTATTGATGGTCATCGCGAAGCAAACACTCACGGGGAACTGTACGCGCTTGAACTGGAACGGAAGTTATGAGGTATGAGGGGAATGCGAGGTATAAATGCTGCCTCGCCGACGCCACAACCCGTAAGAATTTCCGCCTCAATGGTATGTCTGTGGAGCGAGATGACTTTAAGGCGGGTCCCGTTACACAACTTCGGAGGAGATAGGTTCCGAAGAAGCATAATCGGGACACCGACCTTTAGCTTGATGGTATGTGCTGGAAATCCACTTGCTGACAGGGAGTTCAGAAATTCCACAGGATAATGTCATCTTGCTCGACAACAGTGTTGATCGAGGTGTAGACCACTCCATTCTCCTCAATTTCCGAGAGAATGCATTCGTTAATTGCTGCAGCCTGATCATTCTTGGGCATCAAAATGGCCCGCTCACAAACCCAAGAATTCTGCTGATGCGGTATACGACTGATGTCCCCGTACACACAGCGAATGAGGTCTTCTAAGCTGGATATCACTCGACCGAGAGACTCTGGAAGCACCCCATGTCCACTTGTCTCTTCTGGTAGAGTGCCTTCGCCAAGACTTAGAAGGACATCGGAGAATTCCTGAGCACGTGCATTGCCGCCGAGCCGAGCTCTTATATTAATGGTCAAGCGCAGCGTACGAACTCGTGACCACAACGAAGATTGTTTCAACGAAGCATTCACCTCGTCAGCCCTCGATCCCCGCGTCACCACGGGAAGCGTTTGCCGGAAATCGCCACTGAACAGAACTGTGACACCACCCATCAAATGTTCGTTCCTGCGGATGTCCTACAGGGTTCTGTCCACTGCCTCAAATGCCTTCCTATTGGCCATCGTACACTCATGCCATACGATCAGAGAGCAATCCTTGAGCACGTGTCCCTTATCGCTGTTACGTGACACACCACAAACAGGCGTTTCGGCGCTCTCTAAGGTCCATGTTCACCAAAAAGATGACGGTCTGATTATCTGAAAACAGCTGTTTAAAACACATTTTTGTATGGGAACATGTCACAGTCACAGCTGTTTTTGTATAATTAGACCGTTATCTTTTCGGTGAACATGGACCTAAATCGATGGGAATTTTAAACATGGCATGTGCTGTTTTGCCACTCGGAAGTACTTCGTAGTGTGGAAGCGATTCCCGACGACGCTACAGCAAAAGCATATTTGTCTTGCCTCCTAACCTCTGCAAGTATGCCAGTGGTAACAAATGTTTTTCCTGTTTCACCAGGAGCATCCAAGAAAAACATTTTACCCTGGTTTTGCCCAACGCTTTCAAGGACGGTGACATAAATTTGTTTTTGATCTGAAGAGAACAAAGCGACATGGTTATTTCGTATAAGTTTATAATTGGTATACGACATGAAAATATATTAATGACCAAGCAATAATCATACAGATAAATACCGAACAAAAGTATTAACAGTCAATGTTTATTTTGTACTAACAACATGAAATTGATGAAGAAATGAACATAACTTCTTTGAAATACTTAACACCGCATTTTTTAATTGTCCTCCTCAACTTTGCTCAAGATTTTGAGGGTTTTGTTGGAATTTGAATTTGTCAAAACGAACTGTAACCTCGTAAGGCCCAATGTACAATATATTGAACTAAGTAACATATTGCATTCCGGCCCAGACCTAAAAAGAAAATCTTCTCCTAAACGCCCAATGTACATCACATCACAATGTACATTTTGTTCAAATTCATGTATCTTTTAAATTTACGCGCCAACTGTTATTTGGAGTGAATGATATGTTTGGTTGTGTCTTTGGGAAGAATTTTGACAGGTGACATTTGGGAGAAATATTTATGCAATCTGTGTTATTCTGCCATTTTTGTCATCATGCCGACGATTCGGGAAACATGTGAGTAAAGATCTTAATTTATTAATGAAATCTTAGCATTTTATGATCATAAAATTAGTTAAATATGATGATAAATACGTATTTAATCTGGATTATTTTTTATTTTATGTAAAAAAAACACTTACTTGTATTTTTTACACTCCGTCGAAGATTTATGTTCAATGTATTGCACATTGGGCGTTTGTGTTTTGTAATAAGTACCTAAGGATTTTACTTATTTGTAGGTCTCGGGAGTGCTCAAATTGAAGAGTTACTTAACGATTCTGAAATTGAAGATTTCGTGCCTTCAGATGAAGATATTGGGGACCCAGAATATCGGCCCGAACCTTCAAGATCTTACCGATTGCTGGACCAGTCACAAGAAAGTAATGATAGTACAGAAGAAGATGGTGATGAAGTAGAACCTGTTAGACGTGAAAGGGGACGCGGAAGAGTACGTGGAAGGAGTCGAGCATCAAGAACAGCTGGGCGTGGCCGAGGTCGTGGAGCGAGAAGAGGTGTTGTAAGAAGGAACCAGGCAACAGACACAAATGAATCCGAAGCGTCAACCCAAACAGGTAATTGGAGCGAAGGGGATTTTATCCTGCATTTTCCGCCATTAGTGCAACCTTCCTATTTAGTAATTAGTACTGAAGGGTTTAGCAAAATAGACTACCTAAGGCAGTATATCGATGATGAACTTATCGCTCTCATAGTAAAAAATACCAATCAGACTTCTGTCGAGCGAACGGGACGTAATTTGAATTTAACTGCTGAAGAATTATACGTCTACTTGGGCATAACATTTTTGATGGCATCCATCAACTATGCAAATTTAAGGATGTACTGGGAAAAGAGATGGAGGGTAGCCATCATTGCTGATAATATGTCCCGTAATTGTTTTTTCATGTTATTTGATTGAAGTCTAGACTCTATTGTTTTTGTTTTTGATTGTTTATTTCTGTGTTTGCACGAATGTGTACTTTATTTTTTGTATTTTAAAGTTAATATTTTGACCTATGAACCTACGAATATGGTGAATAATTTCATGTTCCTGTTGATTGATCTCACTTTTATGTAAAAATTAATATTAAAACTAGTTTACGTAACGAATACTTCCAAAGTTTGTGTTAAAATTGTAATTTTTCTCTGTTTTAATAAAATGAACATTAATTAATATAACTTTTTTTTTATTAAACCCAAAAGATCACCTAAACGCCCTACGTGCATTTCAATGAACACGAGATATTAACTTATAACTGTCTGTAACGCAATCTTCACATGCCTGTACACAGAAAAAATAATAAAAAAAATCTTCATTGTGTTTTTCCTAAAAAAAAACTAGTTGACTATGCTTGGACCGGAAGCATGGTAGACGATATAGGTCATTGTATTGTACATTGGGCGTTCAGCTCATCTTGCGAATTTTAGCCTGGCCCTTACGAGGATACGATACAACTTTTATGAAGAAAATGCATATTACCATCCATGAATTTTAAGAATAACTAACTACTAATCTCGCCAAAATGATCAAATTTAAATTATTACCTAATTTCCAAAGAGTGTTAGTGTGAACTTGATTTGATTTTTATGAAATCTCATAGATGGCGCTGCTTCAAATTGTCTTTATACTACTAACATTAATTAAACTATGTTTCTCTGCCTAAGTTACTTAAATTGCGTAGTTTTATAGTGTAAAGCTAGATAATAGCATGGCTTAATCAAAAACAACATTTAAATATGCGTCGTTAGATTACACGCAGTCACAGGATGCGTAAGAAAAATAAAGATTCACTGCTCCTCCCCCGTAGGTGATAGCGTGATAATATGTAGCCTATATGTTGACCCGACCTCTTAGTAATATTCATGCAAAATTTGAAGTAAATCCGTGCAGTAATTTTTGAGTTTATCCCGGACATACATACAGACAAACAGACAAAAATTCTAAAAACTATATTTTTGACTTCGATATCGATTTTACATCACGACCCAAGTATTCTTTTAAAAAAACATTCAATGTACAGTTTTGACTTTCCTACGATTTTATTATATGTACTAGCTTCTGCCAGCGGCTTCGCCCGCGTGAAGTTTGATTATTGTCCCATGGAATCTTACTGCCGGGATAAAAAGTATCCTATGTTTTAATCCAGGTTATAAACTATCTGTGTGCAAAATTTCATCCAAATCCGTTCAGTAGTTGTCGCGTGAAAGCGCAACAAACAAACTTACATTCACATTTATTCTCCGAACTGCTAAGCTATCGGGAGTTACACGTGTTATTGTGAGTCAACTATAAAAGATAGACATATGCTGTCATGGGATATTTTTTATATAATTTTTTTTATGTGGAATATTTCCGTTATACATGATTTCTATGTAGCTTTAACCATTAAGGCTGCACACGCGACGGAAGCTAAAAAAACCAAGTAACTTCTCCCGTTTTTCCAACATTTCCTTTCACTGCTCTGCTCCTATTAATGGTAGCGTGAAGAAAAGTATACTATTACCTGCTCAGGAGTATGTAGAATAATTGTACCAAGTTTCGTTAAAATCCGTCGAGTAGTTTTTTTTTCTATAAATAACATACAGACAGACAGACAGACAGACAAAAATTTTACTGATTGCATTTTTGGCATCAGTATCGATCACTAATCACCCCCCGATAGTTATTTTGTAAATATATTTCATGTACAGAATTGACCTCTCTACAGATTTATTATAAGTATATATATATATACAAGGTGTCGCTTTGCATTCTGCTCAAATTCAAAGGTGTGCTACAGATCATCAAACTGAACAACTTTCTCCTTGGGACCACCATCGTAACCGCAAAAAAATAATCAACGGCCCCATACAAAATATCAATACCTACTCGACCAAATGTATGAGACAGCTGATTATTTTTTTACGATTACGATGGTGGTCCCATAGAGAAAGTAGTTCAGTTTGATGGTCTGTAGCACACCCTTGAATTTGCCCAGTATGCAAAGCGACACCTTGTATATAGATAGATATGTCACCGTAAAATTGTCAAAAACGTTATATTGTAATATCTCTAGCGATATTGTAAAGTCTCGAATTATTGTCAAATGAACATACTGCTTACAATAAAACGCATTATTTTTCGTGAAATGCATGCGATGGTAGTCAACTCACGCGGTGTGGAGTGAAGGAGGGGTCCCCCTTGCCCAGTGGTACCACTCTCATGAAAAGATACTGTACCATTCCTGAGAAATATCGATTAATATAACCTAACCTTAAAACACTTCATATTCCCCTAAAAAGCGTAGTCGACGGAGCCCTTCCGGAGGAGGAGGTATTTCTGAGTGCAGGGTTTAAAGGAACCTAACTAACCTAACGGGGGGGTGCCCCAAGTCCCGTTTATGGGGGCAAGAGATACTTCCGTATGTTCAGTTGACAATAATTCGAGACTTTACAATATCGCTAGAGAAATACACGTTATATTGTAATATAACGTATTTGACAATTTTACGGTGACATATATATATAGATAATGACGACTTCCTGTATTGGCTTGAGTTCTTCGCAACACTGATGCCTCATTGTGAAATGCTGGTTTAAATTTTTACAGACCCGATCTATTGACTCGATGAAAATTACTAACAAAGTCTGCAAATTTGAAAAAACTGTAAGCGAGTTGCGTAACGCAGCGCCGCCGCCTTCGCCCGCGAAAAAACGCCGGCCGAATAATGTCAGTCATTCGGCAATGCGTAAAGAAATATGTGACATAGTAAGAACGCAAAAGTGGCGTCAAAACTTTTTTTTACTGACAATTTTGAGAACTACAACCAAAACTTTCCGAAAGAAGAATTCAAAAAAGTGGTTAAGACATACGATTTTTTGGAAAACTCAAAACATAAAAACGAACTAGTGGTTATTTACAGCAGGGAAGATTTCCATAACGCAGATGGCGCGATAGCTTTACTGCAACACTTTATAGAGTTCAACCTAGAGTCAGTTTTTGCTGAAAGTATTAAACTATTAAAATTAATTTGTACAATACCGATGACCTCGGTCGAAAGTGAGCGCTGCTTTTCCACCTTAAATAAAGTGAAATCGTTTACGCGTAATAGCATGACACAGTACCGTTTAAATGCGTTGTGCATGATATAAATAGTTTTCCACCTTAAATAAAGTGAAAACGTTTACGCGTAATAGCATGACACAGTACCGTTTAAATGCGTAGTTCATGATATATCAATAGAAAAACGACTGATTAATCAGATATCTGATTTTCACAAAAAAGTAATAGATATTTTTGCACACCAAAAAGACAGACGTATGCATAATTATATGTATTTTTTTTTTTAATAAATTGTATTGCTAACGCTACGTATTTTAATTGTGTTATTTCAAGTGAACACCCATAGGATTTTGTTACGAGCCGCCTCTGATGAACACTACAAACCCTTAACGTATCTAGGTCGACTTAACCAGTAACCCTGTATAACTTTCACCATATGTATCTCTAAAATGTTCAAGGAAGCAGTTTAACAATGAATCCACTAGGTACAGAAAATTAAAATATTTTTCATTCAAGCAAATCGTGATAGCACCGAAGAAGCATAAGAAATGTTGATCAGTATCTTGAGCTGTCGTTTCCGGTAATGGGTCAGACGGACTCAACACAGGTTGGGAGGTAGCAAAACTCTGACTAAACTCCCTTCCCTTTCACCCTGATTTATGAAGCTGAGGCTGTCAATATTTTAGCTGCATTTCGTCTTCCGGAATTTTTCAAAATATTCTTAAAAAACGTCTCACACTCTAATGAAGTAAATGTTTTACCTGAGTGTTGAATAGCCTCAAAGAACAAGTTGTGACGTGGTGGGTGCAGATGATGAAATAATAAACGTTTCTTATGTGACTTGGTGGTTTATTATTGTAGAAATCGTATGATTAAAAATAAAAACCCGTGCGTCGGGTTTTTTTTTTAGAACTTCATTAAATAGAAACCAGCTGTGCTAGTTAGAGCAAACACTCAATACTCTGGTAGTAGGAAGAAACTTAGGAAGATGTATATCGTTACATAATTTTGGTAGGACTGATGATAAAAATGGCTGTGCAGTCAATGCGACAAGCCAATTTTAAATTCGAATTTTGAAAGGACTGTTACATTTCTTTCTTTGAGTACGTAAGCACTATGGAGGTTTTTTAGTCGTCGTGGAGGTTTTACGTCCACGAGACTGTAAATGAAACGACATCGTTACAAAGTTAATAACTCAACTGTAAGCTTTAAACAATTTTTTTTAGATACAGATTTTTTTTAAGCCACCTGCCCATGAACATTCCGTAAGGAATCGCCGAGTAAACATGACATCTATTAGTGCATAATAATTATTAAGTCCTCTTCCTTTTTCGGCCCCGCAAACTAAGGATAGCATATCTTTGAAGCTGTTCAGACAATCTTTCTGTTTTAAAGCATCATCAAAATTTTGAAGAGCCAAAATGTCATCGATTGGTTTGAACCTACTACTACTTATTACTTTTTCTTGTTGGGTCTTTCTAAGAAATTCGTCGATTTTTGTACGAAGTGTCGATAATTTGTTCAAAATGTTTTCGTGCAACTGTTCTATTTTTTCAAGACGTTCTTCCACAGTGAGCTTAGGTTTAGGTTTTTCTTTCAAATTGGGATCGATGAAAAACACAGTTTCTGATGTTGATCCTAGCTCTACGACATAAGGTGAATTCGACCAGACAACAGTTGGGTCTTGAGCTGGAGTAACTATCATATTTTCTTGTACAGGTCCTTGTCCAGGTTCTTCTGCTGGAGCTGCGCAAATTACGTGACTTGTTGCTGGTTCTTGCTCAAATTGTTCGGATCTCGGCTCAGGTGTATGGGATGACGGGTATGTGGACGGATAATGTGTAAAAGTAATTATTTTATTTGGTATTTACAGTCGTTTTTTACGGTAGTTTTTTTCCCTTAATGAAATTAAGGAGTATAATTTTATTATAATTATTTATGGGATAGATAACTGCACCAGCGCTTCAAAAAGCCCCACTTTACGGTACTTACTTATTTATTGTTCGCGCCAACACCAACGCGACGAGAATATCTCCTGCGCCGCCACTCGCGCACCCCGCGCCTGCCTCACTCCCCGCAACGCGTCTGCGTCGAGCGAGCCGCGCCCTCGCCCTCTTTGCTCCGCGACCGCCAACAAACAGCCACACACGCGCTTCGCGCTCTATACCGCGCGCCATAACGATCCGCGTTTATTGTATAGTTCATAAGTCTTGTATCAAACTTCATAATTGTAAAGTAATTATAAGTAACAATAGTATAAGTGTAAGTCGTGAATAACCCGCGCTTACATTTATATTTAAAAGAATAATTTATGACATGTATTCCTAAATGTTGTGTAATTTAAACGTTTTACCATATTTTTAGGGTCCAAATAATAAAAAGTCAATCCCTCTTTAAGATCATATTTTTTAATTCTCTAGTTATTCAGGTGGTTTTATCCCTGTTTGAATTAGTTTGAAGTTTAATTACATAGCAACTATTATAGATCTGTTGAAATATAAATCTAAATGCATCGTACAACTTTATGGGGCATGTAAATAACATTCATTAGTTAATGTAGTAGTTAAGGTAGTGAGTTAATATCATCAAGGACTTAGGCGTCACTTTCGACTCGAAACTCCTTTTTGACACACACATCGACAATATTATTAAGAAAGCTTCTAAAGCATTGGGTTTCGTCTTGAGAATATCCGCCGATTTTTTAAATATAAAAACGGTTAAAATTCTTTATTGTGCTTTTGTGCGCAGTCACCTCGAATATTGTTCACCAGTATGGAATCCTATTTACAGTACTTACATTAATCGCATTGAAAGTATTCAAAAGAAGTTTCTGAGGTACGTTCAATTTAGATCTAATATTTATTTACATAACTATCACAGTCGCTGCACAAAGTTCCATATTCTTCCACTAATTGAGCGGAGAAAAATTGCTGACATGGCATTCTTGTTTCGAAAACCGATTGTTCTGAATTGATCGGCAAAATTGGGTTACGTGTTCCATCCATTAGCTTTAGGAATCACCAACCTCTAAATGTTCCTTCGGTACGGTGTCTTTATAGACAAAATTCTTATAAGAGCTTGCAGATCATACAACTCAGTCTGTCAAAGTGTTGATGATCTTGATTTATTCTCAACCAGTGTCACTAAACTAAAAAAAACATTATGTAACCATTTCTTCAATATTCACTGACACTTCAAATGTTCTTTTTTAAATTCACTCCGAGTTCTTTTAATTTCTTTTATCTGTCTACTGTCTATTATTCTAACCTAATGTTGTCAGTGAGAACTTGTAATTGGCCTTCTTACTTTATTTTTCAACTACCTGTATCCTAGCTGTAAGTTCTCCTAAGATAATAAAATAAAATAAAATTATTAAAAAATAACTGATAATAGCTTATCACAAACCGCATGACTATCAAGCATATAAAGTCGCTGTGAGGATACATTCACACGCGAGGAGGTGGAAGCGAGAGCACAGGCGTCATCGTCGCGGCCCCGGCCGTCTCCATCTACAGCCACGGCTAACGGAGTGCGTTTCCATTCTACCGCGACCGATATCATATAATGATCAGATATTTTATGCTGAATTACCGCGGAGTTAATTTTTAAAGTAGGTTCTCTAATATAAATATGGTCAGTGCAAGATTCTACTAAGCATCAACAGAATTTCACTGTGTCACTGACTCTGGCAGAGCCACCATCAGGGATTTTCATTTTGAAAACACAAAAAAATTGTCGCTAATTAGTCGAAATTTGTCGCCAAATATCAGAATTTGTCGGTCACTGGTTCAAAAGATATAAGGGTTTATAGGTGGCCGATCTGGAGAGAGTCTCCCCAGCAGGGCCACATTTATATCTCAAAAACTAGGGCACCTAGCAAATATCTCTTTTCTCCCATAATTTGTCGCCAATTAGTCGGAATCAGTCGCCAAATATCAGAGTTTGTCGGTCACTGGTTCAAAAGATACAAGGGTTTATAGGTGGCCGATCTGGAGAGAGTCTCCCCAGCAGGGCCACATTTATATCTCAAAAACTAGGACACCTAGCGAAGATGTGTTTTCTCCCATATTTTGTCGCCAATTAGTCGCAATTTGTCGCAAAGTCACAGATTTAATCGGATCTTAGTTTAGGAGATATAATGAGTTCAATTAGTAAGGTATAGTCCAAGAGCTAGGTCGAAGAGTTCACGAAAAATACCAAGAAAAAAATATTTCTATTAATATGTGTAATATACTTCTAGTTTTATCGGTCTAAAGTCTTTAGAAATGTCCGAGAGAGATAAATTCTCAATTTAATTCATGTTTTTATGTTTTAAATTACTAGGTTAGAGTGGCTTAAACTTCTTTGAAAACATTAAACCTTGCTCTTGGTCTATTTGGTGAAAGATGTACAGTCGCATGCAACTGTTTTACCACTTTACAATGTTAAGCTCTAATTAACTTTAGAATAATAAATAAATGTCGTACCTTTAGTAAAATGTTTAAAATACTTAAACGTTGAAAAAGTATTGTCAATTGTAATCAAATTTTATTATATAAAAATGAATTTCCATAAAGTTCGTTTGATGTGTGTTGTGTTGGTGTGTATTTTGAGGTGATTGCGAGTGTTGTGTTGTGGGTATGGACGGGTTGAGTTTTTATTTTATCTTAATTGAGGTTAGAATAATATAAATAAATAAATATAAATATAAATAAATATCGCTGGACATTAACACACAGCGCCACCTAGTGCCACACTAAGCAAAGCTTGTGTCGTGGACACTAGATAGTTGATATACTACATATATACTTTTTGTTTGTAAATACATACTTATTATACGTATAAACATCCATGACTCGGAAACAAATGTCCATGCTCATCACACAAACATTTGCTCCTACCGGGATTCGAACCCAGGACCCTAAGAACGTAAGGCAGCGTCACTACCACTACGCCATTCGGGTCGTCAAATAAAACTTCTGTTGTCGAAATATAAAATGATTTATTACCTTAAAATTATTGTACTTTCAGAAAATGTTACAAATAGGTATTTGTAACATTTATAAGTAGGTACTTATTCAATATTATTAACAGATACAGTTTGTGACTTTGGATGTTAGGGGTAATCTCCGGTAAAACTGATCCGATTTTGAAATTTTTTTCACTTTTAGTCTAGGCTAATAACATTATGACCGATAATATTATGACGTTATGACCAATAGGAGCGGAGCCTCAATGAAAAATGTTGCAAAAACGGGGAAAATTATTTCTTTGGCTCTATATCTCTGTGACGCAGACGAAGTTGCGCGGGTCAGCTAGTTAGGTACCTATATATGGATTATATCTCTCAATAAAAATTTCAATGGGTGTTTCTTCATTGGACGACTCTGCTTGAAACCAATACCTATGCCGATCGATACCTTCCTATCTACTCGACGACACGTCACCGACAGCTACATTCTTCATTTCGCCACCGACACGACCGCGACCGACCCGATACGACGTCATTAGCTGTATCTACTACAAGTACCGTAGAAACTCAATGAAGTCCAATTACGTTGTTTTATATCCACATAATTACATGAAGTTACAGTCATCGTACCTACTATTATTGCTGTATTATTTAGGTAAATTTCTACCAACCCTGATTATTAATTATAATGATTTGCAGGTAACAATTAAATACTATAATTAACAATAATAACAAAAAATAATTTCTACTCTTTGCACTAACCATGCCAACAACATAAACAATATCAAATATATCAATAACAGTACGACATTTTACACATTTTTAGAAAATCCTTACAATTATACATTTATCGTGAAATTCTAATTACAATAGACATTTTAATCACAGTATAAATTTTAATCACAGTATACCTAAATTTTAATCACAGTACTTACTTATACCTAAATTTTAATCACAGTATAAATTTTAATCACAGTATACATTTTAATCACAGTATAAATTTTAATCACAATATATAAACACAGTACAAATTAAACCACAGAACTTTCATTATACCTACTTAATGTTAGCACTATTTGGTCCGTTGGTTAGACAACATATTTTTTTTACATTTTTGAACCTTAATTCTACCCCTTCCTGGGAATTAAGACATATTACGTATAAATACATATATCTTTTAATCATTATTATGTGTTTACTTACAACGTGTAAATAAGGTTATGCGGTATTATTTCTGTGGAAGGTAATGAAATTAAATCTTGTAAGTCGTCGTAGCATTCCCAAGTTTTTGTAGACTTTCGGTAGCACCAACTTCTGTAATGACCTATAGAACCAGGTATGTACTCAATCACCGCTAAAACAGTAAACTTTTGTTTTTTTACTGTAATATGCAATGGTATGTTAGTTATGTTAATTTTAGAAATACCAGTCATTTCAAGAAATAATATTGTCGTTAAATAGTAATGAAATCTCACTTGCTTTCCGCAATCAGAGCACATCCCTTTGTCTTTTTCAATTGTTAACTTTATTGATTTAGTTAATGCTGAAATACCATCTTTCTTTATTACATCGATATTAATCGGCAAATACTGACATTTCCTTAATAAATTACTCTGACTAGAGCAACGCTCGTTAGTACATTTCTTTTGGCGCATTGTGCTATAAAATAGGGGATAAAGAATGTGATCAATAATTTTAGACGTATTGCATTCGCAGTTAACAAGTTGGTGTATTGTGTCATCCTCTGTCCGAAAGTGCTTTAACAATAATTTAGTTCGGTTTCTATATAAGTCGGTTTTATCTCCACTGTTTTCAACTATTTGTTGAATAATTTGACAAATTTCAGCATCCTTATTCTCTAATATATATTTTTTAACATGGGGTCGATCAACATAAGCTATAGCCATACTTTGAAACATACTATCAAAGGCACAAGTATTAAAGGTGTCAACATTTTGTACATAAGAATTAGCTACAGAGCCATTTTTTAAAATATGGATTGATTTAGGTTTTTTTGATTTGGGTTTCATCTGTCCTCGCCAGTTTTCCATGGTAGATGGAACGTCCAAAAATACAGATTCTTGTTCAAAACTTTTGCGATCATCTGTTTCTAAAGTTATTATGTCTTTTTTGACAGGTGTGTTATCCATATTATGTTGTTTTAAATCGCTGATGGCTAATTTCAGGCAACCTGTTACTTGTGTTATGTGTTGGATTAAAAAATAATCAATTCTTAATCTTTCCCTATTAGAATCCATTAAAAGAGTTTTTATGTCTTTGAAATAACTCTCTACATTTGTACTTGATGGATTAGGTTTGGATAAATAAAAATATTCAGACATAACTTCACCCCACAAAGGTATTTTTTTTAAAATTCGATATAAATATGTTAAAAAAGTAGGGAAATAGTAAAGGTTTTCGGTATCAAAATTCGGTGTTATGTTTTCATTATATACTGTTTCTCGTCTCTGTACGTTTTTACAAAACCTTATCAAAGGGTTTTCATCGATATCGTCATATTCTTCTATGCATGCAGTAGTTAAATCCCCTTCAGACATTTCACTAGGCACTGTGTCTACAATCGTGATCATTGATTGTAATTTTAATAATGCATTACTGCACCTGGAGACTTTTTTTTGGTCTGTTACACCACAATATCTGTTGCAGGCGAGTGTTATAATATCATCCAAAATATTTTTTAATTGGCTATAACTTGTAGTTTGTCTAAGTAGTAAGACACATCTAACATATAAGTTTTTTACACGATTATCTACATGTTCAAAGCATGATTGTTTATATAAATTTTTAACAAAATGTGATTTATCGAGACGAATGTAACAAGGTATCCTAATATTGTTGTGATTATCGCCTTCTAATATGTTAAAGCAATTTTGTAAATAGATATTTGTAGAAATAAACCCTGTAAAGTTTGTTACAACAGCACCCAATATTGCAGCAGAATCATCAGAGACACATTCATTTGGTGCGGATTTACCACTCAACCACTGCTTTAAAAACATACTAATATTTTCTTGCGTATTAACTTCAGATAACATATGGCACAACGGAATACTGCTACCTTCTTCACGATAGCACATCAATACGTATAAAAATACGTGTTTTTTCTGCTTGTTAGCGTTTTTTTGTAAAAATATTGACTTCCGGTAATACATTTCTTTTGACAATAGAACCAGTCGCGTCTATTGACACTCTTATATATCTTTCTGATTTAGAAAATAAATTATAAAAAAAATTTTGTTCCCTTGACCAGTACAGAATAAAAAAAGGAAATAAGGAAATTTGTCGAATTGTTTCATTGTAAGGTGGTGTAAAAGCCATAGACCAAACTGATAATACAGGTGAAGAGTGAAGAAGGGGAGCTTGTTTCATCTTACTTCTTATTTGTTGTAGAGCTCCTAAATTTGGTATAATAGGGGGTTCTACATCATTTATATCCATGTATTGATTAGCTAGCAAATTTCTAGTTATTATTGGTTTGTTTTTTGCTAAAATTTCTTCTAATTGTTGCTTATGGTACTTTGTTACTCTAACTTTTACAGACTTGTTGTGTCTATAATTTTCGTCAATATTTGATATCGAACATTTCATTTCATAAAAATTTTCGGATGATATGCAGTTTTCTGAGTAATAAATATTTATTTTTGCTTTGCATAGTTTGCATTTGCCTTTGCAAAAAATGTGACCATTTGGTTGAACTGTGTTATTTTTAAATATCCAACTACATTCGTTCCTGCTCTGTTTCCAAATTTCTTGTCGAAGAATGGTAGTCCACTTTTGCTTTTGAAATCTTCTTGTGGACTTGTAGCGTGAATTGGGTATTTTAGGATCATTACGGTGATAGAAATATTTAATAGGCTCTATTTCTCGCCACTGATAAGCATCTATAAATATAGAAAATGTAATTCCACTATGATCTACTTGTTTTTCTAAATTATCATTTAGTACATAATTATCTTTGGAAGATGACGTTCTGGATGAAAATTCAGTCTCCGACAAGAGTTCCTGTTGTGTACCACTATACGAAATCGATCGTTTTTCTCTGTCTTCCTCTTCTTCAACATTTGAACCAAAAAAAAGTGCATAATTTCTCTTTAAGCTCATAAATATTGAATCCTTAGACATTTGTTTGTTAAATTTTTTAAACAGGAGATCATAAATTGCGTCATTTCTTTTTGGCTGTATTGGGTAAAGTACATCTTTATGTTCAAGATATACGGTTTTCTGGCTGTCTATGTTAACTTTTAATCGGCGACCGCGTCTTGACATTTTCTATGGTTTCTGAAAGTAAAAAAGGGACTAACTGAGTACCTACGTTATATGTGGGTGAACGATTAGGTACACCTCTGCCTAACCCTTCGGGAATTACAGGCGTGATGTTATGTTATGTACCTATGTTTATTTTACTACATAGGTACAAATCTATTGAATTTTAGTTATAATATACTAAATGGTTCGGCCTGAATGAAAATATCCTCGCGAGGATAAACAACATGTAACTGGAATAATGCACACCCTGCCTGATACACCCCAATTAGAAAATTAAGTTACAATCATAATTTATGCACTGAAACACCTAAGTATTGTTTTTATTTAAATTAGCTATCCTAATTGTAGCTAAATAATATATGGACATCGACGGCTTACTTTAGCAGGTAGCGCCTCGGTATTGGTATCTAAGGACGCACACACAAACACGCTAGTGACGTGAAAAATCAAGGTAACTTACATATTAATCTGCACTCATACGGTGTCCTCTTTTCAAAACACTCTCAAATTGTCCACTAACTTGTTCAATGCACTTAAACACCCGTATTCGTAATTGTTCTTTTAATTTTTCACACAAACAAACCTTCTCGCTGTACTTCCGGTGGATGACTAAAGAAAAAATCCTTTAGAGCAAGTTTGTTTGTTTACCTATTTTTTTTTAAGTAGCTACTTTGAGCGGCGGGCGCGAACGCCGACGCGCCGCACCCGTGACGTACAGCAGGTGACACCCTCGTTATATCTCGCTCGTTTCTCCGTTTTTGTATTTTCGGAATACCTAGAGATAACAACACTCGAGTTCGTAACTATTCATAATAAGTTCCACTTTAATTAAACTGGCTGACTTCAACTTACGTGACGGGCAACTCGTTCGAAGCAGCTCATCTGTACACGCGCATCTATCTCTTTCTTACTTACCGTAAATGAAACGGAGCGCAGCGATCTATCTGCCAGCGACTAAGTGGTAAGTGCACATTGTGTTAGATAAATAATTACATAATTATATGTATTGTAGATTTGTTTATAGGTAATGAATACAGCTTTCCTATGGTGGGTTGAAATTATAGAATAAGTTTACATTTATTTAATTCGAAACAAACATTCCTCCATAAGACGTCATAGATACTGTCTAGAAACTACATAAAGTATTTTGTACTCGCTTGTACCACTGTATGGGGAAATTGAATTCTTTAATATCTTTTTAATTACACACCGACTAAATCTGTAACTTTGCGACAAATTGCGACTAATTGGCGACAAAATATGGGAGAAAACACATCTTCGCTAGGTGTCCTAGTTTTTTGAGATATAAATGTGGCCCTGCTGGGGAGACTCTCTCCAGATCGGCCACCTATAAACCCTTGTATCTTTTGAACCAGTGACCGACAAACTCTGATATTTGGCGACTGATTCCGACTAATTGGCGACAAATTATGGGAGAAAAGAGATATTTGCTAGGTGCCCTAGTTTTTGAGATATAAATGTGGCCCTGCTGGGGAGACTCTCTCCAGATCGGCCACCTATAAACCCTTATATCTTTTTGTAATGTAGGTATCTCTGTATATTTTTATTATAATATGTTGTGGGTAGTGTGGTCGCTCAGTTGTATTATACGTTGCTAACCACCGGACGCTTGTGTTTCATTTATCTCCGAATATTACATTGGCTGACGAGACGGGATTTAACGCGTGTGGAACGGAGGACAATAGTTTTGGTTCGAAAAATACAACAACGGAACAGTCGGCCAGTCGTCATGTCGGTGGGAAAAGTGACCGAATTCGATGTCGCGAACGGGGCGTGGTCGTCCTACGTTGATCGACTAGAAATGTATTTCATTGTTAATAAAATCAGTGTGGAACTAAAATTACCAACATTAATTACGGCAATGGGTAATGAAGCATACGAGCTGCTGGTCAATCTCGCTAGCCCTAAGAAACCGTCGGAGTTGACGTACGCAGTTGCGGTCGACATGTTACGTAATCATCTGGAAACGACACCGTCCGCCCTCGCTGAACGATATCGGTTTCGGCAACGCAGACAGGTCAGCGGGGAAAATATTGCTAATTACGTCGCAGAACTCAAGAAGTTGGCTCGGAATTGTAAGTTCCAGGAGAATCTTAATGAAAACCTCCGCGACCAATTCGTCTGCGGGATAAAAAGCGACATCATCCGACAGAGGTTGTTCGCAGAGGACGATTCGCTGACCTACGCGGAGGCGGTGAAGTTAGCATCATCACTGGAGGCGGCGGAGCGCGATGCGGCCGCAGTGGAGGCTCGGGAGAGCGACGTGACAGCGGACGCGGGGCAAGCGCCCGTGCACTCGGTGCAGGCACGAGCGCACGGCAGCGGCGGTGGCGGAGGCGCCAGGGGGCGCGGGCCACGGGCAGCCCGGCGCGCAACAGGCGGGTCGCGGGCAGCGCCCGGCCCGCCACGCGGCGGCACCGGCAGGCCGGGCGGGCCTGACCGAGGGGAGCGACATTGCGCAGCTTGCGGAGCTACAAACCATGGATTCAACGAGTGTCGGTTCCGGGACTATGAGTGTAGTCGGTGCGGACGAATCGGGCATCTGCGTCGCGTATGTTCGAATAATGAGTCAGAAAATAACAATACGAGAAGCGGACGCGGCTATCCGGGGAGCTCGGGGCGAGGCTTTCATTACGGCGGAGTTGTGGAAGATCACCAACCAGAGGAGGAAGAACGGCAGCCGCAGGCGGATTTTCATCAGTTATGTCTGAATAACTATAGGGCGGTGAGTTTGCCAATTCTAATAGACAACCGCACAGTTTCTATGGAAGTAGATACAGGCACCGCTGTATCGTGCATTAGTAAAGAAACTTACGATAGGTATTTCAAACATATTAGAATTAAGGAAAGTGATATTGTGTTAAACTTTTACGATGGATCAAAAGTTACACCTATAGGTATTATAACGCCCAAAGTCGGGTATTGCGGCCGCACTAAGGAGTTAGAATTGTTTATTATAAATGGAGGTACGACCGCATTATTAGGAAGGCAGTGGCTCGCGGAACTTAATATAACTATACCAAACTTCACTAATTGTCATATAGTAGGCAGTGAAATTGATCAAATGTCGAGTGAAATAAATGGTTTAATTAACAGGTATAAGGAATTATTCAGCGGAGGTTTGGGCCGTTACACGGGCGGCAGGGCAACACTTCGGTTGCGGGAGGGGGCAACGCCGGTGTTTCACCGCGCGCGGCCGGTGCCGTTCGCGCTGCGCGAGCGCATCGACACCGAGCTCGATGCGATGCTACGCAACGGCGTCATCGAGCCCGTCGACTGCTCCGACTGGGCCTCCCCGCTGGTACCGGTAAATAAAGCTGATGGCTCTCTGAGAATTTGTGCAGACTTTAAAGCTACTGTGAACCCCGCCTTAGTCATTGATCGCTACCCGTTACCTAGAATAGATGACCTTATGGTTAACCTTACTGGCGCCCGTTATTTCTCTAAAATCGACCTTTCTCAGGCGTACAATCAAATAGAGCTGGATGAAACAAAAGAAATAACCGTAATTAACACACACAGGGGCTTATACAGGTATAATAGATTAGTATATGGGCTATCGTCAAGCCCGGGAATATTCCAAAGAATAATGTGTAATTTATTAAGAAACATCCCGAATGTGGAGGTGTTCCTTGATGACGTCATTATAGGGGGGAGAAATAGAAATGAACATATTACTGCTTTGGAGACTGTTTTCAAAAGGCTTCATGAACATGGCTTAAAATTAAAAAGCAACAAATGCGTATTTTTCGTAAATGAGGTGCGTTACTTAGGATATATTATTAGTAAAGACGGAATAAAAACAGACCCCTCCAAAATTGAAGCTATAAAGAAAATACAAAGTCCGACCAATGTTACAGAACTTAGATCTTTTTTAGGTATAATAAACTTTTACGGTAAATTTGTTAAAGATATGAGCTCCAAATTGGTATTATTGTATAATCTTTTAAAAAAGGGACAAAAATGGTATTGGTCATCACAATGTGAGAAAGTGTTTCTAGAAATAAAGGAAGTACTGTCTAGCACAGAAGTGTTAGCTCATTATGATCCTAAAAAGCCGTTAATAGTCACCTGCGACGCAAGCCCGTACGGAGTAGGTGCAGTATTGAGCCAGCCGGGGGCGGAGGGGCGCGGGGAGCGGCCCGTCGCGTACGCATCGCGATCTCTTACCGATGCGGAGAAAAACTATTCACAGATACATAAGGAAGCACTGGCTATCATATTCGCTGTCAACAAGTTTCATCAATATTTGTATGGGCGTCGGTTTATCCTGAGAACAGACCATAAACCTTTGGTATCGATTTTTGGACCCAACACAGGGATACCAACTATGATAGCTAGTCGCATGCAAAGATGGGCGAAAATACTATCTGCATATACGTTTGAAATAGAATACGTGCGCACAGATGAGAATTGTGCGGACGGATTTTCTCGGCTACCATTGTGTAATAAAGGAATAAATAAACAATGTACACCAGAACAAACTCACTTACATTTTGTGCAGGAAGCTCTCATGTTAGATTATCACGAAATTAAACGAGAAACAATACGCGATCCTTTTTTGCCAAAAATATTAAGTTTTGTGAGGGACGGCTGGCCACATCACTGCGATATTGCCAATTTGAAACCATACTTTAATAGAAAGAATGAATTGTACGAAGAGTTAGGGTGTGTTATGTGGGGACATAGGCTAGTGGTTCCTGAGAAATGCAGGGAAAAAGTATTAACGATGATTCATGAACCCCATATGGGTATTGTTAAGTCCAAAGCGTTGACTCGTAGTTATGTGTGGTGGCCTGGAGTAGATGAAGCGGTCGAGCAATTATGCCGCGCGTGCGCGGTGTGCGCGGCGCACGCGGACGCGCCCCCGCGGCAGGCACCGCGCATGTGGCCTTGGCCCCAAAGGCCTTGGACCAGGCTACATCTAGACTTTCTAGGTCCCATTGCGGGGTGTACATACTTGGTCGTGGTGGATGCCATGTCTAAGTGGTTAGAAATATTTAAGGAAAACAGTACTAACGCAACAGCACTCATAGACAAATTGAGCGAGCTGTTTAGTAAATGGGGGCTCCCTAAACAAATTGTCAGTGACAATGGACCCCAGTTCACATCCAAACAATTTGAGGAATTCACTAAGTTTAACGGTATAGAACACATTTTTAGTGCTCCATATCATCCAGCGTCAAACGGATTGGCAGAAAATGCGGTGCGAACGTTAAAACGTGTCATTAAAAAAGCGTTATCTGAAAAGGTTAATGTGGAACGGGCCCTATGGTCATTTTTAGCCTATCATAGAAATGTAGAACATTCCACTACAGGCGAAAGTCCCGCTATGCTAATGTTAGGGCGCCGCATTCGTACACGATTAGATATTATAAAACCAGACAGGGACGCGCAGGTGCGTCGTTCCCAGCAGCGGCAGCAAGCAGCGGCAGCAGGGCAAAGCAGAGCTGTTGATGAGGGCGAAGACGTGTGGTACCGACAGTATTTGAAAGGGGAGAAATGGGCCCCAGGACGTATTATTGACACATTAGGCTCAAGTAATTACAGAGTATTAGGTAAAGACGGTGAAATGGTTCATAGACACATTGATCAATTGCAGAAGCGCCCCAGTAGGAGTCGGGCATCACTTATTTCTGTACCTACGAATATTAGCGACCAGTCGCACACAAATTCTCAGAAAGTGGATAGTTATGTTAAGGAGGATACTCCTTTGGGGGGGCAGTCGGAGGAGCCGGTGGAGCTGGTGCCGCCTGACGATGTCGATGAGCATATGGGCCAGCCCAATCGGGGGGAAACTTCTACGTCAGCTTCGCCAGAAAGACTATTGGTCTCGCCGACCGTGTCACCGCCCAAAGCTCGACCCATAAGACAATGTAGGTTAAATAAGCGTAATTTATAAGATAGCTGTAATTAAATATTGTTTTATTTCGAAATGAAGGTGATGGGTAGGAATAGTTTAAATAAAAAAAAATGTATGTGTACTTATATAACAACTAGGCATTAATTAAGCGCAGAGGGATGTAATGTAGGTATCTCTGTATATTTTTATTATAATATGTTGTGGGTAGTGTGGTCGCTCAGTTGTATTATACGTTGCTAACCACCGGACGCTTGTGTTTCATTTATCTCCGAATATTACACTTTTGAACCAGTGACCGACAAATTATGATATTTGGCGACAAATTTCGACTAATTAGCGACAATTTTTTTGTGTTTTCAAAATGAAAATCCCTGATGGTGGCTCTGCCAGAGTCAGTGACACAATTTCACTACGTGTAATTTTATCGATACATTTTGTAAAACCGAACTCGGCCAGTGTTTTCATAGGTAATTACATTTTTTTCTTGTTTTTGCAGTAGGTTAAAATTCATATCGCCACACAATATAACCTTGGAGTTTTGCGGTAAGGTATTCAATAGATTCTTAAGTTCCTCAAAGAACAGTATGATTTTTCCTGTGTATTTATTCGGGGAGGTCTATACAGCGTGTAACGGGTTTATCTATCCTTAACCACTAAAGATAACAGCTGGTATAGAATCACAGTACGAAGTTTCAACTCAAAATAAGATACTCAAAAAATTGATACCAAAAGGAGATCACCCATATTGGGCTATTTTCAAAAAGTCGGCCGGCCGACCAACCAAAATAAACTTATTATTGCCTAGAAACGTGCACATAATACGCCGATGCAACGCTCCACTGTATTGCGTGCAGTCACGTGCTTCACATAAAAGTGATGTTGTGGTGTCCCATCTACAGTGTTGAGGATTGGAGTCATCATGGTTTTCCTTAATGGATATGGATACCCGCTGTCACCTGAAAATTATTATAATTTTTACAAGAAAACCACTAACACATGAACAGGATATAGGATTCATCAAAAAATATTGTAATACCTAATAAAAATACATGTTCCTTTTCTGAGATTTGTCTCAACTGGTGACTGAGTGGATGACTCTGCTCTACAGTTGAATCATGTGCGGAGCCTGGGTTGCTTTGGTCCACACATAAAATGTTTAAAACAGCATCGTAAATATGTAAATATAAATTCGTTATTATTACATTACAGACATTATAAAATGTATTAGCAATTTGGGCAGTAGGTAGACATTTCTACCAAATACTTACTATTATAACATTAAGGGAATGGAAGCCTTTTCTGTTATAATACCATTCCTCGTGTATGTGTGCCATCAATGCAGCCTAGAACGCCAGGAAATTGAAATTTCTTTTTTTTTTAGTTTTTAGTAACTAAATAATTCTGCTTAGGTACAGCAGACAATGCAAACAAAACAATCAGGGTAAGTATATTTCATTTCTCACTTAGCCTTTCAAATATTCCTTTCATCACATTGTGTAGGTCATTTAATATATTTGTGATATAATTTGTTCAATGCCTCTGTAACTAGATTAACTGCCCTTGATACAGTTACTTGTGAGACATTATGGAGGTAACTCTGTCCAATTGAATGTTGGTAGGATCCTGATGCATAAAATGCAAGTGCTATTAGAATCTGCAACAAAAAATATAACATTATTCAATATATTTCACTTCTCACTTAGCCTTTAAAATATTCCTTTCATCACATTGTGTAGGCCATTTAATATATTTGTGATATAATTTGTTCAATGCCTCTGTAACTTGATTAACTGCCCTTGTTAAAATGTTAGAATATCAGAGTTGGCTGTATGCCGAGTGTGTTGTGCCTAGCTGTCAAAATGATAAAAAAAGAAGAAGTAATAAAAAGTTGTCAATCCAGTAAATTGGTGTTTAGCATTTTTTTTCCACATTTAACTAAAAACAATAGGTGCAGTTGCCTTTGAGCTTATTAAAATAGTGGCGACCGAGTGACAAAAATGTCCGAACTTGAAAACAAGCGCAAGGAGCGCACGGTAATTAGACGGCTCTTCACTAAATCCGCTAACGAATTGGAACCAGTTGTCACCTGCAAAGACGCACGCCTAAATCTTGAATTAAATGTTCTGTATCAAAAGGTACGCGAGTTATACGAAAATCTTAGGCAGTTAGACAAGACAATAAAGCAGTCGTTGCTTGAAAACTTAGATGAGGAAGAACTTCAAAAAGAGTTTGAAATTCAGCTCGATTATAAAACAAAATGGCTGCGATAAGACGCCATGTACAACAAAATAAAAACTGAAACTAAAAATCCAACTACTTGTATGTAATCTCAAATTACCAAAGTTAAGTCTACAAATATTCGACGGGGACTTGAGAAATTGGCTGCTTTTTTTGCAGTCAATTCGAGAAAATAGATCGCGACACAGCTTTAGACAAAATTGATAAATATCAATATTTGCTTCAGTCAATGAAGGATAACACGGAAGTGAAAAATTTGGTAGAAAGTTTCCCGGCTACGCCCTACGAAAATTATATGAAAGAATTGAAACAGAGGTATGCCCGAGAGGATTTACTCATACAAATTTACATCCGTGAAATACTGGCCTTAGTCTTGTCAGAACAAAAAGATAGCGCCACCCAACTTTACGACATGTTAAATGCACAGTTGCGAGCCCTGGAGACCCTCAATGTGACTACAGAAAAATATGCTGCCTTTTTATTGCCAATGGTCGAATCGGCACTGCCGCGTGAACTGTTAAGAGTGTGGGAAAGACAAAAACAAACTTCTTAAGATGTTGCTGAAGAGTTGACAAACGTGTTGGACTTTCTCAGAAGAGAAGTTGAAGGTGAACCGCGGATTGAAATGATTAGAAAAACATTTAAGAAGACTGATATCAGCGGTCACACGGAAAAGGAAGAAAGTCAACCGTTTACAGCTGAGTGCCTTTTGACTAACGTGAAAGAGAAGAAACCATCATGCATTTGGTGCGACAAAGATTCACATGCTAACATAGAATGCTACAAGCTTCCAAACATGTCACAAGACCAAAGGAAAACACATCTAAAAAAGAAGAAAGCTTGTATGATCTGTTTACGACCAACTCACCACGCTAAAGTGTCGCCACAATGTGGTCTTCTGCAACAGCAACTCCAAGCCTGAAGATAATGCAAATGGCGCATCAATCAACCTAGATCAAGCTAACAGTATTCAGGACACTTCTCCAGCTTTGAGTGATCAGATGATTTCTACACCATCTCCAGAGCCATCCAGGCCAACTGCTTTGTCATCAGCCCAACCACCTACGGGAGGAAGTGGGAATACTCTGCTTCAAACAGCGGTGGTCAACATCCGTCATCGTAACAATACAGGAAAAGTTTTTAACCACTGCGTAAATTTTTTTTGGTAGCTCAGTGTTAGTAATAGAACACATTCCCATTTTTAGTTTTAATTTTTTTTTTTCAATTTTTTCCATCTTGTCCCATTTTAAAATAAGCATAACATGGACATAATTTAATTGTAATACTGTGAATGAAAACGCGCTGGCTGCTGACGTACGATGTATCCTAAGCCCATGAAAGTATGAAGGAAAAATTGGAATACGTTTACAAATAACATATCACAGCCTAAACTTAAAAAAGTAGCGCGAAACGGCGGTCAGTAACCGTCAGCGCGTAGGTAGGTAAGTTTACGTCGGCGCCGTCGCATCCAGCGAGCGCACCTACAAAACTCAGCTGATCTCAGGTTGCCGGTTGGGCGACCGGTCGACGCGTGAGTCGGTCGACCGGGCGCCCGACTGGCAAGCGACCATAAAATAAGTTTATAGGTAAATAAGTCTCGTAAGCGATAACTTTATTTTTTACTACTAACACATATCAAAATAAAAAATACGTGTCTATTAAAATACATTCAAGTTTATCATGTCAAAATTTGCGCACTGGTTAAAAACTTTTCCTGTATAATGAAGATACGCGCACTGTTTGAGAATGGAGCACAACGGTCATATATCCGTGAAGATGTTGCCCTCAAAATGGATATTCCAGCAGTGGGTAGGGAAACATTAGCTCATAGCTTATTTGGGGGTGTTGAAATTAGTTCTAAAGAGCACAAAATTTATAACATTCAAGTTGAAAGCTAAGATAGTTCCTTTCACTTTGAAATCACAGTTTTGGGCCAGCCATGTATTTGTAAAAATATTCCTCGCTATGCTGGTTGTAATAAGAACCTCACAGACAAATTGAGAAAGCATAATATAATTTTGCAAGACACCAATGATAATTTAAAAGACACCAACATAGGTATTTTAATAGGGGCTGACTTTTCAGGACTGTTGATGACAGTGTGGCAGTCGCTGGTAATGAAACCACATAAATTGGAATAAAAAAAATGGACTGTATTTAAAATTATGCACAAGGTACAATAATGGCTATGTGTTACACCGACAGGTTGCGAATGGTGACTGAGATAGATTTGTTCACCTGAACGGAACGAGTGAATTGTTATGTTTGCTTCATACATAAATTGGCAACGCCGACAAAAGAAACTTAAAGGCTAGCTTTGAAGACAAACAAAAAATTAACTTAATCTTAAATTTACTTATCATTAGACAAATGGGAACCTGAGTTCTTCTTACACGTTTATTATACGTTATAAACTTACTATTTACTATTAAGTATACAATACACAAAATGTTTTCTATTAAGGAACTTGTTGAATGCTTAAATACCTTTAAAATCGTTTGAATTGATACAGTCTTACTCGGAGATAATCTAACAAAGTTATTGTTACTTTAAATTAAATAAATTATAAGTTGGCAAACTACTTACAAATTTATGAACTACTTTACACTGAGAGAAGTGATTAAAACCTATTGTACACACATGTACATACTTGTCTCTCTTCTTAATTAGTATGCACTATGCATTCTATGCTATGTCTATGTCCATTACAAAATAGATGTTCACATATATTACATTTTACCTTCATAAAGTACAATTATGCATCTATTGGGCATGCCTTACATCATGTTTAAGTTCAACTATAAGTTGTAAATCTCTAAATTACTTGCTTTAGAGAACAGAAGCTTATACAATATATCTTACATGCTAAAATATAACTATGCATTTAGTCCAGTTAACAATAGTTTGCTATTATGATTCTCTATGAAATTATTATAAGTTGTTAGTTTTAAAGTAGGTAATCTATGAATGGGTACAAAAAAGAGATTTCCAGAATCATATAACTAAGTACATATCTATGCTTAATATTATAGATGAGATAAGTTTTAATAAACTATCAAACCAAAAGGAATAAATGAACAAGTCAACATGACAAGTTTCGTAGCCACACAATGGTAATTTAGTAGCAATAATTTTAATTTATTCATAGATAGGAAGTACACAAACTTTCATGACACTAGTACGCATGAGTTTACCATTTTTCGTTCTTACGGATAATGCCCTGACTTTGCCATCTGATCCGGGGAAAGTTTGTTCTACTCTGGCCACTGGCCATGTTAATGGAGGGGTGTTATCAAATCTCAGTAGCACTAAGACCCCTTTTTCAATATTTGGGACACTGCTATGCCACTTTGGCCTGTTTTGTAACTGAGTTAAATATTGTTTTGACCAAGTTTTCCAGAAGGATTGAGTCATGTGAGTACATTGCTGCCAGAATGACAAGCGGTTTATGGGCACATTTGTGACATCAGGTTCAGGGAATGATGTAATAGATGCACCTGTCAAAAAATGAGCAGGAGTTAAATAAAACATGTCGTTTGGGTCAATACTTGGCAAAGAAAGTAAAGGTCTGGAGTTTAAAAGCCCTTCTATTTGAATTATTATGGTATTCAACTCTTCATATGTTAGTACCTGTTGCCCTACAACTCTTTTTAAGTGATATTTTGCACTCTTAATCCCTGCTTCCCATAGGCCTCCAAATACTGGTGAATAAGATGGAATAAAACTGAATTCAATACCAAGATCTGAAGTAAAATTTATAATTTTGTCCTGATGTACCTGATTAAAATGTAATGAGTATAGCTCATGTAACTGATTATTGGCACCTTTGAAAGTAGAACCATTGTCACAATAAATAATAGAAGGCTTATTGCGACGAAAAATAAATCTTTTTAATGCCTGTAAGAAACATTCAGATGTTAGATTTGATACCAAATCAATATGAATGGCCTTTGTTGTGAAACAAATAAATAATAGTATGTATGCTTTTAAAATTTGTGGCTTTCTAACGCGGTGTAATTTTATTGAAAATGGTCCGCCATAATCGATTCCTACCTTTTCAAAAGGCCTGCTGGGGTTCACCCTGTCTGAAGGAAGAGATCCCATCATTTGCTCTGATGCCTTGGCTTTAAGTTTGAAACACACTAAACATTTGTGTATTACCCCTTTGACTTCCCTAAGTCCATTAATTAGGTAAAACCTTTGACTTAAACTAGCTAGGGTCAACTTTTTTCCGGCATGTAACAAACATTTGTGTTCATTACTAATTACTAAACGTGTAATAAATGATTTTTTGGGTAATATGATAGGATATTTCTGATCATATGGTATGTTAGCATTTTGTAACCTACCTCCTACTCTGAGGATACCTATTCCATCTAAAAATGGATTTAAGGATTTTAAATTGGATTTAATTGGTTTCTTCGACATGATACAAGTTATTTCTTCACTAAAATGTTGTTTTTGATCTTGTCTAATTATATTTTTGAGTGCAAAGTTAAGTTCTTTTATTTTCAGATGCCCATAGACCCTATCTTCTTTCTTTACTTTGCAATTATTAATAAACCTGTAAATATAGGCAATAATTCTTTTCAATTTGTTAACATCAGAATAATTTGAATATAAACTGAAATCTTTATTTGACTCAGAAGTAAGAGTAATATTACAAAGTTCAAGTTCAGGAATTTCCTTAATAATTTTGATATTTGTAGATTCATATGTGTAATTCTTACTATGTAACATTTTTGGCCCATGCCACCATAACTGGTTGTTTTTAAGTAAGTGAGGTTCTATACCCCTAGACAAACAGTCTGCAGGATTCTCATCGGTAGTGATAAATGACCATGAGGCATTTTGTGTAAGATCACGGATAGTTTTGACTCTGTTTGCAACATATACAGACAACTTTGTGGGCTCTGTGTTAAGCCAAGCAAGAACAATTTGAGAATCTACATATAAATGTACCTTAATGGTAAAATTGTTTTTAATAAGTTGATCATTCAACTTTTTTGACAGCTTTGCTAATATCAAAGCGCCATTTAATTCTAATCTTGGTGTTGTTAATGATTTTATGGGATTTACCCTTGATTTTGAGCATAACAACTCAACTTTTATTTGACCATCGCTGTTAATGGTCCTTAAATAAACACAACAACCATAAGCTTTCTGAGAGGCATCTGCAAACCCTATTAGTTCAATAGAGGTTGAGTTTTGTGTGTCAATATTTCTGTTTACTGGAATGTTACCTGTTTTTGATAAATTCTCAACAAAACTTCTAAATTTTTTATTTAAGTTATATGGCAATGGTGAATCCCATGAGATCTTCTCTAACCATGTTTGTTGCATGATTATTTTTGCAAGTACAACAATCGGACCTACTAGACCAAGTGGATCAAAGAGTTTGCCAATGAAACTTAATGTCTGACGTTTGGTGTAGACATCCAACAACTCGGTTTGTGGACATGAAATGTTCAATGTATCCGTTTGTGTGTTATATTTGATACCCAAAGTCTTCACATATTGATCATCACTTTTGTATAAATCAATTTCATTTGAAATCTGTAAAGCACAAGGAATGTCACTTATTATGCATCCACTATTTGAACTCCATTTATGAAGTTTAAACCCACCAAGTTTTAAAATGGCAATTAATTGGTTTTTCATATCAATTAATTTTTGTAAATCGTTATTACCAGTACAAATGTCATCTACATAACAGTGATTCAGTAATATATGTGCACCTTCAGGGTAAATGTGTGCAAACCTAAATGCTAACTCATTTAAACATCTTGTAGCTAAAAATGTTGAACATTTAAGACCATAGGTGACAGTTTGCAATTGAGCACACTGTATTTCCTTATCTGGTGCATCTCTCCACAATATATTTTGAAGAGCACAGTGTTTTGGGTTGAGAATAACTTCTCTAAACATTTTTTGAATGTCAGAAAATAATACATATTTATGTAATCTGAACAAAACTAATATATTAAATAACTCATTTTGGGTGTTGGGTCCATTGAGCAACATGTCATTTAAAGAAAAACCTATATTTGTAGGCATTGAGCCATCAAAAACGACTCTCAATTTTGTAGTTTTGCTATTTTCGTTTAATACTGGATGGTGTGGCAGAAAGTATACCTGACCAGCCTTTAAATCATAAGCTTGAATATCAATGTAGTTAGCATGACCCATTGAGATGTATGTGTCAATGAACTCTTTATAACCTCTGAAAAGTTCTGAATCTTTGTGAAGTCTTTTTTCTAAATTGTTAAAACGTTTTAAAGCTCTTATGAAAGATTCTCCCATGTTTAATTGATCTAAATTTTGTTTCAAGGGTAAGTCAACTTGAAATTTATTGTCTTTCAACATTACAGATTCAGAAAAGATTTTTTCAGCAAGAGCTTCTTCAGAAACAGACTCAGTGAAAACTTCTGTCACTTGTTCACACTTCCAAAACTGCTCTAAAATTTTTTCTATATTTTTAATGCTATCACATTCATTGTTATGTAAATTATGTGCGGTATACTTACTTACCGGAGTGCAAGCTCTCGTCTTCACCCTTCCAGCCACTATATACCCAAAGTGGGTATTGTGTAAATACAAACCTTTAGGGATAATAGGTAGTTGTTCACGCAATAAGATTTTAAAGAAAACGTCACAACCTAATAAAATGCTTATTTTTCCAGTTTTGTAAAATTCTGTGTCAGCTAACTTGACATACGAAGGTATTTTTAAATTATCTGTATCTATCTCACACTGAGGTAAATCACTAGTGATGTTTGGCACTACACAGCATGATATTTGAGTTTTGTAAGTGTTGAGAGTAGAAGTAATATTAAATGTAGCAGTGTAAGGAACAGTATTAGATTGACCACATATTCCTTTGATATAAGTAGAATTTTTGACTAACCTGCAATCTATTTTTTCTGTTAGGTCTGATAACACAAAGGAAACCTGACTACCTGAGTCACAAAGAGCCCTAACTTGAAATTTTTGACCAAATTTGTCAGATAAGTTTACCTTTATAGTAGGCAATAAAACATCATCACACTTATTCATAGATAATGACACTTGCTTTACCTCCTGTTCAGGCTTATTTTCATGCAGTAAACTATTATGCTTTTGTTTGCAAATTGAACACTTAAAAGTAAATTTACACTTTGACAGGTGCTTGTTTAAGCATAGAGTACACAACTCATTTGTCTTTACATAGTTGACACGATCAGATAGCGGGGTAAGTTTAAATTTTTCACATTTATATAGTTGGTGGTGATTAGACTTACAAAATTTGCATACTTGTGTCACTTTTTTATCCTCTGTTGTTGTGGCTACCAAACCTGTCTTGCGACCGCTGTTCACTGTACTATTTGAGGATACTTGGCTGTCTGCCACAGTTTCAAGTGCTGCTGCCCGCTGTTCTAAAAATTTAAGAAGTGAATTTAAGTCAGAATCAGCATCTGATTTCATTTCTAGATGAAAGCACCTTAATGTGTGCATGTCAAGCTTGCGTTGCAAAATGCATACAAGTATTGCATCCCAATGTTGAACGGGTATAGTCATATTTTTTAGGGCAGCTACATGCTGTCTGGTTTGAGAAATGATTTCTCTTAAAGCTAAAGCAGTGCATTTAGAAATTGGTTTTAGGTCTAACAGTGAATTCACATGATAATTTATGACCTTATTTTTGTTATCATAACGCTCGCTGAGCAACTGCAGTGCGATTGCATAATTATGAGCAGTAAGCGATAAATGTTTAATTAATTCGGCGGCTTCGCCAGATAAATAGGTTTTTAAATAATAAAATTTGTCACATTGTGACAGTTTAGCGTTTTTATCGATGACACTTTTAAATAGGCTAATGAAGTCGTGGAAATCACCTACCTCACCTCCAAACTTGGGAATACTTATTGGTGGTAAGCGTTTCATAGCGTCTCTGCCTTCCTCATCATGCTCTGCTCCGGGGTCCGGAGATTTACCTGGGCTAGATTTTACTTCGATGGCATCTTCGAATGCGGCTAAGGCATTTAGATAAATGGATTCATAATGACCAAAATCTTCATCGTTATTTTCATCTAGAACAGATATATCTATGTTAAATGAGCTGTATTCTGAAAAGGCAGTGATCAACCTGTCTTTTTTAATCATAAGCGCCTTTATAGAGGCGTTGTCGATGTCCTCGGACTCGGCAAACTTACATAGTGTGGTTATTGTCCCTTTTGTCTGGCCCCTGGCCAGTATTAGGCGTTTTAAATTGTTTGCCATGATGGCTAATGAGGTTATGTGAACCTAGACAATTAATAACTTTGCAATTAGCAATTTTACGCATATATAGATGCTAGTTAAATATACAGAATGCAATAATTGCACAATGTTGAAATAGTGAGACGTGTTTTACTAATACTAAAGCACTTTTTAATCACTTTTCACTTGATAGTTTGATAGAACACCACCAAAATGGCGGATGGCGTCGGACAATGGTGAAATTTGGCGGACAAGACAACGCCCGGCACCCGGCAGCTATGGAGCTTGCTGGAAGTTTCTGGAAGGAACTCGACGTCGCCCGGTCGCCGACCAACCTGCGGCCGAGTTGATCGCGCTTCTCGCTCGCACGCGTACGCGCCTCTCGCTCGTGCGCGTAGGCGCTTTCTCTTGCTCGCTGTGTCGCTGGATCGCTGCTGACTGCGTCCTCCTCACACGCCACGCGAAAGTTGAGACGTACGATGCGATGGATGGTAATTCGATCGAATTCGAAATCGAATGATGGCGTCTTGACGGCTTGACCACGCTGACGAAATTGAGCCACTCGAGACACAACTTAAAATGTTATTATGGATAACACTGTCGCGAACACTACTACGGCTGATGGACCATTTTTATGTGGCAGTCGCTGGTAATGAAACCACATAAATTGGAATAAAAAAAATGGACTGTATTTAAAATTATGCACAAGGTACAATAATGGCTATGTGTTACACCGACAGGTTGCGAATGGTGACTGAGATAGATTTGTTCACCTGAACGGAACGAGTGAATTGTTATGTTTGCTTCATACAGACAGGTATAGTTATAAAAATAGAAGACTGTCTTGTGGCCATAAAAACCAAGGTAGGGTGGATACTGCAAGGTAAATTTAATAAATCCATTCCTACACGACAAAATTTTAATCTTTTTTGTGCTTCGGAGTCTGTAACAAATTTCTGGTCCCTAGACACTTTGGGGATTAGAGATCCAGCAGAAACCGAGGCAGGCGTGCAGACAGAAGAAGATATGATGAGCTGGTACCAAGAAAACACTAAGGTAAACAAAGAAGGACGTTATGAGGTGTGCCGTCCATATAAGGTAGGTCATGATGATTTATTGAGTAATAAAGATCTTGCCACTAGGCGACTGGAGTCTGTGACTAAAAGGCTGATTTCTACCAGCGCCTATGATGATTATGATAAAGTTTTTAGAGCATGGCAAGATCTAAAGGTCATTGAACCTGTGCCTGATTCCGAGGAAGCTCACCGGCCTGCACACTACCTACCACATAGACCAGTCATCAAAGAGTCCAGTCGTACCACACGAATAAGACCAGTATTCGACGCGTCCGCCAAGGATAAACAAGGTAAATCATTAAACGCGTCATTAGAGAAAGGTGTTAATTTTCTAGGCAAGATACCAAAACTTTTAACAGGATTTTTCGCAAGGGACAGATAGGTGTGACTGCAGACATTGCAAAAGCCTTTTTGCAGATTTCAGTAGCACCCCAAGAAAGAGACATGTTGCGATTTCTTTGGTGGGAAAATGGCGAACTCAAATCTTTCAGACACTGCAGGTTAGTGTTCGGCTTAACATCAAGCCCATTTTTACTCTCAGCCACCATAATGAGTCATCTAAAGAACGTGACGGGAGATATGGAAGGTACGGCGCAGTTACTATCTCAATCATTCTACGTGGACAACTGCATCACGAGACTGAACACAGAAAAGGCAGTACACAAATTTGAGGAAGAAACCAAGGTAATTATGAGCCAAGCAAAATTTGATCTGAGACAGTGGGTAGTAGCACCTATTCAGGAGAAAAAACAAGAAGGAGTGATTCCTGTACTAGGGCTAGAATGGCACTTAGAAAATGATCAGATGGCATGTAACCTAAACTCTATCCCACTACAATGTGAGCTGGGCAAGGTAACAAAAAGAATTTTATTATCTTTAACACAAAAACTTTTTGACCCCATTGGTTTCACTTGCCCAGTAACGTTAGTTCCGAAGTTAATCTTACAAGAAGCCTGGCAACGCAAATTGACGTGGGATGAGGAGTTACCAGCAGACCTCATGGACAAGTTTCTAAACTGGTATGATTCAATATTCTGTTTAAGAGACTGTAAGGTACCTCGACGCTTGTCAGATTTTAATATAAATGAGTGCACACTGCAATTGCACATGCTGTGCGACGCAAGCAAGGACGGCTACGCTGCGTGTGTATTCCTGAGGGCTGAGAGAGACGGTGAGATTACGGTGAGGCTACTATTGGCTAAATCTAGAGTAGTACCACCCTCAAAAATTAGCATTCCACGTCTTGAGCTGCTGGCCGCCTTAATTGGGACTAGATTATTAGCTGAAGCCCGTAAAGACCTGAATATTTCTTGCCAAGAATACTGTTGGACAGACTCATCTGTCACATTATGTTGGATGATGGAGGATGAACATATTTGTAGGCAAACCGTGTGCGAGAAATTCGTGAAAAAACTAATGTCAACGATTGGTATCATATTCCAGGCATTTTGAATTGGGCTAATGTCGCTTCGAGAGGCTGTAATGCAGGACAACTGCTGACATCACGCTGGTGGGAAGGTCCATCCTGGCTACTGCTTCCTGCCGGAGAGTGGCCTCAATCACAGCTGATCGAGGATGAGACAGAAGTCGTACGTGAGCTTAAAAAGACTGCCTGTATAAATGTGTGTCACACAGAAGGTATGACAGATGAACTACTTTACTTTTCGCGATATTCGAAGATCATTCACACAGTCGCTTGGATACTACGGTTTATAAAAAAACTGTAAAAAGGATACAGAAAAAACGACAGGAGAATTGAGCTGTGCAGAATGCGGCAAGGCCGAAAAGTCAATAATATATCTTATACAAAGAGAAAGAAATATAGATATAGAGAAGAGAATCGGTAATCTAACACATTTTTACGACGAACAGGGGGTCTAAAAAAAGGCCACTTTAGCAGAATCATAATTTGAATCACGTTAAAATTTAAAATTCATAAAATGGACTTTATGCTTATGAGAATAAGGTCCATTTTACCAATTTAAATTTTTTAAGATGATTCAAATTATGATTCTTCTAAAGCGGCCATTTTAGGCCCGCTGTCTATCTTAAGAGTGAAAACAAGGTTGATACTTGCAGACGTTCCTGAGAGCACGAGATGTCCAGCTGTAATACCTGGAGCGAGCCCCATCGTGCGCAGAATGGTGGAGCAACGCCACGTGCAGTTGCAGCATGCTGGCACCAACATACTCATAGCTGACACACGCTGCAAGTTCTGGATTATCGGACTAAGACACCTAGTAAAGTCTGTATTAATCAGTCCCTCAAATATTTCAGATGGGAAATTTAAAGAAGATTCATGGGCATCTTCAATTTTGGGGTCGTTTGTCACTTCTTTGTGTATATCATCCAGACTTTTCTAAGTTTCTAATTCGTTATTCCCTTTAACGTTTTCGGATAAATCTTCAAAACATTCCGTTAAATTTTCTGTAGTTGGAGTGCAAAATTCGAACGATTTACTTATGTTGCCCGAACTGATTACTACAGAATGTGACTTAGGCGAAAAACACGCACATTGACCTCTTAGGTCACCGCTAAAGCAGCCAATATCTCTGTATTTTATAATGAACGATTCGTCACTTTGGTGGCTGGTGGCGATTTGGTGTAATTGCATTGTTCCCTTTAATACCGGTATTTTATCAGGTAAAACTTTTGACACATTTTCAACTGCGCAACTATCAATCAGAAATACTTTGGTCACTTTCAAACTTCGTGTTAATGTTGTAAGCATCTTTTGCGTCAACAACATCGTTACCAAGACACACTTTTCTATCAAGAGTTCGTTTGATGCTACCTCCTATTCCATCTGCCACGTTTTTGCCGTGGCCAGCCTCATAAAATGTCCAAGTAGTATATTGCAGCAGATACTTTTTTGTATAGTGAACCAGCAAATAAAAGTTTTTTTTCTGGCGATATTGAGATGAGGGTCCATCCGAGAAGAAGTGTATTATCGTTGTTTCAGGGGTTATCTGCTTCTGCGTGGGCGGAGCACCGCCGTGTCCTCGTAGCGGCGATCGGCGGCGGCGACCTCTCGCGTCCGGCCCTGGTTCAATCCATGGTCCGGAGCGAGACGGAATGGGAAGCCGTCACCTCCTTCTGCGAAGCAGTCATGCTGGCGAAGGAGGTGGCGGAACAAGAGAGGGAGAGAGCCTCTCTTCCCGGCCGCCGCGGGAGACGCACCGGGCGTCGGGGGCCACGTGGTGGCTACCGGCCATCGTAGATGCGGGCCTGTGGACGGTTAGCTATGGGCTAGCTAGCCGTCCGTCCGTCTAGTGACGACAGGCCGTGTCGACGGCGCGTTCGTGTTCCACGCGCGCCTCAAAGAGATGTCAGCAGAAGAGAGGGGCCCGCAAGGGCCGAAGCCTGCCGGGGTTGAGGGACTGTTCGAAAGAGATACCGCGGCCCCGGAACGTAAAGGGCGAGGAAGGAACATGGATGGGTTTTAGTCAGTAAGAGTCTGACACTCCCTCCCGCTCCGCCCAGAGTGGGAGAACTCATTTGATGATTTCCCATCCTAAAAAAAAAAAAAAAAGGGGTTATCTGCTTTATCATCGCAATAACAGGAGTCAGGTGTGCCCATATCGCTGCTGGTTGATATGACTTGTATTGTCTGACAATGTGCAAAAAGATTGAGTGCGATCTTTCCAAAATACCATTCCGGTATGCAGGCATATTTGAAGGTTTGATGCCCCGTAATGCATAGACTGAATCTCCTCAGCAAGTTTGGTTTTGGTAGTTTTAGAAGTCGCATACTATCACGGCTTCGTTTTCTTTTAGCTCATTTACTGCCTTTTTATATTGTTTTTGCTGATGTATCATGTTAAAGAAATGTTTTTTGAACATTAATAAGTCATTTTCAAATTCTTTTTTAGGTCATTGAGAGTTCCTTTTTTTGTCATCCTTACTGTTCTCTTTGTTGTTATTTCCTTCATCTCTTGGTCTTCCATTTTCTGGTACGTGTGATCTTGTCTTTCCCAACGTGACCATTCTACATTTTGCTTAAATTTCTCGGCACTGATTTCTTGGTAATGAACTTGTTTGTCCTTACATTTCAGACATTTATTCCACATGCAATCATAATCATTTATGTCACATGATACTTGATTTAAAGAATCTCGTATACTGCCAGTGACCAAACCATTTTTGACCATAGCCTTATGAAGAAATACAAAGTTGCTGTGCTTCACGCACAAGCATGTAGATCTTGATCTCTCTTTATATATTATATTCCTTATTTACGAGTACAATACATATATAAACAAAATAATTTTAGATAGGCATGTTTTAAATATACACTGAAATTAGCAAACATAATAATCTATTTTTATTTACGTTATTTACAACAAAAATAAACTATTATAGACCCAATTCATAATGATAAAAAAAAAACTATAACACAGTTATGAAAATATGAAAAATAAATGAATTAATTAAGTTATTATTAGGAGACAAACGAACTTACCTAGTGATGTTTGATTCCAATTATGCGAGGGTCTCGTCCGAAGACCATTTATTACTTGCAGCATTACGAGTTGTGATGCTGTCTCTGTCACACTTCAGATCTAAGTAAGTTATAAAAATACTAAACCCATCTCTCTCACTCTCATGCACCCGCGCACGCGGCTGGCGGCGGCTGACCGGGAACGAGCCTGCACTTGTTATTACTTTCAGAGAAAACCTGATACACAATGTCTCAGTAATTTGTATTTTACTATTCCACGACATCGGGTTAGCTATTGGGATGGGTGGAATCCTAATGGTCTTCGGACGAGACTCCCGCATAATTGGAATCAAACATCACTAGGTAAGTTCGTTTGACTCCTAATTATACTTCGGGTCTCGTCCGAAGACCATTTATTACTTGCAGATGTTTAGAGAAAGTAACGTCACATTCATGAGGAAAAGGAATACACAGACATTGTACATGATTTATGTTATGATAATTATATCATTTAACAGAAATAAATTAAATGGGTTCCAGTAAACATAATTCATAAATATGCATGTATCAAATAATCTTAAATACTGCGACCTGAATGGCGTAGTGGTAGTGAAGCTGCCTTACGTTCTTGGGATCCTGGGTTCGAATCCCGGTAGGAGCAAATGTTTGTGTGATGAGCATAGACATTAATTTGTTTCCGAGTTATGGATGTTTATATGTATAAAAAGTATGTATTTACAAAACAAAAAAGTATGTATGTAGTATATCAACTATCTGGTGTCCACGACACAAGCTTTGCTTACTGTGGCACTAGATGGCGCTGTTTGTTAATTTCCAGCGATATTTATTATTATTTTTTATAATCGTTATTTTTAGCAAGAGTAGGCCGAGGCCTCGTCATGATACATTTATCTCCGTCTTAACAGAATTGTTAATACAATAAGTGTACCTAATTAAGAACTGTACCTAACTAATCATCATCATCATCATCAGCCTATCAATGTTCCCACTGCTGGGACACAGGCCTCCTCTTTATGAGAGAGAATGGGCTATAATCTACCACGCGGGCCCAGTGCGGGTTGGTAGATGTCACATGTCTTCGAATTTTTTGGTTCTAGGACATGCTGGTTTCCTCACGATGTTTTCCTTCACCGTTTTGAGAGCAGCGGAGATGAAATAAATTACACAAAGTAATGCGCCTGTCTGGGTTCGAACCCACGACTTACTGTTCGTAAGTCGGGGCCGCCACCATTGGGCCACCGCTGCTCCAAATCCTAACTAATCAATGAGTTATAAATTATTAAATACGACTTCAGCAAAATCATTGTTAACTGAATTATGAATTTCCCTATTATAATATTTTACACAATTTTTTTCCCTATTAGAACACATTTGAGGTATTAGACCAACCTGCGGCCTTTCGAACCACTTCCAGGTTAACGCCCAGCCGATGAGCGGCTGATGTCGAAGCATGGCGGGTGCAGTGCGCTCCAAACACCGATATGTCGATACCACTATCTGCTAAGACTTTCTTCACCCAGTGGCTAAGAGTTTGTGAACAAACCTTTTTATGAGGTTTCCTCAGGCTTATTATGAACAGGTGATCGTCAGCATTGTCACGGCGCAGAGTTGATGTTTTTTGAATATACGCTTGCAATACTGACGCAGGACATATCGATGGATTTTCGCGTATGAAAGGTAGCCTGATTAGTGGTTAAAAGGCTCCAGGTCTCGATGTTTTGATAAGATCAGGTATTGTAATTATAATCATATCATTTGTCATACAAATATTTGTATGTTTTATTAGACTTAACGTTTGCATTCTCTGTGCAGAGGCTATTGCGAGTAAAGATATTGTTTTATATGATAAATTTTCAAGCGTAATATTAGGATAAAAAATTGACATATAACTTAACACAACATTAGGGTCCCAAGTGACAGCGTATTTAGGTTGTGGTGGTTTTAACCTATACACACCTCTTAAAAATCTATGAATGCTATCATCTAATGTTACTTTTGACCCTAAAATAGTAGATAAAGCAGAACGATGTGTATTTAAAGTACTATAACCAGCTCCTTCTTCGAATTTCATGGTTAAAAATGAAATCACTTGCGGACTTGAAGCATTGAAAACATCAAAGCTCTTATTTTCACAATAGGCCCACCATGATTTAAGGGATGAACTATATTGATTGCGAGTTTTTCTTGCAAAAGACGCCATGAAGATACTTAACGATGCCTCTGGAATACCTCGAGCTATCATCGCCTGCCTGATAATCTCGACGCCACCAGGACAAGGTCTGTGTGAAGCGGGTGACAAGTTCTGAAAGGTGAGTGTAACAAATATTTATCAGGTCCAAAGTATATTTTATTAGAGACTATAAGCTTAGTCCATAACGGTTACCAAGGCTGTGATCGCCAGAGAGGTACCTACTACTAAAATACCCTCCGCTTTATCTGTAATGATCTTTTGTAAAATTTTGGTTATCATACTAAAAGGGGGAAAAGCATAAAAATATGAATGTTCCCAGTTAAATGTAAATGCGTCTACTACTTCAGAATAAGGATCAAGTTTCCATGATGCATATCTTGAACATTAATTATAGTTTTGGGAGCTTGCAAAAAGATCAAAATCTGGTTTGCCAAGGCTATCGGTTATTTCAGTAAAAGCGTACTCCGCAAGTTCCCATTCTGTATCTATTATAACTTTTCGAGATTTTCGATCAGCAATGACATTGTCAGAAGATTTTAACTCACACCGTTGCCAAATACACACATCAAAAGTGTCTAGGGATCAACATATATTTTTGCAATAACTTTTCTCCTGATTGATATTAATTAAAATTTTCTTTAAGGATTCATCATATAAAGTGTTTTCGTTTGTCACAGTAACGATAAACCAAGTCACCTTTGCATTAATAAAGAAATTTGCCATTTTCCTATTAAAGGGATTTTTGACATTTGAACCACTAACATTAAAGTTCGAAAAAAAGACTGAAATAACAGTTTTCTTTAAAATTTTATTGGGTAACTTAAACAATTAATAATCCGTGTTTCTACCGCGAACACTAACAACACAAGAACATCGGTTTGGCATACTCAAAATGAGTTCATCCAAATCACGCTGTGGAATGTCCGCCCATGTTCGTTGCAACAACAAAAAAAGGTCTTCTTGCGACTGGATACCCTCCATATTCGGCAGAGCTCTTCTCTGTAGCATATCCCATGCATGCTCAATCGGGTTCAAGTCTGGCGACTGAGCAGGCCAGGGCAGGACATTGATGTTAGCTGCGGCGAGAGTCTGTCTTACAACTCTTGCGGTGTGCGGTCGTGCATTATCATGCATTAACTGAAATAAGGGACCGATTTGCACTTGTAGAGGAACGATGACGTCTGATACAATCGTCTCAGCATAAATTTAAGCGTTGAGGTTGCCTCTGATCCAAATCAGCTCAGTTCTTCCGCCGATCCAAATACCCGCCCATACCATGATGGTTCCACCACTATAAGGATGGACTTCCTGGCAGGATTTTAATCGCTGTTGGCGTCCAGGGGTTCTCCAGTGTCGTATACGTCTTGTATCCGGTCTCATACCAAAACGAGACTCATCAGAAAAGCACACGAAACGCCATTGTTCTTCTGCCCAATTTCTGTGTTCAAGAGCCCATTGATATCGAATCCTACGATTGTGCACACTTTTGATGTGTGTAGTACGGGCTAAATCACATATGGTATTTGTATGATTATTTGCTTAGTACCCACGGGTACACTTAACGCACTTCACGTGGAAACAAAGTATCGTATGTGCCTAGCTGCATAGGTAGGTACCTTCTTTCGTACATCTCATCGATTTTAAAGACTCTAGTGCAACAGCCGATTTCATTTTAATTTTAAATAATATTTTTGACATATTGAACACTAGAAATCTAAATGATCACGGATACAAAAAACCACTATGTGTTAATAATGCTGAACAAATAATGTCGTATTTAGTGAAAGCTAAAGAATATTTAATATCTTTAAGTGTCGATATCCGACGGAAAAAAACTATAAAAAGAAAAAACGAAACGAAAGTGGTTTACACTTCGGAAAATATTCCGTTGTGGAAGTGCCTAGCGAATACAGGTGTGATTGGACTTTTAGTTTGCATTGAAAGTGTGATATATTTATACAGGACCCTGGTCGAATCTGGTACCCTTTCTTTTCTTCCAAGTTATAAATTTAGCCAAGATCATGTAGAGCTATTTTTCGGCCATTTGCGAAGTCATGGCGGTCATAATAATAATCCTAATGCAGTGCAGCTAAAGTCCGCTTATAAGAAAATGCTAATGCATTTAGAGCTAAGTAATAAGTTTACCGGAAACGCTATTCCGTTGGAAAATATCCCAATTTTAAGTTGTAACAATACAATGTCATTTCTAAATGTAACTTAATAGGATATCGCGCAGAAAATGAAACAGATATTATTAACTCCAATCATAATTTAGAAGACACAGATAATCAAGAAAACTGTGACATATTATCGTTGGAGCTCAATGAATCCGAATGTAGATCCGAATATGTCGATCAAATCGTGGGATATATAGCTGGAAACGTGGTACGCCATTTAGTAAAAACTATGAAATGTGAAGCTTGTGTAAATAGTTTATTGGCTCAAGATAGGCATTTTTTCACAAACTTATTGATTTGCGAAACCTAGGGGGACTGTTTTATTCATCTTTAGATGTATATCTTGTTTGCAAAAAAACAGAAGTTGCAATAAGGCACTACCACATGTGTTCTAACAAGAATTTCGATACGTCTCAAATTTGCAGCAAGGTATTGTCATCATTTTTAGGTGTCGACATATTTGTATCAAAGTGTCACGATAATAATCATAGAGTTATTGTAGTAAAATCTATTACCGAACGGTATCTTAAAGTAAGATTGCATTACATTGATAAAAAAGACACGGAAAAAAATAAAAATGTATCGAAAAGACGATTATTTAACAAACTGATTTTATTTCAAGGAAATTAATAATTTAATTATTCAGTCCTTTCCGTTTTTTTTGTTACATCTCGAAATATAGACATTACGTCAAAAACTATGAACAGTTACATTCTCAAATTTTACAAGAACTTATTGTACTTACTTTTTGCTTACTTTTTTACTACTTTTTACTACTTACATTTTAATTTTTGCTTACTTTTTTACCATTGAATGTTTGACACAATATATAATGAATAAATAAATAAATGTTTTAATTACTTTCATTACTAAATGAATGCAGTGCCCTATCCAAAAACATTTACATTCAGGTGAATATGCTTAATTACACAATATTTTTAAAACAAGTTTTACAAAAAAGTTAAATCACAGTAACAAAAAATATTGGGCAGTTCGACTCCATTCATTCCTTGTCCAAGCGACGAGCCTCGGTCGTAAAATTTTATTGCTTTTTATTGGCACTTTGTAATTCTGACTTTAAAACCTACATGTAAGGTTGAATTTGTTTTGATATAGGTTGACCAGCGAGTATTAGTCGTAAAAGGTTATTACTTTTGTACGTAGCTTTGTGAATTCAACTTTAGGCATTGTACTTAAGGTTGAATTTACATGAATGTATATTTCTTTAAACTAGAAGTACGTCAAAGCATTCGGCGACAGTTTTTAGAGAATTTTTGCATGGGATTGTGTATCTAGTTCTTTATTAGTGATCGATGTTTTTACCTTATTAATTTGCTACGGCGATTAAAAAAATAAACATTTTTATTTAAAACAAAAAAATCAAGAAATGTTTTTTATTTTTTACTTTAGTCCTTAAAATAACCTAGCGACGGTGAAGTGCCAATACCTGACATTTTTCGAGAAATTCACTTTTTTATCGTTTTGAATTCAAAGGCGTTATTCGCATGTTTTAGTGAAATCTCCTATGTGTATTTTTGGTTGCAACAGCGTTCAATTTAAATGTTTAAATACCTCATAACTATATCAACGTGTCTGTTTTATGACATTACCTCCTAACTTTTTGAGGGTTTCTTTTTATTTACTAAACTTAGCAGCTATATTCGTTAAATTGTTTTTTGTAAGCAAAAAAATTGCTTTGTTACATTGTTTTTGTTTATTGTGTTTATTTTATTTTCTTTTATTCACAAATTAAAGGTTCTGATAAAAATATCGGTGTTTTCTTAATTCCATTACCTTCTAAATATCATTATCACATACAAAGAAAAAATACAAAGTTAATAAATAAAAATAAATATCGCTGGACATTAACACACAGCGCCACCTAGTGCCACACTAAGCAAAGCTTGTGTCGTGGACACTAGATAGTTGATATACTACATATATACTTTTTTGTTTCATGTCCGAAAACATGTCATAAAATTTCCAATCTCAATATAAAACTGAGGCACATATTAAATGTGACACCCACACTGTTCATCAGTAATGTTGTCAGTCCCAACAAATAGGGGGCGAGCCTATTACGATACACCAAACACAATTTCGGACTCCGTACAATATTTCGAAATTCCAACAAAACTTGGCCCGACCCGGGAATCGATCTCGAGACTCCCTGCTAGGCAGTTGCACTTGCAATCACTAGACTAACGATACAGTGCAATACTCACACATTTATGTTTCCTGGTTTTTTACGTATTCACCCCTTTTTTTTCGGATGGGAAATCATCAAATGACTTCTCCCAGTCTGGGCGGAGCGGGAGGGAGTGTCAGTTTTTTACTGACTAAAACCCATCCATGTTCCTTTCTCGCCCTTTACGTTCCAGGGCCACGGTATCTCTTTCGAACAGTCGCGCAACCCCGGACCTATTCACCCCTGGATCCCGATTATTTCCATTTTACGGTAGCTATCATTTTTGTTTGACTATATGAAATACTTGTCAAAGATAGGATATCTCCTATCTTTGACAGGTATTTATCGAAATATGATTTCAGCAATTGGGTAACTCGTACGTTGGAAACGATGAGAATCGAAGCTTTGGTCCAAATCTTATTCAGTTTTCCAGAAACGATTGAAAAAACTTCAGTGCTAGAAGAAGAAGAAAATAAAGAAGAAAGAAAGAAAAAATATTTATTCGTCGCAAAGTCATGACGTGCATACAATATTAATAAGGCAAACATAGAACGCATTAATACAAACACAAACATTTAAACTAAAACCAAAAACTAACACAACAACATTAGCATAATTGTAAGACAAAACGGACAAAAAATAAAAAATTGCACGCCGTGAGTGCGACAAATAGGTTAGGATGCTGTGCTATGGGGAACCCACAGAACAGCAGCGCTGGTTTTCAGTGGTCACCTGTGAATACGTACGGAAGCCAATACAGCGATATTTGATTAAATGAGTATGTAACTAAAATAAAACAGATAGGACTTAGAGTTTACCATAATTAGCATAAAAACACAAACATTTCAAATAAAAAATAAAAGTACAGTCGCCAGCACATCAAGTTACCCCACTTTGACCTTGAGCGCGTTATGAACACGAACAGCGAGAATTATAGTGGGAAAGAGATAAGCGTATTTATAGCTGTGTTTCGTGCTGCAGTGCGTGCGTGAGATTGTTTGCGTGTGCGTGTCGTAGTATGTTGAATATTTAAGATACTTTCTATGCGAAAAAAAATAAGTTTAGCAGGTTGCGTATTTGAATGAAATCAAAATAATGATAATAAAATGGCATGGTAATAAAATAATTTGGCCGGACGGGGCGTCTGCCCTATATCAAACATCTATGTAATATACGAAAAGGGATGATTCCTGAGTAAAAAATATGACTTTATTTAGTTCGTCAGATTAATTAGGTATTGAAAAATATTGGATACGTATTTTTTGTTTCATGAAATCAATAAAAAGTTACCTCACTTTTCGTTAAAAGTGCACCGAAATGTGACGTCAATCGAGTTTTCGACGCACTGTATCGTCATTTTTTTTTGTTTACATGAAAATACGTGTTCAATATTTTTTTGAAATCTAACTGTCGATCTAATCAGATCCTTTTGGTCATCAATCCTTTTCATCTTTACTAATGTTATAAAGCCGAAGAGTGTTTGGTTGAACGCACTAACCTAAGGAGTTCGAATGAAAAAAAAAAATTTGTGTCCATTTATCGAGGAAAGCATAACAACATAACATCACGCTTCGGCTAATATGAGCGGAGCAGCAAAGAAAAATGTAGCAAAAGCGGGAAAAAATATTCCTTACTGAGAAATTTCGTTGCGTGCGTTAACACGGTTTTAGATACGCTAAAATCATGTATTTCGGAATTATGCCCTATTTAAAGTTTAAAAAAAGTCTGTAAAAGCATATGTGTATTTTAAGGTTAACTCACTATAACCTTTTTCATGGAAATTAAATTGGTTTTAAAACAATGCATTATTTGCTTTTTTTGTTTTTTTTTGGAGTCGGTTTTATTTTTTGTAAAAAAGTTTTTATTTTTCACTTTTTAGTGGTTAATTTGTGCTTACCCCTTCACAGCGTAGAGGCGTGATGTTATATTATGAACTGGTGTAAACAATAGATAGACATGAGATTTCAGCAATCCCAGTCCATTTGCTATCATTTATTGAGGAGTTCCGTTGCCTATCTCCGAAGTTCTTCATCAGATCTTCACCAAATTGAAATGGGACCACTTTAAGAAAGTACTCTTCTAAAAACTACTCACATCAAGTGTGCCTATAAAATTTCAAGAGTTCTCTCAATTTCTCCAGGATCCCATGATCAGATCCCGACTTGATGATTATGGGACCACCTGGGAAGTATATCCTTTCAAAAAAAAAAGAATAATTCAAATAGCTCCAGGCATCTTCGAGTAATCAGGGAACATACATAAAAAATAAATAAAAAAAAAGGTTCCGACGAATTGAGAACCTCCTCCTTTTCGAAGTCGGATAATAATGTATAGGCATGTGTAAACAAGTATCCAAAGGTCGATGCGTCACAAAATGATCTTAACGTTAACGAAATGGCGAAATCGGAGCTAATGTTATTGATAACGCCTTCAAAACTTAAATAGGTAAAAAACTGTAAATTTACCAGAGGTGTGGACGACTCTTGAATACATCTATGCTAGTAAGGTTCCAGCTAGAAAGTCTACCCTACTAAAGCAACTAATATTAGCAAAACTAGAAGAAGGTTCAGTTACACGCGAGCATTCAAAGAAATTCATGGATGTATCCATGAATTTACAGTTTTTTACCCTTTTTAAGTCCTGAAGTATTGCGTTGATTAATTAAAAGATATGGGTATTGATATCAACAGTGATCTTTTGCCAATCATAATGGTTTATAGCCCTTCTTCGGAATTCGAAAATTTCAGTACTGCAATTGAATCTCAGGACTCGCTTCCAGATCCTGAAAAGCTAAAGATTAAAATTATAGAAGCGAGCGATGCACGCCGTCGTGACATCCCTAGTTCTAGCGTAAATAATGACGCTGAAGGAAGTTTCTACACTTTTTGCAAGATCTGTAAATAGAAAGGCCATGACACTTCCAAGGTCTAAAAATAAGAATACAAATAATAAGAAGCCTAATAAGAACGGCTATACCGAAAAGGACGGAAGAATCAAACCTCTTCAGTAGTTACTTCATAAATGACAAATGCTGGATACTTGACAGTAGTATGTCACATATGGCATTTTTGGATAAGCCTTTTATTGAGATGAAAAAAAGTCAAAACCCCTTAAACACGCTTCAAAGGACAAAACTGCAGAGATGAAAGGGTCAGGGCCTGCAGAATAGAAATTGAAGAAGGAAAAATTGGAATCACTAACGCACTTTATGTACCAAGCCTGTGTAACATGTTGCCGCACTACTCCAAATTACTAATCGGACAACACTATTCGACCGCTGCAATTGGCTGCGCTGCGATGACGTGACGGCCGGTGAGCCAATCAAAGGACAGCATCGCGAACAGCGTGAGAACCCCGTGCGCCATCACAACTTCATATCGATCGAAATCGCCATATTGACCATTGCACACAATCCTTGAAAAGTTTTAATTAATATGCTGAGTAATATTCTGTCGTCAGTCTTGGCCTTATTTACCGACCTCAGTCACCCCAAGTAGAAGACACGCGCAGCTACATATTTTGGAAATTTGACCCGGAAATTACGCATAAAAACCGGACGACTGTGAGACGATTCGGTACTACATAACCTAAATTGACGAAGACCCGAAGAACTACCTATATTCGCAAGGAAGTCTGTGGATTACAGTGCTTTGGTGAGGCGTGCCAACTAAAACCTCCTAACCCCTTCTTCTGCACCTGTGTAATACTGTTCTGTCCTTATTTCAGTGCTTTGCAGTTTCGCATGCCGTCGTGGGGTGATGCATACGCTTTAAGCTCGCCACAGATTTTGCATAGATTCGCTAAGTACACTGATTAAACTGTGAGTATTACCTTGCTAATATTGTTAAGATGGAATCAGATGCTAAAGTAGATTTAATGATGAAAGATTTGAAAAAGAAACGTGCGTCGATAAAATGTCGGCTTACTGATTTTAAAAAATATGTGAGTTTATTCATCGATCTTAGTTTGTCAGGAGGCTGACCACAACCTTTTACAAAACAATCTTATTTCAAGAGAGTTTTGTTTCAAGCTTATAATAACCTTACTCATATTCATACCATGACGTTCATTGTTCAATATTATTGTATTCCTGCTTAGGGCTGGGAAAGAACGAACTATTTGTGAGATTAATCTATGGCCTGCTAAAAAAAAAAAGAAACAACGCTATATGAACTGTATAGCGTTGTCCCTTTCACACGTCGGCGTCGGTCCGAAATCCAATTATGGGGTTTTTACAAATACAATATTAACTTTTTACTTAAAAAAAAAAACTTTATATTAGTATCTAATTATTACAAGTTATTATCAATAATTTTCATGAAATTAACACAAATATTAAAAGATTTTACTTTAAAAAATGAGAAAAACAATTGTAAAAATTCAAAATATGCTGCGGCTACGTTCACATAATAGGAATCGGAACAAACTGTGTTCTTATCAGCTGTTTAACGTAAACAGCAAAAGTCAAAACTTCAAAAGTGTTTTATGTGGTTTTCTAAGTGGTTGGAGTTATTTTATCATAATTGCTTATGAATATGATCCAAATCATCCGTTTTTGTCGCGCGAGTAATAGACAGGTTGTAAACAAACACATCACGAAGCCGTCAACCAAGCATTCTGTACAACAAACTAAGTACCTTTTCTTTTTTTTTTCGGATGGGAAATCATTAAATAACTTCTCGCACTCTGGGCGGAGCGGGAGGGAGTGTCAGACTTTTACTGACTAAAACCCATCCATGTTCCTTCCTCGCCCTTTATGTTCCGGGGCCTGTGTGTGCCAGTATTATGTAGCCAGTTGGTTCAAGGAACAAACATGGAATCAAGGTAAGGTTAAACACTAATTCAATATATTATAAGTTTTAAACAAGGAGACATTTTTCTGTATCGTTTTACGAAGATAATTTGAAACAATATCTATGTAGTATGTGGTCAGTCGGTGTTCAGTGTTTTGTTATAATATTTGCAGCCGAAGAGTTAATCGGGTTTCCTGGCGGCAGCTAGAACTCCTCTGGGAATTTTTAAACGCCAATAAATCCATCGCGACTGCCCACAATCGTTCTCTGCAAGCTAAGGAGTACTCCCGAAGAAAGTGGATGGAAATAACGGAAATTTTGAACGCGTAAGGTGATGGTACTCATAAAGATTGGGCAGGCTGGACTAAAGTAACTACTTGTGACTTTTTATTTTGTCAATATGAATTATAGGTATGTTTAATTTATTGATATTAATTTAAGCAATATTTTAAGAAGAATATTTTAGAAGTGAAGGTCATATTCATTCCAAAGCCGGGTAAGAGTTATGGTACTCTCCGCGAGACTGCCAGCAACATTGGGGCGCTGCTGGCCTTCCTTGGGGAGTTGGGATGGATCGAGTGAAGTTCCCACCCGTACGCAAAATACGCGCCGTGACGTGGAATTGCGGACACCAGCCCGTTATACAATACTATACAATACAAGCAATATTTTTTTCAGTACTGGGTAGATTACAAGGGCAAGATAAAAAAACGGGTTGCTGTCTTGCGGGCTTCTCATATGCAAACTGGGGGAGGGCCTTCTACTGAGAAACCCTTGTCAGATATAGAACAAAAATTTCTTCAAATCCTGGGAGAAGATATTGGCCAGGGTTTACCAGGCGTTCAGGTGGAACTAGTAAGAAAACATACCGTAATTAAGCATAATTAATTGTTATTTATAATATTAAGCACATAACTCATTATGTTCGCTCTTTGTAGCCTCCAGAGATTGGCACTGCTTCGGCAGATGTAGATGTGCATGAATCCCCTGCTTCCGAATCCATTTTAAACAACATTAATTTGTACTATGATCCTTCAGTCCTTGTCCCTATCCAAGACCCACCTTTACAACCTAGCACAGAGCTACTGCCTCAAAATCCTCCTCTGGAACCCCTAGTCCAAGAAACACCAGCCCACTCCCCCAGAACTCCTACTACCCCGCGACATGCCACTACATCTGCGGCCCGCTCTCCGCGACACCGGCGTCGGAGGCGCGAACCACCTATGTCGCAGGAGGCTGCAAGACGTGCGCTCGTGAGGTCTACTCAAATGCATGCTGAGGCTGCTGTGAGGAGTGCCGAAGCATTGGAGAAGATTGAAAGGTACAAAGTTTAAATTATGTTCAGACTATAAATCTCCGCTCAGCATTCCAACCATGTCAGACAATTTTTTAAATTAATAATAATAATATCCTTGGACATTTTCACACAGCGCCATCTAGTCCCAAGCTAAGCAACTTAATGCTTGTGTTATGGTAACTAGATAACTGATAAACTACTTATATACATTTTTTTTTTGTAAATACATACATATTTTACATAGAAAAACACCCAGACCCGAAACAAATACATGTAGGTCCTACAAATATTTGTTCCGTGCGGGAATCGAACCCGCGACATGCTGCGCAGCAGTCAGTCGCTCAACCACTGCGCCAACCGTGTTGTTAATAGAATTAATCTTTGGTTTTTCTTTTATGAAATAAGTTTGTCTTTTAATAAGGCATTAAAAAAAATCAATATTAATTAAGTTTTATTAAATCACATTATTAAAAACATTGCAGTTAAAAAACTTTTTTGCAAAAAATAAAACCGACTTCACACAAAAAAGTGAAAAATAACTTTAGCTTCTGAAGTCGGTGACCTTTGTTAGATTGATTTAATTTTTTTGTCACCGACTTCAGAAGCTAAAGTTATTTTTCACTTTTTTGTGTGAAGTCGGTTTTATTTTTTGCAAAAAAGTTTTTATTTTTCTTTTTTTAGTGGTTCACAATATGTGCATACCCTTTCACAGCGTACCAGCGTGATTTTTTGTTATGAACTGGTGTAAACAATAGACAGACATGAGATTTCATCAATTCCAGTAAGAGACACACATTTGCTACATTTAATGAGGAGTTCCGTTGCCTTTCTCCGAAGTTCTTCATCAGATCTTTACCAAATTTAAATGGGATCACTCCGAGAAACTACTCTTTCAAAAACTACCCAAATCGCTTCTGGTGTGCCTATAAAATTTGAAGAGTTCTCTCTATTTCTCCAGGATCCCATTATCAGGATCCTGACTTGATGATTATGGGACCTTCTGGGAAGTATACCCTTTCAAACAATTAAGAAACAAATTCGGTTCAGTCATCTGCGAGTAATCGGGGAACATTGAATTGAGAACCTCCTCCTTTTTGAAGTCGGTTAATAACGACGTTATGGTACGTGACTCAATATCCGGATAGCCTTTAAAAGATTTGGCCGAGAATCGGTAATTTGCTTCTAAGAATTGAAGAGTTCCGTTCCTTTGTCATGGATCCCATAATCAGAACCTAACCAAATTCTCATCAAACTACCCTTGAAGTGCCCTTGCCAATAAAATAAAAAAACTTATCCCCAATAAATGGAATTAATACACCTAACTGTCGAAATCTGGGAATATTGTACACATCTGCGTACCCCCTCAGAGCATACAGGCGTGATGTTACGTCATGATGTTGTATAAACAATAAACATTCAAGCGATTGCAGCAGTTACTGCAGATTTGCCGTGTATATTTGAAGAGTTCCATTGTATATCTCCGAAGATCCGGATCAGATCTTCAGCAAATTAAAATAAAACCACACGGGAAGCACCAGCTTTCAAATTAAAAAAGAATCATCAAAATCGGTTCACCCAGTCGAAAGTACTGAGGTAACAAACACTGTCGAAATCTGGGTGTATTGTACACATCTGCGTACCCCCTCAGAGCATACAGGCGTGATATTACGTCATGATGTACTATAAACAATAAACCTACAAGCGATAATAGCAATCACTGCAGATTTACCGTACATTTTTGAAGAGTTCCATTGTATATCTCCGAAGACCAGCATCAGATCTTCAGCAAATTAAAATGGGACCACATGGGAAGCACCAGCTTTCAAATAAAAAAAGAATCATCAAAATCGGTTCACGCAGTCGAAAGTTATGAGGTAACAAACACAAAAAAAAAAAAAAAACATACAGACGAATTGATAACCTCCTCTTTTTGGAAGTCGGTTGAAAAAAACATTAATATATAAAATAAAATAGCACTTCTATATTGTTTCAGGATCTTAAATGCCGCCTTTCCCACAGCCGCTGAACCAGTGCTTCACGAGTAGCCAAACCCTGTTGCAGCGCGATATTATTGCTCCGTGGCTGTTCACTCACATGGTTTTGTGGTTGTAATTGGGCTTCACGAATCACATCTTCATTGTTTAGTTGTTGCACAGATAAGTTGGCCCTATTGCAAATGTTGTGTAATATAACACAAGCATTTATAATAGAGCCAGCTACTTCTGGTGAGTAGTGCAAGACTCTGTGAACAAGTAAGCAACGAAAACGTGCTTTGAGAAGCCCAATAGTGCGCTCTATAATGTTCCTTGCATGAACATGTAAGTCAGTGTAGTGTGCTTCTGGTGAGTCAGGTGCTGCATCAAGTATTGGCGTCATCATGCTCTTTCTTAAAGGGTATCCGGAATCTCCTAAAACAAAGTTAATTAAAATTATTATTGTCTAGTTACAAGTTGAATTTAAATACAAAATCTTTTTTTTAACAAGGATGATGAGTGTGTAATACATACCAAGAAACCAAGTATCTTCTGTGTTGCTAAGATCTTCCAAGTGAGCTCTTAGTGGATGAATAGCCCATATAAAAGAATCATGAGTTGCACCACCATGACTTGCATCTACACTGATTATTTGCATGTCCGCATCACAAACCTAAAAATATATAGTCTATTATCTAAAAGACTGTCAAGTGCCATATTTATGATTAAGAATTTTATGTATGCTCTCTTATAAGTAGTAAGTGATTATAAAAGGTGTATTATAAAAGGTGTCTGAGCCTTAGTTTTTTTAGTTAAGTTTTGTTATGTTTAAGCAAATCTGTAGTTAGTTAGTTTGATGTGTTCTTGTTTAAGTTTTTGTTAAAGCTATGAGGTTGTTATGTTTTTTCTGTTTCATGAGGGCGAGCTGTGTTGTCCACACTCCTCAAATCCGTCTTTTATAAGTGAAAAGTTGTTATTGGCTTTCTGTTGTAAATACTGTTTCTGTTCTATTTTATTTAGCTGTAAGTTTTCCATGGTAACTAAATAAATAAATAAATGAATAAATAAAACTCTTTATGTTTTGTTTAAACCTGTTTTTTTGGTTTTATTTATTTTCAATACTTTAATTAGTTAACTTCTACTTGACACTAAATAAACACTTACCAATTGAACATTCAAGGAATGGTAATGCTTGCGACAGAAGTAGCGCTCCTCATGTAGTACTGGGCGTACTATAGCTACTTGGGTACAATCTATACACCCTAGAACCCCAGGTATTCCAAATTTATTGTAAAATCTGCAATAGATAAGTGGATTTAAAATTTACAATTCCTCTAAGCCTATTATAGTCCACTGCTGGGTTTTATTAATCACTACAAAATTATAAGCTACAGTAAGTTTAAATATGCTTTTATTTTACCATTGAGCCCATCCAATAGTATTATCTAATTTTACATTTTATTTTTGTAACAATTTTACAAAGTAGGCATTCTGCATCTTCACTTAACATAATATTGAATAAAAAAAGGTACATACTTCATTTTAATCCTGTTGCGTTCTTGATTATTTATTGGAAACTTTATGTATTTCTGTCTCATCTGCTGTAAGTTAAGACACGCAGTAACCTGTGCGATGACAGAAGAAACAGTCTGCTGAGCCACAAAATGACCCTCATTACTGCCTACTGGACGTTGGTATGAACCAGTTGCAAAGAATGATAATGCAATTAATAACTAGACAAAAGGAATGTACCAAGTTAGTACAGGCTATGTATGTATAAAAGTGATAAATGGCACATATACACTTGCGACTTTAGTGTTATTCGCGGTAGAAATAAGGGTTTTTACCTTCGTTTCTACAGACAAGTCTGTAGATCTTTTAGGGTTCTTCATCAGTGGCCTCAATTCATCGCACAGGTTATGTGCTAGATCTTTTGTTAGTCGGTACCGTTTAACAAACTCCACATGATCTAAGTTAAAGGGGTCGCATTCCTTACGTAGCTGCATACGACCCCGCTTCCTTGTGCTGTGAACTTCTGCGTTATCAGCTTCCAAAAATTCAAATAATTCGTATGCATTCGCCATCTAGAACCAAACAAGAAAATAACTACCTATGTACTAAAATCACTAGTTAAATAATTCACTAGGCAAGTTTACGTAAACAAATACATTTTACTTACTTTATATGACACGAAAATGTTTTTTTAAAATAGATATTTGCAAAAAAATAATACTTCCGTCGAGCCAGAACTTTTTTATGATTGCTAAATTTGACGTTTAAACAATATTGCTTGTTGTCAAAAGTCACGTCGTGGTACGAATTGAATGAACTTTTTAGAGGTTACGTCACCAAAACCGCTAAGAAAATAATATTGTTTTAACATTATAATAAGCTTATTTTAAGAACGTCATGGTACGAAAAGTCAATGTAAGATTATTATAATACTGTTATAAGAGCTGGCGGTAGGCCTCCTGTTCATCAGCAAACAGAATTAAAATTACGTGTGGCAGGATCTCAAAGCTTAATAAATGATTTCAATCAGGTGCAAGGCAAAATAGAGGACATCAGTTCCGAGTAGGGTTGCCAGGTCCTCAGACGCAAAAGCCGGACAGACCTGTGAGTTTGTCCTGACATTTGGGTAAAAAATCCGGACATCTGGTTTTTTTGTCCATTTTTTTATAAAAAGTGTAAAACTAATTTTTTTTTGTCCTAACATTCGGTCGAAAAATCCGGACGCCTCACATTTTTGAAAAATGTTGGTGTTACTTAAAAAAAATGGAAATCCGGGATTTTCTGATTGCATTTTAATAAAACAAAAGCAAAATCAAGCTAATATTTCTTTATTATAAATCAGTCTCTAACTCTCTTAATCATCAGTCGTTATATTATAACAAAAAAAAATTATTTTCTTACTTAACATTATCAAAATTAAACATAACAACAAAAATAAATCAACGTAACGTAAGCGAAACAAAACATATATCTTCTCCTTTATTTAAACAAAACAAAACATAACTTCTCCTTTATTTAAACAAAACTAAACTTTTAAACTTTAAAAGCTTGTATGACAAGTATGACAACAACTAATAACCTAATATTTTTCGTTAGCGGAAATTTGCTTTAAAACTTCTTTTTCTTTTAATATGTTGTCATGAAAATCTTTGCATGACATGTGTTTTAAATTATACTCTACAATTAAAATTTTGGAAATTGTGTCAACGTTTAGCTTGTTTCTTTGTTTGGTCCACTGCTGGCCAATCCAAGAGAACACTCTCTCAACATTTGCGTTGTGGCCAGGAATCGAAAAATAAAATTGACATAATGTCAAAAATTCTGAAAAGCTTTCTTCAGAATTCATTGATTTAAAATGTTACCCATTTTTTGTGGGCTAACTTTTTCTTGAATTCATCATTCTCTTTATTATTATTTAAAAAGCTTTTCAGGTTTTGCAGTTGATCAAAATATTTACTGTCATCGATGTTGACGTTGTTTTGCGATAAAATACTTATAGTATTAGAAACTTGGTTCCATTCAGGAACATCTTTTAAAGACATCCATGAAAAATGTTTTGTCTCTTTGTATAAGTTTTCAGTCCATGACTGTAAATATTCTACTGCGATTGTGTACATGCTTTTAATATTTTCTCTGAAAGCAGTCACTTTTTCAGAATTCTTGTCGTTGTCATTAAATTTACGCAAAATAGATGGCACTTTTAGTGGACAAAAATCTTGTTCTATTCTTGCATTTATGCTGTTCATTATCTCAGAACAGTTATCCAATACCTCATTTACAGAAACATCAGCCTTCTCTGTACTTTTGATGTAGTTTTGATAAATGGCCATGAAAGAATGAACAGCCCAAAAATAGCCTTCGTTTAGATCATTGTCAAAAAAATCTCTTAATGTTCTGGATGCATTATTTTCATTTTTCTGGAAATATGACTTAAGCGGGTCATACATCTGTAAAATCCTTTCTATCGCTGGGAACAAACTCAGCCAGCGCGTCTTTGAATGATAAAGCATTTTTTGAAAATGAACGTCTAATTCAGAGCTAATCCTTTTCAGTTCTTCAGTACGCACTGTGAAAGTCGCAAAATGGTTGTGAAGCTGCATTACAATGCTTTTGAAGCACAATGGCAACGAATCTATAGCCCTGTGCACTGAATTATTAAAAATATGTGCAACGCAACCGATTCCAACAATATGCTCATTGTTGGTTAGAGTTTTTAGTAAAGCGAAAACATTGTTTTGTCCATTTCTATCTTTGCCACCAAAATTCGTAGCTGCATTATCCGCCGAATAAGCCACTAGTTTGTTCGTGAGGTTTTTGTCGCGCAAAGAATCGTAGACGTAATTAGATATCGTTTCGGATGTCTCATTTTGTTGTGATTGAATATCTATTAGAGAGACCTGAATTCCGTCTTTCATGTAATCAAAATACTGAATTAACAGCGGAAATAACTTAATAGCACCATGATTACTTGCGTCGGTAGAGGCGCTTATGTATTTTATTTCAGACAACTCGTCCAATATTCTTTTTAAAACATATGGGGCGAGAACATTTTTCAAAATTGCTTCTGCCTTTGTTCTTGCACAGGTTACTTCTTTTGCAATGTTTGAATCAGCATAAAGACACTTTTGAAGTGGTACTGAACAGTCTAGTGAATTAAATGACTGATTATGTTTTACCGTATGAAAAACTAAAGTAGCCTCAGCTGCCGACACTTCATCTCTTGGTCCTGATTGTACAATCACGTAATTATCCATTTTGGACGAATACGCAGCAGCGGTCCTAATACTTTTTCGATGCTTTTCGGTACCCAAATGTTTTTCCAGATCGAACTTTCCTCTACTTTGTATTGATAATATTACATCACAAACCTCGCATTCAACTTCCCACGGCTCCCCTGCCTGCTTAAACATTTTGTAGGATCGTTTTAAGTCTTCTGAAAATATACATTTTCGCTTTGGCATTTTGAGATCTGAAAATAATACAACCATTTTATTTGTATCTTATAGCATCATTCATATCACACATATACACTAACCTCACTCATAATCATAAAGGTAACATTTGAATTAAGTAACATAAGTAAAGTACAGTAAAATACTCACCAAAATAATTGTCGCTGAATACAAAATCCGAGAAAGCGATGCGCATCCACACACTGCGTTCGCTAGCGACTGGCGAGCCGAGCAGGCAGGGGCGGGCGGGCGCGACAGCGGTCGGCTGTTCTCGGGTCAACTCGGCTAGCCGAGCGCGCGGCCGCCGGTCGCCCGATACTCGTTCGGCGTGATTCGATCTCGATCCGCGCGCGAATTTCGAAATTGAAAAATCCTACCTAAATCCTAACAGGCCGGATGCCGCTTATTTTGGCCGGACAAGCAATCAAAAATCCTACGTATGTCCTGCTTTATCCTAACACCTGGCAACCCTAGTTCCGAGTTAGATATTGAAAAGCAACTCGAATCGCGCGAGGAATTCGAGAGGGAATATTACAATGTTCTTGCACTTGTTGAATGTATGACAAGTAATGATGAGAAGTCGATTAACATGTCTGACCTGCCAAACACATGTTCAAATTCAATTAAGTTACCTATAATTACAATTCCCACCTTTGATGGTTTTTATGAACATTGGTTAGAGTTTCGTGTTTATGTCATTAGTACACAACTGTAAAACAATAACGCAGATTCAAACGTTTCATTACAAATTAAAATCTTCTTTAAAAGGTAACACCATACCTGGGTAGTTGTTTGATATTAAGTATACCGTATATTTCATTTTCTTGTTAAAATATTTCTTCTATCTCGGCTTATCTGTGTATTTATTTATTGTTACTTACCAGTATTGCTTTCTAACACAATGACATACTTATTACTTACATTTTCTTCATAAACACGAACTCGTACTTTTAATTAATTAACCCTATAACTTTTTATTGTACCTATAACCCTTCATTTATATATTATCATGTTTGAAACTGTTTTCTGTCTGTCGCTTACCCCCTCTAGGTTCATTGGAAGACCAGCGTCAGACAGCATCACCTGTCTGGCATAAATGATGAAACGGACCATTTTGGCGCAGCCGTGAAGCACACAGTACATACTATGTATTTTTGTCCTTTTTTCTATTTTTTAAATATTATTATGATTTTCTTTCTTTTTAATCTTCTTTCTATCTGTTGGGTAAATGACTGGCTGTAGGACTTACTATTCTATTCACTAAGAACAATAATTAATGATCACAAGCGAGGAGTACAAATGCAAGCAGTGAGAGAAGACAATGGTGTATCTTCAAACCAAAAATAATAATATGAGTTTTAGACTGACATGGTCACTAACACAAACATAAAAAAAAAAAAAAAAATGTTATGTAGTGTTGTGTGTGTGTTGTTATGTTGTTCTAAAAATAATAATGTTGACAGCTGCAACGCTACAGCATGTATTAATGACTAAGCAAAAGAAAAGTAGTCAGATGCTATAAAACAATGGCACTGTAAAATGGGACACAAGAGCGAAAGGCAAAAATAATTCACGTACGAGTCAGCGTCTTGAGATCGTACACAGTGACGTCTGTGGACCACTTAACACTTTCGGTGGCAAGCATGTTCTAGCGTATGGGTCGAACAATCATTCGTTCGTGAGAGCCCTCAACCCTCCTCCCGAGTCGTCGTTATACGTAGGTATAGATGATTTTATGTTTATGACTAAATGACCGCTTTAACTGTATCATAATTGGATACGTACGTGGAACGTGGTTCATATTAGATGAACCACGTTACTGAAATTCTTAAAATGGTAATAAATTCAGTTTATTTTATGAATTGTCACTTTGTGACTATTTGACGAATTATAATGTAATTCATATTTTTATCATATTACGATTCTGCTAAAGCGGCCGTTATAGATCTCCAAGACACGACTAGCGAGACCTAATAAAAAAATCGTCAATAGAAACACAAACAAATTAAACAGGTGTAAATATCTGGCGAAGTAGTCATTTCGTTCTGATTCAAGTTTTTTTTTTTTGTAAACCTGTATCTGTGAATTATGAGGTTGTTTATTTTTTGTAGAGAAACACTGTTAGGCTGTGGATCAGACGCCATGAAGAAGAGGGCGTCTTAGAGGATAGACCGCGGGGACCACGTCCATATCTGATATCAGAAGAAAACGTCCAACGTATGGTTAACACCTACCAAAAAGAGAATGCGTTCACGCCGACAAGTGTGTTCGCCGAGGAGTACGACGTGTCACTGCGCACAGTTCGCCGTGCTTTACATAGAGCGGGACTTCACCACAGGAAACCAGCAAGGAAAATCGTGTTCACCGAGCAGCAAAAAGCGGCAAGAGTAAGGTCCGCAAGAGATTATAAAGATATGGATGTCTCAACCGCCATCTTTGCAGATGAGAAGTGTTTTAGGTCGAGCCAACATGGTCGTCAACACTTATGGCGCGTAATAAATACACGATACGAACCAAGAAATGTGATACCAAATAACGATTCTACAAGGGTATGCTCAAATATGTGGGGCTGGATGAGTGCTGGAAGTCCCGGAGAGCTTGACCATATCCCAGGGAAAGCAAATGGCGCAGCTTACCGCGAAATCTTAGAACCGTGGTGCCTACAGTGCGCGTAGTATCCTAGAGCAGAGCTCCCCAAATTTGATGCAAGACAATTGTCCTATTCATCAAGCACGCATTGAGCAGACTTGGTAAAACCAACAACCAGAAATAAAAACGTTGCGCTGACCATCCCGATCTCCTGACCTGAACCCCATCGTGAATTTATGGGGTAAATGGTCTAGAGATGGGATCACCGACGGGAAAGAACGGAAATGGAACTTCTTGCTCATTGTGACGAAGTTTGGGAGTCTAAGGGGTAACTTGTGTGAAGGGCTGATCCAGTCTGTAAGAACGAGATGCGACCCCGTCATTGACGCAAGAGGCGCGATGACTAAATATTAGTGTATTTCTATTTATTTTTTACATAATTGATACTTTTGGATTTAAAAAAAAAACATTTTAATTTTTTTTTCGAAGAAAACCTTATCCAGCGCTCAAATCCAAAAATTATTTGACAATGCCATTAGGCAGTGAAGATGAGCAAAGACTTCTCAGGCGCTGAAAGTCACGATGATATTGCCGTAATTCGATCTACCGTCAAAAAACTTTGTGAAACGTTTAGCGATACGGATGACGAAGAGTCATTTGTTTTACCAAACAGTAATTAAACCGCTGCACCATTATCAGGGTCCTATGGTGGTGATATGCAGCCGCATATATCAAATCCTAGTGATTCAATTCCTGCTGTTCCAAGTAGATCTAGATGTCAACAGTTGTATCTTCCGCGTCTACTGCACCAAAAGACGCTGCTCCTACACTTGCTGCATCCGTTGCCAGAAAAAAAAGCGAAATATCATCTGGAAAAAAAGCTGTCCATCAATGAAACCGTGAGTTTTGTGGGCAAACCAAATAAAAAACGGACAACACTTGTGCGGAACTATTGCTGCTGTTGTTTATTTAGCAGATGTGTGCTTAAGAACAACAAATATTGTTCCGGCCTCCGCCGCCTGGCAACACTGCCGGGTGACGTGGAGCACCGCAGCCAATGGGTGCGCCGATCGCGCGCCGTCTTGCGCGCGGGCCAATGGCTGCGCGCCGCGATCACGCCACCTCAGCCGAGCCAATGGACAGCGGGGCGGCAGCGGCGTCGCGCGAGCGGGAGCACAGGGCTCCGCTGAAGAATCGTTCACTTGGCCACGAGGGCCGCTAGCCAACCAACGCGTATTTTTGTAACGGGTCCAGCGACATTATTGTGAGAATCTAATTCCGATCAATACATCAGTTTATTTATTATTCAGTCTTGGTTTCATTGAAGAAGACCTAAAACCCACGCAAGCGCGTAAACAAGTGGCGACCGTGACAGGACCCGTTACATCGTCGTAAACTACAAATTCGTCGAGATTTCGAGAATCGTCGAGCAGCGCCCCGTGGACAAGTGCCGCAGCCCGCCATCCATCCAGCAGGGCTGCGTAAGGGTCGAGCGTGTGGAAGAAGACTGACGAGCTGCTCCGGGAGCCCGGTGAGGACGGCGAAACGTCAACCGAAGGTCTAGCCCAGGAGAGTATGCCCTGATCCTTTCTTTATTCCTCGCCTAATTTCGATTCCTGTGTGTCCTCGCGCTGTGAAGGCAGTGGCAGCTTGCTTGCCAATTGTCAGGAGGCTATAATTTGCCAAATTTCCAGGTTAAATTGCACGTGGGTGCAAGCCGGGTGATGCCAAGCTAAACGCTAGAGGGCAGGGTCCTTGCTCATTCCCTTCATTAGCATGTTCGCTGCACGAACCCTCTTAAGATAAATTTCTTACGAGCAGCATCCACGCTACGCATAACCTAATAGTTTTCCTTTGTTCAACGCGAGTTGTCATTCGAGTCGTGCGACTCATTTCATTTTCTAGGCTAAATAATTGCCTATGCTTAGCTAGTCACGCATGCGCGTGAGCTAGCCCCACACTCCCACGCTCGCATCCTTGCTAGGTGAACCAGCAATCCGGCTGACTGTTTCAGAGTTCCGGCCATACGGCAACTGTTCCGGTCCAGGCGGCACAGCGGATTCCCTCGGCGCGCCTGTTACATCGCAGCGGCGGCCGACGCGACGCTGCGAGCGGCGCGGGTAATCGTGCCCGTGACCACGTGTTGGAGCGGCGCCTAAGATTGTCAGGTTCCCTGCACATTTTATTCGGCTCATTGCATTGCGTTAGGTAGGGCTTACATAGTTATTATACAACAATAGCATCATGGCCAACGCAGATGCCGACATGAAGGTCAAAATTAAAGAGTTGATTAAAAAACGTGGCACTATTAAAGGTAGGCTAACTAAATTCTTAGACTATCTAGGTACTATACAAACCTTGAAGTCTAGTGATATTACAAGTGTACAAGCTAGAGAGCTTTCATTAAGATTGGCCACTTTTCAAGGCTTATTCAAAACTTTTGATGAGTTACAATCTGAAATAGAATCATTATGTTCCGATGTAGATGAACAATTAGACGAAAGAGAGGCCACAGAGCGTCAATTTTACTCGGCTATCTCTGTAGCTCAAGAATTGATTGAGGCTACCCCGTCACCGGTCAATAAGGCCAATAGTATTGAAGAACAAAGCACTTGTTCTCACCCGCAAAGTAATTGTTCTCATGCATTTAATGGAGTGAAATTGCCTACCATACACCTTCCAAAGTTTGATGGAAACCTATTAGCCTGGTTGGAGTTTAAGGATACGTTCGATTCTGTTATTAACTGCAATAATTCAATTCCCGAGGTCAATAAATTCCATTATTTAAGATCAGCTTTGGACGGGAGCGCTAAGGGGGTAATCAAATCCATAGAGTTTACCTCGACTAACTACAAACTAGCATGGGAACTACTGTGTGAACGGTATGATAATAAAAATATACTGATAAATAACCATCTTAAGGCATTAGTAACTGTTGAAAAATGTAGTAAGGAATCCTACAAGGCATTAAGGTACTTAGTAGACCATATGTTGAAAAATTTGAGAGCGCTGAATACACTAGGTCAGCCGACTGACCAATGGGACTCACTAGTCCTCTTCATTGTAGCTTCCAAGTTAGACTCTGTCACTTATGCTAAGTGGGAAGAGTATAGGTCTCCATTACCCGATTATCATAAACTAGATAACTTTACAAGGTTCCTAAGAAGTCGTGCCGACATATTAGAAACTATGCATTTTGCAAGCATGGTTAATACTGATCGAGGTGACCGAAGGTTCAGCAGCCATAAGGAGCCTAGAACTAATAAGGCATTCGCTGCTTCTAGTGAACCAGGTGTACCTACAAAGTGCCATGAGTGTAGTGATACCCACCAGTTACATGACTGTTCCAAATTTAAAAATATGGACATTGAAGATAGGTTATCTGAAATCAATAGGTTAAAATTATGTAAAAATTGCCTCAAGGGTGGTCATAATTCATTCCAGTGCAAACTTAGGCCTATGTGCCGCGTCTGTAAGAAGAAACACCATACGTTAGTACATAGGAATGAGCCAAAGGTCACTGGTGCTGTCTTAGACTCGACAGAGCCCTCTAACTCACCGGTGTCATTATCAGTTGCAGCGGCAGGTCAAGTGCTGTTAGGCACGGCTCTAGTAGACCTAGTTAATAAGCGAACTGGTGAAGTGTACCAGGCACGAGCATTGCTAGATACAGGCAGCCAGATGTCCTTCATATCCAGCGTGATGAAACAAAAACTTGACTTAGTCAGTGACACATCACGTCCAACTTATGTTTCTGGAATAAATAATTCAACCTCCAATATTTCCGAAAGGGTAAACATTAAGATAAAATCGCGTGTAAGCACTTTCTGTATCCCAATTGAATGTCTTGTTGTACCAAACATTATAGGTACGTTGCCAAACATGCAGGTCAACGTTCAGCAACTCAGTATACCAAAGGAAGTTAGGCTAGCAGACCCCACTTTCTATAAACCTTCTCAGATAGACATTCTGTTAGGTGCTGACGTATATTGGTCTATTGTGAATTCAAATCACATACGTTTAGGTAAAAATAAACCTGCCTTACAAGACACCAAGCTAGGTTGGTTAGTGTCCGGCCCTACCGGGCAAGATAGCCTAAAATCCCTCAAGATAACTTGCAGTTTTAGTCAAGAATTACAGGATTGCCTAAAAAGGTTTTGGGAAATTGAAGAAGGTTATTCTGAACAATTTTCTCGTTCACCAGATGAACATTTTTGTGAAAGGCACTTTGTTGAAAACACTAAACGCCTAGCTAACGGTAGATTTTCAGTGTCAATACCTCTAAAAGAAGCACCTAAACGTGCGCTAGGAGATTCCTACGCTATGGCTAGGAAAAGATTTCTAAGTTTAGAGACTAGGCTGAACAAGAATCCTCAGTTAAAGGAAGCTTATTTCAACTTCATTAACGAATATAAAGAGTTAGGTCATCTAACTGAAGTTGTAAAGCCTCAATTCGGGTACTATTTACCCCACCATTGCGTCGTTAGAGAACACAGCGAGACCACTAAGGTTAGAGTCGTTTTCGATGCATCTGCAAAAACTACATCAGGCAAATCGCTGAACGACATTCAAGCGGTAGGTCCAGTCATCCAGAGTGACTTGATGTCTATCTTACTGCGTTTTCGAGAGCATAGGTTTGTCCTTACTGGAGATATTGCTAAAATGTACAGGCAGATTGTTATAGATGAGTCCCAACGCCATCTGCAGTTAATACTGTGGCGCTGTGAGAAAACTCACAACATTGTAATCTATCAGCTGAATACGGTAACTTATGGTACAGCATCGGCGCCGTTCCTTAGTACTAGGTGTCTTCAACAACTAGCACTAGAGTGTGACGATGAACTTATAGAAAAGACTATGCTAACCGACTTCTACATAGACGATTTAAGTACAGGTTGCGCATCAGAGGATCAGCTGACACACATTCATAAAGGCATAACTCAAGTTTTAGAGTCAGCTGGGTTCATACTTAGGAAGTTTCGCACCAATTGTCCACAGATATTCAAGAAGGAACAAGTTAACAGCGACAATTTAGATCTGTGCAAAGAATCAGCTGTGTTAGGATTAAACTGGTCTCCGGTGAGTGACACAATTCAATTCTCTACCAATGTACCTCTTGCCTCTCAGTTAACGAAACGAACGGTTATCTCTATGACTTGTAAAATATTTGATCCACTAGGACTCTTGAGTGCTGCAATTATCAAACCAAAAATATTACTGCAGAAGTTATGGTGTGCCAAGTTGGATTGGGATGAGCCAATACCAAATAACTTAGCTAAGGATTGGTTTAGCTTTGGTGATAATTTATCTTGTTTGTACAATCTACATCTACCTAGGTACGTCTTGTGTGAAATGCCAGAACACATCGAATTGCATTGTTTTGTAGATGCCTCGCAAGTAGCCTATGGCGCATGCGTTTATCTAAGGTCTAAGTGTAGTAATCATGCGTATACATCACGCCTGTTATGTGCAAAGGCTAGGGTAGCACCTATTAAACCAATGACTATTCCTAGACTAGAACTATGTGGAGCGCTCCTCGGAGCTAGACTTTGCCAGAAGGTCAGTCAGTCCTTAAAATGTAAAATTAATAAGAAAATAATATGGACAGACTCCACGGTAGTATTAGGATGGCTGAGAATGCAGCCAAACTCACTGAAAACTTTCGTACGCAATAGAATAAACGAAATTCAGGAGTTAACAGCCGATTATAAGTGGTATCATGTTCCCACAACCTTGAACCCTGCTGACATGGCTTCAAGGGGGGTAGACCCACCCGTGCTGAAGAGTTCAACACTTTGGTGGGAAGGCCCTCCCTTCTTAAAAGAAGAGAAATATGAGTGGTCCACGAAGCCACCACTTTCAGAGGATGAGCCCTTACCTGAGGTGAAATCGCTCACCACATATTCATCTACAGCAAACAATAAGGAAGGTTTAGATGGTAAGGTGATAGATTTCAGTAGGTTTTCTAATTTTTCACGGCTGAAAAGAACAGTCGCCTATGTTCTAAGGTTCATTGACAATTGTAAGGGTCAAAGAAATTTAAGTCAGGCACTGTCAGCTGAAGAGCTACAAAAAGCATGCACTCTGCTGGCTAGACTTAGTCAGTTTGATACATTCTATGAAGAAATTGAAACATTAAGTAAAGGGCATTCCTTACATAACAAATCTAAATTATTGCCACTTAACCCCTTCGTAGACTCTAAACGGGTGCTACGAGTGGGAGGCCGTCTGGGAAATTCTAACTTTGATTATAATAAGAAGCACCCTATTCTCCTAGATGCGAAACATAGTTTCACGAAACTGTTATTTAAACATGAACACTTACGATTATTTCATGCTGGTCCTCAGGCACTGCTCGCTGCCATTCGTGAAGAATACTGGCCAATAGGAGGGAGAAACCTAGCTCGTACTGTTACCAAGCAGTGTGTGGTATGTACACGACTGCGCGGTAAGCCTTTTGAACCAATCATGGGTGACTTGCCAACAGTAAGAACTGACCGTAGCTTCGCCTTCAGTTCCTGTGGGGTAGACTTTGCGGGTCCCTTTCGAATTTCAAGCCGCAAGGGCCGAGGGAACCGCATAACTAAGAGCTATCTATGTTTGTTTGTGTGTCTTACTACTAAGGCGGTTCACCTAGAAGTAGTCAGCGACCTCACTTCTGAAGCCTTCATTCTGTGCCTGCGTAGATTTGTGGCTAGGAGAGGTAAACCCTATGCTATCTATTGCGATAATGGTCGGAATTTCATAGGGGCATGCAATGAGCTGGGTAGGATGTTGCAGAAGAGCCAAGAGTCGGTCTTCAATTACTCGGCGAACGAGGGAATCCGCTTTGTGTTTGGGCCTGCATATTCGCCTCATTTCGGGGGAATATGGGAGGCGGGGATCAAATCCTCTAAATACCATCTAAAACGAGTAGCTGGGGAGGCCTGTTTGACGTTTGAAGAGCTGGCTACACTGTTTTCACAGATTGAGGCCATACTGAACTCCCGCCCCCTCTCTCCCCTCTCGTCTGATCCAAATGACCCCTCTCCGCTAACCCCAGGGCACTTCTTAGTGGGCAGGCCATTGACCGCCGTCCCGTCGCCACCCATCACAGTACTGCGACCCAACCGCTACGAGCTCATAGAGAAAATCCGCCAACAGTTCTGGTCCAGGTGGCAGAAGGAGTTCCTGGCCGAAATGCAGCAGCGGTCCCAGTGGAGGACCCAGCAGCGAGGCATCTGCCTTGGCGACCTCGTGCTGCTGCGCGAGGCAAACCTGCCGCCACTCCAGTGGCGCTTAGGGCGCGTCACGCGCCTACACCCTGGCCCAGACGGGGTCAGTCGGGTGGCTGACATCGCCACCACCAAGGGGACGGTCACTCGTGCCGTCCGCACGATGTGCCCCCTCCTCGGAGAGCAGCATGGTTGAATGCTTCAACCCCCGGGAGTATGTTCCGGCCTCCGCCGCCTGGCAACACTGCCGGGTGACGTGGAGCACCGCAGCCAATGGGTGCGCCGATCGCGCGCCGTCTTGCGCGCGGGCCAATGGCTGCGCGCCGCGATCACGCCACCTCAGCCGAGCCAATGGACAGCGGGGCGGCAGCGGCGTCGCGCGAGCGGGAGCACAGGGCTCCGCTGAAGAATCGTTCACTTGGCCACGAGGGCCGCTAGCCAACCAACGCGTATTTTTGTAACGGGTCCAGCGACATTATTGTGAGAATCTAATTCCGATCAATACATCAGTTTATTTATTATTCAGTCTTGGTTTCATTGAAGAAGACCTAAAACCCACGCAAGCGCGTAAACAAATATTAAAATGAAAAACTCACTTACCGTCAATTGTTATTAATCTAAAAAAAAAATTGTTTATTAATCCTTTCCTTATTGCAATGCTGATAAGTTTTGGTTTTATTAAGAGCCAATTTTCATTAAACTGTTTACATTGTTTTAAAATCTTTTAGTAACTGAAAATAAATGTTAGATATAAAAAGCAAAAATAAGAAAGCAATACTCGTAGAATAGAAAGCAATTGAAAAAGAAAAAAAAATGAAAGTAATTGTGATCTCTAGTCACCCTATATTACCAGTTGCCCTTGTTTCGAACGCCACCTGAGGCAAATAAGAATGATTGCCCACAAAGAGGGAGCAACTGGAAATATAGGATAAACTGTTAACATGACTCACCAAATATACTACTAATACTTTGAGAAATAATTTGATATTGTCATGTTTTGAGAAGCAAGATCATTCAACCTTTCTTTGGTAGTAACTTCCCAATATAATTCTACCATTTGCCATGGATCACAGTTGTTCTGAAGCCATAGTAACTTCTCTGGGATGTCAACACTGTTGCTACCTTCGAGGTGACTAATAGCTTCCTGTGCACTTGTAGTGGGCCGGGGGGAATTTGGCTCATTCGAGTTTGAACTGTTTGAGCAACGTCTTTCAAAATTTTTAATGATTCCCGTTTTGATAAAATCTCGGCGGCGTTGTCGATATTGGTCTAGTAATTTTCCTTCCACTGAAGTCTTTTGCAGCGGGCTGAAGCTTGCACAATGTATAAAATATACCGATGAACTTTCCTGTTTGAAGATTTTGCTTATTTCGTATGCCAGTTGATAAAATCTTGAACTGGGTTTTTTTTCTCCGCATCGTTTTTCAGCTCGTGTGTGATAATGAGATTGCAAAGTCTTCGCCTGGCTCCATTATTCAAGAGACCTTTTTCTTGGTATTGCAGCAATAGACCTTTGCCTTCATTCGAGGAACTAAGGATTCCATATAATTCCTGGAAACATATTTTTATTTTATATAATTTAAATAGCATGGAAAAGAAACATAAAAATGTAAAGATTTGGAAAGAGCATACAACCATCCACATTTCCTCTCCACAGCTAGAATTTAAAAAATCTTAGCGAAAACCTAAAAATAAATTATGTCAAAATAACTAACGCAATCATATTCCAACTTGTCTTCTTCTATTGCATTTGTTTCAGACGTTTCAGGGGGGTTCTCATTAGGGTATGTTACCACTGGCAAGTCGTCTACTGTATACAGCATTATTTTGTTGTTTGAGTCCGGAGTAGTATGACACTGAAATATGTATAAAATAAAACAACCACTGTCAGACAGTGACAGGGACTGATGACTCTACCTGCCCTCCAAAGCACAGGATCATCCTACTTAACAGACAATTAGGTGGGTCAGTCTGCATAACCCTAATGAAACTGGGAACAACATCACAAAGCGACTTTCATGCACTAAGTTTTTTCCATTGGATTTGTATCCACAACCTCCGGATCAGGGGCCGAAGCCCCAAACCACTGACAGTAATTAATTTAAAAACTAATCAATACTAACTTACATACATGAATTAATACTTGTTTTTTATATGATAGTTATGGAATACTTTATTGTTAATTTAAATTATTAAATAGGTAGCGTAAAATTAAAAATTCTTATTTGTTATTATTTATTAAATTGTTGATACTTAATTATTAAATTTTGATAATTACTTACAGTGTTCTCAAAAGCATTAACACACACATTTGACAACAAACTTTCAACAACAACTTTCAACTTTTTGACATTAAGGTCAAAAGTTTTATTTGTCAGCTTAGCCCGGTGTCCAATTATTGGCACCAAGTCTTTTAGGTCGGACTCTGACAACATTTGGAGGGTCTCGACATCAAAAGACTCTTCTGATATTTGTGAAAATTAGTACATACAAAAGTAGATATAAATTAATGGTAAAATTGTTTATAGTCACATTGACAACAAGTTTGTTACTGTCTTTTTAACTCCACACTAAGTGGGTTATTCAGTTTGATAACTAACACCTTAACCACCTACTTTAAAAAACAGAGTTGGTTGAGAGAGGACAGGCACTAGGTTAAGTAGGTGCAGATACGGTAGGTATGCAGTTATGTAATAATATCATACATTAGGAAAGAGAAAGACCTCCATAAAGGGCTTAAGGTCCACTCAAAGTTGGTTGAAGAGTCAAAAGTCAGACAACAGCTCATGACAGTCCATTGCTGAGTACAAGCCTTTTCTAATACTGGAGGGTATTGTCATAATATCCATGTTTGGCAGGTGGGTTGGAGATCGCAGTGCTGATAGATACCCGGTAGAAAACGCTACTACTCGTTTCCTGGCCTACGATGGTACCTATTAAACGGTAAACCTTGACATCAGGCACCTTGTACGACACCCTGATGTATAGTTTGTAGTATGGTGCTAGCTTTTCTACTTTGCCGGACACCACGCTGCCAAAAAGAACGGCGGCAAACTAACGAGAAATGCCCTGTTTAAAATACCTAGTGATCTATTGAATGAAACACTATTGTCTTATTATTGGAATAGAAGCTAAATGTACTCACCCAAAAATTTTGGTATGTAAGCTTCCAATCCCCATGACCGCAGGTAGTCGGAGATGGTTTTTACCGCAGCCTCGTCTGCCGGCGGCAGATCCATTTTTTGAAAGTTTTGTTACGTATAAATTCATGCAACTAATGTTACTGCACAGTACACACTGATCTGGGGGCTGTTATGATAAATGGATTCTGCTAATAGAGGCCATTTAAAAACTTCCAGGTTGTTTAAACAAACAAAACAACCAGAACGTCCAGAACTTACAGCAAAACAATGAAAAAATCACGGGTCCGTCACGCGACGCACCGGCTGTCCCTCCTCGCAAATCGAAAAAAAAAGAACAGGTTTCTACAGGTTCCGTTTGGTTGATTTTGACACAACTGTCACAGCGAGCGGGAACAAATCGTTTTGTTATACACAGCATAACTTAAATTACCACTTATTATATTGTTGTGTAACTGATGACCAAAAATATTCTAAAATCTACAAAATAAATTAGTTGGTCTCACTCAAATTTTTTGTTTGTTTGTAGTAACTTTACAAAGCAAATCTCAACAATACTTTACAGCTGGAAACTAATAACGGACTTGAAAAATAGCAACATGGTTGATTAAAAAATAGTTTTAGTTGGGTTAACTGTAAGTCACAAGTTTGTTTGATTATAGCAAAACTTATTATGTTGCAAAGTACCGAAATCGAATGTTGACCATAAACTTTAGTAGTTTTCAACCAACTCAAATAGCTAAAATATTTTTGTAAAATGCAACAAAAGCAGTTGATCAATACGTAAATGAAATTCGTTTGTTAGTTAACAAGGTTTGGCTATTTGTCAGTTAACTCAACTAGTTCTGTTAAATACTTTTTTCAGTGCAACCTAGCTCATAGCTGTGACACCGGGTAAAAATATAAAACCTTTGCTATTACGTCCGCTCCAACACTACCTTCTGATTTTTCGGAACCACGTTCTGCTGTTGATTATTATGGGTATAAAGAAATCAGTGGCCGATATATCTTGAAGCTTTATTAATTATAAAGGAGCACAAAACAAATTGTTAAATTTCTTTCACCGCGTACCAAAGACAACCAAACCAAAACCAACACCCCAGTAGTGATGTTCTACAACCTCACTAAATACTAGGGATGTACAGGAACTCAGATACAGTCTGTGTTACCATGAGTGATTATTCCCAACAGGACTCGAGACTACCATCATTGTTAACTTCCGTTTCCGTCGTCCCAAGTTCGACAACTACAATCAAGAAAACAAGAAATAGCTCCGTCTCTTTCACACTCAAGAGCTTCGGACAAGATTCGTGCGCGCCATCTTTATCGCGTGGGGTCTGTTTTATCGGCGCATCGGTCGTCGTGCATCGTGTTGTCGGCAGCACTGGAACTGTGAAGAACTTCACTCACTTCAATCAATAACAAATCGAAACGAAAGACCGGAAGACAACGTACCTAGTGATTATATACTCTGTGACGGAAGACATCTTGTATAGAAATTCACTGTGTAATCTACGTCGTACTTTGTCTTGGTATTTAGTTTAATCTCTTAATTAAGTTAGAAATAAGTGCAAACGGTTTATTATTAAACTATGGAAGGCTTAGTTTCGCTGATAAGTGCCAGGGGCTACGTCAAGGGAACCCTAACACGACTTGGAAATTTTATAGAATCCAAAGATTTTCAAAGCTCATCTCGTTCTGTTCTTGTGGCAAAAAAGGAGCGGCTAGTAACTGCATTTCAAGAATATGAAAAATGTAACATACAAATACTCGATAAAAAACCTGCGGACGATGAAAATGTAGCATTACAAGAAGACAAGTATTTTGAGAATTTAGCACGCCTTAGTGACGCCATAGCGAGTTGTGAAAGCGAACAAAAGGTGGAATCGGCCCCCCCTGGCACACATTAAGCTTCCCAGTGTAGAAATCCCGACCTTTATAGGAAATTATTGTGAGTATATGCCATTCATAAATGTGTTTAGGTCAATTATTCACAATAATCCAAAACTGGACAATGTACAACGATTATATTACCCGCGTACTTTTCTCAGACAGGAGCCTTTAGACTTGATTAAAAATTTATCTCTGTCTGCGCAAAGTTACCTGGAAGCCTTAGAAATATTAGAAGATAAATATGCTTACAATACGCTCATCAAAAGTGATCATATCAATTGCATTATAGATTTACCTAGCATTAAATGTTCTGCAGCTGCCATAAGAGATTGTGTCAAAAATAAAGCAACACATTGCAGCTTTAAAAAATTTAGATAAAACTGTTAGCGGCTGGGATCCTATTCTTTTGTGTATCCTCTATCGTAAAATAGACCCTCACACAGCAAAGGCATTCCAGATGGATCGAGACATGAAGAAGGAAACATCACTGACAGAATTATTAGAGTTTTTGCAAAGGAAAGCGTTGGCACTGGAAAGTGTGAATGGAAGTGGTCATCCCCTCGATGCATCATCAAAATGCTCTTCAAAGCCAACGGGCTCAAAGTCTTCGGTGAATGTGTCAACAGCCTCAGCTTCTCATCCAGGCCCAAAATGTGAGTATTCTCATAAATTATTTAGTTGCCCAAGTTTAAATTATTACCTGTAAAGGAAAGGTTAGAGTTTGTAACAAAAAGTAAATTATGCAAAATATGTTTAAATCCACATCAAGGCAGGTGTAGGTATTTCTTCAGGTGTAACACCTGCAAAAGGGCTCACAATACCCTACTGCATGAAGATGACACAACAAACAACGGCAAGGAGAGTCCGGTGGTCCTCATAGCAAAGAGTAAGTCAAGCGCGTCCATTTGAAAAAGTGGGTATTGATTATGCGGAGCCTTTGGACATAAAACAATCAAGGGTAAGACGGTCTCTAATAACAAAGGGTTACATATGCCTGTTCGTTTGTTTTACAACAAAAGCAGTACATTTAGAACTGGCATCAGACATGACAACCGCAACATTTCTTGCCTGTTTCAAACGCTTCGCATCGCGGAGGGGTCTCCCTCACGACGTATTTTGTGATAATGCTAGTAATTTCAAGGGTGCAAGGAACCACTTGACTAATTTGTATAGACTGATAAGCTCTCAAGAACATCAAGCACGGGTCAATGGTTATGGCTTGCAAAATAACATTAATTTTCACTTTATACCAAGCTATTCACCTGTGTTTGGCGGGCTTTGGGAGGCAGCTGTTAAAAGCACTAAGCATCACCTAAAGAGATCAATAGGAAATACTGTACTTACCTATGAGGAGATGTGTACTCATCATCATCATCATCATCAGCCTATAATGTTCCCACTGCTGGGACACGGCCTCCTCTCATAGAGAGGGAATGGGCTATAATCCACCGCACGGGCCCAGTGATAGAAGCGATTTTAAATTCTAAGCCGTTAGTGCCTCAATCAACAAACTGTGATGATTTCACGTACCTCACCCCAGGTCATTTTTTAGCGGGTAAGGCGCTAGTTTCATATCCTGAGCAAGACCTCTCTGAGGTACCATTCTCAAGGCTTAGACTATGGAATGTTACAAACAAAGTTGTACAATCCTTTTGGAAAACTTGGCATAAATACCATCTCAACAACTTGCAGTCCAGACCAAAGTGGAGAGATGAATGTTCAAATGTAAAAGTTGGTGATTTGGAATTGCTTCGTGATGACAATACACCCCCCCTCACCTGGCCTATGGGTCGTATAACTCAAGTGTTCCCTGGAAATGATAATAAAATAAGAGCATTTGAGGTAATGACTTCAAATAAACGAAAACATTCTAGGTCAATTACCAAGGTTTGTTTGTTTTCTTTTAATAGTGATGATACCCCTAGTGTCATAAGTTCGTAGGCCATCATAGATGTGTAATTTAGTTATTAGCTTAAATTGCTACGCCAAGAATACCATACGGTGTATTTTCTTTATGATATTATGTAAGTTTTATAAAATTGTTTATTAGATATCTTTAAGTTCTAGGATGTAAGTTTTATAAAATTGTTTATTAAATATCTTTAAGTTCTAGGATGTAATATGAAATTGTTTAAATAACAGAGTAGGTACTAGGATGTAAGTTTTATAAAATTTCATACTTACATTAACCTACTAATATTTAAATTGCTTTCATGATTAGCAGTATACTTACTGCCATTTTTCTTGTTTAAAATGTTAAAATACGACTTGCTATGGAAGTCAATTTTCTAGAACAGAGGTTTGCATTTCGCGGCCACCACCAATATGTTAAGAGTAGTGTAATGTGGCGGGATCGGAGCGATAAATGAAAAGACGTGTTGTCGCGTCTAGAGAGCTTTAATGACTGTTTTACAAATGAATCAATGCTTAATAACTAACACCACTACATCTACGGGGTTGTTTTTTTTTAAAAAAAAAAACCTACGTAATGTTTTTTTTTTGTATTCTTAATTTTTAAGACACATAGGTTTTATTTATTAATGAAATAAAATAAACATTTATTAATAAACACAAAATTACGCAATTTTATTTCTACACTTATTACTAAAGTTATGACATTGACACAAATTAATCTGTTATGGATTCTGTAATAATGCCCATCTGGCTGTTTTGTACGGATACTGTTACTTACATTGTTGTACGTGCTGATTGACTTTACTATGCTAGGATACATATGGCTTTGTTCGATTTTTGTGGACCGTCTCTGGTTTATCGTTCTTAAGCACTATGACATTGGGTTCATTTTCACTTATTACTAGATATGGACCTTCAAACAATTTATCCAATTTTTTACCAGTTTCATTTCTTATTAATATTAAATCACCCTTTTGATATTTAACTGGGTTGCTCCTCCGATCGTAATTACATTTCCTTTTCGTTTTTGACATTACTAAATTTTCTCTTGCTTCTTTATTCGCTAATTGTAATCTATATTTAAGTTCAAGTGCATAGTTATCTGGATTGTATAGAGGTTCTACTATATTACTACTTAAATTACTCGGTATATGGCATGGTTTCCCAAAGACTAACTCGTAAGGAGTGTATTTGGTCTCTGTATGTACGGTGGTATTGTAAGAGAAACACCAAAATGGAAGCCACTGGCTCCAAGTCTCTGAGTGTCCATCGCATTGTGTCCGCAAGAAAGCAGCTAAATGCTTATGCGTATTTTCTAACGCACCCAATGACTGATGGTGATAAGCAGTAGAGTTTACCTTATCAATTTGTAGTAACTTGCATACCTCTGTCATAGTTTCTGACATGAACTCCGTACCACGATCCGTACTGACTTGACATATTTGACATTATATTTTACCATTATATGATTGCTTATACGCTTCAACATATCTGATGACAAGGAATTAGACCGGCTCCTCGTCACAACCGGCTTACGAAGTAGCTACGGACTCCCCCATTTTTGAAAATGTTATTATTTGCGGTGTTTCCGATATTATAGACGCTGTTGCACGTAATATAATTCTTACGGCCATATATCGTGACTACTTTAATTGGAATGAGCTCCATCGTTGCTTGCTTGTAGGTACAAAGCCACGTTGCAAAAACTCGCGTTACTGCCCACGCCGAGCGTGGCATGGCAGGGTCGCCATGTAATGTGGCGGGATCGGAGCGATAAATGAAAAGACGTGTTGTCGCGTCTAGAGAGCTTTAATGACTGTTTTACAAATGAATCAATGCTTAATAACTAACACCACTACAGTAGTAACATTAAGATAATTGATTTCTGTTTATTGACAACTCTGATGTCTATTTTAATTTTCATGTTCATGGCAGTCCAGTGCGCGCAGCCGTACGCGTCGCATGCTTTTTGCTGTGAACGGTGTGTTTACGTTTTAGCAAAATGTCTGCTACAGTAAAGTGTTCGCAATGTAATATTGTGATTAACGAACTGTTGTCGTTTGTGCAAAATAAGCTATCGGTGATCGATGACGACAGTTTAATTCGAATATGTGTTTCATCTTTTAGTAACGATGATATTAAAGTGTCGAAAACGTTACTTTTCGAATCTGTTCCGACGAACAAAAGAAATATTCAACGGGAGCAAAAAGGCAAGGAACATCGTGAACTAGCCGACATAATTAGCTTGTTTAAATCGACTGATCCTGATTTAATTCCGATATTTGTGGCGCGACAACTTGAGAAACTGCCTCCAATCACGTTTGATTATCTGGATGTGACTAAACTTCTCAAAGATCTTACGTTACTCAAGAATAATGTACGGGAACTCAGATCGACCTGTGTGACGGTAGATCAGCTGGAAAAAGTAAAATCGGATCTTCATTATGATTTGAAATTTGCATCGTTGATTGAGGATGTGCAAAGAGAGTCCCACTGTGTGAACTCCAAACGTGGTGGTGGTGAAGGCGGTATCTCCTTATGTAATTCTTCATACAGGAGTCTGGAGACGTCTAAACATAATTTGTGCAGTCCAACACCGTTGGAAGCTTTGTGCAAGGAAAAAAATATGAATTGTGCCAATAGATCAGCTGACATTAATAATAAACAAGTGCTGCCTATTGATAAAATTGTCGGTGTTTCGCAAGTGCAAACTTCGTTGTCGCAGGAAACCGGTTCCGCGACCCGTACTCACTCCCCGATGCAAACAGCTGTGGCGGTGACGTCACAGACGAGGCGAGTCGAGCCAGTGAGTAAACAACATGATATTGCGCTTCAAAGGAATGTGGATAATAATGAATGGCAGGTTGCAACGTATCGTAAATCGAAACAAAGATATCGTTTCTCAGGGAAAACTGGGGTTGCCAAAGATGCACTGGGACGTTTCAGAGCAGCTGAAAGGAAAGTACCTATGTTCATTACAAATGTGCATAAGGATTCGCTGATAGTGGATATTGTTAAGCATGTTAAATTGAAAACCAACGAGCTAGTGAAACTGGAAAAGCTGTCACTTCGTAAGGAGACTGACTATGACGCGTACAAGTTTTATGTAGCAGAATCAAAGGTACCAATATTTTTAGACGAGAAAATCTGGCCTGAGAATATTATTTTCCGACGTTTTGTGCACTACAATCAGAGACGTGCAAAGGAAAAATCCTTTGAACCCGGCCCTGTACACGACACTAATGAATAGTAAAAATACTGTCCGATTTGCAAGTTTTAACTGCAGGAGTATTAAGCGGTCTATTGAGGGTGTGCGAGAATTATGCGCCAGCTGTGATATTATTGCGCTCCAGGAGTGCTGGCTACTGTCAGATGAATTGCCTTTTCTTAGCAGCATACATAGCGACTTCAGTAGTACGGGGACGTCGGCAGTTGACGTGACGACAGGAATGCTGGTGGGGCGACCCTATGGTGGGGTGGCCTTATTATGGAGAAAGGGCTTATTATGGAGAACGACGTGTCAGTCATACCGAGTGACAACCCGCGAGTGTGTGCAATACGCGTTAATACAAGTGAAAGACCATTCCTAGTGATGAGTGTGTACATGCCCACGGACGCAGTGACCAATCTACCCGAATTCTCCCATTGTTTGGGCTTGGTAAGTGCGATTATTGAGAACAGTGACGCAGAGGCAGTATACTGTCTAGGTGACTTTAATGCGCATCCCGGGGAGTTGTTTTATAATGACTTACTGAGCTACTGTAACGAAAATCACTTTACTTGTATTGACGTAAATATGCTTGGTTTGAGCTCGGAAACGCATACGTTCATAAGTGATTGTAACGGGGCAAGGCGATGGTTAGACCATTGTCTCTGCACAGAATCTTCTGTAGGTACGGTTAACAGTGTTTATGTTAAGTATGATGTTATGTGGTCGGATCACTACCCTTTGCTCATTGAATGTAATCTTAATGTGATTAGATCTAAATTGTCCAGACGGCCGCCTAGTGACAATAAAGCTGTGTGGGGGGAGAGAAGCCCGGAGGCAGTTAGTCTTTACAGTAAGGAATGTCACCGCCGTCTGCGAGAGATTGACTTCCCAGCAGAGCTGTCTGAGTGTTGTGATCGAATGTGTGGTGATCCGACTCATAACAAGGTTATTGAGTGCCTGTACAGTGATGTTGTTTGCGCTCTTGGGGACGCCGCTATTATTAGCAGGGAGACAAGAAGTGGTAAAGGGTCGCGAAGGCGCGTGGTGGGCTGGAACAGACACGTTAGCGCGGCTCATCTGTACGCCAGGCAGAGGTTTGGGGAATGGGTTTTGTGCGGCAGACCGAAAGTCGGTGCGGTGTATGACGATATGAGTAACAGCAGAAGGGTTTTTAAGTCTAAGTTGAGGTGGTGTCTTAATCACCAAGACCAAATCCAGATGGACATACTTGCCGAGAAGCATGCAAGAAAAGACTTTCGTGGCTTCTGGAAGGGAACACAAAAGCACAATCCCAGAGCTGGCCTGCCGGCGAGCGTCGATGGCGTGTCTGCTGATGGGGACATTGCAAATGTCTTTAGAAACCATTTTTGTGTAAAGCCTGTCCATAATCCGCCAGTGCCGGTGCTCGATGCTGAATCTGAATGTGTCTTGAAACCTAGCACTAATTTTTCTGCAGCACAGATAGCAAAAGTAATTAAGAGCATGACTAGAGGTAAGTCCCCTGGGCATGACGGGCTCAGCATCGAGCACCTACAACATGCAGGTCCCCATCTGCCACGTGTTCTTGCGATGCTATTCAATTTCTGCCTTAGGCATTCTTATTTGCCCGAAGAGCTGATCAGAACGGTCGTAGTACCGATAGTCAAGAACAAAACAGGTGATCTCTGATAAAAATAACTACAGGCCGATCTCATTGGCTACAATCATCGCGAAGGTACTTGACAGCATGCTTAATTCTCACTTAAACAAGGTCGTAACTTTGCACGACAACCAGTTTGGGTTCAGGCCCAAGCTGTCCACGGAGAGTGCAATACTGAGCTTAAAGCATGCTGTCAAGTATTACACAGACCGCAATACTGCTGTATACGCCAGTTTCCTTGATCTCTCGAGGGCTTTTGACCTGGTTTCCTACGAAGTGCTGTGGCAAAAGTTACGCGACCATAAAATTGCACCTGAAATAGTTACCATCTTCCAGCACTGGTACGGCAACCAGGTCAACTACGTGAAATGGGCGGGAGCTCTGTCGGACTCGTACAGGTTGGAGTGCGGGGTGAGGCAGGGTGGCCTGAGCTCACCAACGCTCTTCAATCTGTACATGAATGGGCTTATTGTCGCGCTCAGCAGCCGCCATGTTGGATGCCATGTCGATGATGTTTGTTTTAATAACATCAGCTATGCGGACGACATGGTGCTGCTGAGTGCGTCTGTGGGTGGTCTCAGGGAGTTCATGAGCATATGCGAGGTGTACGCTCACTCACATGGCCTCAAATATAACGTCGCGAAGAGTGTGCTTATGGTCTTCCAAGCTGGGACCAAAGGTCTGACGGATGTTCCTCGGTCAAGTTGTGCGGTGTGCCAAGGAGCGCGTGCAATCTTTTAAATACTTAGGCCATATTGTGACGCCTGACTTGAGGGATGACAACGATATTGAACGGGAGCGGAGGGCGCTGTCGGTGAGGGCGAATATGATAGCTCGCAGGTTTGCTCGTAGCTCCAAGGAAGTCAAAGTCACCTTGTTTCGAGCCTACTGTACTGCATTTTATACGAGCAGCCTGTGGGTGTCATACTCGCAGAAAACCTACGGAGCCCTCCGAGTTCAATATAACAATGCGCTGAGGGCATTGCTGCGGCTGCCTCGCTTCTGCAGCGCGTCGGGGATGTTCGCCAATGTGCGCGTAGACTGTTTTTATGCCACTATGCGCAGGAGGGCAGCCTCGATAGCGGGCAGAGTGAGGGCCAGCGGCAACAGTCTCCTCGCCGTTGTCGCCGACAGATTGGACGGGCCATTCATGCGGCATTGGTTGGCCCTACATGCGCCCATTTTTAGGGCTTGGGGGAGATAAGTAGTGTTTATAGGCTATTCTAGTTCTTGTTTTTTTTTTTTTATGTTATTGACAATTATTAATCTATTAAATCTAATTGACTTTGTTATTTTAAATTGGTATGTTAAATTAAATTAATTATTTTAGTATGTATTAGTTACATTTAATCTAAAACTCTATAATTATGCCTAAATTGAATTCCTCATTTTGTTATTTTGAATTATTATTGTACAATATTGCTGATTTTGATTTTGAATATGCTATTTGGTTATTATTATCTTCTTTTTATGTTTATTCGATTTTGTGTACTCTTTATGGATACTTGTGTCTGACTAAATAAATGAATTGAATTGAATTGAATTGAAAACTATAAACTGTAACGACGTGTTCTGTGTGCTCTCCAATAAAGTTTAATTACAGTGCAAGTTGGTTGAGGCTTTCAATTCTACTACGCATCATCGACCTGGAAACCGCCTTCATGGGCCTATCCCAGTTGTAAACGTCCCTTTGTGCTTATTGGCCTTGTTTCGTTCTGTCTCATGCTGATATGGAGGGAAGTGGAAATTAAAGATTTTTTTCCTACTCCTCCGCTATACTTTCTGATTAATTTCGTTGCGGGATCCAATATAGTTAAATTCATTCTCTGGGACTTCTTCGAGCTTCATTGTCTCGGCGCTTTTCTGGTGGTCGCCACTGTTGATTCTGGCTTTCAGGAGTTACAGTGGTTTGGGCGTGTGTGGCGGGCATGTCCCAAAAAAAAAAAACAAAAAAAGACCGTATTCTGGAAGTGGCACATATTCCAATAGTTGCACGCCAATTTGTGCTGAGCCTGTTCAGCAAAATTCAGAAACTGCAACTCGGCAAAAACCAGAAATCAAATTCACTACAACTAATACAGACGCAAATGTGGTTCCAATCACCGTAGACACGCTTAGGATAACAGAAACCCAAAGTTTTTATTTTCTGCCACAAAATTCAGTAAATAGCTCAATCTCTTCTAGAATGTTTTCAGAAAAAATGGAAAGATCAAGAGCGCAAATATAATGTTAATAGAGGTTTGGAATATGTCAGTAGAAACGGAAGAGTGCATGGTAAGAGAATTATGAAAACTTCTTGCCCCGTAACTTGTCGGAAAAAATGCAGTGAGAAATTATCAGAAGATATTCGGCAAAGAATTTTTGATATGTTTTGGAGTATTGGAGACCACTCAAGACAATGGGATTTTTTGGCAAGGTATGCTGTAAAAGCTGACAAAAAAGAATTACCGTGGATAAAGAAAATTCAAAACGTCTTCATACAATTTCTTATTACCTTCCAAGCAGTCAAGGAGATAATATTGAAACTAAAAAAATACCGGTTTGCAAGACCATGTTCTTGAGAACCCTTTCTATCAGTTTTAATTTTGTTTATACAGCTTTAGAAAAGACCGATAAGGGAAATGGATTTATTGAAACAGATCAGCGTGGTAGACATATTAATCATCCAAAGATTATTAATGAAGATATCGTTCGTAGTGTTATAGATCACGTTGAAGCATTTTCCCCTGTAGAATCACACTACACTCGCCAAAAGTCAAGTAAAAAATATCTTGAGGCCTCTTTATCCTTCCCAAAAATGTTCAAGTTATATAACGAATGGTTTGACTCTAATAAATACTCGTCAAAAGCGACTACGGTGAGACAATACCGAGATATTATTAATAAAAATATCAATATTGGTTTTCATAAACCCAAAAAAGATGTTTGTGATCAATGCCACATTTATGAAAATAACAAGGAAGTTACACAGTCAGATAAAGAGAAGCATGAAGAGCATTTAAAAGAAAAAGAAAGAGCTAGGAAAATGAAAACACAAGATAAAGAATCAGCGATACAAAATAATGAAATCCTTACAGCATTTGATCTTCAAAAGTGCCTTAATGTACCTCACGGGAACGTTAGTACTTTTTATTATAAACGGAAACTTTCTTTGTATAATTTCACAATATTCAATCTGGGATCTCGTCAGGGTTATTGTTTTTCATGGCATCAACAGACAGCAAAGAGAGGCGCTAATGAAATTTCCAGCTGTGTTTTTAAGTTTATAGAGGATACGGTGGGTAATGGTGTCAAAGATTACCGGTTTTGGTCAGACAACTGTGGAGGCCAAAATAGAAACAGAATTGTATTCTTAATGTATATGTTAGCTAGTTCGAAGTTTGTTATAGATATTAGTCATCGCTTTCTAGTAGTGGGTCACACTCAAAATGAAGGCGACAGTATGCACGCTTTAATTGAAAGACAGACAAAAGATAAGATGCTTTATGCGCCTGATCAATGGTATACAGCTTTTAGATTTGCCAAATCTGATGAAAAGCCATACAAAGTTACTGAAGTGTCTCAGGATTTAGTTAAAGACTTTAAATCAAACCTAAAACTTATAAATAACTGGACAACTACCAACGATGGATCAAAAATGCCTTGGAATAAAGTAACGGAAGTACTAGTTAAAGCGGAATATCCATTTAGGCTGTTTTATAAAACGAGTTACCAAGATGACGCTTACAAGTGGATAGATTGTGTGTGATTGAAAGAAACCTAAAGCTACACGAAATCGAAGAGAGTTAGATATTGATATAGATAATATTTCTTTAGCTTATCAGACACCCATTCCTATTGACCAAAATAAGCACAATGACTTGATGGATCTTTGTAAGACACTCGTAATTCCTAAAGAGTATCATTTATTTTTTAATAATTTGGTTTCAACGAACTCTAATGCAGCTAACGACAGCGATTCTGACTGATCTCTAATTTGTTAAACCTTAAATTTTTTTTGAGCATTAGAAATGCCTAGACTGTTGTGTTATTAATTTCTATTATTTTTTATTAATATTGTTTAACGTGAGTTACCATTTTTAGTTCTTATTCTTTTTATTGACGTACTAAAGAAGTACCTGTTTTAGTTTTTATTTGGATGATGATGGAACTTTGTTTTTTTTTTAAATAGTGATTTGTTGACGTTGTAACTTTTAGTAAAGCTATTATGTTAAAATGATACTTAATCATGGCGAAAAATACATTATGATTCTTCAAAATGAGTTGTTTTATTTTATTATTCCTAGCTTTTATTAATCCCACATATCGTAAGGTATTACAAAAAAAAAACACTAATAAAAAACTTCGGTAAATTTCACTGGTCCAGTATACGTTGAGGTTTCAAATATTAACATTGCTAAGTGCTTTCCTAGTATAATGAGTCAAGTGACATAATTTCAACATTTTATTATTAAGTGAGACAGGAAACCCTGAAAACAAACAAAAGTAATATTAAATTAATAAAATGACAATTATATTTCATGTGATTTTGGTGTAAACGATGGATTTTGATGGACAACGCACATGAATATAATAACTATAATCTCAGTTGACTCATTATACTTAGGAGGTATCGATTTCATCTCGACTCAAATGACGACGTGACATGACTCCTAAAGCTCACACGGCACGTTCAATTAAAAAAGAATAACAATCTAATCCCGTTTCATTAATTAATATTAATAAAACAATTTTAATTTTCCTTAACGTAACGAATTACTAACAATTTTGCCGCCGTATTTTGGTTTTTCTTTTTTTTTTACATTTATTTTTAAAATTTTGAAAATAGAATAAATAAGGTTTCAATCTGTATACAAACTTTTTATGAAAACTAAAAAGATTTTAAACTAAAAATTCGTATATTTTAGGCAACTTAAAAATTCCTTAAAGGATGTACCTTTATGTAACATCGTGAATTACGATAAATCCAATTTAGCTGACGACCCTGGAAAAAAGAAGGTTTTGACTAAAAGAGGCGTCAAATACCCTAAAAGGGTTATGAACCACACAAAGTCATCGAAGTCGCTGATGGTGGCTGCATCCGCCGATGGAACACTGTTGCCCTGCTACGTAGTAAGCTGGCAATCTTTACAATACCTTTTCTTTTTTTTTGGATGGGAAATCAACAAATGTCTTCTCCCACTCTGGGCGGAGCGGGAGGGAGTGTCAGACTTTAACTGACTAAAACCCATCCATGTTCCTTCCTCGCCCTTGACGTTCCGGGACTCCGTTATCTCTTTCGAACAGTCCCGCAGCCCCGGCAGGATTCGGCCCTTGCGGGCCCCTCCCCTTATGCTGACATCTCTTTGAGGCGCGCGTGGAACACGAACGCGCCGTCGACACGGCCTGTCGTCATGAGACGGACGGACGGCTAGCTAGCCCATAGCTAACCGTCCACAGGCCCGCGTCTACGGTGGCCGGTAGCCACCACGTGGCCCCCGACGCCCGGTGAGTCTCCCGCGGCGGCTGGGGCGAGAGGGAGAGAGCCTCTCGCCCCAGCCAAAGCCAAAGATCTATCATTGATATTCTATCTAGTCATTCATATCCTATCGGAAAAGTTAGACAACGGTACGAATTTCAAATGGGAAGAACACCGAAAAACTTTACCTGATATACTTACTCTCGAAGATTTCTTTCATTTCTGAAAAGTCGTTCTGACGTGTTAGAAATAGTCAATCGCAATAAATCTGTTAAGTTCAATAAAGGTAAACAAACTACATCAACAACAATCGACACCAGTTTCCAACACCAGTCATAAGTCATAAGTTTGTAAGTTTTTTTTATTTTTTTTATTTTAAGCGTTTATTGGTGAAAAGCTTTTTTATGGTCGTCTTTAGTTTTTTTTTTTCTTATTAATTTATTTTTGTCTTTTGCATAACATTTCAGTTTGTAGTTTGTAGAATTTATTTGTTTCTGACTGTAGCCTTTAGTTTGTTTTTTTTTTATTAATTTATTTTTCTCTTTTGTATAACATTTCAGTTTGTAGTGTGTATTATTCGATAGTGTTGGTATTTTTCAAAACTTATAATAAGTATTTTGTACCAACCACTTTCTTTTGTTGATTTTCTTTTTGTTTTTTTGTTTCGAATTCATTTATCTGCGGAAACTTGTAAATGGCCTTCGAATCCGTATAATTTAAGAGCATTGTTTTTGTTAGCTGTAAGTTTCCCGAAAAGTATAAAATAAAAATAAAATAAAAGAAAATAAACAAAGTCGCTTGTTGTAAGTTCCAAGGAGACTACTTCTTCACAACATAAAGTTGAGAATGTCGTGTGCAAGGGCAGTCACCGCCTCTACGAGTGCACGACATTCAAATCACAGACACCTGAAGATAGGAACTCTGTAGTTATAACTTTGAATTTGTGTTCAAAATGTCTAAGGCCTGGCCATAAGAGTCAAGCTTGTAAGCTTCTAGGCTCTTGTCGTCAATGTGGAAAGAAACATAATTCTTTGCTACACTTACCTACTACTCAATCATCTGGTACTCCTAGAGGCACGTCAATAGCTATGTCTGCACTACATCTTCACCTGAAATACTACTGTGCACTGCTAGGTACGCCTACTGAACCCTGATACAAATACTAATATTACTGCCCGAGCGTTACTTGACAGCGGGAGTCAATCGTTCTTTATCACGGAAGGTGTAAAGCAAAGACTCAACTTGACTCCTCAGCCATCAAATGTCGGTATTGTCAGGTACCCACTCAACTTGAGCACAGAACGCGAATTTTGTAGAATTTCAGATAAGATATTTTTTTCTGAAATCTTAACATTGGCACACAATGCGAACGTAGAACGTACGTTTTCTCTCGTCAACGCCCAGTGGAGTAAAAAAATAAATCGGCTGACAATTGAATCAGTAAAAGCAATATTGATTACTCAGGAAAATTACAAAACTGTATCTTTTGAAGATTTTTACGCTTATGTATTAGAAAAGAAAGAACTATTAAAAAAATGTCCTCTGATAAATATCAGTAATAAATATCCTTCTTCATTATTATCTGTTGGCTTTTACTTATTACATACAGCGTTTTGCTTTAGACAGGCATTTTTATAGATAGGCATCCCTCTGTTAACATATGGTAACCCTACCTATGACGGAAAAACCATAAAAAATCTTGGGCGCCATCTATAAATATTATTAATTTTATTTCAGATAACAAATATTAAAACGGATTCAACTACTTGTTTTTTGGAATGAGGGCGTGGGTTCTAAAGGTTCTGCAGAAATAGGAAGTTTCTAGAGAAAGTTGCTGAAGAACGTCCAAATTCTGATGTTATTTTCTACAGTGACAATTGTTGTGGCCAACAAAATCGGTACGTATCAAATTTTTGACGGTGAATATGTTGATATAATTATTAATTTTATTATAATTTCTAATGAATGTGTTTTTATTTTTAGCTATGTATTTAGCATGTATTATTATGTTGTCGAAAAATTTGCTAAAAATTCTGTGTGCCAAAAGTTTTTAATTAGCGGCCATAGTCTAAATGAAGGTGATAATGGGCATTATCTCTATATATATCTCTGATTAAAAAATCAATAAAAAGAGCCAAAAAGTCTGGACCCATCTACGTACCAGACCAATATGTTAATTTGATACGAGATGTTAAAAAAGAGGAAACCCTTTCATTGTTCATGAGATGCATTTCAATAACTTTTATGACTTGAAAGCACTGACTGAAGAGCAAGCCATTAATTACCAGAAATACACTAATGGGGATGTAATAAAAGTGACTGAGTTAACAATGATTAAATTTACAAAAAATAGTGACTTCTATGAATTTAAAACATCTTATGAAGCAGAATGGGTCCAGGCTAAGCTTAAGTTGGTACGACGAAAAAGAAAGCAACCATTATAAATTAATTTAAAAGCAGCTTATAATTCAAAAATGAATATTTCTGATTCAAAGAAAAACGATTTGTTACAATTTGTTCGTTCTAACATAGTGCCCAGCTAATATGAAGGATTTTATAATAATCTTTAAATAAGTATTAGAAATACCTACCTTCTTATTAAGTAGGTAATGAAAGAAGATACCTGGTTTAAATCTTCGTAACTAAGTATACCTGAGTAACTATTCGCCAAGGATCTTTGTTTCTATGTAGTAACAGCTGTGCGTTAGCTTTACGTAGGTATTTAAACAGAGTTAAAAAAAGGCAAAGTTATACATCACAAGCGTTACAAGCTGAGGCTGAGTTGCACCATAGAAGAAGTTATAGTTAAGGTTTGTGTCAAATTTAACACTAACAGTAACGCTGACTTTAACGGTTATAGCAAAATGTGTTGCACCAGCGATTTCATTAGCTTCGATGAATATCAAAGGATATTCATCGTAGGCTGTTACGCCTTTGCTTTTATTACCTATATTTTATTGTTTCAGGGAAGTGTAAATTTCACAAAAATAGAATTGGACAGACTTCAGACACTATTGACCAAATATAAAAATATTTTGTTTTGCAAAAAAACGGACGGCGGCGTTAGTTCCAAGCAAAAGGAAAGTGCGTGGAATAAAATCGAATGCGTATTTCATGAAGCACGGACATGATGTTTAGAGGTTATATTCAACGCGTTTGACAATGGCGTTGATTCGTACGTTAGATGTCGCGGCACGTATGTTCTATTTACATTGCGTTTGACGTTTCAAGTAGATCTGTTTTTTCCTTTGTTTCGGAAAGGAGTCACTTTGGGAGTTATAACAACAATGTATTCTACGTGGAAATTGAGTGAATTAAAGCAAAAGTTAAAGAGAAGAGGTGCAATTATTAAGGGAAAAACGGCAGACCTTGTCGATCGGTAAGTAAGGTTAGGTTGTGGCAAATATCATAATAATCCTAAAATAAGCTCAATTCTTGACTTGCAACATAATGAACATCAGTCTACTTTATGCGAATTCTAGTGGTCTCTAATAGTATTCTGTAAAAACAATATGTCTGCGCCAAATCTACGCCTGATGCTCTTCCAATAGCATCAAGTTGCACAAGCGAGTTGTGCCATAGTTTTTTTGTCAGTTGTTTGTGATTTTTACACACACCCGCACCTTTTGATTTTATTTTCTCTTTTATGTTGGGTACTCGTCTACGTCGAGATCTAATTTGTGTGTGGAAGCAATTCATTGTACTTATTCTCAATATTCAATATAAGGACTATTTAAGAAGAAACTGAGGTTTTAATTATAAAACTTCCAAATGTCCCACTACTGGACATAATTTGGCGACCGTGACAGGACTCTTTTACAAAATTCGAATCGAGTCCGAAGACAAAGAATTTTTATGAAGCGGAAATCTACAAAGATTCATCGTGGAGGACTACAGACGCAAGAACACCATAATAGAAGACAACTAAGCCAGCCAGGTCGGTCAGCAGCACGCGCCGCGCCCAGCCTTAGCTTCTACGACGTCAAGGTTCACCGTCAGCCTGCCACGCCAGCTCCAGGTTTCCGTAATCATCTACGCGAGCAACTCGTGCCACACCAATTAGTGCCACAGCTACCAGCGAGGACCAGTGCAGCCAGAAGCAGCCGTCTCGCCTATCAGTTAAGTGCCATCCTACAGTTTAGCCTACCCATAGTACCTACTTAACCTATTTTCCTATCAAAAGGTCGCTGTTTGGTACATTCCACTTGTGTACTTCATTAATTCAACAAAGTATTTAGCTACTTCAAAGATTATTTCAAGTAAATAACCAGTACATATCCAAAAATAGTAAAATTAAAATCGATTGTTCAGTGTCAACTACCTACGTCATTTGTAAAATTGTAAGTCAGTAATTATATTCCCAATATTTTCGATATACTACAGGTAATCTGAAACCTAAACTTATAGTCGCCCTCCCAATAATACGTTCCATTATTCTAGTTCACATTATTTCAAATATTTTTGGCCGACTATTCCAGTGACGCTGACACCGACGCCGCCTGACGCTGCCGGTTGCTGCCAGCCGCGTTCGGGTTACGTCGGCGCCGCCCGCGCCGCTGCCGTGTGGCTGAGATCGGGCCCAGGTGCCGCCGAAGGAGTATCAGATAAGATTAACATATAACTTTATTCCTTCAGTTGATATTACTGGGTATTTACAATTTTTTTTTTCAGTTTTCTTTTTTTTTTTTGTCTTCTCCAATCACATGTTTCCATGCAAACACAGCAATTGTGATACCTTTTTAGGCTTCAACAATGAACGACGTGCTCTTAAAATATCGCCAGCCTTCGAAAAGATTCTTTCGCATGGCACGGAGATAGCGGGTATACATAGTCTTTTTAACATATGTTGGTACAAATTCGGATAGACATTTCTGGGGTCGTTCCACCATTTCAATGGATCTGATTTTCGAGGTATTAAATCTTCTTTCAAATATCGGTCCACTTCAATACTGGCTTGAGCTTCTTTTCTTCTTTATGCGGCCGTTTTCTTAATTTCTTTATCGATTTCGGACCAAAGATCATCATTTATTTCGGTGATATTATCGGGGTGACAGGATTGGGAAACGTTATCATCACTAGAACCGCGGGTGACGCTGGCGATAGCAGTTGTTCTTCTCCTTATTTCACTCACCGCGTTTTCATATTTGGTAATAGAGTTGAATCCGATCTTTTTGAACCTGGGATCAAGAACCGTGGCTTCAGAGTATAAAACTGAAGACTCGATATCACCAAATCTCTTAAAAATTTCAACATTGTTTTTTAATTAGTTGTTGTACTGGTTCCCAATATTATGTTGAAATTACTGGAGGTGCATGATGTTTCGAAATGTGGTTTTTCATAATTTTGCAGTAAACCTTAGATAAAGTAACTGCTTTCTCAGTAGACATTTCTGTTGTTATGTCATTGAATAGCTTTAAAATTGGCAGTATTTGTTCAATACTTACAAATTCTTCAGAATTTATTACGACGACCCGAATGGCGCAGTGGTATTGACGCTGCCTTACGTTCTTAGGGTCCTGGGTTCGAATCCCGGTAGGAGCAAAATGTTTGTGTGATGAGCATGGACATTTGTTTCCGAGTCATGGATGTTTATATGTATAATAAGTATGTATTTACAAATAAAAAAAGTATATATGTAGTATATCAACTATCTAGTGTCCACGACACAAGCTTTGCTTAGTGTGGCACTAGGTGGCGCTGTGTGTTAATGTCCAGCGATATTTATTTATTTATTTATTATTTATTAATAAGTCACTCCTTAGCGAAAATGTAGCTGAAACAACGGCTTCCTTAATTTTTATTAAACGGTCCAACATTTGGAATGTGGAATTCCAGCGAGTTTCAACATCCTGTTTTAACATTAATTCTGGAATGTTTAACTGTTTTTGGACTTCAATCAATTTATATTTAGCTGCAGTGCTCCTTTTGTAAAATTCAACAATTTTTTTAACTTTTTCAGTTATAGGTAAGATCTCTCCTAAACCTTTCCTAACAACTAGATTGATTTGGTGTGCGAAACATCCAACATGCCTCCACCCACCTAAACGTATTGCGGCAGTTATGTTTGCCGCATTATCCGACACCACTGCATTTACTTTATAATCTATGTCCCAGCGCCGAAAACAATCTTTCAAAAATTCAGATAAGTTTTCACTAGTGTGTCTGTCTCCATATTGTATACATTCTAACAGATATGAAGACAGCTCCATATCTTCATTTATATAGTGGGCTGTCACTGCAATGTAACTATCTTTTGTGTAGTCTGATGTCCAACCATCAGTGGTTACAGAAACTGCTTTGGCACAGGCAAGCTTGCTCTTCATCAAGTCTACGGTGTCATTATAAATTTTTGGAATCAAACTTTTTGAGAGCGTTTTCCTAGCAGGTAAACTGTAGCCTGGGGTTTGAGACACCATTTGTAATAATATTTTAAAGTCTGGTTCGTCAACGACACGTAGAGGATGTTGGCCTATCGATATCCACTTCACCAATTGCTTATCTATAACCTGCGATCTTTGTACTGAAATAGGTCTTTTTCTGATGATAAAATCAGTAATATTTTGTTGCGATGGTGGTTGCGATGGTTGTTGCGATGTTTGTTAGGGTTGTTTGTTGCGATGTTTGTTGTTGGTCAGCAGAAGTTGATGGGTCAGTATTAGATCTTAAAGTATTTATTTCAAATTGCCGTTCCAAAACAATAGGTATTGCAGGATGTTTCCTGGTCATATGGCGCGACAAATTACTTGTATTTCCAGACGTAATACTTAATTTTGCACTGCAATAATCACATGTTCATTTTTGTGGTTCGACTTCCTTAAAATGTCCCCAAATATCACTACGTTTACGTTTAGAAGCCATTTTATATAAAAACAAAAAGTAGGCACAATAGGAAGATGTCACTCACTCAATTCGACTCTCTAACCAATTTAAAAAAGGGGTATTATAAATTGCATATCAAATAAATAATCGCCTATCAATACATACTCATCATTTATATTCTTTTTTACATCAAATAACTTACTTCACTACAAATAAACTAAATGTTTAACAAAACTCAAACTGCAGATAATTCGAAATTATACATCAATATGACATTACTTTTTTCCTCATAATGCAATACAGTTAAATTTATTTTTGTACAAAAATACTACATACATAGCATAAATACTGACTGCACAGCAAATTTTCCATATTTCAAGCGAAGCTATATTTAAAAGAAAAAGAGTTAACATGTATAATGTGCATTAAGATTATTAGCTGTGTATTGATGAAAAAGCTTTTGGTTTAGGAAAAATCGCTGTACGCTGCAAAAATAAATTGTAGTGTATTTAATGATATTTTGAGTTGAATATTTTGCTGTGCAATCAGTAATTTTGATGGGAATTCGGAATCTTATTGCATAGAAAAAGGATATTTTTTGATTTGCGTTTAAATACTACCCTTTAAAAAATACGACCTCATAACGTAAACAAAAATGCATTTTAAAATAGAATGTTAATCTAAAATAAACTTATTGCTTTATGAAATAGAGACCAAAATACGAGTAGTTAACGTCTCTAGAATATCAAATACTAAGAAAGGTAAACAATAATTGTCAGTGTGTGTAAATGCGATAACGAATCAGATCTTGCTAAGTGCATGTGGTGAGTTGAGTTGGTGACGTATACAACAAAGGGCTCTGTTGTAAAACCTGATTTCTAAGTACTGTTTGTTAGGTTTTAAATGTCTTATGTAAAGGCCTATTCAAACCTGAGCGATATTCGCTGCCGCTGTGGGAGGAGGTTCATACCGCGCGGGTTTCGCTCAGGTCTTTAGTATCAAGTACCGCGGCTAGAGCGACCTGAGCGATATTCACTGCCGCTGTGGGTAGAAGTACATACCGCGCGGGTTTCGCTCAGGTCTTTAGTATCAAGTACCGCGGCTAGAGCGACCTGAGCGATATTCACTGCCCCTGTGGGTAGAAGTACATACCGCGCGGGAGCAGCGGCATGCATCCCGCCCCTCACTCCGCAAGCGGGGTTAAAATGACAACAGTACGCACGATATTCCTTAGCGAAAGGACGCGTTTGCAACATGGCTTCATCGAAACGAACGAATAACGATTCATTTATTGAGTTGGTGAAGTGCAATCCAGTTTTATATATGTCACTTACGGATTATAAAAATATATTTATGAAAAATAAAATATGGGATGAGATAGGAGAAAAATGTAACATAAGTGGTAAGTTTTTATTTTTTAATATATTATTATATTATCTTTCAATTGGGTACTAAATACGGCTACCGCCATTAAAGAAGTTGACAAATTGTGTACGTACCCTATCACCTGAAAGTTGCAAAGTTTCAAAATTTTGATATTCATTGTTCATTGCATTATTTTGTTGAGTAGTAAAATACATATTTTGCAAGTACGGGGTATTGCAAGTTTTAGAGCGTAAATAATTGTGGAGTACGCATGTTGCTTTTATGACTTTTTTAGCTCTAGACACTTTTAGGTGCATGGGTTTGAAATATATTCGCCATTTTTGAGCCAGTAATCCAAATGCATTTTCAACAACGCGTCTAGCTCGGCATAGGCGCTTATTGTATTTTTCCTTTCTTCTATCAACCCTAGAAACTCTTTGATTGAATGGTTTCATTACATGTGCTTGCAATCGAAATGCCTCATCTCCTATTAACACATGAGGTGTGACGTCATTAGTTCTCGGCAATGGTTTAGGCCTTGGAACATTCATAGTCCCATTATTAAACCTCCTTCCCATGACAGAATTTTCGAAAATTCCACCGTCGCTATTTTTTCCAAAACCTCCAACATCGATACATAAAAAATTGTAGTGTGGTCCTACTATTGCCATAAGGACGACAGAAAATTTTTTGAGGTAGCAAAAATAATTGCTGCCTGAATTAGGCGGACAAACGATAGTGACATGTTTTCCATCAATACTGCCGAGGCAATTGGGGAATTGCCACATATTATAAAACTCTTCAGATGTTAAGTTCCACATTTCTTCTGTAGGAGGCTTCATGTATATGGGTTGTAATGTAGTCCAAATAACATCACAAACTTCATCAACAATTTCTGCGACAGTTGAGCAACCCACTCTATAACTGTTTGCAATACAGCGAAATGAATATCCACTTGCTAAAAATCTGCAAAAAAAAATATTTAATAAGCTTTTTTACTCAAGATCGAAGGGCGTGGACCCATGTCTACGGTGCGGCGCCATTTGCCGTGCAACGGTACGACACCGCCGCCGGCGGATGGCGCGGCGCCGTCCGCACCACGGTACCGCGAACGGTGCGCCATCCATTGCCCCTTTCAGTCGATATTTCGCATCGATATTTTGATTCGATCGACTGAGGAGCAATGGACGGCGCACCGTTCGCTTTACCGTGGTGCGGCACGGCGCTGCGCCATCCGCCGGCGGCGATGCCGTACCGTTGCACGGTAAACGGCGCCGCACCGTAGACATGGGTCCACGCCCTGAGCCATTTTTACTATAAATTTGGTTTCTAAGATTCCTCAGTATTTATCACCTTACTAAACTTAACAAATTCAGGGTTTTAAACTAGTCTAAGTATAACTAATTAATAAAAGTAATTGAATAGATTATGAATAAAAAATATTTTTTACAGGCGATGAAGCCAAAGCGAAATGGAAAAATCTACGTGACACTTATGCTAAGATTCCTCAGTATTTATCACCTTACTAAACTTAACAAATTCAGGGTTTTAAACTAGTCTAAGTATAACTAATTAATAAAAGTAATTGAATAGATTATGAATAAAAAATATTTTTTACAGGCGATGAAGCCAAAGCGAAATGGAAAAATCTACGTGACACTTATGGTAAATATTTAAAAACTACAAAAACCACTACAGGCCAAAGTGCGTTTAAATCTTACATTCGTTACAGCAAATGGCATCTTCAATGGAATTTTTAAAAGATCACATAGGATTTGCTCCAACTGATACTAATATGGCAAGAGAAGAAGAAAGCGTATCTGATACCCAAAATATTACTGAACCCGAATCTAATAATGAAAATTCAACACAACGGTCAAGTTCAGTAGTATCATCCGAACGTTATACTTCACGTTCGGGTTCCAGAAAAAGGACTTCTGTTAACGAACATCCTGTCGATAAAGTGATTACGTACTTGAATACAAAAGCAGATAAATTATCGTCGATTGAACATGTTATGCTTGGATATGCAAAAAGAATAATAAGAAATAAGCTAATAAGCTAGCTAGCTAATAAGCTATATAATTTTAAGTCGTTCGTGGTGCGAGTTCCGACTCATCATATTGAGACCTTCCTCAAGGAAGAGTTTTGGCCGAAGGGTGTCATATATCGGCGATTCCGCGGAAGGCTACGCGACACCACGCAGCGCAACATGACGCCGTCTCCTCATGTGTAATAGTTTAAGTTTTAGTGGTTTTTTTTTTTATAAATATGTATGTTAGTCTGTAAGGTATATGTAATATGGGTCTTTTGTTACCTGAATTAAATGATATATTATTATTATTAAAAACAATTGACAGTTTTTCGGAGTGACGTAAAATTATAACAAAAATGAAAATAGCTCAAGTTATGATGGAAGCGGAATTGGAAGAAGAGCAAGAACGTAGTCTACAACGAGAAACAACACTGCGATCTTACTACACCACTGAGCCTAACACTAGCCAAAATGATCGTTGTATGTCTCAACAATCATGTTATTCTCGTAGTGAGCCTAACACAAGCCAAAATGATCGTTGTATGTCTCAACAATCATGTTATTCTCGTAGTCCCCAGTCTACTAATGATTCTGAACTGCAGTCTGCTCTGCGTTGTATTCAAGATAATGCTCTATCACCTCTAGCACATTCACTTCTTGGAGAAGGTCTCGATTACGAACACGAAATAGATTACGACCCACAGAAACACTCAGAAATCTAATAAGAAGGTTTTAGGTTAAGATAAAGGTTGTTATAATATTGTAAAAAACCAAAGTTCCTTCCTAGTTATCTTAATTAAAGATTTTCGTCAATTAATATTCAAATTTGTTTTCCTTACCTCAACGTTATTGCTAAGCGTTCTTCAGGGCATATGGGTTCTCGATATTTAGTGAATGATTTGCTGATATTTTCCTTTATAATATTTAATATTTCATCGAAGTTCTCAGTCGTCATTCTGAATGCATTAAAAAACCGATCTTCATCCAATCTTAATCTTGGATATAAAGTGTGGAATTCCCCATGAATTCGGTGTCGTCTGTTGATGTCATGGATCCAAATTCTTTTCTTAACTGGTGAGTCAATTAAGGCTAATAAAAGTAAAACTTCCTCTTCATCACTATCCATCACTAAAATCAGATGCTCTGCAGAAATTACAACGTGACTGACGTGTATATTCTTTGGCGACTCAGAAATGACTAACTGACGAAAATTTCTTACCTCTCTGAGCGAAACTCGACTACCGCGCGTTATTCTACCCACAAGGATAGCGAAATCCGTTTTGGTGTGAACAGTAATATTACCGCATACCCACTGGGTTTTCTCTGGCGCAGACGGTAGCGAATACCGCTTAGGTCTGAATAGGCCTTAATTTCGATAAAAAAGATATTCGAGGTTTAAATAATTGTACCATGCTTGTGACTCTTGTGTTTGAATAGCAACCATCATAAAATGTTTACTAGTTTTTTCATTTCGCCTTTTCCACAATATTTATTTAGAATATTGACTCTGCAGATCGTGAATTACAACACGTTATCAGCACGAAGCTCTGTATAATTTATTCACAATCAAATTTAAAAGGAGATTGTTGATTAATTAGTAAGTGAACATGTCTTCTGCAGTGTCTATTTCATCGCTAAACGGTATTCCGATACTTCATAATAGGCAAGGATACACCATATGGAAATTTAAAATGCGGATGTTGCTAATCCATGAAGGATTATGGGAAACGGTAAGCGGAGGAGTTCTCGAAGGGAATAAGACGCCCGACGATGTACGGAAGGATGAAAAGGCTCTTTCAAAAATATGTCTTTCTGTGGATGGCGCTGCTATTTCGATTGTTCGACCAGCTCAGACCGCAAAAGAAGCGTGGGATGCTCTAATGAAATCCTACGAGGATCGAAGTTTGGGTCGTAAACTGTCGTTGGAAAGAAAGTTGTACAGGTACTCCTTATCTGACTTTTCTGATTTAGAGGCTTACTTAACAGCAATAACTACAACTGCACTAGACCTGGCCGATATTGGCAAAACCATAGAAGGTAGTTCTTTAGCAGCTATTATATTGGGAGGTCTAACGTCTCGCTACGAGCCCATGATAATGGCGCTTGAGAATGGGAGCGTTGAAGTCACAACAGGCTCTCGTTCCTACTTACACACACTGACGCGGGCTTAGACTAGTAGAGACGCGGGATTATAATGAGCCGGTGAACTGTGGAACGATAATTCCGCACAGTACTGAACGAGTTCAGTTCGTTCACTGTGTTTGAGTAGTTCATCGGAACGAATCGCTCCGGAGTTACTCAAGTTGCACTAACCAGGGGAAAGTGAGCGGTTACAACAGTAAGGGTTAAAGTTATGACGTTACATATTTAACTATTTTTCAAATGGTGCAACTCATTTTTGGCCTAACCGATACTTTAACTGAAGATCCGATGTTGGTTATTTTTAAAGTAAGATGGTGCAACCCAGCCTTAGAGAGTAATATGCTCAGTCATATTTACTGCTTAATCAATTAATAAAGATACTTAAAGGTAAGGTTAAAGTTTTGGTGTGATAAGGTACTCGTAAAACCTGGGCCTCTAGTCTGCCATTACAATAGTGTCAGAATGGTATATCATTGATTTCATAATTGTTGATTTTGACAGTTGAAGTTGAAGTTTGATATAATGGCGTCATTATGACTATCAAATGGTCAATTCATGGCATAGAATGGTAATCTCGTACATAATCTTATGAAAAAAATATTCAAAGTGAAACATTTTTTCTTTGAAATTACGTAACTCACACCTGAACGGAATTAAGTTTTAGTATTTTTTTGTCACATAAATTTTCGTCACGTTTTTCTTCACAAAGGTTACAATTGAAATTTTGATCTAATGTTTTCTTAGGCCACAATTAATTATTCCTTGCATTCTATAATAACAGAATAGGCGGGTCCGTGCGCGGCGGGCGACGGGCGGCAGTGTAGCTCGGACCGTTGGACGTGGAGGCTGTGCTGCTCTGCTCGCTCGCATTATAGTGCCCCGATTTTTGCATGGACGATTTAGTATTTAGTTTTTTTATTTTAGTTCTAATAAGTAGTCATAGTCAGATTGTCATTTTGTAAGTTAGGTATTTTATTTTGCGCGCTTGGACGCGTGCTACTAATTCAGTGATTTTTATTGTGAAGTTTATTTTGTTTTTCGTGTACCTACCGTGTGTAATAATCAAAAATGCCGAAGAAAAGTAAGACGAAGAAATTCAAAGCTCTAAACGCTGCTAAAACGCATGAAGTCGTGTAAGTACCAACCTTTACTCAGCAAATAAATACCGCGTACGTGTACCTCACCACTTACCTGGTGTTTGTAAAACAACATTTTTCATTACATCAGCACATTTTTATTTTTATTTTAGAAAGTCAAGGATGTGTGTGATTCTGATGTTTGTGAAGCTTTGTGTCTGTCTCAGAACAAATCCTAAGTTTCTGTAAGCCTTCTTACAGATCTTGGTTACATCATCACGGAATGTCAGATCGGGAGTCATGAAAACACCCAAGTCTCGTACCTCCGTGATTCGTTGCAGTGGCGCCGCATCCACCACGTACTCATAGAGCAGAGGTGCACGAGCACGGGTGAAACTCATTAACGAGCACTTGGACACGTTGAAGTATAGTTTGTTTTCATGGCTCCATTGTACTATTCGATCGATGTCTTCCTGTAGGCGCCTGCAATCAGACTCGGACTTAATCTCAAGCAGCAACTTGAGGTCATCAGCAAATAATAAACAAGCGTGTTCGCGCCGATGCATTGGCGCTCTTTTTATTTTAGGTATAGTTTTCATTCTACCCGCTTTTACTTTATATTTTGATTTTCGCTGCTTGGTTTTGTACTGAGGTCAGATAGACGACCGACACCGCCGCCGCGTGATCGTGTCCGTGCTGCTCCATTTCATGTATCCAGTATTTTGGATTTAAACCGCTTTGAGGTTGTTTCGTGCCGTGCACGACCCTCACATCGTTATCAACATCAAAAGGACCGAGAAGAGCGCATCAAGGTCGCAGCAGCGTTGCCACGTGGAGCGAGACCCTGAACTGGACCGCCCGCCGTGGTGCTAAGGTTAGTCAATTTTCTTTCCTTAGTTGCAAGACCAGCAGCATTTCTCAATTGTGCACTTGTGTTCTTTGCCTGTTTTCTATTTTTCTTTAATAAAACCTATGGAGATACAACCACTAGCCAGCTAGTACCCACTCGCGTGCACATTTTTTTTTTGGCCTTCGAGCCGCACGTTTATTTCTTTTCGGCCTTATAGCCGTTTATCACATTTTTTTTCTATATCCCGCTATTTGTTTTTCCGCTTAGTTTTCAAAACTAGTTATTCTTTCCACTTAGTTTTAAAACTATTTTTTTTCATACCGCTTAATTACGAAGGTAAGTTACCTGCTGTAATTACCTACTTACCCGCTATATTTTATCATTATCATTTCTTCGTGTTCCATTTTTTAACGGATAAATTGCATTCCTTTTAGTAAACCTAAACGCATTAATGTGTCATTTTGTCGAAAGTTTTAAGCTAATTAACGACGGAGCGTAGGTAAGAACGTGTTATCGCCGGCCGTTCCGAGCGTTCCTTTGTTCTCGAAGTCGTCTATGTTGCAGTCAGTAACGTTGTTTCGGGTATTTTATAACTTATTATTTTTAGCAAAATCTCGTCATGGCACCGGGTTCTAAGGAAGAAGAGAAACATAATTTAACCATTAAAAGGCTCATGGGGAAACGCGAGGAAGTTTATGCTAGGCTTCAGAGAATTTATGACTCAAGAAATGAAATGATTACGGACCCTAGTGATAGTAAGGTGGAGAATTTTCTTTGTAACATGGTCACCATTGATACTATGCGTGACGATTTCATAAAAATTGTCGACGATTTTAATGCGGTGAATTTGATGTTAGATCCGGATTTCATACCTAACTATCAAAGTTTGTCTACATTTGAGGACTTATACTGTCGTTGCAAATATGAAGCCAACAAAATATTAGCTAGCCGTGACATGCCCAAAGTTGAAAGATTAACTTCATTTTCCAGTAACAATAATAAAAAATCTAACTTGAATCTGCCTAAATTAGAGTTAGTGAGCTTTTCCGGTTCACCCGCAAATTGGTCGACCTTTTACGAAACATTTAAGACTACTATACACGAGAATATTGATCTTACTAATAACGAACGTATTCAATATTTGATGGGTCAGTTATCGGGCCGGGCACTTGCTACTGTGTCGGGAATTACACCGAACGCTGACAATTATACTTTGATATGGACCACGCTGGTCAAGAAATATGAAGATAAACGTTATTTAGCTACCGCGTATTTGGATCAAATGTTTGAATGCAAATCCTTTTCCGTTGCTAACACTAAGAATTTAGACTCGTTTTTAGAACATTTTGCGTCTGCCGTGTCGAGTCTAAAAACGTTAAAACTTAGCAACTTGTCCGATTTTATTCTTCTTTATCTCGCTTTAAAGAAAATAGACCCGGAGACCGCTCGCGCTTTTGAAATGTTTAAGCGAGATACTGCTTTGCCTAGCTACGAGGACTTGATCACATTTCTGCGTGAACAATCGAAAATATTAGACCGCACTTCGGCAAATGCTACGACGAAGCGCGCCGGTACCGACACAAACAAAAATGTTCATCATAAGTCTACCCATTCCTTTGTAGGTACAAGCGCGCCGTTGCAGATAAAAGATAAAAATAAATCTTGTCCGTTTTGCGACTTGGCAAATCATTTCAACTTGTTTAAATGTTTTAAATTTCAAAAATTACCGCTCGATGATAAATTTAATTTTGTCAAAACTCGTAATGGATGCACGAACTGCCTCAGTTTGTCCCATAACAACGTCGCTTGTAAATCGGAAGTACGTTGCCGCTATTGCGATTGTAAGCACCACTCGCTGCTATGTAGAAAACAACAGCTGACTCCCCCCGCGCCCGGCGCAGCGCCCTCGCATAGTAGTGTTACTCCGCCGCCGCCGGCATCTACCTCCCAGCAGGTAAATACCACTGCCTTATCAGCCCTGTCGTCACCTCCTCCGGTGCAAAATAATAACCGACGTGATAATAATATTACCTGTCTTTTAGGCACGGTTCAAGTTTTAATACCTGACTCTGCGGGTGTGTTACACAATGCGCGCGCGCTTATTGATTCCGCATCGCAAAACAATTTTATTGCAACGACATGCTTAGCTAAACTTAATTTAAGTTTTAATCGAATAACGCGCGCTGTTGTAAAGGGGATCGGTTCGTCGCCTAATCCGATTAAGGGTTCCGTCAGCATTGATTTGTTTTCGAACAATAAAAATATTTTACTTACACTAGACTCTTACGTCATTGATAAAATTACGGATAATTTGCCTTCTGCTCGTATCGAGCCCGCTTCGCTCAGTTATTTAAACCACGTTCAGTTAGCTGACAGTAGTTTCCATTCGCCTGGGGAAATTGACATCCTCATCGGTGCGCCGCAGTTTGCCGAAATTTTACTGTCGGGACGCGTAAACGGTCCACCCGGGTTACCTACCGGTATTGAAACGATTTTTGGTTACATAATCGTAGGAAATTGTCCTATTAATAATCCGTCCACTGAGTTCGTTTCTTTATGCTCATTTGTACAGAATGAGCCTCCGTTATCAAATGTGCTAGAAAGGTTCTGGCAGCTTGAAGAAATAGCGCCCAAGCGCCCTCTGAACGCCGCGTCTAGGGAGTGCGAGAAGCAGTTTGTCTCAAGCGTGTCACGTGATGACACAGGACGTTATAGTGTGGCGTTACCTTTTGCGCGCGACCCCTCTGAGCTCGGTGACTCATACAGAACTGCTATGCGTCGTTATATGTACTTGGAGCGTAAGTTAACCGCTACCCCAGAGTTGCGATTGGAATATGACGCGATTATTAAAGATTACCTATCGAAGGGTTATATCTCGTTACTTGATGATGCTGGTTCGCTACATACGGGTTTTTATATACCACATCATGCCGTTGTTAGGCAAGATAAAGTAACTACAAAGGTGCGAATGGTTATGGACGCCAGCGCCAAAACGGATTCGGGTAAATCACTCAATGATTTGTTATATCAGGGTGAGAATTTACAAAACGATTTGTTTTTAATTTTACTTGACTTCCGCTTATATCCCGTGGCTTTTACCAGTGACATACATCAGATGTTTTTACAGATTTTGGTTAACAAAGATCACAGAATGTTCCAAAAATTTTTATACCGCTTTGATCGTTCTTTACCGCTTGATACCTACCAATTTAACCGCGTTTGCTTCGGATTGCGCTGTAGTCCTTTCCTCGCCATGCGAGTTTTAAGACAACTTTGTGACGACGCACGCGCATCTTACCCGCGCGCTGCGGATGTTGTTGTGCATAATTGTTACATGGACGATGTTTGTTACTCCGTTCCCACCGTCCAGGACTCCTTGCGGCTCAAGGATGAGCTGTTAGGATTGTTTACGGCCGGGGGCTTTAACCTTATGAAATGGTCCAGTAACTCACCAGAGTTACTCGAATCATTGCCTGATACTCACCGCTATTCTTCCAAAGTAAATTTCGATGAACCTGATCAAAGTCTAAAGGTTCTTGGCCTAGAATGGTCTCCAACCACAGATGTTTTTTCCTTTTCTGTCACTCTTGACAACCGTCCATGTACCAAGCGCAACATCTTATCGGTTATTGCTCGCCAGTTTGATGTTTTAGGTTTGATCGCACCGACTATTCTTTATGCGAAATTAATCTTACAAAAGCTCTTTGTTCTCAAACTGGACTGGGATGACAAGCCGCCCCAGAATGTAATGATCCTCTGGGAGAATTACCTTCGCGAACTGCCCGCATTACGGGACCTAAAGATAAAGCGTCATCTTGAGGTGTTTAGAAATTACCTCGTCACTATTATTGCATTTTCCGATGCGAGTGAACGAGCTTACGGAGCCGCCGTATATGTCAAAGTTCAGCAGGATCCCCACTCTCCAGCGGTCGTAAACCTGGTGTGCGCGAAATCTAAAGTCGCTCCTCTCAAAACGATATCGGTTGCCAGACTAGAGCTCTGCGGCATTTTACTTATGTCTAAACTGGTGCAACGAGTTATGAACACTTATAAACCGCGTCACAAAATTGAGAACGTTATTTGTTTCACCGACTCAATGGTCGCATTATATTGGATTCATTCAGATCCCCAAACTTTAAAAACATTCGTTGCTACGCGTGTTACAAAAATTTTAGATTGCCTTCCCGCGGAACATTTCTTTCACGTTCCCGGTACCGACAACCCTAGCGACTGCTTATCGCGAGGTTTGTCTCCTAAGCAATTGTTGTCGCACCCGATGTGGTTCAGTGGACCGTCGTGGCTTCAACAGAGCGTCGATACGTGGCCTGTTACGTCTGTCAACACTAGTGCCATCGATGTACCATTGCCGGAAACCAAAGTGGTTTCATTGCCGGTTGTAGCAGATGTAGGTGTAGACCCGCATCCACTTCTTGCACTGTCGCATCGCGTTTCTAAGTGGACGGTGCTGCTTCATTCCGTTATCTACGTATACAAGTTCTTAGGTAAACTGCCTCGATCTAAATCGATTACCGCATCAGATATGATTTGTGCTGAAAGGATGTTAATTACCGCGTTACAAGCATTTTATTTTTCTGACGAAATCGCACGGTTGAAAGCAAACAAAAATTGTCGCACCGCCTTAAGACGCCTCTCTCCCTTTATCGATAGTGAGGGCTTATTGAGAGTCGGCGGTCGACTCCGTAACGCTGATTTGACCAATGAACAACGGCATCCGTTGCTGCTTCCGCATAAAGACCGTATCACTGATTTGATCGTGTCGCACTATCATCGCCACAATTGTCATACTGGTCCGGTGGCTCTTATGTCAATATTGCGGCAAAGTTATTGGATACTGTCTTGTCGTAATGTCGTACGTCGTATCGTGCATAAATGTAATTTTTGTTTCCGCGCTAAACCCAAGGCCGTGCATCCTTTCATGGGGGACTTACCCACGTGCCGCGTAACGGAAGCTAAAGCCTTTACACGCACGGCTGTTGATTACGCGGGTCCTATAAGTATAATCCCGCAACGTAAACGTGGCGTTCGCTCTATTAAGGCATACCTATGCATTTTCGTGTGCTTAGTCACTCGCGCTGTTCATGCCGAGTTGACTACCGATCTTAGTACGAGTACCTTTCTCTCAGCGTTTAAACGATTTCTAGCGAGACGGGGTGCTGTACAAACTATGTACTCTGACGCAGGAACTGTCTTCGTCGGTGCGAAGAACGCTCTTTCGGACATCTACACTTTTGTCAATTCTGATGAGTATCAAACCGCGTTCTCTAACGAGTTGGCCGAGCAAAAAATAACGTGGAAAATTAATCCACCGCGCACTCCGCATTTCGGTGGACATTACGAGATATTCGTTAAAGGCTTCAAAACTCATTTATATAGGACTATAGGTTCTCAATTGCTGACCTACGAAGAGATGTTAACTGTGTTAACACAAATTGAATGCGTTTTGAATTCGCGTCCGCTCACGCCCCTTAGTGAGGATCCGTCAGAGCTAAGCGCATTGACTCCATCGCATTTCCTTACGTCTACGCCGCTAAAAAGTTTACCCGCTTGCGAAGCTACCGGTGATAACACAAATTTGAAAAAACGATACGTTTTGTTAGATCAATTGGTGCAATCATTCGCAAAACGATGGAAACGTGAATATCTTCACCTTTTGCAATCCAGAGGGAAATGGAACACTCATTCAGATCCTATCAAGATAGGTAGCGTCGTGGTTGTAGTTACTGATAACGTTGGACCTCTATCTTGGCCATTAGGTATAATTCTTGAAATCTATCCCGGTAAAGACGGGATCAGTAGAGTCGCTCTTATCAAGACGGCGACAGGGATCTATACGAGACCTGCCGTCCGCCTCTGCCCTCTACCTACGCAATAGCGTCTCTTCCGCTCCCCGGCTTATGTTTAGTGTTTTTAAAACCGATGGTTTTAAAGCCGGGAGCATGTTCGCGCCGATGCATTGGCGCTCTTTTTATTTTAGGTATAGTTTTCATTCTACCCGCTTTTACTTTATATTTTGATTTTCGCTGCTTGGTTTTGTACTGAGGTCAGATAGACGACCGACACCGCCGCCGCGTGATCGTGTCCGTGCTGCTCCATTTCATGTATCCAGTATTTTGGATTTAAACCGCTTTGAGGTTGTTTCGTGCCGTGCACGACCCTCACATCGTTATCAACATCAAAAGGACCGAGAAGAGCGCATCAAGGTCGCAGCAGCGTTGCCACGTGGAGCGAGACCCTGAACTGGACCGCCCGCCGTGGTGCTAAGGTTAGTCAATTTTCTTTCCTTAGTTGCAAGACCAGCAGCATTTCTCAATTGTGCACTTGTGTTCTTTGCCTGTTTTCTATTTTTCTTTAATAAAACCTATGGAGATACAACCACTAGCCAGCTAGTACCCACTCGCGTGCACAAAGCGCCATGTCTTACGACTTCCGGCAACTTGTTTATCATAATAATGAATTCCAGAGGCCCCAAGTTGGTGCCCTGACTTACTCCCGACCAAGTGTAATATAAGTCGGATTCACATCCGTTGCAGTCCACATACTGCTGTCTGCCTTGCATGTAACTGGCAAAAAACCGCAATAGATGCTGGGTGCATCCAACCTCTGCTAGCTTCCGCAGTAAGATGTCATTGTCGACGGTGTCAAAAGCTTTTCTAAAGTCGAAGTAAGCTGCGTCCACCTGCACCCCAGCATCTACCGCTGGCACCACGCGTCCCATGAAATCAAGGAGATTAGTAGCAGTGCTGCGCCCCGGCCGGAATCCGTGCTGCGCATCCGATAACTGTCCGCGCACTTGCTCTTGCATACAGCGCTGAATGGCAGACTCGAACACTTTTGCCGGCGTCGACAACACTGCCACCGGCCTATACCCACCGATTTCAGCTCCCACAAAACGTTTCGAGTACCTTCAACGTACCTTCTCTTATCCCTCAGGCTCCAAAGATTGACGACCTCGGTGACTCTATGCCATCATCATCAGCCTGAGAAGTCTACTGCTGGACATAACATGCCTCAATAAATTTTCATAATTAACTCTATTCACTGCTGACTTCCCGTGATCATCAAAATATGGTCGCTCCATCGGTTGAGGGCCGACTTACGATTTCTTTCCCGGTACGTGGTCGCCATTCATTGGAGAACATTTATTCCCCACTGAATATATCTATGATAATGATTGTGATAATGATGATTGTGATTGTGATGGTGATTGTGATTGTGGTCGTGATGGTGGTTGTGATTGCGATTATGATAGTGATGGTGATTGAGATTGTGATGATTATGAAATTTGGTACATAGATAATTTATAACCTGGATGTCACGTAGGATACTATTTATCCCTTTAGTATGATGTCACGTAGGATACTATTTATCCCTTTGGTGTATGGGACAGTTACTGAACTTCACGCAGGCGAAGCCGCGGGCAACAGCTAGTACTAGTACTGTATGATTTCACTTGCCTTTGGTTACCCCCCCCCCGCGCCTTAAATACATTTTTGTACTACTATGTTGTGCCGACCAATTTCTGACCATAACTAATTTTAGGTTGACTTCTTTATGCTATGTTATAATATTTTTAGATGCCCGGATGAGAAATCTGAGGAGATATCTACCGTGCCTGGGGTTCAAAGTCGTGAAGCTGTTTCGTTTTCGAATTCGGAAGAGAATGCCGATATTATTCCACTGCAGGTACCAGCCTACCATTAGTTCATCTATAAAGTACGTAGATAGACATTATTAGGACATCATATCCATCGATATAACTGCGTAGTACATTTATATAACGATGATCATATCGATCAACTGCAATACAACAGTAATTTTGGTCATCATCAGTTCATTATTTACAAAAAGGGATTATGAGAACCTCTTGGTTTCATCAATGAAAATAGTAAATAAAATAAATAAATAATTATTTCTCGTAGCACAAAAACTACACCTAAAGACACCAAAATCAAAACCTAGCAAGTACATCTGAGTTAATTTTACAGGAGAAGACATGAAACATTTTCAGCTGCCATTTAGAATATAATTCCTTTTTTAAACATATCTTGTTTTCATGGCAATAATTATGATTTGTTTTATTTTACGAAATAGATAAATTAAATGAAAATGCATTTGGACAAGTTTTATGTGCCATACTAATGACTTCTTTGGATACTTCAAGATATGTATGATACTAAACCAATAGCAAAAACCTAGTTAGATCTCTACCTAGGTTTGTTAATTGGTTTCTCTATACATTCGTTTTTGGATCTAACATTGAAAACCTAGCAAAAACACTTACTAGGTTTTTGAATTGGATTTTTTATTATTTTTAATACCTTATGTCGTATTTAAACCAAGTAAGTAGCATAATTATAGTAAAAAAAACAGTTGACTTAATATAAAATGGTTTAATTAAATTATTGAGGAACATAAGGTACATAATCAACTTAACAAAATATCAACTTAAAAAAATCAAATTTCTTCAGCTACTTCGCCTCCAGTTTGGAGATCAACTGATTCATTGTTTACGGGTATTTGAACCCAAAACGCACGCCTTGTTTCTGGCATTAAGGGTACCAGCTTTGCCACAATCACATCCTTTTTTTGACCAGGAATGCCTCGAGGAGCTGATTTTTTTTCAGGCAGCCCAACTACTTGAAATTTTTTTGGTAGGAAGTCTAACTCCACAAATGGTTCATCAAAGCTGAAAATTCCATAGTCATTAATCAACGGGTTAACTTTAAACTCACTACTACATCTATCTACTATTAATAATTACCTTGTCTTGCAAAGAATCTTCCTCGATCCAGTAACGAATTTTACTTGGACAACTTGGCTGAGCAAGAAAGATTTCATCAAGTCTTCATTATCCGTTTTCCTTGGTGCTCTTTTTTTCTTCGGCCAGCTCCTACAATCACTTAAATCTATGACCTTTATTTTTTGTCTTGAACTGTTTACGACATCTTTAAAGTCTTCGAAATCCAAAACGTCTCCTTGTCTTTTAATTTTTCTTTCAATATTTCCATGCACCGAATCTGCAGTCATATGAGTATGTCCTTTTGTTAAGTAACTCAAAGTCACAGTCTCGATCGTTGTTTCTGTATTTACTATAGTAGTTAAAGCCGTAAACAGAGTCCAGTTTTTATTTTGGGCTGTACAGTTATCAGCCCAAATATGAAAATGTTGGCAATCTCTTTCATTCTTCATAAATGTTAAAATAGCATCAACTATGTTGGAAGCTTCTCGACCGGCGTAACCTTCGTGCCAAACTATGCAAGTAGCTGGATCAGGAGATTGCTTACTTATAGGTGCAAAAGTTAGATTAAATGTAATTAATCGACTTATAAAAACAGCTTCTTTAATTTGGGGCATTATAGGCAGCAAAATTACTTTTTGCAAATCCATCGAAAAATACTTTATATGCTTTGAATTCCTTTGTGACGAATCAATTTTGTACTTTTCGAGAGCTTGATCAGATTTAGCTTTATGTAACACAAACTTTTGTTTTAGATCATCTGGCATAAGAGATTCATCCGCGTATTTTTTCTTTTCTTCCATATAAAAAAAACATGCATCACATTTGTCTCCTCTTGGCATATTAAAAGAAATTTTCATTTTTTTAATTTCTTTCCTGTAAGTTTCATCAGAACATTGTGTTTCCGGGTATTTCGTCTTAAAATTGTTGTGCATTTCGCGTACTGTTAATTCTCTAGGCAAGTATTTTGTGAACGGGGAATTATGTCGACGATAATGACTGACAGTAGGTTTGTAACTGAGAATATGTTCCCGGAGTAAATTTTTGTTAATTCCCTTTTTTTTTCCACCTCTGTTTTCACCAGTCATAGCTGCAAATAATTGTCCCTTCTTTAAAGCTTTTGATAATTCAGTTATAGGTCCATCAGTTCTCAAGCCAAGTGCATCTAGGAAAAAACGCTTACAGACGGGAATCAAATCTTTGTTCTCCTTTCCTGGTAGATAATAGTAACGTGCTTCGTTTCTGGATGGAACAGCAGAAGTAGTATCGATTTTACGCCTTTTTATTTCTGTCAATTGTACAAACTTATTTAAGAATGATCGCCTTGCCTGAAATTTTAAGTTCCAATACTGTTCCCAAATTGCCATTCTTTCCTGATCCGAAAATTTTAAACATTGTCTCTGGCACTTTCCGTCGCAGACTCTAGGGTGCTTTAACTTTTGTTTGTTTTTGAACATACCATCGTTGGGAGCATTATTTGAAATAAAAATTGGTCCGGGATATTGAGCAATAAAAATCGGTCTTGTATTGTCTGTAATATCAGACACTTCCAGAATACGTTGTTGTGTTTCTTGCTGTGGCGTTATCATACAAGTTAGGGAATTCCCATAATTATTTGAATCTATATCTTCGCTAAAATCAAACAAGTCTGATAATGTGCTCTCGTCAAAACTGGGATCAGGTACATATAACGGATCTGCGACAGAGTCATCGTCACTAAAGTCGAGGTTAAACTGATCAGGGAGAGATGCATCTGTAATAGATTCCGAGTCAATGCCAGAAACAGAAGGTTGTGATTGTGCACAGGGGTTGATGACATGCGTGTTGGAAGCAGAAGTACTCGTGCATGGCAGAGGCTGTATAGCATTAGGTGTATGGTTATTACTTGCAGAAGTGCTAGAAAGAAAGAAAGCGAAACGCACACATCATTTTACGTGTAACTAACACCACACAAATGCAATTAACCCATAAATTATTATTAAGATCAAAGTGAAGAAGGCCAGATAACATAGGCAATATTTTGAGCCCCATTGTTTTAGTAATTAAAGTAATAATCAGCATTTGACATCTGAGATTAATCACTTTTGATATCTAAAATGTCTATTGCTATGCAAATGAACCCAATAAATCTGTGTTATATAATATTATACGTACTTAAATAATTATGTCTAAATGTTTTATGGACTACTCTCCGCTATGACCTTAATCATTATAAAAGAAAGAAAACATGTTAGTTGTATTTAGTTGAAACCCAATCAATATAGCAAGCACGCCGATGTTACGTGAGGCGTATGCCCCTTACACACACAGCACACTTCGGTTTAGCTAGTTATTTCATATCCACAATATAAATGTAATTATAACACCTTTACTTAAATAAGAGTATTACGGATAAATACCTTAAGAGAGCTGCTGCCACTATCCGCCTCGATCTGTCACTACTCATTTTATTAGAGATTAAATAAACAAAATTATTCCGAACGAAAACGCACGCGCGTGGCCGTTATGACGATAAATTCCAAATGAGCGAACTGAGACGGGCGCGGCGAAGGCGGCGCGGGAGTAGAGCCCCCCTCTTCGTCCTGCACGCCTAGTTCTCATCGACTTACTATTATTTATTATAGACATTATTTGATAATCGTGTTCAACACTTCAGTGATATTGTAAATCAAAAACATAGTAAGGGACAATTCCAACTTCAAAAACTTAGTAAAAAGACTAATTTCAAATTCAAAACCCTAGTAAGTCCATTCACAAATTCAAAAACCTAGCATGTACCGTACTTAATAGGTTTTTGTATTTGGAAATGTTACTTACTAGCTTTTTCACTTTGTAAACACCGAGTACGAAGTGCACTTGCTAGGTTCATACATGTTCATATCTCCGATTCTATTTAAGATAGAAATACAGTTGTTTTTGCTATAGACACAGCAAAAAATTTTGGGAATTTTGGTTGAAGAAAACGTGTTTCATCAAAAATGTCCCTTGCTAGGTTTTGATTTTGGACAGCCGTGACCAGTTGTAACATTTGTACAGAGGCTGGCCTAGTTAGTGGTTTTGTCATGTTCTACAATTATATTTTTTTTAACATGATAATTATTTACAGGTGGACCATACAGAATCTTCAAAAGAAGCTGTCATTGAAGGACAAAGAACTATAAACTTAAAAACGTTTTACAATAAGTTGAAGGAAGTTGCAACACATGGACCAATGAATTGTGGTCTTGGTTGCGGAGACATTATATCTGAAAAAAAAAATACTGGACTGGATTCCATTTTGACATTACAGTGCAAGTAATATGAAATTTTATGTATTCAGTGATGAAGAAAGACATGAATATTAATAATAGTACCCTTTTTGGGAACTCTTCCGATTGGTTGTGGATATTCTCAACTACAGGAATTATCTGATACACTTGAGATACCCGTTATGGGGCTTCCATTATACCAAAAATGCCACGCCTCAGTTGCTAAGATGTGGAATCATATTTCAATGACGACAATGAAAAATGCAGGGGATGAAGACATACTGCTAGCTCATAGTCATGCCTTTGACGATCGTAGCCGTTGTAAGCAATACTTTTGTAACAAAGTTGGAGAAAACACTAGCGACCACGACTTTAAAACAAGCAGTCCTTGGAGCAAGATTTGTCAAATAATATCGTACGTTGCCGCTCATGCACCAAGCCTTGTACATAACGTGGAGAGTAAATAGATCAGATAATTTTAATAGTATAATTGCAAAATTGGTTGGGGTAAGCGAATCAATATTATTTTGAAAGGATCATACGAAAACAGATGCAAAGGAGCAGTTATATCCCACAACACACGTGCATTGTTGTCAACAACAATTAAACGCGCGTCGGGTAGATGTCCAAGAGGAAACATCAAGATTCTGGAACGAAGAAGGCTAACAAAAAAAATCTACTAAAATACTATAAAAAGAAAAACAAACTGATATTGTTAAGAGGGGAAGATGTAAACTATGGAGAAAATTGTGCCGGAGAAGACATAAATCCTGTAATGATGGAGAAGACAAGAAGACTTTTCTGGAAATCCTTAAAAAAACGAAGGAGGAGAGAGAACACATTGAAAAAGAAACGATTTTACAAAGCGCATCAAGCGAGTGGCTCGAACTGAGAAGGAATTTATTGACTGCTTCAAATTTTGGGAAAATAATGAAGAGACGAGATGATATCAGTTGTAGAAACCTGGTGAAAGATTTACTTTATAAAGATTGTATTAACCATATCAAGTCAATCAAACATGGAAATGACAATGAAAAGGTGGCTACAGAACAGCTATCAAAGGAAACAATGGTTCAAATAGAACCATGTGGCTTATTTATAGATGAAAAACTATCATATTTGGGTGCTACTCCTAAATTAAACAACAGAGTTCCAACCAACCAACATGCTCTACTACGCTTATAAAATTTCATGACGATACAGATAGGCATATGCGATAGCTAGCAGATAGCGATGATTATGAAGAAACGCCAGAAAAAAGAAAGTTTGTAATGAATGAAAGTTTGTCGAAGCTTGTGCAAAGTATTTTTTGCAAATTTATGACTAGGAAGGTAGAAATTCTTAGTGGATTTACATTTTTCATTATTCAAAAAAAATAATTTTACAATATCAAACAGAAAAAATAAAGGAGAAAAACAAAAGCAAAAATTAAAGATTCAGCTCGAATTGCTGCCCGCGATTTCTGATACATGCCCGATATATTTTGCTCATTTCCGTGATAGTAAGACAAGCTTAATGTCTTAATAAATAACTGAACAAGATATTTTTTTTTTTAAATAAACTCTTCTTTTGTCCTTATTTAATTATCTTCATTGCACTTGATTCGGTTACGTCTGGGGTAATGTAACTATACCTATAAAACTTTGCTTACGGAAAGTAAGGTTCAGTAATTAGGAAATGACCTCCTCTATATGCAAATTTGCTATGGCGGGTCCAGAGCCAGTCACCCTGTATATCTGGGAAAACAAGTGTCTTTCAATAAATTTAACAATGAAGAAGAAATAACCAGGAGAATCAACATAACTTGGAAAAAGTTCTGGTCTCAAAAATAATTTTTAAAAGGGGATTATGGATTACATCTGAAAAAAAACTGTTCGATACATGTCTCCTACCATGCCTACTATATGCATGTCAAACTTGGGCATTCACAAATAAAGCAAAACAGAAGATCAAAAACACCCAAACAGCAATGGAAAGGAGTATGCTGAAGATAAGAAAAATACACAAAGTGAAAAATGAAATCATCAGGAGGAAAACGAAAATCACAGACGCTATCGAGCATGCACTTACACTGAAGTGGAAATGGGCAGGACACATTTCACGCTACATAGATAAAAGATGGGCCACAGAGACCCCTCGATGGAAAGGCCCAGGAGGGAAAAGAAATGTTGGTAGACCAAAGAGAAGGTGGGCTGATGATATTATACAGGTAACAGGGAACAATTGGTTAGACCTAGGCAAGGACAGGGACGTGTGGAAAAAGCTGGAGGAGGCCTATACCCAAAAATGGGTCCATATTCCAAAAAAAGAAGATTAACATAAATTCTAAGGAAAATAAACTAACAAAATACTAACAACATTTGAAATGTAAATCTGGCAATATGGAATAAATGGCTTTATTATTATTATACCAAAAGATGTCACAAATGCTGCTTTGCAAGTAGGAGAAATTGCCGTCGAACAAAAACATTAAAATATCACTGTCCTAAAATGGAAAGACAAGCGAGATGTTTGTGTATTGTCGACCTGTCATGGCAAAGGATTATCTTTGACGACAGCACGCACTCCAAAGCTGAAGCCTGATATGATACTTACCTACAACAAAGCTAAAGAAGGAATAGACATTGCTGACCAACTGTCAAAGTTGCAACAGATTTACTGGCCATAGCAGTGATAAACTTTATGATAATTTTCAATGAATTGCATCCTGAATGAAAAGGAAGGTACACCGTTTCAGCGGCAAATGAAGCAATCGTGAAGAGATTATTGCGAATTGAACCTGCTCAGCAGCAAACACGTGAAGCGTAACCACATACGAGCAATTCACGTTCACCCGTAAGACAAAGGCAAAATGAAAGCCTGTCTTCATCATCCTCAAGTACATTGTTAGGATTAATGGGATTTCACATTTTTCAGAACATATTGGCAAAGAAAGGGGCGTATCTGTACGAAGACGATGTGTTGGGTGTTATAAAAACATATTGATCAGAGAAGTCTTCCAAAGAATGACAGTAATGTGTCATTACATTCGAAATTAGTCCGAGGTATATAAACTAGCAGCAGACACCTTCTGTTGCTCTTTGACGCGAATTTAGAAGAAAAACTAAAATAAAAATGCGGTACCTGGCAACACTGCTGTCTTGTCATTCGTTTTCTTCGCGCTCGCCTGACGCTTCGTAAAAAAAAAAAAACCTGTTCCGCTCAACTGTGAAAAGCCACCTGGTGGTCGCGTCAAATTTTGGGCCTAATCTGTGAAAGACCACAATGTGGTCGCGTCATTTATGCCTTCAATTTGACGTAAATGGATGATTAAACCTGTGCCTATCTCGCTCAAACTTGCACAGAGTGTAGGAGGAAGAACAAGAAAGACATTTTTCCTTAGTTCAACAACGAACGACGCTTTTTACAGTGCCCCCAGTACTTAAATCGGTCACGCGCCGACCGGTCGCGGCGGACGCCCCACGTTATAGCACCAAATTTTTCCGTGTGTGAATTTTTAGTGTAGTGAGGTGTAAGTGTGGTGTTGTGTTATGTTTTAATCGTGCCTGGGTAAGTAATGAACATATTTTAATGATTAAACTGTTTAGTTTCCGAAGATTTCGAGCAGAAATAGTCATTTCAAGGACGTCGAAAACCGGTACGAACAGGTCAAGCGTCATCGACGATCTATTTTCATAATTGACTCGCCTTATTTAGCGGTAAACATTAATAGAAATGGAAACTATGTCTATTACGTATGTTTTTAATATATCGTATTTAAAAAAAAAAAAAAAAAAAAAAAAAAAAAAAAAAAAAAGGTATTAGGCGTTTAATTTCAATATAATCGTGTTTTTGTTGTGATCAATTCAAAAATCGTAGTTACGTAAAATTATCGTGAGCTACACAGCCAATGAGCGACGGCGACGCGAAGCGCCGGCCCAATCAGAGCCCGTGTTTACCTTGTTTTGTGTAGTGATATAGTTTATTTTGATTGTTGATTTTAATTAATATTTTGTTAGCAGTAAGCCTTTTTTATGTGCTTTATGTTTAGTAAATATCTTCAATATGAAAAATGTAAAATTAGATTTCAAATTTAGGTAACAGAATTTAAACAGTGATCCAAAGTTTGAGTGGGTGTTTTTTACGCCAGTTTTCAAGTGTATATTTTAATTATTTTAGACTAATTAACTAAACACTCTGAACAGCTGATACTCAGCCAGTGTCAAGTATGTAAACCAAACATTCATATTAAAATGTCAACAAAGCCACTAGGCACTTAGCATTATTAGAATAGAACCGTAAACAAACCCATTCTTTTGTTTCGAACACGGCACTCGTAAATGACGTCATGATTTTGTAAAGCTTGTGAGATGAAAAAAATGTATGACGAGTGCTGTTCTTTTGTTTGATTTATATGGGATAATGTGTATTTGTTGAAATAAAACTATAACTTTTGGATATAATGGTCAACTTTTTGAATTATAATGATCTTTACACAAGAAACTGGTAAAACGGCCTCACACTCAACAAACTTTACAATTACTAATACATTACAAGGCAAAGTTTATATAAAACAGCATTTCCTGTTAGTTAATTTAATAACAATTCCAATGATATAACTGATCATTGTTTTTATGACACGCGCCGGATTCATTGGGGTCACCCGGAATGGCCCCACACCAAAGGGCCAGCTCCATTTTGACAGCTCCACAGCTGAGTGGTTAAGGAGGTTGGCAAAAAAGATAGAAAAATATAAAGCCAAAATGGCGGAGCTTGATTGTTTGTAATTTCCTTGAAAGAATATACTAATACAGTAAACTATCGTACTATGTGTTACATATTACCTACGAGTACCTACTTCTCGTTGAGAAGTTCATACTCACACTCTTTTTGAGTTTTAATCCTTATTTTACTTGACTTTTAACATCCTCAAGGTAGAGCATGTCCTCGCAATGCAGGATGGAAAATAATGGCATTATGTGTTACATTTTGCCTCCTTCTCGTTGAGATGGTTATGCTCTGGATAGTCTAAAATACAAGACTTCAAACAGCCATTCCACAGTTCAATAGTAGATCATAGAACAAAGGTAATTTGTGTTACATTTTACCTACCTCTCGTTGAGAGGGTTGCACTCACTAGGGACCTACACTATTTTTGAGTTATGGGACAGATTCCCACTCATTTCAGTTGTCATTGTCTGATATAGTATGAATATATTCCTTTACCTACTTACTCTGAACGGTTGGGGTATCAGAGAGGTACCTACTAAGTTGTTGGGTCAGTTATGATAACAACCCCGAAATTTTTGCTCTAGCACAAGAACCCGAGCAACAGAGTGAAGATAATATAGAAGAGGAAGAAGAGGATATGGAGCTACCCAGCGACATTGTTTCTGCATTAGGTACCCAAAAAGACTATGGTGATGATATACACCCTAACATATTAAAAATTATTGAAAACATTTTAACGGCGGGACTGACAAAGGAGCAGAGAGAGACCTTGCACAAGCCTGCACTCATAGAAACTTCAAACATGGACAAATATATTACCGCGCTGCAGGATCTGAAAACACAATTCGACTCACGTTTTAGCGATTTCCGGAAAAATGAAATAAACATGAATTTGTTTGCTCGCCCATTCAATGTTTCTGTCGAAGATGCCCCTGAAGAAGTTCAGATGGAATTGATAGATTATTACAGTGCAACTCTTCTTTAAAAAAGACAAATTCAATTTAGGGTTGATCGAGTTTTACTCAAAATACATCCTTTCAGACTTTCCTAAAATAAGAGATCATGCACTGAAAATGACATCTCTGTTTGGCACCTCATATCTTTGCGAACAATTATTTTCTCGAATGAAGAACGTAAAGTCGAAGACAAGAACTAGAATCACCGATGTTCACCTTGAAAACAGTTTGAGAATTGCAACGACTACTATAGGGGCAGATATTGATAAATTAGTTAAAAGTAAACAATGTCAGACATCTCATTGATTAAATTTTATTAAAACAATACGTAATAAATAACTTCAATGATTATATTATTGCTTTTTAATTACTTTTTGTTTACAATGGGATGCCTTTTTTGTGTTGCGGCCCGCCGAACCAATATCAGAGTATACTAGGAGGCCCTTGACCTAAAAAGGTTGAAGACCCTTGCCCTAACGTGTCGAGACTAAATGCGGCCTCGCAAAAGCCACGTATATTCTTCTATGCCATATTCTTCATGTAAGGGACCTTCCCTATATGTTTCGATAGTATAGAGTCCATTATGTAAGTGCTTGCTTGCTATACGATTTTGCAAGTTTGAGCTGATAAGTTGCCAAGGACAATAATATCACATCTTCTTCGCTTAGTTGAGGAAATCCTTCGACATCATTGGCTTCCATTCTTTGGAAATCAGCTCTTCTGTGATTAAGTCTTTTCGCATCTACGTAGTTATATAAATTGTTTGGTGTGTGCATTTTTTGCGTTATTCGTTCAATAAAACCTTCTGCATGTTGACTGTCCGTGATTGGGATGTGGAAGTGGTTTCTTATGGCAGCTGCTAGTTTTAAGTCACAGAACGTGTGAAGCAGTGCATTATTAAAATATTGTTGTCTGAAAAGCTTGAATTCAACCTTAACACCACCACCATCATCACCCCATCATCACCACCATCATTTACAACCTCCACTACCCAACGACATATTGTTACTAGTCTTACATCGTTTGCTTGGTCGGTGGTGAGCTGCGTATCTTCTCGGTTTTTCGTCGGTGGAACGTGATGGACATATCCACGACCTTTGATGCGACTCAAACTATCGCGGAAGCTGCGGTCTAAAATAAAAACATCATTCGGTTGCAGTAATGTGTGAAGTGGGTGTTGATCGTTATTCATGTTTCAGTCATTATTTCAGCATCTGTTTTTGTGGCGGCGTATGGCCCTATCACATCAATTATGTAACCATCCGATGTAACAAGCAGAAATGGCTTTAAAAGGTTTTGATATTTGTGTAAGCTATAAGATAGCCTTTGAAAAAGGAAGTTGCTGCTTTAATGGATGTAAATATATGTTCCAACACAAATAGTTATGGCTCTTGTATTTTCATTGTTTCCAAAAAGGTGTTTTGGGATTCCGAGTTTTCTATTCAAAATGTCGTTTCTGTTTAAATGTTGAAACCCCAAATGATGTTCCACATAATCATTGCTGAGACACTCGAGCGATGGCCAAAATGCGTTCCAGTTTTCTTCGCGACATAGAAAACAGTGTTGCAAGCCTCTCGTCGGGTTCGCCTGTTCGTAGTTTTGTAAGAAGAATATCCAAAGCTGTTCTATGATCTGCACACCTTTGATTTAATGAAGGCGTCTGTGATAGAATGGTATTGAACTGCTCATGGGAACGTCCAGTCCAAAAATGCATTTCTTCCTCGTTCATACCTTGCAATTCATCGAATCTTAATCGTCGTCCATTTCTTAAAGCAATTCTAAGAATATCACAAACATCACTGAAATGCGCGGCCGTAAAGTCATGAGATGCGCTACAAAAATCAGGTAAATCGTCCTAATTATTCCCGTGCAGGTTCATGGTTCATGACATACTCTAGCGCTCTCGCTCTCTACATGAACTTTTACAACTTCCGGGATTCGATGGCGAGTTGTATTATGACAGCCTTGAAAGACACAATGCGTTGCTGTGTTTGGCGCTCTGTGTTTGGGTACATGAGGCACATCGTTTTGTTGCGGTTTCTGTTGTGCTGGCATTTCAGGCTGAAGCCGAGTCGCATTTTCAGCCCTTTGCCAGCAGCGATGGCACACCTTCTGCCTACCGTCGAATACAATCTGAAACAAATCGCGCCCAGAGCGTAGGTATTCGTATATTACGTCTGCTTGACTCTCGTGGCTATGCTGCGTAGGTTGTTCCAGCCAAGGTTCTATGTGTCAATATGTATATAAAAAAATAAGTAGGGCCCTAAGAGATAATACCTTACATACGTACCTACCTACATTCTCTATAAAAAAGTAGCGAAAACATTAGTTTAAAAGACAAAAAAAAACCTTTTAGTTTATAAATACCTTTGAAAGAGTAGCTCGATCAAATAGGCAACACTGACGAAAGGGCTTTTCCTTACCTGTTTAAACCTGTATACAAGTAACTATCGGTACCTGCTTATTGAACCTGTGTATAGTTCAAGAAAAAGGGATTAACTGACTTAACTGAGATCTTTTTGGCATTGAAAAGCAGGCAACAGACGTTTTCTCCATTTTTCCATACTTAAGATGTTCAATACTAGTAAGGTACTAACCTTCGAAACAGCATTTTCTTCTATGAATGCTGCTAATTCTGGACGTGTTATCGGCAGATTTTCAGTTAAAATATGTTCTTGATATCTGCCTCGATGTAGTCCTCTTCGGCACATCACACAAGAACGGAAGGATTCCATAATGTTAATAGTACCAATCGTAAAGCACTTCAGTAGTAATAGTTCAAGCCGGGATCAACGTAAGATGCAGAAAACAGAGTCCAAAAGAATGCAGGGGTCAAAATCGTTGTAAACGGAATGAGAGACGAATAGTACGTAGTCACAAACATAAACGTGAAACGGGTAAGCAATAACACACTTTCTCAACGAATAATGTCAATAATTATTTTCAATTCAACAGTTTTCAAAATGCGCGTTTTCCCGCCATTAACTGTCATTGGCTGGCTTGGCATGGGTTGTACCGTGTACACATGGTGTGGTTTTTGTGTTTGTTGCTGACAATTATTTCAGGCGCGCGTGGAACACGAACGTGTTAGTACTGAGTAATACGGGTCCCCTATGTTGTTTCGACCGCCGCTGTTGCGACATACGCTGTTGCGATTTTTTTTTCCACTGCCTCACAGGTTCGAAAGCTCATGGACTCGAATGAAGTAGTCGCGAAAGACGCTGTTTCGAAAAACATTTTCACTGCCTCATACGCTCGAATGCTTGTGATTTCGATTTATTTAGTCATAAAGTGTACAGAAAAATATTTAAGCAGTAATTAAATAAAATCAACAAATTCGGTGTCAACAATTTAAAAATACTCTCTTCCCAGAAGACACCGAAGAAGTTACTAATTATTTTGAAGAGTACATCCCTACGTAAGACTGGTTGTCAGATTTTTTGGGCCACTGACTGCCTGTAAAGACTGTCAAAGATGCACAAATGACGGCCGGGACCAACAGCTTAACGTGCTATCCGAGGCACGCAGGAAACTCGGTATCCGGTCACCCATCCACAGACCAACCTAGGCAAGCACGGCTTAACCTAAAAATCGACCCGAGCGGCTGTTATTATTTAGCCATGATCTCCTAAAATACCAAACAAAAAATTCCGGCTTGGTAATCACTACACAATACGTATTTTAATGTTTTTTGGCGTACTATCCGAGATACTGAAAACACATACTTTATAAACTGATATCTCGAATCGGACAACAAACCCAAATGTGACCCCATAATAACTACACTCGAGAGCAATGAATCCGGGTCACTTAAAGAATCCTAAAAATCTCGGAAACTAAAAATGCTTGGTTAATGCAATAAATGGTATTTAATAGACAATGTAATACTCCTTAAATGAAGGTATTAAAACTTCTTAGTTATTGTAGTTATATCATAAAAAAATCAAATTTGAAAAAGGGCCACTTTCGAAGATGGAACTACGAAATTACAGGATTTGGTTTTGCTTTTGTTTGTAATCTGTCATTTATGTGGGTACATAACCAAACAAATAACATAACAAATTGGATGGAACAACCTTGCCACCAGTTCTTTTCGACGGTACGGTCATCCCTTTTAGCGCCGATGTGAAGGATCTTGGCTTGTATATCGATAGCACTATGAAATGGCAGACCCACGTCGCCCGTGTCAGCCAGAAGGTTACTGGGTCGTTGCGGGCTCTGTACCGTTTGAGAAACTTTTTACCTTCAAATACGAAAACTATGCTTGTACAGTCCTTGATTTTTCCTATCATCGATTATGGTGATGTGTGCTACTTTGACCTGAATGCAGATCTCCTCGACAAACTTGACCGTCTTCTAAATAACTGCATTCGATTCGTTTTTAATCTGCGTAAATATGATCATGTCTCCGAGCACCGGACTCTTCTTAAGTGGTTGCCCATACGTCAGCGTAGGGAGCAAAGGGCGCTTACCACCTTGTTTTCTTTCCTTATTTCTCCCACTTCCCCTAGTTACCTTGCTCCCCACTTTCAGTACATTTGTGCCAACCACAATAGGAGCCTGCGATCATCGCATAACCGTGTTCTTCAATGCCCCTCTCACCGCACTGACTTCATTCACCGATCATTCTTTGTGCAGTGTATTTCTCTTTGGAATGCGCTTCCCCAGGAAATCAGGATGGCAACCAATCGTTTATCTTTTAAGATTAAAGTTCGAGAGTACATTCGCAAGAAACTGGCAGGTTCATCACAACAGTAATGATTTCTCCATTGTTTGTCTTTTTATTTTAGTATATCCGTATTAATTTCTATTTAGAGTAATATATATTTTGATATTTATTTATAGTATTTATATATATTTATAGTATTTTATATATCCTTGTATTTTACCTTGATATTAATATAATTATTTTCAGATGTACACCTACCACTGCTTGTCTCTGCATCACCCAAAGGTTGACTGGTAGAGAATGCCTATGGCATTAAGTCCGCCTCTGTACTATGTGCTTGAAGTGTTAAATAAATAAATAAATAAATAAACCATGTTGATAGTGCTCTATATTCATTATTCAAGCTGAAATTATGTCGCTTACGCCTGAAGAATGCACCAGAATACTTGCAATGCTTGAAACCGGCCGGAGTCAGCGCGATACAGCCAGGACTGTCGGTGTGTCTGTCAACAGTACAAAGAGTTCTCCGACGTTACGAAGAAACTGGTTCTAACCTACGCAGACCAGGAACGGGCAGAACCAGGTGTACCACAGCACGAGAAGACCGATACTTGGTGAACACCATGCTTCGAAATCGCTTTCTCACAGGAACTGAACTCACAAATCAGTTTCGACGCCTCGGAGGAAGTAACCCAAGTGCATGGACAGTAAGACGTCGGCTTGCTGAATCTAACTTAAAACCCCTTAGACCTGCAAACGGCCCTAAACTGGAGCGTGGGCATCGTATTTCAAGACTAAGATATGCCCAGAGCCACGTAAATGTCAGCGCGGAGAAAGCTTCACCTGGCTACCCTTCTTTTTGGCACTATTCTCACAAAGAAACCAGATTATTTATATAAAAAGCTGTCTTGGTCGCGCGATGTTAACCAAATAAAAACCAGAGCATCTTCGTACCTGATGTTGGCTTCCTCCCACAGAACTGCTGCTTTCCGTGGTAGTTTCAAATTCGCCGCCAGTCGCTGCTGGAATGACCTCCCACCACCTTTTCGTGCTCTTAAATCAATTGGTACTTTTAGAAATAAATACAAACGATATCTACTCCAACAGCAAAAAAAATCATCCGATTAAAACTACCATACCTATTGTTCTGCACGCAGCTGGCGTTGGTGGCCGGAGCGTCTCGCCGTCCTTATTTTAGGCTACTTAGATGATACATAATTTTTCTAGTGTCTATTTGAGAATTCCCGTCACCTCGACATCGAGATGCACTTCGTTGCCGTTAATTTTTAGTCACTTTTTTCCTTCTTCGCTAACTCACTTATTATACTTATAATATATAATATGTATTGATTGTTTCTTGTTTGAACTCTGTGGACAGCCCCAGTTTGATGCGAGCGTGTTACACTATCACTGCACAAGTGCACACTTTCCGTTTTGATTATGATCACGGTATTATTGTTTGTTTGATTTTACTTCGTTTATTCTGACATAATTACGTAATGTTCTCCACAGATTAGATATTAGTATGATGTTCTCCAATCAAAACAAAACAGAGATCACAGATTAGATATTACAGAGATGTCTGCGCCCGCGTCTATGTTCGTCAGTGTTGCCAGTGAAGTCATGGCACAGTTTGGTGAATAATATGGTTCCGTGGGGCGTAGGTGTACTAGTTTTTTCCCCGTATTTTATTATACTACACATTTATGTATTGTTTATTCGTCTACACTTTATTTTTTATTAATTATTTTAATCTTATCCGTATCTGACCGTGGCATCACTCTCACTTTGGGCCCTATCAGAATACCAGCGCTGTGGCATTTTTTAATGTTACAGCACCATGCTGAGATAGGGGCCTTTTGGCCTTGTTCAGGACCTTTCATTTCTTTTTATTTTTTTATTTATTTTTTATCTATGTTTAGTTTTCAATATTCGTAAATAATGTTATTTTTATGTGTTTTGTCCTGTACGGGCCAATAAATGCTTTTTCTTTTCTTTAAATTGGAGTATTGAAGATTGGTCAAAAGTTATGTTCTCCGACGAATCAAAATTTATGCTCTACAAGCACGATGGAAGACACAGAGTGTATCGAAGACCAGGGGAAAGATTCAAGCAAGCATGCATCGAAGAAAAAGTAGCCTACGGTGGTGGGTCTGTACTTGTGTGGGCCGGAATTTCTTCTGAAAGTCGCACAGAGCTGGTGATCATAGAAAACGGCTCTTTAACTAGCGTAAGATATGTGGAAGAAATCCTCAATGATCACGTTGGTCCATTTATGGTCAATTTAGGTGAGGATGCTATACAGGAAAAGTTTTTAACCAGTGCGCAAATTTTGACATGATAAACTTGAATGTATTTTAATAGACACGTATTTTTTATTTTGATATGTGTTAGTAGTAAAAAATAAAGTTATCACTTACGAGACTTATTTACCCATAAACTTATTTTATGGTCGCTTGGCAGTCGGGCGACCGGTCGACCGACTCACGCGTCGACCGGTCGCCCAACCGGCAACCTGAGATCAGCTGAGTTTTGTAGGTGCGCTCGCTGGATGCGACGGCGCCGACGTAAACTTACCTACCTACGCGCTGACGGTTACTGACCGCCGTTTCGCGCTACTTTTTTAAGTTTAGGCTGTGATATGTTATTTGTAAACGTAATTCCAATTTTTCCTTCATACTTTCATGGGCTTAGGATACATCGTACGTCAGCAGCCAGCGCGTTTTCATTCACAGTATTACAATTAAATTATGTCCATGTTATGCTTATTTTAAAATGGGACAAGATGGAAAAATTTGAAAAAAAAAAATTAAAACTAAAAATGGGAATGTGTTCTATTACTAACACTGAGCTACCAAAAAAAAATTACGCAGTGGTTAAAAACTTTTCCTGTATTTATGCATGACAATGCCCGACCTCATACAGGTAGGATTGTGAATGACTACCTTCAAGAGATGAACATTACTCGTATGGAGTGGCCAGCGCGCAGCCCGGATATCAACCCGATCGAGCATGCTTGGAACGAGCTAGGCAGTGCCAATCACGCTTCGTGAGCTCAAAATTGCTCTCACAGAGGAATGGGAGAATATTCCCCAAAATCGTATCAGGAACTTGGTGTACAGCATGCCAAACCGCGTAAACGCAGTAATGGAAGCACGAGGAGGCAATACGAAGTATTAAAATTCAAGAAAATCGTAATAAAGTTCAAAAATTTCATGTTTCCTATTTTTGTTTTAAGGAGAGATCAGCAGTTTTTTTCTTTATGTAATTTTGTGTTAATAAAATGTATGGTGACTCATATTTTTTTACTTTCATTTAAGGAGTATTACATTGTCTATTAAATACAATTTTTTGCATTAACCTATCATTTTTAGTTTCCGAGATTTTTAACATTCTTTAAGTGACCCGGATTCATTGCTCTCGAGTGTATTTTTCCTCTTGAAAAGACCTATCCAAAATGCCCGAACCCCTTTGTTATTAGATATTAAACCGCTATCAAAATCTACGGCATCTCATTTAAGAGAATTTGTGTCTAATGTCAAACAAATGCTTGCCACTCTCAGCAACTTGGAGCCTAACGCACAGTTTTGGGACGCTATAAACTTGTGTATTCTGTACCGAAAATTAGATGCGTACACCTCCCGTGCATTTCAACTGGAGAGGAACGCGGATGAAGAGCCAACTATAGGAGCCTTCTTAGAGTACATGGACAAGTGTGCGCTAGCGCTTGAGAGTGCTGGGCCGGGGAGCTCCGACGGACAGCTACGCCAGTCGCCGAAGGAGCCAGGGTAAGCTGCTGGTAGAGTAGTGGCCAACGCAGCTACTCAGGAGCCTTCATGCTTATACTGTAAGTCGAAACACAAACTCCATTCTTACAACAAATTTAAATTTCCTAGTACAGTTTTCATTGACATTACAATTGTATATGTTACACATAGGGTGTTTAAGATAAGCGTGAAAACGTAAAGCATCAATACTTACAAAATTACTCAGGCAGTCACGATCAAAGCGTTTCACGGAAACAATACTCATCTGTCAACAAATACAATAAAAACTATCTATTATTCCGCTTAAACTAAAAGCATTACAATATTGCATACATTAACCATTGCATACACTGGTATTCAGCTGCATCCGGTTAGACTGGAAGCCGACCCCAACATAGTTGGGAAAAGGCTAGGCAGATGATGAACCATTGCATACACGATGCTGTCTAAAACGAAGCGATTTTCAAGGGCCCTGGCAGCCTGGCACTGGCAATACCGCGCCAGCAGTCAGGCAGACCAGTTTATCATAGACTAGTGACTAATAAAGATATATTTCAACAACGTTAGAGAATAAAATCGCGACAGGAGTGTCCGTGCAGTGTCAGTGACGAATGTGTCAGAATGTATGAAAAGACTGTGCCGGAACTGACACGGCACTGAGGCTCGCCGGTGAGTGTGAATCGACCCTAAGGGGCTTAGAAGAACAAAGCTAAAGTATATGATGGTATTATTACACATTGTGCGCCGCAAGTTTGTGAAAAAATAAAAAATTATCAGTGGCAAAATCTTTTCACACCTTTGAAAGTACGGATGTCATCTAAACATTTCAACATCCGAACATCCTTCGTATTTAAAATATAACAATATTATGTAGCAAAACGCGCTTAAATGCTAACCAAACGATGCCTCTTAGGGAGCTGACGCACATTGGATCACGCCCATACCATTTATGCGCGTTTTCCTACATAACATTCTGTTAATATTTTAAATACAAATGTGGATGTTCGGATACCTGTAGTCGAGGTACATGTCTCATTTACACATTAAGAGATTTAAACTTATTATATTATTCGTTCATTAACACCGAACTTCTCGCGTCTCTTATTTTTTTATCAGTGTCACAATGTATGTTATAGACGGATGTTTGGAAAAAATGCATCTCCCTCTCAACTTCTTTTGGATAACAGGAATTTAATGCGTGAAATGATTTAAAGAAAATGTCAAAGGCTTTAAGAGGGCTGCCAATGTTGTACATTGTGGCATTGATAATCATGTAGCCTTCAGTTATGTTGTCTTCATCTGGAGACACTGCATATAACTGAGGGCCAAGTATAAGCCCCAGTTCAAAAAACTTTTCTTTTTTTCTTAAATTTGTTGGTTGGATGTTAGCGACAGACTGAAAAAAAAAAAAATAATGTATTAGAACACATTTAATCATCTCAGATCGTCAACCAGACAGCGACTCGCTTGGCGACCATGAACCTCGCTTTCAAACATTCTCGCTTGATATTTAGATTAGAAAACATAGACATAAAGTTAATATCGTTAAGTTATAAGCTAAACGCGAGTAACGCTATTCGTCGAATAAAAAATGCCAGTCCTTGTTGGACAAGCCTAAAAACGAGATGGATTTATTTTTATCTGACTGATAAATTAATTTATCTATAGATGAAAAAAAATTGCCGAATTCGTACGACACGTGAATTATAATAAACCACTCACTTTGACGTATTGAAATAAGCCATCTTTTGTTTCCAACCTTGGAGGTCTCCACTGTTTTTTCTTTTTCATTATGATATTTTTTATTGGGAATAATAATGCCAAAGCTCGTATAGTTTTAACTTTCTTTCCATCTGCAAATAAAAAGAACAAGCTTGTCACATTATGTATGGAGCCTGGCCTATGGTGGCCAAAACATGTTTTATTTTTACCCGACTACGGCGAAGCAAAAAGGAGGGTATCCTCCTTTTTCCATAATTTGATTGTTAAATCAGAAAACATGTAACTTAACTATGCATATCTACCTGGTGTAAAGCAGTCGTTTATTTCATTATTTTCTTTGTTCGGAATTTTGCTGATTATGAAAGATGCCAGTGCCGGCCAGCTTCCGAACAGTTGCAATTCAGCATCAGGATATAAATTTTTAAAATCGGTTTCTAGCTGCAAGTAATTATTACAAATTATAATGTTAAGGTGGTTCGATTTACAAATAAATTTATTTTTACCATTTATGGGCGTATTAAATGACTGTGGTAAGCTTTTACATTGGTCTTTATTTACGGAAAACTATAATAAGTTGAAGAAAACTGTAGATTAAGGATGTTCGATTCCATAACCTGGATTAGCAGGCTACTTTTTATCTCGAAAAAAATACAGAAACGAAACAAAACGCGGGCGAAGCCGCTGCGGCTGCTAGTTCAAAATAAATTGTTGTCATTTACTAGTCTATACCCCTCAAAACATTTGATGGCAGGAAATGCATCCATGTAGTTGTGGATCTCCATCGATCCTTTCAGCATCGATAATCTTTTTGCAGTAGTGCGGTCCCACTTTTCAGAAACAAGATTAACCGTTTTGGTATTGTTTAACCAGCGTATCAAGTTCTCGTGCTCATCATCTAAAAATTGTATAAGTACTACGTTACATACAGACAAATTAACAAACAAGGTTTAATGGTATAATGTTTTCATTATACACATACACTAACAATTTTAACATAATATTTTCTTTTAAATACACAATTTTTCAGATTCGAACCCACGATCGCAGGGCCACTAGACCACCTGTGATCTTCAATACTGAATACATTTATTGCTTACACAGTGGTTGAGGTTGGTTGAGGTACAAACATAGTTGTTAGGTGTAATTTTGTATATTTATGTATATCACATGGACACTGCATTGGGTATAGTAACAGATTATGCCTTACTTACAAGCATTACTCGGGTATCAGATATTGCCCCTGTCACTGTTTGTCATTACCTAGTGGTAAGAGATGGCAGTTATTTATACACTGATTATCTTTTATGAAACGCTTATAAGTAAGGGGGTTAGTGGCCTATTTTGAAATAAGTGATAAAATTATATAAAAGCAGTTGCAGCCTACATACCTGTGTCGTCATCAGTATGTTTGTGGTCTTCTTTGTCAGTTGTCTCACGTGTTTTTAAAATCGCGCCTACTTTTATAAGCTTTCTTCTCATATTGTAGTACCTACTAGTACACCACGTCCTGCTGCCGATTCTCTATTTTTTCCCTTGGTACACCCTGCCCAAACCTCCTAAAAAAATATGATGCCTAAATATATTAATTTGTAGACTGCGTGGTGTTTTTTTTTTACTATATAATGCTACTACATACGTTTTGGTAAATGTTATTTATTCAAAGTGACACTAAGTATATATTTAACATCTACATAAAGGAAAAGCAATAGTTTGACTATTGAATTTTTCCAATGAGTATTCCGTAATTTTTTTTAGATGAGCGACTTCAATGCCTTCATCTGAAAAACAATGACAAGTTATGGTGAGAACGTAAGGTAGGTATAAGAATACTGAGACATGATACAATGTGTGGCTTGACTTTGATGAAGAGAGTAGGTAATGATTCGTAGTAAAGGGCTTGTCCGGGATAACTACCACCATGCTTATTTCTGCAGTCGAGCAGCTTTGCTGCGTTTGGATTTGTTTTAAGGATGGTTAGGCCTCGTACACGAAATCAGCGCGGAGGCGGCGGGGCGGCGCGGCGCTTGCGGCGCGGGCGGCCGCCGAATAGTTGGGAATGAATACCCCTTTTTTTTTTTTGGTTCGTGGAGGTTCGTGCACTTTATAATTCAGACGCCTTGCTTTTATTTTATGACTTTCCCGCATCCTTAATATGTACCGGTACGTCTGATGTAGTTTTTTGACTGAATGTGACTACAGAGTCATTATCACAATGACAATCAATTTCATTATCTGTTTCTGTTGAGTGTCCATTACGCCTTCTTTTATTACAATTTTTACAGATTTTGCATGGAGCTCTAGCCCTTTTCCGCTCCGATCTATTTTAGGACGAATCCGTATCTATAAGGGATTCTTATATGGTAATATTATGCCCGACCGAGGGGACTGTACCCCCGGATCAGGTGGTCATTGTCCATTCATTGTGCCACTAGTGGTCAGAACAAATAAAATATAACTTAACCCTAAATATGAAGAATTATTACTACGAACAATTAAATTAACTAATCTAATGAATATTTACATACATATATCTACACAACTTATCTCCAAGAGCAAACGTTTTTTTTTTAATATTTAAAAGAAACCGAATGAAAAATCAAGCCCGCCAAATTCGATGATTCCCGCTGATACTATAATCATTGAGCGTATGATTGTATAATATGGGGTTTTTTTCAACCTCTGCAATAAACTCAACGTAAAATTCAATGTTGTCTTTCATTTTTGCAAACCAACGCGACACAAAAAACGAACGTGTTCGATCTTGAATTCGTGTAGCGCGGACAACGTCTCGCTACAAAGTGCGCCCGCTACAAATGTTTCTTCGGTGTGCGTGTTCACGTACAAATGTAAGGGGGCGATAAATGTGTTGCGTTTCAAATGTGGCGCTACAATTATCGAGTCACAAATGTATGCCTGGTGTGCGGCCTGCTTAACGGAAATGCCACCTCTGCCCGCCGAGAATACGGTCGACGTTTTTCGGAGCGCCGCGCCGATTACCAAACGCGAGAGGGTTTGGATCTGTTTTCCAGCGGATTCAAGAAGCAAGTGTCGTCGCACGACGTGGGAATGACGCAGGTAGGCCACACATTCATCTTCCTGCACCAGAAGATGATGTGTAGCAGACCCCACTTGCTCCACAAGACAAATAGCCAGGCGTCTAGGTTTATCGCAATGGAAGGTGTGGTTTACGCTTCACCCTGCAAGTCTCCATCCTTACCACTACACGCCAGTGCATATGTTAACGGAAATGTATGAAACCTAGGAATTGTATACAATTACTAGGAAATGTATACAATTCCGAAGCTATATAGGAAATGTGTAAAATATTGTTCCAAACATTATTTAATACACACATATCCTGGGAAATGTATACATTTCCTAGAAATTGTATAAAATTACTATATCGTATTAGGAAATGTATAAAACCATGCTTTCTATGAATAAAATTAATAAAACACGTTGTTAATCTTAGAAACAGATTTATTATTAAGACTCCGGTTGAAACAATTAGGTAACAATCACATCGTAAAATATAATATCTTCTTCCGGCTTACTAACTAAGCTACAAAAACAAAACTATTTACTAAATTTTAAGGCCCATCTAGCACAAAAACTACTTATATTTTCTTATAAAGCTCTATCATTTGGTAACTAATCAGTCTGTCAATTAAACAGTAATACGCCGTATAAACTATATATTGTAAAGAAAGCCGCCCAGGTAACAATCACATCGTGTCGTAAAATATTAAATATTTATACGGCTACATAATTAAAACTACTTATAATTACTATTATTATTATTAATTTTTATAAAGCTCAAATTTCTATTTGATAATCAGTCTGTCATTTAAGTAATTCCACGCCACGTTTAAGTAAAGAAGGCCGTACATGTTATTATTTTTGCAGGGTAAGCTGGAATGGCTATTTATTTTTGCAGGGTAAGCTGGAATGGCACTTGGAAGTACACAATAGTTTATTTTTATAACACAGACATCTTGCTGTACTACAGTTCTTCTTGCAAAGGCACTTCTTGAACCCTTGGCCGGTTCCAGTGGATTGTAGGTTTGCAACTGAACGTAGTGCAATTTCAGTACGCGGAATATCCTTTACATCTAAAAGAACTCTTGGACCAACATTAATCTGAGATCTAGAATACAATTGTTTTAAGATTCCATTTTTGGTACCAATTTGATAGAGCTCATCATCAGTTTTAGCCACGACTACGCCTATAATATTTCGTGCATCACCACGTCCTCGATCAACCTCTGGTACTGCAATTCGTACAGAAGTACCTATAGGTACAGGAGGAAACTTCTTTTCACTCGATCTCAACATTTTTTCGGCCTGTTGTTGCAGGTTTTCTTTAGCACTTTGGCGATTTTCTAAGTGCTTTTAAATTTTTCGAACACAATGGGCACAGAACTTTAGATCCAAATCCTTCATCGGGTGATTCTTCAGCAACAGCGCAAATTGTGTGGATTGCACATCCGCACTCTCTACATTTATGAGCCCCTGTAGTTTCTTGTGAACAAACGCTGCATTTATTTTGAACACATGCTGGAGGTTCCGTGTTTATTTCTCTCTCAACTGAATCGTTGTTAGAAACGTGCCTTAGCTTCGTGTTCACCTTAGAGAGTTCACATGCAGAGACTTTGGGATCCTCTTCACTCTCGGTAAGGTCCTGCATGATTTTTTCCAAATCTTCTTCAGTTTCAACGTTTTGCGTGAAATCATTAGGAAACTGTAGACCTACTTTTACTTTGCACCCAAAAAGTGCCTCATAAGGAGATTGCTTAATGCCTGCGTGAAAAGCTCTATTTTTCATGAGTTGCACAAACCTTATACCCTCGCTCCAATGTGAATTATCATTGTCTTGCATCCACGTGGTCAGCATATTTTCAATATCCTGATTTGCCCTTTCTACGCTCCCTTGACTTTGCGAATGCCTGGGTTTGCCATGGATAATTTTTAAAGTAGGCCAATACGTTTTTAAATTCTCAATAATTCGGTTGGAAAATTCTCTGCCGTTGTCAGACTGGAGAATTGCAGGAGCACCAAGTAGAGTAAATATGTCCAATAAAATGTAAGCCACTTCCTCAGCTCGTTTCGATTTGAGTGGTCTTAAAACAACAAATTTTGTTAAATGATCTTGATACACAAGTATGAATTTGTTATCACCGTCGGGCTGTGACTGAAAATCTATCAGATCCACTTGGCATCTAGAGTTAAACTCTGACGATATAATAGGCTTTACAACAATACCCTTTTTTATGCCTTTTTGCTTTTGTTGACATGGTTCACAAAGTTCAAGATAGGTTTCTATATCCTTACGTGTTATATTTTTGTAGTGACTCCATACCTCTTTCATCATACGATCTCTTCCGCCGTGACCAATTTGTATATGTGCCTCGTGTAATATGTCGAATAACTCGCTGTCACATGCGTAGTAAAGAATATTGCTTGTGGTTTCTTTAACAGGAAAAATAAGCTTACTTTTCTGGTCAATGGTAAGCACATCGTAGCGCCGTAACAACCAATAATCACGAGAAGTCTTTTTTGCTGTTATTTATGCTGTAGAAACTTCTTCTATTAACACTTTATAACGTTCGTCTGCAATGTAAACGGTGTTCTTAGCACTTGTTAACATTCTTGATGATGTTAAAGCACTATAAAATCGCTCTTTCATAAGCGCGATGCGGGACTCCGACGCCATTTCAAACAACAGCGTGCGACGTGCATGCACACTGAATGTTTACGCGGCACTGATTGCCTGTTGGGATGATGCAATACCCTCCCCTCGCTCCGCAATCCCCGCATACGAATGGACATCTTTAAAGTAATACATTTCCGTTAGCTATTTAGGAAATGTATAGATTTACTAGGAAATGTGTGTTATAAAATTTATTTCACACATTTCCGAGCAAATTTAGGAATTATATAAATTTCCTAGGAATTGTATACAATGACGGATTACATACATTTCCGTTAACACATACATTGGAGGAAGGTGATACAGTGAGGCGTATGGATTTCTGCCGATTTTTATAAAATTGTAAAGATGAAGATCTAGGCTACGAGTATTTAGTAAGAATTTTGTGGACGGACGAACCAAAATTTGATCGCGATAATAATACCGTTGGCAGTTCTATTCCTGTGCCTCCTCCAAAGCGGGCGCGACAGATGCGCTTAAATGCTCCTTATGAAATAAACCACAAAGCTGGTGATAAAGCCTTAATAGACCTAATAATAATAAATAAGCAACCCCTACAAATTGTTGAAAGCGAGTGTTTTATAACATATTAAAAAAATCCTGATTGTGTATTGACATCAAGAAAAAAATTAACTGAAATGCTAGAAGAAAAATATAACATTTTCAGTTCTGAAATAAAATAAAAATTACAAGTTGCAGAATATATTACCCTAACAACGGACATTTGGAGTTCAGATAGTGAAAAAAGTTATAATAGTGTTACTGCTCATTTCATTCAAAGTTCAAAATTATAATCACTTGTTATATCAACATCTGAACTTGCCGACCATCATACGTCGTTAAATATAGCAAACGCTTTCCGATCTATTTTAACTGAATGGAACATTTTCGACAAAATAGTGACTATTATGACCGACAATGCCTCGAGCATGAAAAAGGCTATAAAAGATTTTTTAAATAAAATAAATCATTTCTGTGTTATGCACACCATCAATTTAGCCGTCAAAGACTCAAACAGAAAATGACGCATAACCACATTTAAAAAAAGTGCGCTGTTATAGAGGTCATTTGAAAAAGTTGCGCCATAGTTACTCATTTTAAGCAGAGCATAAAATCGTCCAATGCGCTGAGAGAAATGCAAAGCCAAATGAATGTAGACGTAATAAAACTCAAACAAGACGTACAAACGTGGTGGAATTCAAGTTTTTGTATGTTGCAGAGATTGTTAAAATCCAAAGTTCCCCAATCTGCAACATTACCTCTGCTTACGTCACCTCCACCAACCTTGATAATAGAAGACTGTGTTGCTCTTTTACAGCCAATGGAAAAAGTCAAGTCCGTGTTATCTGGCGAATCGTATCCGACGTTATCGTATATTATTCCAATAGCCAGAGGACTACAAAATTCGGTTCACAAAAAGTCTCCTAAAACCGAAGCTGGAAGACATGTTAAGCGGTCGCTGCTAGAAGTCATTGATAGAATATTAAGTATCTATGAGTCCAACAAAACAGCAGCAAAGGCCACCTTATTGGATCAGCGCTTAAAAAAAAGGTTTTCGTGTAGAGAGCAATGCTGTAAATGTGGTTAAATTTGTCCTAGAAGAATTTGCTCAATACCTGGCTCAACACCGACCAGTTGAAGAAGAAAATCATTTGCCGACTGTATCTACGGCGCAAATTTCTACGGACGATGAAATCTGGAATATTTTTGTCAAAAAACCAAGTTAAACTGTAACACAACAAACACCAATATCGTCCGCTTCAATGGTTTTGAAACAATATTTAGATTTGCCTTATTTAGACAGTGTACGGTGAAACCATACATTCATAATGCACTAATGCTTATTCGTGCATTTTTACCTTATTTCACTAATTGATATTGGTTGAGCATTCAGTACACGATTAGCGGTCATCGCGTGTGCTACTAAACCTTTGGTCCGGACAGTATTTTAATTTGACTTTATAAGCAGCAGTATCATTTAGCCAACTTCCTAGCCTTTACAGACAGAAAACAAAATCCGCTAAAATATTGGGTACAGCAAAAACATATTATTCCAACCCTTTATCCTTTACTCCAATATTTGGTAGGGATATTCCGATTCTAGTAAATACGAGTAAGTACTCGATACTTTTGTTTCGATACCAAGTAAAAACAGCATCGAATCAATCTTGCGATACTTACTCGTATCGAAACAAAAGTACTCGGAATCGAATCGAATCAGACTGAACTTATGTAAATTTTAAAATCCGAACGCATCAGAACGAAAGCGCTCCGCCATGCCCGCCCGCCATTTTATTGTTGTCAAATGTCACTGTCATGTCAGTCAGAACTCCGTCAGTTAACATTCAGAATTTCAGAAATATTAACTGTTATCGAGTGTTCTAATTTATTCTAGCTATTGATTTATTGTTCGCTTGCTTAAATTTGATTTCCAACGTTATTATGGCACCACCAAAATCGAAAATATGGACGTACTTCACCAAAACAAACGAAACAAGTGCAAAATGTAAGCAATGTTTTAAGTCAGTGAAGTATTGTGGAAATACGTCTAATTTATTCAAGCATTCCAAAACTCATGGAATTACTGTGGACAAATGCAAACTACAGAAAAAAGCTGATAAAGGGACTAAAGAAAGGTAGGATCTTTATCTTGTTTAAAGCCTATTGATTGTAGCAATATATTTCTAAGGTTACCATAAGTTTACTTAGATCATGAATGTTTCAGTTCACAAAGTACAAGTACGTTGGCTACATCAACGCATACAATTACAACCGAAGATGACCAATCCCAACCATCAACATCAAAAAGGTCAGAGACAGGACCATATCACTTCATTGACGATGATGATAGTAATCTAATGGACACGGAGGACAGAAATAGGCTTTTTCTCAGCAGTTCTATAAAGGAGGCTTTCGATCGAATTTCATCTAATAAAGGTAAACAAATATTTTATTAAATTAATATTAATAAATATATATATTAATATTATTGAAAAGAATATAATCAGTATAATTCTTTTGTATTTCTTAGATTACAATAAGCATTTTTTTTTCAGCTGGAGGTGCAAAATTTAACCGAGTCGTTCAAGCTTTGATATTTTTTATCTGTAAAGATATGCGACCATTTAACATAGTTGAAGGTCAAGGCTTTTTACGCCTCATGAAAGAACTGGAACCTACTTTTAAAGTTCCCTGTGCAAAATACCTAAAAAAAAGAACTACAGAAAAGTATGAAGCTTGTGTTGCTATTTGTAAGTCCAGATTATCCAAAATAGACAATTTTTGTGTTACTCTAGATATATGGACAGAGACAATGAATGAAGTGGGATTCATGGGTGTGACAGCACATTTTGTAGAAAATGGTGAAATGTGCATGTACTATCTTGCAACTCGTCCCTTAAGCGAAAGACATACAGCTGAGTACATATCGGAAAACCTTCTGGATATTATAAAAAAGTGGGAAATACCACTTACCAAAATTCGTGCAGCCGTAACAGACAATGCCAGTTCCATGTTGGCTGCCGTGCGAATGTCTCTAGGCGAAAGAAAACACCTACCGTGTTTTGCACACACAATCAATCTGGTTGTTGAAGAGGCACTTAAGTTACCCAGCGTTGAGCCAGCCATACTAAAAGTACGAGAAATTGTCACGTGGATTAAAAATAGTGTTGTGCAGTCAGATAAGCTTCGTAAAATCCAAATGCGCAATAATATTTCTGAAGAATCTGTATTAAAACTTATAGCAGATGTAAGGACCAGGTGGAACTCAACATTTTTTATGTTGGAGCGATTCCTAAAGTTAAGAGTGGTGATTTCTGAAATTGTGATTGAGAGTGTAGTAGCTCCAAATTTGCCAAACGCTATAGAAATGGAAACATTAAATGAGCTTACAGCTGTATTGAAGCCTTTTGAATATGTCACAAGGGAAGCGTCAGGCCAAAAGTATGTTACAATTTCAAAAATTATACCAATGCTTAATTGCTTGTCGACAGAGCTAAATAATATCTCACCAAACTCAAATATTGTAAGAGAATGTAAGGACGTTTTATTGCGAGAACTGAAGAAAAGGTATGGGTTAATTGAGTATAATGACCATGCAGCCATTGCCACTCTTTTGGACCCGAGGTTTAAAAACCTTCATTTCCAAGACGCCTCAGCATGCGGAAGAGCTATCCAAAAACTGAAAACTATGGTTATCGGACAACTAAGTAGCCCAAGTGAGTCAGAAGATGATGCCACATCTATTGCACAACCTGAATATGATTTTTGGAAACATCATAAGGAGTTAGCACATGGGCACAAGAAGAAAAAGAAATCTCATCAGGGTGATGAAGTTTCACTTTATTTATCAAACCCAGTAGTATCTCTGAAAAGCAACCCATTTGCGGAATGGGATGATATGAAACTTGTATTTCCTTGTTTGTATAAATATGCCCAACAATATTTAATTGTAGTTGCGACATCGGTTCCAAGCGAGTCCTTATTTTCCAAAGCCGGAGCAACAATGTCGCATACAAGGAACAGATTGTCCCCAAAATACCTAGAGCAGTTACTGTTTTTGGGCAATCTGGATGCTAAAGAGTTTTTTGTTTAAGGTGAAAGCGTCAAGGTAGCCCGCAAAATTAAACCTCTGAAAAAAATAATTCACGGGCTACTCTGGAGCATCCACCTTCATATACTTACTTACTCTAATAAATGTAAACATGATGTTAGTTGATTACTTTACTTTTAACTTTTGACTTCCCAAAATTATTGTTCTTTACTGTTTTTGGGCAATCTGGATGCTAAAGACTTTCTTGATTAATATACTTACCAAGAAAAACAAAAGATGATTTTAGTTACCTACTTACTTTATTTTTAAGTTTTGCCATGCCTAAATATTATTTTACTTCTGTTTTTGGGCAATTTGAATGCTATAAGTTTTTTGTTTAATATATTTACATAATAATAAATAAATAAAAAGAAGATTTTAGTTACTTACTTAACTTTTAAGTTTTGCCCTCCCTAAATTATTGTCCTTCTGTTTTAGGGCAATCTGGATGCTAAAAATATTTTTGGTTAAAATACTTACATAATAATAAATAAATAAAAAGATGATTTTTTTTATTAACTTTACTTTAAAGTTTTGCCCTCCCTAAATTATTGTCCTTCTGTTGTTGGGCAATCTGAATGCTAAAGAGTTTTTTGTTTATTATACTTACTTAATAAAACATGATTTTAGTTAATTCCTTTACTTTTATTTTTTGCCCTTCCAAAATTACTGTCCTATATCATAAGAAAAAATAGTTCCGCTAAAAACATTCTAAAAGTATCGATATGAGTAAGTATCGATACTTTAGGAGTACTCATATGAATAGTATCGAAAGAGGATTTGAGTACTACTCATATGAGTAGGTATCGATACTTTGAGGGTATCGGAATATCCCTAATATTTGGTCATTTTTTTTTCGCGAAAGCCAAAAAAAATGACCGAATATAGTTCTTGAACTCGTACTGTAACGAGAAAGGGAAGTCTTGAATATCTATATTTCAAGAACCTTGTAAGGCGACACGTACACTTAAACGTATCGTCATTCTATCATGTAGAAATTTTATTTTTGACCCCAGTATGCTTAGTGCGAGTTTTTTGTACGTAAACGCTGACACGGTGTCAGCGTTTACGCAAATTTGTATGGCGCTGAGGAAGCGCCATCTAGCGTAATACGGGAGAACTACATATTGTGAGTGCTAATTCTAAACGCATCGACAATTGTTAACTTGCGAGTGTGAGTGTCTTGAATACCTTCGTTCGTTTCGTGTTAATTCACTGCGAGAAGTGGCGCGTACATTAGTAACCGGCCAAAATAAATTGACAGTCGTATTTTGTGTTCATAACAGAAGCGACGCGACGGTACGATGGGCATCATCAAAAATAGTTATAGATAAATAGATACATAGAAAAAAATATTAATTTAGTTTAGTTTAGATAGTAATTTTATTTTTTATTTACTTATAAATAGTAACTTACACAGTTAGAGTATAGTTAAATTTATATAAAACAGGTTGTGAATAATAAAAAAAAAAAAAAAAAAAAAACAGGATAAACCACATCAAAACATGTATAGATTTAAGAAATGTAAATTTACTGGAAATAAAAGGCTTTTTTATTTTTATTTTTTTATTTTATTTATTTAACAGAAGCGACTGCCTATTCAACTAGTTGTGGTTATACAACGAAGTTAGACGACTTTATTTATCTGTGGTCAATGGTCATTAGTTTTGTTTGTGTTTACAAAAGTTTGTGTTGTGATTTGCATACAGTTTGAATATTGTTAAAAATAAAGACTAGCCCGTCCCAATTTGAAATGTTGGTAACATAAACGGAGCAGTTAGTGTAATTTATATCTTTTAGTGTGTAGTGAGTGACCTTGATCCATCTGTGAAGTTTGTAAAACTATGTTTGTTACATTTTAAGCATGGAGATCTAAGCAAATGATCTAATAATGCTTGCTGCTGATGATGCTGATGCTGCTGCCCAAGTGGCTTGTAGTGGAGCCACTCTATCATTGTTTATAGAGTTGGGTAGCACACACATTTTTATTGAGGATCGTGCGAGGCACTCTTTTTCTCAAGTGTGCTAGCACACTGTGCTCTGAGGCATCGTGTTCGTATCTACTCGTATGTGTCCGCCGGCTGACCGGCTCACCGCTGTTCTGTCTTGCTCGCTCCCTCACGAACGAGCTCGCCTTGCGCTCCTCTGCGCCTCGCGCCTGCACCCGCCCGCGGCGAGCTATGATTCGTCGGAAATGATCGGACGGAGTCGCTAAAAGATTTTATTACTGGGAATTCGGACCTATCACGTTACATTAAACCAGAAATTTGATTTCGGTTTTATTTAAAATGTTTTCAAAGTTTACAGTATTTTTGAATTTTTGTTGCAGTCGTAATGTTATGATGCAAGAGTGAGTGCGTCCTTGACCTGTTTACTTTCTAATTCGATTTTAATTTGTCTAGTCCAAAGAAAATTGTACCTAGTTACCTACCTAACTAAAACAGAAACTGATACCTATTTAAAGAGACTATTTTGTGTGGCTTATCTGTGTTGTTAAGTAGTGACTTCAAATTAGGATTGAACAAAACGTAAGTTATTAAAAACTAAGTAATAAGAAAATGTTTGTATTAAAAATTGTTTGTATAGGTACACACGGCGGACATCAAGCTTTACATTTCCAGTATAACCTGACCTCGCTTTTTATGAGTTTCCCGTACAATGAGAGATCAGCTTAATTTGCCAGCTTAAAAAACCGATGTCTATGAAAAACATAGAATGCATCAACGCCGATTTAGTTGAAACGGTGGCAATTTTTTTTTTGCCATTTAATATTGTAGAGTCGCCATCATTCCGAAAATTCGTGAATAAACTTAATCCCGGCTATCCTATCCCCTCCAGAAAGACATTAGCAAACGCTCTTTTGGAAAAACACTATAACATATTATCTGACAAAGTAAAAGAAAAAAATCATAATGTCAAATATGTGGCTGTAACAACCGACTGTTGGACGTCTGTTGCAAAAGAAGCATATATAGCATTGTCTGTCCATTATGTTGACCAAAACACTGTGTTACAGCCACACATGCTTTCGTGTCTTTATTATAATGACAGACATACCGGTGAGAATCTGGCCTCTGAAATAAAAAAAAATTGCGAACAGTGGGGAATTTATGAAAAAATTCAAGCTGTGACTGCCGACAACGCGGCAAATGCACAAAGTGCAATTAGGTTAATGGGGTGGAGGCAAATACCTTGCTTTGCCCATACCTTAAATTTAAGCGTCCAGGCAAGTTTAGACGAAATCAAGGATACTCGTGAGAGGATCAAGGCCATAGTGGAATTATTTAGGAGGAGCCCATTATCTGCCGAGCGGCTGAAAGCAATGCAAACCCGCCTTGGTGAAAAAATTCTAAAAGTTAAGCAAGATGTGGTCACGCGCTGGAACTCGACGTATGACATGTTCCAGAGAATTCTCGAAATTAAAACTAGCGTAATATCAACAATAGCGAATGACTACCCACGAACACCAAATTTAGAAAATGAAGATGTCATTGTAGGTAATTAGAGAATAGCGAATGATAATGAGGGTAGTTGTATAAAAACAGGACTTTTGAGTCTAATTTTATCAGTAGCTCTCAGTACTTGTGCGCGCTAACTTATTACCTTATATTTGTTATTGTGTTGTGATGGAAGGTTTTGATACCAATTTGGACATTTTCGTGTTTGTGGCAAACAAAAGTAGTTTTTCACAGTCCAATGTTTTATTTGAAGCTTTTAAATAAATAAATATCGCTGGACATTAACACACAGCGCCATCTAGTGCCACACTAAGCAAGGCTTGTGTCGTGGACACCAGATAGTTGATAAACTACATATTGTGCGCAACGCACCTCTTTTATACTTTTTATATTTTTCTATTATGTTTTGTTTTTATGTTTGAAGGGTGGTCTTGTCATTGTAAAAAATTATTACATGCACTCATATCCTGAACCAGCGGTTTTAATTATCTAGTCGCTAACATATTGGTCCTTCTACTGTGAATAGTGATATGGTGCAGACCCGATCAGCTGCAAAAGCTAAGGTAATGGGTAATGAAGGTAAGACCGTTGCGGAGAGGAAGCTGGAGCCGCTGCCTGCGCCCACCGATCCTCACGCCAGTTCGGCGACCGCACCACCGGCGCCTTCTCGCCCCGTTAGTACGACCTCATCTCGCTCCTCAGCCACAGTAATGGCCAGACGGTTGGCCGCGGAGGCGCTACATGCGCGTCGCCTCGCCGAACTAGAGAGCGAGCGATTAGTCGTCGAACGTGAGGCTGCTGATTTAGAGCTCCGCGCAGAAATTGCCGCCATCGAAGCTGACGCGAGTCAGCGCAGCTCGAGGAACAGCCACCGCGTACACCAGTGGCTTAGTAAGTCTGAAGCGGACCGTAATTGCAATACAACGTTTAAACGTAATAATGCTTTCAGGCAAGCAGACCCCGAAGCGCATGTCGCGCCCATTGCGTGGACAGCGACAGGGCTGCAGGCCTCCGATGCAGCCCCGGAAGCGGCACGCAACGAGAACAGCACGGAGGTTCCGAAGCTCATTAAGTCCCTCGAAGTATTGATTGCTAATATTAATAAAGGCAATAGCCCCGGAATACATAACGTTCCTTTACCTAGGTTTGATGGAAAGTCTCATTTAGATTGGCTTAGCCTTAAAAAGGTCTTCCAAGATACGCAAGGTTCATATAGTGCTGCCAACAACCTAGCGCGCCTAAACGCGGCGCTCACAGGCGCAGCGCGCGAAGCGGTGGCGGCGCTGTTAGTTACGGCGCGTGAACCCGGCGCCGTGCTGCGTGCGCTCGATACCCGTTTCGGCCGCCCTGAGCTTGTGGTGGCGCAAGAGGTCGCCGCAGTGCGCGCACTGCCGCGTGTTAGTGGAGAAGGTAAAGATCTAGCTATTTTTACTAGCCGAGTTCGCAACTGTGTTGAGGTAATTCGTTTGTTAGAACATTCGGAGTATCTCGCATCGCCGGAACTTTTTCAGGCGGTTATTACGAAAATCTCACCATTATTGCGAGCTAAGTGGCTAGATTTTGCCGCTCGTTACGAGGCTGGTGATCAGTCGAAGCTAGAAATATTAGCAGACTTTCTAGCGCACGAGATTGATCTCCAGGCTCGCTTTGGCATCATCACTGAGCCGGCTACTGCGTCTTACGCATCAGACAGTAGACGGGCCAGGGATCACGTGCACGCTGTCGCTGAAAACCTGCACGCTGTTACAAATTCAGCGCAGTATTTTTCATCAAATTCATCGACAACTGCGCGTAAAAACAATATTTGCATCGTTTGTCAACAATCACATGCATTAAATCAATGTGACAAATTTGTGTCAATGTCAGTTGATGACCGATGGAAATTGATTAAAAAGAAACGAGTTTGCCATAGATGTCTAAAAGTAGGTTGGCATAGATTAAATTTGTGTAAGGCTAAAAAGTCGTGTGACATTGACGGTTGTGAGTTCCGTCACCACGCATTACTACACAACCCGAACTATGAGCGCACCGCAGCCGCGCACGTAGACGTGGATGACGACGCGTCCGCGCTGGGCCCGTCCAACGCCCTGCCGCAGGCCGTCGCGACCGCTACCGCACCAGTGTCTGCTTCGTTGGCTTCCACGCTTGCTTCTGCGTCCTGTGACGTCGAACTTAAGGAATTCCTTACACATGCCTCGACTTCCATCACGCCTGAAAATTCAGGGCACGTTTGTCCTCCGCGTCCGTTGTTGAAGATCGTTGCTGTGACCGTGTCCGGCCCAGCTGGCAGTGTAGATACCTATGCCCTACTGGACGACGGCTCCACGGCCACGTTCATTGATTTGGAAATCGCGAAGAAATTAGGCGTTTGCGGGCCCGAGAAGCAAATACGTCTAGATTGTGTAGGCGGTTTGAGCAAAGATACGACGGTTCAGTACGTTGATTTCCAAATCAAAGGCCGTCGTGCTAAAGAAACATATGTAATTCGTAAAGCCCGGGCAATCCCAGGATTAGGCGCCGCGCGACAAACGATCGACAAGGCGAGCGTATCGAAATATTCTTATCTTTCGGACATAATCGATGAGTTTTGTTATGATGAAGTGAGGCCTACGATAATTATGGGCATCGACAATTGGCACCTTAGCATGTCGAGAATCACGCGTAAAGGCACCAAAAATCAGCCGGTTGCGATTTATACTGCCTTAGGTTGGGCATTATTTGGTTTTTGTTGCAGCAGAACTGTTCCGGTCGACACTGTAAACCATGCAATGGTGAGTGAGTCGTCAGATGCTGACACAAGCGATCGCGCTGTGTTAGAGCAATTAGTTAGAGAGCAATACAGTTTAGATTCTATTGGCATTTCGAAGCGCGAAGCGCGCAATGTTGACGACGAACGTGCTATCAAAATTCTTGAGCGCACAGCGCACCGTTTACCTAGCGGTCGTTTTGAAGTTGGTTTGATTTGGAAGTCTGACAACTTGCTTGTACCCGACAGCTATAAACTTGCCTTATCGAGGTTCCTCAGTCTTGAAAGAAAGATGTCTAGGGACCCTAATTACGCGGAGCGGTACCGTCAAAATATACACGATATGATTCGGAAGGGTTACGCCGAATTGTGCTCGGAAGTGCACACCGCCAAGTCACCCGTCTGGCATCTACCGCATTTTGGCGTAATCAATCCGAATAAGCCGAATAAATTAAGAGTCGTGCATGACGCTGCCGCGAAAAGTAATGGTGTATCATTGAATTCGCTTTTGTTGACTGGCCCCGATTTACTTCAGCCACTTTTAAGTATCCTACTGCGATTTCGGGAAGGCCAAGTCGCTCTAACAGGAGATTTACGCGAAATGTTTCCCCAAATCAAAATACGTTTCGAAGATCGTGACGCACAAAGATTTTTATGGCGCGATAGCCCTAACGAATCAATAAAAACCTATCGCATGTCGTCTATGATTTTCGGTGCCGTTTCCAGTCCTTTCACTGCCATGTACATCAAAAATAAAAATGCAATGGAATGGCAGGAACGATATCCAGACGCGGCTCGAGCCATCATTGTCGACCATTATATGGACGATTGTATCGTAAGCTTAGACTCTGTCGATGAAGCTGCTAAACTTGCAGCCGAAATTCACGCTATTCATCGACATGCTGGCTTCGACATGCGCGCATGGGCTTCAAGCGATCTCTCAGCACTCTCTCTGTTGCCGCAAGAGAGCTTGCTTGAAGTGCCTGTAGCTAGCAAAGATGTAGACGTCAATTTAGGTCACAGCACTACGCCCGTACGTACGCTTGGGCTAATTTGGCAACCTATCGCTGATACGATCAGCTTTAATACAGGCTTAAAAGGTCAAGAAGCGTTGTCAAATAAGCTCACTAAACGGGAAGTGTTGGCGCACGTCATGCGTGTCTTCGACCCACTCGGTATTTTAGCGCCAATTGTTGTAAGAGGCCGTATTATGTTCCAGAACGCATGGCGCAAAGGTCTCGACTGGGACGAGGAACTTTCGCAGAGTGACAGTGCGGCGTGGAGACTTTGGTTTGAAAATTTATTCGCGGTCTCCCATTTGCAGATCCCACGCTGCTACTGTCCAGGCGAGCTCAAAGTAGACAAGTGCGAACTTCACATTTTTTGTGATGCAAGCGAAGCCGCTTTCGCCGCGGTTGCATATTGGCGATTTACTTTAGAGAATGGTGATGTGAAGTTGGCACTGATTTGTAGCAAAGTTCGAGTAGCCCCTCTAAAGCCAGTTTCCATCAATCGTTTAGAGCTCCAAGGAGCTTTGATCGCAGCTCGCCTCGCTGCAACAATTTGTCAAGCGCACAGACGTCAGCCTGTCAAACGCATATTTTGGTGCGATTCTATGACGGTCATAGGATGGCTGCGCAGCGAGGCCCGCTCTTTCAAACCATTTGTCTCACATAGAATAGGTGAGATTTTGGAGATAACGGATGTCAAAGAATGGCGCTGGTTGCCAAGTCATTTAAATGTCGCGGACGATGCGACTCGCATCAAAGGTACAACGTTATCCCCAGAGTCACGCTGGATATCCGGCCCTGAATTTTTACTCTCCTCCGAGTGGCCCAACGAGCCCAGTGGTTCCGAATACCCAGGCATAGAAAAAGAGAGCAAACGCGCAGTGCGATCTGACTTAGTTCATCTCATTAGTGATGTTGAAAAGCATGAGCCAGTTTCAGCTGATCCCAAGCGTTTTAGTTCCTGGCTGAGACTGGTGCGTGCGACTGCAAATGCGCATAAGTACTTGACATTGCTGCGAATGCGTAGTCTTTATAAAAGGGGTTTGTGCGTAGACAATCTCGTTCGTTTTGAAGGGGGGCTGTGTACCTTTATGTTCCAGCCTACAGACCAGTTATCCGCATTGGGTATCTCACGTCCTTCGCGTGGGTCTACCAGAGAGTTGACTGCAGCTGGCATACGTCTAGCAGAGACGCACATTTTGCGACAAGCACAGCTAGATTTATTCCCTGACGAAATTAAACGTCTGGCCAGCCATCTAGACCAACCCTTGCCACGCACCAGCCGATTGTCAAAATTATCTGTTTTTATGAGCGATGATGGATTGATGCGCTTGTCTGGCCGCATATCAGCCGCATTACAAGTAAGAGCAGAAACGAAAAGCCCCATCGTTCTTGACGGAAGACACCCAGCCGTGCATCTACTTGTACACCACCATCATCGAAGGGCTGCACATGCGAACACAGAGACAGTTGTTAACGAGTTGCGCCAAGACTACTACCTACTTAGTTTAAGAAATACAGTCCGCACAGTCGCCTTTAACTGTCAGTTCTGCCGAATTCGAAGAGCTGTGAACTTTCAGCCCCCGCAAGGAGATTTACCAGAGGCACGTCTGGCACACCATAGACGAGCGTTCACGTTTTCGGGACTGGATTATTTCGGGCCAATTCAAGTTGCTGTCGGCCGAAGAAGAGAGAAGAGGTATGTCGCTCTTTACACGTGTCTCGTGTCCCGCGCCGTCCACTTAGACGTTGTACACTCGTTATCTGCAGATTCTGCCATTATGAGCCTCCGCCGCTTTGTAGGCTTACGGGGAGCGCCAACAGAAATTTGGTCAGATAATGGAACCGCCTTTGTAGGCGCCAACAGAGAACTTCGGGCTTTTTATGATGCTACTGTACCCCGTTATGCAGCGATAGAGAAGATTAACTGGCGTTTCATACCTCCCGGAGCTCCCTTCATGGGCGGGGCGTGGGAAAGGCTGATCAAATCTGTGAAGGTGGCGCTCAGAGTCACCCTTACAGAACGAGCTCCTACGGATGAGGTACTGCGCACACTCCTCGCAGAAGTGGAGGCGTTAGTGAACACGCGCCCGTTGACGCATGTTCCAGTAGAGCCCGGCAGCGAGGAAGCATTGACACCGATGCACTTCATATTGAACTCATCTTCAGGCCGCCCAATACCAGCGACTTTGTCAGACTCAGACCTGTCTTCGAGAAGTGGCTGGCGCAGAGCAGTTCGTTTAGCCGACCATTTTTGGCGACGGTGGGTGCTCGAATATCTACCGACCCTCATTCCACGGCGCGGGCGAGGAGAAGTACCAGATGTTGCAGTCGGAGATCTTGTTCTGATTGTTGATAGCAATATGCCAAGAGGCGCATGGCCTAGAGGGCGCATCACTGCGACTTTCCCAGGACGCGATGGCATTGTGCGGGTGGCTGATGTAATGACTTCGACTGGTGTCTTACGGCGACCCCTCAAGAAGCTGGTCAAGCTGTCTTAAGAAAAAAAGGGAGGAAATGTGCGCAACGCACCTCTTTTATACTTTTTATATTTTTCTATTATGTTTTGTTTTTATGTTTGAAGGGTGGTCTTGTCATTGTAAAAAATTATTACATGCACTCATATCCTGAACCAGCGGTTTTAATTATCTAGTCGCTAACAATACCTTTTTTGTTCGTAAATACATACTTATTATACATATAAATATCCATGACTCGGAAACAAATGTCCATGCTCGTCACACAAACATTTGCTCCTACCGGGATTCGAACCCAGGACCCTAAGAACGTAAGGCAGCCTCACTGCCACTACGCCATTCGGGCCGTCAAAATTCGTCGTCTTTTGAGAATACTGTTGGATTATCGGAAAATGAAAAGAACGAATTGAAACAACTCTGTCAGTAGAGTTATGTGGCTAACATGAGGAAGAAATGGATCTCGTGTAATCGCACGAGACACACAAATATAAAAAAGTATGAGACATGGCTGCAAGAGACCGTCAAATGGCCTGAGGTCGTGAGGGAAAGATGACTATTTCTGTTATGTCGCTAGAGCAGCAACCATGTTCCAGTTCTGACTTTGGTGTAAATGAGGGTGCATCAACATCCTACACACCGGAGACGTGCAGAAGCTTTCGAAGTGGCAGTATACAGGGTGTAAACCACCTCATCACAAAGCCGTAAACCAAGCATTTTGTACATCAAACTAAGTAACTTTACGCAAAAATTATTGCTGGGAAACGACTTTTTTTTTTGAGGTTATAAATCATGTTTTGTGGTAGAACTCAATGTAGCGCACTTAAAACATTGTGCTGATGGATGGATTGAATAGTACGGGGGTCGTGAAGGTGTTAAAAGTCAAAATCTTACAGAAAAAACTTGTATTTAAAAAAAACTTGTCTAAAAGTTGTAACTTTGACCCCCCATATCTCCGTAACTAGAAGGTTCCTAGGTATGGTGTAGAACAAAAAAATGATCGCAATGATGCGGAGAACAAGTGCCTTTCGGCTTCGTGAAGAGGTGTTTTACACCCTTTATAACATTAAGATCTTGTGCAAAAGGAGAAGGAATACCACTGTATCCTTCTTATTCTGCCATCCTTGAGGCGAAGAAGCACTGCTACCCCCGAAAAAAAAAAAATCCTTTTTACAAATAAATGAGTTATATTTTTGTAACTGCGCATTTTTGTTTTTATTATTAACTAATTTTAGTTTTTTTTTAAGATTTATAAAAAAAACTAATTACTAACATTGTTTTCTCGAATAATTTATACATAATAATTGTAATTACAACAGTGGTCAGTAATTGTTTAGTTTACGTCATACTTTTTGAATGGTAATTGAACGGCAACATGGTGTCTTGACTGTACCTATTAACCAAACTCGACGTAACGGTATTAGAAAGCGTAAAAAAGCAATATTTTGCAAATGTATACAAAAAAACTTGACAGACAGCGCACGTCAAGACGTTAATTTTTTTTTTCTCAAAGCTTTAATTATAATAAATTGTATTATGTAGTTGTACTGTGTTCACGAGTACCTACAAACAAAACCTACTAATAAAACTCAAAACATACAGTACATTGAAACAATTTTTTTCCAATATTAGATCAAATATTTTCAACTTTGGGTGCGACATGTCCTCGCTGTCAATGGTCATAATTTTTTTTCGGCAAGGAAGAATTGCGAAGAAGAATTTGGCATCAAATGCCTATCAAGCTTTTAAAGGGTTACTGGGAATTTTTAAAGAAGACTCAACGCGACAACGCCGACGCCCGTCTCCCAGCAACGGTCGCGGGGCTGCGCACTATGCCAGCGCGGTCAGCGCTGCGGTGCCCCAGGCCGGCAGCGCGACTGCGCGCAGCAGTTCCTGTCAGTGGCGTCAGTGCTAAATGACAATTTTTTTTCGTTGTTTATTAGTTTTAATTGTATGTGTTTTCTTTTAGTGTTTTAATAGTTTATATTTGTTATTGTTTACTGGTAAGTTCATTTTTTTTATGTTCGGCGCCAGCTGTAGCGACACCGGAACAGTTAGTGCCAGTCAACCTGCCACATCACTGGATGTGCAACTGGTAAGATGCCCTCACTGCTCCCAGGCTCGTTTTTTCAAAGGTGAACGGGGGCTTAAGATACACTATGGTCCACAAACCTCATAGTGTACCTTTGTGCCCCCCAGCCACATCTCCAACATCAACACCTCTTGAACAAAGTCTATGGCGAACGTTATCTAAATTTAAAAATTCCACTCCAGTTTTAAAAAGAGTTCCCGGGGCGCGAGGCACTCTGTTGCGCTGAGTTTAGCGCGATGTGTTCGTCTCGCGACCCAGGAGAACTCGCCACGTGCTTGGGAGCAGTTACTCACCTTCCCTTACAGGATTCTGCATGTCCAAAAAAATTTGGCTACTCAAAAATCTTTAACAAATCAAATTAAAGATAATTGCAACAATTCGGCCCGCATTTTAGACTCCAAATTACCTTTTTTCAATAAACAGAAAGACATTTGTGATCTTGCGGAATCCAAGTTAAGTGACGGTGACGTTAGGGGGGCAGCCAGAATACTGTTCAGCAGTGATGTGGTGGCACCATACTCTCCAGATACTCTTACAGCCTTGGAGAGCAAACATCCATCGCCTGCGGATGGTCTAACCTTCCCCGACCCACCCGTCAACCCCGACCCCCTCATTCAGGATCCACCTTTTTTTTAAATTACAGCCCCGCAGTTGATCGCAGCCGTGAGCTCCTTCCGGAGTGGTTCTGCCGGCGGCCTCGACGGCCTGACTCCACAACATTTGAAAGATTTGTTGAGTTCAGGCGCCGGGGAAGCTGGTGAGTCGCTCTTGAAGGAGCTTGCAGTTCTGATCAACTTAATGCTTTCCGGCGGCGTGAACAATGCCGTCGTCGATGTCTTGTATGGGGCTAACCTATGCGCCCTGCGCAAGAGGGACGGCGGCATTCGTCCAATTGCCGTCGGTTGCACCTACAGGCGTATGGCTGCCAAAATATGTTGCAAGTTATACAGTGAGACGCTTGCAACTAAGTTCCAGCCCCTTCAACTTGGTTTTGGTTCCAGAGGGGGCTGTGAGGCAGCCGTACATGCCTTATCATCTTTTCTAGACTCGAAAAAAGGTGAGGTCATCCTCAAGGTTGACGTCAAAAATGCATTCAACTCCGTGAATAGGTACACTTTGTTGGCTGAAGACAAAAAAGAATTACCCGAAATTTATGGTTTTTTGTGGCAATGTTATAGACACCCTTCAAAATTACTCTATAAGGACAACGTTTTGGAATCTGCAGTTGGTTGTCAACAAGGTGACCCTCTCGGGCCTGTCATTTTCAGTTTGGCTATTCATTCCATAATTCAACAACTAAATTCAAAATGTAATGTGTGGTATTTAGATGATGGAACGCTAGGAGGTGATGTTGACACTGTTTTGGCTGACCTACAACTCCTCAAACATCAGTTTAAATCCATTGGCCTGGACCTTAACCCCTCAAAGTGTGAAATTTACCTCTCTGACGTTACCGACAGACAATCGACTATAGATAAATTTAATGCAATCGCTCCTCAAATCAAAATTTTAGAAAAAAGTTCCCTGCACCTCCTAGGTTCCCCTATTTTAGAAGAAAGTTTTTCATCTTTCATCGATGACAAAATTATACATTTCAATGATATTTCGGATAGACTCTCCAAAATAAATTTACATGCGGCATTCACCATTATCAGATATTGCTGTTTTGGTCCAAATTTTATGTTTTTTCTCCGTTGTTCTCCTCTTTGGAAGAAACTACAACTTTTGGACAAAATTGATCAAATAATTCGCAACACATTAACATCCATTCTTAATGTGGCCCTGGACGACCGAGCGAGGCTACAAGCCAGTACAGAAAGCCAGGCAGGCAGTGCTAGTATAAGCTTACCGGCGTTCCTGTCTTCTGTCCACAGCACTGAAAAGCTAACCAGGAAAATTTTAAGCCTTTCCCTGGTTGACTCGGAAGTGCCGTGCTTGACCGATGCAGAGGACGCCTGGAAATTGACTTGCCCGGACACGGATCGGCCCGAGAACCCGTTTTCCCAGAGACAGTAGGATGAGCCGCTCTGCAGGTTGGTACGGAATAAACTTATTAATACGCCTACCAATACTGCTGAGCGTGCCCGCCTGCTGGCTGTGGGTGAGTGGGAGTCGGGTCTCTGGCTTCAGGCACTACCGTCACCTAATATAGGGACTTTGTTAGGTGACACGACCTTCCGGCTCGCTACATGTTTGCGTTTGGGAGCTCCTTGTGGGGCTGTATGTAATGTGGTGAAGTAGTTGACTGCCTCGGACACCATGGCTTTTCTTGCATTAAGAGTGCAGGTCGGATAGCGCAGGGCACGCCACGATAGTGGCGGTAAGTCCCCTCTTTGAGGAGTGGCATGAGAGGCGCCACGGCGCCCTCACCTTCCGCCTGACGCAGGTCCTCACCGGACACGGATGTTTCGGGAGGTACCTGCACCGAATCGGGCGGGAGGAAACGCCCGGGTGTTTCCACTGTGAGGATCGACCGGAGGACACGGTGGAGCACACGGTGGAAGTCTGCCCTGCGTGGGCGGAGCACCGCCGTGTCCTCGTAGCGGCGATCGGCGGCGGCGACCTCTCGCGTCCGGCCCTGGTTCAATCCATGGTCCGGAGCGAGACGGAATGGGAAGCCGTCACCTCCTTCTGCGAAGCAGTCATGCTGGCGAAGGAGGTGGCGGAACAAGAGAGGGAGAGAGCCTCTCTTCCCGGCCGCTGCGGGAGACGCACCGGGCGTCGGGGGCCACGTGGTGGCTACCGGCCACCGTAGATGCGGGCCTGTGGACGGTTAGCTATGGGCTAGCTAGCCGTCCATCCGTCTAGTGACGACAGGCCGTGTCGACGGCGCGTTCGTGTTCCACGCGCGCCTCAAAGAGATGTCAGCAGAAGAGAGGGGCCCGCAAGGGCCGAAGCCTGCCGGGGTTGCGGGACTGTTCGAAAGAGATACCGCGGCCCCGGAACGTAAAGGGCGAGGAAGGAACATGGATGGGTTTTAGTCAGTACGAGTCTGACACTCCCTCCCGCTCCGCCCAGAGTGGGAGAAGTCATTTGATGATTTCCCATACAAAAAAAAAAAAATATATAGGTCGGATAGCGCGGCACGCCAGCATTAATGATCTCATCCGTCGTGCTCTTGCCACCGCCGGGGTGCCAGCTGTATTAGAACCTACTGGTTTGGCACGCGCACCATAATGCCATGGAAGTTGGGTAGGCCTTTGGTGTGGGATGCAACTTGCGTCGACACCCTTGCGCCATCTCATCTTCCTAGCACGGTTTGCTGCGCTGGGGCGGCTGCTGCAGGTGCTGAAAACCTCAAACGGCGCAAATACAATAATTTAATTGGTAATTATGTGTTTGAGCCGTTTGGGGTTGAAACACTAGGGCCATGGGGTCCGAGTGCCCACCTGGTATTTCGGGAAATCGCCAAACGGTTGGTCGACTCTTCACGTGACCAGAGGGCGGGCCTATTTTTTGGCCAAAGAATCAGCATTGCCATCCAACGTGGCAATGCTGCCAGCCTTCTGAGCACTTTTCCTGTTGGCAGCGATGTGGACGAATTTTTCGATGCCCTGTAACCCCTTTTTGATACTTGTACATATTTTTATTTCTATTATAGTGTTAGTGTGTATATATATTGTAAATAAATGGGATTAAATAAAACGAATGGATATTAAAAACTATGTTACAATAAATAAAGATTCTTTGACATTTTGAAAGGATGATCAATGAAAATAAGAAATGATAAAATTAAAAAAAAAACTTTTGATAGAAGATATAAAAACAATTACGTTTATCAGATTTTCCAAAAATTAATTTATAAATTGTTGAAATGATTATTTTTTCCTGTTTTTTGAAGAAAATTACGTGGATCTTTTTTCCGAATAAAATAGAACAATATTGTAGATTTCAATACACAAAAAGTTTCAGAAACATGTTAAGTCATCATAAAACATATAGAAACGGGTATTTATCGCGAATTTACCTTTAATTTAAGCCCGACGTTTCGACCGGATTGCACCAGCCGTGGTCGCGGGGAGACTGAAGTGTGGAGGTACCGCCACAGCAAAGTGAAGGTGTGTGTGTGTGTAAATACCCGTTTCTATATGTTTTATGATGTGTTCTGATCGTGAAAGTTTAAAAAAGACAACATGTTAACTGTTTAATTTGTTTGCAGCTTATTGCAAGTGTGGCAGTACTGTAAATGGGCTCACAACAAACGATGGCTCGAATAAAAAATTCGTGGAAGTTATGTGTACCATCGCAAAAGGTAACGGGACCAGTGGCGGCTGTACCTTAAGTGCGCTCGTGCGCTGAACCACCAATTCAAAAGATTTAAAAATTACAAAATTACTTCATCTTTATTTTTAAATTACCATATTAATATTTTTTTTTTAAACATACAAAAACATATAACAAATAAAATGTCCAACTATGACGAAGCAATTTAAGCGCTTTGCTTAACTATTAAAACTTATTTTCCCTGTAAAGAAACATTCTCGTGCGCTTCGGCGAGCGCACGAGGACTGCTAATACAACTTGTACAGGTCGCGCGGTGGTTTATGATCGCTCGGCAAAAGTGGAAAGGGCATGCGCAGTGTTCAATTTTAAGGTCTTTATGAAGACGTGCGGAGTGAGGGGGGTGGGTGTGCGCCGACGGCGACTCGTTATTGGTAGGTTAGTCGCTCATCGATTCCCGCGCTGCGTTCACGCGTCTCGTGCCTCTTGAGTACTGTTGCGCACAGCTTGTGTTATCGCGTTACTAATACGTAGCAGTAAAAAAAAATGGTTAAAAATAAAATTTTAAAACGGCAAGCTAGAAAAATGGTTTATGACGTGAATTGTTTCGTTAAAAACGAAACTAATGAAATCGTGAGTAAGTTAAAGCAGGTTAAAAATACAACTGCAGCAGCCACAATATCATTACAGAAAAAATTGGCCACACCTATACAACGCTTACACCTGTTTGCAAATAGAACAACGAATACCATCGATAAGTCCGTATTAATTGAAATCTGTAACATTTTAGAACAAATTCGGGAAGAAACTGCGGAAGCTGGTACAACTAACGAAAATATTTTACAGCAAGTTATGAGTAATTTGAAACAAGAACAAAAAAGAACAGCACTAGCAACAAATACATCTGTGATAACAGTCAGGAGAATTACCACACAGGCCGCAAATTCCGAGTTTTTGACGGTATTTAGAACTCCTGGAAAGAAAAGACCGCGCGCAAAACCGATAACGGGCATTGATAATTTTGACCAAGGAGTCATAAAAAGATGTATTCATAACTTTCACTTAACTAATAAAGAAATTCCTACAGTAGAAAAACTAAGACAACAGTTACAGGAAGATATCAATTTTCAAGGCTCTAAAACTAGTCTACGTCAGATTATTAAAGAATTGGGGTTTAAATGGAAAAAGACCGAAAATAACAGGAAGGTTTTGATAGAAACCACAAACATCCGACTCAAACGAATCGAGTACCTAAAAAAACTAAAAAAATATCGTGAAGAAGGACGACCAATAATTTACACGGATGAATCGTATGTGGATTCATCACATTCTAATCCCAAAGCTTGGACAGATGGTTCAACCAAGGGCCTTAAAACGCCTATTTCTAAGGGACAACGTGTGGTCATCGTACATGCTGGATCCGAGGCGGGCTTTGTTCCAAATGCGTTGCTCACATTTAAAGCTGGAGGAAAATCAGGAGACTACCACGACAACATGAATTACGAAAAATGGTTAAAAACACAACTAATTCCTAATATTCCACCCAATTCTGTTGTCGTGGTTGATAACGCTGCCTATCATAATAAGCAGTATGACCTTGCACCCACTTCAAACACCAGAAAAGCGGATATGCAAGCCTGGCTGTCCGAAAAAGGTATAGAATACGATGACGACATGTTAAAACCACAATTGTATCAGTTAATAAAAACACACAAAGAACAATTTAAAACGTTTTCTATTGACAAGATTTTGGCTGAACACAATCACAACATTCTGAGACTGCCTCCGTATCACCCCGATCTCAACCCCATCGAAATGGCATGGTCTATGATTAAGCAGTATGTGGGTAGCAAAAACGTAAAATGGAATCTTAATAATGCTATTGAGCTTGTCAAAGAAAAAGTTAACTTAATAGGAGCAAGAGAGTGGGAGATCTTGTGTAATAAAACCAAATCTGTAGAAGAAGAATACGCAAAAAGTGACCACATTATAGATCTTATGACAGAACAGTTTATTATTCGTGTTACTGATGACAGCTCCGACAGCGAAGAGAGTGATGATGATGACTCCGAAATGTCTGACGACAATGAAGTGCCCTTACGTTCGTGCTTCCATCCTCAACCTTCTACTTCAACATCCCAAGATGAATTAATGGAAGGAATATCACCACTGCCGGATGAATAATTTTCGTGTGATTTTACGTATTAAATATAATAACTGTTTACTTTTGTTTTTTAATTTTTCTTAATTTACCTACTTGCAAGATAAATTACAAGTAAACACTAGTGTTATCAACTTATCATAAACTAGCTTTAACCCGCGGCTTCGCCCGCTTTTATTAGCCTATATCCGTCTCCAGGGTCCCAACTTTCTCTGTATCAAAATTCATCAAAATCGGTTTTGCCATTTAGGCGTGAAGATATAACAGACAAACAAACTCACTTTCACTTTTATAATATTAGTATGTTAAGTTACTAAAGTTCAAAAATACGAAATAAAAATGCTTAATAACACGCTAAGAATTTCAGTGCACGATTGTACACATGCGCCGATTGCCCCCACTACTTTCCTCGAGCGATCTAGAATCATCGCGCGACCTGTATGGGTTACGAGCTAATACGCCTGACGCGTGAGACAAAAGATAGTTCATAGAAATGTACCGAGTAATGAGTCCGTTCTCGAGCGCCGCACGTGCGAACCGAAGGTTAGCGAGAGCACCCGATGTTTGACGAAATTCGCCGGGTCTGCGACGCGACGGCGGCCATTAGGGATGACAAATGTTAACAGTATAGTTTCGCTGTATCTGTGACGCGTGTTATTATTGTTTGTTTACATTAAGTAATTGTTTTTTATTTTCGTTTTGATTATATTCTATACTGTGTACAGTGTGTGTGGTGTGAGTGAAAATGAGCATAAACATTGACTATATTAAAGACAATAACAAAACTTTTCAAAATAAAGTTGACATAAAATTGGCCGGACCGCCAAGGCCCTTTCTAGATTTAATTAAAACAACAGTGCAAATCGAAAAACAAAGCATTTACGCGAAGTTTTAAAAGTGAAATGTATAAAAGAAAGAAATGGTTGTGTGGATGTGAGCGTCTTAATGCATTCTTTTGCTTTCCTTGCATTATTTTTGGTGGAGAATCGATTTGGACAGAAACTGGAATCAAGGATTTGACGCATTTGAGTGAAAAAATAAAAAAACATGATTCTTCGCAAGTACACCTACAAAATGTAATGAGTTTGTCCGTGTTAGGCACAGTCGACATTCGTAATCAGCTAGATTCTGTGTATAGAAGCAATATCCAAAAGTATAACGAACAAGTTGATAAAAACAGATATATTTTATCACGTCTTATCGATTGTGTCAAGTTTTGTGGTGCATTTGAGTTAGCTTTGCGAGGTCACGATGAAACAATTGAGTCTAGTAATGCTGGGGTGTTTCGTGGATTAATAGACTTTGTATCAGAGTTGGATACAGTCATGAAGGAGCATCTCACATCGTCTACAGTCTTCAAAGGTACGTCAAAAACTATTCAGAATGATATTTTGGACTCAATTTTATGTGTGTACCACAAAGAAGTGTCGGATATTATAAAAAAATGTGAATACGTAGCAGTTCAAGCTGATGAAACTACCGATGTATCGACCACTATGCAGATGGTAATGATTTTAAGATACGAAGAAAACGGACAGGTTCACGAACGGTTTTGGAAATATCTTACGCCGCATTCCCATACTGCTGAAGGACTTAGTTCTGTTATTATAACAGAATTACGGGCACTTCAAATAACTCCGCAACAATTAATAGCACAATGTTACGATGGCGCCTCTGTAATGAGCGGGAATGTTGGTGGAGTACAGGCTAAAGTAAAAACCGTCTATCCAAATGCTTCATTCGTTCATTGTTATGCCCACCAACTAAATTTAATAATAGAAAAAAGTGTAAGTCAAAACAAAACCGTACAGAAATTTTTTGCTAACCTTCAAGCTTTTCCAAAGTTTTTTTCACGATCACCGAAGCGTACAGAGATTTTGAAAACTATAGTATCAAAGAAGATTCCAGCTACTCCACAAACGAGATGGAACTTTAATTCGCGGACGGTTGACACAGTACATAGCTACAAGGAGCCTTTAAAGGAATGCATGACCACCATTATAGAAACGGAAAATGATACTAATTCTATAAATCAGGCAGATATGCTTCAAAGATATTTGAACGACAGTACTTTTTTATATTGGCTTGAATTTTTTCAATCTATTCTGCCACATAGTGAAATTTTATTCCAACAAATGCAAAAAAGGAACATTGATTTGGTTCATATAAAAAACTGTATTAATGATTTTGAAATCAGTATACAGAATGCACGTAACACCATAGATCAACTCGAAGAACCACCTCAAAAAAGATTTAAATCGTCTAGCTCTGTCATAGCAAAAGAAGTGTGCGATATAATTATTACGCAAGTGAAAGACAGATTCAATTTTTGTAATCATTTGATAGCAGCCAAATTATTTTACTGCGAGAACTTTACCACGTACCGTTCTACTTTTCCCGATAAAGATTTCACGATCACAGTTTCCACTTACGCCGCTTTGGACAAATACAAATTGAAAAACGAACTCTCCGCAATATACAATCGCGACGATTTCATCAACGCAAATAGTGCAATTGCAATTTTACAATTGTTTTATAATAATGACCTCACTGAATCATTTTCAGAGTCAATGAAACTGTTGCGAATTCTGTGCACTATACCAATGACTTCGGTAGAGAGCGAGCGATGTTTTTCGACACTGAAAAGAATTAAAACTTTTCTGCGAAACACCATGTCTCAGGATCGGCTAAATGCACTTTCTGTGCTCAGTATTGAAAAAAAAATTATACAAACTATACCCGATTTTAATAAAAAGGTGATTGAACATTTCGCTTCAGAAAAATGTCGTCGCATAGATTTAATGTATAAAAAATAATAAAAATAAACATATTTTATGTAAATTGTTGTTTTATTAGAATTTAGTGCACCACCAGTTCGATGACCCACCAGCCGCCACTGCTAACAACACGAATTTATATAGCGTTCAAGAAACTGCAAAGTCAATAAAAGTAACAAAAGAAGATATAATTGACTTTTTGGCCATCAATATATTGATGGGAGTTATTGTTATGCCATCTTACAAGGATTACTGGAAAACTAGTTATCGTTACGCCAGGATTGCAGACATTATGCCTATCAAAAGGTTTCAACAAATAAGGCGGTATTTACATTTTGCAGACAACACGCAAGCTGACGAGTCCGATCGTTACTACAAACTACGTCCTCTCCTTGAGCGAGTTAGAGCCCAGTGTCTTTCCATTGAAGAGGAGAATGCTTTCAGCGTAGACGAAATGATCATTCCGTACAAGGGCAAAAAAGCGGGTTCTCGACGACAGTATAACCCAAACAAACCATGTAAATGGGGTTTTAAAAATTTGGTACGGGCAGGGGTCTCTGGAATCGTATACGATTTTATGTTGTATGCAGGTGACGATACCTTTAGGGGCATCCAGTTTGAACCTGATGAGGAAAATCTCGGTGTTGGAGCTAAAACGGTGTTGGCTTTATGTAAGACCATAAAAAAACCGCCCTTGTGTCGTCTATTTTGACAATTGGTTTACGTCTCTCGAACTCGTTTACTCGAGACATAATTATGGCATATTTAGTTTAGGCACTGCCAGAAAAAATAGGCTTCAAGATGCCAACGCCTTATTGTTGTCAGACAAAGCTCTGCAGAAAAAAGGGCGCGGGGCTTATTGCCAAGCAACTTGCAATAAAAATAAAATTGCTATCGTGAAGTGGTTTGACAATAAGCCCGTTACCTTGGTTAGCTCATACGTCGATGCTTATCCCGTCGAAAAAGTAAAGAGATTCCATAAGGAATCAAAAGGGCGTATAGACGTATCTTGCCCACAATTAGTGAGACATTATAATAGGCATATGGGTGGAGTCGATCTGGCTGACATGCTTATAGCCTTGTATCGGACTAGCATGAAGACACATCGATGGTACCTAAACATATTTTCTCAATTATTGGACATATGTATCAACAACGGTTGGCTTCTTCGCCGCCGCCATTACCGATCAAGCAACATCAAGAAAAAAGATGATCATCTCAAGCAGTTCCGATATGAGGTGTATGCTGGTCTTATAAGAAGCAAACGACAAATGGCGACAACTTCAGCCCGGGATTCAGTGGCTGAAGAGAAAAAAATAAAGAAACCAGCTACTGAAAGGCCCATAGATGCCATCAGATATGACGCCGTAGATCACTGGCCGGAACACACCGAGTATCAGAGGTGCAAATATTGCAAAAAGGGCCAAGCTAGTACTCGTTGTACCAAGTGCAATGTCCATCTTTGTTACGTGGCTAAAAGAAATTGTTTTGTAGCTTATCATAAGCACTGATGTCATTATTTTATTATACTTTGAAGCATATTTTGTTGTTTTATTATTTTGATCATGCCAAAAGCTATGTCAAAAGTGTATTTTGTATATTATGCTATACGCTCCTTACAAATGAGATTTACTAACGTCGGGAGCAATGTATAGTATAATATACACTAATTATCTCTGATTATCAGCTAATTAGTTTTTTTCTACTATTTTTCCTACCCTTATTATAGGTCTAATAATCATAATCAGGTATTATTTTGATGTTTTATTTCGATCAAATGTCATGCGACCTTAAGGGTTAAAAAGTAAACACTCAAGGGTGGGCATTTTTTATAAAGCAGCAATGGGTCGGTTTATCGTAGCTCAATCTCGCGAGCAATCATAAAATATAATCAGAGCATTGTTACTGGTTTCAGTAACTGAAACTGATGGAAATTTGTTTGATGGATCGGAAACAGAAGCCGAAAAAGCAAATAAATATTTGAAATTGCTTATAACCGATGAAGAAGTAAGTAATTTAATTATAATTTTTAATAATAAAAATAATAATACTTATGAACAGATTATAATAATTTTAAATATATTTTTAGTTAGAAAACATAACCTTAAAGGATATCGTCTCGTTAGAGGAGTGTTCAGAAACCGCCGAAGAATCAGACGAAAGAATTCTGAACCCGAAAATGGTGACATTAAAAAAATAATGAAACAATCTAATCGGTGGTCCGAATGGGGAGAAAAAATTAATGAAGAAATTCATATTTAAAAAAAAACTCAAACCCCCTGTTTGAGTTTTTTTTTAAAAAATCAGCGGTTTACTTGATGTGATTTGTCTGGCTATTTATACGTTGATCTGAAAATCGTTTGTTCAGACGTACTTATTAGATCTAGAAACTCGTTTCAATTCAAGTAATTTAAATAAATTATATTTTTTAATGCATCCAGATTAACATAAGCAATGATTCTATTTATCAAGTGTTACTTACCCTTGTACGAAAATGTGGCCAATCGCAGACAGAAGCAGCGAGTATTTGATATAAACTGTCGAAAGCACACGTCAGAATTGCGTTTACACGTATTCCATCGATATTAATGGGGCGTAAACTGGGAGAGCTGCCATTTTTCAGGATCACAATTTTTATTTGGTTGCCATGAAATTGCAATTGTTCTTTTATTAAATGGGATTTTTCACCATAATATTTAGCCACGTACTTTATTTCTCCTTCCAATTCTTTCGCTGGATTATTTTTAGTGGCAGGTTTCTTTGGCTTTCTAACAGGAGTTCCTATAGTCTCGTTTCCCCAATTTTCCTCATGTTTGGATGCAAGAACTACATTTATGTTCACTTGCTTCTTACATTTAAAACACACTCTTTTCTGGCCAAACCCTTCCTGCAGATCCAGAGGGCTTGAGCACAAATCTAAATTGTGCACAGGTACATGACAAATGAAACATTTGTGGTTTCCACTTGGTATCTGTCCAGGTTCTCTATCGTATTACCTAACTTTTTAATCCATAATCTAAAATTACATAATTTTTTTGTCATAATCATCATTCGTCCGAATGATAATTTAACCGAACTTTAAATCACATAATATCATATGCCATAAAGTTGAAATCCCTAAATATAATAAGCCCTAAATCCGTTTGTCATAAGTATTACAATCAATAATATACAAAAGACATAAAATCGTTTTCAATAAAAGTCATAAGTCCTAATCTAAGTAAATGTTTAATCGTATGTAGGTGTTGACCTGCAATGCAAGCAAGCATGCAGCAAGCATGCGGCACGCATGTAGCAATCATGCAGCAAGCATGCAGCACGCATGTAGCAAGCATGTAATGCAAGCAAGCATGCAGCAAGCATACAGCAAGCAAGCATGCAACAAGCAAGCATGCAGCAAGCAAGCATGCATGCAAGCCTGCAGCATGCAAGCAAGCATACAGTATGCAAGCAAGCATGTAGCATGCAAACGAGCAAGCATCATGCAGCAGGCATGGATTTTGTCACGGCTCCGGCGCTGCGGGGCTCCGGCGGCCTCACGCGAGCTTATCGTCGCAGATGGGTTTTAACGCTCACCACCGCAGCTTTGGCTTGCTGGCCGGCTCCGCCGGCCAGCCTCAGCCGCGGCGGCGAGAGTTACAACCACCTGCTCCTCAACTCGCGGCCCGCCTCGCCCCTCCGCGCCTACGCGATTTTAAATAACACTCTTGGGGTAGGTCAGACAAGACTGCGTGGAGTCGGATTTACAGCAATTCGTTTCTGTCACTAAAACCTAACTTTTAGGGATGTTTTAGTTAGTCCTTAAAACAATCCCTAAAAGTTAGGTTTATAAATGACCATTCGGAATCATACACATTATGTGATACAATACTTAGGACATACGACTTTATGTCATGTGAAATTAGGAGATTCAATTATTATAGTATTCGATATTATGACAAAATAGTATTAGAAGTAAAGTTAGTTATGTAAAACATAATTTCGGTGTTTTGAACATTATGGTTACTGAAGTTTATAGCAAACGTGTTATGGATAATGATTTTCGGACAAAAAATTTTAGGACAATCAAGGGAGTACCATCTGTCCATTCTCACAAGCATTTGTGGTTTTCTCTTCCGTTAAAATTTCTAAATTATCATCACTGTGATTAAAGCTATTGGAATCAACAGCTAGTTTTCCAGATGGATTATCATCAGAATGGCTAATTTTCGCACTAACAATTTTTAATCGTCCATTGAGATAGTTGATAATTATACTTGCTGACGTACTCATCAACAACCCTCATCGACAATATTTCATCTTTCAAGAATGAGTTTTTAGTTAAACTCAAACCCCCTGTTTGAGTTTTTTTTTAAATATCCGGACCGGATCAATGCTCATTTTATGCCAGAATTCGCCAAAAAGTTGATGTTAGATTTACGTGACTTACCTTTACGGTCATGCGTAATTAGGAATGAATTTGGATTTGGTCGTATTCCAGCATCGAGTGCTTGTGTCGAAAGCGAGTTCAACAAAACTAAAAACTCATTCTTGAAAGATGAAATATTGCCGATGAGGGTTGTTGATGAGTACGTCAGCAAGTATAATTATCAACTATCTCAATGGACGATTAAAAATTGTTAGTGCGAAAATTAGCCATTCTGATGATAATCCATCTGGAAAACTAGCTGTTGATTCCAATAGCTTTAATCACAGTGATGATAATTTAGAAATTTTAACGGAAGAGAAAACCACAAATGCTTGTGAGAATGGACAGATGGTACTCCCTTGATTGTCCTAAAATTTTTTGTCCGAAAATCATTATCCATAACACGTTTGCTATAAACTTCAGTAACCATAATGTTCAAAACACCGAAATTATGTTTTACATAACTAACTTTACTTCTAATACTATTTTGTCATAATATCGAATACTATAATAATTGAATCTCCTAATTTCACATGACATAAAGTCGTATGTCCTAAGTATTGTATCACATAATGTGTATGATTCCGAATGGTCATTTATAAACCTAACTTTTAGGGATTGTTTTAAGGACTAACTAAAACATCCCTAAAAGTTAGGTTTTAGTGACAGAAACGAATTGCTGTAAATCCGACTCCACGCAGTCTTGTCTGACCTACCCCAAGAGTGTTATTTAAAATCGCGTAGGCGCGGAGGGGCGAGGCGGGCCGCGAGTTGAGGAGCAGGTGGTTGTAACACTCGCCGCCGCGGCTGAGGCTGGCCGGCGGAGCCGGCCAGCAAGCCAAAGCTGCGGTGGTGAGCGTTAAAACCCATCTGCGACGATAAGCTCGCGTGAGGCCGCCGGAGCCCCGCAGCGCCGGAGCCGTGACAAAATCCATGCCTGCTGCATGATGCTTGCTCGTTTGCATGCTACATGCTTGCTTGCATACTGTATGCTTGCTTGCATGCTGCAGGCTTGCATGCATGCTTGCTTGCTGCATGCTTGCTTGTTGCATGCTTGCTTGCTGTATGCTTGCTGCATGCTTGCTTGCATTACATGCTTGCTACATGCGTGCTGCATGCTTGCTGCATGATTGCTACATGCGTGCCGCATGCTTGCTGCATGCTTGCTTGCATTGCAGGTCAACACCTACATACGATTAAACATTTACTTAGATTAGGACTTATGACTTTTATTGAAAACGATTTTATGTCTTTTGTATATTATTGATTGTAATACTTATGACAAACGGATTTAGGGCTTATTATATTTAGGGATTTCAACTTTATGGCATATGATATTATGTGATTTAAAGTTCGGTTAAATTATCATTCGGACGAATGATGATTATGACAAAAAAATTATGTAATTTTAGATTATGGATTAAAAAGTTAGGTAATACGATAGAGAACCTGGACAGATACCAAGTGGAAACCACAAATGTTTCATTTGTCATGTACCTGTGCACAATTTAGATTTGTGCTCAAGCCCTCTGGATCTGCAGGAAGGGTTTGGCCAGAAAAGAGTGTGTTTTAAATGTAAGAAGCAAGTGAACATAAATGTAGTTCTTGCATCCAAACATGAGGAAAATTGGGGAAACGAGACTATAGGAACTCCTGTTAGAAAGCCAAAGAAACCTGCCACTAAAAATAATCCAGCGAAAGAATTGGAAGGAGAAATAAAGTACGTGGCTAAATATTATGGTGAAAAATCCCATTTAATAAAAGAACAATTGCAATTTCATGGCAACCAAATAAAAATTGTGATCCTGAAAAATGGCAGCTCTCCCAGTTTACGCCCCATTAATATCGATGGAATACGTGTAAACGCAATTCTGACGTGTGCTTTCGACAGTTTATATCAAATACTCGCTGCTTCTGTCTGCGATTGGCCACATTTTCGTACAAGGGTAAGTAACACTTGATAAATAGAATCATTGCTTATGTTAATCTGGATGCATTAAAAAATATAATTTATTTAAATTACTTGAATTGAAACGAGTTTCTAGATCTAATAAGTACGTCTGAACAAACGATTTTCAGATCAACGTATAAATAGCCAGACAAATCACATCAAGTAAACCGCTGATTTTTTACTTCATCATTAACTTCTAGATACAAGATATTTTTATTAATATTAGTCATTACGAAACTTAATCATAATTGGCTATTTGAGCTTAATATTGTAAAAAAAAAGTTATCTTCCTAATATTGGAATGAACAAAATTATTTTTCTACTTGAACAATATTTTTAATCAATAATATATACTTGTAGAATTTTAATCTTCATAAAAATTTCACAGTTCATTAATCCTTCGTTTATTAGTTTATGAATGCACCACAATGTAAACATCGATTTCGCATCTAGGTGAATATGAAAAATTAACTTGAACCATTTAAAAATAAAGTAAATTATGTATGACTAACAGTTACCTATAATCAACAGGAAGCATAGTAATATTTGAAATATTCAACGCACATCGAGAACATCTCGTCAAGCTCGATGCGTTGCCCAGGATATTTGAAAACCCATCGGACACTGAGGCGAATTACAGACTCGTAGGTGCAGTAGCTTATAAACAATTAGGTACAATGAGTCGAAGATCGTCAACAGATCAAGAGACTGGCCATTTCAAAGCACTGTGTTTAAGAGGCACACAATGGATTGAGTATGATGATTTAAAAATGCCGAGAAATCTCAAAAGCCAACGTTAGAGATAAATGTACTGTTCGCAACGGAGCTGGAACAAGTTTATGTTGAATATCGTTGATGCGTCGCGGACGGAACGCGACGGGCAGCCTGCGCCGGCGGCGGCCATCTTTATCCACTTCCTTTTTTCTACACCGATGACGACAAGACGCGCAGACAACGAGCTATTCTTTTTCTTATAATACTTTCTTTAAAATGTAACAACATGTCACGAGTAAACGATGAAGACAACAAACCAGTTTAGTTGAAGTTGATCACCCCCAACATGTACAAATATTAGTTTATGTAAAAACAAAATAAAATAAAATAGTATAACGAAAGATTAAATGTTTGTTTTGTTTCTATTTTGTTGCTAGCTCTCTGAGTGGTCCTGGTGCTATGTGTGAGCAGCAACAAAATCTATATCTACCTGAAGTCAATAAAAACCGACCGTTAAGGCAGGAGGGACACTGGTGTCCAGTTTCCGGCCGCTAGGTCTGGCCGATTTTTTGTTTCTATTTTGTTGCTGGCTCTCTGAGTGGTCCTGGGGCTATTTATGAGCAGCAACAAAATTTACAGCTACCCGAAGTCAATAAGAACCACTCATTAAGATAGCAGGGACACTGGTGTCCAGTTTCTGGCCACTAGGTCTGGCCGACTTTTTGTTTCTATTTTGTTGCTGGCTCTCTGAGTGGTCCTGGTGCTATTTATGAGAAGCAACAAAATTTACAACTACCCGAAGTCAATAAGAACCACTCATTACGATAGCAGGGACACTGGTGTCCAGTTTCTGGCCACTAGGTCTGGCCGACTTTTTGTTTCTATTTCGTTGCTGGCTCTCTGAATGGTCCTGGTGCTATTTATGAGCAGCAACAAAATTTACAACTATTCGATGTCAATAAAAACCAACCGTTAAGATAGCAGGGACATTGGTGTCCAGTTTCTGGCGACTAGGTCTGGCCGATTTTTTGTTTCTATTTTGTTGCTGGCTCTCTGAGTGGTCCTGGTGTATTTTGTGAGCAGCAACAAAATATACAACTACCCGAAGTCAATAAGAACCACTCGTTATGATAGCAGGGACACTGGTGTCCAGTTTCTGGCGACTAGGTCTGGCCGATTTTTTGTTTCTATTTTGTTGCTGGCTCTCTGAGTGGTTCTGGTGCTATTTGTGAGCAGCAACAAAATCTACATCTGCCTGAAGTCAATAAAAACTGACCGTTAAGGCAGCAGGGACACTGGTGTCCAGTTTCCGGCCTCTAGGTCTGGCCGACTTTTTGTTTCTATTTTGTTGCTGGCTCTCTGAGTGGTCCTGGTGCTATTTATGAGCAGCAACAAAATTTACAACTATTCGATGTCAATAAAAACCAACTGTTAAGATAGCAGGGACACTGGTGTCCAGTTTCTGGCGACTAGGTCTGGCCGATTTTTTGTTTCTATTTTGTTGCTGGCTCTCTGAGTGGTTCTGGTGCTATTTGTGAGCAGCAACAAAATCTACATCTGCCTGAAGTCAATAAAAACTGACCGTTAAGGCAGCAGGGACACTGGTGTCCAGTTTCCGGCCAGTAGGTCTGGCCGATTTTTGTTTCTATTTTGTTGCTGGCTCTATGAGTGGTCCTGGTGGCAACACTACCCGAGTGACATTTAACATCGGCTCCGTATTTGAAATAAGTAAATAAATAGTAATTGTGCATTAATTAACTAATTATTGATCTCATTGTGTGCATAAAGTGATTATTTACGCTAATTAGTGTTATCTCCACAAAACTCAAGTGTAAAGTGACAATATAAACAACTATACGTGCAGTGTTTAAAACTCCAATAAATAAAAGACATGGACGTAAAGAAAGCCTGTAAGGCGACTTTATGATATAATAATACCAACAACTACAGGTACAATAGCTAATTTCTATTAAAAAACTTATTAATCTCATAAAGTGAAAATAACAGTCGTTAATTTTCAATATTTTGAATACATAAACTCATGAAAATTGAGTAAAGTGCCATCTAGTGTCTCAACATTCGATACGGTGTAATAGACATCTAGTGAGAAATATCGGTACTGCATACACAAACTATGAGCGAAATCAATAACGTCACCGTAAGGCGCGCACGAGCGCTCTCAAACTCGGAGTACAACTTAGATGAAAGCCTCGCCAATCGTACCCTAGATGGCACTGTATGCAGTATACCTGATATATCAGATGATGACGACTTTGATTTAATAACTAAATTAAAGAAAAATATTGATGATCTCACCGACAAACTCTGTAGTGCAAATGGAGAAATTGACTCACTAAGCCTTGAAATTGAAAAGCTTAAGAAGGAAAACGAAAATCTGATTCATAAGAGCTCACTCTACAAACAAATAGCGACTAGTCCTACACTATCTCCTACCAATACGCCTAAAAAAAGGGGGTTCAAATATTCAAAACAAACAGCAGGAATACATAGACAAACACAGACTGATTCTGAAATAGCAGTAAAAGAAAAAGCTCCCAAAAACTATGACAAACAAAAAACGATTACTACACATTCCAGTCCACAGATGGCGCCACTACCTTCGAAGGAGCAAGGGACAACACAAAAATCTATACAAGTGAACAAAAATAAATTGGAAAATAAGCTATGTATTGTAACAATTAAAATGATAAATAGTGATTATGTGGACGGGTAGCGCCCTCTATTGGAAAAATAGCGCACTAGCTGCAATGAAACGGCAGATGTCAACTAGATGGCGTCACCGAGTAATATTGCTTATTTTCTCCACAATGTAAATTACAAATAAAATATGGAAAATACATACACAAAATTCTAATAATTAGCCATGATGAGTTTTCGTTAAATTATAATTAGTTATATAGCCTAGTGTTTGACGAGATAAAAGGACTCGTGTCTATACCAGGCACAGCAGTTCTGTGATGGATGACGCGACACTTTTCTTGAATTGTATATGTTTTACCAATAGAGGTATAATTTTTCTATAGGGGAGGATTTATTGCTGTACAACAGCAGAATAATTATTCCAAAAACGTTGCAAAATACCATGCTAAAAATGATTCATGAGGGTCATACGGGTATTACTAAGTGTAGGGGCGTGCCAAACAATCAGTATGGTGGGTAGGCCTATCAAAGCAAATTGAGGAATTGGTCAGGAATTGTAGTCAATGTTTAGAGAATAGAATAAATTTTAAAGAGGAAATTATTATAGAAGATGTTCCTGACAGATCCTGGCAAAAAATAGGTATGGACTTATTTATATACAGCAGCAGTTGGTATTTAGTAATAGTAGATTATTACACAAGGTTTTTGGAAATATTGCTTCTTAATAATTTAACTGAAGATGCAGTTATTCCCAAATGTAAGGAATCCCTTGCTAGGTATGGCATTCCTGAAGTTATATGTACTGACTGTGGTACTCAGTTTAAATCTAAGTTTGTTAATTTTGCTGAGGAATATGGCTTTAAGCTGAGAAATAGTATTCCACATTTTCCACAGGTGGACGATTCTAGGTGGACCGATGACCTGGTGAAGGTTGCGGGAATCCGGTGGATGCGAGTCGCAAGGGACCGGTCAATGTGGCTACACTTGGGGGAGGCCTATCAATCAATCAATCAATCAATCATATAATTTATTGTGGATCATAGGTAGGTACATAATACAGGTCTTAAAATAGATTGTGATCAGCTATGTCCCGCCCATTGGGCATACAATAGTTAATTACATTAAAAATTACATACATTAAGAATAGATTATTACATTATTGATACAAATTATTGAAATGTCAAATAGAATATAATAAAGATAATTAACAAAAGGTACGAGTAGGTGCACATCAATGGGCTACTAAACGCATCATGACTGAGGGAGACTGTATTGGAGTAAAGATTTGTCTAATAGGAAGTCATTTATAGAGTAGTAGCATTTGTTTACTAGCAGATCATGGAGATTCTTTTTAAATTTTGTTATGTCTGGAATTGTTCTAATAGGCCCCGGGATATTATTAAAGATGCGTGAAGCTGTACAAAAGATGCTTTCTTTCATTAAATTAGACTTGCTAGCTACTGTGCGCAATTGGTCCTTTCGCCGTATACGAGTGTAGTATTCGTACAACTCAATATTATTTTTGACAAATATTGCGGTTTCAAATATATCGAGACAGGGTAGTGTTAAAATTTTTGTCTTTTTAAAAAGTGGCTCACATGAGTCGGTTTGATGTTTGTTAAATATGGCTCTGATGCAACGTTTTTGAGCAATGAAAGCACGCTTCTTATCTGTACTGTTGCCCCAAAATATTACACCGTATCTGAGGGTGGAGCTTACGTATCCGTGGTAAGCCGTTAGTAAAGTAGATTGACTTGCTATTTTCCTTAGTCTGTTAAGTGCATATGAAAACTGTTCCAACTTTTTGCATACATGGTCAATATGTAATTTCCAATTGAGTTTGTTGTCGATATGTAGCCCTAAAAATTTTGTTACTTCAGTTTCTCCTATGTCGTTATCTAGGTAACAGATTTTGAGAGCACCTGTACGCCTAGTTCGTATTTTAAAATTCATTATTTTAGTTTTGTCAATGTTAATCATTAAATTATTCGTTTTAAGCCAGTCTATAATTAATAATATTGTTTGATTAATGTCAGATTCTAAATTAATTGTATCGTCATTAGCAAATAGAACAGTGCTATCATCAGCGAATAGTGTTACGTCATGTTTTGTTACCGAAGGCATGTCATTTATATAAATAAGGAAGAATAAAGGACCCATAATACTCCCTTGTGGAACACCAAATTTAGCAGTTCCAGTTTCTGAAACATATATTTGTTCCGTTTTAGTAGTTGGATTTATCCTCCTTACTTCTGTGAACTGTTGTCTGCCGTTAAGGTATGATTCTATAAGTTTGTATACATTACCTCTCACTCCATACGCATACATCTTTCTTAAGAGGATCTTGTGGTCAACTCGGTCAAAAGCCTTCGACATATCCATATATAACGCAACAGCCGGCAGCCCTTTGTCCAGGTTAGATATTACCTTACGTAGAAAGTTATATATTGCCATATTAACGGATTTGTTTTTCCTGAAACCATATTGGCTGGATGTTAGAATATTTTGTGTTTCAAAGAAAGTATAGAGACAATTAAACATCACCTTTTCAACAATTTTTCCAAAAACTCATATTACACTTACTCATATTTGTTTTATCTCCTTTTTTAAATACTGGCTTTATAATAGATATTTTTAGTTTGTCAGGGAAGATGCCTTCTTCTATACATAAATTGACAATGAAGCTTAGTGGTTCAGATATAATATGTGCTACATCTTTAACAATATTTGTCGTAATGTTATCGTAAACAGCACTGTTTTTATTTTTTAGACCAAGTATTATTTTATTAATGTCATCAGGGATAGTCGGTGTCATAAAAATTGAATTAGAATTATTAGTCAGTTTAGGGGAGGGTTTCTGGGGTACACTATTATTATTATTATTAATGTCAAGAAAGAATTCGTTAAATGAGTTCGCGATAACTTTAGGATTATTTGTTATTTTGTCACCTATAATTATTTGATTTACGCCTTCATTTGGATAATTAGTTTTGATCTTATTAATGACTTTCCAAGTAGCTTTGTTCTTATTCTTGGCAGACTTAATAAAGAAGTCATTTTGAGATTTTTTTGTCAGCCTGATTATAGTTTTAAACCTCATTGCATAAGTTTTGAATGTAGTTTTGGTGGCTTGGTTTGGATTATTCCTATATTGCCACAGTAGTTGGCATTTACGTTTGCTGCATATTTTAACGCCACGTGAGATCCATTTCGGTCTAGATCTGTTATGTACCCTGATTTTCTTTACAGGAAAACAAAGATCGTACAACATGATGAAATTATCCTAGAATTTGTTGTAGGCACTATTCGCATCTGTACAACTATAGACGTCACTATTAGTTAGTTGTTTTAGATATTTTATAAATATTGCTCTGTTATCTTGTGAGTAATCCCGTTTTAACACATACCAATATTTTAAGAGGCAGGTCTTTTTGACCGGAACCTTTATGATTTGCGCATTATGGTCTGATAGTGCTAATTCCTTGATAGTGCCTTTGCATGCTCTTATGTTATGGGCTATGTTGTCTATGCACGTTTTACTAGCAAATCGCGTTACTTGTTTGAATGTTAGTTTCAAATTATATCTAGTTAATAGTTCTATAAATTCACTGGAGAGCTTATTGTGCTTCAAAGTATCTATGTTGAAGTCTCCGCATAGTACAATCTTTTTACCATTTAAACATAATTCACTTAATATTTTATTCAAAGTTGTGAAAAAGCTGCCTACAGAGCCAGCAGTGTTGTTTGGAGGCCTATAGATACACATAACAATTATTTGATGGTCCAAAAGCTCGATTGCAGAGCATTCCAATGTGTTGCTTATTGAAAGTTTTGTGATGTATGTCTATGTCCAGCAGTGGGCGTCTTTCGGCTGAGATGTGATGATGATGATGATTTTCCACAGAGCAAAGGTATGGCTGAGTCGGCAGTTAAAATAAGTGAACAATTGTTAGCTAAAAATGATGATATTTATTTGGCACTTTTAGCTTATAGAAATACACTATTAGAATCGGAATATAGTCCAGCAGAGTTAATGTTTCATCACAAATTAAGAGAGAAATTGCCTATTGTAAAATCAGCATTAAATAAGGTTGTCCAGCCAAGTCAAAATTATAGAAAATAAAGATTTAATAAAAAGCTTAAAGATGCTGACATTATAACAGTAGACAGGGGGGTAAAACTCTAAGACAATTATAAATAGGAGAGACAGTATAGGTTACAGATTTGTAATTGTATGGTGAAAAAATAGTAAGATGTTGTAAGGAACCCAGATCATATACGAGTATTGTATTGTAGACAAATAGAGGAGAATTCAGGAGGAATAGGTGGCATCTTATATAATGTAAAACAAAAAGAAATGTAGAAAACGAGGATGGAGAAAGTGATAGTTTTGAAAATGAAGATGATTCAGAATTAAGGAATGTTGATTACAACCAAGACATGCCTAGTAATTCAGCAGTTGAAAATGTGGTTCCTTGTAGAGTAAGGCGAAGACCAGTGTATCTTGAAGATTATATAACTGATTAACATAGTTTTAAGAATCGTTTTTTTATGTATAGTTAATAGGGATGTTGTGATATCCAAACGTACCCCTGTATTGAGAGTCTGTGGTAGATAATCTGTGATTGGTGAAGCTAGCTTGTTAATGGTACTTGTGTGTAACTGATTATAAAATAAACCTTGGAAGCTTTAAACAGGGTTTTATTACAAACTATGTCTGTCTGCTACCTTTTCACGACTAAACAGCTGATCGGATCGTAATGAAATTTGGCAAGGAGATATATTTCAACCTGGGGAAGGACATAGGCTACATATTATCACGCTAATAATTTACAGGGGTGAGCAATATTGCATTATGTCTAAACTATACATATATTTTTCAATTTTTCTACTGTTTGACAACTGACGACTGTCATGTCATGCATTAGAAAAGAACAGCTATTTTAGACCAACTGTCACCGAAGTAGGTAGCATGGCGGTGTCAGCGACCGCTTTGAGAACCGTGGGTCGCTGCTGGTTCGAGTCTCAGCTAAGGTGTGCCTTCTTGTATTTTTTATTTTTTTTATTTTTGCAAAATTTCATAAATAATAACCATGGTTCGCTAGTTTGATTCCCAGCCACTTCAAACTTTTTGTAAATAGGTACGAGTATGTTGATGTTTTTTAAAGCTTTAAGATTTCCAAATCATTACCAAATAGTTTTAAATACGTTCATACCAACCTTTTTGTTTTTTTAACCATTCAAACGACAGTTAAGTAATCATTCATTTCAATGAAAATGTAAGTTCCTCATAAACTACTACAACAACAGGGAATGTGCCCAGGAGACTGGCGGCTTACCTACCTAACCGTCGCAAATGATGCGAATGTAAAAGGAGACTGGCGGCTTACCTACCTAACCGTCGCAAATGATGCGAATGTAAACGCTAACGATTTAGTTAAAATGATCATCTGGCCGTCATCATTTGTCAACAGCCCTCGGTATTTACACGAGTAAACGCAGGACACATTTGCATATGTGCGTACATACGGTCACCCTGATTTATTTGTTACGTTCACATGTAAACCAACCTGGTCTGAAATATGCTCTAAATTGATGCCAGGACAAAGCACGATTGATAGACATGATATATTGGCAAGAGTTTTTAGATTAAAAGTTAAAACACTTATGAATGTTATTACTAAAGGCAAAATATGCTTTATGTACGAGTACGCCATCGAATGGCAGAAGCGAGAATCACCACATGTGCATATTTTATTGTGGTTAAAAGACAAGTTGAGACCCGACCAATTAGATAACCTAATCAATGCTGAAATACCACAGCAACAGCAACAGACAGCAACAGTGACAAGGTATTGCATGATATTATTGTTAAAAATATGATTCATGTTCCATGCGGGCTTAAAAATCTCCTAAGTCCTTGCTTGAAAGATGGAAAATGCACATAAAAAAATCCACGTGAGCTAAAAAAAGAGACTGTCCACAATGAAAATGTATACCCGCTGTATCGTATAAGAGCGCCAGCAGACGGAGGCCAATTGGCATCTGTGAAATTCTGCAATGGTAGTCATCTTACTGTTGATAATAGTTGGGTGGTCCCCTATTCGCCGATTTTATGCAAAATGTTTAACGGCCACATCAATGTGTGTGTGGAGGCTTGCAGTTCAGCGTGAAATTTACCATTCGAATTTTAAAAGAGTGCAATTCCCCCTCAAAACAGCTTTTGAAATGACGATTAACGAATCTCAGGGACAAACATTGAAAGTAGCGGGCGTACATCTAGAGAAAAACTGTTTTTCCCACGGGAAACTGTATACTAGCGTGCTCAAAAATTTCCAGCCCGCAAAATCTTCATGTGCTGGCTAAAGGTGGTAAAACCAAAAATGTTGTTTATAAAAATGTTTTAGATTAGATTTATTTTAATTATTTTATTTTTGTATTTTTGATTTTATTTTCTTACTCTGGAATTTAGTTTTTAACGTAACTCTATATCGTTCTTACATAATGTGTGTTAAATGCTTGGAATGGGAAACTGCAATAAAATTATGACTGTGGCTGGATTGTATCTTTTTGTTTTAATGATTCAAAATAAGTAAATAATTTAAGTTTGATTTTGAGTTTTAATGCAAAGGTCTCACCTTTTCACGCATCAAACACCGAACCAACTTTTCTAAAATTTAAAATCAGGTAATTTTGGACCTGGAAAAGCATTTAAGGTAATTTTCATCAAATGCTCGGACGAAGTCGCGGGTAACAGCTAGTCTCCAAAAAAATAAAAGTGCTAATTAATTTTGTCCGGTTTAAAAAGCAAAATGCTCGTTAGTGCGACGAGGAGGTACAGGCCGTCTAACTTCTGTAGGTGTCAGAAAATCCGTGGAATTGGAGCCGTAGGAGGGACAATCGATCCCAACTTGTACGCCCACTTTCTGCTGAATGCGTGCGTGAACTGTCTGTGACGGTCGGTTGCATTCTTGCTCGCATAGGCCGTGACAACTGCAGATCTTCTCGACGCAAAGAGTTCTATTTCCGGTGAAACGAATCTCCGAAAAATGTCGGTAAGACAGAGATAGTCCGTCCGCTATTCCATTGTATTGCCGGGATGTGACGGGCAATTTTCTTATTATTTCATCAACCCATTTTTCTTTCGGTCTACCTCATTTCCTTTTGTTTCTTGGTCCTAGCCAGGTAGTTATTCTCTGTGTCCATTTTTCCTTATCCATACGTGCAATATCTTTTTCTGATTCGACTACGCTTTTTAGGGGAATATAAAGTGTTTTGAGGTTAGGGAATATTAAACGGCATTTCTCAGGAATGGTACATTATCTTTTCATGAGAGTGGTACCATGGGGCAAAGGGGACCCTGACCCCTCCTTCGTTCCACTTCGTTAGATTATAATCTACCGAAAAATCATGCGTAATATTGTAAGCAGTATGTTCGTTTGACAATCTTTCGAGAGTTTACAACCTCTCTAGTTATATTAAAATCTAACGGTTTTTACAATGTGACGCTGACATATGTAGGTGGTACAAATACAATAATTAGTATGTGATTGTGTTTAATAGGTCTCAAAAAAAATGATTCCGACCATACCGATGCATAACGTTTATGTTACGGACTATATGCGCTGTAATTAAACAGTGACAGTGGTTAGTTGCGACTTTCAAATTCACAACAAATTCATTCTAGGAGTCGTATCTTATACTTACGACCATATGCGAGGTTTGAATATGACAATGAATAAACGCAAAGACGTATCAGAGACATACGGCTTAACGCTCAATAAAAAAATACGATACGACACTCTGTTTTCAAAAATGTGTAAATTTTATTAAAATAAACAACAACACAACAGCTTTGTTGGTCTAGTGGCCGCGAGCATAACCGGCCACGAGATGTCAGGTTCGATTCCCGGGTCGGCCAATACATTATTGGGTTTTCAAATTATTAAGGTGTCTGGAATAGTGCCTAGTGTTTGACAAAAGGCATTACAATGGGACTTATAACTAGCAAAAGGTGGGTGGATTATAATGTTCCCCTATCTCTAGCCTCTCTAAACTCTGCCTTCCCATTTGGGGAATTAAAACCGTGATGTTATGTGTATTTGAATTTGTTACTTGTAACTAATTGAAAACTTGTATGTATTTTTGGAATCGGTATCACTTGCAGGTGTGTGGGATCAGTATAAGATGATGTTTGGGCAATCTTTTGTTCAACAAACACTGACAACAGTTTTATACCAATTACTAGTTGTTGCAGATGTACGAAGGGACAATTTTATTTCAAAGCAGAGTGTGCTGTCCTACCTCTTTCTAATAACGTAGCGGCAACCCCAGAGGTCACGAAGGCTATAACCGCAGGTGCTGTTTACATTTGCTACTATTAAGTGATATGGGTTTTACCAGCCCCACCTGGATCATCTACAAAAAAAGTTCCCTGATTGCAATTTATTCGTTATTTTTTACGAATTCTTCTAAGGTAGAAACACCAATTTCATTTACATATTTTCTAGATTTAGGCACAACCTAGTGCTAAACAATCTCTTTCTATTTCCGATATACATTTATTAAAGATTTCATCCAAGTAGTTCTCTACACTGCCTTCAACTTGCCTCTCAATTTATTGTTCAAAGTCTTCTGAAAGGTATAACTAATTCCAAAAACTGAAGGTAGGCTGGCAGGCTGGCAGACACTTTTCATTTTGAAAGTATTTCACCTTCTGAAGAATTTGGGACTAGCAAATAAAACTACATAGTTCTTGTATAGAAACATTATAAAAATGGATTAATTGATAAGATTGCAAGTAGATATCAATAAAAATATGCAGAGGATACATCAACTTCAAAAGTCTCTTAAAGAAAGGGTTACCGTTAACTACGTAGAAACAAGGTTGGAATGTTTTGAAAAACAGTGGTCGATGTTCGATGTAACTCATAACAAAATAATATCTGAGATTAAGAATACAAAGAGAATCACCAGTTTCGGTTAAGCGTTGACAAGATGTCCGGTAAAAACTAGTATTACGAAACAACATTATTAATAACGGGAGCTCAAAATAATGAATAATCACGGAAGATATCCCGTAAGTTACAATATAAGTTTAAATTAAATAATTCTGAAAGAAATATTGTTGTACGTCATTACTGTAGCCATTAACATATACAAAGAGTCGAAATAAAGAGAGTATCCACCACTTAAAAAGCATAAACATATGTTTGACGCAGTGCTACCAGCACGGAAATAAAACATCAATTTCAGTCCGTAATCGATTATGCATGGACACTCACAAAGGAAAATAAGGAAAATGTCCACCGAGTACGGGTGTCCTCTGAGAACCCTCTTAGGCGCAAATTATACAGAAACGGCGTAAGGTGAAGGCGTGGCGCATCTTGCCGCTCCAAAACGTTTCAATACAAAATGTAGGTAGGCGACACGTTGTGAATTATACTCAAGCGGCGTGGCGCAGGCACGTCGTTTCGTCGCCTGTTCCGCCTCGCTAGCAGGAGCAACTGGAGTGGCGCGCAAGCAGCCCAACGTTTCTGTATACAGTAGAAGCAGAAAAATGCGTTACGACATTGAATTTAATGCAGAGATCTGCGAGATAATTGAACAGTATCCAGCTCTTTACGACTATACTAAACCGGAGTACAGTAATAAAAATGTACAAGATAAAATATGGAGAGAAATAGGATTAAAAGTCGGTGCAATAGGCATAATTTTTCCATTATTTTAAAATATTGTTACATCGGACCTACTAGAACATTCGAGAAAGCACGTGATTACAGTATGTGTACGTTGAAATTTCGAGTGTTTTCTATTATTATTACTTTCAAAGTTAGGTAGGTACCTACAGATTCGCGACCTCTTTATAAAAAGACATTAGAATTTCAACCGTACGCCTAGGGCATACGGTTCATATTTGTTTGTTTTGTACAGTTAGCTAGTAATAATAATTACCTACTTCTTTTGTTAGTGTTTTCTATGACCCTCTAGAATATTCGAGGTTATGCTGGTGTGTCTGTGGGCTAGTATAAATAGACCGCTCAGGGCCGCGACAGTCAGTCTTGTTTTGGCTACCATCGAAGCGAATCGAAGTGAACTTGAAGTGCGATATCTAAGCGAATAGTGAACAGTAGTGTACTTGTGATTAAGTTTAAATTGTTTTGTGATTAATAAAGTTATTGTGTTGTTTAATCGGTAGTAACTAATTTATCTCATACCCAGCTCGTAACAATATCTATGCTCTTGTGACATTTTCCACACAGGATGCACCTAATTTCTTCGGTGTCTCTGCACATTAATGAGTTGCAGCAAAGCAGGCGCATTTTCGTCGTCTGAAGAGGAAGACATGCTATCACAATAAAGTCAGCCTGTATAATGATTAGTTGCGGCGTCTCTTCGCCTCTTTGATACAATTTAAATCGCGTCTGTGCCTTATCTGTTCCACGTCTGCGCCGTGCCTTCACTTTACGCCGTTTCTGTATAATTTGCGCCTTAAGTCACACCACGTACGATCAAATTTGTTGCGTTGCATGATACGCAACAACTGGGTTCGCACGTGCGTACTGAAGTGTATGTATGCTCCCTAACAGTGTATAACGTAGTTAGTACGCTTCTTTAGAATATAAGTATCCATTTAAGCTAAGTAAGCACTTTAATTTAATGCATTATAAAATATATTCCTTTTGTACAGTGATTAAAGCACATTCGATCTAGTCGGTTGTCTGATTTACTCGACCCTTGAAACCCCAACATTTCATGACGACCCTGCCTTAAGGTCTGCCAAGGGGCAGATTAAGCAAAGTTAAGATGTGTAAGTCCAAGGTGGAAAAGGACGAGGTGTTCCTAAATCAAAATGCTGCTGGCGGAAACAATGGCGCCCTTCTGAAGGACATCAGAGGACACATGGAGCGGCTGAGCACGATCACTATAATTATTCTCGCAGCCATAATTCTCCTGGTAATTTACTTCTTCCTGAAGTACTACCGCAGCTGCCATCGTCAAAGGATGCAATAAGAAATCGGATTTAGCGCAATTCAGCGCATAAGGGCATCCCTACGTAGAAGAATGGAAGGTACACCTGCTAACTAATTAATCCAGCATCAGAGCCTTATAAAACCGAAAAACAGTGCCATAAATCAGTGAATTGCAATCAGTCAGACTCATACCTATCAATTTGTTTTATAACGCAAAAACTTAACGACGTGAAACAGTGCACGAAGACTCAGTGAATATGATACCTCGCGGCTTAAAGTGCAACGTGTGAAATACTTGTGTGCCGTTTCGCAGTAATTATGTTAACATGATTCTTTTGTTTATTCCATTAGGAAATAGGTTTGATAATTTTAAGTTGGTAGTATTCTATTATGACTGATGTTTTGTTAGAAAAATATAATTTTCTGGTAGATATTAGAAATTACTTAATTAAGAAAGGTCAGACAGGTGAGGCAAAAAATATATTTAACGAATGTGGAAAAATATTGTTACTTTTAGAAAAAGGCAAGGATACGGAATTAGTTGCATCCGCATTGGATATTTTTCTGAATATTAGGATAACTGAGGAAATAAATAATTTATGTATTTTCCCAGAAATAAAATCTGACAAAATGGAGTTTGACCTTAAAGTGGCATGTAGTTTGCTTCCAGCAATGGACGGTGTTGAAGGGACAACTAAATGCTTGATAGATTCGATCGAGATGTATGCAGATATGCTGGATGAGAAAGGTAAGACACTACTTATTACATTCGTCCTTAAAAGTAGATTGTCCGAAAATGCCAAGTTACGGGAATTACAGGGAATTATAAGACCATTCAAGACCTAATTAAAGATTTGAGATGCCATCTATTGACCCAAAAATCCTTTACGGCCCTACAGACGCGTTTGCAAAATATACAACAGGGTTCAAGTAGTATCGAGGAGTTTGCCACAGAAGTTGAAAAGCTGTTTACTGAACTTACTATATCTCAAGCAGATGGTAATTCTAATGCATTTGGAGTGTTAAAACCTTTGAATGAAAAGCATGCCACAAAAACGGTTTTCAGAAGGACTACGCAGTTCAAAATTGGGCACGGTCATCTCCGCTAGGAACTACAGCAGCCTGAAAGATGCAATCCAAGCTGCCAAAGATGAAAATACAGAATGCCAGTCAATGCTAGGTAATGCCTTGCATGCTTTTAGAAATGGACGAGGTTATAATAATTTGAGGCGACAAGGTAATCGCCAATTCAATAATAGTCGTGGTCAATATAATAATAGTTATAGTCGTGGTCAATACGGTAATTACAATAATCAAAGATATACATGGCGTGGTAATTTCAGAGGAAATAACGGAAATAGGTATAACTATCGTGGATCATCAAATTATAATAGGGGTCAAAGACATACTAGAGATTCAAGATATTTTAGAAATAATAACCGGAATGTTTGTTTAGCAGATCAGAACGATAACAATAAGCCATGCATGAAGGATAATACAGATAAAAAGGAAACGGAAAATCAGTTTTTTCGTTCTTAAACATAGCGTTTTATCAAATTTAGGCAATGCAAAATATGCAGTTTTTAACGTTAATAACATTAAATATTATTGGCTCGTTGATACAGGCGCTTCTTTGTCTATCATTAAAAGTGAAGCGTTACCAAGAAACGTTATCATTCGGAAAGATGAAACTTTGATAAATGGAATCGGTGGACAAAGGCGTTCAAGAGGTTTAGTGGATTTAAATTTGGAGTATAACAGTGAAATATTTCACCATCCGTTTATTATTTTTGAGTCACTACCATTAAAGGCAGACGGAATTATAGGGTTAGATTTTTTGAAAAAGTATCAAGCAAATATAAACTTATATACTAATATTTTAACATTGTATTATCATGAGAAAGAATATTATTTTAATCTCGTTGATGAACATGTAATGAGAAGTAATAACCTGATTATTCCAGCTCGTTCAGAGTCAATTCATTTTATATACGTAGACAAAAATGAGAACGATGATGTTATTGTTTGTGGACGTGAATTAACGAAGGATGTGTATCTGGCAAATACGATTGCCACGGTAAAAAATAACAGAATACCTATAAAGATTCTTAACGTTACTGAGATGGAAATAACCAAAACAAATTTAATTCCTAGTTCGCAATCCTTGAGTGATTATAATATTTGTCAATTTAGTAATAATAATATCGACGTTTCTAGGATTGAAACACTGTTATCTCAACTCAAATTAGATTATTTAAACGAAGAAGAGAGACGTTCCATTGAAGCAATTTGCGCGAAATATTCCGATAATTTTTACATAGATGGAGATAAATTAAGTACAACAAATATTTATAAGCAATCCATTACCATAAAACAAAATGCAACTCCTGTATATTTTAAGCCATATAGGTTACCGGAAGCGTTAAAATCAGAGATAGCAAAACAGATTAAAAAAATGATAGAAGATCATATTACAAACAGATGCTTCAAACACTGCAGTTGGTGCTGTGCTGTGCAATAAAGATCTCAGACCAATAGCGTATGCAACACAATACAGAAAGAGCTTTTAGCGATAGTTTGGTCAGTGAAATATTTTAGACCGTATTTATATGGTAGAGAATTTACAATAATGACCTATCATAAACCTTTAGTTTATCTTTTTGGCATGAGAGATCCTTCAAGTAGGCTTCTACAGTTCCGTTTGACATTAGAAGAATATAAATTCAAAATTATTTATGTACGAGGAAAAGAAAATGTAGTTTTATTTTATTTTCCTTTATTGGCCAATCAACAATTGTTTACACTGTAATATTTCGAGTAATTATCTACCATTATCTAAGGTTAGTGTAACAATTTCTTACAGGTTAGCACCGCATGCCCCATAAACATATTAGAAGTGCCACAAGTATTTATATTATATAAAACTGCAAGACCACTCACTCACTCACTCACTCACTGACTCATTGACATGCCGTTTCTCGGAATGGGTGAGAGATGGGTTAGGGGTATGTTTTGGAAAAATGACAAGTACTTCCGGTCGAGTAGAGGAAAATTATAGAGGAGATTCAAATCCAAGATGGCGGCCGAGTCCATTTCCGGTTTCGGCGAGGAAAGGACTTGGGCCAATTTCGATTGGTAATTTTTGTAGAAGGGCAAAAGTGATTTGAAAAAAAAGCAAAAAAAAAAAAAAAAACAAGATGGCGGCCGCGCTGGGACGTTTTGAAATTTGCGACTTTTTTCACTCGACTTTGACCAATTGTTTTGTTCTAACGATTTTTCAAGTCGCAAACCTTAACGTTGCCAATTTGTAGGTCATTTCAATGGCAATTGAGAAAAATTATGACATTTTGAAATTCCAACATGGCGGACGCTGTGGCGGCCATTTTGTAAAATGGTGGAAATAACGACTTTTTTAAAATGGATTTTTCGTGTAGTTGGCAACATCTGACGGATTCGAGTTGTACCGAGCGGTTGTGTGTTTTGTTGAGGAGTGTTGCCTGGAGCAAAAATTTTCCCCGCTTTTAGGGTACTTTCCCAGATTTTCCCCGAAAACATGAAAAGTAGAAATAACGACATTTTGAATGGAGACTTTGTCTAGCTGGCAACTTTGGGGAGCTCCAAATGACATTTGACCATTTTCATCACTTTCAACTGGCAACCCCAAAAAATATTGAACTTTTTCATTTTTGGGACTTTTTCACTTTGGCGAATTACTTTGTTCTACCAAACTCAAAAGTTGGCAGCACCGAGTACACCGGTCGGTGGCCTGTATCCTTGAGATTTCCAGAAAATTATGACTTTACAGAAAAACAAAATGGCGGCGTGTGTGGCGGCCATCTTGTAAAAACGACGAAAAATCTCAATTTTCGACACGATTTTTCGGGTAGTTGGCAACATCCGACGGGTTCGAGTTGTACCGAGCGGTTGTGTGTTTTGTAGAGGAGTGTTGCCTGGTGCAATTTTTTTCCCGATTTTTGGGGTACTTTCCCTGATTTTCCCCGAAAACATGAAAAGTAGAAATAACGACATTTTGAATGGAGACTTTGTCTAGCTGGCAACTTTGGGGAGCCCTAAATGACATTTGACCATTTTCATCACTTTCGACTGGCAACCCCGAAAGCCATTGGGGTTTGAATTTTCGGGTCAGACCTGACTTTGGCGAATTACTTTGTTCTACCAAACTCAAAAGTTGGCAACACCGAGTACACCGGTTGGTGGCCTGTATCCTTGAGATTTCCAGAAAATTATGACTTTACAGAAAAACAAAATGGCGGCGTGTGTGGTGGCCATCTTGTAGAAACGACTAAAAATCCGAATTTTCGTCACGATTTTTCGGGTAGTTGGCAACATCTGACGGGTTCGAGTTGTAGGGAGCGGTTGTGTGTATTATTGAGTAGTGTTGCCTGGTGCAAAAATTTACCCCATTTTTAGGGTAATTTTCCAGATTTTCCCCAAAAACATGAAAAGTAGAAATAACGACATTTTGAATGAAATTTTTACATAATCACCAAGAATGGGATGCCCCAAATGACATTTGACCATTTTCATCACTTTCAGCTGGCAACCCCGAAAGCCATTGGGGTTTGAATTTTCGGGTCAGACCTGACTTTGGCGAATTACTTTGTTCTACCAAACTCAAAAGTTGGCAACAGCGAGTACACCGGTCGGTGGCCTGTATCCTTGAGATTTCCAGAAAATTATGACTTTTCAGAAAAACAAAATGGCGGCTGGTGTGGCGGCCATCTTGTAAAACTGACGAAAAATTCTTATTTTCAACACGATTTTTCGGGCAGTTGGCAACATCCGACGGGTTCGAGTTGTACCGAGCGGTTGTGTGTTTTGTTAAGGAGTGTTGCCTGCTGCAAAAATTTTCCCCATATTAAGGGTATTTTCCCAGATTTTCCCCAAAAACTTGAAAAGTAGAAATAACAACATTTTGAATAAAAGTTTTATATAATCACCAAGAATGGGATGCCTGAAATGACATTTGACCATTTTCATCACTTTCAGCTGGCAACCCCATAAGACATTGGGGTTTGAATTTTCGGGTCAGACTTGACTTTGGCGAATTACTTTGTTCTACCAAACTCAAAAGTTGGTCACACCAAGTACACCGGTCGGTGGCCTGTATCCCTGAGATTTCCAGAAAATTATGACGTTTCAGAAAAACAAAATGGCGGCGTGTGTGGCGGCCATCTTGTAAAAACGACGAAAAATCTCAATTTTCGACATGATTTTTCGGGTGATTGGCAACATCTGACGGGTTCGAGTTGTACCAAGCGGTTGTGTGTTTTGTCAAGTAGTGTTGCCTGGTACAAAACATTTCCCCATTTCTAGGGTATTTTCCCCAAAAACATGAAAAATAGAAATAACGACATTTTGAATTAAATTGTTCCATTACCATCTTGAATCCGGTGCCCCAAATGACAATTGACCATTTTCATCACTTTCAGTTGGCAACCCCGAGAGCCACTGGGGCTTGAATTTTCGGGTCAGACCCTACTTTGGCGAATTGTTTTGTTCTACCAAACTCAAAAGTTGGCAGCACCAAGTACACCGGTTTGTAGCCTATGTCCTTGACATTTCAGAAAAATTATGACTTTTTAGAAAAACAAGATGGCGGACAGTGTAGCGGCCATCTTAATAAATACGAAAAATCCCACTTTTTGACACGATAAATAGGACAGCTGGCATCCCCCGACTGGATTGCGTTGTATGAAACGGTTGTGTTTTATCAAGGCGTGTTGCCAGGTGGAATTTTTTTCCCCATTTTTAGGGTATTTTTCCAGATTTTCCCCGAAAACAAGAAAAGTAGAAATGACGACATTTTGTATGGAAATTTCGCATAACCACCAATAATGGGGTGCCTTTAATGACATTTGACCATTTTCATCACTTTCAGCTGGCAACCCCGAAAGCCATTGGGGTTTGAATTTTCAGGTCAGACCTGATTTTGGCGAATTACTTTGTTCTACCAAACTCAAAAGTTGGCAACACCGAGTACACCGGTCGGTGGCCTGTATCCTTGAGATTTCCAGAAAATTATGACTTTACAGAAAAACAAAATGGCGGCGTGTGTGGCGGCCATCTTGTAAAAACGACGAAAAATATCAATTTTCGACACGATTTTTCGGGTAGTTGGCAACATCCGACGGGTTTGAGTTGTAGCGAGAGGTTGTGTATTTTGTTGAGTAGTGTTGCCTGGATTAAAACATTTCCCCGTTTTTATTGTATTTTCCCAGATTTTGCCCAAAATCATGAAAAGTAGAAATAACGACATTTTGAATAGAAATTGTGCATTTTGAATACCAAGAATGGGGTGCCACAAATGACATTTGGCCATTTTCATCACTTTCATTTGGCAACCCCGAGAGCCATTGGTTCATAAATTTTCTGTTCAGACCCGACTTAGGTCCATGTTCACCGAAAAGATAACAGCCTGGTTAGCTAAAAACAGCTGTCACTGTGACATATTACCATACAAAAATGTGTTTTAAACAGCTGTTTTAGATAATCAGACTGTCATCTTTTTGGTGAACATGGACCTTAGGCGAATTACTTTGTTCTACCGAAGTCAACGTATAGCCACCGTTTGTTTACTGACATGTAGCTTTTATCCTGGTAAGTTTGTGACATTTCAGAAATTCAAGATGGCGGCCGTGCCATTTCCGGTTTCCGAAACCTTGTCCAATTGGGGTCGTTCAAACGGTGTAAGAGTTTTTTTCAAATTTTAAGATATTTAAGGGGTTTCGAGGGATCTTTATTGGTTTTAGGGCTCTGCCGCTACAGGAATATTTTGTAGACGCGAGCTGCTCGCCAACGAATAGTAGTAGTAGTTTACGATTGGGTTCCTTCAAACGGTTTCGACCGAATGAGGATTGATTTTGAACGTAGAGGGGTTTATTTATATGATTGATTTAAGGGTTCCTTTGGTGGTGAAATTTGTGTATCCTTCCCACCTCTCCCCAACCTCCCCTCAAATAGAAAGGGCTGTAACTTCATTACGGTTAGAGATAGCCGATAGGTGTTTGAACAAATATTATATTAGCATTGAAACCCGTCCGGTGGTGGTGGGGAGATGGCGAGGGAAGCGAGCCGGCGACCCCGTTGCATAAGGATAAGGTCACGGTAGCATTCCGGTGGTAGGCAGGTCCTGAGTGGAACGAAGTGAGGAGGTGGCGAGCGTAGCGAGCCGGCGACTATTACCGGTGGTGGTACCTGTAAGGTGAAGGGGGGCGGTGGCGAGCGAAGCGAGCCGGTGACTCTGTAGCGTGGGGATAAGGTCACGGTAGCTTTCCGTCGGTAGGCAGGTCTTGAGTGCAGCGAAGTGGGGAGGTGGCGAGCGTAGCGAGCCGTCGACTGAAAACCTGTCCAGTGGTGGTACCGTTAAAGCGAAGGGGGGAGGTGGCGAGCGAAGCGAGCCGGTGACCCCATAGCGTGAGGATAAGGTCACGGTAGCTTTCCGGTGGTAGGCAGGTCTTGAGTGGAGCAAAGTGGGGAGGTGGCGAGCGTAGCGAGCCGTCGACTGAAAACCTGTCCGGTGGTGGTGCCGGTAAAGCGATGGGGGAAGGTGGCGAGCGAAGCGAGTCGGCGACCCCGTGGCGTGGGGATAGGGTCACGGTAGCTTTCCGTCGGTAGGCAGGTCCTGAGTGGAGCGAAGTGGGGAGGTAGCGAGCGTAGCGAGCCGTCGACTTAAAACCTGTCCGGTGGTGGTACCGGTAAAGCGAAGCGGGGAGGTGGCGAGCGAAGCGAGCCGGTGACCCCATAGCGTGAGGATAAGGTCACGGTAGCTTTCCGGTGGTAGGCAGGACTTGAGTGGAGCAAAGTGGGGAGGTGGCGAGCGTAGCGAGCCATCGACTGAAAACCTGTCCGGTGGTGGTACCGTTAAAGCGAATGGGGGAGGTGGCGAGCGAAGCGAGCCGGTGACCCCATAGCGTGAGGATAACGTCACGGTAGCTTTCCGGTGGTAGGCAGGACTTGAGTGGAGCAAAGTGGGGAGGTGGCGAGCGTAGCGAGCCATCGACTGAAAACCTGTCCGGTGGTGGTACCGTTAAAGCGAATGGGGGAGGTGGCGAGCGAAGCGATCCGGTGACCCCATAGCGTGAGGATAACGTCACGGTAGCTTTCCGGTGGTAGGCAGGACTTGAGTGGAGAAAAGTGGGGAGGTGGCGAGCGTAGCGAGCCATCGACTGAAAACCTGTCCGGTGGTGGTACCGTTAAAGCGAATGGGGGAGGTGGCGAGCGAAGCGAGCCGGTGACCCCATAGCGTGAGGATAAGGTCACGGTAGCATTCCGGTGGTTGGCAGGTCCTGAGTGGATCGGAGTGGGGAGGTGGCGAGCGTAGCGAGCCGGCGAACAGGTCGGCGACCAGGACCGGTCCAAAGTTGGTTTGGCTATCAGACTATTGTACTGTCCTTGATCTGTTTGTTTTAGGTGTTAGTCTCCCGTGTTATTTTAATAAATAATAAAATCAATTTTCAAAACTCCCGTTCTCCCCCCCCCCCCGCCCCCTCCCCCTCCCCCTCATCGAATCTCGGAAACTAAGAGATCCGTGTTCTGTTTTTTTTACGGATTCGTATAGAGGAAGCTCGACAAAGAAACACAATTTTCAAAACTGCCACCTTTGCCACCCCCCCTCTCCCCCCTCAGCCGGTTTTCAGAACTTGAGAGATTTGGAATATTTTTATTCACATTCATAAACAGCGACCCCTTCTCCCTTCCCGTCACCCCGCCCCCCATCGTATCTCGGAAACTGGCACACATGGTGGTTGTTTTTAATTCTCACTTAATACTTTGAGGGGCGTTGAATTTCGTATACCCTCTCCTCCCCCTCCAACCTCCCCTAAACTTGAAAGGACTGTAACTTCATAACGGTTAGGGATAGCCATTAGGTGTTTGAACAAATATTATCATAGACTTCGAAACCTGTCTGGTGGTAGAGGACCTTTCCGGTAGCAGGTAGGTCGACAAGCAAATTGTAGGGTAATGTTTTTTTAATGAGAGGTCTGAGTTTTTAAATAAATTTATACATTATAATTAGGGGTTCTTATGGGGTTTCCAAATCTTTAAATTAATTCTCAACTTTAATTTTATTTTAATATCTTATTTTTATTGAATTAGTTTTCAAAATGTATTAGGGTTCTTAAGTGTTTTCATACTGATTTAAGGATTCCTATTGGTTCTCAAAATGTCATAAGGGGAAGGAAAACAATTAAAAATGGGTAGGTATCGTTATTCGAGTGATTTGAAGATGCTGATTTAGAATGATTAGAGCTTAATCAAGTGGAAACCTTTAGTCCTTTTGGGCTTTATTTGGCATTTCAGTAGCTAGAGTTTGAAAAGTGAAACACCTCTTTTAGGGTCATGTTTGAGAATTAATATTACATTTAGGGGTTTTAAAAGTGACAAACAAAAACAAGCTACCACCACTAGCACGCGAGCTGCTTGCAGCTCGCGCAGCACGCAACAACTAGTTATTTATATTATATAAAACTACAACACCACTGACTCACTGACTCACTCACTGACATGCCGTTTCTCGGAATGGGTGAGAGATGGGTTAGGGGTTAGTTTTGAACAAATGTAAAGTACTTCCGGTCGAGTAGAGGAAAATTATAGAGGAGATTCAAATCCAAGATGGCGGCCGAGTCCATTTCCGGTCTCGGCGAGGAAAGGACTTGGACCAATTTCGACTCGTAGGTTTTGAAGAAGGTTTGAAGTCATTTGGAAAAAAAGTAAAAAAAAAAAAAAAAAACAAGATGGCGGCCGCGCTGGGACGTTTTTAAAATGGCGACTTTTTTCACTCGACTTTGACGAATTGTTTTGTTCAACCGAATTTTAAAGTCGGCAACATTGACCTTGCCAATTTGCAGGTGATTTCAATGGCAATTGAGAAAAATTATGACATTTTGAAAATTTAACATGGCGGACGCTGTGTCGGCCATTTTGTAAAATGGTGGAATTTACGACTTTTTTCAAATCCATTTTTCGTGTAGTTGGCAACATCTGACGGGTTCGAGTTGTACCGAGCGGTTGTGTGTTTTGTTGAGGAGTGTTGCCTGGTGCAAAAATTTACCCCATTTTTAGGGTATTTTCCCAGATTTTCCCCGAAAACATGAAAAGTAGAAATAACGACATTTTGAATGGAGACTTTGTCTAGCTGGCAACTTTGGGGAGCCCCAAATGACATTTAACCACCATTTTCATCACTTTCGACTGGCAACCCCAAAAAATATTGAACTTTTTCATTTTTGGGACTTTTTCACTTTGGCGAATTACTTTGTTCTACCAAACTCAAAAGTTGGCAACACCGAGTACACCGGTAGGTGGTCTGTATCCTTGAGATTTCCAGAAAATTATGACTTTTCAGAAAAACAAAATGGCGGCTGGTGTGGCGGCCATCTTGTAAAAACGACAAAAAATCCGAATTTTCGACACGATTTTTCGGGTAGTTGGCAACATCTGACGGGTTCGAGTTGTACCGAGCGGTTGTGTGTTTTGTAGAGGAGTGTTGCCTGGTGCAAAAATTTTCCCCATTTTTCGGGTGTTTTTCCAGATTTTCCTCGAAAACATGAAAAGTAGAAATAACGACATTTTGAATAAAAGTTTTACATAATCACCACGAATGGGATGCCCCAAATGACATTTGACCACTTTCATCACTTTCAGCTGGCAACCCCGAAAGCCATTGGGGTTTGAATTTTCGGGTCAGACCTGACTTTGGCGAATTACTTTGTTCTACCAAACTCAAAAGTTGGCAACACCGAGTACACCGGTCGGTGGCCTGTATCCTTGAGATTTCCAGAAAATTATGACTTTTCAGAAAATCAAAATGGCGTCTGGTGTGGCGGCCATCTTGTAAAAACGACGAAAAATCTCAATTTTCGACACGATTTTTCGGGTAGTTGGCAACATCTGATGGGTTCGAGTTGTAGCGAGCGGTTGTGTGTTTTGTTGAGTAGTGTTGCCTGGTGCAAAAAAATTCCCCATTTTTGGGGTAATTTTCCAGATTTTCCCCAAAAACTTGAAAAGTAGAAATAACGACATTTTGAATGGAAATTTTATATAATCACTAAGAATGGGATGCCCCAAATGACATTTGACCATTTTCATCACTTTCAGCTGGCAACCCCGAAAGCCATTGGGGTTTGAATTTTCGGGTCAGACCTGACTTTGGCGAATTACTTTGTTCTACCAAACTCAAAAGTTTGCAACACCGACTACACCGGTCGGTGGCCTGTATCCTTGAGATTTCCAGAAAATTATGACTTTTCAGAAAAACAAAATGGCGGCTGGTGTGGCGGCCATCTTGTAAAAACGACTAAAAATCCGAATTTTCGACACGATTTTTCGGGTAGTTGGCAACATCTGACGTGTTTTAGTTGTATGAAGCGGTTGTGTGTTTTCATATGAAGTGTTGCCTGGTGCAAAAATTTACCCCATTTTTAGGGTAATTTTCCAGATTTTCTCCGAAAACATGAAAAGTAGAAATAACGACATTTTGAATAAAAGTTTTACATAATCACCAAGAATGGGATGCCTCAAATGACATTTGACCATTTTCATAACTTTAAACTGGCAACCCCGAAAGCCGTTGGGGTTTGAATTTTCGGGTCAGACCTGACTTTGGCGAATTACTTTGTTCTACCAAACTCAAAAGTTTGTCACACCAAGTACACCGGTCGGTGGCCTGTATCCCTGAGATTTCCAGAAAATTATGACGTTTCAGAAAAACAAAATGGCGGCGTGTGTGGCGGCCATCTTGTAAAAACGACGAAAAATCTCAATTTTCGACATGATTTTTCGGGTGATTGGCAACATCTGACGGGTTCGAGTTGTACCAAGCGGTTGTGTGTTTTGTCAAGAAGTGTTGCCTGGTACAAAACATTTCCCCATTTCTAGGGTATTTTCCCCAAAAACATGAAAAATAGAAATAACGACATTTTGAATAAAAGTTTTACATAATCACCAAGAATGGGATGCTCTAAATGACATTTGACCATTTTCATCACTTTCAGCTGGCAACTCCGAAAGCCATTGGGGTTTGAATTTTCGGGTCAGACCCGACTTTGGTGAATTCTTTTGTTCTACTAAATTCAAAAATTGGCAACATCAAGTACACCGGTCGGTAGCCTGTATCCTTGAAATTTCCAGAAAATTATGACGTTTCAGAAAAACAAAATGGCGGCGTGTTTGGCGGCCATCTTGTAAAATTACCAAAAATCCCAACTTCGAAACGATAAATGGGATAGCTGGCATCCCCCGACTGGATTGTTATGTACGCACCGATCGTGTAGTTTATTAACGAGCGTTGCCTGGTGCAACATTTTTTCCCACTTTTGGGGCATTTTTCCCGATTTTCCCCAAAAACAAGAAAAGTAGAAATGACGACATTTTAAATGAAAATTTTGCATAACCACCAAGAACGGGGTGCCCCAAATGACATTTGTCCATATTCATCACTTGCAGCTGGCAACCCCGAGAGCTATTGGTTCATGAATTTTCGGGTCAGATCCAACTTTGCCGAATTCTTTTGTTCTACCAAAGCCAACGTATAGCCTAGCCACCGTTTTTTTACTGACAGGTAGCTTTCATTATGGTTAGTTTGAAAAAATTATGACATTTCAGAAATTCAAGATGGCGGCCGTGTCATTTCCGGTTTCTGAAACCTTGTCCGATTGGGGTCGTTCAAGTGGTTCACATCCCACTGATGAGTTTGTCGAATTTTAGGTTTCAAACGATTCATCCAACTGAGGTGTAAGAGTTTTTTTTCAAATTTTAGGATATTTAAGGGGTTTCAAGGGGTCTTCACTGATTTTAGGACTTTGCCCCTACAGGAATATTTTGTAGACGCGAGCTGCTCGCCAACGAATAGTAGTAGTAGTTTACGATTAGGTTCCTTCAAACGGTTTCGACCGAATGAGGATTGATTTTGAACGTAGAGGAGTTTATTTATATGGTTGATTTAAGGGTTCCTTTGGTGGTGAAATTTGTGTATCCTTCCCACCTCTCCCCAACCTCCCCTCAAATAGAAAGGGCTGTAACTTCATTACGGTTAGAGATAGCCGATAGGTGTTTGAACAAATATTATATTAGCATTGAAACCCGTCCGGTGGTGGTGGGGAGGTGGCGAGGGAAGCGAGCCGGCGACCCCGTTGCATAAGGATAAGGTCACGGTAGCATTCCGCTGGTAGGCAGGTCCTGAGTGGAGCAAAGTGGGGAGGTGGCGAGCGTAGCGAGCCGGCGACTATTACCGGTGGTGGTACCTGTAAGGTGAAGGGGGGAGGTGGCGAGCGAAGCGAGCCGGTGACTCTGTAGCGAGGGGATAAGGTCACGGTAGCTTTCCGTCGGTAGGCAGGTCTTGAGTGCAGCGAAGTGGGGAGGTGGCGAGCGTAGCGAGCCGTCGACTGAAAACCTGTCCGGTGGTGGTACCGTTAAAGCGAAGGGGGGAGGTGGCGAGCGAAGCGAGCCGGTGACCCCATAGCGTGAGGATAAGGTCACGGTAGCTTTCCGGTGGTAGGCAGGTTTTGAGTGGAGCAAAGTGGGGAGGTGGCGAGCGTAGCGAGCCGTCGACTGAAAACCTGTCCGGTGGTGGTGCCGGTAAAGCGATGGGGGAAGGTGGCGAGCGAAGCGAGTCGGCGACCCCGTGGCGTGGGGATAGGGTCACGGTAGCTTTCCGTCGGTAGGCAGGTCCTGAGTGGAGCGAAGTGGGGAGGTGGCGAGCGTAGCGAGCCGTCGACTTAAAACCTGTCCGGTGGTGGTACCGGTAAAGCGAAGCGGGGAGGTGGCGAGCGAAGCGAGCCGGTGACCCCATAGCGTGAGGATAAGGTCACGGTATCTTTCCGGTGGTAGGCAGGACTTGAGTGGAGCAAAGTGGGGAGGTGGCGAGCGTAGCGAGCCATCGACTGAAAACCTGTCCGGTGGTGGTACCGTTAAAGCGAATGGGGGAGGTGGCGAGTGAAGCGAGCCGGTGACCCCATAGCGTGAGGATAAGGTCACGGTAGCTTTCCGGTGGTAGGCAGGACTTGAGTGGAGCAAAGTGGGGAGGTGGCGAGCGTAGCGAGCCATCGACTGAAAACCTGTCCGGTGGTGGTACCGTTAAAGCGAATGGGGGAGGTGGCGAGCGAAGCGAGCCGGTGACCCCATAGCGTGAGGATAAGGTCACGGTAGCATTCCGGTGGTTGGCAGGTCCTGAGTGGATCGGAGTGGGGGAGGTGGCGAGCGTAGCGAGCCGGCGACCAGGTCGGCGACCAGGACCGGTCCAAAGTTGGTTTGGCTATCAGACTATTGTACTGTCCTTGATCTGTTTGTTTTAGGTGTTAGTCTCCCGTGTTATTTTAATAAATAATAAAATCAATTTTCAAAACTCCCGTTCTCCCCCCCACCCCACCCCCTCTCCCTCCTCCTCATCGAATCTCGGAAACTAAGAGATCCGTGTGTTGTGTTAGTTGGTTGTTGAATCAAAGACACCGTTGCGTTGGGAAGACTTGGTTTAATACAGGTTACATAGTTAAGTAGTAGGAGTATCAGAGACGGGGTTTACAGTCAGACAGCCATTAGGCAAGTGAAGACAACCAGAGACAAGACAGATAATGCATAGTGATGTGTATAATAATAACATACTAAATAGTGATGTTACAACATCCCCCTTGTTGAGTTTAACTTTAACCCCTGACAAACAATTATAAAGAAGTACTATGCTAAACAACTTAACTTATAAATGACAACATGTTTTGTGATACTTAAAACTACGTTAACACTAGACAATATTCATAATAATACTAAGACTAACATTTGACCTTAACTTTATTCATAATTCTAAGTTAATCAATTTCTTCAATTAACCTTCTTGTTGGTCTTACAATACGACCTGACCTTGTTGTCACTTCTGAGGATTTTTGAGAAGAGGATTCTTGAGGCCTAGACTCCTGTCTGTCACCTTCCTCTCTCCCCTGTGACGAGTTGGATTGCATAGTACTTCTTTTTCTATTTGAGCATATCTTTCCTGGGTTTCTGTTAATGTTTTTTAACTATATGCTATAGGTTTGTTTGCTTGTAAAATGACTGCACCTAAAGCTGACTTTGACGAATCGACTGACAAGACTAATGGAATCTTGGGATTATAATGAGCTAAAACTGGTGAGTTAGTAATCTCATCTTTTAATTTATTAAGACTTTGACTATGATTCTCATCCCAAGTCCAGACTGAATCTTTTTTCAAAAGATTTCTTAATATTTGAGTTTTTTCTGACAGGTTACTTATAAAAGGTCCTAAATAATTGATCATACCTAATATTCTCTGTAACTCTTTGACATTTTTTGGTGTGGGCATATTGACAATGGCTTTGACTTTCTCTTTGTCTGCCCTGGCACCATCTTTACTGAAGATATAACCCAAGAAACATACTTCAGAGACTAAAAATTTACATTTTGACTTATTAAATTTTAAATTGACTTGACGTGCTCTCTGCATGACTTTATGTAATCTTTCATTATGAACAGATTCATTTGGGCCATAGACTAATATATCATCAATGAATATTAAGACTCCTTCAATATCACCAAATAAGTTCATCATGACTCTTTGAAAAATTTCTGACGAAGCATTTATTCCATATGGTAATCTTAAATACTTATATCTGCCAAATGGTGTTTGAAAAGTACACAATTCAGAACTATATTCATCTAGACGTATCATCCAAAATCCAGAAAAAGCATCTAAATGTGAAAAACATACAGCACCTTCAAGCTGTGACCTAATTTCATCAATTGACTTGAGTGGATAGAATTCCCTCATAATATTTTTATTTAGATTCCTAGGATCTAGACATATTCTTAACTGACCTGTGCTTTTTACAGTTACGACGACTGAATTAACCCACTCAGTAGGTTTTGTGACCTTCTCAATAACATTCATCTTCTCCATGCGATCCAACTCTTCACGTAATTTCCCTTGTAACTCGAATGGAACTTTCCTGGGCGGATCAACGCATGGTACTGCTTCAGGCTTGAGTTTTAGATGACAGACTGGAGGTAGACACCCAAGACCCTGAAAAACATCATTATATTGTGTAAGAATTTGTTTACAAAAATTTTGTTTTGTTACTGAAAATACACGTTTTATTATACCTAACTTTTCACAAGTTGGTAGACCAAGAACATTTGGACAATCTAAGTTTGCTACTATAAACATTATAGATTCAACAACATTATTGTTGTTTATACTCAAATTACAATTTAAGTTGACTTTGCCTAAAATTGGAATGGATTTTCCACCAAATCCTGTGACATTTATTTGGCATTTGACAAGCAATACTTTTGACAGATTGTTTTGACGTTTAATGTTATTGTATGTTTGTTTTGACATAATATTGACATCTGCACCTGAGTCTATGATGCATTTGATTTGTTTATTACCTACTGACAAGTTAATTTCCCAAGACTGTTTAGAATGACTACTTTCCAAAGTGTTGACTTTATTTTGATTCTGACTGCTTGTATGTGACTGTGAATACTGACTACTGTTTGTATGATGACAGTACTGTATTTTGTTGTGAGATCCCTCAGACTTGTGACCATTTTCATCTTTGAGATGTAAACACGGACACTGACATTTTATATTTTGACTATTTAATTGAGTGAATCTCTCTGACCTGTGACTGTATTCATCATTGAGATGTGAAATATCTTTTTCACACCTCTCAGACATTTCACCATTTCTCTCACAGAGATAATGTGAATGAGGACGTTGACTTTGGGACTTTTGACTATATGAGTCTCCGTGAGATCTCTTTGACTTGTCACTGTTCTCATCATTGGGATACGGTGACTGTGACTGTGACTGGTCTAAATATGACCATTGTGACGGTGACTGCTTTGACTGTGATGACTGACTGACTGGTGACTTTATTATGTGTGCCTGTGTGGTGTGACTGTTTGACTGACTGCTATGTAAATGACTGTTATGACTTTGACTCGACTTTGATTGACTGTGACTTATATGTTTTTGACTTGACTTTAATTGACTGTTCAACATTCCAACAAAATATTCTTGACTACTATCTGAATTAAACGATTGCAACTGACTGACTTTTTTTATTTTTAAAGCAATATTTAGCAAAATGACCAAAAGATTTACATGACCTGCATTGCATGCCTTTAGCTGGGCACTTGTAGCGATGTGACTGTCCACAGCGGCTGCATGTCTTCGAGTTGCTGGTGTGGTCGCTGCTTGGAGCTGGACCACGACTGCTCGAAGCTGACTGGCGTTTGCTCGAAGCTGACTTGCGACTGGAAGCTCGCTGTCGGCCTTCACCTCGACCACGGCTCCTTCGACTGAGATGCATGACGTTTTCACTGGCGACGGCGCTTCCTTTGATGATTTTCTCGGCATCTTGCTGCGCGACTATGAGTGTCATCGCCAGCTCTTGCATTCTCTGATAAGTCAAATCAGGTTCTTGCAATAACCTCTGACGTACATGCGACAAATCCATGTTGAGGTTTGCAATGAAAATATCCTTGATGAGCGATTCCCTGAGCGTGCCAAACTCACATTCATTGCTTTTTATTTCCAAATCCGTGAGGAAATCAAGGATGTTCTCGGATTTGTCCTGCTTACGTGTGAAGAACAAGTATCTGCACATGGTCACGTTTCTTCTCGGCTCGAAAAAATTGTCGAATTTGGACTTCACTTCATTGAGCGTGCACGCTTCAATTTTTAGGTTGAATGTGTTAAATATATTTAAACCACGTTCTCCGATCAAATGCAAAAGAATTGCAATCTTACGTTTTTCGGTTGACTTGTCCAGGCCTGTGGCTAACAAATACAGATCCAATTGTTGCCACCATTTCTTCCACGCCTCCGCATTATTGTTGGCTGGATCCGACGAGATGTGGAGCTGTTTCAGACTCGTGCGCAGACCTGTTGTGTCGGCGCCATCTTCGTCGCCACCGCGTGCGCTGCCAGGATTCGGCATTTTTACGTGCGTTCTTCCGTTTTCTTTTTAAATGACCCACTTCGACACCATGTTGTGTTAGTTGGTTGTTGAATCAAAGACACCGTTGCGTTGGGAAGACTTGGTTTAATACAGGTTACATAGTTAAGTAGTAGGAGTATCAGAGACGGGGTTTACAGTCAGACAGCCATTAGGCAAGTGAAGACAACCAGAGACAAGACAGATAATGCATAGTGATGTGTATAATAATAACATACTAAATAGTGATGTTACAACACCGTGTTCTGTTTTTTTTACGGATTCGTATAGAGGAAGCTCGACAAAGAAACACAATTTTCAAAACTGCCACCTTTGCCACCCCCCCTCTCCCCCCTCAGCCGGTTTTCAGAACTTGAGAGATTTGGAATATTTTTTTTCACATTCATAAACAGCGACCCCTTCTCCCTTCCCGTCACCCCGCCCCCCATCGTATCTCGGAAACTGGCACACATGGTGGTTGTTTTTAATTCTCACTTAATACTTTGAGGGGCGTTGAATTTCGTATACCCTCTCGTCCCCCTCCAACTGTAACTTCATAACGGTTAGGGATAGCCATTAGGTGTTTGAACAAATATTATCATAGACTTCGAAACCTGTCTGGTGGTAGAGGACCTTTCCGGTAGCAGGTAGGTCGACAAGCAAATTGTAGGGTAATATTTTTTAATGAGAGAAGGTCTGAGTTTTTAAATAAGTTTATAGATTATATTAGGGGTTCTTATGGGGTTTCCAAATCTTTACATTAATTCTCAAGTTTAATTTTATTTTAATGTCTTATTTTTATTGAATTAGTTTTCAGAATGTGTTAGGGGTTCTTAAGTGTTTTCATACTGATTTAAGGATTCCTATTGGTTCTCAAAATGTCATAAGGGTAAGGAAAACAATTAAAATATGGGTAGGTTTCGTTATTCGAGTTAGAAGATGATTTAGAATGATTAGAGCCTAATCAAGTGGAAACCTTTAGTCCTTTTGGGCTTAATTTGGCAGTGCACTAGACTTTGAAAAGTAGAAAACTTCTTTTAGGGTCATTTTTGAGAATTAATATTACATTTAGGGGTTTTATAAGTGAAAAAAAAAACAAGCTACCACCACTAGCACGCGAGCTGCTTGCAGCTCGCGCAGCACGCAACAACTAGTTATATTATAAAATTAGTTGCAGATGCTTTGTCTAGGATATGTATAACATCAGACGAACTAAAAGAAATGCAAGCACAAGTCGTTGCTGTTATGACTAGGGCACAAAAGCGAAAGATTGATGATGAGTTAAGTAAAAATAAGGATGACAATGAGAAGGCGGATCTTAATAAATCTCCTGACAGTTGGTCTGGCCAACCAAGGGTTGTGGATATATTAAGAAAACCGTGCGACACAGTCGAAATGAGTTTCATTGAAAGTAGCAAATTAAATAGATTGAGAGAAAATGACATGATAACAGATGTCTGTGAATGTTTTGTATATTTAGCAAAAAGAAAGATTATTTACATCAATCTTGATTTCAAGGTACACTTTACGCGAGCCGAATTTGTGCAGAAATTAAGTATGTTTTGTAAAAACTTACACATTGAAGAAGTGTGTATCATTAAAAATAAAGATAATAAAGATTTTATTAAAAACGTTTGCGATGAGATATCGAAGTTAGAAAATTGGTCAGGACCGCGAATATGCATACTAAGAGGAGTAAAAAGAATAAGTGATGACAAAGAAAAAACCATAATAATGAATGACTTTCATTTATTGCCATCCAGTGGTAATGCTGGAGTGCGCAGAATGGTAAATACAATAAAGAAAAGATATTACTGGCCGAGCATAGAAAAGGACGTACAAACATTTGTAAAAAAGTGTACGAAGTGTCAGAAGTCAAAGTATATCCGTTACATAAAAGAACCCATGGTAATTACTACTACGGCGTCGGCGGCTTTTCAAAAGATATATTTAGATGTAGTGGGACCGTTAGATAGAGACATAGATGGGAACTGTTATATATTGAGCATTCAATGCGAATTATGTAAATTTGTACAAGGTATTCCCTTAAAAAATAAAGAAACCGTATCCATAGCTAATGCATTTGTGAGACATTTTATTTTAATATTTGGAATACCAGAAATAATAGCTACAGACCGAGGGAGCGAGTTCATCTCCGCAACTATGGAACAGGTATGTAAACTTCTTGATATTCAAAAATTATCGTCAACTGCCTATCATCACCAATCGATAGGAGCTCTTGAAAATGCTCACAAAGGTTTGGGTGCTTTTTTTAGGATCCAATGTGAAAACCATACAGATACATGGAGCTACTGGTTACCATATTGGTGTTTTAGTTTCAACAATACAGTCCATTCAGAAACAAAATACATACATGCCTTACGAACTAGTTTTCGGTAAACTTTGTCGAATTCCTAGTCGAATTTCAGAGAGTCGAACCATTGTATAATAGGGATAATTATCCATTGCAGTTGAAATATCGTTTACAGTTAGCCCATGCCGACGCAAAAAATAATTTATTGTGTAACAAATATAAACGCAAGGAATTGTACGATAAATCAGTAAAATCAATAGTATATCAGGAAAATGATAAAATTTTGATAAAAAATGAAGCAGGTCGGAAACTAGATGCTATATATGAAGGACCTTTTAGAGTAAAAGAAGATTAAGGGTGTAACGTAAGGATATCTAAAAACAATAAGATTGATTTAGTTCATAAAAATAGGACAAGACCATACTACCAATATCTAAAGATAAGGGTTAATAGTTATATTTGTCACCGTAAAATTGTCAAATACGTTATATTGTAATATCTCTAGCGATATTGTAAAATCTCGAAATATTGTCAAATGAACATACTGCTTACAACAAAACGCATTATTTTTTGTGAAATGCATGCCATGGTAGTCAACTCACGCGGTGTGGAGGGAAGGAGGGGTCCCCCGCTAGAGATATTACAATATAACGTATTTGACAATTTTACGGTGACATATACATTGCAATGTAGTAAGTAATTAATACGTATATTATAATAAATATTAAAATTAGTTGGATAGACAAGATTAATATACTATTATTAGTAGAGTTGGCTTGTACTTACCTACTTATAAAAAAAAAATCATTTAATCGATTTTTTTTTTTCCTTCGGCCCCGGAAGTGAAGTGTATGTATGCTCCCTAACAGTGTATAACGTAGTAAGTACGCTCCTTTAGACTATAAGTATCCATTTAGGCTAAGTAAGCACTTTACTTTAATGCATTATAAAATATATTCCTTTTGTACAGTGATTAAAGCACATTCGATCTAGTTTAGGGAAATTAATCTTTCTCTTGGCTCGCGGACACCGACGGCTCAACATCTCTTAGTATTTTGTACTACATAATAAGTCTTTAACAATTAAATATTTTATAAATCTTATCTTGTTTTTCTGAGCTCTTAGGTATAGTTCAGAAGCGGGAAGAAATATTGCAGCCCACGTAAGTGTTTCAAATAATAACTATTGGTGTACTGATCAACAACTACCGTGTTTGACTATTGGTTGATTTTATTTTACAGTTGCATTTCACTTGACTGTGTACCCTATTATTACGTCGTGTGATTATTCTAAAATAATGGGACACCATAAAAAAGTAAATGTAAAAATAAGGACGACAGTGACAATGAGAAATCTTTGCGTCGCCGTTTAGTCAAAGACGTTAATACACGTAGATTACTAGAACGCGTAGTATTATTGGAAAATCAAGTTTTGCAAGGCAGAGTTAACGTAGGTAATACCCGCATCGGGGGTAGTCCAAGCGCCGCGTCGAATGAGGAAAATCGAGGCGCAGATGCACCATCTGGTGGGCGTTCCTATACGCCGCCGCCACTACCCGCGGTACCCTATGTGAATTTATTGGCACCAGTACCTAACGATATTCCGTTAGCGCGTTCCGGAGACGAATCCTCGATGGCATACACCGTAGCAAAGGACTCATGTGTTGGAGATAACTCTCGTGAAGTACGGTCTGAAACTTGCTTGCAATCGGCATTGGTGATAGCCACGCCGTTAGAAGCTACCACTGCAAGTCCACCACATTGCCATCATAATACTCATACTTCTGCTCTTATTTCTCTAAATACAATGGAACAATGGATTAGAAAAGTTGAGGGTATTTCAAACATGTACGGTTGGGACGAAAAAACTGCCATATTTAATTATACTTTCTCCTTCTCCGAGACAGATTAACATGTAGTACGCGGGTATCGTACCAGCGCCATCACAAGTATTTCAAAGCTAAAAAAAAAAAGATGAAATAAGGACCGTTCTCTCGTCGGGCAACACTGTGTGAATATGTGTTTTTTAAAACATTTACGTGTTTTTGTGCTTCGCGCTGTATAGTATTTTCATGTTTCAGACACTCTATACTTATGAGGAAATATAGTATTTACACACTATAGGTACTTACACTTTTTACTATCATTCATATTCATTTTCCTTGTATATTCTTTTACATCTAAGTCGCGCTTTGGCAGTAACTATTTTAGCTCACGTTAGTTTCAATCTAGAACGATGTTTTAACATCGATTTTAGCTGAAATAAAAAATAATTTTTCAATGTTTACTTTTTTGACATTACGTCAATTGTCAAGCTGTCAGTTACTTTTCCTCTACTTTTAATTTTCTTACTGGCCTAGGCCTATGAAGGTTTCTTTTGATTTATATAATTTTATTTTATTTTGTCAATATATTAGCTCAAATAATGTATTTTAGAGTTAATTACGATTGTTTACTAAATAACAGTATCTTATCTTACTTTTATAAAATTAATTAGCACGCTCACAGAATTCTTCGAGGAAGTTTTTTACTGTATAATACTGGTCGTTTTAAATACAGGCAACTCACATTTTTGATTTTAAAATCAAAATAATCTAGAGAGAATGAAAGAACTAAAATAAAACAACTGATGTGGAAAAACTGAACAAAAAAAGAATTTTTGGGTATAAAAGGGCATTCCTGACACATTTCAGTCAGTCTACTACGGGATCTGAAGCAAGTTACTTTATAATATATCAAGTCACCGAATTCATGGTGAAGTTCGTCCTCTGGAGCTGTACCTTGGTGGCGCTGACGCTCTGACGCGCCCCAAGCCCTGAAGCTGACCAGGAAGCAGTACTCCACGCTCTCTACTGAGCTGGACCAGGAGGTTGGAGCAGTAGCTTGGTGGCGCTGACGCTCTGACGCGCCCCAAGCCCTGAAGCTGAATAGGAAGCTGTTCGCCTTCACAAACAAGCCCTGAAGCTGACCAAGAAGCTGTTCGCTTTCACAGAGTTGGACCAGGAGGTTGCTCAAGCCAACAAGTATTGTGACCTTCCTCTAACTTTTGTGTTTTTCTGTGAAGCGTGATAGGACTGAATTTTATTTAATTAAATTAATTGTTTGTATTACTTTTTTTTTTTTGGATAAGTAATACGACAGCTGTCACTACGTTCTCTCAACAAAATACATTTTTTTATTAAATTTACTTAGTTAATAGTGTAGAAAATCTATTAAAGTTGATAAACATGATTACAGTCATGGTTTATGACGTGCGTAGACCATTAGTTATTGAAATAACAAGTGCAGTGAACTCAGGTACCGGCCGGCATCGGCAGTTGAATTTACATTTGGGTTTGTTTACGAAGAAAACAGGTATGTAGTTATTGAAAATATGAAAAATAATCAACCTATTGAAGCATAACCAAGGTAAGACTGGAATTTATCTAAGGATTCTACAAATAATTCCTAATTTTAAAGGTTATAATTATAGAATAATATATATTTGTTCGTCTTTATGTCAAATGACCAATCCCGGTATTTCCGGTCATTGACTAAACTCACCCAAAACTTCGGTCATCGGTTTTGAATAGTTCTGCTAAATAATTAACGGTTTTTTCGTGATTTTGTGATCAGTCATTTGAATTTTTCTCCGACTACACGGAATTGACCGTGCTTTTCAAGCAATGGGAAAACGAAGGAAGGAGGACCAGAATTATATTAAGAGGAAGATTCGGAAATTGGAAAGGAAACTGGGAAAGATGCCAGTTGAAAGTGATTCAGAAGGCTCAACACTGCCATGTTCATCGCCGGCGAGGTCTGAATCGCCCTTTTCCACCCATAATGCTACCTCCGGTTGCTCAACCAACCAAAGCATCGCCACCACCTGCGATTATTATACCTGCTCAGAATGATCTGGAACAAGAACTCACAGGTCTGTAAAACATGAAATCCCATGGGTTAACCATATTAAATTACATATGTACCTAGGTACTTAAACTTACGATGTGAGTTAAACTTCAAACGCCTGGGTGATCCCAATAGAGGGATATAATGTTAGTAACACATAAGCGCCACCACGTGCGGGTGGACACTGTGTTAAGAGCGTAGTCGGTCTGCGACAAAATTGAGAAATAGGTATTTGTACAAACTATTGCCGTCGCGTTGCGCCCAAGCGACCGCGCTATCAATGTGCTTGTGAGTAGTCTGTGTTTGTGTGCGTGCGTACCTGACCACTCCCGCGCCCGGCCGCTTTTCGTTCTGCGGTCTTTCAGTTGCATTTTGTTATCGGCATCGGTCGGCGTTTGCAGTGTTTGGCATTTACGAGCTACTTACTCTATCAAATTATTGTTTACGTTTACGGACTTGATTATATGCTTTACTGAACTGACTTGGCTTGTGTATCGGATTTTGAGTAATTATATTTACGACTAAAGAAAAAACGTAAGTACTCACCAATTATTTTTAAATATTTTACCCACTTCAAATAGATAAACGAAATGCAATATACATATTATATTTATCTAAAATACTATACCTACTTATTGATAAATAACAATTTACAAACGTGGAGCTATAGTTAGCTAATCATGGTGATTGTTGTTTCAGATAAACCTTCTGTGATGGGTAAAAGAAAACAAAATAAAACGCGGTTATTCTTGAGCGCTAAAAGAAAAAAACATCATTTACGTGTAAAGAGGAAGGTTCATTTTGCACCGCGCACGGTATTATCCAAGTAAGTAAAAAAATTGGGTTGGAATCGACCTTGAATAGTATAGCCGGATTCCACCCACTCCAGATGGTCATTAGATAAATGGTAACAATGTGAGAGTGGCTAGAACAATAGTTACCTAGGTGTCTTTGTTCCGCACGTGTTTTACAACCTTGTTTTTGATCTATCATTGACGAGCGAAAGTTTTCTCTTACGGTACATTTTATATCATAGGTAGATAATTTAGAATCTGTAACAGTTTAAAAATTAGGTAAATTGTAAAAATTGCTCAAATTGTCTACATTTTCTCCTCGCTGCAAACAGATATTATTATTAAGATTTTGTAGGCTATTATAGCGTAGGTATTTTCGCTTTTGTATTGGAGTGATATATCTCTTACCTAGTAACTATTTTGTAATCTGTGACTGTAACTAAACTGAACTAAAAATCAATGCATTTTCTTTATTGACAGTGATGAAGACAAAGAGAATTCTGCTACATCATTGAATGAAACTTCCAAAGAGACTCGAGATACGTTTGAAGAAAATGTAAGCTCCTCATCGTCGACCACGACACTTGATGACTTGGATATAGTTTTTGATAACGATAATGGTGACAATAATGAAGAAGTTCAAAACGATAAATTAACAGGACGCAGAATCGTGGACATAAAGTATTTGTTTTCTGCAATTTCAAACATTAAGCATGAACATACAGACTGCACATTTTCCGACCTAATTTTTTTAAAAGAGCAACGAAAAGGTTTTATGAGCAAATATGTATTTGAATGTAAAATGTGTAAAAAAATTGAAACTGTGTACAGTGAAGACCCCAATTTAAAAATAAATGCAAATGATGCAGCTGTAGAAGGAATACTCTGTTCAGGAAATGGATATGCACAGTTGAACGAAATATGCAGTGTGCTAAATATGCCAAATATGAATAAATCAACATATACAAACATTGAACAAGTTGTGACACCACTAATTGAAGAATGTGCCATAGAGGAGATGATCGCAGCAGGTCAAGAAGAAAAAAGGCTTGCCATTTTAAATGGCGAAGTTGACAAAGATGGCTATCCTTTAGTAACAGTAGTGGCAGATTGTTCTTGGGCTAAACGGTCACACAAAAGTGGTTTTAGCTCAGCGTCTGGTGCTGGATGTATTATTGGACTGCGGACTAAAAAGGTACTGTTTCTTGGCGTTCGAAACTCATACTGTTGTGTATGTGCAAGAAGTCAAAAGCTGATTAAAGATATTACTGAACACAAATGTTACAAAAACTGGCGTGACAGCGCTAATGCTATGGAAGCCGACATAATCGCAGAAGGTTTTGCAAAAAGTGTGGAAATGCACGGAATAAAACACAACAAGCTCGTTGGAGATGGTGATTCCAGCGTAACGAAAACGTTGTTACTGAAAAAGCCTTATGGTTCTGATTTTATTATAACAAAAATCGAATGTAAGAATCATTTATTGCGAAATTTCTGCAACAAATTGAAAGCATTAGGAAAAAAAACGAATAACCACAAAGGCTTTGTACCAGTGCAGCTTCGAAAAAAGGTAGAAGAAAATGTTTTGCGTTTGAGAAAAGCGGTAGTTGGAGCAGTAAATCACAGAAAGTTAGAAAATACAAATCACAACGAAAATATAAAAAATCTAAAAAAAGATATAAAAAATGCACCAAACCATGTATTTGGAAACCACAGTAATTGCAGCGCTTACTTTTGTGACCCAGAAAAATACAAAAATGACACAAATTTTGTTGCTGATCTTCAAAACAGCGGATTGTGGACAGATATTCAGTTTTACACGATGAGTTTAGTGTCAAATGCAGAAAGTCTGATACTAGATGTAACAAATAACACAGTTGAACAATTTAACAATGTGATTGCAAAATTTATTGGCGGTAAACGAGTTAATTTCACGGCCAGAGGATCCTACCAAACACGATGTTTTAGTGCGGCGATATCGTGGAACAGTGACATGGCAATACATTCACGCCTGTCAAAAAAAAATTCAAGGCTGCAGCCCTGGCACATACACAAAGAAATTCATTGAAAGAAAAAGACGATCAAGGCAACACAATGAAAAATGCCGTAAGAGAAAGCTTTCGTTCGTCGACGATAGATCAAGTAAAAGGCGAAAAGTTACTGGACCTAACGAAGATTACGGTCAACTAGAATTGGAGCCCGATATGCCATCAGAAATATTTGAAGAAAAGAAAAATAAATTTGTTTCCGAGTTAGAACTATCAAAGACGAAAGCTGAAGAACTCGAACGTAGCACGATTGGCCAAAGTGAAAATGAATTGTGGTCAATAGAGAGGCGCAAGCGTATCACGGCATCAAATTTTGGCAAAGTTTGCAAGCTGCGAAAAAAAACATCAGTTGCCGGTTTATTGAAATCGTTACTGTATTCGCAGTTCAAAGGTACTCCTGCGACAAATTATGGAAAAGAGAAAGAAGATGAAGCAGTAAAAGAATTTTCAAACGAAACTGGACTGTGTGTAGTTAAATGCGGGTTATTTGTTGACAAAAATAAAAGCTTTTTGGCTGCAAGTCCTGATGGACTTATAAATGAAGATTCTATAATAGAAGTAAAATGCCCCTATAAAATTGCTGAAATAACGCCAACAGAAGGAATAGAGATGAAAAAAACTCCACAACAACAAGTTAAAATTAAAAAGAAACCACGATTACTACTACCAAGTCCAGGGCCAATTGCAAATAACACGCCGTAAATATTGCTATTTCGTTGTGTGGAGCCCTAAAGGTTTAATATATGAAAAAATCGAAAAAGAGGATGAATTTTGGCAAAATATGGAACCAAAATTAGAAAAAATTTTCCACGAATGTCTTCTTCCTGAAATAATTGACGGTCGCAAGAGAAATGGCGGAAATTACAACAGAATAAATACACATATTCAAATAATCATTGATTTATATTGTTTTGTTTTATTTTAAATTAGCTGCCCGTCGCGACTTCGTTCGCGTGATTCCCTACCCCTGCTCGATCCCTACCCTTACCCTACCACTACCCTACAACTACCCTACCCCTAACCTACCCCTACCCTATATTTTAAAACTATATTATCTGTGACAGTATGAATGAACTGTCAATGTCAAATTGTTTCATTCATTTGAATTTAAGTGACAGCTGACAGCTTGCAGTCAATAACCTTTTTTCATTACACCTAAAAAAAAATAGTGTATATTTGGCGTATACGTCTTTATAGAATGAGACGATTTTCTTTTTTTTTTCCTTTATTTTAGCGAAATTTAAAAAATATTCCCCGTAATGTGCGATATGGGACAACTGCAGCTTAGACCGATTTTCACTACAAAATCTTGACGAGATCGATGCTTTGTATTCCCCTGTTTTCTCCGCCAAACCTGCGCCGATTCAATTATATTTGGTGTGTCAAAATTTAGAGAAAGAGTAGATCTATTATTTTATTTTATCGTAAAAACTTTTCATATTTGTATGGTAGTCGTCCGAATATGGCAGTAAAAATGGGGCATTTTCTAGGTTTTCGAAAAATCGTATCTTTTTTGGTAATTATTTTTTGGGAAAAAGTAAATAACAGGGACATACATACAGTAGACCTAGATTTAAAAAAAAAGGACTCCTCTAGAGAAATAAACCAGGAAGGAAATAGGGGAATACGTTTGTATGGAAAAATGCTGCTAGGATACCCTCTTAAACCTCACTAAATACATGGCAAGCGCTATCACACTGAGGGTAGACAATGTATTGTATGAATAAGATAATGTGTATATTTATTTCCACACTGGAATACTATGGACTTAGCGCTATCACTAAGCGGATAGACATGTCTATATCTTGTTAAATTTTTCAGAAGAGAATCTGCCTGCTAAATACTAATTTCCAAACTGGAATTCTATGGACTTAGCGCTATCACTAAGCGGATAGACATGTCTATATCTTGTTAAATTTTTCAGAAGAGAATCTGCCTGCTAAATATTAATTTCCACACTGGAATACTATAGACTTAGCGCTATCACTAAGCGGATAGACATGTCTATATCTTGTTAAATTTTTCAGAAGAGAATCTGCCTGCTAAATATTAATTTCCACACTGGAATACTATGGACTTAGCGCTATCACTAAGCAGATAGACATGTCTATATCTTGTTAAATTTTTCAGAAAAGAATCTGCCTGCTAAATATTAATTTCCACACTGGAATACTATGGACTTAGCGCTATCACTAAGCGGATAGACATGTCTATATCTTGTTAAATTTTTCAGAAGATAATCTGCCTGAAGAATTCTTACAAGCCCTGGGAACTGAAGGTGAAGAAAATACTGAAGTTAGAGAAGCTATTAGACAAGAACTAGTACTCCGTTGGACAAAGATCATACAAACAGGACTCTGCAAAGAATCTCGAGAGGCCATTATTAAAAAATACCCAACGCCTATCAATTTCCCAAGGGCAGTGAGTGGCTCCTCTAATGAATGCGGAGATATCAGCTTCACTTTCTGACTCAACCATTAAAAGGAATAAAAAGGATCAGCTATAGACAAAACATAATTGGAAAACTCATGACTTGTCTTGGAAAACCTTTGAGCAAGGTACTGACAGGTAACATAAGCAGTAAAGTCCGTGTTGAAGAAATAAGTGATGCAGCAAAGTTATCTGCGGAAATTTTTCATCAGGATTTCTCTTCAAGAAGATTTTTCGCTTTGGCTGGTGTCAACAAGGTAGTACCTACAAGATGCTGTACACACAGCAACACAGGATGACACTTTATTTGGGACAGACTGTGCTGAAAAAATAAGGGCTGCACAAGCCATCCAAAAGCAGGCTCCATGATTAAAACAACCGAAAAGAAAACATTCAAACCAGGGGCGCAGAAGAAACAGTTAAACTGCAGAGGCCCGCTGCAGTAACAACAACAACAACAATGAGGTTGCGGCGGGCATCAACCTCAACAACATCAGCATCAGAGACAACCTCGGCTAGATCAAATACGCTGGAAGACTCAGAAGCCAGCTCTGTCCAGTTCCAAGTTCCAGATTCGGCAGATAGATCCTCCGGTATATGCAGGTAGAGCATTTCAGAAAAAACTGGTGTGAAATTACTAGTGACCCAGTAATTCTAAAATGGATTGAAGATTATGAGATTCCATTCAGGGAAACTCTACCAAACCGTGTTACAACAGTGGTCACAGAAAGAAAAAGGATTAATTAAATTAGAAATTGAAAGTACTTTAGGCAGTCTCAGAAAATCAATTCACATATCCAATTTTTTTTTAGTTCCTAAACCAAATGGGTTTGAACTAAAAAAGATTTGAATTTGAAAAAACTCAATAGTTTTATAGACACAGAATATTTGAATTGGAAGAGATCAGAACAGCTTGCAAGCTTATTTCCAAAAAATGTTTGGAAATAAGCACCAGCATTGTTTCACCTATAGACTTAAAAGAAGTCTATTTTTTTCAGTGCCCATAGCGGATTATTATAAAAAAAATTTAAGGTTTACTTTTAATAGCCACTTATTTGAATTCAATGCTCTACCTTATGGTCTGTGTACAGACACCATTTGTCTTTACTAAACACCTTTGAAACAATAACATCATCATGACATGTTACTTATATGACAGTCTGTATGTTCATAAATCAAACAAAAAATGTGAGGAATTAGGAATTAATTAGGGTTCGTCATTAATGTCGAAAAAAGTCACCTTAAACACCAAACTGGTTGGTTGGTTTTTTTTTTTAACTGGTGTTATTTTTGAAGACTATGGGTATACATACCTCCATGTTTTTAATATTTTAAGGGTCTTATTGATGTTGTTTTTTTTTTAATGATTGTTTAATGAATTGAATAATATTTTATGATTTTTAATTAAGTAATTGAGTGATATATTGATATGACTTGTAATGAATTTAATGAAATTTTTATGATTTGTAATGAATTTAATGATATTTTTATGATTTTATGATTTTTATGATTTTTGATTTCTTTGCTACTATTATTTTATCGGGTTCAATTGTATTTGTGGTCTACTTATGGGTATTCTTGCCTGCAATAAAACACTATTTATTTTTTATTTAATTTTTTTTTATTTTTTATTTCGGAATCAAAAACAAATCAAATCAAACAAATCTTGCTTAAATGATTCCCCAACAAAAACTTAATCGCAAAAGTAGAAAAAATCAAAACGTATCTACTAAAATCGCAATGTCAAATTAGAGAATTTTCTCAATTGTTAGGAACATTAAGTTCAACTGGTCCTGCCATTCAATATGACTGGGTATATACAAAAATTTAAGAAAGAGAAATATTTAGGTCTCAGTCTAAAGATGATTATGATGCAATAATGCCTCTCAAAAGTATAGTGCATCCAGAATTACATTGGTGGAGTAAAAATGTACACAAATCTAATCCTAGGTATAAAACAACACAACTTTAAAACAGAAATACTAACAGATGCCTCAACTACTGGTTGGGGAGCTGTGTTGGAATCAAATAAAACTTCAGGTTCCTGGTCAGACTTAGAAAATAATTATCATATAACTATTAAGAATTAAAAGCTGCCTTCTTAGGGCTCCAATATTTTGCAAAAGATTAGCATGACTGGAGGTATTATTATGAGTGGATAATACTACTGCAGTTGCTTATATTAACAAAATGGGGGGAGTTCAGTTTCCACATTTAAATATGTAGTATCACTAGAGATAATAATATATGGCAATGGTGTGAAGAAAGGACTATTTGGATTTATACCTCTTATATTAATACCAAAGACAACTATGAAGCTGACAGAGAATCTAGAAAAATCAATATTCAATGAGAGCTCTCTCAAAGGTGAAATAGTAAATCGGTTTGGGGTACCCAATATAGATTTGTTTTGCTTCTAGATTAAACAGTAAATGTGAAAAGTTTGTATCCTGTAAATGTGATCCTGAAGCCTTCCAAGTTGATGCATTCACCCTTAATTGGTCAATTTTTTTATGCATTTCCTCCATTTTCACTGATTTTAAAAATGCCTTCATAAAATCAAGATAAATAAGGCAACAGAGGAAGTCACCCCCTTTACCAACAACTTACCCTGGCTGCAGGGCTGCTCTCATCCAGGCATACATAACAAGAGGCACACCAAATTCGGCTCTCCAGATAATGTTAAATTCACTGTCCAATAGTTCCATGAAACAACATGATTCACCCTTGAAAATCTTGGTGGCTCTTTTGTAAAAAATGTAACAGACACATATATGAAGCATCCATTCCCTGTAAATATTAAAATTTTTAAGTGAATCCTGGGAATCTGGGGCATCATATGGTACCATAAATACTACCAGATCAGCCCTTTCATTGTTAAATAGTTCAAAAATTGGATCTGATGAAAGGATTAAACGTTTCATGCAAGGAGTATACCGTACAAAACCACCTGCCCCAAAGTATAATCTTACTTGGGACCCCGGGGTAGTATAACATATTTAACCACTATTACACCTTAAAACTTTTAAAAGTAGAATTGAGATTTGTCCAGTACTTACTGTAAAATGTTACATTAATAGAACCCAACTACTGAGAAACAATACTGATAACCTAATTCTTACTTTTAAAAAACCACACCACAAGGCTTCAACTCAAACTATAAGACGATGGATAAAAACCACTTTACATGAATCTGGAATTGATGTGAATACCTTTATAGCACACAGCACCAGACATGCTTCTACGTCAGCTGCTAAAAGATCTGGTATCAGTAGAGATCAAATACAAAGAACAGCTGGGTGGTCTGAGAACTCAGCCACCTTTGCTAGGCATTATAATAGGCTAGTTATCCAAGATCCTACTGTGTTTCAGTGATGTGTTATGTAACACGGTTAATAATGAAACTTGATTTTGTTGATCTCAAAAATTGTTTTTCTCCTTTATTTTTTGTAACCTTTGTTATTGATTAGATACAGGGTTACAGAGATTCTGTGATTTTATAAATCATCATCATCATCATCATTTCAGCCGAAAGACGTCCACTGCTGGACATAGGCCTCCCCCAAGTGTCGCCACATTGACCGGTCCCTTGCGACTCGCATCCACCGGACTCCCGCAACCTTCACCAGGTCATCGGTCCACCTAGTGGGAGGTCTTCCAACGCATCGTCTTCCGGTTCGCGGTCGCCACTCCAGAACTTTCCGGCCCCAGCGGCCATCCGTTCTGCGAGCAATGTGCCCTGCCCACTGCCACTTAAGTTTAGCAATTCTTCGGGCTATGTCGGTGACCTTGGTTCTCTTGCGGATGTCTTCATTTCTGATTCGATCACGCAAAGAAACTCCGAGCATAGCCCTCTCCAATGCCCTTTGGGTGACTTTAAGCCTTTTGATAAGGCCCATTGTGAGCGACCACGTTAGATTAGTGGTAAGATTTTATAAATGCCTCACTAATTTTACTGCTAAGCATTTATTAACTCATAAACAACCCTGATTGACTTCAAACATCTACATGTTAATCTGTCTCGGAGAAGGAGAAAGTATAATTATGTGATTAAACGAACTTACCTAGTTCCTTCTCCGAGACAGAGTCTCCCAACCCGTCCCTATTTCAGTTTTTCCCTAAATAGGGTTGTTTAAGATTGCTAGCTTTAAACGAAATGACATATTCACACAGTGTTGCCCGACGAGAGAACAGTCCTCATTTCATCTTTTTTTTTTAGCTTTGAAATACTTGTGAAGGCGCTGGTACGATACCCGCGTACTACATGTTAATCTGTCTCGGAGAAGGAGCTTCGTATAATTATGATAGAACTTCACTTAAGGTAAGTTCGTTTAATCACATAATTGTTCCTCTAAACTAAAAGGCTATGCGCGGCGGTGGTACGATCAACTAATCGACGTCAATTTAAATTGGTTAGATTGGAAAAAACGTCTTATGGCAGCTTTTCCGTCAAACCGAAGTAAATTAACTATGATGCGTGATCTTGTAAACGAAATACGTCCTGAACGAGATTACATTCAATTTTATTATGACAAATTGGTGCTGGGTAACGCTTGTGGAATACCAGACTTCCTTATCACTGAGGCCATCATAGGTACGATCGGGAATGAGTTAGTAGAAGTAGGGGCTATTTCCGCGGGATGTCGTGATCCAATTAGCTTATTAAATTACTTGTCATCGTTTTTTAGGCGCCCGGCAAGCGTAAATGTTAATCGCACTAAAAAGTACAATAGTCATTATGATGACAAATTAAAGTTTAACATTTGTAAACGGCGCGGCCATACTGCTAATAAGTGTAATAATAAATCTCGGAAGCAAGATAGAACTACCTTGGTGTGTGAATTCTGTAACAAGCGCGGTCATGACGAAACTAATTGTTACATTAAAAATAAAAAATGTAGTTACTGTGGAAAAACAGGACACATTAAGGCGCTACCCCAGGCAAAATTAGCAACTCTATTTGTGGTGATTCAAACTTCGTTTGAAATACTATTAGAATAAAGTTCTAATCAGCTTGCACTACAAAGTGGTTTTTACGTCAGTCACTGCGGGTCGAATAGTGCGAAATTAGTGATTTTTATTCTTTATAAAATCAAATTTCCGTCTTTTGAAAAAAAAAAAACTAGCATTATGTTCATTATTAAATTGTCTATCCATTAGCATAAGAAGCAAATCAAAATAATGTTAACTTTACGAGAAGAAGCATGTTATAAATATTTTTTTCTCATTTTTGTGGTTTCATTGTGAGGGGATTTATTACACATTATGAGACTTAAAATAAAAAATAAAACTACCACTTTGCAGTCTAAGAATATGTAGAAATTTAATGTATTTTTATTACTTGGTATTTCTTTTGGATAAAGAGGAGTTGGCTCCAAAAAACTGCACAAAAAACGGCTTTTGCTTGGGGTAGCGCCTTAAAGAAGAATGTCATAAACTTAAAAATCGTCGTACAATTTCTAACAAAGAAAATGACAAACAATGACATACTGTGCGCGTTATCACTGATGCGTCGGGTAGTTCGAAATATTACATGGCCGTAAAAATTAATGATCTCTCTGTGTATGGTTTTATTGATTTTGGAAGCTCTTGTGTCACAATAACAGAATCAGTAGCAAATCGATTAAAATTAGAAGCGAGTCCTTGCGATAATATTGTTTTGTCCGGTTTTGGTGGCTCAAAAACCAAACCGATCGATGTGGTAGTTGTTAAGATTCAAGTTGACGAGGCTACTTGTGATTGTAAGGCTTTCATAGTACCTGAATCTGCTCAAGATGTTGGTACTATGTATAGTAGGCCAGCCTTTGACAGAGCATTCTACCGTATATGTGATTAAAACACCGACATCTTTAAAGATATTGAATTCAGATCAATTTCTTGAACTACCTGGTGCATGGTAGTGACGTTGAGCGCGTCAAGTTGGTCTCGGATGACGAAGTAATTTTAAAACCCGGTGTTAATAAAATACTATTATCTTGTTTTGATTTTGTCTCTGGTTCGATTACACTGCGTGCTACTGAATATAATACGTCGAGGGCGGAGTGTATTGTTCCCGAGTGCGACACCGAGGTTATTGATGGCAAAGTTGTCTTAAACGTTATTAATATTAGTAATGAGGTAACTACCGCGCAACCGATGCGTGGCGCGAGCGACGATTACAGACGGTAATTATAAATACATAATACCTGGAACCAAATGTCGGTGACTGACCTTGAATCTTTACTGCACGACTATTCCGATTGTTTTTCGGGTATTGAAAATAAAATTGGAAAATGTTCAGTCCAAATGCACATTGAATTAACTGATACGAAGCCTATTTATTACCGTCCGTATAGAATGTCTTTAGGAGATCGGGAGAAAGTCCGTGATATTGTGTCAGACTTGTGGAGGAATCAAATTCCCCATATGCCAGTCCCGTCATATTGGTCCCCAAAAAGTCAGGTGAAGTACGCATGTGCGTGGATTACCGTGCATTAAATAAAATTACTAAAAAAGAACGGTATCCTTTACCTGTAATACAAGATCAGTTACACCGGTTATCCAAGCAACGCGTTTCACCTGTCTTGATATTATGTCAGCCTATCATTGCATTCAGATTGCTGATGATAGTAAACAGTATACAGCGTTCATAACACCGGATGGGCACTACCAGTATTCACGTATGAGCTTTGGATTGGTGAATGCACCGTCAGTGTTTCAGCGCGCAATGGACAATATTCTCGGTTCTTTACGTTTCCAATGTGCGACAGCATATTTAGATGATATTCTCGTTTACGCTGAAAATCATGATGATGCCTTGCACCATCTCAAAGCCGTATTGGAGAAAATACGGGATGCTAATGTAACGCTCAGGTTAGACAAGTGTTCTTTCTTAGTTTCAAGTATAGAGTACTTAGGGCATGAGGTGTGCGATGGCGAAGTCAGGCCATCCAAGTATAAGCTCACTGCAGTACATGATTTTGCTGTGCCAGGAAATGTACATCAGGTACGTCAGTTTATGGGTCTGGCAAATTATTTTAGGAAGTATGTGTCTAATTTTGCTAGCCTCGCTCGTCCTGTCACTGTCCTCACCAAAAAGGACCAACCATGGGTATGGGGTGAAGAACAGCCTCTTGCATTCCACCGCATTAAGTCAATAGTCAAAGGTGGCCGTACCTTTTCACACTGTTCATGTAGACCATCTTGGCCCGTTCTGTAAAAGCCCATCAGGCAAAATGCACATTCTAGCAATCATAGATGCTTTCACGAGGTTTATATGGATCGAAGCTGTTCGAGATGTCAGTTGTAAATACGTATTGCAGACGTTTGACCAATTAATTAAAACTTTTGGTGTTCCAACTCGTATAATAAGTGACCGTGGCAAAGCTTTTAGTTGCAAAGATTTCAAAGAGTATTGCACTCAAAGGCAAATAAAGCATGTCATGACGGCGGTCGCTAGCCCAAGGGCGAATGGGCAGGTAGAACGTTTTAATAGAACTATACTTGACGCCCTTGTAGCATACGTTGGTATGACCAAAATGACTGGGAGAAATACTTGCCTAAAGTACAGTTACGATTAAACTGTAACGTAAATAATAGTACGGGTAAGACTCCATTGGAACTTCTTTATGGGTTTCGACCTAGACTCATAGGCGATATTGTTGTGCCTGAAAGGTGACCTAATGTAGACGAGTTGAGGGAAGCCGCTGTCACGAGATCAGCTAAATTGTCTCAACAGGCAAAGGACAAATATGATCAAAAACGGCGTTATGAAGCACCATTTAAGATAGGTGATCTAGTTCTTGCCGAAAGAAAAATCATTCGTAAGGGTTTACGCAGCGGTAAACTTATGCCTCGTTTTGACGGGCCACATGAAATTGTAAAGGTCCTCTCAAAAAATACATTTGGGAACATAGATATTCTGTAATCCAATCGAAATAAATACACACTACCTTAAGAATATGTTTGATTTTCATATTATTTTGGTATTACGTTTGTATGAAAAACGCATGCTCCGCCGACCCCTTAATTGTAACATAACCTTATAAAAAAAAATAGTACATTTAGCCTTGAGAGGGTGTACTCGTATTATTGATAATTGGTCGTGAGTAGTTCCTTAGGAGGAAGACAATGCCTTAGGAGGCTATTGTGACACCACATTTATGATGTAGACCCTGAAGGGCAAGCCATCATTATGACCACAAACGGTTTTTAGTTTATTAGATTGGGATAAGTAAACATTAAGAAGTAATTCATACTGACATTAAGAAGTCGGTTGAAGTTGGCATTCAGAAGCCAATTGCACTGACATTTAGTCAGTTCAGTTAACAATTGACGTCAATTACACTGATATTTAGACATCAGTTCAAGTTGACATTAAGACGTCAACCACACTGACATTCAGACGTCAGTTCAAGTTGACATTAAGACGTCAACCACACTGACATTCAGATGTCAGTTCTTTTGTTGCGTCTATTTCCTAAGAAATTAGACCAAGAACAGGGTGGCAACCACGTGAAGGTAAACACACCAGACTTGTCTTGAGTATTTACACGACTGTGGCGCTCCCCCTCAAGACCCCGCCACCCTACTGCCTCTGAGGGAAGCAGTAAGGTAGGCCGGCATCTATACTACCAAGCAAAGCGCAAGCAAAGCATGTCACCCTCCTGAAGGGATGAAGGCGTGTGAACAGAATAATGACACGTTCCTTGTAGTAATGGCACTGAGTCTCTAAAGCCCCTATCCAAAATAAAAACATCATCAGCCTGAAAGTATTGTCTCATGGGACTACTTTCCTGACCAAATTCATCTAACATTATTTGTGCATCTGACGTAGTAGCTGGATAGGGGCCCAACACATCTACAATGTAACCATCACAACAGACAATTAAAAAAGGCGAATACAACAATATTGTTGCAATTGTATATCTGGTCGGAGGACAGTAGGGTGTTGTGCCCACGTCATGACAATTGTGTGGTTCTTGGGCTGGGCAAGGTTTCAATCAAATATAAATCCCCCAGCCCAATTTTTGGGTGTTTCCGTTTTCATCCCAAGTTTTCATCCCACGAATATTTTATTCCGTTTTCTACCCAAATCTTAGTCCGTGTTCTACCCACAATCATAATAATAGTTGTTTTTTCCGTATTCTACCTAAAATATATTCCGGTTTCTACCCACTGCAGTTTATAATTGTTTTTTTGTACAGACAGAAAAATAATCTTAAACTATTTAAACTTTGTATACTTATAATTTGATGAATAGGTACTTATTTACGACGTCCCACCCCCGTCACTTCCTTGGCACAGACGCGCATACACACACACACAGGCACAGACACTATGTCTATTTCATTCAGCCGGAGAGGGAGTGAAAGAGAAAGCAATATTTCTAAAGAATATTGCTAATCTGTTATACCCTTTGTTTCTCTTATCTGTTAGTTAGTCGTAAGTGATCGACAGGAGCATAGTTGTTGTGAAAGTGATATTAAAGCAGTTAAAATGCAAAATCCAGGTCCAAGTACCAGTAAAAACATTGATTCCGAAGTTTATTTTACCCTGTCAAAAAGAAACAAGCCAGTGTTAGTGTGTGGTGGTAGAGAATTCCATAAAAAAAGAGTGAATAAGGACAATTCCATAATATGGCGATGTGCGAAAGCGCCTTCTTGCTTTGGCATTATAAAAACAATGGACAGTGAAATTATTAATAGAAGTGGACACAATAGTAATTGCCATGCTAATTATAACAAACTTTTAATTAAAAACTCTATGAAGAAAATAAAAGAACAAGTCAAATCTGCCGATGGTCGCCCTATTCAACAGATCTACGAAGATGAAGTTTTATTAATAAAAGATCAAGGGTTAGATTTAGTAGAAGAAATCCCCAAGTTCTCAAGTGTGAAAACAGCATTTTTCGATGCCCGAAACAGAAGTCAAAATGTTTCTAAATTAGTATTTAAGAACAAAAGTGAAGTAGAAATACCGAACACCTTCAAAGATTTTTTACTGTTTGATTACGAAGATAGCAATAATAGAATAATTGCGTTCGCTACACATGAAGCTAGAGATCGAATGAGTAAACTTGCAATGTTTTTTGGAGACGGAACATTTAAATGTTGCATACGACCATTTATGCAGCTATATGTCATTCATGGTGACATGGGCAGCACAGACACTACAACAGGTATCACACCACTTGTTTACTGTCTTCTTTTAAACAAAAAGAAATCAACATATGTAACACTCTTCCAACTTATCAAATCGCAAATACCAACCTGGAAACCTTTAGAGTTTCTGACAGATTTTGAGCCGGCAGCCATAAACGCTTTAAAAATTGTTTCGCCAGAAACGAAGACAAGAGCTTGTTATTTTCACTTTTGTCAATCAATACACAAAAAAGCCAAAAAGCTTGATCTAACAAAAAAAAACTATTTGAAAAAACATGTGGGTTTAATACTTACGTTACCTTTAATACCTCAGGAAATGATTGATGATGCCTTCCTATATATTATGGAAGACTGTCCCACCTTAAACAATATTGTTAAATTTAATGACTATGTTGTCCAAACATATATGAATGGTGGTAAATATCCCCCAACATTGTGGTCCGCAAATAATAGAAGACACCGAACTACAAATGCACTAGAAAGCTGGCATGCAACCCTAAACCGCTATGTGGCAAAAAAGAAGACTCTCAATATGCTCCAATTCCTCACAATTATAAATAAAGATGCCAAGTTACAAAACACGCGTTTTACTGGACAAGTTTCATCATCAAGGCCACGTAACAATGATGTTTTGGAGAGAGAGAAAATAATTAATTCAGCATTAAGTGATCTTTCTTGTGGTAAAATTAGCATCGGACACTGTCTGGAGAAATTAGTACCATTTACTTTTTAATTTATTGTAAATTATTTGATAATTTTCATATGTAAATCATAAAGCTATAATTTAAATCTGTGATTTTATATGTATAATTTGTAATAGTTACGGTCTGTGATTTTTAAATACATAAGTAATTGGTAATAGTTACGATCAGTGATTTTTAGATGTATATGTAATTGGTAATAGTTACAATCTGTTATTTTTTTAGAAGTAGAATTTATTGATAATAGTTTGTGATTTTTTAGATGTAGGATGAATAATACTTACAATCTGTGATTTTTTTAGACGTAGAATTGATAATAATTACCATTTGTGATTTTTTAGATGTAGGATGAATAATACTTACAATCTGTGATTTTTTTAGACGTAGAATTGATAATAATTACCATTTGTGATTTTTTAGATGTAGGATGGATGAATAATACTTACAATCTGTGATTTTTTTAGACGTAGAATTGATAATAATTACCATTTGTGATTTTTTAGATGTAGGATGAATAATACTTACAATCTGTGATTTTTTTAGACGTAGAATTGATAATAATTACCATTTGTGATTTTTTAGATGTAGGATGAATAATACTTACAATCTGTGATTTTTTTAGACGTAGAATTGATAATAATTACCATTTGTGATTTTTTAGATGTAGGATGAATAATACTTACAATCTGTGATTTTTTTAAAATGTAGAATTGATAATAGTACGAATCTGTGATTTTCTAGATATCAATATTCTAAAGACTTAGTTGTGTTAATTATGAATAAAGATTTTTCTAACAAAGTTTGTTTGTCTGCTAACGTTACTTACATAAGTTACTAAACAGTTATGTACTATGCCGTGGGTTGAAAACGGAGTCCATTTTTGTTGCGGGTTGAAAGCGGAATAATTATTATTATTTTTAACTCCTGGGATGAAAACTTGGGATGAAAACGGAAACACCCCAATTTTTAGTTGATGTGCTTGTTATTTATTTAAATGAGAACGAATAAAAAAATCAGAAAACTACATGTATGTTTTTTTTAACCTTGAATTCTTATTTATGACTTTTAAAGGTCCAACAGAGTTCTATGTACAAAATAGTGTTTGTTTGTTCATCTGTGATGTCAACCCTAATATCTATAGTTGGTTTCATTCATGGGCATCACTTGGCCAAAACCTCTTCATCAAATGGGCATTTCCCTTTAAGAACATAAGAATTAAGATATATCTTGACCTCTGGGAGGTCCTCAAATCTCCGGAGGTTATTTGGAATTTTGGAAGACCAGTAGCGGGGATCACCAGTCATTGTAGGCTGACTGGCGAGGGAAGTGCTGGTCAATCTGCCACTGATTGCATCGGCGGCGCGGTCCGGGTTGCTAGCCCGTTGCCTGAGCGTAGCACTCAGTCAGGCCAGCGGTTTTTTTAAACTAGAACGCAAGGGACGCAGCGAGGTCGGTGCATCTTTTCTGTTATATTAATATAAACAGTGGTAAGTTATGGAATCAGGCGTTACTTTGCGGAAATCCATGGCATTAAATGCTATGAAAAATATTTAGTTTTAATACCGCTAGACAAAAATATCCAGGTCTGAAAGCAGGACACAAATCCCACCGTCATGCATATGCACATGCACATATGGGCCCACCCTCCCGCCCTCATGCATATGCACACATACAAAACAAGTGAGAAATAATTAGCATGCCATGCAACCAAACCTTTACTGGACACGTGTTTCGCCCCTCCACGGGGCATCCTCAGGAGTTGTTGACTCGTCGAGCGTTCCAACTCGAATGTGCTAGTCGCACCGCTGTCGGCCCTTTATATACCGTTTCGATGACGCTTTTATAACGGTCGATACAACGTCACAAAGACATCTGTGTCGAACTACCTGCAATCATACTTAGAAGCGGTGATGGAATTAAATTTGTTTGTAACAGTGGTGTTATTCTGTAGGGACTTGTGAAACCTACACGCTTCCTACAACTTTAACGCTTTAATTAGGGAATCCACCCCCACACACCATAGAACCCATTTTGTTTTAAGCGACCCCTGTCGCTGAGTTAGTTTTATTTATTTGCTTAGTTTTCTTTTTAATGTAGTTATTCTTGTATGTGTACCTTTGTGCTTTTTTCTTTTATTACACAAATCCGGGAAATAATTGTTTTTATTTGTTTTCTTTGCCACGTGGCAAAGGCCATCATTTAGAGAGGTCTACGTGACAAATGGCTTGTATTTATGCTTTTGCGGTTGCACAATGACATGCTTTGCTTGCGCTTTACTTGGTAGTATAGATGCAGGCCTACCTTACTGCTTCCCTCAGAGGCAGTAGGGTGGCGGGGTCTTGAGGGGGAGCGCCACAGTCGTGTAAATCCTCAAGACAAGTCTGGTGTGTTCACCTTCACGTGGTTGCCGCCCTGTTCTTGGTCTAATTCCTTAGGAAATAGACGCAACGAAAACCACCAGGGGTAGTGGGCTCGACCGCCACTAAACCCAGCCAGGGGTGGGAGGTCCACGGAGGTCGTCCTCGGATGGCCGAAGCGGTGGGTGAAGGTGTAAGTGAAGGTTTGATTCGTCGTCAACCTGATCAAGCGCCCGATGTCGCACTGTAAGCCAGCCCCACGCCCCTATATCTCGAAGGTAGTCCTAACGGTTGAGCTAGTTTGTAGCGAGACGTTCCCAGGTGCGGGCTCCAAGGGAAGCCGGAGAGATGAATCAGTATACACATAATTATGGATATCCAAAGACAAAACGACACCACGCACACACACACACACACCTCACACACACACAACAACCACACAAACTCACACACCCGATACACACTCACTCACACATACTGCACACAAGTATACTGGTGAGGAGGCGAAAGCCAGTTTTCCTCCCAAGAAGGGTGCTTGCAGCACCTCCCAAGTACCCGGATGCTCTGCTGCTAACGCGGCGGGCTCCAGTACGGGTATTGGTCCGGCAGTGGCGAGAACCGCTGCAAGGAATAAAACTAAGTCCCATAATAAGAATAGGAGGAGTACGGCGCTGCTAGGGACCAGTACCGCTCCCCCTTCATTCTCAGGTGCGGATCCCGCCATGCAGGGTAATCCCTCGGGCCGGGCTCCCCTGCTACATCCTCCCCCGCCTACTGCTCCCCCCCCCGGTGGTCGTCACTGGTCAACCGGTGGAGACTCGCCTGGCGTCTTGGCCAGAATGATCAGGCCGCGGCCAAGGAGGGCTCTCAACGAGACCTCAACACTTCAAGGGGAGCGCAAACGGCCGCGGCTTGACCAATCCAGACAGGACGCTACGGGAAGCTACGCCCAGGCTGCAAGCTCTGACCTGGATGTCGCAGTTACCTGCGAACGTTCGGGGCACATCAGCAGCGAGGTGTCGGAGCAGATTCTCGCGGCTATCCAGCGAAAGATAGTCGCTGAGGCCTGGTCCCTAAACCTGGACTCCCCACCGACCTTCAGAGCGAGGCCGGTGTTCAGTAACGGAGCCCTGAAACTGTGGTGTGGGAACACCTACACAGTAGAGTGGCTGAAGAAGACGATCTCCGAGCTGCCTCCGACCACTAGCACCACGCTAGTAGTCAGGAGGCAGGCGGACATCAAGCGCCGGGTGAGATGCGGAATCTCCATCCCTGACGGGCAGGGGATATTCACGGAGCCGTCCAATATTGGGCGGACTCTGTTCTACCAGAACCCCTGGATCCCCGTTAGGGAATGGGAGATGTTGGGCGCATACAAACAGGCCGACGCATGGTTTGTGGTGGTCGGGATCCCTGAAGACCAAATTGCGACCCTGATAGAAGCCGGACACCGCCTCTCATTTGGATTATCTCTCTCCAAATGAGAGATACGTTTAGGGTATCTATGGATACGTCCTCAAAAATGATATTGAGGTTTCTAATATCATTTTGAAGTTTACATTTATTACCATATAAACTTCCACCGAAAATTGGTTTGAACGAGATAAGTTAGTAGTAGTTACTTGCTGCTACGGAACCCTTCATCCAGTCTGACTCGCAACTGGCCGCTTTTTGATCCGTAATTTCATGAACTCGCGTGCAGAAGTATACAGGGTGTAAAACACTTCATCACAAAGCCGTTAACCAAGCATTCTTTCCATCAAACTTAGTAACTTTACGCAATTTTTTTTGCTGGGAAACAACTTTTTTTTTTGAGGTTATAAATCATGTTTTGTGGTAGAACTCAATGTAACGCACTTAAAACATTGTGCTTGTAGCTTCATTTCTATTTTAATTAATTCAAGCAGACAGTACAAGTATGTTGAGTCTTTCAATAATTTAATTCGTTGCAATAATTCATTCATTGCGACATTACATTTTAAAGAAGAACTTGTCTCGACAGAGCACCATTAAATCATAAAGCTGACAACTACAACGTAAATATTATTTAGATCTACATCGACCACATGGAACATTCGACTTGGAATCGAATTCCTGAAGTAAATAATTGTTAGAGTTTAAATACAACGCATCGACCTTATTTGCATATGAGTGTGAGCCACCCAATTAACTTTATTCGCTAAATAAAGCGCAACGAGGGACCAAATTTACGCTAATATGAGCGCAACGAGGGATCAAATTGTCGCTAATATGAGCGCAACGTGGGATAATGTTTCGCTATGTTAATAAGCGACACCGTGGGACTCATTTATTTGACCTAGGAATTATACGAACTCACAACTCGTATAATTCCTCACCTAACCTTGTACTCACGAGCCTTTACATTCATTAGAAATATAATTTATGGACGACGTTTTAACACAAAACTTAACCAATCGTTTGAAGTAAAATTTTAGGAATAGTTGCGTTGTTTGTTTTAAAAACTAACTTTTATGTCTGTTTAGAATAGGGGCGACTCTAGGATTGTAAGGTCGACTTGTGGGAGCGTTGCTGCTTTCATTAACTGTGCCATGCGGTGGGGGAGAGTGGCGTGTACATGACCCGGGGTTTAACACCTTTGTGCGAACCACGTCCAACCATTTCTCCTTGGAGAATGGTCTGCCTACGTAGCAGCTTTTGAAGGCGAAAAGTGATTGCTCACTGCAGGACGGGCTCACTATTCTAAAGAACGCCACGAAGGCTGAAACCCTATAACTTCCGGTAAAATTTTCTAGTATAAATTGTAACTTGTTTAAAACATATATTAACCCTTTCCTATCCCGAACATCAAAATCTGCAGATTCGTTTGAGGTGATTGCGAGAAGGATGACGAAAGATGACGAGTATGAACTCAACCGGGCGTAGTTTAGTATAGGTCGGGAAATTTTGGTCGCAGGAGAAAGGGTTAGCGGGCTGGATTCTGACTCCGGACTTTCTTAAACTGCTAACTTCTTTCAGGATGGGTTAAAGGCGTGTAGGGAGACCCATACCTCTCTCGCTAGGGTTAGAACTCAAGACCTAAAGGTCTTATTTCAAAGGTCATTTGGGTCGGGACTTTTAGTTGCAGCATAGCAGAAGGATAAACGAGCGAATTTCTTCAAGAGTGAGTAATTTAACCTAAAATATTGTTGGGAAGCTTTAATTTTTATTACACCTACGTAAATATTGATATATGTGTATTCATATACGTTATTATACTAAACATAGAAATTAACCAAATCGGGCCCGTAATTGTCAAAGTGTAGTAAAGTGTTTGTGAAGACAGAAGAAAGTTATGTGAGCGGGGCAGAGGTGAGTATTGCATGTATTTTTATTCTCACTTTTCTTTAAACCAAATGTTATATGCTGTGTGTCTGATGATAAACTCATCTATAAATGTATAATTGTTGAATTTATAATCACTTTGTTTCATCCTGTGCCTTCTTTTACAGCTTAGGAATTTAAAATTATGCTTTTGTAGGCAATAACTCGAACGTTCCGATTTATTTTCAGCGGATTTCTATTCTAATAACTCCCATTTTAAACGATCCGTTACCTTCTTATTTTCCTCTAGAGCTTGAAAAATTTAGTCAGACTTTCTTCTGGCTCATGTGTACGATTAATTATAAGTTATGCATAACTAAACAACTTTCGCATTAAACTGAATCACACAACGATAAGGGGTCCAAATATTACCACTGACGATCACAGCTAAATTATACTTCGGCCAAACATGCGTTAACTTATAAATAAACAGATTCTAAGTTTAGGTTATCTAAAAGTTTTTTAGGCTGCCAGATTTAGGTCATAAGACTAGGTAGGATGAAGAGCCTCTGCAATACTATAGAAATATAACCTATAGTTGGTACAGAAGGTTTTTACATGCTGATGGATGGATTGAATAATACGGGGGTCGTGGAGGTGTTAAAAGTCAAAATCTTACAAAAAAAACTTGTATTTAAAAAAATACTTGTCAAAAAGTTGTCACTTTGGCCCCCATATCTCGGTAACTAGAAGGTTCCCAGGTATGGTGTAGAACAAAAAAATGATCGCAGTGATGGGGAGAACAAGTGCCTTTCGGCTTCGTGAAGAGGTGTTTTAGGCTTCCTGTCCACTGAAGCGGAGCTAGGCTGCGGAGCGGTGAATCGGGGAAATATTAACCGATAGGATTGCATACTGGTGTGAAGCTGGTATTTTATGCAATTTTATTGGTTAATATTTATCCTTTTCTCCGCTCCGCAGCCTAGCTCCGCTTCAGTGGACAGGCAGCCTTACACCCTTTATATGTCACCGTAAATTTGTCAAACACGTTATATTACAATATAACGTGTTTCTCTCTAGCGATATTGTAAACTCTCGAAATATTGTCAACTGAACATACGGAAGTATCTCTGCCCCCATAATCGGGACTTAGGGCACCCCCCGTTAGGTTAGTTAGGTTCCTTTAAACTCTGCACTCGGAAATAGGGGCCCCGCCGAAGCGGGGCTCCGTCGACTACGCTTTTTAGGGGAATATAAAGTGTTTTAAGGTTAGGTTATTTTAATCGGTATTTCTCAGGAATGGTACATTATCTATTCATGAGAGTGGTACCACTGGGCAAGGGGGACCCCTCCTTCCCTCCTCTTTCGGCTTACGTAAAATTCCAGGGTCGGAACGGCAAATTTGTCGACGTCCCTCAGGGATTTCCGGCTGCTGATGCCAGCGCCAGGTCACAGGTGGAGGAAGCAGCCCCGCCTACAACAAACACCGTGGGGTCACCCGCGCCAGCCGCCCCTACCGCCGCCAACGTGGACGCCGTCCTCTCGGGTGAGGAGCTCGAGGACATTGTCCTGTCTTCGGCCTCTGAACTGGAGGGGGACGACTTCGACGCGGGCGACCTGTTCGCCGGGCTGCGGCTGGCAGGAGACGAAGAAGGAACGACCAGTGATGGGACTTCGTTAACCTGTATAGTCCTGCAGGCCAACCTCCACCACAGCCAGACCGCGACGGCTCAGCTGCGGAAGTGGCTGGAGGTTCAACACACGGACATTGTCCTGATCCAGGAGCCGTGGGTCAGAGCGGGCCAGATACAAGGACTCTCCAACCTTGGTGGTAAGCTTCTAGTTAGCACAGATCACGATAAGCCCAGGGCGTGCATCTATACAACACGTAATATAATAAAAACACAGCCACTAACAGACTTCTGTTGCAGGGACGTCTCTGCAGCTAGGATGCTGATACAGCGAGAAGGCACAGCAACAGCTATTGTCTTCGCTTCCGCGTACATGCCTGAGGCAGAGGAGCCGCCCCCGCACGACCTTGCCCGCCTCGTGGCTTACTGCGAGAGCACTGGGCTGGAAGTCGTCATAGGCGCCGACGCAAACGCGCATCATCCTCTGTGGGGCATGGACACACCAAATGCAAGGGGTAAGGTGCTAGTGGAATACTTGTTCGCAACTAACCTAACCCTGCTTAATACAGGCTCCGAACCAACCTTTGTAAACAGACGCAGCCAAGCAATCATAGAACTCACCCTGTATGCTTAGTGCGAGTTTCATACTAAAATTCGAGTAACGTCGTGTATCGCGTAGATCGAGTTGACGTCGTCGATAGTGACAATCCAGTGCCTCTAAGAAAGTAAGGACCGTTTCGAGCACATTGCTAACATTTTCATGTATAACGCGAGTGCAAGTTACAATTTCGACAGTTTTGACAGCTTGAATACGAAACACAGTCACTTGCGAGCGCGAAAGTTGTCACTTAAGATTTTGTGGTGAGAGCATCGTGAGAGTGGTCATAATAACAAAGTAATTAAATTTAATTTCATATTGTGAATAAAACTTATAGTGGAATCTCGTATTATTTCGTTTGGAGAATGTTTGAGACCGCAAAAGCACAAGATAAGCGTAATATAACGCCACTAAACAAAACACGTAAACACGTTCACGTAAACACGGTCACGTAAACAATGATAGAGTGCTTCACTACAAGCCACTCAGGCATTATTAGATCATTTGCTTAGATCTCCGTGCCTTAAAAGTAAAAAACTTAGTTTTACAAACTTCACAGATGGATCAAGGTCACTCACTACACACCAAAAGACATAAATTACACTAACTGCTCCGTTTATGTTACCAACATTTCAAATTGGGACGGGCTAGTCTTTATTTTTAACAATAATATTCAAAACTGTATGCAAATCACAACACAAACTTTCGTAAACACAAACAAAACTAATGACAATTGACCACAGATAAATAATATCGTCTAACTTCATTGTATAACCACAACTAGTTGAATAGGCAGTCGCTTCTGTTATGAACACAAAATACGACTGTCAATTTATTTTGGCCGGTTACTAATGTACGCGCCGCTTCTCGCAGTGAATTAACAAGAAACGAACGAACGTATTCTAGACACTCACACTCGCAAGTTAACAACTGTCGAGGCGTTTAGAATTAGCACTTACAATATGTAGTTCTCCCGTATTACGCTAGATGGCGCTTATTCAGCGCCATACAAATTTGCGTGAACGCTGACACGGTCGATACGTACAAAAAACTCGCACTAAGCATACTGGCATCGGAGGGTGCTGCGGCCATCACCACCGCCTTTCAGGTCTCAAAGGAGGCCTCCTGCTCGGACCATAGGTGGATCCGGTTCGATATACAGGTCTGTGTGACACCAACACTGCCACGGCGAAACCCACGGAATACTGACCGTGCTGCCTACACACGCACCCTCAAAACCAAACTTGCGTCAAAAAACTACGAGATGGCCTACGAGGACACGGCGCAGATCGACGAGCGTGTAAGTCATCTCACGAAATCTATGGTAGACGCCACTCAACCTGCCCGGAGACCACTCCGCCCGCAACACCAGGGAAGCAACCATGGTGGGGAGCGGAGTTGGAACGTAAGCGTGGGAAGGTAAGGTCTGCCCTACACAGAGCCATGAACACCACGGGTGCTGATAGGGACTGGGACGCGTACTACGCGGCTAAAAAATGCTATAAAAATGCATCAGATACAGGAGCTCAATTGGATGGCGTAAACACTGCAGCAGCATTGAATCCTTGCCAACAGGCAAACAGGGTAAGGAAGATTTTAGCACGGCAGAACCCGACAGGGCCTGCTGTTCTCCGCAAACCCGACGACACACTTACCACCTCAACAGGAAAAAAAGCGCAAAGCAAAGCGCGTCCTCACTGAAACTCACTTCCCAGGTTGCGCTTTCACAGAGGCTATCGACTGGACAGAGGTAACACAAACACCGTCAGAAAATGACTGGCGCTGTGCACAAAAAGTCGTAACGCTGGAGAAAATCCAGTGGGCGATCCAAGGCTTCCATCCTTTCAAAGCGGCTGGTCCGGACGGGATCTTTCCTGCCCTACTCCAGTGGGGTGGGATAGCAGTCGCCCGCAGAATGGTCCCGATACTGAGAGCGTGTCTGGCCTTCAGATACGTTCCAAAGAGATGGAGAGAAGTGAAGGTCAAATTCATTCCAAAGCCAAAAGAGTGACTATACTGACGCCAAATTCCACCGAGTTATCAGCCTAACCTCTTTCCTACTTAAAACCATGGAGAAAATGTGCGAGAGAGAGCTGAGGGACGGCGCTTTGAAAGCTATCCCACTCCATACCTCCAACCGAATGTCAGATTATTATTAACATTGTTATTGGTTCAATATTTATTTTCCCATCGTTTGGGAAAAATCCGTGAAAGTGAAAATAAAAGTTTTACTTTAATGGAACATTCAAATGATGAATCAAAACACTGCTGCATCGAAGCCATAGCCCCGAAAGATGATTGGCTGGTCAGAATAGGCCACAGATATACCTCAACTATCTCAAAAGTGAAGAAGGAAGAATCTTGGACCAGGACCATGTTTATTATGGATCACTCATATGTCCGGCCCCTCAAGCCTCGGAGAGGTCCTTATAAGACACCATAGAAGAAGATCCTATAAGAAGCTACGATTACATAGAAAAGGAATCAATCGAATCTCTGGTCCTGTTTCCAGGGATGGCTCTTTACTTATCAGCAAAAGCAATCGAAAAACTCTGCGACAAAATTTTTACAAGAAATTTTTTCCCTTCCTTTTTTAAACAGACATGGGACTCGGAATCAATGGAAAAAGCTATAAGAGCTGTAAGAAACGAAAAAATGGGCTACCTCAAGGCTAGCAACGATTTTATTATATGTATTAAAAAAAATTCAACGTACAGTTTTGACTTTCCTACGATTTTATTATTTGTATATAGATTCAAGTTTTTGAATCATCAATAGATGGATAAAGTCAAGTACAATTTAAAATATTTTGCGAAAGCGGCATCTAAGTATAAAAAAAATAACTCAGAAATGCACAGGCAAAATGCTGCTAATTATCAGCAGGCACATCCTGAAGTGCACAGGCGAGCTGCTGCTAATTATCAGCAGGCACATCCTGAAGTGCACAGGCAAGCTGCTGCTAATTACCAGCAGGCACATCCTGAAGTACATAGAGCGGCTCAGTCACAATACAACACGCAGACAACTGCAAGGCCATGGATTACAAAGTACCTTTCAGGTATGTCTTACAATCCAGGAATGGCTTACGACAACGATGATATTGTGTGTATAGGCAATATGAATAATAAGTGTCAGTGGTGTAATGCACTCAAATGGAAGGACGAGACTCTTGGCATGTGTTGTGGTAGTGTAAAAGTGCAACTCGAAGCATTACATAGTCTTCCTGATCCTCTATACAGTTTGGTAATGGATCTACCATTACCAAACTGTATAGACCTGACCATAAGCATTTTATGAGTAATATTCGTAAATACAACAACTGTTTTCAAATGACATCTTTTGGCGCAAAACAGGTGGTAGAGTATGGTTTTATGCCAACATTTAAAGTATAGGGTCAGTAAGGTCTATCATTTGGTTGGAAGCATTTTACCGGAACCAGGAGAGAAAGCTAAATTCCTGCAGATTTATTTCGTTGGAGAAGACGATAGAGAAGTAAATCTAAGGTGCTCAAATTATCAAGGATTGAAACCAAGTTTGGTTAAACAGTTACAAAAAATGCTTCATGGTGTTAACCCTTATATTAAAGAACTCAAAAGTACCATTGATAAAAGTCCCACCACCTGTGAAACGTTTAAAGTAGTCATTCATGCCGAAAAGAAACCACTAGAAGATCATAGATGACGTTTTAACGCCCCAACGACCAACGAGGTTGCTTTGGTTGATGGTTGATCAGCAATATGAGAAACGGGACATTATATTGGAAAGCCGTAGTACTTCATTACGTCGAATAAGTGAACTGCATCGGTCATACGATGCCTTGCAATATCCTATAATATTTTGTTACGGCGTCGATGGTTATTCTGTCAACTTGCCTCAATACGATCCCATAACAAAATTACCTTTAAAAAATGGTTTGGGCAGCCAGTTTCTATTCCTTCCTATAAGAGACGATGAAAATAATAGCCTCCCACGTTTTATCGCACTTTTTAGCCAGTATTTAGTAGATCAATACGCTAAAATAGAAACCGAGAGACTCAATTATATACGACATAATCAGGCAAAGTTACGTGCAGATAATTACATACATCTTAAGGATGCAGTTAGACGACAAGATGTTGAAGCCAATCAATTGGGGCAAATGGTAGTACTACCATCCTCTTTCACTGGTGGTCCAAGGTACATGCACGAGCGTACCCAGGATGCTATGACATATGTACGCAACTATGGTCGCCCTGATCTCTTTGTGACGTTTACATGCAACCCTCGCTGGGAGGATATCACCAAAGTTTTATTTCCTGGACAAAAGTCTTGTGATCGTCACGATATAATTGCTCGAGTGTTTCATATAAAAGTAAGAAAACTAATTAATATATTGATTAAAGGACAAATATTTGGAGAAATTCGTTGCTATATGTATTCGGTTGAGTGGCAAAAACGTGATCTTCCACATTCTTTTATAGGTGAAAAGTAGCATAACGCCAGACTCTATCGACAAAGTAATCTGCGCTGAAATACCCGACCCTGCACTTGACCCAAAACTTCACGAAATAGTAAAGTCAAACATGATTCATGGCCCTTGTGGAAGCTTTAATCATATATCACCTTGCATGAAAGACAACAGCTGCACTAAAAGATATCCTCGACCTCTATTGAGGGAAACACAACTAGGTGATGGTACATTGCGTCTAGTAAGAACAGTGCAGATGCATTGTCACGCCTCCCATATAGGGATTATAACCCTGGTAGACTAAAACAGAAAATACGTATGTTAACACGTTCGTTGCATTACGAGATCTATCAGATCTCTTGCAGGACTTTTGTATTGTGCGTTGAACATAATCGTGTTGTTTCACTCCTTGCGGGAGGATCTAACGTGTAAAGTTCTTTAGGTATGAGTAGGACAAATATACATATTTGCTTCCTACTTAAAGATGAATTCAAGGACATTAAAAAAGAAATTAGAGATGGATTAGGTCCCTAACGCACAGTACTGTAATTATTTTCATTCCTTGCGTTAGGAGATATGTCGGTACTCGTGGAATCGTACGCCTCGTAGACGCAAGAGAGGGAAGGTGGGCGGCGCGGGCGTTGCGTGACTCGTTTTAGTGTTGTCCTAGCATCGACGTGGGAGGTCGCGCGCACGTTTGCGAAATAACACTCGCGTATATACCTCGTGTTGATTATCATTTTTGTTATACAATGAGTGCTTTTAAAAGAAAAAAGTGTAAAAAATCTATTTATTTTGGTGAGATTTCCAACAAAAAATCAACGCCGGATTATACTGCTGCATCGTCCAGTAAAATAAAAATTTTGGAAAATGTTCAAATTTGCCCTCCATTGGCTAATAATGACAGTGATTCTGATTATGAAATATTTGACGCACCTAAAAAGAAAATGATGAACCTTTCTACGTTGGAGCACACGCAGATAAGTAATGAAAATAATATATATATCAGCCCATGTACTGGAAAACGATTTAGTGTGCTTCAGAATACGATATCCAGTCCAAAAAGTAGTAACAATAATACCACATTATTGATGACGAATACTACACCGACTATACCTACTCGTACTGATCCTATGACACCTACTCGTAGATTTTGTGGTACTGTTTCTCGTAACCATAGTGGTTTATCTACTCCTAACTCGTGCACTCAAATGCTAACAGAAACATCCAACACAAATGCTAAAGCTTCTCCTGCCTCATTGAATGCTTTATGTACATCAAGTAGTTGCTCGTCTTTGAATAATATTTCATGTTCGAACTTATTACCTTTAGAATTTAATGAAAGCAGTATGCAAAAATTGATTAAAACAACTATAAAGGAAAGAAGAACCACAGGTAATACAAACAATAGTCCATTTTCTTTTGAGTATACTTTTGAGGATGATGCGCTCACTTATGACGAAAAAGCAGAAAGAAAAACGTCTAAATGCAACTTGAACAATAATTCACAAAAACATTTAGAAGAGAGAAACACTGAAAAGCAACAAGAAAATAATATAATAGGACAAGAAAAAGACCAGAATAAGCAAAATAGAAGTCTAGAAATACAGAATGAAAAATCTAGTTCTTCCCCAGAACTAGATCAGGACGTAGAAAACGAAAAAATACAAGAATACGCTCCGGAGACGCAGACTGATGAAGCAACCAATACTGAAATAGAAGAAATCGTTTCAAATGGAAGTGATGATGACACAGGTGAAAATCTCTCATCCGATATAATAAGTGAAGATGAAGATAATATGTCTGAAAATATATCAGAAAGTGAGGGTGGAGAGCTTGAGGGTGATAAAGATTGGATTGACATTCCCGACAATGACGTATTGAGCTTCGATGAGAGCATACTTGATAGCGTGACAAATGTACCTATTCGTAATAAATTGCCCGTCGATATTTATACTTTGTTTCTAACTGACAATACAAGGTGTCGCTTTGCATTCTGCTCAAATTCAAAGGTGTGCTACAGATCATCAAACTGAACAACTTTCTCCTTGGGACCACCATCGTAACCGCAAAAAAATAATCAACGGCCCCATACAAAATATCAATACCTACTCGACCAAATGTATGAGACAGCTGATTATTTTTTTACGATTACGATGGTGGTCCCATAGAGAAAGTAGTTCAGTTTGATGGTCTGTAGCACACCCTTGAATTTGCCCAGTATGCAAAGCGACACCTTGTATTATTGATAAAATAGTAGAAGAAACTAAAAAATACGCAGATAAATATTTATTAGAAAAAGAAATTACAGCAAAATCACGCTCTAAATCTTGGAAACCTACAGATGCAAATGAAATGCGTCAGTTTTTCAGTGTCATACTTACGATGGGCTTAAATAAGGTTCCATATTTTCACGATTATTGGTCAAAGAAATCCATTTACAGAAATGAATATATATGCTCTCTCATGGGAAGAGATAGATTTATCTTGCTTCTAAAGTTTTGGCATTTCAGCGATGAAAGAAATGATACTGAAGATAGACTCTACAAAATTCGACAAATACTTAATATGTTAAATAATCGTTTTAGAGATATTTTAACTCCAGGAAAATTTATCGTGATAGACGAATCAATGATTCCCTGGCGCGGGAGACTTATTTTTCGCCAATATATAAAAAATAAAGCGCATAAATATGGAGTTAAATTATATAAACTATGTACTCCTGAGGGATACACTTTTAAAACCATAGTATATACAGGTAAAGAAGGAAATAGCAGAGAAGTGAACCATGGAAAAAATGTAGTTATGAAGCTCATAGAGGGTCTAGAAAATGAAGGACGAGTTTTAGTAGCCGATAACTTTTATTCTTCTCTTGATTTAGTAGAGGAACTCTTAGAAAAGAAAACATTTTACTGTGGCACGCTAAGATCAAACCGAAGAGGACTTCCCAAGCAATTTATGTCTAAAAAATTGAAAAAAGGCGAAGTTGAAGGGATAATGCTGCCTAGTGGTGTGAAAGTTATTAAATGGCACGATAAGCGCCAAGTTTCAATGATAACTTCCTGTAAAGCACATAAAGCGTCTCTAGTAGATACAGGTAAGATACATAAGAGAACTAATGAAATGATCAGAAAGCCACTGTGCATTTTAACTTATAATGATAATAAAAAAGGGATAGACTACTCAGATCAAATGTCGGCATACTATACTACTTTACGACGAGGTCTAAAGTGGTATCGGAAAGTGATGATGGAATTTTTATTTGGTACTGCACTCACAAACGCATGGATAATATACAATGCAAATACAGACCAGAAAATGTCAAAAAAAGAATTCACAGAATCAATAATCGAAACATTCGGAGGCCGAAAAATTTCTGGAACAGGTATGATTAACTTATTATTCCACAAATTACTATTTTTTAATAGTGTGACAACAAGCGTGTACATAAAACCTGCAGGTTTCTTGTGACATGATATCTAATGTAAAGCAGATACACTAGGCCATCCCTCTTGCCTAAGAGCGCTCAAAATACTAAACACATACTTGTTTACTTACCTACTGCGTTTTTCTCACCATTTTTGCAGAGCAGGTATCATGTCGTAGTCCATTTTTTTGAGGAAACACATCTTAATTTGTTCTAAACATAACCGTTTAGGTTCAAGGGTATGCGGATAAATCCGATGGCGAGCGTGGTGGTGCCAGAAGATTGCCGTGGTCAACATACCTAACAGTTCTTCGAAAACAAACTGTTCTTACTCATAAAGGTAGCTAAAATCTCTCCAGAAACTTAGGTAATGGTTCCAGACAACGCGTAAGCCTAGCATCGTCAACTAACTGCAGCACGCTTTGCATGAAACTGAGCATATTATGCACTTTAATCATCCGAGTTTACTGAACAAAAATCTTCTTGGATACAATTCAAATAACATAAATTAAAGAGGGGAGACTTTATTTCCAACTAACATCTGCCTGCCTTTTTTTTCGATATTACGTGGTTTTTATTTGTTTGTGTTTGAAACGCGTTATGTTCTTCTGTTGATTGCCTGAAAATTTTTGGTTGTTTTTGAGATTGTCTTAGCTTAGTAGCATTTCTGGTGGGCTTTGCTACTTATCTCTAATGCTAGCGTGTTTTAATTATGTAAGCATTATACTACACAGGCGGGAGGGGGGGGGGGGGGGGGTTCAAAAACGTTGTTATAGTAAACTTACAAGAGACCTGTGACATCCAGCTTTTATTTAATACCTCCGTATATTTTTTTAAAGCAACAACAGCCTAAGAACGAAAATATACATAAGACACTCGAATAACGAAACTAATAAAATTTGATTCCATCGCATTTACTTCACTGACATAGTTGCATGCTGTTTATTTATACAATGCACTTTATTACAGAATTACCCGAAGGAAGATGTACTGATCATGTTTTCCAACGTGGCGACAAAAAAAGACGTTGTGTGGGTTGTTACGAAAAATTACGACGCACATTAAACAGTACTGACGCTTCTAAAAAAACTAAACGAATTGTTACCATTTGCGCGCAATGCAAGCAATCAATGTGCTTACCATGTTTTAATGAAAAACACTTTGCATAATTAATAAAACTTTTTTAATCGACAACTGAGATATTATTTTATTCCCATCACTACTTACTACACATATTGAACTATCTTCCGTTGCGGTACGAGATACAATCGATATCATTTTTTTTTTGGTATTTGTAGTTTATTCAAATGTCATAACTGCGTGCGAACCTACCAAAATATAAAGCAATAGGCTATCTTTCACCAACAAAAACTTCAAAATATATTTGATTGTTTTTTTGGAAGATATAAACTATTTTGAAAACCGTATCTTTAGGAGACCGATTAGGTCTCAAACGCACCAAATGGTAGGTTAGTTCGGAGATCTTTTAGATCTCCAAAGCACCAGCTGAAAGTTTTTTGAAAGTGATGACGCAGGGAACGTGTTAACTTTGTAGATTTTTTTTTACCCATTACTAGCAGTGACATCAAAAGAATTTTACCCAAGGATACGGTACTTAGTAGGGTGATGTTATACATACAATCAGGTTGGCCATCAGGTTGTCCAAATAATGATGAAATTAAGCCATTTTTTGCGAGGCGTAATGAATTATATGTTGAATGTGGGTGTATAATGTGGGGCTATCGTATGGTGATTCCTCATTTATTACGAGATCAAATAATAAGTCAACTGCATAGCAGCCACATGGGCATAGTAAAGATGAAAAGTTTGGCTAGGAGTTATATGTGGTGGCCCAACATCGAATAAAGATAATGAGGAATTATGTAAACGCTGCTGCGAGACTTGTGCCATGGAAGCAAGCGCGCCGCCGCGGGCTATTATTCAACCGTGGCCGTACCATACCCAACCGTGGACTAGGCTTCACATTGATTTCTTGGGCCCGTATCGAGGCATGACATTCTTAATATTAATTGATTCATCCTCAAAATGGTTGGAAATATTCGAAATGCCACGTACCAACGCGTTTAATGTTATTAAAGTTTTACGTTCGACTTTTGCTAGGTTCGGATTAGTTAGTATCCGATCAAGGTCCACCTTTTACTAGCATTGAATTCAAAAAATTCCTCGCTAATAATGGCATTCGACAGAATTTTTCACCCGCTTATCATCCGTCTTCAAACGGAGCCGCAGAAAATGCAGTTAACATTTGTAAACGCGCTATTAAAAAGGCTATTCGGGATGGCCAGGACGTGGACGCAGCGTTACAAACATTTCTTCTAGCATACAGAAATTCAGTGCACAGCACTACTGGTGAGACACCTGCTATGTTGTTGCAGAAACGAACACTACGTTCCAGATTGGACCTGTTACGGACAGAACGATCAGTAGGTTCTCGAGTGCAGGATGCGCAGCAAAGACAAATCGATTTTTCTGGTGGGGTCTCGCGTACCTTCGACGAAGGTGATCCTGTTTGGATGAGGGAATACGGTTCCTCAGATAACCCATGTAAAAGGTACGATCTTGGACGTAGACAGTACTCGTAGGTATCTGATAGCAGGGGATAACGGTCAATTTATTAGAAGACACGTAGACCAGATACGGCGCAGATCCCGTGCGGTGGGCCAAACACAGAAGAAGAGGAAACGATAGAAGATGGGAACTCAGTGGCGCACGCTGGGGACAATTTATTAAAGTCAGGGAAGAATGAGGTGGACTGTAGCGATAGGGTGCTTGATAGTGAGAGTGTGTCTGAAAGAAGTCAATTAGAGCAAACCATAAACAGTGAAGTTGGTGGTGTTGAGCCAGATCATGTGGTTCGGCAGCTGAGCAGCAAGAAAGGTACCCAAAGCGAACCCGAAAACCGGTTATCTGTTTTCGGTGTACTTAAAAATGTATTATTAGACGAAGATGCTAAAAGTATGTATTATCATGTAAAATTATTAACCCTTCATGAACCTAGTATGATTTAAGAAGGGAGGTGTGATGTATGTGTTGTTAATCAATTTAAATACATAATCGGTCTTCGTCGTTTGGTTCTGGTGGTACTTTTTCAGTGCTTCTAGCTTTGTACAGGGTTTCGTAAAAAAAACTCGTACTCATTACCATAATAGAATGCTCTACCTTGTGGTTTATGATTACTCTTTTCTAAAAAAAATGCATTTTATTTCAGTTGAGAGCCATCGGGTTGAGGACGCTTCACTAGCAATTACGGTTGCCGTTGAAGGAGCTACACCATGGAATGAAATTGCTAAGCTTTGGGCGATAACGGCAAAGGCGCGTCTTCAAAAACTGTATAACGAAAAGGGCACTCTCCAAGATTATTTGGATGAGTATCAGATACTCAAAGAGCCCAACGGTTACAAACTTCTTCTAGAAGACTTTGATAGACTTTATCCATCATTAGTGATGTTTTGAATTGAATATTACGTAATTCAATTCAAAACATCTGAGGTAATATTATTGATAAAGGAAAGACATTGCTGGCCTCAACCAAAAACCAATTTCTAAAACTGGCGCTCACCGAGCTACTCACCGCCTCCATTGATGGTTAGTTTTATACCTCACATTATACATACCCTTAAGGTGGATGCTTCAGGGTAGCCCGCGAAATTCAAATTTTCTCACGTTTTTTGAAATTTGCAGGCCAGTGCCAGGTTGTATGTTAATGAAATTTTAATTACGACTATAAGACGTAAGTAGCTACAGAATTATAATCATCAAAATCATCAATACAACCCTCCAAGTTCTTATAGGTGTCAAGACAAAAAAAAATAAAGTATAGTCATCATCATCATCGGCCTATTAATGTTCCCATGTTGCTGGGACAGGCCTCCTCTCTATGTGAGGGAAAGTATAGTTAATAATAATTAATTTTTATTTAAAGTTAAATTTTATGTAATTAAATTTTTCTTACCAATTACTACTTGTTGATTTAAAAGTCTGATTACTCGTAAGTTTACTCTAAGTTAGACCTCTGTTTTAGTTTTAGATTGATATAAGTTCTTTTACCTATAGATACAGTAAACGGAATGAAAAGGTTCGTCAACTTTCTTTTTTTTTTTTTTCGGATTTTCTCAGTGTGTGCGCCATACGCTTATCGCAGAACATGTGTGCGGGTCAATGACCTTTCTGGGTATAATCCATTTTCCCTTCACACTTTAAATCTGGCTTTAGACAGGCAAATATCTAGGTAACTAGGTACTGACCGAATGTTCGCAGTCGTTGATTGACACCTTGCATAATAATTATTGGTTCTTCGCTATCGCACTCTTAATATCGCGAAGTAAGCGGGGTTGTTTGTTAAATGCGATACGCGGAAACGCAATATTAGACATGAGGAAGTAACGGCGCACGCGCATACACTGAGGTCAGCGCGGGGTGGCGCGGGGGTGTGCCCTGTCGGTGCATCGGCGACAATACAAAGGAATAGGGCGGAGTTTGCGCACGGAGCTCAGGACCGGCACGTGTTTTGCCGCGTGACACCTACTTGCGCGCTCAGTGTCCATGAGTAATGTATTTAATTAGACAATTATGTCAAAAATTAAGGTTATAGGTTTTTTACATATTTGGATTGAGAATCGAATACTGAATACCTTCCCTCAATATGTGCCTCGTTGAACCTAACACGCTGTATATAGATGACTAAAATTGCACCCTGTAGAATCAAAGGCAGCTAAGCGACAAACTTTCAAAAAGTAACTAAGTATGGAGCCATCTAGTGAATTTTTGGTTATAACTCTTTATTTTATTATTGTAAGAAACAAATGCAGCTAATGCCCTTTAAATTTCGTTCAAAAATTGGTTTTGGGATCAAATACAGCTAAGACAACTTTTTTTTTTTTTTTTAGTATTGGAAATCATCAAATGACTTCTCCCACTCTGGGCGGAGCGGGAGGGAGTGTCACACTTTAACTGACTAAAACCCATCCATTTTCCTTCCTTGCCCTTTATATTCCGGGGCCGCGGTATCTCTTTCGAACAGGCCCGCAACCCCGGCAGGCTTCGGCCCTTGCGGGCCCCTCCCCTTATGCTGACATCTCTTTGAGGCGCGCGTGGATCACGAACGCGCCGTCGACACGGCCTGTCGTCACTAGACGGACGGACGGCTAGCTAGCCCATAGCTAACCGTCCACAGGCCCGCATCGACGGTGGTTGACTAGCTCCATTTTTTTTTTTTTTTTTAGCATGGGAAATCATCAAATGACTTCTCCCACTCTGGGCGGAGCGGGAGGGAGTGTCAGACTCTTACTGACTAAAACCCATCCATGTTCCTTCCTCGCCCTTTATGTTCCGGGGCCGCGGTATCTCTTTCGAACAGGCCCGCAACCCCGGCAGGCTTCGGCCCTTGCGGCCCCCTCTCTTTATGCTGACATCTCTTTGGGGCGCGCGTGGAACACGAACGGCCTGTCGTCGTTAGACGGACGGACGGCTAGCTAGCCCATAGCTAACCGTCCACAGGCCCGCATCTACGGTGGCCGGTAGCCACCACGTGGCCCCCGACGCCCGGTGTGTCTCCCGCGGCGGCCGGGAAGAGAGGCTCTCTCCCTCTCTCGTTCCGCCACCTCCTTCGCTAGCATGACTGCTCCGCAGAAGGAGGTGACGGCTTCCCATTCCGTCTCGCTCCGGACCATGGATTGAACCAGGGCCGGACGCGAGAGGTCGCCGCCGCCGATCGCCGCTACGAGGACACGGCGGTGCTCCGCCCACGCAGGGCAGACCTCCACCGTGTGCTCCACCGTGTCCTCCGGTCGATCCTCGCAGTGGAGACACCCGGGCGTTTCCTCCCGCTCGATTCGGTGCAGGTACCTTCCGAAACATCCGTGTCCGGTGAGGACCTACGTCAGGCGGAAGGTTAGGACGCTGTGTGTGGCGCCTCTCCAGCCACTCCTCAAAGAGGGGACTTACCGCCACTGTCGTGGCGTGCCCTGCACGGGGTTGCGACAGTCGCTCTCTCCATGTCGCGTGCGCGAGGACTATCGCCTCCAGATCCCATGGCCCCGCAAGGTTGGGCAGGAGCCGCCTGAAGGCAGCCGCGGTCCGTTCGAGCCTGGAGGCCAAACGTCGGAAGTGCTCCACGAAGTTCCACCGGCTGTCGAGGACGAGTCCTAGGTACTTCAACGTCGACTCGACGCCGATGATTCGAGATAACGCGTTGGTCGAGCAATAGCAAAACTGTATTACAAAGCATCGCACCCGACGCGCTCGCACCTACCGCGTTGGAATTCAAACTCGGAGCTACGAACACAACTGAGCGCACACTCGGGTTGATGTGGCATCCTAACAGTTCCGGCCAGTACTCGACGACTGGCTCGGGAGGAAGCACGGCTCACTGACTTTCCGGGCGACACAGGTACTCTCGGGGCACGGCTGCTTCGGGAAGTACCTGTGTCGCTTAAGCAGGGAGCCGGACGCCCGGTGCCATCACTGCGTCCATTGTTCGGAGGATACGGCGCGGCATACGCTGGCCGAGTGTGCCGCTTTCGATGAGCCGCGCCGTGCCCTCGTTGCAGAGGTAGGAGGAGACCTGTCGCTGCCGGCCGTCGTTCGCTCGATGGTCGGCAGCGCAGAGTCCTGGGACGCGGTGATGTCCTTCTGCGAGACCGTCATGTCGCAGAAGGAAGCTGCGGAAAGGGAGAGGGAGATGACCAGCTCCCGCCCATCCCGCAGCAGACGCACCGGGCGTCGGCAGAGGGCTGACAACGCCCTCTTCCGGCCCCCCTAAATTGGTCCAGGGGCGGCGGATTCGGGGACATCCGTCGCCCCCCATCACACTGGACCCGAGACGGCGGCGCGTTGTGTTCCACGCGCGCCTCTCATAGACGTAGCGGGGGGAGTTTTACACCTCACTCCCCCCGGGACGAGGCCCGTAGGTCAAGCGGGCCAGCACTAGTCCGGGGCAGCGGAAGTCGCATCAGATCCCGTTGCCCCCTGACGCAAGTGTGCGAGGGAACACCGGTGTGGTTTTAGTCAGTACGAGTCTGACAGACCCCTCCGCTCTCCCCAGGGCGGAGGACATCCATTGAGGATTTCCACATCGAGAAAAAAAAAAAAAAAAAAAAAAAAAAAAGGCATCCTAACAGTGATTCATTTGGTTTCAAAATTTCACTTGATCGTATACCAGAGAATATATTAAATGGTTCTGAACCGCCTACTAAAGCTAAAATGCTAAGTATCATTATGTCCGTGTATGACTTGCATGGATATTTGTCTCCGTTTATTATAAAAGCAAAAATAATATTTCAGAATGTTCATCGTAGCGGATTCGACTGGAATTGCCGCATCCAAAAGGACGAACACTCTCTATGGATGGACTGGTTAAACGATTTGCAACAGTTGGCGTCGCCGAGTATTCCGCGTTGTTATTTGAATGCAGGCGAGTGGACAGCATGCTATTCAGGCGCGCAATGGATGACGGACTCAAGTAAGTGTCACATTGTAGATACACAGATGCACATATTTTGTGATGCCTCAATAAAGGCGTACGCAGCTGTTATCTATTGGCGTCTTGTGCGCTCTGATGGTTGTGTGCTAGTGTGTTGTTGTTGCCGGTAAAAGCAGAGTAATTCCTCTGCGCCCTGTGGTACCGATGTTACATACCGAGGTTAGAACTGCAAGGAGCACTGTTAGCGGCTAGGCTTGCCAGTACTGTTCAAATGGAGCATAAGGATTTGCAACCAACCAAACATTTTTATTGGTGTGATTCCAGTACAGTGCTGCAATGGTCCTCGTAAATACAAGCTGTTTGTAGCTCATCGTCTGGGTGAAATAGACGAATTGTCTAGACCTTGTGAGTGGCGCTATATACCGTCCAGACTGAATGCTGCTGACGTCGCTACAAGAGAGGACGCTCCTCCACTTGCATATTCGGACGTTTGGTACCAAGGTCCATCGTACTTACGACGGCCAGAGGCGGAGTGGCCGCAAGACCGTAAGTTCACCAAGCCGTCCGAAGATGTTGTGTGTGAGGAACGAAGCATTCACGTCGTGGTGGCTAACAATTCTATATTATCTTTGCCTAATGAAGATAATGGTGTCGATTCTGTTGTGCACAAACCAAACTTAATATAGACTATTGCTATCTTTTACTAAAAGACAGTGCGAGAAAAGGACGGCTATAGCTATGCACTAAGTTAGAAATGTCAAACTAGTTTATGCCTTGCGCTTCACCGTGTTTTTAGTCGACATGTTTTTACGTGCACCCTTCATTTGTATAGAAATATTAGTTCGAATTAAATTTGACAGCTCTAAATTACGTCCGTCTCTTTCTCGTTTTATTGGTGAGAAAAAGATAGTAATAGCCTAAATTAAGTTTAGTTTGTGCACAACAGAATCGACACCAATATCTCGAGTTGGATCACACTGGTGCGCGCCACCGCAAGAGTTTTGCTATTTATTCGAAAATGTCAACACAAAGCCACACAACTAGACCTTTTCATGATTAAGGAGGTAGAAGATTTATTAATTAAAAAATGTCAACAAGATTGTTTTGCTCTGTAGCAAAACAATCTGACATGTCATGTTGACATTTTTTAATTGGATATTTCTGTAAATATCTTGCTTAAAATTAAAATGTGCTTTACCTCGTAGTAGTCGTTTGTTACAGTTGTCACCGTATCTTGACGAGATGGGCAACTTGCGTGTTGGTGGTCGTATTGACAAAGTTGTCGGTATTGAGCACTCAACATCCAGCTATTTTAGATGGTAAACATAGAATTACACGCTTACTAGTAGAACATTATCATAAAAAGGCACTTCACGGAGCTAACGAACTTGTCGTTAATAACTTGAGACAACACTATTGGATTCTGAGGCTCAGACCAACTGTTCGGTCAGTTTCGTCACATTGTTTGTTTTGTCGACACAGGCGTGCTGCGCCCCAGCCACAGGGCATGGCTGACTTGCCAGCAGCCAGACTACAAGATAACAGACGTCCATTTAGTTACACAGGTGTGGATTTCTTTGGCCCTTTAGAAGTCACTGTGGGTCGCAGACGTCATAAAAGGTATGGTATGCTGTTTACTTGCCTCACTGTGAGAGCAATCCACATTGAGCTGACCGAAGATTTGTCTGCTGACTCCACCATCATGGCCCTTAGGAGAATGGCAGCTCGACGAGGCTTACCAACTGTTATTTACTCAGATATTGGAACTAACCTCAGAGGAGCTGATGCAGAATTAAAGCGGTGTCTGGTTGATCTGAACACTAATGCGATTCGCGAAGATGGCTTAGTACGTGGAGTAGAAAGGCGATTTATTCCTCCATGTGCTCCTGAAATGGGTGGATCTTGGGAGAGGATGATCCGCACAGTCAAGTCTTCCCTTAAGGTTATTTTGAACGAGCGGGCTCCACATCCCGATACTTTGTCTACATTGTTAGCGGAAGTGGAGGCATTAGTAAATAGTCGTCCTATAACTTATGTGTCAGCAGAACCTACCAGAATCCAGAAGCACTTACTCCTAACCACTTTTTAATAAGTGTACCCTCAGCAAGTTCTCCAGTCGGCAGGTATGACGATTTTTTTTTGTGCTTTATTACTAAGAACAAAATTCTTAATAATTAATTACGATCTAGCCTAAAAGACTAATAAGTAATTTAACTCTAACTTAATATGTTACGTGATGATTAATAATCAAATTGCGAACCTAAACACTTTCAAATGCCGGAAGTAACTTAAATTCATTTTGAAATATTATTATTTAAATTATAATTGCTTACAGGTGTTTGGGTTTTCTTGTTGAGTTCTGGTTGTAAGGCACCCTCCTACAGCTAAATTAGGAAGAGAAAATGGTCCTGATACGAGATGGAAGAAAGCAAAAGATAGGTAATGACAACAAACATGATTATCATCAGCAACGTGTAAGCGTTTTCAACAAGAAATGATATTACCTCTATTTGATCTGAGGATATTTCATTGATCAAGTAAGTACCTATGCTATTATACTAAATATAAGGCTAAAAGTGTCTTGTTTGTCTCCGACTTACCGTTTGTCGTAAAAACGATGCCGAAGCCTCGAAATTTGTCGCGAAATTTTTTTCATAGTGCCCTTATGACGACGCTGACTCATTATTCTCTATGATTCTTTCCGTAACTTACAAATCGTCTCAATTATTATGATACCCTATGATTATCAGTGTGTAAATTATTAGAGCTCTTTATCTGGGGACTGTCAGTTTGGTCCCTTTGGCTTTGTTTGTGATGTAATTAGTCAATTCTTGTAGGTACTCTATATTATTTACTAATATCTAGGTCCTTACTATCTGATAAATAAATACCTATCCACAAAACATTCCTACATAATTACCTACAAACACCAGCTGTGGAGACAGTGACAAGATCTACAACATAGCATGTAGCTTTAATACAGAATAAAAATAGCAATACATAAGTAGATACATACTATATCTATACCTACGGCTACGTGCTAGCAGTCGAGCTATGACAAAATTTCATCAGTGTTTTTTTTATTAAAACGGAATTTTGTAGAAGGTTACCTTTAGCTGCCATCATAATGTCTGCCCTTTCGGCTGACGAATCGTCTAAGACTTATTTATTTTAGATTTTCACTGCGGTCGTAAGATGTGTGCAACTCAAACTTGATAGCCTAGCATAGAATTCCATTACAATATATATATTATATGGTTTCATCGCAGAAGAAAAGGACACTTAAGTAAAAAGTTAATTGGTTATACCTAGTCAACAACCCGACCTGTCAGTTGACTTGTCAAGTAACGAAAATAAAATTAGTGAAAAAAATATTAGAATTGTTATTGAATTATTGGATTGGTATGCAGTGTCAAAAGTGCAAGAAGAAACTGGCGAGTAATGGATCTCATTTTCTATCCCAAGGTACTTGCCAAGGAACATTCCATAGGAATTGTGTAAAAGGCTTGGCAGCAGACATGAAAGCAGGTAGAAAACGATTTTTTTGTGATCATTGTGAAGATGAAGAGCCCGAGGAAGAGGAGCAGGAAGTAGAGGGACAAGGGTTCGAAAAAATCCTAAAGGATATACAGAACAAAGTCAATTCCCTTCCGGGATTTCAAAAACAGCTAAATTCCATTATGACTAGCATGCCGGTTCTATGAATGCTTATCTCTCCATCTAAAATACTCTAAAAAACCAACTAGGTAATAGTTTTATTTTTGATACAGACGATAATAATTTTTTTTTTTTTTTTTTTACTGTAGGTTCATATCTGATCACATTTTAGAAATCCATGACAGATAAATAGCCTTTAAAATATTAGGTGCCACCTACTAATTGTTTGTTACATAATTTTATTTGTAATTAAAATTAAGAAATAGGTAATTTATATGATGATCATTATTTTAATATAAATTTAACATTTAATGTAAGAAAAAAATGTGTAAGAAAATGTCGTGAGGAAAGTTTTGAGTATGAATGTGGATGGGTATGTGAGTAGAGGAAGACCAAGACGAGAAGAAGAAGACATGCTGCGCCGACCTCAAATGAATTGGGATAAGGGCAAGAGAATGATGAAATTTAATTAAATTATTTAATTTCATTATCTTTTTTACTCTTCCTCGTCCGTAGTAGGTACGTCCTGCGGTCCATATGCGGAGGTGACGTCACGGACAGTATACGGTACGCACCAGCTGTTAATGTTTTGACGTGTAAATAATATAAAACAACAACATTCCGTGCTAAGCTCGTGTATTAATAGTAGTGCTACATATTCTGATTTTAGTGTGTGATTGTTCGTGGGACTGTCTTGCTTGGTGGAATGGTGTGATACAGAAAAAACAATCGTGAATCTGGTTTTCTGATTTTTTATTTTAAGAAAAATGGGGTTACTCGTGGGTTTCTGTGGTTACTGATACCCCCAAAAGGTGACTTATGACAATAGTCCACAGCGGTGTCAATAATATCTGCGCCGTAAGTGCCACCTAGCGCCGTCTGACTGAACTGAGGGCAGCGCCATCTGGCTGCTCTTCGTTGTACCGTTATGAAAAAGTGTACAACTTGTGGAAGATTCCTCTCTGCAAAAGGGGGCGCTACATGTGGTAACTCAGCGTGTCACAATACATACCACTTTGCCTGCTTGCTGCTGCCCGAAAAATCGCAGATTAGCAGCGACTGGCTGTGCCCTGAGTGCAGGAAGAGGTTGCCCAGGGGTATAAGAGGCGCCGCAATAGCCGGGGCCGGTGATCTTTCTGTGTTACCTTCGGCGACAGCGTCATCGGCGCCAGCGGCTGCTGTGGAAGCAGTCTCATCAGCGGCAGCAGCTTCGGTAGTGGCGACGTCGTTGGTGGCTGAGGCTTCGGCTGCCGTCCGGGGTGGTATGGTTGGGTCACCTGTCGCGGTAACTCAGGCTAAGGGTGCAGAGGCCGAGCCCTCGGCTGCGGTGGCCAGGGTGCTGTCCCAAGCAGGGAGCGAGCAGGGGACTGGCGAGGGCCCCTCCTCACTGGATACTCAGCTGACCCTCCGCGAAGAAATAAAGCTCTTCCGCACCGAACTACGTGAGGTCAGGGATGAGGTAAGAGAGTTCCGTCGCGAAATGGCCGGCTTGTACTCGTCGATGGGAGCCTACAGTGAGCGGGTCGACCACCTGGAGGCCAGAATCGAGGCTCTGGAAACCAGGCAAAGTGATGTTCTGCCAGACGCCAAAGTGAACCAGCTGGAGCGGATTGTGACGCAGCTACAGTTGGAGCTCAACGACCGCGAGCAGGACCAACTTGGCTCCGACTTGGAGATTGCCAACAACTAGATATAATATGTCCTCTAGTCCACAGCACGTGAGCAGGGGTGTGCCACAGGGATCTATCCTTGGCCCACTCCTCTTCATCTTGTACAGCGCTGACATTGTCAAATGCTTAATCAACACCAGGTTCCACTTGTATGCTGATGATTTACAGATGTATCTCTCCTTTAGAGCCCCGGATGTTGCTGAAACAGTGAAGAAAGTCAATGATGATCTGGTAAGAATATCGGATTGGTCCAGAAGAAACTCTTTGGTTCTTGTTAGTTGCGGGGAAAGGAAACACATGCGTTCCAAGCTAACGTATAATTTCGACTCCCGAGGTCGGGTCACGCGCAGCGTACCCTCTTACATACTAACATCCCTCCACCCTTAGCCTAACAATTATAAATTATACTACTGTTCAAAAATGAACATATCACGGCGCTCGTTGGGTGCCCTCGGGGGAGGCGAGGGTGTCATGAACGAGTCACCAGATTTGTCTTGTTCGGAGGGGGTGCAACACCTGGAGTCTATGCCCTCATATTCCGCCGAATCAGATGCATCGACATTTTCGGATGAGACACCAGCCACTCCTGGCGCTGGCTGAGTGATATCTTCTATTTGCTGACTGCATGAAGGCGAGGATAATAAGATAGGGGGAAGCTCCGTAGGTAGATCTTCCTTCGTACCGATGACTTGACCACCGTGTGAACTACGTTCCGTCTGTGAACTCTCACCCTCACCCTCACCCTTAAATTTCAAGAGCTGGTTGACATGTCTCTTGATAATCGAACCGTTGTTTTGACCAAGCAATCGCACTTCATATAAGGAATTTCCTAATGTGTTCTCAATGATTCCTTTTGTCCAATATGTTTTTTTTTTGTTTGTATACTTTAACTAGCACTGTTTCATTTTTATTAAATTTAACTTGCCGTGTGCCACTGTACAGCTTACTCTGCAAGCACTGATTACCTTTCACAACACTTTCGAGGTCCAAGTTGGCTGATATCGGCTTACGTATGTCTAATAGGTCTAGCCTATTTCTTAATTTACGGCCGAACAAAATTTCAGCGGGTGATCTGCCTGTGGTGCTATGTTCAGAGTTTCTATAGTTAAATAAAAATTCATGTAATTTTACATTGAAATCTTTTACACTGACTTTTGATATAATAAATGCTTTCAGTGCCTTTTTTAAGATTTTTACACTGCTCTCAGCCTGTCCGTTGCTACTTGGACTATAGGTAGGGGTAGTTAAATGTATGATGCCGTTATTTCTACAGAAATTCGTAAACTCAGTGGAGACAAATGATACATCATTTGTCTCCGTACGTTATCCGTGCAGATGTTTCTTATCAAGCCAAACCGGCTCATTACCTCACATAACTTACCTATAACTACGCTACTACCATAGGCGGAGGATACATCAAAACATTCCAACCATTTGGAATACGCATCTACTATTACTAAATAAACTTTATTATTAATTGGCCCAAGGACAGCTAGATGCACACGGTACCAAGGCTCGGGAGGAAACGGCCAGGGCGTAAGAGGGGCGCGGGGCGGTGTGGGACGGAGTGTATTACATATTTCACAAGCTGCAACGCGCTTATCTATATCTGCCGATATTCCTGGCCACCAAAACCGGTTTCGCGCCTCTGCTTTCATTTTGTTTACACCGAGATGTCCTTTATGCAATTCACACATTATTTTATACCTACAGCTCAATGGTATGACTAATTTGTAACCACGAACAAGACACGATTTTTCTACAGCATTACGACACATGTAGTAATACTGTAGGTTCTTATCCATTTTGTGTTTCGGCCAACCCGCTTGTACATATTCACATACTGTTTTGAGATCGGAATCTGACAATGTTGCCTCGGTAATGTCACTTAGAGATAAGAACCGGTCTATGTTATTATTGTAAACAAAGTGTACATAAGTTGCCCTATCAATAGTTGCTATTTCTTGGTGATTGTTTGGTAAAACTTTCGTGTCATTTACCGAGCGGCTCAGGTAGTCCGCTGCGTTGTTTGAGCTGTTTACATATTCTATTATATAATTATAAGAAGACAAGTAAATTGCGTAGCGTTGCAACCGGTTTGCTGATACTACTGGTATGCTTTTATTGGGATTGAAAATAGACACAAGTGGTTTATGGTCTGTTCTTAATATGAAAGGAGACGTTCGCCCGTATAAATATTGATGGTATTTCCTAACACCAAATATTATTGCCGTCGCTTCTTTTTGTATTTGGCTGTAGCCGAGTTCAGCTTTTGATAGTGAGCGCGAGGCATACGAGATGGGCCGCTCCACACCATCATTACCTACTTGTGACAATATCGCGCCAAGTCCATTGGGGGACGCATCCACTGTCAGTATTAATTTCGCTTGTGGATCATAATGTGATAAGACCATATCCGACATAAGGTCATTTTAAATTTGTTGGATAGCTGCTTCATGCTCGTCATTCCATTGCCATGCCGTGTTTTTTTGTAACAGAGCATGTAGTGGTTTTAATATGCTTGACGCATTTTTTACAAACTGTCTATAGTAATTAACCATGCCTAGGAATGACTTCAGTTCCGAGACGTTCGATGGTGATTTTGCTTTGACTATTGCTTCTACTTTATCTTTGCATTTGTGTAAACCTTCACTGTCTATTTTAAAACCCAAATATGACACGGATTCTTGAAATAATTGGCACTTATTTTTTTGTAAAACTAATCCTGCCTCCTGTAGCCTATTTAAAACTTTGTGTAAATTATTTAAATGGTCGCTGTCGTTTGCTCCCGTCAGTAAAATATCATCCTGAAATACTAGAACCCTATCCAGGCCGGATAGTACATTTTCTAGTGTTTTTTGAAAAATTGCCGCAGAACTTGCTAAACCGAAAATTAATCTTGTGAATTTGAATAAACCACGGTGCGTATTGACACAAGTTAACATTTGTGAGTCATCTGTTAGCTTTAATTGGTTGTATGCTTGTGATAAGTCTAACTTAGTAAATTTTCTTCCACCGTGCAGTTTAGTAAATAGCTCTTCTATACGTGGCAAAGGATATTTGTCTACTACCAGCTGTTTGTTCAAGGTTACGGAGTAGTCGGCACAAATTCGAATATCTCCATTGTTTTTCAGCACTGGGACAATGGGACTGGCATATTCTGAACTACTAACCGGTTCCAGTATGCCAACCTGGACTAGTCTATCTAACTCGCGGTCAATCTTGTCTTTTAATGCAAATGGGACTTGTCGCGCTTTAAAATAAATTGGCTTTGAGCCCGGCTTGACCTGAAGAGTGACCTTTGGCCCATTATAACAGCCTAGTTCGTTTGAAAACAATTTCGGATACTTCATTATCATTTGTTCCACATAGTTGCTACAGTTATTAACTGTCGCTATTTTTAAATTGAACTTTGATAAAAAATCCCTACCTAATAAACACGGACCATCACACTTTACTACATAGACTAGTATATCTATCGTTTTGGATTTGTAAGTGATTGGTAGCAAAATAGTTCCTGCAGTTTCAATGTTGCTGCCATTGTAACTATGAAGTAAAGTTTTGCTTTTGTGTAATTGCAAGGATTTAAAGTAATAATTGAACACTTTTTCGGGCATAATTGTCACTGCGGACCCAGTATCAATTTAAAAATTAAGTGTTATTTTATTTACCAGGACAGATTCCCGTAACGGCTCACCGCACTTGGATGAAATATTGCATATATAATGCTTACCGTCGTCACCGATATCATCCAATTCGACCTCGATAAAGTGTTGCTGCACTTTACTTTGTCTACACACGAGCCGCAGATGACCACGTTGGCCACACTTTCCGCACTTGTAACGTTTAAATCTGCACGTGTCCTCCTGATGTCCGGTGTAGCCACAGGCAACGCATTTAACTGCGTCCTCCGACATCGCCGGCGCCGCCGCGCCTCCAGAACCGCTTCCGCTCGTGCGCCTCTGACCACGTGGACCGCCGCCTAACCGCGCCGCTCGTTCGCCCGCGCTCGCCACCACTTTATAGTAGACAGGTTGCTCTGGATGCGGTGATGACGTCACTGCTGAGCCGTGTCGAGCGCTGCGAATACTTTGCGCGGTTTCCAAGGCTTTGCCGATTGTTAGCACGGCCATATCCATTGTGAACAGCTTGTCTCGCTCTGGCCCTGGTAACATGCCAAGGACGAAACGGTCACGCAGTAACTCATTGAGGCACGAAGCAGGAAAAGCACAATCAACGACTAGTCCGCGAACACGTGCTGCCCAACTTGCCAGCTGTTCTTCTGGTTGTTGAGTCGATGTATAGAAGCGATTTCGCTCGGCGAAACCGCATTTAGCTGGTTCGAAGTGATCATCCAGTAGCTTCACTATAATGTTGTAATCTAGTGTGGTTATTTTATTTGGTAGTGCGAGATCTCTGACCACTTTAAATGTGTTTTCTGATAAACTGCTGAGTAAAATCGCACGTTGTTTAATTTTTGGTTTGCCCTTCGCACTTTCTAGTTCATTTGCTAAGAACCACTGTTCCAGTCGCTCCTTGAACACTGACCAATCCTGGTTTTCGTGATTAAAACTATTCAGAGATCCAACGGACACTTTCGACATGTTTGATTAGTGCACGCGTTAATTTGTTCGTCTCGTCGCCACTGTTAGTTGCGGGGAAAGGAAACACATGCGTTCCAAGCTAACGTATAATATCGACTCCCGAGGTCGGGTCACGCGCAGCGTACCCTCTTACATACTAACAGTTCTGAATCCAACTAAGTCCAAATATATTGTGATGGGATCCAGGGATTTTCTTAATAAAATGCTTAGTTGCAACCTGGACCTAAGGATTGATGGTTGTGGTGTTGAGAGGGTTCTGGAAGCTCGTAACCTCGGGGTAATTTTTGATGGACAACTTAACTTTGAATCGCACATTCTGGAAGCTGTGCGCAACTTCTACCGACTAAAGCTTTTATATCGTGTCCGTCCCTATATAAGTGTGGATATGCGAGTCATGCTATGTGAGTCACTTGTCTTATCCAAGCTGAACTACGCTGACACTGTGTATGGGGCGTGCATTCTCGGTAGAAGTCAGAAGCTAATCCAGCGGGTACAGAATGCGTGTGCACGGTTCTGTTACAATGTGCCACCCAGAACCCATATCACTCCATTTTTGAATAAGGGTAATCTGATGACAATGTCAGCGCGGAGAAAGCTTCACCTGGCTACCCTTCTTTTTGGCACTACTCTCACAAAGAAACCAGATTATTTATATAATAAACTATCTGTAATATATGTGTATTAGTATGTATACTATTTATGTACTTATTTCGATTTTTTAACAAAATGGCATTGTTCTCATTGATTTTTGTACTCTACCACAATGCTGTCTTATTTGACCCAATGGTTGACTGGTAGAGAATGCCTTGTGGCATTAAGTCCGCCTATGTACCACTCTTGTACATGAAGTTTAAATAAATAAATAAATATTAACCAAATAAAAACCAGAGCATCTTATTTATTTATTTATTTATTAAAACTTTATGCACAAGTAAAAACTGTACAAAGGCGGACTTAATGCCTTGGGCATTTTCTACCAGTCTACCTTAGGGTGATGCAGAGACAACACACAGTAGGTGCAATAACAGAAAACAAATAGGTACGAAAATATTATAACTAAAATAAAATATAAGAATAGATACATAAATACATACATAAAACATAAATACATATATATATACAACATGTCCCAAAATTCAACGATAAGCCAGCACCGGAGGATAGACCTGCCCATGACTACTCGGGGAAAAAAAGAAAAAAAAAATATATCTCTTTTTTTTTGAAGTTATAAAAAAAAAGAAGAAATTCTTAAAAAAGTGAGACCTTTTATGATATTTTTCACTACCATGACCACACTTTTTTAAATATTTCTGTTATTTTTTTTTATAGGCAACCTGAATAGCACTGCTATCTACCACAATTCTTAAAAAATCCAGAATACCTCTAGTTTTTTCACGTAAATTAATGAAACTTAATTTATTCCCTAAATTTTTTGAAGATTTTTACTTTTAATCAACTTTAACTCATCGTGGTGTAAAAAAAAGTATGAACACTACTATGGCAAGTTTTTTTATAAATTGACGCAACTAATCAAGATTCCAAAATGGTATAATACTCTAGGAAAATCAACCACAAAAAAATAATATCCATACTAGTTCAAAACAAGAACCAAATTCCTTAAATTATAGTTGACAGTAATCACTTTCACTGCGTGCCCAAAATGGGTTCTTGTTACAATTTCTAGGAATTTGAGTGGGGCATACATACCTTACAAGTTAGAGAGAGATAGATAGATAGAGATATTTACGTTAAAAAGAGACAACAACAGGGCAGGTAGTGGGTTCTTGTTACAATTTCTAGGAATTTGAATGGGGCATACATACCTTAGAAGTTAGAGAGAGATAGATAGACAGAGATATTTACGTTAAAAAGAGACAACAACAGGGCAGGTAGAGAAGCTGTTATTATTCTCAGAGCAAGTCAGTTCAGTACGCTCTGCTCCTTTGTTTACTGCGCACCGTTCCGTATTCAACTGACGTGGCTCTCGTACGTACTAACGACTTTTGGCTTGGCTTTTTGGACTGGAATCGATCTGCAAACTGAACTGACCTGGCATTATCTTGGACTACGATTGTGTGTTTTGTGACTACGATTGTGAGTTTTGTGATTTGGAGTTCTGGCGCATTTTGGACTGTTTAACGATCAACATGCCGCAACCATACACACCACAGGAATACGCAAATATGCACCTCATCTATGGAGAAACCCGATGCAATGCTAACGCTGCTAGCAGACTGTATCGAGAAAGGTACCCAAATGCTCAAAGATATCCTGATTATCGAGTGTTTATTAATGTGCATCAAGCGTTTTCGGAGGGTCGTATGCCATCCAGTAGGAGAAACGCTGGAAGACCTAGTTCGGATCGTGATGAAGAAGTTCTCAATGAGATAGAAAATGATTCGACTACTTCGGTACGCGCCATAGAAGAAGCTACAGGAATCCCGAAAAGTTCTGCACATCGAATTTTACAACGTCACAAGCTTCACCCATATCATTACAGGCGTGTGCAGACGTTGTTACCGCGGGACTATCCATTAAGAGTCACATTTTGCCGTGTGATGCTGCAAATGCACAGGGAAGATCCCCAATTCCTGGACAAAATTCTATGGTCGGATGAAACAACATGCAAGAAAGATGGATATTTAAATCTACACAACCTACATAGTTGGAGCAATGAAAATCCGCACTTGATGAGACAAGACAGATCCCAATATCAATTCAAGGTTAACTTATGGACCGGCATATTAAATGGAAAAGTAATTGGGCCCTTTGAGTTACAAGGAAACTTAGATGGCAATAGTTATTTAAACTTTTTACAAAATGACTTGCAAGAATTGCTAGACGACGTGCCCTTAAATGATCTCCAAAACATGTGGCTCCAAAATGATGGTTGCCCAGCACACTATGCCCGCCCTGTGCGAGAATATTTAAATCAAGAGTATCCAGGGCGTTGGATCGGGCGACTTGGTCCTATCTTATGGCCACCTCGTTCACCCGATTTGAACCCCCTGGACTTCTTCTATTGGGGTTGTCTTAAAGACAGGGTCTACTCAAAACCCATTGCGTCATCGGACGAGCTTCGTCGAAATATCAGTCAGGCTGCGGATCATATTAATCGCAGAAGATATGCAAGACAAATAAAACGGTCATTTTTAAGGCGATGTCGTGCATGTATTATTGCTGGTGGCAAACAATTTGAACATTGGTTATAATGTTAATAAATTACATGAGAAATTGTTTGACCATTTATTTAAATATTAAACATTTTCCAAGAACTAATATAGTCCGGTCGACAAGTCGCAAGAAGTGGAGTTGGGTAGAAAAAGGTCGGAATTTAATGAAACTTAGAGATGTTGTTCAGGGATGGTTAATTAACATTTTGTCAAGTTTTGGACCTCGAGGACCCTGTGCAAAAAGAGGAGGGGGGGGAGAACTGCAAAAATCTCGACCTTTCGTCAGTTTTTCGTCAATTACCTTTTTTCCTTACATCCTACGACAAAAGCGTTCACAAACATTTTGTAGTACGTGAAATTATCTACAATTTGAGTACTCACATATGTCTGTATGTCAATTCCTTACTGAGATATGGCGCTTCGCAGAAAATATTTTTACCGAAATTCAGTAAAAATACCTCAAAAAAGCAGAAACCAACCTTATTTCTTACTTCACCCTTCATATTCCCTTCACCCTTCCCCCTTCCCCATGAAATAATTATTGAAAAAAAGTAGTAATATTCATTTCCTTTTGTTGCAGGTATTTGTTGAGTTCACGTTTCAAGAGAGCCTGGTGAATCCGTATTAGTGCAAATTCGAGTGCCTTTCGGAGATGGCGTCAACATCTAGTGGATCAGACTTATGTTTTATTTGTAAAGGAGGAGTTGAAGCTGGTGAACTAAGTGTAGTAAAAGCCAGAGGAGTTAACAGACTGTTGGAGTCCAGTGTGAAACGGAAACTTTCGGCAGATGAACAGTTCCTACGAGGGTTGAGTGAAGTGAGAGTGCACAGTGCTTGCCAAACAAGGTATAACAATGAGAAATTGATTGCTGCCTTTGCACGTCGAGGATATGACACATCCGAATCTCGTTTTCTTGTACCTACCCGGTCACAAGTTCAAAAATTCGACTTCACCAACGCGTGTTTTCTTTGTGAGGAAGCTATATCTGATGATTACAGAGCTAATCAGGCAAAGTTACCTTTGGAAAGGCGCAATGTTCCGGTCAAAGTGACTATACCTGAAATGGCTAATAAAATTATAGAAAAGGCGAGAATGCGTGGAGACGAGTGGGGGAAGAAAATAGAAGAACGCATCAGCCAGATACTCAATTTGAACACTGATTTAGTTGCTGTCAATGCTGAGTATCACCAAAAGTGTCTTAAGAGGTTTTACCATCCACCTAAGTCAGCGCAGAAAAGAGGATTCCGCCCATCGCCGAGTGTTGACGAAGCCATGCAGGTGATATTTTCATATATCGACGAGAACAGTGATGAATGCCAATTTTCCATTCAGCAGCTGTTGGAGCTGATTGAGGAAGACAGTCGACCACATAGCAAAACTGTAAAAAGTCGTCTTCAGGAGAAATATGGAGACCAAATCATCATTTCAGAATCAAGGAGAGGGCCTGTCGTCAGTGTCAAGAGGGTTGGTGACAAAATTCTGTATGATAACTGGTACTCTAACGAAAAGAAAGGAGACGAACAGGAAGAAAGACTTCGGATTGTGGAGGCAGCTGGAAAAATAATCTTTGAGGACATCCGCGCCAAAGTGTTCAACACAGATGAGTATCCTCCGATTGACAACTACTTGGATAGTGCACGTACTGCGGTTCCAGAGACGCTGCTTCTTCTACTCCACGTCTTGATTTTGACAAACAAACGAGGATCCTTGGACTCTTGGAAAAAGAAATGCCTCGCTCTGGCTCATGCAATCATGATAGCAGTGCGACCCAAATCTTTTCTTTCCTCCATCATGACTGCTGTTTCCGTATTTATCTATAAGAAATTTGGCTCTAAACATCTCCTGCATCTTCTATCTTCCATGGGCTTTTCAGCATCTTACGAAGAAGCTAATAGGCTAGAAGGGTCGTACGTATTGCAAGCTAGGCAAGGTGCCAAAATTGTGGAGTCTGCCGTTCCATTCAGTCAGTTTATATTTGACAATGCGGACTTTAACGTTAATACTTTGGATGGACATCATACATTCCACGCTATGGGAGGCATCATGGCTGTGACTCCCCGGGAAGCTGTAGCCACTGAATCTGAAGTAGCTCGATTGAAGGTGTCGTCAGCAGCCAAAGTCATTGCTGACGCTGGTACAGTAGATTTGATGTCATACCACCGACCACCCAATGCAGGTCTGAAAACAATTAAAATAGCGGATATCGATATCAGCTATTCACAAGGTGTTGTACCCTCGCCCGATGACATTGTTTGGCTATACGGAAAAAACTCTGCTTCTTCAAACTCTGCTTCTTTCTTCTTCCCGTACCTGGGTGGAATGGTTTTATGGAGCTTGGAACCAGTGGTGAAAAGTATGAATGCTCGAAAGTAGTTTGCCTCCCGTTCATCAATGCTCCACCTAGTGAATATAATACAGTATATACATCTATTGTATCTGCTCTTAAACAATGTACATTGAATAAACAGAATACTTGCATTGTGACTTTTGACCAGCCATTGTACTGGAAAGCATGTGATATAGTGGCAAACGACACTCTACCAGAGCTAAAAAATGTGGTTGTCAGGCTAGGTGGATTTCACCTGTTAATGTCATTCATGGGGGCGATGGGCACAATCATGGATGGGAGTGGGTTGAAGGAGCTATTCAGCACAATCTACGCTACTAACAGTGTTGACAAAATCCTAACAGGGCATGCGTATGCCAGGGCTGTTCGTGCTCATATCCTGACACATGCTGCTTTAGCAGGTATAATTTTTGAACAAGTTGACTTCACTGAACAAGAATTGGCAGCGCTAGACCAAGTGCTTAATTTACCGGATAAATCCAACATCTTCAGGGAAGCAGATAATCCCGATTTCCATGCTTTGACTGAGCGATTTCCAGAGATGCTGACCGCAATTGAAAGAAAAGGCCCAACGGCTGCTCTATGGGTCCAGTATTTTAGAATGTGTACACTTCTGAAAAACTTTATAAAAGCAGAAAGAATGGGTAGTTGGAAACTCCATCTAGATTGTGTCAAGGAAATGATACCCTACTTTCACGCTGCTGGGCACCTGAATTATGCCAAAAGTGCCCATCTCTATTACCAAGATATGGTTACCCTACAGGACAGGATGGATCCTCACGAATATATGAGGTTCACCAAAGATGGCTACTTCACTATTCGCAGATCAGAAAAATTTTGGTCGGGCATCTGGTCCGACATGACCATAGAGCAAGTTCTCATGCGGACTATGAAGAGCTATGGTGGACTTACTCGTGGACGCGGTGTAAGCGATTCTGTGCTTGCTAGATGGACATTGGGCATGCTGTGCCTTCAAAGCATTTGTGAACAAATAGAATTGTTCGCTGATATTCGCTCAGAGACATCTGAACAGCACGTGGACATGAGACCAACCCGAGTAGTGAGAGACAACATGGACATTGGGAAACTGCGCGCATGGTTCACTGAACACCCCCCATTCCTTCACATCCAGGAAATAGTTTCTCTGAGTACAGGAATTATTGGTCATGACGAAGTGAACTGTCACTTAGCACGAGAGATAGGCATATCAAGCATGAAGAAAGTCGTGGGGGGGAATTTTGGAGAATTGAAACTGAAACGGAAGGATAAGGTCGTGACTCTCGCTTCTGTTTCCTGCTCGTTGAAAATTGCTGGTAAAAAAATCACTGTCAATCCTCTCACTCTCTTCCAACGTGTCTGCATTGCCAAAAAATCGGAAGAAGATCTGAAAGAACTCTTGAAATTTGAACTCGCACCTTTTCCTATGGCACTCTTCACTGAGGAGGGAATGCGCAAGGGAACGAAGTCTGCAATGTACTCACTCTTCACTCCCATAGAGGAAGTCAACCTTGGCAACAAGAAATGTAACGTGATTGATGGAGGTTACTTGTTACATAAAGTGGTGTGGAACAAAACTCCCACAACCACATTCGAGATGCTATGCTCTACATACATCAACTACGTGCAAAAACACTTCAGTGGCAATGTGATTGTTGTGTTTGATGGATACCCAACTAATGCCGGCTATGAAAGCACCAAAGCCGCAGAACGAGCTCGCCGTTCTGCATTACAAACAGCAACCAAAATCGTGTTCTCCTCGTCTACCAAAGTGACTATAGCACAAGAAAAGTTTTTGGCAAACGATCACAATAAGAGCGCATTCATTTCAATGTTGATGACACGAATGGCGAATGCTAGCATCGAAGTGAAGCAAGCACATGAAGACGCCGACGTGTTGATCGTCAACACCGCCATATCCAAAGCTAGCGAATTCGACAGCGTCATTATTATTGCTGAAGATGTGGACATACTTATTCTGTTGACGGCATTGGGTATGTCCATAAAGAACATCTATCTTCAGAAAAGTGGAAGACGTGGTGGTCCTAGTGTCCTCTACTCACCAAGTTCCTGTTCCTTTCCTCCCAAAGATATACTTTTCCTCCACGCAGTGAGTGGGTGTGATACCACGTCAGCACCGTATGGATTGGGGAAGAACAAAATTTGCAGCACCTATATGAAGAATACCGCCCTCTCTGCAGTAGTGGCTCCGTTTCTTACATCAAACGCTACTCCTCAGCAAATCAAGGATGCTGGAGAAAAGTTCCTGGTAGTAGTTTATGGAGGCAATATTGACAATGACAACCTTGACGACTTGCGGTACCGATTATTTACACGATCAGTGACGAAGGCTAAATTGGAACTAGCCCGCCTACCACCGACAAGGGACGCTGCCAATTACCACTCCCTCCGCACTTACCAGCAAGTACAAGCGTGGTTAGGTAATGAACTTCGCCCATCAGTTTGGGGCTGGAGCCTAACTACGCGAGGGGTACTACCAATCCCCACAACGAAAAATGCTGCGCCAGATAACATCCTCCAAATTGTTTCCTGCAAGTGCAGCAAAGGCTGTAGCACCGGAGCTTGCAGCTGCAAGAAAGCAGGTCTTAGATGCTCAGCTATGTGCAAGTACTGCACAGGCCACTCCTGCGAAAACGCCCCTGCAACTGATTTGAACGAGGAGGACTCGTCAGACATAATCGACGAATACGACGACGGCGAGGACGTCCTTAACAGCCTGATTGTGCAGGAGGACGACGAGCAATTAGAAGCAGAACCAACGGCTAAAAAATCTCGACAGGAACTGTAATGAGTACAAATGCGTACCGAGAGACCTTTCAACAATATCTCTGTTGCCTCTAGTGTATACTTTGTCAAAACCTTAATTTTGTTAATATATAATTTTGTTTACGAAAGGACTACGTCTTTTTTTACCTACCCTGGAACAATTATGTAGTGGAGGGAAGGAGAGGGAGAGGGAATATCGGTCTAAAAAGTAACTAATGTCAATACCAATATTACCGACATGATATATGGTTGGTATGAAATTACAGTAGAAAATAAGCTTTTGAGAATTGGGGTTAGGTGGGGAAGGGAGGGGGGATTGGGGGGGGTTCAAAATTAGTTATTCTAACAAGAGACCATAATAACAACAATTATTATTATTAAAATAAGAAATAAGGTTGGTTTCTGCTTTTTTAAGGTATTTTTACTGAATTTCGGAAAAAAATATTTTCTGCGAAGCGCCATATCTCAGTAAGGAATTGACATACAGACATATGTGAGTACTCAAATTGTAGATAATTTCACGTACTACAAAATGTTTCTGAACGCTTTTGTCGTAGGATGTAAGGAAAAAAGGTAATTGACGAAAAACTGACGAAAGGTCGAGATTTTTGCAGTTCTCCCCCCCCCTCCTCTTTTTGCACAGGGTCCTCGAGGTCCAAAACTTGACAAAATGTTAATTAACCATCCCTGAACAACATCTCCAAGTTTCATTAAATTCCGACCTTTTTCTATCTGAAACCACCTGTCGTCTGGCCTAATACTTTTTATTACCTGACCGTCATTTGGCCCCTGTTTAGAAATAATAGGAACATTTTTTTTTTAAACTTGTTTGCCTAGAGTATTATACCATTTTGGAATCTTGATTAGTTGCGTCAATTTATAAAAAAACTTGCCATAGTAGTGTTCATACTTTTTTTTTTACACCACGATGAGTTAAAGTTGATTAAAAGTAAAAATCTTCAAAAAATTTAGGGAATAAATTAAGTTTCATTAATTTACGTGAAAAAACTAGAGGTATTCTGGATTTTTTAAGAATTGTGGTAGATAGCAGTGCTATTCAGGTTGCCTATAAAAAAAAATAACAGAAATATTTAAAAAAGTGTGGTCATGGTAGTGAAAAATATCATAAAAGGTCTCACTTTTTTAAGAATTTCTTCTTTTTTTTTATAACTTCAAAAAAAAAGAGATATATATTTTTTTTCTTTTTTTCCCCGAGTAGTCATGGGCAGGTCTATCCTCCGGTGCTGGCTTATCGTTGAATTTTGGGACATGTTGTATATAAAAGTAATGAGAGGTAAACCAATAAAAAAAAAAACTGCAACAACTTAGTTCTGAGACGAATCTGCCAACGTCTTGTGTATGTGTTCTCGAGCTTTCACTTTAAATGTGAACCGATTGGATACCGTCCTGATATTCTGAGGGAGCGCATTCCAAAGGAAAACCGCCTGGACAAAGAAAGAAGATTTTATAAAACCAGAGCGGTGAGAAGGACAACGAAGAAGACGATTATTCTCGGACCGAAGATTCTTGCTGTGTGCAGAGCATAAATATTGACAAAGAGAAGTTAGATAAGAAGGAGAAGTAGGTTTGTGAAGAAGAGAAAACAGGGTTGTCAAAGCCCTCAACGCTCTGCGCTGCCGGATAGGTAACCACTTTAAAAGTGTTCGGTGTGCTGATATATGATCATACTTCCGGAGATTGAAAACGAATCGAATGCAGCTATTAAGAAGTCGGTCAAGTTTGTTGAGGAGATCTGCATTCAGGTCATAGTAGCACACATCACCATAGTCAATTATGGGGAAGATTAGGGACTGTACAAGCATTGCCTTGATGTGTGATGGAAGAATATTTTTCAGCCGGTAAAGCGACCGCAACGTCCCAATGACTTTCCTGCTCACAATCGCGACCTGCTTACGCCAGTCAAGGCAAGTGTCAACATGCAAACCCAGATCCTTGACCTCAGAGCTAAAGGGAATCACTGTGCCATCAAATGTAACCGGTGGCACCGTTAGACCATTCAGCTTCCTCAGGCAATGGGGGCTCCCTATGATGATAGCCTGACACTTAGCTGGGTTAACGGCCACCCCGAAACGATCAGACCAATTTTTGACAACTCGTAAATCCCGATTCAGCTCCTCGACCGCACCGGATAAGCTGTCAACACCTGCCCGACAATAAAGCTGCAAGTCATCAGCGTAAAGATGATACGCACACTGAAGTTCGGTAGTTATGAGATCTATAAAGATAGAGAACAGAAGTGGGGATAAAATACCGCCTTGAGGGACGCCAGTTTCAAGATCCCACCAGCTAGACTTAGAGTCACCAGCAAGAACTGATTGCTGACGCCCCCGAAGATAAGATGAAAACCATTCCAGAACCTCGGGAGAGACCATGAGATAGGAGAGGATGGATAAAAGGACGTCGTGACTGACGGTATTGAAAGCATTTGAAAAGTCAATCAACACTAAGACCGTAACCTTAGAACTAACTTGTAAGATTCTTGTAGAAAGTAATGCCTGCTTGGTTTAGCACTACGTTCTGAGTTGGTTGATATCGTGGTTGATTTGGTTGGCTTTATATGGTAACGGTTTGGTTATCGGATTATGACCACTGGTTTAATGATACTCAATAATATGGTTTAAAGGTTATATTGAATACTGGTTAACTATGAAATGGTAAATCTATGCTAAAGTAGCACTAAGATGGTTTGATTCGAGTTACGCGATTGGTATCCGAACACGTACTAACTGGCAATAGTTGCGATACATGTATTTATGGAAATGCACGCAGGCAAAAGTGCTGAGCTGTTCGGTTGTACATTTTGTACCGAACAATTCTTCCGTCTCTTACCACAAGCTGCCAGCGGAGTTTTCCATGAGACTATGTGGGTTCTGAGCGCATGAGGTGTTGATTGAAATTAAAGTCTTTCTTCAGTCTTCTCAATTATTTAATCAGTAGGTACAGACCTCAGTATAATAGGGTTACAGCTCCTGCCCTGATTCTTAGGTTATTAAGTTGTAATGTTCACACTTACATTGGGGTAGACCATATTACCGTATATTTAGGTCCAACCATGGACATGAGACGCAGACAGCAGTCGCAGTCTGTGTGGATTGCAGAATATTACACGTGGCTGTTTATGTTCGGAACCAGAGCGAGCCCCTAATTTATTCCTTTTTAATGTGGCATTTTCTTGCGCCTACAGGTTCTAGAGTGCGAAATAAGCAACTCAATACAACAACTCAAGTCTGCAAAGTGCCCTGGAGAAGACCGTATAACAAACGACATGTTAAAAGCTATCGTAGAGCCCATCACACCTATTCTAACCACTACATTCAACGGAATTCTAACAAAAGAATCAATACCATCTGATTGGAAAACTGCAATAATAACACTGCTATACAAAAAAGGTGATCCTGGTGATATAGGCAATTATAGACCGTTGAGTATGTTACAAACACTCTACAAATTATTTACCAGCCTATTACTAAAAAGAATGTCAAAGACGCTGGATGAGAATCAACCTAGAGAACAAGCAGGATTTAGAGCGGGTTTCTCTACTAACGACCATATTTTCACCATCACACAGATAATTGAGAAATATAACGAACATAATAAAGAACTCTACATAGCCTTCATAGATTACTCTAAGGCGTTCGACTCTATTTCTCATGACTCTCTATGGCATTCACTACAACAACAAGGTATACATAAAAAATACATAAACATGTTAAAAGAAATCTATAAACATAGTAAAGCAGTGGTTAAACTTGAGAAGAAAGGAGAGCCGTTTAAAATACAGAGAGGAGTAAGGCAGGGTGATCCCATATCACCAAAATTATTCAACGCAGTCTTAGAACACATCTTTAGACAGCTCCAGTGGAAAAATATGGGCATCAAAATAAATGGCGAATTTTTGAACCATCTTAGATTTGCGGACGACATAATCCTTATTAGCGAGAGGCACTCGGAGCTAGAAGACATGTTGATATCCCTCGATAAGGAGAGTCGCAAATGCGGCCTTCACATGAATGCTGGAAAAACATGTTTACTAACTAACAGTACGAGAGTTCCAATTAAAATACAAAACACACCATTAGAGTACGTAGACAGCTACATATATCTCGGACAATGCATTCGTTTCTCCAATCTAACAGAAAATGAGATAGATCGCAGGATAAAAAACACGTGGAAACGATACTGGTCGCCAGAGCTGTCTTAAGAAAAAAAGGGAGGAAATGTGCGCAACGCACCTCTTTTATACTTTTTATATTTTTCTATTATGTTTTGTTTTTATGTTTGAAGGGTGGTCTTGTCATTGTAAAAAATTATTACATGCTCTCATATCCTGAACCAGCGGTTTTAATTATCTAGTCGCTAACATATTAAAGAAGTATTTAAATCACGCATACCAACACATCTGAAAAAGAAAGCTATGGACAATGTAATACTTCCTACACTGCTCTATGGTTGCCAAAGCTGGGCATTAACAAAAGCGTTGGTAAACAAACTTCAAGTTTTTCAACGGGCAATGGAGAGAAGCATGCTAGGGCTTAAGCTAAGGGACAGAAAGAGAAACAAGGATATAAGACAGCATACAAACATTGTGGATGCTGCCGAACTAGCATGTAGGTTAAAATGGCGTTGGGCAGGTCATGTAGCAAGAGCCACAGACGGACGGTGGAGTGAGAGGGTTCTTCACTGGATACCTCGAGATACACCGCGCCCCCGCGGCAGACCTAAGCGCCGTTGGTGTGACGACATCATAGCCACTGCTGGTCATACCTGGACGAGACTTGCTCAAGATAGAGAGAAATGGCGACTGATGGAGGAGGCCTTCACCCGTAAATGGGTACCCAAAACAAACGAAAATTAATTGAAGATAACTTATTTAATTCTAATATACACTTACCTAATTATTTTGTTATTTTGTTATTTGATAATGAAAGTTAATTTAATCACGACCTGAGACATGTTGGTAAATTGTTAATATTTTATCAATCGTTATTTAATATTGTATTGTTAATTTAATTTATTATGGCTGATTGTATAAGTTCACTAATTATTTAATTTATTATTTGGTTTATTTTGCATGATTTGATTATGATTTTTTAATTTAGTATTGTAATATTTATATAGAATTAAGTGAGTATGTGTATGAAAAGTTTAATTTAATTTAGCATGATTTTTCTTACTATTGATGATAATTGCATTAATCCAAGTGTTTTCAGGTCCTAAATGTAGTTTAATATGAATTCTTAATATGCCAACTTTAGTTATATTCTTGTTGGGAAATAAAGGCTTTTTTATTTTATTTATTTATTTACAGGTTCTTGAGATGACTGATTTTCGTTTAAGTTTTAATTAATTAAGTGATATTTGAAGCCCTGAAAATAATATCAGAAAAGAATATCAGTATGAGCCCTCGATACACATGCCGGGTGATGCTAAGTAATTCTCACAAAGTAGCAATAATTCAGAATACATACACATTCGTGGCTCCTATTTAGGCACGGGTTTTTATTTTAACGGCTATCCCTCGCCTCGTCCGCGTCATCAGCTTTTTATTTAATATTCAAGAAATCAAGTAGTTCCATGAAAAGATTCTCAAGTGAAAGAAAGGTGTCGCGTCATCCATCACCGAACTGATGTGCCTGGTTAAGACCCGAGTCCTTTTATCTCGTCAAAACTAGTCTATATAACTAATTATAATTTAACGAAACTCATCATGGCTAATTATTAGAATTTTGTGTATGTATTTTCCATATTTTATTTATAATTTACATTGTTGAGAAAATAAGCGATATTACTCGGTGACGCCATCTAGTTGACATCTGCCGTTTCATTGCAGCTAGTGCGCTATTTTACTAATAGAGGGCGCTACCCGTCCACATAATCACTATCTATCATTTTAATTGTTACAATACATCTTTCCCCAGTTAAAAAATTTTTGCTGAAGAAAATTTTTTTTATTTTTTATTTTATCACCATGTGTATTGAGAAGCTCAAGACCATCCTCTTGAAAAGCTAAGACAGTCTGAAACCAAATCGCCTCAGACTTATAGATTAATCTCTAACTCTACTTTAAATCTAATTACCTTAAGTTGAATATACCAATCAAACACTATTAAATTACTTGCTGAGAAAAACAAAATCAGGAAACGGTACCGCAAGTTTAACAACCCGCGCGACAAAATAGAATTTTCGATATTACGCGAAAGATGTTCTAATTTGTTTGATACCTGTCATAAAACTTACAAACACAAAATAGAACAGGCTGTAACTAAAAATGCCAAAGTGTTCTGGCAATATGTTAAAGAAAAACGCAACAATAACACCTCATATCCTGAACGCATGCATCTTAACGGAATTTTTGGTGAACATGGTACCACTATTGCTAATTTATTTGCTTCACACTTCTCGTCTGTATATCACGACGATTCCCAAACATTAACCTACACATCCACAGGAATTAGCGACTCTTTATCTTGTAATATACAGTTCACCACAAAGGAAATATTTGTTAAGTTGAATCAGCTTGATACTAACAAAGGTGCGGGTCCTGATTCATTACATCCCTTTTTTCTAAAACGGTGTGCCAGTGTACTGGCTGCACCGTTAGCCAAAATTTACAACCGGTCTCTTGCCGAAGGAATTTTTCCAGAAGAATGGAAGAAATCTCGAATTGTACCCGTTTACAAGAAAGGCGATCAAGACAATATTAAAAACTATAGACCCATTGCTATTCTCTCAACCTTGGCCAAAATTTTTGAATCTCTCATTTATCCTGTTTTATATCGACATGTTAGTAATCTTATCTCAACTCATCAACACGGTTTTAGAAATGGTCGTTCTATTCAGACTAATTTGACCTGTTTTATATCCGATCTATCGATTGACATTGATGGTGGACACCAGGTTGATGCGATATACACAGACTTTTCTAGTGCCTTTGATAAAGTAAACCATGAACTTTTATTACAGAAACTCGAATCTTACGGTATACATGGTTCAATTCTTGAATGGTTTAAATCATATTTGAGCGGAAGGAAACAAGTAGTTTCAGTGGGAGGTCACGAGTCTAGTTTATATTATGCCAAGTCTGGTGTACCACAGGGTTCGCATGTGGGTCCTCTTCTTTTCATAATATTTATTAACGATCTTGCTTCTCGAATAAACTGCAAGTTTTCCTTTTATGCTGATGATCTCAAAATTTATAAAAGAATAGAGTCACCAGCAGATGCCAGCCTACTTCAACTCGACCTTGATCAAATCAGTGTTTGGTGTGAAGCTAACGGGATGACCTTAAATGCAGAGAAATGTTTTTGTATACGTTACAGTCGTAAATTAGAGCCATTAATATCCCCCTACAAAATTAACAACATTGTCTTGCAAGAAGTTACAGAAATCCGTGACCTGGGAGTTACTTTGGACCAAAAATTAAAGTTCACTTCTCATATCTCTGATACGGTGAAGAAAGCAGCTCAAATGTTAGGTTTCATCAAAAGAAACGCGAAATCGTTTGGGGTAAAAACTAAAATTATCCTTTTCAAGGCGTTGGTGCGTTGTCAATTAGAGTATGCCAGTATAGCATGGAATCCTATCTATGTTGTTCATTCGCAACGTCTTGAGAACATCCAGCGAGCTTTTACAAGACATATTGCTTACATTTTCACAGGAATATCACACAGATGTCCATACGAACAACGTCTGGCTTTCTTTCAACTTGAGTCACTAAGAAACCGTCGTACTGTCCATGATTTAGTTTTTCTACATAAGGTTGTGAATTATCAAATTGAATGCGAACAGTTGCTCGAACGTGTCATGTTGTCAGTCCCATATAACCGTCCTAGACAGCCAATTTCTAGACTATTTCAACCACCAACCAGTAGAAGTAACATCGGGAGACACTCACCAATATCAAGAATGTGCATTCAATACAACGAACTCAATTCAAAATTGCCTGACTTGGATGTGTTCTTTGAACCGACATTTAAATAGCCTTAAGTAATTTTTTAATTTTTGTTTTCAGTCTTTACATACATTAAAATTTTGTTATTTTATTTTGGTCTTTAATTAATACTTTATTATTTTAAAGTGTGTTATTGTTAGTCTGTTATTTGATCTCTTTTTTAGTTTTAAGTCATAGTTGCTTTATATTGTTATGAATGTTGTGTACACCTATAATTGGTACGTACATTAGAACCATACCAAATGGACCTTTAATTATAAATGTTTTATGTATGTACTGTTGGTGCACCTATTTTAAATAAATAAATAAATAAACACTAAGTATAGTGTTTAGTCGTTAATTATGCTAATGGCTAGTAGCACAATCCCGAAACAAAACCTATTTGGCAAATTCGCACATTGATTGCTCCTACCTTATACAATCTACTTAACTAATATAATAATAAGCGTCTGTCTGCTTATCTATATAAAACACGTAGCTACCCAGCAGACATCAACTAATTAACTAAATTTTAATTAATTCGTGTTTCTATTTCCTACTTAAGTTAAGTTTTAAGTTAAATAAACACTATCCTTTAAACCTAGATAAGTGTTATCTACATGGGCAAATACTCATTTTAGTCTTTTAAATTTATTAAGTAAACACTATCTTCTATGTATGTAAATAGGTGTTTTATTAAATATTAAGTTATATTGTAGGTTATAATACCTATTCAAGTTTTTAAGTTTATCAAGTAAACACTATCCTCAATTAATGTAGATATGTGTTTTATTAAGTGTTAAGTGGTGACTCCATTAAGTCCCATTCGAATACTACTAAGTTTATGAATTATTGTGTTTCCTTTCATACATCTGCAAACATTCCTTACTTATAAAATTGGTATACCTATTTAATTTGGAAAAAAAACTTGTACCCTACCAGCATGCATCCTTCCCCTTTCTAATTAAATATTTGCACGTCTATTACTAATGTCGTGCAAATATTGGACTAACAACAACAATATACAAAACTAGGAGTCTTCATATTTTAAGATGTCTTTAATGTGAAATTTACCTAAATCCTTGTCCTGCATGTCTTTTAAGCTATACACTACAGGTGAGTGTTTCTTTGAAATAACACATCTTAAAAAACGCGGTGCTAGCTTTGAAGTAAAGTTTTTACTAGCATCCGACAAGGTAAATGTTCTTTTATAGACTATTTGTCCGACTTTAAATTCTAAAGGTCGCTTTCTTAAGTCATAGTGCTTTTTATTCTTTTCGTGCATAAGTTTTAAGTTTTTACTAACCTCCTGGAAAATAGTTTTAAGTTCTTTTAAGTTGCCAGCATGAATTCTAGGGTCTACAGTTGATAGATCCGAATCTGGCTGTGGCACTTCAGAGTCTTTATGTAATTTACCATCTACAAACATCTCTCTTCCATGTACGAGAAAGTAAGGTGAGAATTTAGTTGACTCGTTAACTGAGGTGTTCAGTGCACACTGAATTTCTGGCATGTGATTGTCCCACTGTCTGTGATTTGTTTTCACATATGAGGCAATCGCATACAGAACGTTTCTAATGGCTGTTTCTGCCTGATTAACCTGTGGGTGATATCTAGGATTATAGTAAATAGTCGGCACATTATATTTGCACATCAAATCTCTAAATTGCTTCGAAATGAATTGCGGACCATTGTCTACGTAGACAAATTTCGGTATCCCATGTACCAGAAACACTTTTTCTTCCAGAATCTTAACAATAGCATTGCCTGTTGCGTTCCGTATAGGAATCAGCATGACATACTTACTAAAATAATCTGAACATACTAATAGATTTGTGTTTCTCTTAGTAGACACAGGAAACGGTCCTAACAAATCGCAACAAATTGCTTCAAATGGTTTTGTAACCTGCTTAGGGTTACCCATTAAACCAGGTCTCGATGAATTTACCGGCTTGTACTCTTTGCAAGTTTGACAATTATTAACATAGTTTTCGACTTCTTTATACATATTTTTCCAAAAATAATGTAATGCTAATCTTTTATGAGTTTTAAATATGCCAAAATGGGCGCCTGTGGGATCATCATGAAATTGTTTTAATAGAGGAACTATCTCCCTCGGTTAAATCCCTATGTAATAGGCACAGCTCATCTATTGGTTCCGCACATAATCGAACCTCTTCTGCACTTACTGTTGTTGCATAATCCTCTGGTTTGATGCTGCCTCTCCGAAACAAACCACACAGGCTGCGATACTGCCTGCGAAGCACGTCCCTGGTCGCCTTTACATCTGTGGATATATTAAAATATTTAAGCTCGTATAATAATTCTTCTTTACGAAGATAGTCAATCCAGATTGTCCTATCCGTCTTTAATTCAAAATATTTAAACAGTCTTGGCTAGGTATTTTAATTCTAATTATTAAGTTAAGTGAATGTAAATATTATTTTTCCTTATTCAAGATAATTCAAATTAATACACCTTGTATTAAATTAAATTAGAGTCTATACATTCTAGTAATAGCACTAGCTCAAAATGTTAACATTGCATGTGGCATAACCTTACTTTTCAACACAATATGTTGATGTTTCAGAGTTGTATGACTTTATATTAATCAAGAGGTGTCTATACATTTAAGCTTTGCTACATCAATTATGTGTTAAGATTTTCCTTTTAATAACAATGCTAACATGTGCCCTTTACTTTAAAAAAAAACTCAAGTTCAGCAAAATGTACTATTAGGAGTTGTGTAAGCTCTACATGAACGCAGCTTAAAGGCAGCCATATTTATTTAAATGTCATTTGAATCTGTCATCTGTCTTTTTAGCTGATTTTGACAACCACTTTTCTGCTCACGGCTCTCTGCCCTTTTACGTTTTGTGTCGTCTCAATTATTGTCCAATTTAATCTTAATTCATCATATCTAATATACAATGGACGTGTAATATTTATTTATTTTATTTTAAAGAAGGCTTACAGACTAATAAAGAAAATGTTATATATAAGTGTAATATTATCAAATCGCTAATTACAACAAAAAAAAAAGACAAAGGATATTTAAAAAAAAAAGAGTAAGTACAGAAGACAATTAATCACTAACAAATATTTGTAAGAATTAGCTAAATTAGCGGAATTAGCTATCGAAAAAGTTTTGTGCGATTTGCTGTCGCAAGGACGCCACACTGGTGCAGAATAAGTCAATATCAAGGTCCTTAGAAACTCTCAATTATTGTAAGTTCACGTTTAACAGCTATCAGAACACCTCCACCACGCATCTGACCGGTTCGGGAGTAGTCACGATCACGTCTCCAAACAAGGTAACGTCCGTCGAACAATTCACTGCTGTTAAAACCGTCATCTAACCACGTTTCCGTAAATATAATTATATCATAGGAACTGAGATACACTCCGCGAAACACTATGTTCGTTTTCGTACGCAAACCACGCACGTTCTGGTAATAGATTTTAAGCGAAGCCATTATTACCTTTAACTAAAACTAAATAACTTAAGAATAGATAAAGATTTGTCAAGAATAAATTGAATATTAATAATAAAATCAAGTGTAGGTCATTATTGCAACTAATATAATGCTTAAGATGGGTAGTGGTCAAATAAAGTAATAGACACAGCAATACACAGTGATCAGTAAAAATAACATTATAAAAACAGCTGTTAAAAAGGGAAACTATAAGCGACGACCTGTACAGAGATAACAGCACCACGGAGTAAAACGTCATAATTGGGGACGGTCCGCGACGGAAAATGTACTTTATGTCACGGTAAATAAAGTTTAAGTTAGCATACCAGGAAGCGACATTGCACGAATAATATTGAATTGACTTACTTGAGCACACTGTACAACGACACAAAACTAATAGGAATACGCAACTAGCACACATAAGACTAAGATTCTCAAACAACTTTGTTTCGCACATAGTAAACACAAACTTAAAACATAATGTTAGGATATCAGTTTTTACAAGTAGTAACAGTAAGTGATTTAAGTAATTTTTTGTAGATCTTTCTCCGATTTGATGACTAGTATTGGCGACGTATCGTTTTTTCGTACGTGTATCTTCGCGTGTTTGACCCAAACGTATTTGAAATCCATTTCTGCCGAGGTTTTCTTCGTTTTAGACAGCAGCATTTTATTTCTTATGGTTAGGTGATCATTTATAAAGATTTTATGATTGCCAATTAATCCAATTGTAACTAGCTTCAGGGGTGAGGTCTTTAGTTCGTGCCTGGCAGCTGCTATAAAATCTTCCTTTACGTAACGTTGGCAAAAACGGACTATGATAGGTTTTATACGGTCTTTTTCACTAGTAGGCACTCGAGTGATGAAGTTAATTTGATTTTTCGAGACAGGGTAGTTGACTTTAGCACCGATTTTGGCTATTATTTCAAATAAGTTCTCGTTGCTTGTCTGAGGCACTGCCTTAACTTCAACATTATTCATACGCGACCACTGATCTTTATTGATATTGTCTTCTTCTAATTTATCCAACCGGGCTTGCAGCTGTTCGGCTTGGTCTTGGACCCTCTCAACTTTCACGATACGTAGCTCCATATCATTAAATTTTCCGGTGACCTCTTTCATGACTTCGCTGTACTGATTTGACATGGTTGTTTTGAACTCGGCAAATTCATTCCTCAATGCGATGATTTCTTCCTTCATATTCTCCAATGTGGCAAATTTCAACGACAACGCACGGATTTCCTGCAGGACCATAGACTCAGTTTCCGGCACAGGTGTAGGTGACGACATTGGCATAACGGGTTGAAAGGCATTGCCAGCCGTTAGATTAGTGGCACTTATCTTACAACTACTGCAACGCCACGTAAGCTTTCTGTCACCAAGCTTTCGATACCCGGTCTCCGTTATTCCTGCACAGCGAAAGTGTAGTTCCTGATTGCAGACTGTGCAGTGAGCTCCATCAGTTAGCGGTTCCTCACAGGAGCCACACTTGTGATTCATGATTAAGATTCTTAGGTTTTTTTTATTTAAGATTCTTGGTTTCACAAAGTGTTTCAGAAACACTGGAAAAAGTACTCAATCGCAATATATGTGGGTAACAAAACTGACCGTACGGCACAGGGCCTACGACAAGACTGCGTATCTGCTCGTATTTTGATAAATAAAAGTCTGGATATACTATCGAAGTGTTTATTTGGTTGATCACGCCTGACACGCCATTCCATTGCCATATCACAACGCCTGCGTCAACAGGTTTTTGCCCCAGTGAAAAAGAAAGGCGTGCAACGAGGGATCTACGCATAATCATCGTTGTATGTATCACCAAAACTCACTGTCGACCAGATTTATTGTCAAAGAAGAAATATGGCAACGCAACCAGCGATACACATCAATAATCAAGTGGAGAAGCTGAGTGGTACGAGTATCTCGTCTTATTCGAACTGGAAGTTTTCATTGAAGATGTTACTCACTTTAGAAGGTTTGTGGGATTGCGTGATCGGCACTGATACTGACACCGTGCGTGATAGCCGCGCCTTGGCGCGTATTTGCCTGGCACTACAACCCAACTTGTACCAAATAGTTCGATCAGCATCAAAAGCTAAAGAAGCATGGGAGAAGCTAGCTCATACATTCGAGGACAAAGGTCTATATCGCCGTGTTCTGCTACTTAGACAGTTACATCGAGTTGACTACAGTAAGTTTAGCAGCATGACTGAATATATTGAAAACGTCACCAGATTAGTCCAGCAACTCTCTGACATTGGAAAAATTATCAATGACGGTGAGGTGGCTGAAATTCTACTTAGCGGCTTACCGCAGGAATTTGACACACTAGTCTCCGGTCTTGAAACTGCCAATTTAACTAGCTCGCTGACTTCTGAACTAGTGAGAACGAGATTGCTTCAAGAGGAACACAGAAGAAATGGAAAATGTGATAATGATGCTTCAGCTTTTCATGTAAAGAAGAACAAACTTTTCAAGTGTCGAAACCAGTGTTTACTGCCGAAAACCAGGACATACAGCGAAGCGATGCTTTAAGAAAAAGAGGGATGAGAAGAAGAAAGAAGAACAGCATACCTTTTATGCATCGGCTTACATCGCTCACCATAATGATGTCATCATCGACCGCGGGGCCTCGGCTCACATGATCAATGATGCTAGGTTAGTAATAAATTTTAAAAGTTGTAATAATAACTCAATTTCTATAGCAAATGGTGGCCAATTAGAAATGTCTGGCATTGGCAATTTAGTTTTGTCTACTGACAAAAATAATATCACTTTAGCAAATGTTTTAGTTGTTCCCAATCTGTCAAGGAATTTATTGTCTGTAAGTAAAATGTGTGACAATGGTTTTACAGTAGTTTTTGATAAAAATGGGTGTCATGTTTATAATGAGATAAGTTCTTTAACTGGCAACCAAATTTTAGCTGCTACAAATGTGAATGGTTTGTATAAGATACAGCAGTGCAAGCCGCATGTGTTGGGACATACCATGCTGGTCCATCCTAGGCAGCAGTCAGAGAGTGTCAATACTGCATTGGTGTCTGCGACAGTCTGGCATAAGCGTTTAGGCCATATTGGCCAGAAAGGTATGAATAGCCTACGGGGTGACGACTCGCCAAACAAGTGTGTTCCCTGCTTAACTGGAAAGATGCATACAAAGCCTTATCCGAAGCTTGTGGGAAGCCAATCTACCGTGCCACTCCAGCTTGTGCATTCCGACGTCTGTGGGCCCATTCAAGTCAGCAGTTGGGGCGGTGCCCGTTATCTTTTGACTCTGACGGATGATTGCACTAGAAAAACCTTCGGATATTTGATGAAAACAAAATCCGAGGTGAGTTCACATATTGTTAACTTTAAAAATATGGTTGAAAAACAAACAGGTTTGCAACTTAAAATTTTAAGAACCGATAACGGTACTGAATACTGTAATAGAACGTTGACTGATTTTCTTAAAAGGGAAGGGATGATACATCAAACATCGGTGCCTTACTGTCCACAACAGAATGGAGTTGCGGAGCGCGTCAATAGGACGATTTTTGAGAAAGCTAGGGCCATGTTACATGACGCGGGTCCGTCTGAACGTTTCTGGGGAGAAGCAGTAATGACTGCTATATACCTGAAGAACAAGTCTCCTACCAGCGCGTTGTCAGATGATATCCCTGAGAGTAAGTGGACTGGACAGCCAGTCGATCTCAGTCATTTGCGCGTATTTGGCTGTGTAGCATTTTCTCATATTCCTGATGTAAAACGTCGTAAACTTGACGCTAAAGCTAAACCATATATCTTTGTTGGCTATGGTGAGACTTTTAAGGGCTACCGTCTCCTTGATCCATATAATCCTAAAAAGGTTGTGTATTCACGAAATGTAACATTTTTAGAAGATGAATTTATTGGAGGACTTCACTTTAAAACACAAAGCAAGAATAATGATTTTATCTCTCATGAATGCATTGTAAATAATAATAATTATACAAATATTGATAATGAAATTTTAAATATTGACTGTGATAATAATAATGCAAATGAAATGAATAATAAAATTATTAATAATGTCTGTGATAATATTTGTCATAAGTCTACTACGGAATCACCTATTTCAGGATCTGAGAGTGACCTAACACCTTCAGTGTGGTCTCCCTTGTCGGACCTGGTCTACGGTACTGGTGACGAAGGTGATGAGGATGATGTCTGTAAGGACACTATGTCTTCTATGCCTGCTGCCACACTTGAAGGAAATGGTAATAATGGTGATGAGGATGATGTCTGCAAGGATGCTGTGTCTTCTCTGCCTGATGCCACACTTCGAGGAGGAGAGGTTGACCATGTGCAAAGTGTTGCTTCTGGCTCGCGTCCCGTACGTACTAATAGAGGTAAAATTCCGCTTAAACATAATGATTATGACTTATCGGTGATGCTAATTGAGCAGAGTTTGGCAAATGAGCCTAATACATACGAGCAAGCTACAAAGTCTACTGACTGTGAGCAGTGGCTTCACGCCATGAAATGTGAGTATGATTCATTAATTAAGAACAATGTTTGGACATTAGTCGATCGACCAGAAAGTGAAAACATTGTAAAGTGCAAGTGGGTCTACAAAAGGAAACACGATGCCACAGGTAAACTAGATAAGTATAAAGCTAGATTGGTTGCCCGTGGATTTAGTCAACAAGAAGGTATAGACTACAATGACACTTTTTCACCTGTTGTCAGACATTCCACATTGAGAATTTTATTTTCCATTGCAACAGAAATGAATTTGCAGATGGACCATGTTGATGTTACCACGGCTTTCCTAAATAGTGATCTGGATGAGATTATATATATGGAGCAGCCAGAAGGTTTTTGTTCAGATAAAAGTAAAGTTTGTAAGCTGAATAAAAGTATATATGGTCTCAAACAGGCTAGCCGTATGTGGAATTTAAAAATAAATAATGTTTTAATTAATAATGGATATACTCAAAGTAAGTGCGAACCGTGCGTATATATAAAGAAAAATGATAAAGATTATATAATAATTGCTCTGTATGTCGATGACTGTTATATACACACATCAAAAGTGTCTAGGGATCAACATATATTTTTGCAATAACTTTTCTCCTGATTGATATTAATTAAAATTTTCTTTAAGGATTCATCAAATAAAGTGTTTTCGTTTGTCACAGTAACGATAAACCAAGTCACCTTTGCATTCATCAAGAAATTTGCCACAAACATTAAAGTTCAAAAAAAAGACTAAAATAACAGTTTTCTTTAAAATTTTATTGGGTAACTTAAACAATTAATAATCCGTGTTTCTACCGCGAACACTAACAATACAAGAACATCGGTTTGGCATACTCAAAATGAGTTCATCCAAATCACGCTGTGGAATGGCCGCCCATGTTCGTTGCAACAACAAAAAAAGGTCTTCTTGCGACTGGAAACCCTCCATATTCGGCAGAGCTCTTCTCTGTAGCATATCCCATGCATGCTCAATCGGGTTCAAGTCTGGCGACTGAGCAGGCCAGGGCAGGACATTGATGTTAGCTGCGGCGAGAGTCTGTCTTACAACTCTTGCGGTGTGCGGTCGTGCATTATCATGCATTAACTGAAATAAGGGACCGATTTGCACTTGTAGAGGAACGATGACGTCTGATACAATCGTCTCAGCATAAATTTGAGCGTTGAGGTTGCCTCTGATCCAAATCAACTCAGTTCTTCCGCCGATCCAAATACCCGCCCATACCATGATGGTTCCACCACTATAAGGATGGACTTCCTGGCAGGATTTTAATCGCTGTTGGCGTCCAGGGGTTCTCCGGTGTCGTATACGTCTTGTATCCGGTCTCATACCAAAACGAGACTCATCAGAAAAGCACACGAAACGCCATTGTTCTTCTGCCCAATTTCTGTGTTCAAGAGCCCATTGATATCGAATCCTACGATTGTGCATTGCTATAGGTGGTACCTGTAGCGATCTTCGGGAATGAAGGTTCACTTCATGCAAGCGGTTTCTGACTGTTTGGTCGCTAATTAAATTCCCTGAAGAGTGATGAAGCCTCACGGCTAACATCATGGCGGTTATTGTTGGAGCTCTTCGAGTTAAGATTTGAATGTATCGGTCTTGTCTCCGTGTGGTGCAGCGATACCGTCCTCCATGGCGCTCAGCCACGGTACGGTGTAGTCGACTGATAACACTCTGACTTGTATTCAGAGCTAAAGCCACAGTACGTTGCCGGGAACCAGCTTCTATCATTCCCACGGCTCTGAGCATTTCTTCCCTGCTTAAATGACGTCGCCGCTCCATAATAACGTTGGTTTTAATCAGTAGTAGGGAAACAGTAGCACTAATAATGTCTTCAATGCGTTGTATGTTTTTATAGGGAAAATATTGACAGCTGATTTTCATTTTTTACTCGAATTTGATTGACAGTTCCTGTTTCAAATTATGAACTGCACCAAAAAGGATCCATATAAATTTATAAAATCATAAATTTACTACAAAGCCACATCTCAATCTCAAGAAATCCGCATAAAAATGCTTGATCCCTAGACACTTTTGATGTGTGTATTTTCTAGTGTCTGGTTAAGAATTCCCGTCACCTTAACACTGAGAAGCACTTCTTTTACCGATAATTCGTCACTTTTTTCCTTCTTCGGTAACTCACGTACTAAACATAAAGTAGTAATGATTGTGTCTTGTTTGGACTCTGTTGACAACCCCAGTTTAATACGAATATGTTACATTACACTATCACCGCACACTATCTGTTATGATTATGATCACAGTATTATTTGGTATTGATGTTTTGTTTGATTTCACTTGCTAGCTAGCTGACATAAGTGATATCCCAATCAAAACATAACAAAACAAATATTATGTGAAGTGAATGTCTGCGCCCGCGTCTGTCTATGTTCGTCAGTGTTGCCAGTGAAAGGCATGGCACAGATTGGCGAACAGTAGTCATTACGTGGGGTGTAGGTGTTATTATTATTTTCTTTATATTTATTTATACTTCGCACACTAATTTATTTGTAATGTTTATTCGTCTACACTTTATCTTTATTTTTATCCGTATCTGACCTGACCGTGGCATCACCTTCACTTTGGGCCCTATCAGAATACCAGGCGCTGTGACGTTTTCTTTTTAAATGTTACAGCGCCATGCTGAGATAGGAGCCTTTTGGCCTCGTACAGGACGAGTTTCGTTTCTTTTAATTGTTATTTGTTTTATATATTTGTTTTTTCTGTGTAAGTATTAGTAAGTTTTATACTGATAATTTTGATGTGTTTTGTCCTGTGCGGGCTAATAAATGCTTTTTCTTTCTTTCTTTCCTGCAGAATACTCCTTTCCCTTGTTGTAAGACCATCTTGTAACTTAAGATAAATGCAGCATTGATAAGCTTGGTCAGCTTTACTATGGCTTTGCGCGGGAGGTGTTTTAGAATTTCACCTGTAATGAGGTCGTAACCCGGAGACTTTTTCGAGCTTATGTTATTTTGAATTTCTCTCATTAATTCTGCTGGTGTCACAAGCTTAATTCTTTGGTTTTGTGATAAATTTTCACTCACAAGTGTTTCGATCGAACTTTCATTGAGTTGAAAAGTTTCTTCTTAGTGTTGAGCAAACCTTAACGCTTTTTGGTCATTATTTATGGCCCATTTTCCGTCGCTAGTTCTGATGGGCGGTATTTGCGTAATCGGCCTTTTAAGTTTTCTTGTCGCTTTCCAAAGGGAGTAATCCGTTGATTTCTAATTGGTTAGCTGCAGAAGGTTGGCACTCAATTTGGAGTCTCGAGTTGGAATTTTCCTCTTTAATCGTTTAGTTAGGTTATCTAATGATGTTTTATCTCGTGGGCGCCTTGTTGGCTGCCACTGCTTCTTTTGTTTCCTTTTCTCAGATAGTAAATCCACAATTTCTTTAGGATAGATAAATCCCTTATATTTACGTTTTAATTGCGGTGTGTTGTTCCACGCACATTGTTGGATGTCAACAATATATTTGTTTACTTCTGATTCAAGCTGATTTTGCTTTTTTATAGAAGTGTTAAGGTCTATTATATTATCTAGACCAAGGGCAAAACTTTGCCAATCTGTTAATTTATAAACCAGTGTTAAGTGGCTTGGTTTGAATACGATTTTTTGACTTAGCATTTGTATAATTGAAGAGTGGTCCGAATTCATATGAAAACCTTCCTCCATTAGACGTAATTGGCGGATATATTTTTAAGTTATGGAATCAGGCGTTACTTTGCGGAAATCCATGGCATTAAATGCTATGAAAAATATTTAGTTTTAATACCGCTAGACAAAAATATCCAGGTCCGAAAGCAGGACACAAATCCCACCGTCATGCATATGCACATAAAAAAATCTATAAGATCCGGTATTTTCTGGTGGTCAGTGGGCCAGTACGTTGGTTTACCTGTGCTCATTACTTCAGAATGTGTATCTTTAACTGCGCTTAAGAGCTGCTTTCCCTTAGCTGTAGTAAGTCTTGATCCCCAATGCGTATGCTTAGCATTAAAATCGCCGCCTAGGATAAACCTCTGGCCTAATAGTTCAAAGAGATGTAAATATCGCTCTTTTCTTATCATGTGCCGTGGAGGACAGTATACGGCTGCAATGGATATGTGACAAAATTTGGTTTTAACAGATACTGCCACGGCTTGAATGTCTTGTTCTTCATATTTACACTGCACGTAGTGACTAATGTTCTCTTTGATTATAATAACCGCGCTACCTCCTCTGGCACAGTTGTCAGGGTGGAGCGAATTATATACCATGTATCCTCTAAATTTGACAAAAGATTGCTTAGTGAAGTGCGTTTCAGAGACCAAACACACGTCTATATTTTCTGTGTCCAGAACTGCCTTTTTTTTTTAGCATGGGAAATCATCAAATGACTTCTCCCACTCTGGGCGGAGCGGGAGGGAGTGTCAGACTCTTACTGACTAAAACCCATCCATGTTCCTTCCTCGCCCTTTACGTTCCGGGGCCGCGGTATCTCTTTCGAACGGTCCCGCAACCCCGGCAGGCTTCGGCCCTTGCGGGCCTCTCTCTTCTGCTGACATCTCTTTGAGGCGCGCGTGGAACACGAACGCGCCGTCGACACGGCCTGTCGTCACTAGACGGACGGACGGCTAGCTAGCCCATAGCTAACCGTCCACAGGCCCGCATCTACGGTGGCCGGTAGCCACTACGTGGCCCCCGACGCCCGGTGCGTCTCCCGCGGCGGCCGGGAAGAGAGGCTCTCTCCCTCTCTTGTTCCGCCACTTCCTTCGCCAGCATGACTGCTTCGCAGAAGGAGGTGACGGCTTCCCATTCCGTCTCGCTCCGGACCATGGATTGAACCAGGGCCGGACGCGAGAGGTCGCCGCCGCCGATCGCCGCTACGAGGACACGGTGGTGCTCCGCCCACGCAGGGCAGACTTCCACCGTGTGCTCCACCGTGTCCTCCGGTCGATCCTCACAGTGGAAACACCCGGGCGTTTCCTCCCGCCCGATTCGGTGCAGGTACCTCCCGAAACATCCGTGTCCGGTGAGGACCTGCGTCAGGCGGAAGGTGAGGGCGCCGTGGCACCTCTCAAGCCACTCCTCAAAGAGGGGACTTACCGCCACTATCGTGGCGTGCCCTGTCCAGAACTGCCTGCAACTCATTTTGATGTTTGAGGAGCCTATTAGAGTTCCAAGCCATTATTTTAAGTGTGTTATTCATTTTTGATTATTTGAAACTGCTCTTTTAGAGCTGGATTCTAATTTCTCTAATCTCTTGTCAAATGAGGTAATACACTTTAAGATCTGATTGATCTTATCCTCCAGATTATAAGGCTGTGATCTTGGTTTTGCAGCTTCCGCATAGGAACCAGCGTTTGTTACTTGCGTGGGTTTTTCAGTTGACTGGACACTTGCTTTCTGTTTGTCTAATTTTGGTAAGGGAAGAGATTGTTGGGTAGTTGGTACCGCAAGTTTCTTTTTAATATTTTTATTTTTCATAACTTGAATTTGTTTAGCTATTTCACACCCTCTATAATTGGCAGGGTGAGGTAGACCACAGTGAACACATTTTGGCTTCTCCTGGGGAGATTTGGTACAGTTGGCTGTAAGATGCTTGCCAGTGCATTTTACACACCTTGGCTCTTTTCTGCAGTATTTATGAGTATGTCCATATGCCTGGCATCTCTTGCATCGGGGAATGAGTTTGGGATTTTTAAGTTGGTGTATTTCAATTTTACACCCTAAAATGTATTTTATGCCATAGATTTTATTGACATCTTCGTCATTACTGAATGATAAAACGAACATGTTGAGTGGTTCTTAACTCTTCCAGCTCAATTTGTTGTCTACTTTTTCTATTTTCAGTCCTTGTGTGGTTAGATCGTCTTTAATTCGCTCAGGTTGGTTGGCAAGAAGAATGTAATTTCTTCACAACAACTCTAATTGGTCTAGCTTGCTTATTCTCGTACGAATGCCAATGGTAGTCTTTTTCTGTTAAGAACCTGGAAATTACTCTATACGAGTCTTCTGTTTTGGCGTTAACTTTCACACAATCCCCATTCATCATTTTTGCGGTAAATGATTCAGCTGTAATTGTTTCAGTAAGCGAGTCGTAAAACGTTGGGTAGTTTTTAACCCCATCTATTATGATTGGCGGTGGCGGAGGAACTTTTTTGACGGAAGTCTCTTTCGCATTTTTCTGTTGTTTTTCTTGTTGGGCACTTGTTTCGGGTTGTTGTTTTGGAGAGAGGGAGGTATTAAGCTTCCGCTTCTTCCTGCTCTTGGCCCTAATCCACTCACTCTTTTTAGCGAGCTCTTCCACGTCCGTGCAATATTCAACGTCACTTTTAGTACGCTGGGAAAATATTGTTTTCTCGCTTTCCTGTTTTTCTAAAGGTTGCTTAGTTTCATTTTTTTCCTTCAAGCAGTTTAATTCTCCTTGAAAGCTTTGTACTTGTTCTTGCAAAGTATTAATGGTATCGTTCAGATTACGTACCATAAGTTGCAGGTTTTCTCTGTCCGTTTTCTCCTGGTTGTAACAGTCATATAACCGCTTTTCCAGGTCAGTTTTGATCTTAATAGACTGTGAAGCCATTATTTTGTTTAACACCTAAACAATAAATTATTGTAAACACTTCATGATTTCCGCACTTGTAACTAGGTCATGGCAATGATCCCGATAGATCGACGTAGGTACACTGCGACGACGGTGGTGTGCTGCGTCTGCAGAATACTCTCAACTAGAGCACGCGCGCGCGATCGTACGTCTGTTCACTATTATAGTTAAACAACAACTGAAGGAAATTAGTGATAGTGAACTATTAAAGCAATGCAGCGACTTGCAAATATCTATGACAGTAGGAGAATCATGTGATATTGATGGACATGAATTGTACGAAGAACTGAATATGTTCATCCGTGTGTATGAAAGAAACGATGACATTATCTGAGTGCTGCAATACATAATAGAAAAAAAATAACTGAAGTTTACCCCATTATCGGGCGGACAGTCAACGACGGAGCACCTCCGAGGCAGCGAGGCGTCGGGAGGCTGGGCTGCGGGCGGAGCACGGACAACGGCACGAATGGATTGATAGGTCACGTAGCCTTTCTTTATCAAAAAGAGATTTATTCTATTTGTTTAAAAATTTTAGGGATGGTCTTGCATAACACCCCGTGAATCAGAGCGCTTTACAACCATTGCAGAAAATCGATTATAAAAATTTATTACCGAACTTTGAATGAACCGTTCGTCGAAGAATCAGCACATGGACGTATAGTTAAAAAAAAACAATGAGTGCGCAATCATTGAATTTTTTGTAGGGTTCTTTTATCCCTACTGTACACTGTAGAGTAGGGATGAAAGAACCCTACTCTTAAGAAAAAACTACTAAAACATGGAAGGTCTGGCTGAAACGTAATATGAAAGCTTGAATACTATACTGTATACGTGGCCTGAATGGCAGAAGTCGCTTAATGCATTCCCATGTGAACAGAAATATGGGCCGACCTTGGAAAATATGATTAGGAGGAAAAGTAGGTTTAATGAATCTATTGAGGTGTTCTTAAATTAGGAATAGGATTGTATTGACCGTGGTGAGTTTCCTGATCTAATGAAATATAGTAAAATAATACCATTGTTTAAATCGGGCAGTACATCAGACCCCATTAATTATAGACCCATTTCAGTATTACCTTTAGTAAGATTTGTGAAAAATTAATTTTGGCACAAATACAAAGTTTAACAATACTACGTCATGATTATCCTTTATGAGGTAAGGCAAGTCATTTATGTAAATAAGAAAAAAAAATGGACCAAGAATAGAGCCCTGGGGTACCCCCATTTTTACTACGGATCCGGGAGATCTTTTCCCGTTAACATCAACTCTCTGAATCCTATCACTCAAATATGACGTAAGAAGATCCAGAGAGGCGTTACGGATTCCGTAGTGGTGTAGTTTCCTGATTATTGTTTCATGAAGAACGCAATCGAAAGCTTTAGATAAATCGCAAAAAATTCCCAAAGCATCGCATTTGTCCTCCCAAGCATTATAAAACCGAACTGTTTTTATGCAATTACTGAAACATCAGTAATTGCATAAAAACAGTTCGGTTTTACAAGGGGTCGTTCAACTACTGCTGTTGAACTTTTAGGACACATTTATAATGCTTGGGAGGACAAATGCGATGCTTTGGGAATTTTTTGCGATTTATCTAAAGCTTTCGATTGCGTTCTTCATGAAACAATAATCAGGAAACTACACCACTACGGAATCCGTAACGCCTCTCTGGATCTTCTTACGTCATATTTGAGTGATAGGATTCAGAGAGTTGATGTTAACGGGAAAAGATCTCCCGGATCCGTAGTAAAAATGGGGGTACCCCAGGGCTCTATTCTTGGTCCATTTTTTTTTCTTATTTACATAAATGACTTGCCTTACCTCATAAAGGATAATCATGACGTAGTATTGTTTGCAGACTTCTCTTTTATTTAAACTCAAACGTCAGCAGCCAGTTATGGATAATGTTAATAGCGCCCTGGCAAAAGTCGTTAATTGGTTTAATGTTAATAACCTACTCTTAAATGAAAAAAAAAACCAAATGTATTAAGTTTACGATACCCCATGTAAGACAAGTGGAAACTACTGTACTAATTAAGGATGAAGAGTTGAAACCGGAAGATAGCACAGTGTTTTTAGGCATAACTTTGGATGCCAAGCTTCAGTGGGGCCCGCATATAAACAAATTGTCGAAAAAACTTAGCTCGGCAGCATACGCCGTTACAAAAATTCGTGACTTAACTGACTTAGACACAGCTCGTTTAGTTTACTTTAGTTATTTCCATAGCGTGATGTCGTACGGTATTCTCTTGTGGGGCAATGCCGCCGATATTCAAACAATATTTGTTTTACAAAAAAGGGCAATTCGTTCAATTTATAAACTAAGTCCCAGATACTCCCTCAGAGAAAAATTTAAAGAGATTAATATTCTTACTGTGCCCTTTCAGTTTATTTATGAAAACCTTTTGTACGCCCACAAAAATATTAATTTGTTTAAAAAATACAGTGATATCCACAACATAAGTACGAGGAACAAACACAAATTTGTTGTTCCTGCAACGAGACTCAAAAAAATAGGGGGTACGTTCAGATGCCAATGTATACGTTTTTACCAATAAACTTCCGAGCCATATTCAAGCACTAAGCCTGAATAAATTCAAATCGTTTATTAAACGAAAGCTATGCCTGAAAGCTTTCTATCATGTCAATCACTATATCGAAGATAAAAAGGCTTGGGATTAAACTGCTCCAATGAAATTTGCTCTGTGAATGTTGAAATTTCGGACTTCGCTTGTTTATTGTTGATTCCTTTATTTTATACACTGTGACATTGAATGATTTGACATGAATACTTAGTTCAGTATTTTATTATTTTTTTACGTTTTATTATTTTTTATTTTATTTTTAATGTGTGTGTATTTGACATGAATATTTACTTGTGACTGTCATGACATTTAATGATTTGACATGAATACTTAGTTCAGTATTTTATTATTTTTTACTTTATTTTTGTTTATTTTATGTGTGTGTTTTTGACATATCGTATTTTTATTGACATTCGAATTTGATTGTAAATTATTATTTATTTTATTTAATTATTGTGAATGTGAGGACCTTGTGGGTCACTTTTTGTTGTTTTTTTTCCCACGACTGTCTGGCAGTTTGAGTGCTATAAGCGACCTACCCAAATGTCCTTTCTTTGGAATTGTTCGTCGTTTCGTTGAGCTTCTTGAGTTATAAGTCGAGCTACACGATAACTGACAAAGGCTTGCACTGACTGGACAGGTCCACTCAAATCTGTGTGGTTCTTTCTTCAAAAGACCATCTCAGACACTAATCTGCATAGTCCTCATGTGAATTAAGCAAGATTGTCTGAACTTCAAAAGAGACTATGACCTCTGAGTTTGTTTCGGCTGTTTCTTCTCAGAGCAGTCAGGTACGAAACACCGGCCCTATCTAGTTTTAAAAAAAATGACGTGTAAAAGTGTTTGAGAAAACCTACTTGCTGAATAAATATCATTTATCATAAATATCATTTATCATAAATATCATTTATCATTTATGACAGCTCATCCGCCGCCTCTGCAGCGAACCGGAATTAAGAATTGGTGTAAGGCCGAATCTCGTCGCTGGTGGTTATATTTGAAAGGAGAAGGGTCATAGTTTCTTGCACTGCTCTAAGCCGCTGGTGAAGTGCACGCCTTGCAATAAAGTTGGTGATAAAAGTGCCATATTAAATCTGATGATAAGGTAACTAACGCAGATGGTGCAGGGCAGGAAACTATGAGAATCCATTTTATAAACGAGAGCGTACATAACCCCGGAGCAAAGTTTTTGAAAGTTTAAGCCAACAATTCTGAACTCCCAGCGTTTGTAAATTTCGAAAGCGACGTTACTCTCATTAAGGATTTTGCTGCCAAGGAGTTAGGTCTGTCGCACGACAACACCCCTACACTTATGAAAAGTTTTGGGAACAGTATAGTTCAGTCGTTAGGCAACTTGAGTCTTGACATGATCATTGATGAGGTAGAGGCTTGAGTGACATGCAAAGTCGTAGATAATCACTTGCTAGAGGTCCTTGTGTTTATGGGGCACACATTTACGGAGCAGTCACATATATCGGTTTATAAGGACAAGAATTGATTGCAGTTTTTCGATATCGGGAAAGAATTACTTAGTTCAGAACACGCCGACGATGGTGATGCCTTAGTGAAGTTTTCTCGATCGGTTATAGTTCAGCGGCGGATTTCATCGCTCGATCAACAGTGAAATTAAGATAATGGTCTTGCTCTGTTCTGAATCTTGCCGTATTTCATCTAAACAGGTTTTCTGTCGTGCTGAAATAGTTGATGTGGTGAATAGGATTATTGATGAACAATCTATAAAGATTGTAGATAGTCGGAGGTTCGATGAAACTAAGGTCCGCGTGGGTGAGGGGATCCCTGCAGAGATCAGGAGAGACTTAATTAATATTGCTTTGCTTCTTCGTTGAAAGAGGTAGGATGTACCAGTGTTACAGAGATGAAGATCGAACTCAAAAGTCAACGTCCAGTTGTTTATCGTCCATACAGGTTGTCGCATCACGAACGGGAGAAGGTACATTCGATGGTTGGAGACATATTAGATGCCGGTCTGATACGACAATCTGTTTCAAATTACGCTAGTCCCATTTCACTCGAATGAAAGAGAGATGGTTTCTCAAGGTTGTGCGTAGACTATCGTATGCTGAATTCAACGACGATTTGGTTTTTTAGAGTAACATTTACGAAAATTATTTAGAATTAGATTGTTCGCAGGGCTTGAAACCGGCGGCTACGAAAGGAGGAAAAATTTATGTCGTCTCATCCTTCATACCGATGTCGACGACCCAACATACCTAAAGCGTATCCTTTGGACCGACGAGTCACATTTTACCCGCCAAGGCAACACCAATTTACACAATATGCACCACTGGGCCCGTGATAAGCCGCGTAGAAAAAGGGTAACATCGGTCCAACGGAAATTTTCCCTTAATGTGTGGGCCGGTGCTATTATTATTGGACCCCGTTTCCTACCAGACACTTTAAATGGGGCAAATTACTTCGATTTTTAACGGACGTCTTGCCTGATCTGCTGTTGGAATCGGAAGTAATAAGCTTCAACACGATGGGTGCCTAGCGCATTTCAGGCTGGACGTCCGAGAAAATTTCATTACTTCTTTTTTGGATTCGTGGATCGGTAGAGGAAGGCCAACTGACGGCGCGTTCGCCAGACTTCACACCGCTCGATTTCTTCGTTTGGGGCCGGGCCAATGAGTTGGTCTACAATGAAGAAATTTTCACAAAAGAAAACTTAATTTAAAAAAAAATAATAATGCATTTTCAGTAATAAATCGGGAAATAAGGCTTTGCATTACCACGATGAAAATCAGGAAAAGATACCGGGCATTTATCAGAAATCGCCGGCAGTAATTCGAGCAGCTTCTTTAATCTTTGCTTTTGATGCCCGATGTCTTTTCCTGTTTTCCTGCTTTACATTGTAAATGTTATTGAATAATAAATAATGTAAGTACACTAAACAGATTCGTTCGGTAACATTTGATGGTTGTAAAAGTAACATTGCAACCACGAAAAAGTTAGGGTGCGAAATAGATACTGCCATTTAATAAAAAACACATTAAATGGCAATTACAAAATAATATAATTTGCAAAAGGAAAATAGTTTACTTTTAGCAAATAAATTATTTCATAGGGGCATATATTTTAAAAATCAAATAATAAACGTCAGATTGACCACTCAGTTACTGAGCAAGAGGTGTGTTAAAAGCATTAGAATTTTGTGACAAAAGTTTGTAACTTAAAATTAATTCCGTGCAAATGTTGTCGTTTTTGTCATAATCAAAAGGTTATTTACTATCGCTGTCCATTAAAGTTCAATACAAAAAAAAAACTGTTAAAATCGGCAACAAGAACAGTGTTCTGGAATAAATTAGTTCCGTTACTTAAGCCGCAAAATAATACTGGTTTGCTGGGACTTCTGACGTGCATCAGTAGTTTGACATATTTTTTTTTGCAATTGTTGCATAAAATTTTACGAACCGAAGTTCGCAAAATTGACAGACGAGTGACAAGTAACAGGAGCTGGGGTATTATGCAACTGGCACAATAAGGGCTATGATCGTGTTGAGAATTGTCCGCTAAAAGATGTTAAAAAATTCAAACGAGAAGAACGGGGTACGAGCGATTATAGGGTATCAGATTACGTATTTTTCTGACGCTGGAATGGCAACAATATGGTTACGGTAGACACCAACTTTGAAAACTGAGGCTTTGACAACCGCCACTCGGTGGTCTAATGAAAAAAGGCAACTATAACATCGCCCCTTATGTATATCTTCGTACAAGAATGCGTATTAGAAAATAATGCTAGCCTGTTTTTACTTACTTTATAGATGTACAGTCACGAGCACCAATATGTATACACTTTCCTTAATATAAAATCTATTTTTGTGAGAAATAACGATTGTAAGTAGTAGATAGGATCTTTTTCATAATAATATGAGTTTCAGAACACTATGTACGTAACAACATGAAGTTTAAATCAGAATAGTAGGAGCAAAACACTTTAAAGAAATCTTAAGTGTTTACATATTGGTGCTCGTGACTGTCCAGTGGTGAACAGTTGACTACTTGCGAGAAAAAATGATTGCAACAAAGAGACACAATCTTTGTTCGTATTTAGGAGATATAGTTCTCACCTTGCTGGGCACACATGGAACCACATCAAGATCAGCCGCATCAAGGACACGGGCCTGCTAAACCGTTGTCTACCACAAGATATGATGGGAAAGAGTATTGGATTGTACCTAATAGCACAGAACGCCGCTGTTCAAGTCAATTTGGAGGAAAAGCGACATTCAAGTGTCTCAAATGCGATGTCGACCTCCACCCTAAATGTTTTATGTACTACTAGCTGTTGCCCGCGACTTCGTCCGCGTGAACCACCTTTGTCACCTAGGGGTATAAAAGTAGCCTACGACATGTTTTCTAACTTACCGAATAGACACAAGTTTTTTATTTTTTTTTATTTTTAAAGATGATTTTGATGGTGATTTATTTATTTATTCAACTATGATGATGTTATGTTGACTCTACAGGGTAAACCTTAGTTGCCATTAAGTCGCGCATTTGTCCTGATACCCCAATAAACCTGTACAGAAGTCGAATCCGCCATCTTCTGGATATCATAATAAATACCATATTCGTAATCAGCACCCCTGATAATCTCGGAAGCGACACCCATAATGATTTTCAATTTTTCATTCCAACCAAATTGCAACCCAAATGGGGATGATGGAATTTCAGGTCCGCCACATTAAATCTTAAAATCATTGTTTTTGTAATACACCCAACCCGATACAGAATACAAACCAACCCATGTTGATTTTCAGACTTTGTCACGCCATTTCTTCATATTAGGGGTTGAATTCTGAACAAAACTGAAACAAATGTTCATTTATCGATAGGAGTACTCCTGTTAAGTTTCAAATAAAATAGACTAACTAATCTTGTTTCCCCATTAAATGATAAATGATATTTATTCAGTAAGTAGGTTTTCTCAAACACTTTTACACGTCATTTTTTTTTAAACTAGATGGGGCCGGTGTTTCGTACCTGACTACTCTGAGAAGAAACAGCCGAAACAAACTCAGAGGTCATAGTCTCTTTTAAAGTCCAGACAATCTTGTTCAACTCACATGAGAACTATGCAGATTAGTGTCTGAGATGGTCTTTTGAAGAAAGAACCATACAGATTTGAGTGGACCTGTCCAGTCAGTGCAAGCATTTGTCAGTTATCGTGTAGCTCGACTTTTAACTCAAGGAGCTCAACGAAACGACGAACAATACCAAAGAAAGGACATTTGGGTAGGTCGCTTATAGTACTCAAACTGCCAGACAGTCGTGGGAAAAAAACAACAAAAAGTGACCCACAAGGTCCTCACATTCACAATAAATAAATAACAATTTACAATGCAAATTCGAATGTCAATATAATACGAAATGTCAAATACAGACACATAAAATAAACAAAAATAAAGTAAAAAATAATAAAATACTGAACTAAGTATTCATGTTAAATCATTAAATGTCATGACAGTCACAAGTAAATATTCATGTCAAATAAACACACACATAAATAATAAAAAAAAAGTAAAGTAAAAAAAATAATAAAATACTGAACTAAGTATTCATGTCAAATCATTCAATGTCACAGTGTATAAGGGTAGTTCTACTACCCTTCTTTGCATGATGATGTAAATTTCCATCACAAACATTTATTGGAAAAAAAAAAGTACACAAAACGTACTGTAAATTGTTTGTTGCTGGCAACTTTTTACACGACCAAGGCATAAAAGTAAACGCAGTTGTCAAAAAAAATCAAACGTCACTGTCAATTACAAGGCCTTGAACTTGTCATTCAGCTGTTTGTTGTGATTCGAAGAAACGAGTGAATTTATAAATTGTTTTAGAAACTAATCTGAGATTTATCCACTAATAAAAGTGAAAATGTGTGTTTCTGTTAAATTATGTGCAATTTATATTGAAATACCCTGAAAAAATTTCTCAAAACGATGTGACAGAAATTTACATCACTATGCAATAACTTAAAAACATACTACTTAGATACGGAAATAAATACCTATAAGCCATGCCGTTGTCAGCAGCTGAAAGGCAACGTCGTTGCAGGTTGAAAAAAAAAGTAAGACAAGGACAAATATGAAGAACATTTACGCAAGAGATCGCTATCATAAAAACAAAACGCTAGTGAAAGATATGAATGACAGAGAAAAAAGATTGGCGAACAGAAAGTGGAAAATAAAGCAAAAAAAGTACAGAGATAAACAAAAGGAACAGGAAAAAACGTTAGAAGCTTATACTCCACCACCATCACCGCCAGCCTCGCCTATCGTAGCGGAAGAAAATAAGTAAGACGAGATAGAAGTAAATAATATCGAGAAAATTTAAAGCTACAAACTGAAAATGACAAATGGAGACGAAAGTATGAAAAGTACAAAAAAACAACGACAAAGGACTCAAGCAAAGTTTGAAGAATATAATGTTCTTTGTAACAGCATTAAAGAAAATTACAACTTAAAATCCCGAAAAGATAGAAGAGTACTTAAAGAAATATAAGAAAAAAAGGTGCTATCAACACTGATAATTTGAATAATTTGCTGGAATCTGTTGTGCGTAATGTGAACCAAAAACACTGTATGGTTGGAAACTGTGAACAATGTAAAAAAAACAAAGTTGTTGATTTAGAAAACATTAATCCTGAAGGAAATGTGTCATGGTGGGAGTGGATTCGTAAGACAGAAGATTTTACTACGGCAAATGGTACTCGAAAAGTTTTAAAGAATGTTAAAGAATTACAGACTGGAAAATTATTCGACTTAATTAATAATTTTGAAAAAGACTACGGATTTTAAGAAACATGTTTTTAACGTTTACACACAACATAAAGGCTATCGAAATTGCATTCAAAATCTCACGCCTAACAGTGTTGCCATTCATATGGATTTCAGCGAAAGTTATAATTGCAAGCATAGTGAAGAAATCCAAGCTCATCACTTCGGAGGCTCACGTAATCAGCTAACACTACACACTGTTGTTTTGTACGCAAAGCCAGAAGGAGCAGAGACGAATGAAACAGTTTCCTTTTGTACGGTGTCTTCTAGCCTAGCTCATGGTCCTGCAGCAATCTGGGCACATACAGACCCAATTTTAAAATATGTGCAAGAAAAATACCCCAACGTCGAAACCATACATTTCTTCTCTGATGGTCCGTGTACGCAGTACAGACAGAAGCAAAACTTTTATTTGATGTCGACCAAGTTTTTCGATTATGGATTTAAACATATGACATGGTCATATTTTGAATCTGGGCACGACAAGGGTGCCGCTGACGGGATTGGAGGCCTCTTCAAAAGAACAGCCGATAGGCTAGTTGCTCATGGACGTGATGTAGTAAATCTGACTTAATTTTACGATCTATTGAAAGACGCAACATCCGTGAAGATGTTTGTAATCAGTCAAGACCAAATAGATCAAGTATCTAGGGAGATACCGGCTACATTACAACGAGTTCCAGGCACGATGGGTTTACATCATATATCGTCTAATTCTCGGGGAAAAATGACTTATAGCGAGCAGAGTTGCTTCTGTAGTAATGGAGAGATAATTGGGTTTTGTTCATGTGTTCCTAATAAATCGCACAAATTTTCAAGAAGCACAGACCATTGAAAATGCTGCAACAAACACTATGGAGACTGCACCTTTAAATAACTCTGAAACTGATTTCCTGGAGGGTGGTTCTACTACTATTACAAGCATGTCAAGTGGAAGAACAGGACAAATATTTAACAGAGTTTATTATGACTCCAGCAATAGTTCAGACGAGGAACCATTGGCTACTTTACGCGAAAGGAACACGAAACATTGTAATAGTAGTGGAACCAGCCTAGATAAAACTACTATCCACCCCAGAAACTTATCTATCGGGACTTATGTTGTGATAAAAATTTTGAGCGAAAAAAGAAAGCAGTACAATTATGTAAAACAATGACGAAAAAGACAAATTTAAATTTTTATACGGAATTATTACCTGATTATAAAGACCAAAATGTTTGAGACTGATTAAAGTTTGGATTTAATAATAATAAATACAAATAACCATTTAAAATTTCTTTTAATTTATGCAAGTTTTAAACAACTGAATTTCGTAACGAAGGATACATTATTTTGCCATCTGAATCTAGTAATCCGCAAAAAAATATAAATTTTAATAAAAAACTGAGCTGCTGGTCGGCAAATACCGAATCTATGGTAACCACAATTTAGTCACATGACATGTATGAAATAGCTTTATTCATTTTTGTCCATGGTGAAGACTGTTTCGTGCCGTGCGTGTTTCCGAACGCATGTCTTGTCATCCGAGCATCTGACAGTTTGTTTTTTGACGTTTAGTCACTTGTTGTTGATTCATTACGAGATTACATCGAATTTTTATGGGTTGATTGAGATAATTTGGAAATCCAAGTGTATCTCTTTTGTTTGCAAGATTTTGGTTGTGATTCAGTGTTAATTGGACAAAACGTCCCCATTAGTGCCAGAAACCGGGTTTATTTGTTCATTGCCAAGCGCCGCTTTTGAGGTTACGCTTAGCCCCGCGTGCGAGGTGAAAATTGAATTATAATTGTGAAAAGTGTTGACGGTGGTGCCTTTGAACTATTACCAGTGCTGCATTCCGACCTGTTACGCGCTACTGAGACTAGCGTCTGTTGAAACATAGTCGGATCTGCAAATCCACACACCACATCATAACACTATACACGCACACACACAGATAGACAATACCAGAACCGGCTTGATCAAGGACTGGTCATCCCCTTCAGCCCACCGGCACCAGGTAAGTTCATTTTTCATAAGGGCAATTTAATTTGATTGTCTCCGTAAATCGCGGACAGCTCGGTCACAGCTTGCCCTGGTTTTGGACCGAACAAAGACCTTAAAAGTAGAACTACCCATAAAATAAAGGAATCAATAATAAACAAGCGACGTCCGAAATTCCAACATTCATAGAGCAAATTGGAGCAGCTTAATCCCAAGCCTTTTTATCTTCGAGATAGTGATTAACATGATAGAAGGCTTTCAGGCATAACTTCCGTTTTATAAACGATTTGAATTTATTTAGACTAAGTGCTTGAATATGGCTCGGAAGTTTATTGTAAAAAACGTATACAAGGTGGAGCAGGACGATTGACATTCCTTTAAACCAAGCATTCTGTACATCAAACTAAGTAACTTTACGCAAAAATTATTGCTGGGAAACACCTTTTTTTTTTGAGGTTATAAATCATGTTTTGTGGTAGAACTCAATATAACGCACTTAAAACATTGTGCTGATGGATGGATTGAATAGTACGGGAATCTTAGAGGTGTTAAAAGTCAAAATCTTACAAAAAAAACTTGTATTTAAAAAAAAACTTGTCAAAAAGTTGTAACTTTGACCCCCCATATCTCCGTAACTAAAAGGTTCCCGGGTATGGTTTAGAACAAAATAATGATCGCAATGGTGGGGTCTTTACGTGGCTTAAAGGAATGTCAATCGTCCTGCTCCACCTTGTACATTGGCATTTGAACGTACCCCCTATTTTTTTGAGCCTCGTTGCAGGAATAATGAATTTGTGTTTGTTCCTCGTATTTATGTTGTGGATATCACTGTATTTTTTAAACAAATTAATATTTTTTCGTAACAAATGTTTTCATAAATAAACTGAGAGGGCACAGTAAGAATATTAATCTCTTTAAATTTTTCTCTGAGGGATTATCTGGGACTTAGTTTATAAATTGAACGAATTGCCCTTTTTTGTAAAACAAATATTGTTTGAATATCGGCGGCATTGCCCCACAAGAGAATGCCGTACGACATCACGCTATGGAAATAACTAAAGTAAACTAAACGGGCTGTCTCTAAATCAGTTAAATCACGAATTTTTCTAACGGCGTATGCTGCCGAGCTAAGTTTTTTCGATAATTTGTCTATGTGCGGGCCCCACTGAAGCTTTGCATCCAAAGTTATGCCTAAGAACCCTGTGCTATTTTTCGGTTGCAACTCTTCATCCTTAATTAGTACAGTAGTTTCAACTTGTGGCGTATTGTGTCAACACTATAAGTGTTACCAATTAAAATTAGGCCCTTCCGGCCGCCGCCATTGTGAAAAATATACTATCTCTCACGACGCGACACGGTGCGTGCGATCTGTCTGTATTACTGCTATAACAACCATGCATGAACATTAAACTTGGTTCCCGTATCCACGAGTTTTATTCCGAAGAGTGGGTCTCAAAGTACGACCCATACCTCTAAATTGGTGACCCCAACGTGATTGGAACAAGCAACCGCACTCAGCAGTGAACGTGGAATCGGACTTCAGCAGTGAGCCACGCTGAGAGAGATCTTCAGCCTGCTCCATTCGACGACGCCGCAACGCTCCCAGGCTGGTTTTACCAGTAACCGCCGGGAAATTTATGAGAAGTTGCCGAGTGCCGAGTAGATACCTATCTACCTACCGGCCCACTCAGGCACGCTACGCGCGCCTCTCCGTAAGCCGGAAGGTGCATCAACGGATGGCAGCGAGTTTAAGTATTAGTGCATCATTTACAAGCAGTTTCCAACATTAAACGTGTCATTTTTTGGGTTTGGTGAAGTAAATGCTCCGAGGTCATCAACCCGGAAACGGAACCCATCGAGACTTGTGACGCCATTCGCCATCTGCCGGGGAGTAGCGAAACTTTCCGGTTAGTGATCGGATATTTGAACTGCCATGTCGGCCCGATACGTCAATGTCATCGAGACGCGGGATCTGTGAAATTCGATAAACTTTGTTTGCAGCCTAATATCGAACTAACTTGTGGGGGCTTGGTGGTTTTATCTGTAAATATAACAAAATTCTAACCTGATATTTCAGTCATAATATGACCTAGGTTCATGTTTTGTTTACATATTGTGGATGTTGGTTTTATTTTGTTTTTTTGTGGTCGTAGTTTGAGGTTTGTTTATTAAGGCCATGTGTTCCCGGTTTTGCGTGTTTTAGAATCCACTTTTGATAGGCAAATTATAACATTGTGAATCTGAAATAAATATATGTTTAGGATACATTCTTTCTCTTTACCATGTACCCGTTCAATACACGATGTAATACAATTTTCTCGATAGAAAAAAATACTGAAGTAACTTCGATTTGCAGTTTTTTTACAAGTAAATTTCATTTTAAACGAATACTATAATACTCCTTTGTTTTTAAATTATCAATTTACTTAGGTAATTCATTTTAGAATCGATTCTACCCGATCGTTTTTTTAATTAAATTTATATTCTTTTTTATCAATTATTTCAAGTAAATTTCGATCCACGCGTCGCTTGCCAGTGTCCCGCGGGACGTTACCGAGGAGTGACCTGTGCCAAATTTTTGCGCGCGCGCTTCGCTTCTATTCCGGAAATAATATTAATTCGAACTAAAATAATATTGTACTTAAAAATACCATAGCTTAGATTTTTTTTGTTTATTTCTCATAGCGTAAATCATTTGTATTTTATAATAGTTATTAAGACAATTTATATTTGTGATTTGGTGAAAATGGCAAATAAAAGAAATAAAATAAGGGCTAAATCACGGTTGAAGTCAAAAAAAATCGCGAAAGAAATATGGTAAGTTATAATTTTTATTCATTTATTCCTATTGACACTGACTGTTACAGTTTTATGAAATTTATTATTTACCTTCCTACTAGCACTAGCATTTCGCTACCTACTGCAGTATGTAGCTAAATGCTTTTGATGTCGGGTGACACCGCACCCTCACAACATTGATCGGTACAGAAGTCAATCTCATTTATAAATGCTTCACTTTTCATACCTACACCTATGAAATATCGTGTTCGTGACTTCTGTTTCTGTCTCCTTTGTGTCGCCCATATAGGTACTTACACTTTGGACATTATTCTATAATTTTTTGTAATGAGTAGGTACTTACTATAACTTATTTTATCGTTTCAGTTCAAAAATTAATCGAAATAAAAATGGCTTATTTGTTGGAAAAAAAACCAGTGAAGAACAGTAAGTATTTTTTTTTTTTAATAAACACATTCTTCACCACAAAATATACATATAGTAGAAAGTACCTACTAAAAACGCGCAAGATGACAGCGCGCGTGTTTGAAATTCAAGGCTATATTTCTGCCAGCACTTGTAATCACATTCGGCATCATCATGGCGAATATTTACTTAGGCAAACACTGAACACATACTCTCTTGACACTTGATATAAAAGTTCGAACGAGTCTTGAAGTTCAAACACGCGCGCAGAGTTATCTTGCGCGCACACTATACTAGCGTACAGAAAAACCACTTCGAACAATAGACTATGTGGTCTTTTTAATTGTATGTTTTTTTTTATTACTTTGTCACTTTTGTGCCTATTCCTATGTTGGTTGAAATAAACATTTTATCATCTATAAGTGATATAAAAATGAATCGCTAAATGTGTTGTAAGCGCAAATCTCGAGAACAGTTGAACCGATTTGGCTAATTCGTTTTTGTTGTGTTTGTTATTTTGAGGAGAAGGTTGTTATGAAAAAAAAATGTAGTGTAGGGTGGAGTAGGGTAAAGCGGGAAAGAAGCCGCGGCGGCACAGCTAGTTATTAATAGTTTTCCCGTAATCTATGTGCATAAATTAATTAATAAAACTGTTTTCTGTATTTAAAACCCTCACAATGAGCTCTTTCTGTGTGTAGTGTAGTGGCCGACTCTCTGCTATCTGGTCTGGCTCACCCAATGCACTTTGTGTTGCAATAATATCTTAGATTCAGTTTATTTAGCATTATAATGAAGCGTTTGCTTTTTTTCAGAAAACTGTGTAATGATACGTCTAATGAAACTCACGCATCTTATGTTACACTAGAGCCTGTTGATTTGCAATCGTCTGCTACTAAGTAAGTTTATTTTTTATGTTTTCGATCAGAGAATAATATAAATATAACATTAACTTTTTTAATAAACAATAATAATTTATTAAAAAATGTTAATGTTTAATAAATTATTATTATTTCAGGACATTGACATCACCGAATACTTTACAAGACGTACCACTACATATGTCTTCGTTATCTGCACCAGAATCAGTTGTTGATGCTAAAACTACTCAGTAAGTTATCAGTACTGACATAAGAAATATACATTTGAGCAGCACGCACGTCACGTCTTGTCAATCTGTGTGACCTCTATCTTGTATTACTTTTACATTTAAAATTGGTTATCACATTTTAAATTAGAATAAGGACCGAATTCTAAAAGGACATTTCTTTTATTAAAATTGGTTTTTCATCATCATAGATTCTACGTTATATTAACTACATATCTTATTTTATGTTGTTACAGAGAAAATGATAGGAGTGAAGATGCATTTGTTACTGAAGTGGATAACAACGAAAACCATTTTCAACCAATATCAGGACGGCGAATAATTGATATCAATTATTTTTTAAAAGAACTTCAAGAAAAAGCACGCCACAATGATTTATTTGATTGTAAATCAAGCAACTTTTGCTTAGTTGGTGAAAGAAGACATGGACTTATTTCGAAATTTAAATTTAAGTGCAATATGTGTAAAGAAGTTTGTTTGATTTCATCCGAAAACACCAAAAATACTGAGTATACAGATGCTAATATAGCTGCTACTACTGGAGTTATAGCCTCTGGTATAGGATTTTCTCAGATTGAAGAGTTATTTTCGGCTATTAACATCCCCATATTTTCTACAAAATATTTTAATCAACTGCAAAATAAAGTTTATAAAAAATGGGAAGAAACTGCTGAAAAGTGTTACAATGGAAGCTTCTGCCAATAAAGAAAAACAGATTGCTTTAGCAGATGGCCGGACCAAAAATGGCTATGCTGTCATAGATGTCTATGTGGATGGGGCATGGTGTGCTAGGTCATATGGTTCAAACTATAAAGCATCATCAGGCACAGCGGCTATAATAGGCAGAAAAACGGGTGAGGTTCTCTACTTCGGTGTTAAAAACAAGTATTGCCTTGTATGTGCCCGAGCCGAAAATAAAAAACTGCACCTCAAGACCACTTGTGTTTCAAAAATTTTCAAGGATCGTCTAGTTCAATGGAAGGTGACATAATCGTTGAAGGTTTCAAGACATCGATGGCGACGTATGGCCTTATATATGGTAGAATGGTAGGAGATGGTGATGCTTCGACCTACTCTAAAATTCTCAACGCAAATCCGTATGAAAGCCAAAATTTGACAGTTGAGAAACTTGAGTGCCGCAATCACATATTGCGCAATTTTTGTAAAAAGTTAAGAGCGGTCACTACAGAAACTAAGTACATGTTGGCGCACCGAAAAACTCTCACTAATCAAAAAATTATGACAATGCGAAAGGCAATAGTGAAATCTATAAAACATCACAAGGCCTCGCAGAGTCCCAAAAATGTAGCAATAACCGTTTTACACAATGATATTATTAACTCTGTATCTCACGCTTATGGTAATCATCAAATGTGTCAAAATTACTTTTGTGATAAAGAAAAAACCAGTAGCGGCGAACTTCAAAAGATTGAAAACTCTACATTTATCTTCAGAATAAATGATATTGTGTCCAACGTGGCTTCGAAATCACGTAGTTTGATTGAAGACGTGAACGCAAATACGGTAGAGTGCTTCAATAGCGTAATAGCAAAATTTACTGGCGGTAAAAGAATAAATTTTGCTTTAAGGGGGGGCTACCAAGGAAGGTGCGCGGCAGCTGTTGTTTCGTTTAACACAAAATCTGCAATATCAACAATCCAAAAAGCTCTTACAAATAACGCTCCCGGAGGTAAAGCTGAAGAAATTGAGAAAAGACGTGCAAAAAAACGAAAATTAAATATGGAACACCCAGTAAAGAAATGAAGAGTTCTAAAAGATGTAAATAAAGAGCAACACGACTATGGTCCAGACTGTTCATCGCCTGATATGTCAGAAAAAGAGTATGACAAATCAAAAGAAGAATTTCTCAAAAATCTTAAAATACTTACATCTGACAGACACAAGATAGAAAGATCTACAATATTACAAAGAGACAGCAGCGAGTGGCTTGAAATAAGAAAAAATTTAATAACTGCTTCCAACTTTGGGCCAATATGTAAAAGGAAAGTTACATCAGATACAGCGCTCCTCTCGTCAAAAACCTATTATACAAAAAAAATCTGGCCCACGTTACATCAATCGCACACGGAGTTGAGCATGAGCAACAAGCTTTGCAGCAGTTGCAGCAGCAAGAAAACATTATTATTGAGCCCTGCGGCTTATTTATTGATAAAGATTACCCTTTTATAGGGGCAACGCCTGATGGCTTAATTGGGGAAGACACAGTAGTTGATGTTAAGTGTCCAATCACAGCGCACAAAAAGGGACTTTCTAATTTAATACAGGAAAACAAAATACAAATTTTTAAATATAATAAAAATACTAAAACTACTACGGTAAATAAAAATTCAAACTGGTACTACCAGATACAAGGCCAGTTACATGTGTCTGAACGACAAAAGTGTCTTTTGGCTATATGGGCAGGCGAGAATGAAAATGTTTATACAAAATGCATAGAAAAGGATGACATATTTTGGGAAACCAAAATGAAAACGAAATTAATAAATTTTTACATGAAATGCTTGCTGCCCGAAATAATAGATAGCAGAAAGGCACGTGGCATGCCCATTAGAAGTGTATCCCTGCAAGATAATGAAATTGTTCACCCTGAAGATAATGAAAACGTTGACCCTAATGATTTGCAACTGTTACAAAGCACACGTCAATTACATTTAGATGATTTTTAAAGAATTAATATATGATTAGTATTTATATATGTTATTGATATTTATTTATACTTGTTGAAACCTCTACGTTGTTGAAACTAAGCGTTTCGCCTCGTTGTTTATACAGCGTACATCGAATTTAATTTGGGTGTCTTCAAAACTAGAGTAAATAGGCTCTTAATAAACTAAATCTCTTAAAAATCAACGACTGCGTCACTGCTTATCAACAGGTGAGATCGCAGTCAAGCACTAGTTTATATCAACTAAAAAGAAATAAATAAAGTTAAGACGTTGAATACTTTCAACTATTTGAAAAGTACCTAATAAAAATGTTGTCCTATAATTTTTATGACAAAATTATGAAACAAATCTTTTATTTTTTCACAATTTGTATTATTTTTAACTATCCCTATTTTCTTGAGCAATGCCGTTCTATTCAGCTTAGATTGTGGCAAGCGAACACTCAGGGTTTACGTAAATGTGGTTTCACGCGCAACTCGAACGCGCGATCCGACGAGATCTTTGTGGCATTGTCGTCCACGACTGCGTTCTTGCGTTATCATTTATTTTGAAACACCGGACCTAGAAACTAAAACATCAATTAATTTAATAAGTATAGTTTATAGTTTATTCCATTCAAAATATCCAAGTACTCAATTTTTTTTATTACAAAAAATTGAAGACTTCGCGGTTACTACAAATTATAATATAACAAGTTTTTAAGTAATCAAATCTCTTATTTTATTTTTTAAATAAATCAACAAGACAAGTTGACCTACTGCCTGCTTATCTGTAATGTGACTTCCCGCGACGTTAGCGCACGGCTCGCTTTGCGACAATCGCGGGCAACTCTTGGTAGCGTTAAATGCCTATTTCGCTTGGTCTACCCGCCCTTAAGTCGCTGATGGTACAAGGTATTGCACACTATTTCAATAAGTTGTAACATTTGCTCAGTGTCATAGATTAATTTTGTACATAATTATCTGCACCACATGCTTATTTATCTTGTTTATTCTGTACATGATTTGTAGTTTTAAGTCGCTTGTTATAGTTTTAAGTGACCTGACTGGGTGGCAACTGTAGTTATTTAACCTTGGAACATAATACTGGAGAGATGGAGGCCCAACAAATACAGGAGAGGCTTAACTAAATTTTGGCCAATAATGAAAGACTAATTCAACAAAATGCAGACTTGCGACCGTTTTGCTGTGTCCTACGACTTTGACTATTGATTATGTGGCGAAAATGTAGGAAGTGATATTGATATTATCGTTAGGCTAAAATATTTTCCTTTTTGTAAAAAAAAAGTTTCAACTAAGACTTTAACAGAAAACATAATTTAATATTTAATAAAATATTAAATATGATCGTACTTTCTTATGTGTCCTCCATCATACTCTGGGTTTTGATTACGTATTTTGAAAAATATTTAAGCTATATTTGGATATTTTTAGTTTTGATTGAATGAAATTCTCGTTTTATTTGTATTTCCTTATTATATAATAAGGTCGTAATAAATATTTTTCAAAATAATTAAACGATAATCAGATTTCAATAACTGGCCACTGCGGACAGTCCTGTACGCAACGGTATGATTTTAATAGAATCACAAAAATATTGTCTGTGGCTCTAGCAATTTTTTGAAGTGGCAATATTTGACAGTGATTTTATCATTCATTCGTTCTTTTCCTTTGAAATCTTGATAGTTTATTTAGTCTGTGCAATCGTTCAACAGTCGCGGTACGTGACGGGTCTGTTTTGTTTGTCCGGTACGAATTTTTATTTTGAAGGGTAAGGACCACAAATTTTATTATTTCTCATGTTAAATTATAAGTAAAATATATCGTAGATAATTAATGTGCACTAGTAAATACTACAATCAACTTTGTTTAAACCAAAAAACATGTAATAACAAGTCCGCGTCGCTATACGTGATGTATTATGTGGACTAAAAATGTTACGTACTGGACTTGTCAAGACGCGTTCATAATGGTTTTGTGCAATTTTGATGAAAAATTAAAAATATAATCCACCCAGATGGGTAGGTAAACTCAGTAGCGTTATAGGGTCTACTCACTTGGTGTGCAGGTCCTCACTATGTTAAATCCTTAAGCGTAAAAAAATCAGCTGTTTCGTACATTTTGGTCGAGTTGAATCAGATTTCGTCGTTGGCCCCATAGTAAAAGTTGTTCGTATTAATGAACGTGAGGGGTCCAAAAATAACCCTGTACGAGTAGTATATCCATCCGTTAATCCTTCCATCTCCACAAACTTTCGCATTAATGGAATGAATTCATACATGTTTGGCGGCATTTCCTTACGAATTACTTTATTCTTACTCAGGTAAAATATGCCGTTGACTGGAGCCGAGAGAGCTCGGCGATACAGGCAAAAACTTAAAGAAAATGAAGAAAAATACAACAAACATAAAAAGAACGAAATCAAAAGACTTAAGAAACAAAAATCCAAGGTAAGTGAACTACCCCCCCTCCTCCTTCACAAGGGGACGAGGTGGCCAAGCTGCGGGCGGACGTGGCCCGACTGACGGCCGCTATGGAGCTTCTCCAGAAGGAGAATGCCAAGCTCCAAGCGGACCTTGCCAGTCTGAGAGAGCCTGGCCCCCGCGTGGCGCCTCAAAAAAGTGGGGGGGCTCAAGCACAGAGGGGGAGCCAGCCTCTGCCGGTGGAGAACCAGGTCCTGGACCTGGTTCAAAAGGAGTTAGCTTCCTTCCAGGCGCGGTTCTCCGTCCTGGAGGGAATTGTTCTGCGTCCTCCCCTGGGCGCGAACAAGGCGGTCGCGGGCACGAGCAAGTTCAATTCTTTGACAATATTTTTTTCTTTATTATTTTTACATTTTGCGTAAACTTGAAGCATTGCATTCTCTGTGAATAACTGATCTTGTTTTAAAATAACATTTTCTGTTTCTAATTGTTCAATCTTTTTCTTGTATTTAGTCTCTAGTCGAAATCTATTCTTCCTTAAACTACTAATAACTTTCTTGAACGTTTCACAAGTTTTCAATGTTCTTTGATATCTTTTGTACAGATTTCTGTATCTCAAGCTCTGTTTTTTCTTCAAATTTGTAACAACTTGCCCCTCTGGCGCCGTCGCTGGAACAGCTGACTTAGTATTTTTTACCTTTTTCTTTTCCCTTTGATTCCTCTTTTGCTCTCTCCAAATTTTCCGTCTTTTTTCTTTTTCTTCTTCGTTTAGTTCACTTACCTTTTTTTTTTTTTTTAGGATGGGAAATCATCAAATGACTTCTCCCACTCTGGGCGGAGCGGGAGGGAGTGTCAGACTTTTACTGACTAAAACCCATCCATGTTCCTTCCTCGCCCTTTATGTTCCGGGGCCGCGGTATCTCTTTCGAACAGTCCCGCAAGTCAAGTCTGGCGACTGAGCAGGCCAAATCTTAACTCGAAGAGCTCCAACAATAACCGCCATGATGTTAGCCGTGAGGCTTCATCACTCTTCAGGGAACTTAATTAGCGACCAAACAGTCAGAAACCGCTTGCATGAAGTGAACCTTCATTCCCGAAGATCGCTACAGGTACCACCTATAGCAATGCACAATCGTAGGATTCGATATCAATGGGCTCTTGAACACAGAAATTGGGCAGAAGAACAATGGCGTTTCGTGTGCTTTTCTGATGAGTCTCGTTTTGGTATGAGACCGGATACAAGACGTATACGACACTGAAGAACCCCTGGACGCCAACAGCGATTAAAATCCTGCCAGGAAGTCCATCCTTATAGTGGTGGAACCATCATGGTATGGGCGGGTATTTGGATCGGCGGAAGAACTGAGTTGATTTGGATCAGAGGCAACCTCAACGCTCAAATTTATGCTGAGACGATTGTATCAGACGTCATCGTTCCTCTACAAGTGCAAATCGGTCCCTTATTTCAGTTAATGCATGATAATGCACGACCGCACACCGCAAGAGTTGTAAGACAGACTCTCGCCGCAGCTAACATCAATGTCCTGCCCTGGCCTGCTCAGTCGCCAGACTTGAACCCGATTGAGCATGCATGGGATATGCTACAGAGAAGAGCTCTGCCGAATATGGAGGGCATCCAGTCGCAAGAAGACCTTTTTTTGTTGTTGCAACGAACATGGGCGGCCATTCCACAGCGTGATTTGGATGTACTCATTTTGAGTATGCCAAACCGATGTTCTTGTGTTATTAGTGTTCGCGGTAGAAACACAGATTATTAATTGTTTAAGTTACCCAATAAAATTTTAAAGAAAACTGTTATTTCAGTCTTTTTTTCGAACTTTAATGTTAGTGGTTCAAATGTCAAAAATCCCTTTATTAGGAAAATGGCAAATTTCTTTATTAATGCAAAGGTGACTTGGTTTATCGTTACTGTGACAAACGAAAACACTTTATTTGATGAATCCTTAAAGAAAATTTTAATTAATATCTATCAGGAGAAAAGTTATTGCAAAAATATATGTTGATCCCTAGACACTTTTGATGTGTGTACATCAATTTATTTATTATTTAGTCTTGTTTCATTGAAGAAGACCTAAAAACCACGCAAGCGCGAATATATCGCGGATTATATCCGTATATGTGCGATGATAAATAACTAGGTACTTGTTTTATTTTGCAGAATAATTATGTCTGACGATGTACCAGGATGTTCGTACAGTACTTGTGATTTTAATTTGATAAATCGAAATGGTGGTAGTAAATCGTAATGGTGTATTGTTACGAGCTGGTTTTCAATACACGTAGAAAAGAAAGAACAAAGAAGCACTTGTATGGAGATGTGTCAATTATCACAAAAATATTAAATGCAGTGGGTCCTTAACTGTGATTGTATGTAAATGTAATTTTATATTCAATATGTTTTTCGACTGCACTGATAGTGTTATGATTAAAGACAACACACAAATGCACTCCGGATATTGCGAAAAACGAAATTGAAATATAATTGGATAATGAAAAAAAATGTAAATTAAAATTTTGAGCCCGTACCGACCACTTATTATGAAACTATAGCTTCAATTAGTGACATTGGTATACAGCTAGTTACAAAAGTTCCCACTTTCAAAAGTGTTAAATCATCCCTTTATTATAATAGAAACAAAAAAGAGAATTAAAAAAAAAAAAAATTAAGTAACCCGAAGATGTGGAAATTCAACCAAAGTTCTGCTATCAAAAATCTGTAGATTTTTTGATAGCAGAATATCGTGATGACGATCACCGCATTTTAGTATTTGCTAGTGAAGAGGCGAAAAATCTCATGTCCACATTAGAACATTATTTTGGTGATGGCACTTTTAAAAGTTGTCCTACTCCATTCAAACAAAATTTACACCATTCACGGCGACAATAACAGTGAAATGGAGTACACACGCGTTATACCATTGGTAATTACGTGCTTATGATCAAAATGAACGAGAAATCATATTAAATATGTTTTGATTTAATCAAAACAGTGATATCGAACCGGAAACCTCTCAAGTTTACATCGGATTAAAAAAAAAGCCGTAATGAATGCTACAAAATTTATTTTTCTTGAAGTTGAGATTAAATGCTGTCAGTTCCATAAGGCAAAAGCTGTGAAAAAACGAGCAAAAGAATTAAAACCAAACAAAACTAAGCTCCAATACCGAACCGTAGCTTTGTGCACTGCTTTGCCTCTTCTACCCCGAAAGGACATTTAACAGACATTTAAAGACACGTTACACTTCATGACAATCAGTTTAGTTTTCGAACGAAACTGTCCACAGAGAGTGCTACACAAAGAGGAAGACCCCGGTATACGCGTGCTTCCTCGATTTATCCAAGGCTTTTGACCTCGTTTCGTACGACATCCTCTGGAGGAAGCTGGAGAGCACAGACTTACCGTCGGAGCTCATCAGCTTGCTCCGGTACTGGTACGGGCACCAGGTCAATAGAGTCCGATGGGCGGGAGCGATGTCGGACCCTTATACAGTACGATTCAAACTTAATGGCGGTTCGGAACATCATACGTTCCGATGCGCAGAATGTACAATATAGGTATCAGCGGGACGTACAGGAATGCGGCGGCGGGGCAAATCCCCGCGCGCCCTCTCTCTCATCCGCACTAACCCTACGCGTCGTGCCTTTAGTGTGTGAGTTACGTCCGTATACTGCACACGCGCGCGCATTCCTGCTTACGTACAGTCGAGCTCATAAGAATTTGTTGTTGTTTGTTAATTGTTTTGTTGAGTTTTTTTTTATATGTTAGCCGTCTTTCGCACGCCTGGCAAAAAAAGGAAGGGAGTCAAGAGAGTGACAGATATTGACGGCTTCGATCAAGGTGTCATCAAAAGGTGCGTGCACAACTTTCACGTTACTGAAAAAGAATTGCCAACACTCAAGCAATTACAAAGAAAATTAAAAGATGATATTAATTTCAACGGTTCTGTAACCAGCTTAGGCCGAATACTAAAAAGATTAGGGTTACAATGGCAAAATACCCAAAATGAGAGGAAAGTGTTAATAGAGCAGTCAAATATTCGGTTACAGCGCATCGAATATCTGCATAAAATTACTAAGTATCGCTCGGAAGGCAGACCCATTGTACATACCGACGAGTCATATGTCGATTCTTCCCACACCAAGTCGAAGTCTTGGGGCGATGGGTCACGTATGGGAATCAAAAAAAAATTTCAAAGGGTCAAAGAGTTGTTATCGTGCACGCGGGTTCTGAAGCCGGTTTTGTACCCAACGCACTTTTAATGTTTAAGGCGGGTACAAAAACTGGCGACTATCATGATAACATGAATTATCAAAATTATGAAAAATGGATCAGGAATCAACTCATTCCAAATTTGCCAGCAAATTCAGTTGTTGTGGTAGACAATGCTTCTTATCACAACAAACAAGAAGATCCTGCACCTACCTCTAATTCAAGAAAAGCAGACATGACATCTTGGCTTCGTGAAAAAAATATTGAATTTGAAGTAACAATGCTGAAGCCACAGCTGTATAAGTTGATTGCCCAAAATAAAGATCGCTTCAAGAAATTTAATATAGATAAAATATTAAAAGAAAATAACCACTCAGTGTTGCGCCTCCCCCCTTACCACCCTGATTTAAACCCCATCGAGATGGCATGGGCAGCAATTAAACAATATGTCGCAAAAAAAAAACGTTAACTGGAACGTAAATTCAGTCATAGAATTAGTCCAGCAAAAAGTCAGTGGGGGAAAATGAATGGGGGGCATTGTGCCGAAAAGTGATAAAGATAGAGGAAGAATATAAAAAAAGTGACGTTGTCATCGACAGATTGACGGACGAATTATTTATAATCCATGTCAGTGACGATGAATCCGATCCTGACTCTGAGGAGGAATCAGATTCCAGTGAAGACGAAGAAAGCGATATTTCCATGGAAGTTCCTTCCACAAGTAAAGAAGTTTTTATGGAGGGAACAGAACCGTTAAAATAAAATCAAATTAAAAACATTATTTCTTTTTCATAAAAATGTTTTATTTTTCCTTTAACTCTCCCTGTACTTGCCAATTTACATTTTTTTTTTTTTTTAATCTTTATTTATTTAGAGGCTTTTACCTTACAAAGGTACGTCAGCCTCATCATATCCTAATCTAACTATTATTACACATAATTATAATCTAACTAATTATTACATATAGTTATTGCGTAAGCGAGGGAGACAGCGATGCAGCAACCATTTCATAAATAAGTTTCGCTTCTCCCGAATTAGGTATAGATAATGTTCTAATGAAAGCCCCAACATCATACATGTTAAGTTTTAACTCCCACATCACAATCTCCCTCTCTCTCCTGTTCTATTCACATTCCACCAGCAAATGTTTGTTTTCACGCTTCCATGCGCAAGCGGTGTGCGTCTCTGGTGCGGCGGGTGCGGGCCAGCCCCAATGCCATCTTGGCAATGATCGCGAACAGGCTGGACTGCCCTTATGTCCGGCATTGCTGTGGCAGGCATGTTGCTCCACAAATGCCGATTAGAAAGTTATAATTATTGTGATTATTTTTGCAGAGTAGTTTTATTAATTTATTTTAAAACAATTTTAATCTAATGTGATTTAAATTTAAATTTGGACTGATATTTTATTGTTAATTTGGTTATTTTAATTCGTTTTGTGATATTTATTTTAGTTTAATGTTGACTTTAATTCTGGTTTTTTATATTGATTTTAATTTTTAGATTTATATGGTGAATTTTATATTTTGATGTGGATTTTAACTTTGATTATGTTTTTTTTTTTATTCCAATAATGTAATTTGATGTAATATTTTTTTTTCATGTAATCTATATGGGCTTACTGCCTGAAATAAACTATATTATTATTATTATTAATGTTTGAATTAAATATCAATAAAGCAATAAATGTTCTCGATTATAGGTATAGGACCTACTTTACTATCAAATGAAAATTTCATTGTTCGTAGTAAATCGTGTTTTGCTTTTTACAGATTTATTTTAAAAATGGACGTCATAGTAAAGTGGCGTGATGGAACAAGGAACTGTGTTTCTACTAAGGAATTAAAATGCGCTAAGAAAGGAGATACTGTTAGTCGTATTGGTGCCAATGTAAAGATGTATTTTAAGAATAAGTGGTACTACGGAACCGTCGTTATGACAGAAGAAGTTAATAAGGTTCCGTTAGCAAAGGAAAGCAAAGGGGATAGTTTTAATTCTTCAGATGATGAGCCTTTAATTAATGTAGTGAAACAGCATGCTATTCAGGCAGATAAGGAAGATCCATTCTGCAATATTGACATTGAAGAACCCAATGATCCTGACTTTGTCCCACCATCAAGCCCACGACGAATATCTATCTCAAGTGATGCAACTGTATGTGTGGAAGACAATATGTTATTTAATAAAAACAATAATGCCCACTCAGAATACACTTTTTCTGACCCAAAACAGTTAATTTATTCAAGAAATGAAGATTCTTACCATGTCCAATCTTGTGAGGTAACTGGATGTCACAGTGAAGTCTTCAGCTCATGTTTTAGGTGTCAGATTTTACTCTGCTGGGAGCATTTCGAAATAAATGATACATCATGCGAAAATCATCTTTATATTCAACCTGATGATGCCGGTCAAACGCATTACGAATCTCCAAGTATTTTGCTTAATGATCATGACATTTAAATGATTCCAGAAGACTTTTATGTTGAAGGAGCACCAAAAGAGGCGAATATAACCAGAAAAACGAAGTTAGATAAGAAAAAGTTAAATAAGCGTATGAAAGATAGTGGGGAGGAATATACCACCAAGGTTACCAAACAAACGATTCCAAGACGCGAAATAAAAGCATCATGTAACGTTGTCACTTGTCAAAAATACCAAAGAGATTGTTATCTTTTTAATGAAGAAATTCGACAAAATATATTTGCGAAGTTTTGGGCACAAAGTAACTTGACAATCTCAACGAGAATACATAGTTCGACATGTTTAGAGAGTGCTCCCTGTGATGTTTAATAAATGAGTTATACGTGCTGTGGTGGGGGATGCGCGTTGGAGGGAGCGCGGGGCGATGCGCCGCGCTCAGTCTGTTACCAGCGTCCCTAGCGACAGCACGCCTAACCCAGTAATATTGGAAACTGTGTTTTATTGTACAACCCTGAACAAAGACACCACCCTGATACGGTGGCTTTACTCCAGACCCTAACTAGCGTCGGAGTGAACATTACAATGGCGACGAGGATAAAACTATAAAAGTGAAAGTGTAAACAGTGTTTGTTTTGTAAGTGTATAAGTGTACGTAAAAGTAAAAATGTAAAGTAACTACACGAGTAAAAGCGCAGTAAGTGCAAGTGTAACTCAAATTATATCTGCTTACGGAAATTGGTCAGCAAAAATATTATAATATTATTGTGAAAAAAAAAAAACAGAAGACCTTGTGGTCGTGTAGTCGCAAAAGCGACTGCTAAGGATGGAATCATGGATTCAATTCCCTGGTCGGCCCAAGTGTTGTTGGGTGAATTTCTCAATAGCAGTCACGAAGTTTGAAACTTTACCCGGTTGACATTAGATACACCTCTGCCTGACCCATCATGGATAACTGGCGTGGTGATATAATAAAATTAGTTGTTTTCGCTACTTACCTAATAATTCACATTCCTGAATGTTTAATAGAATAACGAGGTTTAATATACTTTATTCTCAAAAAGACAAAGAGCCACTTACATGAGAACTTATGTTAACATGATGTAATATGTAACGGTCACCGATAATCTTAATCCTAAAGTATTCTCAATTTTTCTTTAGTCTTAAAATTACATAATTTTTAAATTAAGTAGTTGAGATACACGTTCAACGGTTCGTTAAAAAAAAAAGCAAAAAAGAAACACCATCATATACCTACTCATTGATGAATTCAATGACAACATGGTCCGTTTCTTTATTTTGACATGAAATATAATGTTTAATACAAATAATCAAAACACACCATATGGCAACCTGACGAATTGTTGACCAAAACCATTTGCAAATAAAATGTGCCGATTGAAAAATCATTTTCAATCAACAACAAACACCAAGGTCCTCTTCAACAACGTTGAAGCAATGATGACATGCAATCTATTGTTAAAACGAAATAAAAAACAAATGACTGCCATGAAATCCAGATCATTTTGGGTTACTATTGGATTTGTTGTGCCATTCGAGATACCGGTTTGGTCTGTGGATGGGTGGTCATTTATAATCTAAATCATTAAAATCTGTTCAGTAGTTTGAAATGTATCAAAAATACTTTGTGAGGTTTAATCACAAAATGATTTAATATTGAAGGTACGCGTACTCCGATTGGACGACATATCAGATCAAGCGCCATACCTATTTGTGCTCTGAGAATGTGCCTTTCTAATGATGTGCTAATTATATATTGGGTCCAGGACCAGAGTCCATTCATTTGTGCCCATAGTCCTTTTAGTTTAATCAAAATTTATATTTGATAAAAAAAAATAACGTGCCCAACGTGAAAATTTCTCGTAAATTGAAACGAAAGAAAAAAAAAAGAAACATTGTGTTTGTTTGGCATTGAAATACCTATAAAATTTTACATAATACATAAACAAACAGCTTATAATGCCAAAAGGGCACACAAGGTGTGCCACCTGACGCTGATTTTCAGCTGCAGCCCACGAGTGCCATACGCTCGACAACATAAACAAACACAAGTTCCAGTTACACCAAGTACCGTTTCGATAATTTCGAGCTATGGAGGTAAATTACCTCACTTATTGTTAAAACTGAACAAGAGTCATGACTGGCACGAGGATTAAGGTATGTCGTGCATAATACATTAAAATAATACAACCAAATGGTTGCGATTTATATTGGCAATTTAACGAATGAGGTTTTGTTAAGTTAATAAAGTGTTTCTCTAAATAAATGACTATAAATAAGTAAACACGGAATGTACTGGTGATAGTTTCGTTTAAAACTCAATCCAAGGTCGAAAATAAATAATGATGTTATTTAAACAGCATTTTCGAAGAGCTCGTGGCTAAATAATATCAGCCGCTCGGGTCGATCTTTAGGTTAAGCCATGCTTGCCTAGGTTGGTTTGTGGATGGGTGACCACCCTTACATACCGAATTTCCTCCGTGCCTCGGAAAGCACGTTAAGCTGTTGGTCCCGGCTATCATTTGTCCATCTTTGACAGTCGTTACAGGTGGTCAGTGGCCCCAAAAGTCTGACACCAGTCTTACCAAGTGGTATCGTATTTCCCAGTATTAACTGGGTTGTGGAGGTCAGATAAGAAGTCGCTCCATGTAAAATACTGGTATTTAGCTGCATCCGGTTAGACTGAAACCGACCCCAACATAGTTGGGGAAAGGCTAGTTAAATCGTCATCATCTGATGATGATTTAAACAGCATTTTAACCATCTTCATGCTCAATGTACAGTGAATTTAGTTTTTTTAAACTTTTATTTCGTATGACCTCATTTGTTGACAGATGCCAACCCAATTAAGCCAATAAATGTTTGGTTTACACAAATTGCCTAAAATAAGGCAAATAAGATCGCGGTAGGTGCGATACTGATAGATTACATGGTTAATCGGTATCAAAACATTACTTGTGTAAACAAAGTAATTTGAAAAGGTAAACTATTAAATGAATAGTTGGTACCTATAAGTTAGCAATAACTCATACATTCTGTTTAGTCAGACATCAACCTTTGTAAGGCTAATAATTTCAACAATGTAACAACAAATGTGAAGTTTAATTAATCTACCCACACTGTCGTAACATTATACACTTGGGTACTTTAAAATCATAAGTAAGGTAAATTAGAAGTCGGTTAAAAAGTAAAACTTACCATCGAACAATATTTCTTTGGTACGTTCGGTCTACCTTCCAAACAGTATAATTTTATTGGTGATATAAGAAAATTGAATAAAGACAACTATAATTGTTTTACTATAAATATACTATTAATATGAAAAAATAATATATACTTTTCTAATAGTAACTATGATCCAGTTCTGTTTGAAATTGAAAAGTTTTTATTTTTAGTTTCTTTCGTTGTCTATTTGTCAAAACAAATGAGTTATTGTTAAAGTGGTAATTCAGTTATGTCTGAAAGGTACCAGATAAATTGAAAAACTTGCTTGCAGGTCGCTCCATAATGTCTCAAATTCCTTCACTCCCTCTGTGGGTCTGCGTTTGGAAAAATGGGAAAGAGGCAATACAAAAAAAAAAAAAAAGATCTAGATATGAAACCAAAAGTGCATTTTAAATATTACTGCTGAAAAAATAATAAAATAATAGCATTCATTGAAAACTAACCCTGTATGTGCGTGAAAAAAAAAAAGAAATGCAATTGGGTGTTGATGCATAGTCAGCAGTGAAAATACTATTGGTGAGGAAAATAGTGCCGATATAAAGTTTAATTTTCCTTTTGTTTTCTCAATACATTTGAGTGCTATCCTTGCAAAACAACAAGCACAGACAAATAACAGCAGTCAAATTAGAAAAACCCCAAACAAGAAAACACCAAAGCCAAAGAGCCTACATCTTGGGTAATTTATTTAATTCTCGAGTAAAAGTGGGTGTCGAGTCAATATTTCGAATTGAGTTAAGTCGAGCTACACGAAAAGTGACAAATGCTTGCACTGACTGGACAAGTCCACTCCAATCTATGTGGTTTTTATTCAAAAGATCATCTCAGACACTAATGTGCATAGTCCTCATGTGAATTGAGCAATGTCTGTAGTTTAACAGAGACTATGACCTCTGAAGTTGTTTCGGCTGTTTCTTTTCAGAGTAGTCAAGCACAAAACAACGGCCCCATCTAGTAAAAAAAAAATATATTTGTTTAAGGATTTTAATAAACCTACTTGCAAAATAAACATCATTAATCAATGAATACTAAAATTCAAAGAAATTAAATTAAAGTCACTATTTAATCTTATGGAACAATTCCTCTAGTTGTTTATAAACGAGTTCCATTTCATTGGAAATCAAAGCCAAATAATGAATAAGACGAAGGCCTCGATTCTGCTATTACAATAGTGTCAAAGTATTCGATCATTGATTTCATAATGACCAAGTTCTGTTAAATTTTGACAAGTTTGTTAATTCTACTATCCTAATGGCGCCATTATGACTTCTCAATGAACAACCACTGACACTCCATTGAAAGAAATGTCATAGAATATTAATCTCGTACATGAAATCTGGCATGAATAAATGTTCGCATTTAGTAGTAGTTTTCGAAAACCATTTGTACTAAGGGTTTTATAATAATGACAATACGACAATGCCATTAAAACACAATTTTATTACGAGACCATTGACCGACCATTGTGAATTTAGCAGATTACGAACTTTAAGCAAAATGACAATGGTATGAGAATGGAATCGTGTTGGAGTGACGAATTTGTTGAAATAGCAATTAGGCCCCTGGTAAAATTAACCTCACCACTCGAGAAGTTCAAAATTTGCGATAACTCGATTATGAGCAAATAAGTTAAGATTAAATCAGGCATTTATTTTATAAACAAATAAAAAATCTATTTATTGAAACACACAAGTACAAAGTAGCACGAAGTAGCATAAAGTAGCACGAAGTAGCACAAAGTAACACAAAGTAGCACAATGTTGTACAAAGTAACACAAAGTAGCACAATGTTGTACAAAGTAGCACAATGTTGCACAAAGTTGCATAAAGCTGCACAAAATTGCACAAAGTTGCGCACAGTTGCGCACAGTTGCACAAAGTTGCGCACAGTTGCACAAAGTTGCACAAAATTGTACAAACTAGTACAAACTAGTATAAACGAGTATAAACTAGTACAAACTAGTATAAACGAGTATATACGAGTATAAACGAGTACAAACTATAAGAAGCCGCAAGCTTCAAACTAGGTACAGCCTGTATCTTGGTGGCCAAAACAGACAGTAGAGGCAGATTGAATAACTGACTGTTCATTGTGACGCAGCACTACGACACAAGAACCAATTTTATTTGAAATTTATAAATAAACAATTCAATAAAAATAAAGAATATTAATAAAAATATGAATGTCATAAAAAAATATAATAGCAATACATTGTTCTCACATAATGCACCATCTCAACATGAATGATGTAACCAAGATCTTGTAACAACATTATGATTTAAAAGTGTTCATGGAGTTTCTTGCCCGTTCTTCTCCATAGAGATCTACGCTAGGGAATGGGCAACTACAGTACTTTCACAGTTTTTATGTCTTGTGACTGGGATTGTAGCTAGATTTAATTTTCATTTTTGTTTCGACAATTCAAAAGCGCCTGTGACTGGCCTACTTGAAGTAAATGCTTTGATTTTGATTTTGAATAATCCAAATTTCATTGTCAACCAAAAAATAAGATTGTAAAAATAAAACAAAGGAGAAGATAAACATACGTAATTCAAATTAAAATCATCAGTGAGTATGATAGCAATTAAACAAAAGTCATTAATCATTCAGAAATAAAATAACAATGACAATCAATGAAATGAATATTAAAATCAAAAGAACCAAAACCAATCATTCAGATTATACAGATAAGATAAAATAATGTACTATTGTTTCTTTATTTTTTGTGAAGAAAAAAGAGATGTGATGTTTAATAAATGAGTTATACGTGCTGTGGTGGGGGATGCGCGTTGGAGGGAGCGCGGGGCGATGCGCCGCGCTCAGTCTGTTACCAGCGTCCCTAGCGACAGCACGCCTAACCCAGTAATATTGGAAACTGTGTTTTATTGTACAACCCTGAACAAAGACACCACCCTGATACGGTGGCTTTACTCCAGACCCTAACTAGCGTCGGAGTGAACATTACACTCCCGAAACGTAAGATTGCTCAGTCAAATTCTAGAAGACAATACACTTTGATTTACCGTATGCCACTTGAAAATGTTTTAAAGAGAGTATGCAAGAAATTCTTTTTAACTACTCTGAATATTACTGAACGAAACGTGAGAACGGCTCTTGAAAAAGTTGATATCACAGGTGTTGTTAAAAAGGACAAGCGTGGAGGCCGGAGAGAATCACACCTAGAGAATGACAAGGAATGTTGGCGATTAATAGAAGAGCATATAGACCGGTTCCCAAAAGTAGAATCCCATTATTGCCGCGAAAAGAGTACTCGTGAATACCTTAGCTCCGATCTAACTGTACGAAAAATGTATTACATGTTTCGTGATGATCTTAAGGATAGTCCAGTAAAGCCGAGTTTATCCTTGTACCGCCGGGTATTTAAATCCAAAAATTAGGTCATTCCATCGTCCAAAAAAGGACCAATGTAGTTTTTGCATGACTTTCCATAAAGGTTCTGAGGAAGAAAAATCACGTTTGAGTGAAATATTCAGTAAACACCAAGAAGATAAATGTTTATTTTGTCAGAAAAGAGTAGTATGCAAAGAAGAAGCTCAAAAAACTCCGTCTAACTTCCAATGTGCAACTTTTGATCTACAGCAGGTCATCAACTTGCCTATCAGTAATGAAAGTGCAGTATTCTACAAACGGCGACTCTCGGTATATAATTTTACCATTTACGATATGGCAACGGGAGATTGTTACTGCTTTACCTGGCACGAAGGAGAAAGTAAAAGAGGATCGTGTGAAATATCATCTGCACTCTATTCCTTTTTGAAGAAAAGTGATTTCAAAGAAATCCAACGAGTTTACTTATTTGCTGATGGATGCAGCGGCCAAAATAAAAACTCGGTCGTTGCATCTATGCTACTGGATGTTATAAATAATTCTAGAAACATAAAAGAATATTGTTTTACGTTTCTCAGTACCTTGCCACAGTCAGAATGAGGGAGATTCCGCTCATAGTGCCATTGCTCACGCACTGAAGCAAACAGGTGATATTGTTATACCTAGTCAGTTGATACCTATTTTCAAATTAGCGAGAAGGAAAAAGCCGTACATGGTGAAAAAATTAGAGTACTCAGACTTCCCAAATTTAAAAAAAATTGCAGCTGATTTACGGTTGCTTACAATCCGAAAAGACGACACAGGAAAAAGTATTAATTGGACTGAAATGATGGAATACGCAGTATTAAAAACTGAACCAGTAAAATTATTTTTCAGAACAAGTCATGCTGACACAGTTTTAAGATCTTTATATATCTTTGTTTTTGAAAAGACAAGTTTCAGCTTGCCTTCATGAAGAAATTCCTGTTCTTAATTTTGAGCGACTTAAAATTTCAGTTGAAAAATATAACGACTTGATGTCGTTAACTAGTGGTAATACACCAGTAATTCATCATCTCAGCCGAAAGACGCCCACTGCTGGACATAGGCCTCCCCCAAGTGTCGCCACATTGACCGGTTCCTTGCGACTCGCATCCACCAGTAATTAGGTCGTCCGAATATATTGAGTTTTATAGATCACTTTCGCATTAAATTCGTTTCATTATTGATGATTCTGGTTTTGTGGTAATCAATGTTTGCAAAGTAGTAACATATTTCAGTTTTGTTTTTGTTTTATCAGTATTGATATTTAGGTTTGGTTTTTATTTCTATTTTTAATTCCGAGAAGAATTTATTTTTGTTTAAAATAATATATTAACAATTAAAAGACTGATTGTGCCATTTTCTAACTTTAACTTAAAATAAGTTGTATGTGATTAGAATTATGAATCTCTTTATTAGTTTGTCATTAAAATTACAAGAAATTTTATTGTAAGGCTAAATATTTCTATAAATGTTTTGTAATTAATAACTTTAATGACAAATAAACAAAGAAATAGTCATTAGGAATAATAATTAATTACAATGCAAAGACTGATTTAAGTGCATTTAATAGCGTTAAGATTAAACGAAATATGCTGTGATTAGATTAGACATTGTGATTGGCAATAAAAAATAATAGAACCTAAATACTTTTTTGTTATTTATAATCAATAGCATAAACAGTAATACTTTATTTTACCTCCCATAACACTACAAATGATGGCGTAAGTGTCAATTTCCTGAACTAAGTAAAAAAACAAAGTTATCACAGAGTGACGTAAGTGTTTTATGTGTACATAAATAAATAAACACATATAAAATATAAATGGACTATGTACTTTAAGCACACTGAAGCTCTTCTCTCTTTATGTATACAATAAACTTGTATTTAGGACGCACCTGGCATTGGCTACAGCTCCAGATATCAAACAGAAAATAGGTTGCCCTGAACATTTGCCCGTTGCTAGTTACGACACTTAGGCTGAGTTGCACCACAGAAGAAGTCATAGTTAAGGTTTGTGTAAAATTTAACACTAACAGTAACGCTGACTTTAAGTGTTAGAGCAAAATGTGTTGCACCAGCGATTTCATTAGCTTCGTTAAAGTTAAAAGGGTTGCAAGTCAAATGAGGCGTGATTTACCCCAAATTCGATGCGGGTAACATTTTTAAATATAGCAACACTAAACGTAACTGTAAAAACTCGTTTCTAGGGCTGTCATTAGTGTCACTTCATTTCATTGATGTCAGTTCGCGTCGGTGTCTGTTACTACAAAATATTTTTTTCAAGAAACTTTAGAAATATTTCTAATTTGGTATACTTTTTCGGTTTGCGGTGAGCTATATTGGAAAATAAAAACATGGACGACAATTTGCTTGCAAACATTCAAACAAAGTAAGTACCTATTTAATGCTTTGTCTTTAGCGCGTGTTATTTTTTGGTTGAACAATTATAAGAACCTACGATGAATATACTTGGTACGCATTTGCTTATATTATATTTTATTATCTCAGGGAAAGAAGTATGAATTTCATGAAAATAGAATTGGACAGACTGCAGACACTTTTGACCAAATACAAAAATATTTCGTTTTGCAAAAAAACGGACGGCGTTAGTTCCAAGCAAAAGGAAAGTGCGTGGAGTAAAATTGAATGCGAATTCAACGCTCTTGCAGACACTCCACGTACAGTCAAACAACTAAAGTATAAATTTGAAAATTTGAAGAGAACAGCAAAGAAGGTAATTTGTTTTATCTAAAGCTTTTCGTATTTGTTTTAAATACACAAACCAATTTAATTTTTTATGTTTACAGGGTGCTAGCAAAGAGCGCCAAGAAATGCGTCGCACTGGAGGAGGGCCACCGCCTACACCACGATCTGGATTCAGTGTGCAGTGATGCTACAGATTGGCTGAGGGCAATTATACCGTCATCAATTGATGGAAATGTTGCTATTTATGATGATGATGTCATAAATCAAAAGCAACCTGTCTTTGTGAGTGCTAATACATTACACATTACCTATTTACTTTCGTGTAGTTCTGTAATAAACTATATTTATATATTTATATATTATATATTTTATAATATTCTATTAATAGCCTGCAAAAAAACCGGAGATAATCATTGAAGTGGTTGAGGGCAATATGACGGAGGAATCTCATCTACCAAAGAAGGTATTAATCATGCGACACGACGGAACTCTTTAGTCAAAACCAATTTTCGTCTGTTAATTGTTTTATTGTTCTTCTTTTGGGCTGTCTGTCATAATATTACGTCATGTGAAGAAAAATATAGTTTTCCAAATGTTGCTAAGTTTTTTAATTATAAACTACGTTTATTTTATCCTCCGCCCTGTTTATTGCGGCTAGACAACTCCTACATATTATTTTGTTACACGTTTGAATACTCTGTTCTGCCTACCCCGCCAGGGGATAAAGGCATGTCTTTATGTATGTAGTTCTTGCAAAAAATAATAAGAATCTTTTCAATGTTCTATTTACAGCCTCGTCCGGAGCAAATTGTCAATGAAGTAGTGGAGGACTATATGACTGAGGAGGCTGATCTTCAAAACAAGGTATTATTTACATATTAAAATAAAAACACCTAACATACAGATCAATCGACCTTTCACCATATATGGCAGGCATGTTGACATATTATTGTTTTGAAGCCAGTAATCAATATCTTTACTTCTTTTACAGATTCCTGATAATGAAAAAGAAAACAAAAGAGGCTTCTGCGACTGCGAAGTGGGACTTTGATCCGAGCACACCCTACAGTTCACTCAAGAGATCAATGTCATCACCGCTAAAAAGTAATGTATAATTATCACAAATCGGCTAACATATGTAGAGAAATGTATTTATAAATAAAGTGCTTTTCTCATTGATAGGTCGAGCTAAAAAACGAAGAACTGCAGAGAGTAATACTAATGTTGTCCGGCAATTGCTCCAGGAAAAAAAGTTAGCAGTAATGGATAACCTGCAGGAGCTGGAGCTCCAAAGAATTAATGACTCCATCAGGCACGCCCAGGAGCTCCATGAGCAAACACTGCGCCATAATGAGGAGCGGCACAAATTAGAAATGAAAAAATTAGAAATAGATATAAGAATATTAAAAAAGTCTGATGAATTGTCATGATTTTAAAAATTAAATAAAAATAATTACTTTATATACAATTGTTCATACTTTTTGACATAGCCTGTTGAAATAATTGTTAATTAATTGTGACCTATTAAGATCATCATTCCTTGCCACTGTATAGACTATATTCTCTTCCTCATTAGTTGATTCATAACTGTCCTGATTCATATTTGAAGCCAATAATGGTGGCATAGGATCCCGATATTTTTTGCATATATTGTGCAGTACAGCAGTAGCTACTATGATGGGCTGGACTCTCTCTAGGTGAGTTCTTATTTTCATGGACAGGGCAGGAAATCTTCTTTTCCAACATCCAAACACCCTTTCTATTACATTTCTCGTACGGATTTGGCTCTCATTGTATAGCTTCTCTTCGTCAGTAACAGGATCACGCAGAGGTGTTAGCAAATATTATGGCTTTACTGTATAGCCCTTGTCGCCAACCAACCTAAAAAATAAAAACTAAGCTTTTTAAATTTTGGACTCTCGTAGGTAATGTATGGTACACATTTAATTAATAAATAAACGTTTCTACCTTGATGACACTGGAGTTAAATATATAGCTATCATGGCTGCTGCCAGGCAATATTGGTTATGTACATTTTTGCATCGCAGATAACTTGTACATTCATAGAAAAAGTTAATTTTCTATTTATATAATTTTCTGCATCAGGGCCATCTGCAAATAAAGTAATTTATGTGTCATCTCTTCTAATTGATTCCTTAGTATATGTCTCATTGGACTAGTTGTGTATGCTTGCTATTGCCCGGCTCACTCTATATATTATGCGTGATACTGTAGACTTATGAACACCAGCTGTATCGCCTACGCATCTTTGGAATGAACCACAGGCATAGTATTCTAATGCGATGAGTATTTGGTGCACGGGAGTTACTGCTTTATTTCTGAAAAAATAACATACCATATATAATTATACAAAATTGAGAGCATTTCAAAAATATGGCAACCGCCCTTAGGTATGTACCTAGTACTTATAGGAACTAAAATAGATATTAATTTATTAAAACTTTATGCACAATTAAAACTGTACATAGGCGGACTTAATGCCTTAGGCATTTTCTACCAGTCCACCTTACGTTGAGGCAGAGATAATACACAGAAGGTGCAAAAACAAAAAAAGATAAGAGAGCTAAACAAGAAAAACTACAACAATTTAGTTATTACCTTGGTTATTTACCGTAATACGGCTCCCCGGCCTCTCTTACGGCAGTCACTAAATAAGTAAACACTATGCTAGACATAAGGAAACGTACTTTTTTCATCGTAGGATGCTCTAACCAGGGTGCAATCGTAAAGTCAGCCACCAAGCTACGTTTTTGAAACATTCGTCGTCCCATGTGGAAAAACGATCGGGTCTAGGTAAATACACTTTTCTTTTTCTATTTACAATGATAAGATCATCGCTTTCGTCTTCAGAACTGGTTTCCGCGAGTATTTCTTGGAGCAGGGACATGATGTTTAGAGGTTATATTTCAATGCGTTTGACAATTGACGGATGATTTAACACAAAAAATAACAGTAACCAGGGGAAAGTGAGCGGTTACAGTTACGGTTAACGTTATGACGTCATTTAACAATTTGTCAAATGGTGCAACTCATTTTTGGCCTAACCGATACTTTAACTGAAAATTCGATGTTGGTTATTGTTAAAGTAAGATGGTGCAACCCAGCCTTAGTCATGCGAGGGACGATATGAGCGTATGATAGGAGATGGAGATGCTTCTACTTATGCTGCAGTCCTCAAAGCCAGACCATATGAGACCGAAAATGTGACCGTCGAAAAAATTGAATGTCGGAACCACGTACTAAGAAAGTTTTGTAAAAAACTACGTAATCTGATTACAGACACAAAATATATTCTAGTGCACCGTAAAATGCTCACTAAAGTCAATATTTTGACTATGCGGAAATCGATTGTACAATGTATCAGACATCACAAAGCCTCTGAAAGTCCTCGCAATGTAGCAGTATAAAATCTTCATAATGATATAATTAACTGTGTAGCACATGCTTTCGGCGACCATAGAATGTGCCAAGAATATTATTGCACTAAAGATAAAATGACAACGAAGAGCTCAAAAAGATCCAGAATTCCACATTCATTTTCCGAATAAACGCGATTGTTTCAAACGTTGCTGCAAAGTCACGCAGCTTAGTCGAAGACGTTGACACAAACACTATTGAGTGTTTTAATAGTGTCATCGCGAAATTCATTAGTGGGAAACGCATCAATTTTTCATTAAAAGGAGGTTACCAAGGGAGGTGCTCAGCAGCTGTTCTTTCGTGTAACAGCCAATCCGGACTTTCAGCCGTCCAAAAAGCTTTTTAAATAAAAGTCCCAAAGGCAGGGTTAAAATAATTGAAAGAAGGAGAGCACAAAAACGAAAATTAAACTTAGAGCATCCCGTAAAAAAAAGAACGAAAGTTAAAAGAAGCCAATCAAAAGCAACATGACTATGGTCCAGCGAGCTCCGCACCAGATATGTCTGTCTCCACATGAATTAAAGAAAGCTGAAGAAGATTTCTTAAATAATTTAAAAATGCTGACTTCTGATGAGCATGCTATCGAAAGAGCTACAGTTTTACAACGAGATAGCAGTGAATGGTTAGAAATACGGAAAAACTTAATCACCGCATCAAATTTTGGGCAAATTTGTAAAAGAAAAGTAAGCATAAATACTGCTTTCTTGGTGAAAAACATATTATACAAAAAAAAAATTGATATGTGTAACAGCTGTCGCACACGGAATCGAGCACGAAAGGCAAGCACTTCAACAGCTTGAAAAGCAAGAAGATAAATATTATGCCTTGCGGTTTATTCATTGATAGGACTTATCCATTTATTGGAGCCACTCCTGACGGATTAGTAGGCGATAGTATGCTAGTAGAAATCAAGTGCCCTATAACTGCAGTAAAAAAAGGACTAACAAATGCAATACAGCAAAATAAAATACAAATTTTAAAATACGACAAAAATACTTGCACCAGCACAATAAATAAAAAATCTAACTGGTTTTATCAAATACAGGGGCAGCTTCACGTCACTGAAAGACGATTCTGTCTACTCGGCATCTGGGCTGGAGAAAATTAACCCTTGCTCACTGAACGCATCGAAAGGGACGATAATTTCTGGAAGACGCAAATGGAATCAAAGCTGGTCAAATTTTACATGAAATGTTTAATACCGGAAATTGTGGACAGTAGACACGCACGTGGAATGCCAGTAAGAACGTTATCCTTGCAAGATAACAAGGAAAATGTGAATTATGTAGTTGACTCTCTAGCCATGCCATCACCTGAGCAACAAATGGGAAATGTTAATTCTGTACAGTCCGCCTTATCACGTTATGAGCCAGAATCAGAATTGCAACCGGTGTAACGAGTCTTTTAAGCCTGTTACATGAAAACGAATTCATTGCTTTAAAATATTTTTTTTGTGTAGTGGTCACACTGATTTTTCTTAGCTGTGAAGTTTGTCTTTGACAACTGACACTTTCCGACTTAGATTTTTAGAAGAATGGCGTGTTTTGGATCGCCTGAGAATAGATCCGAATAAACGGATTGCAGGATACGGCGAAATAGGCCAAAAAATGGTGGTTGCCGACAGTCCTACATAGTTCCCCATGGGATTTCGTTTTATTTCGATGGAATCAAACTCTTACCGAATTATTTTGGTTGCCCTGCATAGAGAGGACAGCCCTTTGTATTTTGAAGGAAACACCCAATGAGGTGTTTCCTTTCACCCATTTAAAATTTTGGACGCGCGGCTCCTACCAGACTCACCTGGGACGCACGCCTGAGTTGCGAGGACCCATGAGATGATCATCATGTGTTGTGGGCTGGTCTTTTCCGCCCTTGGTATTTTTTAACTATCTAAAAGTGCAATAATGACCATCTTTCTCTTTAAATACTCACCGTTAATTAATACTCGCGTTTGCATTATAAAAATAATTACCTTACATGTAGTTCTTAGGAAGAAATCTTCAATTGTTTTATTTTAAGTCCAGCAGCCTACGGGCAATAAAGTCAGATTTTTACTTCTATGATCGACTTTTATTGATGCCCCCCACTAGCAGATTAATGGTTCTTAATGCCTACTGCTCCAACTATCCGTAAGCATGGTGTGTACTCTGGCGCCCGAGATTCTATTTAAAACTTATTTTTTTTTGAGCACACACACTTTTATTCAATTGTTTTACTTTAACCCAGCGTTCCACTTTGGAATCATTATTTTTTATTTTTTTTTTATTATTACTCCGGGTACGAGCTCAAGAGAAATAAATTTTGAAGAATTTTGAGTTAAATGTATTTAAAAATATTTTAAATTTATTTTATTTTGTACTACCTACCTACTGCCTACCTACTACCTTGTAAGTAGAAAGTGTGTGTGTGTGTGTCATGTCTTCAGGCACACAATCTCAGCCTGTTTTTACCCGTAACAAATAAAGCGCATATTAAAACTCAAATAATTGAATAAATAATAACTTACAGCCTTTGCATTTACAACATCTATTCAAATTAATTTATAACATTCAAATGATAGATTTTCGCGATTACTACGTCTTATAAAACAAGCAGACAATTTAATGAAATAAGTTGACCTACTGCCTACACGACATGCTTACCTGTACTGTGACACTTTGCTCGGCATTGGGTTCATGAAAGTTCAAGCCGGGCGGCGTGCGCACGGCTTGCTTCGCGTGATGGGTGAGAGCGTTAAATGCTTATTTTGCTTAGTCTACCTAGCCTTAAAAATCGCGGCTCTCGTTATGGGCGGGAAGGGCCGTATGTATGACGCTAACAACGGCGAACGGTCGTGAGTCGCAGCCCAGCCATCGAGGAAGAAACAAGAACAAGCAAGAAGCCGAAAAGCCGAAACCTAGGGAACCAGTTAGAAGAAAATCCGGGTTTCATTCACTGATCCTGCCTGCCCCCTCTTCCCCGAGGTCTCCGAAGTAGTCTACGAGGTCGCCGGTATCCCCCCCGCCCTACGCATTCAGGAGTGCGTGGAGCCGAGCGTCACCAGCCAACTCCGCAAGAAGCGCCCGTCTACTAGCGGGAGATTGTCCCAGGTACCTTGACTCTAGGGTACGGTAGCCAAAACAGTTGGTCCTTCAAGCCGGATCCCTGCAAGAAGACAGAAGAGTTCAGAAGAGTCAAAAGAAACAGAAGATTTCGTTCAAGATGCTAGTAACTAGGAAGCAGACGGATGCTTCCTCCCGCCCCGAGTCACATCCTACTGAAAGGGACACAACAGAAGAAACGTCGGGGTCAGAAGGGGTCACGTCAGCGGCCGCGTCATCAGGAACAGCAGCTACTTCAGACACGAACACTTCTTTGGGAACCACGGCCACAGAGACTACCACGACGACGGAGAACACAGTTGCGACTGCGACCACGGCGGAGTCAGAGAAGAGCAAGAAGGAAGACACCGCCCAGAAGAAGACGACCGAGAAGATCCCAGAAGATGTCCCGGAACAAGGGGTTCGCGATTTAGACGTGACCCTGAAGCCGACGGGGGTCACTCGTCGCGCCAGATCTTCGAAGACCACAAGTTCCTCGGCCGGAAGACGGCGAACCTAGCTCGTGTCAGATTAGAGCTGGCACAGTGTGAAGAAGAGGTCTCCGTGAATGGAGACCAGGAAGACAGAACAGCACAGGTGGAGAACTGGATCGAGTCATCTGTATTAGGCGAAGGCAACAAAGAACAACCAGAGCTACGAGGTCAGCAGCCACCGGAATCCCAGAAAGTGAAGCCAGAGGAGAACTCTTCAACGAAAGGAGCTACGATTGAAATTCAAGCTTTAGCGTCGGCAATGAAAGAAGCCTTCACCACAAGAGGAAGACCAGTGGCACAGCCGAAGTACATCCACGAGTTACCCTTCTTCGACGGCAACAGCAGCGAGTGGTTGGCCTTCAAAGTCGTTTATGAAGATACAGCACCTATGTTCGACGAAGTTCAAAATATGGCTCGACTAAGAAGAGCATTGAAGGGCAACGCAAGAGAAGCTATCAAGAGTCTGCTGTACTCCGAAGCCTCTCCGTTGGAAGTAATGCAACCCTTAGAAGAAGATATGGAAAGCCTGATGCGCTGGTGCTGGCTCAGCTGGACAAGGTCAAGGCACTACCGAAGATATCTAAAAATCAAAGGGACATACGTGTCTGACTGAACGTGAGGAGATTGATCGTGAGGAGACTGAACGTGAGGAGACTGAACGTGGGGAGATTGAACGTGAGGAGACTGAACGTGGGGAGATTGATCGTGAGGAAACTGAACGTGGGAAGATTGAACATGAGCAGACTGAACGTTGGGAGACTGAACGTGGGGAGACTGAACGTGGGGAGATTGAACGTGAGGAGATTGAACGAGAGGAAAATGAACGTGAGGAGATTGAATGTGAAGAGACTGAATGTGAAAATAGTGAAGGAAATTAAAACAAGAACCACTAAGGAAGATCGATATAAGAATAAAAGAGATGTTTCGTATTACTATCATTTTCAAGTCAAACACGAAAAAATTTATGTTTGCAAAACTTTTTTCCTAACGACACTTGGTTACAACCCACAAAATAACAGACATATTCACTCGGCACTCAGTAAGGAAGTTGATAATCAAAAAGATAAACGAGGATCATACAAACGCAAAAATGTCATAGACAGGGACGTAATCAAGGATCATGTACAAAGTTTTAATCCAACAATTTCACATTAACGTAGGGGGGCACATGCCCCTAATAGACTTTATCCGCCGAGTGACATCAACGTAACGATGATGCATCTATGTTTCATTGATAAATATCCCAATATGCCGATCTCTTTTAAAACATATCGAAAGGTTGTAAAAGATATGAATATTTCCTTCGCTCATCTCGGGAATGAAGAATGTGAACGATGTGCTCTCTTTGAATCACATACTGGATGTTCTCAGGAAAACTGTGACCTATGTATTCAAAACAATAAACATAAGTCACGATACACGGAATCCAGAGAGGAATATCAACAAGACTAAGAGCAAGCTCTTACTGACAAAGACTGCATATACTTTTCTGTAGATCTACAGAAAGTCATAATGTTGCCGCGAATGGATCAATTTAAAACTGCAATATTTTGTCCTCGTATAATTACATTTAATGAAAGTTTCGTTCCACTTGGAGGTAGTAATGGTACAAATGTTCCTTATGCAGTGCTTTGGAACGAAACTGTCTCTGGTAGAAGCCAAGAAGATATCATTTCTGCATTCAGATCGTTTTTTATTCATGAACGCGACATGAAACATATCGTTTTATGGGCCGACAATTGCGCGGCCCAAAACAAAAACTGAGCGTTTATGTGTTTTCTGGTAAACATGGTAGTAGTAATAGTCAGCTGATTGCTGCCGAATCATTTACCGTAAAATATTTTGAACCAGGCCATACGTTCATGTCGGCTGATAGTTTTCATCATCAGGTTGAAATGGCATTAAAAAAGAAAAAGAAAGTTTATGATTTTGATGACTTTGTAGATTCCGTAAAAACGGCCAATTCAAAAAGAAGCATAGTAAAAGTGATGGCAGTATCCGATTTTTACAGTTATGAGGATGTGTCGTCTCAGCATAGACTCCGAAACATGGAACCCAGAGTCTATCTAAAAGACATCATGGCAGTAAGAGCCGAAAGAGGGGCATTTACAATAAAGCACAAAGTTTCCCAAGTGTCTGATTAGAAAGAACTAGATTTCCTACAAGTAAAAATAACTAAAAAACAAATACTTTCCTAATTTTGCAAGCAAGAATTTATCGAGAGGAATAACAAAAGAACGAAAACATAGAATAATAGCAGACTTAGTACCTTTGATGCCTGAAACCAGGAGAGGCCTTTGGTTAAACTTACCTGAAACGTCCCAAGCTTCGACATTAGACTAAAAATATTTAATTACTTATGTGTATAATAATCAGACTGATTAAATCATTGATCTCAAATTGTGCCTTAAAATGAAAAGTAGATAACTTTTCTTTAAATTTATTTGTAATATTTACAATTGTGTACTTTAACTATTATTAAGATATTTTAACAAATGAATATATTTTTGCTAAGTGTGTGTTTTTAAGTGAAGTAACCGTTGATTTTACATGATGGGTAATAGACCAGAATTAATAGTAAGATAGCAAAGTGATTCCTCCTAATTATAATTGTAGGTACTTTTTTAGTTTGAAATAAAAACGATTTAATATAATTTATTTTTTTATTTATAAAATTATGATTATACTGATTCACATTTTTTTCAAACACATCTGAACACCGATATAATGAGTAGACTTGGCTTTACCGAACACAGTTTCATAGTAGATCGGTGAGAGGAAGAAAAATAAAGTATTGCAAGCTTCTATTAATTCATATTTGACCTACAATGTAACACCTCTGTTTTTCTAATAGTAACAAATTACAACTTTGTCGTTTTAAACTTGTCTCTAACTAATGAAAACCGCAATAAATAAGAAACTTAATGCATCTTTGGTTAGGAAACAGTTCATAAAAAATATTCATTGCTACTTAAAAATGCATCATGTTGGTTTCCTAACAATTAGTGCAATAAATAGGTTACTTATTGCGGTTATGACTAGTAAACGTTCTTTCTAAATACTCGTAGTAATAATACTTAACATTATAGTATTTATTGTTTTTTTGAACAAACATTAAGTATCACGTAATATTCTCTAAATTGTTATACATATATCATGTATAACAATGTAGACAATGTAGTGAAAGTTTCAACTCGATACCATGTATAGTGATGGAGATACAAACAAATAAAAAAAAAACTTTTACCGCGTTTTTCTCGAAATCAGGTTTAACCTAGTTATTGCACTTTTCGTTAAGACGGCACAACGGGAGATGAGGTTTTAATTGAGTATGACGGCTGGAATATGTCCTTTTTTCTTCACTCCAGTTGAGGCTTCTCTGTAGTGGTTATTCGTTAACGATTCATCCTTGTCGTCCACAGTGAGGTCGTTGAACTGATTGTGCTGGGGCAATCTGCGTACTTCATCAAACTTTTCAGAGTTTCTAGAGACTGCAGGACGCTTGGCGGACTGCCATCGGCCAGAAATATCTTCTTCAGGTCTTTTGTAGTTCAGATTTCCGGTGGACTCCGACCTGACTAGGAATCTATCCATTTTTGGTACAATATCGACGAAGTATCGATAAGTAGCGAGGCATCCCTAGTGATGGTAAGCAACTAATGTGGTGGGGTTATCGTAACTACTCGTACGTGCGGACAGGACGCGCGCCGTACGCAAAACGATTCTGGAGTTCGAGCTGAAAGCTCTCGGGGTTTTGGATTTGGATCTGTGCTGGACGGAGCGTAGACTTCATCAGTCGAGACCTTTCTAGCTTGATATTGATGTTCTATGTGACTCTTATCATGCGGTGATCGCTCCCGGTTTTCAAAATTGGTTTTCCGAATTGATTACAGAGACATCATTGAACATTTGCTTCTTGGTTGACATGATGAAGTCTATCTCGTTTTTTGTTGCACCATCTGGGCTGTCAGGTCCACTTTCTGTGCTCACGTTTTTTGAAGGAGTTCATCATATAGAGTTCATCCTTCTCCATAAAACTAGCCAGTTGGTGGCCCGGTGGTTCCGACGTCCAACTCTAAACTTGAAACCATGCATGGCTTTAGAGATATCCTCATACATGGTCTCCACTTCGTCGTCGGGGCGAATATCTTGAGGATATTCTGTATGCTTAGTGCGAGTTTCATACTAACATTCGAGTAACGTCTGTATCGCGTAGATCGAGTGTACGTCGTCGATAGTGACAATCCAGTGCCTCTAAGAAAGTAAGGACCGTTTCGAGCACATTGCTAACATTTTCATGTATAACGCGAGTGCAAGTTACAATTTCGACAGTTTTGACAGCTTGAATACGAAACACAGTCACTTGCGAGCGCGAAAGTTGTCACTTAAGATTTTGTGGTGAGAGCATCGTGAGAGTGGTCATAATAACAAAGTAATTTAATTTAATTTAATATTGTGAATAAAACTTACAATGGAATCTCGTAGTATTTTGTTTGGAGAATGTTTGAGACCGCAAAAGCACAAGATAAGCGTAATTTCCGCCACAAAAAAAAACACGTTCACGTAAACACGGTCACTTAAACAATGATAGAGTGCTCCACTACAAGCCACTCGGGCATTATTAGATCATTTGCTTAGATCTCCATGCTTAAAAAGTAACAAACTTAGTTTTACAAACTTCACGGATGGATCAAGGTCGCTCACTACACACCAAAAGATATAAATTACACTAACTGCTCCGTTTATGTTACCAACATTTCAAATTGGGACGGGCTAGTCTTTATTTTTAACCGACTTCCAAAAAGGAGGAGGTTCTCTATTCGACTGTATGTATTTTTTTTTTTTTTTTTTTTTTTTTTTTTATGTATGTTACCCGATTACTCGAAGACGCCTAAACCGATTTGAAAAATTCTTTTTTTGTTTGAAAGGGTATACTTCCAAGTTGGTCCCATAGTCGCCAAGTCGGGATCTGATGATGGAATCTTGGCGAAATCGAGGGAACTCTTCAAATTTTATAGGATAACGTACAGCAATTTTTATATTTTCTACAACAAGTGAAGCATTTGCGTTTGATAAGAACCATTCTACCATCAGATCTGATGATGAAGCCAAGAGTCACGGAACTCCATAATGAGACAATGTATCCTAGTCGTGTTTGGGCTTGTTGTAATTGTAACGGTATGCACTTTCCATGTGAACCACTAAAAAGTGAAAAATAAAAACTTTTTTGCAAAAAGTAAAACCGACTTCAAAAAGAAAAAGTGAAAAATAACTTTAGCTTCTGAAGTCGGTGACAAAAAAATTAAATCAATCATACAAACGTCACCGACTTCAGAAGCTAAAGTTATTTTTCACTTTTTCTTTTTGAAGTCGGTTTTACTTTTTGCAAAAAAGTTTTTTTAACAATAATATTCAAAACTGTATGCAAATCACAACAAAAACTTTCGTAAACACAAACAAAACTAATGACCATTGACCACAGATAAATAATATCGTCTAACTTCATTGTATAACCACAACTAGTTGAATAGGCAGTCGCTTCTGTTATGAACACAAAATACGACTGTCAATTTATTTTGGTCGGTTACTAATATACGCGCCGCTTCTCGCAGTGAATTAACACGAAACGAACGAACGTATTCTAGACACTCACACTCGCAAGTTAACAATTGTCGATGCGTTTAGAATTAGCACTTACAATATGTAGTTCTTCTGTATTACGCTAGATGGCGCTTACTCAGCGCCATACAAATTTGCGTAAACGCTGACACGGTCAATACGTACAAAAAACTCGCACTAAGCATACTGAGTATAAGGTACGCCACCCTGGTCGACACACTCTCGATCATCACCACGTTGTTCAGAAGGGACTTGTGGACGATAAACCCATCACCACCCTGGGACTGGCGGTCACCCTCTCGGAAATAAAGCAGGTTGCCAGATTTTAGGAATATCGTGTCCTCCCCTTCTCTTCGGATTTCAGATAATCCCGCAATACTCCATCGCAGCCTACTCAATTCCGCTATCTTCTCGTCGGTCCGGAGTGTGCGCGTGTTGCAAGTTGCCAGGTCCAGTCGTTGGTATAGGCAGCCGGATCCCATCCGGGGATTCTTCGCACCCCTTGACACGCCATAACCTCGACCGCTGCCGTAGTCGAGGGTAGACGGGCTGCCGGGCACTAGGGGCCATTTATTGAATGCGGTGTCCATTTGGCGGGGTTTTGCCATAATTGCCACGCTTGGCAGACGGGTTGGCGATCGTTGTACGGTTGTCACAAATGCACAGAGAACGCTGCTGTTCATTCTCTGGTAAGTCCCCTAAACGCCTCTTACGCCACCCACGGGAAGATATGGGATGGTGCTATTCTTTACGTCCGACACCATGCGGATTATGCACAGACTATGCACAGTTTTACAGCTGCCCATATAGAGGATTTTTGTGAGCTTCTCAGAAATGATAGAAACAGCCTAGATTTTGAAAACATTGATCAAATGTAAGACAACATGGCGTGGTATTGGCTGGGACGCACAAAACAACAGTTTAGAGAATTGGAAGCTGCTTTTTCTGATTTTCATAAGCGTGCTTGGAGCTTTTTTTTGTTGAAACTTCGTACAGAAGACTCTGATGAAAGAATTTCGACATTATTAAATATGAGCAGAAGCACACTCAGCAAATATATAAAAAAGCAAGAGATGTAATGATGACACACTTTATGCTTGGAGCACATTTCAAGGGAAGGAGTTGGAGAAAGGAACTTATACATTCCAAATTCATTGTTCGGAAACCCTGGAAGTAATATCGAGGAAAGAAAAGCCATTGTAATAATTGATGGAACATACATTTATGTCCAAAAAAGCAGTAACTACTCATATCAAAAAAAGACTTATTCACTTCATAAATATAGAAATCTTGTCAAACCATAGTATGTTGCGATGGCCACATAATCGACGTACTGGGCCCGTATCCTTCCACAAAATCAAATGCCGATATTTTAACTGACCAATTCAGCGATACATCTTATCCCTGAAGAGGATATTTTAGAGATGGTGATGTATTTATTTTGGATAGAGGCTTTCGGAACAGTATTTCCCTATTGGACAGTCTAAATTGCTCTGTGCATTCAGCAAGGTGACTTTTGACCAGTGATCTATCATAATATCGTCATTGTGCCAGACAGTAATGTCTGAGTAGTAATGTTCGAGTAGAGTTTGACGTATGGACACAATGTATTCACCACGAGCAAATATTATCGAGCTAACCAACGCAGTGGATGCTAGAGAAAGAAGGTGGGCGGAATGCAGAAGACGTCGTCGAGCCCGCCGCTTGGCGAGAATGAGTATGAACGCTTTTGAAATTCCCGAGGCGAAATTTCTAAAAACGTTCCGCCTTGGATTGGGCTCAGAAAAAAAAAGTTAATTAAAGAACTCATTCCCCATATGGCCAGACCACGTCGAAACGTTAGCGTATCGGCAAAAATTAAGGTGAGAAAACTGAATTTGACATTGATTTATAATTCTATAGCATCACGAAATGGGTTGAATAATGTTATATTTTTTGTTGCAGATTCTATTGCACTTGCGTTTTATGCAACACGGTCCTACCAACATTCGATTGGACAGAGTTACCTCCATAATGTCTCACAAGTAACTGTGTCAAGGGCAGTTAATCAAGTAATAGAGGCATTAAATAAAATAGACCAGAAATATATTAAATGGCCTACACAATGAAATGAAAGGAATATTTAGAAGGCTTTCAGGATCTATCAAAAATATCAATTTCCTGGCGTTCTGGGATGTATTGATGGCACACATATTGCAATATTAAGGCGGCACATACACGAGGAATGGTATTATAACAGAAAGGGCTTCCATTCCCTTATTGTTATGATAGTAAGTATTTGGTAGAAATTAGAAATGTCTACCTACTGCCCAATTTTTTTTTAAATAAAAATATAATATCTGTAATGTAATAATAACCAATTAATACTCGTATTTACAGATTTGCGATGCTGACTTAAACATATTATGTTTGGACTCAAGCAACCTAGGCTCCGCAAATGATTCAACTGTATGGCAGAGTCATCCACTCAGTCACTACATGAGACACATCACAGAAAATGAACAATTATTTTTATTAAGTATTATACTCGTAATATTTTTTGATGAATCCATTATTTTTTTATGTTCACGTGTTAGTGTTTTTTTTTTTTGTAAAAATTATACTAATTTTCAGTTGACAGCGAGTATCCATTAAGGAAAACCTTGATGCCTCTAATCCTCAACACTGTAGATGGGACACCACAACATCACTATTATGTGAAGCACGTGACTGCACACAATACAGTGGACCGTTGCATCTTCAGGTAAAGAGCATTTCTAGGCAATTGTTTTACATACTCAATATTAGTGGCTATTTTTATATTGAATGAATTTCTAAGTTTATAAAAGTATTTAGACGTTTAGTTAAACGGGGTTGTACAAAAGTTAATTGTTTTTTTGCAGGTGTTTGCTTGCAGCACGAGCTTTTACATTATAGTCCAACAACTGCAGGCAAGAGCACCGTTGCCACCAGATGAAGTTTATACTGAAGCACTTGGCTTGCAACAGGTATGTGATTTCTGTTCCACTATTTTGGAATATAATGAAGTTAGAATTTTAAATAATACTACTAAGTTGAAAATCAACATTTAAATTAGTATTTATTTCTCATAAACTAAATATTTATTTAACAATATTAAACTTTACTTTCAACCCAATTGAAAAATTTGAAATGTACATAAAACAAAAGGACATTTTGTAATTTATGTAATACGACAAATCGAAGTAACAATATCTAATGTATTAATAATAACAAATCAAAATCGGTCTTCAAACAAAATAAAAAGATCTTCAATATTTTTATCATCATTTGAATAACTAATCAAAATTTTTACCTTATATTATAAAAATAATAAGTCAAGTCATTAATCACTAGTCAGTCTTTTAATTTAGTAGGAAAATAATTATGCAGCACCTAGTTATCAAGACCATCGAAGGGTGAATCGAGATCTTGAAGGTCGGGCACTGCAGCAAGCTCTTGTTGACAGACTGTGGAGAAATGCATAAACTAAAATACCAGGTATGTTATGTAAACCCACCTCAATATTCTAGTGAAGTACGAAAATGCTCTAATTATTATTAAAATGATTTATTTCTGTGTTACAGATCCACAGTATTGCACAAAATATGTATTAATACTTTTTTATAAATACTGTTTCATTTAATAATTTATCATTACAGCCATTTCGAATCCACTGCTGGACATAGACTCCTCTAAAAATAGATTTCATTTATCTTTTAATAATCTGACAAAATTACCTCATGCATAGTTCAGACAATTTTAGTCAGACTCAGAGTCTTATGCCGTTATAATTTTGCGGAGTTTCTGTGAAAAATATATTAACTTTAAAATAAAAGTTGCAACTTCGTATGTAAATTGTGTAACCTAGCGCTTACTATCAGAGTTACAACCAAGATGTCAAATTCTGGCCAATGTACCACTACTGATGTGAGCCTACACCTAGCACCGTTAAAGTGGCGGCTAGGTCGCAGTTTTCTGATAAACACAAACGAGATTATTTATTCGGACATGGATATCAGTACTATAGGTATGCTAAAGAATATTTTATTATGTTTCTTCCAAATTTTCTGCTTGTTGCACTTGTTTTTTTTTAAAGAAATTTGAAACGCATTAGTGTTTTTTTTTGTGTTGCGCCTGGTCGCCTCAAAATTTAAATATGTGGGCATAAAATGTCGACTCTTATAAGGAAGTAGAAACATGAATAAAAACTCCCCCCAACGCACAGACAGGTATTTGACCCTAAAAGCTGGCCAAAATCGATTTTTTTTATATTAGTTCTACTCCCTCTAAGCCATTGTTTCCTAAAACAAGGATAACCGCTCCAAACAATAGCAAAAAACACAAAGTGCTAGCCCCTTCCAGTACGTCGTGGGCTCAGTCGGAAGTTACCGTTCGCCAAAAGTGTTCGTGTGATTGTTCGATGCGCTCAGATTTCGTTGTTTTAAAATATTTGCCATCTTGTAACTGAACGATTTTGTGTTGGTTTTCATTATGGATTGTGCACAACCAGGTATGTATTTTATTTGGCACTTACTTTTAACAAGTAATCTATAGCTTTTCTTAATTTATACCCTTGAGAAGTAAGCCCCAAGAAACTGCTTTTAAAAAACACATTTTGGAAGATCAAAGGGAGTTTTAATATATTTCTCATCATTTCTAAGCCAAAATTGTAATGATTAGCTTTAGAATAGACCTTTAAGGAGGTATTTAAGTACGAAATAACCGCCCCAAAGTGCCCCTCTATTTTTGGTGATTTTTTTCCCTAGACACGCTCGATACTCAGTAATTGAAGTTTTACTTATATTTGGTGTATTTTTGTTATAGGCTCTTCTGGAATGAGAGTTATGACTCGAAATGATTTGTTTAATATAATGGAACGCTCAAATACCTCAACTTTTGATGAAAAGTTGCAATGTATGGAGCGGGAACTGCTCAATCAATATGCAGAAAATGACCAAAATATTGCTGATGTAAAGCAAAAACTATCGATCATCAGACATCAATTTAAACAAAAATGGTTAGCTGCTCGCAAAACAAAGGCGAGATTCCTAGAAAACAATGCCGAGTGGCTTAAAGGATGCATATCGCTACCGAAAGCAGGTAGGTGATACTCAAATTCCATTACTTCTATTGTATTGTTATGCTTTGAAGTATTTTGTTTACCCGCACAATAAGTAGTTTTTAACTTAAATTTTAATTTTAGAGTTAGTAATATAAAGTATTTGTTTGAGTACATCTATTGTTTTTTGTTGTAGGAGAAAGTCCCGGTCGACCTCAAAAATCGTTTTTAGAGTTGAGTGAAAGAAGCAAAAGACGTAAAACTAAAGAACTAAGATCATCTGACACAGATGAATTGACGTATGCAACACAGATGAAATTACGGGAGACGGGCAAAGTAGATGCATCAAAAATCGTAAAAGATTTAACAAAAAGTCCCAGAAGAGCAAGGAAATATGCGGTAGCTATGAAAAAAAGCACCTACGAAGAAGATCAGGAGAAATCAAAAAGATTAGCACATTCACGTGCATTGTTTATGTTTGTTGAAGCGGGACTAACACAGGCCCAATATGAAGTAGTACGAGATACTAATCCAAGTTTTTATCCGTGCTATTCGATTTTGAAAAAGTTAAAAAAAGATTGCTATCCTGAAATCCACAGAGTAACTGAAACGTGCGCTGAAGTACAGGTTCAAAATCTCATGGATCACACGGCACGACGACTGATTTTACATCTTGGTGAGGCAGTGGAACAATTGAGTGAAGCAGAAAAACAATCATTAGTATTAATAAGTAAATGGGGCTGCGATGGATCTCAACAGATGCAGTACAAAATGAAATTTGAAAATGAAGCCGATTCGGACGCAAACATATTCCAAAGTTCCATGGTACCGCTTCAGTTGATTTTCGGACCGGAAAGAAAAATACTGTGGCAAAATCCTACCCCATCTTCACCACGGTATTGTCGGCCAATAAGAATAAGATTCATAAAAGAAACTACAGATGTGACAAATGAAGAGATTGACTATATTAAATCGCAAATAACAGCGCTCACTAAAAGCGAAGTCGACAGCTTTTCCATCAAGCATAAAATGCTTTTCACCATGATTGATGGAAAAGTATGCAATGCTGCTACGCATACTAAATCAACCATGAGGTGCTACATATGCGGCGCCACGTCATTACAGTTTAATGATTTGGAGAAGGAGAGACCATGCAAAAAAGAAAACCTAGAATTCGGCTTATCTTTGTTGCATGCTCGGATAAGATTTTTTGAGAGCATTTTACATGTGGCCTATAGATTGCCCGTAAAAAAATGGAACGTTCGCCTTACTGCCGAGGAAAAGCAAGCAGTGGAAAATAAAAAAAAAGAAATCCAAGATAAGTTCCGGGAGAAACTCGGTCTGTTGGTGGATATACCAAAAGCCAACTTTGGAAATACCAATGACGGAAACACTAGCAGACGTTTTTTTGAAAATTTCGAAGTATCAGCGACAATTACGGGGATAGACGTAAATTTAATTTATAGATTAAAAGTGATTTTGGACACATTATGCTGTGGTTTAAAAATAAACTGCGAGATGTTTGAAAGATATTGCCAAGAAACGGCAAAGTTGTACGTTTCTTTGTATAAGTTTTACCCTATGTCTCCGACATTGCATAAAGTGTTGCGTCATGGGGCTTCAGTGGTAAGGGAAGCAATTCTTCCCATTGGACAACTGTCCGAAGAAGCGGCAGAAGCCCGCAACAAACACATTAGGATGTTCCGGCTCAACTACGCCCGAAAGTTTTCCCGGGTTGATTGCAACGCAGATGTTTTTAACAGGCTCCTCTTAACTTCCGACCCTGTCCTGACGGGCATGAGGAAGAGGAAGAATAAAAAAAATCTGTCACTTTCGAATGATGTTTTAAATCTGCTACTAGAAAGTGACATTTTAAATTTAAGTTTTGATGAAGACGACGAAAATGAAGAATAAATGCTTGTTTATATTACATACGCTTTTTTTTACCTTTTCCAAGCTAAAACTAAAATAAAACATCGTTTGACAGCCATTAGGCGTACCAAATATTTTTGGCCAACTTTTAGGACCAAATACCTGTCTGTGCAACGTACCCCACATTTGTTTATAGTACTTCAAACTATAAGGGGAAAATTATAACTATATTGACGAAGCTTAGTTCCGACAACAAAGATGTTGAGGACCAAATCACCTTCACCTTCATTCAAGACGCCTATTAAAGGCTTTGGTTGTATAAAATCATTCTTGTTATCTTCTCGTCCACCACCTAAGACAGAACCACAAATCATGGTAAACGTAATTTATGCAACATACTTTATGTAACCACGCAAATCGCTTCTGCGGGCCGAATAGTGTGAAATGAGTGGTTTTTAATTAATTGTAGCTCAATAAATCATTCGATCAAAATTCCAATTGTACGCTTTGTGAAGAAAATGGCGACAAATAGTTGTGTGTAAAAAGAAAACTAAAACTTAATGCCGTTTAGGAGTAGCTACGAAATTTCAAAGAAAAAATTATTTACTTGAACATTTTTTTCATATAGTAATAATAGAGTTAGAATTATTTCAATTGTACAAATCAAAGTTTAAAGGATATATAATAAATAAATACGTTTCATTAATCTTTTGTTTCCCCAATGTTTGCAATAACAAAATAAACGAATATGGATAGGTAATAGATAAATACCATTCATTAAAAGTAAAGGCCGTCTTCCATTAAAACATTTTCTTTCTTCATGTCTTTGTAGCAAGCTAGTAGCTTTTTGGTGGCTTTGTAGTTTAGTAGTGAAAAAGCCATGTCGAAACAATCGTAGACAAAACGATCTGCGAATATTCCATAGTTGAAAAGTCCTGTCGTCGAAACTAACAAATGCGAACCATTCTGTCGGCGAAACATCCATAGGTGAAACGTTCTATCGACGAATCTCTCAAAAACGAAACGTCCTGTCGGTGAACAGTCTAAAGGAGAAACGACTGTCGGAGAACGGTTGCAGAATCGTTTTTTTTTCGTATACACGGTGTTTTTTGTTATTTATTGTTTTGTTTTTATTAGTACCGGGTGTTCAACTTGATTGTAGTAGTAGAGCTCATAGTAACGGCGCGCCCCGGGGAAGTACTACCCCCATTCGTTTTTCTCCCGCTAAGCAGTTTTTGCTGTGTGCAGGTTGAAGGGTGTCGGTTTATAATTACTGGCTAATTCAAAAAGACTTTAACACCATATAGTCTTCAGTTCGACACTAAGAACTTGTAAGTGTCGACCCTAACCTAACCCTATCTATGAAGCTAATAGAGTTCAGCTCTAATAGTGATCGGTCGATAAAACAGGATCGACCAAGAGGTTTCAATGCTCTAGCACAGATGTCGCTACGATCGTTCTAAAAGGTTATTTAAAAAACAGAAATCTGACATCTTTGAAACTTCAAAACACGAGTTGGACGTGCCTAATGTTTTCGCAAGCAATATAATAGTGTTTTTGAAGATTTTTATAGGTAAGGAACGTATTCAAACTATAGATTTCATTTTGTAATAGATATTTCTAGCCTAAACGTGCAGGCAATTGAATTATAAGTTGTAGAAATTCTAACCTCGAAAAGTACTGATTGGGGAAAGTGAAACAGTGACGGCCGGGTTGAAACATATGGCCCACTTCCCCCGTGTCAGAGGCCCTACGGCCCACTTCCCCCGTGTCAGAGGCCCTACTCCCTAACGTTTCGTCCATACGGACGGATCTATCTGTCTCTCTCGCGCACGTCTACAGACGAGTGTGTGTGTGAGACGCGGATAGATCCGTCCGTATGGACGAAACGTTAGAGAGTAGGGCCTCAGTTTACAAACATTTTTTTTTGGTAAGATCGTGTAAAATGTTTAGTTTTACTAGGTACTTAATTTATATAATTGTTTATCGTCTTTGTACATATTTCGTTCAGAAGGTAACCTAACCTAAATTAACCAATAGATTTTGACCAAACGTTTACCAGTTTTTTAGTCGAACGACGAGGTACTTGTTAAATTGCAGGCAGTTTTTGCAAGAATCCCAAACAAACCGACAAAATCAAAAAACCGTGTGAGGACCTCTAACTATTATTCGGTAGAGCCATCAATTAAAAAAAAAATGTTTATTAACAGACAGCAATTAATCATTGTACAAACAAAACTTTTTAAAACTATTTTTACAGTTGTTAGTTTAAGGTAAAAGCGTCAGGTTAGCCCGCGAAATTCAAATTTTCTTACGTTTTTTTGCAATTTGCAGGCCAGTGGTAGGTTGTATGAAGTTAAAAATATCTTTTGCTACTGTAAAACGTAAGTAGTCAAATAATTTTAACCATCAAAATCATCAATACATCCCTCTTAGTTCATATAAGTCGAGGAACGATTTTTACCAGGTCAAAAACGTTCCTAGACTTAACTACTTTCATGTCGTAAAATTCTAATAGTAAAATTTTGAACGAGTTTATATTGATATACTTTATAAACACAATACCGAAATAGAAAAATAAAAATTCATTATAACACTATTTCTAGAACAAAATATTGTTATAAAGTATTTTTTTTTCCATTACGATACAGGTTAACCAAGAAGTTAAATCACGAAGGAGAATGCATAACTTTTTTTAATCGAACTCGTTACATATCGTTAGCGTGAAGTTTTGTTGTGTAAATTTTACTTATCTGTGGTTGCGCTAAAGCGCGGTGAACAGCTGGGTTTTTGGCGCCATTTTTACGTTTTGTCTGAATTTCATAATTGTAACATACAAAACTTCAAATATTATTATACGCAGTAAAGTATGCCTTACTTTTTGAACTTTGATCTTTTATTTAGTAGATTCAATCTCAATGTATGAAAGTAGATAAAAAGTTGTTTAAAACTGCACATAATAAGGTATTAAGCACTCGTGTGATACTATGACAAACCTCGCTCCGCTCGGTTTGTAAACACACACACTCGTGTTTAATACCCCTCATTATGCAATTTTATAAACTACTATTATTTGTGTTATAATCGGATTTTTTTTTCAGATCTTGTAAAACATGCCTCGAAATTACATTCGGAAAACTAGTAAAGCTGCTTACTCTGATGAAAAACTGCAAAATTCAATACTAGCAGTCAAAATGAAAGTATGTCTGCGTACATTGCTTCGAAAAATTACAACATTCCAAGATCAACGACAGTTAACCGCATTTATGAACGCAGAGGTTTTAAATCCAATACCTTGGGCAGGAGTACGGTTTTATCACAAGTAGAAAAGTCGTTGGCTAAAAATATCCACATTATGGAAAAATATGGGTTTGGACGAACTAGGAAAGGACTCCTGGAAGTAAGATAAAGATACTTTATTTGTTAGTGGTTGGTGAATATGTGAATAAAAATTGTGTTGGTTTCTGGGGTTTAAGAAAAGGCATGGACTATCGGTCAAAAAACCCCAGCCAGTAGAATATGCCAGAAAAAAAGCGTGAAGGTCCTGATGCCATATATCCATCCATACTTTGACTTACTAGAGGAAACTATTAACGAATTAAATTTACAGAATAAACTCATATATATAACATGGACTAAACAAGTTTCAGTAAGGATCCTAGTAAGTCAAAGGTGGTGGGTCTCAAGGGCTTCACGTCCACACGTACAATTACGTCACCCGGGCAAGGCCGGACAAGGGCAAAAACGTCTGGGACGAGTGGACGTCTCAGGAAGTATACCCGGGGATTGTATATGCGGCAACTTCTAACGGTTGGATGGAATCAACAGTATTTGAAACATTTTTTTGATAAAGTTTTTCTACCAACCGTTGGCCACAAACGGCCGACTTTATTAAAATACGACGGCCATAGTACGCATGTGGGCATAAACATAATAGAGAAAGCTCGTGCAGCTGGAATAACCATACTTAAAATCCCACCGCATACTAGCTATGTTCTCCAACCACTGGATCTGTCTGTTAATAAATCCTTTAAGGATAAATGGGACGCTCTCTTGGTGAAATGGCAAAGACAAAATATAGGGAAAGTCTTACCAAAAAAGGATTTCTCTACGATGATTGGTCAAATATGGGCTGCATTAGAACCCAGTGTTTGCTCGGCAGGATTTAGAAAAGCAGGTATTTATCCACTTAACAAAAATGCAGTACCACCAAAGAAATTCAATCAGGTTCTGTTGCGGGCTTGGAAATCAACAAGAACGACGTATGAGGAACCTTACGAAGTTGTTGTCTCGGCGTTTTCTAGAGAAGAATATCGAGCGTACACAGTAACTCACGAAACATGTCCTGATACTATGTCATAATAACTATGACGAAAACCTTGTCCTCCAGCAACGGAATGAATTTTGTGAACATACTGCTTACCAACCCGAACTCTTACAAATCATAGTATTGGTTAGCATCAATAAAGTGATGTCTGGTACAGATGTTGGCGCATTACAGCCAAGTTACAATATTTATGAATTGTCGATACTTCAACCAACTGAAACATGAAGTGCATTACAGGAAAATTTTGCAGTTGGTAGCAAGTGGAATTGGAACGAACCGTCAACTTCGACTTTTCACCGAAATTTAACCAAACATAACATTAAGTCGGTAGCTCAAAGACAAGATCACCTTAAAAATCACCGCTTCTTGGAGAACGAACAGACGAGTATAAAATCATTTGTGGTAGATAATGAGCTTCATTGCTCATTAGAAAATTGTGTACCTATTTCTAGGCATCAGATTTTTCTAGTTTGCACTTTTTTTAAAATGGCATATCCTATTAAATTTTTATCATTACAAAAATCAGAATTAGAATCGAATTTTTTCGAATTCTGTCCGAGGATATTTTGTGTTCCCATCTCGACCCCCTTGTTGATTTGAACAATTCTTTAGAAAATTTAAATAAAATAAAATCTAGTCTTGATGTGGAAACGAAAGATAAGAACGTTTTGGGGCGAATTGAAAATCTTTTCCATCACCTTTATCACCGGCTCAATAGGATCAACATGGATGTGCATACGGAGTGTACTAAATTATTTAGGAAATATTATGAAATGTTCGTATCTTTAAAAGCAAAGAGTATTGACCCTCTTATTGCTATAACTCCGACTTTTGACCCTCAAGTCATGCCTGAGAAAATATTTCAGTGACTTGTGAGGGTAATTCTAAACATTCCGAGTTAGCCAAATTAAGATATGATGGCAAGACTTGTGTGCGTGCTTTTATTCAGCGGGTTAACGAATATGTCGTAGCTCGTAATATTACAAACGCTAGGATTTTAACTTTTGCGACCGAAATTTTTGTAGATGATGCTCTCCACTGGTTTAGAAGCGTAAAGCAACAGGTATCATCGTGGGATGAACTTGTAGCGTTGTAATCGACTAACTAAAATCGATTCACACACATACCTAGTTACGGTTCACCGGAGCAGCAACACTACGCGTGATCCATAGACACTCGGTCTAGGAGGTTATAAAAGCTGTCTTCGAGATGCAAACCTTCCTTTTGACCTGAACACCTTCAATAGTAAAACCTCAGTGAGCTGGGTGAGTGTTTTGAGTAATCTGCTAATTCTCTTATGTCTGGATACACCGCTTTCATTTCTTTATCTGATTTCTGCGGTGATTGTCTGCAAAGTTATTGTGTCGGTTGTCAATAATGGCTTCCGTGTTGTACAGATGCTACGTCATCTAATTGCGTATCATCTAATATTTCACTTGTCATACTGCCTTTGTGAAGCCCGTGCATGCCGCGTTCACGCTCAGCCGCAATTGTGCTTAACCTGCTCTGAAGCGCGGCGAGAACCTACTAAGTAGTGATCGCGACATGCGCTGGCTTGCCTAACCTTTGTGAGCCGCCACGATGGGTGAGTTTCCTTGCTTTCCTCTGAAACCGCTGCTTGGGCTTATGGCTTGGAAACACACCCATCGTTGGCGCTCGCCGATCCTGGCACCACGCTTACGGGCCCACCATGCCACGTGCATGATTCCAGGGTTCTACTTGAGGAGTCGAAAACTAAGGAGACACCGCTGACGGGCGTCATAGCTGCCACGCGCTCGACTCGCTGAGTGACGATCCCGTCACGGTCCCATCTGCCGTGCTTACAGCACGCTCCTAGCCGCCATCCACGTCTGCCACGACCCTCCCGCTGCCGAGCACCTGCCGTGCCTGCAGCACGCCGCCAGCCGCGCTACCGTCCACCTCATCAGCCACGTGCCTGTCACATTGGGCACTAGCCGTGCTCACGCACGCCTGCCAGCCTGCCGCGACCGAGACGCGGTCGCCTCGACCACTGCTGCTGCTCCTGCGGTCCCCCGTCACCGCACAGCCTTGCTTCGGAGGCCCTCGCCGGCCACGTGCGTCGTGATCTAAGCCCAGGGCAGTACCCTTCTACTTTACTCAGTGATCAGTGAATGAAATCCTTAGAGACCCTAGAACCTGCAACCTGAGATCAATCTGTGTGTTTTTGTACTGAATATATGTGTTAAATTATTGTGGTTTCTTTACTTCACAACCCTGACCAAGTACTACGTCACAAACTGGTCGTTCTTCTTCAACAGGATTTCGACATGATTTTTATTGCGGATTATGATTACCGACTTTTATCTGAGATTTGGTCTAGGACTCAGGGAGCAACGGAACTTATCCATTATATCGGGAATGTTTTCGCGCTTGTCGAAGCCTTTGGTGGAAGAAGACAAGTTAGAAATAATTTTACACAACATTAAACCATGTTATGCAAGCACTCTGGCCTCTGCATCTCAAATCACTTCAATTGAGCAGTTGAAAGGTCTTTGTATTTAATTTCGAGAACATTTAGTCACGCTTGCTACTATTTCAATTTCGAGAGCCTTCCGCTGGTACTTCTGACACATTAAGCACCAGAATTTGCATACATGCAAAGATCAGGAGAACATACTAGGAACGTGAACAATAAAACCAACTTACACAATAACAAATCAAATTCAGGTAGTGGTTAATTTCAATGAAAATATTTACATGCTATTAATTCAGATAAATCAGTTACTGATGCGAAACTGCCATATTGTCCTAGATGTCGTAACAATTCGCATAGCTTCAAGGATTGTCAAAGTAAAGATGTCTTGTGTTTCAAGTGTGGTCATTGTTTTTAGTGGCTCATGGTTTTCAAAGCGGGTTCTAAGTGTCCGGCAGAGGTCTCACCAGTAAGGCTATGTGGGGTGTCCTTGGAGCGGGTACATACTTTTAAGTATCTGGGCCATATTGTGACGTCCGACCTGAAGGACGACGCTGATATTGAGCGAGAAAGGATGGCGCTGTCGGTGAGGGCGAATATGATTGCCCGCAGGTTTGCTCGTAGCTCCAAGGGTGTGAAGATCACCTTGTTTCGAGCCTTCTGCACATCTTTTTATACGAGTAGTCTGTGGGTGTCATATTCGCAGAAATCCTACAGCGCCCTCCGCGTTCCATATAATGACGCATTGAGGGCGCTGCTGCGGCTGCCTCGTTTCTGCAGCGCATCGGGAATGTTCGCAAGCGTCCGCATGGACTGTTTTTATGCCAGCATGCGCAAGAGGACAACCTCGATAGCGAGTAGAGTGCGGGGCAGCGGCAACAGTCTTCTTACCGTTGTTGCTAACAGGTTGGACGGACCTTTCATACAGCACTGGCAGGCTTTACATGCACCCATATATCGGGCCTGGGGCAGGTAAAAAAAATAAAAATAAAGTTGATCTATCAAATCAAATGTAATAATTGTGATTATTTTTGAAGAGAACATTAATTTGCTTCGTTCCATTTATTTTGATTTTGACTTATTGGATTTAATTTGTTTTGACTTAATTTAATTTTTATTTATTGACTTAGATTCTGGATTTTATATGATTAATTTGATTTAATATGTTTTTGATTTGATTTAATTTTTTATTTATTGACTTAGATTCTGGATTTTATATGATTTATTTGATTTATTTATGTTTTTGATTTAATTTATTTCTAATTGATTGAGTTTTGTTTTTATTTTATTTTATTGTGATGTTATTTGGCTTTATTTGATGTTTATTATTATTTGGCAATGGGTGTTATTTACCTGAGATTAAATGAATATATTTTATTTATTATAAAGGTGTCAAGAAATCTGACTGTCCAAATTGCAAAATGGATCAGAAACCAAAAAACTAGGTTTGCAGAATTGTCGCAATTCTTCGTCGTTAGTGTTAATATTTAGGACCTTTGAACGCACTCATAAGTTATGTCACTGTCTGTATGACAGATAATGCAATGCTCTCTCTCACTCGCTGAACGACATGGGTGTTGATACGTTTGTTGTAATTATTTAATCTAATAATATTATAATAATCGTTTAATCTTATTGACGAACATTGAGTGTTATGTTTTAATGAATTAAAACGATTTCAATGGACCCAGCGTATTTTCATTTACTTTCTGGCTGAATCAACTTCCCGAATAGGTTTGGAGTATCCACTGATCAACCTCTGATAGGTTATGGGCCCAGCCTAATAAGTTATTGAAGCCCAGACGGCACAACAAATCTTACTACCTACCTAAAGGGGATATTCAAGAAATTCTGATAGCCGAAAGTATCGCAGGGTCGAAAACCGCGTGCATTTTGTGCTGCGTGCGCGTGATTCGCGTGCTGCGTCATGGCGAATACGTCTACAGCTACACCGCCGACCGCAGGCGAGAACAACGCTGCTGCCACTGTGTCCACTGGCGGCTCTAATAACAATTCAGCAAATACTCATTACTACAATGTCGATAAGCTCGAGGGAATGAGCAACTATAACACTTGGAAATTTTGTATGAAAATGGCATTAACCCTAGAAAATGTTTGGTCTTGTACTCAAGGCAAAGATGTTGAAGAGTGGAAAGATCAGCGAGCCCTCGCCAGAATCTGCCTAGCAGTGAAACCACACTGTTACCAGTATGTTCATAACGCTAAAACGAGTCAAGAAGCATGGACGAACTTAGCCAAAGTATTTGAAGACAAGGGCCTGTATCGTCGAGTTTTACTTCTACGACAACTGCATCGAGTCGAGTTGACAAAATACTCATCTGTCACTCAGTATGTGGATGCAGTGATGACACTCGTTCAGCAGCTGGCGGATATTGGTAAAGAAACCGAAGATGGTGAGATCGCGGAACTATTACTCAGTGGATTACCCGAAAATTATGATCATCTAGTTTCCAGCCTCGAGACTGTCTGCCTCACGGGAAGTCTGTCGAGTGAATTAGTGTGCACCAGGCTACTGCAAGAAGAGTTTCGTAAGTCCGAGCCAGATGCTTCAACGACAGCATTCGTATCGAGACAACAAAACAAAACCTGCACTTACTGTAAGAAGAAAGGTCACCTGAGAGCGAAATGCTTCAAACTAAGACGTGATAAGAAGAACAAAGAAGAGGATGGTGAGAAGAGCTTTGTTGCTTCTGCTTTCTTTGTCAAGAGTCAGGAATGGGTGATAGATTCGGGCTGCTCGACGCACATGTGTAACAACAGAAGTTGGCTTTCAAATTTTAAGGACTGTAAGAGTGAAATTAAGCCATGAAGTCAATCCAGACAGAAAAATATAAGTCATGATTATTTCTCTCAGTTATTTCTCATTCATCATTATTCTAGTCAATTGAGCTCTTAAAAATGAGGAATTTTTTTTGAGACTTCGTTAGACCTTGAGTTTGATTTGATAAATCTTAGTTAATTATTTCGTAGGCATCTATCACGGTGACGCTTAATAATTTCATCAACAATTGTCTCGCCCGTGTTATTTGAAATGGGCGGGAAGTTCATTCAGTCTTCTAAAGTTGTTACTTTTTAGTCTGCTAGCGGAATTTGCCTGTCTGTGTTTTAAAATGGTTAAATTGATAATGATACATACTTAATGATAATATATTCTTAAAGTAAAGGTAATTTAATAAATGTACCTATTAGATAGTTGTATTTACATTGTGTGTAATGTGTAAATAAAAAATAGACCAATTTCAAAGTTTTTGAACTTCATCTTGATTCAAATTGTAAAGTTTGAGATATGTAATATTGAAATGATGTTCAATATCTATTTTTAAGATGCCACCACGAAGAAGAGTTTCTGTAAGGCAAAAGGAGGTGCTTTTGTAGTTTGCAGAGTCCCATCGCGACATAGCATTGGGTCGCTTTCCGGGAGGGGCACAGGCTGTTCAAGCCACCCGACAAATATAGGAATCCGTAACAACAGCAGATCAATGGAGAAAAGTAAGTTCATATTATCGTAAATAACAAAAATATTGTGTAGTAAACATAACTTGGATGTTATCGTAGTTTTGATCTAATGAACATAATGTGAGATATTTAACGTTATTATGCTTTATAAGCTTTTATTTATTTTTCTATCAAGTACTGGATCGACTATAAGGCGAAGACGAAGGGCAAAGCTGCAGACTGCAGGAGAAACGCGTCTGCAACTGGTGGAGGGCCTAACAGGCTCATTCCCCTCACTGAAGTAGAGAAAAGATTGCTTGCAATAATAGGTCCAGTAGCCGTAGAAGGACTGCAGGGTGTTCGCCAGCCCATAGATATCAGTTTTAATATTATTAATTATATTCGTTCATAATGTTGTCTTTAAATGTGTTTTGTGCCTTTCCTTTATTTTAAGAATAATGTTTTACAGATAACATCAGCCGATGCATCTGAGCCTGATCTTGTTGATTCTGGGACTGCAGCACACAATTCTTCTACATTTACCACCATCTCTCAGTCCGCAGTTGAGTCTAATCCAATAATAGAAGAGGAATGGCTCGAGGACGATGCCGTGGTTAGTGAACTCACAGAATCACAAACTTTTACGCCGCCTCCCTACGATCAGACCACCCGGAATATTTCCGAACACCCAGAGGTTTCTCCCAGAGAAAATAGTTAGTTAATTTTAAAAAATAAATCTTTAGGTCAGGCTTTTGATGAAGAAAAACATGTGGCTGAAATGGGCATATTGTGTTGTGGGATGGGAATAAGCCAAATTGAGGTTTGTGATACTACTACTGTTACTGTTAGCCTGTGTCATCCCACTGCTGGGCAAAGGCCTCTCCCCATGACTTCCAAATTCTTCGATCCGGCCAATGTGGGCCACTGTTCGTTGGCAAGCTAAAAAAAAAATTGTTTCACTAATGTGGAAACATCCCTGCGTATATTTTATCGCATATGATTACAATTTGCTCAGCGGAACGTTATTTTTCAAAATTAAAATATTAAAAAAAGGACGAAGATGATACAAGATAGGCTCGATAATTTATCGATATTAAACAACATAGAGTCCGATATGTTAAAAACGTAAGACGTTAATACTATCATTCGTGAATTCAATACCCCGAAAAGCCGCAAGGCGCATTTCAATAAACAAAGGTGATGTCCAAAAAATTACCCAGAATCGACAGAAATGAAATGTGTACCAATGGATTGGCATTTAAATATAATATAATGTTGCCAAAGCGGCAACCCTGAAATCGTTGTAGTAAAATTCTTTTTTTTTATGTTTTTTTTATTTTTATTTGGCTCGAGACTTCCGGCGACTGGGACCGCAATTAACTAGGACCGCGGTCCCAGTCGCCGGATCCGTAAAAAATAAATATTTTTCTTCCGGCGACTGGGACCACTCATAGATAACTTAAAAAAATCTATAATTCAAGCCAAAATCGGTACAGTCAAACGAAAAAATTTCTAAATTATTTATATGAATATCATTGGACTCGTTCTAGACATGATTTTATCCTATGCGCTTAGTAATAGATTAAGCTAGCCCGTTTTAACATAATTCACACATGCAGGTAAAACACACACAAAGGGCATAGCATTGTATAATACTATGACTATCACTCTCTAACTCGAGTCCGTTTTGCCTGTCGATTTCAAGGTCAGGTAGCCCTTTTGTTATAAACGAGAAATTTTGCATTGCCCGATGACTGGCTCGGCCAATCACGAACAAGAAGCTGGCTCGGCCAATCACGAACAAGAAGCTTATCAGTTTAAGAAAGTCAAGTTTTGCATCAGACAGTGTCATATTAGATCATTGTAAGATACTGCGCTGAATATTTGTTGCAAATTGTGTGATGTAAGTGGTGGTGTATAGTGACTTCATTTAATACTCTTCAGGTATGTAAAACAATTTTTAGTAACTTATTTATAAACAAAACAAGCTAATAAGGGGGTTAAACGACGTGGTTACAAATATTTTTACTTTAGATTGCTTCTCATCTTTGATGCGACTTTTTAATATCACAAAAAAAAATGTCATTTGTTAAGATTATCTGATAGTTATTTTTTTTTCGATTTTAGAATTATCAAAATGGATGAAAAAAGTCCTTCAACTTCACGTGGTGAACAGTCGTTTTATATTGATGTCACACAAAGAGGACGTGAACTTTTGCGAAGAGCTGGCTATGAATATATTCTTAAAAGAATAAACAAAGATGGCTCAAAACTATGGCGATGTGCAAGAAAAAATGTTTGCAACGCGACAGTAAAAATCAGAGTCGATGCGATGACTATTTTGAACGAAACTGCTCATTGTCATGAACCTATTGATCTCGCGAAAGATAAAGTGAACCGCCAAATGCAAAAATGTGTAGAAGATGTTCAAAAGGATATAAATATCCCTGTTGCACAAGTGTTTGAAAATAATATGGAAGTTCTTAAAGACGAGGGATTACAGCATGTTACACAATTACCACATTTTCACAACATAGAAAAGCGACTCTACAAAAAAAGAAACGATGGTATTGGAGCAAAAAAAGTCACTTTTCACAGAGCTGCCGACGTCGAAGTACCAAAAAAGTACCAAAAATTGTTGCTTGCTGACTATAGAGGGCAAAAAAAGCGCGTAATTGTGTTTGCAAGTGAAGAAATTAAAAAATATTTTAAACTGTGCAAACATTTCTATATTGATGGCACATTTAAAATTTGTATTAAGTCATTTTATCAACTCTATACTATACATGCAGATGTTGGAAGTAATGAAGACTACGTAAATGTTGTTCCAGTAGCTTACGCACTTCTACCTGATAAGAAGAAGTCTACGTATAAGTTGCTTTTTGAACTCATAAAAAGCCAGATACCCGAATGGGAGCCGGCTGTAATGACCATGGACTTCGAAGTTTCATCAATACAAGCGGTCAAACATTTTTTCCCTGGTGTGAAAATAGTAGGTTGCATTTATCACTTCAAAAAAAGTTTGTGGCGTAAAGCGAAGGAATTGGGCGTCGACAAAACTCAACCAGGAAAAGACCATGTTCAGCTATGTTCGGCGCTTTCTCATCTCCCACTAGATATGGTCGACGATGGCTGGTTGTATGTCATGGAAGAGTCGCCAATTAGTGCAGAAATTACAAACTTTAATGACTACTTTGTACAAACATGGCTAGAAAATTCAACACTCGCAGGTACATTTACTACTTATGGGGAATTAAACAAAACAAATAATGCTGTCGAGCAATGGAATAGCCACATTAGAAAGTACATCAAACCAAAGCCAAACATTGCCCAGTTGCTGGAAGGCCTCATAAAAGATATGAAATACTATTCTGGAGCATTAAAAAATCCTAACGGTATCCAAATATCGAAGAGGAAGCATTCTTCGATTGCAAAGATGAAAAAAATATATAATTCTGTTACTGACTTACTTAATTGTAAAATAAGTATCGGCCATTTTTTGGAGAGATTACGATAAACATTGACTCCGGATATGGGTATAATTGATCTATATGTAGGTTTTAAGTTATTATATCATTTGACTGATTCTGTGAAGCCATGACGGCCATTTTAAACTAATTGTGATTTATGTTTTTTTTATTTATTTTATTTACGGTACTACTTAAAGACTGATTTTGTGATAAATAATTACTTACTGATTGTTAATTGTTTGAAAATTGTTGATTATTATTATAAGCATGACTTATGTGTATCTTTTTGTTAAGTATATTTTAAATAACAGAACAGTGGTCAAAGGGTGTTTTAAATGTATAACATTATTTTTATATTTTAACAGAGTTAAGGCTGATTTCGTGATAATTATTTACTTGACTGATTTTGGGTGAAGCCATAACGGCCATTTTAAACTAATTGTGATTGACATAGATAGTACCTACGTTTATAATTTTTATTGTGATTTATGTTATTTTTTTATTATATTTACGGTACCACTTAAAGGCTGATTTTGTGATAAATAATTACTTTCTGATTCTTAATTGTTTAAAAATTGTTGATTATTATAAGCACGATTTATGTTATTTTTTTATTACTATTATTAGCATGATTTATGTGTATGTTTTTATTATGAAAGTTTTAAATAACAGAACTGTAGTCAGAGGCTGTTTTTTTATATCAATAAATGATGTTTTTAAATCAAAAAGGATTTTTCTTCAATTATTACATCTAAAAAATTTTCGTTTGACTGTACATTTTTTTATTTCAGTTATCATTAAATGAGTGGTCCCAGTCGCCGGAAGAAAAATATTCATTTTTTATGGATCCGGCGACTGGGACCGCGGTCCTAGTTAATTGCGGTCCCAGTCGCCGGAAGCCTCATAGATGAGACTACAAACGTTATAGTACTGTGTGTATTATTGGTAATTCTGTAGCTAAGGATTGCAAATAAAAAATACACAGTTGCTACTGGCTATTATGCGCGGGCGCGGCGCGGCGGACGGGGTGACGTGGGGGGCGGGGCGGTGTGGCAGGCAGGTAACGACTAACGACCATATCCCGTCGCAGTCCTTCGTTTGTTTTCGTTGTGATCTGTGTGCTTTGTTTTACTCCGTGGATTTTAACTTGACCTCTGCTTTTGTATGCTGGTCACTGATTTTTCTTGTTGATTCGAAACTGTGGCGCGTTAAACCGGACTTCGATTTTCTTTGCGACTGGATATTGTTTAAAGTGGATGAACGTAACCGTTGTGTGACTTGTCCCCGTTCTGTTCTACAAAGGCGGCATCATGTTTTGTCCCTCGAGTTTCTGGAGTCACATCGGGACTTCATGGAGCATATGTTCAGCACTTTACAAGCGCCACAAGAAGTAAGTACTATGGTTACTTAATTACATATAATATAGTATGCATCTTAACTTATAATCAAGGCGACACCCCCATGTCAGCGGCGTCGCTCGACACGACGTGTTATCATATTGCGTCATGTTTCATTAGGATTAGTATAGAATAGTAATTAAACTAACACTACTGACAACGCACAATAACTACGAGTAATATTCGTCGTCGATTCATCAACAACCTATTAGGTATGGTATAATAATGAGTCTAGTTTCGCGTATTTTCATGTGTTCACTATAGATGTAAAACTCACGTTGTATACATATCAGATAGTATACCATAAACAATAGGTACTTTAAAATGAATGTGAGACTAACGAGGGAATGTTATTGCTTATTTCAGATCGCATTTGATGGCTCCAGAGCTATTTGTCATCCGTGCTGGCAGCGCATAGACTATAGCTTAAGACGACCTCCTCCACCACCACCCAGACCTCCAACTGCATCGATATCTACACCTGGCTTCGCACGCGCAGCAAACACGTCAAGACGATGTATTGTCAACGTTTGTAGGAGTTTGGAACTTCGCGCTGTGCCCAATTCAATGAAAGAATATATTTTAAGCTACTTTCATTTATACATACCACCTCTTGCACGGATATGTTCACACCACTTAAGGAATACTACTTGGGAGGACTTACCAGGAAACATCGCCAGACTTCAAGACGATTTCAGAGGCGGGAACTTACGCGATATAGTAGAGTTATACACTCAGGCTCTCGAAAAAAAAAGCTGCTGGATTTTGAAAAAAATGATGAAATAAGTCCGGACGAACTTCATAATTGGATCGGTTTAAGTCACCAGCAATTCTATAGCATATTAGAAAAAACCTTTTCTTTACAAGAACGATCCAACAGAAACACAATCTTAGGTATCTATTAATCTAAACTGAGAAGCGGTGCACCTTACCGAAGACTGGCGACGGTTTTTGGTCTATCCAAGTCAGCAATATGTCAAAAAATGAAACAAGCAAGAGAATGTCTCAATAATGACTATGTTCCACGCCATCTTGGATTTGACCATATTACCCGGAATGAAGTTATAGCAAGAAATAGAATTATACCTAATTATATTTTTGGAACTGAAGATCATACAAAAGCCATTGTTATTATGGATGGGACATATTTATACATGGAAAAGAGATCAAACTTCTTTTTTCAGAGATTGAGTTACAGTTTACATAAATATTCCAATCTAGTAAAGCCATTTATGCTTGTATGTTGCGATGGATATATAATAGAAGTGACAGGACCTTATAATGCTAGAACGTCCGATGCAACAATATTGAAACAGATCTTGGATAATCACAGCGAACCTATGGAAGAAGCTCCGATAAGATGGTTTTTTGTTATTATGTTGCTGTTGCTTGTGAAATGTGTTGATGATAATTATCACAAGTGATACAACATTAAAACAACGTCATATTAAGCCACAACATGACGTAAACTTATTTTATTATTGTTTCAAACGAATTTTTTACTTATTTTATTTTGCTCCTAGCTCCTATACTATAACGATTTCAGGGTTGCCCCCTTGGTAACATTATATTATATTTCAATGTCAATCCACTGGTATACATTTCATTCCTGTCGATTCTGGGTTTTTGGTCCATACATTCTTGGACATGTCCTTATGCCTTGGTTTTTATTTTTGCCGCACCTACTCGACTTCTTAGTTACGTTACATGCCATCATCTTATTTTACAAAAAAAAACTAATGTTTTTAGGCGGTAAAGGTTTAAAGACCGATAATATTCTAGTTGACATACGGATAGGAGGGCCCACAGACGTGGATTGCTTAGGGCATCAAATAGTCTTAATCCGTCACTGATACTGATATCCCAAGATATGGCTACGCGGTGGGTAGAATTAACTGCATAAGCCACTGTTTCTGTACTCATAAGTGACAACGGAACCCAGTTCGTAAGTGCAGTAATGCAGCAGCCAGCATGTAACCTATACCTTAAACATAAAACATAAGTACACCCCACTTTATCGCCCAGAAAGTAATCCTGTGGAACCCAGGAATAGATACCGTAAAATCATACAACTATAGTCCTAGGGGACAACTATGGTCCAAATTCACTCAGTCACATAATCACATTTAAAACTACGCGCACCGACATCTAGCGTGAAGTTATGGAAGTTTTTAGTTGTTAATGTCATACGTAACGTGTTTTGATCGATTTTGCATAGATGGCACTACTTGCATCCGATCAGTGAGCTCAACCGATGTAAACGAGTTTGTGCACGTTTTTGTTCACTGCGAACTTTAATTTGAAAAAAATAGTTTTTGTGTATTGTTGTGTTCCTGATTTTAATGGTTGATCGGTAAGTTATTCATACACTAAATTAAATGTTGTTATTTCTCAAACAGTTACTTAGTTCAAATTTAGTGATTTTTTTTTTAAATTTCGTACTATGTTTTCAACTTTAGTCCAGGTTTTTTTTTGGACCATATTTATAAACTACCCTATGGTTCTTTGCAGAACGAGTTGCGATGTCTAGAAGAAAGCCAGGGGCCCGGTCTTATAAATTTTATAGTGAACGGCAGTTGCAACTTTGTATTTCTGATATAGAAAATAAAGTACTCACTCAAAGAGAAGCTTCTGCAAAATACAAAATACCGAGAAGTTCGATTATTTTAAAACTTAAAGCAATCAAACTGAACAAGGTCAGAAACCCTGGACGGCAATGCGTTTTTGCTGAAGATGAAGAAATATCATTTGTGGATCATGCGATAGAAATGTGCAAATTCGGATTTCCCATTACGGTGTTCGATTTGCGTTGCATAGTAAAATTGTACTTGGATAAAAAAGGTCGAATAGTGCCCCAATTCACCAATAATTTACCAGGTCGAACATGGGTACAATGTTTCCTTAAGAGGCACAAAAAAGAACTATCACAGAGGTTGTGCAGCAACATTAAACGAGTTCGTGCTGCGGTCAATGAGGAGACGATTAAAGACTATTTCAACCATCTTAAAGTAGAAACAGAGGGAGTTCCACCACATTTGATATATAATTACGATGAAACAAACCTAGTGGACGATCCCGGGAAAAAGAAAGTGCTCACAAAACGAGGAACTAAGTATCCGGAGGCAATCAAAAATTCCACGAAAGCTGCATTTAGTTTGATGGTATGTGGTAATGCGGCTGGACAGATTCTTGCACCTTACGTCAACTACAAGGCCGATAATATGTGGGATACTTGGACAGAGGGTGGGCCACCTAATACTCACTACAACAGATCCAGTTCAGGATGGTTTGACACGCACAGTTTTGAAGATTGGTTTTTTACCACACTTTTACCTGTACTTCGACGAGAAGAGGGAAGAAAAGTGGTAATTGGCGACAATTTAAGTTCCCACATTAGTCAAAAGGTCTTAGAGGCGTGTGAAAAATATAACATTGCATTTGTTGCTTTGCCACCAAACAGCACGCACCTGACTCAACCCCTCGACGTTGCGTATTTTAGACCACTAAAATTACATTGGAGAAGAGTTTTAGACGAGTGGAAGAGCACGAGGGATGGTCAAGTTTTGCCCACTATTCCGAAAAATACGTTTCCTTCTTTGCTGAAGCGTTTGTGGGAGAGTGTGATGCCGAGAACTGAAGCCAATCTGAAAGCTGGATTTTTAAAGACTGGCATTTATCCAACAAACGAGACCCCGGTATTACAACGCTTGTCAACTTACAGAGAAATAGAAACAGAAAATGTTGATCCAAGCCTGGTATCAGAGTCATTTGTAGAGTTTCTTGAAAATAAAAGAAATACCGTTGTCGGTCGTGCGGGAACTGGACGAAAAAAGAAGTTAAATGTACCCGCTGGAAAAAGTATCACTGCTGAAGAATTGAAAGCTATATCAACCACACCTACGACATCTCAAATGAAGCCATCTAAAAAGAAACGTCGAGTAATGTCTGTAGATAGCGATACCGATGATTCCATAAATGAAAATGTCATAGAATTTGCAAACGATTCTGATTCCGATCGAACTTTCGTTGAAGGACTTGAAGATGAAGATCTAGTAGAATTTAAAGACAAAGAAAACGAGTCTCCAAATTGCGTCGCCACCTCGTCGAATTGCGAATTAATCCCAGAGGAAAATGATTTCGTCGTTGTCGAATATGAAGGCGAGTTATGGCCTGGCCAAATACAAACCAAAGAAGCTAATGGGGCGTATGTAAAGTGCTTGACACGCTGCGGGCTTTCTTGGAAGTGGCCTGAAAAGGATGACGTGATTTTTTACCCAACCAATAAAATTAAATTTAAAATTGAAACGCCAAAGAAAATGAGCACAAAGAGAGCTTTATTCAGGGTTCCTGAACTAGAAGACAAGTGGGGAAAGCCTAAAAAATAACTTCTTTTGTTTTTTTATTTAAAATACAACTGTTTTTTCATAAACCTAACTAAATATTTGGTCTGATTATTAATTTCTTTCATTAATAGTTCAATGAGTGAATTTTTGTAACAATATTTGGAAAATTAAAAAAATTTGACTAATATAATGTTTTATTTTTATTTTATTTGTATTTACATGGCCTATTATTATCAGAGTTACTTTCAAGTATAGTCTAAATTTAATATAAAAGCGTTTTCAGTGCCATTTTACGGTAGGACTATAGTTGAAAACACCGCAGACAACAATGGTCCAAAAAAAAGTAAAAAAAAAAAATTAAATGATAATACTTGTTTGATGCTGTTAGGCGCATGTTAATCGTCGCTATACTTACAAATAATAAAACCACAAAGATTATTTGAAATAATAATAGTTTAGAGTAAAACCAACAATATGTTTGACTATTGCGAAATTTGGACCATAATTGTATGATTTTACTGAAAACCTAACGGGCTTTTGATTAAAACATAGTGTGGAACCATCTGGCGACTTAAATTGGAAAAGCACACATTTTGTATCAAAAACAAAAACTTAAGCTCGGCACACAATTAAATAGCAGCTCTGTTGCAGATGTTGCATTCTACGGCAACAAATAAAAATTAAAGATTTGGAACACTGTGATGGCACTGTAAAGTTTATTAACATCATGAACAATGTTTTTGATATACTCAACAGCCACTCGATTCGGCCACCGAATTTCAAGAAAGCCATACGTCCACAAAACATTGGCAGTGCTTAGTAATTATATGAATAGTTTAAAACTCCCTTCAGGAGAGTTGGTTGTAAAATAACGAAGAAAAACTGGTTTTATTGGCTTAATTATTGACATGAAAAGTGCGTTGGCACTTTACGAGCATTTGGTTGAGGATATATACATGTTAAAATACGTCCTACTGTATAAAATTTCTCAACAGCCACTCGATTCGGCCACCGAATTTCAAGAAAGCCATACGTCCACAAAACATTGGCAGTGCTTAGTAATTATATGAATAGTTTAAAACTCCCTTCAGGAGAGTTGGTTGTAAAATAACGAAGAAAAACTGGTTTTATTGGCTTAATTATTGACATGAAAAGTGCGTTGGCACTTTACGAGCATTTGGTTGAGGATATATACATGTTAAAATACGTCCTACTGTATAAAATTTGCCAAGACCGTCTATCTGGAACTGTTTTTTTTGGCTATTGGAACCAGGGGAGGTGTTCATGGCCACCGTAGATGCGGGCCTGTGGACGGCTAGCTATGGGCTAGCTAGCCGTCCGTCCGTCTAGTGACGACAGGCCGTGTCGACGGCGCGTTCGTGTTCCACGCGCGCCTCAAAGAGATGTCAGCAGAAGAGAGGGGCCCGCAAGGGCCGAAGCCTGCCGGGGTTGCGGGACTGTTCGAAAGAGATACCGCGGCCCCGGAACGTAAAGGGCGAGGAAGGAACATGGATGGGTTTTAGTCAGTAAGAGTCTGACACTCCCTCCCGCTCCGCCCAGAGTGGGAGAAGTCATTTGATGATTTCCCATCCTAAAAAAAAAAAAAGGGGAGGTGTTCATTAACCCCAATGCGGTTCAGTTTCGCGCAGCGTACAGAACACCACTGATTAGAGCAGAAATTCGAGATGATGAAGTTGGCTATAGTATTCCTCTATAGCAAATTAGTATATTGATGTGCTCAAGCAAAAACCCAGTTCATTCCATTAACGAGTTGAGATCTACACATAAATTATTTCGTCAAAATATCTGAAGACCATAGTGATCCCTACGATTCTTAAGCACCCCCGAGACGGTCAAACTGTTGACTTGGTTTGACTACTACACTCGGCGTCAGAAAAATCTTTTTTTCTCTTCGAAAATAAGTTTCAAGCATGTCCCGCCAGCAACGAATACATTAAACCCAATTTATATTGGTGTCAATTGAAAATATGTTTAACGACCTTTAAATTAGAGTCATGTGGGGTAACCGTACGCAGCGTGTAAGTGTACGCAGTGAACATTGTACGAACGGCGATGTTGACAACTGGTCGCGACCTGTCAAATTTAGTTCGCATTTGACCGCCGAGCGAGAGTACTGCGTCACAGGTTTCGCGCGCAAAGCTACGGATACTTAGGCGACAATATTGTTTTTGCACCGTTTTCTTATTTATTTTCTTTAAATTCATTTGCATGGTAAAGGTTTTACGATTAGTCTGACTGAGTAATCAAAGTGAATGGGAACAGGAGAAATTAATTAAGTTTTTGTGGAAATATACGTATTTTATCTGAGGTAAGTCATACTTGTATTTTTTATTATTTTTATTTTTTTTGACGGAATGGGGAAAGTATACGCGGGTAAGTGTCCGCAGTATTGATAGATGCGTATACTTACCCCATCGAAGCATATCAAAATGTATAAGTACTTTTTTTAATTTCTAGATTGAAAATGCCTCGCAAATACAGGAAAAGTTTTTAACCACTGCGTAAATTTTTTTTGGTAGCTCAGTGTTAGTAATAGAACACATTCCCATTTTTAGTTTTAATTTTTTTTTTTCAAATTTTTCCATCTTGTCCCATTTTAAAATAAGCATAACATGGACATAATTTAATTGTAATACTGTGAATGAAAACGCGCTGGCTGCTGACGTACGATGTATCCTAAGCCCATGAAAGTATGAAGGAAAAATTGGAATTACGTTTACAAATAACATATCACAGCCTAAACTTAAAAAAGTAGCGCGAAACGGCGGTCAGTAACCGTCAGCGCGTAGGTAGGTAAGTTTACGTCGGCGCCGTCGCATCCAGCGAGCGCACCTACAAAACTCAGCTGATCTCAGGTTGCCGGTTGGGCGACCGGTCGACGCGTGAGTCGGTCGACCGGGCGCCCGACTGGCAAGCGACCATAAAATAAGTTTATAGGTAAATAAGTCTCGTAAGCGATAACTTTATTTTTTACTACTAACACATATCAAAATAAAAAATACGTGTCTATTAAAATACATTCAAGTTTATCATGTCAAAATTTGTGCACTGGTTAAAAACTTTTCCTGTATGTAAGAAAATGTCCTGACCGTAAAGTCTGTACTGAAGAGCAGATTAATGCAGCCAAGAAGTTAATTGAAGAGGGAAAATCGAAACGAAAAGCAGCAGATATTGTCGGAATCGATGAGAGTACTTTAAGGAAACGTTTAAAACTTAACTCTACTGCAACATCGATGGGAAGATTTCAACCAACATTTACGCGTGCGCAAGAGGTACTTATGATAATTATTATTTTGTTTACGTTTACTTAAATTGTTCAAACAGCTGTATGTAAATATTAAAGTTGTCATTTTATTTTATTTTTAGGAAGAAATTTATAGCCATTGCAAAGCTAGTGACGAGAGGTTCTACGGTCTTACTTTGAACGCACTGAGAAAATTGGTTTACGAATTTGCGGAAGTAAATAAAATAAAAAACAGATTTGATAAAACAACAAAAATGGCTGGAAAAGACTGGGTCTATGAGTTTATAAAACGACATCCTGATTTAGCTTTAAAGCAAACCACGCCTACGAGCATAGCAAGAGCCATTGGTTTTAATAAAGTGCAAGTAGGTAGATTTTATTCAAACTTGAAAGATTGTCAAGAAAAATATAATTTCTCTCCAGGTCGAATTTACAATATGGACGAGATTGGCATCAGCACCGTGCCCAAAAAAACACCTAAGGTCATATCCCTGAAAGGAAAAAAAAATGTTAATAAAATTGTTTCTGGAGAACGTGGTCAAACTATAACCGCTGTTTGCTGTGTCAGTGCAACTGGCAATTATGTGCCGCCTGCATTTATTTTTCCTCGAAAAAGGATGAAGAGTGAACTCATGGATGGAGCTCCAATCGGAAGTATTGGCATGACATCTGATTCGGGATTCATCAACACAGATTTGTATTTGCAGTGGCTGGTTCATTTCTAGGATTATAATACTTCACCAACTGCCGATAATCCTGTACTATTGATTATTGACAATCATTCAAGCCACATCAGCCTGCAAGCTACCTTGTAGACAGCACGACATCGTCGTACTTACACTGCCTCCTCACAGCAGTCACAAATTACAACCCTTGGACGGGGCTATTTACAGTCCTCTAAAAAATCAGTACGCAATTGAAGCTGATAAATGGATGGCACAGCATCCTGGTAGATCTATTAATCAATACCAAGTGACTTCGATTTTCGACAAAGCCTTTAAAAAAGTTGCTACTGTAGGTAACGCAGCTTCAGCATTCAGGGTCACTGGAATATATCCCTTCGACGACAACCTGTTTACAGAAGCAGACTTCGCATCATCTTCAGTTACGGATATGTTTGGTCCATCTGCTGATACTGTAGCTGGAAATCCACCTATATCAAGTTCTGTAGATGCAATAGAAAGTCAAGAACAGCAAAGTCATCAAGCTGTATCTGTTGCACATGAATCAATCGCTTCTGCGTCTGCAGATTTAGAAGAAACACAAGGAATTGCGAGACTTAATATTTTGACTGTTGCTGAAGTGCATCATCAACCAACTTCACCAATACCTGAACAGCAAATCATTTTGACTGCTGCTGAAGTGCATCACCAACAAAGTTCATCACTATCTGGACAACATGACATCGAGACTGCGACTGAAATAGAAGTCAATGAGCAGTCACACGCGCTTTCTGATCCAATGGACGAGATAGAAGAATTTCAGGAACAACATATTGTTTCGCCTAGTATTCTCCGTAACATTTCAAATAATCACGAGTCTCACATTCCCATAATCAATATAAGCCCATTGCCAAAGGCAACACACATTCAGACACGACGCAAAAATGGTAGCAAGTCGGAAATAATCACTAGTACCCCATTTAAAAATATGTTAGAAGAGAAAGAAAAAAAAATAGACAAAAAAACTCAGAAAACTAGAAAACCAAAGATGAATATGGAAACCAAAAGAAAAGATAAAACTACAAACAATAAGAACAAATCTTCAACGCAAGAGTACTATTGTCCGTTATGTCGAGAAAAGTACGGAGAAACAGCGGAAGTGTGGATTGAGTGTACAATTTGTAAGTCTTGGTGGCATGAAGCCTGCACCAGTTACGAGATTGGCATATTTACTTGTGATTTATGTATTGTGTAGATTAAGTTTGTGACGTGCGTACACTTTGTCGTCGATGCGTACACTTAACCTAAGGCGTGCGGACACTTTCCCATTGATGTGGGTAAGTGTCCGCATTTGCCTTGTTGATTAAAAGTTTCATTATAATTAAAAAATATTATTAGAATTAAAATTTTATGTTTTGTTATTGTGGACAAAGGTTTGTTATTTTATAATAAAGATTGATTTGCGAGCTGATCGCAGTTGTGCTGCAACCACAACTGCGATTAGCTCGCAGAACTTCTGTCCCGTCCCGTTGTCTCTTACATTGTTGCCCCAACATACGACTTGGCTAAATATCTTAACAATTTATTAAAGGCAAAGGCATCTTTTAAACCACAGTACAGTTTAAAAAATAGTTTAGATTTAACTAAAAAAATACAAAATATTAACATCCCCCACAATTCGAAATTATTATCACTAGATGTAGAAAGTTTATTTACAAATATTCCATTTGAAGAGTGCCTACGTATTTTGGGGAACCATTTGGAGAGGCAACGTTTACATCCAGGAGAAATATATGACCTACTTAACCTCACACGTATTTGCATGGAACAAAATTACTTCCGGTTCAATAACGAATATTACCGCCAAAAAGAGGGTCTAGCAATGGGGTCACCTTTAAGTCCTTTAATGGCGGAAATATTTATGGACTACTTCGAGTGTAAATATGTGGTGGGCGAGCCCAACTATCTGTTTTATTATAGATATGTAGATGACATAATTATCTGTTGGACAGGAACTAATCGTCAATTAGATATTTTCGTAAATAAGCTCAACACTCACCACCCCAAAATTAAGTTCAAATTAGAATTAGAATCAAATCAGTCCCTTAATTTTTTGGATCTAACAATCACAAGAGTCAACAACAAACTCGATTTCCAAATTTATCGAAAGCCCACGCACACTGACACAACGATTCCCGCATCTTCCTGTCACGCACTACAGCATAAACTAGCAGCCTTCCGCAGCTATGTCCACCGTTTAATGTCACTCCCACTGTTCACAGATAGTTACGTCAAAGAGCTCAAAATATTGTATCAAATCGCGACTTCAAACGGTTACACCAAACAAGTTATTGATAATATAATTAAGAAAAAGCAGAATGACCGGGCACGCTCAGCACTTTATGCATGTCCCCCCGAAAGAATTAACAAGAATATCGGGAGTCTCACTTACATAGGCCCAATTTCAGATAGAATCGCGAATATTCTTAGAAAACACAATGTTTACGTAGCATTTCGATCGGATCATAACTTGCGTAAACTATGTAACGGTAAAGATAAATTAGAGAATTCAAATAAGTCCGGAGTTTACAAATTAGTGTGCAATGATTGCAACGGGGTCTATGTAGGTCAGACAGGCCGTGGTTTCGAAATTAGGTACAGGGAACATGTTGCCGCTTACAGGAATGGCCATCCAGATAAATCACATTTCACAAAACATTTAATTGACACCGGCCACTCCTTGAGCAACAACAATTCCTATAACATTTTGCATGTTTGCGATAAGGGTTTCCGGTTGAGTGTGTTGGAACAGCTAGAAATATCAAAACATAACAATAACAATGCATATACACTGTTGAATGACCAAACAAATTTAATTCCATCACCACTTCTAACCGTTTCTATAGCGTCATCGAAACGGTATATAAAGGGCCGACAGCGGTGCGACTAGCTCATTCGAGTTCGAACGCTCGACGAGTCAACAACTCCTGAGGATGCCCCGTGGAGGGGCGAAACACGTGTCGAGTAAAGGTTTGGTTGCATGGCATGCTAATTATTTCTCACTTGTTTTGTATGTGTGCATATGCATGAGGGCGGGAGGGTGGGCCCATATGTGCATGTGCATATGCATGACGGTGGGATTTGTGTCCTGCTTTCAGACCTGGATATTTTTGTCTAGCGGTATTAAAACAAAATAATTTTCATAGCATTTAATACTTCTGTAAGCGTCTCCACGATTAGATGATCTTCATCTAATCATGCGGGAAAAGAAAATTGGTTGGTGGACAACCGGTTGCAATTTGCCCGTGTCCATGTGGATTGGACAATAGACCAATGGAGGGCTGTGCTCTTCTCAGATGAGACGGGGGTGTGTCTTTTCTGCAACGACAGGCGTCGAAGAGTGTACAAGAGGCAAGGGGCAAGGTGCAATTCGCATAAACCTGTATTCAAGAGGCAGTGGAATACGGGGGTGGCTCGTCGTCATTCGACGGCAATACGAACCTTGTGTGTGTTTTTCGGACTGGAAGCGCTCGCGGGCAAGGGTCGCCGACTGCTTCTCGGTACATAACAGAGATAAAACTGGTGAGCTAGTAATCTCATCTTTAAATTTTTTTGAGACATTCACTATGATTCTCATCCCAAGTTTAAACTGTATCTTTTTTCAAAAGGTTTCTTAATATCTGAGTTTTAAAAGGTCCTAAATAATAATAAATAAAATATCGCTGGACATTAACACACAGCGCCACCTAGTGCCACACTAAGCAAAGCTTGTGTCGTGGACACTTGATAGTTGATATACTACATATATACTTTTTTGTTTGTAAATACATACTTATTATACATATAAACATCCATGACTCGGAAACAAATGTCCATGCTCATCACACAAACATTGGCTCCTACCGGGATTCGAACCCAGGACCCTAAGAACGTAAGGCAGCGTCACTACCACTACGCCATTCGGGTCGTCAAGCATGAAGCGTCAAGCATGCATAATGAATCATACCTAATATTCTCTGCAACTCTTTGACATTTCTTAGTGTAGGCATATTGACAATGGCTTTGACCTTCTCTTTGTCTGCCCTGGCACCCTCTTTACTGAAGATATTACCCAAGAAACATACTTCTGAGACTAAAAATTTACATTTTGATTTATTAAATTTTAAATTGACCTGACGAGCTTTTTGCATGACTTTATGTAATCTTTCATTATGAACAGACTCATTAAGGCCATAGACTAATATATCGTCTATGAATATTAAAACTCCTTCAATATCACCAAATAAATTCATCATAACTCTGAAAAATTTCAGACGAAGCATTTATGCCATGTGGTAATCTTAAATATTTATATCTGCCAAATGGTGTATATTCATCTAGATGTATCATCCAAAATCCAGAAAATACATACAGCACCTTCAAGCTGTGACCTAATTTCATCAATTTACTTGATTGGATAGAATTCCCTCATGATATTCTCAGTCTCTCATGCTCTCCAGATCTCCATTCAACATTCTTCCGTTTCAGTTCATAAGATGGCCTAGAGGGGGGCAATGGAGCATGCAAGAGAAGTGGCTAGACAGTTTGAGAGTCACAGTGCATTCCCAAGGGTAGTGGAAGCCAATGATGGCACGCACATTAAAATAAATGCGAAAACCGAGGATGCACAATCATAGTTAACAGAAAAGGAACCCACTCAATCTAAGTGCAAGTTATACCACACCAAGGCTATACGGAATTTAACCCGTATAGCGAGTAAAGCGAAGCGGGAAGACTGAAGGCGATAGACTTTGAAATGAAAGCGTTATTAAATTAAGTATATTTACACAAGCAGTTGAAAGTATTATTTAGCGTAGGTACAATATTATGAGCGCGGCGCGACCGGTAAGCTAGCTAGTTGGAAGACCACTGCTGTCGGCAGCACGGCGCGCGCGCAGGCGGAGTCTTGATCACGCCGTCGTCCCAACGCTCGAGGTCATAGCTGGCCGCCGCGGTACAATAATCACGCGCCAGTCGTGTGCTTGCGGCGCGTGTAAGCGGCAGTGCACTCGCACTCGTAGACAAACAAGGCATCACCTGATTTAAGACCGCAGTGCAAGATCATAGGCGGTAGCAGTTTTTCTCCGATTGTAAGGTGGTGGTCCATGTGAATAGACCGCCACAATAGTAACTATTATAATGTTAAATCATTGTTCCAGGCTGTTTGTACTCATGACATGGTGTTCACCAGTGTCTTTGCTGGTTATGCAGGTAGTGTGCATGATGCTCGAGTATTTAGGCTGTCACCTGTTCAGAACTTTATAAAGAACCCAGACGTCTATTTCGAAGGTGATAGCCATATTATTGGCGATGCTGCATACGGAGTACACCGTAACGTGATGGTTCCATTTAAAAACAATAGACATTTGTCAGTTAGACAAAAGAATTACAACTTTTGCCTTTCATCTGCGCGCATGTCGATTGAGCGGGCATTTGGAATGTGGAAGGCTCGTTGGCGCAGTATACTAGACTGTTTACCTATGATAACAGTAAAAAAAATACCCGAGTACCTACTAGCTCTAGCAGTACTGCATAACATTTGTATACTGCAAAGAGATATGATCCCAGTTGAAGGGCATTTACGGGTGACTCAAAGAGGGCGCCTTATTAACGACTCTATCGACGGGAGAGAGGAAGGAATATCTATTTTGTAGTTTTACTTTTAACATCCTACAACACATATGAATAAGTTTTATACTTACATACAACTTAATGTAACGGATAGGTAAATATTCAATCCATTTTAGGGTTATTAGGGATTCGTCATGTCTGTCTGTCTGTCCGTCCGTATGTCACAGCCACTTTTTTCCGAAACTATAAGAACTATGCTGTTGAAACTTGGTAAGTAGATGTATTCTGTGAACCGCATTAAGATTTTCACACAAAAATAGAAAAACAAAACAATAAATTTTTGGGGTTCCCCAAACATTGAACTGAAACTATTTTTTTTTGTATCTATGGATAGGTCTTTAAAAATGATATTGAGGTTTATAATATATTTTTTTTCTAAACTGAATAGTTTGTTTGTTATATTCAATCGCTATATTGTTATTTTGCTAATCAATTTATATCATTTGCATTAATTAGAGTTCGGCGGGCTTATTACGTATGAAATAGCAATCAGCAAAAATTGCGCAGCCATCGCGCAATCATCGCGCGATCAATCGCTGATTGCTTTAAAAATCGGTATTTTCTAAAAACCGATTGCTGATAGCGCGCTGTTTGCTAGTATGCATTTATCGCAATGATACTAGCGCCACAAACCTTTTAGTAGCAATCACTGGTACTAATAATGTGTCAAACAGATGTGACGAAAGTTTTGTTTACTACGTTGAAAAAACTTAATATCCACTCGAAAGGACAATGCGTCAAATTGGGCCTAATGACCAATACACACGAGATATTATTTTTGTGATAGGTCATAACACACAACTAACGAGAGAAATAATAAAAAAAAAAAAATGTACCGGGTTCTTGTACAGCTACGTCGAAAAGTTTTAATTAATTATGTAAAATATTTTTCAATTATTAAATGTTTTTTAATAGGAGTGAAAGAATATTACGTTAAAATATTACTAATGTCACTAATTCTAGCCACATAGAGCCACATGGGATTATAATAACACAATATACCTGTTACAAAAATAATAATAAGTGTATTTAGACTATTAGAGGGCGTAATAAAAGTTCTATGTACCTATGCGAGAGTGAATTGCAGACCGTTAACCAGGTAGCCAAAGTCAGTTCATGTAAGAATACCACCAGAGTCCAAAAACAAGCAGGGTCGTCGTAATAGAAACGTTAAAAGTAAGAATAACAGGAGCACTGCACAGTCAGAAGCGGAGAATACCGACTGACCACTGAATAAAACAGTCGAACGAAACGATTTACTACCCTGCTATGCGCGGGCGCTTGTCCAAGGCCAACAGGTTTTTCTCTCTTTCACGCGCCCCGTTAGCATTCGCGTGTTATTTTGCTTGAGGAGTATCCGCCCCTAAGACGACCCACTGACCGGCTACCTTTACGGACTTGAATTCTGTTCTTAAAAATGCAGGAAGAACGTTTGTGTGTTCTGTGTCCACGTTCTGTTCATAGACGTAGACAAAATCATGTTTTGCAAGCAAGCTTGTTACATACGCATCCTGCGCATGTTTCCTATATACAGGAAAACGCTATAAGACAGGTGAGTTTTATACCGTTTATTATTATTAATATCAGTTATTTAAATAATGTTTATCTAACGCATGTAAGTATATTTAATACATGTAAAGCGCAGGCTAGGTATACATAAAGTGCGATCCATACGAAATCTACAAGGTGTTACAAAAAACCTAATTATATGTTACACAACCCGTGTTGCCAATTACGGTGATGTGTGGTGCCAGTTTCGAATAGTACCACGATCTCTAATCCCTCTCTATTAACTTCTCTATGAACGGTATGTTCCTCGGTGGGAACTCGTATAGGCTGCTTGCTTAGAATACCTTCTTAATCCTTCAGAAAGTCTGATAACAGGTAATCTAAGTTGTGAATTATTTTATTTGCAGGTATCATTCAACAGCACACAATCTGTCTGTCATCGTTGTTGGCAAAGAGTCGACCACAATGTTTTAAATCCAGTACAAAATCCAGTAGAACATGAACCAGAAGTTCCACCACCAGTACCAGTTCCACCTTTGCAAAATGATGCACAGGGTTCCAATGATGGCGAACTTTATGTGCCTTCATATAAGGGCTACCGCACACTATAGACAAGACTGTCTTGAGACAGACTTTCGCTATACAAAATATATGAAGATGCGCACACTTGAGACAAAACGTCTTGCAGACAAAACTGTCTCATACCTACAAAAACTGCACAGCGACAAGTCTGACTACCGATTGTCGGCTTCCCTTTTGGATGTACGCGGGCGCGCACATCTACGACAAAACAGTCTAGCGATAGGGCATCGAAAAGTGGCTATTATCAAACCCGGGTTTTCGGTTTCGGGTTTTTTTGTCCAAAACCGGGTACCCGAGTTTTTCGTTTTTTCTTTTTTCATCAAATGATAAGATGTTTATTTTGCAAATAGGTTTTTAATTTAATCCGCTGGATGCGAGTCGCATGGGACCGGTCAATGTGGTGACACTTGAGGGAGGCCTATATCCTCAAATGGACGTCTTTCGGCTGAAATGATGATGATGAATGCAATAAATGAAACAAATCATAACCTTACTTGGCTCGGTGACAGAACTTGCTGCAAGACTATATTTATTTTCCCTTCTATAATTTCTGTTCCTCTGTTCAGTCCTACTCTCTTCCAGTTTTATTTCTCATCCTTTTCCTTACTATAATCATGACTCTGACACGTTCCGCACACGCTCGCCAGGAAGAACTTAAACTGGCTTTGAGCGAGTTGAAGGCGTCTAAGCAGTCCTGTGACCAACTAAGTAGGGAATTGGATGACAATGAGAGGGTTCTCTTTGAAGCCCACGAAATAAATAGAAAGTTAAAAAAGGAAATGGGTCAGCTATACAATCAATACACTTACGCCATAGAAGACCGGGATAGGCTCCAAGTTATTGTGGACGGGTTCAGCCAGTGTAGCGCTGAGTATGAACAAACTCTTAACCATAAACATCTATTAGAACAGCGGCTACATGAGGCTAGAAGTCATATAACAGAACTTGAGACTACCAATCATAACATCACTGCCTCGCTGAATCAAAGTCTGTTCAGTGAATTGGTGCCTGTTGCCCCGTCAATGGTTTCTGCCACAAATCCCTCCCTCAACATAGATTTGACTGGTGAGGATGATTCTAATTTATGTAGTTCATTTAGGGCAGTCACCAGTAAAAATAAAATTAAAAAATATATTATAATCAATAAATACATTAAAAGAACTCAAAAGATGGTTAAACGGCAGAAATATTTCATAAAAAATGTCAAATTGAATAGAGAAAGACTAAATGTATTAAAACAATTAGACATATATTCTTCTAATTTGGAACAAAGCACTAGGAGGTACAAAATTGACACAGAACACCTGCAATCCAAACTTGACCACTTACAGGAGAAGCTAAGTTCAATGACTAGCAAATATAATACCTCTGAACATGTTATGAGGGTGTGTTGGCGATGAATGATTTGGTGAACTCACAAACAAACAACTGTGAGCACTGTCAACCAACTTCACATGTAAACACGCCGGGCCATTCATTGACAACATGTAATACCACCTTACCGCAGCCATGTGTTGATTTGCACACTCCTATGAATAGTTCCCTTAAACAACATAGTAAAAGTGTCAATAGTGACATAGTCATATATTGTGATGAGATTGGAAAAGACCTAGGTAATTTGTTAACAGATGAATATCCTGGACACTCCGTAATAAACAATTGTATGCCAGGATGTGTAAGTATAACCAGGACACCATTTATTAATTTTTATAGGTAATAGAGGAAATGTTAACAAAGGAGAATTGCTCCAGTATTATAGAACTATGGAAAACTTAAATCTAAGAAAAATTGTGTTGTTTACATTTCCCTATAGCAAAAGTTTGCCACAGGAAGAAAATTTCTTTCGATATAATCTTAACAAAACATTGCATAATTTGACATTTAATAGTAATAAATTTCATTTAATTGATATTAACAATTATATTGGTGACAATTTTTATTTGACAAAAGATAGATATCTTGTAGACAGGTGCTATCTTTCTAACTATTGTAAAAGACAAGTAGCTGTGTCGCTATCATACTTTTTTTCTATTACAGCAAAGAACTTGGCTAATCAAGTTGCCTCTGTTGAGCAATGCAATACTCAATTAGATTACTCTTCCAACAGTTTGTCTACAGTAAATGAATCAGTGAATTATTTAAATTAGAAATTGAGACAACAGAGGCAACCTCTTGCAATATTATAAGGAAGCCAGATTATAAATCGGGCGAATGTTTTGAGAGTTCAAACAGTATCAACCTGGTTCATCAAAATATTCAAGGGTTTTTGAACAAAGAATTAGAAGTAGAACTTTTCATGAATTGTAACAACATAGACATTCTCTGCATAACGGAGCACTGGCTCAAATGTCATCAATTCATTTTCAATTTTAGTAATCACCAGGTTGGTAGTTCATTCAGCAGGGTAAATGCTATACATGGCGGCGCATTAATCCTAGTAAATAATCATCTTAAATTTAAAGACCGCAAGGATATTGTAAGCCTATCTGTTGAGCGAACAATTGAAATAGCCTGTATAGAATTGGAGCAGTTTATCATATTAAGTGTGTATAGACCTCCTTCAGGATTGTATGATTGTTTTGAAAAGGTAATGGATGAAGTTTTGCATAAAATCTGTAATTCTAGGAAGTCTATAATAATTTGCGGTGATTTTAATATTAAAAACAGCAATAACATAATTAAAATGACATGGAACATTATTAATAGCGAAACGGGAAGGTCTTGCAACCGAAATAGTGACTACAGCCTTGCTATCGGCGATACAATTTTAAATTCAGACACACAAGTTGCCACAGCCTTTGAAAATTTCTTTGCGGATATTCCCGTATCGACTACTAAATCGCTAAACTCGTCACCTGCTGCTGCCGAGTCTTTACTAAGGGAAAATGTTTCAGTCTGTGATTCAGAATTTAATTTTCAACATGTCACATGTAAAGATATAATTAAAACTTTTCACACATTAAATGTTAAAAAGACCGCCGATCTATGGGGTCATTCTGTGGACGTTGCTAAGTCCATTATAAACATTGTAGCTCCTTCTTTAGCTGTTATATTTAACGATTGTATTGACCGTGGTGAGTTTCCTGATCTAATGAAATATAGTAAAATAATACCATTGTTCAAATCGGGTAGTACATCGGACCCCACTAATTATAGACCCATTTCAGTACTACCCACATTTAGTAAAATTTTTGAAAAACTAATTTTAGAACAAATGCAAAGATTTTTTAATAAACACAAGTTATTGCATAACAAACAGTTCGGATTTACAAGGGGTCGTTCAACTACTGATTGTGTTGAACTGATGTGTTGAACTTTTAGGACATATTTATAATGCCTGGGAGGATAAATGCGATGCTTTGGGCATTTTTTGCGATTTGTCTAAGGCTTTCGATTGCGTTCTTCATGAAACATTAATCAGGAAACTACACCACTACGGAATCCGTAGTGCCTCTCTGGATCTTCTTACTTCATATTTGAGTGATAGGATTCAGAGAGTTGATGTTAACGGGAAAAGATCTCCCGGTTCCGTAGTTAGAATGGGGGTGCCCCAGGGCTCAATTCTCGGCCCGTTTTTGTTTTTGATTTATATAAATGACTTGCCTTACCTCATAAAGGATAACCATGACATAGTATTGTTTGCAGATGACACTTCTCTTTTATTTAAACTCAAACGCCAGCAAATAGTTACGGACGATGTTAATAGCGCCCTGGCAAAAGTCGTTAATTGGTTTAATGTCAATAATCTACTCCTAAATGAGAAAAAAACGAAATGTATTAAGTTTACGATACCCCACGTAAGACAAGTAGGAACTAGGGTACTAATAAAGGATGAAGAGTTGAAACTGGAGGATAACACAGTGTTCTTAGGCATAACTTTGGATGCCAAGCTTCAGTGGGGCCCGCATATAGACAAATTGTCAAAAAAACTTAGCTCAGCAGCATACGCCGTTAGAAAAATTCGGGATTTAACTGACTTAGAGACATCCCGTTTAGTTTACTTTAGTTATTTCCACAGCGTGATGTCGTATGGTATTCTCTTGTGGGGCAATGCCGCCGATATTCAGACAATATTTGTTTTGCAAAAAAGGGCTATTCGTTCTATTTATAAATTAAGTCCCAGATACTCGCTCAGAGAAAAATTTAAAGAGATTAATATTCTTACTGTGCCCTCTCAGTTTATTTATGAAAACCTTTTGTACGCGCATAAAAATATTGATTTGTTTAAAAAATACAGTGATATCCACAACATAAATACGAGGAACAAACACAAATTTGTTGTTCCTGCAACGAGGCTCAAAAAAATAGGGGGTACGTTCAGATGCCAATGTATACGTTTTTACAATAAACTTCCGAACCATATTCAGGCACTAAGCCTAAATAAATTCAAATCGTTTATAAAACGGAAGCTATGCCTGAAAGCCTATTATCATGTTAATCACTATCTCGAAGATAAACAGGCCTGGGATTAAGCTGCTCCAATGAAATTTGCTCTGTGAATGTCGAAATTTCAGACATCGCTGGTTTATTATTTATTCCTTTCTTTTATACACTGTGACATTGAATCATTTGACATGAATACTTAGTTCAGTATTTTATTATTTTTTTACTTTATTATTATTTTTTATTATTTTGTGTGTGTGTATTTGACATTAATATTTACATTGTGACTGTGACATTTAATGACTTGACATGAATACTTAGTTCAGTATTTTATTATTTTTTACTTGGTTTTTTGTTTATTGTATGTGTGTATTTGACATAATATCGTATTTTTATTGACATTCGTTTTGTAAATTATTATTAATTTTATTTATTTATTGTGAATGTGAGGACCATGTGGGTCACATTTTGTGTTTTCTTTTTCTTCACGACTGTCTGGCAGTTTGAGTACTTTAAGCGACCTACCCAAATGTCCTTTCTTTGGTATTGTTCGTCGTTTCGTTGAGCTCCTTGAGTTAAAAGTCGAGCTACACGATAACTGACAAATGCTTGCACTGACTGGACGGGTCCACTCAAATCTGTATGGTTCTTTCTTCAAAAGACCATCTCAGACACTAATCCGCATGGTTCTCATGTGAGTTGAACAAGATTGTCTGGACTTTAAAAGAGACTACGACCTCTGAGTTTGTTTCGGCTGTTTCTTCTCAGAGTAGTCAGGTACGAAACACCGGCCCCATCTAGTTTAAAAAATAAGGACGTGTAAAAGTGTTTGTGAAAACCAATTTGCAAAATAAATATCATTTATCATTTATCAATCAAAACTCAACTTACATTTCTTATAATTGACCCCTTATTTACATCGTTGATTAGTTTTTACTCTCGGTAATGATAATAATTTTCGATTAAAAATGTTTCGTTTTACCATTATTGTAAAAAAAGTAGTTTATTTAATATGACTTTTTACTTTATATTGAAAAAAAAATAAAGTAAATAATACAGTACCGAAAGTATACCGAAAGACCCGGTACCAGATTGTTAAAAAAATACCCGGGATTTTCGATACCGGAATTTCCCGGGAGCATGCCCTATAGTAGACCAAACAGTGTCGTCTCAGGTGTGCGATGTGCCCAAGACAAAACAGTTTTGAGACAGACTTGTCTTTATGAGGCAAGTCTGTCTCAAGACAGTCTTGTCTGTAGTGTGCGGTAGCCCTTAAAGAGCACCAAACACATCAAGCCACTGCATATTTGGCGCTTGTGGTAACGATAACCGCCGGCGTATACCGAAAACAATCAAGCTGTATATGATGACTACACATCAGTTGTTTATTCCTCAACATGCACGAGTATGCAGGGATCATTTAGAAAGTATTAGGTGGGATGAATTGGAGAACCACTGCACAATTTCTCATTACTTTACAGCAGAACATTTCACAGACGTGTGTAACATCTTCACTGAAGGAATCATTACTAACAAGCAGTATGATTTCGAAACTATGGTCGGTCTCAATGACGACAGTCTTCATTTTTGGGTTGGACGCAATGGAAGTGAGTTCGCTCCATATTATTGCAAACACCATCGCTACGTGCATACAGCGATAATAGAACCATACTCGGTCTTTACCTCGCTAAGCTACGGACTGGTGAGAGCAATGAAAGGCTTGCGAACCTATTTAAAATGTCTCGACGAACATTAGAGAGGAAGCTGGCGATTGCAAGGCAATGTTTGATTAATGAATATGTTCCTCAGCATCTAGGTATTGACCACATCACCAGAGAAGATGCATTACAAAGAAATCTGGCAATACCTAAATATCTCTTCGGAAATCATGAAAACACGAAGTTGATTGTGATTTGCGATGGAACATGTGTTTATATTCAAAAAAGTTCCAACTTCTTATTCCAGAGACTGAGTTATAGCTTGCATAAGTTTTCCAATTTATTGAAACCGTTCATAATTACAACTAGTGATGGATACATAATAGATATTTTGGGTCCATATGCTGCAACAACAAGTGATGCGACCATATTGAATTCCATTTTGGAAAACGAAGAACACCCGCTGCACGTGTTTCTTGCCCCGAACGATGTGTTCATTTTAGATAGAGGATTTCGTGTTGCCATCGAGAATCTTGGAATGTATGACTATGAAGGTCATATCCCTCCTACAAAAGATAGAAGCGCCACACAATTAACGACTACCCAAGCCAACAAGTCTCGACAAGTAACAATTTGTCGTTGGGAAATCGAAGTAGTCAACGGGCGTTTTAAGCGTTACTATAAACTTTTACGCCAGGAATATTTCAACAAAGCACTTTTGCACATGTTTGATGATTTTAAGGTGTGCGGAGCATTAATTAACCATTTTCATCCTGTAATCAGTGATAGTGAACGCTCTCCTGCGATAATAAACCGCATACAGGAAAGGGTACACACACCTAACATTTTGCAAGAATATGTAGAGCGAAAGCATCTTAACAGACAAAGGATTTCTTTTGTGAGAATAGAAGACAATCAAATAGAGGACTTTCCACATTTGACTGAGGAAGAAGTAATACTTTTCGCGCTGGGCAAATATCAATTGAAACTGGCAAGGTCTTACTGCAGTGAACATTTACGGGATGGCGTTTACATAATTGAGGTTTATCGAGAAGAGCAATTAGAAGATTTGACAGATTTTAATATCTTTCAAACAAATGTATTTTTGATGAGAATTCATATACAATCACGACATGCGAGGGCGCGCGTGTATCGTGGCTACATATTAATTGACAGAGACCAAACTGGCATCAGCTCTATTTTACAATATTATTGTACTTGTTTGACCGGAAGTCGTACGCTGGGAAGCTGTGCGCACATTTTATCCGTAGTTTGGTATATGGGCTTAGCTAGATACGAAGGATTTAACCCTCCAGCCGCATTTTTAGATTCTATTATTCTGGATATAGACTAATGTAAAGAAAAATAAACAAATGCGTAAAAGGAAACTTGTTGTTTCATTTATTGTATTTATTATTATACGTAGTTGTCGATGGATGTCGTAAGAGGTGTTTAAATTGCAAATATTGCAATCAACAGCATTTGGGAGTGGCTCCAGTGCTATTTTATTTTATTTATTTATTTTTTATTTTTTTTTTTATTTATTAAAACTTTATGCACAAGTAAACACTGTACAAAGGCGGACTTAATGCCTTGGGCATTTTCTACCAGTCTACCTTAGGGTGATGCAGAGACAATACATAGTAGGTGCAATAACAGAAGACAAAATAGTTAAAACATAAAACTAAAATACAATAATAAATACATATATACATACATAAAGCAAAATATAAAAAAGGTTATGAGAGATTAACAAAAAAAAACTACAAGTTAATACTGAGACGACTCTGCCAACTTCTTGTGAATGTGCTCTCGAGCTTTCACTTTAAAAGTAAACCGATTGGTTACCGTCCTGATATTCTGAGGGAGCGCATTCCAAAGAAAGACCGCCTGGACAAAGAAAGATGACTTTATAAAGCCAGAGCGATGAGAAGGACAACGAAGAAGACGATTGGTCTCGGACCGAAGATTCTTGTTGTGTGCAGAGCATAAATATTGACAAAGGGGAGTCAGGTAAGAAGGAGAAGTGGGATTATGAAGAAGAGAAAACAGGGTGGTCAAAGCCCTCAACGCTCTGCGCTGCCGGATAGGTAACCACTTTAAAAGCGAGCGATGTGCAGATACATGATCATACTTACGGAGATTGAAAACGAATCGAATGCAGCTATTAAGAAGTCGGTCAAGTTTGTTGAGGAGATCTGCATTCAGGTCATAGTAGCACACATCACCATAGTCAATTATGGGGAAGATAAGGGATTGTACAAGCATTGCCTTAATGTGTGATGGGAGAATATTTTTTAACCGATAGAGCGACCGCAACGTTCCAATGACTTTTTTGCTCACAATCGCGACCTGCTTACGCCAGTCAAGGCAAGTGTCAACATGCAAACCCAGATCCTTAACATCAGAGCTAAATGGAATCACAGTGCCATCAAAGGTAACCGGTGGCACCGTTGAACCATTCAGTCTCCTCAGGCTATGGGGGCTCCCTACAATGATAGCCTGACACTTAGTTGGGTTAACCGCCACTCCGAAACGATCAGACCAGTTTTTGACTACTCGTAAATCCCGATTTAGCTCTTCGACCGCCCCGGATAAGCTGTCAACACTTGCCTGACAGTAAAGCTGCAAGTCGTCTGCGTAAAGATGATACGCACACTGAAGTTCGGTGGTTATGAGATCTATAAAGATAGAGAACAAAAGTGGAGATAAAATGCCGCCTTGCGGGACGCCAGTTACCAGATCACACCAGCTGGAGTTAGAGTCACCAGCAAGCACTGATTGCTGACGCCCCCGAAGATAGGATGAAAACCATTCCAGAACCTCGGGAGAGACCATAAGATAGGAGAGGATGGATAGAAGGACTTCGTGACTGACGGTATTGAAAGCGTTTGAAAAATCGATCAATACTAAAACCGTAACCTTAGTGTCTTCCATTCCTCGCCTTATATCGTCAGTCACTTTAAGGAGAGCAGAAACGGTACTGTGCCCGGGCCTAAAACCGGATTGATATGGGCTGATGAGGGAGTTTGTGTGAATGAAGTTGGAGAACTGTTTATGTACACAGGCCTCGAGTACTTTGGATAGGAAGGGAAGGATGGAAATTGGGCGAAAGTGACTGAGAAGAGTGGGATTAGGGATTTTAGGAAGTGGTCTAACATGGGCTTTCCGCCAGAGGGAAGGGAAAACACCGGAATAAAGGGAGAAGTTAATTATATGGGAAATTGCAGGAAGGAGCTGATCAACAACTGTCACGATCATGTGTCGACTGATGTTATCACAACCCACGGCTTTGGATTTAATGGAGAGGATAATCTTTTTGATCTCTCCCGGATCAACTGGGGTGAAGGCAAAGGGAGTGATGTTGGGTCGCGTCAGACCAGCAAGGTAGTCAAGGGTTCGACATTTGGTTGGACTATCAAGGGCAGGAACAGTTGAGAAATGACGATTAAGATCGTCCAAGCCAAATGTGTTAGGAAGGTCTGAATGCCGCGATTTGCCGATACCTAGAGTTCCTAGGAATTTCCAAATATCAGCAGGAGAAGCAGAAGTGATGTTATCAAGAATGTGGCGGCGTTTAGCGTTGCGTATCATCTGATTACAACGATTGCGAGCAGTTTTGAAGAGGGTCCAATTATCATCCGACCGATCCTTTTTGAACTTCCGAAACGCGCGGTCCCTTCGTCGCATCGCAAGCGCAGAGAACTTTAAAAGGAAGATCAGCACGAAGGTAAATAGCTACACCACCCCCTCTCCTGCCAACTCGGTCATTCCGTAAAAGAACGAATCCAGGGAGAGAGTAAGAGGTGGATAAAAGTTCGGGTTTAAGCCAAGTTTCAGAAATCAGGACGGCATGGACGTTATTATTCAAGAAAGTTTCATACAACTCATTATAGTGGCTCGGAATGCTTTGAGCATTTATATGACACACGTTGAACTGCCGACCAAGATTTTGGCTGAATTCTTTATGTAAAAGCTCACCAAGGGTATCCGTAAGGGAACAAAAGCTATCATCATCAGAAGAGGCAGTAGATTCGTTCGCAGAGAGAAAAGACTCGTTATCAGATGTCGTCATCATGGATATAAATATATATAAATACAATAAAACAGATATAAATACTAAATAAATATGAATCTACGATTATATTAAAAGAGACCTACACGAAATACAGGTAGGACGTTGACATCTCTGCACCACCCGCCAGCTAACATCATCCAAACAAACTAAACAACTAAAATCAAGAAATGTTACAACCATACAAAAAGTGAAAAGTAGTAGTATCTAGAAAAAAAAAAAAAAAATCTATCGCTAGTATTAATTATTCCGAACGCACCATTCAAGCATTCAAGACATTGCATTAATCGTGAACGTATCCAAACTTACGAAACGTCACTTATGGTGACGTTTACATTGATTGATTGACTGACAATGACAGTTGACATTAAACATGCAAACTCGCAAAGCAGAATTAATGATAACAAAAGTAAAAATATAAGTCCCGTTGAGGGTAAAAAACTAAAGTAAGTACGTGCATTATTGGAAACTCAGAGACTAGCGATGAGAAGGAGAACAGAAACAAATATTCTACTACTATGCAAAATACCAGACAAAAGTAAACAAACAAACAATGGAAAATAGCAAACTTTAAGGTAAAAAAAAAATATGAGTAATACGTGAATACTGTTACTGTATAATAATTGAGGATTGATAACATTACTAACGCGTCATGTGTTTCAGGCTATCTCCCAGACGTTTGAACCCGGGGATACTTCACCAGCAGCGGACTCAGCTCTTCAAATGATGTCACCTTATGTTTGCTTCCATCGGGGGCTTTAATAACGATGACACCGTCCTGAGTCCAACACGACCGCATACTGAAGTGAAGCCGCGCCTTCCCAAAGATGTATTGTCGGGTCTTCGTCAGAAACTCCTTGACAGAGATGGATGACCCCTTCAGTCCTGTCTTTGCTCTCCAGACCGCAGACCTGTCGTCATAGCTCGAAAACTTGACTAATATGGGCCTTTGGTGATCCTTATTGGCTACCCCAAGTCTATGGCAGACCTTTATGGAGGATGCTGTGATAGTTTTAAGGGACAGCTTTTTGCTAATCACCTCCAGGATCACTGCACTGCTGACTTCTCCTTCAACCTCCGCTATACCTTGAAAATGAGTGCCTTCCGCCGATGCCTGGTCTCCAACCCGTCAACCTGCCTAGCACACTCGCTGATCTGCTTTCTGAGCATACTCAGCATGCCGAAGATCAGCTCCCTGAAGGTGGTAATTTTAGGGTAATATTCCTTCATTCGTATTGAAAAACAATTATTAATTGCAAAATATTTAACATAAATAAATAAAATTTTCGACGTGACTGTACAACAACCCGGTACATTTAATTTTTATTTTTATTTTTCTCGTTAGTTGTGTGTTATGACCTATCACAAAAACAATATCTCATGTGTATTGGTCAGCAGGCCCAACTCCCATGGTTTCAAGTGCACGAAATCAGTTTTGTTGGATTCTAAGCGATATTTGGCTGTTCTCATCTCAACAACTAGTAAGTTTAAATGTTTATATTTAGTGCATACAAGTGTGTTCAATGTTACCTTTGGACATTGACTCAGCACTCGGCCTGCCTCACGCGCGGCCCAGTTAAAATAATGATTTGGCTGCATCTTACACGCATAGGACACATAGAATTAATGTAATAGTGTGTGTTAAGAAAAAGTAGTATATAAGCAGAACATTTTGTAAATAAACCAGATTTGAATATTATATTCTTGTCTCATTACCCCTCGCTGTGGCCAAGACACCTTTAGCCATCTTCGGATCAGTCCCGTGAGTCTGCGGGATTGGCAGTGAGTTTACCCTTCCCGAACCTGGTATTCCTGCCCACTATCCGTCTGTAACCTTAGGTCGCATGGTGCAGACATCCTGAACTTATTTATATATTTATTTATCACATACTAGGTATATGGTAGGTTAGGGCTGTAGGGCTTATAGGGCTTAGGGTCGTAGGGACTGTTAGGCTTGTAGGTCTCTGTAGGTTCCTTTATCTTACCATATATTTCTATGTATCATCACACCCTTGACAGTATTGCGGCCTTACGTGACGTTTGTTAAGGGTGGATGTACATTTTGGTCCTTCGAGCATTTGAATCGCGCGGTCCCCTTGCCCATTGTAGGGATAGACGTTGACAGACTGACACTTCAGAGAACTGGGGGCTGGTGTACTCAACAAAGCATCAGTTTTCAGTAATCTGAAGTACATTGTACTAGGGTATTCTGTCGGAAAGCCTCTCGTTGCGGATCGGTCACTGGCCTCCCACAAGCGGGTCTCACCAGCTGATTGAGAAGTCGCACGGATATAATAAGAGCGCAGATACCACTAGTACGGACTTAACAGTTAGAGTAGGGTAGGGCGTTAGGGAAGAGGAGAGAAGAACACTATGGAGATACAGGAAGTTAACGAACTAATCAGGAGCCAGGAAGCGGATTACAACGAGATCAGGAGGGTGTTGACAAACATAAAAAAAGACTCGCCCACAAGAAAAACCGAAAAATACATCAACGAAAGAAAGAAAACTTTAAACCAAGTTTTTCAGCGAGTTCAAGAAAACCACTTAAGACTACAGGAACAGGAGGTGCTATCAACTCATAAATATATTACTACAAACTACTTTACCAACATTAAAAAATATTACGACGAAGGGATCAAGTACCTAGAAGAATGCGAAGAAAGGCTACAACATGTGCAAAGTGTCTATGAACCGAGACTATTAGAAGAAGATGAAGACAAGGACGGAGTCAGTAGCCCAAAACTATTTATACAACTATTGCGAATGTCGCAGATAGCAAAGAAAATATCTCAGGCTAAGGAATCCGTAACTCAAAACAAGCCGGTATGGCATTTACAAACACTGTTACAAACTTTACAAAAACAATGGCTAGAAATTGAAGAAACTCACATCGGACTACTAATGGCTGAAAGTACACTGGACAACAGCTACTTCAGAGATAATTGTTTCGAAAAAACACAGAAAGATTACGACATTACTACGGAGTTATTGGAAGAAAGAATTTTTCAAATCTCAGATGAAAAAGTTATATCAGCAAAATCCTCGGGGAAACTTCCACGAATAAGTATTCCCATATTCACGGGGGACTATGACTCTTGGGAAACATTCCAAGACCTGTTCAGAAAAATAATTCACGAAGATAACTCAATCTCTTCAACAGAAAAAATGCAGTACCTGAAAACACACGTAAAAGGCGACGCAGCAAGATTAATACGTCATCTAACAATAAGCGAAATAAATTATGAAACAGCTTGGAAGTTGCTGACGCAGAGATATGAAGACGAGCGCATGATTGCTACTAAATTTAATGATAAATTATTAGATTTACCTAAAATTCAACGAGCAAACGCGGCACAATTACGAGATATGCATGACACTATAAATGAATGTCTTGAGGCACTAAAAAATCAACGCATAAACACATCGTCTTGGGGCCCTCTATTGATAAGAATAGTCCGTAGAAAATGGGATGAAGAAACTAATACGAAGTATGAAGACCAACTACAAAACCGAAATAAAATACAATCCTTTGACGAGATGATGAAATTCATGGAAAACCGTTTTAATTGCCTTAAGTCTTTTGACGGATCTACTTCATATACTAATACCTCAAGACAACTATCGCGGGATAAACAAACAACAGAAAAATATAAGCGCTGTTGGTTTTGTCAAAAGAATGAACATATTATTCATCACTGCCCTAGTTTCAAGGCGTTAAGCGTCAACGATCGATACAAGGCCGTCGCGCAAAAAAGAATGTGCAAACGTTGCTTAAATCACGATGATCAGAAACAATGTGTGAGTGCAGTTTATAAACAATGTGAAATTTGTCAACATAAGGGACACAACGTATTATTGCATCAATCTAGGCCGTTTCAAAACAATGCAGTAGCAGTATGTAATAAAACGTTCTCTTTCAGTATAAAATGGCAAATAGAGTGTCCAATGACCAACTGGAAGAACTCCTCGAGTTTCTGGCCCGGCATAAAACTTTAGACAAAGGCGTTGGCCTTGGAGCAAGATCTAAAGAAACTATTGACAAGCAGTGGAATGACCTTGCTTTGACACTCAATTCTTTTGGCTCTGGATCAACGAAGACGGGTGAACGGTGGAAAAAAGTAAATAGGGTGTTTAATTTGTATGATTTCCAATAACTTTACTCAATTAATAGATGTACTAAATGTATTTTTTTTTCTAGTACTAGTTTGATTTAAAATTTAAGTCCAAGACCAGACTAAACAGACGGAGGCAGGATGCTCTTGCTACCGGTGGTGGTCCAAGTAACCAAGAGGATCTATCCGAGATAAACAAAACAATCTTGGATATCATCGAGGAACAAGCTATATATGGTGGCATTGAACATAGAGTTCCTGTATTTGTAAGTTACTTATTAAATGTAAAAATATAATTATAGTCTGAATGAATATGCACCAACTAACATTTACTGTTTTTCAGGACATTCAACCTGAAGTGGATGTTAGTGCTTCAGTGCCACAAGCTGACGTTGTGGTGTCAAAAAAGTGGTCATATCAGGTAAATTATTAAAATCATGTTGTTTTATCATTTAAATGCATAATTTCGTGATCGGCGCGGCCGGCCGGCGCGCAGCGACACCGGGGCGGCGCCCCAGGCCGCCTGCGTGACGTTGCTCTGTCATCGTGTGTGTCATATTATTATGTGTCGTGCTTGTCTTTTTACTCGTGTTTTTGTTTGGTTTTTTAATAATTTAATAGTTTGTTAAGATATCACGTTAGTTTTATTTAAATATTGTTTTTTATGTCGAACAATGACTGTAGTGACGCCGAACGAAGTGCCAGTCAACCTACCACATCGCTGGATGTCCTAGTAAGATGCCCACACTGTTCCCAGGCACGCTTTTTTAAGGGTGAAAGAGGCTTGAAGGTACATTTGGGGAGAAAACATAAGCCTCTCAATGTACCTTCTTCATGCCCCACAATTCCTTCTCCCCTTACACCTGATCCACCCATTCAACCCTTTTGGAAATATCTTTCAAAATTAAAAGCTTCAACTCCTGTTTTAAAGAGAGTTCCTCGAGGCGCGCGACCTTCTGTAGAATCTAAATTAGGCGAGGGTGATATCAGTGGTGCAGCTAGGATCATCTTTAGCAGCGATGTGGTTGCGCCGTACTCTCCAGAGACCCTCACAGCTCTGGAGAGCAAACATCCCGCCCCGGCTGATGACCTCACCTTCCCTGACCCCCCCATTCCGGAAACTAATATACTCCAAATTACAGCTCAACAAGTACGTGCGGCCGTCTGTTTCTTCCGGAGTGGCTCCGCTGGCGGTGTCGACGGCCTGACTCCTCAACATTTGAAGGATCTCATTTGTTCAGGCGCCGGGGAAGCTGGTGAGTCCCTTTTGAAGGAGCTGACGGCCCTCATCAATCTCATGCTCTCCGGCAGTGTGAACGATGCCGTCATCGAAATTCTTTACGGGGCCAATCTTTGTGCCCTACGTAAGAAGGATGGCGGCATTCGTCCCATTGCCGTAGGGTCAACTTATCGCCGTATCGCAGCCAAAATTTGCTGCGCCTTTTACAGAGAAACACTGGCCAGCAAATTCCAGCCCCTATAGCTTGGATTCGGGTCCAAAGGTGGCTGTGAGGCTGCGGTACACGCTCTGTCCACTCACCTGCATAGTAATAAGGGGTGAGGTCATCCTTAACATGTTGACATTAAAAATGCCTTTAATTCCGTAAACAGAGACACCTTGTTGACAGAGGTTCAAAAAGAAATACCCAAAATTTACAGTTTTCTTTACCAATGCTACAGGAACCCCTCAAAATTACTCTACAGGGACAATCTTTTGGAATCAGCTGTTGGATGCCAACAGGGTGACCCTCTTGGGCCAGTCATTTTTAGTCTAGCAATTAATCCAATTATTCGACAGCTTAATTCTAAATTCAACGTATGGTACCTAGATGATGGAACCCTGGGAGGTGATGTGGACACGGTGTTAAAAGATTTAACTTTCTTAAAAGAAAAATTTAGTTCCATTGGCCTAGACCTTAACCTTTCGAAGTGCGAAATTTACCTTCCAGAAACCACTGACAGACAGACTACCATTTCTAAATTTAACTCTTTGGCACCAAATATCAAAATTACCGAAAAAAATTCTCTTCAATCTTTTCAGTCTTTCATTGAAGAAAAAATCCAAAATTTTAATGATGTTTCGGAGAGACTTTTCAAAATTAACATTAATTCAGCCTTCACTCTCATTCGATACTGTTGTTTTGGACCAAAATTCACGTATGGCCTTCACTCTTCTCATCTTTGGAAGCATCCACAGCTTTTAGAAAAAGTTGACCAAATTATTAGGAACACACTTACTTCAGTACTTAATGTGGCCCTGGACGACCGAGTTTGGCAGCAAGCCACACTTCCCATTCGCTTGGGTGGTCTCGGCGTCCGCAAAATTTCAAGTATAAGTTTACCAGCCTTCCTCTCCTCAGTCTACGGTACCGAGAAATTAACCAGGGATATTTTATCTTTTTCACTGGTTGATGTTCAGGTGCCGTATCTGTCTGATGCGTTGAACGCTTGGAAAATGGCTTGTCCCAATACGGATTTACCCGATAACCTGTCCTCCCAGAGTCAGTGGGACGTGCCCCTCTGCAGTATTGTACGGAATACCCTTTTACATACGTCAATAAATACTGTGGAGCGTGCCCGTCTGCTGGCTGTGGGAGCTGCGAGCTTCACGTCGCAAGTCAGCTTCGAGCAAACGCCAGTCAGCCTCGAGCAGTCGTGGTCCAGCTCCAAGCAGTGACCACACCAGCAACTCGAAGACATGCAGCCGCTGTGGGCAGTCACACACAAGTGCCCAGCTAAAGGCATGCAATGCAGGTCATGTAAATCTTTTGGTCATTTTGCTAAATATTGTTTCAAAAATAAAAAAGTCAGTCAGTTGCAATCGTTTAATTCAGATAGTAGTCAAGAATATTTTGTTGGAATGTTGAACAGTCAATTAAAGTCAAGTCAAAGTCATAAAAGTCACAGTCAATCAAAGTCGAGTCAAAGTCATAACAGTCATTTAAAAAGCAGTCAGTCAAACAGTCACACCACACAGGCATACATAGTAGGGGCATCATAGACGAGGCAGTCACCGTATCCCAATGATGAGAACAGTGACAAGTCTGCGAGATCTCGTGTAGACTCCATTAGTCAAAAGTCCCAGTCAACGTCCCTATTCACATCATCTCTGTGATGAAAATTGTGATATGTCTGAGAGGTGTGATAAAAAAAAACCACATCTCAGTGATGAAAGCAGTCACATGTCTGAGAGATTCATCCAATCCCAAAGTCAACGTCCCTATTCACATTTTCTCTGTGATGAAAACGGTGATATGTCTGAGAGATGTGATAAAGATAATCAACATCTCAGTGATGAGAGCAGTCACACGTCTGAGAGATTCACTCCCCAATCAAATAGCCAAAATAAAAAATATCCGAGTCTGCATTTACATCTCAAAGATGAAAATGGTCACAAGTCTGAGGGATCGCAAAACAAAATACAATATCATCATCACAGGGGCGGGTATCAGTATTCACAGTCACATACAAACAGTCAGAATCAAAATAAAGTCAACACTTTGGAAAGTAGTCATTCTAAACAGTCTTGGGAAATTAACTTGTCAGTAGGTAATAAACAAATTAATTGCATCATAGACTCAGGTGCAGATGTCAACATCATGTCAAAACAAACATACAATAACATTAAACGTCAAAACAATCTGTCAAAAGTATTGCTTGTCAAATGCCAAATAAATGTCACAGGATTTGGTGGAAAATCCATTCCAATTTTAGGCAAAGTCAACTTAAAATGTTATTTGAGTATAAACAACAATAATGTTGTTGAATCTATAATGTTTATAGTAGCAAACTTAGATTGTCCAAATGTTCTTGGTCTACTGTTACGTTGTTTTTTTGTATCTAGCATTTACCTGTGAGCATGCGTTGATAGCTGTGAGGTTTCCAATATTGATCTCAATGGTTTTCAAGTGTTATGTTCATTGTAGTTTGTTCGAATGATTTTGGCTTGCGATTTGTAGAGGGAGCCTTCCCTTCATTTGTAATTCGTCACTGAACCCTTCAGTAACACTTCCTGAGGATAAATCACTTTTCAAAACACTATTTAACCGGCTTTCACAATAAAATAGATTCATCAAATAGTAACTATGAATGTTGTTTACATTATAAATGACATTCCACAGAGTATATAATCACTACGTTTAGTCATACGTCAGTCTCTGGCAGTTGGAGGCGACATCTGGCGGTAGCCGATGCGCAGTTGTAGTATTAAATCGATTTCCATTAATTTTAACATTTTGATTGGAAACCATCGAACTAAAATCGTATAGATCAATCCTTAATAATTTTCAGCTTTTATTTTTATACTTGTCTTTTAACCCTAACCAGAAGAGAGATTATTTTTTTATTATAGACTTTCTTCTAGAATCTTCGAGTAGCACACAGTCCTATTTTATCTGTGGTTGGACTGTGGGAATCCATGTTTGATCTGTGGATTTGTCGATGACAGTGTGACCAGGTTGTGGATTCTCAATTCGCCGTGGAAATCGAAGGGAAAGTTTTCTTCACTCGAGTCAAATATTGGTGTTAGAAATAGGAAATATGGAGTTTGGTAGATTGGAACTCGATAATTGTTATTGTGTCAGAGTGTAAACGTCATGTTAGACAGTTGTTAGGTAATTTCAGGAATTAAACATTGAGGTGTAGTGATTCCGTCTTCCGTGCCCCTATGAGTTTTACCTGAAGCCGGGGAGTTTTTCTAGGTGCTCCATCTAATTCCGGTTTGGAGTTTTGGCAGCCGAAGATGTGGGCGTGGGCCATTTGCCTTTGATCACGCGGACGAAAAGCTTCATACTTTTTCACAAGTTTTATATGGTAAGTATTTTGGGGGATTAGTGTTTGGAAGTGACCTCTGGAGTCCTACCCCGGTCGTGAAAAGGATATTGTTGTTGTTGTAATAATGAAAGCTTTAATCATTAGTAACGTTTTTATTAAATAGCCATCGGTATACACCATAATCACATCACACAAGTAGTTGTCATAGAGAGCGTCATCCATAGAGTATATATCAGCATCTTACACTACGTTCCATTCTACTACATCTTCCTTCTCAAAACAAGTTATTATTAATTCTAAAATAGATGACTACTTATAACATTTTAGGAATGTGCTTTACTTACAATATAGGTAATTTAACTGGCAAACAAAAGAACTACGAGTATATCTTATGTGGTGTAGACAAATTACAATTTTATTGCTCTGAGTCATAATCATTCAATTTCAATGGTCGCCTTATATGGCGCCCAGCTCTAGTATAATATGGGCCAGGTGGTTGCCTTAAACTAGAAGATATGTCAGATGTGATATTTTCATTAGTAGTAACTACAGGCGAAGTATGAGTAGTAACTACAGGCGAAGTATGAGTAGCTACCGGTGAAGTACAAACTTCAGGCTGAATTAATGTGGTAGTAAAAGGCCCATCAGAACTTTTATTAAATTGTTCACAACTATCATGAATATGAATTTCATTTCTGACATATCTCCTTCCATTTTCACCTTCAATAACATATGATCTTGGATTTTCACTTATTTTAATTATTCTACCAGGATACCATTGTTTGTCCCCTTTAATACCACTTTGATATCTTATTATTTGGCCTGGTTTAAAACTAATCACTTTTCTAACATTTTTATCATAATATAATTTACTTTTTTCTTTTAAGTATTCTAACTTCTTTTTATCACTGAAGCATGTAACTTTAGGTATCAATGATTTAAAACAACAAGGTATATTAGTTCTTAAGTTACGACTCATTAAATTTGATGCTGGGGAAGAAATAAGTCCTCTAGGAGTAGCTCTTTGATTAAGAAGTGCAAGGTATGGGTCCTCTCCAGAATCCATTGCTTTTTTAAAAATTGTTTTTGTTATCTTAACAGCACTTTCTGCTAACCCATTCGATTTTGGATAGTGCGGACTAGACATAACGTGAACAAAGCACCAATTCCTTGCAAAATTCTTAAACAAATCTGAATCAAAGCACAATGCTCCATCTGTATAAAGTATTAAAGGAATCCCATGCCTTGAAAATATCGATTTTAATTTTTGAATTACAGTTTCACTTCTTAAATTACCCAGGTTAGCTACCTCAATATAATTCGACAAAGCATCTACAGCCACTATATAATACTTTTGATTCAACTCAAAGATATCACAACCCACTTCTTGCCAGGGCAGTTTAGGCACTTTTTTGTATTGTAGACAAATTTTTTGTTTATTATTTTGATATTTCATGCAAGTTGTGCAAGATTTTACAAATTTTTTAATTTCTTGAGCTATCCCTGGCCAAAACATAGTTAATTCTGCTCTAGAATTTGTTCTTGAGATACCTGGGTGTCCAGTATGTAACTTTTTTAGCATTTCAAATCGCAGTGAGTTAGGAATTAAAATCCTATTTCCTCTAAATAACAAATCTTTTATTAAAACAATTTCATCTCTATAATCAAAATAAGGTTTTAGGCATTCATCAACATTTTTGTAATGTTTAGGCCAGCCATTTAATGTAAAATCTTTTAATTTAACCATAACAGGGTCTATATCTGTGTGCTGCTTAATTTTATTCCAATTTTCGGTAGTAACAGGTAAATTTTTAATCAACATAGAAATGTACCTCTCTAAATCATTATCAAAATCTGTATCTTTATCACAGCCTAAAAGTGAAAAGTCTCTAGATAAAGTGTCTGCTATATATAGATATTTACCAGGTGTATGTACAATATTTAAAGTATATGGCTGAAGTTTCAAAATCATTCGTTGTAATCTGATTGGTACATTATGTAGAGGCTTATTAATTACTCCTAAGATTGGTTTGTGATCTGTTTCAACCCGTACTGAATCTCTACCTATAATATATTGTCTAAACTTTTCTACACCAAAACAAATTGCCAAAAGTTCTTTCTCAATTTGTGAATACCTTTTTTGGGTTTCTGTTAAAGCTCGAGATGCAAAAGCTACAGGGCGCCCATTTTGAATTAATACTGCACCTAAGCCGATTGAACTGGCATCTACACTGAGCGTTAACTCCTTATTTTGATCATAAAATGCTAAAACTGGTGCATTTATTATACTAGATTTTAGTTTTTCAAAATATTCTGTATGATGGTCATTCCAAATAAATTCGTTTTGATCTTTCAATAAATCTCTTAACGGTGCACTCAAATCTGAAAAATTTTGTATAAATTTAGACAGATAATTAACCATACCAAGTAATCTTTGCAATGATTTTTTATCAGTAGGCTGTTTCAATTCACTAATTGCTTTAATCTTTTCATAGTCCACGCTTACCCCATTTTCCCCAAATTTGTGCCCTAAAAATGTAACGTTGTTAAGAAAAAATGAACATTTTTTAGGGTTAAACTTTATGTTACTTTTTGAAGCTTGTTCTAGAACTTGTAAAAGAGTCAATTTCAATTCATCCCTTGTATTAGCCCACAAAATAATGTCGTCTTGAAATGTAGCTACATTTTTTAAGCAAGCAAATGTTTCGTAAATTATTCTATGAAAAATTTCTGCCGCGGGACTAATTCCGAATGGTAGTCTAATAAAACAATACCTGCCCCACACTGTTTGGAAAGTACATAGCCTAGAACTTTCTCGATCTAATGGTAAATTCCAAAATCCAGACTGAGCATCTAGTTTACAAAACCATTTAGCACCACATAATTTAGCAGATATCTCTTCTACAGTGGGAAATGGAAAATGCGCTCGCTTTAATGCCTTATTTAATGGTCTTGGGTCAAGACATATTCTTAATGAATCATCTTTTTTAACTACAACTACCATTTGACTTACCCAATCTGTTGGTTCCGTAACCGGTTCTATAATTCCATTCTGAACCATGGAATCTAATTCTTTTTTAACTCTTGGTTGCAATGCATAAGGTAACCTACGGGCTGGGGAAACAACAGGTTTGACATTAGCATCAATTTCCAACTTTATTGTCTGTGGAATACATCCTACTTGTCCATCAAATAAGTGGTTATATTGCATAGGAATAAATTTTATTTCTTGAATCCTTTTAACTAACCCTAATTGTTCAGAGGCATACAATCCTAATATATTTGAGCAAAGTTGATCCACAATGAAAAATTCTAATACATGCAAAGTATTATTAAACAGGCAATTTATAAATAATTTTCCTACTACAGGTACTTTTTCATTAGTAAATGAGGTTATTTGAATATTTGTTTTCTTAATGTTGTTTGTCAGCCCTAAACCTTTATACTGCATCAAACTTAAAATGTTACATTGAGCACCAGTATCTACTTTAAATTCCACTTTTTGACCATTAATCACTAGAGACGCAATGTACCACTCATTATTATTAGTGTTCAACGAACATATTGTTAAATCATGTACCTGAAATTCTTCATCACTATTTATTCCTTCAGTTGCATCATTTACCAGTAAATTCACATTTCTTCTTGCATTTGCCTTACACTGTCTTGCAAAATGATTCTTTTTCTTGCATACTGCACATAATTTGCCAAATGCTGGGCAACGGCCATAAATATGATCAAAACCACAATAGTTACATTTTTGTTGAGTACCTTTTAAATTCTTCTTCTTTATTTCATCAACTTCAGGGGATTCCTCTTTTATTTTAGGCATTTCATTAGTGTTTTGTATTATGCCAATCTGGGAATCAACTATAGCATATGTCCTGCATACATCCAACGCCTTTGTCAAAGTGAGATCTGATATTGTTAACAATTGTCTTCTTACAGTAACATTATTAATTCCACAGATAAACAGATCTCGTATCAGCTCATCGTTTAAAACACCTAGTTCACAAGTTTTACTGAGGTTTTTAAGAGCTGTAAGGTAATTTTCAAAGGATTCATTTTCCATCTGCTTTCGAGTAAATAAAACATATCTCTCGTACGTAATATTCCTTTTCGGTACAAAATAACTATCAAATTTTTTCAAAATGTCTTCAAACGAACCTTTTCTTTCTGCTTCTGTAAAACTCTCAAACACTTCTTGACAAATTTCGCCGCCTTGGTGCAGAAGGATGCCAATTTTTTGTTTTTGTTCTGCCTTGGGATTGTAAGCGTCTATAAAATATATAAGCTGCCTTTTAAATTTAATCCAGTTCATATGCATGTCTCCCTCCATATTTAGGCATTTAATCACAGTATGATTTCCAGGGACGTCCATTGTTCTTAACCTTTATACAAAATACTATTTGCAGAGTTCTTATTCCAAAGGATCTTTTTGTTCCGCTGTCACCATGTTGTAATAATGAAAGCTTTAATCATTAGTAACGTTTTTATTAAATAGCCATCGGTATACACCATAATCACATCACACAAGTAGTTGTCATAGAGAGCGTCATCCATAGAGTATATATCAGCATCTTACACTACGTTCCATTCTACTACAGTTGTGATCCCTGGTTATTAATTGCAGAGACTCACATTATAGAGGATTCGCCGATCGATTGGGCGGACCCATTCTTCAGCCGGTCGAATCTGCAGGACTCAAGTGTTATTCAGCGATAATAAACCGTGAGTATTACACGCCCCGTGGGCAATCCTATTACTTGTTTTCCCCTCACGCAGGGTTAGGCAAACAGAAGTCGCGGCTCGTTATATAGTATTGGCAAAAGGCCACGTGACCCGGCCAATGTTCTGTCTTTCAGATTTCCGTGGCTCGGTCTTCAATATTCCTTCTCGAGGAAGGATTCTCAGTTTCCCTTATATAATAGGGCACCCGTATTGTCGATTCCAGGAGAGGCAGCTTGAGCAATTCGTCTCGCCGCCCGGAACCAGAGACGTCGCTGGCACCGGGACGTGAGACCCGTTCCTCGGGTCTACTCGAAGCCTCCTGTGGAGACGACCGTGCGGTGACAGTCCGCCTAGCGATCACGCAGGCGAGACGGTTTTTTTTTTATATACTTAACTACACCTTTCAACCTATTTTTCCACTGGGTTACATAAGAACCCGTGGCGTGGTGTAACTACTGCCCGTGGCTTCAGGATTGGAAGCCGGTCTACCACTAAATTTAATTAAAGGACCCCGGGTTCGACAACTCCGCTTAACGGGAGCAAGATTAATCTTCTTCGTCGGCTCCGGGATCCGGGACTCTTCAAGTCCCTGGCGCCCATTTAATAAGAAATATTTGGTTATCATATAACTGGAAGGTTGCACCTTGATTATTTGTTAAAACAATTTTATAATTTAACTCTATAGCTTTAAAATAAGGAACAGTACTGGCGTTATCTCCAACCCCCCACAACCGTAGTTTTACCGACTGAAGTTTTGTGCTGGCTGGCATTAACCTATTTTATATTTACCTGTTGTTGTTAATAGCCTTAATTAATTGTAAGCATTATTTACTAGTAGGGTTAAAGGTCATAATGAATTGTAAGCGTTCATTATTATTAGGGTTTAAGTTTAAATCAATATACTGAATTTATTTGGCACAGTTTGTTGTTTCCTTCCTTTACAATACCAACCCACCTTGCATCTGAGTTTTTGTTCCTTTAACGCTGAAGGGACAAAAACGCAAATGTAACACTACCAACTTGTGAAAAGTTAGGTATAATAAAACGTGTATTTTCAGTAACAAAACAAAATTTTTGTAAACAAATTCTTACACAATATAATGATGTTTTTCAGGGTCTTGGGTGTCTACCTCCAGACTGTCATCTTAAACTCAAGCCTGAAGCAGTACCATGCGTTGATCCGCCCAGGAGAGTTCCATTCGCGTTACAAGGGAAATTACGTGAAGAGTTGGATCGCATGGAGAAGATGAATGTTATTGAGAAAGTCACAAAACCTACTGAGTGGGTTAATTCAGTTGTCGTTACTGTAAACGCACAGGTCAGTTAAGAATATGTTTAGATCCTAGGAATCTAAATAAAAATATCATGAGGGAATTCTATCCACTCAAGTCAATTGATGAAATTAGGTCACAGCTTGAAGGTGCTGTATGTTTTTCTCATTTAGATGCTTATTCTGGATTTTTGATTTTAGTCTTTGAAGTATGTTTCTTGGGTTATATCTTTAGTAAAGATGGTGCCAGGGCAGACAAAGAGAAAGTCAAAGCCATTGTCAATATGCCCACACCAAAAAATGTCAAAGAGTTACAGAGAATATTAGGTATGATTAATTATTTAGGACCTTTTATAAGTAACTTGTCAGAAAAAACTCAAATATTAAGAAATCTTTTGAAAAAAGATTCAGTCTGGACTTGGGATGAGAATCATAGTCAAAGTCTTAATAAATTAAAAGATGAGATTACTAACTCACCAGTTTTAGCTCATTATAATCCCAAGATTCCATTAGTCTTGTCAGTCGATTCGTCAAAGTCAGCTTTAGACCGCGGCCCCGGAACGTAAAGGGCGAGGAAGGAACATGGATGGGTTTTAGTCAGTAAGAGTCTGACACTCCCTCCCGCTCCGCCCAGAGTGGGACAAGTAATTTGATGATTTCCCATCCTAAAAAAAAAAAAAAAAAAGGTGCAGTCATATTACAAGCAAACAAACCTAGAGCATATAGCTCAAACTTTAACAGAAACCCAGGAAAGATATGCTCAAATATCAGGTATTGATTTAATGCATTTTGATAATTTAGTTTATTTAATAGTCACAGATTATTACTCAAAATACATAGAGATTGCATTATTAAATAAAAACAGTACATCTCAAAATGTAATTACTCATTTGAAATCAATTTTTGCACGTCATGGAATACCATTGTCATTGGTGTCCGATGGTGGTCCTCCGTTCTAGACAATAGAATTTAAAAACTTTTTACAAGAATGGGACATAGAACATGTAGTAACTAGCCCATATCATTCACAGTCGAACGGACAGGCTGAATCTTCTGTCAAGATAATAAATAACCTGCTAAGGAAATGTAAAGAAAACAAAACATATCCATATGTAGCTTTATTACAGTACAGAAATACGTCAAAAAACAATTTAGCATCACCAGCACAATTGTTAATGTCTAGAAACTTAAGAGATAACATTCCAGTGTCATATAAAAAATTGAAACCAAAAGTTGTAACATTTCAGGATTATAAAGAATCAGTCAGGAAAAATAATAGTAACAAATCCAGGTATTATGATAGAAATACAAAGTCTTTGTCAATGTTACATTATAATGACCATGTCTATTTTAAAAGAAATCCCAAAAGTAACTGGGAGCAAGCTATTGTCAAACAAAGAATGATGAACAATAGGTCATATGTTGTTTAGGATGTCCATGGTGTTAGGTATAGGAGAAATAGAATACACTTAAGACATAAGTATTCAAATAACTTCACAAACCCTCCTATGCAATCCAACTCGTCACAGGGGAGAGAGGAAGGTGACAGACAGGAATCGAGGCCTCAAGAATCCTCTTCTCAAAAATCCTCAGAAGTAACAACAAGGTCAGGTCGTATTGTAAGACTAACAAGAAGGTTAATTGAAGAAATAGGTTAACTTAGAATTATGAATAAAGTTTAGATCTTATGTTAATCTTTCGAATAGGCCCGCAACCCTGGCAGGCTTCGGCCCTTGCGGGCCCCTCCCCTTATGCTGACATCTCTTTGAGGCGCGCGTCGAACACGAACGCGCCGTCGACACGGCCTGTCGTCATTAGACGGACGGACGGCTAGCTAGCCCATAGCTAACCGTCCACAGGCCCGCATCTACGGTGGCCGGTAGCCACCACGTGGCCCCCGACGCCCGGTGCGTCTCCCGCGGCGGCCGGGAAGAGAGGCTCTCTCCCTCTCACGTTCCGCCACCTCCTTCGCTAGCATGACTGCTTCGCAGAAGGAGGTGACGGCTTCCCATTCCGTCTCGCTCCGGACCATGGATTGAAGCAGGGCCGGACGCGAGAGGTCGCCGCCGCCGATCGCCGCTACGAGGACACGGCGGTGCTCCGCCCACGCAGGGCAGACTTCCACCGTGTGCTCCACCATGTCCTCCGGTTGATCCTCGCAGTGGAGACACCCGGGCGTTTCCTCCCGCTCGATTCGGTGCAGGTACCTCCCGAAACATCCGTGTCCGGTGAGGACCTGCGTCAGACGGAAGGTGAGGACGCCGTGGCGCCTCTCTAGCCACTCCTCAAAGAGGGGACTTACCGCCACTATCGTGGCGTGCCCTGCACGGGGTTGCGACAGTGTGTCACTGACTCTGGCAGAGCCACCATCAGGGATTTTCATTTTGAAAACACAAAAAAATTGTCGCTAATTAGTCGAAATTTGTCGCCTAATATCAGAATTTGTCGGTCACTGGTTCAAAAGATATAAGGGTTTATAGGTGGCCGATCTGGAGAGAGTCTCCCCAGCAGGGCCACATTTATATCTCAAAAACTAGGGCACCTAGCAAATATCTCTTTTCTCCCATAATTTGTCGCCAATTAGTCGGAATCAGTCGCCAAATATCAGAGTTTGTCGGTCACTGGTTCAAAAGATACAAGGGTTTATAGGTGGCCGATCTGGAGAGAGTCTCCCCAGCAGGGCCACATTTATATCTCAAAAAACTAGGACACCTAGCGAAGATGTGTTTTCTCCCATATTTTGTCGCCAATTAGTCGCAATTTGTCGCAAAGTTACAAATTTAGTCGGTGTGTAATTAAAAAGATATTAAAGAATTCAATTTCCCCATACAGTGGTACAAGCGAGTACAAAATACTTTATGTAGTTTCTAGACAGTATCTATGACGTCTTATGGAGGAATGTTTGTTTCGAATTAAATAAATGTAAACTTATTCTATAATTTCAACCCACCATAGGAAAGCTGTATTCATTACCTATAAACAAATCTACAATACATATAATTATGTAATTATTTATCTAACACAATGTGCACTTACCACTTAGTCGCTGGCAGATAGAGCGCTGCGCTCCGTTTCATTTACGGTAAGTAAGAAAGAGATAGATGCGCGTGTACAGATGAGCTGCTTCGAACGAGTTGCCCGTCACGTAAGTTGAAGTCAGCCAGTTTAATTAAAGTGGAACTTATTATGAATAGTTACGAACTCGAGTGTTGTTATCTCTAGGTATTCCGAAAATACAAAAACGGAGAAACGAGCGAGATATAACGAGGGTGTCACCTGCTGTACGTCACGGGTGCGGCGCGTCGGCGTTCGCGCCCGCCGCTCAAAGTAGCTACTTAAAAAAAAATAGGTAAACAAACAAACTTGCTCTAAATGATTTTTTCTTTAGTCATCCACCGGAAGTACAGCGAGAAGGTTTGTTTGTGTGAAAAATTAAAAGAACAATTACGAATACGGGTGTTTAAGTGCATTGAACAAGTTAGTGGACAATTTGAGAGTGTTTTGAAAAGAGGACACCGTATGAGTGCAGATTAATATGTAAGTTACCTTGATTTTTCACGTCACTAGCGTGTTTGTGTGTGCGTCCTTAGATACCAATACCGAGGCGCTACCTGCTAAAGTAAGCCGTCGATGTCCATATATTATTTAGCTACAATTAGGATAGCTAATTTAAATAAAAACAATACTTAGGTGTTTCAGTGCATAAATTATGATTGTAACTTAATTTTCTAATTGGGGTGTATCAGGCAGGGTGTGCATTATTCCAGTTACATGTTGTTTATCCTCGCGAGGATATTTTCATTCAGGCCGAACCATTTAGTATATTATAACTAAAATTCAATAGATTTGTACCTATGTAGTTAAAATAAACATAGGTACATAACATAACATCACGCCTGTAATTCCCGAAGGGTTAGGCAGAGGTGTACCTAATCGTTCACCCACATATAACGTAGGTACTCAGTTAGTCCCTTTTTTACTTTCAGAAACCATAGAAAATGTCAAGACGCGGTCGCCGATTAAAAGTTAACATAGACAGCCAGAAAACCGTATATCTTGAACATAAAGATGTACTTACAATACAGCCAAAAAGAAATGACGCAATTTATGATCTCCTGTTTAAAAAATTTAACAAACAAATGTCTAAGGATTCAATATTTATGAGCTTAAAGAGAAATTATGCACTTTTTTTTGGTTCAAATGTTGAAGAAGAGGAAGACAGAGAAAAACGATCGATTTCGTATAGTGGTACACAACAGGAACTCTTATCGGAGACTGAATTTTCATCCAGAACGTCATCTTCCAAAGATAATTATGTACTAAATGATAATTTAGAAAAACAAGTAGATCATAGTGGAATTACATTTTCTATATTTATAGATGCTTATCAGTGGCGAGAAATAGAGCCTATTAAATATTTCTATCACCGTAATGATCCTAAAATACCCAATTCACGCTACAAGTCCACAAGAAGATTTCAAAAGCAAAAGTGGACTACCATTCTTCGACAAGAAATTTGGAAACAGAGCAGGAACGAATGTAGTTGGATATTTAAAAATAACACAGTTCAACCAAATGGTCACATTTTTTGCCAAGGCAAATGCAAATTATGCAAAGCAAAAATAAATATTTATTACTCAGAAAACTGCATATCATCCGAAATTTTTTATGAAATGAAATGTTCGATATCAAATATTGACGAAAATTATAGACACAACAAGTCTGTAAAAGTTAGAGTAACAAAGTACCATAAGCAACAATTAGAAGAAATTTTAGCAAAAAACAAACCAATAATAACTAGAAATTTGCTAGCTAATCAATACATGGATATAAATGATGTAGAACCCCCTATTATACCAAATTTAGGAGCTCTACAACAAATAAGAAGTAAGATGAAACAAGCTCCCCTTCTTCACTCTTCACCTGTATTATCAGTTTGGTTTATGGCTTTTACACCACCTTACAATGAAACAATTCGACAAATTTCCTTATTTCCTTTTTTTATTCTGTACTGGTCAAGGGAACAAAATTTTTTTTTATAATTTATTTTCTAAATCAGAAAGATATTTAAGAGTGTCAATAGACGCGACTGGTTCTATTGTCAAAAGAAATGTATTACCGGAAGTCAATATTTTTACAAAAAACGCTAACAAGCAGAAAAAACACGTATTTTTATACGTATTGATGTGCTATCGTGAAGAAGGTAGCAGTATTCCGTTGTGCCATATGTTATCTGAAGTTAATACGCAAGAAAATATTAGTATGTTTTTAAAGCAGTGGTTGAGTGGTAAATCCGCACCAAATGAATGTGTCTCTGATGATTCTGCTGCAATATTGGGTGCTGTTGTAACAAACTTTACAGGGTTTATTTCTACAAATATCTATTTACAAAATTGCTTTAACATATTAGAAGGCGATAATCACAACAATATTAGGATACCTTGTTACATTCGTCTCGATAAATCACATTTTGTTAAAAATTTATATAAACAATCATGCTTTGAACATGTAGATAATCGTGTAAAAAACTTATATGTTAGATGTGTCTTACTACTTAGACAAACTACAAGTTATAGCCAATTAAAAAATATTTTGGATGATATTATAACACTCGCCTGCAACAGATATTGTGGTGTAACAGACCAAAAAAAAGTGTCCAGGTGCAGTAATGCATTAATAAAATTACAATCAATGATCACGATTGTAGACACAGTGCCTAGTGAAATGTCTGAAGGGGATTTAACTACTGCATGCATAGAAGAATATGACGATATCGATGAAAACCCTTTGATAAGGTTTTGTAAAAACGTACAGAGACGAGAAACAGTATATAATGAAAACATAACACCGAATTTTGATACCGAAAACCTTTACTATTTCCCTACTTTTTTAACATATTTATATCGAATTTAAAAAAAAATACCTTTGTGGGGTGAAGTTATGTCTGAATATTTTTATTTATCCAAACCTAAATCCATCAAGTACAAATGTAGAGAGTTATTTCAAAGACATAAAAACTCTTTTAATGGATTCTAATAGGGAAAGATTAAGAATTGATTATTTTTTAATCCAACACATAACACAAGTAACAGGTTGCCTGAAATTAGCCATCAGCGATTTAAAACAACATAATATGGATAACACACCTGTCAAAAAAGACATAATAACTTTAGAAACAGATGATCGCAAAAGTTTTGAACAAGAATCTGTATTTTTGGACGTTCCATCTACCATGGAAAACTGGCGAGGACAGATGAAACCCAAATCAAAAAAACCTAAATCAATCCATATTTTAAAAAATGGCTCTGTAGCTAATTCTTATGTACAAAATGTTGACACCTTTAATACTTGTGCCTTTGATAGTATTGTGGCGAGATTAATTTCAATTACACCGCCACCTTAGATTCCGGAGCGGAATCGCTCCGCTTATGAATCTTGAACCACACTCACAAATCAGGTGATGTGTTGTTTGTCACCGAGTGCGCGTGCACTAGCGCTTACACATGCCGTACGCAGCCACTGCGCGCGTGATATTTGTACTGGTGAAGTCGAAAACGGCCTTGAGCGGCCGGGCGATGGCGTGCGCGCAACCGAGGGCAGCGTGCGCGCAGTCAACTTGTGAGGTAGCCGAGCAGCGAGCACCAGTCCACCGTTGGCTACCAGCCTATCTACTCGCGCCGCGCTTTGCTTATCTCATATAATTTTACCTTGCTTTTTATTTGTAAATAGTTTAATTTTAATCATTATATTAGTTTGTCATTGTCATTAGTCGTAAATCATTTATCATCCTCATCCTGCCTAGCTTCGCAAGCTTGCTATTAATAACGCTTAATAGCCTTACCATACGGGTTAAATTCCCGTGTTCAGTTGGTACAGTTATAACACATAACGTGCCACATTGGTGACCCCGACGCGCGCATACGGAAGACTCAGGTGCAGCTGTTCACAAGCATTGCCGGCGAATAAAGAAGAGCAGGGATTTGAAGCCATTTGAAGCCAAGTTATTTACATCGGAGGTTGGTTGTGGTCCAAGCACAAGCGGTGAGCGATTTGTTTTTTTTTAAATAAGTGAAGATGTCAGATGCTGAAGAATTTTCTGACGCTGATAACAAAGACGCAGTAGCGGTGCACGGAGAAGTAGCGAGAGTGGGGGTACGCTGCCCACCATTTTGTCCAGATGAACCGGCATTATGGTTCGCGCAGTTGGAAGGACAATTTGTCCTCTCTAAAGTAACCAGCGATACAACCAAATATTATTATGTAACTACACAGCTGGAAACTAAATACGCACTGCAGGTTAAGGACATCATAACGAACCCACCCGAAACAAACAAATACATTAAACTCAAAACGGAGCTAATCAGTCGCCTGTCTGCATCGCAGGAAAAGCGGATACAGCAACTGCTGGTCCATGAGGAGCTCGGTGATAGGAGGCCGTCACAGTTTCTCCGTCATTTACAAAACTTAGCGGGACCCTCCGGAGCATCAGATTTTGTGAAGAGCGTATGGACCAACCGTTTACCGCATAATATTCAAACTGTCATTGCTTCACAGATAGCAGAATTACAGGTGGACAAACTAGCCGAGATCGCAGACAGGGTGCACGAGATAGCCCCGTCAACCCCACAAGTAGCATCTACCAGCGCTGCTGATACCGACTTGGCCAAGCAAGTAAGCAAGCTCACGAAGCAAGTAGCCATGCTTACCTCGAAGATGAACCGAGGGAGACGATACTCACGTTCACGCTCACGCTCACAGGCTCGATACAGAAGGTATGACCATTCTAATAGTTCTAGATCACAACAGCCACCGCCAAATCACCCATGCCGTGCTCTCTTAGAACATTGGAACCTGCTCGAAAATTTTGTACGGAAACTAGCGCCAGCTATCCTTGAGGATGAAAATTATTTACTGGTTGGGTTGCCACTTTATAACAGTGATAAGATTTAATTGAAAATAACAATTTTGATAAATTAGATAGAGAAACCATATTTATTTAATCTACACCAATCTAAGCAAATATAAAAAAATAAAAGAATTAAATCAATCAATGATAGAGACGTATTTTATTCATGGTTACACTATCAACCATCTGTCACCAACTGACAACTGTCATAGCATGCAATAGAACAGCTATTTTGAGCGAACTGTCAATAGAACGTGTAGCCCGTTGAGAACTACCACTGACTTAGGAGCTGCAGGTCGTAAGATCAAACCTCGGTCACGACACACTTTTTGTTTTTATTTTGTTAGATTTTGATTTAACCACCACGGATAGAGAGCGCTACTTGTATGATGACGGAAATACGGTTGAGAGTACCGTCTATCTCATTATATATATTGTAGTCTTTGAAATCACCCGCACTGTTACTACCATTATAAGTACGGTGATAAGGCGAATAAATGCAAGCAGCCCTGCACGTTTACGACGGAAAACGCCAAGGGCGGTCGCAAGTAGCGGCTAACGACTGCCCCTCTTCAACAGGCCGTCTATTTATAACCGACCGGACAACAAAAGTACAGTTCCTGGTGGACACAGGCTCGGACTTGTGTGTTTTTCCTCGGTCGGCAGTCAAGACGCCAGTAATACAATCAAAGTTTGACTTAGTGGCTGCCAACAACACTGTCATTCATACTTTTGGACCCATTCAGCTACAACTAAACTTAGGTCTACGGAGGAACTATACCTGGAAATTCACGATTGCAGACGTGTCGCGAGCGATAATAGGAGTGGACTTCCTTAGTTTCTACAACCTACTCGTTGACTGTCGAAACCAGCGCTTAATAGACAATGTAACGTCACTATCAGTGTCTGGAATACACTGCAGGTCAACAGACGACATAGCATCAGTGAAGGCAGTAGTGGGAGACACAGAATACCATAAAATACTACGTGAGTACCCCGAGATAACACGGCCACCAGGAACTCACCTACCCGGTAAGCATAGCACTATGCATCATATCAGGACGACGCCTGGCCCACCAGTATCATGCAAACCCCGGCGCCTGGATCCCACACGTACCTTGGTAGCCAAGAAGGAGTTTGAAGACATGCTGGCGAGTGGAGTAGCCAAACGGTCGGAGAGTGCATGGTCAGCACCTCTTCACCTGGTACGGAAAAAGGACGACGGATGGAGACCATGTGGTGACTACAGGGCACTTAACGCCAGAACAATACCAGACAGGTACCCCATCCGCCACATTCATGACTTTTCTCACCAGCTGGCAGGGTGCACAGTCTTCTCTACGATAGACCTAGTTAAGGCATATAACCAAATTGCTATCAACCCCGATGACATCCCAAAGACCGCCATAACAACACCGTTTGGTCTATATGAATTCAGGTACATGACCTTTGGATTGCGAAACGCAGCACAGACCTTCCAGCGATTTATCGACGAAGTACTGCTCGGACTAGATTTTTGCTACGGGTACATCGACGATATATTAGTATACTCCAGAACTCCTGAGCAGCACAAGCAACATCTACGAATACTGTTCGAGCGCCTCAGAGACTACGGTATAGTAGTGAATACTACAAAGTGCAATATTGGACGCACAGAGGTAACCTTTCTGGGATACTGTGTATCAGCAGCAGGTACGAAGCCTCTAAAATCAAAAATACAGGCCATCCAAGAGTACCCAGCACCCAAAACCATCAAAGAACTACGGCGATTTTTAGGAATGGTAAACTTTTACCACCGATTCATTCCTCAAGCAGCTAAGACTCAAGCGCCGTTAAATGCCGTCCTCGCTGGCCCCAAAATAAAAGGAAGCCATCCTGTGGTTATGACTCCAGACCTACACAAGGCTTTTGAAGAAACCAAAACTTCACTTTGCAACACAGCTCTACTGGCTCATCCAGATCCATCAGCTGAGTTGGCAATTGTGACCGATGCATCAGACACTGCCATAGGCGCCGTGTTACAACAACGAAACGGTAACGACTACCAACCGTTAGCCTTCTATTCTCACAAGCTCAGCCCCGCACAAAAGAAGTACAGTCCGTACGAACGCGAATTACTAGCGGCGTACGAGGCTGTGAAATACTTTCGCCATATGGTCGAAGCAAGAGTCTTTGCCATATTTACAGACCACAAACCATTGGTGTACGCATTCAAGGCAAACAGGGAGAATTTACCGCCAAGACAATTCCGCTACCTCGATTACATCGGACAATTTACAACCGACATCAGGTATTTGCCAGGCAGAGAGAATGTGGTCGCTGATGCCTTGTCACGGGTGGAAGAAGTATCACCAGCAATCAACTACGAGGACCTTGCAAGATTTCAGAGCAATGATTCAGAACTGCAGGGCCTTATCCGAAACGGTTCATCCCTCAAGCTGGAGAAAGTTACCGCATTAAACAGTAACAAGCACATATTTTGTGATACTTCCACTACAATCCCTCGCCCATATGTGACACCACAGCTAAGGAAGCAAGTCTTCAACTCACTACACAACTTACACCACCCAGGATGTTCTGCTACAGTGCGACTGGTCACTCAAAACTTTGTATGGCCTGGGATTCGCAAAAACTGTAGAGAGTGGGCTAGACAATGTTTGCAATGCCAAACTAGCAAAGTTACCCGTCATACCACATCACCTCTTTCCACATTCCCAACCACTTCCTCTAGATTCACCCACATTCACCTCGACATAATAGGGCCCCTAACCCCTTCTTTTGATTTCAGGTACTGCCTCACTGTCATCGACCGATTTACTCGGTGGCCTGAGGCGTACCCACTGAAGGAGATCACCGCTGAGGCCTGCGCTGCTGCCTTGGTGTCTGGCTGGATAGCTAGATTTGGCTGTCCCGCACGTGTGACTACGGACCAGGGTCGCCAGTTTGAGAGCCATCTATTCAAGGCCCTCACTACACTGGTAGGTGCGCGCCATCTTCGCACCACTGCTTACCACCCTGCGGCAAATGGCATTGTTGAGCGACTCCATCGTCAGCTTAAAGCAGCCATTATGTGCCATTCCTCCCCGCAGTGGACAGAAGCTTTACCACTTGTACTACTCGGCATGCGGAGTTCATGGAAGCAAGACATCCAAGCTACGCCTGCGGATCTGGTATATGGAGAATCACTACGACTACCAGGTCAATTCCTATCTCCCTCAGAGCAGTTCACCACAGGCGATGTCACACAGTATGCCACGCGTCTCCGAGCACACATGGCCAGTCTCACTCCGAGGCCAGCATCGTGGCACACGACTTCTCCTTTCTTCATTCCACGAGACCTCCATACTACTTCACACGTCTTTCTTCGCCGTGACCATGTCCGAGGTTCTCTGGAGCCACCTTATGCTGGACCATACAAGGTCCTAGAAAGAAAACCAAAGTACTTCACGATAGAGGTAAAAGGAAAAAAAACTAACGTTTCTATTGACAGACTCAAACCAGCCTTTATGATGAAGGATGAAGAGACGACACCAGCACCAACACCTGTTGTCGTTACCACCACTAAAACCGCGGGCGAAGAAAAAAGAACCAGAAGCGGGCGATGCGTGAGATTCCCAGACTATTATCGACCGTAGCAACGGTCTGGCAGGGGGGAACTGTGGCGAGATTAATTTCAATTACACCGCCACCTTAGATTCCGGAGCGGAATCGCTCCGCTTATGAATCTTGAACCACACTCACAAATCAGGTGATGTGTTGTTTGTCACCGAGTGCGCGTGCACTAGCGCTTACACATGCCGTACGCAGCCACTGCGCGCGTGATATTTGTACTGGTGAAGTCGAAAACGGCCTTGAGCGGCCGGGCGATGGCGTGCGCGCAACCGAGGGCAGCGTGCGCGCAGTCAACTTGTGAGGTAGCCGAGCAGCGAGCACCAGTCCACCGTTGGCTACCAGCCTATCTACTCGCGCCGCGCTTTGCTTATCTCATATAATTTTACCTTGCTTTTTATTTGTAAATAGTTTAATTTTAATCATTATATTAGTTTGTCATTGTCATTAGTCGTAAATCATTTATCATCCTCATCCTGCCTAGCTTCGCAAGCTTGCTATTAATAACGCTTAATAGCCTTACCATACGGGTTAAATTCCCGTGTTCAGTTGGTACAGTTATAACACATAACGTGCCACAGTATGTTTCAAAGTATGGCTATAGCTTATGTTGATCGACCCCATGTTAAAAAATATATATTAGAGAATAAGGATGCTGAAATTTGTCAAATTATTCAACAAATAGTTGAAAACAGTGGAGATAAAACCGACTTATATAGAAACCGAACTAAATTATTGTTAAAGCACTTTCGGACAGAGGATGACACAATACACCAACTTGTTAACTGCGAATGCAATACGTCTAAAATTATTGATCACATTCTTTATCCCCTATTTTATAGCACAATGCGCCAAAAGAAATGTACTAACGAGCGTTGCTCTAGTCAGAGTAATTTATTAAGGAAATGTCAGTATTTGCCGATTAATATCGATGTAATAAAGAAAGATGGTATTTCAGCATTAACTAAATCAATAAAGTTAACAATTGAAAAAGACAAAGGGATGTGCTCTGATTGCGGAAAGCAAGTGAGATTTCATTACTATTTAACGACAATATTATTTCTTGAAATGACTGGTATTTCTAAAATTAACATAACTAACATACCATTGCATATTACAGTAAAAAAACAAAAGTTTACTGTTTTAGCGGTGATTGAGTACATACCTGGTTCTATAGGTCATTACAGAAGTTGGTGCTACCGAAAGTCTACAAAAAACTTGGGAATGCTACGACGACTTACAAGATTTAATTTCATTACCTTCCACAGAAATAATACCGCATAACCTTATTTACACGTTGTAAGTAAACACATAATAATGATTAAAAGATATATGTATATACAGGAAAAGTTTTTAACCAGTGCGCAAATTTTGACATGATAAACTTGAATGTATTTTAATAGACACGTATTTTTTATTTTGATATGTGTTAGTAGTAAAAAATAAAGTTATCGCTTACGAGACTTATTTACCTATAAACTTATTTTATGGTCGCTTGCCAGTCGGGCGCCCGGTCGACCGACTCACGCGTCGACCGGTCGCCCAACCGGCAAGCTGAGATCAGCTGAGTTTTGTAGGTGCGCTCGCTCGATGCGACGGCGCCGACGTAAACTTACCTACCTACGCGCTGACGGTTACTGACCGCCGTTTCGCGCTACTTTTTTAAGTTTAGGCTGTGATATGTTATTTGTAAACGTAATTCCAATTTTTCCTTCATACTTTCATGGGCTTAGGACACATCGTACGTCAGCAACCAGCGCGTTTTCATTCACAGTATTACAATTAAATTATGTCCATGTTATGCTTATTTTAAAATGGGACAAGACGGAAAAATTTGAAAAAAAAAAATTAAAACTAAAAATGGGAATGTGTTCTATTACTAACACTGAGCTACCAAAAAAAATTTACGCAGTGGTTAAAAACTTTTCCTGTATACGTAATATGTCTTAATTCCCAGGAAGGGGTAGAATTAAGGTTCAAAAATGTAAAAAAAATATGTTGTCTAACCAACGGACCAAATAGTGCTAACATTAAGTAGGTATAATGAAAGTTCTGTGGTTTAATATGTACTGTGTTTATATATTGTGATTAAAATTTATACTGTGATTAAAATGTATACTGTGATTAAAATTTATACTGTGATTAAAATTTAGGTATACTGTGATTAAAATTTATACTGTGATTAAAATGTCTATTGTAATTAGAATTTCACGATAAATGTATAATTGTAAGGATTTTCTAAAAATGTGTAAAATGTCGTACTGTTATTGATATATTTGATATTGTTTATGTTGTTGGCATGGTTAGTGCAAAGAGTAGAAATTATTTTTTGTTATTATTGTTAATTATAGTATTTAATTGTTACCTGCAAATCATTATAATTAATAATCAGGGTTGGTAGAAATTTACCTAAATAATACAGCAATAATAGTAGGTACGATGACTGTAACTTCATGTAATTATGTGGATATAAAACAACGTAATTGGACTTCATTGAGTTTCTACGGTACTTGTAGTAGATACAGCTAATGACGTCGTATCGGGTCGGTCGCGGTCGTGTCGGTGGCGAAATGAAGAATGTAGCTGTCGGTGACGTGTCGTCGAGTAGATAGGAAGGTATCGATCGGCATAGGTATTGGTTTCAAGCAGAGTCGTCCAATGAAGAAACACCCATTGAAATTTTTATTGAGAGATATAATCCATATATAGGTACCTAACTAGCTGACCCGCGCAACTTCGTCTGCGTCACAGAGATATAGAGCCAAAGAAATAATTTTCCCCGTTTTTGCAACATTTTTCATTGAGGCTCCGCTCCTATTGGTCATAACGTCATAATATTATCGGTCATAATGTTATTAGCCTAGACTAAAAGTGAAAAAAATTTCAAAATCGGATCAGTTTTACCGGAGATTACCCCTAACATCCAAAGTCACAAACTGTATCTGTTAATAATATTGAATAAGTACCTACTTATAAATGTTACAAATACCTATTTGTAACATTTTCTGAAAGTACAATAATTTTAAGGTAGTAAATCATTTTATATTTCGACAACAGAAGTTTTATTATTCTAACCTCAATTAAGATAAAATAAAAACTCAACCCGTCCATACCCACAACACAACACTAGCAATCACCTCAAAATACACACCAACACAACACACATCAAACGAACTTTATGGAAATTCATTTTTATATAATAAAATTTGATTACAATTGACAATACTTTTTCAACGTTTAAGTATTTTAAACATTTTACTAAAGGTACGACATTTATTTATTATTCTAAAGTTAATTAGAGCTTAACATTGTAAAGTGGTAAAACAGTTGCATGCGACTGTACATCTTTCACCAAATAGACCAAGAGCAAGGTTTAATGTTTTCAAAGAAGTTTAAGCCACTCTAACCTAGTAATTTAAAACATAAAAACATGAATTAAATTGAGAATTTATCTCTCTCGGACATTTCTAAAGACTTTAGACCGATAAAACTAGAAGTATATTACACATATTAATAGAAATATTTTTTTCTTGGTATTTTTCGTGAACTCTTCGACCTAGCTCTTGGACTATACCTTACTAATTGAACTCATTATATCTCCTAAACTAAGATCCGATTAAATCTGTGACTTTGCGACAAATTGCGACTAATTGGCGACAAAATATGGGAGAAAACACATCTTCGCTAGGTGTCCTAGTTTTTGAGATATAAATGTGGCCCTGCTGGGGAGACTCTCTCCAGATCGGCCACCTATAAACCCTTGTATCTTTTGAACCAGTGACCGACAAACTCTGATATTTGGCGACTGATTCCGACTAATTGGCGACAAATTATGGGAGAAAAGAGATATTTGCTAGGTGCCCTAGTTTTTGAGATATAAATGTGGCCCTGCTGGGGAGACTCTCTCCAGATCGGCCACCTATAAACCCTTATATCTTTTGAACCAGTGACCGACAAATTCTGATAATTATTTGGCGACAAATTTCGACTAATTAGCGACAATTTTTTTGTGTTTTCAAAATGAAAATCCCTGATGGTGGCTCTGCCAGAGTCAGTGACACTGCGACAGTCGCTCTCTCCATGTCGCCATGAGATCGCGCCGGAGGTCTGTCCGCTGAGCGGCAATTTGCCGCGGCAGCGGAGTTTACCCCCGGCGTAGTGTCTCCGCGCGCCAGTCGGGCAGGCGCGCGAGGACTATCGCCTCCAGATCCCATGGCGGCAATCCGGCAAGCAGGCCCGCCGCCTCGCGGACGGACCATTTTCACGGCCACCACTTTCTGGGGCGCGTTCAGATAGTGGGCGGCTCGCCGCCTCAAGGAACGCGCCCACACTGGGGCCCCGTAAAGGGCCATGGACCGCACGACCCCCGCATAGCCTGCGGCAGGAGGCGTTTGGCCCCCCAAGGTTGGGCAGGAGCCGCCTGAAGGCAGCCCCGGTCCGTTCTAGCCTGGCGGCCAAACGTCGGAAATGTTCCACGAAGGCCTTAAGTCAAATATTAGCTCGCTTGAATTCTATTGAGAGCCGTTTGCCGACTTCGCCAACGTGTCGCGTGTCTACGCCTGTTGCGGAGCATGGCTCACGGGGGCAGGAAACTTTCACTAGGCAGAAGTCGCGAACGCTTGACCAGGATAAGGACGTGACAGATTAGCTCGTTGGCGCATTGTCTTGTTTAGTTCAAGAGAGATCGCATAATTTTCATATTTCTCCCTTCAATCCTAACCTACACGACTTTGACGTTTGGTATTCAGAGGTAGACCGCGCTCGTAATTTAAATAAATGTGACGATCGCGAGTGTCTAGGGCGCATAGGAAGTTGTTTGCGTGGTGACGCGAAGTCATGGCTTAACGATTGGGTAACAAGTGATCGTTCGTGGAGCAACTTCAAATTAGAGTTTCGTTCACTATGCCCACGCAATGTAGACGTTGCTACAATTTTGATTGAGGTTATGTGTAACAATTCAAATAAATTCCCGAAATACGCCGAATATGCTCACAAGTCTCTTTTGCGTCTTAACATTGTAAAGGGGTCTTCTGATGAGCTGAAAGTTGCAATAATTGTCAGAGGTATTACTGATGCTCAAGTAAAGGCTGCGGCAACGAATGCGAAACTTTAAATAACGGACCTAGTCGACATGGCAACTGGATTTCATCAGGTGCCATCAAAGGATGATGATTCGATTTCCAAAACCGCCTTCGTGACGCCCGAAGGGCATTTCGAATACTTAAAAATGCCCTATGGGTTAGCTAACGCCCCTATATTGAAAGTTGTTGATTATGATGAGAAATATATCTGTTTTAATCCTGGATTCCTTCGGACAAAACAAATACGAGGATGGAATTTAGATCTACAAACAACGTGAAAAGTAAAAGAAAACATCTTTTCGGAAGATTGAAGTTGTTCAGGATGTCGCTCTTGGGAATTAACAGTATTGAATATGATGGGGAAGAAAGGTTCTCCTCATATTTGGAGCGTTTCGAAAATTTCGTGGAGTGTAACGATATTAACGAAGAGAAAAAAAGACAACGTTTTTAACGGTTATTGGGCTGAAGCTGTACGGAACACTAAAAAATTTATGTGTACCGAAAAACCTAAAGGATAAAACTTTTGAGGAGCTGAAGATCCTCCTTCAGCACTTGGAACCGGAAACCTCGGTGATTGTGGAGAGATATAAATTCAATCAATGATCGCAGCACGGTGGCGAATCTGTCGCCGATTATATTATGGAGCTGAAAAAGCTATGAATTTGATGCAGATTTGGGGACAAATTGAATGATACGTATGTTACGAGACTGATTTATATCGGGCATTTATGATACTAAAATTAAAATGAGATTATTAAATGAACCGCAGCAGGGAATGAACTTGGCTAAGGCGGTCGTGATCGCAACATCAATGGAGCGGACAGAGAGAAACATAATCGAAATAAATAAAGAGAGAGAAGGGAATATATATAACATGGAAACAGAAAGGCGTGGGGAAAAAAACCAGAGAGAGGACAGCAAGGAAGACCTAGTTATGGCTACAGAAAAGGAGGCGAACAAAGGCAGGCAAGTGGTGATGCTGATAGGAGTCCATGTGGGTGTTGCGGCAAGAAGGGACATAAGAAGGAGGCATGCCGGTTTAAGGTCAAGAGGGGCAGCAGCAAAATTGGACACTTACAGGCCATGTGTAGGAAGCAGAGGCAAAATTATATTGATTAAGAAATGTATGATGAAGAGACTGACCAGGACCAAGACAGGGATGTATCAATGGGAAACAGTTTGGAATATAAAGTGACACTGAACGTAGGTAATGTGGACTTGCAAATGGAGATTGACACAGGTAGTGCTATTAGTAAGCAGACTTATGATAAATATTTTTATAAATTGCAGCTATTGCCATGTAAGTTGATTTTGAAGTCGTACACTAATTCAGATATCACCCCAATGGGCTTCATCAAAGCAACAGTGAATTACAATGGAAGGGTGCATGACGGATTGTTTTTATGTTTTTGAGAATGGGGGACCTCCTTTAAACCCGCCTTGAATACTATTTCACTTGATTGTACTAGCCTAAAAGAAAATTTCAAACAAAAGTATCCAAATGTGTTTAATTTCAAGTTAGGAACCTACAAGAAAAAGAAAATAGAATTAAAAGAAAATGCTTGCCCTAAATATTATAAGGCCCGACCGCTGCCATTTTCAATGAAAGAATTGGTTGAAAAGGAAATTGTAAGGTTGGTTGAAGAGGGAATTTTGACCCCGGTTCAATCAGCTGATTGGGTTAGTCCTATTGTGCCAGTCTTAAAAGACAATGGTCAGCTAAGGATCTGCGGGGATTTCAAAGTCTCTGTCAACCCGCATCTAGAGGATAACAAGCATCCTATCCCTAGAATTGAAGATTTGTTTGTTAATTTGCAGAAAGGACAGAAATTTTCGAAAATAGATTTGAGTCATGCCTATCAACAATGTTTGTTAGGCTGACCCCACATAAGGCGTGCGCGTTCATCGGGCGTGCGAGTAGCGATCGCGCGGCGCGCTCGCGGCGCTCGAGTCGCGTTCGTACCCCTTCGCCCGCTATCCCCGCCGGCCCCGCCGCCCGCTATCCCCGCCGGCCCCGCCGCCCGCTACTGTTTCGGTCAGTATCATGGCGGACAGTGTTGTGTTGACACGCGTTAAAAATGGAGTCACCGAGCGAAATGAATATCGAAAGCTTTATCCAAGAAATACAAAATTGTCCTGCGATATGGGACATGACTACACGGGAGTATAGTATGAAGCCGGGCAGCCGGGCCACGCCTTTTTTTTGAGAAAAAAAAAGGCGTGGGAGGAAATCAGCATTTTATTTATGAATGATTTTGAAATGAAAACTACAAAGGAAAAAAATGAAGAGGGTAAGTTTTAAATTTTATTATCTTGCCATGACAATGAACCTTCCGTTGAGACGAAGTAATCAGCAAACTTATTTCTTTCAGTCATACCTCTTGAAAATTGTATTCCTTCTGTTTCTTCACAGTCGTTGTTTTGATTGCCATCGAGTCCAGAAAATATTGGTATGTTAATTTCCGCTCTGCAAATCTTCCTAGATCTAACAAAGTTGTGCAATATGCAACAAGTTTTAATAATTTGTTCACTAAATTCAAGTCCAACATTTAACGGTCTGTGCAAAATCCTCCATTTTCCTGTCATAATTCCAAAAGTGCATTCTATATATCTCCTTGCACGACTAAGTCTGTAGTTGAATACCCTTTGTTTGTGTGTCAAATTGTTGCCAGCGTAAGGTCGTTGCACATAACTTGATAAGGGAAAAGCTTCGTCGCCTACTAGTACAAAGGGAAGAGGCGCACCGTTGTTTGTTATTGGAGCTGGTTCGGGAATGTCTAACACTTTTTCTTGTATTTCGTTGTGAAAACTGCTATTAAGGAAAATTGCTGAGACAGAACTTTTTCCATAAGAGCCAACATCTACATATATGTATTCATAATTTGAATTACAGACTGCCAACATGATTATTGAAAAATATTTTTTATAATTGTAGTAAAGGGAACCGCTATCACATGGTCTTATAATTCTAATATGTTTTCCGTCGATGGCACCTATGCAGTTGGGAAAATTTGCTTTCAAATTAAAGTTATTTGCAATTGTTTTCCAGTCTGATGCTTTTCTGGGTGGCATGCAAATATGAAATAAGTTTTTAATAATAGCTTGACAAGTTGTTTGCACTATTTTTTCTATTGTTGAAAATCCTCTTCTGAAGGAAAATTGCAAATCTTTGAATGAAGCTCCAGTAGCTAAATACCTGAAAGAAACAATTATTAATTAAATTTATTATTTTTGTTTCAGCTGCGAAACTACAAAAAAAATGGAAAGGGATTAGAGATTGTTACATAAGACATAAAGGTAAAAAATCAAAAAGTGGGTCGGAAGCAACCACGGGCGGAGGCTATATTTATGCGCCTTATTTGTCTTTTCTCAACCCATTATCAAACACTCGATCGAAGGCAAAATTACAAAAAGAAAGGCAGGATTCTTGTCCGTATTCTAGAAGAGAAAGTGTCGAAGACGACAAGTCTGAGAAACTAATCAAAATTCTAACTAGAAGAATGAACAAAAAGGAGGAAAACTATCCAGATTACAATTTTTTTATGTCATTAATGGATGATTTTAGTGCCATAAACTCAGATTTGAAAATGGACGCTAAAATGTAAATTATGGGCGTTATTAAAAAGTACGCGGAGATGTCCACATATTCGGGCCAAAATAGTAATTATGGTAGTCCAGGTTATTTTACGTCTATGGAGACGTCTTCTAATTCATCCAAATCAAATCAAATCAAAGCATTTATTTCAAGTATCCCATACATTAGCACTAGCATCATCCCAAAATTTGAATACTTCATCGCCTGCGCCTTCGCATCTCAGTGATTCAACACATGAATCAATTTATGACAATCTATTCGACGATGATTACGGGGATAATTAGAAAAAATATTACATGTCGCATTTAGAACTTGGCGCTAATGTAACGACTTTCATAAGCGTTACTTTGTGAACTACATCAATAAAGACGTTTTCATTTTCATATAATACAAGGGTAATTTTGCATGATAAAGTATGTCAATTATTGAATATAGTGTATTTTGATAAATTCCGTCTATTTTTTTACTCTACATTCTCATACATTCTTACCTTATTGTTATAACCAGCTTTTCTTCAGGTGTCACAGGAAGTCTAAACTTTGAATTTTGGCACTCAATATCATTTTCAATTATGTCTTAAAGCTCACTGAATGTTGCCCTCGGCATTCGTAAATAAGCATAAAAATGCTTTTTACTATTCTTTATATGTTTGCAATACAAAATATAGTAATCACTCTCTTGTGAACAAGAAGACCATAATGTATCTTGCCAAAGGCGTTTAGTCTTTTTATTACGTGTCTTATTTCTTTTCAGTGTTTCCTCGTCTGAATCCATTTTGTTAGTAATTGTAAAACAGCAACGCAACGACGTGAGCTAACACGGCACAGTCCAAATTGTGACTGACTTAACTGAAGAAGGGAGTTAAACGCCAAGGCGGGAGCCGCGCGCGCGCCGCGTTCGCGCCGCGGCCTACAAAACGCGACGCTTACACAGCGCGCTCGCGGCGCGCGCGCTACTCACACGCCCGACGAACGCGCACGCCTAATGTGGGGGAGGCCTTAGTGGTAATAAACTTTTACCGTTTCATATATGTATAAGAAAAAAAAAATACTTAGAGGTCTTGGCTCAATGGTAAATATTTGCTATGTTGCAGTGTTTTTGTATGTTGCAGTGGGTTTAGGCAGAGCTGGCTCTACCATCTTGAGTTGTCAGTATAATTTTCCCAAGCTATTTCAAATGTTAGTTCTCAAAACCAGCAGTGATTCCCTGACAATGTCTTTCAAGGGTCTCTGCAGTCAAAAACCTAGTCATTGTTTGACAAGCTAAGAGCAAACTGAATTCGGTATGTAAAGTAAAAATTAACCTACGCTGATTCCAAAACCATTTGGAGATTTTAGGGTCTTATGCCTTATTTTTCTATTTTTAGCTTTCTATATCACAAGATTGTGTTTATTTTCACAATAATACTTGTAATTATTTGACTTTCATTTGACCTCTAAATGACGTCAAAACGGAGCCTGACTACTTCCTTCGTGCTTTTCAAGATAAATTAAAAAAAAATACTTTTGTTTGTCATACCGTCAGTGTCAAATCAAAACTGTCAATGCTAGTTACTGTGTTATTTATTTGAATGCATCGCGCGCTGATAATTTCGCGTTCAAATGATCTTCGCAACAAAAAAGACGACGCCCAGGCTTGTATTCCGTATTTACTTCCTTGCACCACTTCTTTTTTAGCGTTTCTTTCACATTTACAAACAATTTGTGTCGGCTATTTGTTGTAGTGTTTTTACATGACGGTACGAAGCATTTAGCACTAGTTGTCGATGACAGATTCATTGCACGGATACGCAGCACGGATAATGGATAGAAATTAAAATTTGCTAAAAATCGTAGGAAAAGAAACTCAAACAAAAAGTTCACATCACAGTCACGATCACAGCATTCACATTTCACAACAAAATAAAAACACGTATCTGTCAAGCGTCAACTGTCATCAATGTCAACTTTGAAGTTATTTAGTGTTTTTTGTATGTACTGAAAACGTGGCAAAGACTTAAAGCTATTCAGGCTATGAAATGACGTCATCACGAATAATACTTTAAAAAATAATAAAAAAGATACTGTAACTTGGAAAAAAAAAGCTTAAAATTAGTTGCTTAAAATTAAATGTTTTACGAAATAAAAATGTAAAAAAAATACCTGAAAAATACTTTACATACCGAATTGAATGCTCCTGGTTTTCTAATCTTTATAAATAATAAAATCTTTGCAATTAGTGGATAGCTATGTATGTTGTCTGTATTCAAGCAGCATTATGGGTTTGGCTAAATTGCTGTAATGTACTGTCAATTGCTATGAATTTTAGTTGGATTTCATGAACTTTACATGAAATGTATGGCATTTCTGTTTGTCTCAGCACACCCATGTACCTACCCCCTTGTTTCAGTTTAGTGGAAAGCTAATAAAGCCAATAGGTACTCCAATTGGCAGTGAAAATGAAAGAAATTTTTAGTTAAAATTCCTCTTTATGAGATGATGATATAATATAAATCTCACGATATGCCTACCCGTCTTTTCGAGTATTTTGGTTGTGATTTTTTGTTCTGAGTTCTCAACAAGGTTCATTTCAGGTAACTACAGCTGATTATGGGGTCAACGCCCGGAACCAGTGAACAATGAAATTATGTTTTAGTACAGTCTTGATAATAAGCAGTCAAAGTAAAGAGAACATTGTTTCTCTTAAGGTTTAAGTGATTTTCAAATCTTATGCAATGCAGAAAAAAACTATCTGGTCCTGGAAATCTTTCCAAAAAATACTATTTGACTTAACGGGGTATAAATGAAATACATAATTAGTAGACCCATGATTTATCATTCTACCTAAAGATTGCTAGGTAAAGCAATGAGTTACTAACGGAGATGTTATTTTAGATTGGATCTATAATCATCTTAAGTTCATAATGATCATAAGAATATTTTCTTAGTTCTAAGATGAGGTTGGGGTTTAACAGTGGAAATAAATTTGCAATTTGTTTTGTAGCTAAACCAGGTTTAGTTCTTAATGCCATACATTGACAGGTTGTTAAGAACTTCAAACTTTGTAAGTCTTTATCCCTCTTTCTCTCAATGCTAGATAGTTTTGAGTATTGGGATATTACAATGCATAGATTTGATGACAAATGGTTTCTTGAACTATTGTACTTAAACCAAGTTACTCGGATCATTATTATATTATGGTGTATAATTTGGTTTATTCATTACGGTACCATCCTTGATATGTGCTCTTTTGGAGCTACTGACTTAACACTCCAGTATCTATCTTAAAATGTTAAGTTTGTGGCATGGCCACAGGATGCTTCGATAACATCATACTTGATGTCGCAGCTTGCACACATAGTACGAATATAACATGCTGTAAATATCTCGTATTTAGGCATGAAGATATAAATGTCCATTAAGTAGTTGCTGCAAGATTAAAATCGCAAGTCATAACTACATAGTTTACATTAGTTATACAGGGTGTAAACCACCTCATCACAAAGCCGTTAACCAAGCATTCTGTACATCAAACTAAGTAACTTTACGCAAAAATTATTGCTGGGAAACGTTTTTTTTTTGAGGTTATAAATCATGTTTTGTGGTAGAACTCAATGTAACGCACTTAAAACATTGTGCTGATGGATGGATTGAATAGTACGGGGGTCGTGGAGGTGTTAAGAAGCTAAAATGCATTGTGGGCTTAACATACTGTAAGTATCTTGTACTTATTGTGTTCAGTGTTAAAAGATTCTTGTTAACGGGATATTTTTATTGGTGTTTTAATTGTGCTGGACACAAACAGGTTAATTGATCTTCTTCTTATTGTTGTTGGCACAACAATATATGTATTTGACCCAAAACTTAGCTACTTCTTGGTGTTGTTGACGGTATGAATCTCTTTGGCTGTGCATGTATTAGTTATTTGGAAATATATGTATATAAGCTATGAATACAACTACTGTCTTTAACCAGCTGGTGTATTTCTTGAAAGAAAATGTTATTTTACTGAAGATCTTGTATAAAAATAATTTAATCAATAATATTATATTTAAAATTAATAATATTGATTTAATCCCGAGGTCGGCCAATGCAGTGTACTTCAAGCCATTCACCGTTCATAAGTGCCTTCTTTCCTTACAGTATGATAGTGGTCAATGTTTTCCTTAAGATAACATTCTAATTTGTGTTTAGAACATCTCAATACTTTGGTTGAGTAGGTTCCCCGTAAGTTTAGTAGTGGAACAGGAATCTGTCATAGGTGTCTAAAACATTTCCCATCAACTGTTTTCCTATAGAACTATGTGAACCAAGAGTCTCGCTCTATTATTTGAATGAAAAGTGTTATGCTTAAATGTTAATATTACGTCATAGCTGAAAGATTAAAATATTAAGTTTTTGGCATGGCCACAGGGTGCTTCAATAACATCATACTTGATGTCGAAGTTTGCACACACAGTGTGAACTTAACATGCTGTAAATATCTCGTATTTAGGCATGAAGATATAAATGTCCAATAATAGTCGCTGCAAGATTAAAATGGCAAATCTGGCATAACTACCAACGTAGTTTACGTTAGTTATATGTATGTGGAGCATTAATTTACAACCAATTCATTCAATTATACTTGAGGTAGACTCAAAATCCATTATGTGGGCTTAACATTCTGTAAGTATCTCGTACTTATCGATAAATGTAGTCCTAACAAATGTATGTCAGCCAGCAACTTTACTCACTAATCCAGGTAGCAAAGAATGATCCCGGATTCACTGCGAGAGGCATGATGCATTTTCAAGGTTATAATGCACACAGGAAAAGCATGGTCATCTCGCGACCTGCTTGGTTATAGATGAATAGCATAACTTTGCATGTACTTGACCAATATCATGAAAATGGGACTTACCATTGGCTGTTCGATAACTTTGACCACATGAGATGTTACTGGTCTTGAAAATAGGCCTTACCTGCCTCTGGCTGCCATGCCAATTAGGTTGTCAGTGTTAGAATTGTTCAGAAACAAAACTAAGAATATCTCGTATTTCGCACTGATATACCATCCAGTTAGTAACCTCAGATGAGATGTTACTGGAGTGTCGCGCACTCACTGGAGGAAAAAAGCTTTAACAAGCTTACGGCACACATTTTCAGTGTTTATGACCACCTTCGATGAGCGCTGTGGATATCGCGTATCCGGAGGTCAGTTAAAATCGGGCATTCTCACAACTTAAGGTTGTGGGGCCTCAAGGGTTACATGATCCAAATTGTTGTCAGGGGTACACGCTTAGGGCACGCCACGATAGTGGCGGTAAGTCCCCTCTTTGAGGAGTGGCTTGAGAGGCGCCACGGCGCCCTCACCTTCCGCCTGACGCAGGTCCTCACCGGACACGGATGTTTCGGGAGGTACCTGCACCGAATCGGGCGGGAGGAAACGCCCGGGTGTTTCCACTGTGAGGATCGACCGGAGGACACGGTGGAGCGCACGGTGGAAGTCTGCCCTGCGTGGGCGGAGCACCGCCGTGTCCTCGTAGCGGCGATCGGCGGCGGCGACCTCTCGCGTCCGGCCCTGGTTCAATCCATGGTCCGGAGCGAGACGGAATGGGAAGCCGTCACCTCCTTCTGCGAAGCAGTCATGCTGGCGAAGGAGGTGGCGGAACAAGAGAGGGAGAGAGCCTCTCTTCCCGGCCGCCGCGGGAGACGCACCGGGCGTCGGGGGCCACGTGGTGGCTACCGGCCACCGTAGATGCGGGCCTGTGGACGGTTAGCTATGGGCTAGCTAGCCGTCCGTCCGTCTAGTGACGACAGGCCGTGTCGACGGCGCGTTCGTGTTCCACGCGCGCCTCAAAGAGATGTCAGCAGAAGAGAGGGGCCCGCAAGGGCCGAAGCCTGCCGGGGTTGCGGGACTGTTCGAAAGAGATACCGCGGCCCCGGAACGTAAAGGGCGAGGAAGGAACATGGATGGGTTTTAGTCAGTAAGAGTCTGACACTCCCTCCCGCTTCGCCCAGAGTGGGAGAAGTCATTTGATGATTTCCCATCCTAAAAAAAAAAAAAAAAAGGGGTACACGCTTATTCCAGCTTCGTCTCTGATGTTCTGTTGGTTGTTGTTGATTAATTTTACTCTAATCTCCTTCCAGTTCAAGTAGTGGTCGGCGACGAGCATAACTTGCTCGTGTTTCTGTGTCTCGGATTTAAGATTTTCACTAACGATGCACATAATACACTTACACGTTAATGTAGATATAAGGAATACTACCATGTTAAATAATTATTTGAAAGATTGCCACGAAGTAAAATTCCAATAATACGAACAGATTTGTGATAAAATTCAAAACATGTTAGTTTAGTTAGTAAAAAGGAATGTCACGACATAGCTAAAGACAGGACGCGTTTTTTTTCTTGATTATCTGTGGCGTGGTATTTTTTGTTGTCAAACAAGCGAAATGTCGCCGCCAAATTTTATTTTGGAAAAACATTTAAGTAATTTGATATTGACTTGTAATCCGTGCTTGTGATACCTAAATGGCTATGGAGTCTGAAGTGGTAAGTGATTTTATAATTTTGGACGTGTGAACTTTTTTATGTACCTACCTACATTATTAGATTGCAAAGATCGTAAAACTCTTAAACATTTCGAAATAATATTCTTTCTTATAGGTAAGAGGAAAACCTTTGACAAAGGACGAAACCAAGTTTTTGGTGGGTTTGGTAGAAAGTAATAAAATATTACTATCAATAACCAACGCCACCAACAATAAAAAAAACAGAAGAATGGATTCGACTTACAAACCGTTTTAATGCCACAGCCTCAAATTGTCGTCGAACACCACAGCAGCTGCGATTAAAATGGGGAAACTTAAAAAAGAATGCTCGCAAACACTGTGCCAAACAAAGGATGAATCGCATCCAAATAAGTTTTTGTCTCAATTTTGGAACGTTAGGCTGCTCCAGGGTGACCCGCGAAATTCAAATTTTCTTACATATCTTCTTCGAAATTCTGTAACCGCATACGTCTTACAGTCGCGAACAATATTTTAATCAACATACTCGTACAACCTAGCACTGGCCTGCAAATTGCAAAAAACGTAAGAGAATTTTAATTTCGCGGTCTACCCTGACGCTTTCACCTTAACGCGGCTTACGGGTAGTGCAAACTAGTAGAAATCGACACGAAATGCCGTACTATGCTGTGTATGTGTACTGGGCTCGATACACGCATGCATGTGCGTCTATCGAGCTTACTATAAGAAGGGTATGGCGGGGTCTTTGTTATTATAAAATTATATTCCTGAATATAATTACCTAATATTTTTTTACAGACTGGGGGTGGGGTTCCAGAATATATACGTATAAGTTTGAGTCTTTCTTTGGTGTTCCGGGGATGTTGAGTAGACATCCTTACATATACAGGAAAGCAAAAATAGGATAATTTTGATATCAATCCACAGTGTCTCAGTCCATTGATTTTTAATTGCTATAAAACCAGTAATAAATTTGCAATTTTCAATCACATTTTTATTTGTAATAGCTTACTGAGGATTATTTTTAAATCTGATTTAAAAAACATTCTATAATAGATAGCTTACAATAATGTCTATGAAATATTGACATAGTTATACCTACTAAGAATCTCCATTATCTCATAATTATTTACTACTAACATGTTTGTTATGTTTCAATATATTAGTACTTCTTTGAAAACTAACTAACAAACAAGGAAGTCGGATGGTTTGTGATGAACTGTTTTAAATCAAATTATGAATGTAATGTAATAATTGTAAAAAAAAAAACGTTCTTTTTTATAGGTAAGAAGAAATTGAAAACTGCAGATGATGGCAGAACATCTAGAAATCTTGCATTGGCTGAGTATTATACAGCCAAAAAACTTTACATTGATGCAAAATTAGAAAATATTTTATTGCAAAATGAAAACTAAAAGTAGAGTTAGAGCATTTGAAAAATAAATTAATTTTTTTTTTTTGTATTTGGTATCAGGTAGGTTTACCTAATAATTTGTAATTTTAATATTGTATAATAATTTTGCATAATTTTTATAAATAAATGTTTGAATAGTGTATATTTTTGTTTTATTTCTTAAATGAAGTAATTATTAATGAGATCAGCTCTTGTTTGGATGTCTTGATCTTCCATATTTTATGTATTTCCATCATAAATATTATTTGTTATTTCTGATTCCAAGTCCACCTCGGGGGAAACTTCCTCAATATTATTATTCCTGCAAATATTGTGTAGTACTGCAGTGGCTATAACTATTGCTTGAACGACTGGCAATGAAACACGCATTGTAAGTGCCACAAAAGGGAATCTTCGTTTCGAAACACCAAATGTTCTGAAAACATACACTTAATTTAGCCTAAATGAAAATAAATCAAGTACAAAATGGAAATATTGTATTTGTTACAAATTGTGTTGCAATCACTTTACAACTTGCCTATTGATTTAGATTAATACCTTTATATTAATACCTTTCAATTGTGTTTCTAGTCCGAATGTGTGCTTCATTGTATCTTTGTTCAGCTTCAGTCCGTGGATTTAATAGAGGTGTCAGTAAATAGGTTATGTTTGGATAGGCACTGTATGTATCCAACGACCATTTAACTGTCCTGCATCACATTGGGCTATAAAAAAATAAAATTAATATTATTATTTAGTAAGTTAAATTAAAATTGAATTAAGTGTAAACATGTCTTGAAATGGAACCTCTTAGGTTGGAATTGTTGAAAATTGTTGCATCATGGGTAGAACCTGGCCAGCGAGCAACCACATTCATGACTTTTAAATCAGCATCACAGACAGCTTGGACATTGAGGGAAAAGTAACCCTTTCTGTTCCTAAATTCTTCACATATTAATAGACCTGGAAGAAACGGTGGAACTCCATGATTTCTGAAAAAAATTATGGATGTATTTGCAACTTACCTTGATGAGGTTACACGGACGAGAGGCATTATTTCAGTCAATAGTAAATTAACCGCCAATTTCGACAACCTAAACCTAAAGGTAAACTCTGCATCATCCAGACTTTGCATGTAGTTCACTCTTTTAATTCTTCGCGAAGAAGCGCGTTGCCGTCGTATTTCTTCACCAGCGTCACTTTCAGTATCATCCCAATCCGATAATTGTGCCAGAACTTCCATATCACTATCAATGTCACTATCACTGGAGAATATTGAAAGCGCCATTTTTCAAATGAAATCCGTGAACTGAATCAGCTATCCTCGGAAATTCTAAGATTAAAATTTGGATTGTTTAGACCGATCAAAACAAACGTCAAATTCAACAGATATGTTATTGACACACTCAAACTGTAATTTTGGAACAGAGGGCTATCTGTAGTTTATGATCCGTCCTCTGAAAGATAGATTGTTAAAAAGATTGGTATTGCAATCCGCGGATCGTTTTTAGCTCATCATTTCGGCCGTAAGTATTGGAGTAAGAGTGACTACTTAAACTGTTGTCGACATGATGTTATGCAAACAAAAAACATTTTGCTAATAAGTATCTGCACACAACCAGATACAAAATACGAACCATTTTGTTCTGTTGGTTCGGTCAGTGGGTGGTCTTGCAGTGGCCCTTGTTTCTCGGCTATGCATATTAGCATCAAAGTTATGCGCCAATTGCTGTAGGTACATATTCAGTATCTATAAACAGCAAGTACCAGTTTAGCAATATTTCAGCAGACAATGACTTAAGGCTGTTATTTAAGACACAAAGGCTGTTATTTAAGACACATGAGACTTCATAATCATGAAAAAACTATCGTTCCGTCTCACTCCGCACACAGTTAAAAGTCTAAATAAAAAGATGAATTTACGATCAACTCACGGTGGTTAACTGGGCCATCATTCTTACTCAATCATCAAACGAATGGCCTTTTGAACCAGCTACTAAAGAGTAACCTAAAGAGTAACACTGAAAGATCGATCGAAAGGCATCATTAATTCTCCACCGCTAACGCATGTCCCAGTTAATGAAAAAAGTGAACAAGCGCGTACACCTTTTTTTTTTTTTAGGATGGGAAATCATCAAATGACTTCTCCCACTCTGGGCGGAGCGGGAGGGAGTGTTTTACTGACTAAAACCCATCCATGTTCCTTCCTCGCCCATAATGTTCCGGGGCCGCGGTATCTCTTTCGAACAGGCCCACAGCCCCGGCAGGCTTCGGCCCTTGCGGGCCCCTCCCCAATCGCGCGTCACCGAGATGTTCTCGGGTAGGGACAATATCCGCGTAGTAAATGTAGCAATTAAAGGGGGTGTGTTGCATTGGCCGGTCATGCATGAGTAGATAAATGCTCCCATCTATAAAGGGACTAATCCTTCAATTACTGAAGTTGGATGAAACGTGTACAGGTGTCGCAATGTTCAGAACAGATTTGAGCCATTCTATCTCAACATGCTCTTTCAAAGGAAGTGTGACAGATAGATCGCGGAAATATACAGACAATTTGAGACATTCTATCTCAACACGCTCTTTCGAAGAGAATGTGACAGAGAGATCGCGGAAATCTAACAACACGTCTATGAGTAGATAAATCCTTCCATTTATGAAGAGATCAATCCTTCATTTACTGAAGATGGATGAAATGTGTACAGGTGACGTCATTGTCGGAACAGTTTTCAGCCATTCTATCTCAACACGCGCTTCCGAAGGGAGTGTGACAGGGATATCGCAGAAATCTACCAAAACATCTATAAGTAGATAAATCCTTCCATTTATGAAGAAATAAATCCTTCCATTTATGAAGAGTTGTTCGTGTGTTTTGTTTTTTTAATGACATTTTACTATTATGTTTTTATCTCACATGATTTATTTATTATTTAACACGATTTATCTTTTAATGACATGATTTATCTTATTATCTCACATGATTTAATTATTATTTGTATTATTTTACACGATTTATTTTTTATTGACATGATTTATTCTTTCGTTAATTTGATTTATTCTATTGAAATAATTATTTTCAAATTTTATTTGTATTATTTACTTTTAAATTGTAAACGTTAAAATCCGTGGTGTTAGTTTTAAATGAGTTTTCGATACAATGTAAAATTGTTTTTTTATGAAATGACTTCTAAATGATAAGTCCTCTCCACATATCTTGTTTTTGCTGTGCCCGACAGGGTCCACGATTGTCTCTAAATATATGTATACCACCTAAGCCTACATTGTGGAATGCAATAAAGTATTGAGTATTGAGTATTGAGTATTGAGTAAGAAATAAATCCTTCAGTTACTGAAGGTGGATGAAACGTGTACAGGTGTCGCAATATTCAGAACAGTTTTGAGCCATTATATCTCAACACGCTCTTTCGAAGAAAATGTGACAGGGAGATCGCGGAAATCTAATAACACGTCTATGAGTTGATAAACCCTTCTATTTATGAAGAGATCAATCCTTCAGTTACTGAAGAAGGATGAAACGTGTACAGATACCCATATATTACCCTAGCCACGCTTCACTTCAGCTCCGAGTATTTTAAACAATTAGATTATTTGAAACGCAATATAACAGCGAACTAACAAAGTTATATTATCATAATTGCCCAACGAACGTGCACAAGTGTTAGTGGAGTGATATCCTAAGAATATGTGTAAAAACAAACCAAAGTTCTTAGTGGACCCTTGAGTGAACTGTGATAAAATAGCGAGTACGGACAAATTCATCAGGTATTTACGAACATAGTGAATTTCAGCAATCTTATGCACACAGGAATTGTCACTACCTACCTGTGCGCGTAAAAGTGTAAACACTGTGAGAAATACAGGATTTAACTTTCAAAGCCAGTTAATTTTTCAAACAAATTAATGTAAACAAACAGCAGCTGAGTCACGCCAAGTTAATCCACCAATCAAAACACGTATACAACTTCTGACATAAACACATATTTTCTCGTTCGGAAACGCACCGGTGTTTTTTAAGTTTTGGACACTGGGCTTTTGAGAAGGGCATAAATTGCAAAATCGACTAAACTAATAATCGATTTTTTTTGTCCCAAATTTAACCGTGTTTGTATACCGGGAAACCGATCCAGCCAACTTGCTTTGTGACTGAGAAAAGTACAAAACTTGGTTGAAATAAAATGCCACGACCAGCGCGAGCGAGTACTCCGCCTAAAGAATCCGGTGGGAGTAATATAACTCAGGCATCCTCTGAACCCAACATACCTGCTGCAAGTACACCTGAACCATCAAATGTATGTGTTAGACAGAAACGTCCACGCATTGATGGCTCACCTGATCCAGAATTTCAATGCTCAAAAAGTGAACTGATCGACTGTATTCGTCAAGAAATACGGAGCGTCCTGTCATTGGAAATATCAGCAAACATCAAAAAAGGTTTCACTGACGAACTGGGTGATATTAAATCGTTGTTCCAAGAACTTAAGCAGTCAGTCGACTTTATGAGTGAAGAGTTTGATAGAATGAAAGCCGAACTTGAGACCTGTAGGAACGGCAATAAAATTCTTCACAAGGAGAACGATTCTCTCAGACACACAGTCTCTGAACTTTCATCTAGGGTAAACTTGATTGAACAGCACGCACGTCAACAGAATTTAGAAATCGACGGCATACCGGAAAGCAAAGCAGAAAACCTGGTAAAGACTGTTCAACAAATTGGAAACGTAGTCTCTTGTTCCGTCAAAGAAGACGACATCCTGTCTGTAGTACGGGTAAGGAAACTGGACCCAGAAAGCAATAACCCCAGAGATGTAGTTGTCAAGTTGCGTAGCATGCTGCTGAGGGATACCATTCTAACGTCAGTGATAAATTATAACAAAGCACACCCCGGCAAAAAACTTAACTCGCAACACCTTGGGTACAGCAACTTAGTTAAGCCTGTCTTCGTATCCGAGCACCTGTCACCCCTAAATAAAAAAATTCATGCAGCTGCCAGGAAAGTCGCGAAAGAAAAAGGATACAAATACGTTTGGGTTCGAGATGGCAAAATCTTGATAAGGAAGGAGGACGGACAACAAGCTAAGCAAATAAAAAGCCTAGAGGCCGTCTCTTTGCTATAAAGGGATCAAAGACGCACAAAAACCGTGATCTTGCTGTCAGAATTCACCATCTATTATCAGAACTTCAGAGGTCTTAAGACTAAATTGCATAATCTCCGGCTAGCCGCACAACTTAATAACTATGATGTGATTATTGGAACGGAGACATGGCTTGATGACAGCGTGAATGATGGCGAATTATTCGACTCCCGATACATTGTTTATCGTAGAGACAGAGCTTCTACTCCTCTTGGCAGCAAAAAAGGCGGAGGTGTACTAATCGCTGTTTCTAGGGCGATAGACTCATCACGAGTAACAAAATGGGAATCAGATGCCGAAGATCTGTGGGTCAAGCTCAAAACCCATAGCAGAAAGGGCGACCTATACATCTGTGCGGCCTATTTGCCACCACCTGTGCAACATGGCCCTCTTAACTCGATCCTGGACAACGTGGATGCAGTGATTGAATCAACGGGAGGAGATGTAATCATTGCTGGGGACTTCAATCTCGGGTTTATCGACTGGAGCACGGACAATACTCTCTCCAGCTCACCGTGTACAACTGCTAGGAACTTTGCGAACAGGTTAGGCTACTCACTGGTTGATTTTATGTCGTCAAATAGCATTGAGCAAATTAACACTGTTAAGAACTGTTACAACAGAATCTTAGACCTTATTTTATGTAACTTCCACGGTGGATCTGTCAGTGAATGTAAAAATCCAATGTCACTGGTCGATGTTCATCACCCTCCTCTTGACATCACCATTAAGAATATTTCACCCGCAATATTGAAAAGTAAGAGTTCTCTCAAATATAACTTCTGGAAAGCCAACTTTGAACTCGCAAATGAGAGGTTGAGGAGCATCGATTGGGCGCGTTTGTTTTCGGATCTGGAGGATGTGGACTTAATGGTAGACACGTTTTACGCGCAATTGAATCAAATAGTGGATGAATGTGTTCCTAGACATAAGAGACGCAATAACAAATTTCCAATATGGTTCTCAAAATGTTTGATCAGAGTCCTCAACGAAAAGGAAAAATTAAGACTTCGTTTTAAAAAATACAAAAATCCCAGGGACAAATATGAATACCGTATATTGGAGGAACGTTCGAAAAGCATGATCAAAAATTGCTACAGCAGGTACATCAATAACACTGAAGATAACATCAGACTGAATCCAAAGGCATTTTGGTCATTCGTTAAGGCCAAAAAAGCCAAGTCTAATGACATTCCATCTGAGACGTATTGGAACGGGAAAGTGGCAACTTCTGGAGAAGAAGTGAGTAAACTGTTTGCCTCACACTTTTCTGCCACCTTTGCATCTCCAGCCGGTACAGTCGCGGTACAAACGCAGTCAAAAGAGTACCCTCAGCTTGCGCTAGGTAGCCATTATTTCACAGAGCGAGACGTATTCAAAGGATTAAAAAAACTTAATATCTGCAAAGGTCCAGGGCCTGACGGCATACCGCCGCATTTCATAAGGCAATGTGCCAAATATTTGTCATTACCGCTCAAACTTATTTTTAATAGGTCCCTTATGTCTTCTAAGTTTCCCACGCAGTGGAAAATCGCACACGTAGTTCCAATATTCAAAAAAGGGGAACCTAATGATGTTAAGAATTATCGGCCCATATCTCTTCTTTCAATTTTCTCGAAACTGTTCGAATCATTAGTTTGTTCTGTATTAAATTCGCTCATTAAAACTCAATTGGCTACGCAACAGCACGGTTTCTGTAACAATAAATCCACTACCACCAACTTAGTTCAGTACATTAATGATATCAGCCGATCTGTAGACTCCGGTGTGCAAGTGGATTCAATTTACACTGACTTCAGTAGCGCGTTCGACAAAGTAAATCATGTGCTCCTACTTCAAAAACTTGAGAACTATGGTATGCATGGTCATTTGCTACGCTGGTTTGACTCATATCTTTCAGAACGACAACAGAGAGTTATTATTAAGGGTTATCAGTCGCCACTTTATTACTCAACATCTGGGGTGCCACAAGGATCGCATCTTGGTCCTATTCTTTTCCTTGTATTTGTGAACGACATCATACACGTCATTAAAAACTCAAAATGCTCTATGTTTGCGGATGATCTAAAACTATACAAGGAAATCGAATCAAGTACTGACATGGCTTTGCTTCAGAAGGACTTGGACGCAATTCACGAGTGGTGTCAAAGTAACAAGATGACTCTCAATGCCGTTAAGTGCTATCATATAACATTTACACGAAAGAAGTTGATTCAGCCTTCAGCATATCACTTAAACGGCATAACTCTTCAAAAAGTCGATACCATTCGTGATTTGGGAGTACAACTGGATAGTCAACTATCCTTTATAAATCACTTTGACACTATTGTCGCCAAAGCAAATAAAATGTCGGGATTTGTAAAAATAACGTGCAAGGAATTCCGGTCAAGTGGCACACTTAAGGTTCTCTATAACTCTCTGGTGAGAAGTATACTGGAATATGCGTCTCCTGTATGGAATCCCGCGTATCGTGTCCACATCGACAGAATAGAATGTATCCAAAAAAAGTTTACGAGGTACCTCCGCTACAGATCACAGACTTGTGATCGCGAAGCTGATTATCCTCAAAGGCTCTCTCATTTCAGGATGAGCTCCTTGGAGCAACGAAGAAGCTGCTCAGATCTGATTTTCCTTTATAAGACCATCCACAATTTGGCGAATGTACCGGAGTTGGTTTCGAAGATCAGTCTAAATGTGCCCCGCCGCACTATGGGCAAATCGCGTATGTTTCGTCTCAAAACTCCGTATCTCGGTTGTTTCAAAACTAATTGAGCTGTAATTTTGCACACATATTCTTGGATGTATACAGTTTAAAGTAAATAATTTTGATTTTGTAAATTCTGTTTATTAATTAATAAAAAAAATAAAACTTAAAAAAATAGATACATTCTCTATGAAAAACAAACAAAATTTGTCTTTATTTTTATAATTTACTTAAAATGGAATAATTGAAACAAACGAGAAAAATAAAGTACAAAATTCAGGAAGCTCCTACATATTTTCGTTGATGGCAAGAAGGGCCTTGGCTTCATCAAAAAGTTCTTTCGATATTGTTTCTGAGGTCTTTCTCAAACTTGATATATATGGATCAGAAGTGTACAATAAGGTATGGAACACGTCTTCATTGGTAGCCGCTCTTGAACACTTTCTAGAATGATGAAGTCTAAACTTTTTGTAATCCTTATTTCGGGATTCTTGCGCGTCTTCGGACAATTGTCCGATAGGTAAAATAGCATAGTACTCAATGATTTTTTCTCCGTGAATAAGTATTTTATGCACGGAGGAAGGCATATAATACCAATTATAAATATTTACGTACAGTTGGGCTGTACTATATGCGTATTCACCGAACTTTTTTGAATTAATAGCCATTCCAGATGACATAGTTTGTAGTATTATGTACATTCGTTTTATAAGTTCTACGTCTACACCTGTAATGTCTGCAGAGCAAGAATAATTCTGAAAAAATCTCCGAGCTGTGTTCCCGTCATTACTATTTCCAGTGCCTTGTCGAGGTTTATCGACATGCAGTCCCATTTCCTCCCTAAACCGCTTTTGTACCAATTTTTTCTTTTCGTCTTTGTATTTTTTATTTTCCGGTGTAGTAGCTGACCACTTTTCAAAAGACAAGTTATAAGAAATGTGTATCATCTCCATACTCCTAATCCAAGCATGTAGTGTTGACAGTCCGTATTGAAATGAACTTTCGTTCACATCTCGTGTCGTAACTGCCTCTAAGTTATTCATTTGCCGAGGAGTAGCACCACAAACTGTACAAGAAGCGCTCGAACGAGTTTCAGTTAAAACTTGTGCCACTTTACCATCAATCATGGTTAAAAATAAGTCATGAGTAATTTCGATTACCTCGCCATTCTTATTTATCAGAGAAGGAGACAGATTTTGTTTTTGATTGTTGATATCAGCCACAACAGACGCGGTTTTTTCAGGAGTTTCTTTGGCAAATTCTAACAATATAGGTCTGCAATATCTTACCGATGAGCAAGTTTCATTTTTCCAAACAATAGTATTAGTTGTCTCATCTATGAGTCTAATTGGTACAAGTGAAGCAATAAAAAGGTTTGCATCGGATATAAAGTCGCTTTCTTCGGGCAAAACTTGCTTGTACTCACTCTGCCCTGATGACCCGTCACAACCCCATTTACAGAATAGTTTCATCTTTCTAAAACCGTTTTTGTAAACTGAACCAATTTGTAATATACGTGCCACAGTATGATCCAACAAGTCCTGCAGATTGACTTTTGCACTTATGTTGGTAATGGTTATGCTCGAATCTGGTGGGTAACACATCTTCTTCGCTTCGACTAAAGTTGGATAAGAAGGAAACACTGAACAGTTTTTGTCCGCCAAACAAAGTCGAAGTTTCCCATACTGTTCTTTGTTAAGGTCTAAGTCAATAAATGTCCGTAGTGCTTCTTCCTTTGAAAAAGGTGTAACGTCTTCAGGGTTCTCAGTTATGTATTTAACAAACTTTTTATCATTTTTTGATGCAGTTCGTATCATATTAACGATTGCGGCCTCCTCCTTCTCACCCATAGACCGTAACTCTTGAGCATATGCATTGAGCACACAGTCCAATCCGTACTCTTGTATTAATTCCATGTTTTTTCGTTTTTTTGTTTTTTCTGAAGATGCTTCGTATGGTTTCGAGGGTCTGCCGCCACTGCTTCCAGGCATATTAGTGTCATTAACCGTGACTCGACACTCTAGTGGAACACGAAATTGACCATCTAACCAGCTCACGTTCTTATTTTCAAAGCGATCTTTTAACCGAGATGCATTTCTCCAGCGTTCGTTACATTTAGATACCAAGTTTCTTTGAATGTAGGAGACCACAGTAGCCATATCCTCTGGTGACAAATTGAAATTTTCTTGTAAGTAGTCTTCTATATTATTCCCATTTATCAACAAATTGCACAACTCTCGTTTACTACAAACAAATTCACCCATTTTTCAAATCAGTCAACTTTGCAAATAGTGAAAATAGGTATTAACTGCTTTTTAGGGCAACTGAATGTTTGACCTACAACTGTAAATGGTTCAGGGCTCACCATCCTTTTATAGGCCTATGAAATAGTGCTATGTGCAAAAAAATAGATACTAATAATTTGCACTCTTCCCATAACCAACCTGTTTTTATTTTGACCCTAATAGATAAGTAACCATATTTTATCAAGTAAGGTGGTCAAAACTGTATCAAAACCACAAAAAACTGAACTTTTTATCAATTTGACCTTAATAGATAACAAATGATTATAAGAGAAATAAAAAGAAATTGAAAAAAAAAAAAAATTATCCCGTGATATGTTTTGGCACCGTGTCAGAAAAAGTGCAAGTATGTGCAATCATTTTTTTTCTCCTTGCGTAAACTAATGTATAAAGATCTTAATACAATAAATATCTCGACAGCGGCAAGCAGCGGTAAAGGGTAAATGACTCGTTAAAAAAAAAAATACCCTAAAAACATACCATCTTAAACTACATTGGTTAATTTTATTTTATCAAAGCAATATATATATCACGACAGGGAAACTCTGGAGAGTAGCAGTCCTCGAATATTGGCGCCATTCGCCGCCATACTTATTGTCCTGCAGTCTCTAATCATCACATCGCCGTGCGATGTGATTCTTCATTGTTGGTAGATGGGTAGTTGAAATCACACACAACATTTTACTCAAACTCCAAACGTTTATTTCTAAGAAACCATTTAGGTACAGACACAATAAACATTCTGAGTCGAGCAGCCCGTTCGCCAATATTGTTAATAAGGAGAAGAACGGACAAAGAAACTCCTTACACTCTTTTCAACCAATATTACATTTCTCATTTACACAAGCTTGTAATGTTCACTTCAATTGACGCGTCTGTTCCTTGAATACCGGAAATGACACCGCATTCAGTACAGTAATTCATTACATCGTAAGTTCATTAAAACTTACAAACAATATCAGAATACTTCACACTTAATTATTGTAATAATTAAACAATACTAATATTCACAAATGCAAAGGTATTATTAAGTTTAAGCTAAATTACTAGATTCATTACTGTTTAAAACCATTTCCGGCAGATCGGAGGACAGGTCAAATTAATACAAAGAATAGGTCTTCCACTAATAAATTGCTTTGTAAATAATCTTGTTACTTTTTAGTTTGTAGTTAGTTTTAGAAAAACTGATTCTAGATATAGTCTAGAATTATAAATTGACTTATTGACCATTAAAATTGTACTTGGTGCCACATTCCACAACATGTGGAATGTTGCCATACAAACAAAGAAATCATAGTCCACGAAAGAGCTATTACAAATTGGTAAAATCCCAATAGTTATAAAATATTTGCTATCTCAATTTTAACTATAGTTCTAGCTAAACTTGTTTAATTAATCTCTTAAATTGTCACTCGAAGATCTATTTAAGTACTAGTTAATACAAAAGCCAATAGATGGCGCTTAACCCTTCTGTCAATTGAATAATGATCTTTGTAAATAATTGTTGGTGCCACTGCCAAAGCAGAGATGGCAGGTTCATCAATATTATCATGGAATAGTTTATGAGTGTTAATGATTAGATTAAATCTTAGCAGATAGAGACTCCTGCGGCGACATATATAATATTATTTATGAAACCTTATAAGGAGATTATAAGCATCCCAAAAATGTATAATACTTGTACATTTAAATTAAAACTTTCGAGTAATGTGGCGTTGAATTGCAGTAACGTATTGCGTCAAAATTACGTTATTGAACAAGAGTTAGCTTTGATGCCTATTTATAATATATTGTGGTTAACAAAAAAAAATAAAAAAATAGCGAATAGAAAGCTTATTTATTAGACTATATTAATATATTTTTTTTATTCTATAACAACGACTTTCACGTGAAACGGTTTTGAGACGGCTTTGTATGGGGCTTTCCCATAGTGCGCCGTACCGCATTCAGATCCACTTTTAAAACAGAAACATTTCAAATGCCTAAAAACAGAACTAATCTTGGTCGTTCAGCTCCTTTATACCGGTTTTTGTCTACCTACAATAAGCTGAGCACGCGCACTAACAACTTGGACATATTTTCGAACAGTCTGAATGAATTCAGACGAAACGTCCTCAGTTCTTGATCGATTTGTTTGTTGATTACTTTTACAAAAGTTTAATTTGTGTATTTGTGTGACTCCATTCAATGCATTTTATATTGTACGATTTAATTCAATTTAATTTCTTAACTCAAATTTTAATCTATTTTATTCTTTCAATTTTAATTGTAATTAATGCAATATGTTCTAATTTATTTGTTATTTTTTGTAGTTTTAATTTATAATTGTTTTTCTAATCCAATTTAATCGATGTGTTTTAAATTTTTGAATTTACTGTATTTGAATTTAATTTAACTACTTGACATTTTAAAATCAATGTATACCTACTTCGTAATTTTTAATTTTGTTAATATCATATATTTCTATTTTATTTTTTTATTGATTATATAAGTGCTGTGCACACCTATAAGTGACGAGTTCACCGCAACGCTGTTGAAATAGAATATACTTAATGTAATGAGTTAGTGAGTAAGTCGTTGGTGTGTCAATAAATAAATAAATAAATAAATGACGCTATTTTCAGAACAGATTTGAGCCATTCTATCTCAACACGCTCTTTCGAAGAGAATGTGACAGGGAGATCGCGGAAATATACCAACACGTCTATAAGTAGATGAATACTCCAATTTATGAAGAGATCAATCCTTTAGTTACTGAAGGTGGATGAAACGTGTACAGGTGTCGCAATGATCAGAACAGTTTTGAGCCATTCTATTTCAACACGCTCTTTCAAAGGGAGTGTGACAGAGGGATAGCGGAAATGCAACAACACGTCTATGAGTAGATAAATCCTCCCATCTAAAAAGAGACTAATCCTTCACTCACTGAAGGTGGATGAAACGTGCACAGAAATCGCAATGTTCAGAACAGTTTTGAGCCATTCTATCTCAACACGCGCTTCCGAAGGGAGTGTGACAGGGATATCGCGGAAATCTACCAACTCATCTATAAGTAGATAAATCCTTCCATTTATGAAGCAATAAATCCTTCCATTTATGAAGAAATAAATCCTTCAGTTACTTAAGGTGGATAAAACGTGTACAGGTGTCGCAATATTCAGAACAGTTTTGAGCCATTATATCTCAACACGCTCGTTCGAAGAGAATGTGACAGAGAGACCGCGGAAATCTAATAACACGTCTATGAGTTGATAAACCCTTCTATTTATGAAGAGATCAATCTTTCAGTTACTGAAGAAGGATGAAACGTGTACAGATGACGCTATTTTCAGAACAGATTTGAGCCATTCTATCTCAACACGCTCTTTCGAAGAGAATGTGACAGGGAGATCGCGGAAATATACCAACACGTTTATAAGTAGATGAATACTTCAATTTATGAAGAGATGAATCCTTTAGTTACTTAAGGTCAATGAAACGTGTACAGGTGACGCAATTTTCGGAACAGATTTGAGCCATTCTATCTCAACACGCTCTTTCGAAGAGAATGTAACAGAGAGACCGCGGAAATCTAATAACACGTCTATGAGTAGATAAATCCTCCCATCGATAAAGAGATCAATCTTTCAGTTACTGAAGGTGGATGAAACGTGTACATGAGCCATTCCATCCCAACACGCTCTTTCGAAGAGAATGTGACAGGGAGATCGCGGAAATATACCAACACGTCTATAAGTAGATGAATACTCCCATTTATGAAGAGATCAATCCTTTAATTACTGAAGGTGAATGAAACGTGTACAGGTGTCGCAACGTTCGGAACAGTTTTGAGCCATTCTATCCCAACACGCTCTTTCGAAGAGAACGTGACAGGGAGATCGCGGAAATATACCAACACGTCTATAAGTAGATGAATACTCCAATTTATGAAGAGATCAATCCTTTAGTTACTGAAGGTGGATGAAACGTGTACAGGTGTCGCAATGATCAGAACAGTTTTGAGCCATTCTATTTCAACACGCTCTTTCAAAGGGAGTGTGACAGAGGGATAGCGGAAATATACCAACACATCTATAACTAGATAAAAACTCCCATCTTTAAAGAGATCAATCTTTCAGTTACTGAAGGTGGATGAATCGTGTACAGGTGTCGCAACGTTCGGAACAGTTTGGTTATACATATTGTTTGATTCATTCTCTCACACGTTATCTCTGTAAAAGCTAACTCTATCCCGGAAGGGGCCTGGTGACCTGTAACATAGGTTTGCAAGGGCGGAAGCCTGCCGGGGTTGCGGGCCTAATCGAAAGAGATACCGCGGCCCCGGAACATAAAGGGCGAGGAACTAACATGGATGGGTTTTAGTCAGTAAGAGTCTGACACTCCCTCCCGCTCCGCCCAGAGTGGGAGAAGTCATTTGATGATTTCCCATCCTAAAAAAAAAAAAAAAAAAAGAAGGCACCAGACTCTCATAACGGTTGTATACAGCTTATTACATTATTTTGATTTTGTACACATTGACTTTAAGTCAACTTTGTGAAGAAAGAATAAATGATAAATAATCATAATGATAAATCACTTTTTAATACCTTACTAAACAGGCTTTCACCATAATTTAGATCCAGCACATCCTTGTTTTAAAATGTCCATCTAGTCCAGAACCCGCACCGGAGGCACGTTCCGCGTCACAAGCGCCAGCGTAAGTAGTTCTACTTGTGTATATGAGTTGTAATACTTACCCGCAAGCAAGTTTTAACTTTTGTTTTAAAATGTCCATCTAGTCCAGAACCCACACCGGCACCCGCACCGGAGGCACGTTTCGCGTCACCGGCGCCAGCGTAAGTAGTTCTACTTGTGTATGTTAATTGTAATACTTACTCGCAAGTTTTAACTTTTGTTTTAAAATGTCGATCTAGTTCGGTCCTGGCGTGGGAACCTCAGCCATCAACGTCGAAGGCGATGGTGTCCACGGGAGTGCCACCGTCACCGTCTTCGTCGGTGATGGTGCCCTCGCCGGCTTTGTAAGTTGTTACGAACTTTTCTATCTATCTATTATATCTCTAAATATATGTATGTATTACAACACTGCATTTGTTTCAGATATCTGTAGTGTGAGTCGGCTCCTCCACCACCACCGTCTCCACTTCTTCAGCCATCTTCAGCACCACCTCGTCAGTATCATCGGAACCTAAGCGATGAAGACGTTATGGCTGACGTTACCTGCTGATTTTAGATTGGTTTGGGGCTGTGGTTTCTGGTTTCCACCCGATTTTAAACCAATCTTTCATTTGTTACAGGAAGCGACTTAGGTTCTGACTTGAGCGATGACGAGGAGAGTGTGCCGAGCTCAGGGTGTCCAGGGGTGTTGCCCAGAACGCTGCAAATCATGATGGACACGCCCCTGGACGAGGACTTTAGAGACGGTGGTGAAGAGACCACGCTTGACGCCGAGCACGGAGCGCCTGAAGCCGAGCCCGGAGCGCCTGACGCCGCTGCAGGTGTCCCTCTGATGGCGACGGACCAGCCTAGGAGGTGGTTTGATTTTGAATGGAGAGCGTTTCCGAATTGCCCGATTCGACCTAAATTGAGGAGGGAACCGTTTTCCCAAAACAATGTAGATCCGACAACTCCACGGGACGACCCATATGACGTTTTCATCGACATTTGGGATCGTCCAATTATGGAGTACATAGCCTCGGAGACGAACAAATATGCTCAGCGGATAGCCGACGAGCCGGACAACCTCCATCCCTCGAGCCGCATGAGGCGCTGGCGGCCAACGGATCCCGAAGAATTGTACTCGTTCTTCGGGCTCCTGTTGGCGATGGGGGTTTTCGTCAAGTCTCGGCTTGAGGAGTATTGGTCGGCTTGTAGTGTATAAGCATGTACCTATTATAGTACAACCAATGTAACCTATATAATCAATGTTTATCCATAATAAAGTTAGTATCATTTCATACGAGCTTGCGTTTGAATCTATTCTCAATCCCAACATTATATGGCGACCCTGCCAGAGCGGTCAGCCTCGCGCGTGCGAATTTGATACCATGACCTTATACGGCAAGTGATTAATAAACTTTCGATCAATATGAAGAATTCAAAGAGACAATACAGTGATTTGTCGTGTTCTTGGGCGCAATATCTTCCTCGCGGTACAGAAAAAGTAAAAAATGGGCACCACGCAAAGTAACACGAAAGAAGAGGTAGTGATCGCGCAAACAGCAGCCGGCGGTGGCCAATATTCGGCAAGAACGGAACAACTACTATATCATGCAAGTACCACCAACATAATACTGCTAATTATTGCACTGCTCCTGGGCATAGGAAGCATTTTTATGGTGTATAAAATGTATCGGCGATGTCACGCAAAATTGGTGGAGAGACACGTGAACGACTTGGTCTTGAGAAGATACGCCAGTATACTTCGTGGTCAGCGTAAAGGGACGCAGCCGGGAGAAATCGCGTAAAGGGATGCAGCCGGGAGAAATCACGTAAACACAGAAAAAAAAAATGGTATATACAGGGTGTAAGGGAAACGCTTCCGAAAACGAAGACAGGTGATAAGGCTAGTGATTCTCGATACGATGCCATCAAAAAAAAAAGTTTTTTTTATTTACAATTTTACCTATTTTTTTATCATTTTTCATACACTATGCTGTGGGAACAGTTAAATGAAACCATTACTTGCGATTAAACAATTTTTTTTTCTTTACAACTCTAACAAGCAAGGTATTCGTAAATAAATATCATCTGACGCTCGCGCATGACCTCGGGTTCAAAGACCGCGCGCGGTCGCCGACAGCCGCGCAGCCGACGCGACGCGACGTGCGACGCGACAGCTGACTATGTAGTGCGCTCCTAAACTACTAACCTTTACTCGATCGCTTGAAGCAAATGTCTTTTCAGTTCACTTCTACCTAGTAGTGGCATATCTGCTTTCGGGTTCCATTCGTGCAAGGATCGTAATGATTTTCCCCTTGAACAGGGTTACAATTTTATTTTGATCTGAATATTCGCAAATTTACAAGTCAGAAAAATCCAGTTTACTTTGCTTAACCTTGAGGCCCATAACGAAGGTACTTAGCTACCTACTCACTACTGTGACTGGGAAAGAAACGTTTAAAAAGTTGATTATGTGCAAAGACATTAAGTTAACAAGAAACTGTTAATTCCGTCACTAAAATTTTGCATAGCAACAAAACTAAAATGTTTACCAACCTACATCCCGACATTATCTCTAGACCTGGCGTCGATGACTTCATATCGGCAAACTTAACAATAAATATCGAAACAAAAACTTTTTGCAAAAAAATACAACCGACTTCAATTTAAAAAAAAAAAACACCTTAAAAAGTAATTTCCTCATTAACAGTACGTTTATCCACACATCGAACCCTTTTCAATGAACCTAAACACGATATTTCTGCTGTTAGTTGTCGAGGAGTTAGGTACTCTGCAGACTATCCTGACTGCAGCATCAGGTTATGACTTGATGATCATGAGACCAATGGCAAATACCCTATCGAACATCAAAACAATTTACTAAATAAACAGTCCTTTCCTATTCGAGTAACTTCTTACTGTCAAGGAGTTGTACCTTCCATCATCAGCCACGCCACCTGAGATGGTGACAACCATACGCAAATACACAAGATACTTCATAAAATTATGCGAAAAACAATAAGTGAGCTTATAAAATTTGAGGGTTGCCCTCGATTTCTCTAAGATTCCATCATCAGATCCTAACTTGGTGACAGTGGGACCACCTCAGAACTATCTACTTTCTAACAAAAAAAGAATTTTGAAAATCTGTCGACAATCGGCTGAGTATTCGATGAACAAAAATACAAAAAAAAAAACAATCAGCCGAACATGGTACCTCCTCCTTTTTGTGAAGTCGGTAAAAATAACGAGTTGCGTTTAAGCAACGAAGAGGCTCACCGTACTGACGCGACGAATGGATGGAAGCGAGATGGGTATCGTATTCCAGTGAGGTACAGAGTTGTGACCGTGTTGTAGCTGTCTGCACTCTGCACGACTAATAAGACAAAACTCATTGGTATAGGCCGAAGTTTGAACCCGGGCCACCAAGTTTGAGAGAGATGCGTTGCGTCGACTACCTACGCCGCTACTGCTGCGCGGCGCCGCCTTGGCGGCGCTTTACAAAGTATCCTTTGTAAGCGCCGCCAAAATAAATAAAAAGAAACATTACAGAGGCGTCAACAGTTTTAAATTGATGCACTATGTCGTGCATTTAATAACAGTTTTGTATTATGTCGATAATCGATAGTAAATGAAATAAATTAAAAGATCGTCGACATCAGCTGTGATTGACTAAAAAATTTTCACCACATGTACAGTTTAAAGCAACCACCGCGCGTGAATCAATTGAATTTGAACTTTATGTCAATGTAATTAAAGTCACACGATGCGCGTTTGTTTATTGCAAGAGCTGAATCCTTCATTTAGTAAGTAAACCAATTTAAAGTGAATAATTAAATTAATTGAATCTAAGAAACCGGTTAAATCTTATTTAAAAGTTAGAAAATGAAAACAGTTTGTAATAGCATAAGTACAATTTCCTAAGAATTAAAATGAATCTTTTAACATTTTCGCCTCTGTAAATTGTTGGTCTTTGCACATCGCAACGCGGCACGTGCGGCGGTAACGTTTGTCGCCCGGCCACCTGCAGGTGCGGCTCGTCGTTTGATCTTCATAGTACTTCTTTAGTAAATAATAGTAATCTAGTCAGTTCCTTTCCGACTCGGTTCGTGAGCTAACGTACGTTACGTTTATCCGATCGATATTGAATCGTATTTAATTATTGTTTTGTTAGTTTTAAATTTGTGTTTAGTTATTATTGTTACGTTTTTAGTGCTGTTTTATTCTTTTTTAGTTATTATTTTTTGTTGTTTTAAACAATGCCTCAGGCATACGTGTACAGTGCTCGTGAATACGGCAACATGTTGATGTGTTTAGGAGAAGCCCTTGGGAATGCATCTCTAGCGTTGAGAATTTATCGAAACCGATTTCCGAACGTCCGGCATCCGTCTGATTCTCGCATGATAACGGCAGCTTTTCAGCGAGTCTTAGAAAATCGACTGATTGCTCCGATGGCGGCAGGTGGTGGACAACAAGTGAATGTTCAGACTGAGGAGCGTATTTTAAATGTGATTCGCCAAAATCCACGCCTAGGCACACGAAGTGCGGCGAAATTATTGCGGCGACGGGGTTTACCGACAGTTTCTCACTGGACAGTTCATAAAGTCTTGCGCCGGAACAGAATGCGGCCCTACAAAATACACAAAGTACAAGCTTTGCTGCCCAATGATCGCATTCGTCGTCGTGCGTACTGTCGTTGGCTGCTAGATCGACAACAGAGTGCGCCTGGCTTCATTGAGCACATTATCTGGACGGACGAGTCCACATTCACGAGAAACGGGATGTGGAACAGGAGGAATGCCCATGTATGGTCAGACGTGAACCCGTACGCCACTCAAGAAACCGGCCATCAGACCAGATGGTCCGTCAACGTATGGGCTGGTGTTTTTAATGGACAAATTTTAGGACCAGTGTTTCTACCGCAGCGCCTCAATGGATCAGCATATCTTAATTTTATAAATGAACGTTTAGATGATATGCTAGACAATGTGTCGCTGGCTGAATTTCGTCGAGCATGGTTCCAGCACGATGGCGCTCCACCGCATGTTACGCGTCCCGTCCGCGAGCGTCTCATTGAACTTTTTAATGACCGCTGGATCGGAAGGCTGGGGCCGCACGCCTGGCCGGCTCGTTCACCCGACTTAACGCCACTGGACTTCTTTCTGTGGGGGTATGTGAAAGAAAGAGTGTTTGATCGGGAATGTGACAGTGCTGATGAAATGCGGGGCAGAATAGTGAGCGTTTTTAATAAACTACGAGAAGAATGTGTTGAGGATCCAACACTAATGCCTCGTGTTCACGGGTCGACACAGCAACGGGCCCGGCTTTGTATTGAAATGGATGGAGCCCAGTTCGAGCCAAACCTCATAAGGTCGCAAAGGATTTAGACAGGTAGGTACGTAAAATGCCTCTGTCAGCTTTTTACAATGGACTACAATTGCGATTAAAATTCATAATTTTATGAAGGGTTGTAGGGGGCGGCGGCCTAGGCATTTTGAAAGTGATGTTTGTAAATTCCGTATTAAATCATTTAAATCCCGCGACTCGGCCGGAGCGCTCGGCGGCCGCGAGCGCGGGCGCTCGGCGACTGATAAGCGCGGGCGCGCGGTGGCGCGACGTTGCCTTGCGTGTCAGTGACCTCACTTTTGTACTTTCGTTTCCATTGCGTGTTTACGAAATATGAAGTTTTGAAAATAATCAATTTAAAGCGAAAGGTTATTGGTATTCGTTTGCATTTAGGTTGTATATAATCTACGTTCTGGCTTCGGAAGCGTTCTCCTTACACCCTGTATTAGTGCAGTGAAAGTGCGTATCATAATCGTAATAAATTAAAAGTGCGTAATCGTAATACATATATTAAAAGTGCGTAATCGTAAATCATAGCACCGCAGCAGTGAAGTACACGCGTAAAATGAACTATAGACTTTATTTTTAAGTATAATATTATAGTGACAGTATCCGTACGTATGCAGTAATATTGGTATGTATTATTAAATAATTTGTATGTACCTAAGATTAATCGGTAGCAATATAATTTTATGGCAGACTTTATTGAGGAATTACATAGTGACCTCTTGATAATACGAAAATATTTAGTTAAAATAGGCCCCAGTAGGAGGCAAGAAGGAAATATATGTAGTAAAAAGTTAAGTGAAGCTAATATTTTGTATGAACAATACAATAAGACGTTGCCAAACCTCGCATGTGCGCCAGCGCTGACATCCCTTCCCGGCGACCGCGCGCCGCCCACTACCCTTCCTTCGTTCATTACAATTTTACATTTGATATTTTATACATTTTCTTGACAACACGTATTATTGTTTATTTAAATTTGTCGCATCTCTTCAATTTCACCCTGTAGTGGGATTATAAAACAAAACATTCCAATACACAAATGGAGAACTTCAATAAATGGTATTGGGGGCAAAGTCGAAGCAATTGGATTCGTTTATTTACAGTTAGAGACAGAGGGGCACTATTTCAGTCACAAGTTTTATGTTTTTAATTCCTTACCATGTAAGGCAGATGGCATAATTGGATATGACTTTTTAAACAAGTTTAAAACGAGCATCAATTTAGAACATAAACAATTACATCTAAACACTTCAACAAATGTTAGAATAATTTTAAATTTAAGTAGTCAAGAAAAACAAACTTGTAACATACCGTCGAGGCCGGAATCTATACATTATGTAGAAACAAATGAAAATGAAGAGTGCGTAGTCTGTGCGACAGAGCTATGCGAAGGCGTCTTTATGGCTAGTAGTATAGGATCACCAATTAATGGCAAGATTCCAATTAAAATATTAAATACAACTGAATATTCACTAACATTAAATGAAATTAATCCAACTATACATAAGCTAAGTGAATATAATATATGTACATTTGATAGCTGTTTACGTAACGCGGAGCGCGTAAAGTCTTTGTTATCTCAGCTAAACTTGAAACATTTAAATTCAGAAGAACAGCTTTCTATAGAAAAATTATGTGCTAAGTATGCGGATATATTCTATTTACCAGGCGACACCTTGACTACTACCCCAATATACAATCATAAAATTAAATTGAAAGAAAATGCTGACACCGTTTACGTAAAACCCTACAGATTGCCACACTCTCAAAAAGCAGAGGTCCAAAAACAAATAAATGACATATTGTCTCAAAATATAATAGAGCCCAGTAAAAGTGAATGGTCTAGTCCGGTGTTGTTAGTACCTAAGAAACAAGACGCTTCTGGGGAAAAGAAATGGCGTTTGGTCATTGACTATAGAAAGTTGAACAATTGCATTAAAGATGACAAGTTTCCATTGCCGAATATTACAGATATACTTGACTCACTTTCAGGATGTGTTTACTTTACACATTTAGATCTATACCAAGGATTTTTTAATGTTAACCTTGAAAAAGAAAGCCGGAAATATACAGCATTTAATTCCGGTCAATACCAAATGACCAGAATGCCAATGGGACTCAAAACAAGCCCAAATTCATTTTCGAGAATGATGAACATAGCAATGGCTGGTTTAACATATGACAAATGTCTTGAGTATTCAGACGATTTGATTGTATATGGAAAATGCTTAGATTCAGCAATAAAAAATGTACTAGATGTATTTGAACGGTTGCGGAAAACAAAACTTAAATTGAATCCAGTCAAATGTAATTTTTTGAGGAAGGAGATGTTATATTTAGGCCATGTTATAACGTCAGAGGGCGTTTTACCCGACCCACAAAAATTAGAAGTCGTGAAAAATTACCCAAAACCAAGTAATTCGGATGAGGTCAAGCGATTTGTCGCTTTCGCCAATTATTACAGGAAATTCATAAAAAATTTTGCTGCAATTACACAACCTTTAAACAATTTATCAAAGAAAAATATTAAATACGAGTGGTCAGAGAATTGTCAAAAAGCATTTGACTTATTAAAACAAAAATTAATTTCAACACCAGTACTACAGTACCCAGATTTTTCAAACGAGAATGAGTTTGTCCTTCAAACAGACGCATCTGGGTTAGCAATAGGAGCTGTTTTAGCTAATCAAAATGGGAAACCAGTAGCATACGCTAGTAGAACTTTAAACAAAGCGGAAAAACTTTACCCGACAATTGAAAAAGAATTACTAGCGATAGTTTGGGCCGTAAAACATTTCAGGCCATATCTTTATGTTCGCAAATTTAAAATGAAAACCGATCACAAACCATTAGTATACTTATTTAATATAAAAGAACCATCAAGTAGGTTATTAAAATTTAGATTGTCATTAGAAGAATATGATTTTAGTGTGGAGTATGTCAAAGGCTCGGACAATGCAGCTGCAGACGCATTGTCTCGAGTCGTCATAACATCTAAGGATTTGCGAGACATGCATGAAAGCATGATGAATGTGATGACGCGAGCACAGAAAAGAAGGTTACTTCCTACACAAGACACTTCGGATACTATAGTCTCTACTGATGACTGGTCTGATCAACCAAGCATTGTGGAAACTCATAGTAAACCAAAGATGTCTATTGAGCTCAGATTTATAAGTAATCAGACCTTACGTAAATTAAGGGAAGAACAAATGATAGAGGAGGAAAGTGAAAATGTAATGTTTGTGCCGAAACAAATGATTATTTACATACGACCAGCTACTCGATCGCAACTGACGCCAGACGCTTTTGCGAGAGAACTGGAAAAGTTTTGTAAAAAGATAAATATAAATGAAGTGTTTATTATAAGGGCTAAATTAAATAATTCTTTTATAGAAAAACTAGCACAAACTATAAAAATAATAAGTAATTGGACCGGTCCCCGTTTATGTGTATTAAAAGATGTTGAACGGATAGAGGATAAAGACGAGAAAAGAGTTATTCTCAACGACTTTCATCTGTTACCTACAAGTGGCCACGCAGGTATCAGACGAATGGTCAATAATATAAAAAAGTATTATTTTTGGGCAGGACTGGAGCGTGATGTTACACTATTTATAAAAAGTTGTGACAAATGTCAAAAGCAAAAGCACTAAGTGCGTATTAAAGAGCCAATGTTAATATCAACCACAGCCCACACTGCTTTTGAAAAAATATTTTTAGATGTAGTAGGTCCATTAGACAAAGATATGCATAATTCGTCATATATATTAACGCTACAATGTGAATTAACCAAATATGTAGAAGCATATCCCTTAGTAACCAAAAGCAGTACTGAAATCGCAAAAACCTTCGTAAACAACTTTGTACTACGTTATGGAATTCCCAAGGAAATAGCAACCGACAGAGGAGCCGAATTCATGTCTGTCACAATGAAAGAGGTATGTAAACTACTTCGTATTAATAAAATTAATTCTACAGCTTATCATCACGAGAGCATTGGTGCACTCGAAAACTCTCATAAAAATTTAGGTGCGTATTTGAAAATACATACAGATAATCATCCCGAAACATGGAGCAGTTGGCTTCCTTATTGGAGTTTTAGTTACAACACATCAGTTCATTCCGAGACCAAATACACGCCCTTTGAAATAGTATTCGGTAAAAAATGTAATTTACCCAGTAGTCTAACGAAAACCATAGAACCACTGTATAATCATGATAGCTACCCATTAGAACTAAAATATCGACTACAGGTGTCTTTGAAAGAAGCTCGTGACAATTTGATACAATCCAAAATATTGCGAAAGGAAAGATATGACAAAAATTCAAACCCCATTAAATATAAAAAGGACGACTTGATTTTAATTCGAAATGAAACCGGTAATAAGTTATCCAATGTCTATTTAGGCCCATATAGGGTAAGACCACCTATTGTTGGCACTCCACCAATTTATTGGCACGTTGCAGTTATTTATTAATAATAAGGTTACCAGTGTCCAAATACTGATTTTATTTTGCGTAATAAATAGTAGGTTTAATGTTCTATACTACTGGCAACACAGAAGTTGTTCCTTTTTAAAAATGGCGTCGCAGTGAACACCTGTTTGTCGTGCTCGGACATGAAAAAAAAAAACTAACAAAACTTTGTGCTTTTGTTAAGGTAAGAGGTTCACTAATCTCAATAATTTTCGGAATTCTTTTGAGTGTTGGTTACAGATACTGTTAAATTCGATTATTTAGAAGTTTTTCTAGCATTTTCAATCATGATTTTTAACGTTTAGACTCATTTTGTTTATTTTTTTGCGGTGCCAACATTTGGTACGCATAATATGAGTAAAACCTTTTTATTGGCACACGTGCCAATATTAGGTAAATAAGAAAAAATACCTTATAAAGCAAAATATACTTTATATTTATTATCGTTCGATTCAGATTCAGATTTCCAATAAATGCATGTCACAAGTTAAAAACATATTCTTCCAAATGTTGGCCCACTGCCAATGGTGTAAAAAACCATTTATTAGCAGCAGTGTCAATAATTAGTATTTGGGGTGCCAATAACAATTAAAAAAAATATTTTCAGTTATCTTCAAAATGAAGCCTCGTACAAAAAACATGAACAAAGTAAAGACTGATAAGGTAAAGCGGAAGGTCTATTCAGATGAAAATTTACGAAAAGCGCTTGCAGAAATTGCTAAAGGCATGAGTAAAAAACTTGCTGCCAAAACCTTCCAAGTACCGCGTTCGACCATACAATTCCGGTTAAAAAATCCAGAGCATGGCTGTAAACCAGGCCCACCCACAATTTTAAATAACGAGGAAGAAGAGGCTTTAGTCACCTGGATCAAAGTCAGTAGCCAAAAAGGTTTCCCAAAGAGAAAAGAGGATTTGATCAAAAGCGTTTGGAATTTCTAAAAAAAAACGAATCGGACGTCCACTTTTAACACGTTAAACGCCGTGGGGCACAACATATGGGCCTCACTTATTTAGTAAAAGGAGCCAGGTCAAAAATGCCCGATTGTTAAATTTTACGTTTATGTTTTTATTGCTTTAGGGGCTAGAAAATGTGCCAAATCACATGAAATAAATCGAAGAAAAGTAATTAGTGACTTTATTTTACCAAAATACTACTGTCACTCAACAGTGGCCCCCCATGGCCCACGCGGAAATAAATCGCGTTGTTCGTTGGCGGGGGCCGCGGGGGTCGGGGTGTCGGTCATCCCCGCTCATGTCCTGCACGAACAAACAAGACGAAAAAAGATGTAACTTTTTGTGAAACCTGCACTAACAAACCATTTCTTTGTTTTGATTGTTTCCATAAAATTCATTAAATAATAGGTGTAGTAACGTTGATATTGATCTCAATAAGTCTGATTTAATTTTGTTTCATTTAAAAACTGTAATATATAATTATTATATTTCTGATTTACAAACATGTAGTTTAATTAATCTATATATATATATAATAATAATCAAACTATCCCCGAAAAATTAAACCCTAACAGCTATGTAGTACCACTTTAACCAGATTTTAACTACTTCAGTAAATAGTAACAGTATACAGTATTTTACAACACATTTTAAATAGTAATTTTATGGAAAAATAGAAAATAACACATTATCATACACACTTTTTCCTTTAGAACTTTCAAACAAGTCGTGTCCCGAAATGATTTGTCATATTTTTCTAAGTCATATTTTTTACTAAAAACCAAATACAATCTATTTGTCTGCAGGGCCGTGGGGGTCACGTCAAATACATATTAGCTTCATATCTGTGCCCGACGGCCCAATAGAGACGCTTAAAATCGCCTCTGACTCGCGGTCATATGTTGTCCCCCGCGGCCCCAACGGAACTATTGTATGTCGACCATACGGTGTCCCCCACGGCCCAAACAGAAATACTGAAAAATTAAAGCGGCGTTCAACGTGTTAAAAATGGTGAGAAATGGTTCAAATTATTTTTAGCCAGGCATCCTACCCTTGCTTTCCGTACACCAGAAGCAGTTACAGCTGCCAGCTCGACAGTGTCAGAAAATGATGTTAGGGGATGATTTCGGCAAATCAATGACTACTTTGTTGAAAATAATTTGCTTCACATATTTTCTGACCTAGCAGGAGTGTTAAATGGAGATGAAACGAATTTTGTGCTGTGCCCAAAAACAGGTCTAGTTTTGAGTTCAAAAGGAGAAAAAAATGTTTATGAAGTTGATCACGCCCAGGCAAAAACTTCGTTGACTGTGATGTTTACTTTTAGTGCAGATGGGAATCTTACTCCGCCAATGGTAATTTTTCCAAATAAAAGATTACCTGCAGAAATAACTTCTAAAATTCCAGGAGATTGTCTAAGTGAGAATGGGTGGATGAATAGTGATATTTTTTATGAATATATTAAGAACGTCTTACATCCCCATCTGGTCAAAATAGGCACAAAATTTCCGGTCATACTTTTTGTAGACGGTCATAAGTCTCATTTAACTTACGCCGTGAGTGAACTATGTTCGACTTTGCAGATAGTTCTAATTGCGCTATACCCAAATTGTACTAGGCTTTTACAACCAGCCGATGTTGCCGCATTTAAGCCTCTAAAAACAGAATGGCAAAAAACTGTCTTAGAATAGCGTAGAACAAATCCATCTCAAGCACTAACTAAGATTCAATTTGTGCCATTGCTTAAAACCACAATCAAAAAAAGCATAAAGCCGCAAACTATTATCAACGGGTTTAGAGCAACAGGGATTTGTCCATGGAATGAAGACGCAGTAGACTATAGTAAATGCCTCGGAACTAAAGACACTAAAAGAACCAATTCTTCTGACATCATTCGAGATACAGAGAAATTACTCTCAAAAGAAGACTTTGTTAAAATAGTAGGAAAGAATAACATTGATTGCATAGAAAAAGGGGAGTTAACATCAGAAGAGTCCATTGAATTGATAAAAATAGTCTGGCATTTCTTTGGTACATCATCAAATATTTATTCTAATCAACAACAAAATCTGGATATTGAACCTGAAGTTATAAAATATATTGAAGACTTTAATAATTTAGACATTGAAAATATGCAAATATTTATTAACGATTGTCCAAATAATATTGTTGAACCAGAAGACTCTAAGTTACAATCTATCTCCGAAGAAATTGTTTTTGAAGAAATCATAGAGTGCTTAGATGAAGGGAACGTGACAATTGAAGATTTATCACAAGAACCTCATTTTGAATTAGTAAACCACAGTGTTCAAATACACAATACTCCTGATGACCAGAATGTTGATTTACCAAAAGCTCAGTCAATACAAATTATTTCAGATCAATGTAATCCAACTCTCACAGTTTCATCAATAGCCATAAAAAATCTTACTCCCGTGAAGTTAAATGAAATTTTGATATTACCTAAAACACCGACAAGAAAAGGAGTTAAGAACTCTGTAAAAACCCCGTTTGTACTAACCTCAGACAAATGGAAAGCACAAGAAAGTGATAAAATCAGAATTAAAATAGAGAAAGCAGAAGGTATCATGAAAAGAAAAGAAGAAAGGGAACGAAAAAAAATAGAAAAAGAGAAGCAACCGGCGCCAAAGAAACAAATCAAAAACAAAAAGAAGCGTAAAGACGAAATAGCGAAAATACTATTATCTGAGAAATTTTATAAATTTAATACTGAAGACATTGTCGAAAATAAAGAAAATGATCGAGAGTTAATTGATATAAACAGAATGCAAGGAAATAGTCATAATAAAACATACACTACGGACGAAATAGAAAAAATGTTGACTGAATTAGATGATGATGATTGATACATACCTAGTCGTACATACTAAACGATCTCAAAATGTTGATTTATTTAGATGATTAATAAGTAGGTACTTATATAAATAAAACTATTTCGGTTGATTATACTGTAAGGTAGCTATAAAGTTCACAAATGTTTGTTTCGTTGATGTTTTTTTAAATATTTAATAAGAAAAAAGTTCCTAATCTATGTTCCTGTTCCTTAATAGAAATATATTATATTATTCCAGTTTTTTTTTTTTGTTCCTGAATTTAAGTAAAATACAAGACGAGCCAATAATGGGTTATGACCACTGCCAATAAAGGGATTTTCTGTGCCAAAGACTGGTCTTTATACTCAACATCATTTAATTTAAAAAAATGTTCAATCATTTTGCTTAATCTAAAATAAAGTGTATTGGAAAATGATTTCTAGTGATATTAAAAGAGTTTAAATCTTGTTTCATAGTTTATATTTATATTATATGAGAAATATTCATAGTTTTCAAGAGATAGCCACTTAAAGTGCCAATAAATGGGTGTCTTACCCTATTGTTTTGAAAGATGAATCACCAAATGTACAGATATTAAAAGACGGCAAACCCGATACTGTTCATAAAAACCGTACAAAATTGTATATTCCTAATGAAACCTAGTATAGATAGTTTTATGTAATACTAGCGGACGTCCCGCGGTTTCACCCGCATAGTTCCCGTTCCCGTGGGAGTACGGGGATAAAATATATCCTATGTTACTCGTGGATAATGTAGCTTTCGAATGGTGAAAGAATTTTTAAAAACGGTCCAGTAGTTTTTAAGCCTATTCATTACAACCAAACAAACAAAGTTTTCCTCTTTATAATATTAGTGTAGATTCTAATACATGTGTGTTTTATTATTATCGATTGTTAATTAAGTACCAAATTTTGCAAAATTAATGGAGAAATAATATTGTCAAGAAATATTAAGCTATATCAAATGAAACTGTTATCAATTTAGAACTAAGTTATAAAATAAAATAAAGCCATAAATGTTTTATTTTATTTTCTCCTAAGGAGGATGTAGTGTATAAGCATGTACCTATTATAGTACAACCGATGTAACCTATATAATCAATGTTTGTCCATAATAAAGTCAGTATCATTTCATACGAGCTTGCGTTTGAATCTATTCTCAATCCCAACATTATAGGCTTCCGCTGACATATTTATTACGCCCGGGTTTAGCGCATTCATGCCCATCAATAGATTTTTATTATTAACCTTCGGCCCGTCGCATGGGGTCTTTGAAAGCCTAGGTGTTAGAAAAACGTAAAATTAACACATTTAAAACTATCCAGTAGTTTTAGTACTTCAGGTATCCTCCGAAATTAGATTATAGTTAGCGCGCATCGCCGCTAGCTTCAGTTCGCGCGCCAGCCACTGATGCCAACTTAGCGCTTTCGGCGCTAAATCTAACGCTTTTTTGGCTGTGTCAACTCCCAACGAAATTATATAGCGCTTAGCACCCAATCTAGCGCTTTTTATATAACATTCCTCTTCTTTGAAATATCTACAATGGAACTTAATTGTTGTTAAAATAAATAGACTCGACCTAAAGAACAAGCGTCCAGAGCCTCATAAGTTTAAAAAAAAACTAACCCAATACTTTCACAGCATCGACAATACCACAGAGTACATTTGGACAATACTTCATCCGTCCTTGTTACGTCTATGTTAGAGATTTATATCAGGGGAAGGCGGCGGAAGGCCCTAAATATGTATTACTCACACTAAGCACACATAATACTCGTATTGTGTTGTATTAAGTACTGTTTATTGAATAGTTAGTAACGTGCGTGATATATGTGATTATTATAGTGAATTCCATAAAACAATGGCTCTTCCTTTGAGTAAGAAACAAAATTATTTGCAAAGCTACAGAAAGGAATGGGAAAATGACCCCAAATATAGATCATGGCTTAAACCTGTACTGCATAATCATACCAAAGCAATGTGTAGCTATTGCAAAATAGAATTCAGTGCAAAGTTAAGTGATATCAAACGACGCTCTGAGTCTAAGAAACATATTGAGAAATCAAAACCATTTCACGGTGCCCAACAGAAAATACTGGTGGAAAAAACGGACACAAGTGATAGCAGTGTACACCATGCCGAAGCTTTATTATCGTTATTTATTGCTGAACATTCATCTGTGTTGCCAATAAATCACTTAAGTGAAGTGTGCAAAAAAGCTTTTGCTGACTCAAAAAATACTAAAGACTTAAAGTTACACCGTACAAAATGTTCTGAAATTATAAAAAATGCATTGGGACCTCATTTCAAAAAAACTCTTTTAACAGATATCGGTAGTAGTAAATTTAGTTTGATTATAGACGAATCAACTGATATAACTGTACATAAGTATTTGGGAATTGTAATAAGATACTACAGTTCAAAACAACATAACTTAGTATCAACTTTTTTTGCATTAATTGAACTAGAAACCAGCGACGCGCGAGGCATAGTTAATGCATTAGTAAATGCGGTTGTAGACATGGGTCTAAATTTAAAAAACCTTGTCGGTCTTGGGACCGACAACGCAAGTGTGATGACTGGCTTAAACAATGGCGTTTACACAATTTTGAAACAGGAATTTAATCTGCCTCATCTGGTTTTAGTGAGATGTTTATGCCATTCGTTGCAATTAGCTGTTGCACATGCTTCGGAGGAAACCATACCTCGCAACATAGAATTTTTATTAAGAGAAACTTTTAATTGGTTTTCGTTATCACCTCAGCGTCGTCAGGAATATTCTAAAATTTATGAAACCATTAATTGCGGTAAGCAACCTTTAAAAATTTTGCAAAAATGTGCAACCAGATGGTTGTCGATTGAACCTGCAGTACAAAGAATTTTAAACCAATGGGACGAATTGAAATTACTTTTTCAAGTTTCAAGATCAAAAAATAATTGTTATACTGCTCAATTACTATACGAAATGTACAGTGACAATAAAAATAAAGTATATTTGCATTACATCAAAAACGTACTGACTGAAATACAGTTTGCGCTTAAAGCTTTTGAGGGGGAAAACGCTGATCCGACCAGACTTTTAGAAGCTTTAATTAATCTTTTGGAATCCTTAAGCAGTAAAGTCATCCTTTCAACAAGACGTCATTCTATCGACATTTTAACAATAAATAATATTGAAGATTATTTAGACCCAGCCCCATATCTCAGTTATAATTTTGAAAAATCATTGGAGCCATTTTCTGATTTGGATAAGAACAATTTACGTAAACGATGTGTTAACTTCACTATTAAATTAATAAAAGAATTACAAGAGAGATTGCCAAAGAATGTCCACATATTAAAAAAAATGAATATATTAAGTGTGACTGAAACTTTAAAGACGAACAAAGGGTTGGAAATCATTGAATTAGCTGAAAGTTTTGGTATATGTGGAGATGACATAGATAAAATCGTTGGTCAGTGGCGGAATATACCACTTGAGACATGGATATTCACAAAAGACACTACAAAATTTTGGACGGAAGTTAAGGAATACAAAGATGCTGGTGGTAATAATCCATTTCAAGAATTGTCAGAACTTGCTTTGCATGTTTTGGTTTTACCACACTCGAATGCTGATGTCGAAAGGATTTTCAGTCAGATGAATGTCATTAAATCAAAGCTACGAAACCGTATGAATCTTAATACACTCAATTCGATTTTATATATTAGAACTGGCTTAAAAACTTTTAACTCAACTTGTTATAGCTATGACATTCCAAAAGAGGTGACAAAAAAAGTAGGCAGCAAGGATGTCTATACATTCAAACTGACACAACAAAATCCTATTTCTACAGTACAAGCAGGACCTTCCACTTCTACTCAGCAGGAGAGCCAGGAAATTGTACAACAAGAACAAGATTCTGACGATGATGACTGGCTAATAAATTTGTAGATTATTTTTTGCGATTTCATGTAATTTTTAATAAAAGCTAAAATCACCTTACTTTTGTTATTTTTTTTTTAATTTAGCGCTTTTTTTCGAAAAATATCCAAATCTAGCGCTTTTTTTAAGTCAATTTAGCGCGTTTTTTCTAAAGACTGTTGGCAACACAGGCGCCAGCGCAGTGAGATACAGACGTGTTTTTGGCGCGAGGGCCGTAAAAGACCCCACGCGACGAACCCCGTAAGTAAAATTGAATTGTTTGATTGTTGTTTGATTTCTTTTGTAACATGTGTTTTATTTATTTGTTATTGTTTTAGATTATAATTAAATTACAATTGACTTCTAAAATGTGTGAAGAACAACAACGACGTATATTGAGTTGGTTAGAAGATGAATCTGAAGATGTTTGCGGTGGCGAGGAGGAAGAAGATGAAGTCGCTACATGTCTGGATCAAAGAAGTGAGCATAACACGGATTCGGAGCAAGAATGTGAAGATTTGGTGCCTACAGAACAACATGAGGTACCTTTGGAGGAACCGGATCAGGTTTTAGAATCGTTTGATGAACAGCACATGGAATTGGAAAGTTCGTATAGTGATGATGATGATGAGCCCTTGATAAATATATCGTCACAGAACTTTTATATTGTCAAAAAGAGAGAGAGAAATGGCACCTATAAAATTATTTCCAAATGGAGGAAGACACCTTATCCACAAGGTGTCAGAACAAGGCGACAAAATATAGTTACGGAGCAACCAGGTCCACAGGGTGCAGCACGGGAGGTCAGTTGTCCTTCAGAGTCATGGCTCCTATTTTTGGACGTAGATATGTTACAGCATGTTGTGGATTGCACTAATATAAAAATAACATCTATGCAGACAAATTACGAGAGAGAACGAGACTGCGAACAAACGAACTTGATTGAACTGAAAGCATTGATTGGTGTTATGTATCTAATTGGGATTCATAAATCATCACATACTTCGATTGATGACATTTGGATGGCTGATGGGACTGGGATCGAAAATTGTCGCGCTGTCATTTCTAAGCAGCGATTTCAGTTTTTACTCAGAGCCCTTCGTTTCGACGACATTACAACTCGCCAAGAACGGAACTCCATTGACAAACTGGCGCCAATTAGACAGACCTATGAAGCATTTGTGAAGAATTGTGAAACATATTACAAAAACAATGAATATGTTACCATAGATGAAATGTTGGAGAGTTTTAGAGGATCGTGTCGATTTCGCCAATATATGCCCAGTAAACCGGCAAAATATGGGATCAAGTTATTTTCTCTGGTGGATGCAGTAACATTCTACACAAAAAAGTTGGAAATATACGTCAGAAAGCAGCTAGAAGGGCCATATTTTCAAGATACATCAACAAATGCCCTTGTCAAGAGAATGGTAGAACCTATAGCAGGAACTGGACGTAATGTAACTATGGACAACTGGTTTACCAGCGTTCCTTTGGCTGAACAGCTCCTAACAAACTATAACTTGACAGTAGTAGGCACATTGAGAAAAAACAAGCCAGAAATCCCAAATGACTTCAAGCGAAAGGGGTTAGAAGAATGCTCCACAGTGTTTGGATATAAACCGACAGAGACCTTACTCTCCTACTGCCCGAAAAAGGATAAGACTGTGCTACTGCTTTCAACAATGCACCACGACGGCGTAATAGATGAATCTTCTGCGAAAAAGCTTCCAGAAATCATAAAGTTCTACAATAAAACCAAAGGAGGAGTAGATACAGTGGACAAACTCATCGGTACTTACTCAGTCGCACGTGTTTGCTACCGCTGGCCGCTGAGGTTGTTTTTCACATTTCTTGATGTTGGAGCTGTAAATGCTCACATAATATGGGATACCGTAAGTCAAGAAAACAAAATGGGACGCAAGTATTTCTTGAAAACACTGGCATTTGAATTGTGCCGTCCTCAATTGCAATCGCGGGCCACTATTTCAACTTTGCCTCGGGAATTGAAACAGATCATAAGGCGATTCACACCCCAGCTTCAGAATATTCAACCTGATGAAAACGACATCGCTCCTATGAGGAAGCGCTGCATATATTGTCCAAGACGAACAGGTAGAAAATTCAAATCAATCTGCCACTTTTGCAAGGGTAACATATGCCCTACACATACTAAACTGGTATGTACTGACTGTGTCCAAACGGAAAATTAGTCTGATTTAGTTTGATAAAAGTTGTGTTTTTTTTTTGTTGGTGCGAGGCAAATTTTATGTTACAATGTTGATTGTGCTTATGTGATCTCATACAGGTATAATATAAATTAAAGTTCATTGATTTAGTTAGAATAAAAATATTTTTTCTGTGATGTGATCTCAAAGAGAGAAATTTATGTTCCTAATTTAAGATTGGAAATTTAAACAATAAATAAATGAATATTATTGAGATTTTTTGTGTAATTTTATCGTCATTATATAAATAAATAAGAAACTGCTAAAATAGTTGGAAAGATACAAATTTTAAGGCGTTTTATAGGCGTTTTATTCTTGAGTTTTTGAGGGACCCCACGCGACTAACCGCGTTACTTTAAGATGCGCGACGGGCCGAAGGTTAAGTAAGTGCTTGCATTTCAATGACTCAGATAGCATGATTGGGCTAAACCGGAATACCTCCGACGCTAGCCTCCTAACTTTTTAAAATTCAGCCAATACTGTTACATTTAAATAAAAAGTTTAATGAATTGTATACACCACAGCAAAACATTGCTTTAGACGAGAGTCTTTTGCGAGGTGGGGACTCCCTCCGCTCTCACGTGTTATTTATCGGTCAGTCAGTTCAGTGGTAAGTCAAATAAGGTTCTTGACAACACTAGCACTTCGCGCTTGCTCGTCAAGTCAACACCGCGCACTATCGCAAAAAACATGCTACGGGAAAATACACAAATTTGATCTGGAAATTTACTTTTTGCTACCACGCAAAGAGCGCAAAAGGTTGAAAGTTTTTTTTTTATTTAGCGATTCCGAATTCGCACTAGTTTTACGACAGGTTACCGTGTTGCAACTGGAGAGTGACAGACTGTGCTTTGAAGCGTTTGAGATACACCCTGAACTCGAAAAAATAAATAACCAAAGAATTAAAGACCAAGTTTTTAGGATTTGCATGCATATAACACCGCACACTATCGCAAATCAGACCGCAAGAGGCACGATTCGATTTTCGTGAAAGTAATGCATCTAAACATTTTTAAACCATTTGGTTTGACAGATAATTTTGATTATAAAATGGCCGTTGAAATGATAGAGAAATTAAATATCGCGACTGAATTCGATATGGATGCTTTATTTGAAGAAATATACAAAATCAAAGACGTTTTATAAGCAGCTATTGAAGATATTATAGAAAAAGGATACATTTTTAATGAAAAACAGTAATTGGTTGGAATCAGAATATTCAGTAACTTTACCGAACTCTGAAGACGTTACAACCGACTCCACACCATCTACTTTTTCTGGAAAACGTGGGACCGTGCGTGTCTTATCCAGACTTGATTAACGAGATAACAGGTGATGTTGTCTGGCAAAATCCAGTACCTTCATGTGTTCGTTTTTGCCGGCCTATATTAATAGAATTTTGCAAAGAAACTCCCGAGAATACTAAAGCTGTTGTGGATGAAATGAAAGTTCAAATAAATTCTTTGGGTTCATCATTTATTAACAAAGAGGGAGTGCAAGTGAAGCATGATCTCTTTCTTAAAATGATAGATGGCAAAGTAGCTTAGGTATTAACAGATACGCCTTGGGGTTCCACATGTACAACATGTGGAGCTACTCCACGCCAAATGAACGTGGTTGCGCCGAATTCATTCGGTCAGCGAGTGTTGAGATTGCATTCACTCATTCGCTCACGCGTGTGTACCGGCGAGCCGGTCGCCAATCAGTCGTCCATCAAACTCCGCTCCGCTAACTGCGTCTGCGCCGCTCCTCGCCGCTGCTCGTCTCTCCGCGCCGCGCCGCCATTATAGTTCATGTTAATTGTTCTTCCGTGCCAATAAAACCTCGCTTGCATGCTCGCCGCCTTCCGCGACCATCTTTCATAAACCCGCTCAACTGTACGTCAAAATCTACCGCTTGTGCACGCTGCTTCAAATATCTGCAAGAAGAACCTTCTGGACCTCGTGGCGACATTGCATGGTGAGTGGATTGCTTTTCTTTAGCTCTCGTCTGATTGCAGTTTTCGGCGCCAACCATACCTCGCCCGCTCATATCTATTACCCGCTCTTTTTTTTTACTACACCGCTTTACCGCATCACCAGAACGATTTGACTAAAGTGGCTGCTAGGCCTGAAAATGAAGATTCTTATCAATACGGACTGTCTACTTTGCACGCCTGGATTCGTTGTATGGAAATGATTTACATATTTCCTATAATCTATCTTTCCAAACATGGTCAGCCACAAGCGAAGAAAAGAAACGACTAAAGCAAGAGAAGAAAACCCTGGTACAAAGGGGTTTCCGTGAAGAGCTAGGATTGATCATCGACAAACCAAGACAAGTAAGTGATAATTCTAATGACGGTAAAACTGCCAGAAGATTTTTTCAACAATGCAAGCTGCTCTGCTGAAATTACAGGAGTGGATATAAATTTGATTAAACTTTACATAATGCTGCAAGCTCTTTCATCGGGTGTAATGATAAATGCTGAAAAATTTGGCAGTTATGCCAGGGTATGTTAGACTGCCAGGATCTATGTGAGCAATTATGAATGGTACTACATGCCATTTTCAGTTTACAAAAGTTTGATTCATGGAGAAAGTGTCAAAGAATTTTGCAGTACTTCCTATTGGTCAACTTTCGGAAGATGCACAAGAATCTCGCAATAAGGACTATAAAAAATTTCGTCTACATCATGCTAGAAAATGCTCAAGATCCGCTACAAACGAGGATGTATTTCATACTCTTCTTTATACTTAAGATCCTTACATAACCAGCATAAGAAAACCGTATACTAAAAACGTGAAGGAATTTGATGAAGACACCTTAGATCTTTTGAAAGTGAACGAATTAATTTTAGATCCCGAAGTTCATCAATGTTTAAAATAACATTTAGTAAACATTACAATTTATTAATTAATCTGTGTTCAACATTTTTTTTAGTTTTTATTACCTAAATCGAATTTTATTTTGATGTTCTACAGAGTGGAGAAGACAATACGACAATAAATGAAAACACGCATAATACTAGTTCATAGGAATAATTCTACACTATCAAAAAAATCCAAAAACCGAAATAGAAAACTTTTTTTTTTCAAACAAACTAAATGGCATTAAACTGAATACGAAATAGAACACCATTTATAAATATTGGTTCACTAACCTGTAGTCAGAGCGGCAACAACGCAGTCCTGTAGCGACTTGATCTTTTGCCTAATGTTCAGTAAAAACAATTAGGTACACAAAATCACAGACTATTCACCAAACAATTAGGCACCTCTCAAAACACGAAAACACAATAAAAACTAAGTCTAATCTCGCTCAATTCACTTAACTCCACAGAATACTTAATAGTTGTTACCACTTAACTCGAACCTATTTAAATGATACGTGTCCTGTCACTAAAATAATAAAGCGTCCATTTTCGCACGATAAAGTACTTACAAATCACAAGAACGCGGGCGCCGGCGTACTTCAAAGGAGGCGCTGCGAGGCGGGCAAAGAAAGTACGGCCGTAGGTACTCGTGCGCTTGCGAACGGATGACGCGTGGTTCGTCACAGGATCGTAACGACACTGACCTAAATTTGTAGTTCCAAGTTTCGACAAAAAATTAAGTACAAACAAACCAAATTACATTTATCTCTTTCGCACTTACTAAATTATCTATTAATACAGTGCTTAGTTCAACTTCCGCATGCGTTATTTTCTTATCTAACTCTAAGGATACTCTTTAAGACTCTTATTGGCCTGGTTTAAGGTCTAATTTGCAGTAAATCAAATTTGGCGAAAGTTTTTAAATAGCGAGTTGGCAACGTGTCTTTAATGTTTTGATGTTTTACCGATGCGGGGGTCGTTAACCTGTTAGTGATTCCTTAAAATCAGATACATCATGTAGCAAATGTTGAAGATGAAAAATAATTTCCTGTGACTATACTACTTAATATTTTCAAATGTTTTTTTTGTTTGTATATTAGGAACGTCTTGTGGTATGCGAAGTTTAATTTATTGTCGTATTGTCATCACCACCCTGTATATGATATTTGGTTTTTGTAAACATTAAAATAATAGTATTCTATATAAAAAAATAAATATTGGACATTTTTGTTAATTTTGTATTAGTTTTATTTTTTAAACGTATGGTTTTAATTTCAATCATAATAAATTACATTCCATTTGAGGCCATATACACTATTCTATATTTGTGCAAAATTTTAGAACATAATATTCAGAAATAAAAAAGTTATTGATTTTTAATCAGAAACAGACCTTTATTTTCCATAGTGCGTGGGCTTGCGGAGAAGGATTATCCATGACATATTTATGGCAAACTCCTAGCGATGGATTGGGAGAACGATTTGAACGAGCTATTATTCAACTACTATTCGGAAGCTACGAGTATCATGGAATTGAAGAAAAGGAAAGCGGAGCAAGAAGAAACGGACGAAGTGGAATATTCATCATCGGTGAACACGAAAATCACGTCACGTCATCCACGATTGAGCCTACAGCGGATCAACATGTAGGTAGGTGTCTCCATATCCAAAGACTTCGTGAATACACAACTGAAGCCAACGAAGATGATCAAACAAATTGGGAAGAGAGGCAAACAAGTCTGTGAAAGTGAAATCACCCTTGAATAAGCGAAGACTATCGAGCAGCGACGAAGAAGACGAAGAATGTCGAGCGTGCTTCACACCCTTTCCTTTATTTTCTTAACTATGTAAACTCCGCTTCTGAAGGTGACCTTTACGCACATTTGCCCTAAGCGCAATAGTACAACCCACCCCAACGCTTACGTTTACGCTGCTGCCGTGGTCACCGTCAGGATAGGACCCCATATCTACATTCTGGACGATTAATTTCAGGAACCAACGTTCGTTTTTTCGTGTTTGTTTGACCGGGCTTAAATCCTGAGGACCGTTGCCGCAACAACTGGTGGCGAAACACGCCACCGACGAGTCACCTTCTCCGGCATCCAACGCCCCTACCAGCATCAGGCATCCGGGTCCTGCATCCCTTCAGCTACGCGCAAGCTAGGGCAGTACTTCTCGCACCTACTTCCATAAAACGGGCAAATTTATGACGGGCTTTCAGTGATCCACGACCTAATCATATAAGTGCTTGTGAATTTTGTTCTCTAGTTAGATTTTCATAACTCCAACGCTTTAACGCCACACAAAAACTATACAAAATGACTCAACTAACACACTGACACGACGCTCACGCCTGGACCAGTGGACACCGACAGACATTATTTTAAATGCAACGGGTATGACACTATGCCATACTTCCGATCCATTATGTCATGTGACCGTTTTTAACATTTGAAGTCGTTGATGCACTTTATTGACAACGACACCGCAGAAAATTCGATTAGAACATGGAGGGTAGAGAGAGTGGTTGATTACTTCAACACAAAGTTTTCCAGCTTATACTATCCATCGAAAGAAAGTTGTGGACGAATCCCTTTTGTAGAGGTCCGGGTGACTGAACTTCGCTCAAAAGATATCGGTCGAAGGCTGCAGGAGTCGGCGTGAAAACGTAGGAGGTCTGTGAGTATTCAACCGGGTATCTGTGGAAGTGTCTATTATACGCTGGAAAACAGACGGAAGAGTCACACTCACACACGCTCGCAGCAGACGACTCAACACACACACAAAACGAATACAGGCTGATAGGGACAACACTAGGAACACACGCACAAGACGGGGCATAAGATAGGCTGATAGAGACAACACACACACAAGACGAGGCATCAGATAGGCTGGTAGGGTCAACACACACACAAGACGAGGCATCAGACAGATTGGTAGGGTCGTCTGATGAATTACGTCCGGGTAGTGCCACTGCTCATATTGTATCAGCTAGTTGAGCCATTAATTACTTCACCTAAGATACACGTTAATAATGGACAATTTTTACAATAGTCCATTGTTAGCTCGTTGCGCGCAGTGAGACGATCGTAACGTGTGTGTATTGTGAACGCCATGCAACTTATCTGGATTACGTAATATTTTATCATAAAAGGTTAGTAAATATTATAAATTTCTTTGTTACACTTACTTGATATAAGAATCCGCATGTTTATGAGGAACAAACAATGTCATAACTAACATGAATTTGATATAATTTCGAATCAGAAGTTCGTAACGGTTTTTCTGTTTATTTTTCTTTGCATTTGCTTATTTTGAACAGTGAGAATATGGTGATAATCATAAAATAAATGGTGTTATGGTTTCTATAATAACGTAACATATAGTTACATTGCTATTTGCTTTAGTAAAGGTGTAATATTGCATTGTTATAGATGGATAAGGAAGAAGAACGTATCATGAAACTTTTCGAAGAAGCGTCATCGACGGGAAGCACGAAACCAGATCCATTTAGTGTTAGTGGTGATGATGAATATGGATCTGACGGAGACTATAATCCTTGTAATGATGAAGTTAGTAGTGACAGCAATGCTTCTGTAAAGAGAACTATGTTATGTCGTCGTAATCGTTCTTCTAATAGATCTCAACCCATAAGTACAGCTCCAATACATAATCATACGTCTAGTTCGAGCTCATCGTCATCATCTGATGTGAGGCAAACCGAATCTCTACAGACTGATTCTGACGAATGTCAAGATGTGACACTAATTGAAAATGTTCCACAAAGTCACGATGATTCTATTACTTCGCGACACAGCGCACAGACGGAATTAGACTGGAGTATTCTCCAGTCTAATTCTACCCAAACGGTCGAAGAGCAACAGGAGCGTGATTATAGTTCGAATATACCATTGCAAGACCCAGAACCAGGCCCAAGCAATGTACCGGAAAGGCATAACAGGCCCGTTACACCACCTACAACTGTAAATTGGGAACACAACATTAGATATCCCAGAATTCAATTTCGATTCTACATCAACAGGCGTAAAGTTTCATATTGATGAAAATACTTAGATTCTCGATGTATTCGACATATTGTTAGGCCACCTATCGAACATATGAATAAATATGGTGAGGCTCTATGCAATAAAAATAGACCAATGACGCGACATAGTCGTAGATACTCGTTCATTCGACGTTCGTTTCTTTTTTTAATGTTACAGCACCATGCTGAGATAGGAGCCTTTTGGCCTCGTACAGGACGAGTTTCGTTTCTTTTAATTTTTATATATATGTTTGTTTTTTCTGTGTAAGTTTTATTGGTAAGTTTTAAACTGATATTTTTTATGTGTTTTGTCCTGTGCGTGCTAATAAATGCTTATTCTTTCTTTCTTTCTTTCAGGGATGTTGACGAAGATGAATTTCTTAAATTTCTAGGACTTTGTTTATTACAAGGACAAATATCTGTTTCTAAAAAACGAAAACTGTTCACTTATTCAGACATTCTATATTATCATCCAATATTTCCTTATACTATGTCACAAAGAAGATTCGAACAAATACTAAGATGTATTTACGAGTCTGCAGCGTGCGTTCACTCGCTAGAGTTTAGGCAAATTAGTTGCGATCCTATGTTTGTGTACATTGTTCAATGCAGATACACGCACACAAGGGTTAAGATCGGCGAACGTCATAATGGCGGGACCACGCCAGGTTTTGAATATCATGTGAATAGCATTTAGTACAATATTTCTACTATTTCATACTTTCATAGAAAAATTCTACCACCATAAAATTTGAAAAAATTCCATACAGAAACTGGTCCCGCCATTTTGATATCAAAATGACGGGACCACTGTTCATTTGATGAAAAATACACGATGTGATCTTAAACTGAACACATAAAATTTTAATACGAAATAGTACGACTACGTTTGAATCGTTATTATACATTATTATCAGTAATTTCAATAAAGAAAGGGTATACAAAATTGACATCAGAGCGCCTGAAGATAAAGTATCATTGTATGCCATGAAGTATTTTTTTGGCTCATAAAATTTACTAAGGCGTTTACAACGGTTGGACCGCATCCAATTGGTTTTAGAAATATGTCATACAATTTAATTTACTTCTTGAACTTCTATTTTATTTCTGTTATTTTCTTATTCAGCGACCCCAAAAACCATGAAAACGACACCCATGACGATTATGACGAAATAACCGAAAAATATCCACCTTCAAATAATAACAGGCGTGATGTTATATTTACTCTACAGAAATCTTTTCGGATTAAAATGTGGTAGTCGGCGTACAATCACTGGAATATATTTACGAAGAACACACGTGACCCGCGCAGCAATGTCATACGTCCACACTCTGGGAAAGCCCGCTCGTTACTGAAGGCGCTTAGACGAGCTAAATTAGCAACTCTATTTGTGGTGGTTCAAACTTCGTTTGAAATGCTGTTAGAATAAAGTTCTAATCAGCTTGCACTACAAAGTGGTTGTTACGTCAGCCACTGCGGGCCAAATAGCGCGAAATGAGTGGTTTCGATCGATTTACAAAAAAACAATTGATTGGATTAAAAAACTAAAACAGTATTATGCTAATATACAGGGTGAATTTGAATAAATGCGACAAAATGAAATGGGAGCTTCAATTACAGTAACATAGTAATTATAAACTGTTTTTTCTACTATCTAAATCGTTAAAAAAAATTACGCGATTATCGTTTTCAAAAGGTCCATTGATGTTATTATCTTTATTTAAGTACGAATTATCGGTATTCCCGTTCATAGCGGTCATTTACCTAATTTAGCCTAGTTTCTAATGTAAGTATCGCGCGACGTTGCCAAACCTGGCATGTGCGCCAGCGCTGACATCCCTTCCCGGCGACCGCGCGCCGCCCACTACCCTTCCTTCGTTCATTACAATTTTACATTTGGTATTTTATACATTTTCTTGACAACACGTATTATTGTATATTTAAATTTGTCGCATCTATTCAATTTCACCCTGTATTGCTTGTAGAATTATTTGCCAAAAAATCAGAATGATCGCATGCATTTTAGTATGTTTTGTATTGTTTGAAAGATATTTTTAGAGGTAAGTTCGTGATTTCTTTTTATCGAGCCAACTTAATGGTATTATGTTTTCAAAACAGTATCATGCTAGCATATATCCTGAAGAATATCATATATTTTTCTGGTCTTGTTTATTACAGTGAATCATATACTTTTAGTAATTATAAAACTCGCGTTTAGCTCGTGTAATCGCCTGAACTAAGAACTTGAACGATTGAAAAGGATAGCGCTATTACTATCGCGTGCGAAACGAGAGACAGAAAGAGTGTGTGCTCGCTTAGAATAAAATAACGTAAGCTCCAAATCATCTGCCTAGCCTTGGTGCTAATTACGAGAAAACGACGTAGAAAAATAAGATTTTTTTACGGCAGGATTTGAGATAATAATGTTACCTATCTATTGGGCTAAAATCACCATTAAATTCCATAAGGTTTCAGAGATCCAACTCAAAGTATGTGGAAAACAACATGTTTTAGTATGTTTTTTCCTATCGAGATTTTTTTATCCAATTGTGTTTTGCTTCGGCAGAATTAAAGATTATAAGTCCAAGTTAATGGTGTCCAAATAGTGAACTCTTAGGTCATATAGATTTCGAGATAAAGTTCAATCAATATCATCAAAACTACATATTACGGCCTCTTAAATGCTAAAGGAAGTGCTAAGATTGATCATTTTATAAATAACATGTGCAAAGTGTTTCAACATTGTTACAAACCTGAAAAAAGAGCTTTCGTTAGATGACTCGTTACTGTTGTTCAGACAGTACATAAAAAGCAAAAACGCACGATATGGAATAAAATTTTACGAGTTGACGACTGCAGAAGAATATGTTCTTAATATAATGATGTATGCTGGGAAGACTGATGATCCTTCTGATAAAGGAAAGAAAACAGAAAAACTCGTACTTCGGCTAATGAATATGTTGAAAGGCCACCATCTCTTTATGGATAATTATTATAATTCGGTGTCTTTGTCTGAAAAACGATTAGATTTAAAAACACATACCAATGGAACTTTAAGGTCAAACAGGAAGGATAATCCAAAAGAAGTTGTTTCTAAAAAAAACTTAAAAAAGAACAGCATGTTTGGGCTATAAAAATAAAATGTGCGTGTCCAAATGGGTTGACAAAAGTCCTGTACACATGATTACCACCCTAAACCATCCTTAAATAATTTACGATCATAACAGACACGGTCAACCTAAATCTAAACCGCTGGAAGTCTCGATTTATAAATAAATATATGTCAGGTATTGACCATTCCGACCAAATGATCTCATATTACTCATCTCCCAGTAAGACAGTAAGGTGGTATAATAGGTACTTTTCCATATGTACACTAGACCCTGCAGTTTGGAACAGCTTTTATATTTATAAAAAATACTAGCTTTTGCCCGCGACTTCGTTCGCGTGGAATAGTGACTTCCGGCAGATTTTTGGTTTAACCCACATAGTTCCCGATCTCGCGGGATCTCTTTAAAAATGAAATGTGGAAAATATTCTAGGGAACTCTTCAAAAATCAACATAATGAGCTCTGCGTTTGAATTGAAGATATGTATATGTTACCGTAAAATTGTCAAATACGTTATATTGTAATATCTCTAGCGATATTGTAAAGTCTCGAATTATTGTCAAATGAACATACTGCTTACAATAAAACGCATTATTTTTCGTGAAATGCATGCGATGGTAGTCAACTCACGCGGTGTGGAGTGAAGGAGGGGTCCCCCTTGCCGAGTGGTACCACTCTCATGAAAAGATACTGTACCATTCCTGAGAAATATTGATTAATATAACCTAACCTTAAAACACTTCATATTCCGAGTGCAGGGCTTAAAGGAACCTACTAACCTAACGGGGGGGTGCCCCAAGTCCCGTTTATGGGGGCAAGAGATACTTCCGTATGTTCAGTTGACAATAATTCGAGACTTTACAATATCGCTAGAGAGTTACACGTTATATTGTAATATAACGTATTTGACAATTTTACGGTGACATATACTCACTTAGGGCATTAAAGCCGTTATTGCCGATCGAAAAAGGCAAAAATGTTATTTTTCCCTTATTTTCAAAATATTATTTTGATTTGCCATTTCAGAAAAAAAGACTGTTTCTCCCTTGACAAATATTTTAGTATCTACTAATAATCGAGATCAAACTAAACTTACATTATTCAACAACCAGACAACCCAACAAATAAACCTTTTAATCTACCAATACAACGGAGCCAATTTTAAATTTACGAAACGATCAATCCACAATTCCACTACAGTCTACAGTACCGAAGCGGTCGGCCCATACCCAACCAAATGCGTGTAACGAAACCATAGCGCGATCTATTTCGATCCCAACGCCATCTATCGAGCATAGTGACAACTCGGATTATTTATCTATACTCCGTTCGGGCATTTTCTTTGTACTAAGGGTTTCATTATATTGATATTATTTTTTTCATACCTTTTTACCATTTATTTACTTTTTTCCGATGAATTAAAACAATAACATAAACCAAACTCGTGTAACGATCGACACCATTGCGCGATCACAATTATCTATACTCCGTTAGAGCATTTTCTTTGTACTAAAAGTTGTATTATATTATATTTTTCATACCTTTTTACTATTTATTTACATATTTCCGATGAATTTTCAGTACTGAATTGATGCTGACTCTTGACCAATAGATGGCGCTGTATGTCCGGAATAAATTATATTTTTTATTTTATTTTTTGTAAGTAATAAAAACTATCCTATGTCCTTTCTCTAGTTCCAAACTATGTCTGTACCAAATTTCACACAAATCGGTTCAGTAGTTTAGGCGTGAAGCAAAGACAGACAGACAGACAGACAGAGTTACTTTCGCATTTGTAATATTAGTTTGGATTTGGATTGGATAGTTTGGATTGTAAAGGTAATTCTAAGAGTTAGATACCCAAACAAATAACACTACTAACTAGAATAAGACGAACACTAACACAACTAACACTTATTGCATTTAAAAAAAGTAGTACCTAATATAAAATTCTTAAATATTGTGAGATGAGAAATAAGCCTTTTATTTCTCATTTCACAATTATTATTACTATTATTATAATTCTAAGAGTTATGAATTTATAGACTTTCGGGAGGATTTTATACTAAAACTCTTAAAATTAGATCCAGCTCTAAAAGCAGACATAAATAAAACATTATACATATGATAATCACCAGAAAGTAAGAAAAGAATCTGTACCATCCTCGAATAAAGTAACATCTTCCTACTGGTCACTGGCCTGAAAAGATACCTAAGAAAATCTCTTCTATTAAGAATACATTTTTCAAATGCAAGATGTGTACTTAGAACAATACACAAAGAGAAACTAGCTATAGGTGCAAAGGGTGCCCAGACAAGCCAGCTCTATGCCCTTCATGTTTTGAAGAGTGGCATAATCAAACAGCTACGAACCTACAGTCTAAATCTTCAGTGGTGGCAGCAGCCTATATAGACATCAGACGTGAAATAACGTTGCAACACATAACTCACTTCTAAGACGTCTGTATTACGGTGCAACGTCTTTAGACATTGCTTAACTTTGTATGGGAAAATGGGGCACCTGAGTACCATCATTCAGAAATGAGGTTGCTCATGCGAATGTGATATAGACTTAAAATGTTGACTTCCAATTCCAAGACCTAGACAACCAACAGTTCAAAAGCATTCTATTATTTCAATGAGAAGTGACAATGAATCACAGTTATTGTTTCTTTTGCAACCCTTAAGACGACCCACTGACCCAACTTTTACATAACATCATGGTCTATATTCCCAGAAGGGTTTGACAAGTGAAACCCAAGTACAGCCATATATCGCCAGTTACATTGAAGTCCTATGGTTGTCACTCCGTAGCGAGGCAACCGAGCAATGACAATGTTAATGAATCCTGAAAGTAATCACATTGCACACAATCAGTGTCTGTCCTGGTGTCTCCTAAAAGGGTAAAAAAATCCTGCTTCCGCTTCCAGACCAAACAAAGTTACAAGATCTTTCCTTAAGATGACCCTCCAGCCAAATTTTGCAGGATAGAAAGATATTTGCAGTTTCAAGATAGGTAAATCATGTTCAACTACCTTCTACCCAACTATATTGAAAATTGCTTAAAGCCTAACTCAATATAGCTGAATGCTAGTAATATAGAACGACTACCTATCAAGACTATGACTAATATCAACACATAAACCTTTTTCAATTGTAGAACAAGGAAGAATGGGAAAAAAACTTCATGCTTCATAGAATTATGGCAAAGGTAGTAAACACAGTGTAACTTGACACAAAACCCTGCAAATCAGATGATGACCACACTATGACATCATTGAATTGACACCAGTTTCTGAAAAAATTGAAGTATGGAAGTACCACAGAAAATAAACGTGGAGAAAACTTTTGACAAACTTGTGTACTAGAGCGAGTCACGAAGCCAGTAGGTCAAGTACTCAAGTAGGTGAGTAGGCCACTGAAACAGGGTTGCAAGGTAAGTTTCAAAATTTTCCCCAAACTATTTTTTTTTCCCCAAATGATACTTTTTCAAATTTTTACCCCTATTTATAACTGAACATATTAACAAAAAATTAATACATATCAAGATATTAAAAAATGCGTGTATTTACAAAATGGACAGGTCCTAAGCACATTCGTAATGCTTCCCAGCCAACCACCTTTTATCTGCCTGTACAAGGTTTTAATGTTGTCTGTTTTTATAAAATAATAATTATGTCACCTGATTTCATTAGATTTACAGTCTGATACCTTGAAACGTTTTCCCGCATCTTTATCCAAATATTTCTTTTCCCCAAGCATGATTTCTTTTCCCGAAAAAAGGGAAAAAACCCCAATCTACCAACGCTGCTTTGAGCAGAACCACAGACTAAATAGGGATACTAAAGTAGTTGAAGTGCATGGAACTATTAGGTAATATATTAAGTCTGTTACATAAAATAAATATTTATTTAACTAACAACAATCTAAATACAATACTTACACAGTTATCTATAACTCCATGTATGGAACAAAATATAAAAATATAGTAAAATGACTTTCTTGAGAGGTTTTCTTTTGACGTGACAACGTCTATTAATTAAATCGATGAACGTCGCTGCCGGCTTCACGCACGAAAAAGTGTCCCGTTACGTTCTGTCCCGTTACGCTCATTGTATGTACGTATGCAATCATTTCATCAATGTTTTGTTATGACGTTGTCACGTTAAACTATCGTCCGTAAACAGGGCCGTCTTTAACCATTTGGGAGCCCTGAGCACTTGCGATTAATAGGGCCCTTGCAGAATGTAAGAACGAGTGAAGCCAACTCTTCTTCTTCTTCTCATCTTGCCTCGTATAATTATTGTTGATATTTATAGTTTTATAAATATAATAAATAAGCCGTGTTTAAATAAGTAAATTATGTATTGAGATAAAAATAAGATATTCGACAAAGAAAAAATTACAACCATTACCTACTCAAAATAAAAAGAACAATGACAGACTGTCACATTATCATGTTTAGCCAGTTTCAGGTTAACATTCAACCTTCATGCTTCAACACTCCTCCATAAACTGAAACTTAAGCCATAAGCCTCCATCATTCAACACTCCTCCATAAACTTACACCATAAAACCATTCAAACACCTTTCATGCTTCTCTCTTCCAAGCGCCTTCGTCATTACATCAGCTATCATATCATCTGTGGTGATATAACTCACACTAACTACTTTTCCTCTGACTAGATCTCTGATGTAATGATGTTTAACATCAATGTGTTTAGTTCTGTGATGATGAACTGGATTCTCTGCAATTCGTATTGCTGATTGACTGTCACTCAACAGCTTTATCGTGTTTACTTTCTCCTGAACCAATTCGGAATATAAACTTGTTACAAAAACTGATTCTCTACATGCTTCAGCTAGTGCAACGTATTCTGCTTCTGCAGAGGAAAGTGCAACTGTTTTTTGCTTTTTACTTTCCCAGGAGATCCAGCCACCAGCAAGTGTAAAAACATAACCAGTGTACGACCTTCTGTCGGAAACATCTCCAGCATGATCTGCGTCCACATATCCAAGAAAAGATTTTCCTGTTCTTTTGAAAATCAAACCAAGTTCTCGTGTACCACTCAGATACCTAAGTACCCTTTTAGCTGCTATCCAATGTGTGCTATCATAACAACTATTAAACTGGCTTAAGTAACTTGTTGCATAAGCAATGTCTGGCCTCGTGCATACAGCTAAGTACATAAGTGAGCCGATTAACTCTCTGTATGGAATCTCACCTGGTGATACATAATTTTCGCCTTCTGGTTTCTCTAATTTCATTTTTGGATCTAATGGTGTTGCAACCTTTTTGCAGTCCGCCATTCCAAATTTTTCTAAAATTCTCTCTACATACTCAGTTTGATTCATGCTGATAACTTTATTTTCTTGTTTTATCTTTATTCCAAGAAAAGTGTCAACAACACCCAGATCTTTCATCTCAAATCTAGATTGCAAATCTTCTTTTATTCTTCGGATTATCTGGACAAACAAAAGCTTTATGTTCACCATTGCAAATAAAACATCTTATTCTCTTGATGTTAGAAGAATGCGCGTTCTTTTTACTTTTATTTTTGCCTTTTGTAGCTACAAGGGCATTCATGGAGGGTTCTTCTTCCAAAAAACTGTGTTTCTGTGTTATCTGCATTAACTTCGTCTTCACGTAGTCAGTTGTTAGTACTATATTACTGTTTTCGATTGCCATTCTCATAGGCGTATATTCCTCACCTAGACCTTGTAGCATTAGAGCAGCTAATAGTTCGTCATCTACCTCTTTTCCGATATCTTCAAGCGCTCCAGCTATCTTCATCATCTCTGTTACATAGTCACGTGGGGAACTATACATCGAAAGTCTTTGACTTACTAACTGTCCTATCAAACGACACCTATTGTTGATGCCTTTGTCCTCAAACGCAGTACTTAGGGCCTCCCAGCTCTCTTTTGCAGTATTGGTTTTCTTTGCATGTACAAGACAGTGCGGCTTAACCATCAAAAGAATCTTCGCTCTTGTTATGTTGTCTTTTTTGCAATTTACAACATCTGTTGCTATTGGAGTTTTTTCAACATACTGCCACAGATCTTCCGTAATCAAAAAAAGATTCATTTGTATCTTCCATGTGGAATAGTTGCTCATACCATCTAATTTTTCAAAAGAAGGCAAATATCCACTGTTACCGCTACTGTTACTCATACTTACGGTTGTGCTCACTATTTCAGAGTTTTCTTGTGGATTAGTCATTTTTCACCAAAATTACATATTATTATAACCACGCTCTGCTACCATGTTGATATTTATAGTTTTATAAATATAACTAAATAAATAAGCCGTGTTTAAATAAGTAAATTATGTATTGAGATAAAAATAAGATATTCGACAAAGAAAAAATTACAACCATTACCTACTCAAAATAAAAAGAACAATGACAGACTGTCACATTATCATGTTTAGCCAGTTTCAGGTTAACATTCAACCTTCATGCTTCAACAATTATGTTAGGGTTTCTTGACAAAAATACCGGGTTTTTTTAGCGGCGGGGAATCATAATTTGAAATAAAATGCAGAAAAGCTGTATTTTGGCAGTAATGCCAACATTCAACAATGTTGGCTTTCAAGAACATTCAACAATGTTGACTTTCAAGTGCTTATTGTTTCTAATGTCGTCAAAGGTTCAAAATCGATGATTCGTGTAACAATTGCAAGGCACTAATGTTGCAGACGTGGTTACTAACGTCTGACATCCTTAAGTCAAAATGGGAAGAATTCAATGGATGTGAATATTGGTTTTCGCTTGAGTATAAAGCAAGGATATAATTTTTTTTTTTAAGATAAGATAAGATATTTTTATTTGCATAATTTTAGTTCTCCGACTCTAGTAAACATCACATAAATAAAACTAACTCGCGAGCGGAGCGAGCTCGAAAATTTTAGTATCCTGCGGTCCTGCCTGGGATAAGTTAAGTTTCTTTTCTTTTGACAGCCTCTTTCTTGGACAGTTACAGGAACATGGGGGGCCGCTTGGGTCGCGGGGCCCTGAGCAAGTGCCCAGAGTGCCCAGTGGAAAAGAGGGCCCTGTCCGTAAACCGACTTTACAGACAACTATTAAAAATATGATAAAAAAAAATATTTTCCAAGAACTCTCTAGACGGCGTTAAACTGGTTAATATTCACTTGTTTTGTTTAAAAACAAGAAAAACCGGGGTGCCAGGTGACTGCTCTGCTGAAAACCCCATTTTTTTTTTTTAGGATGGGAAATCATCAAATGACTTCTCCTACTCTGGGCGGAGCGGGAGGGACTGTCAGACTTTTACTGACTAAAACCCATCCATGTTCCTTCCTCGCCCTTTAGGTTCCGGGGCCGCGGTATCTCTTTCGAACAGGCCCGCAACCCCGGCAGGCTTCGGCCCTTGCGGGCCCCTCCCCTTATGCTGACATCTCTTTGAGGCGCGCGTGGAACACGAACGCGCCGTCGACACGGCCTGTCGTCACTAGACGGACGGACGGCTAGCTAGCCCATAGCTAACCGTCCACAGGCCCGCATCTACGGTGGCCGGTAGCCACCACGTGGCCCCCGACGCCCGGTGCGTCTCCCGCGGCGGCCGGGAAGGGAGGCTCTCTCCCTCTGTCGTTCCGCCACCTCCTTCGCTAGCATGACTGCTTCGCAGAAGGAGGTGACGGCTTCCCATTCCGTCTCGCTCCGGACCATGGATTGAACCAGGGCCGGACGCGAGCGGTCGCCGCCGCCGATCGCCGCTACGAGGACACGGCGGTGCTCCGCCCACGCAGGGCAGACTTCCACCGTGTGCTCCACCGTGTCCTTCGGTCGATCCTCGCAGTGGAGACACCCGGGCGCTTCCTCCCGCCCGATTCGGTGCAGGTACCTCCCGAAACATCCGTGTCCGGTGAGGACCTGCGTCAGGCCGAAGGTGAGGACGCCGTGGCGCCTCTCTAGCCACTCCTCAAAGAGTGGACTTACCGCCACTATCGTGGCGTGCCCTGTATACAATAACTTAATTAAATAGTAGTAAAGTGTGTGAAGAATGGCACACATTTTACTATTATTTGTTTTTAATTAACACCCGACGCAAAAAACCAACGGAGTGTGTGTGTGTGTCTATGTGTGTGTGCCTGTCTGTGGCATCGTAGTTTCCGAACGGATGAAACGATTTTGATTTTGTTTTTTTTTTGTTTGAAAGGAAAATTAGTCGGGAGTGTTTTTAACTATGTTTGATGAAATCGATCCAAGATGGCCCCCGCCACATCCGCCGTATCAAATGAAACGGCTTGACAAGTAGAAAACTATAAACTATAACAAATTTAAAATCCAAGATGGCCGCCACCACAAAATGGCAAATTATTATTTTTTCATTAAGGGTGTCAAAAAAGCTTGACTAGTACAATAATGTAACTATATTGAAAGGAAATAAGGAACACTAACTAACGAAATGAGATGAGGAAAGTGGAGTGATGACTGGTACCCAGGACTAACGATAACGAATTATTTTCTATTTAACGTTTAGTACATTATGTGTCGGGGGTGTTTTTAAGTTTTATTTTAATTTCACTTGTTGTTACACAATCTTCATCACCCTTGAACCATTCGGACATGAGTGTCTCGGGCACCCAGAATTCCGAAAATTACAAAAAGCTAACGAATGTGACACAACCGACTTGGGACACCGCGACGTTAGGTTTGTTAGGATCCTTTAGAACTTGCAGAAAGAAATAGGATCCCCGCATAGCAGGTCTCAGTTTATTACGCATTTTACAACTACCTATCAACCTCAAATACACAGAAAACCAACCCAACCAACTCCATTCCTTTTTGACATTCATGACTCAAATACAGTACTTAATTAAAATTTTAAATTTTCGCGCCTTTATCAGTACCAAAATATTACTGCCGCGAGACGCTCGTGTTCGCAAAGCCATTGAGAAACGTTTAGTTAACGCTTTCCGTAACCCAAGGGCTCACTTTGCCTTGTCCAGAGTTTGTTGGGCACATAGGTTGGCTTTAGTATCATGCAGCACGCGGAGGGAGTAAAAGAGGTTAAGGCTGATAGGGTTTGGGTTCCCAATTATAACGCTATCACTGTTATAACGAGGTAATACATATTTTTCGAGAAATTAATGAACAATGTTTTTCACTTAAAATCAGTTTGATACTAAAAACGGAACGTTAAAATGGGCGATTGAAAACCAAATCTTTTCCACGTATTGTCTGTTGTGCAAAATGACGCGAAAAATTGGCAAAACGGAACGTAAAAAACCAGCTAAGGGCCACGGCCCTTGATCCATTGATTGTATGTGTGTGTACAATAGGCAATGTTACTAGAAGCTGAGAATGCTACTAGAATAATTTTACGACCTGGGTATGGGATAAATGAAATACTACCGATTAAGCAACATAATATTTAAAAGTTTAAAGCGTTAGGGTGGCCTGCTAAATTCAAATTTTCTTACGTTTTTTCACCGATTAGAAATACTGTTGTGTCAATTTATCGTGTGAAAAGAATGTTGTCAATTGCAATAGTTTAATTAAAGTAATTTATGTATATAAAATATTAGTGTAATGTGTTTTTGTTATTGCTTTATGCAACTGAAACTTTCCAATTGTACCTAAATATCGCAAAAGATACGGTTCCATTCAACTGAAATCGAGAATTGTTATCATCAGAAATAACATAATCAAGGTAGGTAATAACTTTTATCCGTATACAAATTCGAGAATAAATATAAATCTGTGTCTATGGAAATGACAACTAAAAATAAAGTTGGCAACACTGTGTTGAACATCCGTAGCAATAGTAGGGATGGACAAGTGAAAAAAAGATATCGATATTTTTAAACAGTTTCGATGTATCCAGTGAAAAATTTCGACATATCGAAATATCGTCAGTTTTCGTATGAATAATCATACATATTTCTTAAACTTCGTAAAAAAAGAATAAAAGAAAACAGTATTTTAATTGATGCTTGAGCTTAAATAATTATATACAATTTAATCAAGCCAGTAGTCATCAGATATGGACACGAAACCTTAAAGTTGCGTTAGTAAGACATAGAATTTGATAGCTTCTGTAAAATAAATATCAAATATCGATATATGGCGATTAAAAACTATTGACGATAGAAAATTTCGATATTTGTTCTCATGCGATTGCGCAAAATGGCGCGGTCACGCGTCGAATCGTCGCGGTCGATATGTCTATTCACTTGTCATAGTTGTCATGTTCACTTTACTATAGACTTCAGACTTTCACATTTCACAATTTTCACATTTGTTTGTGTGTTCTGTTTGATTTATAATGATAGTAGTCGATGGTATTGAGCGACTGTGACTGTTTATATTTGGGTTTTGGTGATCATTGTATTTTATTCACAAAACTCGACCGAAAACCTACAAAGTTTGGTTGCCACTTGCCGTGTTTATTTTCGGTTTAGTAGGTAAATAATGCCGTCATATACCGTCTATTGTGCGTGTAATCAACACAAGGTTGCGTACATAAATCATCTTAATACAAATTTGCAATAGTCAGTGTGGTTGTAGTTCTATTTGGCTTGGCACACTACGATTCCTTTAAAAAAAAAGTGTTAATTTATCTTTGTGTGACGCTTAGTAGTAAGAAATGAATTGTTATTGATTCAGTTTCGTACAAATACAGGTTTGCTGTAACCTACTATTTGGTAGTCAGGTTTCAAAAAATGATTGGTTATGAAAATGGCTGTCTAATGTGATCTTATTTAAATGGCTATATAATATGTCAGTCCTACCAAAAGACTTAAGTATTTCAATAAAATAATGTTTAGTGAAGGCTGGCAGTCAATCTTTGAAAACCCTTTTCCCAGAATTATCTTGGTGTAACTGTCACCGTAAAAAAGTATTGTCTCTAGAAAGTTACATACACAAAGGTTTTCTGTAACCTGCAATTTGGTTGTAGTCTGGTTTCTCTAAAATGATGGTTAGTCGGTCGTCTTAGGGGATTGGTTGAGAAAATGTCTGCCTCATTTGGTGTTAGATTTGAAATATTTCTATTGATTTTTTGTTGTTTTCCATGATTTATTTGATTGGAATATTATATTGACAAGAGAGGGTTTGGAGTTAGTGTGAAAATTTTTGTTCTATAATTTAATGACATGTTCCTGATTGATGGTGGGACGCATTTATTCCAAGTTTTACAAGAGCCAGTAGGACAGCTCTTTCTTGGTCCTTTGTAATCCTCAGAGTTACTAAATGTTTTATATAGAAAAAAAGAAGGAAAAAGAGTACGTCTTTCAATTAGTTAATGGGTAAAAGACTTAAATTTTCTAAGAATGTTCACAGAGACTATCTCGGAAATGAAACAAAATGGTTCTATGTGTAGCTATCAATACTCTTACTCTTTTACATACTAGCAACACTAACGTCATAACAGTTTACATTAGTAGGTGGTTGTTGGTGTTTCTGAGTAAAATTACTGATGTAATATGGAAATTATGTCATGTAACCAGATATAAAACTTACTTGGTGCATTAAAGCGTTGAACTGCTGGTCTGCACAGGGTAATTGCTTCTATCTCTGACCTATTGCTCAGTGGTGGGAAGCAGTGCCCTCATCCTCCGTGAATGATAGAGAGTTTATAGGTACTCAAACCTATAGGGAATAAGGATTGGTAGCATCAAATGGTTTCAAACATGGAATGCCGTGAGTCAAAGAAGGAAGTAATGTGCTTACTGTGGTTGCTAATGGGAAACATACAATTACAATTGCATTTCTACTAAAACTTAATGTTTTTATACTTTTGAATAGTTGAGTGATGTTGTTGAACATATCTATATATATCACGCTGTCTCTGTATGGTCTGGCGAGCAACCTCTGCTAAATTAAGTGTTCTGAGCAGTCAAGGTTGTATAAAGGCAAAAGCTTTTTTCACAACAAATGTGATGAAGGGTGCTATATAAGGTCGTAGCTATTCTGGAATGCACTTGAGCAAGATGTTCTTCAATCCAGGGAAGAAGTAGTTGACGACCAAGAATAATAATGACTTACTAACATTCTCGAAGGGTGAAAGGCTATTTGTTTGGAGCGACATTTTACGAACTTTACAGGAGAGCCATTTAACCCTTAAATGCATGGTTTTTTTTATTGTGATAAGAAAAATATATATATTATTTATATACTTAGGGGTAACAAATACGGGAAAAATAGTAAAAAAAATATTTATGTAATAATATACTCGTAATATATATTTATCAAAAAACGTATGGGATCATTTTTGATACAACATGCATTTAATATCTAATCAAGTATTCACGATCCTTAGATTTTTGTTTTTTGATAAGGGGTATTCTAATTTCAGGAATAATGAAAAACGTTTGCAAAGTAATGAATAATTTATTATAATTAAATGTGGAACTTATTAAAACAGATTCCAATTTTTCACATTTGATGCTACTTAGCAGCTTACACCCTGGCATCATACACCGCATGCGATTATCCGTGCGTATTTGTTTGTGGTCAGTACCATCGTGTATAATATCTATGGATGGCACTACCTGAAGGGTATTCCTCCGCTTATGAGCTGGTTCCTCTATAGTACCGTTAAGAATGCTACTACTTGGTCGACCTCTTGCAGGTTGGGTGTGGGTTTTATATTTACATGAAATATCTGCAAGTTCTGTTCTAAACTGCTAAATTCAATATATCTTTCGCAGCTATCTTCTTTTTATAGCAAACCTGCTTATATAAGACCCACGAATTTATAACCGTCAAGTCAAGAAGATGATGGAATAGTCTTATGTACCACTTCCTACTTTTCATGCGGATTCTGTACCTGCCCAAGTGCGAGTCCATTAAATCCACACCGCCCATATGGGCGTTGTATTCTTTCACAACCTTTGGACACTGTATAAATTTCTTCCTCTTCTCAACCTTATCGTAACGCTCAATCGTGGATACAGGCTCAGCTCCCACATACGAGTAAGTAGACAGCAAAGTCACTTGTCTATTATCCTTCCAACTTACTGAAGACATTTCAATTCCATCGTAGCTGGTCACGTATTCTTCATAAGATCCCCTCTCCACAGACTTTGCCATCACTTGTTGCTTTGTAGGCAATTTGCAAGATTTTCCAAGACGGTTTCTTTGCACGGTTCCTAAACACCAAATGCCTTGTTTTGCCATATAGTACATGAGTGGCAAAGAAGTGTAGAAATTGTCAAAGTAGACAATGTATTGGTATCAAAACCCAATTTGGTAGTTAAACAAAATAGCCTACTATCATTGAGTAACGTCGATTCTATCATTTTGCTTTCTACTGCTTAAGCACCGTAAGGTCACTTAAACCAATTTGCCTGCTGCTGATTAGTGACAATGTTGGAAGTTGAATCATTTTTCTTTACCCTAAAAATAAGGCGATACAGATCATTTTGTATTAAGACGCCTGCGGAGCATGCGAATTTCATACAAACGTAATACCAAAATTATTTGTAAATCAAACATATTCTTAAGGTAGTGTGTATTTATTTCGATTGGATTACAGAATATCTATGTTCCCAAATATATTTCTTGAGAGGACAATGATACAAAGACGAGATATGAGGAATTTAAAATTTCTATAGAAAACTACTGTGCAGTTAATATAAATGCGTCTGGGCTCCCTTTGTCTTTAAATTTATAAAATGATTCAAAAAACGATTTTACATCCTGCATCGAAAGTGATCTGCATTCAAACTTCTTTTTATGATTACATAACGGCCTCACAGCAAATGTTTTCGGAGAATACCTAAAACAATATCATAATGTATCTACATATTTTTTACCTATTTTTTAGTTATATGTATTTTCTGTATAAAACAATCAGTATGTAGGTATCTTTTGTAGGTAAGTACTTAATTTGGGTTATAAAATATGCGGGATGTAAGACACACCGACTCGAAAATGATTATACGTATTCAGTACACCATTTTGAAAACCGCCACACAGGTTTTCGTCAGCAAAAAAAAAAAAATCTCCAAGTTTCCTACAAAATTTCAATACCTACACGGTCAAAATGTATAGAAAATCCGTTTTTTTTTAATTGCCAACGAAAAATTACTACGTAGATGTACTATAACTACGATAAGATGACTACGATAGACAGAATAGGTGGTCTTAATCGTTTTCACGCCGGTGTCTCTTACACTCGGTGTAGGGTAAACCACCCTAATATCGGCCCCTTAAGCCTTTTTCAGTTTTAAAGTACTCATCATATCTCAATCTGTTATATAAAGTGTTAACATAGTTTTTTTCCTATTGTGAAATTTAATTGGTTTCTTATTCTTACGTAAAACTTGGAAAATAACCTAGTTGTTTAATTGTTATGAATTATTTTATCAATACATTCCGATTTTGCCCAATACCGGCCCCTTTTGCCCAAAGCCGGCCAGATTTTTTCCTAATATCGGCATATGCAAAATGTATGGTTAAACACTAACCTGTAAGCAGCCGTGGACAAACTAAACGGCTTAGGTATTTGAAAAAAAACAACATCAAACATTGATTTGTCAACTACATATTTATATTATTCAGTCTTCAAAATTTAGATTAGGTACAATTGAGATCAAATAATCAAAAAACACGTAAAAACAAAATAAAATCAACAACAAAAAAATACGTAAATTGAACACAATAAAATCAACGTCACAATATAACAAAATTAGGAACATAATAGGTGGGGTAGTAACTAAAAAACAGCTTATTACACTAAATGAATGAGACAGTGATGGCAGGTAAAATCTTCTTCTGCTACATCTGTATAATTTCTTCCATGCTGCGTTGTACACCCTAAATGAAACCACCTAGGGCAAATATCGCAGCCAATATTCTTTAATTGGTCTTCTTCTACATCCCTCATTAGCTCTTATTCACAACCAGCGCATAGAATTTTGTCTTTCGTGATTTTTGTTCTAGGAGGTGAAGGTGACACTGAAACGGCAACTGTGTTTTCATTTTCGTCAGACTGTCTCTTTGTCATATCTTTATTTGCTGGCTTCCTCTTACGCTTTGTCTTCTCCTGAGTCATTTTACAGTTTGATACGTAAACGATTTTGTAAGACGACTAAAAAGTCACGGTGTATAATTATGTCTCCACGAGCCTTCACGAGAATGACCCACAGAGACACTAGCCCGTTATACAATACAATACCTATCAAGGAAAAGAAAATACACAAAAATTAAAAAAAAAAATAGGTATCTATATAGTAAAACGACAAACGGAGCCGCCTCTGCCGGCCGGATTTAGGATTCGTTGTTAAAAAATTATTGCCCAATATCGGCCGGGGCGGCCGGTATTTGGATTTGTACTAATAAACAGTAACCTAACTCCGGCCTCCTAAAATTACCATAAAGCATGATTTCTTTGTTAAAATAAGTATCTAAGGCGATTCTTTATTTTATTATGTATCGAAAACAAGCAATACTCATAACTTTTAATCAATATAATACGCTGAAATCGCTTATCCCAAAATGTCGTTCACAGTTGGTCCGAGATCAAAGGCCGGCGATAAGCACACGCTCGCACACCTCCGCGTTCTACGACCGACTGAATATTCTATAGTACAAAGAGCGCCGCCATGTTGGTATTGTCTACTGTGTATGACATAAGGTCTATTTTAGTGCAATATTATCCTAACATTATGTCACAGTTTTTAATTTACGCCACGATTTCTTCGACACGGCCTATATTAGGAGAGGGCCGGTGTTAGGACACTTTACCCTATTATAAAAAAAAAAACTAAATATATTTAAGTAACACTGTAGTCATTGAATATTAATTAAATAGATATAAAAAAAAAATGCTAACAAGATCAAACCACAAGGACCAAGATAATTTATTTGATCCCACTATCTAACAGTAGGTACATACAAACCTTGTTACTTTGGCCAAATTTCTCTTCCACTTTTCAGGTTGAGCTATACGTTTTCTAGCCGAACTATTATCAACAGGTACAGGGGAACAATCCATAATTACGATATACCACTTTTTTTCCGACAAATCTTAAAAAACCAACTTAAAAATTTCGAGAATTTACGAAGCGAGGTTTCGCGTTCACAACAATTGACGCCATATTAAAACCGTGCCGCTTGATGCGCTCTGATTGGCTGATTAAAATATTGCTGCCTATGCACTTGTCAAACATGGATCTTGCTGTGTTTGCAACAAACCGTATTTTTTATAGCTGTTTTACTACGGGTCTTAGGAGTATTATGAATTACGAAACGTGTTGAAGATATTGCTACATTTTTGGCGCCATCGAAATTTCAATTTCAAAATTATGTGGATATCGCTGCTTTTGCTTTTACACGATTCAATTCTCACTTAATATTAGGTAGGTTTTGACCATATTGGTACTGTAAAATAATCATTACTTGTGCAGTTTTGCAGCAAGTTTAATTAAAACTAAACATTTTTTTCAGAAACAGTAGTTGTACTTAAAACTAAAGAAACGAATTTATAAAACAATTCTGACTTAATATTAGGTATTAAATAACAAACAATTAAACCTTTTAGCAAAAATACTTTGGTAAGTTAAGGAACAAAATAAAGCAATTCTCACTTAATATCAGGTATGTTTTGACCATGTAGGTACTGGCAAATAATCATTAGTTGTGCAGTATTATAAAAACAACTAGCTTTTGCCCGCGACTTCGTTCGCGTGGAATAGTGACTTCCGGCAGATTTTACCCACATAGTTCCCGATCTCGCGGGATCTCTTCAAAAATGAAATGTGGAAGATATTCTAGGGAACTCTTCAAAAATCAACATAACGAGCTCTGCGTTTGAATTGAAGATATGTAGGTATACTCACTTAGGGCATTAAAGCCGTTATTGCCGATCGAAAAAGGCGAAAATGTTATTTCATGTCATGCCATTTCAGAAAAAAATACAGTTTCTCCCTTGACAAATTTTCGGTTTCAACGACAGTACAGAAGCGCTCGGCCGATACCCAACCAAATGCGTGTAACGAAACCATAGCGCGATCTATTTCGATCCCAACGCCATCTATCGAGCATAGTGACAATTAGGATTATTTATCTATACTCCGTTCGGGCATTTTCTTTGTACTAAAAGTTTTATTATATTGATATTATTTTTTTCATACCTTTTTACTATTTATTTACTTTTTTCCGATGAATTAAAACAATACTTAATATGAACCGAACTCGTGTAACGATCGACACCATTGCGCGATCACAATTATCTATACTCCGTTAGAGCATTTTCTTTGTACTAAAAGTTGTATTATATTATATTTTTCATACCTTTTTACTATTTATATTTACATATTTCCGATGAATTTTCAGTACTGAATTGATGCCGACTCTTGACCAATAGATGGCGCTGTATGTCCGGAATAAATTTTATTTTTTATTTTATTTTTTGTAACAAAAACTATCCTATGTTCTTTCTCAAGTTCCAATCTATGTCTGTACCAAATTTCACACAAATCGGTTCAGTAGTTTAGGCGTGAAGCAAAGACAGACAGACAGACAGAAAGACAGACAGACAGAGTTACTTTCGCATTTATAATATTAGTTTGGAAGTTTGGATTAACGATTTTGTTGACTAATCTAGGTACTTAGGACAGACCTCACTACAATTATTATGATTCACAACAATAGTACAGTGGCTAATAATACGTACTATAATTGTACTGTAAGCCGTAGTAGTACTGTTGGGAATTAGTATAATAAAATAATAGTAATTTATTGCCGTGCTACTGCATGTATATTAGTTACTAATTAACAAATAATTATAACTTTAAGCAAAAATATTTATCCGGTTGACGACCCGAATGGCGTAGTGGTAGTGACGCTGCCTTACGTTCTTAGGGTCCTGGGTTCGAATCCCGGTACGAGCAAATGTTTGTGTGATGAGCATGGACATTTGTTTCGGAGTCATGGATAATAAGTATGTATAATAAGTATGTATTTACAAACAAAAAAGTATATATGTAGTCTTAGCAAAACCTCCTTCTCCAAAACCTGGTACAAGCGGTGCGCTATAAAAGACAGCGCGCGGTTAGCAACGGGCTCACTCGATTATCGGTCGGCAACGGTTGAACATCGCAACCCTCGTTTGTATTTTTATATTCAGTCGCTATTAATTGTTATTTTGCTTATCAATTATCATTTGCAGTAATTAGAGTTCGGATGTCTTATTTTTAGAATTATCTTTGTTGTGATTTTGGTTATTAAACTTTGATTGTTGATTAAATAAGTTAGGAAGTAATTGTGCGTTATTTTAAAAAAAACTGTCCTCACTTCTGGTTTCTAAGATCAGAAGTGGGATTGACCACGCGTTTAGTGCTGTTTGTGCCATCTGTTTTAAGTTAAAGTAAATGACCGATAGTGTTTGAATTTAACCTAATTACTGCAAGTTTTATTTTTGTGGGTACGCGAGTATCGGTGAGTTTATTTTTTATTTTTTTTCCGATCATCTAATTTTAATTTCTGATATGCCGGGACGTTCGACAAGCGTTGAAAAACAAAACGATTCGCGTCGATTGCATCGTAATCGTTCTCGAACGTTGAGAAGTAGATCGCGTAATCGTAGGCATGGTTCCGGAAGGAGCAATCACACTCCTTCACCGCGTAGATACCGTGAGCGTTCTCATAGTCGCGAGCGTACCCCTTCTAGACATCGTCATGTGTCCCGTAGTCCACGAAACGGTCATAGACGTCGTGACGCCTCATGCAGCCGCCGTGATTCTCTGCGTGATCAGGCCTTAGGTCAAATATTAGCTCGCTTGAATTCGATTGAGAGCCGTTTGCCAACTTCGCCAACGTGTCGCGTGTCTACGCCTGTTGCGGAGCATGGCTCGCGGGCGCAGGAAACTTTCACTAGGCAGAAGTCGCGAACGCTTGACCAGGATAAGGACGTGACAGATAAGCTCGTTGGCGCATTGTCTTGTTTAGTTCAAGAGAGATCGCATAATTTTTATATTTCTCCCTTCGATCCTAACATACACGACTTTGACGTTTGGTGTTCAGAGGTAGACCGCGCTCGTAATTTAAATAAATGGGACGATCGCGAGTGTTTAGGGCGCATAGGAAGTTGTTTGCGTGGTGACGCGAAGTCATGGCTAAACGATTGGGTAACAAGTGATCGGTCGTGGAGTAACTTCAAATTAGAGTTTCGTTCACTATGCCCACGCAATGTAGACGTTGCTACAATTTTGTTTGAGGTTATGTGTAATAATTCAAATAAATTCCCGACATACGCCGAATATGCTCGCAAGTCTCTTTTGCGTCTTAATATTGTAAAGGGGTTGTCTGATGAGCTGAAAGTAGCAATAATTGTCAGAGGTATTACTGATGCTCAAGTAAAGGCTGCGGCAACGAATGCGAAACTTAAAATAACGGACCTAGTCGAGTTTTTGTCGGTATATGTCAAACCAAAAACCGAGACGCGCAGTTCAAACAACCCTCCCCATTCAAACAATGTGGGACCATCATCATCGCGTAAACGCGAAGCAACTAAATCGGGAGATAGTAAAATAGTGTGTCACTATTGTCATAAAGCTGGTCACACGAAATATAACTGCAGGAAAAGACCTAAAGTCGACACTAACGCGCCATCATCAGCAGATACCGCGACGCCAACGCCTTCAACATCGGGTGATAAATCTGTCAAGTTTTGCACGCATTGTAAACGTAACGGTCACGTAATTGATACATGCTTTTCAAAAAAAAAGTCTGAAACTGATCGTAATGAACAGAAATCGGCTAAGATAAATTTTTGCTCAAGTGTCAATCGAAACGAGACAACATAATGTCTGCTGTTATTCAAAAGGTACCTATAGATACTTTGATTGATAGTGGGTCAGATATCTCGTTGATTTTAGAATCGGTTCTTAAATATTTTAATTTCAATCGAATCCCAACATATCGTTTGTTGAGAGGTATAGGCAGCCAGGAGATTGAATCGACGTCATATGTTGTGACGACGATTGAATTTCCTGAAGTGTCTTTGGAAGTTGATTTGTATGTGGTCCCAGTTGGGTGCATTACGGCGCCTATTTTGATTGGCACAGATGTATTAGATAGAGACGGAATTACCTACACGCGTAGCAATAACTTACACCGGCTCACGAGATTAGACAGTGTGCCCTCCGTGCTGCACGTATCTACCGTTGACTATGAAAACATTAAAACGCCGTTAATTGGCAATGACAGAAACCTCCTGCTTAATATCATCCGCGAGTTTTCGAGTTCTTTCATTACGGGTACTGCTACATCAACGGTGAATACGGGCGGTATGGAGATAAGATTAACATCGAGTGCTCCGGTAGTTCATAGGCCTTATAAGCTTTCTTGTGACGAAAAAAATAGAGTTCGGGATATAATTAATGACCTACTCTCAAAGGGAATTGTTCGTGAGTCACAGTCCGACTACGCCAGTCCTATCATTCTCGTCAAGAAGAAGGACGGGAGTGATAGGATGTGCGTCGATTATCGGGCACTTAATGCTATAACGGTCAAGGAACGGTTTCCCTTGCCTTTGATCGATGACCACATCGATAGGCTTGGTTGTTTCAAGTTCTTCACCAGTTTAGACATGGCAACTGGATTTCATCAGGTGCCATTAAAGGATGATGATTCGATTTCCAAAACCGCCTTCGTAACGCCCGAAGGCCATTTCGAATACTTGAAAATGCCCTATGGGTTAGCTAACGCCCCTATAGTTTATCAAAGAATCATTTCAAAAACCTTAAAACCCTATATTGAAAGTGGGCGAGTTTTGACATATATCGACGATGTACTTCTTATGTCAAACGGAATTCCTGAAGGACTCGACTTGCTGCGTCAAGTTTTGAGTACTCTCACGAATGCCGGTTTTTCGGTTAATTTAAAAAAATGTACCTTCTTAGATACCGAAATAGAGTACTTAGGACGGGTAGTTGGTAATGGTCAGGTGCGGCCGAGCCCAAGAAAAATTGAGGCGCTGGTAAATTCTCCAAAGCCTACTAATGTTAAGGGGGTTCGCCAATTTTTGGGCCTAGCCGGGTATTTTAGGCGTTATGTCGCGGGTTACGCTTCTAAAACAGCCTGCATTGCCAGACTGTTAAGAAAGGGAGAACCTTTCAAATGGGGTTCAGAACAAGATGTGGCACGCGACTATATTATTCATTGTTTGACCCATGAACCAGTCTTAGCGATCTTTGACCCAAGTTTGCCTACGGAACTTCACACCGATGCCAGTTCCATCGGTGTCGGTGCGGTGTTGTTGCAGGAGCATGCCGGTAAACGAAAGAGAGTAGTCAGTTACTATAGTAGGTCTACCCAGGGCGCGGAGAGTCGCTATCACAGCTACGAGCTGGAAACCCTAGCCATTGTACGCGCACTTCAGAACTTCCGTCATTATTTAATTGGTATCAATTTCAAAATAGTGACGGATTGTAATTCGTTGAAGTTAACTGAAACAAAAAAAGATTTGTTGCCTCGTGTCGCGCGTTGGTGGGTTTACCTACAAGACTTCACCTTTACTTTGGAATATAGAAAAGGATCCATGATGCAACACGCTGACTTTCTAAGCCGGCACCCTCCTGAAACTGCAAATGTATCACACATTCGCAATCCTAACAATTGGGCAAAGGTCGCTCAGACTGCGGATGAGGAAACCCAAAATTTAATTGTTAAGTTAAGAGATGGCCAATTAGATTCCTCAAGGTATGTAATTAAAAATGAACTTTTGTATTATAAATATACACCAACCGGGGAAGAACCACGATTGTTATGTTACATCCCTAAAGGTTACCGGCTTAGCCTTTTAAGAGCTTTCCATGATGAGCATGATCATGTTGGAGCCGACCGAACGACGGATCTTATATTACGTCACTTTTGGTTTCCTAGTGTTAGGCAATTTGTTAGAAAATATGTTAGCCATTGCCTTGTATGTTTAGCTCATAAGAAAGTACCCAAAACACCCCCACAACCGATTCAGTCTTGGTCGAAGCCTGATGACCCATTCTGTGTTATTCATGCCGATATATTGGGCCCGCTTCCAGAATCTAACGGGTTTAAGTACGCTTTAATAGTAATTGACAGCTTTTCAAAATTTTGTCTGCTGTACTCCATGTATCGTCAAGACTCGGACGAATTAAAACGGGTGTTTACTAATGTGATATCTTTGTTCGGGTCTCCAAGTACTATAATATGCGACAGAGGGAGAATGTTCGAAAGCGTAGCCTTCCGAGACTGGGTTAGTAGCTTGGGTTGCTCCATTCATTTTATCACACCTGGAATGCACCGAGAAAATGGGCAAGCAGAGAGGTACTGCAGAACTGTCCTAAACATGTTACGGGTAGAGGTTGGACATAAAGGTTCTCAGTGGGCTGACGCTTTATGGAAAGTGCAGCTCAATTTAAATGTCACCAGACAGGCAACTACGCAAGCCTCGCCATTACAACTCCTCGTTGGGATTGATGCAGCTACCCCAGTAATAAGATCTCTAGTGCGTGACGTCGCACTTGAGAACCGTAACCCTAATCGAGAAGCACTTATGACGCTCAGGAGACAGCGTGCCTCAGACTTGCTTAAAGCCAATCAGCGGCGTCAAGACGACTACACCAACCAGAACCGGCGACAACCACGAGCCTACGCTGTTGGGGACTATGTTTTTGTCAACAAGGCATCACAGAGCACAGGAAAGCTCGACTCTGGCATGCGAGGGCCCTATAAGGTCCTACGTGTATTGCCACATCATCGCTACGAGCTGGAACTACTGGCTGGTTCGTATGGCAAAAAAACCCAGGCAGCTGCCGAGCATATGGTGCTCTGGCGCGGCGAGTGGACGCCTGACGCATGCTCCGCTTTCTTCGAGGCTGGTAAGCAACCGGAAGACTTCTGTTTGGCCTGGACCCCTGGTTCATGGCTTCTGTTTGGTCTGAGCCTCTGGCTTATGACTTCTGTTTGGCCTGGACCTCTGGTTCATGGCTTCTGTTTGGTCTGAGCCTCTGGCTTATGGCTTCTGTTCGGCCTGGACCCCTGGTTCATGGCTTCTGTCTGGTCTGAGCCTCTGGCTTATGACTTCTGTTTGGCCTGGACTCCTGGTTCATGGCTTCTGTTTGGTCTGAGCCTCTGGCTTATGACTCCTGTATAGCCTGGACCTACGGTTCATGGCTTCTGTTCTGTTAAGTATATTAGCTTCACTACTATCTATTTTTCTTGGCTAGTATTCTACCCAATGGGAGTCCGGAATCCCATTGCTTGGAATGCTATTTAGTTTCATTTACGTTTTAATGCTTAGAATCACTGATTTTGCTTTGAAATTTTTTAGTCTGAAGCTCTTAGATTTACATTTCAATTACCTAAGAAATCTTCCTGTTAGTTGGTTGGGTACCTGATGGTGGGAGTGCACGCTCACTATCGCGTACTTAACAAAATCAGTTCAAGTGCTTTCTATTCTCCGGCTTCAGACACATAAGGGTCGCAAGAAAACAAATGTACAGTATGTGTTGTTGTTACTTTGCAGATGATTATGGCCAGTCTGAGGATGACGGCCAGTCTGGTGATGGTGGACCTAGTGATGACACAAGGCAAGATGCGGTCGAGGACGCCCCGCTGTCAGGAACGGCCGTCTTAGCAAAACCTCCTTCTCCAAAACCTGGTACAAGCGGTGCGCTATAAAAGACAGCGCGCGGTTAGCAACGGGCTCACTCGATTATCGGTCGGCAACGGTTGAACATCGCAACCCTCGTTTGTATTTTTATATTCAGTCGCTATTAATTGTTATTTTGCTTATCAATTATCATTTGCAGTAATTAGAGTTCGGATGTCTTATTTTTAGAATTATCTTTGTTGTGATTTTGGTTATTAAACTTTGATTGTTGATTAAATAAGTTAGGAAGTAATTGTGCGTTATTTTTAAAAAAACTGTCCTCACTTCTGGTTTCTAAGAGTAGTATATCAACTATCTAGTGTCCACGACACAAGCTTTGCTTAGTGTGGCACTAGGTGGCGCTGTGTGTTAATGTTCAGCAATATTTATTTATTTATAAATAAATATTTATTTATAAATAAATATTGCTGTCTCTCCTTTCCCATTTAAATCCATCCAAAGGTTGTCTTTAAAAGATCGCTTTTAGCGATAAGACCGCCCATTGTGTCACCCCTTGTAAAATGTTTAAAATTTTTGTATTTCTATTTTTTATGGTGTACATAATAAAGAGTATTCTATTCTATTCTTTACATACGTAAGTAATAGAAATCTATTGTATATGTTAAAACCACTAAAATCTACTTTAAACACAACTTGACCGACCCCTTCTTGTAATGGTGGGTTGCGGTAGAATGACAACAATGTCATCTACGTGGTGTATTTCACAAAATATGTCTTCCATAGTTGGATAAGTGAAAGTAAAACTAGATACAGTATTTTTTACTTTCCTTAAAATTTTACTGTAGGGGTACTATCCTTAATAAATAAGATACGTCAGACAAAGTGCTTGAGGCTTTTTTTCGTAGCGAATTTAACAATGAGCCAATCACCTTCTTTAAAATTATGAGTCTTTTCTGTGAAATATTCTATATCTCACTGATCCCCATTGGAATGTGTGACTCCAAATTTTCTTTGTCCGTTGGATCTTGCAGACATGTAAAATTGATGTACTCATTGAATGATTCATACTCCGAATCTTCTTTTTCCAGAACATTAATAAGTCCTCTGCCTATAGTTTGCCAGTCCCTCTGAGTCTGTAGCTCCAATTCTCTAATCCTCGTATTGTTGATGTGCTGCTGCTGGCTGAAATTTCTCCAAAACGCATTTACTTGGAGAAACTGTTGTGTTGCCTCCTCGGTGTGTGTTGGCCTCGCTGTGCGTCTACGAGGTGAACACCGAGTTCTCCTGGCACGACGAGGAGTGGTTTGCGCAGATGCAGCCAGCCCTTGCCCAACTCTAACCTGAGTAGATGGCCTAGTTGGGGAGAGCAAGCCGGTCTCTATAAAAATATAATGATTGTAATTAGGTAAATATTGCCAATAATAATTGTTGTCTTCAAAAGGCTTTAAAGTTCTTCCATAAAGTTCGCTCTTGTAGGTTAATCTTACCTTCCACTTGTGGTTCCACTAATCCATGTGCTGTGGTACGTCTTACTTCAGGTGGTGTTAGTGCTGGTGGGGCAATAGGTAACCTTGATGGTCCAGGCAGAGGTTGAGAACCTAAAATATAAAAATTAAAGGGATTTCTGCCAGAGACTAATGCCACAAAATCTCATACCAAATCTATGAAAAATACTTTAATTTTTGGTACCAAGATTTTTTTTTAAGTAAACCTTTATTCATATTTGTGCTTATGATAACAATGCCTTGTTAGAAATTTCATATTTATCTAGAAAAAATGGGGTATATCTTACTTTCCCGTTCTTGCTCCTCAAACATATGAGGCGGAGAAGATATAGCGAGCTAGAGCGGCGGTTGCGGCGGTGACTGAAGAGATGAGGCGTAAATAGTCTCTCTAGTTGTACAATATTTATAGTAATTTGTGAAAAACGTAGTGGGTAGCATATTTATCATAGTTTAGTATTTAAGTCTTATTTTAAATCTGTAATATGTTACTGTTTGTTTTTCCTAAATAAATATAAGTAAAAATAAATTCTTGATAACTTACAGTCTTCAAACTGATGTAAATTTATGTCTTCTTCATTTTGATTACTGGACTGAATGTGAACTTCCTGTAAGTGAATAATAATAAATTTATAAGACACCAATGCAGGTATCACAATGTAAAAGCGTTGTATGTATGTATGAAAGATAGAAGAATTTAAAATATCAGGTATATTTTAAATTGACAACCCAGCCTCTTCCACTGTCAAGCCTGTAGCAACTTGCAAACCCAGATTTAGAACTCTTTGCTCTAAATCTGATAGTTATGCAAAAACTGCAGGCCCGCCACCAGTTCCAGTAGCTAGTCGATGTAGGCGTGCAGATTTTTTTTTATTGTTTCTGAAATCACTCCATGCCTTAAACCAAACAAACAACCCACTTTATTCCACACCACCACAATCCACACCCAGTTTAAACCAAAATGGGTTAGAAATAAGGTCTTCTGACTAGCTTTCTTCCATTTCTCAGTGGTTTTAGTGGCACCAGTACCATCACTGTTCAATAATTGCGTCAAAGTCTCCCATCCCTGAATATTTGTTATTCTGCCTCGGGCATTAGTCGAATGTTTACATAGATCTCCATGCCTAAAAGTAACAAACTTAATTTTACAAAGTTCACAGATTAGATCCAAGTTCACTACGTGACACCAAATGATTTAAATTGCACTTACTGCTCCATGTAAGTCACCAGCATTTCAAATTAGGACGGGCTAGTCTCATTTAAAAAAAATATCTAAAATCTTTACACAAATTATAAATAAAACTTTCGAAAACAAAACACGAACTATTATTTATTACCGGTACTCAGTCTGTGATACAAACAAAAGTAATGTCCACAGATTAGTAATGTACGTAGAGTAGTTATGTCCACAGAGTAGTAATGTTGTCTAACTTAGTTGTATAACCACCATTATTTGAATAGGCAGTCACTTCTAATAAGAACACAAAATACGAATGTCAATTTATTTTAGCCGGTTACTAATATTCGTTCAGTTGTTCATTCACCAATCGTCGCTTCTCACGGTGGGTAAACGCGAAACGAGTGATTGTATTATTAGGATCTCACACTCGCAAGTTAACGATAGTCGATGCGATTGCCGTATACTCGAATTTTAGTATGAAACTCGCACTAAGCATACTGACCACTAAGCATACCGACGTATAATAAACTCGCACTAAGCATACCGACGTATAATAAAATCTATCCTGTTTTTTGTCAAGTTTACAGAATGAGTATAATTTGTGCACATTTTCAAATCTTGTATGAATGGAAGGGTGGCGTGATATACGGAATCGGTAACTAAACGTTTACCCATACGAATACTTGCGATGATCAACAATGTCGACATTGCTTGAATGTAATAATTTAACACTGAACTAATATCATTTATAATTTCTAATCGTGGGTAATATTGTAGCTCTCATTTCAAGATTGTTGCAAGTTCGTGACTGGGGAATCGGCTGTACTCTATACCCTGTTCCGGCATTGCCCTGTTTTTACAAAACAGGTATGCAGTTTTAGCGGCGTTTTCTTTTATGGCCGGGTACTGTATGTTAAAATTTCACACTAAATCCTCCACATCTTCGTGCCAGTTGTTTTTTTTACAAATTCAACAAAACTGCTCTGTCTTTTTAATTCAAGTGAAAATAAATCTCGCTCACACAAACCTTCGGTGGGATCATGTTGTATATGCGCGTACAAGTTGCAACTTTGTATGAGTACCTGGAGTCTGCTGTGTCTCGAGGTCCGGTAGCGTCTCATCTTTGTAGTCCGATATTGGCTCATACTCGATTGTAGTGCTGCTCACCTCTGGTTCTGTGAACAATATAGTTTAAAACTTTAGGTACAGTGACAATTTTAAGTGGAACGAAAGCGTTAGTTTAAAACTTAAGGTACAAAAGCAGCAGCGGCACAACAGCAGACCGACGATCCACCGGAAACGTTCGACCGGCATTGCACCGCTTGGAATGTAAAGGATCTACCACAAATGGCGCTACCTCCGTGTCATTGCATGGTACAATTCTATGTTAACGGGGATGAGTTGTCGTGTTTATTGTATCAGCGTAGTGCCGATATGGGGTCTCGGTGTACCCTTCATTATAGTGAGTTAAATGGTCAATGTCACACTAGCAATGTGTGATATGGATAATTTAGCATTAAATATTAGAGATAACAAAAATAAAAATCACGAGATCAGATCAGATCTAAGTAGCACGCTACAATTAGTACAAAAAATTACAGTATCCTCTCATAAACCTTTGTCCTTCAACGTTTTCCCTGGAAGTGAGACCTAAGGAAACTTAGAGCATCCATGGAATCATCGTTTAAGGCACATCTTAGATGGTTGCAAATATATTTGCTGGAAGAAAACACCCTTTCACACTCTACACTTGCTGGTGGTATACAGTGCAGAAAGTCGTATGCTTGGGTCAAATTTACTTGTCTAGGACCTCCTCTATCAAACAGCGCCATTTGCATTAGGATTGACGTTTCCAACTCTTCTCTGCATGATAAATTTGCGGCAGATATAGAAGAAGTTGCTAAAATGGTGTCATCGATCTTTCTTTGTAGTTCTTCCTTGAAGCTTATTGCAGTTTCCTGAATTGCTTCATTTTGTCGCTGTCGCTGCTGCTGGTGATCAAATAAGGATCTGTCTTGATTATCATTAAAGTCTTGTATTTGACTAAAGTATCTAACGTTAATCTCGGTTATAACTTTAGCAATCGTGTCGTTTCCTGGAGATGGGAAAATATCCGAAGGTGTCTCTGCGTAATATATTCTGGGATTGTGTAGATATTTTAACGTACACACTAGATCTAGTAAGCGTCTCTCAGTTATTCTTTTCTTCAGAGCCTGGAGTAGCTGATCACATGTAAAACTGTTTGTCGCTTGAAGTTTCGCAACCATGAATTGTAGAGCTCTGCAGTAAGCAGATTTGCATTTTCCTGGCACAACGCCTCGACTGTTACCTTTACAATATTGAGAGAAGTCGACAATTCTTCTAGTAAAGCTAGCTCAGAGGAACTAAATGTGGTTCCGTTATTTAAATCAATAAGAGTCTTCATGATAGGCTCTTTTAGTACCAAAAACCTTGTGACCATATCAGCCAAGCTACTCCACCTGGTTTTACAGTCTAGGATCAACCCCATTTTTCTCACCTTATCTATAACATTTTTTAGATTTAGATCCCCGTATTGGATTCTGTTCAGTTGTCTTCCTGTCCCAACTACAAATCCACCTTCTTCTTCATCACTGTCAGAGTCATCATCCTGTCCTGTCGCCCCTGTTTCTTCTGTAGATTCTTCCCATTCTTCTTCTTGGGCATTTTGTGTCTTTTTGTAAATTACATCCAACACTGCACATTGGATGCCGTGTGCAAAACATAATTGATGGTACGGAGGCAATTGTTGACCCATAGCACACATCACACTTGCTCCGTCAGTCACCACACATGCTATGTCTACTTCTAGACAAAGATTATAGGATGCTAGTTTGTCCTTCAAAATATTGGCACAACGTTCTGCTGTTCCCCGGCCAGTTATTCTTGCTAGTCCTAGATCCCTAAAGCTCTTGCCTGCAAAGTTTGGACAGTGAATGTTGACGTTCATGTACCGTCGGTTACGGGCTGAAGTCCATTCGTCTAAAGAGACGGAAAACTTCTGTCCTTTGGCTTTCAATTCCTGTAATGTTTCCTTAAGTTCGCCTTTTAATTGCTCACTCTTTTCTACCGCGATCTTTTTAATTGTATTTGCTGACTTCGGTAAGTCTTCATATCCACTTTTTTTAAAAAGATTTCGTAAGGAATCAGATGTACAGAACAAACTAAATGGAAGACCATCACAAGCAGTCATTTTTGCAACTATATTTTCCAGATTATCAGATTTTTTAAAGAAATCTTCAATCAATTTAACTTTCTTCTTCTTTGGCTCATTTTCCTGTAGGTTCGTGTGTGTGCCTGATGTCCCTGGCGCCGAAAGTTCATCAACAGTAACGTCAGTAACCCTAGTACTCACAACAGGGTGAAGTTTCATATGGTTATGCAGACATGTAGTTGTGTTTCGGCATTTAATCACTTTCTTGCACTTTTTACATTGCGCATGAACTCCATCTGAAGTTCTCAAAAAAAAGTTCCATACTGACGACTTATCTCGCGTACCTTTGGTGTACTCTATAAATTCTAATTTGTTTTGCAGTTGCTCCATTTTTAATGTTTAATCTAATACCTGCAATGTCGAAAAATTAACCATCAACACACACACACCTCATAGTGTTTTAAAAAATCTTATTAAAAAGACACAAATGAGAAATAAACGAGTTCACAAAATAAAAGCTTTAGCTAGTTAACTAAGAAAAAAACTGCATTTTTGAGGTTAGAAAGCTACCTACTTACATCAAAGCACGAAACTGATTCACTGGATTGTTATTGAACATTAAATAAAACAACGGGCACTCTAAACAAAATAAAAACCTCTAACACAAAATAATATCAACCAAACAAACACGCGTGCAAATGGTGGACAACTGCACAAAGTCACAAAGGCGAACCACCCCCACCCGCCCGCGCGCCGGCCGCATCTTCCGAATGTTCCCGATCGTTGCCGAATCCTGTCGTAAACTCGTAACGCCCGCGCGTCGATCGACGTTTGTAAACGTTACCTTGTTTGGAGTAGTTTGGACGGCGTGCTTGAACGTTGAATTTTGTGTTGAGTTTTGTTTCTAGGAATTGGTCGAATATTCGAATATCGCAAAATTTATATTCGAATATTTGAAACAGTTGATTATTCGAATAATTCGAATATTCGAATGCAAGCCCTAATTAAAGTACGTAATCACTTTATCGACAGGATGTTCGTTAACAGAAGTCCTTTTTCTGGAACCCGAACGTGAAGTATAAGGTTCGGATGATACTACTGAACTTGACCGTTGTGTTGAATTTTCATTATTAGATTCGGGTTCAGTAATATTTTGGGTATCAGATACGCTTTCTTCTTCTCTTGCCATATTAGTATCAGTTGGAGCAAATCCTATGTGATCTTTTAAAAATTCCATTGAAGATGCCCACTGCCATTTGCTGTAACGACTGTAAGATTTAAACGCACTTTGGCCTGTAGTGGTTTTTGTAGTTTTTAAATATTTACCATAAGTGTCACGTAGATTTTTCCATTTCGCTTTGGCTTCATCGCCTGTAAAAAATATTTTTTATTTATAATCTATTCAATTACTTTTATTGGCTGCGGAGGATGCCTGTACTAGGAAGAGGCTCAAGTACGCTGTTCTGGAACCGCATTACCATTTCGTTCCAGTGGCCGTGGAGACCTTGGGCAGTTGGAGCGCGGAAGCAAAGGGCTTTGTTAGTGAAATTGGTCGCAGGCTCAACGAGATCACAGGAGACTCCCGCTCTGGATCGTTTTTGGTACAAAGGTTGGCCATTGTGATTCAACGCGGTAACGCAGCGAGCGTGTTGGGCACCTTTGCGCCGGGAGCGATCCGGGGTGGGTTATTTGATATTAATTTGACTTAAGATAATTATATTATTTGCTTTTAAGGATTTATGTGGATGTAAATTTTAATTGATTTATAATAATTGTAATTTTAAACATTACTTTTATTAATTAGTTATACTTAGACTAGTTTAAAACCCTGAATTTGTTAAGGTTAGTAAGGTGATAAATACTGAGGAATCTTAGAAACCAAATTTATAGTAAAAATGGCTCAGGGCGTGGACCCATGTCTACGGTGCGGCGCCGTTTACCGTGCAACGGTACGGCACCGCCGCCGGCGGATGGCGCAGCGCCGTGCCGCACCACGGTAAAGCGAACGGTGCGCCGTCCATTGCCCCTCAGTCGATCGAATCAAAATATCGATGCGAAATATCGACTGAAGGGGGCAATGGATGGCGCACCGTTCGCGGTACCGTGGTGCGGACGGCGCCGCGCCATCCGCCGGCGGCGGTGTCGTACCGTTGCACGGCAAACGGCACCGCACCGTAGACATGGGTCCACGCCCTTCGACCTTGAGTAAAAAAGCTTATTAAATATTTTTTTTGCAGATTTTTAGCAAGTGGAGATTCATTTCGCTGTATTGCAAACAGTTATAGAGTGGGTTGCTCAACTGTCGCAGAAATTGTTGATGAAGTTTGTGATGTTATTTGGACTACATTACAACCCATATACATGAAGCCTCCTACAGAAGAAATGTGGAACTTAACATCTGAAGAGTTTTATAATATGTGGCAATTCCCCAATTGCCTCGGCAGTATTGATGGAAAACATCAACTATCGTTTGTCCGCCTAATTCAGCCAGCAATTATTTTTGCTACCTCAAAAAATTTTCTGTCGTCCTTATGGCAATAGTAGGACCACACTACAATTTTTTATGTATCGATGTTGGAGGTTTTGGAAAAAATAGCGACGGTGGAATTTTCGAAAATTCTGTCATGGGAAGGAGGTTTAATAATGGGACTATGAATGTTCCAAGGCCTAAACCATTGCCGAGAACTAATGACGTCACACCTCATGTGTTAATAGGAGATGAGGCATTTCGATTGCAAGCACATGTAATGAAACCATTCAATCAAAGAGTTTCTAGGGTTGATAGAAGAAAGGAAAAATACAATAAGCGCCTATGCCGAGCTAGACGCGTTGTTGAAAATGCATTTGGATTACTGGCTCAAAAATGGCGAATATATTTCAAACCCATGCACCTAAAAGTGTCTAGAGCTAAAAAAGTCATAAAAGCAACATGCGTACTCCACAATTATTTACGCTCTAAAACTTGCAATACCCCGTACTTGCAAAATATGTATTTTACTACTCAACAAAATAATGCAATGAACAATGAATATCAAAATTTTGAAACTTTGCAACTTTCAGGCGATAGGGTACGTACACAATTTGTCAACTTCTTTAATGGCGGTAGTCGTATTTAGTACCCAATTGAAAGATAATATAATAATATATTAAAAAATAAAAACTTACCACTTATGTTACATTTTTCTCCTATCTCATCCCATATTTTATTTTTCATAAATATATTTTTATAATCCGTAAACTGACATATCATATAAAACTGGATTGCACTTCACCAACTCAATAAATGAATCGTTATTCGTTCGTTTCGATGAAGCCATGTTGCAAACGCGTCCTTTCGCTAAGGAAATTCCTTAGCGAAAGGACGCGTTTGCAACATTCCTTAAAGGAATATCGTGCGTACTGTTGTCATTTTAACCCCGCTTGCGGAGTGAGGGGCGGGATGCATGCCGCTGCTCCCGCGCGGTATGTACTTCTACCCACAGCGGCAGTGAATATCGCTCAGGTCGCTCTAGCCGCGGTACTTGATACTTAATACCTGAGCGAAACCCGCGCGGTATGTACGGTATCGCTCAGGTTTGAATAGGCCTTTACATTCTGTACATCGCGCGCCATGACAGTGTAACGCCCTGCGGCTAGCGCCAAAATGATTGAACGCTCAATTAAATTGGAAATAAACAACTCCACGGCCTCTTGAATCACGAGGAAAGCGCCACAGGTGAATCTAGCGTTGATGGGTTGTGTTGTGATAAAGCGTACTATTTCAATATTATTGGTTGTAACGTAACGTGCAAAAGGTGCCAACTGCATTACCGACATATGGAATCTAGTATTTAATCGTACTTCTTCTAAAAGCGCTTCTATCAGTGCGTATTTTCTCTTCGCGTCGCTGAGACCGGTTGTGTTTTTGAGTGAAATTTTGGGCCTAGTCTATGGAGTTTTTTTATTTTTCTATGCGCTCTTACGATCTGTAGCGGACTTTTCATCGGACCCGTCGCCGTACACTGTGCAACCCATCAATTGAAGGCACTCTTTAGCATCTTCGGGTCTAACAGTCACGCGTTTCATGTAAATCATCAATGCAGCAAGTCTCTTATGTATATTTCGAAAACAGATTGTATAGGTAAAGGGAAAGAAATCCTTTGATAACCTAATCGCGCCCGCTCTAACCGCCAACCGACGAATAGCATTATGACAGGGTAAAGCCTTTTCGGCTGGACGCTAATGGCGTTTCTGAATTTGTCTGCTGAATATTGTCTTGTGACATACCGCAAGCGCGGGGCGTTTCGCCCTTTTTTTCTTTAAACTATTTAATGTACTAATGACAAAGAAACTGGAAAGACAACAACGAGATCAGAACGAATTGTCCTTGAAAATAGATAATCAAACCATTTCTGACAAGCTAGAAGTGGCTGAGACACTAGAAAGTTTTTTCACTAATATTCCGCTAGAAGTTACAAAATCTCTCCCTTCCTCATCTACATTAGCTGAAGCTTTTCTTAAAGAAAATTTTACTGCGGATATACCAAACTTTAAATTTAAACCAATATGTATAGCTACTATTATAAACGCGTTCAAAAGTCTCAACATAAAAAATACTGAAGACTTATGGGGCATATCCGTCAAGGTTCTTGGAGATATTATTGAATCAATCGCTCCTATCCTAACAGGCATATTCAATCAATGTTTGGATAGCGGTAAGTTTCCTGATCTAATGAAACATAGTAAAGTAGTACCAATTTTCAAATCGGGTTGTAAGAGTGATCCCTATAATTATAGACCTATATCTGTGCTTCCAGCATTGAGTAAAATATATGAAAAAATCATGCTGGACCAGATGTTATCTCACTTTAACTCAAATGGGATTCTGCACAGTCAGCAGTTTGGATTCACGAAGGGCAGGTCGACAACGGACGCGGGAGTAAAACTCATCACTCACATTTTGGAATCCTGGGAGAAGTCCCAGGATGCCATTGGCATTTTCTGTGATCGCTCTAAAGCGTTTGACTGCGTGGACCACAACACACTGATGTGTAAATTACACCACTACGGAATTCGTGGTCAAGCTGCTGATCTGATTCTTTCTTATTTATCAAACAGGCAGCAAAAAGTAAATGTAAATGGGGCGACGTCCTCCGGGTCTCTAGTCAAGATAGGCGTGCCCCAAGGTTCAATTCTCGGTCCTTTCCTATTTCTTGTTTACATTAATGTTGCCACATCTTACCCAACCAAAACATCTTTCAGCCGTCGCTTCTTTGTTTTCCTCGGACCATACCTCTATAATAAAATTCACAAAATTCTATCTGTTCATCAACTAAACCAAAACGACCTTAAAATAACTGTTCAGGATTGGCTACTTCAGCAGTCATATACTGCAACAGAGGGTCTGTTGCAGGTTTTGGCGTAATTGGTCTACAACACAGCCACATCATACACATACACACTTACACACAGTCATGCACAAACACACGCATACTTTAACATACACACACACCTACACCACGTAAGTCATTATTCTCAATTGTTCTGTTTTGTTCTTACATTACTTTATACTTTTATTTCTATTTTGTTACCTTATTTTTAATTTGTTTACCAACCTTTAACATTAAACATTGGTGCTTAACAATGATACCCAAAGGGGTATCATTGTTAAGCACCAATGTTTCCAAAAAAAAACCATCGGGTGTAAAGACACCCGATGGTTTTTTTTTTCGAAATTCTCTACGTCATGTTTTTTATAGCATTCTGGACAGCCTTAGGTGTTAAAAAAAATCTAGAAAAAATCTCAGGTTTATAGGTAACCCAGGAGTTAACCCTCACGATCGTGAGTTTCAGGTACAACTTGACTACTCACGATCGTGAGGGTAATTTAAATTGAACGTTTATCTTGATAGTTGGATGGAAAATAAAACTACTGTTTACTTGTTTACAAGCTTAGTACTTTAATCAGTCATTCTAGTATCAGTTCACATTATAAAACTTACTACCTAATCCTTAATTCTAAAAAAAATCGACATTGGTAACAAAGGCCATAATTTTTCTTTATAATTTGCAACAAAACAAGAAAATTTCTAAAACTTAGCAAAGTTATATAATTTTAAAAACAATAAGGAACTATCAAAGTTATGGTTTTTGGTGATATGATTTAAAACAGTCTTTTCCACGTGAGATGCATAAATAAGTATCACATTTTTCGCATCGTATCTTCGTGCGGCTGCCACAAGTTTCATGCCGACACATCCTTGGGGCTTTAATTTCGTCAAACACTAGAAAATGATCATAACCATCATATCTTTTTGCCTCAGAGGGTTTATTTGCTATTTGCCGGTCTGTAATGTCTTCTAATTGGAAATTCATTTGCCACTGCCGGATCATTTTCGGTATCACTCGACATTCGACGTTCTTTGGGTGGAATACAAGATAATCCGTCAGCTATATTGAGACGAAAATCTAACAAGGGCAAAATGTCTTTCCTGTTTAAATTATTGGCTTGGCAATCATTGCGATACAACCGCCACGAGTTTAAATCAAAATCAAAATCAAAATCAATGGCCAAATCAAGAAAATGTATGAGTACCTTCAGCGTCCATTTTCTGGTTTTAATAAAAGTTCTATAGTACTCCATCTGCTGGTCCAGTACGTCCACTCCACCCATGTACTGATTGTAACGCTCTATCACTTTAGGAGCGGAAACATTCACGTAAGCCTTCCTGCTTTTATCCCATCGTTTTAGTACAGATGTAGTAGACGAGCCGGTGCAGTTGGACGCCATTAAAACAGACTTATTGTCCTTCCATTTAACAATAACCGTTGGTTTGCAGACATACGTTTGACTTTCACCTCGGTCATCCTAGCGTCAGTTTTAAATTTAATTGCTGCACGGTCAGGGATTCTATTGATCATTATCGTTCCAGTGCTGTGAAGATTTCTCTTATGCATCTCTTCGATCAATGCGACAGTAGTAAAATATCTGTCATGGTAAATACAGCTTCCAGGTGGAACACTCTTGCTCAAATGGAGAACTACAGAAGGCCCAAGCCCGAGTGGCGAGTCTCCAAACATTGTTTTAGCCCCCTGATAAATGTCGAAATCAAGCATCAAGCCTTCACTTGTGGTCATTACAAAGTTTTTAAGTCCAACAGGGCGTGGCTTGTTTCTAACTACTTGACGAAGACTGCACCTACCAGTAAATGGCACCATTTGTTCGTCAATTGAGTAAAACCAAGGGACTCTTTCAAGTTTGTTGCAAGTAGCTTTTACTTTGTTTATCATTGGCTGTACTTTCCACAATGGATTGGTTCTTTCACTTGGCGGAGCTTCGTCTGAATCAACAACGTCCAGTGCATTACGGATAGTTAAAAATTGGTCACGAGACATTTGCTTGCTAATAACCTCCAATCTCAATCCTGCTCTCCAGTACATTGGGATACGAGGGTAAGGAATACATCCAATGATAATGTGAATCGAAAGCACTTTGGCTATATCGACTGCAGTAGTTTTAAGTTCTCGGCCCGTTTTTCTGAGATGATACAAGTTTGTGCACCTAGATATTTCTTCGAAAAAATCTTTATCAAAGTAGTCAGAAAAATATTCCATAGGGGTCCTCATTGTACAGGCAGCGAAGGATAGTCTTGAGATGAATCTTGGAAAGGTACCTGTTTCCAGACCCGCTTGCGAGGAGCTATACGGGTAGCTCTTTGGCGGCGTTCAACTGTTGAAGGTGCGAGAGTGTCAGGTCGAGTGTTTGGCTCGGGATCCAGCTCAGGTTCTTCTTCAGTTTCTATGCCAGATAACATTTCGTAAAAATTGAGGTCTTCCAGGACATTTGGTTGAAAATTGTCATCATCTTCATCAAAATCCTCAATTTCGGAAAGGTTTCCATCGCCCAAGATTTGCAAAACTTGATCGTCATTTAAATCCCGACCTAAAAACATGATAAAACATATAAATTTTAATTAAATTCTGGCAAAAATAAACAAATAACGGTTGACATGTTTTGAATTTATTTCTAGCACGTACAACCGAAGCCACACGGTCGTAGCAGTCAAACTTTACGACTAAATTGTGTCAAAAATACAATGAAATCCATCAAACTAAAATAACTCACTTATTTAATGTTCTTTTAACTTGTAATTTACATAGAAACATTACATAATCATCATATACATTACTAAACAAATAACACGAGCAACAAGCACTTACCCGTGACGCTGCGAGGGTCAAAAAACGCCGCCATCTTTCATCAAGGCTCACAGGACACTGATCGCCCGCCCCGGCCGCGCGATTTTGTTAGCGTATGCGAGACACACGCACGGTCGATCGATGCCGGTTGCGTTCGCAGAAAGTAAACAATTTGGCGCCAGAATTTTTTAAAAGTGAAACTCACGCTCGTTTCAGCGCGGGTGTAAAGGGTTATATAGGTTACATCGGTTGTACTATAATCAAGGAACTTATATACTAACTGGAATGAGGACGGGCAACCCAAAAATACTCCGAGCGAGAAAGCTTCTAGAGTGGATGTTGTCTCTTTCTAATAGGGTGGCCATAACTAACTAACTCTTGAGACAGTTACAGACTAGTATTATTTTATGATGACCTGTAACTACAAAACATTCTAGGATTTCAAGGCGAGATAGCTTGAAGGGTGTTATTAACTTTTATTTTAACTTATTACCTATAACATAAATGTATGTCTGTACCGTCCAGTTGCAAACTAACAATTTTGCAACTTGTCTATTCTGTTCAGAAGAGTTTTGTATACGGAGATCCGAGGACTCCGTTAATATTTTATATTTCTTCTGACATGGAAAATTGCATAATCATGCTATGACTGTTTACTTATTTATAATGTTTTAGTAACATTCGTCAATATTAATTTTATATTCCGAAATCATTCATTTTCACAGCTCGCCAAATGGATTCTTTTTCTGGAGAAGCATGGAAAAATCCTTAGAACCGGCATGGCACGGCGAGTCGGTGACTCGCCGTGCCATGTTTAAAGAATAATTAAATAAGTTATTTTCTTCTAACACGAATAAGTTGGCACGACGTGCCGCAGTATGCCACAGGCACGTCATTCCTAAAGCTACTGGGACATTCCCCGGGATGCTGCTGCACTTCGCGATAGTCCACAAGATGCAATAGAACGCTGCTTGATCCTTACGTGAGACGCAAAGGTTACCTCGTGTTGTAAATTAAAGTAATTAAATAAGATTGAGTCTTTCCCGTCGGGGCAATGTCAATTGATGCCACAAGATATTGCAGGAAGCCGCACCCGCAGGATGCCACAGAGTGATTCGGTTTGCTAATACGTATCTTCATACTAGAAACAAGCGTGCCCATTAAAAAACGACCTGTATTGGGTACAGATTTTGATGGGATGTGAAGATACTTAGCACTCGTATTCATTCAGGGTCTTCAAGATAATTAAAGCTACATCCTTCATATTGTTAAGAAATTTCAAAGCATAGGTACAGGGATGCAATTCACATAGACCAAACATGAGTTTGTCTACACTAAAACAACATATCATTTTAATTAATATATTTATTACACGTTATTAAAAAGTATCGTTTTATGTAAACGTTGGCGTAAGGTTGAGCGTTGCCCAACTATTTTTAAATTATGGGTTTTTGTATGATTATATAATCTTAAGTTTAGGTAAGTAGATGCAATGCTTTTCAATATCACGATCTCGTGTGAATCTTCGCAATTAAAAGATTCGATTGGGTGAGGTGGGTCAAAATGCATACTTCCTGACATATAAAAATGTTGTGCTACCAGCAACATTAATCTATTTTTATTTAAGTTTTTTAACCCATTTGTGTGGCACATTGTTAAAAATACTTTTTCGCAATATTTCACAATATTGAAAGCGAACTTGGTGACATATTTAAGCTTTCCTCTGTCTATAAAGGTTGTGAAAGAAGAAAACTTACAAATATCTACTGCATAGTTATGGTCGCATTGCTCCTTTGATTTAAATAAAGCAGCAATGCAATAGGCACATGAAATTTTTTTTGAAAATTTGTTTGTTATATACCCTGCAATATAATATAAAATATTATCTTTAAAATCAGAAATTGATGTTCTGCTTATTTGTTCCATTAATTGGTCAATGTTTTCATCATCTTCCAGGCTTGCTTGCGAACTATTTGATCTCTTCGGATACTTAAATTCTAATATGGGTGTAGTTTGTATGCTACCCTCATCGGCGATTACATTGGCATTTACAGTAAACAATAGCTTTCTCATTATATAGCGAAACTGTAGCGCGCTTGGGTTATCGTTAAAACCACCTCTCGCTCTAACACATGAAAAAAATATTTCCACGTGGTCTTGCGAACATTTGTAGGGTAGGAAGTACTTCATGTTGATCCCGTCGTCACATAACAATTCGTTAGTTAAATTGGTAAAACTTACACAATCTATTATTAAACCGAGAGCAGGAGTTTTACGTCTGTGCGACAATATATTTTCATCATCAATTTTTAAATTTGCCATGTAATTTTTGGTTTCGGAGATAACGTTCATCCAAAAGTTTTTATTTGTTAGGCGTAAAGGTGCCTTATAACCTACGCCAAAAGGATTTTTGGCATTAAATATATCGAAGATCCTATCGATATATCTAATGAATTCGACGGTGGCCTCGCTCCCAACAAATTTTTTATGACCACTTTTAGCCAGAAATTCAATAGCATCAGCCACTGAACTGCTAAGTACTTGTGCCGCTAATTTTACATTCATTTTTTTTCCATAAAAATTTATATGAACAGCGGAAATCTTATTTTTTAATTTAATTCCTTCCTGTTCTTGTAAAGTATGTAAATTTCTCACATAATTAAAATCAATGTTTCCTTTGTCAGAAGTCATTTTACATTCAGCAAAAACATTCCGTGCCAGCTTAATCATGTGTGGTGGATCCAATAGACAGTGCACCTTACAGTCTTTTGTGGGATGTTTAAAATTAGTTTTTAAGTCATCGACGTTAAAATTACAACCCAGAAGCTCGTATGTTTTAATGTTGGTAATAGTACCATCACATGTTAATGATCTAACAGTAATATTAGCATCAGCCAATAGCCTTATGGCTGTTAATATCAGCTGTGCTTGTATATTGGCCGATATTTTATTAATGAAAAAATACCCAATAGGACATTTGAATTTCCTTGTGTATGAAACAATCATAATAACAAGTACTTCAGTAGCGAGTATTTCTGAGTCATTATTTACAATTCCACCATAGTCCACATAACCCCAAAATTTATCCATTTTTTTATCATATGTCAGTTCTGACCTAATGGACATAGCATCAAAAACTATGCTAACATTTTTTAAATAATCATTTTTCTCCACCGATCTCTTTAAAAATTCAAAAACTTCTTTCATAAAACCAGTATTACAATTATGTGTTGACAAAAGTAGTCTTAATGTTGAAGGATGAGGTAAACTCATGTGATTTCTTAAGAAAATATAAGCTTTTGGTGAGTAGAAGTATAAAGTTAACGCAAAAGATTTGAGCTCGTCACTATATCGTACAGTTTTATCTGATTTTCTTATATTCATATGCATATGTATGTTACTAAAATTATTAACTAATACACTTTCTACTTCTTCAAAGTTTGTACACTTCTTCTTTATCACATTTAAAGCAGACTTGAGATTATTAATTTTGATATCCCGTCTTTTCAGGCGCTGTGACAATAATTTTACTTTATATTTCAACTTGTCCTTCTCTACTACGAGGTTACTAATAGTATCCTCCTGTCGAGCTTTCTTCAATGGAGGTTCCATGGATGTGCCCGGAGTTGGTTCCAAATTTTCTTTAATGTCAGGTAGAGCCAAAATCGATTTTGTTTGTTTTTGTATCTGCAACTGAATAATAATAAAACAGTCAGAAAGCACATAATTGAACTGGATTGTGAAAGTAACAATAATAACCATTGCAACAAAGAAATGTGATTCTTGAAGAAATAATAAATCAAGATTAATACTCAGGTTGGTACTATATCATCAACAGTTATAAGATTTAAATTTTACCTTATTAACACTGGCTTCAACATTTTCTTGAGCTGATCTTATAGTGATGTTACTTAAAACATTAATTTGTTTATTCGTTGACATCTCCTGAAAATGAAGATATACATTTAAAGATAATTGTATAACCAATACCTACATAATGAATTGAATATTTATGTTAAAATATACATATTGTATGACCATGTGTACATAATAAAGAAATAATGAAAATTAAATTACCTAAACAAAAATTTACATTAAATTTATGTAACTCAAGTACATTTTGAATTTTGGCGAATAGTAAATGTAACAAGGACGAACGATTTTTAAGTGTTATTCAATTAGGTATTACTTACAATAGGGAAAATAGACGGAATGGCATCAGGTTTGAGAATTGATTTTCTTGTATGAGTGATTATGTCCTCCGACTTGAAATGACGGCTGCAAACTACACTATAGCTTGAATGTTTCTTCTTTAAAGGAACAACTTCAAGCCACCGCTGCTGCAGATTTTCATTATTAGGGAATCTGGAAATAAAACAATATTTGTATTTAAAATGCAAACTATCACCGACGCCATGTGTGATGTTTCTAATTTAAATTTGAAAGTATACTTTTGGTATTGTGTACGACAACGATGTTCGAAACTTCGAACTTAGCTGTTTTAATAATTTATTTGGATATTTCCCGTCAGTCAATCTAAAACATTGGTAACCCTAGTCGTACAAAACAAACAAAGTTAACAAAACTTACTTGAAAAACGAAATTCCACACCCAGCATACCCCTCACTACTACACCCCTTCACACAACACAATTTTACCATATTTAAAGCGGCTGAATTCACTTAAATACAATAAAAAGAACTTGAAAACGCAAAAATATGACTTCAACGCGAAAGTGTATCGGCCATATTGTTTACATCGGTGACAAGCAGTGACAAGGCAAGACAGAGACACCATCCACCTTTGTCGGTTTCTCGCTCGGAACATTTTTTCTCTATTGAATACATAATTCAAATTTAAACTCTAAGCTTTTGAGATAGAGTTTTTTTTTTAATTTTTAGCATTTTGTCCGTCCTCATTCCAGTTAGTATATAAGTTCCTTGACTATAATAGGTACATGCTTATACACGCTTGTATGCTACAAGCCGACCAATACTCCTCAAGCCGAGACTTGACGAAAACCCCCATCGCCAACAGGAGCCCGAAGAACGAGTACAATTCTTCGGGATCCGTTGTATACCACTTTATATTGGTTGTATCTTCACACGGTCAGGAACACTCTCTTGATATCGTTTCATCAGGTGTGCATCACTATCATCAATAGTGAATAAGCCATCAACTTGTGGTTCAATTATTTACTTTAATTTCTCTAATGCTTTGTCATTATCTAGAGGAAGGGGAGGGCCACCACCTGGAATAAAAAATATTACCTATTTATCTAAAATAAGAATTGTAGCAGTATTAGCCGATGCTAGCAGTTTCACTAGCATGAAATCGATGTGATATACTGAAATCACAAAACATGACCGAATGTACCTGTTCCCATTATAGACTTATGCCGGTTGTCTTGTTTCTTCAAGGCTTTCTGCATTTCTATGTAGCCTGACTCGCATACATCTGCTGGTTCACTAATTTGTAAGGAGACAGCATTCCAATCTTGTGCATTTATTAATGCTTCCCTTTTTCTAGGATCTGAAAAACATTTTTATTTAAATACCTATGTCACCTTACTATGATAATAATACCTATTTTATATAAAAAAAGTAATTCCTACTAAAACTTTTTTGGAAATAACTCTGTCTGTTATTAAACTGCTTTTGATGAAATTTGGTAAAGAGCTTTAGCCCTGAGGACATAAGGTAGGCACTTTTTATCCCATTTTTTTAAAGAGTTTCCTAGGGTATTCCCTATATAAGTAATGTTACGAGCTGGGTATGAGATAAATTAATTACTACCGATTAAACAACACAATAACTTTATTAATCACAAAACAATTTAAACTTAATCACAAGTACACTACAATACACTACTGTTCACTATTCGCTTAGATATCGCACTTCAAGTTCACTTCGATTCGCTTCGCTGTGTAGCCAAAACTAGACTGACCGTCGCGGCCCTGAGCGGTCTATTTATACTCGCCAACAGACACACCAGAATAACCACGAATATTCTAGAAGGTCTTAAAAAACACTAACAAAAGAGTAGGTAGGTAGGTAAAAAGGAGTAGGTAATTATTATTACTAAGTAGCTACTTGTACAACACAAACAAATATGAACCGTATGCCCTAGGCGTACGGTCGAAATTCTAATGTCTTTTTATAAAGAGGTCGCGAGTTTGTAGGTACCTACCTAACTTTGAAACTCGAAATTTCAACGTACACATACTGTAATCACGTGCTTTCTCGAATGTTCTAGTAGGTCCGATGTAACAGTAATAATTACCTTGAACACCATTTTGGCACTTGAATGTTGTTTTTTTATTTTATTTTTAATATTCTTGTAACAGGACAGTAAATTTACCATTGTGCGTGGCACACCTTTTGTATTTGAATTATATACTTCTTAAATTTTGTGCCAAACTTCTTGCTTCTGTTTGTGTTTCACGCCGTCAGTCTTTTTACTTTCTATAATACTTGAGAAGGCTTATTTGATTGGCGTATTTAAAAATCAAATAGTATTTACAATTATTTCTAATCGATTATTAGTTATGATTTTAACAGTTCTTTTATTGTTTGTTTTTTTACCTAGTTATATTTTTTAGTTATAATTTTTTTTTTTTTTTTTGTTTTTTTTTATGTATTTTTTTAGTTTTTTTTTTGTAGCTCAAATGTTTTTTTTGAGTAAATTTTAAAATATTTACATTGTTTTTTTTTATTATTATTCCATGTTGCTAGTAATGAAAAGCAATTCAGCTAATTTTTTGGACTGTAATCTGGTTCGTCTTTCGGTCATTATGAGGCTAGCCTTTGAAAATGTGCGTTCACAAGGCACAGATGTCGCTACCAGACTCAGTCTTTTTAAAATATATGAGTATAATATTGGGTACACAGAGAATAAGATCTGGAGACAACCAATGTGCGGTGAAACTTAGGAAGCTCTCGTAATTATGTTGATTTGTCCACATATCAGATGTCACAGATATCGCGTTGGCTTGTAAAATACTGGACTTAATTTTAGAATGAATTCTGTTATACATGTCTGGGATAATATTCTCGGCCATATAAGTGCGACTTGGCATTCTATATTGTGGCACTGCTTTTTCCATAAGCCTTTTGAAACCAACTCTATCAACAATATTTTTTTGTTTCCACTTGTTGAAGGTTCTGCAATCATGGTAGCATGCTCCTCAGCATGTTTATTTTTGAGGTGGTTTTTCATGGCAGTTGTAGCTGTAAGCAAAAAATAAACATATTACACAGACAAATAATACAAATATTACAAACATTCTCATTTAAAATAAAATATTAGTGTGATAACGAACGACACAGTGAGAGAAACAGAATGGGGTAGGCAAACTTTTTTTTAGGTGGTCATTTTATTTTATTTTTTTATTCTTAAGGGTGCAAGGCACAAGAAAAAAAATGAATGGGCTGATTTCCTTTGCCGCGCTGCATAAAGAAAATAAATGTCATGCGAGCGAAAGAGATATACGAAGCTAAAGAATAAAAAAACAAAATAAAATGACCACTTTAAAAAAAGTTTGCGTACCCCATTAGGCTTTGTAAAGAAAAGAGACGCATTTAATTAAGCTGTTTATTTAGTTAGATAGGTAGGTAAAGTAGGTAGGCACTCACTTGCATTTTTTCCTTCTCCACCCCGCGATATATTTGTTTTACATAACAAACACAAGGCTAACTTAGGATTGTCTTCGCAAATCTCAAAATATTTCCAAATCGGAGTCCTGTTACTCACTGAAGCCATAATAAATAACAAAACCAACGAAACTGGAAAAAATCACGAAAATGTAAACAAAAGCGCTGTCTTGATGAAGAGCGGCATGCAAATGTGGTACAATCCCCACCCCTTCCCTCCAGGCCCTCGCCTCCCGCGCGTCTTGCATCGAAACAGGTCGTAACATGTCGCGAAGCCACGAGAAATACACGAACCCGCCGCCGCCTGGCAACACCCGAATATTAGGCCAAGAGCCTCGCCGAATATTAGGTATTAGGTATTCGGCGAAATCAGTATTCGTTGCATCTCTAATAATTATTTTCAAAAACAACCGTATTGAAAAAAAACAAAATAAAAACAAATTTAAATCCTAATTATTTTCAAAAACTGAACAATAATACTAAAAAAAATGCTAATTATTTTCAAAACTGAACCAAAATAAAAAAATTAAATGCTAATTATTTTCTCAAAATGAACCATAATGAAAAAAATACAAATTATTTATATATTTCAGGGAAAAAAAATTGTGCTGAGTATATTAAAAAAAATTACTTCACCCACAATACTGGCAAATTTTTCACCAATTTAGTAAATACATAATCCAAAAATTTAAATGATTTTTTTTCATTTTTATCAAAAACTGAACCATAATGTAAAAAAATGCTAATATTACATAATAAATGTAAAATTTATAAATGTCACCGTAAAATTGTCAAACACGTTAGATTTTTTTTTCGTATTTACACGTTAGATCAATCTCTAGCGATATTGTAAACTCTCGAAATATTGTCGAACGAACATACTGGTAGGTAGGTAGTTATTATATACAACGACGTTAATACAACACTTAGGCGTCAAAATACTCCTCCGCACTTACAATTGTGATTTTGAAATCTAAACAAACGCCATTCGATCTGCTAAATTTAGAATTTAGCAGTCGGATTAATTACTAAACTATAAATGACTGGATAAAGAGGGTCACCCTGTAATTTTTCCTTTATAGAGTAATTTTGAGGGGTTCCTGTAGCCATCCAACGGCTAATTTCAGAGATTGTCTTTATAGAGTTATTTTGAGGGGTTCCTGTAGCTTCCGGTAAAGAAAACTAAATTTTGGGTGTCCCTATTTGTGATGCTAATCATTTTATTTTTTCTAGGAAATGCCCAATACTAGCTCCCGCTAATTACTCGTAATTCCATTTGTGTCTTTTGAATAAAGTCATCTGTATCGATACTTTCTTCAGTTCTATTTTTCAGTGGAACATTTTTCGACACTTTGTTGGCACGAACTTCATTAACTGATGCATCTTCGAACAGAACATTCAAAAGCTGTGACAGGTTGGGCTTTTTTTTTCGAAACCATTCCATTGATTTTTTTATGCCACGCTTCTAATAGGTTTGTAGTTCTGTGACGTTCGCCAAAGACGCACCAGATTTTTATGAAGCTTTCATCATTTAGCCATTGTTGACACATATATTGGCGAAATGTTTTGCTGTTATCATCGTCTGGGCGCTGGCTGGCTACATAAAACCACCCATTGACAATTTTATTTTCTGGCAAGTAGAACAGCGGATAGTAACACTTGTCTTTTCTGGACCTTAGTTTTTGTTAAATTTAATGCACGTCCTTTCTTCCAAATCGCTCTTAAATAATGAAAACAGTTCGAATGGCGTTCATTGTTGATATTTCAAAATCACATTTGTATGTTTGTGGTTGCCATTCTGGAATCTGAGCCTTAATAACAGAGAAAAGGATTTCATACGATTTCTCGGTTTTCTCACTCATTGACGCATATACAGTTGATAAAACGGAAAAGGACATATTTTAAATGTCCCATCTCCGAAAAACATATTCAACTGTGCCATATGGTGGCGAGCAACTTCAGAACAAAAAACGAGCAATCGAATATTCCCATCACTATAGTCACCTAACAAAAAAATTTTGAATTTTGGTGGCACTGAAACATCCGCTAAATTTTTGAAATTCATTTTCTCCACATTTGCCGTTGCATTCCTATGCTGGTATAAGGAAGACTACATTTTTAAAATTTGGGAAATTTGCAGATAAATCAGCAGCATCTTGCAGTGTTGCGAGAACAGAATTGTACACTGCTGGAACACTCGGACATTGTGGAGAAGCAACTTTTTCCTTTAATTCATAATTTTTTAATGCCAGTTCGTTCTTTTTAAAATCTGGTGTACAATTGTGGGTAGTCTCCTTGAGGACATCATTTGACTAGAACAAAGTTAACGGTTTTTTTTAGTATGGGCTTATAAAACCACTGGGATAACGAATTGTTGAGCAATCTACCTACACCTAAGTAGGATACCTAAATATATACTTCTTTAACTATACTAAAATTTTATTATTAAGAGGTAGTAGGGGTAACCCTCGGAACTCCTGATCCAATTCTAAAAATTCACAAACAGGAAGCTACATTATGTCTGAGTGTCATAGGCTACATTTAAAACGTTCCTGTGAGTTAATTTCTGCACAGGACCGAAGCCGCGTGCAAAAGCTAGTTATTAAAATGAAAACTTACTTGCATGGTCATTTGTCCACGACACTTAGATTTCTTGCGGTGCACACATTCCCACACATCTGATCCATTTTTGTAACTTTTTTTGTAGCAATATTGGTGAATTTAAGAATTTTAGTATTTTTTTATAAATAAAATTAAACGTCGGTACTCCATAAGAAGAAGAAGAAGCCATAATTCTAAAATATAAAATATAGACTTCGAATGCTAGAATAATGTACACGGTGACAGATCGATGCACAGTGTGTTACTTTGCCTTAGTTGCGGACATGCCAGATTTATGTGTTTTTTGGAAAGCTAACAATTAAAATTATTACACCTATTCCGCCGGCTCTTATAAGTAAAGTTGAAGAGAAAATAAGAAAATCGAGAAACATTCCTAAAATCCCTACAATTAATCTGTATTTTTACAAGAGGGTGAAATTTGCTTTATTCAAGAAATATATAGACAATCAATGACCTTTTCAATAATACATAGTTGTAGCTTCAAAACGAAGGAAAATATCAAAACGGAGTTTCTAGAATGAGTTGTTAAGGTTTAAACTAGAAACAAGACAAAAATAAAAAGGGGAATATATTATAAACGCAACTTTTTTTGCCCCTTCCGACCATGTGTTGACCTCAAATTAAGGTCTTTATTGGGTTGTGTCCGGTTGCTGACACTAAAGCATAAGTAGTTAGTCTTGGTGGTGTTTAATGTTAGCAAATTGTTTTTTAGCCATTCAGCTATGTGGGCAATCCCTACCTCTGCACTCAGTTTAACATCTTGCCAAGAATTACCAGCAAATACAACAGCAGTATCATCGGCGTATGCAAATACCCTGGCGTTTGTTAATTTAATATTGCACAAATCATTGATGTATATTAAAAATAGGGTAGGACCCAAAACACTCCCCTGTGGTACGCCATATGTTACCTCAGCTTCATTGCTAGTGTATTGTCCTATTTTTACTTTTTGTTTTCTGTTAGAGAGGTAATCCCTGAGCAAGCTGAGTGCAGTACCTCTTATTCCGGCTTTGTGTAATTTGTTCACAAGGATAGGGACAGAGACGGTGTCAAAAGCTTTTTTGAGGTCTAGGAAAATGGATAAGCACTTGTTTCCCTTGTCAAGATGCTCTATTATATGAGAAGTTAATTCAGTTACAGCGTCTTCGGTACTTACAGCCTGTCTGAAGCCAAATTGTGAGGGAGATAGTAAATTAAATTTGTTTAAGAATTTGGTGAGTCTAGAATTAATAACCTTTTCGAGAATTTTTGATATAGCTCGTAAGACGGAGATAGGTCTATAATTATTGATATCGTCTCTGTCCCCCCCCCTTGTGTACTGGCGTTATAACGGACTGCTTTAGGGGAGCCGGGAAGACGCCTTGCTGGAGACAGAGAATCTCCAAATTTACGCAGTTGTTAAAAACTTTTCCTGTATATTATTGGGAGTAAACTTGTGCTTCTCCATTAGTTCCCCTAGCTTATTATAAAATAGCGTTATTTCAGTTTTGTTAAAGGCTGAAATTCGGTTTAGGCTTGTTGCTTCAGCCTTACGCACAACGACAGTTTTAATATGTATTAGTTTATTTCATCTTATCTGTAATATATGTGTATTAGTATGTATACTATTTATGTACTTATTTCGATTTGTTAACAAAATGGCATTGTTCTCATTGATTTTTGTACTCTACCACAATGCTGTCATATTTGACCCAATGGTTGACTGGTAGAGAATGCCTTGTGGCATTAAGTCCGCCTATGTACCACTCTTGTACATGAAGTTCTTGCCCTTTTCTTGGCTAAAAAAAAAACTTAAATTACTGTTGTTTTTTCAAATAATCTCGTTTTATATGAACATAGAATGCAGGGAAAAATAAATAAAAAAAATCCCTCCGGCAAGCCGCAGGACGAGGTAGATTTCGAAGAAGGTGCTGGAGCGTCCGACTATTGAAAATTTGGATAAAGTGTTGTACTTATGTGTACAATCTACAAAAAAAAATATGATTTCAAAATCGTTGTCCTGTAATGGAAAGTTTATCCTTTTTAAATTCTCTCATAAGAGTATAGCATGGAAACGCCCTCAAATGTTTAAATAATAATTTTTTATTTCGAAAACTATAAGTTTTATCGCTAAACTTTGAAGGTAACAATTGTAAAGTAAACAATTTGCTTTCAAAAAAAAATATTTGCGACGTTGAAAATGTTTACTGTTTCGGAGATATGATTTTTTTTCGCAAAAAATTTGGAATTTTCAACCCCCTCCCCAATTTAGGGGTTGCATCAAAAAAGTTTTAATTTAACGATGTCCGTATTCGTACTCAGAATGATAAAAATGAAAAGCGGTTCAAAAATTTTCCATAGGAAAAAAGTTATGGCCAAAAAACTGATTTTATAAAAACCGCCCCCCCGCCGCCCCCCATGGACGAATTCCGCCCATTCACGAACTTAGCCTAAGTTTTGACCGTTTCGATTTTTTGGCCAAGTTTGAAAGCAATCGGTTCATAATTGCGACCTGTAGAGTGTGGCTAAATTTTGCTTGTCACCCATATACATACGTATTCATATATATTCCCCGTAGGTGAGAGACCAATAGGTAGATTTTTTTTTTTTCAAAAAAAGGAAATCTACCTAAAAACATAGAGTTTTGTTTCCAGAGATACCTTCCGTATCCCGTGAGATACATTGCCATGTTCGTAAGGAATGACTATCTCAGGCGAATGTATCTCACGAGGCACACTGCCAAAAAGAGGTAATAATACAAATGATTTATAAAATAATTAATTTTAATTAGTTACTGGTGGTGAAAACTGTAAAAACAATTTCTGCCAGGTACCAAGCATAACCTGACTCCACACTTAGTACATGACAGTGGTTTGACCTTTGATACATAGTTTGCACCTGCCTTTTGTCTCAAAAGTTGGGAAATGGCCAAGTTGGTCACTGCGAATTTCTGTTGTTGGTCTTGGAGCAACCGGCGCCTTTATTAGTTTTGATGGGGTTGGACCCTTCACATTGTCCGTTTGTGTCTTGGTGGTTCTGTGGCGCAATAGTAAGTTTTTGGCAATGTTGTACCTGAATTTCTTCAAACTCATTATTTTTCCACTACCGATATTTCTCCGGTACAATATCCAACTATTTGTAATACATATGTCTAACAGCTGTGATACCAATGGTAGGTACCAGCGGTGCCCCTTTAGCTCAGTTCTGTAGAGAGCTATTAGCATATCAGCTAAATCAATATGGGCGTTGTATTGCTTTATAATTTCAGGACATGGCACTGCTGACCTCATCTTTTTCTCCTTATCGTACCTTTGGATTGTAGATATAGGGTGGACATCTACGTAGCTGATTGCGGTAGTGACACATTTATTGTCGTACCACTTGACGACACACACTTTCTTATTATTGCACACGACTTGTGAATGAGAACCCCGTAGTTTCTTCTTCAGTACTTTATCGTTGATGAGCTTCTTCTCAGCTCCACGTAATCTGTTTGCCCTTATGGTTCCAAGTGAAAATATACCCATCTCTTCTCGCAGGTAGTGAATCAATTCGAGGCTCGTAAAAAAGTTATCAAAGTACACTACAGAACACGCTGAATCTGGTACAGTTTTACATAATGCTATGACGACTTTAGCGCCCATTCCAAGAGAAGACTCTACTGGTGAAAGATCTTTTGATCTAAAAGTATCTTCACCACCATAAATAAGAAAATCGTAAACAAAGCCAGCTACACCCGCTCTAACAAAAATCTTGTAACCCCACTTTTTAGGCTTATTTTTGACATATTGCTTTCGATTACCAGCTTTTTCCCTTTATAAGGCACCATCATCTCATCTATGCTGAATTTCTTTTCAAGAGGTACTTTCACAAAGTTGACACGTAGCATATCTGCCAAGGGTCTGATCTTATAGTAGCGATCCCCATCATCAAGCAAATTGTTATTGAAATGAATGTAACGACGTAATTGTTGAAATTTTTTGAGGGGCACGATATCTGCTATTTGACTGTATCTAAATTCTCGGGACCAATAGTCTGTATACGAAGGCATATCAATTATTCAACGATCTATTAGTTTGTTGAGTAGAATATAAGTTGGTTTGTTCCTTTATGTAGTTAAAAATGTCATCAGTAAAACAGCTGGAAAAATATCGAAACGGAATATGGAGACATGCTTCTTCCTGAAAATCGTTATTGGCTATTTCTGCTCGATGACGGAATCGTTGTCCAGTCAATCGAAAATTGAGAGGTTGTACTTTTACTCGCACCAGCTGAGGACGACGTGCTATAAGCAATCTTGGTCTAATTGCTCTGGAGCGTGTTGATGTTAAAGGAGTCGCTGGAGACTGTGGAGCTGAGGGAGCCGGAGGTAGCTGTGGAGTCGCTACAGATTGTGTCAAATTTTGCGCAGCTAATGGAGTGAGTGCAGACGCTAGTAATGGTGACGCAGTGACCGCATCTTGGACATCAAGTATTTCATCGTCGGATAGCAGGTTGAGATTTTCCATCGACGATGGCAGTGAAGGCGCTGGCGATGATTCGTCGTCTGCCGTATGTCGAATTGGAAACTGCCGGATTTCATTTTCAGACTCCGTCGACGAATCGTCATTCGATGATTTTCTGCCCGATTTTGGGATAAGCGCACAAAGCTTTCTGCCTCTTGCGAAGGATGGCTGTACTCCGCCCTAAGATGATTGATGGCTTCGAGTCCAGCTCTATCCAGGTCACCTCTGGTGTCCCTCAAGGTTCTATTCTGGGTCCCTTGTTATTTATTTTATTTATTAATGACATTAAATTCTGTTTTCAACATTCTAAATTCCTTCTATATGCAGACGATTTAAAGGTGTATAAAAAAATTTCACATAAACAAGATTGTATTGATTTCCAACAAGATCTAGACCGTTTCTCTGACTATTGTTTTTCCAATAAGCTTTATCTTAGTCTTCCAAAATGTCACGCTATAACGTTTACTAAAAAGAAAAATAAAACTGAATTTAACTACTGCCTTGCTAATACATTAATAGATAAAGTTACTTCTCTCCGTGACCTTGGGGTTCAGCTGGACTCAAAGCTCCATCTGGATGTTCATATGGATAAAATAGTTAGTAAGGCTTACCAAATGTTTGGTTTTGTAATGAGAGCATCTACGGAATTTCGTCGCCCCTCCACCTTTCTGCATTTATACAAATCCATAATTAGGCCGCAGCTAGAGTTTGCAGTATCGATATGGAACCCACTTTACAAAAAATATAATGATGCTATAGAGTTAGTACAACGCAAATACTTTCGTGCTTTATATTACAGATGTTTTCGGAAAAAAGTCTCATACCACTTGCTTCTTAGGAAATACGATATCCTAACCTTGCAGTCAAGACGACTGCTCCTTGATGTTATGACTCTGTATAGTGTGTGCCGCAATAAATTTGATTGTCCTGATTTGGTAAATAATATAAGTTACCTTGTTCCTCGAACTGTACATGTACGTGAGGTGCGCATACGGCGCCTGTTTGCTACTAGCTGTTGTAAATCTAACGCTGGCTCGCGCTCACCTCTTCATCGCTTGGTTGAGACTTACAATAATGAGTTTAGCTCAATCGACATACTTTTCCTTAGTAAAAACGTATTCAGGAAGCAAATCCGTGCAATTCTTAAGGACCGGCAGTCGACCATTGTGATGTAATGTGTGTGGCATAATTAAGTATATATGTTACGTATTGTGTGCCGATTAATGTAACTTTTTGTATATTGTAAGTACATCACACAACTATAACTTACTATACGTGTTAGGTACCAATTATGGTTGAACGTTTTTATATTTATAGTTTACATTCATAAATAGTCTCTCTAGTTGTACAATATTTATAGTAATCTGTGAAAAACGTAGTGGGTAGCATATTTATCATAGTTTAGTATTTAAGTCTTATTTTAAATCTGTAATATGTTACTGTTTGTTTTTCCTAAATAAATAAATAAATAAATAAATAAGATAAACAAGCTTAATTAACCCTCCATGCCATGCGAAAATCAAAACGAACACACATTCCATAAAAAATACCAGAAACCAACAACCAGATTTCAAAGACGAGAGCATACAGTATACCTACCAAGATTAGAAGCATGTACAGACTTGTAGCCATGTATGTATAAAAATCGATTATGTCTCGACCGGAAATCGAATCCAGAACCTTTGATGCTTTAGTTTAACACCATCACCACTACGCCACCATACCATAAACATGGCAGTGTGCACTACATGATACATTACACCAAAACATAAAAAAACAGTAAACATGGCAGTGTGCACTGCGAGATACATAACAATTTGGCTCTAGTTTACTACCCCAAATATACAGTTTTGCATCTAAAATTCCCTCAATTGACACGTATACACTAATGAACTTTACCGCAAAATGCACAATTATTACATTATTGAGTAAAAACAGTATAAAATATAAATTTTCTTACTTTTTTCGGCGGGATCGCTTTGAGTCGGTTCATCATTTTGAATATGAATGGCAAACGGTTATGTCAAACTGACATGACATGACGTAAATGCGTTCAGAAACAGTTACTTTCTTAAATAGTAGGAACGTTCCGTTTCAAGCAATAACATTTTTCTTGATATGATTTTTCAAAGTTGACTGTATCTGACAGTGCATTCCGTCAAGAAAAGGGTTAAATAAATAAATAAACGACGGATGGGTTCCGTTTCATAAAGCCCTTTACCCAATCTATTCCTGCGGATTTGCTGTTACTGTCGAAAATGTGTTTTATTTGATTAAGCTCTGCATAATTGTAAACATTCTTACGCAAATCTGCAACGGTTAAACCGTAGAATATACTGCCTAGCAGCTTTACCTGTTCGGCAATTTATTTTTCTTGCTCTACACTAAAAACTGGTTTACGCCCAAGCCTTGGACTGCCGAAGTCATCATTTTTCAACCTATCATGAAGAGTAGTTAGGGGAATGTTATGTCTTTTAGCTGCTTGTCGCATGGACATTCCCTTTTCAATGGCTTCTTTAGCGTGCCGCAAGTCATCTTCCTTCCAAGCCGCTTTGGCTGTTGTTCTTTTTCGGCTTCGAGGCATATCTAAAATAACTAAAAGAAACAATTAATACTTGGGGGTAATGACGAACGGTGTTCGTAATTCCCCCCCCCGGTCAATGTTCGGCATAACCCCAAACGACCGTTTTGAAATTGAGGCAATTTTTTTCGAAGTATAAAAATGAATAGATAAAAATACATTGCACTATAGATAAATGTGATGGATAATGCTCTAGAAAAATTAATAACAATAACAGCCAATTATTTAAAAACAAAACTTACCGATAAATTTGTCAAGCCAAAAATTAGATCGGAGTGACCGTAACAAAACACACGCGCCTTGATCTCGCGTGCGGCGCGGCGAGCGAACTGACTGAGCTTGTTGGTGTCTGCTATTGCGTTACGCCCCTGCCCCGCACTTTGCATGCCGTGCCTCTCAGCCATGCATTTTACGAGTTAGCTGCCCGTTCGCGATTGCCTCCCGTTCGCGATTGCCTCCCGTTCGCCATAACCCCTGCCTACCCTAATAAACAAAATCTACCAATTTCGCCTTGTTCCAAACGAATATGGGATTCGGGTTTAGTTTGATGACCAACTTCATCATGTCATGTCGGAAAGTTCTATTTAATTAATATTTTAAATTTCAATTTTAATATCTGATATGTTTCATGCCATGGTAATTGTGTCTGCTCACGTGAGTTTAAGAGCGTTCACCCCGCTGGTGTGTTAAATTCATGATTTATAAGTAACATAAAAAAATCTGTTTAATTTATAGTAAAGATATTATTTGAAATTCTATAATCTAGGGCTTGACTACATTAGTAGAGTACTAGAAAAATTAAATTAACCTAACGAGATATGCAGTGCAGTTATTGTCCAACATATAGACTACCAGACAACTACTAAACTAATGAGGCATGCAAGCACAGGCACTTTCACTAAAACCGTGTCTAGGCCTTTGCCTGATTTTTGTGTGTGTGCCAAGGTATGTGTGAGGAGCTGAAATATGAACTCGAAGAGCTAATATACTTTTTACTTTTTACAATGGGTACACGTTAGATATATATATAGGTAATAAAATTGTACAAGTTCTGAAGTAGTCAGTCGTCGCTCGCGATCTGCGCGCGAGCTTTTATACCCTCTCGCGTGGAGTAGGGACACCAGCCTGGTCCCCTCGCACCCAGAGCGGGGGTGGGCCTTAACAACCGTGTTCACATTTTATTACAGTTAATTTTCTTGTTGGGGCGTGTGTCGGCAAGAAACTGAGAATGCATCTTCGCCTCCAGCCTCGCAGCGGCGCTGGCGACGTGTGTGGCAAACAGTGCCACTGCCCCCACAGTCGCAGCCCCCGCCATCGCCGCCACCGTATTTTTCTTTCTGTATTTTAAAGCATCTCTTTACAAACAAAATTTAAAAGGGGTTGAAATTTTGATCTATAAATCATTGTTTGGGTGGATTGCTAGTGAACATAATTTCCATAATTTCCCTTGTATTATACAAAAGCATTTAAGCATAATAATCAATATGTTAAATATTTATACACCGTGTTCCTGAGGTTACATTAACTTCGGCATGTTATTCAGACCATTAAATTGACCATTTTTTACTATGGACACTTTTATGAATTCCAATTTCTTTAAAAAAAATATTTTTATACAAACTAAATGCTTAGATGAAATTTATCTAATATGAATTACTCTTTACCTGAGCTGGCAACGTCGCATTTAAAACTTTGGTTCACATGTCCACAAACTTTTCGAAACTTTTCTTGACGTTAACAATGTTTTTTAAAATTTTGACTTTTGAAACTATGACATAATGACCATTGACAAAGAGGTTGTAGGTACAGTTTGATAATAAATTATCACCTGTTAAGTGATGTGAGAGAAGCCGTGATAGCCCATTTGGGAGTACAGTCAGCTTGCGACTGTGAGGTCGTAGATTCGATCCCGGTCCCGTACTATTAAGTTCCTATGAATTTTAGGATTCTTTAGAATTTACGTACGGATTCATGTTTGAATTGTCACGTACTTAGCGGTGAAGGAAACATCGTGAGAAAACAAGGAAGAAATGATAAGACAAAAAAGATCACATAATCACTGCGTTATGTGTACAAAAAGGGTTCTAATCTACAAATACGTTAATGTAAAAGAATTGAAATAACTCATTTAATATCCAGTTGGGGTACAATGGAACAAAAAAGTCATTTTTGTTTATAAATCAAAATTTGCTTTATTTTTTTATATTATTTGTTTTGAACATACAAGAACAATTCTTAGACTAACAATTGACAACAAAAAGGAGATCAAAAATTTACCTTAAATCTATTTTTTTTTTAATTTTTGCACAACACTTCGCTTGTTCCGATGTGCCCCAGGTCTCGGGTACTATGGAACTGCGTCTGGGGTACATTGGTACAAGTATAGTAAATCAAAAAAACACACGAAAATTAAAAATTAACCAAGCTTATATTTGCTTAGTATACAGTGTGAGTCTTTATAATGTGCACATACTGAATCGAGGGAATCTTTGCTTAATTTTATCGACGGAAAAAATGATAAAAAAATTCAAAAAAAAATATTAATTTTTTAATGTATAAAGCTAATACGATGAAAAATAATTTAAAGTAATAAAAAACGCAGGTAATCGGGGCATCTTATTGAGAAATTTAACGATTATTGCAAAAATTGATGAAAAAAAAACAGATTTTTGCGGGAAAAACGTGTTAATTTTTAATTGGTGGCGGTTTTTTTTACACAATTTTCATTTAATGCGGACTCCTAATTGCTTCCAATCATTATGGAGTTTGTTTCATCGTGATAAAACATCGAGTTAAAAAGTTACACCGTTTTGTAGACACTGGAGTCACAGAAGCGAAAAAATAAATAAAAAATCCATTAAAAATTTAATAAAATATTTAGAATTTTTTTATCATTTTTTCCGTCGATAAAATTAAGCAAAGATTCCCTCGATTCAGTATGTGCACATTATAAAGACTCAAGACACTGTATGTTCAGGGATAGAATAGATATTACTTTGGCGCTTAGTCTTGCCTGCCAAACTTGGATTTGACAACACTAGCTCTATATCCAAAATTGACACCGTCGCTAAATCTGGTTCTAGTGGAAAATAGAAGCTATGGTCAATTTTCGCACTCCGACGCAAATATGTAATATCATATTCATTGTTTTCGTCTACATCTGTCAATATTTGACCAACAAAATAAATTACTTGCACTGTTCCTGTTCTGTCCCATAGGATCTCGAAAATTTCAAACACGGACGGACTTGAAATTCTTAGGTTATGTTTTCCATTGAACACTTTACTTCTGTTAAATACTGAAATGACTAAGATCAATAAAAAATATAATCACATACCTTCTTTAAGAACTTATTTTGTAAAATCGAAAGTTCTCCTGCACAAAATTGTAACTTTTTACACCTCAAAACATTTTTTATCGTCTCAACACGTTAGTGGCACACGCCGGCCATATTGCACGGCGCTATCACGTGGCAATTGAAACGTTGTAATTGGACGAAGTGAAAGCGCGGGAATTCGTTTGTAATTTGAATAAATATTGACGGCGTTCCACTGTACCCCTTGTTCCATTGAGCCCCGACTGTCCCCAAATAATTTTCAAAATGGCCACCTCCATTTTCAATGCAGAGACCCAAGCGAGTCCTAATTTGGCCATTTAAATTGACAACTGTTTTCCGCATTTCTTCTGCCACGTTATCAATTCTTGACAGCAATTGCTCACGGCTTTGTATTTGGGCAGAATAAACTTTGTCTTTTAATGTCCCCCAGACATAAAAGTCTAGAGGAGTCAAGTCGGGGGGGGACCTTGCTGGCCATGCAATGGTTGTACTACCCCGTCCAATCCAACGTCCAGGAAACGTTGAGTTCATATATTGACGTACTTGTGCTCCGTAATGGGCAGGAGCACCATCATGTTGCAGCCACATATTTCCTAGAGTTTCGAGATCAACATCTTCAAAAAAATCTAAGTTGGTAATATTATTTCTCAGGAACTCTAGATAATTATCTGCATTTAACCGGTGCGGGATTTTGATAGGGCCAATCAACTGATTATTAAAAACACCAGCCCACATATTGACAGAGAACTCACTTTGGTGTGATGCTTCCCAATGAGCATTTGGGTTGTTTTCAAGCCATCGAACTTGATTTTTTGAGTTGAATAACCCGGCCCTTGTAAACTGTGCTTCATCCATCCACAAAATGTTCTGTAGTAGCATTGGATTTCGTATTAATTCATCATTCAACCTTTGGCTTGAATGATGAATTAATACGTAACTAAATAGATAAAAAAATGTAACTCTTGAAAAATGGTCAAGTGCTAGAATACCTTGCGCTTTTCTGTAGTGATAAGGATGCAATCCGTATCTTTTCCACAGATGCCACACTTTCATATGAGAAACACCCACTATTATCCCAACGCGTCTTGTTGAGAGTGTAGGATCCTCAATAATAAGATTAATTATGTTGTTTTCCTGGGCCACGCTTAAATCAATTACTCGTTCAGCACGATGCGGTCTGATACCTGTTTCGCTAAACCTTCAGTGAATTGACGTAAATGTGCATAAATTAGGAACGCGTCGACCATGGAATCGCCGTCGATACTCGCGAACTGCCGCTGCAGCATTTCCGTTACAAAATCCATAGATGAAATGGATATCAGCCTGGTGATTAGCTGGATAATCGTATGGCATTATCATAGGCACAAAACTAAGTAGGATTATTTCTCCGAAATGTTAGAAAACATCACAAAATGTTTATCTAATTGACAAGTCAATTAAATAACGACATGACATTTGAATAATAATAACTTCGGTAACCATAGCAACGACCGGTACAATCAAAAAGAGTATCTTATAAAATATTTTAAAAAGACCTAATAAGTTTGAGTTTTTATCTTATGATGAATCGTACTATCACTGTTTAGAGCGGAGTTCTTAGGAGTCACGGCTTCGATTTCCGCACAGGACGAGTCACTGTGCATTTGTTTAACAATGCATAATTGTCCAAAATAGTAGTTACAAACCACGTCAGAGTTACCTGTTAACTCGGATGCATATCTAGAAAATCTAGGAATGCGTGGCTATGGCTTAATGGCTTTCCTTCTGCTAGTATGTTATGCTTCTTGCTGTTTACATAATTATATAAGAATCAAGCATGGTACCATGACGCAAGGGATTACTGATGGAGCGGCCACGAGTCAAGCGAGTCAAGAATCTTCTAGTTCTGAGAGTGCTTTAGCAAACTTCAGACGTACTAACGCAAGATCATCCAATAATGCAATAAACATTCGAGAAAAAATTGTGACATACTTTAACAATTGAAATTTTCTAATTTTTAACCGACTTCTAAAAAAAAAATAAAACCGACTTCAAAAAAAAAAACAAAAAAGTGAAAAATAACTTTAGCTTCTGAAGTCGGTGACATTTGTTTGATTGATTTAGTTTTTTTGTTTGAATTGAGAACCTCCTCCTTTTTTAGAAGTCGGTTAAAAAGGAGGAGGTTCTCAATTCGAATGTTTTTTTTTTATGTTTGTTCGGGCATAACTCCGTCGCTTGCCAACCGATTTGGAAAATTATTTTTTTGTTGGAAAGGGTATTCTTTCCAAATGGTCCCATAGCCACCAAGTCGGGATCTGATGATGGAATCTTGGCGAAATCGAGGGAACTCTTCAAATTGTATATGATAACTTGTTGCGATTTTGGTATTTTCTACAACAAGTGAAGCATTTGCGTTCGATAAGAACCATTCTACCATCAGATCTGATGATGAAGCCAAGAGTCACGGAACTCCATAATGAGACAATGTATCCTACTCGTGTTTGGGCTTGTTGTAATTGTAATGGTGTGCACTTTCCATGTATATCAAGCACATGTGAACTACTAAAAAGTGAAAAATAAAAACTTTTTTGCAAAAAATAAAACCGATTAAAAAAAAAACAAAAAAGTGAAAAATAACTTTAGCTTTTGAAGTCGGTGAAAAAAAAAACTAAATTAATCAAACAAAGGTTAGAAGCTAAAGTTATTTTTCACTTTTTTGTTTTTTTTTTTTTGTACTAACATGTACAGCCTGTTAGGTTAAACGAGGGACATATTGAGGGAAGGTATTCAGTATTCGATTCTCAATCCAAATATGTAAAAAACCTATAACCTTAAATTTGACATAATTGTCTAATTAAATACATTACTCATGGACACTGAGCGCGCAAGTAGGTGTCACGGGGCAAAACATGTGCCGGTCCTGAGCTCCATGCGCAAACTCCGCCCCTTTCCTTTGTAATGTCCCCGATGCACCGACAGGGCACATCCCCGCGCCACCCCGCGCTGACCTCAGTGTATGCGCGAGCGCCGTTACTTCCGCATGTCTAATATTGCGTTTCCGCGTATCGCATTTAACAAACAACCCCGCTTACTTCGCGACATTAAGAGTGTCCTGTAAACGTGTTCTTGAAAAACCAAAAATTACGTCTTATCATGATTCCAGTGAAGAATATTGGGATTGTGGTTCGTGCTTAAGTGTTATCTAGTGATATTGTGCGGGGAACCGTTAATTATTATGCAAGGTGTCAATCAACGACTGCGAACATTCGGTCAGTACCTAGTTACCTAGATATTTGCCTGTCCAAAGCCAGATTTAAAGTATGAAGGGAAAATGGATTATACCTAGAAAGGTCATCGAACCGCACACATGTTCTGCGATAAGCGCATGGCGCACACGTTGCGAAACTTATGTTTATTAGTATCATGTAAGCATGGACTATTGCGGGTTTGAATAAGTCCCTTGTTTAAACTAACATACTGTATAGCCCATTCCCTCTCATAAAGAGGAGGTCAGTCCCAGCAGTGGGAACATTAATAAGCCGATGATGATGATGATGTACGAGTATCCCTCGGGAGTACACAATTTATATGATTTGACGTCATATTTATGTGATTAATTTTTTATGTATTGGCGAAATTTAAGTCGTCCGCGCCACGGTATCATTGATTCATCAAAGATTATAATTTTTCCAGGACGAAGTACTTGTTGATATCGAGAATTCAACGTCGTGTATTTTGCGAATTTTATATAATTTATATCCTAGCGATGTTACGAGTTGACTTTTTTCCAACTCGGATCATTCGAGTTGACTCGGCCGCTAACTCGAATCGCAATACGAATTGACTCGACTCGAATCAACCGGATGGGATTCGCTTCGCGGCAGCAGCCAAACGGATGCGCGATTCGGGTCGAGTTCACCGTATTCGTATTCTTGATTCGAGTTTATACAGTTTGCCTTGCCGAGTCAGTCTCCACTCGCCGCTCACCACTGTGCGTGTGTGTTATTTGTTTTGTTACGTACCATCGCCAACACCGTTAACTGATTATTCGTGCACTTTATGAACGTTGTAATAAGGGTCACGAATGGTCAGTCACCCGTTATGGCGTTTGTATGTAATGTGCGTTGCATTGAATTAGGTCACCTAAAATACCTGGCGATACTACATAGAGAAAAGAGCTTATGGCGAATATTAAAGTATTGAAGTCTATTGTCTTCACTGCACCTAAAATTTAATATGAAATTTTAAGAATAAAACAATGCTACTTGCGAAACTATTGAAAAAATTATATAATTAAGTTAGGAACTTTTTTATCAGTCTTCAAATTCTTTAATTACTTAAATATAAACGATGGTTTCTAGGTTAGTAACAATAAGATCTTAAAAAGTATGTTAGTTTTGGCACACGATTTACCTTAACACTAAGTACATATTATTTTAAGGTGAAAGCGTCAGGGAAGGCCGCGAAATTGAAATTTTCCTTACGTTTTTTGGAATTTGCAGGCCAGTGCTAGGTTGTATGTTGATTAAAATATTATTCGCGACTGTAAGACGCATGTATGTAGTTACAGAATTATAATCATCAATACAACCCGCCAAGTGCATAAAGGTCAAGGAATGACTATGACCTCAGAAAAGCAGTTCCTAGACGTTTATGAACTTGAAAAGTTGTATTGATGATTTCGATTATTATAATTCTGTAACTACATACCTACGTCTTACAGTCGTGCTGATGCTTTCACCGTAAGCAACAAATAAATACAAAATATTTTTTACATTTAAGCAAGCCTTAGCTAGTGTGACGTTTAATAAATGAGTTAAACGTGCTGTGGTGGGGTATGCGCGTTGGAGGGAGCGCGGGGCGATGCGCCGCGCTCAGTCTGTTACCAGCGTTCCTAGCGACAGCTCGCCTAACCCAGTAATATTGGAAACTGTGTTTTATTGTACAACCCTGAACAAAGACACCACCCTGATATACGGTGGCTTTACTCCAGACCCTAACTAGCGTCGGAGTGAACATTACAATGGCGACGAGGATAAAACTATAAAAGTGAAAGTGTAAACAGTGTTTGTTTTGTAAGTGTATAAGTGTACGTAAAAGTAAAAATGTAAAGTAACTACACGAGTAAAAGCGCAGTAAGTGCAAGTGTAACTCAAATTATATCTGCTTACGGAAATTGGTCAGCAAAAATATTATAATTTTATTGTGAAAAAAAAAACAGAAGACCTTGTGGTCGTGTAGTCGCAAAAGCGACTGCTAAGAATGGATTCATGGATTCAATTCCCTGGTCGGCCCAAGTGTTGTTGGGTGAATTTCTCAATAGCAGTCACGAAGTTTGAAACTTTACCCGGTTGACATTAGATACACCTCTGCCTGACCCATCATGGATAACCGGCGTGGTGATACCTATAATAAAATTAGTTGTTTTCGCTACCTACCTAATAATTCACATTCCTGAATGTTTAATACAAATAATCAAAACACACCATATGCAATACAAATAATCATAACAACCTGACGAATTGTTGACTAAAACCATTTGCAAAAATAAAATGTGCCGATTGAAAAATCATTTTCAATCAACAACAAACACCAAGGTCCTCTTCAACAACGTTGAAGCAATGATGGCATGCAATCTATTGTTAAAACGAAATAAAAACAAATGACTGCCATGAAATCCAGATCATTTTGGGTTACTATTGGATTTGTTGTGCCATTCGAGATACCGGTTTGGTCTGTGGATGGGTGGTCATTTATGATCTAAATCATTAAAATCTGTTCAGTGGTTTGAAATGTATCAAAAATACTTGAGGTTTAATCACAAAATTATTTAATATTCAAGGTACGCGTACTCCGATTGGAAGACATATATCAGATCAAGCGCCATACCTATTTGTGCTGTGAGAATGTGCCTTTCTAACGATGTGCTAATTATATATTGGGCCCAGGACCAGAGTCCATTCATTTGTGCCTATAGTCCTTTTAGTTTAATCAAAAAACGAGAACATTTCTCGTAAATTGAAACGAAAGAAAAAAAAGAAAGAACATTGTGTTTATTTGGCATTGAAATACCTATAAAATTTTACATAATACATAAACAAACAGCTTATAATGCCAAAAGGGCCTCAGCTTAGCATAATGTCAGATGGCAACACAAGGTGTGCCACCTAACGCTGATTTTCAGCTGCAGCCCACGAGTGCCATACGCTCGACAACATAAACAAACACAAGTTCCAGTTATACCAAGTACCGTTTCGATAATTTCGAGCTATGGAGGTAAATTACCTCACCTAATATTGTAAAAACTGAACAAGAGTCATGACTGGCACGAGGATTAAGGTATGTCGTGCATAAAACATTAAAATAATACAACCAAATGGTTGCGATTTATATTGGCAATTTAACGAATGAGGTTTTGTTAAGTAAATAAAGTGTTTCTCTAAATAAATGACTATAAATAAGTAAACACGGAATGTACTGGTGATAGTTTCGTTTAAAACTCAATCCAAGGTCGAAAATAAATAATGATGTTATTTAAACAGCATTTTCGAGGAGCTCGTGGCTAAATAATATCAGCCGCTCGGGTCGATCTTTAGGTTAAGCCATGCTTGCCTAGGTTGGTTTGTGGATGGGTGACCACCCTTACATACCGAATTTCCTCCGTGCCTCGGAAAGCACGTTAAGCTGTTGGTCCCGGCTGTCATTTGTCCATCTTTGACAGTCGTTACAGGTAGTCAGTGGCCCCAAAAGTCTGACACCAGTCTTACCAAGTGGTATCGTATTTCCCAGTATTAACTGGGTTGTGGAGGTCAGATAGGCAGTCGCTCCATGTAAAATACTGGTATTTAGCTGCATCCGGTTAGACTGAAACCGACCCCAACATAGTTGGGGAAAGGCTAGTTAAATCGTCATCATCTGATGATGATTTAAACAGCATTTTAACTATCTTCATGCTCAATGTACAGTGAATTTAGTTTTTTTTTAACTTTTATTTAGTATGACCTCATTTGTTGACAGATGCCAACCCAATTAAGGCAATAAATGTTTGGTTAACACAAATTGTCTAAAATTAGGCAAATAAGATCGCGGTAGGTGCGATACTGATAGATTACGTGGTTAATCGGTATCAAAACATTACTTGTGTAAACAAAGTAATTTGAAAAGGTAAACTATTAAATGAATAGTTGGTACCTATAAGTTAGCAATAACTCATACATTCTGTTTAGTCAGACATCTCCTTTGTAAGGCTAATAATTTCAACAACAACAAATGTGAAGTTTAATTAATCTACTCACACTGTCGTAACATTATACACTTGGGTACTTTAAAATCATAAGTAAGGTAAAAAAGTAAAACTTACCATCGAACAATATTTCTTTGGTACGTTCGGTCTACCTTCCAAACAGTATAATTTTATTGGTGACTAGCGGACGTCCCGCGGTTTCACCCGCATAGTTCCCGTTCCCGTGGGAGTACGGGGATAAAATATATCCTATGTTACTCGTGGATAATGTAGCTTTCGAATGGTGAAAGAATTTTTAAAAACGGTCCAGTAGTTTTTAAGCCTATTCATTACAACCAAACAAACAAACAAACAAAGTTTTCCTCTTTATAATATTAGTGTAGATATAAGAAAATTGAATAAAGACAACTATAATTGTTTTACTATAAATATACTATTAATATGAAAAAATAATATATACTTTTCTAATAGTAACTATGATCCAGTTCTGTTTGAAATTGAAAAGTTTTTATTTTTAGTTTCTTTCGTTGTCTATTTGTCAAAACAAATGAGTTATTGTTAAAGTGGTAATTCAGTTATGTCTGAAAGGTACCAGATAAATGGAAAAACTTGCTTGCAGGTCGCTCCATAATGTCTCAAATTCCTTCACTCCCTCTGTGGGTCTGCGTTGGGAAAAATGGGAAAGAGGCCTCACAAAAAAAAAAAAATGAAGATCTAGATATGAAACCAAAAGTGCATCTATCTATCTATCTATATACTTATAATAAATCTGTAGAGAGGTCAATTCTGTACATGAAATATATTTACAAAATAACTATCGGGGGGTGATTAGTGATCGATACTGATGCCAAAAATGCAATCAGTAAAATTTTTGTCTGTCTGTCTGTCTTTCTGTCTGTCTGTCTGTCTGTCTGTCTGTATGTTATTTATAGAAAAAAAAACTACTCGACGGATTTTAACGAAACTTGGTACAATTATTCTACATACTCCTGAGCAGGTAATAGTATACTTTTCATCACGCTACCATTAATAGGAGCAGAGCAGTGAAAGGAAATGTTGGGAAAACGGGAGAAGTTACTTGGTTTTTTTAGCTTCCGTCGCGTGTGCAGCCTTAATGGTTAAAAGCTACATAGAAATCATGTATAACGGAAATATTCCACATAAAATTATATAAAAAATATCCCAAGACAGCATATGTCTATCTTTTATAGTTGACTCACAATAACACGTGTAACTCCCGATAGCTTAGCAGTTCGGAGAATAAATGTGAATGTAAGTTTGTTTGTTGCGCTTTCACGCGACAACTACTGAACGGATTTGGATGAAATTTTGCACACAGATAGTTTATAACCTGGATTAAAACATAGGATACTTTTTATCCCGGCAGTAAGATTCCATGGGACAATAATCAAACTTCACGCGGGCGAAGCCGCTGGCAGAAGCTAGTTTTAAATATTACTGCTGAAAAATTAATAAAATAATAGCATTCATTGAAAACTAACCTTGTATGTGCGAGAAAAAAAAAAAAAGAAATGCAATTGGGTGTTGATGCATAGTCAGCAGTGAAAATACTATTGGTCAGGAAAATAGTGCTGACATAAAGTTTAATTTTCCTTTTGTTTTCTCAATACATTTGAGTGCTATCCTTGCAAAACAACAAGCACAGACAAATAACAGCAGTCAAATTAGAAAAACCCCAAACAAGAAAACACCAAAGCCAAAGAGCCTACATCTTGGGTAATTTATTTAATTCTCGAGTAAAAGTGGGTGTCGAGTCAATATTTCGAATTGAGTTAAGTCGAACTACACGAAAAGTGACAAATGCTTGCATTGACTGGACAAGTCCACTCCAATCTGTGGTTTTTATTCAAAAGAAGATCATCTCAGACACTAATGTGCATAGTCCTCATGCGAATTGAGCAATGTCTGTAGTTTAACAGAGACTATGACCTCTGAAGTTATTTCGGCTGTTTCTTTTCAGAGTAGTCAAGCACGAAACAACGGCCCCATCTAGTTTTAAAAAAAATTGTTTAAGGGTTTTAATAAACCTACTTGCAAAATAAACATCATTAATCAATGAATACTAAAATTCAATGAAATTAAATTAGAGTCACTATTTAATCTTATGGAACAATTCCTCTAGTTGTTTATAAACGAGTTCCATTTCATTGGAAATCAAACCCAAATAATAAATAAGACGAACTGGGCCTCGATTCTGCTATTACAATAGTGTCAGAGTATTCGATCATTGATTTCATAATGACCAAGTTCTGTTAAATTTTGACAAGTTTGTTTGTTTCTACTATCATAATGGCACCATTATGACTTCTCAATGAACAACCACTGACACTCCATTGAAAGAAATGTCATAGAATATTAATCTCGTACATGAAATCGGGCATGAATAAATATTCGCATTTAGTAGTAGTTTTCGAAAACCATTTGTACTAAGGGTTTTATAATTATGACAATACGACAATGCCATTAAAACACAATTTTATTACGAGACCATTGACCGACCATTGTGAATTTAGCAGATTACGAACTTTAAGCCCCTAAGACGACCCACTGACCCAAAATGACAATGGGATGAGAATGGAATCGTGTTGGAGTGACGAATTTGTTGAAATAGCAGAATTAGGCCCCTGGTAAAATTAACCTCACCACTCGAGAAGTTCAAAATTTGCGATAACTCGATTATGAGCAAATAAGTTAAGATTAAATCAGGCATTTATTTTATAAACAAATAAATAAATCAATTTATTGAAACACACAAGTACAAAGTAGCACGAAGTAGCACAAAGTAGCACAAAGTAACACAAAGTAGCACAATGTTGTACAAAGTAGCACAATGTTGCACAAAGTTGCATAAAGCTGCACAAAATTGCACAAAAATGCACAAAGTTGCACAAAGTTGCGCACAGTTGCACAAAGTTGCACAAAATTGTACAAACTAGTACAAACTAGTATAAACGAGTATAAACTAGTACAAACTAGTATGAACGAGTAAAAACGAGTATAAACGAGTACAAACTATAAGAAGCCGCACGCTTCAAACTAGGTACAGCCTGTATCTTGGTGGCCAAAATAGACAGTAGAGGCAGATTGAATAACTGACTGTTCATTGTGACGCAGCACTATACGACACAAGAACCAATTTTATTTGAAAGTTATAAATAAACAATTCACTAAAAATAAAGAACATTAATAACAATATGAATGTCATCAAAAAAATATAATAGCAATACATTGTTCTCACGTAATGCACCATCTCAACATGAATGATGTAACCAAGATCTTGTAAAAACATTATGATTTAAAAGTGTCCATGGAGTTTCTTGCCCGTTCTTCTCCATAGAGATCTACTCTAGGGAATGGGCAACTACAGTACTTTCCCAGTTTTTATGTCTTGTGACTGGGATTGTAGCTAGATTTAATTTTCATCTTTGTTTCGACAATTCAAAAGCGCCTGTGACTGGCCTACTTGAAGTAAATGCTTTGATTTTGATTTTGATTTTGAATAATCCAAATTTCATTGTCAACCAAAAAATAAGATTGTAAAAATAAAACAAAGGAGAAGATAAACACACGTAATTCAAATTAAAATCATCAGTGAGTATGATAGCAATTAAACAAAAGTCATTAATCATTCAGAAATAAAATAACAATGACAATCAATGAAATGAATATTAAAATCAAAAGAACCAAAAACAAACATTCAGATTATACAGATAAGATAAAATATTGTACTATTGTTTCTTTATTTTTTGTGAAGAAAAAAGAGATGTGACGTTTAATAAATGAGTTAAACGTGCTGTGGTGGGGGATGCGCGTTGGAGGGAGCGCGGGGCGATGCGCCGCGCTCAGTCTGTTACCAGCGTTCCTAGCGACAGCACGCCTAACCCAGTAATATTGGAAACTGTGTTTTATTGTACAACCCTGAACAAAGACACCACCCTGATATACGGTGGCTTTACTCCAGACCCTAACTAGCGTCGGAGTGAACATTACAGCTAGCTTTCAAATCTTAACATTTTTGAAATTTTATACAAAAAAAATACACACATCATCATGTAAAAAAATATACGTAAACAACAAACTAAATATGTATTAAAAGCGTCATCGACTAAAATTACTACTCTATTTCGACATATAAAATCAACAAAACGGTTGCAAGATAAAAACAAAAGTCTTTTTAATTCCTCTTTTTACCATATGAGTTCAAAAATAAAATTTGGTCTACTTTTTTTGGCTTAAGTCGGTTTCTTCGCTGATCGGTCACGAACCCAGCTTTCGAAAATAGCCGTTCCGAAGGCACAGAGGACGCAGGTATACACAAATATTTGTATGCCATTTGGCACAGATCGGGAAACATTTGTTTTCGTTTTTCCCAAAATTGCAGGGGATCTTGTTTCCGATCTAAATATGGTAGATCTAAATATTGTTTTAAAACAACGGTTGCGGACGATACTGGCGTTTGTTGCACAACACTTTCACTTACTTTTTTATCAACGCTCAGCTCCCAGATGTCATCGTCGTTTCTTGTAGATGCACTTAAAGAGGCTTCATGCGTGGTGCCGGTGGCTGTTGGTGGTGACTGTTGCTGATAGTTATGATCTTGGTTTATTGGTTGCAGTTGCATGTTGTAGTTATAAGCCAATTCTTCAAGCTCATATTTGACAGCATTTTCTGCTGTGCTATCGATGCCAAACGCCTTCTTCTTGAAGCGCGGGTCAAGAATAGTTGTTACCGAAACAATCTCATTTCGCTTCGGGAAAACAACCACTAAAATTTCAGCGTGTATAGTAACAAGTTAATCAAAAATTGCCAAAAATGAAAATTTACGTAATAAATTTTCTTAAAATGAGGACTTCCATGTTGAGGTATGATTTCAGGTCGCCCGTGGTAACAACCAAACTAGGTGAAATAATGGTTCAAGTATTATGGTGGAGTATTTGACATGAGTGTATCGTAGGATTCAAGGTTTGTAAAAACGTCTACAGGATACCTGCATCGGTCGTGAAGTGTCCCAACAACCAACTTGGGAGTGTCCACGAATGGATTAGCAAATCAAGCGGCCATTTGGTACGAATACCAGTGGGTAAACGTTGTGGTGTGTAAGTTTGTGGGATGCAGTGTAGTGGTGTGTTTCTGTAGAGAGTAAAGTATAAGTTGTTAAATGACTACAGGATATTGTCCTATAGCCGTCGTATAGTAACCAATCTCCAACCTTGGCAGTGCCCACAAGTGGGTTAACACAACAAAGAGGCCGAAAGGGTGCCAATTATCTTTCGATAATGGAATGTCTGTGGGGGTGAAGAATAATTGAGTGATATAGAGTAAGAATTGAGAGGTGATAGATGAAAAATGATGAAAAATAAGTTGCCAAATGAGATTTACTTGTGTAAGTTTGTTTTTGAATTTTGGGAGGGATGGAGTATTAAGAGCACAGGGCGGGGTTTTAAAAGTAGGGCGCCAAACTGTCACGTTACAAGCGTTGGGTACGACTCCGCAGACAGAATGGACGTAATCTTTTCGAAAGGCTGCAGAATAGTAACGCAGTCCTCTAATATTGGCCAATTTGATGCGTCCAAGTTGGGTGGCGGCGAATCTAGCATAGATAATGTTGCGGTCAATGGTATTTTTACTCGCAAAAGTCTTTCAAATATGTAGAACGTCGAATTCCATCGTGTTTGGACATCTTGCTTTAGTTTAAGAACGTCCACGTTCATCTGGCTCTGCATGCTCTAAAAAGGACTTTGCTCTAAAAAGGACTTATTTATGTTATTAACCAATGCCTTACGTAACTGGATTATGTCAGTGTTTACGCGCTTGCGTGGGTTTTAGGTCTTCTTCAATGAAACCAAGACTGAATAATAAATAAACTGATGTATTGATCGGAATTAGATTCTCACAATAATGTCGCTGGACCCGTTACAAAAAATACGCGTTGGTTTGCTAGCGGCCCTCGTGGCCAAGTGAACGATTCTTCAGCGGAGCCCTGTGCTCCCGCTCGCGCGACGCCGCTGCCGCCCCGCTGTCCATTGGCTCGGCTGAGGTGGCGTGATCGCGGCGCGCAGCCATTGGCCCGCGCGCAAGACGGCGCGCGATCGGCGCACCCATTGGCTGCGGTGCTCCACGTCACCCGGCAGTGTTGCCAGGCGGCGGAGGCCGGAACATACTCCCGGGGGTTGAAGCATTCAACCATGCTGCTCTCCGAGGAGGGGGCACATCGTGCGGACGGCACGAGTGACCGTCCCCTTGGTGGTGGCGATGTCAGCCACCCGACTGACCCCGTCTGGGCCAGGGTGTAGGCGCGTGACGCGCCCTAAGCGCCACTGGAGTGGCGGCAGGTTTGCCTCGCGCAGCAGCACGAGGTCGCCAAGGCAGATGCCTCGCTGCTGGGTCCTCCACTGGGACCGCTGCTGCATTTCGGCCAGGAACTCCTTCTGCCACCTGGACCAGAACTGTTGGCGGATTTTCTCTATGAGCTCGTAGCGGTTGGGTCGCAGTACTGTGATGGGTGGCGACGGGACGGCGGTCAATGGCCTGCCCACTAAGAAGTGCCCTGGGGTTAGCGGAGAGGGGTCATTTGGATCAGACGAGAGGGGAGAGAGGGGGCGGGAGTTCAGTATGGCCTCAATCTGTGAAAACAGTGTAGCCAGCTCTTCAAACGTCAAACAGGCCTCCCCAGCTACTCGTTTTAGATGGTATTTAGAGGATTTGATCCCCGCCTCCCATATTCCCCCGAAATGAGGCGAATATGCAGGCCCAAACACAAAGCGGATTCCCTCGTTCGCCGAGTAATTGAAGACCGACTCTTGGCTCTTCTGCAACATCCTACCCAGCTCATTGCATGCCCCTATGAAATTCCGACCATTATCGCAATAGATAGCATAGGGTTTACCTCTCCTAGCCACAAATCTACGCAGGCACAGAATGAAGGCTTCAGAAGTGAGGTCGCTGACTACTTCTAGGTGAACCGCCTTAGTAGTAAGACACACAAACAAACATAGATAGCTCTTAGTTATGCGGTTCCCTCGGCCCTTGCGGCTTGAAATTCGAAAGGGACCCGCAAAGTCTACCCCACAGGAACTGAAGGCGAAGCTACGGTCAGTTCTTACTGTTGGCAAGTCACCCATGATTGGTTCAAAAGGCTTACCGCGCAGTCGTGTACATACCACACACTGCTTGGTAACAGTACGAGCTAGGTTTCTCCCTCCTATTGGCCAGTATTCTTCACGAATGGCAGCGAGCAGTGCCTGAGGACCAGCATGAAATAATCGTAAGTGTTCATGTTTAAATAACAGTTTCGTGAAACTATGTTTCGCATCTAGGAGAATAGGGTGCTTCTTATTATAATCAAAGTTAGAATTTCCCAGACGGCCTCCCACTCGTAGCACCCGTTTAGAGTCTACGAAGGGGTTAAGTGGCAATAATTTAGATTTGTTATGTAAGGAATGCCCTTTACTTAATGTTTCAATTTCTTCATAGAATGTATCAAACTGACTAAGTCTAGCCAGCAGAGTGCATGCTTTTTGTAGCTCTTCAGCTGACAGTGCCTGACTTAAATTTCTTTGACCCTTACAATTGTCAATGAACCTTAGAACATAGGCGACTGTTCTTTTCAGCCGTGAAAAATTAGAAAACCTACTGAAATCTATCACCTTAACATCTAAACCTTCCTTATTGTTTGCTGTAGATGAATATGTGGTGAGCGATTTCACCTCAGGTAAGGGCTCATCCTCTGAAAGTGGTGGCTTCGTGGACCACTCATATTTCTCTTCTTTTAAGAAGGGAGGGCCTTCCCACCAAAGTGTTGAACTCTTCAACACGGGTGGGTCTACCCCCCTTGAAGCCATGTCAGCAGGGTTCAAGGTTGTGGGAACATGATACCACTTATAATCGGCTGTTAACTCCTGAATTTCGTTTATTCTATTGCGTACGAAAGTTTTCAGTGAGTTTGGCTGCATTCTCAGCCATCCTAATACTACCGTGGAGTCTGTCCATATTATTTTCTTATTAATTTTACATTTTAAGGACTGACTGACCTTCTGGCAAAGTCTAGCTCCGAGGAGCGCTCCACATAGTTCTAGTCTAGGAATAGTCATTGGTTTAATAGGTGCTACCCTAGCCTTTGCACATAACAGGCGTGATGTATACGCATGATTACTACACTTAGACCTTAGATAAACGCATGCGCCATAGGCTACTTGCGAGGCATCTACAAAACAATGCAATTCGATGTGTTCTGGCATTTCACACAAGACGTACCTAGGTAGATGTAGATTGTACAAACAAGATAAATTATCACCAAAGCTAAACCAATCCTTAGCTAAGTTATTTGGTATTGGCTCATCCCAATCCAACTTGGCACACCATAACTTCTGCAGTAATATTTTTGGTTTGATAATTGCAGCACTCAAGAGTCCTAGTGGATCAAATATTTTACAAGTCATAGAGATAACCGTTCGTTTCGTTAACTGAGATGCAAGAGGTACATTGGTAGAGAATTGAATTGTGTCACTCACCGGAGACCAGTTTAATCCTAACACAGCTGATTCTTTGCACAGATCTAAATTGTCGCTGTTAACTTGTTCCTTCTTGTATATCTGTGGACAATTGGTGCGAAACTTCCTAAGTATGAACCCAGCTGACTCTAAAACTTGAGTTATGCCTTTATGAATGTGTGTCAGCTGATCTTCTGATGCGCAACCTGTACTTAAATCGTCTATGTAGAAGTCGGTTAGCATAGTCTTTTCTATAAGTTCATCGTCACACTCTAGTGCTAGTTGTTGAAGACACCTAGTACTAAGGAACGGCGCCGATGCTGTACCATAAGTTACCGTATTCAGCTGATAGATTACAATGTTGTGAGTTTTCTCACAGCGCCACAGTATTAACTGCAGATGGCGTTGGGACTCATCTATAACAATCTGCCTGTACATTTTAGCAATATCTCCAGTAAGGACAAACCTATGCTCTCGAAAACGCAGTAAGATAGACATCAAGTCACTCTGGATGACTGGACCTACCGCTTGAATGTCGTTCAGCGATTTGCCTGATGTAGTTTTTGCAGATGCATCGAAAACGACTCTAACCTTAGTGGTCTCGCTGTGTTCTCTAACGACGCAATGGTGGGGTAAATAGTACCCGAATTGAGGCTTTACAACTTCAGTTAGATGACCTAACTCTTTATATTCGTTAATGAAGTTGAAATAAGCTTCCTTTAACTGAAGATTCTTGTTCAGCCTAGTCTCTAAACTTAGAAATCTTTTCCTAGCCATAGCGTAGGAATCTCCTTGCGCACGTTTAGGTGCTTCTTTTAGAGGTATTGACACTGAAAATCTACCGTTAGCTAGGCGTTTAGTGTTTTCAACAAAGTGCCTTTCACAAAAATGTTCATCTGGTGAACGAGAAAATTGTTCAGAATAACCTTCTTCAATTTCCCAAAACCTTTTTAGGCAATCCTGTAATTCTTGACTAAAACTGCAAGTTATCTTGAGGGATTTTAGGCTATCTTGCCCGGTAGGGCCGGACACTAACCAACCTAGCTTGGTGTCTTGTAAGGCAGGTTTATTTTTACCTAAACGTATGTGATTTGAATTCACAATAGACCAATATACGTCAGCACCTAACAGAATGTCTATCTGAGAAGGTTTATAGAAAGTGGGGTCTGCTAGCCTAACTTCCTTTGGTATACTGAGTTGCTGAACGTTGACCTGCATGTTTGGCAACGTACCTATAATGTTTGGTACAACAAGACATTCAATTGGGATACAGAAAGTGCTTACACGCGATTTTATCTTAATGTTTACCCTTTCGGAAATATTGGAGGTTGAATTATTTATTCCAGAAACATAAGTTGGACGTGATGTGTCACTGACTAAGTCAAGTTTTTGTTTCATCACGCTGGATATGAAGGACATCTGGCTGCCTGTATCTAGCAATGCTCGTGCCTGGTACACTTCACCAGTTCGCTTATTAACTAGGTCTACTAGAGCCGTGCCTAACAGCACTTGACCTGCCGCTGCAACTGATAATGACACCGGTGAGTTAGAGGGCTCTGTCGAGTCTAAGACAGCACCAGTGACCTTTGGCTCATTCCTATGTACTAACGTATGGTGTTTCTTCTTACAGACGCGGCACATAGGCCTAAGTTTGCACTGGAATGAATTATGACCACCCTTGAGGCAATTTTTACATAATTTTAACCTATTGATTTCAGATAACCTATCTTCAATGTCCATATTTTTAAATTTGGAACAGTCATGTAACTGGTGGGTATCACTACACACATGGCACTTTGTAGGTACACCTGGTTCACTAGAAGCAGCGAATGCCTTATTAGTTCTAGGCTCCTTATGGCTGCTGAACCTTCGGTCACCTCGATCAGTATTAGCCATGCTTGCAAAATGCATAGTTTCTAATATGTCGGCACGACTTCTTAGGAACCTTGTAAAGTTATCTAGTTTATGATAATCGGGTAATGGAGACCTATACTCTTCCCACTTAGCATAAGTGACAGAGTCTAACTTGGAAGCTACAATGAAGAGGACTAGTGAGTCCCATTGGTCAGTCGGCTGACCTAGTGTATTCAGCGCTCTCAAATTTTTCAACATATGGTCTACTAAGTACCTTAATGCCTTGTAGGATTCCTTACTACATTTTTCAACAGTTACTAATGCCTTAAGATGGTTATTTATCAGTATATTTTTATTATCATACCGTTCACACAGTAGTTCCCATGCTAGTTTGTAGTTAGTCGAGGTAAACTCTATGGATTTGATTACCCCCTTAGCGCTCCCGTCCAAAGCTGATCTTAAATAATGGAATTTATTGACCTCGGGAATTGAATTATTACAGTTAATAACAGAATCGAACGTATCCTTAAACTCCAACCAGGCTAATAGGTTTCCATCAAACTTTGGAAGGTGTATGGTAGGCAATTTCACTCCATTAAATGCATGAGAACAATTACTTTGCGGGTGAGAACAAGTGCTTTGTTCTTCAATACTATTGGCCTTATTGACCGGTGACGGGGTAGCCTCAATCAATTCTTGAGCTACAGAGATAGCCGAGTAAAATTGACGCTCTGTGGCCTCTCTTTCGTCTAATTGTTCATCTACATCGGAACATAATGATTCTATTTCAGATTGTAACTCATCAAAAGTTTTGAATAAGCCTTGAAAAGTGGCCAATCTTAATGAAAGCTCTCTAGCTTGTACACTTGTAATATCACTAGACTTCAAGGTTTGTATAGTACCTAGATAGTCTAAGAATTTAGTTAGCCTACCTTTAATAGTGCCACGTTTTTTAATCAACTCTTTAATTTTGACCTTCATGTCGGCATCTGCGTTGGCCATGATGCTATTGTTGTATAATAACTATGTAAGCCCTACCTAACGCAATGCAATGAGCCGAATAAAATGTGCAGGGAACCTGACAATCTTAGGCGCCGCTCCAACACGTGGTCACGGGCACGATTACCCGCGCCGCTCGCAGCGTCGCGTCGGCCGCCGCTGCGATGTAACAGGCGCGCCGAGGGAATCCGCTGTGCCGCCTGGACCGGAACAGTTGCCGTATGGCCGGAACTCTGAAACAGTCAGCCGGATTGCTGGTTCACCTAGCAAGGATGCGAGCGTGGGAGTGTGGGGCTAGCTCACGCGCATGCGTGACTAGCTAAGCATAGGCAATTATTTAGCCTAGAAAATGAAATGAGTCGCACGACTCGAATGACAACTCGCGTTGAACAAAGGAAAACTATTAGGTTATGCGTAGCGTGGATGCTGCTCGTAAGAAATTTATCTTAAGAGGGTTCGTGCAGCGAACATGCTAATGAAGGGAATGAGCAAGGACCCTGCCCTCTAGCGTTTAGCTTGGCATCACCCGGCTTGCACCCACGTGCAATTTAACCTGGAAATTTGGCAAATTATAGCCTCCTGACAATTGGCAAGCATGCTGCCACTGCCTTCACAGCGCGAGGACACACAGGAATCGAAATTAGGCGAGGAATAAAGAAAGGATCAGGGCATACTCTCCTGGGCTAGACCTTCGGTTGACGTTTCGCCGTCCTCACCGGGCTCCCGGAGCAGCTCGTCAGTCTTCTTCCACACGCTCGACCCTTACGCAGCCCTGCTGGATGGATGGCGGGCTGCGGCACTTGTCCACGGGGCGCTGCTCGACGATTCTCGAAATCTCGACGAATTTGTAGTTTACGACGATGTAACGGGTCCTGTCACGGTCGCCACTTGTTTACGCGCTTGCGTGGGTTTTAGGTCTTCTTCAATGAAACCAAGACTGAATAATAAATAAACTGATGTATTGATCGGAATTAGATTCTCACAATAATGTCGCTGGACCCGTTACAAAAAATACGCGTTGGTTTGCTAGCGGCCCTCGTGGCCAAGTGAACGATTCTTCAGCGGAGCCCTGTGCTCCCGCTCGCGCGACGCCGCTGCCGCCCCGCTGTCCATTGGCTCGGCTGAGGTGGCGTGATCGCGGCGCGCAGCCATTGGCCCGCGCGCAAGACGGCGCGCGATCGGCGCACCCATTGGCTGCGGTGCTCCACGTCACCCGGCAGTGTTGCCAGGCGGCGGAGGCCGGAACATACTCCCGGGGGTTGAAGCATTCAACCATGCTGCTCTCCGAGGAGGGGGCACATCGTGCGGACGGCACGAGTGACCGTCCCCTTGGTGGTGGCGATGTCAGCCACCCGACTGACCCCGTCTGGGCCAGGGTGTAGGCGCGTGACGCGCCCTAAGCGCCACTGGAGTGGCGGCAGGTTTGCCTTGTTTACGCGCTTGCGTGGGTTTAGGTCTTCTTCAATGAAACCAAGACTGAATAATAAATAAACTGATGTATTGATCGGAATTAGATTCTCACAATAATGTCGCTGGACCCGTTACAAAAAATACGCGTTGGTTTGCTAGCGGCCCTCGTGGCCAAGTGAACGATTCTTCAGCGGAGCCCTGTGCTCCCGCTCGCGCGACGCCGCTGCCGCCCCGCTGTCCATTGGCTCGGCTGAGGTGGCGTGATCGCGGCGCGCAGCCATTGGCCCGCGCGCAAGACGGCGCGCGATCGGCGCACCCATTGGCTGCGGTGCTCCACGTCACCCGGCAGTGTTGCCAGGCGGCGGAGGCCGGAACAGTCAGAAAAATGACATAAGAGGTTTTCTGTTCTTATATCTACGTAGTTACGAGGTTTTCAAAATAAGGAACTGAATAAAACTAAGAAAATAATATTTAATGAATACAATGTGAACAAGTTTTTGGTAACAAATCAGTCCAGAAAGATTTTCTTTCGAAGAGATCAGTGGTATTGCAAGCTTAAGCTAATTTATCTTAAACCTAATCATATCTAAACGAAATAAATGTTATTATCCACATACCCAAAGTAAACAGCAATACTTAACTATGAGAAAAAGTCAAAAACAAATTGAATAATTATGAATGGAGCAAGCTGTCATAGAATGGATGTAAATCTCGAGGAATCACACATTTTAATTCCTGAAGATGGTTGTATTTTACCTTAGTAATGGGTAACTTTGATTGATATAACTGTTGAAAACAATCACTAGGGTTTGGTTGATGTATTCTCCTTGGTAGTAATTGATATTCTTCCGAATGACTTAGCTTGAACTTTATGGATCATTCTGGTTCATATTTAGGGCAACGTATGTCAGTGACTTGTGGATCACCAACCTTATTGCCTGGTCTTATCGATGAAAAATACGGTTAAGAGCTGTATTTTTTGAAGGCTGTGTGGTCTAACTGGACAACATTGTAGGGACCAGGATTGTTACGGGCAGTCTTACAAGCTTCAACATACCCTGCTGGAGAATAAATCTCGCGATTTTTTATCTTTCGCTCAATTGTGGAATGCATCGCATCGCATTCCATTTGGGTGTGACCCTTCTCAATGTATTTTTGGACTATGACTATACCTGTCTTAGCGGCTACGAAAAGAAGTGCATTGGAAAGAATATAATTTCTATTTTGGTATGTGCACCCATCGCTGTATATAATCATTTTGCGAATGACTGCCGTATCAACATAGTTAATTATGAAATCAACTATGATACTTGAAAATTCATCAGCTGTTAAACCACCTTCAGACTCATCCCAGAGTAAACAAAATCCTTGTTTGGTTTTCAGATTATTTATCGTAAAATTATGCACCTTGAGCTTCATCTTATAATAAAGTGCTGAAGCTTTTAAATATGGACAAAGCAAGACAGATTGCAAATCCATTGTAAATACAGCAACAGAATCATCATTTTTTGCTTTATCTTTCTCTTTCTGGCTTTGTGCTTCAGTTTTTTGAACTAAATGTAGTTGATAGTAAAAAAAATCAATAGTCAATAGTCTGTGTCACTAACATTTCCAGCCTTATGACCACAGCAAGTGTCACACTGGTCCTTTTTTGGACGAAATAAGGACAAATTCAGGCTCTCAAATACTTCCCAAAATGTATACCTTGAAGCACTGAGATGAGATTTGTTTTGGTCTTTTAAAATGTTTCAAATATTCATTAAAAAGTGCCGATTTAGATTGCCAATAGTGACTCTAGCTTCGGCAGAGAATGGAAGAATTCTCTCAGCAATTCGTTTTTTAAATTATTTGCTTGTCCTCTGTTGCTGTTTCTGTCTGAAACGGGCACTGTATTCCTTAGAACAGTGTTTTCAACCCAGTTCTGAACGGGTCCCCTATGTTGTTTCGAACGCCGCTGTTGCGACACACGCTGTTGCGAATTATTTTTCCACTGCCTCACAGGTTCGAAAGCTCATGGACTCGAATGAAGTAGTCGCGAAAGACGCTGTTTCGAAAAACATTTTCACTGCCTCATACGCTCGAATGCTTGTGATTTCGATTTATTTAGTCTTAGAGTGTACAGAAAAATATTTAAGAAGTAATTAAATAAAAAGAACAAATTCGGTGTCAACATCACCATTTAATATTATTGTTATTAACAAAGTAAAAATCAAAAATATTAGTACCTCAACTGTACATTTTTTTCTATGAGTACTTAACACAAAATCTAAGACTGATCTTTATAAAAATTGTCTAGGTACCTAAGTGGTATTATTAGGTAGTGGTATTTTTCAGAAATTAATCAATTGCACATGTGTTAGTATTAGTTAGTATATACGAGTACTTAACGCTAAAGCTCTTATAAATTCAGGCGTGCCCATTGTACTTTTTTTTTGAAAATTGCTGAAATAGCATTCTCTGCAACTCTTGGTTTTTTTTTTGGGTGGTGTCTGAGGTAAATTACCCAAAATCTTCTCGATTTTTTGTTCCGTGACACTTTGCTCCTCAATAAGTTTTCGTATACATCCATACAGTCCAAGTCTCTTATTTTCTAACAAAGAATTCCAGCGGCGATGCCTTCTACACTGTTTTGAGTACGTGGAAGGAACAAGTTGTTATTTCTTTCTATAGACCATAAGCTCGGTGGCAAAAGTGGTTGTAAGCGTACTTTAATTTTGTTATCTACGTTGCGGCTTATCAGTCGTCCTAAAACATAGTACTCTTCAAAATAATTAGTAACTTCTTCGGCTTCTTCTGGGAAGAGAGTTTCTTTAAATTGTCTGAAGTCATTTGGTATATCTTCCGCAGGTAGATAGGCAAACAGGCAAACACTATATGTAAATCATCGCATGTACCGCAAAATTACTATCTGCACCATATCGTGCACATAAACCACAGGCTTGAATTTTTCTCCATATGTTGTCTTAAATATTTTTCTGTACACTCTAAGACTAAATAAATCGACCGATAGACCTTGCCGTTTTTTTTAGCACAGTACCGCTTTTCAGTACAAGTGATGACACGAAGCAATGTTTTGCTTTCCTATTCAGTAGCCAAAAATGCTCGAAAATCTGTAAAATCTTGAATTTTCCGAAAGTTTACAGCATTCGAAAAATTTGGCGTTGTTGTTATGTTCACACCGAGGTTTCATTTCTTTTGGCGCCTTTTGTACGTCGTAGACAAATACTCCTTTTGTTTTACATTTTTTGTATAGCAAGCAACGACCTATTGTCGGGCCTACGCTGTCCCCCCATACTTTTGTACTAATGCTGTAATGTAACATAATATTATTGTAATACCAAATGATTTGAAAAGAGTAACCATGGAGTTTCTTGCCGGTTCTTCTCCATGGAATCGACCAACGTGCGAACCGTGCACCTTTTTCGACGTTTTATAAGTGCCCATCTAGGCCTCTGTGAAAAAAATATTTTGATTTTGATTCCAAATTTTTTAAAAGGAAAGTCCCAAATCCAGGTGTCTTGTTAAAACTAGACCAAAAATTAGCAAGTCAACGAATTCATATAGAACGCTTAATTGGTCTGACAAAAACTTATAAGATATTAACTAGTGAACTGAATCAATTTTATGTTCTTCTATGAGCTTCTAAGATTTTTATTATTTGTCTTATGCTTTGTAATTTAAGAGAGTGTATAGATAAGTTCGTAAATAAAACATTAATGATAAAAATGACTTTTATTTCTTAAGGTAGCTATCATAGTTAAAATACAGATATTTATTTAAAATTTCTGCTCTAAAATAATTACTCTAGAACTCATTAAGTTTAGACAACATATAGTGGATGAAATTTTCATCTGTGTATAAATACGTATATCAATTTTAAGTCTTTGAATGTATACACTATTAAATTACAGTACTTTCTACCACTGCAGTACAACTGCCCTTGAATTTGATAGTAATATGGTGTATTGGGCTTCAAATTTAATGTGTTACCATTTCATATTAAATATAAGACAGTTATAGGGTCAATTAGTTGAAATCTGCTTGCATATGGGCATTTAATTTCAATTATTGTATCAGGACCTAATAACGCATCCGGTGAAGCAGCAAGATATGGTCTCTCCTGACTTACTAAGAGGCCACATGGTAAGGCAATAAGGTCATATGTTCTACAATATTTCTGCAAAGCAATTTTTTCATTTATGATACCGTGGCTCGTAGCTCTGGAATAAAATTGCTTTCGGTCTTGTATTTGCCTGGCATAGCTTTTCATTGAGGTTTGCTTCAATTGGCAATTGTGTGAAAGGTACTAGCTGTTAACCTATTTTTTCTTTGTATTAGCCATTCTACACTAGCTGTCTGTTCTCTTGTAGGTTCTTCTATCTCCTGAATTTGTTCTAATGTGATAACTGAGAGCTGCAGATCTAGTAGAACTTTTGTTTTCAGGTCAGTTTTTAAATAACCGTGGTCTGTTTCAATGCCGTATGGGTTTGCTGGTTCATACATTTGCTTAATAGGCAAAACTAAGTATTGGGAAAATTAAGTACCAAGTTTCTAACTTTGAAATTGTAGTTTTGTTTATTAATTTTCTTAACGGGTAAGGTTCATACGAAACTGATTTATTTTGTCTCCTTCTTGGTAATTTTTCAGCACGCACTGCCAGCATAGGGGTTTTTAGGTGCATGAAAACTTGTAGTATTTGGGTGCAAGTCTCAAAAAGTAATATTATAATTTTTTTATTGACCATGCTTTCAACACCTAAAAGCAAAACAGCCACATATTTGCCAGTTCCATTATTACCACTCCCTGCTGGACATTCACAGTGGGCGTCTTCAATACTGCCATATTCGTCTAATTTTAAATTAACTTCAAATTCGGGCTGAAATCAGGGTTGGGCATAGTTATGTGGTCTGTTGAGTCTTCAGCGTCAGTTACGTCTGTATCTGAATTATTTAGACGTTGCAAGTTCATTCCAAAATCCACGTTGCCTGTTGATGTGTGAGCTACTGTTTTTGTTAATAAGGAGGGTGCATAGGCGTCCTCGGATGTGGCGTTCGGGTCGAAGGGATATTGTCCTGTTGCCTTAAAACCATTCATTATATTTTCAGGTGTCAGACTCTTTGCCCAGACTTTAGTAAAAATTGCATTAAGCTTTGTTTAGTTGTTTTGTAGGATTGTGGTACATAAATTTCTTAACCTCTTGGTCCCAGTAATTTTCAAATCGTCGTGTCGTAATCAAGATGGCAGGAAGCTCCATCGAAAATTAATAAACATGTACCCGGTGATTTAAATTTTCCTAAATGTGCAATAAAATCAATGAATAGTGGGGTAGTCATGCTACCCTTTTTTTTTTTTCATCACTTGACTTCTCCCACTCTGGGCGGAGCGGGAGGGAGTAACCGCAACCCCGGCAGGCTTCGGCCCTTGCGGGCCCCTCCCCTTATGCTGACATATCTTTGAGGCGCGCGTGGAACACGAACGCGCCGTCGACACGGCCTGTCGTCACTAGACGGGGACGGACGGCTAGCTAGCCCAAGCTAACCGTCCACAGGCCCGCATCTACGGTGGCCGGTAGCCAGCACGTGGCCCCCGACGCCCGGTGCGTCTCCCGCGGCGGGAAGGGAGGCTCTCTCCCTCTCTCGTTCCGCCACCTCCTTCGCTAGCATGACTGCTTCGCAGAAGGAGGTGACGGCTTCCCATAGTCATGGTACCCTTGGGTGCCATTTTGACTAGTGTTCCAGGTGGTAGATTGTCTTTAAATTCTTCCTGTAGTCGTTTACCCCTGAATAGTATCATTGGAGGGATGACGTTTCCTGAGGCGCTAACGCAAGCAGCAATTGTCACGTTTTCTGCATGTTCTTGTGCTATCATGTGTACTCTGCGATTACCTTTTTCTGCCAAAACATTCTGCTGGTGATGAATAGTCAGTCTGTATCCCTTTTCGTCTATATTGTACAATCTCTCTGGATGGTTTGGAATGTCAAGCTCGTCATATAACTTGTTTACCTCTTGAAAATGTTGTTGCACAATGGGCTTATTCAGTTTTTGTGCTCTTGCCGGATTCATGAATTGAGCTTTGCGCTTCGATATATTTGGGTTACGTTTAAGAAACAATTGTAACCAGTCTCTACTAGCCCTGCCAGTTTTTTTATTAAAATTGTTTTCTATTCCCTCTTTTTCACAGAATTTGAAAGCCTGTGTTCGAATCACTTGAGGAGTTAGTGGCATACCAATTTTGGAAAACTTAATGATCCTCTCAACTAAATCTTTTTCTTGGGATTTTGACAATATTGGGTCTCTTCCCATTTTTTTTGTAGTTCTTCCAGTTTTTTTTTTTTATATAATTAGTTTTCTACCGGGTCCGCGCTCTTATTTACATTTTATTAATTATTTGATTGATTTAAAAAGAAAAAATTAAAACTACGACCGTACTCCATCATTGGACACGTTACATTAAACTAAGCTTATTATTAGTAACTTAAGATCTACGTGAGTCCATCCAATATTTTTTTTTTTAGGCTTTACAGTTGTTGATGTTTCCTCAACCACTAATTAAAATTAACAAAAATCTACACCTAGCTATTTAACTATATATATATATATATATTTTTTTTTTCTCTTCATAACTGCATGGCAATGTGAGTCGACCGGCAGCAACCGTCGGTACCCGTTCACGGACATGACCTGCACATCCGCGCCGCTTAGCTCAACCATTTTGTAGGGAACTTAGCGACCGGATGTGCAGCGCCACCATCGGCACTGTTTTTACGTGAGTATGACAGACTCACCCTGCCATGCAGTTTTACATAATCTATTTTTGGTAACGGAGTTGTTTGGGAGTGGTTTGTATTGGCTTTGAGTTTTGGGGTTAGGATGGGGTTTTTTTTTTGTTAATTACGTCGTCTGATCAGGGACTTCGCTAGCCTGAGCAAAGATTTTTCCAGATTTCAATATTCTGTACCGGGCAGCTGCTTGGCGTTGGGTAAGTTCCTTATTAATGACAGCAGCCATTGCTGAACATAAACTTTCCTCTGTCCAAAGACCCCGTCTTTTTTTAGCTGGCGGAGAAGATGACATTTTAATCTAAAAAAAAAAAACTTGAGAGGTGTCAAGGGACACCCGGATGGAACGAAGTTCTTTCGATTAACTAGTGAAGGAATTGTAATAAAATAATCGTCGCGACACCACACTGTTCAATGCGAAATAGAAATGAAACAAACGCATTGCAACCTTCATTTATTTTTAAACAGAAAAAAAGTGTCGTGACAACTTTTCGTAAGATTTTTTTCCGTCTAGCCCCCTTTCACAACGCGCGATAAGGAACTTCGTTCCAAAAAAAGATAATTTAATTTAGGTTCTTCACTGAACTCAAGTGACATAAAACTATACTGATTCTAAAATAAAAGAGTGAGAAATAAATAGTATTGAAGATATCCAATAGCTTAATTAATATTTTTTCTGGATATTTTCTTTATTTTCTATGAACTTTGATAGCAGTTACGTAATTTGCTTTATGATAAAAGCTGTAATACAAACAATCTAAAAATAAAATTACTAATCATAATTTTATCATAACGTAACGGTTTTACTTCATACGTCATATAAGGCCCGGGCCTTGTTACCAGGCACCGCCTGGGGCCTTATAAGCCGAAGGTACCGTTTTAAATTCCAAGACTACATAACATATTAAAATTGCAAAATAAAAATGTACTTAGGTACGGTTCCTCTTATAGCTGGATATATCCTAGTCTCGCCAAATTAGAGAAAAAAACTGTTTGGATAGATAAACTTGCTGAAAACTGTTATTAATTTGTACGGAAAAACATTACGAGGCGCAGCCACAACCGTTCACTCAGACAACTTTGACGCTACTGACAAGTGTAGGAACACAACCTCAATCCAGAAATAAAACGACGATTGTATGGATATTCTTCGATGTAATTCTCACAGCAAAATATCAACGCTCTGTTCAACGGTTCAATTTCAAGTGACGCACCAAACGTGCAAAAGTGATTTTTGTCACACTTTCAAATAACGGTGGCAAAAGCCTCAACTCTGTACAGCCTAAATAATATTATTTTAAATTAGTCGATTACTGCTTTAGTGACGGGTATCTGTCAATGTTACCAGGCGAAAAATACAAGACTGTTTATGTGTCTATGACAGCTGACAGATACTTGTCACTATTACAAATAATAACAATTGGATAACCTATATCTTGAATATAATAAAGCTGTTAGTCTTACAGCTCGGCCGTCCTTTAATAAGTGAGTCCCCTCACTTAAGAGAACAAATATTTGAAAACAATATTTTTTTTTTGTACATAAACAATAATAAAATCTATGTTTTAATTTAGTAACATCATTATATATCGTACTAATACAATCATATCAATTCTTTGTACTATTTTTTTTAATAACATAAATCTCATCATCTCATCTCGCATGATCCACTATGATCTGCAATCATCTGTGCGATATCTGTACTCGATACCATTCGTTTCTGCACCAATTGCTCATAGTCTATGCTCATAATAAAACTATCTTAACATACATCTTGCACGGTCTGCTACGGTCTACAATCATTTGTACGATACCAATTACTTGATACCATTCTTTTCCGTACTGATTGTTCATAGCCTGTGCTCATATCATTATTTCAATTTATAGTCATAATCTGTGCGAAACTGTGTCACAGTTCCATTCATTATCTGCACGAATCATTCTAAGTCTTAATATCAATCAATTTCATATCCACAATCAAATACATTACATTTACATTACAATGCAAATCAATCAATCAAAACAATGCAAAGTCAATCATCTGAATAATTCATGCATTATTTAATATCTTTACATTGTAACAACAATAGTAATGTAATAAGAAGTTAAACAATACTTCGAAATTCACTCATCCTAATATTACTGCATAAATAAACCTTATTATTAATTATCAGTTTCACTGCCATCATTATCATTTTCGTTGCCATCGTCACTGGAGTAATCATTAAAATTAAGCCAAGGATGGATTTTATCAATTGCTATAGGCGGGTACAGACTGCTGCAACGCAACATGCAATGCAACACGAAACGAGCATTGCATCAGTGTAGACGCGGGGCGCGCACAACGTGCGCACGAACCGCGCATGTACCTACTCACATCTGTTTCCGAGATGCGCGCGAACGGATCGCTCAGTCTGCAAAAGAACACGCAAAGGAATGGATCGTGACGACCAATTGCGGGCTCTGATGATAGTCAGTGCTTCATTATTAATAGTGAATCATGTGATAAAACGCAGAAGACATCGACGTTGGTGGCGTACAGAGTTGTATAGTCAGAGAGCTGGTGCAAAACTAATGGCCGATATGAGATTAACTGGACAATTTCAAAATTTCTTAAGGATGAGTCCAACGACATTTGAAGATCTACTCAGATTAGTCGGACCAAGAATTTTTCGGAATCGCACACAGTTAAGGGCTCCAATTTCAATCCAAGACAGACTGGCAATAACACTTCGTTTTTTAGCTAGTGGTGACTCTTACACAAGTTTACAGTATACCTTCAGAGTATCAAAACAAGCCATAAGTGGCATTATTACAGAAGTATGCTCCGCCATAATTGAGGAATTAAAAGATTATATCAAGGTAAGTTTTATTCTTAATAAGTCAATTAAAGAACAGTATTATCACATCAAATCATTAAAGTCGTCATAGGATTGGTTAGATTCTAGTGACGTTACAGACGATGGCTGTTGGTTCATATATTCTTCGTTCCTTGCCGTGGTATAGCCATAGCGTCCGGCTTTATTTGTATCTGGAGTTTGCGCGGAAGGCGAGGGACGATTAAATTCGGAAGTTCCAGGACGATTAACATATCCGGTCAGATCCACATAATCTTGTCCTTTCTTCTGTGATGCATAATAGGATTCTTGGTATGAACTGGGGTAGTTATCCTGCTGTCGATATGATGATTCATAATAACCTCTGTCAGCCTTCATCAAAATTTCAAAAATTCCATGTTCGACCGAATTCCTGGTTTGAAGGGAATAAGTATTCATTTTAGCTGATATATAGGAAGCGAAAGTTGTAGTTAAATCTGGAGCGCCTGAATTTCCCAACTTATTGGCAGTAGTTTGTAATATGCCCACTACATCGGACAGTACACTGCTGCTTCCATCTTTTTTTGCTTGTTTAGCTCGCGTAGGTTCATAACGTGTACGTGGAGTAGCATATTCGTTCTGCAAATTTTCTTCATTAATCGGTTGTTGAACCGCCTCCTGAAAAACATAAAAATAATTTATAACTGTAGGTCCCATCTCTTGATATAAACTACTAGATAGTAGATATAACTCTCCAGGAAGGTAGGTATCGTGGCACCGATGGACAAATGTCGAAACGACTAAATATTTAGTTCGTTTTTTAGTCTAGTTCAATATAGCTAGCAATAAAATCAAGAGATGCTCACTATAATGGCACCTCAAAAATTGTCACCAGCGAGTGTTGGGCTACTAAGTACAATGACTGTCTCGTAGCCATAAATTAAATAAAAGTTTTTTGTTTTAGCTTCCAACGACAGAAGAAACTTGGTTGAACATAAGCAAACAGTTTGAAGAGAAGTGGAATTTTCCACACTGTTTAGGGGCACTGGACGGAAAACATGTTGTGCTTGAGGTACCTATCAAAAGTGGAACTGAATTCTACAACTATAAAAACTTCTTTAGCATCGTTCTTTTTGCTTTGGTTGACGCCGATTATAATTTTCTATTTGTAGATGTGGGATGCCAAGGAAGGATTTCAGATGGTGGCATCTTTAAAGATACAAAACTCTGTGAAATGATAGAAGATCGTACAATAAACCTTCCATCACCTGATTCACTCCCACGGAGACATATTCCAATACCATATTTCTTTGTGGGTGATAGTGCCTTTGCTTTAAGTGAAAATCTGATGAAACCATATGCTGGGGCACATCCAAAAGGCACTTCAAAGAGAGTATTCAACTACAGGCTAAGCAGAGCCAGAAGAACTGTTGAAAATGCATTTGGTATCATATCGTCTGTCTTTAGAGTTCTCAGAAAACCAATGCTTTTACAGCCTGATAAAGCTGAGCTAGTGGTTATGGCAATTGTCCTTTTACATAATTATTTGAGACGTCACTCTAGAAATACATATATGAATGACACTGAAGATGAAGTTACGAATGAAGACACACGTAGGCAAAATAATGAAGATATGAGATCACTACTACCTATGAGAAATATTCCTCGACGATCGCCTGCACATTTGAATGCGTTAAGAGATGAGCTCTCCGATTATTTTATGAAAGAAGGGAAGGTTCATTGGCAAGACAGATGTTCGTAAAAGAATCAATCCAGTTTTACTTACCGTGTTCGTTCTCTTTCTCGGTTTGTTACGGTTGTCCAAGAACTTCAAAGAATCAAAGGCAAACCATCGACTTTTGTATGTCTCCGAGGCACCTGAAAAAATAAAATAATAATCATGAAAAAAATTAAATAAAAAACATAATTCAGTCAGTTTTAAACATAGTTGTTTTTAAGTAAACTTGACTAATAATAATTAATAATATTTAATAATTAATTTGTGATTTCAATCCATTAAAATATTGTAGTTGTTGTCAAAGTTGTCATTTTGTAGAGAAAAAAGCCAATTTCAATATTAGTCGGCTATGCCAATTTACATTTCAATACACAAACATTTTTGCGGTTTCCAACCTACGATTGTACTAAGAATAAAGTATATGAATAAATAATAAATAGTAAATTATTATTATTTATTTACCTTTTCCTGTTCCTTTCGATTTCTTTTCCTTCGCTTTTTCACGACGGTAGGATGATAAAATACTAATCATTTTACTGTAACATTTTTCTTGTGTTGTTTCCATCAAATTAGCAATTTCCATCCATGCATCCGCTTTAAAATGTTTTTTATAAAAATTCTCATGTTGTGGATTCCACAAAATTTCCTTTGATCTGTACACTTCAATTAATTGAAGCACTTTTTCTTCACTCCACGTAAATGTAACCGCCTCCTCCGCCGCAGTAGCGTCGTCTTGTTCCATGTTCGCGCGCGTCTAGCCGTACACACCACACAACCTGTCCACACTGCGCGCCTCTTTGTGTTCGGGGAAAAAACCGACAAATTTCGGGTCGCTACGCGCAAGAGTTGCAACAATCTGTTCGTGCGCGTAGTAGACGCGGTTCGTGCGCGCAAGGCGTCTACACTATGGGAATTCTGTTACTTTACATGATACATTGCAGCAATGTGGACGTCAAATTCTTGCATTGCATGTTGCATTACATGTTACATTGCACCAATGTGTACCCGGCTTATGATATTTTCGTATCGCTTGTTCCCTTTTCTAGTGAGTGGAGTGTCCTCTACTAAGAACCTATCGTTGGGTAAAACTTTTACGATTCGGTATGGGCCCTGAAGTTTCGGTATAAGCTTTTTGGATTTACCTAGGTGTTCTTTATCAATGACCGTCCTCTCAATTCTAATAAGATCTCCTACATTGTATGATTTCGGTTTCTTTTTGTTCTTGTCATACTTGGCCTTCGCCTTTTCTTGATCCTTATCGATTTTCTGTTTAGCATCGGACCTCAGTTGCATTAGGTCGTCGCCATTAACTAATTGAGTTGTTTTAGAAATCGCGTCTCCTAATATATTTTCCGATGTCGAAATTAATTTGAACCCAAATAATAATTCTGAGGGACTCTTGCCTGTCGCTTTGCTCACAGTCGTATTTATACCTAATTGACTATCTCCTACATAATCATCCCATGTATTTTCATTGTTGCCATGACATTTTGTACTCAATGCATCAGATATAGTTCGATTGAATCTCTCGACCTGCCCGTTGGCTCTAGGAGTAGCTACCGCGTTCAGTACGTGTTTTATGTTCAGTTTTTCTGTAAACTCTTTGAACTTCCCACTAGTAAAACACGTACCTCGGTCTGTAATTAGCCTGGACGAAGCACCGAAGTAACTAAAGTACTCATGAAATATTTTGATTGCGGTTGACGTTTTCGTATCTTTCGCGGCACGTATATTGACAAATTTTGTGAATGCGTCTACAATAACTAAAATATACATATTGCCTCTCCTAGAACGAACGAACGGACCGAGATGATCCGCATGCAATGTATGGAACGGGATTTCTATTTTTGGGATAGGGTGTAATAACCCTTCCTTTTGGCCTGATGGTGCCTTATGATGTGCACATTGTAAACATGATGATACATATTTTTTTGTGAATCGACGCATCTTCGGGAACCAAAATGTTGCTTTTAACCTACTCAGCGTTTTATCAAAGCCAAAATGCCCTACATGGTCATGGTTCATGCGCAGAACTTGCCACCTAACACCTCTCGGTACCACCCAACGAATTCCATCATCTAAGATACGGTATACATAGTCACCCTTCAGTTGATAATTCTTTCGTACATCGGCAACGAAATTCGTTTCATCGTCAAGGAGAATTTCTTTAATTCGTTTTATCTCTTCGTCGTTACTCTGTACGGTCGCAATCCAATCGGTTGTCTCTGTTTGCAATACGTCAATTACATGCGTATAAGAATCGTCAGTGTGTTCAGCTACCGGAGCACGACTCAGGGCATCCACATGAGCCATACGTGATCCTGACCTATATTCAATGGTACAGTCGTACTCCTGTAGCTGCACCCACCATCGTGCGATCCTGGGTATGAGATCACGCTTGGTCAAAGTCGTCCTCAACGCATTTCAATCAGTTACTATTTTAAATTGTAATCCCAGCAAATAAACACGGAATCTACTTAACGAGGCAACGACAGCCAACGTCTCGAGATCAAAAGAGTGGAGTTTTTGCTCATCTTCTGAATTTTTCCGACTGTAGTAGGCTACAGCCCTTAACTGGCTGTCACTGCCTCGCTGCATAAGAATGCCTGCGATGCCCATCTTTGAGGCGTCGGTATGTAATTCTGTCTCTAATCGCGCATCAAACAAGGCTATTATAGGTCGTTCTAAGAGTTTCTCTTTGAGCGTGTTAAAAGCTGATGTACATTCGGTGGTCCATTTCCACTCAAATTTAGATTTTAAAAGATTCGTTAATGGGCATGCTATTATTGCAAAGTTTTTAACGAATCTGCGAAAAAAACTTGCAAGTCCTATAAAACGTCTTACTTCATGTACGTTTTTGGGTACGGGAAAATTGGAAATTGCAATTGTTTTACGGGATCCGGGACGTATGCCATCTCCAGATACACAAAACCCTAGAAAATCTATCTCCTTTTGGAAGAAATGGCACTTCTTTAATTTGAGAGTTAGCCCTGCATTGGCCAAATGCTGAAGAACTTCCTCTAAACGAGTTAGACCATCATTAAATGTACTAGCGGGAATCAGGATATCATCCATGTAAATAACAACATATTTCAAGTCAGAGAGAACTTTATTCATCACTCTTTGGAATATTGAAGGGGCATTCGCTAACCCAAAAGGCATCCTTTTAAACTGGTACTGACCGTCGGGTGTTACAAAGGCTGTGAGCTCTTGTGAATCTTCCGATATCGGAATCTGGTAGTACCCAGATGCAAGGTCGAGACTAATGAAGAGAGAATTGCCTGACAATCTATCCAATTGGTCGTCGATCAGCGGTAAAGGATAGTGCTCTTTACGAGTCTTGTTATTCAGGGCTCTGTAATAGACACAGAGCCTCTTCTCACCCGTTTTCTTCTTTACAAGAAGAATAGGACTCGCATAGGGTGAGTTAGACTCACAAACGATATCGGCGTCAATCATTTCCTTTACCATTGTTCGAACCAATTCACGTTCCGGATATGAAAGTCTGTAAGGTCTGTAAACCACCGGCTTCGCGTCGTTCAATTCTATCTCCATCTGTACAATGTTAGTATACCCTAAATCAGCTAAACAAGAGGAAAAACAACCCTCGTACTTCTTTAGAAGAGACTTTAATCTAAATATCTCGTCATCCGATAAGTGACTGCCATAATTCAAATCGGAACACGTATCATGGTTGCTAAAGTCTAGCATGTTGATTTCAAAACCTTGTTCAGATCTGTAAACTCGACTAACCAATGTATCTTTGTTTAATAGAAGTAAATGGTCGCTAAAATTTTGGACTAGAAGTGCTCCAAAACTATTTTCAAGGGAGTATTCACCTGGCAATAAGTAAAATTCCTTACCAGGCTGACCTCTTAATGAACCCCTGACATATACAGACCCAGAGTAGCTTCGGTCGGAAAAAACAGGAATCATAGTCATTTGTTTTGGCTGAATTTCAACATCCGCCTTAAGGAATAACCACAATTTGTCAATCTCTTCCTTGCTAAAGATTAAGGAATTAGAAGTTTTTGTAATAATGATTCCGGGTTTTTCCGTAAAGCTGTGACCAACTAAAACGGGATATTTAATTATGCCATCTTCAACCACATAGACGTCAACCATCTCTACGATATTATTAATATCTATTTTTACACGTGCCATTCCTATTGGTACAACGATATTGTTACCTAATCCCCTCATAACGGGTAATTCGCCTAGCGACCAACTAACTCCTAATGATTTTGCTACGCTACATTGTATCAACGTGCATTGACTGCCTAAATCTACATACCCTTTAACCAAAATATCGTTAACCTTTAGTGAGATCATATATTTCTCATTGCTATTATCAACAATATCGACTTTCATAACTTTCTTTTCTGTGCTAGAAGTATCTTTAGTCCTTTCGCTGGACAGCTGCGGGCAATCGGTCGTTACATGACCAAGCCTTTTACAAATGATACATCTCAGTAGCTTCTGTGTACACTTATTACTAAAATGACCTACTTCTTTACAGTTGAAACAAGTTACAGATGCACTAGATTGTGGCTTAGACTTTGAATCATCCCCAACGGACTGTTTAGTATTCGAATTCGTATTACTTAACGGTAAAATCTTTTTATCTTGGCCAATCTTGGACTTGTCAAAATCGCGAGTTTGTTTAATAGACTGAAAGTAATTAAGAACCTCTTCAGGCTCTTGACACTTGGCTGCTTTGGCGCCAAGTCTCAAGGAACGATCCTCGATGCCATAGAGCAAACAATCAACAGCACGCTTCCCGAAAATCTGGCATCGATTCAACAGATTTAATTTTTCATAATAATATAATTCTAATGATTCACTATATTTCACACGTTTATTAAGCATTTCGGTGAGTAATTCTGCATAATCATCACTACAAGGAAAGGAATCGATCAACTTAACTTTCCACTCAGGCCACGAAAATGACATTGATGGCAAGGCCTGGTACCATGTACGAGCAACACCCGCAAGTCTGGGCAGTGCGTAGTGGATAACCTGATCATCGCCCCAACGGTACAGCTTCGCACATTCGTCGACCTTATTAAGCCACATGTGGACCGTCTGGCCCTTGACCATGGGGTCGAATTCAGGAATAACGTTACCCAGCATGGGGAATTTATTGCCTTCTGGCTTCGTATCCGACAAAGATTTAATTAACTCGTTCAAAAATAGCTGAGTCTCACTATTAGCAAATATAGATTTTTTTACCTGAATATTTCCGCGTGGTTCATCACTTACTGGGGTGTTTGATGAGCAACTTCGGTCAGACCGCCGTCCACGGCGTCCGGTATGCCGATGTCGCTGCTTACTCCGCTTACTCGCCCGGCTCCGACGCGAGCGATGTTCATCTTCGCAGCTACGTTTCCGACTTCGTTGACGCCGCCCATCAATCGGTCGACTCCTCTCGTCCTGGTCACTCGAATCGCTAGATGTACTTCCATGCCGCCTGCGACGTTTCTTCTTACTCAGACGCTTCTCACTGGCTTCATTATCTCGGCGACGCTTATGTTCCATGCTCACAACGGGTGGAGTAAAACGAGACCGGCTCCTCTGCGGTTGGTTACTGTCACGGTCCATATTATTAATATTTTCCAAAACTTGTGGGTGTGTTGTATATATCCCACTTCTGAATTGTAGGAACTCAACCTCAATCCAGAAATAAAACGACGATTGTATGGATATTCTTCGATGTAATTCTCACAGCAAAATATCAACGCTCTGTTCAACGGTTCAATTTCAAGTGACGCACCAAACGTGCAAAAGTGATTTTTGTCACACTTTCAAATAACGGTGGCAAAAGCCTCAACTCTGTACAGCCTAAATAATATTATTTTAAATTAGTCGATTACTGCTTTAGTGACGGGTATCTGTCAATGTTACCAGGCGAAAAATACAAGACTGTTTATGTGTCTATGACAGCTGACAGATACTTGTCACTATTACAAATAATAACAATTGGATAACCTATATCTTGATTATAATAAAGCTGTTAGTCTTACACAAGATACCACGCGGAGCGGCGCGCCGCCATCTTGTGCGCGCAGGGCGCGCACGAATGCAAACGACGTTGCCAGCTCGCTATGTCTGCAACTTCTATGTGTGCGTGAATAGTTGAACTGTTTTGGTTATTCAAACTGTTATTTTTGAATACTGGGCCTTATTCCCAGCTGGGCCTTATACCCCTGAACTCTTAGACTAACTATTTATTCGTAAGAACCACAGATAAGTTACACATCGGAAACAGGTTACTATTTAGAACAGTGTACAAGAGATTCAAAATGCATTAGTATGATATTAATTTGAACACCTCCACTTATCAAAATAATCTAAACCTACATTTTATATTTAGAAAAAACAAAAATCAATTAAATTAGGTACACAACCATCAAAGAATATTTTGAATACCAAGCCTCCTGACAAGGTAGCTTTACACTACTTAACCCCTTAGTCAGTAGGTCTGCGGGCATTTCAGATGTTGGCAGAACTATCTTTACAAGGTTGTTAGCGACTGTTTCTCTAACAAAATGGTGACGCACATCTATGTGCTTGGTCCTTTTATGGAACAGAACGTTTTCTGTCAACCTCTGTGCACCTTGATTATCATTATACAAAATGATCATATAGTCACAAGAGTCTACAATTTCAGTCAATAAGTTTTTTTAAATAAATAGCCTCTTTACAAGCTTCCCCTATCGCCATATATTCAGCTTCTGTGCTTGATAATGCTACAGTTGGCTGCTTCTTACATTCATATGAGATAACAGTTCCTGAGAACTTTAAATAAAAACCTGTGTATGATTTTCTATCTAAAGTATTTGAAGACTGGGCAGTCTGCATCAACAAAACCTTCTAAATTACAGTTATCTTTAGTAAACATTAACCCATAAGATTTAGTTTTACATAAATATCTTAGAATTCTTTTTGCATGTTTGAAATGAGTTAAAGAATAACAATTGTTAAACTGGCTCAAATAACTTAAACTATAGGAAATATCTGGGCGAGTTAAAACACTTAAATACATTAGGCTCGCTATCAATTGTTGATATGGGTATGATTTATAAACATCTGTACTTTTCTCTAATTTTAAATTAGTATCAATTGGTGTATCTGTCACCGTAAAATTGTCAAACACGTTATATTGTAATCTCTCTAGTGTAGCCTCCACCCGTCTTATTCTCACCTAGACAATGGTTATCAAATAAAAGATGGGTGTGTACCTTTAATATAGCCTTTTATTCAGATCCATATTACAATATAAAAGAACAATATAAACAAAACTTAAATTTAATGTAAACCTTATTAATCTAGTCCTTTATTTGAATTTTACTTATTTTCTGTAGATCTGTTTGCCAGTCGGCAAAGGCCTCCTCCAACCTTTTCCACTCATGCCTTTCTTGAGCCACTCTGTTCCATGTGACGCCTGCCACTAGTCTTATGTCGTCATCCCATCTTTTTTGTGGTCTACCTCTTTTCCTTTTATGTTCTCTAGGATACCATCGTGTCACAAGTTTGCTCCATTTGTCTTTTCCTCTTATCATATGCCCTGCCCATCGCCATTTAAGCCTCCTAATTTTGGACGTTATATCAATAACCTTTGTTTTGCTTCTTATTGCACGGTTTCTCAGTCGGTCAGATTTTTTCACATTCATCATGCTTCTTTCCATTGCGTATTGGCATGTTGCAAGTTTACTAGTCGTGTTTTGTGATAAGGTCCATGTTTGGCTGCCGTACATGAGAACTGGTAGTATGCAGGTATTAAATAGTTTGCTTTTTATATTTATATTAAGGTTTTTATCTTTCATAATCTCTTTCAAACCCCAGTACCTTCTCCAGCCATTGGTTATTCTTCTTTCAGCTTCTTTGTGCATCGGATTATCCTCTGTTATCAGCTGTCCCAAGTAAATGTATTCATCTGTATAATCAATTTGGTTGTTTCCCAAATTTATAGTGATTCTCTCGCCGTTTGTCATCACTCTTGTTTTTTCTGGGTTTAGTTTTAACCCTACCTTCTCGCTTTCCGTTGCCAGTTCGTTTATCATTTTTGTTATGTCTTCCGGGGATTTTGCAAACAACACAATATCGTCTGCAAATCTCAAATGAGTTAATGCGACACCGTCTACATTGATACCGAGATTTTCCCAATCAAGACCTCTGAATATTGATTCTAGTACCGCCGAGAATAGTTTCGGTGACAGGGGATCTCCTTGTCGTACGCCTTTGCCAATTCTGAAAGGTTCGCCTTTCTTTTCTAATTGGATTCTCGCAGTACTTTGGCTGTAAACATTCTTTATTAAGCGGATGTATTTGTGTTCAATTCCTTGTTCTTTTAATGACTCCCAAATCTTTTCATGAAACAAAGAATCGAATGCTTTGCTATAATCGATAAATGCGATGTAGTAGGTACATTGGTATTCTTTATACTTTTCCATAACTTGGCGTACTACGTGAATGTGGTCGATCGCTGAATAGTCTTTACGAAAACCCGCCTGCTCAATGGGTTGGTGTTCGTCTAATGTTTTCTCAATCCGATTTAGTATGATCTTGGCAAATACCTTGTATATGTTCGACATAAGGCTGATAGGGCGGTAGTTCCCGATATCATATTTGTCTCCTTTCTTATACAAAAGAATAATGTTTGATTCCGTCCATTGCTGTGGGATAATTTCTGTATTTAATATCTCGTTAAACACGTCAGTGAGGGCTGGTGTTATAACTTCTTTGCTTTCTTTTAGGATTTCGTTGTTTATACCATCGGGTCCTGGAGCTTTGTCTCTCTTTTGACTATCTATAGCTTTTATTACTTCAGTCTGAAGGATGTTAGGGGTATTTGGGGTTTCCGCTAAGTCATCTCCTCTGTCCCGAGAGGTGTTGTGTTCATATATTTTTTTGTAATAAGATGTGGCGATTCCTAATATGTTCGTTCTGTGGTAGTTCCATTCTCCGCTGTCGTTTTTAATTTTTGCAATCCATTCTTTTGAATTTGTTAATTCCTTATTAGCTTTTTTGACACCACCCGTTTTAACTACATGTTTTTCGATAATTTCCATTCTCCTTCTTTTCCTGTCCGTTCTTATACTTTCTTTGATGTCTTTACTAATTTTCGCTAAATGCCTTCTTCTGTCTTTTACTTTTATAGCGTTGATTAGCTGATTTCGTTGTTCTAGTAATTTAATGGTATTAGTTGTTAGCCATTGTCTCGGTTCAGTTCTAATCTTAGCAATATTTTGTAATTGAACTTTAATAGTATTCTCTATCCAGTTGTATTTTTCTTGAGTTCCTATGGTCTTTGTGTTCTCTTTGAAATCTGTGAATTTATCTCTTAGGGTGACTACTAGTTGCTTCATTTGATGCTTGTTGAGCTTATCAATTGCTAATTCCTGTCTCGGTCTAGGTTTCTTTGGTTGTACTGATTTTAATTCAGCTCTGATCATTCTATGGTTGGTATTGAAGTTAAATTTGCTAATGACGTCGAAATTTGTAAAACATTTGTTTCTATTGGTCATTATAAAATCTATTTCATTCTTTGTTTTCCCATCTGGTGAAATCCACGTCCACATCTTCTTTGTGTTTTTTTTTGTATGCTGAGTTTAAAATGGTTAAGTTATTTTCTAGTGTGAAATTTATAAGTTTTTCTCCATTTCTACTTCTAATTCTATTACTATAGGTGAATGGTCCTAGCACTGTCTCTTCTCCTGGGCGCTTAGCTCCAATTTGGCCATTGAAGTCTCCCATGACAATTAGATTTTTGTGGGCATGTTCTTGAATAGTGTTATTTAAGTCAAGGTAAAATTTATCTATTGTTTCCAGGTCCGATTTTTCTGTTGGTGAATATATTTGTAAAATAGACCATGAATCTTTATATCCCGGTAGCTTCAAGTTCATCATTGCTATGCGCTCCGAGATTCCAATAAATCCTTCTATAGATTTTTCAAGGCATTTTTTGACGATGAAACCAACGCCATGGAGGCCTGGCGTCGTTCCAATATGGTACAGTAAGAAGTCTGGTAGAGAAATAATTCTTTCTCCCAGTCGTCTTATTTCACTGAGGCCGATGATATCCCATTTAATTTGTTTTAACGCATTTGTTAGTTCTATAAGATTTTCTTCATTTTTCAGCGTGAGTACGTTAAGGGCTGCGACGTATATTTTTGATTCTTTGTAGTTGTTTCTTTGTGTTGTTGGAGGGTTATGGTCTTTGTCCCCCACGAGGACCAGTCGGCTTGGGGGAAAATGTATTACTTCTGTTTGTTTATTTTCATAGTTTGTTTGTATTTTCCGTTTACCGGTTAATTGCTATTGTTTATCGGGTGTTGGGTTGTTGGTAAACGAGTTCGATCTGGGTCTCATTGCATCGAAGGCATTAATCCTGTGAACTTTGGCATAGCTTAGAATTTGCTGTTTTCTAGGTTGAGTTTTGGAAGGTGACGGTGAGGTAGTTGGTTCCCTTTTCCTTTTTTCAGTGTTGGTGTCTTTGACTACTAGTTTGTCGTAATTCAGAAAAGCTGTATTTCCCTTTTCCCTCTCTTCCTTCAACTGTGGTAGCAGTGCTTTCCTTTTCTCCAAGACTTCCTTCGAGTAATCCTCCGATACATAGAGGTTCTTAAAACTCTTTCTATTCTTCATAATTTCATCTTTTTTCCATGCATTTATAAAAGAACATAGCACCGGCCTTGATTTAGTCTGAACTTTATTTTTTCCTAAGCGGTATAATTTGTTTATTTCGGATTGCTCTATATTTATGTTTAGGTCTTCTTTGAGGGTCACCTTGACACTTTTAAATAGCTCCGCTGTCGAATTTTCCCCCTCTCCCAGCCCATAAATAATTATGTTATTACTTTTCTTTTCTCTTTTCAAATATTCCATCTCTTTCTCTAAATCACTAACTTTTTGTTTTAATTGTTTATTTTCTTCAATAATAGGGGTTAGCTTTTCATCCATCCTATCCATTAAGTTTTTTGTAAGTGATTCAGTTAGTTCAGCTGTTTGCTTCTGCATTTCTATCTTCATATTGTCGAATAATAGTTGAAATTGTTCTTCCATATTTTTGTGCAAAGTAACGTGGATTGGAACGTAATATAATGTTAGATATTAATTTTCGTGTACTAGCAACACTGGAGTTAATGCCAACTTAGCAAACTGACATTAAGTATTCTGTTTGGCAGATTTTGTATTTGAATGTTCTAACCTCAAATGTTGTTGTGGTTTTTCCTTCACTTTACTGGATAGATTCTGTTGTTATCCCAGAGTTTTATTTCTTCTGCGTCCACCGAAGTACTTATATTGTGGTTAAGAAATAATGTTTACGACTAAAGCAGCGTAAAACTATTTTTATAAAACGATTTGTTACGGATAGAATCACAGTGATGTTTACACTCCAAAGACCGGAAACGGATCGGGTGTGTACCTTATAAAAGTATATTCAACCAAGCTGAGCCGGAGGCACACGAATTTGTAGGGTCGTAGGTTATTATTTGTCTGTAGTCACTGCTGCAGGGATCGGTACTCCCCTGAAGTCGCAGGCGATATCCCGCAGCTGGCCGGAGGTGGTCGAAGGCCGAAGAACTGAGTAGCGCGGTACGGTGATGTCGCTCGAGGATATCTGTTGGGCCGTGGAATTTTCCAGGAGGACTCCTAAGCTGGGGTTCACGAGCGTGGTCGCTCGGAGAAACAGCCGACCCGAAGCGTGAAAACTCGTGGTATAAAATCTCGGTGCATGAAACCCTAAATCGGGATTATACACTGAGTTTAAGTTTTAATGAAGCAACTTGGCAATTATCCAGTCGGATGGAAATTTACAAAGAGATTTAAAATCAACGGTCGTGTCTGCTAAAGCGCTAGACAGGTCTAAAAGCGATATGTATTCTCTCTGAACAGCCTAAAGAGGACTGTCCCTCTGGCGGCGCACTCTGCGAGACGACGGGGCGAACTAGTTCGTTCACTGCCCTCGTCCCGCGCCCGCACATGCCCCCCGCACATCCAAAGTCGTACATGTCAAAATCCGTCGACTACGCTTTTTAGGGGAATATAAAGTGTTTTAAGGTTAGGTTATATTACGAGTAATCGGTACATGCGCGAACTTAAAATAAAACACTCACAGCAATAATAGCATCATTTTAGATAGGTATTTTTGGTTTTACGAAAAATATATGCACAGGAAAATGACCCTTGACTTCATACACGTAAGGTTCAAATCGTGTACGAAAAAAAAACCGTTACAAAATCTCAAATCAACTCTTAACGTGATTTCTCAAACGTGATCGAAATCGGTACGTACCTACGTGGTTTTACGAACTTTAATGAAATTTGAAAACGAAAATATCAATCACGTAATAAGCAAATAATATAATTATCTTAAGTCAAATTAATATCAACCGATGCAAAGGTGCCCAACACGCTCGCTGCGTTACCGCGTTGAATCGCAATGGCCAAACTTTGTACCAAAAACGATCCAGAGCGGGAGTCTCCTGTGATCTCGTTGAGCCTGCGACCAATTTCACTAATAAAGCCCTTTGCTTCCGCGCTCCAACTGCCCAAGGTCTCCACGGCCACTGGAACGAAATGGTAATGCGGTTCCAGAACAGCGTACTTGAGCCTCTTCCTAAGTACAGGCATCCTCCGCAGCAGCCGAAGGAGAGTGTACGGTGCGACTGAGGTGGCTAGCGGCAACAGTGCTGACGCAAGTTGCGGTTTACGGGGTTACCGGTAGACTGTTTCTCCCTAGACAAATATTTTAGTATCTACTAATAATCGAGATCAAACTAAACTTACATTATTCAACAACCTGTCGTGTATGTAGGCACCATTATATTATAATTACATATGTAAGTATGTTACAGTATAAAACAGGTAACAATATCTCAATAAAGACAGTATTTACTCATCATTCGCCTTAGTATCATTTCGCTCCAATTCCCAACATCACATGGCGACCGTGACGTAAGAGTCCCCCGGACTTTGTTTGGAATTCCTTTCTCCGTATTAGGACACCATTCCACGATGGTTAGTCGCAAACAAAGTCTAGTCAGAAACAGTGTTTTTTGTGGCATCAATAATAATCAATATTATCATGGGGAAAAGTCAGAGTAAGGAAGAAGTTATTATTGCTCAAACAGCTTCCGGTGGAAATAACAACACAGATTTGGAGCAGTTAAAATACCATACCAGCACAACGAATGTGTTTCTGTTGGTGATTTTGTTGTTGCTGTTGCTCGGATTCCTGTACCTTATACTCAGGATATACAAGAACTGTCACACCAAGTGGATGACCAATGAAATAAATCGACACGCTTTGCGAAGATCGATTTCATACTTCCGGCGAGACCCAAAAATTGATGCGCGAACGGAAAACGTATAGCAGAAACTTTTAAAACATTCAAACTAATAAAAAAGGCATGGACAACGACACATAACATTTATCATGAAAACATACAAATAAAACGACATATTTGGCGAAATATTCATGAGTACGAGCTGGATATAAGAAGACAACTGCATGCGGATGGCATCCGTCAAGCACCGAAGTGAAGTGGAAAAAGTGAAGTGAAAAAGTGAAGTTTAAAATATCAAAAATAAAAACGTGAAACGACCAATTTCACAACCGCGTAAGTGCCCGCAATTTCTATAAACATTAGTTCGGTTCGACGGCATCCAAAAGTGGAACTTTAGACAATATTAATAAACCCAAATTAATAAATCTCGAGGACACTAAGATGTATTAAACACGCCTAGATAAGTATAATATCAAATATTACTTTAATAGTGCAAATTGAAATGAATCCACATTGTTTAGTAGGAACAAACTAAGACAAAAAAAAAAAAAAAAAAAAAAACAAAAGAAAAACGCCTCAGGATTGTAAAGGCATAGATACATCATAAGAATAATAATTTTGCCATATGGCTCAAGATCTATCAGAATTACTTGTGGAGATAAAAAAGTTGAGAACATATTTAGTGAAGATAGGTGCCACGAGACGAGTAGGTAGAATAATTGAAGTAAAGTTACGGGAAGCGAACCACTTGTATGAAGGCTATCAAAGCATTTTGGGAAATATAGTAGCAATTAAGGGTAGCATTAAGGAAGAAGAATACCTGTTTGTAAAAAAAAATTGTGAACAATTTGATATAATATATAAGGAAATATTAAGCTTGTGTTCTGTGAAAACCGAGGAAAGCCAAAAAATGGCAGAGTTTGATTTAAAGATAGCTATGAATTTATTGCCTTTTTCAGCCGACGATGAATCCAGTATTAATCGTCTTATAGATGGTATTGAATATTACAGCTCAGAGCTCGACGACGACTCCCAGAAAAGGTTAGTAAACTTTGTTTTGAAAAATAGACTAACTCGGGGCGCGAAATTAAAATTATCTCCAAAATATTCTAGTACTGATGCACTTATTAACGATATGAAAATACAGCTGTTACCGAAAAAATCAGCGACTGCTATTCAACGCAAATTGCAAAGTTTAAAACAGGATAATCTGTCAATTGATGAGTTTGGTAATAAAATTACAGAAATGTTCGTTGACCTGACCATTTCTCAGTCCGAAGGTAAGGACCAAGCATACGAGGTATTACGCCCACTGAACGAAAAACTCGCTATAAAATGTTTTGCAGATGGATTGAGGAATCGTAGACTCAGTACAGTGATCACAGCAAGAAACTATACCTCATTAAAGGATGCCGTCCAAGCGGCATTAGATGAAGAAATATCACGACCCACCGATCCTGAAGTTTTGTATTTCAATCGCAATAACTATCATAATAACAATTACAGGGGTTTCGGGAATCGCCGAGCCAGCATGAGGGCCAGAGGTACGTCACACGCAGCTGCGGAAGAGCAGAACAGCGAGAACTCTGGTTACCAGCAGGGTACAGGGCGCGGTTGGCGAGGTCAACGGAACTCAGCGCGCGGTGCAAGGCGGTCATCCTTCAGGAGTAGAGGTAGATCTAATTATAGTCGCCAAGCACAATTAAATACTTTGACAAACTCAGACTCGACGCAGACAACCGAAGCAACTTTGCAAACGGCCGAATCTTATTTACCATCCGACGAAAACAATGAGTTTTTTCGTGACTAAAAGAGCAATTCTTTTTACAAATAAAAATACTAGTACCATTTTTTTAAATGGTCGTAATGGTTATTCATATAACTGGTTAATTGACACCGGCGCTTCCATATCGGCAATAAAATATAAACATGTAATGAAACAAAACATGCCAATCCATAAACAGAACATCGACGTATCTGGAATGGGGGGCAAAGTTCAATCTATTGGATATGTTTATCTAGATCTAAGTTCTAAGAATCAGATACTGAAACATAAATTCTATGTTTTTAATTCCTTACCTTGTAAGACCAGTGGCATAATAGGGCATGATTTCTTAAACAAATACAAATCAATTCTAAACCTAGGTAACAATACTTTGTTGCTATGGAATAATAATGTTGAAATTTCTTTTCCTCTGTGTTTTCCACGCAAAAACATAAAGATACCCGCGAGGTGTGAATCAATACATTTCATTAGTGTCCAGCCAAAGTATGCATTTGAAGAAATTGTTATTAGTGCATCAGAAGTGCAAAACGGGGTTTTTATAGCTAGCGCATTGGTTAAACCCAAAAACGGAATGCTTCCCATCCGAGTCCTTAACACAACGAATAATGATATAACCTTAGACGAAATTAATCCTTCTATACAAAAATCGTCGGAATACAATATTTGTGTATTTGAGAAAACAATTAGCAATGCGGAAAGGGTTAAGAAACTATTTTCAACTCTAGACTTAAAGCACCTTAACAAAGAGGAACAATTATCGATAGAAAAAATTTGTGCAAAGTATTCCGACATTTTTTGTCTTGCAGGTGACAAAATGACGACAACAGACTTATACACACACAAAATTAACTTGAAACCTAACGTAGCACCCGTATATTCAAAGCCATACAGACTTCCACACTCCCAGAAAGCAGAAATAAACAAACAAATAGAAAATTTACTTCAGCAAGGTATCATAGAAAAATGCAATAGTGAATGGTCAAGCCCAGTATTACTAGTTCCCAAAAAACCAGACTCAGCTGGAAATAAAAAATGGCGATTAGTTATTGACTATCGCAGACTAAACAGCAGTATTCAAGACGACAAGTTTCCCCTACCAAATATAAATGAAATTTTAGACTCATTATCGGGCTGCATTTACTTCAGTCATTTAGATTTAAACCAAGGTTTCTATAATGTTGATCTACACGAAGACAGCCGCAAATACACAGCATTTGCATCAGGGCAGTACCAGATGACGCGTATGCCCATGGGCTTAAAAACCAGCCCCAGTTCATTCTCACGCATGATGACAATGGCTATGGCCGGCCTAACATATGATAAGTGCTTAGTATATCTCGATGATTTGATAGTCCTAGGAAAGTCTCTTTCTCAACACAATAAAAACCTCATAGACATATTTGAACGCCTCCGAAAAGTAAATTTGAAACTAAACCCAACAAAGTGCAATTTTCTAAGGAAAGAGATGCTATATTTAGGCCATATAGTATCCAGTGAAGGAGTTCTGCCAGATCCCGCAAAAACAAGTGTTATTTTGGAATACCCAACTCCCAAAAATGTAGACGATGTAAAACGTTTTGTCGCTTTTGCGAACTACTATCGCAAATTTATTCCAAATTTTGCAGATAAAGCGTATTATCTAAATTTATTGTGTAGGAAAAATGTAATATTCAATTGGGATGACAACTGTCAGAAATCATTTGACATACTAAAAGAGACTATGATAACACCGCCAATACTGCAATATCCTAATTTTTCACTAGAAAACAAATTCGTATTACAAACAGACGCATCAGGCTATGCACTTGGAGCTATATTATCAAATGCGGATGGGCGCCCAGTTGCTTACGCTAGCAGAGGCCTAAATAAATCAGAGAAAAACTACCCCACCATAGAAAAGGAACTATTAGCTATAGTGTGGGGGGTGAAACATTTCAGACCATATCTATTTGGCCGTCATTTTAAAATTAAAACAGATCACAAACCATTGATTTACTTATTTAATCTCAAAGATCCATCCAGCAGACTACTGAAGTTTAAATTGATACTTGAGGAATACGATTACGAAATTGAGTACGTCAAAGGACGAGACAATGCAGCTGCGGACGCACTATCTCGATTAACTTCCAAAGATTTGCAGGACATGAACAATAACTTATGTGTTATGACACGGGCACAGAAACTAAAGTTGATTTCCAACCCATCGTCAGCCGAGCCAGCCCGGCCAAGTGAATATATAGAAAAACCAAAAATAGTTGAGACACAGAATAGACCAAAAGAAGTGGTAGAATTAAGATTTATAGACAATTCAGGGATAGGAAAACTAAGAAAAGATAACGAAGTAAACAAAGAAAACAATGTTTTTATCTATTCAAAAAATAAAAGGTCACTATTTATAAAACCAGTGGCTCACTCACAAATAACTCGAGCAGAATTTGTGAAAGCCCTGAGTAATTTTTGTAGTGAGATATATGTAGAGGAAGTGTACTTCATAAAAAGTAAGAATAATAGAATATTTGTTGAAAAATTAATCAGTCAAATCAAAGACAGCGAAAATTGGTATGGGCCAAGATTAATCATAATACAAGACGTAGAACGCGTAGACAATAAGGACGACAGGAAGGTAATACTTAATGATTTTCATCTTTTACCAACAAGTGGTCACGCGGGTATAAGACGAATGGTAAATAAAATTCGGCAATATTATTATTGGCCTGGCCTAGACACAGACGTTACTAATTACGTGAAAAAATGCCCAGATTGCCAGAAACAAAAGTACACAGTACAAGTAAAGGAACCAATGGCCATCACCTCAACGGCACACACTGCTTTCGAAAAGATTTTCCTAGATTTAGTTGGACCTTTAGATAAGGATAATAACGGATATTCATATATTCTAACAATACAGTGCGAGTTGTCAAAATATCTGTGTGCTTTGCCACTTAATACAAAAACAGCAGCAGAAGTTGCGCGTACTTTTGTGGACAACTTCGTGCTTCATCATGGTGTGCCGAAGGAAATCGCTACCGACAGAGGTACCGAGTTTATGGCAGATACGGTAAAAGAGGTATGTGCATTGCTTAATATTAAAAAACTTAACTCAACTGCTTATCACCATCAAAGCATAGGAGCTTTAGAAAACTCACATAAAGGTTTGTCCACGTTTCTTCGTATTCAAACAGAACTTAAATCAGAATCCTGGAGTACTTGGCTACCCTATTGGTGTTTCGCTTATAATACTTCCGTAAATACGTCTACTAAATTCACTCCGTTTGAATTAGTTTACGGTAAAAAGTGCATTTTGCCAAGCAATCTCACTCAAAAAGTTGAGCCGCTATATAACTATGACAGTTACCCACTAGAACTAAAATACAGGTTACAGGTTTCACAAACGCAAGCTCGCAAAAATTTAATAAACAGTAAGTTAGAAACAAAACGTAGGTATGACACTTATGTTAACCCCACACATTATAACCCAAATGACAAAGTATTGGTAAAAAACGAAACTGGCAATAAACTCACAAGCTTATACTCAGGACCCTACAACGTTATCAGGGACATTTCACCAAATGTAGAAATCGAAATCAATGGTAAAACAGATGTTGTACATAAAAACAGAACAAAGCCCTATTATGATTAATGTACTGCAATTGTACAATAAACAATGTCACCAATAAATTGTATTGTATAATAAAAACAACCTGTCGTTGTCATGTCTAGTTACTAAGCTAAATTTAACCTAATACTAGTAATAAGCGTCCAAAATAATGTACTTAACCAACTTATATTACCATTTATATTGCTAACATAAAATTAAAACAAAAAAAAAAACCTAGTTCATATTTTTAATTATTTTTTTTCTCCCCCCGGGGAGGTGTCGTGTATGTAGGCACCATTATATTATAATTACATATGTAAGTATGTTACAGTATAAAACAGGTAACAATATCTCAATAAAGACAGTATTTACTCATCATTCGCCTTAGTATCATTTCGCTCCAATTCCCAACATCACAAACCTGACAACCCTGTTTTTTATGTTCTGTGAGACAACCCAACAAATAAACCTTTTAATCGACAAATACAACGGAACCAATTTTGAAAACAACCACCAGACAACCCAACAAATAAACCTTTTAATAGAAAGAAAGAAAGAAACATATTTATTTGGCTTATGCCGCAAGTGCACACAACAAAAAAAAAATAGGAATATAATAAAATTAAAATTAAAAATAAGATACAAAATTAAAAACTTAACATTAAAAGGTAACTAAAGAAACATAAACTGTACAGAAAACAAAAGAGGTAATATTGTGTGTCTCACGGGTGCGCCAAAAAGGCCCAGTTCAGCAAACTGCCGAGCAGCTAGTGCCCGACGCTGGTTTTCAACTGGACCTGATGTAGGTGATTTCACGGACATAAAACAGTTTTGTAGTGTGAGTGTACAAATTAAATTTGTGTAAGTATGTGTGAAAAGATACTTAAATAAAATAATTGTGTGTAGAATATAAATATATAACATATAACAGATAAACTACTTAAGAATAAAACGAAAACGAAAAGTGCAAGACAAAGCAAACAGCCTAAAGTAACTAAATAAATGAGACGGACGTATTAGACATCTACTAATACCAATTTTAAATTTACGAAACGATCAATCCACAATTCCACTACAGTACCGAAGCGCAGACACTATAGGTACTTACACATTTTACTATCATTCATATTCATTATCCTTGTATATTCTTGTTACATCTAAGTCGCGCTTTGGCAGTAACTATTTTAGCTCGCGTTAGTTTCAATCTAGAACGATGTTTTAACATCGATTTTAGCTGAAATAAAAAATAATTTTTCAATATTTACTTTTTTGACATTACGTCAATTGTCAAGCTGTCAGTTACTTTTCCTCTACTTTTAATTTTCTTACTGGCTTAGGCCTATGAAGGTTTATTTTGATTTATATAATTTTATTTTATTTTATCAATATATTAGCTCAAATAATGTATTTTAGAGTTAATTACGATTGTTTACTAAATAACAGTATCTTATCTTACTTTTATAAAATTAATTAGCACGCTCACAGAATTCTTCGAGGAAGTTTTTTACTGAATAATACTGGTCGATTTAAATACAGGCAACTCACATTTTTGATTTTAAAATCAAAATAATCTAGAGAGAATGAAAGAACTAAAATAAAACAACTGATTTGGAAAAACAGAACAAAAAAAGAATTTTTGGGTATAAAAGGGCATTCCTGACACATTCGAGTCAGTCTACTACGGGTTCTGAAGCAAGTTACCACTTTATTACAAGTCACCGAATTCACGGTGAAGTTCACCCTCAGAGGAGCTTAACCTTGGTGGCGCTGACGCTCTGACGCGCCCCAAGCCTGAAGCTAATCAGGAAGCAGTACTCCACGCTCTCTACTGAGCTGGACCAGGAGGTTGGAGCTGAATCTTGGTGGCGCTGACGCTCTGACTCGCCCCAAGCCCTGAAACTGATCAGGAAGCAGTACTCCACGCTCTCTACTGAGCTGGACCAGGAGGTTGGAGCTGAATCTTGGTGGCGCTGACGCCCTGTCGCGCCCCAAGCCCTGAAGCTGAATAGGAAGCTGTTCGCCTTCACAAACAAGCCCTGAAGCTGACCAGGAAGCTGTTCGCCTTCACAGAGTTGGACCAGGAGGTTGCTCAAGCCCTGAAGCCGTAGGAAGTTGCCAAGTATTGTGACCTTCCTCTATTTTTTTTTCTGTGAAGCGTGATAGGACTATTTCATTTAAATAAATTAATTGTTTGTGTTATTTTTTTTTTTTGGATTAGTAACACGACACCTTCCAGGAGTGTGAGTCAATTGGCACGTCTTTGAATGAGCCAAAAGGTTTCATCCCACTTGAGCGCCCAATAAGAAAATGATTGGGTGTCAGCGCTTCCTCATCCAGGTTGGGATTCACCGGGGTCAATGGCCTCGAGTTGATCACGTGTTCGGCTTCAAGTAACGTGTGCAGCACTTCATAATGGGGGAACTTCTCTTTGAGGGTGACTCTCAAGGCGGTTTTCACCGATCTGACCAGACGCTCCCAGGCGCCACCCATGTTTGGGGCACCGGGAGGTATTTTCTTCCAGGTGATCAGCTTCTCAGATGCAAAGGCTTTCATGCTGTCTTCGGTGCTTTGCATGGCTTCGGTGACTTCTCTTTCAGCACCCACGAAGTTTGTTCCATTATCGCTATATATCACAGTCGGCGTGCCGCGATGCGCCATCATTCTACGCAGGCTCATGATGGAGGCCGTGAGAGATGTGGCTAGCTCCAGGTGTACTGCGTGGTGAGGCATGTGTACAATGCGCCCCACCTTTTCTCTAGCCTTTTTCCGACTGTGACCTGTATGGGCCCAAAATAGTCAACCGCTGTAGCTGTGAAGGGCGGTTACCTTGGGCCAGCCTTTCTGGAGGTAGGTCGCCTAAGGGGATTTTAGAAGGGGTACCCCTATAGGTCCGACACCATTGGCATTTGTTGCATATGTATCGTATAACATGACAGTTTGATGGTTGCCATGGTTGAAGGCTGCGTGCGTGTGATGCACCAACAGCTGGGTGAAGCCTTCTTTGGCGTGTAGGACATTTTTCTTTTATTCTGCTGTCTAGGCACAGGATTCCGTTGCGGTCGATCTTGACTGAGAGCTTGTGGAACGGTGACTTCTTCGGGGGTCGCCGCCCAGCCTCTATCGTCGTGATGTCTTCGGCAAACGAGTTGTGCTGGCTTCTCCTAGCGAGCAATAGCTCCGCTAGTTTTATATGGTTTGGTGCTAGTTCTTTACTCGTGTTTCTTTTGAGTAGTTTGGCTTTGAATACCTCAGCGGCGAGCAGAATGGTGGCAGCAACGCGTACTAATCGAGTGTACTTCGAGAATCGTTCTACTTCAGGTAGGTAATCGCTAACATTATGCCTAACTGTCACGTGAACTTGCTTCAAAACCCTTTCTTCCCCTGAAGGGGGTGACGGCGCCGCGACCTGCTTTTCCTGAGGCCATGTCGCGGGGTCGTCCCTAATAAAGCTCGGGCCCGTGAACCATCTATGCTTCGAGTTAAAATTTGCGGGTATACCCTTCGTAGCGTCGACCGCTACGTTTTCAGCACTGGGCACCCATCGCCAGTTGGCCGGAGTGGTCGCACTTTCGATTTTGGCCAGTCTATGCGCGACGAAAGACTTAAAAGTTCGCGGATCCGACTTTATCCAAGCTAATACGGTCTTAGAGTCTGACCAATAATGACTTTATTATTTTATAATCCGACTCGCGCTTGCTTGATTCGGCCAGCCAGCATCCTAATACTGCGGCTTGAAGTTCTAGGCGAGGTATGGATATAGATTTCAACGGATCTACCTTTGCTTTACCGGCTATTAATTTTGACGTTTTATTTCCGTCTGTACCCGAGCTTACGAAATACACCGAGGCTGAATATACTCGTACTTTTTCACTTGCGTCGCAGAGAATGTGTAAATCTCCCTCGCCAGAGGGCGGGGCAGGTACGTATCTATCTCTTTCTAGGTATTTTAACAATTCTACATTTTTTATGAAGGAGAGCCATGTCACGTGACGCTCTTTCGTGATGGGATCGTCCCAGCCTATGCCGCTGCGCCATATTTCCTGAATGAGACACTTGCCTATCATTGTAATCGGTGAGACTAAACCTAACGGGTCAAAAACAGACATGATCGCGCTGGTTACCTGTCGCTTGGTAGGCGGAGCTTCGCCTCTAATGATGCTCGCGGGCGTGCTTCGGAGGTTGACATTAAAACCCAACGTATCACGTGCGTGGTTCCATATGAGACCTAATGTTCTTTCTGTATCACTTTTCCCTAGTGTGGTCGCGTCGCTACTACGCTTATCAGTGACGTCACTTATCACCTCGGGTACGTTCGATGCCCAGCCGTGTAATTCGAAAGACGCGTTCAAATGGACTTTGTGCGTGGCGTTTATTACTTGCTTCGCCTTGTTAGCGTCGTCGAACGAACCTAGATAATCGTCCATATAATAGTTGCGAACCGTGGCTTTCGCGACCTCTGGGTGTTCCAGGCCGTGATCTTCTGCGTTTTTATTTTTAATGTATATGGCGGTGCAGGGTGACGACGCCGCTCCGAATATCAATGACGTCATCCTGTATTCCTGTGGGGGTCCCTCCCTGTCTTCGCCCCTCCATATAAATCGCAGGCTATCGCGGTCTGAGTTGATTATTTTTATTTGCAAAAACATTTCTTTAATGTCGGCTACTACCGCTATCCGACCTTCTCTAAATCTAATTAAAACACCGAATAACGACTGGAGCAAATCTGGACCTGCTAAGAGAGCGTCGTTTAGGCTTTTACCCCCGTACTTGGCCGCTGCATCGAACATCAATCGCACTTTTCCCTTCTGGGGATGTAAAAATAAATAAAAAAAAAAGCCTTTTATTTCACACCAATTAACTAGTACCTTATTACAAATATTATCAGTATCATAAAAGTTATAGTGTACAAATAATATAATTAATCAATCAGTAAACTTATAAAAAGAAATCATCATGCATTGTAATGTACATTTTAAACAAATTTTTAAATTATTTTCAGTTGTTGTTTAACTATAATAGTGAACAGACGTACGATCGCGCGCGCGTGCTCTAGTTGAGAGTATTGTGCAGACGCATCACAACACCGTCGTCGCAGTGTACCTACGTCGATCTATCGGGGTCATTGCCATGACCTAGTTACAAGTGCGGAAATCATGAAGTGTTTACAATAATTTATTGTTTAGGTGTTAAACTCGCCTTACAACAAAATAATGGCTTCACAGTCTATTAAGATAAAAACTGACCTGGAAAAGCGGTTATATGACTGTTACATCCAGGAGAAAACAGACAGAGAAAACCTGCAACTTATGGTACGTAATCTGAACGATACCATTAATACTTTGCAAGAACAAGTACAAAGCCTTCAAGGGGAATTAAACTGCTTGAAGGAAAAAAATGAAACTAAGCAACCCTTAGAAAAACAGGAAAGCGAGAAAACAATATTTTCCCAGCGTACTAAAAGTGACGTTGAATATTGCACGGACGAGGATGAGCTCGCTAAAGAGACTGAGTGGATTAGGGCCAAGAGCAGGAAGAAGAGGAAGCTTAATACCTCCCTCTCTCCAAAACAACAACCCGAAACAAGTGCCCAACAAGAAAAACAACAGAAAAATGCGAAAGAGACTTCCGTCAAAAAAGTGCCTCCGCCACCGCCAATCATAATAGATGGAGTTAAAAACTACCAAACGTTTTATGACTCACTAACTGAAAAAATTACAGCTGAATCATTTATCGCAAAAATGATGAATGGGGATTGTGTGAAAGTTAACGCCAAAACAGAAGACTCATATAGAGTAATTGCCAGGTTCTTAACAGAAAAAGACTACCATTGGCATTCGTACGAGGATAAGCAAGTTAGACCAATTAGAGTTGTTGTGAAGAAATTACATTCTTCTTGCCAACCTGATCGAATTAAAGACGATCTAACCTCCCAAGGACTGAAAATAGAAAAAGTAGACAACAAATTAAGCTGGAAGAGTAAAGAACCACTCAACATGTTCGTTTTATCATTCAGTAATGACGAAGATGTCAATAAAATCTATGGCATAAAATACATTTTAGGGTGTAAAATTGAAATACACCCACTTAAAAATCCCAAACTCATTCCCCAATGCAAGAGATGCCAGGCATATGGACATACTCATAAATACTGCAGAAAAGAGCCAAGGTGTGTAAAATGCACTGGCAAGCATCTTACAGCCAACTGTACCAAATCTCCCCAGGAGAAGCCAAAATGTGTTCACTGTGGTCTACCTCACCCTGCCAATTATAGAGGGTGTGAAGTAGCTAAACAAATTCAAGTTATGAAAAATAAAAATATTAAAAAGAAACTTGCGGTACCAACTACCCAACAGTCTCTTCCCTTACCAAAATTAGACAAACAGGCACAGAAAGCAAGTGTCCAGTCAACTGAAAAACCCACGCAAGTAACAAAAGCTGGTTCCTATGCGGAAGCTGCAAAACCAAGATCACAGCCTTTGAATCTGGAGGATAAGATTAATCAGATCTTAAAATGTATTACCTCATTTGACAAGAGATTAGAGAAATTAGAATCCAGCACTAAAACAGCAGTTTCAAATAATCAAAAATGAATAACACACTTAAAATAATGGCTTGGAACTCTAATGGGCTCCTCAAACATCAAAATGAGTTGCAGGCGGTTCTGGACACAGAAAATATAGACGTGTGTTTGGTCTCTGAAACGCACTTCACTAAGCAATCTTTTGTCAAATTTAGAGGATACATGGTATATAATTCGCTCCACCCTGACAACTGTGCCAGAGGAGGTAGCGCGGTTATAATCAAAGAGAACATTAGTCACTACGTGCAGTGTAAATATGAAGAACAAGACATTCAAGCCGTGGCAGTATCTGTTAAAACCAAATTTTGTCACATATCCATTGCAGCCGTATACTGTCCTCCACGACACATGATAAGAAAAGAGCGATATTTACATCTCTTTGAACTACTAGGCCAGAGGTTTATCCTAGGCGGCGATTTTAATGCTAAGCATACGCATTGGGGATCAAGACTTACTACAACTAAGGGAAAGCAGCTCTTAAGCGCAGTTAAAGATACACATTCTGAAGTTATGAGCACAGGTAAACCAACGTACTGGCCCACTGACCACCAGAAAATACCGGATCTTATAGATTTTTTTATATGCAAAAATATATCCGCCAATTACGTCAGTTTGGAGGAAGGTTTTCATATGAATTCGGACCACTCTTCAATTATACTAATGCTTAGTCAAAAAATCCTATTCAAACCAAGCCACTTAACACTGGTTAATAAATTAACAGATTGGCAAAGTTTTGCCCTTGATCTAGATAATATAATAGACCTTAACACTTCTATAAAAAGGCAAGATCAGCTTGACTCAGAAGTAAACAAATATATTGTTGACATCCAACAATGTGCGTGGAACAACACACCGCAATTAAAACGTAAATATAAGGGATTTATCTATCCTAAAGAAATTGTGGATTTACTATCTGAGAAAAGGAAACAAAGGAAGCAGTGGCAGCAAACAAGGTGCCCACGAGATAAAACATCATTAAATAACTTAACTAAACGATTAAAGAGGAAGATTCTACAATTTGAGGATGAATCTCTGAGTGCCAACCTTCTGCAGCTAACCAATGACAAATCAACGGACTACTCCCTTTGGAAAGCGACAAGAAATCTTAAAAGGCCGATAACACAAATACCGCCCATCAGAACAAGCGACGGAAAATGGGCCATAAATAATGACCAAAAAGCGTTAAGGTTTGCTCAACACTTAGAAGAAACCTTTCAACTCAATGAAAGTTCGATCGAAACACTTGTGAGTGAAAATTTATCACAAAACCAAAGAATTAAGCTTGTGACACCAGCAGAAGTAATGAGAGAAATTCAAAATAACATAAGCTCGAAAAAGTCTCCGGGTTACGACCTCATTACAGGTGAAATTCTAAAACACCTCCCGCGCAAAGCTATAGTAAAGCTGACCAAGCTTATCAATGCTGCATTTATCTTAAAACATGTACCTGAGTCATGGAAGGTTGCTGAAGTCATTATGATTGCAAAGCCTGGGAAACCACCCCATGAAGCATCATCATATAGACCTATTTCTCTGTTGCCCGTGTTATCAAAACTATTTGAAAAACTGTTATTGAAACGGTTAAAACCAATAATAGAAGAAAAAGACCTTATTCCAAATCATCAATTTGGCTTCAGGGAAAAACACTCAACAATAGATCAGGTACATAGAATAACTAACATCATTGAAAAAACACTAGAAAACAAGGAAGTCTGCGCCACCGTCTTTTTAGATGTCGCGCAAGCTTTTGATAAAGTTTGGCATAAGGGTCTAATATTCAAGCTCAGACGCATGCTACCAGAATTTGCAGATATCCTAGAGTCGTACATTACTAACAGAATGTTTAGAATACGGCAGGAGGACGCATATTCCGAGCTAAAAGCTATAAAAGCTGGTGTACCTCAAGGAAGTGTGCTAGGCCCAATTTTGTACTTGTTATACACATGTGACATCCCAGAACTGGAAAACAACACCATTGCGACCTTTGCAGATGATACTGCAATTATGGCTACTGGATCAAGCCACAGAGAAGCAGTAGAAAAAGTTCAACTAGCTGTGAACAAAGTTTATGACTGGACACAAAAATGGAAGATCAAACTGAATGAGTCAAAATCAATTCACATTGACTTTACAAACAAACACTTGGACTATCACCCAATCTACATAAATGGTACGCAAGTACCTTATGCTAATACAGCCAAATACCTTGGCATCACTCTCGACGCCAAGTTGCGTTGGAAAGCTCATGTGAAAAAGAAAAGACAGGAACTCGATATACGATATAAAAGTATGTATTGGTTACTCGGAAAGAAATCTTGTCTATCAATACATAATAAAATAACCCTATACAAGCATATTCTGATGCCAATTTGGACGTATGGCATCCAACTTTGGGGCTGTACTAAACAAAGCAACGTAAAAATAATCCAGCAATTCCAAAATAAAGTACTTAGGGATGCTGTCAATGCACCCTGGTACATAAGAAATGACGACCTTCATCGTGACCTTAAAATGGAATTCGTCACCACTATTATCCAAAAATTTGCTGAAGCCCACGAACACAGACTTCATCGACACGTGAATGTTGAGGCAATTCAGCTGCTAGACAACACAGACTTAGTGCGTAGGCTAAAAAGAACTAAACCTTTTGAATTAGTGTAGTGTACAAAGTGAATGAGTAATAGTACCAATGTTGTGCTATTCATATAACACATGAACATAGTGTTTTATAAATTATATTAGACTCTAAGAAAGTGCTACGGACTTGTATAAAAGTGCAAATGAACACTATTCTTAGTTTTAACATATTCTATCACGTAACATATTAAGTTAGAGTTAAATTGCTTATTAGTCTTTTAGGCTAGATCGTAATTAATTATTAAGACTTTTGTTCTTAATATTATAGTACAAAAAAAAAAAAAAAAAAAAAAAATTATTTTTACTCAAAATTAATTATTATCATATTATTATTATGATTGAATTGGAATTATTATTATTATTATTTTAACTAGCGTGAACCCCTCTATTTGAGGGTAAAGGCCTCCTCCAAAGATACCCAGTAGTCTCTATTTGTGGCGTTTTCTTTCCACAGTTTACCAGCCGTCCCTTCAATATCGTCAGCCCACCTGCTTCTAGGTCTTCCTCTTTTTCTATTTCCACAGGGACCTGGCCATGACGTCAACCGAGAAGTCCATCTATCATCGCTCATTCTTGCTACGTGGCCCGCCCATCGCCATTTCAATCTCATAGCATAGTTTAGTGCGTCTATTACTCCTGTTGTTTCTCTGGGGATCTGGGGATGTACCACCGAGAAATGGGGTAGGTACCACGTGCGTGGTGACGTGGCCGGGGCGTCGACCCGCTCTGCTCAGCCTTAATGAGATGGTCTATTTGCTTGGTATACTCGGTTTTTAGATTAATGTTTTTATCTAGCTTATTTTCTAAATTGTGTAGACGGCTGAGGGCCTGTTTTTTGTTGTTTGGCATTATCTCAGCGTCCGTTCGCCATAATAGGCCAGCTTCGTACCTGTTACTGCTAATCTTATTACAGGTTTTTTCTAAAATCGCTAAGGCGCGCTGATCCGGGTCAGACTTTGGCCTGCGTGGCTCCATACCTAGCGATTCAATGCTAAAATATTCCCTGATTAATTGTAGCGCGGGGTCCTCGTGTTGGGTCGGTCGCACGTGGTTAACGATGGCTACGTTGTTTCGAGGCCGCGCGCTTTGACCGTGTACGTGTAGCACCCACCCTAGCTTAGTTAACGACGCTACGGGTTGATTTTTAGCACCGACGCGTAACTCTCGTGACGTAATTAAGTGCCAGTTGTCCTGGCCTATGAGAACGGTCGGTTTTGCTCGTTCATAGCAGAGCTCGTCCTCTAAATCCTAAGTGGCTGCACTGACGCACTGGGTCCCTGCTTACCCCCTGAGGGGACTATGCCTAGATACCGAAAGGTCCCCTTTAAATATCCGTTGGTACGCTCTATGACATTGCGCGTTTGGCAATGCCAATTGGTGTATAGTTCTTCTGGCTTACCACGTTGAGCATTTCTAATTGTTGTCATAAGCCAAGGCTCCAAAGCATACCCTGAATCCCCTGCAAATTAAACATAAATTAATTTTGTGTTGTGAGTTTCAGATTACAAAAAACAAGATTTGAGAAACATAGTCACATGGTAAAATAAAATGAAAAAAAAAAGCAAAGAAAAAAATAAATAAAAAAAAAGACAAAGAAGCACAATCGGCCTCCGCGTTCGGCAGCGTTCGACATCTGTCTCTCTCCTACTTGAGTGAGCGATGCGTCTGCGTGGACAGATGCTATACAATAATACATTTACATGTTTCCGACAAGTATGAAGTGCAGTGAAAAGTGAATGTGGTGTCAATTGTTTATAGCAACTATAATTGCGGCGATAAAGGTAATGATTCTTTCGATATTAAATATATGTTCAGTGATATATTGTCGAATATTCATCATTAAAATAAATAGCATCGGTCCGCCAGTGCAGCGATTGTAGGTTATGCTATAATTGACAAAACTATAACAACAAGTTAACAGAAGTATTTCACGATGAGTAAAAAATCAATTGCATTACTATTCGATCGAAACAATTATCGAGCGTAGCTATAATTTCAAAAAATTAAAACATAAAAGTTAAATCTTCCACATAATTATCATAACAACGTGTCTGAAATGACAGGTTGGACCAGCCAGCCGTCACAGGGAACAATTTTCTCCTATATCAAACACATTGAGGCGGGCTTTTTAAAAGCTAGAGTTCAAATATTTTAATGACGATTCCAAATGTTCAATTTTAAAGGAGACGGATACGCTTTCATACAATTTTGGGCCTGGATGTAAAAAGATGAAACTGGTGTCAATTCAAAGCTACTATGTTAACAAACAATCACTGAAAATTTTACAGATTTTGGCAATCTGAGAGCCGAGATATAAGAGATTTAAGAAAAGTGAGGTTACGTAACAATCTATACATAAAGCCAATTTTTGAAGTGCGATTGTCATTTTTTACCCGATTGCCGAAGGAGGGTAATGGTTTTATCAGTATATTTGTATGTATTTATGTTTGTTCCTCTATATCGTTCTAGAGAACAAATGCGTAAGCTGACTTTGATGATTCTTACGTCAATCGATTCGTCTTAATCTTGCGAGTGTCACTGGCCACATTAAAATGGGAAAAATGGCGGCTTTTCGACACCATAGGATTTTGGAGGACTTTTTTTTTTCTTCCAAACTGATCGTGTGGGTTATCAAAAAAAAAAGGCTTTAAGAGGTGATTTCAAAAATTATAAAAACAAGATGGGTCCTTCGACTGCACAGCATAATTTACTTCTTGTTTACCTACGTCTTTTTAGTTCGCTTAGCAGTCAAGGTTTATGATTATTTTAATTACTTTTTCTTTAGACAGGATGTTAAACATATTTTATAGAGTGGGATGGAGAGGGATAGAGCGGGAGGAGTTAAAAAATAAAAATCGTTTTTTATTAATATTTTTTATTCTTCTTCAATTATTACAAGAACGGCATCTAAGAATTGTGCAGGTGGTACAATATTTTCTTGGTACCTAGCCCAACTAAGATACCATATTATTGACATAACATGGGCACAGCAGCCTACAGTCCGTTTGCCTACGATGCAGTTACAATAATATTTGAATATTGCTTCCCTACCTCTGCGAGAGCTGTCAACTAAAATATAAACAAAATATGTTTTGCGACTTATATGTCTTGATTGAATGCGGCCCCTTAGTAGCCATGAGGAATTTGAAGCCGACAGCTCTCGAAAGCATCACCTTGACGGAAGTATTCCCGTAATGGTTTTCCGTTTGAAAATTCGTTTTTCATTATATCATCTTCATTCTATATATCATTTTCATAATTTAAAATTATGCTTTTGTAGGCAATAACTCGAACGTTCCGGGCTATTTTCAGCGGATTTCTATTCTAATAACTCCCATTTTAAACGATCCGTTACCTTATTATTTTCCTCTAAAGCTTGAAAAATTTTGTCAGACTTTCTTCTGGCTCATGTGTACGATTAATTATAAGTTATGCATAAATAAACTACTTTCGCATTAAACGGAATCACACAATGATAGGGGTCCAAATATTACCACTAACGATCACAGCTAAATTATACTTCGGCCAAACATGCGTTAACTTATAAATTTATTTATTTTATTTATTTATTTATTTATTGGATCTCCAACAGAAACTACACAATTACATTATAGTATATAGATAACAGGGAAAATTCAAGTGTGCGCTTCCAATTATAGGAGACCACATCATTCACTTATAATCTAGGTAGGTACATACAGTAAATTTGATAAGGTAAACCATCTAAACAAATCAAAATACATTACACAAAGATATACAAAAGAAACAAGGCGAATTACACAAAAGATGAACTATAATAACAACGGAAGTGAATAATAACAAAAAAAATAGATGTTAAAAATAATCATACAAGAACAACAAAATATTACGACTTGGTTACTATGACATTATAAGTCTTTTTTAAACCTAAACAACATAAACATACCTTTTTCTAACATAAACAGATTCTAAGTTTAGGCTATCTAAAAGTTGTTTAAGCTGCTAGATTTAGGTTATAAGACTAGGTAGGATGAGGAGCCTCTGCGATACTATAGAAATATAATCTATAGTTGATACAGAAGGTTTTTACACAGCGTTCTATGTATGGTATACGATACCACACTTTTATACACGAATGTTTAGAAAACACCAAAGAATACTAACTTGGTAATGAAATGCGCCAGACTCCACAGACTAACAAACATTTTGTTGTTAAAAAAATTTATAAAGTTCGTGTTCTTCAAGTTAACAAAAAGTTTTGACACACAAAATTAAATGTCAACTTGAGCTTTTCAAAACTTTTGTAACAATGGCAAACCTTCATACAGCCTACAATGCAGATTTTTAACACTGCCCACATTACAGAATTTATTAAGTAAGGTCAATAAATTATAGTAAGTTTTATAAACAGTCCTCGGATTGGACCTGATTTTTTTAGTCTTATTTGAGATAGTAGACCGTATAGAATGTCGCGTCGGCGTACAAAAAAAAAAAAAGAAAATTTGTTTCAAATCCTGATAAGTTCAACATAATAAGACCGACAACAAAAACATGCCCTTTATAAAACTTCTGGGTGATCGTTACATTATATTTGAAAGCAAAACTCAACAAGCATTTGAAACCACATTATTACGATTTTGAGCTGTGCAACCATCTGTGTATATAATGACATCTTTAGGATCTTTTTGAATTAAATTAGTTTAGTTTAACAGTTAAAATATTTTTTATTCGCACAAGCTCTTGGTAGGTTCTTAATTTTACGGCAAAATGATGAGAGAGATGGGTAGTGGACATGTTTGCCATGAGCGAGCGAGACAGATAGTGACTCCACTTTTACCAAAGTCCACAAAAGTAAGTAAAAATAGTAAAAAATCTTGACCTAGTTTAGTTTAGGTTTATTGGAATAAAAGTCAGATAGGGAAATAACATTTTTATTAAAACAAATGTTTAAGGGACCTACTTATTAGCCGGGCATATCCTCGAGAATTGATGTCCTCAGCAGCTTGAGAAATTCGTTCACGCAGCTCGGCTACGCTCTCAATGGGCTTTGAATAAACTTTTTCTTTGAGAACGTCCCAATAACAAAAATCCGGGGGATTTAAATCTGGGGAACAGGCTGGCCACGAGATAGTGCCTGAACGTCCAATCCACCTTCCCGGATATTCCTGGTCAAGGAAATCTCTTACTTGCACTGCGTAATGCGTTGGGTAGCCATCTTGTTGATACCACATGTGGCGAAGATCTGTTAGCGGTACGTCCTCTAACAAAGTTGGTAAACTTTCTCGTAAAAAAATGTAGGTAATTCGTGCCATTTAAGTTCTCAGGCAGCTCAAAAGGCCCAACAATTTTGCCGTTTAAAATTCCGGTCCACAGGTTTACTTTAAAGCGGTACTGGGATCTGTCTTCTCGCATTAAATGTGGATTCTTCACATGCCACTCGTGAAAATTGTGTAAGTTTATGTAACCATCTTTTTAAATGTAGATTCATTTGACCTGAGATTTTTTTGGATGAATTGGGGATTTTCATTATGCCTCAGTAGCATTGTTCTGCAAAATGAAATCCTTTCAGGATAATCTCGAGGGAGAAGACTTTGGACTCGTTGTACGTGACACGGATGCATTTCGGCTCTTTGTAAAATACGATGGGCTGTGCTTTTGGGTATTCCCGTTCTTTCTTCGATTCCACGAACGGAAATACTTGGGTCATCTGCGACCTCTTGCAATACTTCTTCCTCGTAAGGAAAGCGAGGTCTACCTCCAGCCGTATTTGATTCGGGAAATTGCCGCCCTCCGTGAGTGAACGGTGCACATTACAAACACGTGGGATCCGGATAGTGCTCTAAATTTGGATATCTTTCACGATAAAGTCTAGCGGCGGCACTTGCGTTGGATCTGCATTCCCCATATATATGAGGTGCATGTTCGCATATTCTTGTGAAGTGTAGCGTGCAGGCATGGTAGATAACAAGGATGCCAACACAAAAGTCCAATTCCAAAAGAGAGAAACCAAAGTTGCCGGTATGTAATCAACAAGTTCAACTCACAAAAATCCAAGTCCAAAAAGAGAAGCCCAAGTTGTCAGTACTAAATCAACACAAGCGAATACGGAAAGGTGCGCAGTAGACGAATGAGCGAAACGTACTAACTGGTGTCAGACTGGTAGCGTAGCCATTTGCTTGGTATGGCGTCTGTATCTATTTCATTCGCACTCGTTTAAACGACGCATCTTCGTCTCACTGCGTGGCGTCACTATCTGTCTCGCTTGCTCATGGTAAACATGTCCTCTATCCATCTCTCTCATCATTTTGCCGTAAAATTAAGCGCTAATCTAGCGCTGAACGTGCGCAGCATGTCTCAGCAACAAGGGATAGGGAGACTAGCGCTGAGCGCTCGCAGCGGCTCGCTAACCAGAGTGAAAACATTGCAACATCGCACCGCCCAACGAAGTGGGCACGGGTCAGCTAGTGTTCAATATCTTTGAGAATCTTTCCAAGAGCTTCCGCATGAGCTTTGTAATAAGCGAGCAAAAGTTTTTCACTTGAAGTTTTTCTGGAGGGCAGTCTGCAACTAGGCTGTAATTTATGTATTCAATTACGAAAACCGGAGTCCTCGACTATAGAAAGCTGCTGGTAATCTTTCACTATCATTTCCACCACAGCTTCATCAAAACTTGCAATTTTTTCTGACGTTAGATATGCATCTTTTGCACATAAACGTAGCTGCCTTTGGTGATTGGTACCTGATTGTTCACCTTGTTGCGTCAATTTTACACTTTGCGTAGAACTAGCTCTAATTTCAGGACCTTCCTGACGGGTTCCAGAACTTACAGATGTAGATGGTGTTAAATTTGGTGGATTTTGTCTCACTGGTCCAGCACGTCGGTCTTCTTCAGCACGAAACTAAATAGGGTGAATTCGTTTTAAATGGTCCTTTGAGTTTGAAGTGATGGTCTTATTATCTGCAGACAGATCAAAAAATACCCAAACAATGGACCGTTTTGCGGTAGGTTGAGGCATTCTTCGTTATCACTTCAAAAAAACAAAAAGTAATAATCCAGGAAAAAAATTGCTTCAAAACAAAAATAAAAACAAAAATGTAGTCACGCACTTTTACATAGGTATCACAGTTTTTTTTTTACCATATATCAATTAGTCAATGTTGTAGGAACACTATACTGTAGGCACCCGTTTTACGAAACGAAATCACAAAAAGAAGCATTTTGTTACGCAGTTTTGCATTTACATCCACAACGTAATAAACGTACGTAGTGGTTTTAAATGCAAAAGATGCAAGTACTTACAAGAAATAGTTAGCCACCACCAGTTTTTTCTTAGTTAAATGATTTGTTTATTTGAAATGTTCTTCATAAATACCGAGAAATATACCATTTTACATTTTGTAACTTTAACTTGTAAGTAAGCAGTTTTATCCGCAAAATTATATAATATTACCTTAAGCAATGCACGATTGCACATGCATGCGTCTCTGGGCTTGACCTTCTTTCTCATTCGTTGGTTCCTTGTTTTGGTGTGCACCTGTGGCCTCTACACGTATCTAAATTCTAAATAATCGTACTATATATAGCTGTGTGTGTGCGATAAGGGATCAACAACATTTTACTCGGAATAATCATTGATTTTGATATCAACTAAAAGTAATCTTTACAGTACGAGTTCGCAAATCAGTTACTTGTTGCTACGAATATCAATTGAAAGAGGGACTTTATTGTACGTTTAAACAGCCCAATTTTGAATGGCACGGGTAAAGTAAATGAATGAACTAGCGGTTTAATTCGATTTTGAGAACTCGCGATCGATTGTTTTGTATTAAATAAAAGTTTTTATTGTAAGATTTTGACTTTTAACACCTCCACGACCCCCGTACTATTCAATCCATCCACCAGCACAATGCGGAAAGTTACTTAGTTTGATTTAAAGAATGCTTGGTTAACGGCGTATACATATACTCGTAGATTCTAGAGGTTAGAGATAGCAGCAGAAGGAGTATGAATTAAAAATACTTTCTCTTTTAATGATTTATTCATCGTCCACTACATCATAAACAATTAAAATATCGTCTAAAAATTGTGCAGGCGGTATTAAATTATCTTGATGCCTTGCCCAGCTTACGTACCATATTATGGACATCACATGACAACAGCAACCTAGTTCTTTTTCCTACCAAGCTATTACAATAATATTGTTTGATGGCTTCTCTACCATTAAGAGAACTGTCAACTATAATATACGTAAGATATGTCTTTGAGCTTACATGTCTCGATTTTATTCTACCTCTTAACAGCCAGCTAGAATTATTGGATATTGACAGTTCTCTTAATAGGTTGCTGTCCGTTTCTCAACACACTTCTATTTTTCATATCTCCCATTTTGTCGTTTGTGTTCCTCCATAATAGGACCTAGATTTTTTTTTAAATCACTGTGTGTGAGTTGGGGAAAATCATTTAAATTATCATTTTCCACATGTATTCTTGTAAAATCAGCTCTACGTCGGTTTATATTATTTTGAATCACGTAAAAGGTTAACAGTCTTATTCATAAAAAAATCTCTAAAATAGGTTTTAAACACTCATTAGTTAAAATGCTCATTAGAGCTAATAAACCTAATATAAAATTCTCTATTCAAAATCGTTCTATAAACCCGTCATACCTATGTTGTCATTATAAGACGTTTTAACGTGATTAAGTTGTCGTTCTGCTGAATCCATCGATAAAATGCCAAAACAACTGGTGTCCACGGCCTTATAACGCATTAAAAAAAGTTCTACAACGTCACTTGTGACATTTGGGCAGCATTCCGAATTTATTTGGTGATATTCATTTGGGGCATGGTCGGTGTAATCGCGAGATGGTGCATGCCATTACGTCATCTATGACGATTCAAGGGACATAGATATCGCGCTCACGGTAATTCGGAACCGGTTTATGGACGCTCAAATCAATTACGGAAAAATTCGGAATACAACCTTGGAGCAGCCTTTTTTTTATTTATTTATATATTTCGATTTCAGGAAAACTTACAGCTAAACAGACAGTGTGTAATAGTTTAAACAAAATAGGGCCAATTACAAGTTTCCACATGTAGTATATAAATAATATGACATACAAATAAATAAGACTTATATATAACACCAAACAGAAGAGTTACTAAACATGAGTACGCTCAAAGATACACACACATACTCGTACACATGATTACATCAAAATCAGCTGTTGCACATTTGTCGGCCATATTTCTGGTTTATGTAATAGGATTAACCTCGTTTAAAAGTTATGAAACCGTTACGAGTATTAAATACTTGTAAAGCGTTTTAGTGTTATGAAACGTTTATGAATAATACTTTTCGGGATTCCCATTATAACAAGCTTATAAACCTATTTTAACTTTTTATGAATAAGTCATTTTCTTTGTTCATGTTCTCATTGATTATTTGTAGAATAACCCCAGCATCAACACGATTCGTAATAGGCGGGTGAAAAGTATTTAGTAGAGCGGCAGCCACCTCAAAATCAATCATTAAATGCTTCGAAGCGGTATTAAAATACGAGTAGTCTTGTCTAAATAGTTTAAAATCTCTTTTAAACCTTCCATTCACTACTTCAACAACCCATCTGCATATGGTGACTGCTCTTAATTTGTGGAATGCTGCCATTCACCTGCCTGCAATGTTGGTGGGACATTTGTTCTATAACCTGATGGTTACCTGATGGTATCATGTAATAAAGGCAAGGCTCTGAATCCCTTATCCAAAATGAATGCATCACCACCAGCTTGAAAGTATTCACGTAACATTGAACTAGGGTCACGAAACTCATGATTAATGATGTCTGCATCTGATGTGGTAGCAGAAGAGGGGCCCATTACATCAACAATATGACCGTCTGCACATACAATCATTAATGGTTTTACTAAATTATTATACTTATGTAAACTATAAGTTCTTTTTTGGTACAAATAATTTGAACTTTTTTCTATACATATAGCAATACGCACCATCAGTTATTGTTACAGGTTTATTTTCCCCATTATGGTTTCCAAATAAACCATTTGGTATTAACAAGTTTTTGTAAACAATTTGCTGGTGGTTAAGTCCTAAATGCCTGGGTAAAAAATATTCATACATTAATGGACGAGCTTCAGACACATATCCATCAAGAGTTCTTTTAGGTATACTAAATAGAGCTGATATTCTCTCATTGGAATCACCAGTTCTCAGCTTCATCAAATATGCTGTCAACCCAATAGGACCCAATAACTTATGCAGTAATTGTGGTACTTCATCTAAAATCATTTGATACTGCTCTTTTGTAAAGCCTATCCAATGGTGCACCAAACGGTCTTCCATGTTTAGAATATTTATAAAATCAAGGCCAGCATTTTATTGACCTTTTAAATCTAGCTTGTTTTGAATTTGCAATGCTGTAAACACATTAACATAATTATTATCTAAAGCTCCAGTAATAACATCCCAAGATTGTGTAATATGGTGATTGCATAATCTATTGTTTTTTGTGAGAAAGAAGTTAAAATGTTTCGGCTACCAGACCCTAGAGTCAAGGTACCTGGGACAATCTCCCACTAGTAGACGGGCGCTCCTTGCGGAGTTGGCTGGTGATGCTCGCCTCCACGCACCCCTGAATGCGTAGGGGGGGGGGGGAGTACCGGTGACCTCGTAGACTACTCGACGACCTCGGGGGAAGAGGAGGCAGGCAGGATCAGTGAAATGAAACCCGGATTTTCTTCTAGTTGGTTCCCTAGGTTTCGGCTTCTTGCTCGTTCCTTGTTTCTTCCTCTATGGCTGGGCTGCGACTGACTGTTACTTAAAGTCCTCAGCAAGAAATAATAAAGGTACATGGAATTTAGAGACTCAGCTAGAACATTGTATTTGTTACACTTACCACTGGGCCGGCAGTCTCGACAGAGATAACGACAAAATCGTTAACTTTCGGTTGCTAATTACTTACAAATGCATTCGGTTGCATTATTGATGCTTACGAATAATGAAAGTATCTACATCCTTGACGCGTTTCTCGTAAGCATAATTATTGCAACCGAATTCATTCGTTAGTAATCAGCGATCGAAAGTTAGCGATTCTGTCGTTATCTCTGTCGAGACTGCCAGCCCTGGCTAGGTCTGTACTTAGCCAGTACAATAGTGAGAAGATTGTTTACAAAACCAACGCCAGCTGAACTCATTATCCGACTGTCTTTCTGAATAATATGTGTTATTATTTCTTGCCGGTATAGTTATAGTTTACATTAAGATTATAACTAGTATGCCTTCATACAATGTAAACTATCCCGTTATTACTCAATTAAATTGCTCAATTCTTTATAACTCAGTTATTAAGTGATCAGTGAAATGTCTTCGAGGCAAAAAACACTGAAACAAAATATTGATAAATATTTCATTTGTCCCGTCTCCTTTTCATTAATATTATACTAATACTATTTTTTCAGGACAATTGAAACCTGCACATAATACAATTCAACAGCAATATTTTCGCACTAAACTAAGAAATGCCAAATTAGAAGCGAAATACCTCATAAACAAAAACAAAATGGAAATTAATAAATACAACATAGTAATGCAAATTTTGAAATTGAGACTACAAAAACTGAAATCTAATTGCATTGAAATAAAACTATTTTTAAATGGAAAAATTTGTATTTATTAAATTAGTCCTTACAATAAAGTTTTGATTTGACCCAAATCCTATGTATTGTTCCGTGGAGTCCTCCTCAACTTAAGGTAGAGAAATATCCTCCTCTGAAAGTTCGCAACAGGGCAATATTATGAAGCACTGCACATGCTACAATGACCGGCGATATGTTTTTAATATTTAGGCCCATCCCGTTCAGGCAAGGAAATCTTCTTTTAAGAACCCCGAAAAGCCTTTCCACGGGATTCCTGGTACTTATTTGTGAACGATTATAAGCTTCTTCAGCAGTCGTCCTTGTATGTAATAATGGAGTAAGCATATAAGGCCGACATATCCACTGTCCCCAAGAATAATACTTGTCCCAAAGTCCCCACGCTCTAATTGAGCACACAGTGGTGAGTCATTGAATATGGTACTATCATGTACAGAACCTGGCCATCTTGGAATAACCTTCCTTATTCGTAGTCTTGCATCGCATACCATTTGCACATTTTGAGAAAAATAGCCTTTCCTGTTCCGATAGACTTTAGATTGGGCACCACCTTAAAATCAATTCTAGTTAACATATTTTTGTAGACACAATTCTACAAGTAAGGTTCTAATTTATTGTTAATGTAACACAATACTTATTAATAAATTTTTGTTTGTTGTACTGTGTAATATTAGCAATAATCCGAAATTTTAGGGCACATGATTACAATGAAGTTGGTAAGTACATACTTGGAGAATTTATTTTAATATGAGTGCAGTTCACAGCTCCCACAACTCTTGGAAATCCTGCTTTTGCAAAGAACTCATTTGCCACAGCTGGAAATTCTTCTGGTGTTGGCATATTTGTGTATCTTGACTTCAAGCTGGCTATCTTGGCTGTTACTTTATGCACTATTCAATGCACCGTGGGTTGTTCAACCTCAAAAATATAGCCTATTACGCGTTGGTAGCTGCCTGTCGCATAGTACCGAAGAGCTATAAGAATTTGGTCCACTGGCTGTATGGCTTGGTTTATTTTTGTTAGGGGTTTAATACTGCTACCAACAGAGTCGAAATACAATGCAATTTCTTTCGAGATGCGGAACCGTGAAACAAACTCCCTGTCGTTGTACTTTTAAAAAGCGTTCAATATTTCTTAATTTCTGCGGCTCACAGTTGGCCTTTCGTGATCCGAAAGTGAAGACAAGGATGATAAAGACATTTTATCACTATTTTGTTTGGTTTCAATAGATTTAACTTGATTTGACGGACCTCGCGACCACTATCAGATTTAGGGGCTGCTCAAATCAGTTTGGCAGTTGATTTGACAGATAAATAACGTTGAGTAGAGTTCCTGTATACGACTTTTAAACTGAGTGGTGTTTGAGCACCATTTGAGTTTAGAAGCAATTGAAGATATACAGTTATTAAGTAACCGAAGTTTGTTAAGGCGACCTCGTATTTATCGTGAAAAATCGAAGGATTTTAACAAATATCATGACCTCAGACCAATAAAAAAGTATAGATGGAGCCGTCGTAAACAATCGCGACGAAATAAGTGAGGTCAAGTCTCGGCTTCATGTGCGTAACTCGGTGTACGGTATCGTAGATTTGCGCATGTGTGCTAGAGAAAAATGTTGCAAGCGTTGTGTTGCAACTCCCAAGTACGAGAGATATACTTTGGTGAAAAGTTTTATTATTATGTACCTAGTATTGTGTTTTATTTGTATTGGGTGAATGAAATGAAAGATAAGTTTAATGAGAGTCATTTAATATATATACAAAACACACAAAACTTACGTAAATAAAAATTACTAATGTCCCTTAAGTTGTGTCAGTTTTTTATGTCTGGCGTTTTGAGCCACAACTTAAAAGTAAAGAAAAAAAAATTTGATCATAATCGATTAGAACCGTTCTTCTAATCTAAAAAAATATTTAAAACACTAATATCGTTTTTGCTTGCTTCATTTTAAAACAAACTAAATGAGTATAATCTCTTCATTCAGTATTTTCATCGGTACTTGTTTTGCAGACAAACACGTTTTTCTGGTTACCAAAATCGATTGTCTAATCGATTACAATTTGAAATTGATGTTTTATTTCCGTGCTGGTAACACTGCGTCAAACGAAATGGCGATGTGTTCCAAGTGGTGGATACTGTTTAAATACTTTTTATTTCGACTTTTTGTGCGTGTATCTGGCGTGAATATGATGTGCAAAAATATTTGTTTTAGAATTAATAATATTGTTTCGTAAAAATAGTTTTAACCGGGCATCTTGTTCACGCGTAGCCTAAAATTAACAATTCCCTTTGGGATAGTTTATCCCATGCCTCCTTAGTAGTCTTTGCATCCCGCACATTCTGCAACAAGCTGCTGTGAATGCTTAGACATATACGGGTCAACGCTTTCTGAATATGCCCTGGATCCGTGTCGCTCCCTGTTACGGCAACCCACAGATTTTCTAGTACCAATACCATCCGCATACAAAATTTCCAAGTTGAATAATTTCCCACACCTGACAATCTTTCAATGTGTGATATTCCAGGTGTTTTCGAGGAATCATTATCGCCCATTTAAATCGCTTTCTTGACGAAAACCTTTTTTGTTTTTCGGTTGTAAAAGTAAAGAAAAATTACTAACCTTCAAATCTGGGCCTGTACATCCACCTTTAACAAACGTCACGTAAGGCCGCAATACTGTCAAGGGTGTGATGATACATGGAAATATATGGTAAGATAAAGGAACCTACAGAGACCTACAAGCCTAACAGTCCCTACGACCCTAAGCCCTATAAGCCCTACAGCCCTAACCTACCATATACCTAGTATGTGATAAATAAATATATAAATAAGTTCAGGATGTCTGCACCATGCGACCTAAGGTTACAAACGGATAGTGGGCAGGAATACCAGGTTCGGGAAGGGTAAACTCACTGCCAATCCCGCAGACTCACGGGACTGATCCGAAGATAGCTAAAGGTGTCTTGGCCACAGCGAGGGGTAATGAGACAAGAATATAATATTCAAATCTGGTTTATTTACAAAATGTTCTGCTTATATACTACTTTTTCTTAACACACACTATTACACTAATTCTATGTGTCCTACGCGTGTAAGATGCAGCCAAATCATTATTTTAACTGGGCCGCGCGTGAGGCAGGCCGAGTGCTGAGTCAATGTCCAAAGGTAACATTGAACAGGGCCCATAACCTGTTCGATTGCGCTTTTCCTGTGGAAGGGTTTCGGCGATCGTAATATAACAAGGCCAGTGTCGTTACACGGTGATTCCTCAATATATTCATTAAAATATGTAGCAGAAAATCTTGTGATTGTCGGAATTAATACATATTACTAAATTGGTAGATTACACACATGCGGAGGGCAAAAGGTGAGAGAGCTTATACATACGAAACGTCAAAGTCGAAAAAAGACATTGACAGCTGTCACAGTGTTGCAATATGTGAATAATACAATGGAGATAGCAAACAAATATTCAATATTTAACACGTTAAAGGTAAAAATAAAACGAATGCTTTTATTTAAGTAAGAAAGTCAAATTTATTAAGTATTATTCCTTTTTTTCATTTTGAACCCCAAAATAAATTATTAAAAGAAAAGCCTCCCTTAAACAAATGTACAGGATTTGTTAATATTTCTGCGATATTTCAAAACAACTGATAAATTGATATCGTTCAAAACGGGCCGGGGACTGGGGAGCTACCTCTGAGCCAAACGGCCAGTGAAATAATAAATGTATAAAATACTGATTTATATTTTCAGACCCATCTTCTGACTCCCCATCTAAATCCTGCAACCCATGATCAACAAAAGTATAATGATGCTCACATCAAAACAAGAAATGTAGTCGAACGGCAATAGTCCAGTGCTAGCAGTGGGTATAAGACTGCGGTTGGGAACATCTATCCATGTCATGTTGGCATGTTGTGTTTTACATAACATATGTATAATTCGTAAAGAATGTGAACCTGTAAATGACGGCTCTATTCCAAAGGAGGTGTTTTTCTTTCGGCCCAAACATGTACCGAGGTACAAATTACTATTCAAATTCCTTCCAATAATTTGTATTTTTAGCACTATATAAAATCCTTCAATATTAGATAGATTAGGAAATAAAAGCATATGAAAAAACATTACCTCGCAACGCAACTGCGTTTAAAGAAACGTCCATAACAGCTTTGATTGCTGTCAATTTGTTCCATCTGTCAAAATATTACATTGGTTGGTGTTTAAATAAACCTACCCACCGTAGACCGCAAAGAATGTAGTAAATATAGGGTAAACGGAAAAAGCTATACCCACCCTTTCGAAGTCTGACAAGAGATCTAAAATAAGTACCTACACAATGACCATACTACGCCAACAACGCCAATAGCTATACATACATGATTATAAATGTCTTTAAGACTTGATTGTCGTCATATAATATAAGATTATCGTGAAGATATAGGTAGTCGTAATAAAAGTATTGATTCTATATGGAAATAGTACTCCTGAGACGGGTAACCGAAACGGAATGACAATGACAACACAACAATAATATCAACAACAATAGAAAAAAAAAAACCGGCCCTGGCCTGGAGCCCTGTCTTTTGGCCGTAGATAACCAAACGCGAAAAATAATACGACATGTGAAATAAATATATTTTGTAAATTCTTGTTCCCATAATAATTCGCGAAAAATGTGTGCTAGAAAAAAAAACTTATTTGTAATACTTATACAAATTCTAAACAGTACAGTTTTAGGTTTTCACACGTTTATAAAATGAATTAACGAAACGCATCGTCGGAGAAATAAATCATGAGATTGCCAGATTGAAATTCTTGGGTTACAAGTTTTAACATCTTCGATCGACAATTTCAGGTGGTACAAATGCGCAAATAAATTCGATATATTTTTTTTTTAGAATCTGCGATTTTTTTCCTGTAATTTCGTACTTTTGTTCTTAAGGTACACTGTTGGGCCATAATTATAGGGAAAAAAAAACATCTCCTTTAGAAGAACTAATTAACAATGGTCAAATTCCCCGTCCACCGATTACCATAAGTGATCCTGTCTATGGATTCCAAAGAAGTCAAATGACTCAATACTTTGATAGTCTGTAATTTTAAGTGAGAAAGAAAGAGAGAAAAAATGTTTATTTGACGTCAGTACATAAAATACACACACAATAATATTAAAAAAGTTACAACAAAAAAGAGAAAATACATAGTACGAGTATGTACTGTGTGCCTCACGGCTGCGCCAAAAAGGTCCATTTCAGCATTCATGCCAGACAGGTGATGCTGTCTGACGCTGGTCTTTCAATGAACCTTGAGGGGTTTAGTGACATACAGAAAACAGTTTCAAACATATTAAATAAATAAATGGTTAAACAATAAATAGATAGCGAGTAAATTAATGATATGTGTACCTATGTATGAGCAAAATCTACCCAGTACCTTTAAAGGAATGTGAGCAATAGTCATTGCATTAGAAAATACTACTGATAACAATAAATAAATACACAGATAAGCCGAGACAGAATAAATATTTTTACATGAAATAAAATATAAGTACGGTTTTCTTAGTATCAAACAACTACCAAGTACGTATAATAAATTAAAATAAACACTTACCACTTATTTGATTTAAAATTGCAGTTGTTATTTCAACTTCTTTGGCTGCTGCTTGCAATTGAAAATCATACAATTTTCTTTTAAATTCCAATTCCTCCCTGAATATCTGTTCTTTTAAGTCCTCGACAGTTTCCTTCCTTTTATACACATTTTGTATGCTGGAGGAAACCAACGAAGTTGCCTCAGAACGCTCATTAATACTTGATATCTGTGGCCGCCTTCGTGACCACAGTGGTGTTGTACTAATAGGCAACTTTTGAAGTTCTTGTGTGTTCTAAGATATTAAGTAAAAATTAGTCATCAATTTATGGAAAAGTTATTAAGAACTCATAAACAATATTTTCCACTTACATCAGCCTTAGGTCCATCGGCTAAGTTGTCATCAATTTTGATACACAGAGACAAAGAGACTTCGTTCTATCTGCATCAGATGTGGAAGCATTGTATGGCCCAAAGCAGCCATCAAGTGTCTCCAGCCAAAATGGTTGTAATATGTTTCTATGCTTATTTATTTACTAGCTGTGCCCGCGACTTCGTTCGCGTGGATGTCGGAACTTACTAATGTATTTTTTTAGTGCAAAGCGCTGTTGGAGGATACCAATTCAAATCTTTATTTTTATTTATGCTTGTGATTCTCTATAAACAACATTAGCTGTGGAACCATCTGGAGCGTACACAAAAAGGTTATTGGGGTTGTTTACGGGTGAAAGAGCTACGTATAGTTGACCATGGGAAAAGCATCCAATACTTAGGTCCACCCGCCGCAACGGATAATGTCTGGCCCTGAGCTTTATTAATCGTCATGGCATAACAGAGACTGACTGGGAATTGCACTCGTTTGAAAGAGAACGGAAAGTTGTTAGGAATAATAGGTATTCTTGGAATAAAAACAATATCACCGGCGACGCAACCGGTTAATATTTCAGCTTCGATAACGTTTTGCTGCGGATTGTGACTTTGAGCCGAGTGCCGTTCCAAGTCCGGGTGTGTTGAGGGAATCCAAAAATTTTACCGGGTAGTGCGTGGCGTCATCTTGTTCCATAACTGTATTTATAGAGGTGTATTCTCTACTATTCCCGGACACATAAATCAATATTTTAAAATTACTTGCCGTAGCTTGGTCATTGCGGGGAGTCAAAATAGCACGCTGACATTGCCAAGAACCGGCTTGATTTCCCATATTTTTGAAATCTCCGTACACAGTAGAAATTTGCTCCTGTTGTGATGTAAAGCAAGAACAGAGATTTTCGACCAAATTAACTTTTCCATCTTCTTGTACGGGGTATGTGCCATCGCGTATTTGTAACAATAAATTGGAAAACTTCTCTGCATTTTCGCAGCCTCCTAACTGTGCACGCATATTTACACTCAGGAGTGTAGAAGGTATATTGCGCCATAAAACAGAACTCTTCACTACTCTTCAGACAGGCAGCAATTTCATCGGCTCCCGTTGCTCGGGGTACTATCGGGAGTGTCTGCCGAAAATCACCGCAGAACAGCACCGTAATGCCTCCCATCGGCCGGTCATTTTGCCTTTTGTCCTGTAAAGTTCTATTCACTGCTTCTACAGCTATGCGGTTTGCCATTGTGCTCGTCCCAAATAATTAAAACACAATCGCGTAAAACCTTTGCTTAATCGCTATTTCACGATATGTTGAAAACCGGTTTTTCCTTACGGTCTAAGTCGACAGGAATTTTAAATGTTGTGTGTGCCGTTTTTCCTCCAGGCAATAATGTGGCTGCTATCCCTAAGAGGCGACAGCAAGAACAATTTTATTTTGGTTCCTTATTCGAGCCAAAATAACTTTGGTTAAGAAAGTTTTATCTGTTCCTTCCGGTGCGTCTAAAAACAGAATTTCACCCGAGGCGTTATCTACACTGCAGCATACCCTATCAAACGTCTGGCGCTGTTCCTCTGTCAAATTATCGCAGCCATTTTTTAAAATTTCTGCGAGTGACTGTTTATACGTTCCCCATCAACTGCGACTGCATAAGTTTCAGAAGTTCACATTGCTTTTGAACAATTTCGGTCAACTCTGCCATCTCTTCTTTGGAAGCCATCTTGTTCCAGAACCTGAACCACACGCTGTATCGACGCTATGGATGATTTCAACCACATAATTTCTTTTCTGAGATTTGATCCCGCCGCGCATACCTTAGTTCTTCTGACACCATGTTAATAAGATACTACTTATATACTTAGTTCTTTTATTTAATTAAAATGCACACTCAATAATCAATATCAGTAACATCTTGTGATCACAGTGTTACGACAGACAAACTAAACCGTTCAAATTCATACAGATAATTAATGACAACAGATGAAGATTATATTGAAATGGGCAGTTTAGATTATTCTTATGTAAATATAAATACATAATTGTAAATTCAAAAATAAATTTTAAGTTTAATTCTGACTCCTTATTCCCTATGTAGCCACAGGCGATTAATATGGACAGCTCGACCTTCCAATAAATCTCTGTTTGGCTGCCTATTGCTTTGGGTAAGAATACTCTAGATCTCTGTACGCACATCCTCCTGAGCAGCTCTACGCCTTCCACGCATTCTTTCTTCATGTCAACGCTCTTGATGTGTCAGTTGGGGTACTGGTAATCGTGCCTTGTTTGTGATATTGTGCAATACTGCACAGGCATTCACTATTTTTCCTGCAAAAACAGGATCATAATGAAACATGCGTGCAGCTAATAAACACCTGAAACAAAAACATTTAAAAACTAAAATAAATACCTAACAATAAATAGAAGATGGCCCTCAATACATTCACTTGGTTTGACTTCTTGGGGTAAGGATAATATAAAGAGTATAATTATGAAAAGGAAACTTAGAGAAAACTAGTTTTACTCAAAAATATACCTGAATCGATCTTTCAAGACACAAATGCATCTCTCTACTGTATTGCTGTATTACCTATGACACGTAGTAAAGGTAGACCCCTGTAGCTACAGTGCTCGAGTTCAAACGCCTCGGGTGGTAACTCCCGTACACAACACTTCTCTTTGATAACTAGTGCCATGGTGAACGGAAGATAGTTGTACTCTCGGTACCATTCTGAGAGTACGGAGAGTCCACACAGGAAATCCTCTTGAAAACATATGTTGTAGTTGTTTCCTTTCTTAGCGTAATGTGTGGCAGAGTCTGAAATGATCGACACTAGATGTGATTTTCTCGATGTCGCCCAAGCTGTTCTCCATGTGGGTGATACGCCCTTTGATGTATCGTCGCGCGTTGATCAATTTCTTCATATTTTTAGCGTCGCCCGCCATTTTTTATTGCGCCGGTCGAAACGGAGCCCCAAACGAACCCGACGAAAACGGTCATCCTACTCGAAAGACTCACCCCGGTCGCTAACTTCAATATCCGACTCGAAGGACCAATAATTAATCCCTGTGGGGTGGTCTTTTCACGAGTAAAACGCAGAAATCTTCTAATTTGAATTTATTTGATGAAAAAGCTTGCGCACCGTACAATGTTGCTGACAGAAGGGAGAGATCCGACGCAAAGCGCCATCTAGAGTACAATTTTGACAACCGAGCTAGTCAATCTATGGAATTACAAAACGCGCTAAAGTTTAAATGATAAAGTAGTAGTTTTAATATTGTTCACCATCAATCATATTTTTCTTGACTAATTAATTCAAATTAGCATTACCTAAATGGCCAAACCTCCTATGCCATAATCAATCTCATCTTCTTTTGTTTTACAAGTAAAATTACATGTTTTACCATTAGTTTCAAGATGCACAGTATATAATGTTTTATGTTTATCTCCAAGTAATAACAAACTGTCATGTATGTACACTCTTACTTATCCTTGATTGAAATCTACGTTCATACCTGCACTTTCCATTTTAGATACACTTAATAATTTTTTTCTTAATTCTGGTACATGCAAAACATTACTTATGTAACACTCATTTTCCTTTGTACCTACTCTACTTTTTACTTGCAAATTACCAACTCCTATAGCTTCTAAAGGGACATGCCCAAATTTCATAGTGATCTTGGGCCTTGGGTGCACACTTATGAGATAATGTAATAAATGTTATAAAAATCGTCAATATATTGAAAAAGAAAGAATTAGTTAAATACAACTTCGGATTTCATTGTAGAAACTAACATCATAACTTGTTATCACCCGACAACAAGCTCTGTGAGGAGTTTCGGATGAAGCGGAAGCAGAATCAATATAAAGTCGTTAAGGTTAGAAGAATCGAGGAGTCCATTTTAATGCCAGTTCATTGGTTATATTATTATGTAAAATCCAGAATAACAATATTCAATAACAAACACGGATAAAAAATCGAGTCGAGAGTTAACTTTGTATTATCTGTGGTTTACGTGACGTTTGTACAACCATAGACTATGACTTTTTAAAATAAAGGAACGGTTGCCAGTGCAATTAAATAAAAATCGATACCTTAATGATTTTGATCGATTATAATTTTAATTTGATTTCACTTGATGACAATACCATGTATCTTCTCCAACGTATAATAATGTTTAGAAGCACCGTCCTATTTTTCATAAAATGTCAGAAACGGTCTGTTTTTATGTCGATTACTGTCACTTGACTAAAAAAACGTATTGTTAATCGATATAAATTGGTTTCTTTTTAAAAATGGCAACACTTCCGTGCCGGTGTTTTGTAGATCCCTTAATGTAATCATTTCAAAACTTATTAATTACGCTAAAATATTGCTTACTTTTAAGATAAAGTGTATAAGTTGATAATTCATATTTATTAATTATGTGTTTTTTACCACAAGTCTTTTTCGTGTGCATTTCATGGTCAAAAATGGGCAATTGCCTTTATTCCATTCTTAGCCGCAGCATTTTTTATTGGAACCTTTAATTCAAGATAATTTTCAAAATGTTCTTTTGTATTAATTACATGGTCAGTACATCCAGAATCTACACAAAACTCTATCTTACAATTATTATCATTGGATATATTACCTCGCTGTCCATAGGAATACATTTTATTTTATTTTATTTATTTAAGGAAAAATAAACAGTAGCACAATAAGAATACGTAAAAAAAAATATATTTTAACCATTACAATCTAAAACAATTCGGTATGTAAAGTAAAAATTAACCTACGCTGATTCCAAAACCATTTGGAGATTTTAGGGTCTTATGCCTTATTTTTCTATTTTTAGCTTTCTATATCACAAGATTATGTTTATTTTCACAATAATACTTGTAATCATTTGACTTTCATTTGACCTCTAAATGACGTCATAACGTAGCCTGAATAGACTACTTCCTTCGTGCTTTTAAAGATAAATTAAAAAAAAAAATACTTTTGTTTGTCATACCGTCAGTGTCAAATCAAAACTGTCAATGCTGTCAATGCTAGTTACTGTGTTATTTATTTGAATGCATCTCGCGCTGATAATTTCGCGTTCAAATGATCTTCGCAACAAAAAAGACGACGCCCAGGCTTGTATTCCATATTTACTTCCTTGCACCACTTCTTTTTTAGCGTTTCTTTCACATTTACAAACAATTTGTGTCGGCTATTTGTTGTAGTGTTTTTATATGACGGTACGAAGCATTTAGCACTAGTTGTCGATGGCAGATTCATTGCACGGATACGCAGCACGGTTAATGGATAGAAATTAAAATTTGCTAAAAATCGTAGGAAAAGAAACTCAAACAAAAAGTTCACATCAAAGTCACGATCACAGCATTCACATTTCACAACAAAATAAAAACACGTATTTGTCAAGCGTCAACTGTCATCAATGTCAACTTTGAAGTTATTTAGTGTTTTTTGTATGTACTGAAAACGTGGCAAAGACTTAAAGCTATTCAGGCTATGAAATGACGTCATCACGAATAATACTTTAAAAAATAATAAAAAAGAAACTGTAACTTGGAAAAAAAAAGCTTAAAATTAGTTGCTTAAAATTAAATGTTTTACGAAATAAAAATGTAAAAAAAATACCTGAAAAATACTTTACATACCGAATTATGGTACCCACATCGTTCTCCACAGATTACAATTAAAAGTTTTTCTGTACTGTATTGTTACCTGCTATATTTGCATCACTTTGTCCTCTTGTCCAGTTGTCTTCTCGGTTGCCATATCCATTTCCTCGTCTATACCCATTTCTCCAGTTACTTCCTCTTCCACGTTGTCTCGTGTCATATCCTTGCCTGGTATTATCTTGTGGTCTGTTATTATTTCCTTGTCCGGTATCTCCTTGACCTTTATTTTTCCTATCGACCTTGTCCTCGAACTGCATGGTATCCACGTCCTCTATTCATTCTACATTGGAATTTCTTATGTGGTTTCCCGCAGGTGTAACAATTAAATGCTGCTTGTGGATTTGTATCTGCCTTTTTAATCTGCCCATGGCGCCTCTCGTCTTCTGCCAGTAACCTTCTCTTTGCAAAAATGTATGTTATCACACTCTGGGTTTCAAGCAATGAGATTACTATATTATTATAACTTTCTGGCATTGATAGTAACAAATAGTTTATTTTTTCTTCTTCAGATAATTTAACCTCAGTTCCTTCTAATTTATTGAATATTCCTTCAATCTCTAGTAAGTGGTCTTGAAGAGCCTTCTTTTCATTATACTTTATTTCCGATAATTTTCGCCTTAGAAACAAAGTCCCAACAGTACTCTTTTTCATAAAATTTTCCTCTTAACTTTTCCACATAAGATAGGCCGAACTTTTCTTCATATAATCAATGTGGGAGTCCGCCGCCACACCGGCAATTAGTAATACCTGCGTCCTTGACTCGAGTTTCTTATGTTCATCTTCAAACTGTTCACTCCGAATTGCCGCTATGCAATCATTTTCAGTGAGAATACTTTTCATGCGAAACGCCCACGTAGCAAAGTTTTTTCCGTAGAATGGTTCTATCTTATACTTTACGGACTCCTTCTTAGTTTTGCCTCACATTGATTCTATCGAGTAAAAATTTCATTATCGTACCATATATTCCTTTTTTTCACTTTCGTTAGCTAACTTATATTTATTATGTTTATCATGTATAACTTTTATTTATTACGTTGAATATTATTGTTACAAAACCACATTGTACTTTGATAATATTTATTAATAGGAAAAACATGAAAATCACATCTTAACATTACAGGCTGAGGTGACAGAGAGAGCCACAGAGTATTAATAACGTAAGACTATAAAATAACATGTCACAGATAAATAATAAACACAATTCTAGGAATGCATGGGTTGTCCTCTCAATAGATGAAGAATGAAATGGGTACTGGTAATCGTGCCTTGTTTGCGATATTGTGCAATACTGCACAGGCATTCACTATTTTTCCTGCAAAAACAGGATCATAGTGAAGCATGCGTGCAAGCTAATAAACACCTGAAACAAAAACATTTAAAAACTAAAATAAATATCTAACAATAAATAGAAGATAGCCCTCAATACATTCACTTGGTTTGACTTCTTGACATTAAATGCTATGAAATATATTTAGCTTTAATACCGCTAGACAAAAATATCCAGGTCTGTGTGTGTCCTGAGGATGCCCCGTGGAGGGGCGAAGCACGTGTCGAGTATTGGTTTGGTTGCATGGCATGCTAATTATTTCTCACTTGTTTTGTATGTGTGCATATGTATGAGGGCGGGAGGGTGGGCCCATATGTGCATGTGCATATGCATGACGGTGGGATTTGTGTCCTGCTTTCAGACCTGGATATTTTTGTCTAGCGGTATTAAAGCTAAATATATTTCATAGCATTTAATGTCATGGATTTCCGCAAAGTAACGCCTGATTCCATAACTTATCTTGACTTTTTGAGGTAAAGATAATATAAAGAGTATAATTATGAAAAGGAAACTTAGAGAAAACTAGTTTTACTCAAAAATATACCTGAATCGAGCTTTCAAGACACAAATGCATCTCTCTACTGTATTTCGGGCTGAGACTTGCAGCTTATAGTAATATTCTTCAGGAGAACCTGGTATTGCGTTCCACACTTGCGTTCATCATAGTCTTCCTCAAAGCATAACCGCTGTCACCTGGAAGAATAATTATTAAAATAATAATAATATAATTCATAATACTTAATGTAAGCATAATTAAATGTATGAATATACTTTTTTTAGTATGTATTAATAAGGAAGGACACTCACCAAGCAAAAATATTTCGTCTTCATCATATTTTTGGTTGAGAGAGGCCTGTAATGGGTGATCACGCCATACTGACGAATCATGGGTTGCCTCAGGTTTACTGGTGTCAGTGCATCAAATGTTAAGATCTGCATCACAAATCTAAAACAAGAATTTTCAAATGTAGATACAGGTTTTTTTATGACAGTAAAGCATAATATTAATAGCTACCTAAGTATTGTTTGTTTTTTATAGTAGATTAAATTTGATTACATACTCATCAGATTGAGGGAATGGTATCCTTTTCAATTAAAATACCGTTCTTCATGTTGGCTGGGTCTTATAATGGCAACATGGGTACCATATATACAGCCAATTACCCCTGGCAACTTGAACTTTCTATAAAAACTGTAATAAAAATACAGATATTTTGCTCATAAGATAAAAATAATTCAAGTAACAATATGTCTAAAAGTAAGATTACATAAATATAAAGGAGATGGCTAATGAATATCCCAAGCATAAATAGGAATCTCATATTTACTCGTAATATTTAAAAAATCGTTCATGAATAATTTAGCATTTAATAATTTCCTTGAACTTGTGTGAACTGTTAAACGTAAAAAAAGTATATATTCAGATTCAGATTCAGATTTTAAAGCTAAGGCGTTCAATGCGGTGTCCTGTTTAGTTGGTTGTTATTAGATTTTCACTAGGTTTTGATTCGGAAAATGGGGTTGTTTTTTAAAGTGACAATCGACTTTACTCAATTTCACTTTTTTCTAATCAAAATCAAATAAAAAATAACTGAAAGCTTCGGACTGTGCTTCTTCGTTTAATCTGACTACCCACATATCTTGTGTCAAAAATACATGAACTGAATAGTGGTCGATAAAAACTTATTCTATTTTTTCTTTCAACCTATTCGATTATTTTATTGATTCTTTTACACTGGAAGTTCAATCCCCTCTCTCACAAACGTCAGATGCTAGTGTATTATCTATAGTCAGATGTCAGACAACAGAGCCGTTTCAACGCTCTGCAGTTTTCTTGTTCGTTGTGCTATTTTATTTTGGATTTTCAGTGCCCCTCGCTTGTTTATTGGACTTATTGTGTGTGATCACCTATCTACCGAGTCACTACTCGCTAGGACTTGCAATCAATTCATAATGTGATGCATAAACTGCGGTGTGGCCTCGCAAAGACTTCGGCGGCATCACTTCTTCATTGTTTTTTACATATTTGGGTTGAGAATCGAATCCTGAATACCTTCCCTCAATATGTCCCTCGTTTAACTTAACACGCTGTACACTCCGTGATTTGGTACCATTGTGACCACTGCCTTTCCCATTTTTTTTAAACCAAGATTGAATCGCCTGCTTATACCACCAAGCGAGGGCAAAATAAGACCATAAACATGTCAATTCTAGGACTTCAATGTATTATTATTACCTTTTGCAGATCCACGGAGAAATAACCTTCACTTGCTGCACCAGATTTTGCAATTTGGCGATCAACACCATAAGCTTGCCTTGCTAAGATATAACGGTTTTACAAGTGTCACAGTTAAATGACGCAGAAATTTAAGTTGATGGCGCTGAAGACTGAAGAGTTATGCGAACTACAGGAAGAAATAAGTGACATGCATGTGTGTGTGTGTGTTTTGTTTAATAGCCTGTATTGCCCACTCCTGGGCAAAGGCATCCTCCTATTCTTTCCATTTCTCTCTTCTTGAATTGGCAAGAGTAAGTAATGTGTGATTTATTGTTAAATAAAAATAATTTATGTACCATATGTAAAACATTAAAAGATTTAAGTATTATTAAAAATGCCACTACAATAGGCTTGTGTCCTAAAAAAATCTAATTAGTCCGTCAGTTAGATTATAAAAATATACTTGACCCGTATTTTTTCTTTTGTTACATAAACTAAAATTGACGAAGATACGACGCTTTTAAAATTCGCAATACGTCACGCCGTGCTATAGTTTTAAGTGCGTTGTGACGTCACGAGCCCCCACTCCCGAGTTATGATGCGTTTTATCTTTGTCAGTACTCAGTGATTTACAAAAACAAAAAATACGTGTCCATTATTTTCCAATACTCTAACTGACAGACTAATTAGATTTGCTATTTATTGTTGGTGGAAACTAGCCTATTAAACTACGGTTTTTATTTCTCATCCCTAAACATTTCATACCTAAGTATCAAAATTACTTTCAAAATCAAAATCAAAATCAAAATATTTTATTTCACATAGGCCTAGATGGGCACTTATAAAACGTCGAAAAAGGTGCACGGTTCGCGTTGGTCGATTCCATGGAGAAGAACCGGCAAGAAACTCCATGGTTACTCTTTTCAAATCATTTGGTATTACAATATTTTTATGTTTCATTACAGCATTAGTACTAAAGTATGGGGGAACAGCGTAGGCCCGACAATAGGTCGTTGCTTGCTATACAAAAAATGTAAAACAAAGGAAATATTTAACAAAAGTTAAACAGCATCCGGGAATCTAAAAGGCCTACTATGTTCACTCATTCACAAATAATAGGTAAAAAAGCATCTATACAAATGTAAGTAAATAAAAAAAAAAAAAAAAAGAATATTTAATTAAAGGACTAACTAAATTAAACAAGTGACACAAACATTGTCATCAGTGCTGTAACTATTCTGAGCTAAATATGAGAAAAAGAATGATTTGAAAACTACTGTAATAAACTGAATCAAAAGAAAAAGAATAATGAGATTGAGAATAGTTAGAGACATCCACAAATCTGTGCCGTTTATGAGCTACCAGGGAAGCCGCATGCGCAGAAGGAATCATAGCCAAACTTCTTTGTCATCAACGTAGTCCTTGATTTTGTAATATGCTTTTTTCATAAGGACACGTTTGATATAGTTTTTGAACTTTCCATCGGTCAGTTCTATAACTGACTTTGGCAACTTGTTATAAAAGCGTATACTGTTTATAATAAAAGACTTGCTAGTTTTTGTTAATCTGAATTTAGGTATTACAATTTCATGTTTACTGCGTGTATTTTTGTTGTGGAAGTCGCTTCTAATTTTGAAAAGCCCTCGATTTTTGCGGACATTTAAAATACATTCAAAGATATAAAGTGAAGGCAGAGTTAGTATATCGATCTCTTTGAATTTTTCTCTGAGTGACTCGCGAGGACCCATTTTATAAATCGCGCGGACTGCCCTCTTTTGTAGTATAAAAATGGAGTCAACGTCTGCTGCTGATCCCCACAGCAGGATGCCGTAAGACATAATACTGTGGAAATAAGCATAGTAAACTAACCTAGCTGTGGCTACATCCGTTAACTGCCTTATTTTCCTAACTGCATATGCAGCTGAGCTTAACCTACCCGAAAGAGTTCTAATGTGCGCGCCCCACTGCAATTTTGAATCTATAGTAATCCCTAAGAATACAGTTTCCGCTATAACATCAAGTTTATTGCCGTCAAGATTTAAATTTAGATCACGTTGTGGTACATTTGGTAAGGAAAATTTTAAACACTTCGTTTTGCTTGCATTCAATAAAAGATTGTTAGCAGCGAACCATTTCGAGAGAACGGTTAGACTTTCGTTAACATGTTGGACATGCGTATCTTTTCTATTTACTTTAAAAATTAGCGAGGTGTCATCAGCAAATAAAATTATATCTGATAATTTGGCCATCATATAAGGGAGATCATTAATGTAAACAAGAAATAGGAAAGGACCGAGAATTGAACCTTGGGGCACGCCTATCTTGACTAGAGACCCGGAGGACGTCGCCCCATTTACATTTACTTTTTGCTGCCTGTTTGATAAATAAGAAAGAACCAGATCAGCAGCTTGACCACGAATTCCGTAGTGGTGTAATTTACACATCAGTGTGTTGTGGTCCACGCAGTCAAACGCTTTAGAGAGATCACAGAAAATGCCAATGGCATCCTGGGACTTCTCCCAGGATTCCAAAATGTGAGTGATGAGTTTTACTCCCGCGTCCGTTGTTGACCTGCCCTTCGTGAATCCAAACTGCTGACTGTGCAGAATCCCATTTGAGTTAAAGTGAGATAACATCTGGTCCAGCATGATTTTTTCATATATTTTACTCAATGCTGGAAGGACAGATATAGGTCTATAATTATAGGGATCACTCTTACAACCCGATTTGAAAATTGGTACTACTTTACTATGTTTCATTAGATCAGGAAACTTACCGCTATCCAAACATTGATTGAATATGCCTGTTAGGATAGGAGCGATTGATTCAATAATATCTCCAAGAACCTTGACGGATATGCCCCATAAGTCTTCAGTATTTTTTATGTTGAGACTTTTGAACGCGTTTATAATAGTAGCTATACATATTGGTTTAAATTTAAAGTTTGGTATATCCGCAGTAAAATTTTCTTTAAGAAAAGCTTCAGCTAATGTAGATGAGGAAGGGAGAGATTTTGTAACTTCTAGCGGAATATTAGTGAAAAAACTTTCTAGTGTCTCAGCTACTTCTAGCTTGTCAGAAATGGTTTGATTATCTATTTTCAAGGACAATTCGTTCTGATCTCGTTGTTGTGTCTTTCCAGTTTCTTTGTTAATAACCTGCCACACTGTTTTTATTTTATTATTAGAAATACCAATTTTGTTAATTATTATTTGTGATTTTGCTTGAGCGCAGACACTTTTGAATATTTTTGAATAATTTCTAACATAAGTATGAAAAACTTGATCTGAGGTTAGAGATTTTTCGTGATATAGTTGGTATAAATTGTCTCTGCTTTTTCTTATTCCCGCGGTGGCCCACTCACTTACACTTCTAGCACCCAAAAATAGCCACTGCAAAATAAAGATATCTTTCACTTTTTTGTGTTTTTTTGTTTGTTTGAAGTCAGTTTCAATTTTTGCAAAAAAGTTTTTTAGTTTTCACTTTTTAGTGGTTCACATGTGCTTATCCCTTCATAGCGTAGGCTGTTCTGGATGAATATATTCGTTGCAAATACTACTACAGCCCGGACTGGTGTCATCAATACTTCTAATTAACGAAGAACTACGAGTATGATGCAAGAAGAACCACATTTTTGTAACCTGATTAAGTTCATGATAATAATAAAAAAAGCTACCGACACTTTCGATGTTCGAACATAACTCACCTTTGATGAAAGCGCGAGCAGGGGAATCGCATATAAAACATCTTATTTTGATGTTTACTTTAATGCCGTTTACACTAATGCCTTGCTCTAAAACTCTTATAGTCTCATTTACAAAATCTTCTAAAAAAGATCCAATATCTTTCGGTTTTCCTTTCCCATAATAAATACCAATAATGAAAGGGTCATCATCAATCTCGTGCATGTTTGCCAATATAGGCCAGAATTCGAATTTAGAGCTTTTAAAAATAGGTAACCCATCTAAATTAACATTCATATATACATTTTCAGGCACAAAGTCCATATTTTGAAGTATTTTTGTTAGTGGAATAATGATTCCATTGTGCCAATATTCACCACCGTCGAAAATTTTAAGACAAACTTCTGTTGGGGTTTGCAGAATCTTACGAGGATCAGATGGTAAAATATTTACAAATCTGTTATTCAAAATCGATACCAAATCTTTTAACCCTTCATAACTCAACAGCATAAAAACTGAAAAATACTCTATATCTCTTTTTGCTATATATATATATATAGCAAAAATTAAACAAAGAAACACGTATTTTTTAGTTTAAAAAAAAATTAATCAGGGACCTATTTAATAACGATTTTAGGGAGTGTGACAGAAATGTCACATTGTGTCATAAAACTCCTCTAAGATGTATGGAATGCCTTGAAGCAGTTGTTTTGCTTGTTGTAGCATAAAGCAACTCCACATTTCTCACAAATCGTCTGTGATACGCCAGCACAGTTGGGATATTTGCACCTGATCCTCTTCTCAGCCCATATAGGCCAATGCCCCACCTGGTCCTGCCGCACAGCTGCTGGTGGCACATACTGAGCTGGGCCTTTATGTTTTTTGACTTGTGTGTCTTGCTCAATGGTTCGCCGTTTTTGATTGGCTTTGGTCCCCAACTTGCACAGAACCAAGGCAATATCCTGACGAAAATCAGCTGACTGCAGCAGTGGGTCTTCTCTTTTTTTGGCCTTATGTACTCTTTTATATAAGAGCCAGGCATTGGACATAACCAGATCTAAGAAATGGTAGAACATGCGAATCTGCCATCTCTTGCTTCGCAGGCGTATTTTGTACCTGCCCATGATACTGTCGATCAAATCGAAACCGCCCATATGGCGATTGTATTCTCCTACGATATGGGGTCGGTCGATAGTCACGTATCTTTTGGTCGGCTTATCGTATCTTGAAACCTGTGTCTTTGGTAGCTCTCCCACGAAACTAGAGGCAAGGGTGACAATTTTGCTGTCTTTACTGTCGATATATCTGTTCCTTCCACGTTTCCAACATATTCGACCGAGTAGCCGCGTTCTTTTTTAGATATATCCTTATCTGTCGGCAGTTTGCAGTCAGGTTTACGATTTCGTCGTATAGTTCCGAGACTAAGAACGCTTTGTTTGGCTAAATATTCCAGAAGCGGCAGAGACGTGAAATAATTGTCAAAATAGATCCGGTAATTTTGATTTCTTGGTATTTCACGCGAAAGCCTGACGACCACATTCGATGCAGCACCCAAGTCTGGCTCTCCAGAAGCAACCACATTTTCAGTTCCTGTTTCGGGTTCAAATTTATATGCGAATCCGCTTACGCCGCAAAGGACATATATTTGATATCCCCATTTATTTGGCTTTTTGGGGTTATATGTTTTCAATTTGTGCCTTGCTTTTGTGGAGCAAATCTGCTCATCTACACACAGGTATTGTTCTAGAGGGATGCTCAGGCAGGTCTCATTTAATTTTTTGACGACTGGTCTAATCTTGAATATTCGGTCATGATCAGGGTGCTCTCGTGGAACATTTTTTGTGTTATCATTGAAATGGATAAATCGCCTGATCTTCTCAAACTTGTTGACTGCCATTGTTTCCTTTACTAAAGGTGTTCCTATACAACCGTGCCAATGCTTTGTAACCCTTGGAAGATGTACCAACGACATAATATACACCAGTCCAATGAACTGTTGAATATCGGTATCTGTAACACGAAAACTCATGTTGGGGTCTTTCTGGACTATGTAAAGATTTGTTTGGCTGGCAATGACTTCAATCAATTCTTTGGGAAATAGTTTAAAGAAGAATTGGATTGGTGTTTCGAGGTCTAAAACCTCAGGCGACAAGGTTTCATCACCTGTAAAACGTAGCTGTTGCTCGTTTGGTTCAATATTTTTCTTCCTCCAGCGTACATTCAATTTCTTATTGGTTTGACGACGTGCTGATGGTCCTGACAGAGTAGAGGCAACGGGAGAGGGTGATGGAGGCTGATTACTGCTACTGCGCTCCAGATCTTCAATAATACTGTCAATGTTCATACCATCAATTTCTTCTGCAGTTTCATCCTCGAACGGAGGTTCCAAATCCGGCAAATATTCGGGATCTGCAACGCTGTCGTCATCGTCTTCAAACCCATCCTCACTGGCCTCATAATCAAACAGCAATGGTTCAATTTCATCTTCTCTTATACCTCGGGAAGTCATTCTGTAAAGAAACCAACATGAGGTCAATGTACTATAAAATACGACCCTTTTTCTGCATTGTGACAGAAATGTTACAAAGCGAAATTCAACACGAATTCTCACAAATAACTAAAATTACGCGTTACCAACAATAAACATTGAAAGTCATGAACTTACTTACTATAGAATGACCAAACAAGCCGCAGTTATTTTGTTTTTTTTTTTTATATTATTTTCGATTTTTGAAAACATTACATAACCTCAAGTCCTGTGAATTGACACCAACTAAAATTTGAACGAATTTGGAAACTACTAACGCCATCTGTGTTTCACGATGTATACTAGAATTGCATAGAACGGTTTGTAACCGTTGTGATACATTGATGTAAAACGGAATAAAAATAAGATTTTAGATTTTGTGAGGACTTGGATGGTATGTTACAGAACTGTCACATGGTGATATAAAGGGTTAAGGCAATTCGTATTTTTTATTATATTCCCCTTCTTACTCTTCATCTGAGCTATCAGAATTACTTAGTGGATAAGGAGATATAGAGGCATCTTCTGTAAAACTAAATTCTCGCTGCACAGAACCCTCCTCTGTAAAATTAAATTCTTGCTGTACAGAACCCTGTTCAAAACTTTGCGTTTCACCATTTTTACTGCTCACATTCATATTATGATTTTCGTGTTCTGTGAATTACAAATATATTAGTTATTATAATCGCCTAGTATTAGGTTATTCACAAACAAACAAAAACATTCTTGTACGGAACCTTGTTGAATTTCCTGCACCTGACCGACATTTTCGGTGGAATCGCTGCTACAGCACGAATTACATGACTAATAGTTTTTGTTTTAATTGCAAGACATGAGAAAATCTTATTTTTTAATATTATTTTGATTTTAACTTTAGAACTTGTTGTTGAATATTTTTTTCTTTCTAGAAAACGTTTGAATTAAGTAAAACAATTGTTTGAGTTGTTATTTTGATGATTGTATAAAAGATCTCCTTGAAGTTTAAGATTTGTTAATGTTTAGGTTGTTATGAAGTTACGGTACTGTGCAAGTCATTATGATGATAGTTTTAGCGTTTTTTATTATTTTACAAATTTGTTAAAATCTGAGTAAATAAGACTAAGCTAGCCATTATAATTATTCTTCTTCCGTCGCCCAAATCTGTCGTGTGCAGGCAGGAAGCCGTTAACAAAAGTCCAATTGTTTTAGATTTATTTAAAAAAAAAAGTCATCTGAATGAGACTGAATAAGTATTATGTTTTGTAAGCATACATCTGTATGTTTTAGTTGTTAAACTGTTTTTGATCAGACTAGTGGATTGATAATCATGTAAGGAATTTTGAGTAAAACCACAATTAATTGTAAAAGCTTGTTTTTATTTGTACTGTACTAAAACACACTTCGTATTTTTAATTCATAAAGTATGTAAAATCGGTATGAAATAAGGAAATCTGCCGTGGGCAATACTTACTAGCTTACAGTTTACATCATCAGGGCTCAGAACGACATCAGTTTTCCCTAAACTTCTTTCACAGACTTTGTAGATGTTTAGGAAAGACGACCGAAGAGGTTTTTTTCAAATACTAGCATTTTCCCCATAAGTTTTTGACCTTGTATAATATTTTTTTTTTGCGTTGATAGATATACAGGGTGTTAGTGTGGACACCGTTTTCCTTGAAACCAGGGGTTTGGTTTCATTAGTAGAACCTAAAACCAATGAAAAAAAGCAACCTTTTTTTTTTTGAAGAAAATCCACTATTTTCTTCAAGATCATTTCACCCTAATGCACTCGGAAACAGCTGACCGCCGACCGGGTCAACGACCGCGCCCCAGCCCGCGCGCCCGCGCAGCGATCGAGTGAACGGTGAGTCACGAGTACCTCAGTCGGCCAGCTGTCGCCAAAGCGAATCCACGTCGCTCGTCGGAGCGCGCGCCGTGTGCCGAGTCCTAAGTTTCTCGCGCGTAAATTTAGTGCTATGTCTTACACAAGTGAACAGTGGACCGAAACGGTACGGCTTTACGCCATCGCGGGTGATAAATAACCTGTACGAGGCTCGTAGGATGTATGCAAACATCAGATTCTCGAGTGCTCAACAACAATGTGTGAATTTTGAACGGTAGGTAAGTTAGTAGATATTCAATCTGTTTATGACGACCCACTCACCTCTGCGTAAATTTAATCGGTGATTTTTAACTGTACGTACATAAAATTGTAATGAACTTTTTAAATACGCCAAAATACCTACTCAGTAGTTTGGATTACTTTTCATTTTCTTTGTTGTCACATCAAAGTTACATTTAGACTCGTCACGCAACACGTAAGGTAGGTATTTTGCCAGGAAAAGTTGCATTTATCAGGTAATGTTACGAGAATTCTGTAAGTAGATAGATGCCTCGACGGGCGGGCAGCGATTACGTCACTCGTGTAGTCGGGCTAGCCATGATTTCGGGGACATCGTCGGATAATTTAATTTAATTTTTTTTTTTAAGAAAGTCCCTTATCCAGTTTTTTAACTCTGTCCTATATTTTTTTATTTATGTCAACTACCCGTGGTTTGAGTGACAACGGTGTTTACCCTTACACCCTGTATTTAAGACTTCAATAATATCATTAGTTGATGATAGAAAATATTTATTTCTCTCCTTGCAAGAAATTATGAAATGATCTAAGTTTAGGGAGGGGGGGGGGGGGGGGTGTTTTTAGGGATTTTTATTTATATTTTGTTCTGATAGCCTTTTGGCTGTTTGAGAAAGAGGTTTGTTTCCATGTCTCAGCATGTTTTTGATTAAATAAAGCTTATTTTCAAAAGGGTATGCGTCGAATGTTGGCAACGGGCCAAATCTTTCAACTTCATCTGCGACATGTAGTAAATTATGCACGTTGCTCGTTATATAATCAGCACCATAGAAGTGTTTGTAGTTTTCTACAAAAATTCCAAACATTTCTTTAGTTAGTTACTCGTAGTAAATGTTTGTAATTTGGAGAATAACATATTGTGACGCCGCAAAACAGGCTCAAGAAGTGTTGATATGCGTCTACTGGTAGGACTTCCTGCAAAATTATTAAACTCAAATAGTGCAAGAACGTTCGGTATTCGGTTGCTTTCCAATAGGCAATGCAATCTAGAGTTCTTACTGCTCTATGAATTTCAGAAGGCAACTTACATTTGCCGAGAAATAGATTGACATGATCTATATCTCGTGCACACCACTTAGAGCCAGTCCACACGGCGCGTTGCGTTGCGTTGCGTCGTCGCAACGCAAATATTTTGACGCATAGCCGGCCACACGGGCGCTGCGCCATCGCAGCGTTACTATGACGCAGTCTTAACGTTCCGTCGGCGCAGCGGCGACGCACAGTTGCGGCAAGCATTTTGAAAAAAATTCGCAGTCAGTCTATAGCAAATCATGGATCGGAAAAGACGTCTAGCATTGCTCCTATTACTATTACTACTATTATATTTTTTTTAGAATGAGTGTATCCAGCTTCGAATGTTTATTGAAGTCCTTAGAACCACACATACGAAAAAACTATACTAATATGAGGAATCCAGTGGAACCAGTAGAAATGCTGGGAATTACTTTAAGGTAACTATACAAATATATTTAAGTAATAAAAATATAACAGTTTTTTTGGTTTGTTTAATTAGTAATCAACTCACAAATAATCAGCAATTGTCATAATTTTAAGTTTAGACATTATTTAAGAGAGATATCATTCAGTAATTACAAATTAGAAAAATCGTATTCAGTTTCTTCACTTGCTTGAGATGTTTCTGGAGATGTAATTGAATTATTATAATCAGAAATGTATGTACTTTGAAAATTTGCTGTTTGATACCCATATGATGGTTGGTGAGACGTTGATGGGCCACTCACATATGATGATGTTTGTCCATACCGCATTTCATCTATAATTTGTATAACTTTACTTTGGAAACGGAGAGTTTCTCGGTCGGAAAATTCTTGAATAGATGGCAATATAGCTCTGAAAAAGGACATATGGCGATTTTCCGGCTCCTTGAGAAGTTTTAGTCCTTCTCTTTCAAACTCATCCATTTGCATTGCCCTTTTGCGCGCGACTGGAACATAGCGCGGAGTGTTGTCTGTGGTAATGTCATCATTTGTAGACGTAGATTCATTGTTGATTTCTCTAGGCGAGTCTAAGCTAGATTCGGTGGCATTTTGTTCCACTTTTCTCAAAAAAAGAAGTTGATTATATAAATGATACTTCTTCAGTTTCGTAGCGCCCGAGCCCGATTTTGATGCTTCTTTTAATTTTTTTGAATATCTGAAGTAATTATCTTTTACACTTCTCCATTTCTTTATTAAATCATTACCTGCAAAACCAATAGTAAACATGATTTAATAATTTATACATAGTGAATTACTCGATAAAATTTAATGACATATTCAGATATCGTTAACAAACACTATGTGACCAACAAAAAGCAATACCTACTGAATCAAAATGTATGCAACAGCTGTTATTTTTTTCGCGATTCCAGAATTAATTGGTTACATAGAGAAAGTTATTTGCTATCGATGTCTGAATATGTCAGTATTTTTTTTCGGGTATCTATCTATCTCATAAATGCATATTATAATAATTAATTTCGTTTCAGATACCTAGGAAGTGGAAATTCAATAACTGATTTACATTTCAAATTCAAACGGGGAAAATCTGCTATTGCATATATGATACAAAGAGTTTGTCGTGCTATATGGACCAATCTTCTTCGAGACAACATCAGTGAACTGACAACTGAAAGTTTCCAAACAATAGCGAGGGGTTTTGATGTAAAGGCAAATTTTCCTCACTGTGTTGGTGCCATCGACGGCAAACACATCCGCGTGTGTAATCCTGCAAATAGTGGCTCACTTTTTTTTAATTATAAAGCCTTTTTTTCGATTGTTTTGCTAGCTATTGTGGATTCAAATTACAAATTCGTATTTGTCGACATCGGTGCATACGGAAAGGAATGCGATTCAACCATATTACAAAATTCTAAACTGTACGAGCTAATGATTAACAACAACTTACCACTACCTCAACCCCAGCCACTCTCTGGTAGCAATATACCAACCCCGTATGTATTTGTGGGTGACGAAGCTTTTGGACTGAGCAAACATATTATGCGTCCATATGGCGGTCAAAATCTCGACTTACAACAAAAGGTTTTCAATTACCGTCTAAGCAGAGCCAGAAGATATGTCGAATGCGCTTTTGGGATTATGGCTAACAAATGGCGCATTTTTCACAGACCGATAGACGTGTCCTATGACTTCGCTACTGACATTATAAAAGCATGTTGTGTATTACACAATTTTGTCGCTGATCGAGATGGTTTTAGACAAAGAGATAAATTTGCTATAAGTGTTGATGAATTTCTCCCAATACAACCCGCACATGAAGAACAGACAGCACCGAATGTCATAAGACAGCAATATGCGACCTATTTTATGACTAGAGGAACTCTGCCTTGGCAGCTAAATAAGGTATAATTGTATTATGAGGGTTTTCAAGATTTTCTTGCACCGCCAATTCCGCGATCAGTAAAAAATTAATATTTTATACCTACTCAGCGTAGTCTAGGTTAGTTTTGAGCTAAGTAATAAAATAGTACTCACGCTAATCTAAATTCCCTTAGTTTTAAAATTTTAGAGTGTCGAGATATTAATTTTGTACTGATCGCGGAATTGGCGGTGCAAGAAAATCTTGAAAGCCCTCTTAAATAAAAAAAAAAACATAAATATCTGTACTGTGAACTCACCAACTTTGTTTTTTCGTTCAGCTGTGAAATTCTCGTAATCAGGAAATAAAACTTTTGATATGTCTTCCCAGGCTTTTGTTTTTAAATTTTTACATTTAAAATCTACGTTTGACTTGTCCCATATAATTTCCCTTTCCTGTATCAATGTAATCAAGTAATCTATGTCAAGTTCTTTAATGGTATTCATTTTACCCTGCAAATAAAACTAAATACAAAAACGGAAACGTAAAACGAAATGAGCTTCCGTGTATCCTCTCTGTCAACGCACAAGCAACTGAGCGCTGCCGCTCCGACGTCGCACGAGTACACCCCCTCTCGCTTCGTCTCGGGGGCTGCTGTCCGTCATGTGTGCGTTGCGACGACGCAACGCGCCGTGTGAACACCTTGGTTATTTGTATGTAAAACAACGCAAGGACAGCGCTGCGACGACGCAACGCAACGCAACGCGCCGTGTGGACTGGCTCTCAGTCTTTAAATTGCCGAAATTGCCATCTTTCCATCCCGTCAATTATCTTTTCATAATGCCCAAATGAATTAAATGCAATGAATCTGACACTGGAAATTGTTCAACCATGTCAATAGGTAGTTTCAATAATGGTGAATCTATTTTATGATGGGCACCATACTTCAATCCCCTGAAATCTTCATCAGTTCTTAGAGGAGATATTTTTGACGAAAAAACAACTGTATGGGTATTATGCGAGTTACTTCCTACGGTAGTACATTTCAGACAACCGTGCTTTCCATTGAAATTGCAGACACCTGTAAATAATATTTATAAATATGATGGAAGTAAGATTCAGAAAAATATTTTGATGAATGTAAAAATAATGTAAATGCAAGGGAACAACCAATAACCTTAAAAATCCCAACCAATACTTATTGGTTTAATCCAATTCCGTTGAAACGTTTTTTTTTTTAAATTGATCGGTTTCAATTTTCACAAAAAAATATATTTTGGATAATGTATATTTTCATTGTCATCTATTTTCTCTACCTCAGTTTTCTTGTGGGTCTTATCTTTTCCTTCAAAAATTGCCATTTTGCTTTTCGAGTTAGAATCTTATTGCACTTCTTTTAACAGGACTTTATTCAACTTCCTTTTTGTTCGGCGTGTTTTTTTCATTTTTTTCTTCTCTATTATCGCTATCCGTTGTTTCATTTTCTTTCATAGTTGAATTTGGACAATTTATCTTTTCATTGTAATTTTTTTGCTCTTCTTCAAATTTACTGTGCGCGATGTCACTATCTTCAAAAGTTCCGTCTGAATCTACTGTACTTTCTTTATCATTTGAAGTGTCTTCCTCCCTTTCGTGATCTTCCTCTTCTTCCTCTGTGTTTTCAATTTCATTAATAATAGAGTCGACATCTCCTGGAATTTCGTTATTGTTTGTTGTTTCTTGATCTTGATCAATAGTGCAGTCATTTTCTTCAATAATAGAGTCTAAAGTCTTTGCGCTTTTTTTTCATTCTCTTTTTCATCTATTCCTTCTTCAACTACGCCTCTTACGATATTATTTTGCTTAGAAGAACTTTCCTCATTATTTTCGTATTTTTCTGTTTGCTGTTTCTCTATCTTAGCCGTTTTGGCAGTTTTTACGGATGTTCCTTCTTTGCCAGATTCCATTTCGTTATTTAGAGACTGTCTTTTTGATGTTTTTGTGGGTTTCCTTGAGGTAGATGCTCTTTCTTTTTTTGCCATATTCCTCTTTTTGGCATTTTTTAGGATACTTTTGAAAAATTCAACATTATGTGAAACTGTGTATTTGTTGTCCCAAGAGTTCACCATCTCCCAGAAAAAAGACTATACGTTGTTGTAAGCTTTCCAGGCTATCTTAGCTTCATTGTTTTCCCGGCTGCCTCCACTCCAAGAGCACTCACAAAGAAACTCGCGAAAATAATATATCAGCTAATGTATAAGCACAATCAATACCTTTGCCACCAGCAAAAATTACAGAATACAGCTGCTTTTTCTGTTGTCTGTTGGCACTGTTTGATAATTCCAGTTCTAATTGATCCAATTGCTGAACAGTTTCAATTGGCTTGATGTTTAAAGCTGTGTTACTTGGGCTAGATTTACAAGCGCTCAATGGAATGACTTATAGGTCTCCGTTTTGGAAGTAGTCATTTATTTGCATTAAAGTATCGTCTAATTGAACAGACAGTGATGCTATTTTCTGAATCGTAGTAGTTTGCACATTCTGAATAGAGTTAAGCTGTTCCAATATTTTTGTTTGATTTGTTAAGAGTGTATTTTGAACTGTTATAAACGCGTCTAAATTTTCTACATTCACGTTAGTTTCACTACCAGACATGGGTATAATATACTCGTAAGAAAATCCACAGTTTAAGTCTTCTGCAGCTGGTCCCACTGTTGTAGCATTTTTATTTTGCTGTTTCAGTATTACGTCATGATTATAAGTGACAGAACTTTCTTGAAAAGTGTTGGGTTTTCTTACATTTTGTTCGAATTTTAGGTATAGATTACCTGCAAGAAAATAAGTGAAGACTTAGTTACAATTTTACCAAAAAATGGATGGAGCGTTATGTCTTTTATTGATTTTTTATATCTACACCAACAACATAAAATAACTTACAATTTCATTAGCTATGATATTTAAGTTTAGTTCAGGTTTCGACTGCTTACAAGTAGCTGTATTTGTGGTATCATCTTCAGTGTCTGTATGATTAACCATTTCTTGGAGGACGTAATCGGCTATCTCGTAGCTTGGTAGTTCTCTTCTTTTAACGTCACATTTCATTTGTTTCCAGTCAAGTTCTGGTATTGACGTTCCATTCTTTACATACTTAGCAATGTTTTTTCTCGGATATTTTAGAATATTGTTGGCTTCCCATGTCGATGGTACCTACTCGTAACAATCTATGTTTGTTATTGTGTTTCCAAGTCCGGACTATTTTATAAGACATTCTGAAATGAATAAAAAATCAAACATGTATTAATTAAATAGGATCCCTCGCGCGAGGCTGCTTGCTTGGTCTGCACCCGCTTGGAAACATACCTACTACCTAGTGCGAGGCAAGCTTTGTTAGATAATAGGCTGCCTCGTCCAAACTGCCCGAGCCATATTAAACCGACACCACTTAGCTCGGCCCCGAAGCACGTTCACACTGAGCGAGCCGCTGCGCGAGGCAGTAGCTTTGCAGCGCGCGGCAGGCTTCGCGCGAGGCAACTCGCTTGGTGTGGACCTGCCTATTCACGTATAAGAGATGGAGATACCTACCTCAGCCTACCTCCTACTTACCTCTATCTCCATCTCTTTTATCCAGCAGGATGGATGGTGCGTAGAGTTCTTTATATAGGGTGACTGGTAATTAGTGACCGATACTACAAAACCAAACCTGAAATCGCGAGAAAAAAAAAATCTGCTGTTCAGTACATTTTGACCAGATAGGAACATGAACAGCTGATTTTTGTTTTGCGATTTCTATTTTGGTCCAGTATTAAGGGGATTACCTCGCTCAAATCCTGAAAATACCGTGTGTTTAAAGAAGTTTGTAGATGAATCCTTTTGTGCGTTTTCAATATAAAAAATATATGTTAAACTAAAGGTCATCACAAATACATTGCATTGTTTAAAATTTTAATAAACTTACTCAAATTTTATCAAAAAATCGTAACAAATAGGACCTTTTTCAACCTAAATTGAAAATTTTCTCTATAACGGCTCAATAACTCTGCTTGAATTTTATACCAAAAAATACGTTATGACGTATTTAACAATGTGTTTTGATTATTTTTCTCTTATTTCTTTTAATATTTTATAAAAATCCGAAATTTCGCGAAAAGCACTATGTCACTCCCGCACCCGTCCCTCTCTCTCTCGTCGCTTCGTCGTAAGTTAGTACGGGGCAGCATGCTCAAAATCATTGGGCAATGTAATGCCCTTAAAAGTTATTTGTTATCATGACTGCAATTACGTGTTTAAGTTTCGGTCACTAATTACCAGTCATCCTATACATATATTCTATATGGCGTAGGTAATCAAATCACACAAGCAAATATTGCTTCCGGATAAAAATTAGAGATGGCGCTACAATACTATGACGAAAAAAGTAAATGGCACTTATAGTGTGCAAATAACATTAAACATACTTTTTATAATTTTACCTTAAGTTGCACATCAAAAATGTACTATGTATTCCATTACAATGTAAGTAGGCAAATATTAACACTGCAAATTACGAGACTAGATAATGAATTATTATCTCTTAGATCTCAGGTAGGTACTGAATGGAAGCACACTGATCGAAGAAGGAATTGTTGATTATTACACTAGGTAAAACATTCAAATCCAGTAAAGATAACGATGGGGCACAAGCATCACGTCCTGTTTTAACCACTGCCATACACTAATGATTAATTATCAAAATCATATATAGAAATGATGGAAACTTCTGTGATCTACCTTTAATTTCTATACTTCTATAATGGAACACAACCTATTGTTTTAGTACAAACTATTGTGGGTACAGTATCGTTACATCGTTAAAGAATTACAACTAAAATATATAACTTACGTCCAATCCAAGCATGAGAGCACGCTGACTCAATAAGAACGTGAACACAGCCACTCGTCGAAACAGTTCGAACTAAACTAAAATGTCAGCTTCGACAAAGCGCGGGGCGAGTTGAGTAGTTGTTTACGAAGAATGAGCGAACGAGAATGCTGAAAAAAAAAAACATAAGAACAATAATGAACATAGTATATTATAAATAGATGCATAAGATGTAATACTTTATTTAGTCGTTAATTTGGCTTAGTATGTATAAATTGATGAATTTATGACACAGTTAAAACATTCATACTGTACCATGTTATTTTTAAGCTGAATAATTTTATTACAGCAATTTGATTTGCAATGTATCACAATATTAACAATTATGAAAATACATCAATTAATCAAAAAAGGCATTTAAAGTATTAAAACAGAAAATGACATAAATATTGATTATTGGATTTGAAAAAAATAAAAACTATCTAGCATTTAATCTCAATTTTACATCTTTATTCCCTTTTTTGATGGAAGGGTTTTATCGATTGAAAAACGTAATACCACTCATTTTGCATCTAAGTCGAACCATTATAGAACCAAACCTCTTAAACTTGTACTCTTATTACCTTTAAAACCCTATTCTGGTATAACAAGTGCTACAATAGTTCTAACTACAGCCCATCCAGTACTTGTTCATTAATAGTAATAATAGGAACCTAGGATAATAAGGAGTAGACACCATTCTAAATCAAACATAACCTAAAAATAAATCAGAAAAAAACTAGTTTAAAACCCATATTTTGTTTAATTTTCTCATTTTAAAACGCAATATATTTACTACAATACATAATGAATGTAAAAGACAGAGCCAATCAATATCCAGCTTTTATCTAATGGCCTGGCTGGCGTTCACGGAAGCTATAATGACATCGTCAGCGAATGAGTACAGGAAGTCTAACCCCTGTAAAACAGTATGGTCCATGAATCTTTGAAATGTTTGGGCTGCGTTGCGCAAACCGAAAGGCATTCTAGAAAATTCATTTAGTCCGAATGGGGTGATTACTGCTGTTTTTTATATGTCATCTTTATGTACTGGAATGCAATTGTAAGCCCTATTAATGTCGAGGCTAGAAAATACATTTTTGCCCGCTAATAAATACGTGATGTCTTGCAATCTGGGAACAGGGTACCTATCCGGTTCAGGCCCCTTATTCACAACCATTCGACTCGATTCCGTACTGAATCGAACGTCAAAGATATCGAAGATGTCCTCCAAACGCTATTCACAAATCCGAAACCGAATAATTTTGACAGTTCAATTCGTTAAGAAGACTCGAATCTTTCCGACAGCTGTTTGCTGTCAGGAGTCATATCGAACAAAATTAATCGGAAGAAATAAAGCATATTTCCACCATATTTCAGTAAAATCGAAATTACTAAACTTTTTAAACACTGCCTGAAGAAGTAAATGAAGTTTTTTTATTGTATTGACCGTATTTTAATGATGTATCCGCATTTACATAAAATTTATGTGTTTACAGAAATGTAATATTCGTTCTAGATTTTAGTTAACAAGTAAGAATTGTATAACACTGATATCAAATAGTACTTAGTAATTTTTCCTATTAAGAAAAAAGAAAACTATAGTGTTAACAAAAAAAAAACAATTTTTCCGTTTTGCCAGTTTCACAGACGGCTGTTTACAAAGCAGGTTTATTCGAAAATAGTTTTTTTTTTAGTTTATTTTAGTAAAATAATAAAATAATTTTGTATTGTTGCTGTCTATTAAGTTACTAGCTGTATATTCCCTAATTAAACAGGACGAGACATTCAAATAAACCAATTTTAATTTCTATCTTAAGTTTTCTACCACGATTATCTATTTACTACCATTTTGTAGCGTTCCCCATAAACACAATCTCAATCAGATAGAAAAAAGCGCATCCGTTCGGATCTGTGAATAGCGTTTTGACAGTTCTTCGGTTCGGAAATGAGGTAGTCAAATACGGTTCCTTACCGACACGGAAACGTATCGAATGGTTGTGAATAAGAGGCCAGTCATGGCGTTTAGCATTCTATAGTCGCCGCACGGCCTAATATTGCCGTCTTTCTTTGGGACTATGTGTAATGGGCTGGCCCAAGTGCTTTTTCTGGGCCTGCAAATGCCCAAATCTAGCATGAGCTGAAATTCGTTCTTAGCCTTCTCTCTTTAAATGAGAAAGGCTTAGTCAAACTTGGATACTTTGCTAATAAATCTATATATGGGTGATTATCTACTATTGTCTTAATCGTGGGTTGTATGGAATCAGAAATGCACCCTACAACCTTCATTTGGGTTTCACTGTCAATTAATCGTCGGCGGCTTAAGTCTAATAATAGCTAGTAGTTTACAAGGAAGTCCGCGCCTATTATTGGTTGCTTTACATCTGCTACAATGAATACCCATCTATAGTTGCGACGCAGCTTAAAATTTAGTTCTTTCGTTACCAGTCCATAAGTTGCTATTGGTGTGCCGGTTGCAGCAAACAATTTGTGCTTGTCGGGTTCACACTCTTTCAAAGCACTTTTCACTAGATTACGAGGGTAAACCAATACGTTTGCACCACTGTCAATTAAATATTGAATACCTGTATTTACGTCCATTACACTTAGGCGGTGGTTCACTCTTGAGATGCAGATCTCCGCCACTTTCTGCTCCCCCACTAGTTTTCCGGCTTGTTGTCTCTTTTCTTGTTCCAGTTGCACGGGTCCACGCATTTATTGGCGTGTGGTCCGAAGCGGAAGTGGTACACGCAAAGCCAATTCGGGTCTTGCCGGGCTCGTCGTCTGCTGGTGCTGCGGTCTCGCGATCTCGATCTGTAATTCTGTCTTCCCCAGTTGTTGTATCTTGGCCTCGAGTCACGGCTTTCCAGTCCCTTGATTCGCTCTCCTAGGCTTCTTATCTCGGCGATTATATCCGTCGCTTCCTTTGGCGCGTCTATTTTGCTGACGTCATCCTTCGTCGTGATTGATTCCATTATTCTGTCTGCTACTGCAGCCAAGATCTCCATGTCTGTTGATTCTGTGGCTGCCAGTACGCCACTCACCGTGGTGGGCAAGTGATTTTTCCATAAAATTATTAATGTTTCGTCTGTGACTTTACCTCGCCCCAGGTCTTTCATCCTCCTCAGCAACTGAGATGGTTTCTGGTCTCCCAGCTCCATTTCTCCCATCAGCTTTTGCACTTGACGGGCCTCGGACTGCGCGTAGACTGCATAGCCGCGTTTTTATCGCCTCATATTTCTGTGATGCAGGTGGGTCCGTCAAAATATCTGCGACCTGTGGTAATACTGCCTTGCATAGCTTGGACACTACGACCTGGTACCTCGCCTCGTCAGATATCTTTTGCGGGTTCATGCCGCCTCCAATTGTATGAACCATAGTTTAGGTTCATCGCACCAAAAGTCAGAAATGCGCGCTGTCACAGAGACGCTGGCCACCTCCTGCTCCTCGTGCGATGCTTCACTCATCTTCTCGGGTGGCATTGTACGATCCTCAAATTATTGCTCAATGCGCGTGCCACGTGTTGGTTGAGTCGCCCGGCTGAGTAATGTGTAACGCGATATCCTTTCCTGCCTGAAATCACGTCGGGGTCACCAATGTAGGTATTGGGTGTTCTTGGTGTTCCAGGAGGAGTAAATAAAGATACTGATAGAAAGTTCACTTGTTATTTTATTCTATTAACACACTAGTTACACAGACCTTGATTATTAGATACAGTCAATTTACATACAGCCAATTCACTACACGATAGCACTGACTCGGATGGGGTTCTCGGCGCGACTGCCCGCTTGCCGGCGTCGCCTGTATATTTCCTATGTTAGTGCTTACATTGCAATTGATCACGCTGTGCGGTCGCTACATCTAAATTTAGATTGAGTGAAGAATTGAGTGAAGTGAAGTAAAAATAAATTGCATTTTATCATGCGGGTCATCCGCATGATAAAATGCAATTTATTTTTACTTTAAATATCACTTATTTTTAAGGCCCTGACAAATTGAGATGCAAAACATATATTAATTTCTCAATAAAGTAACCCTCAGAATAAATTTTAGCCATGTGATTAATAAATCAAACTTGACTCACCGAGTTATTGACAATCCGTAATTTGAAATTCACTTAATTTCACCGACTTAGTTTGCCATCATTTTTGAGAAATAAAGTAACACTTTTGGAACTAAGGTATATGCAAAACAATAGAAAAAGAAAACACGCTACAGCCCTGAGTTGCTAATCAACACTGATCTTGAAAATCAATCAATCAATTAAACATAAAGCAAATCCAAGAAAAAAATGGACCTAAAAAAGAACTAATATGTTACTATAAAATTTATACCAGTAGACTTCAGGACTTGTGTGCTTGAGGTAGCTAGATTTATATTATACCACCATTATATATACAAGAAATTGTTTGCCACTAACGCCACCCTATAACTATTATGTAACTCTCAGTGTTAAAAGTGTGAGCATTAAAATTATTATATAACTTATAGCGCTATAAGACGTGGGCCCAATCGAGAGTTTTTAAGGGGTTAGAGCGTGCTCTAACACCAATTGCTAAAACCATTGTATAAATCTTGCTTGCCAAATTCACTTTTAAATAACTCTTTTATCACCAATTCTTATTACCAAAATGCTATTTGGGTTATTCGATAAAATAAAATAATAAATGGGAGTTTTGACCAGTTGAGTCAAATTTTCAACGAAATCCTCGTACCATCGTCATCGAAAATCAGTCCTAAACAGTTACCGCCTTCACCGCGTGGAGGTACTCCCAGCTTATGTTATTTTAGACAGTGAAATTAGGGACAGCTTTGCAATAATGATCACATGCTTATGTTATTTTATACAGTGAAATTAGTGATAGCTTTGCAATAGTTTTCACATCAAATGTTTCTGATCTTCGATTTTTTATAAGTCAAAAGGAAATGCCCATCAGACCGAACAACTTTTACTAAGTCGTCATTCCTATATATGTTATGGTGTAGCTGGGCTATTGGAATTCCACAACAGGTGTCCCAGATCTTCGATTTTTATATATCAACAGAGAGTGCTCATCAGATTGAACAACTTTTGCTAAGACGTCATTCCTATAATAGTATGTGTTATGGTGTAGCTGGGCTCTTGGAGTTCCACATCAGGTGTTCCAGATCTTCAAATTTATTCTCTCAGCAGAAAATGCTCATCACGTGGAACAATTATTGCTATGGTGTCATATTTGTATCTCTTATAGTTTAGCTGGTCTGTTGCGGTTCTGCATCAGGTGTTCAAGTTTCCAAGACAAATTATAACCTATAGCTGACCCACCCAACTTCGTCTGCGTCACATAAGAGAGAAAAACGAAAGGAAATAAAATCCCGTTTTTACAACATTTTTCATTCCTGCTCCGCTCCTAATAGTCGTAGCGCGATGTTATATAGCCTAAAGCCTTCCTCGATAAATGGACTATCCAACACAAAATTATTTTTTTCTATTTGAACCAGTAGTTGTTGAGATTAGCGCGTTCTACCAAACAAATGAACTCTTCTGCTTAATAATATTAGTATAGATTTATGATTATAATAATATTATGAAAACGATAACTTCACTACTTTATTTTACAAAAAAATGTAGCTGCGATAAAGTGGTTGATTGATTGCATGTTTTTGCATTTCAGTACCTATGTCCATGTTTAGCAGCACCACTGTTAACTTGGCACTTTAGTCACAAGTCTCCTCAACATGGTCGTAGTTCATGACAGGACCAACTGGTACTCCTTCATGCTTATTCTCAAGTGATGCTACATTGTCTGGGTTATAGGGACTCTCCTCGTTGTCCCACTCCTCGTTGTGCCTTTCCTCGTTGTTCTCTGCCGCTGGAGGAGGAGGAGGACGTAACATTTCCGTCATATAGCCCACTCTGGCTGGTCCGCGGGCAACGCCGTCTAAGAAATCTGGTAATCTTTCGAAACATTTTTGAAATGCTTCCAATCGACGCACTAACCCCACGTGATTGCAAGGTCTGCTCGGAATTTCTATAATGCCGTTGATAGGTGGCAACGGCTGCGGTAGTACTTCCCGGATTTCTTGGAGGTGAAGACGACGCCGTCGCGGTTCCGCGACCTGACCTTCTTCTGGCGCCACGTTGTTCTGTTGATTATGCAATATTAATTAGGTTCCTTCTCAAACTCCTGATGCCGTTTCCCAGTTCCGGTTGCGGATTATCACCCATATCTCAAGGTTAACTGACTGTTCAACACGTCCTCTATTTGTGGCTATACGTTCACTAGTTTGCGCGTCGAACTAAAGCAAATCACTTGACAAACGGGGCCGATCACGAACGTGCGTGGTGTTCCAATCAATTCCAGAGCAGGTATATCGCAGCAATTTGAGGTGTGGGTGTAGCACACAAGTATAACTGGGTAGGGATATTCGATGGGCGTCTGAATCTGGATGACATAAAATACATTCATGTGGAAGAAAAGGAAAAGTCAATGGTTCGGCACGACAAATACCTATTCAAATGAAACAAAAATGTAAAACAAACAGTTATTTTCTAATTTTGAAATTCAGCTTTCTTCGCTTCATCAATAAAATGTTAGTTTTATTTTTTTTGTTTTAACATCTCCTTTTTTATTTGAATATCTTAGTCATGCTGCACCTTAGACCTTTCCATTTCTTCCACAGCAAGCTTTGTCTGTTGTTCCAAGGCTTCAATTTTTTTCCTGTGTAATTCTTCTAATGAAGAAGATATGCTTGAGTGGGTGTTGGCCTTCTCCTAGAAACCCATGTCCGGTGAGGTGATGGATTCTCTGTACGTATATTTTTGAAGGCCGATGATACTGGAGTCCTCAACATTTTCGGTGTGTAATTTCCTCAATCCTTTAATAGAAAAATAATAAAATTAGTAGGGTTAAGGAATAACTAGACATACATAGTTAGTCCAATTTGTCCTATAAATATTTGCTGGCAAGTTTAATCAAAATCTGTCCACATGTTGGGTCTGTGAGCTAATAAGTCCAGTCATTCAGGCAGTCACAAATCTGTACTGACTGTGTGTGTCTTTTATACACAGCTATTAATTTAGCTTTTTCACAATATCTTCATTTTCACATACTACATCAGTGTCACCTATGTGTTCTTACTGTTACCGCCTTCACCGCGTGGAGGTACTCCCGGCTTATGTTATTTTATACAGTGAAATTAGTGATAGCTTTGCAATAATTTTCACATCAGATGTTTCTGATCTTCGAATTTTTATAAGTCAAAAGGAAATGCCCATCAGACCGAGCAACTTTTGCTAAGTCGTCATTCCTATATGTGTTATGGTGTAGCTGGGCTATTGGAGTTCCACAACAGGTGTCCCAGTTCTTCGATTTTTATAAGTCAACAGAGAGTGCTCATAAGATTGAACAACTTTTGCTAAGACGTCATTCCTATAATAATATGTGTTATGGTGTAGCTGGGCTCTTGGAGTTCCACATCAGGTGTTCCAGATCTTCAAATTTATTCTCTCAGCAGAAAATGCTCATCACGTGGAACAATTATTGCTATGGTGTCATATTTGTATCTCTTAGTTTAGCTGGGCCTGCAGTCTCGACATTAGTAACGACGCTGTCGGAAGCTAACGTAACATAAATAATAACGAAAAAATTCGGTTGCAATAACAACGCTTGGGAGAAACGCAAGTCTCTACATTCAAGTTAACGTGCAAAGTCGTACATTATCTTGACATATTGATGTCGGTAGGCTAGCGAAAAACGTATTCATAGTTCGGCTATTTCAAAGACAATTTTATGCTTTCACAAAATCTCCTTGAATATGGGGAAAAGCAGAAAACATGATTCAATAAAAATCATTGTTTTTTTTGTATCTTAAACTGAGACTATAAAAGCCTTATTTTGATGGCACTATTTTTCATGAAAACTCGTAAGTAGAGCCAAAAACGTTTAAAAAAAATAAATAAATCGTTAAATATTTATGGAAATTAGAATTTGCCTCCTTGCAACATTGGCTTAATGTCAATGTCAAACTTGTCAATTGGTTTTGTATTGTTTTCATTGTCATTTAGTTCCTATCTCAATGTTGGAATCCAATATTTGTTGTGTTTATGTTTTCAATGGTATTTTCTGAAGCATTTTTCATTGATAGCCAACAGTACAGTACCTCTACTAACTTTTTTCTGGCTAAAGCTGCGACCCCACCGGACATACTTCTACATTCACTTATTATAAATGTCGTGAAGTTATACTGGAACTCGACCTAAAGTTCGTAAGGTCGTTGTGTTTGAAGAGATGGCTGAAATTCATAAAGGAGCTCCATGAACAATTCTGTTGTTATTCCGTCCGGATACAGAAATAAGCAAATTCAAGGAATTTTACATTTTCACGCTGATGTCGTGTGATGTGTCGAAGCATGCCGAAGCTATCGGAAGCAGCACGTAGCGAGCTGTTGAGCCGTTGTGTCACACCACAGAAGGCCTCCGAGCCGGCTGGAGACTATGGTAGACAAATGACGAAGAACAATCAAAAAAACAAACAGTGAATTTGTGTAGTGTGGTAATATTGATCAGATATTTCCAAGACTATATTTGTGTGTAATCGCAGTGTTCCAATATTCGATATTACCATATTATAGTTGTTAGGGATTCACAGCAGAGTAAATGACACAAAATAAATGCTTGTGTTTAAGACAATTCCAAAATATTTAATTTACAAAGGTTTGAATCTTGTCAACCGATCTGCAAATCACAGAATCATTTAACTTAAAGGAAAAGAAGTGGTTTTCCATTACATTTTGTAACTATCCAAACCTGTTAAGTGTACAATGAAACTCTTTCAAATAGAAATAACTCAAACATGAGTGAAGTCACTCGCAGAATTACCCGTATACAGAATCTTAATATTTAGAAGTTGTACCATTACCATTAATTTATAAAGCTCTAAGTACCTCAGAAAGTAGTTAACCTATCCTATATATTTTTTGTGCCTTAAGGAAATGTATTAAAACCATGACAAGTTCCTCAAAAATATTCATCTCATTCTTCCCATATTAAAAATGCATTGTGTAATTTAATTTTAACGTTGATTTTCATGTTAGTATTTCAAAAATTGATAATTTTTCATTGTTTTAAGAAAGTATTTGTGTGTATTATTGTTTGTATTGATGCAGATATTTGTTTCTACGCCGCGTTCAGTTGAAATAAAAGTGTAAAATGTTTTGGTGGTAATGATAAGATTGTACGTAGGTACCTATTTTTTAGTAGACTGTAAAGATGATGTGTGTATTAGTTATTAATAATATAATATATAATATTTTTTTTGCTGTATTATGAGTTTGATGAAATGTGTCCTTTTTACTTCACATTTTATACAAATACATGTTACCAAATACCTTCATTACATGTTTTATACATTTGCTTTTAGACAGTACATTATAAGATTTAAAATGTGTGAGCGACCTTATTTATTAGTAGAATTATACTTGAATAACTTTGATATTAATAAAGTTGATAATAGTAATAGATTACAATATTGTGTGTTATATTTATTTAAATGAATCCTCTTCCTTCCAATGAAATGAATATTAGCGACGCCTGTTCACACTAATTCATGTCCGGAACCTACTTATTTATAGGTTAGGTTCGGCTTACGGCCATTAAACGCCGTAAGCACAGCATACTTTGGTACAGACAATAGACCTTCGAGTAATAAGCCCGTCCGGCACAGTTTTTGGTCAGTAATTCCGTGAAAACCACCAATAAATTAATTTACATTGGTAACGATTCACTTTGCGGGCTGTCAGAAATGCTCGCAAAATATATTCGTAAACTTTACGAAATTCGTTGAGTTAGCTACAAAGGTTGTTAGTAAACCAAGGACACTCGTTACCTTTGAGTGTAGAGACTACCAAATATCGTTAAATCTGGATCGGAGAGTCTTTGCGACCGAATTCGTTAGATTTGCGATCGTTATCTATGTCGAGACTGCAGGCCCTGGTCTGTTGCGGTTCCGCATCAGGTGTTCAAGTTTCCAAGACAAATAATAACCTATAGCTGACCCACCCAACTTCGTCTGCGTCACATAAGAGAGAAAAACGAAAGGAAATAAAATCCCGCTTTTGCAACATTTTTCATTCCTGCTCCGCTCCTAATAGTCGTAGCGTGATGTTATATAGCCTAAAGCCTTCCTCGATAAATGGACTATCCAACACAAAATTATTTTTTCTATTTGAACCAGTAGTTGTTGAGATTAGCGCGTTCTACCAAACAAATAAACTCTTCTGCTTAATAATATTAGTATAGATTTATGATTATAATAATATTATGAAAACGATAACTTCACTACTTTATTTTACAAAAAAATGCAGCTGCGATAAAGTGGTTGATTGATTGCATGTTTTTGCATTTCAGTACCTATGTCCATGTTTAGCAGCACCACTGTTAACTTGGCACTTTAGTCACAAGTCTCCTCAACATGGTCGTAGTTCATGACAGGACCCACTGGTACTTCTTCATGCTTATTCTCAGGTGATGCTACATTGTCTGGGTAATAGGGACTCTCCTCGTTGTCCCACTCCTCGTTGTTCTCTGCCGCTGGAGGAGGAGGAGGACGTAACATTTCCGTCATATAGCCCACTCTGGCTGGTCCGCGGGCAACGCCGTCTAAGAAATCTGGTAATCTTTCGAAACATTTTTGAAATGCTTCCAATCGACGCACTAACCCCACGTGATTGCAAGGTCTGCTCGGAATTTCTATAATGCCGTTGATAGGTGGCAACGGCTGCGGTAGTACTTCCCGGATTTCTTGGAGGTGAAGACGACGCCGTCGCGGTTCCGCGACCTGACCTTCTTCTGGCGCCACGTTGTTCTGTTGATTATGCGATATTAATTAGGTTCCTTCTCAAACTCCTGATGCCGTTTCCCAGTTCCGGTTGCGGATTATCACCCATATCTCAAGGTTAACTGACTGTTCAACACGTCCTCTATTTGTGGCTATACGTTCACTAGTTTGCGCGTCGAACTTAAGCAAATCACTTGACAAACGGGGCCGATCACGAACGTGCGTGGTGTTAACTTGGCACTTGAGTCACAAGTCACCTCAACATGGTCGTAGTTCATGACAGGACCCACTGGTACTTCTTCATGCTTATTCTCAGGTGATGCTACATTGTCTGGGTTATAGGGACTCTCCTCGTTGTCCCACTCCTCGTTGTGCCTTTCCTCGTTGTTCTCTGCCGCTGGAGGAGGAGGAGGACGTAACATTTCCGTCATATAGCCCAATCTGGCTGGTCCGCGGGCAACGCCGTCTAAGAAATCTGGTAATCTTTCGAAACGTTTTTGAAATGCTTCCAAACGCCGCACCAACCCCACGTGATTGCAAGGTCTGCTCGGAATTTCTATAATGCCGTTGATAGGTGGCAACGGCTGCGGTAGTACTTCCCGGATTTCTTGGAGGTGAAGACGACGCCGTCGCGGTTCCGCGACCTGACCTTCTTCTGGCGCCACGTTGTTCTGTTGATTATGCGATATTAATTAGGTTCCTTCTCAAACTCCTGATGCTCATGCTCCACGTTTCCCAGTTCCGGTTGCGGATTATCACCCATATCTCAAGGTTAACTGACTGTTCAACACGTCCTCTATTTGTGGCTATACGTTCACTAGTTTGCGCGTCGAACTAAAGCAAATCACTTGACAAACGGGGCCGATCACGAACGTGCGTGGTGTTCCAATCAATTCCAGAGCAGGTATATCGCAGCAATTTGAGGTGTGGGTGTAGCACACAAGTATAACTGGGTAGGGATATTCGATGGGCGTCTGAATCTGGATGACATAAAATACATTCATGTGGAAGAAAAGGAAAAGTCAATGGTTCGGCACGACAAATACCTATTCAAATGAAACAAAAATGTAAAACAAACAGTTATTTTCTAATTTTGAAATTCAGCTTTCTTCGCTTCATCAATAAAATGTTAGTTTTATTTTTTTTTGTTTTAACATCTCCTTTTTTATTTGAATATCTTAGTCATGCTGCACCTTAGACCTTTCCATTTCTTCCACAGCAAGCTTTGTCTGTTGTTCCAAGGCTTCAATTTTTTTCCTGTGTAATTCTTCTAATGAAGAAGATATGCTTGAGTGGGTGTTGGCCTTCTCCTAGAAGCCCATGTCCGGTGAGGTGATGGATTCTCTGTACGTATATTTTTGAAGGCCGATGATACTGGAGTCCTCAACATTTTCGGTGTGTAATTTCCTCAATCCTTTATTAGAAAAATAATAAAATTAGTAGGGTTAAGGAATAACTAGATATACATAGTTAGTCCAATTTGTTCTATAAATATTTGCTGGCAAGTTTAATCAAAATCTGTCCACATGTTGGGTCTGTGAGCTAATAAGTCCAGTCATTCAGGCAGTCACAAATCTGTACTGACTGTGTGTGTCTTTTATACACAGCTATTAATTTAGCTTTTTCACAATATCTTCATTTTCACATACTACATCAGTGTCACCTATGTGTTCTTACTGTTACCGCCTTCACCGCGTGGAGGTACTCCCGGCTTATGTTATTTTATACAGTGAAATTAGTGATAGCTTTGCAATAATTTTCACATCAGATGTTTCTGATCTTCGAATTTTTATAAGTCAAAAGGAAATGCCCATCAGACCGAGCAACTTTTGCTAAGTCGTCATTCCTATATGTGTTATGGTGTAGCTGGGCTATTGGAGTTCCACAACAGGTGTCCCAGATCTTCGATTTTTATAAGTCAACAGAGAGTGCTCATCAGATTGAACAACTTTTGCTAAGACGTCATTCCTATAATAATATGTGTTATGGTGTAGCTGGGCTCTTGGAGTTCCACGTCAGGTGTTCCAGATCTTCAAATTTATTCTCTCAGCAGAAAATGCTCATCACGTGGAACAATTATTGCTATGGTGTCATATTTGTATCTCTTATAGTTTAGCTGGTCTGTTGCGGTTCCGCATCAGGTGTTCAAGTTTCCAAGACAAATTATAACCTATAGCTGACCCACCCAACTTCGTCTGCGTCACATAAGAGAGAAAAACGAAAGGAAATAAAATCCCGTTTTTGCAACATTTTTCATTTCTGCTCCGCTCCTAATAGTCGTAGCGTGATGTTATATAGCCTAAAGCCTTCCTCGATAAATGGACTATCCAACACAAAATTATTTTTTCTATTTGAACCAGTAGTTGTTGAGATTAGCGCGTTCTACCAAACAAATGAACTCTTCTGCTTAATAATATTAGTATAGATTAATAGTATAGATTTATGATTATAATAATATTATGAAAACGATAACTTCAGTACTTTATTTTACAAAAAAAATGCAGCTGCGATAAAGTGGTTGATTGATTGCATGTTTTTGCATTTCAGTACCTATGCCCATGTTTAGCAGCACCACTGTTAACTTGGCACTTTAGTCACAAGTCTCCTCAACATGGTCGTAGTTCATGACAGGACCCACTGGTACTTCTTCATGCTTATTCTCAGGTGATGCTACATTGTCTGGGTAATAGGGACTCTCCTCGTTGTCCCACTCCTCGTTGTTCTCTGCCGCTGGAGGAGGAGGAGGACGTAACATTTCCGTCATATAGCCCACTCTGGCTGGTCCGCGGGCAACGCCGTCTAAGAAATCTGGTAATCTTTCGAAACATTTTTGAAATGCTTCCAATCGACGCACTAACCCCACGTGATTGCAAGGTCTGCTCGGAATTTCTATAATGCCGTTGATAGGTGGCAACGGCTGCGGTAGTACTTCCCGGATTTCTTGGAGGTGAAGACGACGCCGTCGCGGTTCCGCGACCTGACCTTCTTCTGGCGCCACGTTGTTCTGTTGATTATGCGATATTAATTAGGTTCCTTCTCAAACTCCTGATGCCGTTTCCCAGTTCCGGTTGCGGATTATCACCCATATCTCAAGGTTAACTGACTGTTCAACACGTCCTCTATTTGTGGCTATACGTTCACTAGTTTGCGCGTCGAACTTAAGCAAATCACTTGACAAACGGGGCCGATCACGAACGTGCGTGGTGTTAACTTGGCACTTCAGTCACAAGTCACCTCAACATGGTCGTAGTTCATGACAGGACCCACTGGTACTTCTTCATGCTTATTCTCAGGTGATGCTACATTGTCTGGGTTATAGGGACTCTCCTCGTTGTCCCACTCCTCGTTGTGCCCTTCCTCGTTGTTCTCTGCCGCTGGAGGAGGAGGAGGACGTAACATTTCCGTCATATAGCCCACTCTGGCTGGTCCGCGGGCAACGCCGTCTAAGAAATCTGGTAATCTTTCGAAACGTTTTTGAAATGCTTCCAAACGCCGCACCAACCCCACGTGATTGCAAGGTCTGCTCGGAATTTCTATAATGCCGTTGATAGGTGGCAACGGCTGCGGTAGTACTTCCCGGATTTCTTGGAGGTGAAGACGACGCCGTCGCGGTTCCGCGACCTGACCTTCTTCTGGCGCCACGTTGTTCTGTTGATTATGCGATATTAATTAGGTTCCTTCTCAAACTCCTGATGCTCATGCTCCACGTTTCCCAGTTCCGGTTGCGGATTATCACCCATATCTCAAGGTTAACTGACTGTTCAACACGTCCTCTATTTGTGGCTATACGTTCACTAGTTTGCGCGTCGAACTAAAGCAAATCACTTGACAAACGGGGCCGATCACGAACGTGCGTGGTGTTCCAATCAATTCCAGAGCAGGTATATCGCAGCAATTTGAGGTGTGGGTGTAGCACACAAGTATAACTGGGAAGGGATATTCGATGGGCGTCTGAATCTGGATGACATAAAATACATTCATGTGGAAGAAAAGGAAAAGTCAATGGTTCGGCACGACAAATACCTATTCAAATGAAACAAAAATGTAAAACAAACAGTTATTTTCTAATTTTGAAATTCAGCTTTCTTCGCTTCATCAATAAAATGTTAGTTTTATTTTTTTTGTTTTAACATCTCCTTTTTTATTTGAATATCTTAGTCATGCTGCACCTTAGACCTTTCCATTTCTTCCACAGCAAGCTTTGTCTGTTGTTCCAAGGCTTCAATTTTTTTCCTGTGTAATTCTTCTAATGAAGAAGATATGCTTGAGTGGGTGTTGGCCTTCTCCTAGAAGCCCATGTCCGGTGAGGTGATGGATTCTCTGTACGTATATTTTTGAAGGCCGATGATACTGGAGTCCTCAACATTTTCGGTGTGTAATTTCCTCAATCCTTTATTAGAAAAATAATAAAATTAGTAGGGTTAAGGAATAACTAGATATACATAGTTAGTCCAATTTGTCCTATAAATATTTGCTGGCAAGTTTAATCAAAATCTGTCCACATGTTGGGTCTGTGAGCTAATAAGTCCAGTCATTCAGGCAGTCACAAATCTGTACTGACTGTGTGTGTCTTTTATACACAGCTATTAATTTAGCTTTTTCACAATATCTTCATTTTCACATACTACATCAGTGTCACCTATGTGTTCTTACTGTTACCGCCTTCACCGCGTGGAGGTACTCCCGGCTTATGTTATTTTATACAGTGAAATTAGTGATAGCTTTGCAATAATTTTCACATCAGATGTTTCTGATCTTCGAATTTTTATAAGTCAAAAGGAAATGCCCATCAGACCGAGCAACTTTTGCTAAGTCGTCATTCCTATATGTGTTATGGTGTAGCTGGGCTATTGGAGTTCCACAACAGGTGTCCCAGATCTTCGATTTTTATAAGTCAACAGAGAGTGCTCATCAGATTGAACAACTTTTGCTAAGACGTCATTCCTATAATAATATGTGTTATGGTGTAGCTGGGCTCTTGGAGTTCCACGTCAGGTGTTCCAGATCTTCAAATTTATTCTCTCAGCAGAAAATGCTCATCACGTGGAACAATTATTGCTATGGTGTCATATTTGTATCTCTTATAGTTTAGCTGGTCTGTTGCGGTTCCGCATCAGGTGTTCAAGTTTCCAAGACAAATTATAACCTATAGCTGACCCACCCAACTTCGTCTGCGTCACATAAGAGAGAAAAACGAAAGGAAATAAAATCCCGTTTTTGCAACATTTTTCATTTCTGCTCCGCTCCTAATAGTCGTAGCGTGATGTTATATAGCCTAAAGCCTTCCTCGATAAATGGACTATCCAACACAAAATTATTTTTTCTATTTGAACCAGTAGTTGTTGAGATTAGCGCGTTCTACCAAACAAATGAACTCTTCTGCTTAATAATATTAGTATAGATTAATAGTATAGATTTATGATTATAATAATATTATGAAAACGATAACTTCAGTACTTTATTTTACAAAAAAAATGCAGCTGCGATAAAGTGGTTGATTGATTGCATGTTTTTGCATTTCAGTACCTATGCCCATGTTTAGCAGCACCACTGTTAACTTGGCACTTTAGTCACAAGTCTCCTCAACATGGTCGTAGTTCATGACAGGACCCACTGGTACTTCTTCATGCTTATTCTCAGGTGATGCTACATTGTCTGGGTAATAGGGACTCTCCTCGTTGTCCCACTCCTCGTTGTTCTCTGCCGCTGGAGGAGGAGGAGGACGTAACATTTCCGTCATATAGCCCACTCTGGCTGGTCCGCGGGCAACGCCGTCTAAGAAATCTGGTAATCTTTCGAAACATTTTTGAAATGCTTCCAATCGACGCACTAACCCCACGTGATTGCAAGGTCTGCTCGGAATTTCTATAATGCCGTTGATAGGTGGCAACGGCTGCGGTAGTACTTCCCGGATTTCTTGGAGGTGAAGACGACGCCGTCGCGGTTCCGCGACCTGACCTTCTTCTGGCGCCACGTTGTTCTGTTGATTATGCGATATTAATTAGGTTCCTTCTCAAACTCCTGATGCCGTTTCCCAGTTCCGGTTGCGGATTATCACCCATATCTCAAGGTTAACTGACTGTTCAACACGTCCTCTATTTGTGGCTATACGTTCACTAGTTTGCGCGTCGAACTTAAGCAAATCACTTGACAAACGGGGCCGATCACGAACGTGCGTGGTGTTAACTTGGCACTTCAGTCACAAGTCACCTCAACATGGTCGTAGTTCATGACAGGACCCACTGGTACTTCTTCATGCTTATTCTCAGGTGATGCTACATTGTCTGGGTTATAGGGACTCTCCTCGTTGTCCCACTCCTCGTTGTGCCCTTCCTCGTTGTTCTCTGCCGCTGGAGGAGGAGGAGGACGTAACATTTCCGTCATATAGCCCACTCTGGCTGGTCCGCGGGCAACGCCGTCTAAGAAATCTGGTAATCTTTCGAAACGTTTTTGAAATGCTTCCAAACGCCGCACCAACCCCACGTGATTGCAAGGTCTGCTCGGAATTTCTATAATGCCGTTGATAGGTGGCAACGGCTGCGGTAGTACTTCCCGGATTTCTTGGAGGTGAAGACGACGCCGTCGCGGTTCCGCGACCTGACCTTCTTCTGGCGCCACGTTGTTCTGTTGATTATGCGATATTAATTAGGTTCCTTCTCAAACTCCTGATGCTCATGCTCCACGTTTCCCAGTTCCGGTTGCGGATTATCACCCATATCTCAAGGTTAACTGACTGTTCAACACGTCCTCTATTTGTGGCTATACGTTCACTAGTTTGCGCGTCGAACTAAAGCAAATCACTTGACAAACGGGGCCGATCACGAACGTGCGTGGTGTTCCAATCAATTCCAGAGCAGGTATATCGCAGCAATTTGAGGTGTGGGTGTAGCACACAAGTATAACTGGGAAGGGATATTCGATGGGCGTCTGAATCTGGATGACATAAAATACATTCATGTGGAAGAAAAGGAAAAGTCAATGGTTCGGCACGACAAATACCTATTCAAATGAAACAAAAATGTAAAACAAACAGTTATTTTCTAATTTTGAAATTCAGCTTTCTTCGCTTCATCAATAAAATGTTAGTTTTATTTTTTTTGTTTTAACATCTCCTTTTTTATTTGAATATCTTAGTCATGCTGCACCTTAGACCTTTCCATTTCTTCCACAGCAAGCTTTGTCTGTTGTTCCAAGGCTTCAATTTTTTTCCTGTGTAATTCTTCTAATGAAGAAGATATGCTTGAGTGGGTGTTGGCCTTCTCCTAGAAGCCCATGTCCGGTGAGGTGATGGATTCTCTGTACGTATATTTTTGAAGGCCGATGATACTGGAGTCCTCAACATTTTCGGTGTGTAATTTCCTCAATCCTTTATTAGAAAAATAATAAAATTAGTAGGGTTAAGGAATAACTAGATATACATAGTTAGTCCAATTTGTCCTATAAATATTTGCTGGCAAGTTTAATCAAAATCTGTCCACATGTTGGGTCTGTGAGCTAATAAGTCCAGTCATTCAGGCAGTCACAAATCTGTACTGACTGTGTGTGTCTTTTATACACAGCTATTAATTTAGCTTTTTCACAATATCTTCATTTTCACATACTACATCAGTGTCACCTATGTGTTCTTACTGTTACCGCCTTCACCGCGTGGAGGTACTCCCGGCTTATGTTATTTTATACAGTGAAATTTGTGATAGCTTTGCAATAATTTTCACATTAGATGTTTCTGATCTTCGAATTTTTATAAGTCAAAAGGAAATGCCCATCACACAGAGCAACTTTTGCTAAGACGTCATTCCTATAATAATATGTGTTATGGTGTAGCTGGGCTCTTGGAGTTCCACGTCAGGTGTTCCAGATCTTCAAATTTATTCTCTCAGCAGAAAATGCTCATCACGTGGAACAATTATTGCTATGGTGTCATATTTGTATCTCTTATAGTTTAGCTGGTCTGTTGCGGTTCCGCATCAGGTGTTCAAGTTTCCAAGACAAATTATAACCTATAGCTGACCCACCCAACTTCGTCTGCGTCACATAAGAGAGAAAAACGAAAGGAAATAAAATCCCGTTTTTGCAACATTTTTCATTCCTGCTCCGCTCCTAATAGTCGTAGCGTGATGTTATATAGCCTAAAGCCTTCCTCGATAAATGGACTATCCAACACAAAATTATTTTTTTCTATTTGAACCAGTAGTTGTTGAGATTAGCGCGTTCTACCAAACAAATGAACTCTTCTGCTTAATAATATTAGTATAGATTAATAGTATAGATTTATGATTATAATAATATTATGAAAACGATAACTTCACTACTTTATTTTACAAAAAAAATGCAGCTGCGATAAAGTGGTTGATTGATTGCATGTTTTTGCATTTCAGTACCTATGTCCATGTTTAGCAGCACCACTGTTAACTTGGCACTTTAGTCACAAGTCTCCTCAACATGGTCGTAGTTCATGACAGGACCCACTGGTACTTCTTCATGCTTATTCTCAGGTGATGCTACATTGTCTGGGTAATAGGGACTCTCCTCGTTGTCCCACTCCTCGTTGTTCTCTGCCGCTGGAGGAGGAGGAGGACGTAACATTTCCGTCATATAGCCCACTCTGGCTGGTCCGCGGGCAACGCCGTCTAAGAAATCTGGTAATCTTTCGAAACATTTTTGAAATGCTTCCAATCGACGCACTAACCCCACGTGATTGCAAGGTCTGCTCGGAATTTCTATAATGCCGTTGATAGGTGGCAACGGCTGCGGTAGTACTTCCCGGATTTCTTGGAGGTGAAGACGACGCCGTCGCGGTTCCGCGACCTGACCTTCTTCTGGCGCCACGTTGTTCTGTTGATTATCCGATATTAATTAGGTTCCTTCTCAAACTCCTGATGCTCATGCTCCACGTTTCCCAGTTCCGGTTGCGGATTATCACCCATATCTCAAGGTTAACTGACTGTTCAACACGTCCTCTATTTGTGGCTATACGTTCACTAGTTTGCGCGTCCAACTTAAGCAAATCACTTGACAAACGGGGCCGATCACGAACGTGCGTGGTGTTCCAATCAATTCCAGAGCAGGTATATCGCAGCAATTTGAGGTGTGGGTGTAGCACACAAGTATAACTGGGTAGGGATATTCGATGGGCGTCTGAATCTGGATGACATAAAATACATTCATGTGGAAGAAAAGGAAAAGTCAATGGTTCGGCACGACAAATACCTATTCAAATGAAACAAAAATGTAAAACAAACAGTTATTTTCTAATTTTGAAATTCAGCTTTCTTCGCTTCATCAATAAAATGTTAGTTTTATTTTTTTTGTTTTAACATCTCCTTTTTTATTTGAATATCTTAGTCATGCTGCACCTTAGACCTTTCCATTTCTTCCACAGCAAGCTTTGTCTGTTGTTCCAAGGCTTCAATTTTTTTCCTGTGTAATTCTTCTAATGAAGAAGATATGCTTGAGTGGGTGTTGGCCTTCTCCTAGAAACCCATGTCCGGTGAGGTGATGGATTCTCTGTACGTATATTTTTGAAGGCCGATGATACTGGAGTCCTCAACATTTTCGGTGTGTAATTTCCTCAATCCTTTAATAGAAAAATAATAAAATTAGTAGGGTTAAGGAATAACTAGAAATACATAGTTAGTCCAATTTGTCCTATAAATATTTGCTGGCAAGTTTAATCAAAATCTGTCCACATGTTGGGTCTGTGAGCTAATAAGTCCAGTCATTCAGGCAGTCACAAATCTGTACTGACTGTGTGTGTCTTTTATACACAGCTATTAATTTAGCTTTTTCACAATATCTTCATTTTCACATACTACATCAGTGTCACCTATGTGTTCTTACTGTTACCGCCTTCACCGCGTGGAGGTACTCCCGGCTTATGTTATTTTATACAGTGAAATTAGTGATAGCTTTGCAATAATTTTCACATCAGATGTTTCTGATCTTCGAATTTTTATAAGTCAAAAGGAAATGCCCATCAGACCGAGCAACTTTTGCTAAGTCGTCATTCCTATATGTGTTATGGTGTAGCTGGGCTATTGGAGTTCCACAACAGGTGTCCCAGATCTTCGATTTTTATAAGTCAACAGAGAGTGCTCATAAGATTGAACAACTTTTGCTAAGACGTCATTCCTATAATAATTTGTGTTATGGTGTAGCTGGGCTCTTGGAGTTCCACATCAGGTGTTCCAGATCTTCAAATTTATTCTCTCAGCAGAAAATGCTCATCACGTGGAACAATTATTGCTATGGTGTCATATTTGTATCTCTTAGTTTAGCTGGTCTGTTGCGGTTCCGCATCAGGTGTTCAAGTTTCCAAGACAAATAATAACCTATAGCTGACCCACCCAACTTCGTCTGCGTCACATAAGAGAGAAAAACGAAAGGAAATAAAATCCCGCTTTTGCAACATTTTTCATTCCTGCTCCGCTCCTAATAGTCGTAGCGTGATGTTATATAGCCTAAAGCCTTCCTCGATAAATGGACTATCCAACACAAAATTATTTTTTCTATTTGAACCAGTAGTTGTTGAGATTAGCGCGTTCTACCAAACAAATAAACTCTTCTGCTTAATAATATTAGTATAGATTTATGATTATAATAATATTATGAAAACGATAACTTCACTACTTTATTTTACAAAAAAATGCAGCTGCGATAAAGTGGTTGATTGATTGCATGTTTTTGCATTTCAGTACCTATGTCCATGTTTAGCAGCACCACTGTTAACTTGGCACTTTAGTCACAAGTCTCCTCAACATGGTCGTAGTTCATGACAGGACCCACTGGTACTTCTTCATGCTTATTCTCAGGTGATGCTACATTGTCTGGGTAATAGGGACTCTCCTCGTTGTCCCACTCCTCGTTGTTCTCTGCCGCTGGAGGAGGAGGAGGACGTAACATTTCCGTCATATAGCCCAATCTGGCTGGTCCGCGGGCAACGCCGTCTAAGAAATCTGGTAATCTTTCGAAACGTTTTTGAAATGCTTCCAAACGCCGCACCAACCCCACGTGATTGCAAGGTCTGCTCGGAATTTCTATAATGCCGTTGATAGGTGGCAACGGCTGCGGTAGTACTTCCCGGATTTCTTGGAGGTGAAGACGACGCCGTCGCGGTTCGGCGACCTGACCTTCTTCTGGCGCCACGTTGTTCTGTTGATTATGCGATATTAATTAGGTTCCTTCTCAAACTCCTGATGCTCATGCTCCACGTTTCCCAGTTCCGGTTGCGGATTATCACCCATATCTCAAGGTTAACTGACTGTTCAACACGTCCTCTATTTGTGGCTATACGTTCACTAGTTTGCGCGTCGAACTTAAGCAAATCATTTGACAAACGGGGCCGATCACGAACGTGCGTGGTGTTCCAAACAATTCCAGAGCAAGTATGTCGCAGCAATTTCAGGTGTGGGTGTAGCACACAAGTATAACTGGGTAGGGATATTCGATGGGCGTCTGAATCTGGATGACATAAAATACATTCATGTGGAAGAAAAGGAAAAGTCAATGGTTCGGCACGACAAATACCTATTCAAATGAAACAAAAATTTAAAACAAACAGTTATTTTCTAATTTTGAAATTCAGCTTTCTTCGCTTCATCAATAAAATGTTATTTTTATTTTTTTTTGTTTTAACATCTCCTTTTTTATTTGAATATCTAAGTCATGCTGCACCTTAGACCTTTCCATTTCTTCCACAGCAAGCTTTGTCTGTTGTTCCAAGGCTTCAATTTTTTTCCTGTGTAATTCTTCTAATGAAGAAGATATGCTTGAGTGGGTGTTGGCCTTCTCCTAGAAACCCATGTCCGGTGAGGTGATGGATTCTCTGTACGTATATTTTTGAGGGCCGATGATACTGGAGTCCTCAACATTTTCGGTGTGTAATTTCCTCAATCCTTTAATAGAAAAATAATAAAATTAGTAGGGTAAAGGAATAACTAGACATACATAGTTAGTCCAATTTGTCCTATAAATATTTGCGAGGAGTTCGAATGGACCTTTTGCATTACCATGTATTGTGCTGTTGCGTAACGCTGCTTAAGTCTCCGTAAACGGCAAATATTAGCTCTTGCAGGGACGAAACAGTACAATTCAACTCATCATTGCGGAACGCGGCTCCTTACATAGGAGTCGGGGAGGCGTGGCCCGCGTGTGCCGCAAACGGTTCAAGCCAAATCCGACTTTCGGCGCTACAGGTTACGGCGCTGAATCCACTGCGGGTAATGCAACGTGTGTTCGCGGTTCTACAGAACAACGTCTATGAATAAAACTGAAAAATAAGATTTTTTTTTCTACGTATTTTTCCAGGATAAAAAGTATCCCATTTTATGTCCAGGATAATAAGGTATAATTATACCAAGTTTCATCGAAATCGAACCGTTAGTTTTCACGTGATGCCTGCATATACAGTCAGACAGACAAAAATTTTTTTAATCACATATTTGGGTTTGGCATCGATCCAGCAACACCCCCCGCTATTTATTTTTTTAAAATTTTCAATGTACAGAATTGACCCTTCTACAGATTTATTATATGTATAGATGGTGTAGCTGGGCTATTGGAGTTCCACAATAGGTGTCCCAGATCTTCGATTTTTATTAGTCAACAGAGAGTGCTCATCAGATTGAACAACTTTTGCTAAGACGTCATTCCTATAATTACAGGGTGTAAGGGACAGCCCTCCGCAAACTGATAGGGTGATACAGTACATCGTACTAAGTTGACCGGTACATGAAATTATTTCAGGAACTTTATGGGAATCCAATAAAACTGATTTGTTTAATTACCTCGCACGCAATGTATCGCTACCTCTGTAAAACGCACGCAGCGAACGGCAGCGCAGCGAGCTTTCGAAAGGACGGCCATTAGAAAATTTCAACATCCATTGTTGTTTTTTTCATTTTAGCTATGTTATTTACATCAATGGTGTTCTGCATACAGATAATGTCACTTTACATTGAAATAAAGCAATAAAAACTGAAAAAACGAAAAAAAAATTGAAAGTTTTCCTGAGAAAATTTCCACTAGAATATGATTCAAAATAAGGAGCTGATTACACCCTGTTAATTTGTGGAGGGCTGTCCCTTACACCCTGTATATGTGTTATGGTGTAGCTGGGCTCTTGCAGTTCCACATCAGGTGTTCCAGATCTTCAAATTTATTCTCTCAGCAGAAAATGCTCACGTGGAACAATTATTGCTATGGTGTCATATTTGTATCTCTAATAGTTTAGCTGGTCTGTTGCGGTTCTGCATCAGGTGTTCAAGTTTCCAAGACAAATTATAACCTATAGCTGACCCACCCAACTTCGTCTGCGTCACATAAGAGAGAAAAACGAAAGGAAATAAAATCCCGTTTTTGAAGGTCTGCTCGGAATTTCTATAATGCCGTTGATAGGTGGCAACGGCTGCGGTAGTTGTGGTATACGAGTATATATGTATGTAGGTAGAACCTAGTTATAAGAAGCTACACGCATTCAATAAATGAGTTAAGCGACAGTCACCGCGTTGTTACTTACTCCCTCCAGTTAGCTATAGAACATTGGCGACGAGGTGGTTCAAAATGGCGGACAATACACGTGCAATCGGAAATATAAAAGAATTTAACTTGAATACAGACACTTGGAAGAGTTACATCAAGCGAATACGAGCATTTTTCTTGGTGAACGACATAAAGGTTGAGGTTCAAACATCGTTTCTCATCACACTAGTGGGAAATGAAACATGCGACCTCATGACGGTGCTGTGTAGCCCGGAAGAACCAGAAAAAAAAAACATTCGATGAGCTAGTTGACATCGTGGAAAACCATGTTAATCCGAAAGCTAGTGATACGGCAGAACGTATGAAGTTACGAGCGTGTTTACAAAATCAAAGCGAAACAGTGAGCGAATACTTGTTGCGTCTCAAAAAACTGGCGATGACGTGCACCGTTCGGAATAAAAACCGCATCAAACAAGTTTCAAAGGATAATGGATTCTTTATTCAAGTTACCTCATGTAACCGTATTTGTAGATGATTTGATTATCACGGGGGAGACAGGGCAAGAATATAAAGAGAACTTGGATAAAGTTTTTAAAATATTAAATGATTGCGGTTTACGAATCAGTAAGGAAAAGTGTTGTTTTTTCAAAAAGCAGGTTTCATATTTGGGTCATTTAATTGATGCGGAAGGTTTACATACTGAAACAAAGAAGGTAGATGCCGTTCTCGCAGCGGAACGGCCTAGTAACGTAGGCGAACTGAGAGCGTTTCTAGGCCTCATAAATTATTACTCAAAGTTTGTTAATAATTTTAGCACTGTAGTCGCACCTTTGTATGCTTTATTGAAGAAAAATAAAACATGGCTATGGTCAGAGGAATGTGAAACGGGATTTTTAAAGATAAAAGATTTATTAAAAAATTCGGATGTGCTGGTCCATTTCAACCCCGAGCTCCCCTTGGTGTTGTCATGCGACGCATCACCGCGCGGAGTGGGCGCGTGGCTTGGGCACGAGATGCCGGACGGACGGGTGCGCGCTGTGGCGCACGCCAGCAGGACACTCTCCCCTGCTGAGCAGAACTATAGCCAGATATGTAGGGAAGGTTTGGCCATCATCTTTGGAGTACAACGTTTCCATGAATATGTGTATGGCAGGCATTTTATTCTGGTCAGTGATTGTAAGCCTTTATGTTCCATTATTGGACCCAAAACGGGTATTCCCTTAATGATGGCCGGCAGATTACAGCGTTGGTCGATAATTTTGAGCGAGTACAACTACTCGATTAAATGCGTGAAATCAGAGGACAACTGTGTTGCTGATTGTTTGTCGAGGGCGGCCACAATTAAATTAGATAAAGAACTAAAAGATGTTAGTCGTAGTAGCAGGTAGAAAAAATGTAATGAGTCAATGGTAAACTTTATTGATGCACCGAAAGCCGTAGATTTTAAAGACATTGCTGAGCAGACAAAAAAAGATATAACTCTCAATAAAATGTATGGTTATGTGTTGCACGGATGGCCCGCTAGTAAGGATATGCCTAATGAGTGTAAAGATTATTACAATAGGAAAGATTACATCACATCCGAGCATGGATGTTTATTGTTCGGTTATCGAGTGATAATACCTAGCAGCCTACGGAGCAAAACGTTGAAACAACTGCATAGCAGTCATTTAGGTATTGTAAAAATGAAGTCGTTAGCGCGTACTTACATTTATTGGCCTAATATAGATAAGGATATTGAACAGTTATGTGGTTCGTGTGTAGTTTGTGCAAAGGAGCGAGACAACCCCGTGAAAAGTACTTTGGTGCCATGGTCATGGCCCACCAAGCCATGGTACAGGCTTCATCTGGATCATTTAGGTCCATTTGCAAATAGTACTTATTTAGTCATCATTGATGCGCATTCCAAGTGGATGGAAGTATGCAAAGTCAGTTCAACTAATGCGGAGATAACGATAAAACAATTGCGTGAAATATTTTCGCGGTTTGGGTTACCCAATGAAGTCGTCACAGATAATGGACCCGCGTTTATAAGCGAAAAATTTACAGATTTTATGAAGAAAAATGGCATAGACCATAAATTGATTTCACCCCGACATGCTAGGAGCAATGGTGCCGCGGAAAATGCAGTTGGTTTGGTAAAAAAATGCTTAAAGAAAGCCGCGCACGAAGGAATCGCTGTTGACATTGCAATAAGTAGGTTTTTGTTAAATTATCGTAATTCAATACAAAGCACGACTCAGAAATCGCCTAGTGAAATGTTATTAGGGCGTAGGTTAAGATCTTGCCTGGATTTATTGCGACCTAATACAAGAAGCGTTGTCACTGACAAACAATGTAAACAAAAAGATACATTCGGAGGCAAGCAGAGACACATAAGAGTAGGAGATATGGTGATGTTTAAGAAGTGGAGAAACAACAAGGAAATTTGGGAAAAAGGGGAAGTAATAAGTAGAATGGGAAATGTAATGTATGAAATTCAGTATGAAAATGAGAAACACAGGCGTCACATTGATCAAATATTTAAATTTCCAGATAATAAATACAATCCAATATTTGATGAAGGTGGCACGGGTGAGACTGAAGGTACGTCTTCGGCTAGTGCAAGGCACACCTATGATCACGTAGGGTCTGGTCGCGTGATATCTACTCCACCATCCTCTCCACATCACAAAGCATCTTTGTCTTCTCCATATGAGGAGGCACAGAGCACGAGTGATTTAAGTCAGGAGTACATGCCGAGTCCAGCTGACCAGAGCCAAGGGTCAGATTTAGAGTATGACTTTGTAAACACACGCCCTCGCGGCGCCGGCGGTAATATGAATACTTCTTTTTAGTGGATAGTTATGTTATTAACTTAGCTCCCGATTTGCTTACTTGATAATTTTGTTGTACCGTATTCAAAGTGCGGTCTTTAAGTATTATATATGTTTTCATTCTAATAATGTTAAGTACTCATGTTTTCTTTTTTTTTTTCCGTGTCATCTTAGTGTTTAAGTAGCATTAGTTTTATGTATGTTTTCTTTATAATAATGTTAAGTAATAATGTTTTCTTTTTTTTTACATGTCATTTTAGTGTTTAAGAAGCATTACTCGCACTTACGGGGAGGGGGGGGGGGATAATGTGGTATACGAGTATATATGTATTTTTATTTTATTTTATTTTTATTCAAATGGAACAACAAACAGCTGCAATATAAAACATAGAAATAGGAAATTTAAACAGAACTTAAAAACAACATTGCAGCCCATAACGCTGTTCACAGATTAACTCTAGGATACATAATATTAAAAATAATCGCTAGGGTTACAAACACAAAAAAAAAAAAGATTAAAAATACTTAAAAGTTGTAAAAAACAAGAAAACAATAAATGGTGTATAAATATTTAAGAAAACTCCTTTAGTATGAGTTTTTTAAACTTATAGTGAGAACATGCAAAAATGTCAATATGCTCGAAAGTTTTATTGTAGGAATCGACCATTCTGCGGACAGGCGAACGCAGGCCAGAGTTGGACTTGCAAGTGCCAACTGAAAATAATCTACCAGCGCGCACTTTTCGCATGTGGACCGTCCTAGGAACCGCATAACATAGCATATTGGACAGTTCAATACAGTCAAATTTGTTTCGAGCAATATTATATAAATTCATGGCTTCTAAGTACCTACGTCTATTTTCAAGTGTTGCGAGCTTATATTTAGCGAGTAAATCATGGTAGGACAAATAATATCCATAACATCTGTAATGCATAGCACGTAAGAACTTGTATTGAACACACTCAATCATTTCAATATACTTTTTGTAGTAAGGACTCCAAACAGACTCGGCATACTCCAGCTGGGAGCGTACAAGAGCCTTATATAAGCATAAATAAGAAGAAGGCTTTTTAAAATCAACTGTTGATCGCATGACAAATCCATATAGTTGATACGCTTTATTAACAATTTTTCCGATGTGTAGGTCTAAGCAAAGCTTAGAATCGAGGATAACACCGAGGTCTCGAATAGAATCAACTTTAAGTAGGGGGGCATTGCATAACGTGTATGTATAGCTTATTTTGGTTTTATTTTTTGTGAAATTTAAGAAGTTGCATTTGGGTACACTTAGTTGCAACTTATTTTCCTGACAATAGCAGGATAGTCTGTCCAAATCTTGCTGTAGCAGAAGGCAATCATTTTGTTGTCGTATGGCTCTATATACCTTGAGGTCGTCAGCATATAATAAGAACTTGGTATTAAGAAAACATTGGCTGATGTCATTTATATATAAGATAAACAGAAGCGGACCAAGTATGGAGCCTTGAGGCACACCAGAGGTCACTTGCGCGATGTTTGATTGGTGACCATTGATTACAACCCTCTGACTACGGTTGGTAATATAAGAAGTAAACCACCTCAGAAGATTCCCACGAATACCGTTGAACGCTATTTTATTTAGCAGTATTTCATGGTCTATCTTATCGAACGCCTTACAGAAGTCCGTATACACTGCATCTACCTGTACACGGCTATCAGCACAGTCAAACAAAAAGCTAGAAAATAATAATAAATTGGTATTTGTCGACCGACGCTTAACGAAACCGTGCTGTTGTGGAATCAGTATGTTGTGGAGTACAGGATAGATTTCGTTATGAACTAACCTTTCAAAGAGTTTCGCCAATGCAGACAGGATGGAAACAGGACGATAGTGTTCCACGTTGCGTTTGGATCCACTTTTGTGAACAGGCACAATGTACGCATGCTTCCAAGGATCAGGTACAACTCCCTCAGTTATACACTTATTATAAATAATAAAAAGAGGTTTACAGATGGAAGTCGCAGTTTTCCTAAGAAAATAAGGCGACAGTCCATCTGGACCTGGGCCCTTCGCTGGATCTAAGGAATTAAGCTCCTTCAATATGTTCTCTTCACTGAAAGAAAGATCGCAAATAGAGACATCATGTAGTGTGTTATTGTCCTGCGGAGGCTTCCATTGAGGCAACGAAGGAGATGTCGGTTCATAAACCGAGTAGAAAAAGTCAGAAAACATATTACACACCATGTTTGGATCATTTGTTTCAGTGTTATTGTATTGAAGCTTAGATGGAATACCAGGCTTGTCTTTACGATTGGAAACATAGGTCCAGAAGTGTTTTATGTTTTTGCTTAGATTATCCTCTACAGAACCTATATACAAATTGAAACACTTAAGACATATATCTTTAAACTGTTTCCTATAACTTGAAAACGATTCATAGTCCGAAATGTTATTATATTTCTTCCACTTGATCCATGCCTTTTCTTTCTTTTTAGAAATAGTTATAAGAGTACGAGAGAACCATATAGGATAGCCAACTGATCTAGGTCGGGCCAATGGTGTGTCTTGTTTAATAATATTATCCATCTCAGTGTAGAATTTATTCAGAGCCTTTTCAGAATTCAAAGGGCACAGCAGTTCAGACCAGTTTAGTTGCTGTATGTTATTATTAATATTGTCAAAGTTGGCCTTATGAAAACAATATTTGTGAAGAGGAATTTTAGTCATAGGGATGATTTTGACATTAAGACATGTCTCACACGACAGGACAGGATGGTAGGTGTCTATAGGCAGTAATGTAGTTGAAATCTGAGAAACATTACAGGGATTGTTGGAAATGACTAAATCAAGAGTTTTGCCTTTATCGTTCACTATATTGTTAAATTGAGAAGCACCCAAAAGGGAAATTAAGATCTGTAAATTTGCGCAGGCCGAAGGGCCTCCAGAATACAAAGTACCAATGTTCGAGTTATCTGTCGCAGAGGAAACTAGCCAATCAGCTTCAGGGAGATTATAGTCTCCTAACACAAAGAAACTATCAACACTACAGTGGCTTAATACTTCTTGCAGCAATGCAAAGTGCCTGTCATACACAAAAGTAGGAGTTTTAGGTGGTATGTAGGCAGCACTCACAATATGTCTTTTATTATTGACAGAGCTAGGCAACTCAACCATAATGTGTTCAATGTGAGTGTGTAAGCGATCACTACACTGTGTGGCTGAAATACTTAATTCAGAAGGTTTAAAAGTGCGTAAAACAGCAATCAGTACACCTCCACCGTCTAATTTATTAGTAGCAGTGCGATCACGATCACAACGGTACAAAAGATAACGCTGGTCTATGACTTCACTATCAAAAATTTCCGGTGTTAGCCAGGTTTCTGTTAAAATAATTATATCGTACGTATTCATGAGGATATTGGTGAGTAACTGGTTTAATTTTGTGCGAATACCCCTGCAATTTTGGTAGTAAATGGTGATATTTTTATTCGACATTGTTAATAATAAAATATAAATGTGTATAAATGATAAGCGTGTGTTCAAACAGCAAGTATACTAAGGATGTAATGAACAAAATGTCAGTAATTGAAGTAAAAAGAAATATAATTGTAATTATTCGAATTGATTGAAGGAAGCAGTATAGATCGCAACACTTTATAACAACGACAGCAACAGATTTCTTGGCAATAATACAGTTAATTTTAAGTCTCATAAACAAATTCGTTGAATTTATAAGGTGTGAAACAACAGTTATTTTACGATTTATCCCATGATAATGTATGTAGGTAGAACCTAGTTATAAGAAGCTACACGCATTAAATAAATGAGTTAAGCGACAGTCACCGCGTTGTTACTTACTCCCTCCAGTTAGCTATAGAACAGTAGTACTTCCCGGATTTCTTGGAGGTGAAGACGACGCCGTCGCGGTTCCGCACCTGACCTTCTTCTGGCGCCACGTTGTTCTGTTGATTATGCGATATTAATTAGGTTCCTTCTCAAACTCCTGATGCTCATGCTCCACGTTTCCCAGTTCCGGTTGCGGATTATCACCCATATCTCAAGGTTAACTGACTGTTCAACACGTCCTCTATTTGTGGCTATACGTTCACTAGTTTGCGCGTCGAACTTAAGCAAATCACTTGACAAACGGGGCCGATCACGAACGTGCGTGGTGTTCCAAACAATTCCAGAGCAGGTATGTCGCAGCAGTTTGAGGTGTGGGTGTAGCACACAAGTATAACTGGGTAGGGATATTCGATGGGCGTCTGAATCTGGATGACATAAAATACATTCATGTGGAAGAAAAGGAAAAGTCAATGGTTCGGCACGACAAATACCTATTCAAATGAAACAAAAATGTAAAACAAACAGTTATTTTCTAATTTTGAAATTCAGCTTTCTTCGCTTCATCAATAAAATGTTAGTTTTATTTTTTTTGTTTTAACATCTCCTTTTTTATTTGAATGTCTTAGTCATGCTGCACCTTAGACCTTTCCATTTCTTCCACAGCAAGCTTTGTCTGTTGTTCCAAGGCTTCAATTTTTTTCCTGTGTAATTCTTCTAATGAAGAAGATATGCTTGAGTGGGTGTTGGCCTTCTCCTAGAAACCCATGTCCGGTGAGGTGATGGATTCTCTGTACGTATATTTTTGAAGGCCGATGATACTGGAGTCCTCAACATTTTCGGTGTGTAATTTCCTCAATCCTTTAATAGAAAAATAATAAAATTAGTAGGGTTAAGGAATAACTAGACATACATAGTTAGTCCAATTTGTCCTATAAATATTTGCTGGCAAGTTTAATCAAAATCTGTCCACATGTTGGGTCTGTGAGCTAATAAGTCCAGTCATTCAGGCAGTCACAAATCTGTACTGACTGTGTGTGTCTTTTATACACAGCTATTAATTTAGCTTTTTCACAATATCTTCATTTTCACATACTACATCAGTGTCACCTATGTGTTCTTACTGTTACCGCCTTCACCGCGTGGAGGTACTCCCGGCTTATGTTATTTTATACAGTGAAATTAGTGATAGCTTTGCAATAATTTTCACATCAGATGTTTCTGATCTTCGAATTTTTATAAGTCAAAAGGAAATGCCCATCAGACCGAGCAACTTTTGCTAAGTCGTCATTCCTATATGTGTTATGGTGTAGCTGTAGTTTTTGAAGGTCTGCTCGGAATTTCTATAATGCCGTTGATAGGTGGCAACGGCTGCGGTAGTACTTCCCGGATTTCTTGGAGGTGAAGACGACGCCGTCGCGGTTCCGCGACCTGACCTTCTTCTGGCGCCACGTTGTTCTGTTGATTATGCGATATTAATTAGGTTCCTTCTCAAACTCCTGATGCTCATGCTCCACGTTTCCCAGTTCCGGTTGCGGATTATCACCCATATCTCAAGGTTAACTGACTGTTCAACACGTCCTCTATTTGTGGCTATACGTTCACTAGTTTGCGCGTCCAACTTAAGCAAATCACTTGACAAACGGGGCCGATCACGAACGTGCGTGGTGTTAACTTGGCACTTGAGTCACAAGTCACCTCAACATGGTCGTAGTTCATGACAGGACCCACTGGTACTTCTTCATGCTTATTCTCAGGTGATGCTACATTGTCTGGGTTATAGGGACTCTCCTCGTTGTCCCACTCCTCGTTGTGCCTTTCCTCGTTGTTCTCTGCCGCTGGAGGAGGAGGAGGACGTAACATTTCCGTCATATAGCCCAATCTGGCTGGTCCGCGGGCAACGCCGTCTAAGAAATCTGGTAATCTTTCGAAACGTTTTTGAAATGCTTCCAAACGCCGCACCAACCCCACGTGATTGCAAGGTCTGCTCGGAATTTCTATAATGCCGTTGATAGGTGGCAACGGCTGCGGTAGTACTTCCCGGATTTCTTGGAGGTGAAGACGACGCCGTCGCGGTTCGGCGACCTGACCTTCTTCTGGCGCCACGTTGTTCTGTTGATTATGCGATATTAATTAGGTTCCTTCTCAAACTCCTGATGCTCATGCTCCACGTTTCCCAGTTCCGGTTGCGGATTATCACCCATATCTCAAGGTTAACTGACTGTTCAACACGTCCTCTATTTGTGGCTATACGTTCACTAGTTTGCGCGTCGAACTTAAGCAAATCATTTGACAAACGGGGCCGATCACGAACGTGCGTGGTGTTCCAAACAATTCCAGAGCAAGTATGTCGCAGCAATTTCAGGTGTGGGTGTAGCACACAAGTATAACTGGGTAGGGATATTCGATGGGCGTCTGAATCTGGATGACATAAAATACATTCATGTGGAAGAAAAGGAAAAGTCAATGGTTCGGCACGACAAATACCTATTCAAATGAAACAAAAATTTAAAACAAACAGTTATTTTCTAATTTTGAAATTCAGCTTTCTTCGCTTCATCAGTAAAATGTTATTTTTATTTTTTTTTGTTTTAATATCTCCTTTTTTATTTGAATATCTAAGTCATGCTGCACCTTAGACCTTTCCATTTCTTCCACAGCAAGCTTTGTCTGTTGTTCCAAAGCTTCAATTTTTTTCCTGTGTAATTCTTCTAATGAAGAAGATATGCTTGAGTGGGTGTTGGCCTTCTCCTAGAAACCCATGTCCGGTGAGGTGATGGATTCTCTGTACGTATATTTTTGAGGGCCGATGATACTGGAGTCCTCAACATTTTCGGTGTGTAATTTCCTCAATCCTTTAATAGAAAAATAATAAAATTAGTAGGGTAAAGGAATAACTAGACATACATAGTTAGTCCAATTTGTCCTATAAATATTTGCGAGGAGTTCGAATGGACCTTTTGCATTACCATGTATTGTGCTGTTGCGTAACGCTGCTTAAGTCTCCGTAAACGGCAAATATTAGCTCTTGCAGGGACGAAACAGTACAATTCAACTCATCATTGCGGAACGCGGCTCCTTATATAGGAGTCGGGGAGGCGTGGCCCGCGTGTGCCGCAAACGGTTCAAGCCAAATCCGACTTTCGGCGCTACAGGTTACGGCGCTGAATCCACTGCGGGTAATGCAACGTGTGTTCGCGGTTCTACAGAACAACGTCTATGAATAAAACTGAAAAATAAGATTTTTTTTTCTACGTATTTTTCCAGGATAAAAAGTATCCCATTTTATGTCCAGGATAATAAGGTATAATTATACCAAGTTTCATCGAAATCGAACCGTTAGTTTTCACGTGATGCCTGCATATACAGTCAGACAGACAAAAATTTTTTTAATCACATATTTGGGTTTGGCATCGATCCAGCAACACCCCCCGCTATTTATTTTTTTAAAATTTTCAATGTACAGAATTGACCCTTCTACAGATTTATTATATGTATAGATGGTGTAGCTGGGCTATTGGAGTTCCACAATAGGTGTCCCAGATCTTCGATTTTTATTAGTCAACAGAGAGTGCTCATCAGATTGAACAACTTTTGCTAAGACGTCATTCCTATAATTACAGGGTGTAAGGGACAGCCCTCCGCAAACTGATAGGGTGATTTCAGTACATCGTACTAAGTTGACCGGTACATGAAATTATTTCAGGAACTTTATGGGAATCCAATAAAACTGATTTGTTTAATTACCTCGCACGCAATGTATCGCTACCTCTGTAAAACGCACGCAGCGAACGGCAGCGCAGCGAGCTTTCGAAAGGACGGCCATTAGAAAATTTCAACATCCATTGTTGTTTTTTTCATTTTAGCTATGTTATTTACATCAATGGTGTTCTGCATACAGATAATGTCACTTTACATTGAAATAAAGCAATAAAAACTGAAAAAACGAAAAAAAAATTGAAAATTTTCCTGAGAAAATTTCCACTAGAATATGATTCAAAATAAGGAGCTGATTACACCCTGTTAATTTGTGGAGGGCTGTCCCTTACACCCTGTATATGTGTTATGGTGTAGCTGGGCTCTTGCAGTTCCACATCAGGTGTTCCAGATCTTCAAATTTATTCTCTCAGCAGAAAATGCTCACGTGGAACAATTATTGCTATGGTGTCATATTTGTATCTCTAATAGTTTAGCTGGTCTGTTGCGGTTCTGCATCAGGTGTTCAAGTTTCCAAGACAAATTATAGCCTATAGCTGACCCACCCAATTTCGTCTGCGTCACATAAGAGAGAAAAACGAAAGGAAATAAAATCCCGTTTTTGCAACATTTTTCATTCCTGCTCCGCTCCTAATAGTCGTAGCGTGATGTTATATAGCCTAAAGCCTTCCTCGATAAATGGACTATCCAACACAAAATTATTTTTTCTATTTGAACCAGTAGTTGTTGAGATTAGCGCGTTCTACCAAACAAATAAACTCTTCTGCTTAATAATATTAGTGTAGATTTATTATTATAATAATATTATGAAAACGATAACTTCACTACTTTATTTTACAAAAAAATGTAGCTGCGATAAAGTGGTTGATTGATTGCATGTTTTTGCATTTCAGTACCTATGTCCATGTTTAGCAGCACCACTGTTAACTTGGCACTTGAGTCACAAGTCTCCTCAACATGGTCGTAGTTCATGACAGGACCCACTGGTACTTCTTCATGCTTATTCTCAGGTGATGCTACATTGTCTGGGTTATAGGGACTCTCCTCGTTGTCCCACTCCTCGTTGTGCCTTTCCTCGTTGTTTTCTGCCGCTGGAGGAGGAGGAGGACGTAACATTTCCGTCATATAGCCCACTCTGGCTGGTCCGCGGGCAACGCCGTCCTAGAAATCTGGTAATCTTTCGAAACGTTTTTAAAATGCTTCCAAACGACGCACCAACCCCACGTGATTGCAAGGTCTGCTCGGAATTTCTATAATGCCGTTGATAGGTGGCAACGGCTGCAGTAGTACTTCCCGGATTTCTTGGAGGTGAAGACGACGCCGTCGCGGTTCCGCGACCTGACTTTCTTCTGGCGCCACGTTATTCTGTTGATTATGCGATATTAATTAGGTTCCTTCTCAATTTCCTGATGCTCATGCTCCACGTTTCCTAGTTCCGGTTGCTGATTATCACCCATATCTCAAGGTTAACTGACTGTTCAACACGACCTCTATTTGTGGCTGTACGGTCACTAGTTTGCGCGTCGAACTTAAGCAAATCACTTGACAAACGGGGCCGATCACGAACGTGCGTGGTGTTCCAATCAATTCCAGAGCAGGTACATCGCAGCAATTTGAGGTGTGGGTGTAGCACACAAGTATAACTGGGTAGGGATATTCGATGGGCGTCTGAATCTGGATGACATAAAATACGTTCATGTGGAAGAAAAGGAAAAGTCAATGGTCCGGCACGACAAATACCTATACAAATGAAACAAAAATTTAAAACAAACAGTTATTTTCTAATTTTGAATTCAGCTTTCTTCGCTTCATCAATAAAATGTTATTTTTATTTTTTTTTGTTTTAACATCTCCTTTTTTATTTGAATTTCTAAGTCATGCTGCACCTTAGACCTTTCCATTTCTTCCACAGCAAGCTTTGTCTGTTGTTCCAAGGCTTCAATTTTTTTCCTGTGTAATTCTTCTAATGAAGAAGATATGCTTGAGTGGGTGTTGGCCTTCTCCTAGAAACCCATGTCCGGTGAGGTGATGGATTCTCTGTACGTATATTTTTGAGGGCCGATGATACTGGAGTCCTCAACATTTTCGGTGTGTAATTTCCTCAATCCTTTAATAGAAAAATAATAAAATTAGTAGGGTAAAGGAATAACTAGACATACATAGTTAGTCCAATTTGTCCTATAAATATTTGCTGCCAAGTTTAATCAAAATCTGTCCACATGTTGGGTCTGTGAGCTAATAAGTCCAGTCATTCAGGCAGTCACAAATCTGTACTGACTGTGTGTGTCTTTTATACACAGCTATTAATTTAGCTTTTTCACAATATCTTCATTTTCACATACTACATCAGTGTCACCTATGTGTTCTTACTGTTACCGCCTTCACCGCGTGGAGGTACTCCCGGCTTATGTTATTTTATACAGTGACATTAGTGATAGCTTTGCAATAATTTTCACATCAGATGTTTCTGATCTTCGATTTTTTATGAGTCAAAAGGAAATGCCCATCAGACCGAGCAACTTTTGCTAAGTCGTCATTCCTATATGTGTTATGGTGTAGCTGGGCTATTGGAGTTCCACAACAGGTGTCCCAGATCTTCGATTTTTATAAGTCAACAGAGAGTGCTCATCAGATTGAACAACTTTTGCTAAGACGTCATTCCTATATGTGTTATGGTGTAGCTGGGCTCTTGGAGTTCCACATCTGGTGTTCCAGATCTTTAAATTTATTCTCTCAGCAGAAAATGCTCATCACGTGGAACAATTTTTGCTATGGTGTCATATTTGTATCTCTTATAGTTTAGCTGGTCTGTTGCGGTTCTGCATCAGGTTTTCAAGTTTCCAAGACAAATTATAGCCTATAACTGACCCACCCAACTTCGTCTGCGTCACATAAGAGAGAAATACGAAAGGAAAAAAAATCCCGTTTTTGCAACATTTTTCATTCCTGCTCCGCTCCTAATAGTCGTAGCGTGATGTTATATAGCCTAAAGTCTTCCTCGATAAATGGACTATCCAACACAAAATTATTTTTTCTATTTGAACCAGTAGTTGTTGAGATTAGCGCGTTCTACCAAACAAATAAACTAAAAAACAAATAAACGCTTAATAATATTAGTATAGATTTTTGATTATAATAATACACACATCAAAAGTGTCTAGGGATCAAGCATTTTTATGCGGATTTCTTGACATTGAGATGTGGCTTTGTGTGCTTTTCTGATGAGTCTCGTTTTGGTATGAGACCGGATACAAGACGTATACGACACTGGAGAACCCCTGGACGCCAACAGCGATTAAAATCCTGCCAGGAAGTCCATCCTTATAGTGGTGGAACCATCATGGTATGGGCGGGTATTTGGATCGGCGGAAGAACTGAGTTGATTTGGATCAGAGGCAACCTCAACGCTCAAATTTATGCTGAGACGATTATATCAGACGTCATCGTTCCTCTACAAGTGCAAATCGGTCCCTTATTTCAGTTAATGCATGATAATGCACGACCGCACACCGCAAGAGTTGTAAGACAGACTCTCGCCGCAGCTAACATCAATGTCCTGCCCTGGCCTGCTCAGTCGCCAGACTTGAACCCGATTGAGCATGCATGGGATATGCTACAGAGAAGAGCTCTGCCGAATATGGAGGGTATCCAGTCGCAAGAAGACCTTTTTTTGTTGTTGCAACGAACATGGGCGGCCATTCCACAGCGTGATTTGGATGAACTCATTTTGAGTATGCCAAACCGATGTTCTTGTGTTGTTAGTGTTCGCGGTAGAAACACGGATTATTAATTGTTTAAGTTACCCAATAAAATTTTAAAGAAAACTGTTATTTCAGTCTTTTTTTCGAACTTTAATGTTAGTGGTTCAAATGTCAAAAATCCCTTTATTAGGAAAATGGCAAATTTCTTTATTAATGCAAAGGTGACTTGGTTTATCGTTACTGTGACAAACGAAAACACTTTATTTGATGAATCCTTAAAGAAAAATTTAATTAATATCAATCAGGAGAAAAGTTATTGCAAAAATATACAGGAAAAGTTTTTAACCAGTGCGCAAATTTTGACATGATAAACTTGAATGTATTTTAATAGACACGTATTTTTTATTTTGATATGTGTTAGTAGTAAAAAGTAAAGTTATCGCTTACGAGACTTATTTACCTATAAACTTATTTTATGGTCGCTTGCCAGTCGGGCGCCCGGTCGACCGACTCACGCGTCGACCGGTCGCCCAACCGGCAAGTTGAGATCAGCTGAGTTTTGTAGGTGCGCTCGCTCGATGCGACGGCGCCCGACGTAAACTTACCTACCTACGCGCTGACGGTTACTGACCGCCGTTTCGCGCTACTTTTTTAAGTTTAGGCTGTGATATGTTATTTGTAAACGTAATTCCAATTTTTCCTTCATACTTTCATGGGCTTAGGACACATCGTACGTCAGCAGCCAGCGCGTTTTCATTCACAGTATTACAATTAAATTATGTCCATGTTATGCTTATTTTAAAATGGGACAAGATGGAAAAATTTGAAAAAAAAAAATTAAAACTAAAAATGGGAATGTGTTCTATTACTAACACTGAGCTACCAAAAAAAATTTACGCAGTGGTTAAAAACTTTTCCTGTATGTTTATTCCTAGACACTTTTGATGTATGTATTATGAAAACGATAACTCACTACTTTATTTTACAAAAAAATGTAGCTGCGATAAAGTGGTTGATTGATTGCATGTTTTTGCATTTCAGTACCTATGTCCATGTTTAGCAGCACCACTGTTAACTTGGCACTTTAGTCACAAGTCTCCTCAAATGCTTCGTCCGCGCGGTGCCCCGAGCCGCTCGCCATCGCTGGAAGGGCATATCCCACCGGATGCCTGAAGAGCGGGGAGCGCGAGTCCAACCGGGGGCGTTCCGCCAGCGGAGGGGAAAGGTAGCGGTGCTGGTCTGGCCATTGTTGCCGAGCAGCCACCGTGCAATTGTCCCTATGAGGGGAGGTCAAATTGCGCGCACGCGGCTCCCGATTACCATTGCGAGGGGATACCAAATGGCGCGCGCGCGGCTCCCGTTCAGCTTGCGCGGGGGTTGGAGTGCGGTCATAAAAAAAGCGGGCCTCGACCCGGTTCCCAACCGGCGTGCCAGAGGCCCGGTGCTCGTCTCTGTCATACCCTCCCCTGCGCGAACCCTCATCAGAAGCTGGTCTGCCAGAGCGGTTCGCGTTGGCGCACAAAATCTCGAGGTGAGCGCCTTCACAAATTCTACACGGGCGGGGCTTGGGGCAGTCCCGATGAAAATGAGCCCATAAACAAGACAAGCACAAGCGGCGTGCGTTGGCAATTCGGCGACGGGAACCCACGTGCAAGTCCAAGAATTCCGGGCAACTTGCCATACCATGTCCCGTGGCCTTACAATAGTCGCAATCAGGACGACTCCGGGTGCCCGCAAAACGGGGGGCGGGGCGACTATCAACAGGCCCCTTGGCCCTAGTCCGTCCCTGGTCTCTTGGCCGAGAAGGTGGTGGGCGTGACCCCATTGCGCCACAAGTGTTGTCCAAAAAGCGACACTCGTCTTCCAAAAATTTGAGGTCGTCAAAGGGTGGAAGATGGGTGGAACTATCCCCACCATACCTCTGCTTAAAGTGGGACCTCAAGTCAGCGGGGAGCAACTGCAGGATGATGTGCACCAACAGATAGGACCACTGGTCCACCGGCAACTGCAAGCGTCGCAAGGCGTTGGTCGCCGAGACCAATGGGTTCAATAGGTCGGCGCACAACGCCGACACGCTAGCAATGGCTGGTAGGCCCAAAATTTGGCCGATGTGCACATCAGCCAGGCAGCGCTTGTTCTGATACCGCCGGGAGAGGAGCTCCAAAGCGGTAGGGTAGGCTGCGTCCGTCACCGATAAGTGCTGCACCAAGGCTCGGGCCTCACCTTCCAAGACTGACAACAAATAGGCCAACTTTTGGGCAGGTCTGATGTCCGAGCGCGCATCAACCAAACTTTCAAATAGGTTCTGGAAGCCCAGCCAGTGGTCCAAGCGACCATCAAAATGTGGCAGTTCCAGAGTGGGCAGTCTACTCAATAGTCCGGGGGCTGTAACAACCGAGGCCTCCTGCTTGGCCTGGACAGGCATCCGGCTCTTCAAAATTCCCCGGGCTCGCAGAGTCAAGGTATCCCCCAGTGACAAGATCTGGTCATAATCCGCAGTAACCTTGTCACGGACTGCCTGGCCCAACATCTCTAAACTCACATCCCCGATGAGCTCGTTGAAGCGGGTGAACGTAGCGTCCACAACGCTGAGTCTCTCATTCAACTGCTCAAATCGAGCAAGCGTGACCTCTTCTAGGTCCACACGCTCAACTGTGGCCGCAGCTGAGGTGAACCATCTTAACTGCGAGGTCAGCCCTGCGGCTTCCTCCCTTGCGGTTTTTTGTGTGGCCATTACAACCAATTTTCAACAACAAATTAAACCAACAATAATAGTCAACAATTTTTTTTTTTCAAGAAAATAAACTTAAATTCAATTTATTTTTGGTCTAGATCCGACCCTGTACTTTTTTCAAGTACTGATCTGCCTTGCCAAAGATTGTTGCTGACAGATTATAAACAACTTGATGTACAATAGTCAACACAATACATCCACCATCAAATAACACCAATATACAAACAATCCAAACGAGTTGCACAATGCTGTGCTGGTTTCAATATGTAATATGTGGTTGGAATATGTAGTATTCACACAATACAAGAGCTATTAAATCTGTTAATTATCAAGGTGTAACTTTCTGCTGAGACTAACTTTCAATTGAGAGCCAGCTGACAGGACAACATGGCAACAGTCAGGTTAACGCTCAATGCCTCCAATTGATCAGGCTCAGGTAGGTTGTCTTGTTCATGCAACCACGCTCTGCTACCAAAATGTTCAGTGCCACGCCAGGGCAACGTCTGGGTGACAGAACCGTCCGCTGTTGCGCGGAGTCAACCCTTACTAAACTGAAGTTACCTAAATTGCACTTACCGGGTGCTGATGATGAGGATAGTGACCTGTCTCCAGGCCACGACGGCTCTGTGTGTATGCCAGTGTTAATGAATGTGTAATGTGTGTGAAGTCATGCAGATCCGAACGTGTTCCCAACAGACGCTGGTCCCCGCAGCGTGCTACACCTCGGAAAGCACTGCACTAATTGTTCCCGACACTCAAGTGGCCCTGGGCCTGAACAAGTCGCTCACACTCAATGTTCAAGTCCTTTAATAGCACGCTGCGTGGTGTTAACCTCGAGTGTGATACGTGACTTAGAAAAGTGTAAAACCGAACAACACGTCCCCGTAAGTTTACGCATACGAAACACTTAACAAAGAATGCACGCTACCACTAAAAACTGAACACCGTAGCCATGCGATCTCGAATAACTAAACCTCTAAAAGTCATCGTAAACAGTATTCATAGAACAATCAACTACATAGAGAAAAAAATTATGTGTCATAATTATGTGTCAATCAACTATATAATTATATTTTTCCTTCGAGGGTACATTGGAAAAAATATTAACTGTATTACCCGTTCTTACAATACTTGTTACGGGAATTTGTGGTCAGTGATGATGGCGCACTTACAATTTCTGTTATCTAAAAAGAATAAAAGACTATTGCTACACGAAGGATATTTGTATACTTTAGACAGACGTTTAAATACAAAATGTTATTGGCAGTGTGTAAAAAAGTGGGCATACTGTTGTGGATCGCGAATAATAACTCAGGCATGGGGTCTCAACTAGAACAAATTATAAATAGTCTTGAAAAAAGACAATAGATGGCAGCATAGGTAGCAGTAATGAAATTAACAATCACTAAAATGCGTTATACGGTAGATTTTGGAAGAAATAAGATTAGCAAAAATCAAAAGTTCCTTGTTTAACGCTAATCTATCTATTTACGCTCATAAATCACGTTATTTCAACAAAATAGATAAAGAAAGCCTTTTACTTAATTCGTACCCTTATATTGATAAAGTTGTCAAAAGTCAGCCATCTGTGAATCATTTTCGTTAGAGCTGTTTGCAATAGATGGCGTTTTACTCAATTTATCACATTCAATATTACCACAATCGTAACTGATTTACGTTTAGTTGTTTCATTTTAATTAAATTTAAACTTTAAAACAACATGAATGTATTCTGTTTAGAGAAATATAAAAAATCTTTTAACATTTCCAAGGTAAATAATAATATATTTTTCTCATTTTATTAAACTCGGAACTACTTCTTACATAACACGAAACGTTCTACGCGTAGGTAGTTACTCTGTCTGTCAATGTCAATTCATGACTCCATCTCATCCGACATCACGAGCGAAAGGGATAGACGCTGTGATGAGCAGTAAGGAGCTAGTGCGCGTACAGAAAAGTCACATACGCATACATGGCATACATGCGCGACTTCATTGAATTGACAGCGCGGGCGGCCGTGTGATTCATGTTTGAATGACAACATGTACTCAAACAAATAGGTGTTAGAACTTAGGATTATCACTGTGTGAAACGTAATAAATATGCACCCAATTTACCTAGTTGTTGTTATGAATGGTCAAGCTCCTACATAATACTTACCTGCGACTTTGCCCACGTGACAATGAGTTCTCTTGCTAAAGCGTGAACATTATTATACGTTGAATAATGTAGGTAGATATTGTTATTACCAACAAATAATTTCATTGATTAGATTTTTTTTCTTTGATGTGACTGTGAGGCTGGTTGTTGGTTCATCAAATAAAAAAATGTGTTATTTTGTAAATTGTTTAAGTATTGGCTGTTTATTTACAATAGCGGTCAATAGTACAATAAGCGTTGACAATAATCTCTTAGTATACAGTTATCAACAATACATTGTGTAACCACAGGGACTAGGCGGAGGACTTGCCCACAATATTTGCTTCACGTAGGTTCTTGGCGACATTTATTTATTTATTAAAACTTTATGTACAAAAACGGACTGCGGCGGATGCCTTGGGCATTTTCTACATTTGCAGTACGTATTGATATATCCGCAAAGCACCTAAAAAAAGAAAGGTAGGTATATGTCACCGAACGACAACAAACTCCGATTACTTATAAAATACCTACCTAAAACTTGAGAGATTATAAATTGTGATGATCGGTAAGAAGATACATTTTTAATTAAAACATTGGTATGAAAATAAGTAAAAATATTGCTGGACATTACACACAGCGTCATCTAGTGCCACACTAAGCAACGAGGCTTGTGTCGTGGTCACCAGGTAGTTGACAAAAAAAAGTATCTATGTATACTACATACATAATACATAGTATAATACATACTTATCGTACATATTGACATCCATGACTCGGAACAAAATAATGTACATGCTCATCACACAAACATTTGCTCCTACCGGGATTCGAACCCTGGGACTCTAAGAACGTAAGGCAGTCTCACTACCGCTACGGCATTCGTATCGTCATTTAAGGCGATTACACGAGCTAAACGCGAGTTTTATAATTACTAAAAGTATATGATTCACTGCTATAAACAAGACCAGAAAAATATATGATATTCTTCAGGATATATGCTAGCATGATACTGTGTTGAAAACAAAATACAATTAATTTGGCTCCATAAAAAGAAATCACGAACTTACCTCTAAAAATATCTTTCAAACAATAAAAAACATACTAATATGCATGCGATCATTCTGATTTTTTGGCAAATAATTCTACAAGCAATATATTAGCATGATACTGTTTTAGTTTTTTAATCTAATCAATAGTTTTTTTGTAAATTGATCGAAACCACTCATTTCGCGCTATTTGGCCCGCAGTGGCTGACGTAACAACCGCTTTGTAGTGCAAGCTGATTAGAACTTTATTCTAACAGCATTTCAAACGAAGTTTGAACCACCATAAATAGAATTGCTAATTTAGCTCGTCTAAGCGCCATAATTAGGTTTACACCAAAAAGGACTTACGATTCACAAAAAGTCATTGTTGCAGGAATAGTTTCTTTATTTGTATTTGATGTAGGCAGTCGGTACTTTATAATTCTAAAATGCGCGTGAAACTTTAGAATAGGAATGACGACAGTATCAATAAATACAAATCTATTTAGTCCGTCAGTTAAAGTATTTTAAAATAATGGACACATATTTTTTTTTTTGTAAATCATAGAATATTCACAAAGATAAAACGCATCGAAACTCGGGAGTAGGAGCTCGTGACGTCAGAACTAGCTAAAAATTATACCTAGGCGTGACGTATTGAGAATTTTAAAAGCGTCGTATCATCGTCAATTTTGATTTATGTACCAAAAGAAAAATACGGGTCAAATATTTTTAATAATCTACCTGACGGACAATATTTTTTTTCGTCTAACCTATTGTTAATAAAAGTCACGTCATGTGCCCTCATGAATTTTACAAAGTAAGATAAAAGATTCCACTTAGGTACCCATAATTAATTTCTTGAATTGCTGAAGATCACTTCACTGACGCAACAAGTCCAAATTGAAACGCCGCCCGTAAAACAATATCAAATCAGAATCCAAAGTCCAAAGACAGGGTCAGTAAACTTAGAGACAAATTCTAAATTCAACACGAACTATCAATAAAGAAATATCGGGTTCCATAGTTCAAGCCATGCCTACCTACGATAGCAAACAAAACCAGTTACATGCACAGCACGCGCGAGTTCGGAAACCAAGCATGTGTGCACCCACACACTGCGCACACACACGTGCTGCGTGCCTCCCGTCTTCTCCACTGACCGGGGAGGCAACTTGCAGCGAAATGCAATGCGATTTACAACTAAACCGGGCGCGCGAAATTTTCTATGCAGACTTTTGGTAGTCTGGATATCATGAAAATCTATGAATCTGTTCAAACTAAAGTTATTTGAAATTTTTAATAACTAATCTATCCCTGTATGGTTTCGCTTTTTTTCGTTTTCATATTAAATACGTTACTTATTTACGCCCAAAGATGATACGCTCATAACTTCCAAACCAATAACTTTTTCCAATTCTGCTTCCATACAGGGGGCTAATAATGTCAAGAATAGAGCATTCTAATAAGATGTAGCTAAAAATATATTATTAAGTAAATTTAAACAATAAAATATCCTGTTACGTTTGTGTAGGTTGTCTTAGCCAATTGAAACAGTAGTTAGTAGCATAATAATAATGCATATACGATAATTCAAAGCAAAAACACTCACCGATTTAAACTGAAATTTAATTAACTTACTTTACGAAATTTGGTTATGCATTTCTCTACTATGCTGTAAAATAATCAAACTAATACGTAAAAAACATTATTTGACATGAATCTTCCAACCGGGTCAAAACGATTGACAAATAGAAAAATAAACCATATTAGCAATATTTCATTAGTCAGTCGACATTTTCTATTTTTGTAACTCCAATATGTCTTGTAGTCGCGAACGATATTTTCATCAATATACTACCTAGCACTGACCTGCAAATTCCAAAAAACGTAAGGAAACTTTGAATGTCGCGGGCCCCCTGACGCTTTCACCTTAATTAATCTAATCCCATTGAATGACTTTTTCATGAATAAGATATTCAATGGGATTGTATTGACGATTTAATTACTTATAATTCTGTAAATAGATAAGTGTTACGGATTTACTGCAACGAATCATAATTATTTTGTTCAACATACAGGCTCAGACCAAATAAAAAGGTAAAGCCGCGAGACGTAATTTGACGGGCCTCACTTTGCTGTTCGCAGAGTTTCAACTTTCCCTTTTTATTTACATATATGTCTTACAGTCTCGAGCGACCTTTTTATCAACATACAAACTAGCACTGGCCTGCAAATTGCAAAAAACGTAAGAAAATTTGAATTTCGCGGGCTTCCCTGGAGCATCCACCTTATGTATTGAAATACTCAAAAACACATGAAGAAGCATTCGCTGCAGCGTGAATATTACTAACTCACTCACACAAAGGAAAATGTTTCGCCGACATTTTTTGTTGTATTGTTATTATCTACTCGTTCTTGAACGCACGGCGATGGTAAGAATCTATATAAAACAGCGCCATCTAGTACATGCAATGCCACTTAGTATCGAAACAACCCAGTATCGAGGTGAACTCCTAGATGGCGTTGTAAAACTCCAATCTGTGGCAATTAGTGATACGCTGGTGCTGTCATCTGTTGTAATAATTGAGGAAGGAATATAACCGGAGCAATAACCTGACTTAGGGAGGTGTCATTTCTTTGTATGGGATTGGGTATCTGTACGAAGTATTATAATATCTGTGACTCAGGTAAGAAGTATTTATTAAGTATTGTACATACAAGTTCCATAATTTTATTTTACATAACCTTTACAATTAAAATCTTAACTAATATTATAAATGAGAAACAAAATATGGTAGGTACCTTTCATCCCAAAAACAAGTACTGTTGCCGAAGAAAACAGCAATAACGTTCTTATGATAATAGATGGCGCCACGTGTGTTTCGAATCAAGATTGAATTTTATTATTATAGAAACTTTAGTAGTGTATTAAGTGTTTAATAGTCAAATTCTAAATTAACACGAGCGAAGCTGCGGGCAAAAGCTAGTGATAAGAATATTAAGTGTTTTGTAAAGGTAGTCTGGTTTTATAATTTTATATTGTAATTGTATTAATATCAGTAATTAATTGCAGGAAAACAACAGCGGGGTTGAGGAAATAATAAATTCGGTGTTACACTTTCTAAGTCACGTATCACACTCGTTAACCGAGTGTGATACGTGACTTACAAACATACGGCGTTCCCAATTGTCCAAATTCGCGTAAATTAACCCGAGACTATTCTTCAAAACGGGGTGTTGGTTTAATCCGTTCGAACAACAAACAGTATATACGAAAACATGGGGGATTAGACCGAATTTTAATTTAATTGATCGCTTAGAAAAATCAATGTGTTTCAACCAGAATTTTTACAAAGACAGACCGCTGACAGCAAATGTCAAGCGCAGTGGAAGCTAAAAATGTCAAAGTCAGTCAATGCAAAATGACAAGCGGTGTCAAATGAAAAGTGCGTTTCATTGCACGTTCAGTACCAAACATTTACCCTTCTATTGACAAAACAAGAAAGAGAAAAAGCTCAATAAGGTAAGTAATCGAGTATTTAATTGTACATGTTCCCTACGAATTGATATCGACGGCCCCTACGTAAATCATTGAAAGTGATTTTTGACATTTTTCACCAGAGTCTTTTGAAGTTTCTTTGTGGTATATTTCTTAATTAGAGAGTATTACATTAAATCTTTGTTACCCGTGGTTACTAAACAAATTAGTAGATTTATTCAGATATATTTATTTGTGAAAATATGTAATAGTTTCATGGAAAATAAAGTTTCGATAGTTTATGTCGTCAAAAGGATATTTTTTTTTATCGGAACTGTCAGTTTCGATTATTTATGACGGAAACAATTTCGTAGCTTTTAACGAAACAGGCACTTTCGATTATGTACTTCAAATTTAATAAGAAAGTATTTAACGTAACTGGTAGTTTCGATGAGTTACGCCATACAAAAACGTAAGTGCTGTTACTAGTTTCGATAAAATGGTTATGTTATGCATATAAAATGGCACAGTTTAGGCTTTATTTGATATCAGTGTTTACAAAAAAACAATATTATTATCATGTTTTATAGAACTTTATTATTAAAAATCACAAACATCTTACTTATTATAATCACTAGGAAAATCACAACCATGTTAATTAAGTCTTTATTAACGAATTGGCATACTTATAGTGCGAAATTAATCAGTTCGAAAACAAATTACTTAGATTAATTAACATGATTATTAAGATCAAAATTGCATAAAACAATGTAAACAAAAATATTCTTCTAAAAGAAATTAACAAAAACAGAAAAAGAAAATATTACAAGCTTTTAAATATTTTTTTTATAATATTAACCTCTCAACATGAACAGCAACGTACAATTTAATCAAAAAGTACTTAGACACACTTAAAACAATAAACAATTGAGATCAAAAATGCAAAAATCAACGTAAACAAAAATATTCTCACAAAAGATACAAACAAAATACCTAGAATATAATATTTTATAATTCTCTTTATCATGAACGTCACAATTCAATCTAATCAAAAAGTTTGAACAGGAACGATAAAAAAACACTTTAAAATTATATGGCTAAAGAAAATAGGAACTATAAAAGATATAATTAAAGGTTACAAACTCTAATCTGAATCTGAATCATCATCATTTTCAGCAATATTGCTGTGCTTAATATTTTTATAAAATCTGTGATATTCCTTTGGAATCACATCCGTACTGCATAAAGAAAGGAGATCTTTGTACTTAGCCTCGGTAATACTAAGAGCATTAGCGTAAGCCATTTTTAGGTCGTCGTTATTATTTATTCGCTTGCCACGTCTTCTCGTAACTACCGAGTTTAAGCAATGATGCTCACCCTTCCACTCGTATTTAAAAAAAAGACAGTTCGGCACCCTGGTTTCCTTCTCTACCCTGATTTCCTTGAGTTTATTCCACATTATGTTCCTATTGCTTGTATCTTTCTTCCAATTTCTTTCATCAGCTGCTACTTTGTCGTGTATAGTGTGACGGGACTGGTTCAAATGAAGCTACGTGGTCACAAACACTTTTTATCATTGTAGCGGTGCGTACGACTGGATGATTATGGCGCTTTCCTCTATCATCGGGTAAAGTAATTCCTCCTTGGTTTAATTTAGTATGAGCAGTACGTATAATTTGATCAATGATACACAAAGTATTTAAAAACGTTTTGAGGCAAACTTGTACTGGTTCATAGGACGTTTGATGATCAGTTTTGTCGTGAGGTAGTGGTAAAAATATTTCGTAGTATATTTTCGACGTATGTATATTTACTATTGAAGGTTCTTCACCTTCAATAGTAATGCTCTTCTTGCTATTCTTTTCACTAAATTTGTTTATATATTCCCACTGCTTAGCATGGTCTCCTAATTTCAGAACTATCGACTGGGTCATTCGATTTTGATGATTCTTCTTTTATTTGAAAGCTGGTGCTTTCCGTGTGGTTCCATGTCAATGTGGTTAAGATCTTACGCTGATCTTAGGAGATATAAATGGAACTCTTCAAAAATACACGGCAAAGCTGCAGTAATTGCTGCAATCGCTTGGTTGTTTATTGTTTATACAACATCATGACGTAACATCACACCTGTATGCTCTGAGGGAGTACGCAGAAGTATACAAAACAGATTTCGACAGTTAGACGTGTAAAGTTCCATTCAATAGGATCCCGGAGAAATAGAGGTAACTCCTTAACTTTATAGGCACACCAGAAGCGGTTTAGTTTTAGGCAGAGTACTTTCCCGGAGTGATCCCATTTCGATTTGATAAAGATCTGGTGACTTCGGAAGATAGGCAACTGAACTCCTTAATAAATGATAGCAAATGTACTGGGATAGCTGAAGACTCACGTATGTCTATTGTTTACACCAGTTCATAACAAAAAATCACAGCGATACGCTGTGAAAGGGTAAGCACATGTGAACCACTAAAAAGTGAAAAATAAAAACTTTTTTGCAAAAAATATAACCGACTTCACACAAAAAAGTGAAAAATAACTTTAGCTTCAGAAGTCGGTGACAAAAAAACCTAAATCAATCAAACAAAGGTCACCGACTTCAGAAGCTAAAGTTATTTTTCACTTTTTTGTGTGAAGTCGGTTATATTTTTTGCAAAAAAGTTTATTTTTAATGTGATGCTCGAGCTAGGTGATTCACATTCTGATATTGTTATAGGAGAGTTGACACTTGCAATTGGCGCTGGACTATCGATAGGCGTGGGTGGTTTTTGATTCTCTGATTCAGACAGCAGCGGTGTTGATGGAGATGGGCCAGAACGAGTGGTCCTGTGGTCGAAGTTTTCAGTCTGGTTTTGTGTGATAATATTAAAATCCTGTAGCGGGGATGGCAAAAGCGTATGTTCTGAGCTACCTAAAATAAACGATTCCTTATCACTGTTTAGTGGAGTGGCTGATACTGGCATTGTTTTTCCAGAAGTGAAAAATCAGCTGACAACAAGTTTGTCTGATGATAGTTCTTCATCAATCTAGAGTTTCCCATTCACCGTCCCCAAAGTTACAAGCGGCGGGCAAAGGTGAATCTAAAACAAGATGTTATTTATATTAAGAATAGTAGGTATTGAAAGGGGTCGTATCGTGAATTCAGTTCATGGTTCTATACCCCAGATTTAATATTTCTCGACGGTTATTAAGAAAATAATTCACTTCTTTATCGAAACATTTCAACGCTGAGGGGTCTAGAATCATAAACTAAAATCATGGTAAAAGTCACAATATCCCTCCACCCTGTATACATAATGACAAAACATCAAATTAACACTCCTATAATTACCAAAAACCATATATTATTTTAAAATAACAAAAAATATTTCGCAACAAAGTATCGAAAATAAGAAAGAAATAAAGTTATATCTGCATAAAACATTGAAACTGGTAGTTTCGTTTTATTACTGAACTTCAACTACGAAGTAAAAATACGAAACTGTTAGTTTCGTTTTAATCCTGAACTTCATCTCCGCAGAATAAAAATGAAACTAAAAGTTTCGATAAAAAGTCACTGTCGTATTACGACGTAAAATATCGTAACTGGCATTATCGATTAATTACGTGGTTTTTCTATTAGAAAGCCATATTAAGTCATTAAATAATCTTCATTGTGCACTATTCTTATTAGGAACTGAAAATCCCACGTGGATTTTCAGTTACAATAATCTCTTCATTCTCACTAAAAATGTTTTAAGAAGAAATATATTATTACTTACCGGGTTTACTCGTTGCCATAGCTCGCTGCTAACTGGCAGCAGCGCCGCGTAAATTGTCGAATGTGGTAAATTCGTCTCGCTCGCACGCCGCTCCCTCCCGCGTAAATGTTCGAATCTGGACTTTCAATTAAGTACTTCGGAAATATTTGTTGTATTCGATGTTTTACGATTCAAATTTCTGCTAATAAACACTATTTTAATTATTATTTCAGTGGAATGTAAAATAATACTTTTAAGAAGCTGATTTAACGAATAAAAAAAAAATGAGATTTTTTAGTTTCGATGAATTACGTAGGGGCCGTCGATATCCCCATTTTTGTGGGAAACGAGCATACTTTCACGGGGGTTTTAATTCCTTTACTTATTATAACCTATATAATTAACTAGTGAATATTTTATATTCGTCCTGAGCAATTCTTCTTTCATGATTTTAAGGATATTGACAACGATCCTTTCCTGTCAGTAGCGCTTATTCACAAGATAAGTAGGTACTGAGGCATGGCCGAGCAACCTAGGTTGTGCTTTTGTGACAAACCCCCAACATAATTTAGTAGTCTATGCCCCCAACTACTAAGTCACAAACAGTTTGTATTGTTTCATTGTTGTGTGTAAATCCTGCATATGATGTATTGTCTACATTTTGAGAGTTATTATATACTCATTCTTTCCTATTTACAGGAACTAGTTGACAATTTCTATGCTGAGGAGGCACAAAATCAACAAAATAAAGATCACAACAGCGAAACCGTCAAGGTTTTTCTCAAGAAAATGAAGGAGACTACAGAGCTCCTAACATAAATGAAGATGTACTTATATAAAAAAAATGTTCTTGTTTATTTAACTTTATGGATCTTGAGTGGGTGTTGAGTAAGGCTTGAGAAGTCATTGTGAATTCGGTATCGCAATTCAGTGTCTTATTTTATTATTTGTAGAAGCTGAAACTGAAAAAAAGTCTCTGTTCATCTGGAACAGTGATTGCATTCACTTATTTCTTACCACATATGAAGAGCTGAGAGACGAATTCAAATATAAGAGACAGAAGAAATTGCCAGGAAAATGGAATCAATCAATCCTCTATTAAAAATAAATGGATCACAATGCCAGTCCAAAATGGCAAGCTTAAAGAAGGCGTAGAAAAAAATTAAAGACCACAATAACAAATCTGGCAACAACAGAGCTACATGGCCCCTTCTTTGAAGTAAGTGGAACATGATTTACAGATTTTTTTCTTGCTTGATTGTTGCACTAATCACTATTGAGTGCACTCTTACTTTGAGGCAGGGTGGGCTAATTTCAAAATTAGGTAAGGAAATCCTTGCCGGATTTCATATCTAAGACAATATTGTTGGGTAACCTAATTTGTGTATTGTTTTGATAATTCAAATTTGAAAAAGATGGTGGTAAATAAAATTTAATTTTTCAGCGCATGCTGGAAATTTTCGGCGGAGAAGGCTGGGTGCAACCTCGTACTGTTGCCTCAGAGGCCGGGTCTGCACCAGCACCAGTAGTGGTCCCGAGCACATCGACAGGAAATAAAAAAAGGAAATTAGAAAATATATTAGAGGAGCTAATAGAAGATCGAAAAGAAAAAACCCAAAAAAAACTAGACATATTAAATCAATTTTTAATTATCAAAGAACAACAACACAATGAAAAAATTAATGTGTTGAAAGAATTATGTCAGAATATCAAAAGGTAAATAATAAGTTAGATAAGACGTTCATCATTGAAGAATTATCCAGATTAGTGTCTAATTAACTAACTAATTTATGAAAATGTGATATTAACTAATTAAAGTTAGTTTTGCTTATGAAGCGCTGTTAAATGAGTAATGTTCAGTTCAGGAACCTAATTAATGTTTTCACTTATTTCAAAAGTAGTTTATTCAATATGACTCTGTTTGAATGATCGGGCCCTCTGCCTAGCAGTGGTATAGTCTAACGGTTGATCATTTTTTATCGTAACATTTTTGTTCCGATAAAACTTATTATTTAGCTAATTTAAGAAAATGTGATATGTGTGTGTGTTTACAAACCAAAGTTAGTTCATTGTTAAAGCCCTAATTAAAGTAAAATATAGTTATGGATATCGTAAAGATGATCTCACTTGTGATGTTTTGTTCAATTATTTGAGTAGGTAGTTAATTTGTTATTGTTGAGAAATGAGATGATTATAACAACCTAGATAATAATAATTTGTTATTTACAGGGTGATGAATTATACCCTATGGAAAATGATATGGCATCCTCAGTAAGTGATGTAGAAATTCAAAAATGAACATTTCTTTCTTTTGAATAATTATTATCAAGGTGTTCATACAAAAATACGAATGTCTATCTAATTTGTTTAAGAACCTACGAAATAAAAGCTGGTAAAAAATTAAAATTTAGCTAGTGTATGCATCAGTAACAGAGTATACTTATACTACTTACTACTACTACTATACTACTTTTATTTAAAGCGAATTCCCATCTGATTTCTAACAGAATGCTTCATATACAATGTCCCAATAATTTTCCCTCATATACATGTTTTTGTAATGATGAGGAATATGCCATATAAATTTCCTAACCGTATAAATAATCACCCAGAAATAGCAGATTTAGGTACTTCTTGCTTATTTTAAGAGTATATGGATGAAAATTTACTCAAACTTTTGTGTAAATTCTAAAAGGAATGTTATTGTGACCAATAAAACTTGATTCATTTAAAAGAAAAGTTTTATTTGAACACATCAATGCCCCCAGCTATAACTCCAAATTTAGTTAGTGAAAATATGGAAATTTCGTAGAATGTTATTGTGAATTGTGATGTCAATACTTTAATTACAGCAATTTTATGCTTAGTGAAGTGAATAAATGAGTGCCAGTAATAAATAAGACAAGTACCTACATGGTAAGAGATACTCGTATTTATTCAAAGTTATATGTGTCTGATTTCCAAATTATTCATAATATTGTTTCTTTTTTGAACTCCAGCTTCTCTTCCTCCCTCAATAAGAGGACTTCTTCTAATAGTTCGTAGCTGTGGTTGACCTGCCTCCATCAGGTCACCCCGTAGAATGCAAATATTGTGTAAAACTGCTGTTGCCAAAAGAAATTCTGGTATTTTTTCGACTGTTACCATTGGTAAGCAGTCTAAAATGCTGCGCCAACGCAGCTTCCACACTCCGAATCCTCGTTCAATGGCCATTCTTGCAGAGGACAAGCAAAACTTGAAATTTTGCTGGCGTTGTGTGAGATGGCCATTGTCTTTGAAGGGCACTATCACGCATTGGTGTATCCCATATGCAGCGTCACCAATCAAGTGGGTGTTGTCGGGGAAATAATTATTCACTTCTAGTACATATTTATGCACTGGTGACAGCCTAAAGACTCGTGCATCATGCACTGACCCTGTATGCCCCGCAAACACACTAGTAAATAGAAGATTCCACGTACAAACAGCCTGTAATGAAAAAGATAACATTAATTCAAGACATACATGTCAAATACACATATAATATATTAGTTTTCATACTGTACTGATTTCCTGTACTAAACATACCTGCACTTGAATTGAATAGGTTCCTTTCCTATTTATAAAAGATTGGGAATCTTCTTTTGGGGCATTAATTTTGATATGAGTCCCATGTATGGCACCAATCACCCCAGGGAACCCACTGTATGTTTCAAACTCTCTGGCCACTTCCTGTGCTCTTGAACCCCTAGGCCATTGAATGAAACGTGGAGCCAAGCTATGCAAAGCGTGGGACACCCTTCGGACCGTACGGAAGAACCATGCTTTGTTTATAACCCGGATGCAACGTTTTTGAAGCTTGAAAACTCTTTCAGAATCGGTCGAGTTGCCCCACATTATAAGTCCATAACTTAGGACAGATGACACATAGCCGTGATAAGCCGAAAGAGCAGCTTCTACGGATACATTTTGCCTTAACTTTTTCAACGCAAATAGAAACCTATCAAGTTTCTGACAAATATTTTCCACATGGCACTTCCAATTAAGATGTTTATCTACATTAAGTCCTAAAAACTTTAATTCATCAACTTGATGTACTTTTTCGTCTTTACAAATTATATCTAGAGGTAATTGTTTGGTATTATAGGAGTTAAATTGTATTAATTTCGTCTTACTAATGTTTATATTTAAATTATTATTTTTCATCCAACTCATTACATCTGATAGGGTCTTTTCGGTGACTGATGTACTCGTACCATCGTCATCGAAAATCAGTCCTAAACTGTTACCGCCTTCACCGCGTGGAGGTACTCCCAGCTTATGTTATTTTATACAGTGAAATTAGTGATAGCTTTACAATAATTTTCACAACAGATGTTTCTGATCTTCGATTTTTTATAAGTCAACAGGAAATGCCCATCAGACCGAACAACTTTTACTAAGACGTCATTCCTATATGTGTTATGGTGTAGCTGGGCTATTGGAGTTCCACAACAGGTGTCCCAGATCTTCGATTTTTATAAGTCGACAGAGAGTGCTCATCAGATTGAACAACTTTTGCTAAGACGTCATTCCTATAATAATATGTGTTATGGTGTAGCTGAGCTCTTGGAGTTCCACATCAGGTGTTCCAGATCTTCAAATTTATTCTCTCAGCAGAAAATGCTCATCACGTGGAACAATTTTTGCTACGGTGTCATATTTGTATATCTTATAGTTTAGCTGGTCTGTTGCGGTTCTGCATCAGGTGTTCAAGTTTCCAAGATAAATTATAGCCTATAGCTGATCCACCCAACTTCGTCTGCGTCACATAAGAGAGAAAAACGAAAGGGAAAAAAACATCCCCGTTTTTGCAACATTTTTAATTCCTGCTCCGCTCCTAATAGTCGTAGCGTGATGTTATATAGCCTAAAGCCTTCCTCGATAAATGGACTATCCAACACAAAAATATTTTTCTATTTGAACCAGTAGTTCTTGAGATTAGCGCGTTCAACCAAACAAACAAACTCTTCTGCTTAATAATATTAGTATGGAAACTTCACTACTTTATTTTACAAAAAAATGTAGCTGCGATAAAGTGGTTGATTGATTGCATGTTTTTGCATTTCAGTACCTATGTCCATGTTTAGCAGCACCACTGTTAACTTGGCACTTTAGTCACAAGTCTCCTCAACATGGTCGTAGTTCATGACAGGACCCAATGGTACTTCTTCATGCTTATTCTCAGGTGATGCTACATTGTCTGGGTTATAGGGACTCTCCTCGTTGTCCCACTCCTCGTTGTGCCTTTCCTCGTTGTTCTCTGCCGCTGGAGGAGGAGGAGGACGTAACATTTCCGTCATATAACCCAATCTGGCTGGTCCGCGGGCTGTAAGGTAGGGAGGAGGAATAAGTATGAACGCTCTGACTGCTGAGTAATAACTAACTTTATTAACGTTTACACGGGAAATACATACATGGGCAAGTAGGTAAGTATATCTATCACTACACCTTCCCCGAAAAGAAAAAAATAAAATAAAATTACAGTTGTAAGGCTTTAGTTAAATGAAACCACTCGTAAGACCATGAGAGTTATAATATATATTTAAAACGTCCTTTTCGTCACACAACTTCAAAGTACAATAGTAACAATGACACTAATACTACAACACTAGAGTTTAGACGCGACCGCCCGATGTCGGTTCCGAAGTGGAAGCCGACCGTGCAAGTCGGAGTGCGCTCAGCTACCCGTAACCCGTTCCGAGGTGGAAGCGTGTCCGAGCGAGCCGAACTGCTGAACTCTATGGAAGTCGCTACGCCCCCGCAGGGGGGCGCGGCTGGCGGGTTTTGGACTATGTCCTTGGTCCCGCGGTTTCAATTATGTGCCCGTAAACGTACGGGCACCCTCCGTTCGGTTGGCCTTGTAGGCCTCAGCCAATGGCGAGCGCGCATAGCCGCTCACCTGTGAGTTAGTGTCAGATTGTGTAGGTAGAGGGCGCCTCGGTGTTAACCGTATCTTCACGCCGCCTCGGCGGTCTGTCACCGCCAGGTGGAACTCCCGGTGCCCTGGGTGAAGCCCAGCGATGATGACCAGCCAGAGGCGGCTAGGGCTGCCCCCTACCAGGAGAGGGGCCCCCGCCCACAGCGTTATCGAAGCTAGCCGATGCGCTCCGGGCTAAGGGGCCAGGTATGTATGTGTGAGCGGTATTGTGTTAATAGTGACACGGGCGGCGCCCACGGCGATTGCTTGCGTCTTGCTCACGTTCACGGACAACCTCCATTTCGACAGCCATTCAGGCAGCAGGTCGAGCACGCGCTGCATCTTGACGGCCGCGTGTCTCGCGTTCAGCGAGGTGGCGATGTACGCGGCGTCATCGGCGTACAGCGCGAGCGTGGTGTCGTCAGTGGTGGGGATGTCGTCGGTGTACACGGAGTAGCACAGCGGGGATACGCAGCTCCCCTGCGGCACCCCCGCTGAGATCGGCCGGGCGTCCGATAGGGCGCCGTCCACCCTCACTCGGTAAGTCCTGTTGGAGAGAAAGGATGCGACCACCTGTATCAAGCGGCGAGGCGCGTCTGTCCTCGACAGTTTGAACAGCAGACCGGCGTGCCACACGCGGTCGAATGCCTTTTCCATGTCGAGGAATACTGCAACCGCTTCCTCCTTCTTGTTCAATGTTGCCGTCAGCAGGTGCAGTACCCTCGACAGCTGGTTGAGAGCAGTGTGACGGGACGGTAGCTCTCTGGCTTCAGGATGTTCTTGTTCGCCTTGGGCAGCATTATAACGCGCCCTTCCTTCCACGAGGCCGGGAAGGCTCCGGTGCGCAGTATCCCCGTGAACAGGCGCGCCAGTGCCGCTACTGTGCGGTACGGCAAGTGGCGCAGCACTGTGTTTGTGATACCGTCCGCACCAGGGGCCTTTCTCGGCTTGGCTTTCAGTATGGCGCGCCGTACTGCGCAAGGCGAGAAGAAGATGGGGTTGTCCTCAGAGGCTAACGGAGCAGCGAAGTACTCTCCAAGGTGCCTCTCGACGGCTGCGATGTGCTCGGTTTCATTGGTCGGGTTCGGCTGAAACTGACGCTCCAGGTGCTCGGCGAAGATCTCTGCACGGTCTGCTGCAGTGTATCTTGGCGCCCCGTCGCTGTGTAGTAGTGGACGTACTGGAGCCGGGGTGTTCGTGAGCTGTCTGCACAGTTTGTGTATCGACGTCCAGTCCCCTTCCGCGGCGTTGATACGTTCCTCCCAGCTCGCAGCGTTGTGCTCCTGTAGCTTGGCCCTAACCTTCTCCGCGAGACGGTTAAGCTCCCTTTTATAGGTAGGGCAGCCTGTGTCTTGCCACCGTTTGCGTAGGCGCCTCTTCTGGGCGATCAGCTGCTTCAGGTGGTTGGGCAGGGGCTTGTAAGCAAGTCCCTGTGGGTGCGTGTCGATGGTTGTCGCCTCCTCCAGGGCGCGCTGGATGCAAACGGTGACCTCCTCCGCTAGCCTGTCCACGTCCGCGGCGGTGACTATGGGCCAAGTAGGAGTGGTGGCCTCCATCCTTTCTCTGAATTTTTCCCAGTCAGTCCTACGACGTGGCGCTGGTGGAGAGAGTCGGGTCGGCATTTCTGAAAGGACGACGAGTACAGGGACGTGGTCCGACTGCATCTCGTCGTCGAGCACCTGTTGTGCCATCTGGCAGCTCAGGCCTCTGTGGATCACGATGTCCAGCACGTCCGGTGCGTGCGCCTGGGCATCAGGGTAGTGGGTCGGTGTGTCAGGGCCGGACACCGTGTATCCTCTGGCTTCTGCGTCCGCGAAGAGCCGCTTCCCCCCGGTGTTCGTGATCCTGCTGTTCCACGCCGGGTGCTTGACGTTCATGTCGCCCGCGAGGATTGTCGGGTGTGGAGATTGGTTGAGGAGCGCCCGCAGCTCGGCCAGGTCTAGTGCAGCCGCGGGCGGGCAGTAGCAGGCGTAGATATCGATGTCCTCGCCGGCGACGTGCAGTTGGACACCTAACGCGTAGAAGGTGTTCAGTGACGTCGGGGGGAGTGCCTGATGGACGACTCTTCTGTTCACCAGAACCGCCAGACCGCGGTAGGTGATGCCGAGCGCCGACTTCTCATCCTTCCTGTATACATGGTAGCCCGGGAACCTGGGATGGTCCGCCGGTCCCAGGAGTGTTTCGCTGATCAGCGCCACGTCGATCCTCTGTTCCCTGAGGAGGAGGCGGAGTAGAGCAACCTTCTTCTGTAGGCCGCGGGCATTCCAGTGGAGGATCCTCAGTGGGCTAGCCATTGTAGAGGGTCAGTAGTCCGGCCAGTCCATCGAGGATTACAGTGCCCGCATCTTGTCCCTGTCTGATGGCTCTGATGAGCTCCATCAGGAGTTTTATGGCGCAGGCGGTGATCTCCTTCTGACGCTCTGCTGTTAGAGCGCCAGTCTGTGGTGCACGGCGCCGCTGCTGGTCACAGGCGTCGGCTTGTGATGGTCCGGCAGCTGGTGCCGCGGGGGGTGGGGCGGGCTTGCCCGCTGTCTTCCCCTTCTTCTTCTTGCCGGCGCCAGCAGCGGCGTCTGTCGGCTTCTGGTTGGTGCTGGTGGAGTCGATGATGGCGGTGGCGACGGTAGCCTGCGCCTTGACAGGGACGGGTTCCTGCCCAGGTTGCTGCTGTTGTTGGTGTTGCGCGGGGGGGGGGGTTCTTCCCCTTCCTCTTCTTCCCTCCGCGCGGCCGCTTCCTCCGCCTCGAGGCTGTGGCGTCCTTCTCCGTGGGCCCGTTGGCTGCCGCCATCAGTGTGGCGCTGGGGGCCTCATGATCTTCTGTGTTCGTCGGCCCCTCCTTGGGCCGACGCAGCTGCGTGATGACGACAGTGCCCGCTCGCTTGTTCCGTGCCTCCTTGCGTAGCACGGGACAGCTGTTGCTGCACGCCGGGTGTTCGCCTGCGCAGTTGGCGCAGGTCGCGGGTTCGGTTCTTGGTCGGGGGCAGTCGCGTGCGGCGTGTTCTTCCCCGCAGCGCACGCATGCGAGCGGGCGGTAGCACTGGTGCGAGCTGTGCCTGAATTTTTGGCACCGGTGACACTGCGCGGGCCCACGCTTGCTTCTCCACGCCTCTATGCGCACCCCACGCATGCACAGGAACGTGGTGGTGTTGTATATGGCGCGGATGTCAGGTTGCCTCGTGAGGACCGCATGGAATATGCAGCCGGGTCGTCCTCCTCGTGCGTTAATATTACGCACGTACTCCGGCTGATATCCCATCGTCCTCAACTCCTCTTCGATTTCCACTGGATCGGTGTCGGCCGGCAGCCCCCTGATGGCCACCTTCAAGCTGCGCTCCGCTGGCAGCGAGTAGGCGAACCAAACTAGGCCGTCCGACTTTTCTTTGTCCGTTAAATATCTTTGAACCACCCTAGGTATATTCCTCCTCGGATTCGGGGATAAACCTTATCCCCCCCTGGAATGGTCGAGCGTTGGGAGGGTGGCCCAACTTGGCCTTCAGCGTCCTAAAATGCGCGGCCCAGTCGGGGAATTTTTCTACTACCAGCGGAGGGTAGCGTGGTTTTTTTTTCTTTGTTGCTCCTTTCGGTGCCTGCGCAGCACTCGAGCCTGGGGCAGGGGCTGCGGCGATTGGTGTAGTGTCCGGGAGCTGGTCTGGTCCAGTAGGTGGACGACGGGTTGCTTCGGCGAAGGTGGGTGACTCGGCTCCGGCTCGACCGCGTTGCGGGAGCGGGGAGTCGGTGCACACCCTCGTAGCCTCTTCTAAGGCCTCGTCGTCCGAGCTTCTAGGTCGACGCTGGGCTCGGGTGTCGAGTTGGAACTCGTATCCGAAACCCAACGACTCACTTTCCATATCTATTTCGTTTTCTTCAACATCATTAAAAGTGGAGGTAGAATTATTAAACCTACCACTCACCTCGGAGATCCTTGGCGATGAGCAAGGGGACATCGCTGCAGGAGAATCCTTGGCTGCACTCCGAGGTGGTGGTGGTGACGCCAGGTGAACGCTCGTTGCGGCGGCAGAGCCTGCCAGCAAGCGGCGGGGAGCGGGCGACGATGCGCGCACAGCTTGGGTCGCGGCGGCGGGGCGCGGCGGGAGCGCGGTGGGGCGCGCGGGGTGCGGGTGACGCGGTCGCTCGCACTGCCTGCGCCGCGGGGCGCGAGGAGGGAGCGGGAGCACGCGCGGGGGGTGCACGGTTGCATGAGCCGGCGGGCCCCGGGGCCTGAGTTGGCACGGGGCGAAACGCCGGTGGACGGATGGAGACCGCTGGTTGGCTCAGCGGTGCTGGTGGTGGTGGTGTATCCACCGGAGACATCGGTGGTGTTGGGCGGTGGGCCCCCCTGCTACTTTCTTCGGTTGCGGCCGGCGTGGCACCGGGCGGTGAGCCCCCGATGATTGGGAGCGACGCCGAACGGCCCCCTAGTGGCCGGTCCGCTGGTGGTGACTGGCTCATCTTCTTCTTTACTCGGAGTCCCCCATGGAGTAGTCCTCCGCAACCGCACGGTGCTCAGCAGCACCGGGTGTTCGGCGGTACCCCGCTGTGAGCGCACCGGTGCTAGGCACCCGTACGTTCACAGCGACGCACGGAAAAATACCGGCCTAGACGGTCGTTATTTTAAAACAATGGAAAATTCCACAACTCGGTTCGGGCGGTGTGTCGAATTGACAGTATTGTCAACAGATATCCATCCACAATCGAATGCGCGGTACGCCAGAGGTGGCGCCGTGGTCTCGCAAGACGGCCAGCGGCGGCCTACGAACGGTGAGACACAACGTAACGCGACGCGACACAGAGTTGGACTACTGGCGAATCCACTGCTGAACTGATTTTTTTTTTTTTTTTTTGGATAGGGCATCTCGCAGTTCAGTCTACGAAGACTGGCTTCTGCTTAACCGGGCAAGTCCTGTGGATGCCTTGAATTTAAGGCCTCCAGCCAGGGCAAAAATGACTAAAAACTAAGCGACAGCGCTCTAAGGGCACCCCCTGTGGGGTACGGACCTCGGCTTAGGGCGTCGCTGGGGGCAGCAAAGGGACAGGCTGGATCTGATTGTCTTTATTTAGGGACTGTTTTATTGCTAAAGGCTCAGCATCGCGGGCTGGCTCAGGCAAGGGTCGGGGAGGGATTGACTTGGGATTACGCGCCGGACCTCGGCGGCGAGGTCGAAAGGTCTTCGGTTTGTATTTGTACAATCTACGAACTGTACTGGTATCTTTCCTACTCTCTTGCAAGATAGTGATCGGATCGTCGGGGGTGACTAAGGTGTGACGCGGACGTTGGACTGAGCTAATACGCGATGGGTCGTACCGGGCGGCCGATGCGATTAGGGGGTTCCTATGTTTGATGGCAGTGTCGAAGTAACGCTTGGACAGGCGTTTCATGAACTGCTTAACGGTAGGGATTCTAAGGTCTACGTGTAGACTGTCATTACGGACGTACGGGGGGGCACCGGTGATTTTACGGAGGAATCGGTTCTGCAAGGTCTGCATCGTGTGGATATGACGCGGGTGGGCATGAGCGAATACGATACAAGCGTATGTCATGATGGGACGGATGACTGCGGTGTAAAGACGCAACTTGCACTTGAGTGACAACTTGCTCTTCCTAGTGATCATGAAATGGAGTCGGCCCATAGCAAAGGCAGCTCGGTCACGAGCTGCTTTGATATGAGCCTTGAATGACAGATGGTCGTCAAGTATAACTCCAAGATATTTGGCTTGCTTCTCCCAAGGGATAGGCTTGCCAAACATGGTGACGGGGGGACCTGGCGAACGCTTAAGGCGTGCCTTATAATACAGAACTGCCTGGCTCTTGTCAGGGTTAACCTCAATCCTCCACTTACGGAACCAAGCGCCGAGCGAGTCGACAGCTGTTTGGAGGATGCGACGGATGTTAGTCTGAGAACGGCCGGTGTAGTAAATTGCCGTGTCGTCGGCAAAAAGGGCTAACTGAACCTTCTTGTTCTTGGGGATGTCACTAGTATACAACGTGAACGCGAGGGGAGAGATAACGGAGCCCTGAGGGACTCCGGCACGGATAGGATGGGGAGAGGATAACGTCTTACCCACACGGTAGCGGAAGGTACGGTTTGACAGAAAGTCTCGTAAGATGAGCACGAGACGGTCAGGCACACCGAGTTGGTATAGCTTATATAATAAGCCATTGTGCCAGACCTTGTCAAAGGCTTTCGCTATATCGAAATACATCACGCCCGTCATCGCTCCGCGCTGGAAACCAGCGCTAACGTGTTCAACGATGCGGTGGACTTGATGTATGCAAGAATGTTCGGTCCTGAAGCCGAACTGTTCTTTAGGGATGAGGCCCTTTGTCTCGGCATAATCTCTGAGACGCTTATAAATAAGCCTTTCATAGATTTTGCCGAGAGCACTCAGGAGACTGATCGGCCTGTAGCTCGAAGGCTGGGCTTTCGGTTTCCCAGGTTTGGGAATACCTATAACAGTGGCCTCTTTCCATGCTTGGGGGAACATATTGTTGCTCAGGGCGCCATTGAAGATGGCAGCCAAAAGGACTATCAGCCGGGCGGGGAGGGCTTTAAAAACTCTATTAGTGAAGCCATCGGCGCCTGGGGCTTTCCGAGGCTGTAACTTATCTATGATATCTTTGAACTCTTCCGGGGTGATGACGGGGAGAGGGTCATCGGGGTCTTCTACAGGGGGAAGCGATGCTCTACGTTCGACTTCTGCATCCACCTCATCAAGGTGCTGCTTGTCTACTGGTAGAGTGCTCGGTGAACATTGGGATTCCAAACTGTCGGCCAGACATTCTGCTTTTTCAGAGTCGTCAAAAGCGACGCTCTTATCGGGACGGATGAGGGGTGGAGAAGAAACCTCTTCCGAGGTGCGCAACTTCCTCTGAAGCTGCCAGAAAGCTGCTGAACTACGTACGTACGTAATCAGTGCTGTGTCCCCCCCGTCAGGGGGGGACGCAGCAAGCGGTACCAGGACGATGTCCCCTGCCCGCGGAAGCTATACCGGGGCCCGCTACTGCGTGGCCCGTGTTGGGTGGGGCGCTGCCCCAAGTCCTACTGGGTGCATGGTAGCAACATGCACCCATGTGTGTGACTGCTCTGATGTGACTGTAGGCGCGCCACAGCGCTGTCACACAGCGCTGTTTTCTTCACAGCACCTCGGCGGTCCGTCCCCGCCAGGTGAGACCTCCGGTTACCCGGAGGAGGCCCGGCGGGGGACAACCAGCGACAGAGGTGCCGACTTAAAGCGCACCTACAGTGGATGTGTGAGTCCCGCCCGCCCCACTAACCAGAGCTAGCCGGCAGTGGTACGGACTAAGGACTCGACATGTGTGTGTGGGCGGTATTGTGTTGTGTAACACCGCCCATGTGTGCGTGTATCGCAGGCCCTAGGGCCGCGACAACGCGTGAGTCTACGTGTGTCTAGAGAGATGCATGTCTGGTCAAGCTACGTAACATGCCCATATTAACTTGGTACACGTCACGCAGGTGGGTGAGAGTACTGTGTGTGGAGTCTTACTGTGCAGGTAAGCTGCGTGTACCGGAAAAACAGCTTACCTGGGTCCAATCCGGTGGAGAGGCGGCGGAGGGGGGGACGACCATGCCTTGCAGGGCCGCAGGGAAATCCATGTCCCGACCGGCCTAATCTTGGTACAACATAAGTAGCGAGGCCAGGCCGTCCAGGACAATGAGCTCGATGCTCTGGCCCTGCCTGATGGCCTTTATCAGGTCCATCAGCAGGTTGATGGCGCGAGCTGTGAATTCTTTCGGCGTGGTGGCTGGGCCGGCGGCTGGGCCGGCAGAGGCGGCGTCTCTCTTGGCGCGGCATTCTGCTATTTTGGTGTGGAGCTCTACGAGTTTTTGGGCCGTGGGCCGCGCTATACCGGCGCTGGCCGGCTGGCCCTCAGCTTTCTTCTCACTGGGCATCAATGGGGCCGCAGTCGGTGACACAGCCCGCGCCAGGGATGAAGGCTGGTCGTCCGCTTGGTCTCCCTCAGGAGCGGTGGGGGGCTCGGGTGCCTTACCTTTGCCCCTTCGCTTCCTCTTCTTTCCCCTCCGCCGCTTCGAGGAGGAGGGGGCTTCTCCCCTGTTGGTGGGCCCGTTGGCCGCCGCCATAAGCGACAGGCCTTGGGCCTCGTTGGTGGCCACGTCCTTGGGCCGCTCAGCGGCCGTTACCGGCCGCCGTGAGGCGGTGATGGCGGCGGCTGTGCCCGCCCGCCTGTTCGCCCTTATCTCCGCTTGGTACGTCGGGCACTTAAGATTGTTGGCGGGATGATCGCCCCCGCAGTTGACACACGTGGCTGGTTCGTCACGTGGTCGGGGGCAGTCCCGCGCTGTGTGCCCTTCACCGCAGCGGACGCAGGCGAGCGGTCGGTGGCAGTGGTGCGACGAGTGCCTCCATTTCTGGCACCGGTGGCACTGGGCGGGCCCACGTTTGCACCGCCAGGCTTCAATTTTGACACCTCTCATGTTCAGGAACACGGAGGTGTCGAAGATCCTGCGTACGTCAGTCGTCCTGCTGAGTACGGCGTGGAACACGCAGCCGGGTCGTCCCAGGCTCGCCTTGATGTGGCGAACGTACTCCGGCTGGTATCCCAACGCGCGGAGCTCCTCCTCGATTTCTGCTGGGGTGGTGTCGGCAGGCAGCCCCCTGATGGCTACCTTAAAGCTTCGCTCCGCCTGTAGCGAGTACGCGAACCAGGATGTGCCATCCTCTTTCTCCAGGCCGGTCAAATAGCGCTGGACCACCCTATATTCGACTTCACTCTCAGGAGTGAAGCGGAATCCAGCGCCGAAAGGTCGGGCGCTGGGGGGGTGACCCAGTTTTTCTTTGAGGGCCCTGAAATGGGAGGCCCATCCTGGCAGCTTTTCCACCACAAGCGGAGGGTACTTGAGCTTCTTCTGAGGCTTCGAGTTGGGTTGGTTGGCAGCCTTGTTGTCCGAGTCCTGGGGGGCCGCCGGCTGTGAGGGAGAGACATTACTGACACTCACCCCTTGCTGCGTCCCTGGACTCCTCGGCGTCGGTAGTGGAGAGGGGGGAGGCGTGCGACGGGTGGCCTCCGCAAAGGTAGGTGACCCGGCGCCGGCCCGCCCCCCCCGCTGCGGCGCGCTCTCGCGCTGCGGCGGCGGGTCGAGGCAGTACCGCTTTGCCTCCTCCTCTGGTTCGTCTGAGCTGCGGCGGCGTCTCTGGGGGCGCGGCTCCGGCCATTGGTCGTGGCCGCGTTCCCGAGGTGCCTCCGGTGAAGTTTCAATGTTGGGGGCGCGCCACCCTGATGCACTCGTACCCGACTCATCCGACCCAGCGGACGTAACCGACATACTCGAGCCGGTTCTTGGCGAGTATGCCGACCATCCGGTCGGAGAGTCATAGGCCGAGGCACGAGGGGGCGCCGGCGAGGTGGGCAGCTGGGGCGCCAGGGGTATCGGGCGCGCTCCAGTTGCTTGCTTGGTGCAGTCTTTAACGAGCCTCACCGCGGACCCGGCCCCCGGGGGGGCGGTCGGCGCGCAGTAGCGGCGGCGTGCGGTTGTACGGCATCACGCGTGGGTGGCGACGTAGGCGCTGGGACGCTGGTGGCAGACGCGTGAGTGCGCGGCTGCGGTGTGGGCACGCGCACAGGCGGCGTCAGAGATGTGGGTGCGCGCCACGGTATCGCGGCAGTCTGGCTTCTCTTCTTGGGGTCGCGCACAGCCGCGCGCGCGGGCGCGGCGGCGCGCGCTTGCGACGCGCGCCCTTTGTTCGCGGCGGCGGGGGGGCCCGGAGTTTCCGTCGGAACCGGACGGAACGAGGTGGGGCGCACGGGAACGGCGTGCGGTCGGCTCGGCGGGGGCTTCGGCGCAACACGCGCAGGCGCCGACGCCGTCGACGCGCCGCTCGCATCGGCAGCTGCGCCCCGTCTCGCTCCTTCTTCTTCCCTCTTCTCCTTGGCTGCAGGTTTCTTGGGCTTCGTTTTGCCGGACGACTTCCTCTCCTCCGCTTGAGGGGGGGGGGGGTCCGGGCGGCGCTGGGTCAGGCAGCGCGATGTCGATGTTTGGCATCGACACCGTTCGCTCCAGCGCCCCGAGGTTAACCTCGCGGACAACGTCCACGGGGTTCGGCATCTTCACACAGGTGTTGGGCTTCACAGTTGGGAAGTGGGCTCGCGACCGCGTCGGTGACCAAGCACCGGGTAGCTGTTGGCTCCCCCCGTGCTCGCACAAGTGCTAGGCACCTGTACGAACACAGGGAAAGTGAGCGAAGTGGCGGTCCGCGCGAAACTTGTTTTTGCGAAGTACCCCCAAACATCCGCACATTCACAAAAACTTCCGAACTCTGGCGTAGGTGTCGCTTGCTGCACCACGACCTGCTGTTCGGACCACTGGCGATCCGCTGCTGAACTGAGCGCGTGCAGGGCCTTATATAGTCGTCGGCGGCGAGAGGCGGCGCGTGCGGGGCAGCGGGCGTGCGCTCGAGTGGGGCTCGGTGTGACGCGTGATCGGCGCGTTCAAGGTCACGCGGTGTTGTCGTGTTATAGTCTCCCCCTCTGTCTCCGAAGACGTCCCGGTGAGGAAGACCGGACTTAGGTAGGCTGCTGCTTCTTTGGCGGCCTCCCACGGGGACGAGACTTGACTATGGCCGGCGGTGTTGGCTTGTTCTTTCGCGGGCGACCTCGCCGGCGTAGAGGCAAGATCGGCTCGGGAGGGGCGCCTGATGTCGTCCCTTGATAGGGTCGCAGGGCTGAGGAGTGGTACAACCCTGCAGACTGGTGTGGGGTGGCAGGATCAGCAATCTGAAAAGAAGATGGTCCGTGAATATTTTTGATAATGTATGGGCCATCTCGTCGAGGTGCTACTTTAGCACTGAAGCCTTGTGTTGAAAACAACAAGAGAAGTGACAAGTCATGGTTGATAAACATGCCTTAAGCAAAATGCTTAAGGCATGTTTATCAACCATGACTTGGTCGCCAGGCTGATAATTTGGACACGGCTGACGTCTCTTATCAGCGTATTCTTTTCGTTTCTCTTCCTTCATCTCCTGTACTTCATGCGCTTTCTTTAATGTAGAAGCCATCATTAACAACTTTGGTGTTATCTCGGGAATGAAGTTCTCATTTTGCACTATTTGTCGTAGATCATGACTTGTGTCGTCAATAGTGCGTAGATCTCGACCAAAAGTTAGGTAAGCTGGCGTGTACCCAGTGGATGAACAGACAGCTGTGTTCATTGCAAAACGTATGCTTGGCAGATGTTCCGACCATTTGGTATGGTCGTTCCCCACTAGTATGGCCACCTGCGTTTTCAAATCTCTGTTGCGTCTTTCGACCGGGTTTGTTTCCGGGTGATATACAGGGGTAAAGCCATGGTCAATGCCCAAACAGAAAGTCAGTTGTTGCATCACATTACTGACAAATTGGGAACCATTATCGCTGATGAACCGTCGTGGTGCACCATAACGTAGGATGATTTCATCCAATAACACTCTTGTACATTCTTCGGCGGTGGCTTGATTTAAAGCAAACAATTCGACCCATCTACTTGCCAAGTCTTCTATAATGAAAATCCACGTCTCATCTTTAGCTGTTTTAGGTAGGGGTCCGAACAAGTCGAAGGATACGACTTCAAACCTTTGGTTGAGAGCCGTAGTCTGGAGTAGACCGGCTGGTCTGAGGTTGCTTGGTTTGTACCTCTGACATTCGATACAGTTCCGGACATAATTTTCTATTTCGGTTCTCATTCCCTTCCAGAAGTATCGCTTAGTGATTCGTTCGACAGTTTTCTCAACTCCATAATGACCAGCGGACGCTTCATTATGGTACACGGCAATAACTTTCTCCTGCTCATGCTTAGGTACGACTAGTTGAGCGTTTTCGTTGTCATTATCTGATTTATATCTGTAGAGTAATCCTTGATTCATGAGGTATCCTTTTGTACTCCAATATTTTCCGTTTTCATGTTGATTCCCTTCTAAATCGTTAATTATTTTTACTATTTCTTGATCTTTTAATTGTTCCTCTCTTATTTCTTTTGACTTTTTTCGCGGCATATCAATTACTATACTGCATACTCCACAGTCTTGTTCCATTGTTGGATCGCAGTTGGGACGTGATAGTGTGTCGGCGACAACATTTGTTCTTCCCTTGATGTATTTAATCGTCAGATTGTAAGGTTGCAGCTGCAGGGCCCATCTTGCTAGTCGACCTGTCGGGGACTTTAGTGCCATAAGCCACTTCAGAGCTTGATGGTCAGTGAGTACAGTAACATCTGTACCCTCGATGAAGCCACGAAATTTGTTCACCGCCCTGATTACAGCTAGAGCTTCTCGTTCTGTGGTGGAATAATTTCTTTCAGCTGGAGTGAGGAGGCGACTAGCATACTCAACGGGATGCTCGTTTTCGCCCTCCCCCTGCACCAAAACTGCACCTATAGCATAATTGCTTGCGTCTGATTTGATTATGAAGGGTTTGGTGTGGTCTGCCTGCATTAACACCAGGGCTGTGATTAACAGTTTTTGAAGCTCTTCAAACGCTTTCTGCTGTTCATCCTTCCAAGTCCATTCAGCGTTCTTTTTCATCAAGCGAGTAAGTGGATCGGTAATCTTTGCAAAATTAGGAATGAAGCGTCGATACCACGAACACATCTGTAGAAACGACATCAAGTGTTTTACGTTTACTGGTGCGGCCATTTCCACTATTGAGGCTACCTTGTGGGGGTCAAGTTGAAGTCCATCGGGCGTTATGTAATGTCCCAGATATTTGACCTTAGAACAGAAAAAAACGCACTTGTCCATGTTTGCCCTAAGGTTGTATTCCTTTAAGCGAGCGAAAACATCGTTCAGGTCTCTATAATGTCCTTCTAGACTTTCTGACATCACTATTAGGTCATCCAAATTCCAAATAAACAAGCAGCTTGATATGGCTTAAGGAGATGCTAAATCTGTCCATGAGTCGCTGAAAAGTCGCTGGTGCATTTCGCAAACCAAAAGGCATTCTCAAAAATTTATACATACCGAAAGGTGTGATGAAGGCTGTCTTCAACTGATCCTCATCCTTAACCTTAATTTGCCAATATCCGGCTCGGAGATCTATGGTGCTCATGTAACGAGTCAGTTTAGCACTATGGAGGAGGTCGTCAATGCGCGGCAGCGGGTACATGTCAGCAGTTGTGATGGCATTTAACTGTCGATAGTCAATACAGACTCGTGTACTGCCGTCCTTCTTGGGAACAAGCACTACTGGCGCTGACCACGGTGAGGAGCATGGCACAATGACTTTTTGCTCTAGCATCTTCTCTACCTCTAACTTCAGGGCTTGCAGCTTTATAGGTGACAGTCGATATGGTGGTACGGAGATCGGCCTGTGTGATCCCGTGTCGATAGCGTGTTCTGTCTCCGTCGTTGGTTCGCCATTGGACACGGATACGGCTTCATTTTCTTTAAGGAATTGTTGCAACCGTACCTTTTCTTCTGCTGTCAGCAAACACTCGTGACTGCACATGGCCACCGAAGAGATCTCGGTGTTTGGGAATAAACTAGCAGAGTCAGGTGACAACTCTACGTCGGCCGCATCGATATGCCTACGTGCATCCTCGTATAAGGCATCAATGATCGGGGAGTATCCATCAAATAAAACTGTCCGTGGTCTCTTTGGTGGAGTCGAGAATCCTATGGGTATTAGCGGCCCATAAGGTCGTTCTAGTACTTCCTCGGTTGCGCCAAGCATAACACGGTCACTTCTGCCAGGGGAATGTGGAGGCGTCATCAGCTGAGAGATCTGTTCTGGCATTTTAACTGGCGTAATCACGGGACTAGGTGTGTTCATCATCGGTGATTCCATTGATGGCAAGCACACACTGGATAAAACACCCGCAATGTCCATCGAGTTATCCACGCTTTCTGGATTCAACTCGTAATTCTTCTGCGGCTCGTCGAATATGCTGCTTCGGGGAATATGACAAACGAGGTGATGACATCACGTCCGTAGATATTAACAGTCGTCTTCACTGTCAAAACGTCCTGCTTCCTTGCTACTCCATCAGCGAGGGTTATATACATGACCTCCCTCTCAAAGTTTAAACCGTTCTGTTCCAAACGTTTATAAAGCTGGTAGGAGGCAACACTTGATTTAGCGCACGTATCAATGTACGCTATTCCCTTCATACCTTGTATGGTAATGGGCACGGTGGGGCGTGGTCGAACATCAGCAGTCATGTTAGCGGAGCAGAAACAAAAATCAACTGATGTTGTAGACTGCTTGTCTTTACACTTCGGACAACGACTGCGTATCACTCCTGGCTCACCACATCCATAACAAGAAAACTTCGGTTTGCCATCATTTTCCGAACTTGTTGTGGGTTCATTCTTCACAACATTCTGTTTTTCAACGTCGTCTCTTGCCTTCCTTCTGCAGACCTCAGCCGTGTGTCCGGGAAGACGACAGTAACCACAACGTACTTTATTTTGTTTTTTACTATTTTTATATTTTGTTGTATTGTCATTGTTTTGTATTTTTTCGTTATTACTTTGTTCTCCTTTTTCTCGTAATGTTCTTTCTATAAACGTCCTTTTCGTCACACAACTTCAAAGTACAATAGTAACAATGACGCTAATACTACAACACTAGAGTTTAGACGCGACCGCCCGATCTCGGTTCCGAAGTGGAAGCCGACCGTGCAAGCCGGAGTGCGCTCAGCTACCCGTAACCCGTTCCGAGGTGGAAGCGTGTCCGAGCGAGCCGAACTGCTGAACTGTTCGCACTGTTCGTAATCAGTGCTGTGTCCCCCCCGTCAGGGGGGGACGCAGCAGGCGGTACTAGGACGTTGTCCCCTGCCCGCGGAGGCTATACCGGGGCCCGCTACAGCGAGGCCCGTGTTAGGTGGGGCGCTGCCCCTCGGTCCTACTGGGTGCATGGTAGCTACATGCACCCATGTGTGTGACTGCTCTGATGTAACTGTAGGCGCGCCACAGCGCTGTCACACAGCGCTGATTTTCTTCACAGCACCTCGGCGGTCCGAGCGCGTTGCTGAACTGTACAGTCAATTGCTGGGCGCCCCCGTAAGGGGGCGCGGCAGGTGGTCACGGGGCTCCGCCCCCTGGCCGCGCGGAGGCTATACCTCGGCCTGTGACGACAGGCCCGTCATTTGGATGTCAAACTGACGATAGCCTGTTGGCGTGTGAAAAGAATTTCACACGCCTGTGTTAAGTTGCTAATGAGTTTCCGTAGGCGCGCCTACAGCGCTGTTTCACAGCGCTGTTATCTTCACGCCACCTCGGCGGTCCGTCCCCGCCAGGTGAGACGCCAGGCCCGGCGGGGGACAACCAGCGACAGAGGTGACGACTCCGACGCACCTACGGCGGATGTATGGCTCCCGCCCGCCCCGCTTCCAGAGCTAGCCGGTTACGTTACGGACGGGGGGCCGATATGTGTGTATGGGGGGTAGTGTGTTGTGTGACACCGCCCATGTTTGCGTGGGTCGCGAGCCCGCGCTGCGTCCCATCACGTGAGTCTACGCGAGTGTGTAGAGATGCATGCTGATTTTTTTTTTATTTTTTTTTATTTTTTTTTTAGGTATGACCACTCGTAGTTGCAACACTCTAAGGTTGCTTGACTACTTAACCGAACGATCCTGTGGGTGGCCAAAAATTACTTTAAGGCCCCCAGCCAGGGCTTACAAACTAAAAATATTTACATTTAAATGACGATCACTAAGGGCACCCCCTGTGGGGTTCGGGCCTCGACTTAGTGCGTCATTGTCGGGAGGGCAGCAAGGGACAGGCTGGGTCGGAATATTATTTGGGGAATTTAACGTTACATGCTCAGCGTCGCGGGCTGGCTCGTCGAGCAAGGGTCGGGGAGTAATATTACTGGGAGGTCGCGGCGTGCCTCGGCGGCGAGACCGGATTCGCGGTTTGTATTTGTGTCGTCTTGTGTGCTTTCTAAGGGTGCTGGTTTCCTTACGGCTTTCCTGCAAGAGGGTGATGGGGTCATCGGGCTGGAGGAGGGTGGACCTTGGGCGACGAATCCTAGATATCGCGGAGGGAACATAACTAGCTGATGAAACGACTAACTGGTTAGGGTGTTTTTCGGCCCTATCGAAAAAACCCTTAGTGAGTCGCTTCATGCACTGCTGGATGGTGGGGATCCTGAGGTCAACATGTAGTTGCTCATTCCTAACGTACCATGGGGCTCCCGTGGCCTTACGTAAAAATCGGTTTTGGAGGGTCTGCATCCTATGAAGGAGATGGGGTTTGGCATGCGCGAACACGGGGCACGCGTATGTCATGATAGGCCGAATACACGCGATGTAAATACGCAATTTGCACTTGAGTGACAATTTGCTACGTGCATTCAGGAAGCAGTGGAGCCTACCTAGAGCGAAGGCGGCACGCGAACGTACCGTCTTGATGTGCTCACCGAATCTTAACTGCCTATCGAGAATGACTCCTAAGTATCTAGCTTGCTTCTCCCAGGGGATCGGCTTGCCGAACATGGTAATCGGACTGGAGATGCATGCTGAGCGCGTGCAGGGCCTTATATAGTCGTCGGCGGCGAGAGGCGGCGCGCGCGGGGCAGCGGGCGTGCGCTCGAGTGGGGCTCGGTGTGACGCGTGATCGGCGCGTTCAAGGTCACGCGGTGTTGTCGTGTTATACAGTTTTATTTTATTTCTACTGAAATTCTTATGAACTTAACATGGTTAAGACAATTAAAAAGTTCATGGAGTACACACAATGAATAAAATACTTATATCTAATTAACTATAGCTATCACGGAAAGTATAATTTGGTTCTGTTCTTATGTACTAAATCTATTTTACCATCTTTTAATATTTCGACATTTGGTGCAACATCTTTGATAACTTTATATGGTCCATTGTAAATATTCTGAAATTTGTTACCAACTTCGTTCTTTACTAATATCAAATCATTTTCTTTATATTTAATTGGGTTGCAGTTTACGTCATATTTTTGTTTTCTGATAATTTTACTTTGAAGTAAATTTTGTCGGGCTTCATTTAGAGATGTTTGTAATCTATACTTTAACTGGAGTGGGTAGTCGTCATAGTTGTAGAGTGGATCTACTTTGTTTTGTATTAAATTACTGGGCAACTTGCACTTTTTACCGAAAATTAATTCAAATGGTGTGTATTGTGTCGAAGAGTGAACTGATGTATTATATGAGAAACACCAAAATGGTAGCCAAGTGCTCCATGAATGTGGGTGGTTGTCAGTTTGAATTCGCAAATAAAAAAAGATCCTATGCTCTGATGGTGATAAGCAGTAGATTGTAGTTATACCTAGTATTTTACAAACATCTTTAAATAATGACGATAAAAACTCTTGGTCCCTGTCACTGGCAATTTTTTCCTGTATTCCATATCTAAGAATAAAATTATTTACGAAGTTTGTAGCTACTACTAGTGAAGTTTTTGACTTCATTGGGTAAGCTTCAACGTACTTGCTGAGCTCACACTGTGTAGTAAGTATGTAAGAATTACTACTTTCGTCTTTATCTAACGGTCCTACGACATCAATGAAAACTTTCTCCATAGCCGATGTAGCTGTCGTTGTAATAGACATAGGTTCCTTAATATAATGTGAACTATACTTCTGTGTTTGACACTTATCGCATTTTTTTATAAAATCTTTTACATGTTGTTCAATACCTGGCCAAAAGTATTTTTTTTTATATTATTGTACATCCTTCTAATACCAGCGTGGCCACTGAATGGTAGAAGATGGAAATCATTAAATATTACTCTTTGGTCGTCTTTGTCTTCAATTCTTTTTATATTATTTAGTATCCCTAATCTTGGACCGGTCCAATTATTATTTCTTTGTATTTCATTAATTAACTTTTTATAAACTCATCATATTTATCACACCTTACAAAAATTAATTCGTGCACGTTTATTTCTTGACAAAATGTTTTCAGCTCCCTCACAAATGCGGCTGGCGTCAGTTGTGACGGGCTACTGGATTTATAAACACATTTTATTAGGTGCATAGCAAAATATTCCATTTTCTAACGCTATCTCTTTATTTTTACGTAATTTTTTTAAATAACTTTCTTCAATAAAACTGAGTTCAACAGATATGCTCGGTCTGCTATGTATTTCTACAACTTTCGGTTGATCAGGCCGATCGCCTGTAGGAATCGTAGCACCCCGAGATTTCTGAGAATCGTTCATCTTCCTATATTGTGCGCGCGTCATAACATTGACGACACTATGACTCATTTCTTTAAGTTCATTCGATGAGATAGACAGTCGCGACATCGCGTCTGCGGCTGAGTTTTGTGAACCTTTAATATACTCGATAGTAAAATCTTACTCCTCTATTATTAGTCTAAACTTCATGAGACGGCTCGATGGATCTCGCATGCCAAACAAGTAGATAAGCGGCTGTGGTCAGTTTGAATTATAAAATTTCGTCCATATAAATACGGTCTAAAATGCTTAACGGCCCATACTATCGCCAACAACTCTTTTTCTATAGTGGGATAGTTGAGTTCCGCTTTGTTAAGATTACGGCTCGCGAACGCAATTGGTCTCTTATCTGAGTTACATAATACGGCTCCTAATGAATAGTTGGAAGAGTCAGTTTGTAATATGAACTGGTTGCTCTCTGATAAGTCGGGATATTGTAATACAGGTGGCGATGATATTATTGTTTTTAACTTATCGAAAGAAGATTGACATTCTTTACTCCATATAACCCTTTTACTGGTAGATGCATTTTTTTATGTCAAAGAAATAAAATAGCGTTTTATGGAATCATTGTGGGTAGTTTAATAACAAATGTTCAAGAAAAAAAATTAGACATGTCTTGGATAAGAAAAAAACTTGGTGGCAATATGGTTGCCAGCACCAGTTTGGAGTCTGGTCACCTTCATTGATTTTCTGGCAGTTGGTGAAATATTTTAAAACAGGGATGCATACATAGTGCCACTTTACATCGTTCACATTCTATTTTAGATCTCTTATTATTTACTTTAGTGCTGCAGTAGCGACACCTCTTATAAGTCTCTATTTCTATAGGCCAGTGTTCTCCTAATCTTTCAAATCTAATTTCTTCTGGTACCCCAAAAATTCTTTTCTGTCTTTCATCACCCTCTTCCACTCGTTTCATTTTTTTAAATGAAAAAATCGTTCAAACCGCTTTAGAAATAATTATGTGTACAATTATAAGTATTTTTTCAACACGTTCATCGACACGTAGGTCACCGGTGACCTGACCCTGCCCAGTATTTAGGCGCCTCGTAGGTCACCGGTGACCTCAAGGCAGACCTGTTTTCAAACCTATTTTGTGAGCCGTAGGACACTTATTCCGTAGATGTGCATGCGTGTGACCGCTACGGCGCTGTAGAATATGTGCGCACAATGGTTTTCGTTTGCCTTGAAATTTGTTAGATTTGTTAGAAAAATCTGCAGTTTTCGGCGAACTCGTTCATGGATACGGAGGTTTGAGTTTTAAGTGCAACATAACTATTCGTTTTAAACATTTTACGTAGCTTATTATATTACCATTTTTGTAGGCTTTTTAACAGTAAAGTATTTTTTTTAAATGCATAAGTAGTTTCTGAGAAAACTGAAAGAAGCCTCTGCTATTTTACAATATATTGGGTAAGGTCATAAAATTAAATAATAAATACTGTAATTGTGTAAGTAATGAAACATTTATTAGAAAATGAATAACAATATTTAAATTGCTAATTATAATAAAGAAAATACGTTACTTCTTGTGGATCTTGTTGAAACACTGTAAACACAAATGCGGTTTAATTTCGCATTCATTGCAAAATGTTGAAACTTTTTTTGATTTATTTCTAGCAAGTTTCGAACCATATCGTTCGACATTATTTTTGTAACATTTTGTAAGGACATGCCTTTGCCGATCCCCATTAAGACAGTCGTCGGTGCAATAACAGGTCACGTTTAGCAGGCTAAGCATTCATATTCTAGTAAGTAAGTAATTTAGTCGTTGGACAGTAATAAAAGGAACTTCGCAATGAACAGTCGTTTCCATCATCCGATGGACTGTTTTGTCCGCGTCAGGTTGTTTGTGTTATCGCTGGTCACATTGGTAAAAGTGCAATGGCTGTTCTTAAATCAAATGAATCGGCTGCCATTTTTGATGACTTTGAAGTTATACCAATAACTTAAACTTATGATCTTATTATGACAATTATGGATACTATTTATGATAGAATTAATAGTTTTTAAACTTTCAGAACTAATATCTGATTTTTCAATTTTGGTCTGTACTTCGAACAAAATAGACTCCAACTTAGAATGTTCCGTTTGAGCTAATATAACTTTTTGTTCTGCTGAATCGGATGTTTGTCTCCGTACTGGACCGATTTTTATAAGATAATCCTTAATTTCTTTAAATTTGTTTGATAATGATAACAGCTCTTTTAAAGGCATTACAAAGTTATATATCTCATATTAAGTGGGGTAACTTACGTAACATGCTTATTTTGGTAAAATAATGTAACCTGATTCGACATGGCGACTCGGTGGCGACGGGTACTGGAACCGTTATAACTTTCCCACGATGTCGACTTGAGGTGGCAGCTTAGCTGGATATTCTTATTCTTATTCTTATTCTTTATTGCACACAAAAATAACAACAAATATACATATTACTTGCAATAATATAGCTTATGTACAAAGGCGAGCTTAACCCAGAGTTGGGTTTTCTTACAGCAAACCTAATTTTGAAAGCGAGATTTGCAAAAGAGGATATACTTACGTATGTGCATTTACATTACATTCTAAATTAAATTAAAAAAAAAACTACATTCATACAATACAATATACGTAATACATACAGCTTAGATATATATTATACATACCTATATATTCCGATATTTATTTACATACATACATATTGATCATGTTGACAGGAAATGGTCCTTTATTCCCTTCTTGAACACCTCTAACGAAGGGCTATCCCGCAAGGAGTGTGGAAGTGAATTCCAAAGGCGCACAGCACGAACAGTGAATGATCCATCATACCGACTTGAGGAGTGGGGAGGGAAACGAAGGAGAAGAGATGATGATGAGCGACAAGGTTTACCTCTAGGTACGAGATACTCAAAGCGTTCACGAAGATAGGAAGGAGCCTTAGAGTTATGAAGAATGGAAAAGAGAAAAGAAAGAATGTGACAATCTCGACGCTGCCGAATAGGTAGCCACTTCAGCTGCTTCCGAAATTCCGACACATGATCGTACTTACGAAGCCCGAAAATGAAGCGGATACACAGATTCTGCAGACGTTCGAGCTTATTCAGAAGTTCCTCAGTCGCATCAAGAAACCAGATATCAGCATAGTCTAGAAGAGGTAGAAGAAGAGACTGGGCCAGAGTAATTTTAGTTTGAAATGGCAGGAATTTCTGAAGACGCTTAAGAGACCGATACGAACAAAAAATTCTCCTGCTTACTTCAGCAACGTGACCATGCCAAGATAGGTTGCAGTCCAAGAATACACCTAGGTCCTTTACTTTCTTGGAGTAGGCTATGGCGATACCATCGTACACAACAGGAGGGAGAGGCTGTTGATTGAGTAAATTGACGAAGTATCTGCCACCAATAATGAGAGCTTGTGATTTTGTTGGGTTAACTAACAGTCCATAGCTTTTAGCCCACTCTTTGATATTTTGAAGATCATTATTGATGGCATCGATAGCTCCAGGGAGCTCTTCAAGTTTAAAATGGCGATAAATCTGCAAGTCGTCTGCATAGAGATGATAATGTGACGTTAATACCTTGGTGACAGCGTTAATGAACACGGAGAAAAGAAGAGGAGAAAGGACGCCACCCTGAGGAACACCCGCAGAAAGATCGCACCAATGAGAGCAAGCCTCATTCAGGTGAACCGACTGCGAGCGACCCCGAAGATATGAATCAAACCAAGCAGTCACAGAGGGAGATATGTTTAGAGAGGAAAGGATACCTAAGAGTATGTCAAAGTCAACTGAATTAAACGCACTGCTAAAGTCCAAAAGAACCAACACCGTAAGGAGTCGGTTTTCCATGGCCAGTCGGATGTCATCAGTAATTTTAAGTAGGGCAGAAACAGTGCTATGACCAGGACGAAATCCAGACTGAAAAGGGCTAAGCAGACTATTAGAAGAAAGGTAATGCGACAGTTGACTATTAACAACACTCTCAAGGACTTTGGACAGGATTGGAAGTATTGATATTGGGCGAAACTGGGATACTGAAGAGGGATTTGAAACTTTAGGAAGAGGCAAAACGTAGGCCTTCTTCCACGCAGAAGGAAAGGAGCCGGTAAACAGGGAATAATTAATAATGTGTGAAATAACAGGGATAAGGTCATCAAGGATAGGAAGGAACATTTGAAGTTGAAGACCATCATCACCCACTGCTTTTGTAGAAATAGACGTAATGGCCCGCTTAATATCCCCTTCTGTAACTGGGTGAAAAGAGAAAGAAGTACATGTTGGAAGAGGAAGATTAGAGAGATTGTTTAGAGTGGAAGATTTAACGCTGTCATCCAGAGTCACCGGTGATTTGGAAAAGTGTAAATTTATCGTGTTTAGGTCAAAATTAGGCGTGCAGTCGTTCGCAACTTTGCCGATTCCAAGTGATTTGAGGAATTGCCAAACCTGTGCTGTGTTGGAGTGTTGAATTGTGTCGTGTATGTGACGCCTTTTAGCATCCCTACACATACGACCGCAGCGATTTCGCAGTTTCTTATAGAGAGACCAGTTTTCATCCGTAGGGTCCCTTTTGTACCGCCTTTTCGCCTTATCCCTTTTGGACATCTCCTTTTTAATTGCATCGGACAACCAAGGAGCTGGAAGATGCTTCACCCTGACCTTTTTTAATGGAGCATGCACATCAAAAAGTTTTAACACTATCTTGGTGAACTCGGCCACCTTAGCGTCCAAGTCATTGCTGTCATAAACAGGGGACCAGTCAATATTGCCCGCATCCTCTCTCAAACACTCCAGATCAATGTTCTTGAAACTACGTAGCAAAAGAAATTTTGATTTGCGTTTTGGAGGACGAAATTTATATGAAATAAACAAAAGGTCGTGGTAAGAAAATGAAGCAGAAAGTTGCCCGTACGTGGCTACTTTGTTCGGGTCGGAAACTAGAATAAGGTCTAGAAGTGAGGGATTGCAGTGAGGCGCATGATGAGTAGAATTGAGCTGAAGGATGTGCATGTTGACAGAAGAGACAAGAGACCTGAGTTTACGGCTGCGCACATCATCTTTGATCAGACAGGTGTTGAAGTCTCCGAGTATTATAGTCTGGTCGTACAAAGAAGAAAAATTTTCAAGATAAGTTTCAAAAGAAGTGAAGTAATCAATATGACAGGAAGGACTATAGAAGACACCTAAAAGTAAGTTTGTGTGATTGAAAGTTATCTCAATAAAAAGGTGTTCAGCTGATTTTGAATAGTTACTCGGAGACTGATCGATAATTTTGTAAATAATATCTTCACGAAGATAGATGGCGACTCCCCCACCACCCTTGCCCGTTCTGTCATTACGCACAAGCCTGTAGCCAGGCAACGAATATTGTGTTGAAGAAAGTGCAGGTTTGAGGAAAGTTTCAGAGACAAGCACAGCATGTATAAGATCAGAGTCAAATGAGGATAACAGATCGGCATGATGGGCAGGAATACTTTGAGCATTAATATGGACAGCGTTGAAAAACTTGTTGTAGCAAGAAAACATAGAAGAAAGCTGGTCACGCAAGTGTAAAGAATCATCAGTGAACGCACTGGCGTAGCTCTCGTCAGACGAACAAGAAGAAGAGCAGGAAACAAAACTGTCATCAATATTGTCTAACATAAAAGATAAATAAATATAAAATAAAATAAATATATATATACTAAATTACAAAAAAGCTATCTCTAAATAAAAAACAAAAAAAAAAAAAACTAAAATAATTAATTATCCTCGATGCACCTTGCCGTTTCATTAAGATTAAAATGCTGGTATCCAAGTCATAAAAAAAAAGAACAGTATAGCAAAAAGGAAAGTTTCTGAACGAGCAAGTTATAATCATCGCTGTCAAAATGACAAACGTCAAACAAACAGTCTAAATATTTTCAGTGACCGACACAAAAGAGAAATATGACAAAAAATGTAAAAACGATGTTTGATACGTGTTGTGAGCGATCATTCGCTGCGTCGCTTGCGCTGTGTTGTGCTGTTGTTTGGGCCGGGCTGTACCCTGGACTCCATGGGCCGGGTTAATCCCAGGACTCCGCTGCTACTGGGCCGGGCTATACTCTGGACTCCTCGTTCTAAACTGCTGAGTTTGCTTGAGGTTGGGAGACAACACTAAAAGTACTAGCGTTGAGTTCTCTTCTTAATACTTTTACTGCGCTCTTTTGGCACTTTTTGACGATGAAATAAAGTGTTCCGACGAGTAAAAGTTGTGACTGGTGCTGGCATTGGCTTCCCCGTTTGGATTTGGTTTTTTTTGTGTTTCTTCTTTTGAATAAGTTTCCCCATCTTCTTTCTTGAATTTTGATTGTTTCTTCGGTCTTGATGTTCTTTTTCTTTTATTCACTACTGATTTTCACATTCTTGACTTCTTAATTTTTTTTGTTGTTGTTCTTATATGGCAGGGTCTGGCAGGGTCGCCATGATATCCTATAGAGGAATCCTTTATTGCCGTATATAGAAGCCCATTCAAATATATGTTGTGGGTTGAACCTTCTGGGATCTTGTCAACGTCTCTTTCTAATAGTCTTGCAGTTGATATTTTCAGTCCTTCGACAGGAGGAGACAATAACCTATAATTGGCCAACATCCCTGTTGCCATAACTACTCTTGTCATCAGCTCTACCTCTTTATTGACTCTCATACCAAACAGCCTGTAATTGCCTGTTCTGATGTCATATGTCCATATTCCGGATTCCGCCTCAAGGTCAACTTCGTATCCGCCGGGAAGAATGAATTTTAGAGGTGATATCTCTGCATTCATTGGGTCCCTATGTGCGAAGAGGTATAGGAAACATATCACAGGGGCATTTAGAGGTTTCTTGTTCACGATATTTGCCAGGAAGATTCTACACAGTTTTGAGATGGAGCGCCCCTGTTCCTTTATAAATTTATATATTTGTGTTCGATAGCTCACAGGTGAATAAAAAAAAAACCAAACGGCAAGGGCTGTCACAATTTTTTTTCGAATCTTAATTTAAAAATCGCGACGCCAAGTAGAAAAATAAATAAAGAAAAGAAAGGTTATCAATATTCTTTTAAAAACAAAAAAGGAGGATTCATGTAGCGGAACGCTACGATAGGCGATATTCTTTCTAGCGTAATTTGTAAGAGTCTTTAGCAGGACAAGTAGACTGGGACGTCGAAGACTGCGTTTGGATAATTGAGATTTTTTGGTGAATATTACATTTGTGTGAATGGTTCCATCTATTATTTTAATAATTGACAGCACACTCGAATAAAAACCAAAATAATCTTAACCACAACTTTTTGGATCTACGTCCGATAGAATATGAGCTTCGGAAGTGGTCAAAATAGTCTACACCACCCATGTTTCGAGTGTACGCTGCAATGGCTGATGGGCAGTACATTTTTTCTTCTCACCATTCTTTTGTCTCCTTTCTATAATTTCTATGTCTCTAGGGTTTACTGCCGTTGTTATTACGTGTACATATTTTGTATCCCTCTACTTTATTACACCAACGGGGTGGCATAATCGGTATGTAAATTCACCTGGTTTTAATTTACAATCAAAATGTTTGGCAAGACCTTTTCGCGTCATTCGAACAGTTCCTATTGAGAATATCCCCTTATTGGAGACGTATTCCACAAGAGCTACAGAAGAAAAAAAGTTGTCAAAGACTATTAGCGTATTTGTACGTTTACACCAAGTTTTTGACTACCCTAAACCCCAAACCTTCTTCATTGGGTTCATCATCTTTACCAGAGTAAATGTCGCACTGGTAAAGATATCCAGTCTTGGCGTCGCATCTATACCATGCTTTATAACCGCTTTTAGTGGGCGAGGCATGTATTGTTTTTTGCTGTCACGCCCTTTAAATTTAACCATGCTCTCGTCGATGGATTAAGCCTGAGAGTTTGTAGCATTTTCTTGGAATGTTCTATTTAGAATAGAGGTTTATCATAATCTTTATGACTTGGTGGCAAATGGGTAGTTATATCGCAAACATGAATATTTTCCAATATCTTTTTAATTTTTTTACAAGTCATTGTTCCAGATAGCTCTGGGTTGGTATAAAACGAATAAGAGTTCCAATATAATTCAATATCTGATTGAAGAGCTAATCCCATGAGAATGACTATGGCCAAAAATGCTTTTACTTCATTTATATCTACATCTATCCAAAATTTGCTATTTTTCGGTCTTGCATATTTGTTGGTCACAATAACTTGAAAAAAGTATTCTGGAAACATATTATTGAAATAGTCAATAGAAGTGCTTTTGTGATTAAACAATTTTGTAGATTGCAGTTCTCCGTTGAAATGGTGATCTTAAAAGTTTTCAATCTGATTAGTCCACTTTTTAGGTTTGGACTGTAATTCAGCATAAGTTGGCCCTTCAGGCATTTGCTCAAACTCAGGATCATGTAACACACCATCACCAGCAGTTTCATTTTCAGGTAAGCTAGAATAAAGCTCAGGAGCTCGTAAATGAGTTGAAGGATACCGGGAAGGACCAGCCCTGGCATAAAGTGGGAGTACTTCCCTATCTTCATTTTCAGGCAAGTTAGGAACAAGCTCAGGAGTTAGTGTGCGTGATAATGGATGCTGGAAAGGACCTGCCCTGACATTGTGCGGAAGTACTTCTATATCTTCATTTTCATGCAAGTTAGGAACAAGCTCAGGAGTTAGTGTGCGTGATGATGGATGCTGGAAAGGACCTGCTTTGACATTGTGTGGGAGTTGTTCCAGGTCCTCGATTTCATGCAAGTTATGGACAAGTTCAGGAGTAAGTGGCCTTGTTGGTGGACTCTGGGACTGGAAAGGACCAGCTCTGTCATTATGGGGGAGTAAATCCAGGTCTTCGTTTCCAAGGTGAGGTGTAAGATTTACAAATTATTTTGGTATTACGTTTATATGAACTTCGCATGCTCCGCCGGACCCTTAAAGGACCTATGTATGTTCAGGATAATTAAAGTTGATGATACAACATACCTTCATTGCCTCCCCATGTAATTGTGCAGCTTCAGCCTGTGTCGTAGCTGCAGTTCCAAGCATCTGTAAAGAAAAATACAAATCAATCAATCAATCTACTTTATTTCCCACCATAATAATATACTCTTATGGATCAGAAGCTCATTTATTATTTTAAAAAGAATTATCAAAGCAACTTAGAACTATTTATTTTTAAATAACAAATCACAAAATCAACACAATTACACACGAAAACCGTTAGACACCGAAATAATTAAAACTACAGTTCGCACTCAACGTCCGTCGCATCCGAGCTTCCGAGCAAAAGTGAACGCGCTCTGCGAGCGCATCGCTTTATAGGTTGCTCCCTCTACTCGCTGCGTCACCACGATCGTGCGATATCCCTGCCCTTTTGGCTGACGAATCGTGTAAGACGGCCGTTCCTGACAGCTGAACGACCTCGTCAGCTTGGCTCCCTGGCATCTCTTGCTATATTGGTCCCTCCTCTACAGATAAGCTCTGCGCCTGGGCTGCCTGGTCTTCATCGGGTTGGTCCTCATTGGTAGACTCGTCATCTAAAACATAATAAAGCCAAGACTTTTATGAGGTATTCTGAAAGTTTGAACTTTAACTGCCCATTTTAGCGAAATTACTAGCAATTGTACCAAAATAGGCAGTAGTTGGTAATTGTATCACCAATGAAAGAGTTCCGGACCTCAATCATTACTGAAACAACCACAACATCGCCTGGTAACCACTATCGGGGTTCCAAGTGGCCATAGAGACCACTGCCACAATGTCGGGGCAAGCGGGTAGCCAATTGTCGAGGCTATAGAAACAAAATTGCCACAATGTCGGGGCAAGCGGGTAGCCAATTGTCGAGGCTATAGAAGCAAAATCGCCACAATGTCGGGGCAAGCGGGTAGCCAATTGTCGAGGCTATAGAAGCAAAATTGCCACAATGTCGGGGCAAATAGTCACAATGTCGGGACTATGAGTAATAATGCTGCCACAATGTCGGGGCCGCTTAAATTACTCACCAATACCGAAAAACGCTTCACACGCCTCCGGGGTCCACTCACCACGCCACTGAACCATGTGTTCTGCGGCAGTTTGAGTCTTCTTTCCGTACGAACCAGCCAATAGCTCAAGCTCGTACCGGTGATGCGGTAGCGCTTGCACAACCAAATAGGGGCCGCGCATTCCGGAGTCCAGCTTCCCAGTGCTTTGTGATCTCTTGCCAACAAACACAAAGCTGCCCACAGCAAATGTTCGCGGCTGTCGACGTCGCTCATTGACATAGGCATCTTGTCGCTGCTGATTTTCAGCAAGCAACTCAGAAGCCCTCTGTCTCCTCAACGTAAGGAGCGCTTCTCGGTTAGAATGAGAGCCGTTCAGCGCGACGTCTCGCACCAAGGACCTCAGGACTGGAGTCGTGCCTTCGACACCAGTCAGCAACTGTAGAGGCGAGGTGCGGGTCGTAGCTTGCTTGGTTATGTTCAGGGTTAGTTGTACCTTCCATAACGCGTCGGACCACTGAGCACTCTTATTGTTCACCTCGATACGCAACATATTGAGGACCGTCCGGCAGTAACGCTCGACTTGCCCGTTCTCGCGGTGCATTTCCGGCGTGATAAAATGCATGTCACAGCCTAACCCCGCAATCCAGTCTTTAAAGGACGCACTATCAAACATCCTGCCGCGGTCACAAACGATTGTTGACGGTGTACCAAAGAGTGAGATGGTATTTGAAAATACGCGTTTCAATTCGGCAGTATCTTGCCTGTATAAAGCGTACAACAGGCAATATTTGGAGAAGGAATCTATTACGAGGAGTATATACCGGAACCCGTTTGACTCCGTTAGGGGGCCAAGAACGTCGGTGTGGACCACTGAAAACGGTATTTCAGGTTTCGTCCACGATTCTATCGGTTGGCTAGTCGTTCGAGGCACTTTCTTGTGGGACAAGCAAACGATGCAATGACCGACATATTTCTTAATGAAAGGTCTTAGGCCGGGGAACCAAAAATGACGCAATATAAGCTCTGTAGTTTTATCTATTCCAATATGATCGTGATCATCGTGAAAAACTCTTAACAAACTAAGTCTATGACCTTTAGGAATATAACAAAGAAGGCGAGAATCCTCACCAGTAGCCGCATACTTATAGTACAACAAATCATTTTTAATTAGAAACCGTGTGGAATCTAACTGACCATCTCTCAGCTTTTGCATCAAGCTTTGAGTTTCGGAGTCAGCCATCTGAGCAATCTTCGCCCAATTTCGCGGATGTTGTATTTGGAGAACAGTAGCGGGTTGTCGGCTCAAAAAGTCTGCATGTTGCATGAGGCAACCCTTTCGGTACTCTAACGTGAACTGGAAGTCCTGCATGTAGATCCACCAGCGGGCCACACGTGGCAACAGGTCCCTTTTACGCTCAGTCAATTTTAAAGAGTTGCAATCGGTTACTATTTTAAATTTAATACCGATTAAATAGTGCCGAAAATGTTGTAACGCGCGAACAATTGCCAAAGTCTCGAGTTCGTAACTGTGATAACGGGACTCTGCGCCCTGTGTGGATTTACTAAAATAGCCGACAACTCGCTTCCGCTCTCCCTCATGCTCCTGCATTAAAATCGCACCGTACCCGATAGCACTGGCGTCGGTATGGAGCTCAGTATGCAGATTGGGATTGAAAATTGCTAAAACGGGTTCTTCTGTTAGACTTTTAATGACATAGTCACGTGCCAAGTCTTGTTCCGCGCCCCATTTGAAAGGTTCGCCTTTCCTGAGCAACTTGGCGATACAAGCGGTCTTTGAGGCATAGCCTGCTATGTACCTGCGAAAATATCCCGCCAATCCCAGGAACTGACGAACCTCTCTTACATTAGAGGGTTTTGGTGACTTAACTAGAGCTTCAGTTTTACTTGGGCTCGGCCGTACCTGACCATGTCCAATAAGTCGACCAAGGTATTCGAGTTCTGTGTCCAGAAACGTACATTTTTTGAGGTTTACTGAAAATCCAGCTTCAGTTAGTGTTTTTAATACCTCGCGCAAAGTTTTCAGGCCTTCACTGACAGAATTGGACATGATAAGCACATCATCTATGAAAACCAACACTTTTCCAGCATCGATAAGCTGCTTCAGAGTTTTGGAGATGACTCTCTGATAAACTACAGGAGCATTCGCGAGCCCATAAGGCATTTTTAAATATTCGTAATGCCCTTCAGGCGTTACGAATGCTGTTTTACTTATAGAGTCATCATCCTTCATTGGCAGCTGATGGAAACCTGTGGCCATGTCAAGACTTGTAAAATATCTAAAACTGCCCAATCTGTCAATGTGGTCGTCAATCAGCGGTAACGGAAATCGTTCTTTAATAGTGACAGCGTTTAAAGCCCGGTAGTCGACGCACATCCTATCAGCCCCGTCCTTTTTTTTAACAAGAATGATAGGACTCGCGTAATTGGACTGCGACTCGCGGATCACACCTTTACTCAACAGATCATTTATTATCTCGCGAACGCGGCGTTTTTCATCAGCAGAGAGTTTATAAGGCCGATAGTTGATAGGAATATCACTGCTCAGCTTAATTTCCATACTACCCGTATTAACTGTAGATGTCGCTGTCCCAGTAGTAAAAGTATCGGAAAATTCATTTAGCAGAGCCAACAAACACTCTTTTTCATCGCCAACTAAAGGCGTTTTTATCTTAGCGAACTCTACAGTTGACACATTATGTATATGTGAGACCCTAATCAAACGTTGAGAGTCATTCGTTCGAATGTACGTGACCCCGCTGCGATTTAAAACATCTGTGCCTATCAGAATTGGTGCTTGAATACAATCCGGGGAGACCACATACAAATCTATATCCAAAGAAAGTTCTGGAAACTCTATAATTGTGTTAACAAATGAAGTGGATTCTATGTCCTGACTTCCAATACCTCGCATACGGCGGTAGGTAGGAATTTTATTAAAACTAAAATGCTTCAACACGGAATCAGATATAAGCGAAATATCAGAACCGGAATCAACTAAGACATCAACAGGCACATTTTGAATAACTGCGGACATCACGTTGCTTTGTCCGGAGGAGATTCTGAGCAAAAATTTACGTTACTCGTTTTATTTTTTAAATTAGATTTTAATTCCGCACGTTCTTTAATAAAGCAAGTCTCAACAGAATGCCCAGTTTTTTTACAGTAGCTGCAAGTTTTAGCGGATTTATAAACCGATTTTGTTGTTTGTGACTTGGGCTCAGCGGTCGATTGTGAATTTACATCATTTGCTCCGGACTTAGCAGTCCTTTTTGGACAGATAACCTGCTTATGGCCTACGTCTCCACAGGAAAAACAAGTCAACCGATCATATTGTGCAGGTGCCCTGCGTTTACGTGGATCAGGGTTACTTTGGTTTGACGCGCGAACAGGATTGCTTGTAGTAGTAGGTGCACTTTTAGGTTTCAAATATACCGACAAAAATTCTACCAGATCTTTTGACTGTAGTTTAGCGTTGGTCGTCGCGGCTTTAACCTGGGGATCAGATATGCCGCGAATCACTATGGCGGCTTTTAATTCATCGGAAAGCCCCCTGACGATATTCAACCGCAACAAGGACTTTCGAGCATATTCTGCATACGTGGTGAATTTGTTCGAATTCATCACGTCATACAGCACAGTGGCCATGTCTACTTCACGCGGACATAATGACCGAAATTCAGCCTTAAAATTGGTCCACGTCCGATCATTGGTCACCCAATCGTTGAGCCATGTTTTAGCGTCACCACGTAAACAACCGCCAATGCGTCCCAGGCATTCCCGATCGCCCCAGTGGCTTAATTCGCGCCCCTTATCTACCTCCGCACACCACACGTCAAAGTCATGTACACTGGGATCAAAATTCGAAATATAATATTGGTTTGATCTTACTTGAATCAGGGATGAAAGTGCACCCACAATCCTGTCCGCAGCGTCAGCCTCACGCGATGCCTCGAAGGCGGTGGTCCCCATAGCACGTGTTTCCCTATTGGCATCGGGTTCCTCGGTTACCGCCGATACCGGCGCTGGCGTGTAGCTTCTCGTGCACGGATGCGACGTCATTGGAGTAGACGTCTGTATAGCGTTTGGAGCCAACCGTTGTTCTAAAGCGTTCAACCGATTAAGCACTTCATTTAAAGGGTCGCGGCGAGGGCTGTCCCGACGCCCATAAGAACAATCACGGCGCCTACGTTGAGTTTCGAAACTAGCTGATCTCTCGCGACGACGCCTAGAGGATCTGCTACGCGTTTCACGAGAACGGTCTCGACGCCTCGTATTAACATCGCGACGGCTACGCGACTCCTTACGACGACGGTGGTCGCGAGAATTACGCTTAGACGAATTTTCACGCGGTGTGCACTCGCGATCCGACATGATTAAATAGCACTTAGCACAATAACGTTACTCAAAAACCAACACACAAGAACTATAAACCGATAAAATAATTAACACTTGGCGAATTACTTTTAAATTGTGTTAAAACTATCCAAGATACGGCTTCAAAAACAACACAACACGTTTGGTTAGAATTACTTTAAAACGCAACAACGAAATTATTTGAAAACAACACTTAAAAAAAAATAAAAATAGATGGCGAACGATCAAAGTCGCGTGTATTTATTTATAAACGAATCCCACTTCTGATCTTATGGATCAGAAGCTCATTTATTATTTTAAAAAGAATTATCAAAGCAACTTAGAACTATTTATTTTTAAATAACAAATCACAAAATCAACACAATTACACACGAAAACCGTTAGACACCGAAATAATTAAAACTACAGTTCGCACTCAACGTCCGTCGCATCCGAGCTTCCGAGCAAAAGTGAACGCGCTCTGCGAGCGCATCGCTTTATAGGTTGCTCCCTCTACTCGCTGCGTCACCACGATCGTGCGATATCCCTGCCCTTTTGGCTGACGAATCGTGTAAGAATACATTAATTATTTTACATTGGTCAGATTCGACAAATATACACAATTCAGGTAAGTATATATTGTGGGAGACAGGTGCCTAAATAGATTTGAACTTATGTAAGCTGTTGGATTAACAAAGGGCTAACCCTTTGCTTTCCTTGATTTACAATTTTTCTTTGCCTAAGCAAAGAATGAATAATCATGTAAATGAGTGCTACAACATACTTTCTTCGCTTCAGCATTTATTTTTGACGACAAACTCCACCGGCATAGAGTCTGGACACTCGGTACCGAGAGAATATTCTCCACCAACTGAGGAGACAATTCTCTTCTCAACCTCAGTCAGTGGAGCAGTGGTGACGGCTTGGTTGCCCGTTCGTATTAGTTCTTGTCTTAGCCTGGCTGCCTTAGTGCAGGCCCGGCTCTTTCAGTCTCGCCAAACCTACAGGGAAGATAAAAATTACAAGTCAATAATATGAGTAAAATTGGACCTGTATGTTGCTAATGGGTGTAAAATTAACCGTCATCCACTGTTCTGTTGTTTTAACTGAACCATTAGGCAACTGGTTTAGTTGTGCAGTCACCTCCTTCCATCCCTCTTCAAAATTTTCCCGGCCCTGAAGGCCTGTAAATTTACGAGTAAATGAATGAGGGCGTGCTTCCAGTTTTGCCAAGAGGGCATCTATTTGGCTACTAGTTACCCGGGCTGTACGCTTGCGCCTGAAATATTAAAGAAAATACTAATATATATTCAAAATTATTTCATTACAACAGACAAAGTATGAAATCGACAATTTTAGATGGTAAAAAAGATGTTCTAGGTACATTTTTTTTGTTATACGAGTACTTACTTGACCCCGCTCGGACCCGGGCCTGTAGCCTGCATCATGATTTCCACTCATTTTATATGATTAGGTATGCACTTTCAAACAAAATTTACTCCAAAAACTCGTCCGTGCTTCGTTTTGTTAACAAGTATGTACATGTCAAAACAAAATACTTTGACACCCGACGTGGTGTTGCAAGGAAACAAACGTACATATCCTTAGAAATTTTAAAAGTTATTATTTCCCAAAAACATTAAAAGCTGCTTAGAAGAATAATCAGAAGCAAAGTCGGTACAAATTGTGTTTTTAGGACCAAAACTACTAAAGTTTCTTAATTTTTTTCAATAAAACCGTTATTTTGATTAAACTGCGTTCTCAAATTTTCCCCATATTCAAGAAGATTTTTTAAAGGCTATAAAATTGTCTTTGAAAAAGCCAAACTATGAATTCGTTTTTCGGCGGCCTACAGACATCGATATGTCAAGCAATTGCAAAATTGGAAGCAGTTCAAATACGTCTTCTCAGCTCGAACCACAAGGCAGTCTCAGCCTGAAGAATTGTATCCCTTTCAATGTCATGCCGTTTTAAGGCCTGTTAATTTTAAATTTTCAATGAAAACTTCCTGTGCCTGCTTGAAATCGTCTGGGTTCATATCAAGCTTTTGACATGCTTTTCCATAATCGACTTTGGTTGCAGGCCCTGCGCTAATAGTACATTGTTATCCAAGGGGTGAAAGTAACTTTAAGCTAAGGGAGGCCGCGATAAGATCTTGCATCCAGTTCGAATGTTTCTGGTGGTAATTCCCAGATACAGCACTTATTACTAAGTAGAGCAGCCATGGTAGAGGGTAAATATCCAAATTCTCGATACCACTCAGAAAGAACAGACAAAGTGTAGAGGAAGTCTTCTTGAAAACAGATATTATAGTTAGTCCCCTGCTTTGCATAGTGTGTGGCTGTGTCAGAAATGATAAACGTAAAGGGCGAGGAAGGAACATGGATGGGTTTTAGTCAGTAAGAGTCTGACACTCCCTCCCGCTCCGCCCAGAGTGGGAGAAGTCATTTGATGATTTCCCATCGTAAAAAAAAAAAAAAAAGGGGTGAAAGTAACTTATTTAGTCCCGAGACGGGGTTTGGCGCCCAAGCGTAGCGCGGGCGCTAATAGCTCGAGGGACTAAATAAGTCTTTAACCCGACGTAAACACTGTGCTTATCATTACGAATACAAGGAAAATAAAAACAAAAACACGAAAACACTCGAAAAAAAAATGAAGATCGGATTGTCGCTTTCCCGCCTATTCTATTTTTCAGTGGCCGGCTATTCAGCCTTTATTTTCACTATCGTCACTGAAACAATAGTAAATATTTTGCCCAAATTTTTGTTATTTTAAAGAAATATTTGTAACTAAATTATAACTAAGTTATTTAAAATAATTATATTCTTTAATTAATACTGAATTTTATGTTATTTCAATTTTACATGGCGCTGTAATTTACAGGCTGTATAGAAGTCGGAACATGGTTCAATAGAAATGTGAAAACAGAACTAGATTTTTTTTAATAATGTGACAGCTGTCAGTTGAAAGTGATTCTCCCTAGGGCTGAAAAGTATTACTTTCAGCCCGCTCCTCAGGCAACTTCAGACCTACTTTCCGAGTATGAGTAATGAAAAGTTTATTTTTCGGCGAGGTATTTTACGTTTCCGATTTTGATTGATTGAAAAACGCCTTTGCTCTAAATGTTTCAGGGATTGACCTGTACTTTTCTGGTAGGCACTTTTATACAGGGTAGTTTGAGGTTTACCTGTGGTAAAACTAGCCACAGCGGCATGACAACGGACGGATTTTAGGGAAAATTTAAAGCGTTTTCCACCTGCAGTCTTTGCTACTATGCTGTTGAACTGCTCTGCACGGTTCGTGGTAAAGTCGTGGAGCAGACTTCGAGAATGATAAGCTAGCTGAGAGATATTTCGTTGTTGTTTTAACATCAATGTTTTTGCTTCGAGTGTTTGATTTGTTTCTTTTTTTCTCTCTTCGGTGCAGTAGTACAAGTCACATTCACTGTGATCTCCAAAGATGTGTTTGCCGCTGTTTAGAATATCTCTCTGTATTTTATATTTTTTTCTGATTCGGTTAATGTTTGTGTTTGAAAGTGCTTTACCGAAGATCTTACTACTGCTCTTAGCCGAATCAATCGTTCAGGTGTCAACAATTTATGCTCCGACATGCGACAGAGTGATAGATGTATCAGTTTTAAGCAATCATTTTTTTCTATTGTAATTGCGGAGGAGATGGTTAGTAAACTCAATTTTTTGAGTTAGAACGCCGGGCGGGATATGGTCTGCTTTCTAATATATTCTTATAAGTGCTGGCATCACCATCAGCAATCAATATATTATAAATAAATTTCCGAGTTGCTACGGAGGACTTAAATCCTTCCACCAGTATTTTTGGTTCCATACTAGATGATGAACCGACGTGATTTTTAGAACATTTGTGAGCAGCAGGCTGTAGTTCCTTTTTATTTGCGCGGGCACTAATTCCACAATACTTATTCCGGACCCCAATGTAGAGAACTTTCCCTGTGTGATGTCCTATAATAGCTGCAACTCCGGACAATGCATTATACTGGTTTTTATATGAATGAGCGTTTGCTCCAGCAACAGTCTGCTTCCACCAGTATCATTGGAATTTCATCACTGTCACCTCGTAATCGAGCAGCAGCTACCTCCTCCTGAGCTGCGACAAACATACTTTCTTCAGCGGCATTTTTCCACATGTCAGCAACTTTATCATGACATTTACTATAAGTGAATAATGACATAACAGGTAAGTCCATCGAGGCAACTACTTCATTTAAATTCGTTAGGCCAATTCCTGAAATTATGGCTCCAGACACAGCGCCTTCATTGACATTTAGTTTATTTTTTTGTGTTTCATCGTGACTACTCAATTCATATTTACAATTGCACATATTACTTTGAAAGAAGAATTTAGATAGTAATCCCGTTTTATTTTATTTTATTAGTGTAAGGTTCCTCAATGTACATCCAAAGCGATCGTTATGGTTCGCAATTTTAACTAACCCCTCAAAAAACTGTTAAAAGTCAATGATTCTCCTACCATTAAATATTGGCTCATTATTCGGATTCTGTAATATAAATATTGAATCGTTAAGGATGATTTCAATTAGTTTGATTATACTCGTAACATAAAAATATGCTATTCAGTTTATTGCTACATACCTCTGCAGAAATACTTATGTCGTGGTCAAGAAGCTCTTCTGAACGTACTTCCGAGATATCATCTCTGAAATTTTTAAAACATTTATGCACATAGTCAAAATTCAAATCAAATCAAATCATTTATTTCTTTGCAAAAATGGGTAATTCTGGCATGGGTAATTGGTACATAGATGTTTTCTTATATAATATAGTCCTCCATATTCTACCGTCGTATAGGCATGCAAATAATATTCAATTCTAAAATCAATGAATTGTATTGATACCGAACAAATTTAGAATTTAAAAAATTAAGTGTCAGCAGTAAAAAATCATCAGTAATGTCAAACAGAATGATGTGTATGTCAATAAAAAGGATAAATAAAATGTCAGAATAGTTAAATGTATGTCAATCATAATAATAGTTTGTCAATCAGTACAGCGATTTATCATTAAGGACAGTGTTTCGTATCATGCGTGTTTCCGAACGCATCCCTTGTCGTCCGAGCATCTGACAGTTTGTTTGACGTTTGGACTGTCACTGTTACGTCAACTGTCATGGCTTGACGCTTCTAACTAGTCTGTGGATACTTGCGAGATGACATTGCACATTGAATTTTTGTTGTTTGATTGATATAATTGAGAAATCTTTGTGGATACCCTTTTGTTTGCAAGATTTTGGTTGTGATTCAGTTTGTTTGGACTAAAAACCCCCCTTTGAGAAAAATCACGGGTATATTTGTGAATCGTCCGCGCCGAGTTTGAGGTTGCGTCAGCCACGCGTGTGAGATTAAAGTTGAACATTATAATTTGACAATAATTGTGAAAAGTGTTGTTCTGGTGCCGTTGAACTATTATTGTGCTTCATCCCGACCTGTTATACGCTGCCGGGGCAGCGTCTGTTGAAACACAGTCGGATCTGGCAAGTTACTCGACCACGCATCACTTTACATTTACACACACACAATTACATACATCCTTGCAGACCTGGCTTGATCAAGGACTGGTCATCCCCTACGGCCCACCGGCACCAGGTAAGTTGATTCACATTTATTGTATTGGAGACAGGGTAGATTTGGTAGGGCTCCGCGGACAGCGGACGGTTCGATCACCAGCTCCCTGTCCTGGCGTAGAATCGAACAGACAGTATTTTTTTGCCTATGAAATAAAATAAAAGGAAATTATACCTTAAAGACCAATCTCATCACTTCTATTATTTCTGATTGCGATTCCACTATTTCCAATTGTTTATCAACTCTTGTGGCTGATATTGAAGGTAGCTGTGATTCCTCGGTATCATTTTCGTGTGTCTCTTGTCGTTTTTGTATGTTTTTTTTCCGTTTAGTCAATCAATTAAACCGGGATTTCCATACACAACATTAATTGCATGCATGGTCAAATTCATTTCCCAAAACTAGTCTCAATACAGTAAAAGCTCCTAAGTTCGGGGGGTGTATATTCCATAAATATGCCGCGAATACAGAAACCGTTCACCTTTCAAGCAAAAAAAAAAAATCAAAATCAGTTCATCCGTTCGGCAGCTATGATGCCACAGACACACACACACACACACACTCACAGACACGTCAAACTTATAACACCCCTTGTCGTCGGGGGTTAAAAAATCAATGAAATTGAAATGTTTGACCATATTGATTAATTCTTATCTTCAGGCTTAGGCGATCACAATTTTTGTAACGAATGGAAAGATGAAACATTGAAACATGCAAAACGGCTCTTACCAAAGGACGTAACGTCTAATATGCGGCAGCATTTTATGCAATGAGTAATAAGGTTGCTTTCATTCTGTTCGTTTACATTCTCAAACAAAAGTACCGACCACGAAGGCGGCTTGTGTCAAAGGCCGAAAAAATACAGCGGCGACATTTTTTAACAACATACTTAGGCATGGTTGTAATAAGGTCTATTTTATTTATTTACTTTGTATTAGTCCATTTGACGACGCGTTTACAAAGGGTATTGGGTTGGACACCCATTGGAATCGCTTTTATTATGTATGTTGTCGGCGACGAGACCCTATCTCCACACCAGGGCCTACAGTCTCGACATTAGTAACGACGCTGTCGGAAGCTAACGTAACATAAATAATAACGAAAAAAATCGGTTGCAATAACAACGCTTGGGAGAAACGCAAGTCTCTACATTCAAGTTAACGTGCAAAGTCGTACATTATCTTGACATTGATGTCGGTAGGCTAGCGAAAAACGTATTCATAGTTCGGCTATTTCAAAGACAATTTTATGCTGTCACAAAATCTCCTTGAATATGGGGAAAAGCAGAAAACATGATTCAATAAAAATCATTGTTTTTTTTTTGTATATTAAACTGAGACTATAAAAAGCCTTATTTTGATGGCACTATTTTTCATGAAAGCTCGTAACTAGAGCCAAATCGTTTAAAAAAAAAAATGGTTAAATATTTATGGAAATTAGAATTTGCCTCCTTGCAACATTGGCTTAATGTCAATGTCAAACTTGTCAATTGGTTTTGTATTGATTTCATTGTCATTGGAATCCAATATTTGTTGTGTTTATGTTTTCAATGGTATTTTCTGAAGCATTTTTCATTGATAGCCAACAGTACAGTACCTCTACTAACTTTTTTCTGGCTAAAGCTGCGACCCCACCGGACATACTTCTACATTCACTTATTATAAATGTCGTGAAGTTATACTGGAACTCGACCTAAAGTTCGTAAGATCGTTGTGTTTAAAGAGATGGCTGAAATTCATAAAGTAGCTCCGTGAACAATTCTGTTGTTATTCCGTCCGGATACAGAAATAAGCAAATTCAAGGAATTTTACATTTTCACGCTGATATCGTGTGATGTGTCGAAGCATGCCGAAGCTATCGGAAGCAGCACGTAGCGAGCTGTTGAGCCGTTGTGTCACACCACAGAAGGCCTCCGAGCCGGCTGGAGACTATGGTAGACAAATGACGAAGAACAAGCAAAAAATACAAACAGTGAATTTGTGTAGTGTGGTAATATTGATCAGATATATTTGTGTGTAATCGCAGTGTTCCAATATTCGATATTACCATATTATAGTTGTTAGGGATTCACAGCAGAGTAAATGACACAAAATAAATGCTTGTGTGCAAGACAATTCCAAAATATTCAATTTACAAAGGTTTGAATCTTGTCAACCGATCTGCAAATCACAGAATCATTTAACTTAAAGGAAAAGAAGTGGTTTCCATTACATTTTGTCATTATCCAAACCTGTTAAGTGTAAAATGAAACTCTTTCAATTAGAAATAACTCAAACATGAGTGAAGTCACTCGCAGAATTACCCGTATACAGAATCTTAATATTTAGAAGTTGTACCATTACCATTAATTTATAAGGCTCTAAGTACCTCAGAAAGTAGATAACCTACCCTATATATTTTTTGTGCCTTAAGGAAATGGCTAAATCAACCAAATTATTAAAACCAGGACAAGTTCCTCAAAAATATTCATCTCATTCTTCCCATATTAAAAATTGCATTTCGTAATTTAATTTTCACGTTTCATGTTAGTATTTCAAAAATTGATAATTTTGCATTGTTTTAAGAAAGTATTTGTGTGTATTATTGTTTGTATTGATGCAGATATTTGTTTCTATGCCGTGTTCAGTTGAAATAAAAGTGTAAAATGTTTTGGTGGTAATGATAAGATTGTACGTAGGTACCTATTTTTAGTAGTGTAGTCTGTAAAGATGATGTGTGTATTAGTTATTATGTCTTGTTTAAAATTTTGACATGCGATAAGTATAGAGGATGTACTGCGATTTGTAATTTTCTTGCCGTATTATGAGTTTGATGAAATGTGTCCTTTTTACTTCACATTTTATACAAATAATAAAGATATGTACATACGACCTTCATTACATGTTTTATACATTTGGTTTTAGACAGTACATAATAAGATTTAAAATGTGTGAGCGACCTTATTTAATAATAGAATTATACTTGAATAACTTTGATATTAATAAAGTTGATAATAGTAATAGATTACAATTTTGTGTGTTATATTTATTAAAATGAATCCTCTTCCTTCCAATGAAATGAATATTAGCGACGCCTGTTCACACTAATTCATGTCCGGAACCTACTTATTTATAGGTTAGGTTCGGCTTACGGCCATTAAAGGCCGTAAGCACAGCATACTTTGGTACAGACAATAGACCTTCGAGTAATAAGCCCGTCCGGCACAGTTTTTGGTCAGTAATTCCGTGAAAACCACCAATAAATTAACTTACATTGGTAACGATTCACTTTGCGAGCTGTCAAAAAGGCTCGCAAAATATGTTCGTAAACTTTACGAAATTCGTTGAGTTAGCTACAAAGATTTTTAGTAAACCAAGGACACTCGTTACCTTTGAGTGTAGAGACTACCAAATATCGCTAAAACTGGATCGGTGAGACTTTTGCGATCGTTATCTATGTCGAGACTGCAGGCCCAGGGTGCCAAGGGCCACACGTAAAAAGCACCGTGAGTCGTTTTAGTTTTGAATCAGTAGGTATTGTATTTTGAAAACTTGAGATAATAATTTTATGTCGTAAAAAAGTAAATGTTTTGATGGAATATCACACACACATACACGCACGCACACACATACTCACTTAAACTGTTTTGATAATATCTTTAAGTTTATTTTTCTTTGTTCTTCTATTTAGTATAGTTTAAATCTTATCTTGTTTAGTTTTAGATCTTAGTAGTATTTTTTTTTTTTTTTTTTTTTTTGTTTTGAATTCTGTTTTATTTTTGTACACTACTTTTACCATTACAAAATTTGTCATTGAAGAGCGGGATCTCCTAGCACAGGTATATGTTTTACTTAAAAGGAGGTCTCTATGTAAGATTTACTGTAAAAGTTGTACAAGTTTCTGCAATAAACCTTTTTTTTATCTTATTAGAACCTTCATGGTATTATGATAAATTAGCATCATCAGAATTTTAAAGCCCAATAAGACTGAGAAAAACGTAATTTAAAGTTTTGTGTCACATAAGATATGACATTGAAATTAGTGTAAAAACGCTGGACTTGGCTTAAAACCGATATTCATAGTTTAGGAAATATAAGGTAAAATAGAAAGTAAACATTGTGTACATCGTAAATTTCACACTCTTTGTTCTAGAATATTTTTTGTATGTAATGTAAGGTGCAATGTAATTGTTTTATAAGGTAATATATGTGATAAGCTATGTAAAAATTTACATATTCTAAGGATTATTTTTATAAATAAATAAACTACGGGATTCCAAAGGTTTCGGCTTTCACGGAAACGTGAATTGGCTATAACCAGTAACTTACTTTTTTGCTTCATTAGCCTTGGCCAAATTTCCATAAGTTTTTCTTTTCTTTCCAGAATAACGCCTTTTGTTAGCCATAATTATCTGAAAAAAAAAAAGTAAAATTAAATCATTAAGAATAATCTTTAATAATCTTCTTAAATTATTAGAACTCCATTACTTTAAAATGTTTACTCACTAAAGTTTTGTTTAGTTTAAAAAAATATATTAAAACAAAAAGTATCAATGCGTCTCAGTCGCGCTTAAAACTCGTCAAACTATGATACAATTTTACGAAGTGCGCGTGTGTGTGTATCGAAAGGCCTCGGCCGGCACTGAGTGCTGGTGCGATTGCGAATCCGCGCCGATTATATAGGGTGACTGGTAATTAGTGTACGAAACTTAAACACGTGATTGTGCTCATGATAACAAACAACTTTTCCAAAGAAACTTTGTTTTTTTAATACTTGTTCATTTTTATCACAAACACAACAGCCGTATGAAACTCGCGCTCGCGCATGCCTATGACATATCAGCTGTTAGTCGCGTGACCCCGCCGCGCCGCCGCACTGTGGAACGTCCCTATACATTAGGTCGGACGTTGAACTTCAATCGTTAATGTGTCAAATGACTATAAAACTTTATATATTCGTTAATTTAAGGATTGATACCATTTGATTTAGTCAATAATTTTCTCTTTTTGGTATTAAAGCAATTACAATTATTTTTTAATAATTTTTTTGTATGAAGGACTCCCGATATAACCGGGGTAGACAGCTTATTACGTAACTTTGTCTTGGTTTAATTTATTTGGGAAAACAGCCTTTCCACAGATGCACTTGAGTGTGGCAAGCACATAAAACTCAAAACTGTCGAAGTTAAATTTGGAAACATTTTGCTGCCATCACCCAAATGCATCTGGGCTATCTTTTTCCAGAAAGCTCCTACTTCTAAATTTTCATCTTCCGTGTTTAACTTCGTATTCCGAAGAAGCCGCCATTCGGTGTCAATCTGTTGGATAATATTTGAAGGTGCTATATTTGGGAACCTTCCCAATATGTCGGCGATGGATAGTATTTTGCCACTACAAACTATTTTTGGATCCATAAACTCCATTTTTTTCAAAATTTCCATATCATATTCAAACGGAAATCGCTGTAATAGTTGTTTAATTGCCTCAATGTAAAACTCCAAACAGCGGAACTTGAATTGTTTTATTTCTTCGGGACTGATTGTTAATGTTGGTGAAGATAATGTCGCCCCTACTTCAGCGCCTAAATACCAATCTTTTATATCCATGTACTTTCTGGGATTTTTATAGTCGATGTTTTTGTGATCATTTCTTGAAATGTATTCATCTTTCACATAACATCCCAAAATTGTGTAGATTACGGTCATGACCCTGTTGTAAATTATGTGTACATTCGTATTTTCTGATTGCATGGTTCCGTTTAGTTCGTTGAATATTCCTAAGGCATACGCCATAAATTGCAGATACAGCTTGTTCACTGGGTTTTCTAGCATTCTCAATATGTTTTCTGCAGCTTTAATACGGTCACTGAAAATAGCGTCCCTAAAGTACAACTTTAAGGCTTCGTATTGTTCTAGTAGCCTCTTTACTACTGCCTCTAAAGAGAGCCATCTTGTTTGAGAAGGTTGCAGTAATTTGTGTGGTTTTAGTTCCAAAAAATCCTTGGAATTGTTTCAATAAGCCGGTACGTTTTGGGCTACCATTCAAATAGTTATACACATCCCGTGCTAGATCTTCGGGTTCTCGAGGCAATTTTAAGCAAGCGTTAGACGCTACAAGATGTACAGAATGGCATACACATTTCATAACGAAAAGGTGTGGTATGTCTTGTTTGAACTTCGTAGCAAGAGAATTGTTTTTTCCCATCATTACGTTGGCACCATCTGCGGCCAGCCCTATCATATTTTTTTTATATGGAATCCTCAAATCGGTCATTTTTTTTGTAATTATTTCATGCAATTTTTCGGCGTTACCTTCAAGAATTTCAAATATTTCAAAGAAAAAATCTTCCACCTGAAAAAGAATAGGGTTTAAAAAGTATAAAAGGTAACATATTTAAAATGAAAACTTTACATTATAAACATAATATTTACCTTCAGATTATTTCGAGCGATCCTCACAATTACTGCTAAATGCTTTTTTGTACTTTTATCAGTACTTTCATCAGCTGTTAACGAAAATTTATTTGTCTGCATGGCTTCAACCATGGTGTCAACGTCACTTCTTCCCAACACCTCCGAAATAATTTTTGTTGTTTTAGTACGTCCACAGGTAATCCTTTTTGCGACTTCAGAATCTGGGCATACTGCTCTTATTAAATCTGGGAAATGTTCCATGACATTGATCGGAATATTATGTTCAACTATGAATGCGGCGATTCTAATTTCTGACTGTTTGACTAGTTTTTCTAACGATGTAGATTTTTTTGTAAACATCTGGTCTAGACTCTGTTGACCTCGAATTTTCAGCTTATTGCTTTCATGTTTTTTTGTGTCTTTGTGTCTTTTAATATCATTTTTACCCCCTCTCGTTATATTTATATTGCAAGAGCACACTTTACAATAAGCAAAATCTGGACCTGAAAAGAACATTTTTTAATGTAGCCTAAATATTGCAACAAAAATGCGTTAATTTCTCAAGACGAAAATACTGCCGTACTTTAAGAATACTTTTTTAAACTGGCAACTTTTATAGGCCGCCTTATAGATGATGAGTCTTAAAAACCAACTGTGCAAACAGTACTAAAAAAAAACAAAAATATCATAGACCATAAAGCCTCAATGACTTTCTTGGATCAAAGTCAATAACTTTGCAGAATAGAACGCAGAAAAAAAATGTAGTCTGCATAGTCCAAAAATAATCATTTGAACTGTGAATTTAGAGTTCAAATTAGTTCTTCACGTCAGTACTTTTGTGTGGTGTTGTGGAACTACAAAACAAAATGTCAAAATTACAAATTGATTACTGCACTACACGCACGAACTATTTACATGTGTATGCATACAAATCCAGGAGGTTTCCTGAATAACGAATGAAATGGGTTTTTTGTATTCAATAAGTTTTTATCATTGAGTAACTAAGTAAGGCTTTTATTATTATTTAAGTCCCCTTTGACCCTTACCTTTATTACTTTTTGATAACCATCCCTCAAACAGATCATCTTTTTCCCAATCCGGTTTATAGCTGACACTGTACTTCTTTTTCTTTGGGGGTGTATTTTGCACCTCTTGATCATTCTCAGAACTAGACATTCTAAGTTCTGACAATTACAGCTTTAAAACTTATATAATTAACACTTTAAAATGATGATACTTAGAAACAAACAAAACTTTTCTCACTTCACAAAGTGCTCACAAGTAACAACATGTTTATCTCTGGTAACAACGAAGCAATCTAATACTGTTCATTTAAATACCTTACTTATCCTTACAATTACTAGACTGAACTATGTCTCCTAATTTGGTCGTATAATAATTAGAAAACCCGGTTAGTCTGGTGTCCCAAAGTCTTGCTGTTTAATATTCAACTTTATTCCATTCCATGAAGGCATACTTTACACTACATACTGTACAAACTTATTACTTTTATGATTCGTTCGGTGGTTTGGTGATTCGTTTCACGCAGTAGACGCAGTGCATCGCAGTGTTTTTAGTAACTGGGCTTCAAGCTGTGGAACAGTAAATAAAAATCGGGAGGTTTGATTGAGCATCCGGGATGTCGGGAGGATTTTACTAAAATCGGGAGAACTCCCGGAAAATCGGGAGATCTGGCAACAGTGGAGGCCAGTGACATGACGCTGCGCCGCGCGGCGCCGCAAGCCGCATCGCAACATCGATAGGCGCATCGTAAAGCGTTGGCAGCACGGCTCGATGCCTCGCATGATTTTCAAGAGCATGAGAACGACGAGACGCCACGGCGCACGGTGGGCTGAAAATCGGCTTTCATAGACTTAGGGATTTCAATTTGCAAGTGCTTGTTTTTATGTCGCTTCTATTAGTCATTACTATGTACAAAAATGACACCCGAGTTAATTCTGCCCAAAAACGAAGGAAATATAATTTTTTTACGAAAAATTTGTATGAAGCTAGTATGAAAAATCGAATTATCTCCTAAACGGCATGTTTAACCGTACTATCCTTGGAGGTGGTCATAGTGCTAACTATTTATGATTTTTTGGTTGGCGATCGGACAACAAGCATATTTAAAATGTCTTGATTAGAATCCTGCCTGCTTCTTTTCCGCGAATGATGTTCTCAAAACCTCCTAAAATCTTTGTTTCGAGACTCTGAGGCTTCTTCCGAGAGAGTCCCAATCGGCTAATTATCAACACAAAACTCATTTTGTGTTGATAATTATCTAGCTCAAACATAGTTGTCTACGTGTGGGTGTACTATAAACCTCTGCCAACTCCTTCGAAAATATAGGAGTGATGCTATTTTATGTTATGTGTAGTTAAAAGTCCGTGTTCTTCAACATAAACACCAAAAGGAATCGTTTCATACGTAAAAACAAATAAAAATATTTTGACGATTTTTTAAAAAAAAACTGCCGTTTTTTTCGTCCGATCGCCAACCAAAAAATCATAAATAATTAGCACTATGACCACCTCCAAGGATAGTACGGTTAAACATGCCGTTTAGGAGATAATTCGATTTTTCATACTAGCTTCATACAAATTTTTCTTAAAAAAATTATATTTCCTTCGTTTTTGGGCAGAATTAACTCGGGTGTCATTTTTGTACATAGTAATGACTAATAGAAGCGATATCCGACATAAAAACAAGCACTTGCAAATTGAAATCCCTAAGTTTATGAAAGCCGATTTTCAGCCCACTGTGCGGCGGCGGCCTCAGGCGGTGCCTCGCGGCGTCGCGACGCATAACTCTACACCGCGAGGCGCCGCGCGGCGTCTCAGTGCGAACTGACCCAGTGATAGGCCAGTGGTAAAACTGTCGGTGTACATTTCTGGAAAGTGTGACTTCGAGTCTGACTTAATGGTATGCAATCCGCTCATGGTTGACTTTTCCTTTACGTTTATAAGTAGGTTTAATTTATAAAATAATTATTTTATTTACCTACAAATAAAAACACGAGTTTAGATTTTAGTTTAGTTTTATAATTAATTTTACTCCTCGCCGTCTTCGGCTTCGCTTACGGAAGACTGATTGTCGCTGTCACTATCTTCAGACACGTGAATAATAAATTCATCGATTGTTTTGTCGATGGCGTGGTCAAGACCCATCATTTTTACTTCAATTTTTTTAATGTGCTCCACACAGTGGGCCACTTAATATCTGTAACTTGGGCAATGGCATCATTTAATAATAATTTTAAATCTGTAAATTTAAAAGTTGTGTTATGTCTGGCTACATAATTCTTGATGTCTGCCCAAATCAATTCTATTGGGTTAAGTTCGCAGTGATATGGGGGTAACCGCAATACTGTCACCCCCTTTTCTTTTGCCATTTCGTCAATGACGAAAGACTTGAATTTTACTTTAATTTTATTTACTTTTTCCATCAATTGCCTCTTTATTTCTTTGGCTTCGAAGGAAATATTTTTTGTTCGAAGCCAGTTTTGTATGGCTTCCTTCTTCCACGTAAAAGTTGGAGTCCTCTCTACACGTCTGAGAAGAAAATTCAAGTTTTAAAACATGACTGTATATTGCGAACGGTTGCTATTTGCTCATTAGATGACACACTTAAGTAGCTAAACCATTTTACAAAAGAATCGAAACATGAGGGATTTCGTGGAAGGGGGAACATAGCGCTGGAAAGTGACCGGCGCGTTTCCGGTCGACTCGGGATGATCGATATTAGAAAATATCATATCGGTGTAATAATAAATATCTTTTGTAATTATCATGAATTTATATTTGTCGTTTACCTTGAATGGTAACTCGCATTATCCAACACAATGACGTCATTTGGTTGCAATTTCGTCAAAACCTTGGCAAACCATTCTTCAAAGTGAGGAGCGTCCATATTTTCGTGATAATCCCCAGTTTTTTTTGCTTCAAAAATCCATTCCACATCTTTTAAAAATCCGAGTTCATTTCCTACGTGAACGACGATGAGTCTTTTACTCTTAGACACAGGGTCTTTGGCTCCAGTTGACAATCCTTCTAAGAATGCTTGTTTGGCAGATTTGTCCACCCAAGCTTTACCCAAGGCGTGTCCTAAAAAAGCATCAAATAATAATTAGAAATGGAAAATGAAGGACCCTCAGCAGATGTTAGGCCAGCAACTCATCGCAAAAATCTGGGTCAAGCAAGCTCGTATCTTTCAATCACATCTTCCCGTTACGCAATTAATAGCCTTATTATCAACACCAATTAATGTCCATAACTTAGCTAAGAAGCGAGTCCTAATCGACAAATAACTCATTAGGACTTTTCGTGCAACTTGTTTTACAATAACATGAAAAACAATGAACACGTTGCATTAAAATGTTGGTCAAGCAAGCACGTATCTTTAAACCTTATCACCAAAACCAATAGAAAAAAAAGTACCTGCGTTCAGCCAAGTCTCATCAGTATAAAAAATTCGTCGGTTTTCCTCTCGAATTTTTTTTATTTCTCGTAAGTATTTTATACGCCATAAAACAATGTCACTACGATCAATTAAAATGCTTTTGCGGTTTTTCTTAGTATATTTAAATTTCAAATCCTTGATATTATAGCACTCCGAAACACGACCGAACGCAAGCGAACTATGACACGGAATGTTCAATCAAAATGGCGGCCCACGCGGCGTGACCATAATGTGCTGCACACCTGACGCGTTGACCGCTTCAAAGTGAAAACGGCATAAAATCAGAATTATCATTTTTTGTGATGAGATAGTTATGTCATAAGAATATTTAGATACTTACTGACTTTACATTTAATTCAGTATTTTATTAAAGAATAATGCATAATTTTAAGGTATCAGTACATTTGCACGAATGGACACTTGTGCGACTGGATTTTAGCGCGACTTGATGGGCACTTAAGTTTACTCTGTGGAGTAAACATAATATCACGCCTGTTGTCTGCGCCATTCGCTTTATTTTATCTATACTTATTATTATTATTAATTTATCTCATTATCTATTGAAATCATAAACGCGTACTTCCGACACTGTATTACACTTCACTCATTAACTCACTCGAGAAGGATCTTCCATTCAAAATCGATTCCTTACTCCCACTATTTCCTGTTCCGTTCATTCGAACTACCCCCGACCCCGCCTTTCCCACTCGTAAATCCGCTCGCTTACTGGCGACACGTATATATCCGTGCGCCCGCGCTTCCGCCAAAAACTCTAAAAGTGAAAAATCATAATGGTGCTGTGTGGTGAATCCTCAAACTCTCTCCTCTCGTGAATCTTGGTGGAAATATCGCCTGAACCGGCGCGCTGGAGGCTGCTATCGAAGGGACGCATCATTTACTCATCCTCCTGTAAGTTCCTTTTCCTTCCAAGTTTTCTGGTCCTTCTCACCCAATAAAAAACGCATACCTACTACGCATCTGCGCTACACTCATCACACACATCATATTTATCGCATTTATCTATTTATTCGCATAAAAACGCTCAATTACGCACCCGCCATTACCCGTCGACGTGATACACGACGCGCCCACGTGGGCTCATTTCCCGCTCAATCTCTCATCAACGCTATGTTGTTTTTATAAAAACGCATCTTATTTCAATTTAAATACCTTTTATCTAAAATATTATAACTATATTTTATTCATCTCACGCATATTTTCGCATATTTCTCAAAACATAACGCACACAGACAAGTCCATTTTGTTCACGCACGCTCGCATACATTTACTCATTTATCTATTTTATTACACGGTTAAAAACTCGAATAGGTATTTCTCAACGCATAAAAATGGCTTCCACGCGTAGTAAGGATAAGGAATCTGATAAAGAATCCTATGCTTCTACCGAGGAAGATCCTAAAGTTCTTTTATTTGAGTCGAAAAAAGAAAATTTATTCCCAATTTTGCAATCTAAATAATTAATTAAAAATAATTCATTAAAATCTCAATTTCTAGCTCGAATTAGCTCCCTTGAGCAAATTAGAACAAACTTTATGGAAACTCTTGATGCTTATAATTTAGCTTTATTAGAAAATGGTTCGACAACAAAGCCGAACTACGCCCCACTTTCCACATTCGATGAAATCTATTGTCAAATTAAAGCAATAGAATCTAACATTCATAAGTCTCAAAATACGAGTAATGATAACACTAATGAATTCGAGTTTTTAAATCGTAAACTACCGCCTTTAAAACTTGTTTCATTTGATGGCACGCCCAGCAAATGGACAACTTTTCATGAAAACTTCAAAAGTCTTATTCATGATAATTCGCATCTAACTGACGCCGAAAAGGTTCAGTATTTAATAGGTTCTCTCGGGCAAAGCATTAATTGTTTGCTCAGGTATCATACCTACCGCTAATAATTACCTACTCATTTGGAATGCTTTAATAGAAAAATATCAAGATACACGCGTACAAGCTTCCATGTATTTACATCAAATGGTTCAATTTAAACCTTATCAATCCATTGATACATTTCTTGAGCAGTTTCATTCGGCACAAGCCGCTTTACGTCGCTTATACATAAAAGATTTGTCAGATTTTATAATAACTGATATTGCACTCAGTAAGCTCGATAAAGAGGTCGTTAACCTTTTCGAACAATCGCATAGTCATATTGCAATACCTACTTTCGATCATCTTTCGCAATTTTTAAAAGAACAAAGTAAAATAATAACGCTTCGTAAACATTCTAATCCCTCTAAAGTTCGTAATAATAATAACGAAAATGATAAATCCTCATTTAAATCTAAGAATAGCCAAGCCTTCGCGAATACTACCCAGGACAACCCAGTGCGTTCCTGCAAAGTATGTGGATCCCCTGATTCACATCCACTTTATAGATGTTCTCATTTTATGAATCAATCCGCTAAAGAAAGATTAGATATTGTAAACAAACATAAGTTTTGTCGTAATTGTTTAGGATTTCATGATATTAAAATGTGCAAATCAACAAATACTTGTTCGATTTGCCACCGTAAACATCATTCGCTAATACATCTAGACAACTTTAACAATTTAAACAATCGGGTAGTTGAACATGGTTCTGCGCGGTCCGCACTTTGCGCACCGCAGCCGGCATAAAAAAAGCATAATATTCTAAAGCATAAATTTATTAAGCATAAAGTTCTAAAGCATAACTTTTTTAAGCATAATATCCTAAAGCATAAATTTGTTTGTTGTTGTTGTATTTTGTGGGTTTTTTTTCGCTGTAGGAAGCATGAAGCAAGCAAGCATACAGCATGCAAGCAAGCATACAGCATGCAAGTAAGCATACAGCATGCAAGCAAGCATGCAAGTAAGCATGCAGCAAACAAGCAAGCATGCAGCATGCAAGCAAGCAGCAAACAAGCAAGCATGCAGCATTCAAGCGAGCATGCAACATGCAGCAGGCAGGGTTTCTGTCACGGCTCCGGCGCTGCGGGCCTCCGGCGGCCCCACGCGTCCTAATCGTCGCAGACGCCTGCTCCTCAGCCCGCGGGCCGACTCGTCCCTACGCGCCTACGCGATTTTAAATTACACTCTAGGGTTAGGACAAACAAGACTACGTGGAGTCGGTTTTGCAGCAATTCGGTTCTGTCACTAAATTTTGTTGCACAGCATATTAAATTTTTAACCAACAATATTATTTAATTGATACAGAAACTATAGCAAATTGGTTTGATCAGAATTAACTGATTGACATTTTTTATACAAAAACTGTATACACATCTAATATATTCTTCAGATACAAGTTAATAATAATAATAATATTCCACAACTATCACACAACGCCATCTAGTCCCAAGCTAAGCAGAGCTTGTGTTATGGGTACTAGACAACTGATAAACATACTTATATATTTCTAAATACATACATATTATAGATTAATTACACCCAGACACAGAACAAATGATCGTGCTCATCACACAAACGTTTGTCCTGGGTGGGAATCGAACCCACGACCTCCGGCATAGCAGTCAGGGTCACTAACCACTAGACCAACAGGCCTGTCAAAACAGTTATCTCGCGATTGAAAAATCGTTTAAGTTACATAATGTTAAATATCATTAATATATTAATGTTAAATAAATCATTTGCATGAAAACTGTTTTTGTTATTTATATTAATTGTATGCCTAAATATTATTATGCTAATAGTCATTAGGCCTACTAACGTTATGCGAATCAAATTTATGCCAAAACAAATTAGTCTTTAAGATGATTATGCCAACATTAAATGTATGCCTAAAAAAATTATGCCGAAGTATTATTATGCCAAAATCGTTATGCCGAAGTATATTAGGACAAAGAACATTATGCGAAAATAAGGGATCCCTAAAAATTGCATGTTTTTAACTCAATCCCAACATTTCTTATAAACTGTTTAAGAAAGGCGCTGCGCACGGCTACGCACTATTGTTTAGCAGGTATACAGCCTTTTCTGTGAATTTTGTTGTTAATGTGCGCGGGTCGGGGTGCGGGGAGGTAGGGCCAGCCGAAGGGACCTTGAATTATGACAAATTTTAGCAGCGGACAATTTTTTTAAAAATTCCCTAAAAAACAAAAAAAGAAATAGATTTTTTAAATATTTTTTCCATTGATAAAATTAAGCATAGATTCCCTCATTTCGGTATGTGCACATTATAAAGACTCACACTGTATATAGCGTCTCCTGTGCCAACATTTTTCTGATATCCAAATTGTCTTCTATGTAAGACTTTGTTTAAGTCTAAAGTAAGTAAGGCATTTTTTTTTATCAAAATTTCTTCTGTGAGTTAGTTCATGTTTAAAGTGCTCCCAGTAAATAATACATTTTTGGTCTTTAATCTGTGGTTGCGCCAACATTGAAAATATCGGTTGACATTTGCTACTTCCTATACCCATCCCTTTCCCGCACATACCTCGCGAGTGAATAGAAAGATTCGCCATTTTTTTCGCCGCTCAACAAGTGTGTAATGGCGTCAGCCCGCTCCGCTAGAAATTGCTAATAACTTGGAATCTCCGCATTTTTTCGTATAATAAGACTCTCAATCAAGTTGTTGTGTGTGAGTGAGGACAGTGACTTGAAGCCCAACAGCCCCCCTGAACCAGGAACGTGAACCGGTGCACCGGCGACGACGAGCACGGGGCTCCTGTAAAGGTTTGTGCTTCCCTCCCCTATTATTTCGGGTTGTACTCCATGGTCCTACACCCACCGCAACTCGAACTCCTATCGCCAAGCGCTTGTCAATCGTTTTGTTCCGCAACGCAATACAGTCCACTAAATTAGCCTTTCGCGCCACCAATCTGGTTAAAAGTGCGAACATAGTGTGTGACTGAACAATTTGAGTGTTAAGTGAACTGTAGCAATATTAATTGCAACGTCTTTGCTTCGATTCGTAGGATAAACCGTTAAAAACAATTCATCTCGTGAACAAATTCTATTTTATATTCTTACGACCACCCTCAATTAATCGAATAATTACAAAAACACTGACATAGTTGTGTGGGCAATTTGTAGCAGATTATATTGCTTCTAAAATCTGCCAGGCGTTATAAGATAATATTCAAGCTGCAACTTTTTGCTAGAACTTTTTGGAAAGGCATAAGGTGGCTCACTCCTCAACGAGTAATACATTGCTATAATTTTTTTGCAAGTGTTATCCTCTACGTGTTACAACTTATTGCTATTACTTGGTGGATAGGCGCATATAGTATTATGAAGTGCAAGAAGTGCGATAAACCTGTTCAAACCAATGAGTTGAAATGTTGCAGCCAGTGCTCTGACAACTATCACTACCAATGTCTTGGGATAACGAGCGAAAATTTTGGAAAGGAGTCCAAGCAGGTCAAGTCTGCATGGAAGTGCTTGGATTGCAAGACCGCCAATAAACGAGATGTTTCGGTAGCTTCTACCAAATGCCTAGACTTGATTGGATCCCCTGCAGCTGCGCCAGCGTCTTCAGGTGGCGCTTCTTTCGATGATCTGAAAGAGCATATAAATCTAAAAATCAATGAGGCAACAACGAAAATTCTCACAGACCTGAAGTCAAGCATGATTCAAGAAACTGAAAGTTTAAGTAGCGCCTTAGAGGAAATGAAGACAACGATCCAATTTATATCCGCCCAGTATGATGATCTTCTTAAAGCAACAGAGGAAAAGAAGAATGTTATTGTTGCCCTTAAAAGCGAAAATGAACAGTTGCGCTCAGATATAGCTGTCATAAATTCAAGGCTTGATCAGATGGATCAGCAAGTTCGTAACTGCAATGTTGAAATTCAGTGTGTACCGGAGCATAAAAATGAGAACATTTGTACCATTGTAACTCAACTTGCAAAAGTGGCCTCATATGATTTAAAGGAGTCGGATATTGTAAACTGTCACAGAGTCCCAAAACAGAACCAGGAATCTAATCGTCCTCGCTCTATTGTAGTAAAATTCATCAGTCCCAGAGTTCGAGATAATATTTTAGCCTCTGTAAGAAACTATAACAAGGACCACTCTGATGATAAATTCAATACTAGTCTCTTGGGTATTGGTGGTGAAAAACGGCCGGTATATGTCACAGAGCATCTTTCGTTGGCCAACAAAAAGCTACATTCTGCAGCAAGAGCTGTTGCTAAAGAGAAAAACTACGAGTTCGTCTGGGTCCGTGGAGGTCGAGTTTTGGTGCGTAAGGACATTAACTCTAAACCTATTGTAGTAAGTGACGACATCTTAAAGTCTTTGTAGACTTGTATTAGTTTATACTACACAGCATTGTTAAAATACCTCTCTAACGTTTTTTAAATTCAATCTCACAATCTATTACCAAAATGTACGAGGTCTTAGGACCAAAACTGTGGATTTCGCCAGTGATAATTACAGTAAAACTCTCTTGTAACGGTCAATGTCTTCGGCCGGACCGTACTCCTTCGTTAAACTTTAACCGATGTGATTTCGATGCCGTCAATGAGAAGCTGGCCGCTGTAGCTTGGGACGAGGTGTGGCAACACACCGTAGACACGGATGTTGACAGTAAAGTAGAAATTTTCTATAAAACAATTCAAGAAATAATTGCTGAATTTACGCCTGTCTCGCGCATACGTAACCATCGATATCCCATATGGTATACTAGTCCGTTGATTAAATGTTTAAATGAAAAAGCTAAATATCATAGTCGTTTCAAAAAATACAGGAATTTAATGGATAAATTCACATATGAGTTGCTTAGAGATAGATGTGAGTCTATGATCAGAGAGTGTCTTCGGAATTTTAAGAGGAACGCAGCTGTTACCCTACGTAATAAGCCCAAACATTTCTGGTCATATGTTAACGGTTTGAAGTCTAATAGCAATTCACTACCCAACCGTATGACATTAGATAATAAACATGCAAATAATGGTCAAGAGATATGTGAACTGTTCGCACAGCATTTTAACTCGGTGTATGGTAAGTTAGGAATAGCTCCCAAATCTAGTAATGTAAGTGCGGGTCATGCGTGTAATACTCCTCCTCTCTGTAATATTGTTTTATCTGATACAGAAATTCTCAAAGCACTCACTGATTTAGACGTCAATAAAGGCGCTGGACAGGACGGAATACCACCTATCTTTTTAAAAAAATGTGCTGTGTCTTTACTATACCCGCTGTCTAAGATTTACAATTTTTCCTTGAAGCATGGTATTTTCCCAAGTAAATGGAAGACGGCTCGTATCACTCCGGTCCTAAAAAATGGTGATATCTCTGATGTTACAAATTATCGACCCATATCCATTCTTCCATCCTTTGGTAAAGTTTTTGAATCGCTCGTTGTGAAAAATATTTACTGGCATGTAAAGCGGCAGCTACATCCTTCACAGCACGGTTTCCTTCCAAAGAGGTCCACTACATCAAATCTTTTGTGTTTTACTAGTGACATAGCAGATGCACTCGACGAGGGGAAAGAGGTGCACGCTGTATACACGGATTTCAGTAAAGCGTTTGATCTTATTGATCACAATATTCTCCTAAATAAGATAGCAGATATGGGTATTCACGGATCATTACAGAGATGGTGTGAGTCCTATTTGAAAAATCGGACACAAATGGTAGTTGTTCAAGGTTTTAAATCTCAGACTAACGTTATACCATCAGGAGTACCACAAGGCTCGCACATAGGGCCCTCGCTGTTCTTAATTTTTATAAATGATTTAGCTAGTAAAATAGAATGTAAGTTTAATATGTATGCCGATGATCTAAAATTGTACCAAACAGTAAACTGTGCCGAAGACTCAGTAAAATTGCAAACTGAAATCGATAAAGTGTCTAGTTGGTGTTTCGAAAACCGCATGATTTTAAATGTTAGTAAATGTAAGCATATTAAATTTACAAGGAAAAGACATCCCAATAACGCAATTTACACAATTAACAGAGTACCACTGGAAGAAGTATCATGTATTCGCGATTTAGGCGTAATTATGGATTGCCAACTTAAGTTTAGACACCATATAGATAACATTGTTAAGAAAGCCTCTCGTCTATCGGGTTTTGTAACGCGACAACTCAAGGAATTTAGGGATGCAAAAGTCACAATACCAGTTTTTAACTGCATCGTCCGCAGTGTGTTGGAGTATGGAAGTCAGGTATGGAATCCTACGTATGAGGTATACTCTAGTAAATTAGAGCGAGTTCAAAAACGCTTTCTGTACCAACTATCCTATGTTAATAACCAATGTAAAAACCTCAAATCCTATGAATCAAAGTTAGAATACTTCAGCATGACTACTTTGTGCTCTAGAAGAAAAACTGCGGATATCGTGTACTTGTTTAAATTGATTAATGCCCATGTAGATTGTGAAGGTTTACTGGAGAGAATTCAACTTGCTGTACCACGCCAGAGCAGTCGTTTATGCAATAGGCGTACTTTTGTGATGCCTCATTGCAGAACTAATATAAAACAACATGCTCCATTTTATAGAATGTTTTCCAGCTACAATGGTGTGAGACAGCATTTTGATATTTTCTCCGGGACCTTAGCATCAGCCAAAATTAAAATTAAGTCGAGCCTGCGGCCGTTCGACTAATTCGTAATAATTGGTCCAACGGCTGCATATTATTTTTAAGCTTGTTTATAATATATTTTTAACTAGCTCATAATTGTGCATGCTGTGTTCACTATTTTAGGGCATGCAATTTTCATGTTTTTCTGTTCTTTTTAAGTTCTATTTCTTATGTAATATTGTAGTGCCCGATTTGTGAACCAATAATAAAAAAAAAAAAATAATAAAAAAAAAAAGTTGATATGAAGTTAAAGTCGAGATTTGATATTTTTTTCGAAAATCTTTGAAAGCATTGGTAGCAAAGAGATGGGCCTGTAATTTTTGAGATCAGTCTTTGTGCCTTTTTTTTTAGATCGGTATTATCTTGGCAATTTTTAGTTGCTCCGGAAATATTCCCTCATGAATGCACTTATTAAAGAAGCAAGATAGCGGTTCGGCAAGTATATTTAAATGATCTTTAGTGACAGATATAGGAATTTCGTCATATCCACACGAACGTTTATTTTCCATGTTTCTGACAATATTACAAATTTTATTTGCAGTGGTAGGAGTAAAACAAAGTTCATTGTCAACCCGCTGTGTACTCTGCTGCAGTAAAAAGATCCCTTCCTCATTTGTATTCTGTTCGGTAAGACATTTGTTATCAAAAACTTTTGCTAGGGTGTTTGCTACTTCTTTAGGATTATCAACTATTTTGCCGTCAATTTTTAGTAAAAGAGGTTCCGTATGCATAACTTTTGATCGGTTTGTGCATTTGTTCACAATTTGCCAGATTTCTTTGCTAGAGTTTGTTGAATTATTTACTTTTTTCCTAACTGTTATTTTTTTGGCTTTCGTGATAACCCTTCTATAAATTCTAATGTAGTTTTTCTTGTAATTTAAGACACTTGTTTCAAGATTATTACCATTATTAGCGCATAAGATGCGTTTCATTTTACTGGACACCTTCACACCTTTAGTGACCCACTTTAGTTTAGAACTCTTTATAATGTTAATTTTCTGTTCCTTTTTTAACTATTCTTAAAAACTTCTGAGAACTTCTTTATAAACGTATTAATTCCCATACTGTTCCAGTTGTGTGTCAATATTCCCTGCTTGAAATGTATACCGTTATTAGAACTGAAAACTCTTTTATTTACAACAATATGCTGGTTGTAGTTACTTGACTTGCTTGTCAGAGATTCCAGCCAAAATTTACCTAAAAGGCCTCCGTGTCCATCAGCTAAACCATTATGGTCTATATCACATTCCTTTACATAATATTCAGGCAGATTTGTTATGATATTGTCGACGCACGAATATGAGTTATTTCGGATAAAAGTTGCAGCGTTCACAAGATACCTAAAATTGTAACATTTCAATAAGCTCACAAATTCAGTGCGTTTTTTAGTATCTAAAAGTAAATCTATATTAAAGTCTACGCATATAATTCATTTTCTATTGAATAAATGTTCCAACTATTTTTCCATGCGTGTCATAAAAAAATCAAAATTAGTGTCATAAGGATTTATTCCCTTTATGTCGAGTCCCGTTATTTCGAGTCTGGAAGTCTATTATTCTCCAAAGTATTGATATTTTTTTTTATTACCTTTACGTCGAGTTTGGTGAACAAGTACAGTCAGGGATGCAAATCAAAAGCCAATGGCATAAAAACATTGTTTTATTATTTGTTCTATTACTTATTTTCAAATATATAAATAAATATAATATATAATAAAAAGTAAAAAAAAATAATAAATAAAAAATAATAATAAAAATAAATATAATAAATTAATAAATAAAAAAATAAATATATTTAAATTAATATATATATATAATATATATATATATCTAATCTTTCTTAATCTAAACATATAAATCACAATATAATCATAACGTATATAAACATTTTTTCTTATAAAACTAACTTTCTTTATCCAAATAAATCCAGTATAATCACCCCTACTAGTGAAAATGTAAAAAAAGACATACGAGTAGCTTTATACTAGTAAGATAAAGTAAATAAATAGTAAATAATTATTTTAAATTAGCGTTATTGATTTACGTTATATCGTTGTATCAACAACCTAGGTAACATGTATATTTTAAATAATTAAAAGATGATCACTAATGTAATCTTACAGTTGACAGGCGTTTAAGACGTCATTAAATCAATTTTGTTAGTTGTAAAATCTTCAACTATTTTATTTATACGTATATCAATGGCCAAGCATTTTTTATTTCTTAGGCTCTGATTGTCGTCGTTGTAGACATTTACCTGCTCTATCTTAAACCCAGCTTTTTTAGCCTAATCTCTAAGTGTGCTAATGAGAGTTTAAAGCGGAGGTCTTTTATTAAGCTTTTTATTTATCGCCATCTCTCTACTGGGTTTGTGGTCCTGTGGCGTTCGTTGTAACAACAAAACAAATCAATGGTTTTGTTAATCCAATGCGATGTTACGTATGATTAGGCTTCATTGCCTTCAGGTGCACTTTCCAATAATAACATCCATGCTTCTGGGATGACATTTTTGGGAAGATGTGCTGTGGCTGCACACATGGTATTATTATTATAGTTATAGTAATATATAAAGCTATATCTTTATTTACATTTTCACTAGTATTTACAGATTATACTGGATTTATTTAGATTAAGAAAGTTGGTTTTATAAGAAGAATTATTTTTACCTTTAATACTATACTGTACTATACTATGCTGTTTAATACTCGTATTTGCAACAATAGTGATGATAATACTGTGATTTATTTAGATTAAAAAAGTTAGTTTTTAGAAGAATTATTTATATACGTGATGATTATACTGTGATTTATGTTTCGATTAAGAAAGATTTGATATATGTATGAAAATAAGTAATAGAACAAATGATATTAAAGAAAAACAAAAAAACCCAACTGCGTAAAAACAAATTTTAAAAAAATACGTGAATAATTCACTTAAATCTAAACATATAAAAGAAGAAAGTGACTGACTGACTCACTCACTGACCATCAACGCACAGCCCAAACCGCTGGGTCTACAGATTCCAAATTTGGCATGAAGGTTCCTTATGTGGTCTAGGGGTGCACTAAGAAAGGATTTTTCAAAATGCACCCTCTAAGGGGGTAAAACGGGCCCCCAAAGTTTGTATGGGGAAACAATATTGGTTAGACTATTTATTCGAAACTACACAAGAGTACTCCTATTGATAAATGAGAAGAAACGGGTTTCAGTTTTTTTCAAAATTCAACCCCTAAGAGGGGTAAATGGGGTGACAAAGTGTAAAAATCAACGCACAGCCCTAACCGCTGGATCTACAGATTTCAAATTCGGCAAGTAGGTTCCTTATGTGGTCTAAGAGTGCACTAAGAAAACATTTTTCAAAATTCACCCTCTACGGGGGTGAAACGGGCCTCCAAAGTTTGTATGGGGAAACAAGATTAGTTAGACTTATTTCATTCGAAACTTTACAAGAGTACTCCTATTGATAAATGAGTAGAAATGGGTTTCAGGTTTTTTCAAAATTCAACCCCTAAGAGGGGTGAAACGGGCCTCCAAAGTTTGTATGGGGAAACAAGATAAGTTAGACTATTTCATTCGAAACTTCACTAGAGTACTCTTATTGATAAATAAGTAGAAACGGGTTTCAGGTTTTTCAAAATTCAACCCCTAAGAGTGGTAAATGGAGTGACAAAGTCTAAAAATCAACGCACAGCCCAAACCGCTGGGTCTACAGATTCCAAATTTGGCAAGTACGTTGCTTATGTAGTCTAGGGTTGCACTAAGAAAGAACTTTTCAAAATTCACCCTCCAAGGGGTGAAACGGGCCTCAAAAGTTTGTAAGGGGAAACAAGATTGGTAAGACTATTTCATTCGAAACCTCACAAGAGTACTCCTATTGATAAATACAAGATAGCGCCGAGGAAAATTATTTGTTTTTCCATCTCGGGTGTCGTTTACATGGTTTTCGGGGTCGCTGATTACAAAAATGAGATCGAAATGAAAATCGAAATGGCGTTGAAGTAAATTTTTCGTCATGTGTGTCGTTTTCATGTTTTTTGGGGTCGCTGATATCGAAAATGAGGTCAAAATGAAAATCCAAGATGCCGTCTAGGGTTTTTTTTTTAATATTTCCGTCATGGGTGTCGTTTGTGTGGTTTTCGGAGTCGTTGATAACAAAAATGAGGTCAAAATGAAAATCCAAGGAGGCACCAAGGATTTTTTTCGTTTTTCCTTCATGGGTGTCGTTTTCATGGTTATCACTGAACACAAATGTAATTTTTCTTTAATTTTTGTTTGTTTTCGTGGCTACGTATCGTTATGTAATTTACCGGCCATAGTAATTCCATCCTAGACAATAATTTAAGATTTTACACAATACTTCTGCAAAGTTCCTCTGTTCTGCTTTGAAACCAACTAATTTATGAGCAACCCAGATATGTATATCTTTAAAAGTCAGCTGGATCTTGAATTTTACTTACTCTTTGTTTTGCGCAATGAAATTCTCTCATTTTTTAATTACAACTACCCCGAATTCAACGCGAGCAAAGCCGCAGACAAAGCTATCTAATACATGAAAATCTCGTGTCACATTGTTTGTTATCGAAGTCCTCCGAAACGACTTCACCGATTATTTTTTTTTTTTTTTTGTATATTTGGTAGGTCAGAGAACAAGTCGAAGGCTACTTTTATACCCTATGTGACAAGGGTGGTTTACGCGGACGAAGTCGCGGGCAACAGCTAGTAAAAACTAAAAAGAAACAAACAAGCCCAGTAGTTTAGAATTCTGTAACAAATCATAAATTCTAATGCCCTTTGGGAAGATTTGATTGGTAAAATTTGAGTGGGCCCCGACGGTGAGTCGTTCTGTTCTGCATTAAAATTTATGATTTGTTACAGAATTTTAAACTACTGGGCTTGTTTCTTTCTTTTTAGTTTTTATTTAAGTTAATTTTTCACGTATTTTTAAAATTGGTTTTTACGCAGTCGGGTTTTTTGTTTTTCTTTAATTTTTTTATTTTTATTTTATACTTTTAGTTACGAATAAAAACTTAAATCAATAAGTAAGAAAATTAGCGAGAATGATTGTTTTGTTAAACAACTTTAAATCGTTATATATCCTAAACTATTATCTATATATATAAAATGGTAAACTGACTGACTGACTGACTGATTGGGTGATATATCAACGCACAGCCAAAACCGCTGGGTCTACAGATTCCAAATTTGGCAAGAAGGTTCCTTATGTGGTCTAGGGGTGCACTAAGAAAGGATTTTTCAAAATTCACCCTCTAAGGGGGTGAAACGGGCCCCCAAAGTTTGTATGGGGAAACAAGATTAGTTACACTATTTCATTCAAAACTTCACAAGAGTACTCCTATTGATAAATGAGAAGAAACGGGTTTCAGTTTTTTTTCAAAATTCAACCCCTAAGAGGGGTAAATGGGATGACAAAGTCTGAAAATCAACGCACAGCCCAAACCATTGGGTCCACAGATTCGAAATTTGGCAAGTAGGTTCCTTATGTGGTCTAGGGGTGCACTAAGAAAGGATTTTTCAAAAATCACCCTCTAAGGGGGTGATTCGGGCCCCCAAAGTTTGTATGGGGAAACAAGATTAGTTAGACTATTTCATAAGAAACTTCACAAGAGTAGTCCTATTGATAAATCAGTAGAAATAGGTTTCAGGTTTTTTCAAAATTCAACCCCTAAGAGGGGTTAATGGGGTGATAAGTCTAAAAATCAACGCACAGCCCCAACCGCTGAGTCTACAGATTCCAAATTTGGCAAGTAAGTTTCTTATGTAGTCTAGGGGTGCACTAAGAAAGGATTTTTCAAAATTCACCCTCTAATGAGGTGAAACGGGTCCCCAAAGTTTGTATGGGGAAAAAAGATTAGTTAGACTATTTTATTCGAAACTTCACAAGAGTACTCCTATTGATAAATCCAAGATAGCGCCGAGGAAAAGTATTTTTTTTTTCATCTCGGGTGTCGTTTACATGGTTTTCGAGGTCGCTGATTACAAAAATGAGATCGAAATGAAAATCGAAATGGCGTTGAAGTAAAGTTTTCGTCATGTGTGTCGTTTTCATGGTTTTTGGGGTCGCTGATATCGAAAATGAGGTCAAAATAAAAATCCAAAAACGAGCCTATGATTTTTTTTTTCCTTTTTCCTTCATGGGTGTCGTTTTTATGGTTTTCACTGAATACAAATCTAAGTTTTATTTAAATTTTGTTTGTCTTCGTAGCTACGTATCGTTATGTAATTTACCGGCCATAGTAATTCCATCCTAGACAATAATTTAAGATTTTACACAATACTTCTGCAAATTTCCTCTGTTCTGCTTTGAAACCAACTAATTTATGAGCAACCCAGATATGTATATCTTTAAAATACTGCTCGATCTTGAATTTTACTTACCCTTTGCGCAATGAAATTCCCTCATTAGGGTTCCGTAGTCAACTAGGAACCCTTATAGTTTCGCCATGTCTGTCTGTCCATCCGTCCTCGCTTAATCTCTGTGACCGTTAGCACTAGAAAGCTGAAATTTGGTACCAATATGTGTATCAATCACGCCGACAAAGTGGTAAAATAAAAATTGGAAAAAAGTGTTTTATTAGGGTAGCCCCCCTATATGTAAAGTGGGAAGTGATTTTTTTTTATTCCAACCCTAACGTGTGATATATTGTTGGAAAGGTATTTAAAAATGAATAGGGGTTTACTGAAGTCATTTTTTGATAATGTCAATAATTTCGCAAATAATTGCTCCAAAAGTAAAAAACAATGTGTCCCCCTCCCCCTCTAACTTTTGAACCATAAGTTTAGAAAATATGAAAAAAATCTGAAAAGTAGAACTTTATAAGGACTTTCTAGGAAAATTATTTTGAACTTGGATGGAAACAAGTTTTTGTACAAAAAAGACAAAAAGTTGTACAAAATAATCTCTGGACTAAGTTCGTAGTATAATCGTATATGAAGGCATTTTTTTTAACTTCGTTAACATATTTTATTATCCTGAACGTATCTTTTTTCAAACAAAAAAATAATTATTAAAATCGGATTGGATTAAACACTTATTGTGACAGACGGGAAACTACGGAACCCTACACTGAGCGTGGCCCGACACGCTCTTGGCCGGTTTTTTTGAATTAAAATTACCCCAAATTCAACGCGAGCAAAGCCGCAGACAAAGCTATCTAAGACATAAAAATATCGTGTCACATTGTTTGTTATCGAAGTCCTCCGAAACGACTTCACCGATTTTTTTTTTGTGTATTTTTGGTAGGTCAGAGAACAAGTTGAAGGCTACTTTTATACCTCTAGGTGACAAGGGTGGTTTACGCGGACGAAGTCGCGGGCAACAGCTAGTTTAAAATAAAAATGATAAAAAATTTAAAAAAATAAAATACCTATTCAACGACACCCCACTTGATCATCGTTCATCGACTTTTTTTTTCATTTTGACAATATGGCGTCTGGTTGTTGCTGTGGTGAATTTTGATAACTGTCATGTCTTTAATGATACTCGCAAGAAGATTGAAGTAAGAATTATCAAAATCGGCCTATGCATTAGGTCTCTAGAACGCCACATAGAAACAAACATACATAGCATTCATACATACATAGACTGATAAACACATTACCCTCCTTTGCGTCGCGCAGTCGGGTGAAAACAATGTTTTTGTGCCATTGGCTTTTAATTTACATCCCTGACTGTACTTGTTCACCAAACTCGACATAAAGGTAATAGAAAGCGTAAAATATCAATACCTACTTTGGAGAACAATAGACTTCCAGACTCGACATAACGGGACTCGACATAAAGGGAATAAATCGTCATAAGGACTACGATAACAACAGCATATGTAAACACCAGTTTCAATATCTTTAATACAATATATTTCAAAACTATCCATCTTATAAAGTTTGTTAATAACATCTATATTCTCTACTTTTCTATCCACGTGTCCCAGGATCAAACTACCCCGTCTAGTCTTTTTGCGTCTGGTATTGTATGTAATCAGGTTATACACTTCTGGACACATCTATTGGCCCACCTTAGAGTTTAGGTTTCGATGGCCCCTACCGAAATATGATTGCTAGATTGAATAAAAACTGTTGATGCAGTTTTAAACCTGATACATTTTACCATCTTTTTCGATCGTATTTTTTTAAATTTGAATTCAGAATACCATACGACATGGAGCTACGCCTAACAAGTCGGATATGCGCTTTGTTAAAGGCAATTGATTTTTGAATAAAAAACATGTTTTATCAAATAAAGGTTTAATTTAATAACGCGTGTTGCCTCCATGGGCATCTACCACAGCTCTCATACGATCAGGCATAGAGTTTATCAACCGCTCTATGAAATTTTGAGGGTTCATCTCCCATTCCTCTTCTATGGCAGTTTTCAACTCCTGCATCGTCTGGGCAACTGGTTGACGAGCCCTAACACGTCTTTTTAGCTCGTCCCACATGTGCTCAATGGGGTTCATGTCTGGGCTTCTGGCTGGCCAGTCCATAACTGTGATGTTCACATCCCGAAGATATTCCCTGACGATACCGGCCGCATGGGTTCTTGCATTATCATGCATAAAAAGGAAATTTGGGCCCACATAGTCCGCGTATGGTATCACGTGAGGTTCTAAGCACTCACGAATGTACCTTTCAGCATTTAATGTTGGCAGCCGTGGTCCTGTAACAACCTCAAGTTGAGTTTTGCCGCTCGCGGATATACCGCCCCAGACAGTCCATGAGCCACCGCAATAAGCAACCCTCTCTTCAAAGCAGCATTGTGCGAAACGCTCTCCCTTACGTCGGTAGACGTTCTTCCATCATTGCCATGTAACACAATTTTAGACTCATCAGAAAAGAGGACACGGCTCCAATCTTGCTGTGTCCAATTTAAATGACTGCGTGCGAAATGAAGGCGCGCTGTTCGGTGGGCTCGCGTTAGTTTGGGCCCATTAGCTGGCTTGTGTGGTACCATATCGCGTTCACCTTCTCCGAACAGTTCGAGCGCTCACAGATACTCCGTGGAAGTCGCGAAGTTGGTTTTGTATCTCAATGGAGGTAAGGTGACGATTTCTCAAGCTGGTCGTCACGATGAATCGATCCTGCCTTTCAGTTGTGACCCGAGATCGTGGCCTTCCTTGGCGACGAACAAAGCCGCCAGACCTCCGATAAACATTTCGGACCGCAGATCGACTTAAATTAAGTTGAGCACTCACGTTTCTTTGGCTGTGTCCGGCCTGAATAAGTGCCACAGCTTGGGCGGCGACTTTAGGTGAAGTATCCATTGATTATTGATAGAACCTCACCTTAATGTTAAGAATAAGTAATGTTTGTTGCAAAACCAAAGATATCAATCACTTTTTCAAGAATTAAATCCAAGTAAACCAATAAACCAAGTTTTCTTAGTATTCGATTGTTTGATATCAACAAACAGGCTCCAAATTGTCTTTTGTTTCTTTAAATTCTGTGTTCGAAATTAAAAAAAAGACTATTGAATGAAATTGTGAATGTGCCAGGTTCAAAACTGCATAAAAACTTTTTCCTCGACCTAATATAAAATTTTAGCTAGGACCAAACGAAACTGAAAATACAAGGTGGGCCAATAGATGTGTCCAGAAGTGTAGTTATCTAAAGAAAAATAATTGATGGACTTGTCGTTTATAAAATGTTCACTAATGCATATGTACTCGTAGTCTACCCTAAAATTAAGAGATTGTATATAAACATCTAGTTCATTCTTCTTATTGCTAATATCACACAAATTCTGGTGAAATATGTTGACATTTTGTAATCCAGGTGTGGTTGTTTCATTGTGATTATTGTTACTACTTCCAGGTTTATGTAAACAAGTGTCCCCCATTTTAATGCCCGCGAAAAAAATCATCAGCTTGTTGCACTACATTGGCACAAGTTTGAGTATTTGAAGTTTCTGACATTATATTTGCTAAAGATTTAGGAACTGATTGGAAGTAATATGGTATAGTGCCCTTTCGGGGAACAATTTTATTAGCACTGCTAGTAAGGTTACATTTTTCGGTCTTCCAAGAAATAATATTGTAATATTGTTGCAGTATTTCACATAATTATTTCGATACTGAATCCGTAGAATCTGTCTTAAAAGTAGCCGTGACTTAACTACTGTATTTTGTTTATAACCACTATCAATAAAATCTACATGCTTCAAATTACCAGTTATAAGATTAAGAATAGAATTAATTTTTGATGAGTTCATGTATCTTGCGTTGTGTACAATGACAATAGACAATTTGGGTATCAAAAGGGTGTTGGCACTTCAGACGCCGTATATACGTTATTGGATGATGTGATGAGCAAAATCAATAATAAAATGAGGGTTGCAGGGATATTCCTAGATTTAAGCTCTGCATTTGACACAATTGACCATGAATTGCTTCTGACTAAAATAAGTCATTATGGAATAAGAGGGAATGTTTTGCGACTATTCTCTTCCTACTTAAAAAACAGGCGGATGTACGTTGAAATTGACAAAACTCAGAATAATTATAAGAAAAGGTATACATCCAAAATTGTAAGCATATCGATAGGTGTCCCGCAAGGATCTTTTTTAGGACCTATTTTATTTTTAATATTTATAAATGACTTGATTAATTATCTGAATTCGATTTTACCGGACATTAAATTAGTAATTTTCGCAGATGACACAAATGCCATAGTGGCAGCAAATGACATGGTAGAGTTGACGGAAAGGGTGAATGCTACGCTACAAGCTTTTCATGAGTGGTTCACCGCAAATAAATTGGTTATAAATAGTAAAAAAACTCAAATAATGTTGTAACAGAAATTTCTTCCTATGCTCCAAGTGTAGTTGTAAAATAAAAGATTCCAAATACGAAGAAGAATGGAGCTTTATTGATTATATGCAATTGTTCAAGAAAAGAAACTTATAGGAAATACAGGGCGTGGGTATAACAATTTCTTGCAGCTCACTTGTTGCACTGGCAGAAGGCCTTGGATTACAGAATCCTCACTGAGTTGGAGACAAAAATTTACACGAACTTTACTGGATCAGAGGTTTTATCTTATCGCTAACCTTAAAATAAGCTTACAATGTATCAGGCTAGATATGGGTTATTAATTAAAATACATAGAAGAAGAGAAGTCTAGAGATGATAACTGGGCGCCACACGCTTATGGGTGAATCATAAACGTGAAAAGTAGAATGAAGTGTTGCAGGTTAAAACAATATGAGAACGGTTACACCTGAGATTAGTATCTTGAGGAGGGCTCCCGTACGTCGGTCACTCAAGGACAAAGGTCAGCGGTTGTTGAGACCGCTACTCTCAACACCGCCGCGCGCCGCGCGCCAGCGGCAGTGAACGAGGGGTGCGGGGACAGCGGGGAGTCAGCCGGCCGACGGCCGAGCGCGGGCCCCCGCGCGACACCAGTCAGCTGTTGCACGCCTCCACGCACGGCTGCGCTTACGCGTTTCTTAGCGTCTTAATTCTTATTTGTTTATTATTTCCAATCGACCGTTGTAATATAATTCTTTTCTTCAATATATATATTCATGTTATACAGTCCACTACATATTTCATTTTGCTCCACCACGACCTATCGTCGCCAACATTGGTCCTTCTACCGTTAACGTTTGAACCGAACAACGGAAATTTTCAAAAAGTCAACGGTTCGTCGGTTGGAGAACAAAGGACTTCATCTTCGGGTTCAAGTTTCGCAAGAGGTCTTCGTGTTCTACGTGTCATCGTCTGCATTTGGTCATCGTGAACATCGATACGGCAACAGTCGTCTTCATCGAGTTCAAACCAACGGGCGGCGCAAGAAAAGATCGTCGAGACTTCGGTGCAAGAGGATATTGAACGTCAGCATTCGTCGACTTGCATCGGGAGTAACCCAGGATCTACTCAACGGAGCCACAGGCGTCAGCACATCATCAGAGGTTGACAGCATAAAACCGTGAGAACGTTCCAATTCCTTTGTTCCATCATTTTGCCTCGTCATTTCACCTGTCTAAATTCATTTAAAATTCATTAGTAATTCCGTCAATCCATCAATAGTTTTCAGCCCTTCAACTTGCTTTGAACAGTGTCGTTTCTTAACTAAAATACCAAGGTGTAGATAATATTTATTTTGTTGAACTTGTGTGTTTGTAACCTTTTATTCATTTGTGCCAATCAATCACAGTCCCATTTTAAAATCAAATTTGTTGTAACAGTTTCCAATTAGGTAGTACATATTTTGCATAATACCGTTTAATTTAATTGAAGTTTATTTCCGCTTTTTGCAGAGAAACATTGCATCATTCGCTTATCATTACGCAGCAGATTCGACCGATAACGCCTAACGTTTTTGTAATAGCAATCTCACTTCTTACTGCTTATAGCTCCAGTTCCCACGTTGCAACTTATTGCTAATCATTTAGTGTCAGTAATTACCGCCTACCAATTTTTCTTTTTTATTTTCTTCTTCTCTCTGTCACTGCTACTGCTAAATTTTCGTTGTCATGGCTGACATGAAAAGTTTAATTAAGAAGCGAGCTTCAATTAAAGCCAAGCTTACGCAATTTTCATCTTATTTAAATGTTTCTAAGTCTTGCGAAAAGTTAAGTGAGGTACAAGTCATCGAAATCGAATATCGACTTAATATATTTGAGAGCTTATACGAGAAATATGATGCATTACAGGATGAATTGGAGGCATTGGCGGATGACTCCAGCGAGCAATATGCGGAACGCGAAGATTTTGAGAAGCTGTACTACGGCTTGGTGGCTTCTGCGCGCCAGCTGATCAGTGGCTCGAGAAAGCTTCTTGAAGGGGACGCCGCAAACGAGGTGGATGCTTGTATTACTAGTACACACAAACACAATTCAATTCGTTTACCCAAAATTGACTTACCCAAGTTTTCAGGCAGTTATCATGATTGGTTGGAATTTAGAGATACCTTTATTTCTATAGTTCATAACAACACAAGCTTAGATAAAATAAATAAATTGCATTATCTGCGTATTTCTTTAAAAGGTAGCGCTTCTCTTGTCGTCGATAATCTTGACTTTAGGTCAGAAAACTACGACGCTGCCTGGAACTTGCTTTGTGAGAGGTATGACAACAAAAGATTGCTTGTCAACAATCATGTGCAAGCACTCTTTAACGTTCAGCCTATAGATAGGGAGTCAAGTAAGTCACTACGTTACATCATTGACACGACTAACAAAAATCTTAGAGCTTTAGCAACTCTTGGTCAACCTGTTCAAAACGCCTTCGTCGATGTTCTTGTCATTTACATAATGACCAGTAAGCTCGACCACGTGACAAATCGTCAGTGGGAAGAGCACAGAAACACCTTTTCTGAACCTCCTACTTTATCTGCATTTACTAACTTTATTAGTAACAGAGCTGACTTGCTGGAGACACTTGAGGAGTCTAAGCCCATAGCAGCAGCTAAGAGTGAACCCCCTGCACCTGCACCTAAACACAAAAGCAATTTGCCACCTGAAAAAACGTCAAAACCATTGTCATGTCCCATGTGTCATCAAGATCATTTTATTTTTGCATGTGAGCAGTTCAAAGGTCTATCAGTACAGGCTCGCATTAAAAAGGCTCAGGGTTCCAATGTGTGCATGAATTGCCTTCGTCCAGGTCATGATAGTTCCAAATGCAGACTAGGTCATTGCAAATATTGTCGTCAAAAGCATAACACACTGTTACACATCGATAGTGACAACGTTCTCACTAGTACCCACAACACTGCATTATCAGCTAGTCAATTGCTTACATCTAAAGTGATTTTACTTTCCACCGCGCTCGTGAAGGTGGCTGACGCTGACGGTTACCATCATACAGCACGAGTCTTGCTGGACAGTGGAAGTACAACCAACTTCATCTCGGAGGACTTCGTTCGTAAGTTACAAGCTCCTACCTACATTGCCAAGTCCAAGGTAACGGGCATAAGTTTCCAAACTTCTACTTGTACCCAGGGGTGCTTAGTGTCATTGAAATCAATTGATGACAGTGAGTACGAACTGAACATTGACTGCCTCGTATTGCCAAAAGTATCAGCATCAGTTCCTAATACTTATGTTGATATTAGCAACATACGTATACCTGCGAACGTGCGTCTTGCTGATCCCACTTATTATATTCCGTCTTCGATTGACGTCCTCGTTGGTGCGGAAGTCTTCTGGGATATCATAGGCACTGGCCGTATATCGTTAGGTAACCGTAAGCCCACTTTGCTTGAGTCAAAATTAGGCTGGCTTATTTCGGGTGCATGTCATCAGTCTAATTCCTCGTCACAGGTCTGTATGCACACTAATAACTTACAGATCGATTTAGACCGGTTTTGGGAATTAGATTCTGTTTCGTCTATACACAAACACTCTGGTGAAGAGAGGTCTTGTGAACAACATTTTATAGATACCACATATCGTAATTCTGATGGACGATTTGTGGTAAGTATTCCTTTTAAAGAGTCACCAGACGTATTGGGTGATTCATACATGATGGCTAAGCAGCGATTTTTATCTCTTGAACGTCGTTTGGGTAGAGATCCTCACCTTAAAAGCTTGTATATAGACTTTCTTAATGAGTACATAGAGCTGGGACACATGTCTGAATCTACTAGACGCCCACTCGACTCATCTTCTAATTATTTACCACATCATGGTGTTCTGAAGGAATCAAGAACTACCACCAAACTAAGGGTAGTTTTTGACGCTTCCGCCAGAACTCGTTCAGGTAAGTCGTTCAACGAAATACAGATGGTTGGTCCCCCCATTCAAGATGACTTGTTATCAATATTACTTCGATTCCGTCAGCATAAAATTGTCATAAGCGCGGACATTGAAAAAATGTACCGACAAACTCTTATTCACGACAGTCATCGTCCCTTACAAAAAATTCTTTGGAGGGCAGATCCAACTCATCCGTTAAAGGAGTATACGCTTAATACCGTGACGTATGGCACGGCATCAGCACCATTTTTAGCTACGAGATGTTTGCTTCACCTAGCTGAAGGGTGCTCAGATCCTTCAACAAAGTTTTCAATTGCACATGACTTCTATGTGGATGATTACTTGTCCGGTGGGTCGTCTGTTTCAGAAACCTTAGAAGTAAGCCGCTGTGTTGACGATGTTCTTCGGTCAGCAAAGTACAATCTTCGGAAATGGCGGTCCAACTCCAGTCAGGTTCTGCAGGCGCTTAGCAGTGAACACGATGTTTCTGATGTTGTGGACCTGAGCGACAACGAGCAGTCGAAGACTCTTGGGCTTCTATGGAAGAGCTTGAGTGACACATTTTCTTTTTCTATTAACTTAAATTATTCAGACAAGGCTACTAAACGTCATATCTTATCAACCATAGCACAGATCTTTGATCCCATTGGCCTGGTCGTTCCATGCATAGTGGAAGCCAAAATTATCATGCAGCATCTATGGCTAGCCAAATGTTCTTGGGATGATCTGGTTCCCACGCAAATTCAGCATGCCTGGAATGACTTTCAAAATAGTCTGCACCTTCTAAACGAGTTCAAGATACCTCGGTGGGTGTTGTGTGAATCTGCGTCCTGTCTCCAGCTGCATATATTCACTGACGCATCCGAGAAAGCTTATGGGGCGTGTGCTTATGTTCGCAGTGTTTCGAGAGACGGCGAGGTTAACGTACATCTCCTTACCGCTAAAAGCAAGGTAGCTCCAATCAAGTCCACAACCATACCGCGGCTCGAGCTGTGTGGTGCGTTGTTGGGTTCAAGGTTGTACTCAAAGGTTCGTCAGTCACTTACTTTAAATTTTGATGAAGTTCATTGTTGGTGTGACTCCACCATCGTCTTGGGGTGGTTATCTACTTCACCAAATCAGTTAAAGCCATTCGTTCGTCATCGTGTATCTGAAATTCAGGAAACTACAGGCGGAGCAACTTGGCATTATGTTCCGTCAGCTGAAAACCCCGCAGACCTCGCTTCGCGTGGACTTAGAACTGACAGGCTGTTGTCGTCTTCATTGTGGTGGTCAGGACCACAATTTCTTAACAAAGATGCGTCTTCATGGCCTCAGTTCCCTGAATCACATCATAATAATTCTAGGTTACCGGAAACAATACCGGAATCTTCTTGTCATGTTTCTAATCACATTAATGAAAATCCTATAATAGCGTTATTTTCAAAAATTTCAAACTTTGGTACATTACAGCGTGTGACCGGCATATGTCATGCGATTCATTTATAAGTGCAGTAAGAAGTCACTTGAGTCTGGTTCACTAACTTCTACTGAGCTTAACAATTCTTTAAACTTGTTATTAAGACTGAGTCAAATGGAATCTTTCCCGGAAGAGTACCACTTACTTAAATCAGGTGAACAGTTACCAGCAAAGAACAAGTTACTATCTTTGTCTCCTTTCTTTGATACTCTTTCTAATCTTATTCGTGTTGGAGGAAGGTTAAAGAATTCATTTTATGATTACAATATTAAGCATCCAATTTTATTATCTAGTTCTCACATAATTTGTATTCTCTTGTTCAACATGTTTCATGTACGCCTTTTACATGCTGGACCACAACTTTTATTGGCCACTGTTCGTCATCACTACTATCCTATTAGTGGTAGGAACCTGGCTAAAAAGGTCACACATCAATGTGTAAAATGTTGTAGGATCAAGGCCAACACTATTCAGCCTATCATGGGTAACCTTCCAGAGCAGCGTCTACATTTAGAGTTTCCATTTTTAGACACAGGGGTGGACTACGCCGGTCCCATCATGATAGCTGACCGGAAAGGTAGAGGCTGTAGACTTGTGAAATGTTTCATTTGTGTGTTTGTGTGTTTAGCTACGAGAGCCATCCACCTCGAGCTTGTGTCGGACCTTACAAAGGAGGCCTTCTTAGCTGCACTTAACCGCTTTATTGCTCGAAGGGGAAAACCCCGCAACATCTTTTCCGACAACGGGACAACTTTTGTCGGTGCTTTCAATGAGTTGGCCAGGCTGCTTTCGCAAGACTTAAACTTCGACATCATCGATCCTGGCATAAACTTTTCTTTTATACCTGCATATACTCCACACTTCGGAGGCCTATGGGAGTCTGCAGTTAAATCCACCAAGCACCATCTACGGCGCACTTTGGGTTTAACAAATCTAACATTTGAAGAGATGGCTACTTGTTTAATTCAAGTCGAGGCTATATTAAATTCAAGGCCCTTAACTCCTCTGTCCAACGACCCCTCCGACCTCGCTCCTGTAACCCCGGCTCACTTCCTTATTGGTCGTTCTTTAATTATGCTGCCTCATCCACAGATCCAGAACGCCAGAGTCAACAGCTTGCAACGATTTCGCCGCATTGAATTTTTGAAGCAACACTTCTGGGCTCGCTTTTCCCACGAATATGTTCTGTGGCTGCAAGAAAGAACCAAATGGTGCCGGTCGTCTGGGGAGCTCAAGGAAGGAACATTGGTCGTCATAAAGGACAAAACCTTACCTCCTCTTATGTGGCTTCTAGGACGCATCACACATGTCCTCCCAGGCAGAGATGGCGTCGCGAGGGTCGCCGACATCCTCACAAGAAAGGGTGTCATCCGGCGCGCCTTCAACACCATCTGCCCGCTGCCGGTCTCTACTGTTGAAGTTCCTTCAACGGGGGGAGCATGTTGAGACCGCTACTCTCAACACCGCCGCGCGCCGCGCGCCAGCGGCAGTGAACGAGGGGTGCGGGGACAGCGGGGAGTCAGCCGGCCGACGGCCGAGCGCGGGCCCCCGCGCGACACCAGTCAGCTGTTGCACGCCTCCACGCACGGCTGCGCTTACGCGTTTCTTAGCGTCTTAATTCTTATTTGTTTATTATTTCCAATCGACCGTTGTAATATAATTCTTTTCTTCAATATATATATTCATGTTATACAGTCCACTACATATTTCATTTTGCTCCACCACGACCTATCGTCGCCAACAGCGGTTGAGGGCTTGGCGGTGTTCCACTGCTTAGCAGGTACTCGTCCCGGCCGGGTAATTCAGTCCAGACAAAGAAAATAAAAAAAACTGTCGAGGAAAGAGAAAACACAGCGTTATGCCAAAGCAGTGACATGAAAAGATGTTGGTAGACATAATTGCCGTTTAGCAGATAGACTTACCCGGACGCTGAGAATCGAGGACTGATGAATAAATAGCGGTGTTCACACGATGATGCAGCTAGGGACGCAATTAGCGAGGTTTATCAGGAATGAATTCACACACCACGTATTCCAATTATTTCGTGTTAATAGTTCACGGTGACTTTTTCACAATCAGTTAGGTCGACGCTCAGAGAGAAAAGTAAAAAAAAGCTCCCGGGGCATGTCGGGTCCTATTTATATGTTCTGTTACCGTTATTTTCTAGAATCTTGATTTTAACTCCTTTTTCTTCACCATAAATCTCGAATATTCCACAGTCCGTTCCATAAGCAATGCAGACTTGTGCGTTACTCGAATGATCCGATTATAGTCTATGGTTAAGAAAATTATTTAAAGATAAATGAAGAGTTATATAGAATCAAATAGAGGAAGATTTGTAGATTCTAAATAACTAATTACTCCCATTGTAGATTAAATATTCATAAAGTTATTGTTATAAGTTTATAGGTACCATAGATAATTTAGGTTCTATATCAGGACGTTCAAATGTGAAAGCAAGAAACCTACTCCACGCCAGATGTCAGTTCGGGCGCTATTGCATGAACGAGATGACAGGATGGTTATGCATTTAGGTGTAAGAGAGATGGCAATACACGCACGACAGACTCTGCCGCTATTTGTCACTAGATAGCGCTAGGTTTGATGAAGTGTGGAATCTCAACGCTAGGTGTTTTTATGAAAAGAAAAGGATGGAAATAGCTAGACATCCATGCAAGAATGAGAGGACGCATATATTTGGATGATTGCTCGTGGAAATGGTTCCGCTACTCCTCACAAGATTGAGCCAATAGTATAGGAATTATGATTTTTATGCTGATAAAATGAAAATGTCAAACGTCAGACAGAATTGTTGTTTGTTGACGAGTTAAGTCTACATAAAATGTAAAATTAGCAATTATTGCGTGGAATTGAGTTGATGAAAATGTATGAGTACCTAGCCATGTGGGAGGTATAAGGTAACTGTGCTGTGTAATGGTATATAATATTGGATGAAACAGAAATGAAGGTTGGTACCATCAAAGTTTATTATAAATGTAACATATTTAAAAAATGATATGTTACAATACCTCATTAGTTGAGAGAAAAAAAAATAAAAATAAAAAAAGGAACTGGGATGAGGTGAGTGAAGGACAGGTCATTATCCCCACACAGTAAAGAAAAGAAAGCGAAAGCGTGAGGAAACATGAAGGGAATAGACAAAGCAAGAGCAGAGCAAGAGGGGAAAAAAATATAGAGAAAGGAAAGTTGTGTAGAGAAAGGAAAGGTTGTGTAGAGAAAGGAGGAATGGATGGCACAATATAGTAGAGTAGGAAAGTAAAGAAGGTTGTGGGTTGGGAATCAAGTAAGGAAAGGAAAGGGCAAAAAATTAACGAAAACAAAAAGCGTGGAGAAAAAAAAATCCATATACATATACTACATGCCAGCTGTAAACAAATAAGTTATATAGATAAACGGAATACATGAACAATATAGATAATTGATATCGACGGTGGGTCTTACTTCTGGCCTATGTACCATGCGCCCTTGCCGAAACTTTAAAGTGTGCGTATACTAGATAAATATGGATATACATGAATAAAATAGAGTGCCGATGGCCTATTTTAAGAGTCGCAGCCGCTCTGATATATAGATGAGTATATTATACTAGTGTGATAAGAATAATCTGTTGTCGTTAAGGCTTATTTATACAGAGTTACAATCCGCTATGAGTAATAAGGCTTTTGATTTTTCATTTATGGGATTACCAGCCGTCCCATAGAATAAACTAGATACTATAAACTTAATATATGTATAATAAAAACCATACAAAAAAATACAGTACATAAAAGAATATATAATAGGGTTACGGAATGGGTATCAAGATGAGGGAAAATGTGGGATAGGGAGATGGGACTTTTGGTCGGCTCTTACGACGCGCAAGGGGAGAACGATGGTACTATTCTTTCTCCGGCAACCATACGGATAAGGTAAGAGGAGATAGTATCTAGAGGCAGGGTAAGAGAGAAAGGAGAAAATACTCGTATATAATCAAATACATAAATGAAATGAAATAAGGGGAAAAAAAAAAAGTGTAGTTATATAGGTACTGATTTTAAAATGTCCTTGATGTGCCAAGTGCCTAAATCCTTGGATGTGTGAAAGTCCTTCAGAATGTATGTAAGAGGAGAGATCTTCTTTTTCACAATACATTTAGTAAATTTAGGAGCAAGTTTTGCAGTGAAAAATTTATTAGCATCAGAAAGTGGATATTCTTTTTTCCATACAGTCTGGCCCTCCTGATATTCAATGTCACGCCTATTTTTGTTGTAATGAATTTTATACTTGGAGTAGGCTTTGGACATGTTTAAGTTTACTTTAATAAAAATGTCTTTAAGATGAGGTAGAGTAGATGAGTATGAAGTCCTGTCGGTAAACAAAATATCTTCTTCTTTAAGTGGAGAGTTAGGGTACCAGTCACCAGAGAGTACAGCTTCGCGGCCATGATTTAGAAAATACGGGCTAAAACCGGTGGATTCACTAACGGCTGTGTTGATTGCAAATTCAATTTTTGGTAATTCTTCAGCCCATTTTCTGTGGTCTGTACCTACATAGGAAGATATGGCAGTGACAATGACGCGATTAGTCCTTTCAGAAGGGTTGTTTTGTGGCAGGAATCTACAGTTGTAAAAGGAATTAGGAATTTTATACTTCGCAACCAAATCCTTCATGGCATTAGAGATGTACTGGGAACCGTTGTCCATGACAATTGTTTGAGGAATCCCATACTTCATAAATATATTGTTTTCAATAATGGAAACTACTGTCTTGGCAAGTGAGTTCCTCATAGGAAATATGCATGCATACTTAGTGAAAACGTCGGTAACTACTAGAATGAATTTGTAGCCCTGATAAGATCTAGGTAAGGGACCCATTATGTCTGTAGCGATCATTTGGAAGGGACGTTGGACCTGTTTGGGATTTTTCATGATGCCTGGGGGACCTTCATTCGTGCTCTTATACGCCAAGCAAACTTGACAATTTTTGATGTATTTCTTGACATCTCTATGTAGAGATGGCCAATAGTAAGATTGAGTAAGACGTTTCAAAGTCTTAAAGGTGCCTAGATGGGCTGCACTCGGGTGGTCATGACATTTAGCTATGACGTCATGCCGCGATTCGAAAGGAACCACGAGTTTCCACTCACAGTCAGCAGAGAGCGGGTTGGGATTTCTCATCCTTTTATATAGACGATCAGAAATCAGTTTCCAATCAGCGAACTTGTGGGGTGAAGATTTGACGTCTTGTACTTTCTTGTGGTACCAAGAGTCTTTAGTAGTAGAAGAAGAAGTAGGGTAGTCTTGAGGTGGATCGTCATCAGAAGTGACATTCACGGGAAATGAACGAGAAAGAGCGTCGGCCAAGGCATTGTCAGAGCCCCTACGATACTCAATTTTAAGATTAAATTGAGAAAGCCGGACTGCCCATCTCGCCAATCTTCCCGTAGGAGACTTAAGACTGACAAGCCATTTCAGACTATTATGATCTGTGTAGACCGTAGTGGGGAAGGGAGAGCCTTCAATATAACCCCTAAATTTTTCCAGAGCAAAAATTAAAGCATTGAGTTCCTTTTCAGTGGTGGCATGGTTTCTTTCTGGTTTAGTAAGCGAACGGCTAGCGAAGGCGACAGGATGTTCTTTACCCTCGTCATCCTTTTGAGAGAGGACACAACCGAGACCTAAATCAGAGGCGTCGGTAGAGATGATAAAAGGCTTATCAAATTTAGGTATAGAGAGAATGGGTGCAGATACCAAACGTTGCTTAATCTCGTTGAAGGCAAGGAGAGCTTCTTGCGGAAAACTAAAAGCTTTGCCCTTGGGTTGTTTTTTAATTAGGCTATTTATAGGAGCAGTTACTAAAGAAAAATTTTGGATAAAACGCCTATACCATGACGCCATGCCTAGAAACCGTCTGACTTCTTTTTGGTTAGTAGGGACAGGGTATTCTAAAATGGCCTTGACCTTGTCACTGTCAGTGCGTAGTCCGTGTCGGTCGACGATGAACCCTAGAAACTTAAGGGAAGATCTGCAGAAAACTGACTTTTCAAAATTGATGGTGAGACCTACTTCTTTTAAACGTTGATAGACGCGCTTTAATAAATCGACGTGTTCGTGATATGAATTACTCACTAGTATTATGTCATCGATGTAGGTGAACAGGCGGCCAGCAAACTCTGGTCCAAAAACTTTATCCATAAGTCTCATCATTCTAGCAGATGCATTTACAAGTCCGAAAGGCATGCGGCAAAATTGGAAAGCCCCAACTCCTGGAATAGAGAAACTAGTCTTTTCCCGGGAGTCTGGGTGCAAATTAATCTGAAAAAATGCACTTTTCAGGTCAATAGAGCTTAGAAATTTAGCATTATTAAGCGAATCAAGTATATCTTGGATACGTGGCATAGGATATGAATCTATTTTGGTAACACTATTCAGTTTTCTACTGTCTAGGCAGATCCTTAAGTCTCCGTTGGGTTTGGGTACTACTAAGAGAGGGGAATTCCAAGGTGAATTACTTTTTTCAATAATACCCATTCTCAGCATATCATTAATTTCGGCCTCGACTCGCTGTTTATAGTGAACTGGTATAGGGTAGTATTTTTGTTTTACTGGGGAATGATCGCCAGTGTCAATGACATGTTCTTCAAGATCAGTGAGACCTAAGTTGTTAGAATCAGCAGAAATACTTTTAAAATCAGTGATAATGTTATCAATCTGAGATTTTTGTTCAACCAACAGATCCTCGTAAGCATGTAAGTGTGTGTTTGTGTCAATTAAAGAGTTGAAAGCAGAAGGACACTGTGAGTCGGTCGTATATTCCAGAATATCCTGACATAAGTTAAATGCCCTAAGAAAATCTACACCTAAAATAAGAGGACTGTTAATATCTGTGCACACATTGAGAGTAATTAGTCTTAGTTCGGATTTGTAAGTAATAGGTATCGTAATGGATCCTAAAATATTAAGGTTGGCGTTATTGCCAACTTTAAGAGTTTTAGAAGATGGCTGAAGATGAGTCTGTAGTCCTAATTCCCTAAGCGTCCCTAGCGCATCACTGCTGAGTATTGAAGTTGATGCACCCGAATCGGCCAAGGCCAAGCACTCTGTTCCCAAAATGTTGACTTTGATAAACGCTCGGTTGTCAGGCAAGTTTGACTCAAAAAGTGGAGCTATCTTCTGAGAGGAGAAAAAGTTTTTTAAATAATTTAGATATTCCTGCCATTCCTGGTCAGTAGTATGTTTAGTTAGTTTAGAAGATTCAGGTTTATGAGAGAGAGAACATGCTACTGACCGCTTATTCAGTTTTTTGAACAAGTGCAGTCGCGAGTAAGCACATTAGGTTTTTTACATTTGAAACATATAGGTGTATTGTATACATTGCACTTTGAATAGTGATGTTCGCCACTACACTTTAAACAAGTTACACTATCTTTTTTTAGCATAGCGGGATTGTTAGCATTATGGGAGACGGTAGCAACATCTCCCGATGAAGGTTTTTGTTTAATAAACGGTTTATCTACCGATTTAACAAGATTAGATTTCACTGTGAAACCGGGAACAATAGCAGTATTGCCAGAATTTAAGGCACCTCTATTCTCACATCTGTGCCTTGCTATGTCTAGACTGGAGCACACTGATTTGAGTTCCGCAATCGAAGAGAACTCATGGAGAGCTAATTTTGCAATATAAAAAGTGTTCATATTTGATGATATTATTTCCAACTTTTCGGTTTCCGAGAGTGGTTTTGATAGTTTAGACATCTCATAAAGCATGAGATTAATATAAATTTTTATGTCTTCAGATTTTTCTTGCAATCTGCCTTTTATTTGCAGTAGAAGTCGTCTGTCATAATCAACAGGTAGAAATTCCTCTTTTAGATAATCAAAAAGTTGAGAAATCGAATTTATATTATCCCTGTAACCGCGGAACCATATCAATGCATCGCCAGCAAGCAGATGTGAGAAGTTTGAGAGCAGTTCATGGTCTTGGGCAGAGCAGGAGGCAGCCAATTCTTTAATTTTCGCAATAAATTCCAAGACACAGGTGTGTCCGTCAAAAGTTACACCCCATTTTAATATTGGAGAATTTCTAAATGGAGAGGAGTGAGAGGGATAAGGAGGAGGGACAGGAATGGATACTCCCTCAGAGTGTACGTCCTCATCGACACCGTTCTTCCGAACGTCTGTGATGTGGTTTTCTTCATCACCGGAAGCAGTCGGATGTAGGTGTTGTTTTGACGGGGAAGGATCCCTACTGCGCGGAGGATTATTTGTGATCCAAAAGCGGAGTCTGTATAACTCCTCCAGTAGAGAAGATTTGTTCCGCCTTTGGTCCCTGGTCTGCCCTGCCAGTCTGTCTAGTCGGTCTATGACGTGAGTCAACCTTGCCCAGCATTTTTGTAAATGCGTAGTTGTGGAATATTTGGGGACAAGAGCGCTTAGTTCGGCCAACTTCCGTGCACATACCTCCAGTTCTGTTCCCGTATTAAGGGAACCAATAAACTTGTCCTCGACCTCTGCAGCGGCCGGTTCAGCCTTCTCCAGCAGGGCCGCCAACATCTCCGCTGTGGCACCACGCTCGTGTTCCACTCCCCGCAGGTTGAGCTCGTAAGTGACCTCGTCCTTGAGAAGACCGGTGAACGCAGCACGCTCCATCACTGGAATTGACATAATTCCAATTTTAGATTACAAAGAATGTAGAAAAGTAATTACCATTTAATCCCTATCACTCAGTGAGAAACTGTCAACAATAAATTGAGTGCAAACTACGTTGGGCGCCAATGTAACAGAAATTTCTTCCTATGCTCCAAGTGTAGTTGTAAAATAAAAGATTCCAAATACGAAGAAGAATGGAGCTTTATTGATTATATGCAATTGTTCAAGAAAAGAAACTTATAGGAAATACAGGGCGTGGGTATAACAATTTCTTGCAGCTCACTTGTTGCACTGGCAGAAGGCCTTGGATTACAGAATCCTCACTGAGTTGGAGACAAAAATTTACACGAACTTTACTGGATCAGAGGTTTTATCTTATCGCTAACCTTAAAATAAGCTTACAATGTATCAGGCTAGATATGGGTTATTAATTAAAATACATAGAAGAAGAGAAGTCTAGAGATGATAACTGGGCGCCACACGCTTGTGGGTGAATCATAAACGTGAAAAGTAGAATGAAGTGTTGCAGGTTAAAACAATATGAGAACGGTTACACCTGAGATTAGTATCTTGAGGAGGGCTCCCGTACGTCGGTCACTCAAGGACAAAGGTCAGCGGTTGAGGGCTTGGCGGTGTTCCACTGCTTAGCAGGTACTCGTCCCGGCCGGGTAATTCAGTCCAGACAAAGAAAATAAAAAAAACTGTCGAGGAAAGAGAAAACACAGCGTTATGCCAAAGCAGTGACATGAAAAGATGTTGGTAGACATAATTGCCGTTTAGCAGATAGACTTACCCGGACGCTGAGAATCGAGGACTGATGAATAAATAGCGGTGTTCACACGATGATGCAGCTAGGGACGCAATTAGCGAGGTTTATCAGGAATGAATTCACACACCACGTATTCCAATTATTTCGTGTTAATAGTTCACGGTGACTTTTTCACAATCAGTTAGGTCGACGCTCAGAGAGAAAAGTAAAAAAAAGCTCCCGGGGCATGTCGGGTCCTATTTATATGTTCTGTTACCGTTATTTTCTAGAATCTTGATTTTAACTCCTTTTTCTTCACCATAAATCTCGAATATTCCACAGTCCGTTCCATAAGCAATGCAGACTTGTGCGTTACTCGAATGATCCGATTATAGTCTATGGTTAAGAAAATTATTTAAAGATAAATGAAGAGTTATATAGAATCAAATAGAGGAAGATTTGTAGATTCTAAATAACTAATTACTCCCATTGTAGATTAAATATTCATAAAGTTATTGTTATAAGTTTATAGGTACCATAGATAATTTAGGTTCTATATCAGGACGTTCAAATGTGAAAGCAAGAAACCTACTCCACGCCAGATGTCAGTTCGGGCGCTATTGCATGAACGAGATGACAGGATGGTTATGCATTTAGGTGTGAGAGAGATGGCAATACACGCACGACAGACTCTGCCGCTATTTGTCACTAGATAGCGCTAGGTTTGATGAAGTGTGGAATCTCAACGCTAGGTGTTTTTATGAAAAGAAAAGGATGGAAATAGCTAGACATCCATGCAAGAATGAGAGGACGCATATATTTGGATGATTGCTCGTGGAAATGGTTCCGCTACTCCTCACAAGATTGAGCCAATAGTATAGGAATTATGATTTTTATGCTGATAAAATGAAAATGTCAAACGTCAGACAGAATTGTTGTTTGTTGACGAGTTAAGTCTACATAAAATGTAAAATTAGCAATTATTGCGTGGAATTGAGTTGATGAAAATGTATGAGTACCTAGCCATGTGGGAGGTATAAGGTAACTGTGCTGTGTAATGGTATATAATATTGGATGAAACAGAAATGAAGGTTGGTACCATCAAAGTTTATTATAAATGTAACATATTTAAAAAATGATATGTTACAATGTTATTTAAGACTACAGCCCGAAACAAAGATAATTTAAATGTTGCCATAAACGAAGTCGAAATTGCGCTAGTTGCCGAAGTAAAATTTTTAGGTATACATATTGACCAACTGTTAAACTGGAAACCTGAATTAAAAGCTATTGATGCATCAGTGTCGTCTGCATGTTATGCTCTGAGAGCCCTGCGAAATGAAATCAGCATGGAACAGTTAAAAATGGTATATTTTGCGTTGGTGGAGTCAAAAATTAGATACAGCATACTTTTTTGGGGTAACAGTTATGAATATAATAGTAGAAGAGCTTTCGTACTACAAAAACGTGCAATTCGTACGATGGTCCGCATCTCACAAAGGGAAAGTTGCCGACAGCATTTTATCATTTTAGGCTTACTTACAGTACCAAGTCTCTATGTACTGGTACTTTTAAGCAATATGGCCAAATACATTCAAAACTATGAGACAGTAGAAGAACGGCACATAAGAGAAGTCACCCGTAGACTGGACTTAAAGAATAAAAATGGAACAAGTCATAACTTTAGAATTGTTAAACACAGTCCACGATACCAGTCCGTAAAATTATTCTTCAGGTTACCGTTGGACATAAAAAGTGCTGTCTACAGTAGCACCTCTTCAAAATAAAACTAAAGGAATTCCTGTTGAATAAGTGTCTGTATTCAGTACAAGAGCTGTAATTTTATTGAATTATAATTTATATTTATTGGAAAAAAACCATGTTTAATTTCAATGGAGTTTGTTCATCTTGATTTATTGATCTAACTATAAATTTAATATTATTAATGAACTAAATTAATCTATCAATTTTATATCTTATTAATTATTCTATTGTTATTATTTTGAATGTTATTATTGCTTTATTTACATGTCGACATATGGATGAATTATGAACTGATTATTTTTAAATTGCTGATTTGTTGTTTGAATCTAGGAAAATCAAATTTTATTTAATTTATTTTAATGTGTTTAATTGTGCCTAATTGTCTTACTGTACTTGTGTTATTTTTGTGTTTAAATTCAGATACAATTATTTGTTAATGAATAAATGACTATGACTATGTACATTTCCAACTAGCACATTTGTGTGTGAGATTTTAACTAAATTATAATGTAAAAAGGATTGCATAGTAATTGGATTGTCATCGTTAGTGCCTGTCAATATTATTACAAAATCTCTTTCGTCAAAGTTTTTACATAAAGAAATACATGAGTTAACTATCTCATCTGTGGGTGCCATCGGTTTTATTATAGACAGTACCTCATAGTCGGCTCCCAAGTCACGCCGTAACAAACTACCGATATCGCTTTCCTGTTCATCAGGAAGAATTAGAACGTTGTTCTTCCTAGATTTTATGTTGATCTCCTGCGGTTTAGTTGATGCTGGGTTAGCTGCATGCTTTCCATTTCCGATAATAGCTGTTCTCTGTAACGTAATCTGTTTACGTTCAGGTTCAGTATACCTTTCGAAAGATGTGCTTGTCGCGGGTTGCTTAGTTTTAGTTTCGGTTTCTGGCATGGTGGTTATGATTTTTCCTTCTTCGGTGTTTGTGATGTCATTAGGTTTCAGAGGTGAAACACAGAAACTGTTAGTTAGCCGACGTCGCACACTCCTTTTAGAACTTGATGACATATTATGATTGAAAGCGGTCAAAGGGCTTCTACACAATATTGTTTTAGTACGCCGAGCTCCTGATTCATATTCAATACTTGTTTCTTTAAGTCTAAGTTTTCAAGAACAATATTCTCCATTTCATTTTGTGGACTTTCAAGTTGGGATTTTAATTCCTTTATTTCTGCCCTTAATTCCAACATGTACGTGGAGCAAATATTTTAAGATAGGTCTAAGCTTCTGCCTCGTATATCATCACAAGACATTAAACTCGCGTCAATTATACTGTGTTCCAGAGACTCCATAGATTTTGATTTAATTTTATTTATCGGTTGTTGTTTCCTCATAGTGATATTATTTACATGTTCCATGTTGTGGTTTTGTCGCACGTCGCCGTCGCACACAAATTAGACGAATCACGACTTTCAAACTGATACAAAAAGATCGTGGGGATCGAACTCGATACCAGTTAAACTCAGTAGTCGAGCTGGCCGCTTACGTTCCGCGCCAACCGGACAGTTAGAGTTGTGGTTGAAAATAAAGGCCGGTTTTTCGATGTTTTATACAAAAGTTCGTTGTGATTAAAACTTTTATGTCGGTATAAGTTTTTTTTACAATGTTCTTTGTTAGTTCACTTGCACTTTCTCGTATGTTTTTGTTTGTTTTTTTTGCACTTTTTGTAACGTCTATATCAAAATTAACACTGTTTGTTTTTTAAAAGTATTAAGTTTTGTGTTTAATTGCATTGGCGTCACTCAAATTAGAGATATTACAGTTAATAGATCACGTACTTTAAAACATTAATATCTTTGTTGATTATGTATTTCTGGCTCAGATAACACTTGCACAGTCGGTTCTCACTTAATATTACACTTGTTAAAGTTATTGAGAATTAATAACACAGATAAACATTATTTTGAAGAAATATGTACAGAGCTCAATGTTTACGTGACGGGTGGCGCCACCTGACTGAACTAGCCACTAGTACACTAAATATGTGTGGGGCGTGTGTCGGGAAACTCTCCAATGAATAAGTCCTTTAGGTTACGAAATATATTTCAAAGATGCACAAATTACAGATAAAAATTATTAAATTGATTTCTTATGAATTAGGTTTAACATATCAGTGTCCGTTCCCACCGAAGTTAGGTAAAGAAAAGGCGATGACAATAGTCTGTGACGTTGGCAGGTTGGCATCGTAACACACTAGTAAATGTTATTGTTTTTTTAATAGTAATATTATTATAAGTTTGTCACTTATGGTTTTACTATAATCTAGCATCTGCGTAGACCATCGGCCGTGAGTCCTAAGGCCTCTTGTCCACGTCACGGTTGTTCAACCGTACGGCGTGTTAGCCGTACAGTTGAAAAAACGTGAGAGCTTGTACATGACATGGCAAAACCACCGGGCAAGACATCGGCCAAGTACGGCTCAGTAGCGTTTTATCTGGAGCTGTGCAGGACGTGCGTCATGAATTTTCATACGAAAAAGAAGATTATCGTTGCATAGTACCATATAGAGGAAACTGAAAAAAGTAAAAAAAAAGGGAAAGACGGTTTTGAATACATACGATTTTAGAAAAAATCTTCGATAGTCTTACCCTATATTATAGGACTTTCCTGAATCAATGTAATTAATAATTCTTGATTTATGCTCATTTTTTAACAAAATCGGGAATCAGCGTATGTAAACCGTCACGAATCCGAGCATAGGTACGACGCCGTGCGTAGACGCGGCGCGCCGAGGGGCAGACACGGCGCACATGGTGCGCATGATCGCATGGTGCCGTGGCGCTGCCGTGCACGTCTACAAGCTTCCATAGTGATCCATACAACACTGACGAACGCGCCTATACACGGCGAATTAACCGTAGATTTTCACGGCGAAAAACCGTGTGTGTACAAGAGGCCTAAAAAGGGACAGAATTCAAACTGTTCTAATGAGAAAATTATACGATCATTTGAAAATATTTTTCAGCCATGCACTAGATTCTGAAATCTTCAATAATTTGACGTCAATATCTTATCTAGGAATAAAATAGATTATCATTTTATTGTCCGTCGGAAATCATTGATTTTGACTAAAGCGCGGTTCTTACGGATGAACGCTCTTAATTTCACTTCTGAGTGATGGTGAAGCAGACTTTCTCCTAGGAGTATTTTGGATTACTGAATCTGAGTCACTTAGAGTTAAATCATCATTTCTTGTTTCATCAACTCTTTGATGTAATATAGATGGTTAAACAGTAACTGTTTGTGCATTCTGAATACCTGTAATGTAACAAAAAATAATAATACTGGCAACAGATATTGTGTGAGTAAGGTCATAAGCAGACAGTAAAAAGATTCAAATGTATATAAATAGTTAGCATTACACTTACGTTTTGCAAAATGCTTTTTCAAGGGTGGTGGATTATCATCATCATCACTGGAAATGTAACGTTTCGTCCTTACTCTGCGTTCAGGCTTTTCTGCTGCGGTATCTGCATCAGTTTGTACATCTGATGTTACTTCTGATAATTTTAACTTTTTCTTAGCCTTTTCTAAATCATCTAAAAAAACAGAACACACTGGTCAACATAGAAACTGTAGAAACTAAAGATTTTAAAACAAAAGCCCCACCACACACAACAAACTAAACACATAATGCATTGTAGGTAATGTGTGTATGTAGCAGACGCAAAATTGAAGGCCAAACTGAACATACCGTGGGGTGTAGTAATACCTAATCAATATCTCTCAGGCTCAAGACAACCACAAAGTCACCTGAAAGCGGTACTTACAACCTTCAAATCGGCGAACGAGGCTCTGGTGAACCATCTGCCAACACTCCCTCGACCAGCGTGCAGCATTACGATCCAAACCTCCCTTTCATTGGGAGCCCTATGTTCAGCAGTGGTCTTCTGTGGGTTTTTTTTTTGATTGAGATTATTTAGGACCTCATATTTATGTTCATCTTTACCACTTACCAGTTTCCGCAAAGATGCGCTTTACACCATATAATTTCCAGTTTTTGGTTAAGCAGCCGTTCGTCATTTCCATTTTTAATCGGCGGCCAATGTACTTCGCGGCGCCGTGGCGTAAGCGATTTGGTATGTACAATGGATATGTCACCGTAAAATTGTCAAACACGTTAGATTGTAATCTCTCTAGCGAGATTGTAAACTCTCGAAATATTGTCAACTGAACATACTGCTTACAATATAACTCATTATTTTTCTGTAGATTGTAATCAATCAAAGTGAAACCGTAATATTGTTAAATACATGCGACAGAAGTATCTCTGCCCTCATAATCGGGACTTGGGGCACCCCCACGTTAGGTAAGTTAGATTCCTTTAAACCCTGCGGACAGAAATAGGGGCCCCGCGTAGCGGGGCTCCGTCGACTACGCTTTTTTCAAACTCAAACTATTTATTTCAATTAGACCATTACGGCACTTTTGAATGTCAAAAATACAAAACAAAATCAAAGCTACAGTCACAGTCACAACTAGTCACAAGGCATAATAACTTGAGAAAGTACTGTAGTTGACCATTCCCTAGCGTAGATCTCTATGGAAAAGAACGGGCAAGAAACTCCATGCACACTCTTTTAAATCAAAATATTGTTACAAAATCTTGGTTACATCATTCATGTTGTGATTATGCATATATGTGAGAACGATGTAGAAAGAGTGAAAGTATAATCAACAACTTAAAAAAAATAAAATAAATAACCGTGGCAGCTAAGAGTTGACCAGTCTCAATTGACAGCGCCCGTTCACGAACATGGCGCATGTATCAGCACCATTCAACTCGACCATATTGAAGGGAATTAAATGACCCGACACACCCGCCACCATCACCGAGACATTTGAGTGAGCATGACATTCTCACCCCACATTCTCTCAGCCGCACTTGAATATAACTAAATGTAAATGGTGGCTTTACAGTACATAGTACTCACACATGTAGTATGCAATCTATATCTATACATATAATAAAAGAGTAAAAAAACTGTGTCTGTACATTGAATATATTAAAATAATAATTTTTGCAACTGGAAATCTCGTCTGAAATGTAGACCTTGTTTTTAAAAAAAATACACAAATTCGTTTACGCACTTCGTAAAATTAAAATAATTACTAATAAAGAAACAGCTTTAATGGTTTATCACAGTCATGTATGTTCAGTTTTGAGGTATGGGTTAATCATATGGGGAAACTCTACAGACGCCCAGAGAGCTTTTATAGCCCAGAAAAAATGCATAAGGTCAATCTATGGTCTCAAATGGTCTGATTCGTGCCGGCCAGTTTTCACTGATAAACGTCTACTTACACTTCCATCCCTATACGTTTTTGAAATGAGTAAATTCGTTAGAAACCACCTTTCGCTTTTTGAGCAGGATGAGAAAGCACAATTTAAAAGGAAAATAGTACAAAAACCTCTGGTAGTACCTCGAAACAGATAAAAGTTATGTGACAGAAACTGCTACACCATGGCGGTGAAAATTTATAATAAACTACCTGAAAAAATAAGAAATCTAAATAACTTAGAATTTAATAGAAATTTAACCAGTTGGCTGTGTAACAGATGTTTTTATTTAATAGATGATAGTTTAAATTTTAAGCAGACTTGATGTATAAATTAGAGATGACTAATTTAAATTAAAATTGTAGACATTTTTCATAATCTAATTAATATATTGATTTTAATGTTCCAAATTAATATTAACGAAGCAAGATTGTAAATTCTATTACGACTATGATGTGTATGACCAATTATTGCATGTACCTGCTAGAAATATTTGCACGACTGATAAGTCGAATATAGTGAGACTAAAATTATTTTACCATGTATTGTAAGCACCTATATTCTGGCAAATAAATAAATTTCATTTCATTAAAAAAAAAATGGAGGGGGGTTTAGAAACAGTAATAGAGCACGAATCCAAAAAAAAAGTCTGTCTGTTTGTCTGTTTGTTTGTACAAGTTAATCTTCGGAACTCCTGGACGGATATGAATGATTTTTTTTCGTTGTATAGATACTCGTATTAAGTCTGGGCAACATATAGACTATAATTTATCTTGGAAACTTGAACACCTGATGCAGAACCGCAACAGACCAGCTAATCTATAAGAGATACAAAAATGACACCATAGCAAAAATTGTTCCACGTGATGATCATTTTCTGCTGAGACAATAAATTTGAAGATCTGGAACACCTGAGGAATGTGGAACTCCAAGAGTCCAGCTACACCATAACACATATAGGAATGACGTCTTATCAAAAGTTGTTCAATCTGATGAGCCCTCTCTGTTGACTTATAAAAATTGAAGATTTAGGACACCTGTTGTGGAACTCCAAGAGCCCAGCTACACCATAACACATGTAGGAATGACGTCTAAGCAAAAGTTGTGCAATCTGATGAGCACTCTCTGTTGACTTAAACTATTGCAAAGCTATCACCACAGAACATATATACTCTAGCGAGAAGAATGTCAAGTACGAACAAAAAATATGAGCCTGAGTTTTTATGCCATCTAGTTGGAGCCCCCTAAAACTTGACCAAAGAAAACTTCGCGGGAAATTTAAACCTTTGATATTTTACTTCGCGGGAAATTTAAACCTTTGATATTTTACTACGCGGGAAATTTAAACCTTTGATATTTTTATGCCTTCATAAAGATTTTTGGGTTCAACTTTGTTTACCGACACGGATAGATAGCAAGTTTGAAATGTTCCTAATATTTTAAAATTGACTGATTATTCTGATTACTGTGCTTAGTTAGAAAATAAACAAAATAATCTAAAACATTTCAAACAGTCTAACCGTGTCGGACCACCAGCAATACTTATTATATTTCAATTATACCTTTATATCTGTAACAAGGTATCTCTTATTGAAATACAGTAATTATAACTAGTGGAATTAATAAAAAAGATACGATTGTTACGTCAATTTAAGAAATTTATTTTTGTCAGCTTGAATATACAGAATTCTAAGAAAAATGTTACATAGATATTATTAAACTATGAAACACATTATGAAACTTTTGAATCGTGTGTTACTATATTATTATGTATAGATTGTTTCCCTTTGTTCCCGTTCACTTACACCATTTTGTGTTACGCTGTTTCCCATTGGGAGAAAATATCCCGACAAGTAACACTAACTCAATGCCACGTTTTCTTTCTTATTGATTTACACTGTATACCCTTATAATACGTAGCAGGGTTACTTATCAGGACAAAAATGTCCCAAAGAGTTACAGAACCTTATTTTTCAATTAAAGATTAATAATAAAAGCATTGAAATCCAAAATCAACATTTTTTGCAATAAGTATAACCCATTATGATTCCTTTATTAATATTTTTTTCTTATTTTATACATTTATAAAAACAAAAGTTAACATAACATTTAAAAATATATAAAATAGATGGCCCATCGGCATCAGGAACAAGGTCCAGGCTGCCAGTGGTCAGGGCTCCAGAGAGAGGAACTGCCTCACTATGCGTACCGTGTCCAGGAGTACTGCTTTCTGAATCAAGCCCTTCACCCAGCCACGCAATGAGAGCCTCCTCAGGTGTTGGTCGAGGCTATTTTCTTTTAGTCCATTAACCGTAAGAGCGTTTTCACATTATCCGATCCGATATCGGTGTAGGACCCAATAACCGATATCCGATTAGCCGACACCATATGCTATTTTCACATATTTCCGACAAAATCGTTCCGATACGGCCATTTGCTCTATAAGCTTAGTGCGGGCAGGTCATCATGGCAGACTATAATAGAAAACTTTATTTGCTGTATCTATTATATTTGAGATGCAAAAAAAGATCTGTTCACAGACAGTATTGGATACATCCCATCGTGGAAGCTAGATATTCAGAGGGAGCATTTTATACTCTTTTTAGCAAGCTACAAAAAGCACCTAGCAAGTTTTTTAATTACTTTCGTATGAGTGAATCCACATTCAATTATTTGCTAATTCATCTCACAGACAGTATCAAGAAACAAGACACACATTTTCGAATGGCTGTGGGGCCTAAAGAAATGCTGGTTGTGACATTAAGGTAAGTTTACTATTTTCATGTTTGTTTTTTTAATCATTGGTTTCTATCATTATCGTTTGTTGGCTGGTGGTCAACACTGTACATGTATAGTGGGCAGCACATCAAACTGGACACAATCATTGTAAAATAGCCCATAAGATAACGGGGCGCAGAGCTCTAGTGTGTCTAGTTTGATACACTGGCCACCATACATTATTATTTAGTTACAATTAAAGAAAGTTCGTTATAAAAAGTATTTTAATCAGAAACAAGTATTGTTATACAGAGTATTATAATCAAAATGGAAATGAAATAGCATATGACAAGGTACAATAGCATATGGCAACTCACAATTCGGAATATTTATCGAAAAAGTGCTGAAAGTTATTAGTATGGGATTCTGTAACCGATTCACAGGTTTGTTGAATTTCAACTGGTTGTGGAGTGGGTACATCAATGTAGGAGTTGCTTGAAGTCGATGTTTGTTGAATTACAACTGATTGTGGACTTGGTACATCAGTATAGGAGCTGCTTGTAGGTGAAGGAGATGACAGTAATATAGATGAGGGAGACTTTATTGAATTGCTATGAATCGAATGGCCATGTTTTGGATATGATCTACTGAATCCAGGTGCAGGTTTTACGAGAATATATGGTGATTGTACACGTTGATGAAGGACTCGGTTTTGTTTAATTTTTTGTATACTAGATAGAAGGTCCATTTGTAGCTGTATTTTCTCTGGTTCTGACATATCTTTAACATATGGTATGAAAGACGTAAAAAAACTGTCCTCTGTTAACACTCTTTCAGAGTTGGTAGTTTTATTTTCTTTTATTTCTTTTAATATTGCGGCCTCAATGTTGTCTATTTTCCTTTTATTTTTTGACGGCTCCTTCTTTCTACTTTCTCCTTCTTCTTCAAAATGTTCAATATCATTGGCAGCGATCACTTCATGATCTTGTTCTGTTTCTTCCACAATGTTGGCATCAGTTTCAGCTTTTTTTGCAAATTTCAGTAAAAATTTTAGGTTTTCATGATACACATATGGTTTTTTTGCAGCTTGCCCTGACTTTACATTAAGAGATCTAATGAAGGCGTCTCTTATATTATTCCATTTGTTTATAATGAGTTGTGCTGAAACAATAATTAGCTTATTAATAAAAATGTACTTAGTTAACATTACATAGTTTAAATAGGCTGAGGCAAAGTTTATGTAACCACAATTTTTAAAAGAGTATTAATAAACAAGATTACAATTTCTTTTTTACTTTTCAGGTACCTGGCCAGTGGTTGCTCTCTGACCGATCTGCACTACAGTTACAGGCTAGGAATCAGTACATTGAGTGAAATTATAAATTTTGTTTGCCAAAAAATATGGGAAAACTTCCGTAGCGAACATTTAGAAAATATGTCTGAACAAAAGTGGAAAACAGTAGCAGAGGGTTTTAAAAAAAGAGCATCTTTTCCCAATTGCCTCGGTGCTATAGACGGAAAGCACATACGCATTCAAAATTTTCCACATGGCGGTTCAATGTATATGAATTACAAGAAATTCTTTTCAATCGTCCTTTTGGCAGTTGTAGATTCAGATTATTCGTTCATTTTTGTTGATATAGGCGCATATGGCAAAGATTGTGATTCCTCTATACTACAAAACACTCATTTTTGGAAATTGTTGATGCAACGAAATTTACACATTCCACAGCCAAAACCCATTACTGAAGGAGGACTTGCAGTTCCCTACGTATTTGTTGTTGATGATGCATTCCCAATGAATGAACATATGTTACGAAGCTATTCTGGACATAATTTAAGTCAAAAACAACGTGTATTTAACTACAGACTTTGCAGAGCACGTCGGTATGTTGAGTGCGCATTTGGAATTATGAGTAATAAATGGAGAATATTTCATCGACCCATCGATGTGTCCCCAAAATTTGCCAAAAACATAGTGAAAGCTTGTGTTATTTTACATAACATCGTGAGGAAGCGTGATGGATATCGAATAGACGATATAATTTTAAGTGAGAGTTCATCTCTACAAACTTTGTCCAGTCCCCATACAAAATCCACTAATAAAACGGGACGTGGGGTCCGTGCAACCTTTGCTGATTATTTCGTTTCCGATGTAGGTAAATTACCATGGCAACTGTCCAAGATCTAGGTCATAAAAATAAATATTTACATAACTTGTACCTACATTAATTATTAGCTATAGTAGGTATTCTCGTGTGTAAACGTGTAGTTCTGTTTTAAGATTTATTAAAAGTGTAAATTACATACCAGATCCCTCTTCAAGGTATTCACATACTTCTCGCCAACTATTGTCCCGGAGTGTTTTATTTTTATATTCCTCGTGAGTTTTATCCCACAAGCATGGTTTAGTTTCTACGAGTTCAATTAATGTAATTATATCGTATTTAAATGAAGACGACGCCATGATGACAACCAAACTGTAAACAATGGCCGCCACGCATCGGGCTCTACGCACACAGAGACAATTTAGATACACGTATAGCACACATACAAACATTATCGCCCGACGGCTCACAGGTGTCCGATAGTGCCGCCAGCATATCGGTGTCGGCTCCGATATCCGATATCGGGCCGGACAATATGAAAGACAGGTACATATTTCATACATTTTACTTACCCCGATATCGGATCGGCGTCCGACACCGATATCGGATCGGATAATGTGAAAACGCTCTAACAGTGATGTCAATAATCATTGCACGGCGCTCCCGGCGAACTATCACCACAATATCGGGTTTATTTCTAGTGGTTAGTGACCCTGACTGCTAGGACGGAGGTCGTGGGTTCGATTCCCACACAGGACAAATCATTGTGCGATGAGTATGATTATTTGTTCTGTATCTGGGTGTGATTTATCTATAATATGTATGTATTTAGAAATATATAAGTATGTTTATCAGTTGTCTGGTTGCCATAGTACAGGCTCTGCCTAGTTTGGGATCAGATGGCGGTGTGTTGGTTGTCCCAAGATATTATTATTTGCTAAAATAGTCCTGTCCGTAATGATAGATTGATCCAAATACAATGTGGCATGACCGTTCTCGAGAACTGGGTTGGGCACATACTTGTAGTATGGGACTTCAGAACCCAAAAGGTTGTAACCCGTCCTTGACAATGTATTTCCGATAATTGATCGTCATGATAACTTCATCCCTAATAGCACAGATGAAACTTTGGGTTTCCTCAAAGAGGTCACCAAACCCATTATGATAATTATTATAATGCCAAAAGCCCAAAACACAAAAAACAACATGCAAACACAAAACATAAACCGAAATTCGATTTGTGGTCGTTTTGTGTTTGCCACATCGCGATGTGGTAGTTTTTAAAAGAGCCACAACGATACGCTTATTGATCGTTTTGAAATTGCCACATCGCGATGTGGTCGGTTTTTTCGCTCAATGAGTGTTTTCGGCCTTTGAGCCTAACATATTGTCGTGTTACTTATCCCAAAAAAAAAAATAACACAAACAATTAATTTATTTAAATAAAAGTCCTATATCTATCACGCTTCACAAAAAAAATGTTAGAGGAAGTTCACAATACTTGGCAGGTATTTTTCAGGGTCCAGCTCTTTAGACAACGTGGAGTACAGCTTCCAGGTCAGGCTTCAGGATCGGCAACTTCCTGGTCCAGCTTTGTAGAGGCAACAGCTTCCAGTTCGGCTTCAGGGCGCGTCAGGTATCAGCGCCTTTGGGAGCAACCTCCTGGTCCAGCTCTGTAGAGAGCGTGGAGTACAGCTTCCAGGTCAGGCTTCAGGATCGGCAACTTCCTGGTCCAGCTTTGTAGACTTGGGGCGCGTCAGGGCGTCAGCGCCACCAAGATACAGCTCTTCAGAGGGCGAACTTCACCGTGAATTCAGTGAGACTTATTAAATAGAAGTATCTAACTTCAGACACACTTCAGATCCCGTAGTAGACTGACTGAAATGTGTCAGGAATGCCCTTTTATACCCAAAAATTCTTTTTTTGTTCAGTTTTTCCACATCAGTTGTTTTCTTTTAGTTCTTTCATTCTCTCTAGATTATTTTGATTTTAAAATCAAAAATGTGAGTTGCCTGTATTTAAAACGACCAGTATTATTCAGTAAAAAACTTCCTCGAAGAATTCTGTGAGCGTGCTAATTAATTTTATAAAAGTAAGATAAGATACTGTTATTTAGTAAACAATCGTAATTAACTCTAAAATACATTATTTGAGCTAATATATTGATAAAATAAAATAAAATTATATAAATCAAAAGAAACCTTCATAGGCCTAGGCCAGTAAGAAAATTAAAAGTAGAGGAAAAGTAACTGACAGCTTGACAATTGACGTAATGTCAAAAAAGTAAATATTGAAAAATTATTTTTATTTCAGCTAAAATCGATGTTAAAACATCGTTCTAGATTAAAACTAACGTGAGCTAAAATAGTTACTGCCAAAGCGCAACTTAGATGTAAAAGAATATACAAGGATAATGAATATGAATGATAGTAAAAAGTGTAAGTACCTATAGTGTGTAAATACTAAATTTCCTCATAAGTATAGAGTGTCTGAAACATGAAAATACTATATTTCCCCATCGACCCCGAGAAAATTTTTGGTCTAGAACAAAAATTTTATAAGGTTAAAGTATAACAGCATTCACAAATCGTACATACTTCATTCAATCACACCGACATCTTACGTAGTTAGGTCAGGTAGGATTCACATTCAATGATCACTACTCAACCTGATAAGTCAATAACTTTAAGGCTTATTTTCGGAGTTGTAATCCGCTCTCGTCTAAAACCCATAATGAAATGAAATATAAAGGTTTTTTTTTATTAGTTTAACAAGGGCTTATTTTTATGGAGTTGTTAGCCGCTCCGAATCAACTTTAGTTGATTTATTTGATAAGGGCTTATTTTTATGGAGTTATCAGCCGCTCCAATCAACTTTTAGAGTCGATAGTAAGAAACAAGTCATACTAACTTGTAGAGTTAGTTGACACGAAGGTTAGGTAACTTGTACCTAAAAGCACTTCTTAGAGATATCTGATCGGAACAGATACAAAGAAAGATTAAAAAAAAATCTTATAATGGTGTAAGAACCGATGAATGAATTATAAAATAAATAGAGTTTTAATGGGCCACAAAGAACTCTATTATAGAAGAAGGAAAGAAGAAAAAATGAGTCATGAGTATGAAGAAGAAGTTTATTTACATAATTATATCCATTATATTTTAAAGTCTTTAATATAGCTTGGTTGCCATTAGAGTCCTCAAGTATATAAACTAATGGGGATACTTAGTTTCTGCTTTGTTAAGAAGTTCAAAGAAAATAATTCTATTCATGATTAAATTAAAGTTTTGTATTAAAGGGAGGAAAAACGATAACTCAAGAGATTGAGTTTTAAAGAAGACAGAGTTAAAGAAAACTCAACAACTCAAGAGACGGCTCAAGAGAAAACTCAAGAGGACTCAAGAGTAAAGAACTCAAGTGTTAGAAAGCACTCAAGTATTAAAGACGAGAGGACGAGAGGATCCTACATAATAATTAAAATCGTAAACCGATGATTTTAGTAATAAAAACTGAAGAGGGTTTTTATTTAAAAAGTTCAAGAGCCCACGACACTATACCTAGCTTGATATAAGTGTTAAAGAGGAGGACTTGAGTGTTAAAGAGGACTCTAGAGGATCTGATTTATTGACAAGAAAAAAAAATTTTTAAGTTCCATCATGTTAAGAATGACAAGATGACTTGGGGGCAGGGGGGACAAATTTTTCGTTATTTTTGCGATAGGACGCACCGTTTCCGAGATATAAGCAAAATTCGATGATGCGCATCGTATGTTAAAGTGTGAGAGTGTGTGTTAGAATGAGATGAGAGTAAGTTATAAGAGAATAAGCCAAATAAGAGTCTAATAAGGGAATACTAGTGCTAGTTTTTTTTTTGAATTTTGAAAAAGTAATTTAGTTAAATCTAAGTCTTGATTTTACGTTGGGCGCCAAACTGTCGTGTTACTTATCCCAAAAAAAAAAATAACACAAACAATTAATTTATTTAAATAAAAGTCCTATATCTATCACGCTTCACAAAAAAAATGTTAGAGGAAGTTCACAATACTTGGCAGGTATTTTTCAGGGTCCAGCTCTTTAGACAACGTGGAGTACAGCTTCCAGGTCAGGCTTCAGGATCGGCAACTTCCTGGTCCAGCTTTGTAGAGGCAACAGCTTCCAGTTCGGCTTCAGGGCGCGTCAGGTATCAGCGCCTTTGGGAGCAACCTCCTGGTCCAGCTCTGTAGAGAGCGTGGAGTACAGCTTCCAGGTCAGGCTTCAGGATCGGCAACTTCCTGGTCCAGCTTTGTAGACTTGGGGCGCGTCAGGGCGTCAGCGCCACCAAGATACAGCTCTTCAGAGGGCGAACTTCACCGTGAATTCAGTGAGACTTATTAAATAGAAGTATCTAACTTCAGACACACTTCAGATCCCGTAGTAGACTGACTGAAATGTGTCAGGAATGCCCTTTTATACCCAAAAATTCTTTTTTTGTTCAGTTTTTCCACATCAGTTGTTTTCTTTTAGTTCTTTCATTCTCTCTAGATTATTTTGATTTTAAAATCAAAAATGTGAGTTGCCTGTATTTAAAACGACCAGTATTATTCAGTAAAAAACTTCCTCGAAGAATTCTGTGAGCGTGCTAATTAATTTTATAAAAGTAAGATAAGATACTGTTATTTAGTAAACAATCGTAATTAACTCTAAAATACATTATTTGAGCTAATATATTGATAAAATAAAATAAAATTATATAAATCAAAAGAAACCTTCATAGGCCTAGGCCAGTAAGAAAATTAAAAGTAGAGGAAAAGTAACTGACAGCTTGACAATTGACGTAATGTCAAAAAAGTAAATATTGAAAAATTATTTTTATTTCAGCTAAAATCGATGTTAAAACATCGTTCTAGATTAAAACTAACGTGAGCTAAAATAGTTACTGCCAAAGCGCAACTTAGATGTAAAAGAATATACAAGGATAATGAATATGAATGATAGTAAAAAGTGTAAGTACCTATAGTGTGTAAATACTAAATTTCCTCATAAGTATAGAGTGTCTGAAACATGAAAATACTATAATATACATCACGTATGGGTGTTTACAGATATGCGGTGAGATAATCTTTGCATTAAGTTTAGGTGTATTACAACAATAATTTTACTCAAAAAGGTGTTACTTGTCAGGATATTTTCTCCCAATGGGATACAGTGTTAAATAACATGGGTGTAACTGAACGGGAACAAACCGTTGTTTCAACAAATACTTTGATCTTTCTTATTTATTCTGCAGGATATCAATTTTCCTTTTAAGAGCAGCTGCAGAGTACTCTTCTGCAAATTGGCGATTTTTTAAAATACAAAATCTCTGTATGCAAATGTGAAACACGCTATTAAATAAGTAATTAATGTTTGTATCTTTATGTTCTGGACATTTATCAAGAAACTCAAAATTTATTGAGTTTATAAACAAAACTTCAATTGTCCCTTTTAAATTTTTTTTATACGCCTCTGTCTCTAAAAAGCCATTAATCATTGTAGCACCACTTTCAACACAGGTAATGAGATTTTTAGAGGCGTATGTAAGGGACTTTTTAATATCACTATATTCTTTAAACTCAATAAAAGTATGAGATCTCTCTTGTGTCTCAGATACAAAAATATTTTTACAAATGTCACATTTGTTGCGATTATTTTTTATTATGAACCCACAGACGTACGCACATGCTTGAATTTCACCACTGCTTTCCTGCAAGCTACATTCAAATGTGGAATTTATGGTTTCTTCCAACTCATTACTTAAAATTGTGGCATCAGCAGTGTGTACTTTTGTGGGTGGGGATAATAAAGTTTTAAAATTCCTCAATATTACGTCATTTTCGTCATCTTCACAATTTCCAGTGCCAATAAAAGATAAGTTGCTGAGGACAGCCGTTTTAAGTCCAGCGACAAATTGTCCAGCAGTGGGATTTGAATTACAGCCGCAATTGGCCCGAATGCAACCGAAAAGGTTTTCCAAGGGGTCCTGCTGGAGCCTCCTTGTTTCCAAACTTTTTATTGATGGGTGTGTACTGAGATTTCTCCAGATTCGTTCTATTCCATTGATGGACCAAATCCATCCTTCTTGAGATGGAGGGCGTCGTCTGCATTCCAAAAATGTTAATTCATTAAAAAATTTCTTCATTAAAGTGAAATGTGTCAGATGCGGTGAATTTTTTTTCATATTTGTTGAAAATGATTTCCCTCGTCTTAAATCTGGTGTGCATGCGTTGACACTATCAAACAGCTTGTCCATATTGCTGATAACGTTGGCTGTAGTGACAGCTTCTGAAGAGATTTCCCCTGTAAACATAACACATAATTTAAGATCTTACTAATAGGATTACATAAATCAAAACATTTATTTCAAAGATAATTAAATTATTTACAAACTACAAAACCATAATAGTAATAAATATGTACAAGTAGAAAAGGGTAAATTCATTACATAAATAGGATTTAAAGTATGTTACAAGACAACCCAAAAAAAATGATCATGTATCACACATTAAATAATTTTTGTACTTGGGAGAGGCCTATTTCCAGCAGTGACATCCTAGATTCTTTTTTCACTTAAGAATTATTTTAATAGGGGGAAAAATGCTACAAGATTATACTTTATATTATAAATTTATAAGTTTTATTTACCTTGTGCAATTTTAGCATACATCCCTGCAGCCACTGAATGGCTTAAGACTTGTGCAGCTAGCTTTACCTTCATTTTTTGCTTCGTATTTGGGTTTAAATGTTCTTGTTTTAAACATGGTGCATACACAAAATTAGGATTGCTGTTATCTGCCTCGTAAAATTCTTGTACATGGCTCCATTTAGCAACACCTGTAACAAAATGTGAGTTTAAATTTCCAATAAAATGGAAATATGTATGTATATGATGATTGTTATAAAACAAAATATCTTACCAAATCCAATGTGATCGTTCGTTGTTATACCTGTAGGACATTTAATGTCATACTTTAAAAACATATTTCTAAAGCATTTGAGTAAATGTGGAGGATCAAAAATTGTAACTATTTCTTTATTATTTAGTACAATGTATGGCTGCTCTACAGATGCTCCCAAAATACTTAGAGCTCTCTTGTTCACACCATCCATATCGCACACTGAAGCTGCAATATTGATTCCAGCATCAAAACAATGTTTCAGAACCTGAAATGATTATCATAAATCAATATCGTACAAAAATAACTACTATCTTGACAACATAGCAAATAAAAGATCATAATGCTTACCTCTTTTATAATAACTGACAGCCTATCTGCAGTCACAGATCCGCTAGAAAAATAATAAGCAATAGGTTGCTTCAGCTTTTTTCGTATGCCACCAATCATAAAGACAAGGGCATGTGTTGCCATTTGTGGTGACCTTCCATGCAATGCATGGTCTTGATACCCTTCAATTAAGTCTTCCTTCTTGTTATAAAACAAATTCTTTTTTATTGACATCTCATCAAACATCAGGATATAATTGTTTTCTGATGAATTCTGTTGTTTTATTGTTTTTTTCAAAACATTAAAAATTTGGTCATTAATACCAACACTCATGTTGAATTTGTTTAATAACAACTTTAGTGAACTAGGTGTTGGCAAGCAAATCACTCTTCTTAATAATTTGTAGCACCTAGGTGACCTTTTATAGAGCCTTAGCGCTATTATTTTCGAGTCCATATCCCATCTTCGACCTTTAGGTCTTTTCTTAAAGTTTTGCAATTCTCCTTGTAGAAATAATGCAAAAGTTGAGGATATTTTACATTTTAATATTTCATGTATTGAGTCATTCTTGCTCAATACTTTGAGAAATGATTCATTCTTCAGATGCTTTACTGATTTTTCGAGCCTTTTTATTTTTCTCATGTGATATTTCATTTTCATCATCATACTCGGTTTATCTTTTTTGGTAGTTACCAATGGATTTGCAGCAGTAATAGGATTGACCTTTTCAGTCATTTGCGGAATAGCACTAGACTTGTGTGGATTAATGTTCAAACTCTGATTCTCACACAAAGGTTTAGATGGACCCGCAACAGGCTCAAAAAGATTCCGATCAGCTATTGTGTTTGGAATATTCTCATACAGCGGTCGAATTGTTACTGACGGACCCACAATAGGCTGAATCACATTAATTTTGTCCAAATTAGGGTCAGCATGTGTGATCTGAAAATTGGAGATTAACAAATCATTATTTATGTAATGTACATCATTGGTTCACTAAGCTGGCCAAATATTAAAAAAAAATATATAATTATTTTTCATTAATTAATGTAATGTATATAAATAATATGTATTTAAATAACAAAATAATAAGTCACTAAATTGCATCTTTGAAAATACCACCATCTGTTACCACCATTGTTATCTAGATAATCTTTTTACATTAGCAGGACAAAAGTAACAGAAAATAAAGATTAACTAACCTTATCACATTCCTCATCTGGTACTGCAGATTTGACTAGCCTCTTTCCAGCATTATCAATGAATGATGATCTCTTAAAATGTTTAGTGCATAACATTAAATGCCTAGAATGAAGCTTTTTTTGAAATTCTGGTGACGACCAAGAGTCATGAGGAAAACAGTATTTTGCCCATGATTCACACCTGAAAAATACAATTAGATAAATTAGCATTTATTAATACATTTTGTGATGAGAGTTTTATGCTCTACCTAGTACTATGTTCAAGTAGTGATTTCTATACAACGATTTATTTTATCAAATAAACGTACCTTAGCTTAAGGTAACATAATAGCTTAAGGTAACATACGTTACCTTAAGCTATTTGTTCTCCCAGGGTTAGGAAAACGATGCAAGTTGATGTTAGGATCCTGAGCAGGGGAACATCCACACTTGGAACATTTCCTTTCGTTTTCTTTCACGATGAAAGAAAAAAGTGAGTCTCTGTCTCTTTAACACAATGCACAGCACTTGTTTTGGAGTCTCTGTCTCACGGTAAACACTATAACGGAGGAACGGGATGCTCAACTCAACGTTAGTAATGTAAGAATTCAGTTTATATGAAAATACAAACTTAATTCACAACACAAATAAGCAAGAACACAGCGATAACCGCCAGAAATCCGCCATTTGTATTTTTTTTTTGTTGTTTTGTTTGACACAAAATGTTGGTGTTGCCATGAATTGCCTTCATATTTTATTATTCAGTTTTTTTACATTTTGTTACTTCAATCAAAATGATGTGAATATTAATAATTAAATATTATATACTTCAGTATTATAGAAGAAGTTAATTAAAAAAAATTGAAGCGTAATTTAAACTTATGTTTCTTTTATGGCAACATAGAACGTGCGAGAGTGGATCAGTGGATATTATTCCATCTCGCTTTCTTAAAGCCCCCCAAGGTCATCCTCGGTACCAAACTGCTACTAAGAAGTTGACTGGGCCTGGCTATCACTAATTAAACTGTATAATTATAAAATAACATAAGCTGGAAGTACCTCCACGCGGTAACAGTTTAGGACTGATTTTCGATGACTGTTATATCATTGAAAATTTGACTCTACTGGCCAAAACTCCCATTTATTATTTTATTATATCGAATAAATATGTCTTCGGGCTTATGTTATTTGAGTGTTTAAAATCCTTTTCCAATTATCTTCGTGACTCAGTAGCCTACATGGTAACGCAGGGGAGCAGTCACTTAGATTTATTTTAATTGATCAGGTTTCTTCACAAAAAATCTAAAACCATGCCTAGAAAGAGGTCAAATCTTTCCAAAGGAGCTAAAAGATTGAGGATCATAAGATCCCAAGAATCTACCGAAGAGCGTCAGGGAGACTTGATGCTGTTCGAGAACATCAGTCTGCAACTTGCTCCGTGGAAACCTCTTCGGATCATGAAGCACGCCTGCGTTCTCAGCGTATCTACGCATCGACTTCTAGAGACAAGTGGGGAACGTGATGCGCGACTGACCGCTGATCGTGAACGTCACGCATTGTCTCGCGAGTCGGAGACGTTCACGGATAGAGAATTGCGCTTGAGTTCTCAGCGTATCTACGCATCTGCTTTTAGGTCTCTTGAGACAAGTGCGGAACGTGATGCGCGACTGTCCGCTGATCGTGAATCGGAAACGTTTACCGAAACAGAATCACGCTTGAGTCCTCCGCGTATTCGCACATCTACTAACAGGTCTTTTGAAACGAGTGATGAACGTGATGTGCGACTAACTGCTGCTCGAGATTATCATACATTGCCCCGAACACGCACACAACAACAAAATATTCATAATCAGTTAGAAAGTGAGAGAGAAAGAATTGCTGGAGTACGGCATGAAGAGACAGAAGAAGAGCGCGAAGACTTTGACATTCTCTGAACAGAATGTCGATATCATCTGAAGAATCGGATGTGTCTCAAGGTATAGCCGTAGGGCATGGCGACCTTCCTTGGGTTGATATTAAGGAACGGAATACATTTACGTATACTGCTATGATTGAATACGCCACATATTCCGCCATCGGAGGTATGGTTCAAAATTGTACTTTTTGTGAAGCTGTTAAATGGCAAAAAGAAACAAACGGTATGTGTTGCTCAGGCGGTAAATATATTTTGATATTTTGCCTTCCCCGGGCTCTTAGAATTCGACATCAGACGTTTCAGATCTTCGATTTTGACGACCCCGTTATTGCTGGCATAACCTACAGGATCCGCGTACGAAGTCGCGGGCAGAAGCTAGTTACATAATATTAAGAGACGGAATCTATACAATGCAAGGATATTTTTACAATCTTCTGCAGCTTCCACAATAACTTAACTGGGAATCAATTAGTTTGCTCCTATGGTTGTGGAGCAGGACCGGCATTGAGCTAAGCATTTTTATCATTAATGTAACCCCCAACTTATAATATGCTTGACTACATAGTGTGCGTTTTATACAAGATTTAAATTTCGTCTAATTCAGTTGTAGAATGTGGGAAGGTATTTTGTTGTAACATTTTAAACAGTACCCCATGAAAGAGGAATCTTTTAAGGGGAATATAAAGTGTTTTGAGGTTAGGGTATATTAATCGGTATTTCTCAGGAATGGTACTTTTCATGAGTGGTACCATGAGGCAAGGGGGACCCCTCCTTCCCTCACCCCCTCCACACCGCGCGAGTTGACTTCCATCGCATACATTTTACAAAATTACGGTTTCACTTCGTTTGATTATAATCTACCGAAAAATAATGCGTAATATTGTAAGCAGTACGTTCGTTTGACAATCTTTCGAGAGTTTACAATCTATCTAGTTATATTAGAATCTAACGGTTTTTAAATGTATTAAGACGAGCGCTAATCCCGCCGACAAACTGTTACGCAGTTTGGTGGGTACATAAAATGTACAAAATGTTTGGTCCTTATTAAATGATTTATTATTATTATTACTGCCACCGTCAGATTCGTCGAATTGAATAACCGAAAACATACTTGGATATCGCTGTATTTCAATAAGCAAACTGATTTAGGAAACTAATGCTGAAGCCGCGAATCACAGGGTATAGTCAGAGTCATCTCACAGACAGGACAGGTTCATCACTTCCCTAGATCTGTCGACATCCTGGATATCGTAGGACCGTACTCCATTGCCCCATACAAGACTCAAGGAAGGCGCATAAAGTTGCATCTACTTTGTACAACTTTAGCACCCTCATGAGCCATGTATAAGGCACAGAATCATAGGCCTTCTTATAATCTATCCAACATGTAGACAGATTCTTTCGGGAGCGGCGAACCTGTTGGATAATGGCCATATCAATGAGGAGCAGCTCCTTAGTATCGCGGGAGAACATTACTCTCAATATGTTTGTTGATTTTTGCTCTCAAAATGGATGTAAGAACATTATTTATAGTTATTGATTAGTGATTGGTCTATAATTTTTGGGCTCCGCAGTACTACCTGATTTATGGAGCAGGTGGGTAATTCCTGTCGTCATGAACTGGGGTAGTGACCCTGGCTCTAAGGCTTGAAACTGGGACGCCAAGCAAGCGAGTGATCTTTGGAACTACTTGATCTAGAACAGGGGTGGCCAACTTGATTGGACCCAAGATCTCTTGTTCACTAACGAGACCCTGTGCGATCTACCAATTACATACTTCTAGAAATCTTAAATGAAACAGCATAGTTCAGTACACAATCATGTAGCATTTTTTATTTTATTAAGAGAAAAAACATAAATGTGAAATTATGCTTAGTACTTAACTACTTATTTACATTTATATTAGTGTGAGCATTGCGTCTGAGTATCTTCCACTAGTTTAGCATAATCAGGTTTGTAGGTGGAGATTGCCAGCCTTAAAGAATCCAATGTATGAGCGTCTGTCAAGCGAGAACGGTGTTTACTTTTTGTTTGCTTTAAGTAGGAAAATGCTGACTCACATAAATATGTTGAACCAAAACACGAATGAAGTTGTTTATATAACACATTTCTTCAAATTTGGATATTTTTCGTTGGAAACCAATGCCCAGAAATCTTGACCAGAGGATGACCTTGCTTTAAGAAATATGTCGCAGTGCAGAGTAATCATTTCGTTTTGTAACATCATGTGCTCCATTTGAAATGTATCTGCAAATTTTGTAGCCAATTCATAGATATCACTATGATCAATGGAATCACTGAACGGATAACTGATGAATTGAACCAAGTTCTAATTTTTTCTGAAATCACCAAAGCGAATTTCGAAGTCTGCTACCACTGCCCTAATTTCTGTCGTATATTTCTCAGAAATGAAATTGTAGGTAGGATGTTTTTCCATATGATCCTTGATGTTAACAAATTGTTCAAATTTTTTCTTCTCTATGTCAACTATCATAGACGCTGGTTGAAATTGAAACGCTGCAATAGAACTCATCATTTCTGTTAATGTGTTATTCTTGCCTTGTAGATTCAGATTTAATGTACTCAGTTTTCCAGTAAAATCTGCCAAAAAAGCTTAATCACATTGCCAGTCTAAATCACACAATTGCTGATAATTATCACCCCTTTTATCAAGAAATTTTATTATTTCGTCCAATAGATCTCGAATACTTTGCAAAAACTTGCCTCGACTCAATCACCTTACGTCAGTGTGCATTGCCAATTTTGGTTCCTTCTCATCTAATTGCTGTTTAAAGAGCCGCCTTTGGAGGGATTTTCCCTTTATGGAATTTACAAACTTAAAATAAATATCCATCACATGTTTCGTGTTCAATCTCTTACTAGCCAGTACTTGTTGATGAATTATGCAGTGGTAGCTAATGAAGTCTGGAAAATCTTCGTCTTTGTGACAAAGAGCAATAAAACCATTATGAATACCTGTCATTGCAGGAGCTCCATCAGTTGTCATTGATACGAGTTTATACATGCATAGCTTAATCTGGCAAATATATGCTTTGAATTCCGTGAATATATCAAGGCTACGAGTTTTTCCTTTTAAGGAAATCATACCTAGCAGTTCTTCTTTGGTCGAGAAATCTTCGAAGACCATCCGAATAAAAACAAGTAATTGTGCAGTATCAGTGACATCTGTTGACTCGTCAAATTGAAGCGAAAAAATAAAGCGGCGGGCGATATCTTTTTGTAGTTGTTCGTTTAAGTTTTTACTTATTATTTCTATACGGCGCATCACAGTATTTCGCGACAGCTGTAATCCATGACCACCTTTTTTAATTTCGTTTTTATTTTTTAAATTCACAAACAGCGAATCTGACACTTCTTCGAAGATTTCTTTGATGTATTCTCCATCGGAAAAAGGTTTGCACTTTTGTGCAATTCTGTAGCTTACTTGGAAAGAAGCTTCAGTTGCAGCTTTACTTTGCTGAATAGGCCCAGAAAACATGTTTTCTTGGACTTTTAATTGCGATTTCAGTGCTTGCAATTTACTCTTTCTTATTTCGCTGTTATGTGGAAAGTCAGTCTGATATTTACTATGCATTGTGTTAAAATGTCGCTCTAAATTTCCTTTTTTGGGCATTGCCAGGGATGTATTGCATATAAGGCAGCAACAGTTTTCTTTCCCCATAGTAAAGAAGTAGTCCAATTCCCATTCTTGGTGAAAATGATAAGCTTTTGATTTCTTTGGAGCACATTTATCAAGAATCTGTAAAAAATGAAATTAAAATATTAGGAACATAATTTGTATAGTAACAAATGTAGAAATCCAATTTAATGAGAATAAATGGTATGTTAAAAATTATAAATGGCACGTTTAATAACTAGTTCAGCAGTTAAAACTAAGCAGTAAAGTGAACAAGAATTAGTAATAAAAATAATGAAATAACTGCTCAATATGTTTTTCAACTGATCATAATAACATCTCGAATATTTAAATAGGTAACAGCTCAAAAAAATAGTTCCCAAATGATAATTGTTTTATAATACACTCCAAAAAATTAGCAGCATGCACCATTAATACATAGTTTGATGTATTATGGGCGCGAAAACTTTGTGAAGCGTTTGGGAGGTCAATGACATTAGCGCGGCACGGCAGGTACTAAACTTATTACTCAATGTTCCGCAACGATCGATTTTATTATTTATTTGCACTTGATTATTTTTAAAGTAAATTTCGTGATTCAGGAGGATTATTGAGAGGTCTGTTTGCAGTAATAACAATATAAAAAATGTTAACTTACTTTATTTGATGAACCTTCAGAAGCATATTTTTCTTCATTTGATGTTCCTTCAGCGCTTCTTTTCAACCACTTATCCATAATTTACGTAAACAATTATGAGGCGTGCCTAATACAAAGTCTCATCGTGATTTACATCGATAATCGTTGAAACGTCGTAACCCCGGTAGTCTCTGTCGTCAACTGTCAACTGACTGACTGACCCTCCCGTCCCTCCCCCGCATCCCACACGCTTCCCGCTTATTGGTCATCGCGCGCCGAAAACAAAAGACTACACTGCATAAAATAGAGGATAAATACCGTGACGGAACAGCGATTGAAAAATTATGCAAGATGATGCGTCCAGCAGTAGGTGATTACGTTGGGCAGTCTGGTCTACGTATTTATATTTTTTGCCTTGCCACGATCGACTGGACTAACAGTCGCGATCGACCTGTTGGCCACCCCTGATCTAGAAGTTGTGCAGTCAGTCCGGTCCTGGAGATTTCCAGTTAGGCAGAGGACGGACTGCACAAGCTACGTCTTGGGGGCTGATCATGATTGCCCCATTCCGGTATTTGATCACACACTTCTTGTTCAACCTTCCGGACCCAATCGCCCTCAGTGTGACTGACAGGCACCGACCAGATGCTGCACCAGAATGAACACATGGCGTCATCATTCGGTAGACGCGTGTCAGTCACACCTTGGTCCGGACGCTCCCAAGCCCTATATACCCACCTTTTATCGCTTTGGAATGTGCGATTCTGGGTGTATCGCTCCACTCGCCGCTTATAACGACGAATACGGCTTGCCCATGCACAGATCTTCAGCTTCAGGAAGTCGATACGCTCTATGACGCGGGCCAAGTAATCTCGAAAACTAATATCAGTTGCCGAGAACGCCCGCCTCACAAAGCGCATCACTCTTGGGCGAGTATTGCCTTCCCTGAAGTAGATAAACTTGCCGATGAGTGCCCTAGCCTCACCGATACGTCGCGTCGCTCAATTCTGCACTGCCAAGCTGGAACAGCTAATTTCGGTCGTGTAGCTCTGTCGTTGTTGGGGAACTTGAGCTACACGACACGCCGCTACAGCTCCACAGTACAATATTGAGTGAGTATCGTCGAGTCCTTTGCTGCTGTCAAAACAATTTGACAGCTGCGAATCTAGAGCATACACCAGCGCCTTGTTTTTGTCTAAGTTCAGGCGGTATGAAACGATACTCCCGGAACGCGCCCTCCAAAGCGCTCCTCAATTGTGCATTGCATTGGGTACTCACGGATATAACTTCGTCATCATCCTCATCACCATCGTAGTCAGATCGCAGTGTCGTACTGGGGATAGTTTGTAGCTGTACTGCGATCATTGGCGAAGCAGGCGTAACTAGGTTACTCCGTGATTCGGAGCGTAGTCGATCAAGTACGGTGTCATCCAACATATGGTTACGCTGGATCACCCGCATCTGATCCGACAGTCGTTGTACGTCTACGTTGACAGCCGGCTCAAGTACCTGAAACAGAGAGAGCATTCGACCACGGTACGCAATCAAGTTGCTTCCCCCTTCAATAGCCCCATAATATGCGCGCGTGACATTTTTATTAATGGACGGAGTCCGTCGCATGCGCGACATATTTGTACCTGCAGCGGGGACCCTGCTCGGGGCCTGTTGGCCTCGAAGTTCCAAGCCCGCTGGTGGCCGTCCTCTTTCTCGTCGTCGTCCTCGTGATGATGGTGTTGGTGGTGTCGACGGCGGGGAGAAAAACGGAGAAAAGGTCGACGCAACTGCAGCGACCGGTGACACGGTGCTCACGGGTGTGGCGGGTCCCGCGGGTCCCGCGGCTGCGAGGCGGAGCTGAGCGACGAGCCCGGAGAAGGTGGATGTGCTTCTCTCAGTAGTTGTGTCCGGTGCCTCGTTAACATGGGTGACATTTTTATTTTGATGTGAATTTAACGGGTTGGTCTATTTTTATGAAATTCTTCGGTTGGTGTTTTTTTTTTCTTCTTTTTATTCTTTTCGTCCTCTCATATCTTGTTCTACCGTCGTACTTGATCCATGAGGTTCTTGTCAAACGCTCACTGATGTTTAAAAACATTGTTTTGCAAACATTGATTTTATTATAACTGACATCGTCAGTGCTTCTCTTTGGCAAGAAATATTTATAGGTATATTCACGTTGGTGTTTTAATTCTCGCCGGAATGTCCTATTTTTCGAATGTTTTGTTGTGTAATTAGCAACGTACAGCAATTGCTGCTCTCTTACGCCTAATTCCCAAAATTTTGTAAAAATCTCAATTCACTCCTTTTCTGCAAGTTTTATGGCACATTTAAATCTACATTGACATGGCGGGCCCATTGTTTTTGCGTCAACAGTACACCCTCTCTTTGAGCAATAAGTTTTGCCTTGTTTTTTCAGATTTTTTCTCTTTATGTCCCCCCAATTTTCATGGTTTCGAGGACGTTTTTTCCCCCTATTCTTTAGCAAGGTAGCAAGTTTTGGAGACGGACAATTAGAATCTTTACCCATAGTATCTACTGATGGACAGGCATGCTCATCAGGATCGTGTTGGTAGCAAAAAGGATCATCACATTTTGCATTTCTATTAACTGGGGTTGGGACTGGTGTATCTTGTAAATCAGATTGCTGCTCAGGCTCTTCAATATTATTCGCAGTGGCTGTAGAAGGTGTAGGTTGATCTAGCAAAGTACTGAAAATGGGAGTCAATGGCATCGGAGAGTCTTGATTAGGTTGAGATTGTAATGATTGCGGGCAATCAGTGACATTTACGGGAGTCATTGGGTCTGCAGGCATATATGCATCTTCAGAAATAATGTCGTGTACCTGTACGGCAGTTGCTGCAGGTGATTTATCTTCGAGATCTGTAACTGTGTCCAATTCTTCCTGGTCATCATTGTTTAAAAATACATCACCCACACGCTTTGCATTTCTTCTGACGATAGCATGGCATCCGCACCTGGTGATAGTGGCGAAAAGCGCTGTTCTTCAACTGTATTAATTTAAAATGTATTAATTGAGTTTGTGTATAATTTAAAATGTAGTATAAACTAAAAGTAGTTTAAAAATTTCGTCGATAGTGATTGAATTGAGTGACATCTGTGACAAATGTCAGAATGTCACCTGTCATGTTACATTTACAACTGACATCTAACATTTCGTTCAGTAATTATAAATCTTTAAGTCCCATAATGAGTATTTTGTTTTACGCCTCATAGTAAAAGTTGAAAATAAAGTATTTTTGCATACTTTATTTGTATGTAAAACTATAAAGTATAATTACAAAAATAAAGTAGGATACGTTATTATAAAGTATGGTTGGCAACCCTAGCTAAATAGTGGAATATCATTCATAGATCTTAATAGTAACCTGAAAATTCTCTAGATACTGGCCATATCTAAGGATCTGGAAATATATAAAAGACGTAACGTATACTACAAAACAATATGAGTCATCTTCAAGTTTATTACAAGCACACTCGTCACCAGTGGAATCCGCTATCATATCAAATAATTTCTTTGTTAATGTGGGTAAGTGCCTGGCGGAAAAAAATCTGGGTCAATACCAAAACCTGACGAGCGCTCCATTAACTACTAACGCTGCTTTATCATCCTTCGCGCTACTTGATACTGACGAGACTGAGGTAGAAAGTATAATCATGACCTTGAAAGAAGACTGTGCAGTTGGCTGGGACAACATTTCAAATAAAATTATTAAAAGATTCAAGGACATTTTGATACCACCGCTGACTTATATTTTCCGCATTTGTTTGTCTTCAGGTCATTTCCTAGAGTGTCTCAAAAAAGCTGTAATCATCCCTGTCTATAAATCAGGCAGCAAAGAGCAAGTGACAAATTATAGACCTATTTCTTTACTACCTTCTTTGTCGAAAATATTGGAGGAAATAATAAACAAAAGGTTGTTGAAATATTTGGAACATAAATCTATTCTATCTGAAAGGCAGTTTGGATTTAGAACTAAAGTTTCAACCGCCGATGCAGTACATCATCTGACTGACTATCTAGCGCATGAACTTGACAAGGGTAACCACACAGTAGGAATTTTCCTGGACCTCGCCAAAGCTTTTGACACAGTTTCCATAAGTTATGGAATCAGGCGTTACTTTGCGGAAATCCATGGCATTAAATGCTATGAAAAATATTTAGTTTTAATACCGCTAGACAAACAACTAAATAAAAAACCAAAAACTAAATAAACCAAATATTTTAAACTAAATATTTTTCATAGCATTTAATACAGTTTCCATTCCAATTCTATTGCGCAAGCTTGAGATCATGGGTGTAAGAGGCGCCCAACTGAAAATATTCAAAAGTTATTTAGAAGATCGTTCCCAGTGCGTAAAGATTGGCGATATCCTCAGCGCTGTTCAAAAAAACACATCTTTTGGTGTTCCCCAAGGAAGTATTCTAGGGCCTACCTTGTTTTTGATCTACATAAATGACCTTTGCAATCTAAAGCTAGAGCATGGCACTATCATAACTTACGCTGACGACACTGCCTTACTTTTTTTTCAGCTGAATCAGAAAATGAAGTCTACAAGCTTGCGCAACACGGATTTAATCTTGTTAATAAATGGCTTCAAAATAACTCACTAACTTTAAATGCAGAGAAGACAAATTACATTAAGTTTTCGATGCGCAAGCAGATATCCAATATCCCCCCCTCAGCGTTGCATGCTCATTGTTGTCCAGACCCGGCTGATAGCCAGTGTAAGTGTCCGAATATTAAGAAAACTAATAAAATAAAATACCTGGGTATTATAATAGACGAAACCCTTTCCTTCAAACAACATATGGAAGCTCTTAATAATAGAATTCGTAAGCTAATATTCGTATTCAAAAAGCTGCGATTTAGTACAGATCCAAAAATAATTAGGCAAGTATATTTTGCTCTTTGTCAGTCAATTCTGACCTATTGCATTACCTCATGGGGTGGGGCGAATAAAACTCTGTTATTGCCCATTGAAAGAGCTCAAAGAGCTATTCTCAAGGTGGCTACTTGCCGCCCTTTCCTTTCCCCACTAACCTCCTGTATAAATCTTGCGAAGTACTAACAGTTCGACGGTTATTTATTATGAGCACTGTACTAAAACAACACGCAGCACTTCCATACAGCACTGAATTTACTAAAAAAAGACGGAAAGATATAGTTTGCCCTCAAAAAAGTACAAAACATGCTTTCACGGGCAAGTTTTATATGTTCCTCGGACCGCTACTCTATAACAGGCTAAATGAAAAAGTGAACATCTATTCTTTAAATGGCAATAATTGCAAAAAAAAACCTTAAAGAAGCTCTTCAAACTATGTCCTATGTAGATACAGAGAATTTATTACTTGTGCTAAAGTAAACATTGCTCATAGAATTGTTATTTTTTTAAACTAGTTAACTAAGTTAAGATAGTATTATTTTATATACCTTTTCATATTAGTACCGATAATCTTATTCTTATTATCATGATTATGTGATTATTAAATCAATTAATTTTACCTCAAATTGCCTGAAACACAGGATTACCTAGTTCAGGCTCAAGACATAGTGTGAACTTGACATAGATTTAAGGAAAACTGTAAACGTTTACCTTATATTTTTGATTAAATTTTATTATTTTTATTATTTTATTATTATTATTATATCCCTGGATTCAAGTACGATGTAAATAATGTTCATCTCAGTTCTGCAGAGTCAAAAATTTAGAGGTGGAATTATCAGTTGCATAAGTTACGAAAAAAATGTAAATCCTACATTACTACACTAATGAAGCACTGTGAAGAGGAAGTTTTGGAAATGAAATAGAAAATTTTATATACTTAGTTCATTTATTCAGTTCTATAAAGGTGTAAAACATTCAATATCCTACACATAGTGATATAATAATTAATAATACAAGTAATGATAACTCCTATTTCTAAATGTTGTATGTGATGTCGTCCGGAGTGTCGTTTATGTGCTATTTTAGCTGTTTTATATATAAAAACATTTTTCATAACTTAGTCCATAACTTTTCAATAAGATTTATACTATTTTAGAGAGCTGATAAGACAAGGATATTTCTAGTATTTTTACATTTGGCGTAGTATTATTTTTTTTCACTATGCAACATCTTTTTATGACGGAATGGCAAAAATTACAAAAAAATATTGTTTCATAAGTGATTTTTCCTAAAGGTGTACGATTTTTTCAACTTTTAGTTATTCCAAAAGGTCTGCTGCATCGTCAGCTATGATAATAACTTAAATTTCAGTACATTCGCGCCGTAAATCGTTTTTAAATTGGCTTTAAATGATTAAATCTGGGATTTTTCATAAAAAAATTAAAAATCGACCTAACTCAAAAAGCACTGAATTTCGGTAGAACATTTGGTGGCTTAATTTCTTGCACTATAACCCTACTATAACGTCCTGCAAAGAATACGTCGAATTACCAGTTACCCTGTATATTCAAGTAACTCAGATGTTACGATTATAAATAGCACTTCTAGATTTTTTGCACATCCTCTAAATGACACTTCATAATAGTTTTAAAGTTAGTCATTAATATTTAAATAAAAAAAATACACACATCAAAAGTGTCTAGGGATCAACATATATTTTTGCAATAACTTTTCTCCTGATTGATATTAATTAAAATTTTCTTTAAGGATTCATCAAATAAAGTGTTTTCGTTTGTCACAGTAACGATAAACCAAGTCACCTTTGCATTAATAAAGAAATTTGCCATTTTCCTAATGAAGGGATTTTTGACATTTGAACCACTAACATTAAAGTTCGAAGAAAAGACTGAAATAACAGTTTTCTTTAAAATTTTATTGGGTAACTTAAACAATTAATAATCCGTGTTTCTACCGCGAACACTAACAACACAAGAACATCGGTTTGGCATACTCAAAATGAGTTCATCCAAATCACGCTGTGGAATGGCCGCCCATGTTCGTTGCAACAACAAAAAAAGGTCTTCTTGCGACTGGATACCCTCCATATTCGGCAGAGCTCTTCTCTGTAGCATATCCCATGCATGCTCAATCGGGTTCAAGTCTGGCGACTGAGCAGGCCAGGGCAGGACATTGATGTTAGCTGCGGCGAGAGTCTGTCTTACAACTCTTGCGGTGTGCGGTTGTGCATTATCATGCATTAACTAAAATAAGGGACCGATTTGCACTTGTAGAGGAACGATGACGTCTGATACAATCGTCTCAGCATAAATTTGAGCGTTGAGGTTGCCTCTGATCCAAATCAACTCAGTTCTTCCGCCGATCCAAATACCCGCCCATACCATGATGGTTCCACCACTATAAGGATGGACTTCCTGGCAGGATTTTAATCGCTGTTGGCGTCCAGGGGTTCTCCAGTGTCGTATACGTCTTGTATCCGGTCTCATACCAAAACGAGACTCATCAGAAAACACACAAAACCACATCTCAATCTCAAGAAATCCGCATAAAAATGCTTGATCCCTAGACACTTTTGATGTGAGTAGTTGCGCGGGACAGACGCAGCGCGGGTCGTAAACGGTTGTGATTTTTTACAACTTTATCATGGAAACGAATGAAAAATTGATTGAGTTGGTGAGGAATATAAATGTTTATATGATTTAAAGGATAAATATTATAGAAATACGGTTTACAAGATGCGACTATGGGTGAAGATAGCTCAAGAAATGAACATGACAAGTAAGTTGAAACTTTTATTGATTGTTATTAAAGTATGATACAAACTTTTCTCTCACGTGAAAAGCTAAATTTGATGATCTTTGATTAGTACGTCTTAAAGGTGCCAATGCATCCAGTTGTGATGTTGTTTCTTGCTGTGTTGTAGCCACCATTGTTGCCGTAGTAAAAGTGTCTTGTATGCGACAATCTTTTATTCGAACATAATTGTGTAAACAACACGTTGCTTGGACGATACATATAGCTGTTTCAACTTTACATTCAATAGGCCTGTGATAAACACGCCATTTCTCTGTCAAAATACCGAAAGCGTTTTCGACAACGCGACGTGCCCGACAAAGTCTGTAATTGAATTTTTTTTTTCTCTCATCGTTCACAACTGAGTTTTTAGGAAAAGGTCTCATTAAGTTAGGCTTCAAAGCGAATCCTTCGTCTCCAATCAAGACCTGTGGTACAGGATCAGTGGACCCTGGTAGCGGTTTAGCTGGCAATATTTCTCTTCTTGTTATGTAATTACTATAAAAAACAGAGTTTTCAAATATGCCACTGTCACTGTGCCTGCCGTAATTGCCTATGTCGACAATCAAAAATCTGTAATATGGGTCGACTATTGCTAGTAAAACTATTGAAAAATATGATTTATAGCAAAAATAATTAGAACCACTATTTGGTGGACATTCAATTTTCACGTGCTTTCCATCAATACTGCCCACACAATTTGGGAATCCCCATAGTTCTCTATATCCTAACTCAGATTCCTTCCAATTTTCATCAGTTACCGAAGGCATGAATATTGGTTGCAATACTTCCCAAATAGCTTTACACACTTCTTCGACAATCTTCGAAACTGTACTTCGTCCTACGCGAAATGAGAATGCTATAGTTTGAAACGAATCTCCTGTTGATAAGTATCTGAAACAAAAAATAGTAGGTATTGTAGGTAGGTAAATATGTAGATATTGCATAATCGTTATTTGTCTTATGTGAAATACCGTCCGGTTTTTTTTTAATAGTAACAAAAAAAAATATTACAGATGATGCGGTGAAACACAAGTGGAAGGTTTTAAGAGATGGATATGTGAAATATAAAAAACAGCTTGCTGGCCAGACAGGATCGGACAGAAAAAATGTTACTTTTATATGGTCGGAACAACTAAGTTTTTTGGATGATACAATAAAACCAAGATCATCAAAAACCAATTTCATTCCACAAACAGTTGGAGATCTTCAAAATAATGAAACGCAGCAGTCCAATTACTCAGGTTCAGAGACTTCCGTGATGGATCAGGCACTTCATTCAGAGAATGTAAATGACACCGTAAACCTAACAACATCTTCAGACACACAAACGTCACAAACCGCTTCAACATTGATGTCAACGCAAGAACTTGAAACTCCAAATCCTCCACCTGCAATCTCACCGGCCCAGGAAATCCTTGGGCAAGCTCAAACTCGAAACCGCAGACAGCCAGAGTCTGATATTGATAAAGCTTTAAAATATTTGCAATCGAAAAACCGACCCGTTCATGATGGTATCGATCACTTATTTCTAAGCTACGCAAGCACCTTCAAAACTCTTTCTCGTCGTAAACAAACCGAATTAAAAGTGAAGCTGGCAACAATATTCGCAGAAGCCGAGTTTAGTGAAATCGAAGAAACACCGGTACCATCTCCCGCCTATTCATTCGTCGCTCAAGGTTCATCAAGCACGCTTCTTCCACAAGATCTCACGAGTTATAGAAATGATTCATATGCACAAAATTTGTCAACAACTAGTCAACCAGACCTGTTCACTAGTAACAGAGACCAGTACAATCTGCATGATGCACTACAAAAGAATACAAGCTCACCTATTCCTGAAGACATGACATTTGAAAATAATTTCACACCTTTGTAACTAATATATACTATATGTTTGTACAAGAATAAGAGAAATACCTGTTATTCTACCAATGTTCACTGTCTCAATTAAGAAGCATATCTGTGATTTTAAGAAGATTTATCTGTGATTTTAGGAGAAATTACTGTTGTTCTATTAATGTTGATTAGTTTAATATAAACCATATTTTATGATGTTGATTTTTTACTAAATATACGTTTTGAATGTAGTATGGTATTTCATTTTTAATGTATAAATTTACCAATTTATAGACCAAAACATACTAAATTATGTCGTATTGGAAATTAAAGTTTAATTACAATAGGGAGATGAACACTCAAAATCTATTGGTTTATTTACAAATTTGTGCTCGAACTAAACGTCTTCTCCGTAGAAAAAAAACGTGTAGGTTGGGTAAAGACAAATGAGTGATATGATGAGTTTTGCTATATTTTTTTAATTACTGATTTAATACAAATAAATATTATCCTTCACAAAACAAATCTTATAAATTGTACTTACCGCAAACAAATTGCCAGGCGCTCTCTTGAAGAGATGGAAGCTCTGTAGCTTGTATCAGTTTTCATTATTTTCAATCGTATCATTTCATGCAATTCTTCAAAAGAACTCTTCGACATCCGAAAATAAGTATAGAACCTATCTTCAAAAGATTCTAATTCCCGACATAGACGATGGTACTCCTCATATTCTTCTCTTCTCTTATTTATATCGTGAACCCATAGTCTTTTTTTTTTACTTAAAGCTAGAAGCAACAATAGCTCCTCTTCGTCAGAGTCAGAACCGTTCAACATCTTGAAGTGTACTGAGTGTGGCTATCGATACGACACACATAACGCAGTTACAAAGCAGGCCCGCATTCAAACTGCTTTCTGACTGCTCACGTTTCTGGTGTGACATCAACCGCGGCGCAACTGCCCTGCCCTGCTAAGGTGCTGCGCTTGTCCTGCTTTTGGTGTGCCCAAGCCTTTAGTCGCCATGGTTTATTTGAATTAATTATTTTGTTTTTGAGTTGTATTTTGTTTTTGTTTTGCTGTGGACACTTTTAAAGTGCACATCTTGCTACATTGTTCTCACATAATATACCATCTCAACATGAATGATGTAACCAAGATTTTGTAACAATATTTTGATTTAAAAGAGTGTCCATGGAGTTTCTTGCCCGTTCTTCTCCATAGAAATCTACGCTAGGGAATGGGCAACTACAGTACTTTCACAGTTTTTATGTCTTGTGACTGGGACTGTAGCTACATTTAATTTTCATCTTTGTTTCGACAGTTTAAAAGTGCCTGTTATTGGCCTACTTGAAATAAATGCTTTGATTTTGATTTTACGTTTTGAGGCCATGTTATAGGAATCGCCCAGTGATGTTTCTGGTGATTCACATCTGGCATTTTGTAAACGTGAAGTATTTTTTACAAAATGTTTTTCACAAACGTGATCATTTTCAGACTAAGAAGCACTTGAAGAGGGAAGTTTTTTTTATTTCCTTAATGAAATTAAAATGTAAGTTCTTTTGTTCATTATGATTTAAAATACGTATCGGCCCAGCTACTAAACAACCCAATTTAGAGCTCTGGAGTACAGGTTTGTTATCACCTAATCTTATTTTCTTTGAAGTAAAAACATCAAAAAATATATCACCGCCTAGCAGTAGATCAACTTGAGATGAACAATGAAATTTGGGATCAGCGAGTTGAATATTCCCAGGTATGTTTAATGCCAAAGTATTTATATTACTATCAGATAAATTGCCTGTACTTTCAGGTAAAACTAAACACTTAGTATCCGTGCTGTAATAACTTATTAATGAATTAAAGGTCACAACAATCTGTAATATTAAATTGAATGTTATTAACTCCACTAATACACCTAGGTCGTGAATTAATGGAAGTTAACCCTAATTCATTTTTAATGTTTTCAGACATGAAACAGTATTGACTTCCGGCATCCAGAAGAGCCCGGGCAAGGTAAGTCTTATTATTTTTCTTATTAGTTAGTTTTACTAAAGCAGTGCAGAGAAGAACTTGTTTCCTCATAAAGACAGAGCAAGAGCTGTAGCCTCTTGCTCTGTCTTTATGACGCTACTAGCGATTGACGGCACACTAGGTGTATCGTTATTCTCTGACTGTGTAACCATTGCATTATTTGATTCTGTGTCTTTGTCTGTATTATGTTTTTGTTTATAGAATTGACAGGTGCCGAGGCGACATTGCTCAGTCGTTGTAACTTTTTGACCGTTGAAAAATGACTCGGCACCAATGACTTGTTTTTATTTCGAGATATTTCCAAAAACAGGCTAATGTTCCTGTTGTTTAGAACATATTGAGTCCAGTTCAGTCCAGTTTTAATTTCAAGTATTTGATTGGCTGACAAATACGAATACGTCACAAGTTGCTTTACGATGCTTCAGTTTCATTTTCAGCATTACCGCAGTAGCACATACAGCAAGATGTTCGCTAAATCCACAATTACCTTTTTTGTTCTGGCCGTTGGCTTATCATGTAAGTTTACAAATTGGAAATAGTAATTATATTTCTCTGCAGAATTTAAAAGATATTTAATAGAATAGCCTTATGGTATTTTAATTTTTAAATATAAAATACACACATCAAAAGTGTCTAGGGATCAAGCATTTTTATGCGGATTTCTTGAGATTGAGATGTGGTTTTGTGTGTTTTCTGATGAGTCTCGTTTTGGTATGAGACCGGATACAAGACGTATACGACACTGGAGAACCCCTGGACGCCAACAGCGATTAAAATCCTGCCAGGAAGTCCATCCTTATAGTGGTGGAACCATCATGGTATGGGCGGGTATTTGGATCGGCGGAAGAACTGAGTTGATTTGGATCAGAGGCAACCTCAACGCTCAAATTTATGCTGAGACGATTGTATCAGACGTCATCGTTCCTCTACAAGTGCAAATCGGTCCCTTATTTTAGTTAATGCATGATAATGCACGACCGCACACCGCAAGAGTTGTAAGACAGACTCTCGCCGCAGCTAACATCAATGTCCTGCCCTGGCCTGCTCAGTCGCCAGACTTGAACCCGATTGAGCATGCATGGGATATGCTACAGAGAAGAGCTCTGCCGAATATGGAGGGTATCCAGTCGCAAGAAGACCTTTTTTTGTTGTTGCAACGAACATGGGCGGCCATTCCACAGCGTGATTTGGATGAACTCATTTTGAGTATGCCAAACCGATGTTCTTGTGTTGTTAGTGTTCGCGGTAGAAACACGGATTATTAATTGTTTAAGTTACCCAATAAAATTTTAAAGAAAACTGTTAGTTCAGTCTTTTTTTCGAGCTTTAATGTTAGTGGTTCAAATGTCAAAAATCCCTTTATTAGGAAAATGGCAAATTTCTTTATTAATGCAAAGGTTTATCGTTATTGTGACAAACGAAAACACTTTATTTGATGAATCCTTAAAGAAAATTTTAATTAATATCAATCAGGAGAAAAGTTATTGCAAAAATATATGTTGATCCCTAGACACTTTTGATGTGTGTACTTTGGTGTGACTAGTCAATCTGGCGGACGTAGTAATACAACGTGTACTCACTGCGGCCGCCCCGCGCCCGCGCTGCCACCGCCCCGCGCCTGCGCTGCTCCCGTCCAAAAGTTTTGTAGAAGAGCAGTGCGTGCGCGGTGCAGTGGCGGAGCAGGTAGGATCAGCGGGCCCGCGTTTGTTCAGTGTGTCATCCCTCATATAACTACATTATTTTCTAACGGAGACGCACTGCTACCGCACTGCAACTGCTTTTGGTGTGCTCAAGCCTTAAGAGATGACCAGTCACAACTGACAGCGCCCGTTCACGCACATGACGCATGGATCAGCACCATTCAGCTCAACCATTTTGAAGGGAACTAAATGGTCCGACACACGCGCCAGGACACATTCAAGTCAAAAACTAAAGTAGGTTTCCAGTGAATGATAGCTTTCTAGTACATAGTGTTACGCTTTAAAAGTAGCTGTATTGACTAGCACGTAAAATAACCGCATTACCGGCACAATAAGGGGAGCTAGAGTGGGAGTTTTAGTGGGGAGTAGTCGAATAGCGAGTGGCACATTCGTTCGACAGCAGTCCAGCTGAAAGGTTGTCTTTACTAACTATATAAAACAGTGCAGTGCGCGATCAAGTGTTTAAAATATTTTATCGTGTGCGATTTATTGTGAAAAATTAAACTAAATTGTGAAAACGATAACTGACGTTATTATTTGTAGTGGCCTTCCTGAGCGTCCTTTACATCTCAGAAGTGGGATTAATTGGGCAAATACACCTGTCAATTGCCCTCCCTGCGCCAAAACGTAAGTTTTCTGTTTTTTATAATTGGCTTGTTATTGGTATTTGGTATATAATGCTATAAGATATTTTTGTTTTCTTATTGTGTTTCGGCAAAGTGTAAAAGTGAAACTTATAGACTAATGACATGGGGGATCAATCACAATTTATCTACGGTTGGTAAAGTTGATGATGTCATGTTTGAAATCGAGCATTTATATAATATATCTACCCTACGTAACAATGAATTTTATTTTACACGCGGAATAAGCAATTTTTCCCCTTTTAAAAATTTACTTAACTTTATTGAATACCCACCCATAACATTAACGGTTTTTATATGAACAGTTTGATATGAATAATTTAATTCTCATGTACGAGGGCTTCTTTAGCCACTAAATATTGAATAATAAATACTTTGGAAGGTGTATGAATTGAATCATAAATGATATAAATAAGTCTATGCATTTCAGATTAATTCTAAATATTGTTTTTTTTCTGTGAGCCCTAGATAAATATGCCAAGAAGTGAAGCAACTCGAAGTACTCGTAGCACACCCGAGTTACCGAGAGCTTCAAAAAGGGGTCGTCGTGAAGAAAGTCGACGCCCACTGAGCCGCTCTAGTAGCAGCATTGACAGCAATGACGGACGAGCATCCCGTCGCAGCCGCCAAAGACGGCGGCGACAGGAAAAGCGGCGGGAACCTAGCAGTAGTTCTTCTACTGGAAGTGAACGTAGGCAAAAACGTTCTCGCAGGTACGATAGCCAAAATATGTTGTTGAAACAATTTGTCGATATTATGAAAGATATGAAGAATGGTAGTGAACGTGATAAGTTTCCCGTTCTCCATAATGTTATACCCGAATACGACCCAATGTCCAAAGAACAGACGATTGATGCATGGATTAACAAGGTTGAAGAATGCGCTCACATTTATGGATGGAACGATAGGCAGTCGATCCACTATGCCTTACCAAAGTTGATTGGTGTAGCCAAGTCTTGGTGTCAGGGATTACCTACAGTACTGTTCTCCTGGGCGGAATGGAAACATAAACTTAAAGAATCTTTTCCAACCCGAGAAAATTATGCGGATTTACTAAATGAAATGTTGAGTTTGAGAGTCAGATACGGGGAATCGTTAGAATTGTATTATTACTCCAAAATGAACCTGTTGAATCGGTGTAATATTACTGAAAAGCGTGCCGTTGATTGTTTAATTGCTGGTATTGACGATCGTGGAGTAAGGTTAGGTGCTCAAGCGGTTGAGTTTGCGGAACCTGAACAAGTTTTAAAATTTTTTAAGACTGAAAAGTGGTCAAGATAAAGTTCTTCCGGAAAATTCAAAGAATAAGGATAAGGACAAACGTACAGTTACTCAAAGTACACAAAAGGCATCACCTAACCCTAATAATGACCAGTCGAGTTCTAGGTATAATCGCGTTTCATGTTACAACTGCAAGGAAACAGGGCACCCATTTTTTAAATGCACTAAACCTAAAATACAATGTACTAAATGTAATTGGCTAGGGCATTTAGAGAAAAATTGTCCAAATAAAAAGGATAAGAGTGACGCTTTCGAAGCTTCGACTAAAACTGTGATGTAAATTAATAATAGCACTGAAAATTCAAATTATACGAGTAAATATAAGATGCCGATAAAGTTAAATGACGGGATTATAGAATGTCATGTTGACCTCGAAAGTGAGGGCACCCTAATCCGATAGTGATGGTTGTAAATTAGGAATAAAATGGCAAACTGTGCATACACCATTGCTTAAGGGTCTAGTTAATGTACCATATCAACCATTAGGTTTAGCTTGTGTAACTATTGAAATTCAGAGAGTTGAGCAAAACGATGTGGAATTATAGTAGTCGTTGATGAACTTATAAATGTCCCTGTATTACTGGGTCACACATTCACGAAAAGACCATCTATAAGAATTATAAAGACTGCCACTGATGTCATATTTCAAAAACTTGAAACTCCGGTCAATGACAGCGTCAAGTTTCCTCTAGTTAGCCTCTCTGATGCAAGTATCGCGCCGGGTGATCTTAAAGTAATCCCTGTAAAGTTGTATGATTATACCGGTCAAGTTTATATTCATGGTACGTTTAGAGGATGTCCCGGATCAGAACATTAATTATTGCCGGGCGAATATCAATTGAAGTTGGTCTAGGATCCTTATACAAAATATTACTAACAAAAATATAGTTATTCGAAAGGACGAATTAGTTACACGTGGTCATAATGTAGACAGATGCATGCAGATTAATACCGTTCAGGAGTTTCATGAAGGCTATTTGTTAAAATGAGCAAGTGTAACTTTTTCTTTAATAAAATATGTATATTAATTAGGGTTTGAAGTCGGTGAATTTGGGGTCAGTTGGTCGCCTTTGGCATTGGACGGGGCGCATCTAAGATAGAAGCTACGTCGAAATTTCCTGTACCTAAAAATATACACGGGGTTAGGAGATTTCTTGGGTTGTCTAGCTTCTTTAGGAGGTTTGTCCGAGGGTTTGCTACTATAGCACGTCCCTTGACGGTCCTCTTGAAAAAGGGTCAGGTGATAAAGGGTTGAGCGATCGCGGTTATAATGATAATGAGTTCTTAGATGTCCTTTCTATTAATTCGGAACACGAGATAACTACTGTCCAACAAGCCGACGCACTGTGGAACGTCCCTATACATTAGGTCGGACGTTGAACTTCAATCGTTAATGTGTCAAATGACTATAAAACTTTATATATTCGTTAATTTAAGGATTGATACCATTTGATTTAGTCAATAATTTTCTCTTTTTGGTATTATTTTTAGTACAATAAAACTTAGAACATGACGTAATGCATTTTGCTGAAAATTTGACATACTTTAAAATTGTTTGAACTGCATTAGTTTCAAAGCACCGAAACAAAAAATGAGTGATTTTGTGTAGATTGTATATTAACCTAGTAATGTAACTGTTTTCTACATTTTTTTTGTTAATAACTGGTTTGTTTTTTTTTTTTTTTTGTTGATCCTATGGTAATTAAACACTTACGAAGACTTTTAAAAAAATGTCCAGACTTGTCCAGGCTAAAATTGACTTCAATTGAAAGGCCAGAAACTTAGCTACAAAATGAAACTAAAATCTCTTCCAGATTCCGCCAGGCGTTGAACAAAGTTCTTTTTTTTAATGAAGTAGGAAGTAGTATCGCTGTACCTATATAGAGTACAGAGCTTACTGTTACAGCCATACTATTTAAAGGTTGCAGAGACTTTATTTAAGTAATAATAGCGTAGCTAAATATAGAATTTGATGACTTAGTAATATTTTTCCTGCTTTTATTTATATTAATATTAATATAATATTTTAAAAATATTAAAAAAAAATATGGCCTTCCCATACACTCTGTGATTGCTTTACTATGGGAAAGCCAAATTTTTTTTTCACATTTCGTCCCATGTTTCTTGGGAAAAGTTGCTTGTTTTGATGGGTACTTCCATACCCTGACGGCACGTGCACCAATTTAAAACATCCTATATAGAATATAGATAGATAGATGAAGATGATAATAACTAGAGAGCGGATTTGAAGTAACTATTATTGGATTTATATGGATACGGCAAGTAAAGCCTTGTTATTTCTAATATTTTTCCATTTAATTTCGTTATAAGTATATGTTACTTCGGTGAATTTTTACATTTCCAAAAGCAACCGTTTAGCTTGCAGGGTGTGAAGACACTTGAATCTGACAAAAATTTGCACGAAAGCTTAATATTTCGCAAACCGATTTCTGAATCGAAAAATTGTTTTGGCACACCTACAATATTTTTATACCTACTACCTGTCCAATGACATCCCATACCATGGGACAGAAGAAAAAAAAAACCAATATTTCTGTGAAATAGTTTAGTATTTTTTTTATAAAATTAGCTTAGTCTTTTTCAAGACAAGCACATACAAGAACATAAAATAAAATAATAAAAATAATTCGTTGTTTATGTTAAAAATCAAAGATTCTTCGTAATTCTTCAGGGTCGACTTTTTTACCAGGGTTCACGTTGTTGATAAAAGTATTCGTATGTGGTTTCTTGATACTCACACTTTGGAATTGAAACCTTGCGTTAAATAATGGGAATTTTTCGATTAAAGGTTTGTGGCTCAGCCTGACACAAAATGTCGTAAGCCCGAAACGATTTTCGCGCCATTTCTTACGAAGTAAGTCTTCTTTTTCTTTTCTTAATCTTTTTCTTTCATATCTTGCTTCTGCTTCTTCGACTTCAGCTTCGTCCACAGAAGCAGATGAAGAGGATTCATCAGTTGCCTCCTCCTCCTCCTCGTAGGGACGCTTGAATAGATTTATTTCCCACATATTTATTGACTTACAATATTTGCTCGGAGTCTCGCAAATATGGTTCGGGATGAGGCCGTATTGTCTCTTGAAAAGATTCTCTATTAAATTTTTGCACATTTTAGCTTCAATTTAATGCGTAATAGAACAAAATAGAAACGTTCAGTGCAGCAAACAACAATCTATTAAATTTCTTTCAAAAAAGTATTTTTGAAATTCGAATATCTTTATAGTTTTTTCTGTATCAGCTAATCAACCTCTTTGTTTTAAATGACATTTTATTTAAAAAGAAAACGCTGAAGGAACATTTACATTCGAAGTTTAAAATTTCTGATAATATGACAGATTATAAGTTGACTCTTTTGTTTTCTTTAATTTAAATATTGTTTGTTCAAAATGAATCATCTCAACCGGATTAACACTAATCGCGATTTGTACGAGCTATTTAAAGAAAATGGATTTGCAAATGACATATATAAGGATAATGCTAAAAAAGCTATTGCGCTGTTTAAGGAATTTGGAGGGAATAGTGAATTGAACGAGTTCGTTTTCTTTATGCTATAGGTAGGTAAGTGTTTTCTTTTAAAATAGCAATTACAAACTTTCACTGTTCTTTTTCAGATTTATAACTGAGAAAGTGCGTATGTATTGTCATAAAGTACACCAGAAACGAAAATCTGTGTATCACATTGAAAAAGATTTTTTGAAAAAATTCGCTAATTGGCTAGATTTGAGTTTAACATGGATAACTGATATACGAAAACAATATTGCCTAGTACCAACTTGTTCTTCCTCGACTTCTGCTACTACGTTAGAAAATAGTAGTAATTTAAAAAAGAAATTCTGTGAGTTAAGCGATAGGCAAAAAAGAAGGAGAACTGAGGATCTGCGTGCATATCCACCAGAATATTTACAGTATGCAGCATCAAAAAATGTATCTGCTATCCCGGAGGACGCTCAGTATATTTTCGACTTTACTTGTAAATATCCAGAACATGTCAAAAAAGTACGAAAATTTTGTGAAGAGTTGTTGTTGTTCCATGAAAATTCTAAGGTTGAGAATGAAGATGCTCTAAATATGTACGTTACTTGTAAACTCACAAAACACCAATACAATTCCATAAGAGCAACTATCAATGTAAAGGCAGAAAATCTCTTACCGAGCTATTACATCATCCAAAAATCCAAAGAAGAATGTTATCCACCTTCAGAATCATTAGTTGTTACCGAAACTGAAGTGAAATATAAGTTACAGCCTTTGATAGATACAACTATGTCCCGCTTATTAAGATCATTAAATTATGACACTGATAACGAAACAAAATTAGCATTGATTTGTAAATGGGGATGTGATGGATCATCCGGGCAGTCAAGATATAAACATACATTTATTAACAGTTCTGACGATGACTGTTCGGTATTTTGCTGTAGTTTTGTACCAATAAAATTATATAATGAGGAGAACAATGAAACAATTTGGCAAAATCCTGTTCCATCATCCACACGTTATTGCAGAACAATTCTTTTTAAATTTGCAAAAGAAACTCCAGAACTAGTGAAGACTTGTGTTGAACAAATTAATGAAGAAATTCGAAACTTAATCTTATTTACGAAAAAAAAAATATCTGTACGATATGAAATGATATTCACAATGATTGACACAAAAAATTGTAATGACTTGGCAGAAAATCGCTCATCTATGAGGTGCTACTTATGTAATGCAAATCCAAAATTGATGAATAACTTGAATGCTGTCGATAATCTGGAAGTGAATGAGAACTATTATAAATTTGGATTGTCTTCTCTTCATGGATGGATAAGATGCTTCGAATGCCTACTCCATATAGCGTACAATTTACTATTTGCTTGCTGGTCAGTGAAAGGAGAAAATAAAATATTAAGAGATGAAAGGAAAAAAAAGATACAGCTCGAGTTCAGGGAGAAAACTGGTCTTCTCATTGATGTTGTAAAGCAAGGCTCAGGAAAAACTAACGATGGGAACACTGCGCGTAAATTTTTTAGAAATTACAAATTAACTGCTAAAATAACAGAACTTAATGTAGATTTGCTAAAAAGATTTTATGTAATATTACAGGTACAGAACTTATTTTAAAGCTTAAATCACTTTTCTTTGTAATGATTTGATCGATTTTTTAAAGCTTACTCAATAATTATTTTTAGGTAATTGCTTCGGGATATAAAATACACATTGAGAACTTCGATCTGTATGCCAAAGAAACTGCCCAGATGTATGTCAACCTGTATGGATGGTATTACATGCCAGTGACCGTCCACAAAATCTTATTACACGGAAGCAAAATAATCAGACATGCTATAGTTCCTATTGGTTTATTATCTGAAGATGCACAGGAGGCCAACCATAAATTGTTCAGATATTACAGGCTTCATAATACAAGAAAAATGTCAAGATCACTAGGGAATAAAGATTTAATGAATGCATTGATATTATCTTCAGATCCATTACTGACAAGTCGAGCAAAATTTATAAAAAAGGAGGAAATATTTCTAAAAGATGCTGAAAGCCTTTTTGATGGCGAAATTGTCAGAAATTTGAAATTTGTAGATAATTTACCTGAATCACATGACAATTTAGAAAGCACTGAAACCTAGATGAGTTAAGGATTATATTTTTGTTTTATATTAAATAAACCAGATGAATATCTATTTTGAATACTGACTTTATATTTTATTTAATATTTCATTTTAGAAGTCCTATTTTCCCTTGGGAATGAGATATTTTCCCGCGGTAAAAAATATATATATTCTTCCTAAAGACTCAAACTATCTTCATACCAAGTTTTATCTAAATCGGTTCAGAGGTTTCGAAGTAAATAAAAACGGTTTCACACGATCTAAAACTGATTTTCCCATGGGAATGAGATATTTTCCCGCGGTAAAAAGTAGTCTATGTTCCTTCCTGGGTCTCAAACTATCTCTATGCCAAATTTCATCAAAATCGATTCAGCCGTTTTGACGTGAGAACAAAACATATTTCCAGACATACAGACAAAAATACACATTTTCGCTTTTATAATATTAGTAGGGATTAACAAAGCACTAACATTAAAGTATACGTTTATAAATTTTCATGCACATCCTATGTATGATTAAAAAGATATAGCAAAAAGATTTACGCAGTGTCGCGCGTCCGACCTAATGTATAGGGACGTTCCACAGTGCGACGATGACATTTAACGTATCTCTGTAATTTTAAAATGATCCCAAAACTAAAGTGATCATAACGTACATAATTATAAAAATAAAAAAATGAACGAATTAATCGAATAATCGACAACGACAACGACAATTTACGCTGGGTTATACCTTAAGGTCCTCGGTGGCAGATTCTAAGAAATAACCACGACGATGTAGGGCATTTTGCCTTCGAAAGACCCTAGAGCGTATATCGTCGTTGTATTGGTTTCCCAAGATGAAGATATGGAAGGTGCTCATCTTAGACTACCTAGTGATGCAAAGGCTGACGAGTTATATCCAATCCTTAAGGTCGGCAAACCATTTCACACAATACATGCTGACCACTTAGGGCCGTTTATTAGAACAAAGCGTGGGAATACATATATATTAGTAATTATCGATGCATTCACGAAGTATATAAATTTAACGGCGGTTCGTAACACAAAATCTGTCACCAGCGTAAGAGTATTTCGTGAACATGTTACTTACTTTGGTACGCCTGGTATACTTATTACTGACCAGGGAGGTGCTAGTGGTATTAATCATATTTGTAACGCCGTCGCTACACCGCGTGCAAACGGACAGGTAGAGTGTTACAACCGAACTATACTAGCAGCTTTAGGAGCCATGAACCACGATAAACCTAACGGCTGTTTGGAAGAGCACTTGGCATACATAAAGTTGGAAATTAATACTACTCCGCATGCCAATACCAAAACGACCCCTTCAGAACTGTTGTTCGGTATAAATGTTTTAAACCCATCTCAAGGTAAATTAAATGAAATCGTCTCTGATATTCTGCCCCCAACTTCGGAAAATAATTTATTAGGTCGGAGTTTGAACAATTGAAAAGACTTAACAAAAAGAGAAAAAAAAACGTTTCTTTTACTACCGGAGATCTTGTAAAGGTGATTAGGGCGGTTACGGGTATTGAGGGTCAATCAAAGAAATTAGAGGCTAAATGTAAGGGACCCTATAGAATTAAAAAAAGTCCTTCCTAATGATAGGCTAGTGATAGAGGATACCCCACTTACGAAAAGAGGTAGACGTTATGAAGCTATAGTATCCCTAGACAAGATATCCCCGTGGCTTAGTTTTAGTGATCCTGCTTCTGATTCTAATGAATCAACAAGCGATGATGAAAGTAACGACAAGGATGAATGTAGCGAGAAAGATAAATGTAGTGAGAAAGATGAAAGTAGTGAGAAGGACGAAGGTAGTGAGAAGGGCGAAAATAGTGAGAAAGATGAATACAGTATAAAAATTTGTAAAAGCATTATAACAGGCGATGTTTTAAAGTAATTTATTTAGTGGGATTCACAATGACTGTGTCATGGTTCATTGTGTCTCCAAAAGATCCGTATACATTGGTCAAGGTAACAGGCCAATGTATACGTTATGATGCTTTAAGACCCCAGTCAAGGTCATGGACTGGTTGTAAAAAACTACGTTGAGTACGAAATTTTGATGATGATGCTAAAATGCACATTATACATTGGTCAAGGTAACCGACCAATGTATATGTTGTGATTCTTAAAAGCCCCAGTCAAGGTCATGGACTGGTATTGGTCAAGGTAACCGACCAATATATAGGCTATGATTCTTAAAGTTCCCAGTCAAGGTCATGGACTGGGATTGGTCAAGGTAACCGACCAATATATAGGTTATGATTCTTAAAGTTCCCAGTCAAGGTCATGGACTGGGATTGGTCAAGGTAACCGACCAATGTATAGGTTATGATTCTTAAAGTTCCCAGTCAAGGTCATGGACTGGGATTGGTCAAGGTAACCGACCAATATTTATGTTATGATTCTTAAAAGCCCCATTCAAGGTCATGGACTGGTGGTATGTAAAGACTCGAGTCAGCAATATGATAAGTTAAATTGGTATGATTAAGAAGTTATTTCAAGTGATTCCTCAATTGTTATAATTCTAATTTTAATTTATTTGGAGATATTTTGTGATCGTTGTTCAAGCGAAGAAATTATATGATTGTTATTTGTTTAGCTGCATAGTATTTTATGATTGTTATGCTAATTTTTATAAATTATTTATTTATGATTGTTACCACCGTTATAATTATATTTTATATAAAATGTTTATTGGTTGTATTTTCAAAATTAAATTTCCAACGATGGGACTCGTTGTGGAACGGATGGCCGAGCTGTTACGCTTTAAAAGTAGCTGTATTGACTAGCACGTAAAATAACCGCATTACCGGCACAATAAGGGGAGCTAGAGTGGGAGTTTTAGTGGGGAGTAGTCGAATAGCGAGTGGCACATTCGTTCGACAGCAGTCCAGCTGAAAGGTTGTCTTTACTAACTATATAAAACAGTGCAGTGCGCGATCAAGTGTTTAAAATATTTTATCGTGTGCGATTTATTGTGAAAAATTAAACTAAATTGTGAAAACGATAACTGACGTTATTATTTGAAGTGGCCTTCCTGAGCGTCCTTTACAATAGTACTCACACAATATGGGCTATGCGTTTATATAATATTAAATAGATTGAATCTATACAATGCAAAGATAGTTGTACAATCTTCAGCAGCTCCAACAATACCATTTAATGCTATCAATTTTTGCGCCCCTGTCCTTGTGGAGCAGGACCAGCATTGAGCCAAGCATTTTTATCAGCGATATAATCGCTCAACTTGTAATATGCTTGCTTACATAGTGTGCGTTTAATGCATGTTTTAAATTTAGTCTCATTCAGTTCAAGAATACTTTGTGGAATTTTATTATAGCATCTCAAACAGTACCCCATGAAAGATGAGTCTACTTTAGCGAGTCTAAAGTAGACTCGCTAAATATTTTAATGAAATTCCGACAACACACATCTGAAATTATACAACATGACTTTTATTATGACGATTTTTTGAGCGGTGCTGTCGGGTGCTTCCCTAACATAAGTAATGTCAATGCAGATGTAAATGTCAAACTTAAGACGCCTGCGGAGCATGCGTAGTTCATACAAACGTAATACCAAAATAATTTGTAAATTAAACATATTCCTAAGGTAGTGTGTATTTATTTCGATTGAATTACAGAATATCTAGGTTCCCAAATATATATTTCGATTGGACACTGATTTTAACACGAGTTATAAGAAAAATAAGTTTTCTATAGAAATTTTAAATTCCTCATATCTCGTCTTTGTATCATTGTCCTCTCAAAAAATATATTTGGGAACATAGATATTCTGTAATCCAATCGAAACAAATACACACTACCTTAAGAATATGTTTGATTTACAAATAATTTTGGTATTACGTTGGTATGAAATACGCAAGCTCCGCAGGCCTCTTAAGTGAATGCTCAACGGGATGAATCTAAATAAAAATGCAAGTTGTCCGACTCAAACCACGTCTAATTGAACACTAAAATGTAATGTACATACAATGCATAGAACAATGCAATATGCCAGTGTCAATGCACTGCCAAATCTAGGTTGCGTCCAAAGTGCAAATACGTGAGCCTACTGGCTTACTTATCTATCGTAATAAATATTTTAAAACTCATGTACGTGCACCGTACAGGTGCTGATACGGAAAAAGAACTTTCCCATATCTATCATTCAGTTAAAGAGGTACTAACATCTGGTTGTTTTCCTAATCATAAGTTTCGTTTTTTTTTTATTTTTATTTGATACTGACTGTACCTTGTCTCAGGCATTGGACTTGAATAAAGAATCAAGTGTATTAGGATTGTGGTGGTTTCCTGATAATGACCATTTACATTTCTCAGTGAATTTTGACAAAACAGTTAATGCCATCACAAAACGTTCTATTTTGTCTAGCACATATAAAATATTCGACCCTTTAGGCATGCTTAAAGTGCGTGTATTATACAACTTAAAATCTTGTTACAAAAGGAGATGCCCAAAAGTGGTACCAAAAATTCTCATGCCTCAAGATTAAAATTGAATAGTAATTATTTTCATAACTGTTTACGACATTACGCGTCAGGGATTTGATTTTTGAACAGGGAATTTAATATAAAGTATAAAAGTATGAATATTGTTTTACTCCCTTTACATGACATTCACACAACCGGTCATAGAGATGTAGAATGTTATAGAAACTATTTTGATAATTCGACTAACTTATCATTCCGACCGTTTATTTTTTATTATAAATACGTGTTACATTTGCTTTATAAACATTTAACGAATTATTCGTATTACATTTGCTTTGATTTTGTTAAATAACATTAACAATTAAGTAAAAGCAGTACTCCAAATCGATTTGATATTACTAATTGCCACAAAATTGATGTTCTTATTGTTCTTACATTTACCGATCTCATCCCTAGATGACATTGACATTCGATATGACGTTTACGTCCGTATAGTTGAGATAAATTAATAATTGTATTGTGAAGTTTTTGTTTGTATTTTGTGAAATTATTTCTGTTTATTCTGCAAATATGGCAAGTCTTAGGGTCAACCGAATAACACCGTCAATCACCACCAATGTATCAAAATGCTCATTTTCTACTTGTATGGTTTCGAGGTAATCTTCCATATTATAAAATTACTCCAAAACTCCGGTTTTTTTTTACAAAAATAACTTTTGTAGGAGTTAATATGATAAGTGTAGACCCTTAAAAACAAAGTTACTTTTACGGGATTCCATATATCCATGAGCATTCTCCTTTGGGTTTTGAAATTAAGTTGGGATGAGTTAGTCCCACAGAATATTAAGATAACTTGGGAAAAGTTTGTTTCCAATTTCATTTGCATTGGAAACAAATGTTTCCCAAGTTTTCAAGTTTTTCCAAGTTTTTTTTAGATACTAGCGAACCTATGTACTTCATTGTTTCGTAGATGCATCCCGGGAGGCTTACGGGGCTTGTGTTTATTTACGATCTGTAGACCGTTATAATAATGTACAAGTTCTGTTTTAGGCTTTCACGGTTTAAATAAAGCTGCTGACGCTGTTGCAAGCGCCATGATCGCGGTTTGCGCGATCATGGCGCTTGCAACAGCGTCGAAATATCGGGAGCTCAAAACAACAAATAATCACGGAAGATATCCCGTAAGTGACAATATAAGTTTAATGTACAAGTTATAAAACATATGACATCCGGGTATTTATCGCGAATTTACCTTTAATTTTATCCCGACGTTTCGACCGGATTGCACCAGCCGTGGTCGCGGGGAGACTGAAGTATTGGAGGTACCGCGACAGCAAAGTGAAGGTGTTTTTTCAACTACCCTCACTCATCTTCATAAATGTTAATTAGGGCCGGTTCACACTAGGACAGCACACTACACTAACAGTGTCCGTATATTGAGGCGATTTCACTTGACGAGTACACTTAGTGATCACTGGATTCCACGCTGAAGAGAGTTTGAAGCCGTCTTCGCGATTGAAATTAGGGTACTTCTTGATCTCAATCGCTTCCCGAACCATTCTCTTATAATAGTGCTTCTCATGGGCAAGGATTTTTGGGTTGTGTAACTCCATCCAGTGGTTGGGTCCTGAGTCTATCACATGCTCCGCTATAGCAGACTTGTTTGTTTGTCCTGTTATTTGCAAAGACACGTGTCGCACTACTGAAACCATCAACGATCCCGCGTCTTGAGTTGTGTGGAGCGTTCCTGGGCGCGCGGCTAGCTGCTCAAGTGAGCCATTCTCTTCGTTGCACTATTGACCGTAAGATCTTTTGGTCCGACTCAACCGTCGTCTTGGGTTGGGTTCGAACACAACCTAAATTACTCAAGGCTTTTGTTTGTAGAATCAACGAGATTCATGAATTGACAACTAGGGAATCTTGGAGACATGTACCTACCACTTTAAATCCCGCTGATCTCGCTTCTCGAGGAGTGGATCCAGGTCAATTTCAGAGCTCAACAGTATGGTGGAATGGTCCTAATTTCCTGTTACAAAATTAAACCTGGCCTCATAATATGAATTCCATAGACTCTACGAAATGACTTGAAACTAAAACGCTTACCAGCAACGTATAACGATGACTAATGTTACACAGTCACCGTTAGTTTGTTTTAATAATTATTCTAAAATAAATAGAATAAAGCGTATATAAGAATTCGTTAATAATTGTAGAAAACCTAAAAATAAAATAATAGGTCATTTAAAACTAGAAGAAATAGAAAATTCTTTTACTTACGTTATAAAACTGGCTCAAAGTCAAACTTACCTTTCAGAAATATATTTACTCAAACAAGGTAAATATCTAAAACCTAAATCTTACCTGTTACAGTTGTCACTTTTCCTCGACGACAATGGAGTGCTCAGAATAGGTGGTCGTCTTCAGAATGCTGCTTCTGAATTTGATAAAAAGCACCCGATTCCTTCTGGACAGTAAGCATTAGTTCACTCGGCTTTTAGTGGAAGGCGAACACCTACGTCTGCTGCCCTCAACTGCTACTTAGTTCCATTCGTGACCAATTCTGGCCTGTAGGAGGCAGAACTTTAGCTCGCAGCATTGTAAGAAAGTGCATTATTTGCACTCGATTGGAAAAACTACGGATCCGTTGATGGGCAATTTACCTGTAGATAGGTTCACGTCTTGCTATCCGTTTCAAGTATGCGGCGTGGATTTCGCTGGACCTTTCCTTATTTCTAGTAAGAAAGGGAAGGGTAACCGAATAACTAAATGTTATCTGAACGTTTATTTATTTATTTAACACTTCAAGCACAAAAGTACAGAGGCGGACTTAATGCCATAGGCATTTTCTACCAGTCAACCTTTAGGTGATGCAGAGACAAGCAGTGGTAGGTGTCATTTCTGAAAATCTGAGATTATAGTTAGTGAGTATTAAAGTTTGTTTTTCTACTAAAAGTATTCATTCAGAGATCGTTAGTGACCTTAGCAGTCACGCATTTATACGTAGCTTACGTCGTATTTTGCTAGGAGAGGTATACCTCATACGATATATTGCTACAAGTGCACAAATTTTGTTGGAGCAAATAATGAGCCTACCTATCTAAGACTACACCAATGCTGAAGGCATCAAATTCGTGTTCAATCCTCCATGTTCACCAACTTTTGGTGGAATCGAGACTACTGACTGTTCCCCGTTGACTCCCGGTCACTTCCTTGTAGGGCGGCCCTTAACATCACTGCCATCTCCACCCGTCACGTTAAAAACTCCAGACAGGTACGAAAGGATAGAACAGCTGAGGCAGCATTTTTGACAACGCTGGCACAGAGAGTACCTACCGTGAAGGCCCCAATCATGAACACTTTAAGGATTTAGTGGTAATATTTTGACTATAACTTTTTTATTGTTAGAGTGACAATGTTGAGGTAAACAGTAAACAATAGCGGGATAGTTACTCTACATAATACACAAGTAATAGATAAATTACCATTTAACGTGTCATTTTAACTTAAGTTTTTCTAAAATACCTACGAAAACTCAGTGATGGACATCCAAACACCAGTACTCGACAACCAATGATGGACACCTCTCCAGAAATGGACACCTAATGATGGACATCGTGTGGGTACCATTATTAACTATGAATGCAACATAGATACCTACATCGATGCATAATATATGAAATAAAATCACCATAGGTATGTAGTTATTTTTATTATTATAAAGTTTAATCATTTAAAACTAAATTATAACTAAACACAGTCCGCAAGTTAGGAGAGAGATCAATATTATTATAATTATCTAAAGCTACGCTAAGTATATCTTATATTTTGTAGGTCAGTCCTTCAAAGCTAGATTATAGGCTTAGTTTTACTAAGTGGGTACTTTTTTACAATAGGTATACATAACTTTGATTTTCTAAAAACAAGTTATGTAGGTATTTTAAAAATGTGGTATCAAAATATATAATATTATATAACCATATCAAAACCACATGCTTTTACGATTCAATGACTTAAAAGTCTTTATTTGGTTGGAAACATAACTCTCTTAAATCTATTAATCACAATTTTAAGTATTATTCACTGGGTGTAATATCACTTTAGTTTAGATATATAAGTGACTAAATAATCAGCCTTACATCTTATAAAAATCAACAATAAAAATGAATAAAAAACTGAACTCTTCTTCAGATATAACAATATAGTTAAGGCGGTGGTAAAGTCTAAACTTGACTTTTATCCGTCCAAACTTTATAACAAAAAAAAGCTCTATAAATTCACGCTCAAAGCGACTATTAAAGTCAGTAAAAATAATGAATCAGGCTCATAATAACTACAAAACAAATCAACAATATTGAGCATCAGGCTTTGACTGACAAATTGAACTACATAATTAATGATTACATATTATATATGTCAGGTAAAAACTTTTCCATTTCTGCAACTTTAAAAAAACCTCTGTTATTTTGTTTAACAGGAGGACATATCTTTTCGATCACATCGCTCATTTTGTACCAGATTTTATCCGGTCTTTCTGGCCATCTAAAATTGTTCCCAGTAGACAATACCATGGTACTTATTTCGTACTGTTCTTTATCTTCGTTCTCAATTTTTCCAGGAAAATATTCACCTTCATATTTCACTATGACAAAACATCCCTTTGTAAGATCTTTCTTTTTTTTATGTTTGTAGCTGCATGTTGGAGTATCTATATCAGAATCTATATCAGAAACAGTATCTTCGATCATTGTATTTCTTTTTTCTTTGCTACTGTAGTTTGCTTTCTTTTCAGCATTTGATCTATTATTTCTTCTTCGCACATATTTGGGTCACTTTGTTCATTTAATTCGCTTTCACCGCTTTCAACGTAGTTTACTTCCATATCCGTATCTTCAGATGATGAAATCTCACTAACTTTCTTCTTTTTGGTCTTAAATTTATCATTCTTTACTTTTGCCATCTTTTCTTTAAATTCCTTTTTCTCTAGCCGCAGTTTAGCTTTTAATTCTTTTTCTTCTATAAGCCTTCTTTTTCTGCATCTTTTTTCACATGGTATAGTTGCCAAGCCTTACTGGTCACTGCTGACGGTATTTTTTCCTTATTTCTCTTAGTCTTTTTAGTATGTACAATTTCAGGCCAAAAAAGGCAATTCTTGAAAGGTGATGGTACTGTGACACCTAATACTTTGCTCAATGTGTTTTTTTCTGGTGTGCAACCATCTTTATTTGGTTGAACTTCAATCGAATTCGTCAAACTTACTTCAAAAGTACTTTGGTTTGATGCAGGATTAGTAGCCGTATTCGTGCCATTCGAAAAAGCTTGGTTAGTATTTTCAGTCGGTTCTTGTACTTGAATGCACGAAGTCAATGCAGTGGAACTCAACACTTCGTTAGTATCCGGTGATATCACCATAATATTATGATCAATCGCAGTAGTGTTGTAGTGATATGGAATTTCTCTGGCAGTTTGAATCAACTCATTCGATATAACTGTAATGCTAGTCGGTTGTACGTCTTGTTTCGATTTAATATTCGTCGCTGCATCCATATCATGTTTTTCAGTATCTTGAATTAGTCCTTGTTCTTTAGTAACAGAGTTTGATGCGGTGGAACTCAACGTTACAGTTGTGTTTGGAGCCATAGTATGTCGATCGGTAAAATCAACATTTGGAATCATTTCAGTGCTTTGAGTAAATTCTGGGGTTGGAATTGATGTGGTTGTTGCTAAAGAACTTATGGCTTCATTGTTGTCTAGAATAACCTCAGTATTTTGAGTCATTCTTGGTCCCTGCTCTTGTCCTTGGTAACATGGGGTCAATGTATTGGAACTCGACGCTACATTTGTGTCCGGTATTGTTGTCATTTGCTTGGCGTGAGCCCATACTATATACAGATTGAGATCTTCGTCCAGAGTCATATTTTCAATAGCGTTCCTGCCGTCGAAATATAACTTTTTATACATTTCCAGTTTATCTTGACCAAAGATCTTAGTAATTTGCAGTTCCAGAAATTTTAGTAATTGTTTTATATCCTGGTCTTTTCCTTCATTTGGTTCTGAAATAGCTGATTTTTTATTACCAAATTTTGTCATGTCTATATATTCCGGTCCAAAAGGATATAGTCCTCCACCACGGAAACCATTTTTGACACAGTCTTCTGTTATTCGGTCCAATGCTTTTTTAAAAACCGGAGCAAAATTTTCTTTCTTAAGTTTATTCCCCATGTTTTCCATTTTCCACGCAATAACTTCTTTGCGAAAGAATACTTTTAACGGCCTAAATACGGAAATGTCCATAGGTTGAAGTATGTGGGTCGAGTTTGGGTATAAGGCAATCACTTCAATACCGTTTTCAGAACAAAACTGCGACAGTTGAAGTGTTAGATGGGACTTGTGACCATCTACGAAAAACAGAATTGGTTTTTGAATCTGTTCTTTTACCAGCCAAGGATTGAAAATACCGGTAATGTATTCATAAAAGGTCTCACTACACATCCAACCACTCTCGGACTTACCTATGCCCCAATCTTCCGGCACACTGTTAGCAATGTTGGCTGGGATCCTTTCATAAGCGAAAACTATCATCGGCGGTGCAAGTTTTCCCGCAGCATTCGCAGTCACCAAAACTGTTAAATTCTCCTTTTCATCGCCACTTGCAGCATAGACATGTTTCTCACCCCGCTTCACAAGCACTTGTCCAGGTTTTGGTGAAAGAAAGAATGCGCTTTCGTCTGTGTTAAAAACTCTGCTTGGATCTTCGAGCACCTGATGCAAATCGACAGATGTTAAATATTCTTGTATCTCTCGAAACCAGGAGACTATTTCTTCTTCAGTCACGTTCTCTCGTGCAGCGGTTAAATTTTCTGCTGTTCTTTGTGCTATTATGGGATGTCTTTTTAAGAATGATGCAAACCATTTTCTACCTGGTCTATTTTTCGTGAAAGGATTGGATTTGTTTTGCACTGTGATGATCCGCTGAACACTATCTAGGAGAGTTTCTTTGGAGATAGGAAATCTTCTTTCAGCCATCGCTAAAAGCCACTTTACCAACAAATCCTCTTCTGTGCTTGTTAGTACAGTAGTTGGTCCCATACTACATTGCATGGGGCTTTTACCTGATATTTTGTTGTATAAAGTGATCCGCGGAACTCCAAAGCGCTTTGCTGCAGCCGCTACAGATTCACCACCTCGTACCGCCTCAATGGCATCTCCCATTTGCTTAGGAGTATAATTTTTAATAGGCGCCATCTAAACAAAATAAGAAAACCAGTTATGGACCCCCAATTATGGACATAGTGTACATTACTGGTAGTTTTCATATTTTTATAAATTCATTTAAACACCCGATATCCGTAAATGATTTGAAGACCTTTTAATCAAAAAACTCAACATTTACTCAAAATCATTAGTTTGGACATATGTCCATCACTGGTTTTACAGCAAAACATACGTACCAGTGATGTACACCCCTTCTAAAATGGTTCCGACAAATTCTAGCTTTCATCTTTCTTTAAAAATATCTGTTAAATTTCCATTTTTTTCCGTAAAATCATAGTAAAACCTAATAACTCATTGAAATACTTTTTAAAAACAAAAATGTACACTTACCTCCCTTAACGATTAGCACAATAAATCACGATGAACTTGAAAAATAACGCCGCACAAGTTTTTTTACTTCGCCATTTTTAATTGAAAAGACTGATACTGAATGTCACTTGTCAATATGTCAAATCGAAGTTTCTGCTTTCAAATTGTGGGGTTGCCATTTCCGTAAAACTATTTTTACCTTTATTTTATGCCATAGAAATTTAATGAGTCCATGATTGGGTCTTTGTCCATTACCGGCACGTCCACGGTAGCTGAATTGCAGCGCAGCGCAAACAAAATGGCGGTTGAAGTATAGAGCCTTGAAGGTAGGAGACTTGGTAGTCTTGAAAGAGGAGAAATCAGCATTACTGTAGCGTGATAAGGAGTTGTGATAAAAGGGATCAGAAGACTAATATAATTCCAGTTCTGAAAAAGGATTTAGGCCCATCATTATGATCATACCCAAATATGATCTTATTTCAGTGGCTTTCGTGGGAGTCCAGTCCAGTCCAATGACTGCATGCATGATGCATATGAGTTTGTATTTGCTACAATAATATCAAATATTTCACAAGGAAACATGTCCAAAAAGTAGTCTATTGGAAGACTCCTTTTATTATAAGATTTTTTAGACTTTAATTGTTGGTGTGCCATTGAAGGTGAGGGCTGATAAGTTGCTTTTACAGATGAGGACTGTTTCTATGCACTACGTTAGTATGCAAAAAGGAATGGCCGGTCTTTAGATATTTAAAAGTTATTGATTTAAGATTTGGGTGGCTGTTAAGTGTTGTGTAAGTGTTGTTTAGCATGAGGACTATTTTAATATTTCTGTTTTGTCCCCCGCAGCAGTCGCTCCGAAGGACTAAATTCTCTACGCCACCCCTCAGATCGTTTTAATGAAATGAATGAGGCACGAGCCAACTTCTTGGGCTCCTCGTCCGGTTCCCCTTCAACCCAGATATTGCATCGCCCTTGGTCGTTTGAGCCAACGTGGATCCCAGCGTTATAAACCTATAACTGACGTTTATAAAATACTATATAAGTATACGGGGCAAAGGTAAAGTTTTTTCGAAATCGTAGTTAAGCCATTCAAATTTGGGAACTGTTTTAGCACGCGCCATGCCTTGAGACATTTGATTACGAAGATCTTCCGCTCTCATTTGATGAATATCTCTTTGCTGGATCGACAGTTCGTTTTCTTCTAGTTGTGTACTTACTACACCTCTTAATCTTAAGGGCCAATAAATCGCATTTCTTGCAAGTATCCTTCTTCAAGGATTTACAGCGTAGATTGAAATTCGTATAAAATACGCTCTTCATGGTAGCAAAAGAGACGTATTTCTTCCAGCTGCCGTACACTTTTTTTATTTCTATAAGATAGATGTCGTAAATTTTTGGAGTCATACTTAGTTTCAAATATTGCGAGCCATTGTTTCGCTCTCTTCTGTATGAGATCTTGGGAGGAAATTAATGACATTTTTAACAAAATCAATATATTCTTCAGGGGTCTTATTCCAGTTGCGAGCCTGTTCGAAAGAGATACCGCGGCCCCGGAACATAAAGGGCGAGGAAGGAACATGGATGGGTTTTAGTCAGTAAAAGTCTGACAATCCCTCCCGCTCCGCTCAGAGTGGGAGAAGTTATTTGATGATTTCCCATCCTAAGGGTCTTATTCCACCACCTTGCTTTCGACCCCTCTTGTCGTTGTAAGCTTCATATTTTCGCTTTTTGGTCAAACATATGTCAACACTTATACGATATTGGAAAACTTTAAAAAAAAATTGCTTACAAACGACTTTCCCGCAAATATAATAATTCTTCGGTACTGTCTAGGTTTCTTCTTACTGGTTTTACTTTTGGTAGTGGTGTATTAAGAGGCTTGTCCGGGCCTGTTGCTTCAACAAAGGTTAGATTAGCGGCAGTTGTCTTCGACTTGATTTTCATCATAGTGTTCAGTCCATTGGGATTATTCTCACGACGAAGTTCTACCATCGTGAACTTATCCTTAAGTTCCGCTAATATATTGTAGACACAAGTGCATGCGGTAGGGTTTATTTTATGCCTTCCTTCAATAGTGTCATCAGCTGGAAACTCAAAACCTTCCAATCTCTGGCGCATACCAGGATTCTGGATATCAATAGGACCATAGCCTAAGAGGTTCCGGTTTGGTACTAAATTTGCGGGTGAGTATACTACAGGTAGATGATGGTAGTCCTCATTGTTATCTCTACTTGCCATTACGCGTGCTGCAGTAACGTATGGACTTATATATGCTTCGTATACATAATGCGACTGAGCATTGCACGCTCCAAACGTCCCGGAGAGTTCTCCACCACCTTCGGGTATCGCGATATTTGGTAAATTTAATTTTATTTCGATTCCAGTACCAGTAATTACATTTGTTACATGGGCTTAGTAATCATGCCACAGTTTTTGGAATACATTGGTAGACTGGAAGTGATTCACGGAGGTCAGTTCTAAAGTTCAGAACATTCTGACCATTCTGTCTAGCTACCTCAGCAATTGTTAGATTCAAATGGTTACACATAATATGCTGGAATAAAGAAAAAGGTAATCTATCGAGTAGCCTTGGATCTATGGCTCGAAGTTTTTCATACACTTCTTCAACGACAGTTATGAAGCCAGAGAATTCAAAGTTCTGGCAATGTACATTGGAACAAGTGAAGAATGTGGGCCAATGTCGTACATAGGCTCATCAGTTGGAGGAGTTTCAACTGTTGAGCGAGGAAGAGCGGAATTAATCATCGCAACTTCTTTCGCAGCTTTCTTTTGTTCAATATTTTTCTTAAAATTTTCCGAACGTTTTGTATTTATATTTCTATTCGGTTGCTGTTCATATTAATAATAATAATAATACTTTATTGATACAAATCCTTACACACAAATGCTTAATATCTAGCAAAGTTTACAAATAGTAAAGGCGTACAAAAGATGAAACCCTGACTCCTAAACTAGGAAAACCTGTGACTTAGGGGTCAGTGTTCTACTGCCACTTGGACACTATGTACCTTATGGAAATTGAGAGCTGGTAAGCTGATATTATTTTAAAGAGTACATTATTATGTAGTGTTTTACAGGAAAAAGAAAATAAATTTGTAATCCATAACAAAAGTCTAAAAAATAAAATAAAAAAATGACCCAGAAACTTAAATTTAAGGTGACATTTAAAAGTTAAATATTTATTTTATATTGCTGGTCATAGGGAGGTGGCTCATACGACCATTGTGCCATCTGGTTCCTATCAACCATATGCTGATAGCCCCTCTCAGCGTCTCTACGCCCACGGCGGTTACCACCGGATTGGCCAGAGTTTTCATAATTTGGGCGTCTGCCCCCACGTTGTGGATTATTCATCGTAGTTTTCACGGAATTATAACATAAAAACGACATGGTTGAGGTATATTGTGGGCACGCGACTTGCTATGCCACGCCAGGAATATTTTTTTGGGCTGCATACCAAGAGGAATCTTCTGATTTAAAGACTCTATAGATGCACACTATTTATTTCCCAACTTGGGTACACAACCTTACTTAGTATCATTTATAAACTTTATTTAATTGAGGAGAGGAACAATACGTGACCGTGCAAGTAAATTGTAAGTTGGCTAACGCCCGGTTCCTATAAACAACGGTGCATTATTGGTCAAAAGTTACCATTCGTTTTTGAGTTACGAGTAACGAACGGTTTTTGGCGTTCCTATATTTTTTTGCGTCAGCTACCTGCGACGAACGGATGGTCGTTACCCACTTACCAGAGCCCTCCATCAACACGTGTTCGACCCTCCTTGCGTTTCGTTAGTACAATTAGGAATGTTTAGAATCAGATTAAATCCATGTGCCAATTACACATGATATAACATATTCCTGCCTATATACAGAAAACTTAGCTTTTGTGTTTATTTTATAATTTTGGTGCTAATGAAACAGCATTATTTAATTAAATAAAATACTTTTTGTTATTCTTGCCATTGGAGTAAACAAAACGCGATTGAGAGCGACTGGCTTGACTTTTAACGGAACTGTAAATTAAATTTAAATAGCGTAGATGATCATTTAAATACTGGTATTCTAAGATTTGTTGTAAAGTAAAACATAACATATTCGTTGGTTAAAGACATTCTTCTCTTTGTAAAACATAATTACATTAATCTCTACAATGGACGCTACACAGGTAAGTAATTTTGTTAATAAAAGTAGTGTGATTTGTGTATTTTGGGAATTGTTCAAATGCATACGAATAAGTAATTGTTATTTGTTTCATAGAAAATGAAGAAGGCCATGACCAAAGATGAGGTTGCTTTATTGGTTGACTTAATTCAGAGCACTCCAATTTTGACCAGCAAAGAAACTAATGCTACAACCAACAAATGCAAAGAAGACGCATGGATTTCTCTGGCACAAACCTTCAATGCCAATACTGAAATCCCAAATCAAAAGACCAGTTAAAGTCGAAATGGGACAATTTAAAAAAAGCCGCCCGTAAAAGAAGCCAGGAAATTAGGCTGAATAACTTAAAGGTAACAAATTTGGTATGGATGGTATTAGGATAGGATTAGGATATGCGCTGTTTGCAAGCAGCCATTTGTTTCCGTATAACCCACTTTCACACTGAGCTGAAAAAGAAACAAATTTAGGCATAGGTACTGAATTCAATTATTTGGTCAAAACATACTTTATCATGCTGTAATTGAATATTACTGTTACCTCTTAGTTCTGAGTTATAAAATATAGTAGCATCATGAGCTGAACCAGGCCAACGGGCTACTAAATTCATAAATAATAATTTTGCATCACATACAGCTTGTATATTAAGGGAAAAGTAACCCTTTCGATTCCTAAATTCTTCTCCAGTCTGTGAACCTACAATAGAATTAAATTGCGTTTACAAAATAACAAAGTAAAAAAAACTTATCATAACCCATCTCCTAAGTACTAAATAAAACAAATGGGTCGTGGGAATCTCATCATTACGATTTACAAGGTTTGATGAATTAAAAGAAATACCTACTTAAAAGATACAACAAAAACTTATAGGGTGATTGAATTCTGATGTGTGTACCATCGAGTGCTCCAAGAACCCGTGGGAAGCGGGCAATTTCATAAAAATCTTCTGTATCTGGGTGCATGTATATGTATTTGTTGTATAACCGTGCTATAGCACAGCTTACATCAAATACTATACGACAAGTCGAAGATTTAGATACCCCAACAAAGTCAGCCACTGATATTAGCATTGTCCCTAATGCATAAAATCTTAAAGTTAATAATAGTTGTTGAAGAGGATGTATACCACGGTTCCTAAAAGAAAGATATTACATATTAATGTTATAGGAGTAAAAAGCGTAATGAATGATGGTTTTTTGGTTGTTTCAAATGAATATTTTAAGGTTAGTTTGAGAAATACATACCTGGCTCCCTTCAATTTTAAATGCGGATAAATTTCGACGATTAAACTTTGTACAGACGGCTAATCTAGCCAAAATCTAACTTGGAATTCTGTTCGAGACATATCCGAACATAGGTTAGCTACTAGCTAGTTACTTTATGGTGTTGGCACTACGTTTTTGGGTGTGTTCCGAGGTCGGTGCTGGTACTTAAAAATGTGTCTATAACACGTTTATAATAAAGCTTGTGAATTAAATCAATTCCGGCATTTTACTTATGTTTCCCCTAACTCTGTGTGGAACATAAGTTTGGTCCTTCGTAAAGACTGTAACCAGTGCAAAATTCGCCAAAAGTGTAAAGAACTATATTACACAACCAACAAGTTGCTTGGACAATCGGTGCTGTGAAGTGCAACAAACTACGGTGTTCCTACGTAAAAGACTGTCGCAGCTACTTAGTCTGTGAAATACGGAATTTTTCGGATGTGGGAGACTTCGGGGGCCAATTTCTACAGCTTCGTGTAAAAACCGACTGCAGTCGTTTGGAAAGTCAAGGTGTATTTGTTCAAGGCGTACATTCAAATATTTGCGGCTGAGAGGCTCTCCAGATCTGCATCAATTGAAGAAAACAAGTGCGTCATCATAATCAAGCGAAAAACCATAAGGCACCCATGATTCATCGTCATCTCCGTAATCGAAATTGCTACATTTCTAAACTAAGGTACCTAACCTAAAAGAAAATTAATCATCATCGTGTGGCGTGTCGTCAAATACGTGTCCCACATTACATATCATCATGTCCGCTAACTTTAACTCGCTTAAGTTGGCACTCTGTGGGCTTCTTTATCGTTATCATCGGGTAAGCAGCGTGCATCCGAACGCAAGAAATCACGTGACTGCAAGATTCCAACCAATCAGCGTTGCGAGGCGAATGCGTGAGCGACGAAGTTAGCCGAAAACGACCGAAACGTACCGACCACCGGTGACACAGCAAGACGACACGGGAAGGGAAAAGAGTAATAATTTGTATGCTTTATTCGCCATATTGTTTTCAGCCATTGCAATAAAATTGTAGTTTTGCAAAAATTTGTGCATAATTAATAAGTTATACGCTCAATAGTGTGTAAAACTAGTGTAAGCCCAAATAAGCTGTTACATAAGTGGAATTTTACTGGTAAGGAGTGATTTTTTACATCAAATAGGTCAAATCAAATTGTTCATTTCGTTTAGCGTGGTATTATCTATTTTATTTCTGCAGCTTTGCTCAAAATGTCCTTAACTCGGCTTGTAAGTGACCGAGGGTATGTTAAGGGGTGCCTAACTCGGATGGAAACGTTCTTGTACGTCGGAAGATATAGGAAGGGCAAGCTACGAGGCTCTTGTGTCAAAGCGCCAACATATAATTGATTCGTTTCGAGAGTATGAGAACCTGAACAAGGACATCCTATTCCTTAACGCTGCCGACCAGGAAGATTACGAGGAGTATGAACGTAAGTACTCAAATTGTGTAACTTTGCTAGATTATTTTTTTATTTTTTATTTTTATTAAAAGGAACAGTAAACAGTTACATTATGAAAACTTAAAACTAGTATAACAATATTTGCGGTTTGGTAATAATGTAACCCACAACACTGTCCACGGGTTATCAAAATTATATAGAAAAAACAATAATCGCCAGGGGTGAAAAACAAAAAGAGAGTAAAAAATTATAAAATAAACGAAAGATGACAAATGAAAAGTATACAACCAAGACAGATATAAAACAATAATTTGAAGATTACATGTGTAGGTATAATGCATTAATTTTTAAGAGTTCTGAAGACAAGACTTTTGAATTTTCCTATTGGACTATTGAAAATGTCAATATTTACAAAAGTTTTATTGTACAAGTCAACCATGCGGCGGATGGGTGAGCGCAGGCCGGAGTTGGTTCGGCAGGAGGGTATTGCAAACAGCGTACCTGCGCGCACCTGACGCCTATGGAAGGTTCTAGGTATTGCGTAACATATCATGTTATTAAGATTAATGCAGTTGAATTTATTTCTAACAATTTTGTATAGCGTGAGAGCTTCAAGGTATTCTCTACGACAGTTTAATGACAGAAGTTTGTACTTGCTGAGTAACTGGGCATAAGGTAGGAAAGATCTATGGCACCTGTAGTGCATAGCTCGTAGAAATTTGTATTGTACTTTTTCAATAGTATCTGTGTATTTCTTATAGTAGGGGTTCCATATCGAAACTGCATACTCCAATTGAGATCGAACTAGGGATTTATACAAGCATAAATAAGACGAGGTTCTTTTAAAGTTTAGGGTGGACCGCATGATAAATCCGTACATCTGATAAGCTTTGTTTACAATTTTGTCGATATGCAAGTCTAAGCAGAGTTTCGAGTCAAAAATTACACCCAAGTCCCGAATAGAGTTCAATTTAGCGAGTGGTGTGTGACATAGGTGTATGTAAAATTAATAACATTCTTTTTTTTGGTGAAAGTAATGCAATTACACTTAGGTAGGCTTGACTTGAGTTTATTACTGGCACAGTAGTCGGACAGTCGGTCTAGGTCCTGCTGGAAAAGAGTACAGTCTTCAGCACTTTTCACCGATTTGTATACCTTCAGATCGTCTGCGTACAAAAGGAATTGAGTATGCTGAAAACATTTCCCTATGTCGTTGACAAATATGACAAATAATAAAGGCCCTAAGACAGAACCCTGTGGAACTCCAGATGTTAACTTGGTAATGTTCGACTTGTATCCGTTGATTACGACACTCTGGCAGCGATTCGTGATGTACGAAGCGAACCAACGCAATAAGTTTCCTCTGATTCCATTGAAGGCGATTTTATTAAGTAATAATTCGTGATCCACCTTGTCAAAGGCCTTGCAAAAGTCTGTATACACAGTGTCCACCTGTTCATTAGCATCAATGCCGTCAAACAAAAAACTAGAGAAAGATAGAAGATTTGTGGTAGTAGATCTATGTTTGACAAAGCCGTGTTGTTCCTGTATGATGACATTATGCAACAATGGGTATATTTCGTTATGAACGAGTTTCTCAAAAACCTTCGACAAGGTGGAGAGGATGGATACTGGACGGTAATTTTCAACGTTATTTTTGGAACCACTCTTGTGCACAGGTGTGATATTAGCGTATTTCCACCGGTTGGGGAACACGCCCTCGGTGATACACTTATTGTAAATAATACATAACGGTTTATAAATGCATGGTGCCGTGTTCCGAAGAAACAATGCTGGAATCCCGTCAGGCCCAGCACCTTTGGAAGGATCCAATGACTTGAGTTCTTTCAACACATTTTCCTCGCTAAAGTGTAAGTCAGTAGTAATGTCGCTAGCTAACGAAGTCTCTGTAGTCGGTTGCCATTGTGATGGTAGTGGAGAAGCAGGTTCGTATACTGAGTAAAAGAAGTCAGAGAACATGTTACAAATTACCTCTGGTTCGTTTGATTCCATATTGTCATAGTTAATTTTTGCTGGAATAGTTGGTTTGTCCTTTCTGTTAGATACATATGTCCAGAAGTGTTTAACATTAGTGCGCAAACTGTCCTCAATCGACTCTAACGTGGTGAAGCATTTATTACACAAATCTTTATAGTTTGTTCTATGCATGGCGAATGCTTCATAGTCCGATATATTATTGTACTTCTTCCACTTAACCCAGACTTTTTGCTTTTTTTTAAACAAACTTATTAAGGGACGTGAAAACCAAACTGGGAAACTGGAAGATTTATAATTAGTCAGAGGCGTGTGAAGCTTTATGATCTCATCTAGCTTGTCATAAAATATCGATAAAGCGTCCTCAGAATTTTCGTGTGCTAGGAGGGCAGGCCAATCCGTGTCATGTATCATTTTGTTAATTTGATCATAGTTAGACTTGTAAAAATTGTATTTTTGTAAAAATTGTTTTTTTAGGGGAGGGATTTTAACATTTATATTTGTGTCACAAACGAACGAAGGGTGGTATACGTCCACAGGTAGCAAAGATGAGGACTCGAGTTTTACGTAACAGGAGCTATTAGATATTATAAGGTCAAGTGTTTTGCCTTTAGAGTTAAGCAAGCTATTGTATTGCGAGGCATTTAGAAGTGATATAAAGTGGTTTAGGTGGTTACAAGTCATGTTGGAACTGAGGCATAGAGAAGCACTTGGTGGGGAGCCAGGGGAAGATGACATGTTCCATGTCGTATCGGGAATATTATAATCCCCTCCTATTATAATCCTAAATAGATTGTGCGATAGGCAAACGAAAAAAGGAACAAAATAATCCACCACCTGATAGCTCCAAAACTGGGTTTAAAAGGTTACCACCGATCGACATCACACCGTTCGATGGCAACAATATAGAAGATTTTCCTACCTACGTACTTATCTACATGGCGAAGCGCTCGATATAATAAAAAATTTGACATTGACTGATGATAACAATTTATCAGCCCTGGAGTTGTTAGAAAAACGCTATAATACTCGTAACGTTCCCATGATAGTAAATCACCATATAAACAGCTTGATCGACTTGCCGACCTTTACAAGGTGTACAGCACAGAATCACCGCGCTCTTGTTTCTAAAGTAAATCAGCACATTGCGGCGCTCAAGAACCTGGACTTACCTGTGGGGCAGTGGGATGCGATCTTAGTAAATATATTGTCTCGCAAGGTTGATGCCTATACCAACAGGGGGTTTCACTTAGAACCAAATGAGAAAGATTTACCCGGGTTATCAGAGTTCCTTGATTTCATAGAAAAACGTGCTGTTGCAATGGAGAATACTGCGAGCGAGAAACCGCCACCGGCGCCGTCACCTCCAGCAAAACCTGTGAAGACTGGCAAGGCCAGTTTAGTATCAGCAATGACGCTACTGTCATGTAAGTGCTGCAACCAATCACATAAACTTTATGAGTGTGCGCAATTCAAATTGCTGACAGTTCAAGACAGGTGTGAGTTTGCAAAAGGCAAAAAAAATTGTGTCTTGTGTTTGAATCAGCATCAGGGTAAATGTATGCTCCGCTTAAAATGCAATATCTGTAGCAAGAGACATAACACGCTTATTCACACTGACGATGAGGCAAACTCTGAGGCAAATAATGCAAGTAATGCTGCTACTGCAAACTCGGAAACTGGAAACTCGGCTGGTGCTAGTTCTGACAATGCTGTGGTGATGACTAACACTTCTCAAGAAAGAGATGTTTTGCTGCCTACTGCGGTGGTAAGATTAATACACCAAAATGGAAAATTTATTTTTGCCCGTGCCTTGTTGGACAGCGGGAGCCAAGTGTCATTTGTTACACAAAAATTAGCTCAAAAAATTAACTGTAAAATTTCTTAAACTAACAAGACTATTACAGGCATAATAGATGGCACCAATAGTGTCACACAAAAGACTGAGCTCGATGTGTATTCTGTTGTGAATAATTTTAATTTTTATGTGACATGCTTTGTTACTAAAAACATTACATGTGACTTACCTCAACAGTCCTTTGATGTAACAAAACTGAATATGGGTCATATGTCAAGTTAGCTGACAAAACACTCCATCAAACAGGCGAGATAAGCATGCTTTTAGGCTGTGAAATATTCTTCCAGGTGCTGCAGAGAGAGACCCTACCGCTGACGCCGACTGGGCCTTACCTGGTGAATACTAAGTTTGGATATGTTGTGGCAGGGAAGCAGATACTGGCAGAGTTTCTACATCTAACTCATGCATAACTGTCAGAGGTAACCCATTTCATAATAAAAACAATACACACTTCAGTGAGGAAAAATGTAATTATGTGCAGCAGAATAAGTCTTCTCTTGATACACAGGATCAGTCTTCGCTTTTGCTTGACAATCAGACTCAATTCTCCTTAGAAGAAAAAAATAATCACACTATTTCACAACTGTGGGAGTGTGAGAAAGTACCCAATATCTACAAAGAGGGCACCACCGAGCATCATCTTGCAGAAGAAAGTTTTGCAAACTCTGTCAAGCTTGTAAACAAAAAGTTTTCTGTAGCGTTACCGTTAAAGCTTCAGCTGGAGGATGTTAAGTTGGGCGACTCATTTGGTAGGGTTTTGCAAAGGTTCTATAATCTTGAAAAACGTTTTTCCAAGGATAATAAGTTGTATGAAGACTATAAAGCTTTATGATATATCTAATTATGATCTCAAGGCAGGAAACGTTTATTTCATTCCGCATCACCCGGTTTTAAACCCCAATAGTAAGACCACACCGGTCCGCGCTGTTTTCGACGCGAGTATGAAAACAAGCAACAATTTATGTCTAAATGACATCATGCTTAATGGCCCCACTGTGCAGAATGATCTTTTCGATATTCTAACTTTATTTGGAACGTTCCAATATGTATTACTCTGTGACGTCAAGGCTATGTATCGTGGGATCCTAGTAGATAGTGACTATCACTGTTTACAAAACATTCTTTGGCGAGATTCGCCTACGCAACCCGTTCAATGTCTTCAGTTGCAAACTGTTACCTATGGTCTAAAAAGCTCTGCGTTTCTAGCCACCCGCTGCCTAATCGGACTCGCTGATAGATATAAGGATGAATACCCACTAGCTTCGTTTGTCTTAAAAAACACAAGTTATGTTAATGATATCCAGTGCGGTAGTAATAACTTGGTAGAGCTCGCAGAAACAAAACGACAACTGATAGAGCTTATAGATAAAGCTAGTTTTTCCCTACATAAATGGTGTTCTAATTGCAGTGAGCTTCTAAGTGATATTCCTGAATCTATTCATCAGTTAAGCAGTAAAAATTTTGACAAAATAATTGCACTTACATAAATAATAATAATAATAATAATAATCTTTATTGACATAAAAGTGTGTTACATTATTATATGGAAACCCTGACTCCTGCGCTAGGTTGTAACCTGTGTTACAGGAATCAGTGTCTTCTCCCAGTAATTTTACACAGAAATTATGCAATAAGATTTAAACAATTTTACATTATACTATATCTGCTTGTGACATATGGGTTTGTGTGTGGGTCTGTATGTAAGTGTGTGTGTGTGTTTGTGTGTGTGTGTGTGTGTGTTTGTGTGTGTGTGTGCGTGGGTCTGTATGTATGCGTGTGTGTGAGTGTCGGGTGTGTCGTGGTATTTATATATTTATCGTGCATGTTAATAATGGTAATTGCCGGGTTTATGTTATTAAGTTTTCTGTATGTATGTAATCTAGTGTTTGTAGAAAGGTGTTTATTTCATTTTTAGGAAATGGGTTAATAATTAGGGCCTTGTTTATCTTATTATAGATATGCGTAGCAAGAAAAAGATGTTGCCTTCTAGCTGAGGCAGTCTTACATTTCACATATTTACAAACATTAGTGACTGTTCGTTTACTTTTGTAACTGTTGTTTATAGGTGTGATTATGTGTTGCTTCAATGTGGTGTTGAGAACATATAGCTGTCTTACTGTAAGCACTGTGCAATTTTTGTATAAAGTTACAGTCGGGAAGCGGTATGGTTTGAAGGTCTTTCAAGGCGGATCATAATTGTTTTACAGGCTCCTCCCCACACCGTAATACAGTAACCAATAATGGATTGGGCTAAAGAGAAGTATAGAGTGCGAAGAAGATCAAAATCAGCCACAAGTCGAAGTTTCTTAAGCACTGTGCAATTTTTGTATAAAGTTACAGTCGGGAAGCGGTATGGTTTGAGGCTCTTTCAAGGCGGATCATAATTGTTTTACAGGCTCCTCCCCACACCGTAATACAGTAACCAATAATGGATTGGGCTAAAGAGAAGTATAGAGTGCGAAGAAGATCAAAATCAGCCACAAGTCGAAGTTTCTTAAAGATATAAATAAAGACTCTAGGACTTTCCTATGATGTCCATACTGACACTTTGAATATGAAATATCCAGTAACTGAAAAACAAGAATGCTTCACTAACAGGGCAATGCTTAGTTTTATTAGTAAGTTCTTCGACCCCTTAGGCCTTGTAGGACCTGTTTTAGTACAGGCAAAGTATTTGATGCAACAAGTTTGGTTTGAGAATTTGAAATGGGACGATGTGTTACCAGAGTACCGTAATAGCAAAATGGTTGACTTTACTAACAATTTGAAAGACATTGTCTTTTTTAAACTTTCACGATCAGAACACATCATAAAACATATAACCCAAAAATCCTTGCCAATGAGAAGCACTACTATAAGATAATGGTTCGGGAAGCGATTGAGATCAAGAAGTACCCCAATTTCAATCGCGAAGACGGCTTCAAACTCTCTTCAGCTTGGAATCCAGTGATCACTAAGTGTACTCGTCAAGTGAAATCGCCTCAGTATACGGACACGGTTAGTGTAGTGTGCTGTCCTAGTGTGAACCGGCCCTAATGAACATTTATGAAGATCAAGTGAGGGTAGTTGAATAAACACCTTCACTTTGCTGTGGCGGTACCTCCACACTTCAGTCTCCCCGCGACCACGGCTGGTGCAATCCGGTCGAAACGTCGGGCTTAAATTAAAGGTAAATTCGCGATAAATACCTGTTTTTATATGTTTTATGATTTGATAGACATGTCTTGTATTTCTGTACCTAGAAATATTAATGTACAATCCCATGTAAAAATGGAACTGGTTGGGTATGCTGATGCCTCAAATATTGCTCACGGCTGTTGCTTGTATTTGCGAGTAGTTAGACCTGATAATCAAGTAAATGTCAATATTTGATACTCAAAGTCTCGTATCAATCCAAAGGACAAAAATCTCACCACTCCCAGACTCGAACTAAATAGTGCTGTGTTGTTAGCTATGTTAGCTAAAAAAGTATATAACACTTTGTCACTTAAATATGATAATATCAATACATTTCTGTACTCCGATTCAAAAATACTTTTGTCTTGGCTAAATATAGAACCAGTGAAACTCACTGTTTATATTGCAAACAGAGTAGAGAAAATTAATCAGTTACGTGAAACTTTTCAGTGGAACTATGTAAACACAAATGAAAACCCAGCCGACTGTCTGTCGCGTGGAGTAGAACCTCACGAACTTAAAGGGAATTCTTTGTGGTTTCATGGTCCTCAATATTTACAAAATATAAATTATGTACACTGTCCTTTAGAAAGTACAAAACCAATCGATTTTGAACTTCCTGAGCTCAAAAAACCTTCACCTGCGTCCTATGTATGTAGTAAGGTAAATAATCACTTTCAAGATTTCATTGAAAAATATTCAGATGTAAAAAAAAATGGCTAGAATATTATCCTATGTGAAACGATTTTTGTTTAATTGTAAGAAACAAAATGTAAACAAGGAGAAATGTTACCTATGAGGAGATGTACACGGTTTTGGTTCAGATTGAGAGTATTTTGAACTCACGACCACTTACCCCTCTTTCTAGAGACTCAGATGACATGACATACCTCACACCTGGGCATTTCCTCACTGGTGCACCATTGACTTCATATCCAGAATTAAACTTAACCGATATAAATATAGGAAAACTTAGTTTCTGGAAACAATCTACTAAACTACAACAAACCTTTTGGGCCCAATGGCACAATCAATACTTAACAATGCTACAGAGCAGACCTAAATGGCAGAGCTCCCAGCCTAATCTGCAGGAAGGTACTATGGTACTAATTAAGTTTCATAATGTTACTCCTCTTCAGTGGCCTACTGGCCACTGAAGAGGAGTCGGTAGAATTGTAAAGGTAATACCAGGCAACGACAATTTTGTTCGCGCGCTTGATGTAAAAACACCCAAAGGGTTTGTCATTAGAACTAGTATAATGAAAGTCTGTCCACTCCCTATTGATTAAAATTAGTTTATAGTAATGGTATAAAATGTACTATTGTTACTTGCTTTTTTTCTCAAAACCGACCCTCACTTAGTGTAAGCTAGATTACTTAAACTAAGTTAACTAAAATTTTGAGATTTCTTCCTATGTTATTAGATTGCAATGTGATTGTGTGATTGTTATGTGTAACCTAAATGCCTAAAATCTGAAATAAGTATGATATATTATTTTAGATTAGTTAAACTAAGTTAACTAAAATTTTGAGATTTCTTACTATGTTATTAGATTGTAATGTGATTGTGTGATTGTTATGTGTAACCTAAATGCCTAAAATCTAAAATAAGTATGATATATTATTTTAGATTACTTAAACTAATAGTGATGAGCGTTGAATGAACGAACTAGTTAATTCGACCGTCTACGTACTGTCAACGAATGGACGGTTCACCAACAATCCATGAACTAGTTGAATCCGTAGACGTCTCAACGACAGTCAACGGCTAAACTGAATGCGTCTACGGACTCAAGAACGTAGGCAAGTCGTTCGTCCTTAGAAATAAAATAAACGCTCAAACAAAATTTAACTCTAAGTCTATCATGAGAGAGTTCATATTTGTATATCACGACGAATGAATTTGTGTTACTTGTCTACGTTCTTGAGTTTTACATCAGTCCCGTACAAATATCAAGTGTCTCCTGCTAGATTTACGGTTAAAATTTGTTTGAGCAAATATTTTGGAGTCTAGTCAACTGTCTACGTCGCGTCGCCGCGCGCCGTCAACGTAGTAGACTTCGTTGCAACGTTTATTTCAACGTCTGCATAACCAAGTCGACGCATAAACTAGTCGAAGAATTCAACTAGTTCATGGACTAGTCGATGAACAAAAATGGACGGTCTAGTTTCGTTAACGCTAAATGCGTCGACGACCCATCTCTATAAACTAAGTTAACTAAAATTTTGAGATTTCTTACTATGTTATTAGATTGTAATGTGATTGTGTGATTGTTATGTGTAACCTAAATGCCTAAAATCTGAAATAAGTATGATATATTATTTTAAGTTAAAAAAAAAAATGTATCTACCTATTTTCTACTTTCAGTTAGGTATTTTCGCCTTTTAATTAGGTATCATTGCTTGAAGATTTGCTTACTTAGTCAAACTATGTTATATTACTTGGTCATTTGAGTATTAGTAGGTACTAAAAGGACATGTTATTTGTTTTCTCTTTTAAGTATCAAGTTTATCATGTAAAAATGGGTCTTGATTAATCTTTTGGCTTAGGCCCGAGCATGTTTGAGACATTTCCGAACATAGGTTAGCTACTAGCTAGTTACTTTACGGTGTTGGCACTACGTTTTTGGGTGAGTCCCGAGGTCGGTGTTGGTACTTAATAAAAATGTGTCTATAACACGTTTATAATAAAGCTTGTGAATTAAATCAATTCCGGCATTTTACTTATGTTTTCCCTAACTCTGTGTGGAACAAATTCACTATTATCCAAGATACTAAAATGATCGACCCTTGTTTTGTAATTCCGTTGATTAGAACCACTTTATTCATCTGATTCGGAGTTACTCCAGTCCGATAACCTTTCTAAATTACTTAACTCACTATCTAAATGAGACATTTCACAATTATTTCAAGAAAATAACGCAGAATAAGTAAAACTTTTGTAGACAACCGACCGAAATCGGCCGGTAAACAAATTGTAAACGACTCGTAACTTTAACAGCTCGTTGACGTTTCGTTTTTATTATAGGAACATAACGGGTAGTAAGTTACAAACTGTTTTCAAGTCGAACTCTATTTCGTCAGTCTCTGTATTAGGGGAAGTACATAAAGTTTTTATGCTATCGTAAAGTTTTTTAGTATTTTTAAAAATATTTGTCGCAGAAGAAATAATCTTCGGATCTTTCTTAGATTCTAAAAGTAAAATTAATTCACTGCATTTATCAAAAATATTTGTTGCTTCATTAAATTTAGTCTCAGCAACCTTAAGAAAATATCTGATTTAATATCTGTTGTAATAAGACATAATTGTCTATTAATTCATCAATCATCGTCTAAAAATAGAATCCTGTCATTTGGTCATTGCTGTATTTTATATTTCTAAGTAAGAATTGCAAACAATAGTGTAATGTTACTTGCAGCGCGGCGAAAGAATGTCGTAAGCTGCAACTTTGCTGCGATGTATCGAGTTACGTGGGCAAAAGTACACGATTATAGAACAATTAACTCGGAACGTAATGAAATATGATCCCATTCTATTTTTAGATGCAAATATTACTTAATGTTCTTTAGTTTTAATGTCCATAATGTATTATTATATTCCTTTTTTCACTCGCGATGGGTTGTTACGCACTCTAATGTTAATAAAACACTCACATTTGTTGAACATTCACTTTGAAAATTATTTTGGTACGTAACTCAGGGTTCTTTAGGCTGTTGTTTCGGCGTTATTCTGTCCTCTGATAGAAGCCCGGATACGTTGCATAGCCCGGAGACCAACCTCCTCCTGGATCCGCTGGCGATGGCATCGTTTGTACAAACGCACCACAAAGTAGGCCAATACAATGGTGAATATAGCCAGCAGCGCGTACATCACAATATTCATCCGCTCCATGTGCTGACCAACATCTTTCAACGTGGCCTGGTTGCTGCCAGCAGCGTTTTGTGTGATGAATACCTCATCTTTTTCCACCGTTGAGCGACACATCTTGTAGAGACGCAGAGGTGCTTCCGGAATGTTCTTCAAACAAAAATCTTCGTTGCCCAAATGTCCAATTCGAAGAAATGTATGATTATGTTTTTGGTCCAATTTTTATTTAACATAATTTCGCGGCGGTAGGCAGTAGGTGGTGATTATACTGAAACTCCATGTCCTTGGGTTTTAAAGTAGTGGCAGGACTGGCAGGGTCGCCATGAGATGATTGGAGTCGTAAGGGTGTAGTAAATAACTAGTCAGGTTGGCTGCCAATAGTATAATGCTAAGAAACAAGTAAAACGATGTAAAAGCTAGGTAAGCATATCATAAATACCTATTATAAAGGAGAATACATACGGTTGTTAATCTAAAGGAGGGTATACACTTCATCGTTATTCGTAGCCCTCCCATCCATAGGTACTGATGTATCGGTAACTTATTAACGAAACGTTTTATATAGGAACGGTTTTGACACACTGTTAGGACTTGAAAATAAACTCCCGTGTATTTATGGTAGTACACTTCTATTTTCATACTTATCGTTGAAGATATACAATATTGTTTTACACACACAGACCGCCATGAATCGTAACAGAGAGTAGTAGTAGAGTTGCCATATCAACAGGGTTGCAAACTTATTCCCACAGACAATAAAAACTAAAACTAATACAATATTTTATTGCTATTCACACCTCCCCTCAATAAAATATTTGAAAACAAAACAAGTCTTTTCTTTCACAAAAATAATCCAGAGCTAACCCTAAACATGACCTCCCCTTAACAATAGTCATCCCCTTGATTACTTACTGAACTAATAACTAATTTATCCCTAAGTTTCCTAAACATTATTCCTCCTAATGCTTTAGTAAAAATATCTGCTAGTTGGTCACTGGTATTTATGTATTTTAAATCAATAACTGTTTTTTCCAACTTTTCTTTAATAAATGACTGTTTAATCTCCAAATGTCTTACTCTAGAATTACCAGTGGCCATCTGTGCCATCTTAATAGTAGACTGGTTGTCTTCATACACAATTATGTTTACCTCAAACCCAAATGTTAACATAACTTCTTTTAACCAACAAGCCGCACTAGTAGCTAAACACAAAGCAACATATTCAGCTTCGGTTGAAGACAGTGCAACCGTTGGCTGTTTCCTTGAATACCAAATTACTGAACAACTAAATACTTTAAAGATACACCCAGATGTAGACTTTCTATCATCAGCACCACCCCAGTCACTGTCATAATACATAACATAAAACATCTTCATTACACTCTCTATAGTATACTAAACACAAATCAATAGTTCCATTTACATATCTTAAAACATTCAACAAAAGTTTATACAAAAGTTCAGATGCACAACTTTGATACCGACTCAAGATACTCGTATTAACTACTGAACAAATATCTGGCCTAGTGCCCATAGCTGCATACATCAGGCTCCCTACAAGCCTTCTACATTTACTCTCTATTTCAATACTCTCTGAACTATCTCTCTTTAAGATATGAAAATTATAATTTTTATCAATAGGTAACTTCAGTGTTTTACCATCCAATATATTATACTGTGATAACAATTTTCTCAAGTAATTTTTTTGTGATATAACAGTAATCCCCTTATTTAAATCTTGTTTAACATCAATATCCAGGAATTTACTTACTGTTATGTATCAATTACATATATTCCTTTTAAGGACTATGTATACGTGAACGACCTTGGACGCTGGGGCGTGGCCAAATGTTAAGCGCTCCGCCACCCCCGTCCGAAACATCGCGCCGCGAGCTTGCTTTACGCTCATAAATAATACGCTATATTAGCTAGTGCACTCGCGACGCGATTATGTTAAATATCTAGGGTATACAGTTCTGTTAACCTCAACTCATCTCGCATATGTAAATTTAATTTGTGAATATAACACAATTTTATAGTATTAATTTTTTCGACGCCCCCGAGCAGTAGGTAAGTCGGAAATGTATTTACTATGGACTTTGATTGTTATGTTAGATCGTCATCTATGGATTGAAAAACATCTTGATATTTCTTTCAAATTTACAGTAAGTACATCACAAAAAAAAATTGATAAAATTAGATTACCCAACCTAATTTAGTATTAGTGTTGCCAATTGTAAAAAAAAATTGGCCATAATACAGTAAGCACTAACAGACTGTTGGAGTCTAATGTATCACAGTTTAACAATCATACAGTTGGGAAAAGCCCTAATTGATGTCGGACGACACCGCCCGCCTGCCGCCGCCCGTGAAGGTATTTACACTATCAGTCGCAAATGTGCAAGGGTTGTCAAAAAAGAAAAATAAAATATATGTGAATATTATGTAATCATTTATTTAGAAGTACGTACCTATCGTATTGTTACGTCGGCCGTATTACGAGCATATTCTAGAAAACTCTCCGTTCCAGAAAGTTCGACCACCTTCAAGTAAGTAGGTAGGTAGGTTAGGCAAGTAGGTAAGTAAGGTAGGTAGGTAGGTAGAGTAGAACAGCCAACAGAAGATCGTTATAATCAATATTGCACCTTCTTTCCGATTCAGAATCAGTTTTATAAATCTCAGATCTTGCGGACCGTTTTCCTGAGAATCATGATTTTTTTCTGTGTTAGTTGCTTCCGGAATCGCAGTGGATATTTTGTGTCTGCTTGTAGCAAGACCAATTTATTGCACAAGTTTCTGAGCACATGGTTTCTGCATTCAATTTTTCTACAGTGAGATGATCATACGGGCGACTTTTCAACAATTTTGCATAGGTATTGGAATCGCCATCAGAAACCATCCTGCCGTATACAGGGTGTTAGTGTGGACACCGTTATCCTTAAAACCAGGGGTTTGGTTTCATTAGTAGAACCTAAAACCAATGAAAAAAAGCAACCTTTTTTTTCGAAGAAAATCCACTATTTTCTTCAAGATGATTTCACCCTAATGCACTCGGAAACAGCTGACCGCCGACCGGGTCAAAGACCGCGCCGCAGCCCGCGCGCCCGCGCAGCGATCGAGTGAACGGTGAGTCACGAGTACCTCAGTCGGCCAGCTGTCGCCAAAGCGAATCCACGTCGCTCGTCGTAGCGCGCGCCGCGTGGCGAGTCCTAAGTTTCTCGCGCGTAAATTTAGTGCTATGTCTTACACAAGTGAACAGTGGACCGAAATGGTACGGCTTTACGCCATCGCGGGTGATTAATAACCTGTACGAGGCTCGTAGGATGTATGCAGACATCAGATTCTCGAGTGCTCAACAACAATGTGTGAATTTTGAACAGTAGGTAAGTTAGTAGATATTCAATCTGTTTATGCCGACCCACTCACCTCTGCGTAAATTTAATCGGTGATTTTTAACTGTACCGTAATCTGTACCTACTTTGCTCCTAGGGTGGTAAAAATGCTCCAATTCCGAAAAATTATTAAATCTAATTTTGCGTACTGATACTCTACTATTTAGTAGAATCCAATATTTTTATCTGAAAATATTTTTCTTGATCTAGCAACACCAGAGTTGACAGATGTCAAAGTCAGCCATTATTTTTTTCTGTGTGTAGGAGAATTGCATCGCTCTACAAGGTGAAAATTTAAAAGTGAGTAAAATCTATTTGCATCTCATAAACTTGTGATTAAAACAATTACAGTCGCATTTAATTAGTTAACGTGTTTTATAAACTATCTGATTCAGGTGATATTTTGTGTTTAATGCCAGTATTGTATTTCTTGTATCAGTTTTTTTGACTTGGGTATACTTTGCGCCTTCTTTTGAGGTTATAATGCGCCTGGAGCAAAGAATACCCACAGTTTAATTTTTCCATATATGTTTACTTACTTATGTATTTTACTTATTTTAGGCTAGAAACATGCCTAGAAAATATAAAAGACGAGCTGATGCAAGGCGCTACAAAGCGTATAGCAAAGAAAAATTAGAAGAATGTCTTTTGACAGTAGTAAATAAAGCCATGACCCAACGAGAAGCTGAAAAGCATTTTAATATTCCTAGAAGGACTATAATTAACTACATTAAAGCCAGAAAAAATAATACAGCCGTGAAACCACCAGGACATCCTCAAGTTTTTGATGATGAAGAAAAATCACAGTTTTCTAGTTGCATTAAATTGATGGGAACGTACGGATTCCCCTTATCTGAAATTGATTTTCGTTATATCGTAAAAGCTTATCTTGATAAAACTGGACGAACCGTTATAAGATTTAAAAATAATTTGCCGGGTACCGAATGGGTCGCGTCATTTTTACGTCGCCACCCTGATTTATCCAGACGCTTTGCTGCAAATATTAGACGAGCTAGGGCCGCCATCACTCCAGAAATTTTGACCGAATACATTGAATATCTTAGACAAGAGCTCGTAGATGTGCCAGCCAGTAATATTTGGAATTACGACGAAACAAACGTCACGGATGATCCCGGCAATAAAAAAGTGATTATAAAAAGAGGCACCAAGTACCCGGAACTTCTACGAAATTCATCAAAATCCAGTATTTCAATTATGTTTTGTGGAAGCGCTGAAGGTGAATTACTTCCGCCATTCGTGGTTTATAAGTCTAGCTGTCTATGGACAACATGGACGGAAGGTGGGCCTGAAGGGACCCGCTATAGTTGTAGCCAAAGCGGCTGGTTTGATATGAGCATATTTACTGATTGGTTTCAATCGCAATTGTTACCTAGATTGAAAAAAAAGCCAGGAAAGAAAGTCATCATAGGAGATAACTTATCTTCCCATATTTCTCTCGATGTTATTAATCAATGCAAGGAAAACAACATCACATTTCTTTGTCTACCACCAAACAGTACCCATTTAACACAGCCGCTAGATGTGGCGTTCTTCCGCCCACTGAAAGTTGCTTGGAGGTCCATTCTGTCCGACTGGAAATCTAGTGCGAGTGGGTATAAGAATGCAGTTCTCCCAAAGGGAATTGTCCCTCAAATGTTAAAACGTTTAGTAGATGCAATAACCCTGAACAGTGCTAATAACCTCAAAGCTGGATTTACAAAATGCGGAATCTATCCTTTAGATGCTAAACCTCTCCTGGATAGACTACCCCATGCTATTAACACTGAGGCAATTAATGATTTTTTTTATACAAAGCCTGGAAATAAAAAGACACGCATGGACTCAGGGTGTTGCAACCAATAGAGGCAGAAAAAAGCTAAAGTTAATACCAGGCAAAAGTGTAGCGGATCAGATGCTTGTTTCGCCGACAACTGGTGAAATAGAATCCGTCCCTAGTTCGTCTTCTGCTATTATTAATGGTGATAGCAGCGAAAGTGATGATCAAATGTCTCTAAGAGATTCCTCTGAAGGGCCACTAAGTGACGTTGAAAACGAAGACCCCAACATTTTAAATTCTATAGATTCAGAGAATCTAGCGTTACAGCCCTTGGTAAAAAAAGAAGGTCAATATGTCATTTTTAAATACGAAGGTGAGCTGTTTCCCGGCGTGATTACAAAAATCAATAAAAATGGGGCTGTTATATCATCAATGAAGCGTTCTTTGAAGAACTGGAAGTGGCCTCTTCCTAAAGACGAGTTATACCATACATGGAATGATGTACTTGGCAGCATAAACACACCGAAAAAAATTGGACGCAGAGACTTATTCCGTGCCAGAACTGAACCAAATATGGGGCACCTAAGTTTATAGAAGATTTTGAAAATTTATATATTTTTTCATCTTTTAAATGATTGTTTTATTGATAGTTTGTGCTAGTGCAAAACAATATTGTTTATTTTTGATTTATTTACGAAATGTTGTAGTTAATTACTGTAATAATTAAGAAAAAATGATCCTATGGCAAACCAAAATGTGATTTTTAAATTGATCTCTCATAAATAAAGGTTATTTTATAACACATCTGCTTTCTATTACCCTGTCCTATCGGAGCAAAGTAAAAATGATTAAATTAAACTATGCTCCATTGAAAAATAAATGACAAACTTGTGAAGAGAAATTACGGTGCAAAGTTACCCCCTGCATAAGAACTACTTTGCTCCAAAAGAATTTAAAAAAAAAAAGTTGGTCACTAAATACAATAATGTGTTTAATGTCAGGTTAAACTTTAATAGTACTATTTTAGACACAAAACATCACATTACTGATTTAGGCAATATTTAAAAAGAAGTGGACAAAAAAAAAAGTTGGAGCAAATTTTGGTGCAAAGTAGGACCAGGTTACGGTACGTACATAAAATTGTGATTAACTTTTTAAATACGCCAAAATACCTACTCAGTAGTTTGGATTACTTTTCATTTTCTTTGTTGTCACATCAAAGTTACATTTAGACTCGTCACGCAACACGTAAGGTAGGTATTTTGCCAGGAAAAGTTGCATTTATCAGGTAATGTTACGAGAATTCTGTAAGTAGATAGATGCCTCGACGGGCGGGCAGCGATTACGTCACTCGTGTAGTCGGGCTAGCCATGATTTCGGGGACATCGTCGGATAATTTAATTTAATTTTTTTTTAAGAAAATCCCTTATCCAGTTTTTTAACTCTGTCCTATATATTTTTTATTTATGTCAACTACCCGTGGTTTGAGTGACAACGGTGTTTACCCTTACACCCTGTATAAGACCATGCATTTCGATTGAGCATTTGAAGCCCTCTAGGAGAATATCAGATTCCATACCAGTAGAAGGACCGTTGTAATTCCTATAGCACACATGTGTTTTAGGCTCGATATTCTTTTTTTCAGCTTGTACACAGATACAGCAATATTTATTTCTTATGCCCAAAAATAGCACTGCACCTGTCTTTTTGCCAATTATGGCTGCTGCCCCTGACAATGCAGAATATTTTTTTTTGTATGATCTCTTGCTCCAGCAACCATCCAAAATCACATCAATTATGGGAATGCCATTTTTGTCGACTCTTCCTTCAGTAATCGCCACCTCTCTTTCTTTTCTTGCAGCCTCATTCATCGACTCGATTGATTTTTTTTCAAAATCTTGCATAAGTTTTGCATGGCACTTTTGATATGTGTTGTATGTCAAAATGGGAAGATTTAAAGCTGCTGAAAGTTCTTGAAGCTGCCAGTGACCACTGCCAATAGCAATTACCCCAGCTACAGCTGCATGATTTACGTGTATATCACCTGGAGACTCGGATTCAATATAAAATTTCATACAACATAATTTGCACTGCAAAGTAAATTTTGATAATAGGCCCACTTGTCGTTCTCCAACAATTTCAATACAGCCTAGACCGCAGTTCAAAGGACCATGATTAGCGATTTCTTTTAATTCGGTAAAGAAATGGTTAATGTTTATAATACGTCTTCCTTCAATGTTTTTTCTAGGGTTTTCTTCAGAAGTCGATGAAATGTTGAACTGAAACATAACAGTAAAGGAAACGTGTAGTAGAGGTTGTAATAATTAAACGCCCGTTTAAGTGCGAGTTGAACTCTTAACATTGCATTGCAACTGAAAATGATAACATTAACCATTGATCACTAATAATATAGTACTAAATAACAGTATATCAGTGGAAAATTACCTACCTGAATTGAATTTACTTCATCCTCATTTTGATTAGAAACAATTCCAGTTGATGTGGTGGCGATTGAACTCAATTTGGATAATGGAGGAATGAGGACTCATAAGTATGTACTATGTATACGACGATGTATCTGCTTTTATATCAGGCCTAATTGAAAAAAAAATAAGGAACCAGTTTTTATTACGAATGACAAATCTTAAATGATTAAATTAAAAACTAGAGTTAGATAAAACTGTTATATAATACTACCTGAACTATTTTGTTTTTACTTGAACTTGTGTTATTTGGTAACCGTTCGTGATTCTGTTCTTGATTCCAATTCGACGGAATATTGAACCTGTAACAACGTTAATTTGTAATTGTTAATCTATGTTTTTCATGATTAAATACTCGTACTTATAGCATAGAGAAATTAGATGCAAACTACTCACTCAGTTTCATAGCCATCTGTTAACACTGCTGCTTGTTCAATTTGTATTTTCCTTGATTTCCTGAAGAAAAGTACAAAAGAAACCAATTAATTATATAATATATGTATATCCAACATTATTTTTAGTATATGCGAAACCTGAATATAGTTTGTTCAGAATAAGTAACTGAATCGATTGTAATAACTTTTATGGTGGCACTTCACATCGCGGTATCGTAGGATTCTCCTGAGGTGACTGACCTTGACCTCATGGTTATTGACCTTGAAGTCAACGTTAAAATTCCGAAAGTCAAGATAGCAGTATAACAGGTCGTATTGCGAATTTTTAATTTTCTTTTAAAAATTAAAGTATCCCGTAAATATCTTGCAGTGCAACACGTTTTTTTTTTTGACCTGGTAACTGGACCTTTAGGTCAAATCTTATTTTATTATAAAACACTACACTTTCACTTCATTTTTAAATTGTTTGAAAAGTATTTTTAATGTATTTATACAGGAAAAGTTTTTAACCACTGCGTAAATTTTTTTTGGTGGCTCAGTGTTAGTAATAGAACACATTTCCATTTTTAGTTTATAACTTTTTTTTTCTAATTTTTCCATCTTGTCCCATTTTGAAATAAGCAAATCATGGACATAATTTAATTGTAAACTGTGAATGAAAACGCGCTGGCTGCTGACGTTCGAGACGCACCCCCGCGAGGGAAGGGTGCGGGGTATGCAGCGCCGGCGGCGGCGTTCCATGTGCGGGCCGTGCGGGCCCGCAGTACGTCACTTGCGGAAGCGGGGTTCGGACGTCCGCTCGAATTCACCCCTGCGCGCGTGTTTGCCGCGTACTCGCGTATTCACGATGACAAACTTCACTAACCGTGAATATTACGAAATGGTGCGAGTGTATTTACATAGCCAGGAAAATCTACGAGCAGCACGTAGAATGTATGCGAGGGAGAGCGTACCTCGTATGCGAGCCCAGGGGATCCGTAATCCCACGGAATCGGATCTAATGAAAGGACAATTCTTGCAGCAAATCAAAGGCTGCTTGATCACAGCCAGTTCAAAACCCCGAGCCATGCACTTTGATGGTCCTAAGCCCATAAAATTATGAAGGAAAAATTGGAATCACGTTTACAAATAACTTTATGTCACAACAGCCTAAAGTTAAAAAAGTAGCGCGAAACTGCGGTCAGTAACCGCACCGCGTAGGTACTTACGTCGGCGCCGTCGCGTCGCATCGAGCGAGCGCACAGGACCTACAAAACTCAGCTGATCTCAGCTTGCCGGGCGGTCGGGCGACCGGTCGACGCGTGAGTTGGTCGACCGGGCGCCCGACTGGCAAGCGACCATAAAATAAGTTTCTAAGTAAATAAGTCTCGTAACCGATAACTTTATTTTTACTATTAACACATATCAAAATAAAAAATACGTGTCTATTAAAATATATTCAAGTTGATCATGTCAAAATTTGCGCACTGGTTAAAAACTTTTCCTGTATATTGGTTTGTAGGTATTTTTTTCTTTTAATAACTCTTCAAGTGGCGGCGGGCGGGATAAAGAATCGCACTTAATGTTCACACCACTTAGTTCACTAGCCAACACTAATCTGTCAAGCAAGAAGTTTTGACAGTCAAAAATAAGATGTTCCATGGTTCCTTCTTGGGATTCACAATGTATTGCTTGTAATAATGCCAAGTCTAGCAAGGTGTGACGGAGCAGTATTATGGCCAAAGCGCAATCTATTTATCGTAGTGATAAAGTCTCGGCTGGCTTCCTTCAATTTATTGTACCAGGGTCTAACAGGTAATTTTACTTGAATACTTCCATACCACTTTCCTTTGATGTCTTGGTCTTTCTTCCACATTTCTAACCATAACTTATCTATATTTTCATTAATGCATTGCAGGAAGTCAGTCATAGGAATGTCCATTGCGTTTGTGACATCAGTAGCATTATTGCCTTCATAAGCGGTTTTGTCAGCTACTTCATTGCCAGAGATACCTCGGTGAGAAGGTACCCACAGGAATACAATTTTTATGTGCTTAAAGATAATATTGATGAATTATTTCTTTGATGAAATACAGAAAATAGTTTGACTTAAACGAAACTGTAAGGTTAGTTAAGGCTTTTATCAAACTCAGTGAATCAGAAACAATCAAAAAGTATTTACAATTGCTAATTTGGCGTACTTATACCTATGCATTAATGCCTGATAAACTGCATATGTCTCTGCAGTGAATATAGTACAGGTATTGTACAGAACAAAGCTTTGAGAGAATTTAGCATGTGGATCATATATAGCAGCACGTACATAATCACTCCCCTTACTGCCATCAGTGTAAATAACATGATAATTCTTATTATTTGCCAAAAACTGTAACATATCTGAATAATTATTAATGGGATTTTGTAATTCTTTAATGGGATGTGTAAAACACTGATAAGAGAAGGAGTAACATGGCCATGGGCACTGTTTTCTAATACCAGTAAAACTGTTTTCTGTTTCCAGCAATATTTTGGACAATGTTGGGGATTTACCATTCAAGAGATCCTCTCCTGTTGTTAGAGGCCCAAGAGTTTTACTTACAAAAGGTACAATTTTGTTCATTATTTTCCTGTTATTTGCAGCACTTAATTTAAGACAGAATCTCTTTGCAAGTCGAATGCGTCTCAAAATTAAGGGCATTGTTTTAGTCTCCACTTCCATGGCCCTGATGGGAGTAGAGCACATTGCACCAGAAATAATTCTCAAAGCCCTGTTCTGCAATAGATCTAGTTTATTTACATGAGTACTATTTATATACACTAGTGAACTATAATCAAAATGACTTCTAACTATACTTTTATACAAAATTGATAATACTTGCGGGTCTGCTCCCCATGAGACACCTGCAAGACATTTCATTACATTTAAACCTTTTAAAGCATTCTTTGATATATATTTAATATGGTCCTCAAAGGTTAATTTCCTATCTATTAATATTCCTAAAAATTTCTTTGAATTTACTGGATTTATATATTCTCCGTTATAAACTACTTTTGAAGTTGTATTTTCATTTCCAAATATCATAACACTGCTTTTGGAGGGATTAATTTTTAAATGTAGCACATCATTGTAATAGTGAAATGGTTGGGACAAGGCTCTGTTAATATTGTCAATTGCAGTTTCTACATTATAATTACTACTGTACAAAACAATATCATCAGCAAACTGCAAATTATCTACATTACTATTAACAAATTTACAGATTTCACTTGTGTATATGTTGTATAACAAAGGAGATAGTGTAGCACCCTGCATTGTACCCCTAGATGCACATTTTGGACCGTGCAACATATTATTATGTCTTACATAGTGTTCTATTATTCAAAAAATTATATATCCATTTACATAGTTGGCCAGGCACACCTAACCTAGACATAACTTGTACAAGTATAGCCGGATCCAGACTGTCAAAAGCACCTTGAACATCTAGAAATACACAAACAGTGTGTAACTTTCTATCCTTTGCATGTTTCAGGTCTGAAATTAAGGAAGTGAAGCTGTCTGCACAACTTCGCCCTCGACGAAATCCATATTGTACATGTGGAATGAAGCTGTTAGATTCCATATACCAATCCAAACGATTTTTAATCATGTTTTCAAATAATTTACCTAGACATGAAGACAGTGATATTGGTCTATATGAGCTGGCAAGCTCTGAAGGTTTATCTGGTTTGAGTATCGGAATGACACATTGTGTTTTCCATGATTGTGGGATACATTTACAATGCCAAAGTAAATTAAGAATATTAAGAAACATTTTTTGTGCTGATTCATCTAAATTTTTAATAGTACAATAGGGGAGATCGTCTAAACCAGGTGTAGTGTCTTTCCGAGATAACAAACTCATTTTAAATTCAGACCATGTAAAAGGATCTAGCATGAATTTTGAACTTAGATTATCATTATTTAATTCGAAAATATTGCCTAAACTATTAACATTATTTAGATTGCTGTTGTCGGATTATTTATCTAAAAATTGAGAAATAAACTCATCTTTATATGATTTATTGCCAGCTCTTATACCTTTAAACATTTTTAAAAGATTCCAAATCTTACTTATAGGGGTAGTTCTATTAAATGTGTTACATAAGTTATCCCAACCTATTCTTTTTTGTTCCGATATGGTTCTTTTCTTAAGTGCATCTTTTCTTTTATATTCTAAATAGTTCTCCATAGTAGGTTCACTTCTATATAGTTTTAATGCATTGTAAGAGGCAATTACATTTTTTTCACAAATATCATTCCACCAAGGAGCTGGAGGTCTGCTTTTAAAATTATTTGATTTATTTAGTTTAGGAATTGTCATATCTTTTAAAGTACCCAATCGAGAACAAAAATCATTATAGGTTGAAATAGGATCATACAATTTTAGGACTAAATCATTGAATATTGTTTTAGATATAGTTTTATACTTTTCCCAATCTGCTTTTTTATATATAAACCTATCAACAGGGGGATTAATATCATATTTATCTATATGCAATGAAATCTCTGTTATTGTTGGGTAGTGATAGCTGCCCATGGCATCATCATGTACAGACCACTCGCATATTGATGCGAGGTTAGCACTAGTAAAGCTAACATCAATTGCAGATGGATTCCGTCTCCAGTTGTAAAACTACCATCATATAAAATACATAAATCCAAGTCATCAATGATATTAAATAAAGGCATGTAATTAACGATGCACCAGATTTAACAAAATGGAACGGCAAAAAATCACTTTTGATTGCTAAAATTAGTAAATGATCACCAAAAATTGATCCCCATTTTATCATGAAATTAGAACCAAAAATTTATTTTTTTAGTTAATGACCACCAGGAATTGAACTGATATGCTCTTGCATCCGAGCCGAGGGAGAACTGGTCGACGGAGCCCCGCTTCGCGGGGCTCCTACTTCTGAAAGGTTTAAAAAAAAATAACCACCAAACCTAACCTAATCTATCCGTGTCGGGGTGCCCCAAGTCGGCCTAGGCAAAACTAGTTTGTCATCAAACACCTCATTATAATTTGGTGCTCAATTTACTAAATTTGGTGATCAATTGATATTTTAGGTGATAGATGTTAGTGGTCACAAAGTAATTTTTGGTGGTCATTATATTTTCCCCCTTAAATAAATCATGACCTCTGCTCTTAGTGGATAGACAACCAAATGCAATGTGGTGTGCATTAAAGTCACCACTGACAAATATGGGTTTTGGAAGATCATTAATAATATTACGTAATCTATTGATCCGTATATGTCCACTAGAAGAAGGACAGTATACACAGAGAACAGTCAAGCTACCATGTACAGTAGATAAGGACAGAGCAACAGTTTGAATGTCTTCATAGAATCTAGTGTTTAAAACTTTGTACTTTAAATATGGCTTAATCAGTATTGCTACACCATTATGAGTATTTTTGGAATTTTTATTATAAATATTATAGCCAGGTATTTTAAAACTATTATCTTTAAACCATGTTTCGTTAAGTAAGCAAATGTCAATATTTTGGTTTTGTAAAAATTGAATCAATAAGGGTTTTTTACTATTAGCACTTTGAATGTTATACTGAGCAATACGTAGCTTAGACAGTGTATGACTTGGATCCATTACTTGAGATTTTTAAGTAGTGTTTCTTTAATACTATTTACGGTGGTAGGCGTATTATCTCCCTTATTACCCAGTTCCACCAACGTCTGTACCAGGGCCATAAGTACATCGTTGTTGGCAACTATTTGGGCTTTGATGTCTACAGGAGTGACATCTTTAGATTTATTTACACTATGTACAGTATTATTTACAGATATGGACTTATTTACAGATGTATGTACAGATTTATTTACAGACTTATTTACAGTGTCAGTTGGTTTCATTTTTGGAGGTAGCAGAGGTGGAAATTCCTTATTATCATTCTTGTATTGTTTCGTTAATGTAGCACTTGCATAAGTAATCTTATTTTTCTTTTCTAAAATTTTATTTAACTTTATTGGACATAGTCTAGAAATGGCAAGATGAGGCCCGCTGCAATTACAACAGCAGATCTCTGTTGGTCTATCACATTCTTTATATAAATGCTCACCTCCGCAAATGGAACATCTTTGTTTGCTATTACATATCCTGGCAGAGTGGTTAAATTTAAAGCAACGGAAACATTGCTGTAATGGGGGTGGGTACATATTAAAAAACTCGGTATGAAAACAGATCATATTGTATATTGTCCGGAAGAAGATTCGATAAAAAGGTGATGCTAACTGTTTGTAGTGGTACTCGATCCTGTCCTACCTTCTTTGTAAATCTTCTTACAGCTATTATTTCGTAAATTGATGATAGTTTGGTGTATAATTCTTTGTTTGAAATATTTGCTGGTACAAATCTAATTATGCCTGTTTTTTCTATTTGCGCAGCCGGAATAAATGCCTTCAAGCCATGCTTGTTAAGAAAAGCGCTGTTGTTGATAAAATTAGTGGCCGTATTATACTGTTTAAATATAACTGCTATTTTATTTGCGTTTATTCGCTGTATAGCCGTCACCCCTTTTATTTCGCTGGAGAATATATGATTGAGATGGATAGGGCTCATATTGCCTATTCTATCCTTATTGTTGGAAGCTTCAATGAACACTTTAAAGTCAACATAAGTGGCATTTTCTGGATAGTCTTTTATAGTCAGGTTTTATAAATGGTGAATAGTCACAATGCTCACCGCCGCCGCCATCACCACAGTCCATTCCAGTCCCTCCATCTCCGGCCTCATGCCGAGGACGTTTATGTGAGGTGGGCGGGTTATCCCCGCCCCCCTCATTTCCCACCATTATTACTGGTTTGCCCACCTAGCACTATTGTTTTAATAACTTTTAAGCAAGAAATTAGCTATATTTATTAAAAATGAAAAATTGAAAGAAAAAACTGAGCCGCTCTTTTTTAAAGTTCCCGCCAGAATCCCTCGCAACACATGTAAATGTGATTAGGTACATACGATACGTACTTGTAAATAAATTATTACGTGATAATCATATTTATTTTATTTTTCTCTTTTGACAACCCTTGCACATTTGCAATTGATAGCATACATGGGCGGCGGTGTCGTCCGACATCAAACGCGTTTCCCAACTGTATGATTGTTAAACTGTTTAAACTGTGAGTATCGTGTAACCATGTCTTTCTCATACACAAACGTCCAGTACACAGAAATTAAGAATAATGTACATAATAAATCTACTTACACTTGATCATTACGACAGTCCAAAACCTGTAAGTGTGTCGTGTGGAAAATGATAAATACAATCGCCGTAGGTACCTACACATTCAAGCGCAAGACGCGCCGCTGGAGGCGCGCCGTGCGGCGCGCGCTCCGGGCGCGCAGCACTTTTTTAGCATGTTTTTGAACGGACAACCAAGTAACAGTGGCGAAGGGTGAAAAAAGAGTCAGGGTAAGCCGAGAAAAAAAAATAGAATGATTTTTCTTTACATGACTTTTTGATGTTTGTTTTGACCTCATTTTCATTATCAGCGACCCCAAAAACCACGAAAACGACACCAATGAAGAAAAAACTGAAATTTTTCATCGGCGCCATCTTGGATTTTCATTTTGACCTCATTTTCATTATCAGCGACCCCAAAAACCACGAAAACGACACCCATGAAGAAAAAACTGAAATTTTTCATCGGCGCCATCTTGGATTTTCATTTTGACCTCTCTTTTATTATCAGCGACCCCAAAAACCACGAAAACGACACCCATGAAGAAAAAACTGAAATTTTTCATCGGCGCCATCTTTGATTTTCATTTTGACCTCTTTTTTATTATCAGCGACCCCAGAAACCACGAAAACGACACCCATGAAGAAAAAACTGAAATTTTTCATCGGCGCCATCTTGGATCTTCATTTTGACCTCATTTTCATTATCAGCGACCCCAAAAACCACGAAAACGACACCCATGAAGAGAAAACCGAAATTTTTCTTCGGCGCCATTTTTGATTTTCATTTTAACCTCATTTTCATTATCAGCGACCTCAAATACCACGAAAACAACAACCATGAAGGAACAACCAAAAAATGTCATTTTGTATTTTCATTTTGACCTAATTTTCATTATCAGCGACCCCAAAAATAATGAAATTGGCATGGTAAAAAAAAAAACAAAAAAAAAATAGAATAAAATGCAGAGGTTGCATAGGAAAACAATAAAAGTGAACAACAAAATAAACATCCAAATAAATAACCAAATACGAAATCCACCATTACTAATACTATCTCGTTCTTCCCCTATCATACTTTCTTTTTCTGCCCCTGTCGTAACTCGATAAAATTCGGCTGCACAAAATAATGTCATTCATCAAGCATGAATGATGTCCGATTCTTTACGAAATTCAACGAGCGATAACGATTTCTTTCCATCTCGCTCACGCGCACGCATTTTCTATTACTTTCTCTATGAATAACTCGGTTTGCTTCGGCTTACCAGAGCCCTAATATGGCGGGCTGGCTAATGACGTCATGACGTTTATTTTGCTTAGAAATTATACTGCCAAAAAGCCGATAGCGCCTGCGGGTTATTTTATAACAAAATGTTATTGAAGGGTAATTTTTTTTGATTAAATGCGAGTAGGCGTTTGGTGATGCTTGTAAAAAGTAGTGATTGTGCAATTTTTCAATTACGGTAGGTAGAGAGTGGTTGTATTCTAAACTTCTGAAGGTAAGCCGGTGGGAATTGAGTTGTTAGGAGCCTGCGCCACTGCCAAGTAACATAACAAGCTCTTAGTTTTGTGATTTTTCATGATACAGTTATGAAATTTTAAAAATAGATTCTTTACATAAAAACACTAGACACATGTTTCGGGTTTCGCATATACTGAAACTAATGTTGTAACTTACTGATAAGCAATACATATGAAAAAGAGCGCATATTCCAAACACTAGTAAAGATTCAGTAATGTTTCCAGGAATTCAAGTCATCCTAGGGTACCTACGTACTTTAGTTTTACTTACCTTAATTAGGTAACTAGGACAAATTAAGAACTGGGAGCGCGGCGGACTACGATGTCACCGCGCAACGCCATCTTTTAAACTACCTTTTCTGTTCATGTGGCCCAATCTTATATGCCATAGTTCTATGTTAATGTCTTTCTTTGCAAAATTGCAGGCATAGTCCACATTTTTCAAGTTAAACTTCATTTTATAGAGCTTTCCATGGTTTTCACCACGGTACACTGCTTTTTCTGATTTTATTATCAGTTTCCCATCTTTGAATAGTACTGTTTTTCCCTTGTTCATGAGCTCGCTCACAGACAGTAAATTGTGGGCGATTCCATTAACAATTAAGCCTTCAATTGTAATTGGTTTATCTTCAGAATATACATGTAATAGCCCCTTCTTCTTGGCTGGTAAGACTTCTCTATTTGCTATTTAATTTTGGTATCTTGCTCAAGTGTCACTATGTTCGAAATATATTTCTCATATTTTTTTTTAATGAAGTTATGTGTGGTCCCCGAGTCCACAACAAATAGGACTTCCTCAGGTTGTTCCTCCATCATCTGTTCAGTGCCCAAGGCGACAAACATGTCTGCGCCACCCAAGCTCTCCTCTTCTGCGGCATGTATCTGTCCTCTTCTTTTAAAACGGCCTCGTCCTCTGCTTCGATGATGTTGTCCTCTTTCGGGTGCATGTTTATTTTTGTCACATCGGTATGCCATGTGGCCCTCTTTCCCACATTTGTAGCAAGTCATCAAGTCATTGTTTCTAAAGTTGTGATAACCGTATTGTATTCATCGGGCAAAGTGATAAACAAGTGAGTTAGTTTGTCACTGTCTTCCAACGGAGTAGACCCGCCGGCTGCTTCGAGCTCCCCAATTATGTTTTCAAACTTTAAAAAATGATCTTGTAGACTGATTGCTTTCTAATCTCATGGATAACAACTTTTTACGAAGGTATATTTTTGTTGAACACGCTTTTCTTTCAAACACAGCTTCCAAGACGTGAAGCATTCCTGATACCGTCGCACATTTTTTAACGAGTTATAAATATCTGTCACTTAGGCATTGCACAATTAAAGATTTTTGCCTTTTTTCCTTGTCTTCTTCTTGGTTGTTCTCCAGGACTTCTAACAGTCCCTTCTCTTCGAGTAGCACACGGATTCGAAACTTCCAGTTCGAGAATGCGACATTTTCGCTTAGTTTTGGTAAATTACACGTGCTGGACATGATCAACCACGCTCTGCTGTTGATTTTTATAACAGCCAGAGGCCAGTGAAATAGCTTTTTGTTTTTTAATAGTATATTTTCTATGGCATCACACCGTAACAGAAATTGGAGGTAAAAACGAACAGAGAAAAAGTTGACATCTTGACATCTGTCATTATTAAAAACTAAGAAGTTAAATGGCATGTTGTCTTTTAAGCATCTACAATTTCTATAGAAGAAACTATAATATTGGCAGTATTGAAATTTGCAGAGACATGTTTGTCAATAATTTTCAAATCTCCCCTAAGAATACACACATCAACAGAATCTAGGGATATTTTACTTTTCATAAAATATCTAAAAATCTATGAAGAATTTTCTGATATAGTAAATGGAAGAATGATTGGAAATGATTGGAAATAACGACCGAGACGACAACAATGACGGACACAGCAATAATAATACCGATGTGCCTATCGACAATAGTAACCACCCTGGTAGTAATAACGATGTAGAAGAAAGAAGTGCTAACCACCCCCACATTGATAACGGAACAGACACAATGAGCATTGTTACAGTCGTCCCTGATCAATTGGTCTCGACAAATCATAACCAACCCGATAACGAAAACAACGGCATCCCGATTTTATCTGATGCAATAGATAAACAACTGAAACAATTCTATATTAGGTCTACCCCGGGTTCAACATACAGAGTAGACAATAGGTCAACTAACTCTAGAACTGTTATTAAAGATGTTTTCATCCCCGTAAACAAAACGGAACCCGAAATCATCAGGTTCCTAAAAGAACACACAATAGCAGACCGTATCTTCCACTGCTATTTTTACGATGAAAATCTGTACCACCGACCAATGTAATCTCTTACCACCCTAAAGACTATTCCCTCATGCAGGCGCTCGGCCACTATAGAAGCGGTTATGCATGCGTCAGCCAATAGCATCGCAGCATCTATTTTTTGCCAAGAACCTTAGTTTTTTTATTGAAAAGGGATCGATTTCTCTTTCTTTGTTCTTTTCGTAAAAAGGGTGGTCAGACATCTGTGATCATTGTTAGAAATCACAAATGTGCCAGTTTTTTTTTCTCGTTTTGTTTTGTTTTGACTACTATTGGTTCTCCCAAAAATGGATGGTTTGCAGATGTGGTCATCAGTGCAAGCGATTTTGGTTTAAGAATGTAAAGAGACTACGTTGGCCGACTGTACTTGGCCTTCTCGAGAGTCTACACTACAATTTTCAATGACAGAGGTCCTAAACTTATAATATGTACGTCACGAGTTACCCTTGTTGAAAACAAAACTGAACAACAGAAACTCATTAAGCGATATCACGAAGGCAAATCGTCGCATAGAGGTATTCAGGAAACGTATAAACAACTCCACAGAAATTATCACTGGCCTAATATGCTATTGTCAATCCAAAGATATACTTATCAGTGCGACATGTGTTTAAGAGCTAAATACGAAAGAAACCCTTTGAAACCCCTCCTAACGTTAACAGAGACACCTACGAAACCGTTTCAACATCTGTTTATGGACCTATATTCCACTGGAGGTGACAACACCAACACACAACAACAACAACAACAACACAAATACACAACAACACAAACAATAACCAAAAAAAAAATCCACCAACACCACACACCACCACCACACACACCACACACCAGACACAAAATTCGACAACGATATCATATAGGAAATATGCGCGTCTCATGACATTCATATACACTTCACGACCCCTTATAATCCGAATTCAAACACACCCATTGAACGCTTCCACTCTACCATTGCTGAAATAATAAGAATTCAGAGAATGACAAAAAAAGATGACCCTATACAATTACTAATGAAGTACGCCATTATTGCCTACAATAATGCCATTCATTCTACGACAGGCTATACACCGCGTGAGCTTTTATTTGGTCATACAGCATCCAGAAACCCACTAGAACTATACTATCCTAAAGAGTTCTATCAGGACTATGTCCTCAACCATCGCAAAAAGGCAGAAGCAGTACAGGAGTGCATAGCAGCTCACGTATCTAAAAATAAAGAGCAGGTAATAGAATAACGGAATCAGGCTGCTGAGGCAAAACAGGTTGCAGACTACGAGGAGTGACAAAACGAAGCCAGTATTTAAAGGTCCGTATAAGATCATTCACCTTCATCCTAACAATTTTGCCGAAATCGTAGGAAGGCACCCCAACTAAAAATCTATCAGAGTTCATTACAAACTTTTACGAAGACAACATCTTGTTCCAGGACCCTCGTCACAGGAACCTTCCTGCTCTACGCAACCGCCGACCTGACTCTTAACCCCGTAGATAACGTCAATGGCATTCTTTTATTAAAACATGGTCAAATTTTGAAGCAAGTAGATTCGTTTAGTTTGGCCTGCGTGTATAACGTATCCTATTTACACGAAACAACTTTAAAACTTATGGCCTTATATGCCAATACTAAAGCTGCAGAAAATAACAAGCAATTAAATAGGGCATACAAAGATCAAATAGTTAATAGTTTAAATTTAATAGGTAAGAAAATAGTGTTTATTGCACCGCACCATAGGTTTAGACGTGGTTTTATTAACGGCCTAGGTTACATCATTAAAACCATAACAGGCAATTTAGATTATGAAGATGCTATTAAATTCGAAAATGAAATATCACAATTACGAAATTCAGTAAATAAAATTAATGTGTCTCAAAAGCAATCATTATTCATAGCAAAACATGCAGTCGAAGAGTATAGTAAACAGATTAAGCTTTAAGATGAGAACCAGAAAAAACTTAGTCTAATGTTAAGAAATACCACTTTTAATAATAATTTATTATAGTAAATAGGTTGCACTTTCTAGATTTATACAACATGTCCCAAAATTCAACGATAAGCCAGCACCGGAGGATAGACCTGCCCATGACTACTCGGGGAAAAAAAGAAAAAAAATATATATCTCTTTTTTTTTGAAGTTATAAAAAAAAAGAAGAAATTCTTAAAAAAGTGAGACCTTTTATGATATTTTTCACTACCATGACCACACTTTTTTAAATATTTCTGTTATTTTTTTTTATAGGCAACCTGAATAGCACTGCTATCTACCACAATTCTTAAAAAATCCAGAATACCTCTAGTTTTTTCACGTAAATTAATGAAACTTAATTTATTCCCTAAATTTTTTGAAGATTTTTACTTTTAATCAACTTTAACTCATCGTGGTGTAAAAAAAAAGTATGAACACTACTATGGCAAGCTTTTTTATAAATTGACGCAACTAATCAAGATTCCAAAATGGTATAATACTCTAGGCAAACAAGTTTAAAAAAAAAATGTTCCTATTATTTCTAAACAGGGGCCAAATGACGGTCAGGTAATAAAAAGTATTAGTTCTTGGAAAATGTTTAATATTTAAATAAATGGTCAAACAATTTCTCATGTAATTTATTAACATTATAACCAATGTTCAAATTGTTTGCCACCAGCAATAATACATGCACGACATCGCCTTAAAAATGACCGTTTTATTTGTCTTGCATATCTTCTGCGATTAATATGATCCGCAGCCTGACTGATATTTCGACGAAGCTCGTCCAATGACGCAATGGGTTTTGAGTAGACCCTGTCTTTAAGACAACCCCAATAGAAGAAGTCCAGGGGGTTCAAATCGGGTGAACGAGGTGGCCATAAGATAGGACCAAGTCGCCCGATCCAACGCCCTGGATACTCTTGATTTAAATATTCTCGCACAGGGCGGGCATAGTGTGCTGGGCAACCATCATTTTGGAGCCACATGTTTTGGAGATCATTTAAGGGCACGTCGTCTAGCAATTCTTGCAAGTCATTTTGTAAAAAGTTTAAATAACTATTGCCATCTAAGTTTCCTTGTAACTCAAAGGGCCCAATTACTTTTCCATTTAATATGCCGGTCCATAAGTTAACCTTGAATTGATATTGGGATCTGTCTTGTCTCATCTGATCTGAGTCATTCTTCTCAGAATTATTGTACACCTCAGGCTTCTTACAACCAGATAATTTCATCCATTACTAGGAAGGAATTAGATCCTAATGCTATTATAACTATATTTGTTGGTAACAGTTTGAACATAAATATTGATGATATCACTGACAATGTCACTCAACTGTTGAAACTAAATTGTAAGAAAATAATTCTGTGTGCCTTTCCATACTTTCAGAAATTGTCAACCAGGCAAAATCATTACATCCATAACCTGAACAATCGCATGTGTTTATTAGCTAGTCACTATAGTGACAGGTTGACATTTTTCGACACTAACAGTTTCGTTCAGAAACTGAAGTCAACTAGGAGTAATGCGTACTTGCCTATTAGTTTTAGACGTCAAATAGCTCGGCTATTAGCTTTTAGTATAAACTCAGACATATGTGGTATGTCGCAGTTTTCTGTAAATAGGTCTACTGAAATTAGTAATTATACTAATTTTAATTATACACATATTAATTTAGATTTAAACTAGTCACTAAGACAATAGAAGGTACGAGTGAAACTTTAGTTAAACTCGTCAACAACTTCGAGGTATCTTCTAGCTCTCAATCAATTAATTGTAAAAAAGGGGCTGAGCAGAATTCCTTAAAATTGTTTCACCAGAATATTCAGGGACTTTCTTCCAAACAATTAGAAATAGAACTATTTTTAGAAAAAACTAAGTTTGATATTATCTGTTTAACTGAGCATTGGATGAAAGATTATGAAGTTATGCAAATAAATTATGAGAATTACAATGTGAGCAGTTGCTTTAACCGTAAATCTAAGATGCGTGGGGGTTCATTAATCTTAGTCAAAAATTGCATTAAATCTAAGTCTCGTAATGATATTGTCGACCTATCGGTTGAACATAGTATTGAATTATCTTGTGTTGAGCTAGATAAGCATGTAATAGTGTGCGTTTACAGACCCCCTAATTACCTGAACTACTCTATCTTTGAGTCAGTAATGGAAGATGCTTTGGCAAAACTTGTAACTGGTAATAAAAAAATAATAATCTGTGGGGACTTTAATGTTAATATCTTAGAGAATAATGCAAACAGCTGTAGATTTTTAAGTCTCTTTAAATCTTTTAATTTGTCAAACGTTTTTTCAGAACCAACCCGAATTACCACAAATACTGCTACATGTATTGATAATGTTTTTTGTTGCTGCGACTACTTAGATAAATCTATCGTAAATTACCTTCCTTCAGATCACAGCGGGCAGACAGTTGCTTTCGCGTACAATAAACAATTACAAAGAATTCAGATTCAGACCAGACAAATAACACCCAGCAAGTTAGAAAAGTTTAATAATAATTTAATTAGCAAGCTAAATATACCAGGCCATATTAGAAACAATGTAAATGAATTGTATGAAGAATTCTTTTCGGTAGTGCACACTGAGTTCAATAACACTTTAAAAAAGAAAACCAAAACTATTGGCCCAAAGTTTATTTTTAGTGACTGGGCAACACAGGGTATTAGGAAAAGTAGGGAACGATTGTTTGAGCTGTACGGCCTTAAGCCTTACATCAATACAGAATCTTTTAATAAATATGTTGCAAATTACTCGAAAATTTTTAAAAACACCTGCAAGGTAGCCAAATCCTTATTCATTAGCAATAAAATTAAATCAGCCGATAACAAAATAAAAACGGTTTGGAAAATTATCAACAGTGAAACAAACAGAAATATAAAACATAGTAATGACTTCACACTAGAGACTTCAGGTGGCCTTGTCAGCTCCAACAATGAAGTTGCTCAAGAATTTGTAAATTTCTTTACCAGTATCCCACTTAAAACTACTGAAACCTTAAATTCCTCTCCGTTGCTCTCTATTGATTTATTAAAAGCAAACGTTTCAGCCTGTCCAAATGAATTTAAATTTCAGCATATAAACCCCACTACAGTCTTAAAAGCTTTTAAACAAATCAAGATCAAATTAACCGAGGACCTATGGGGTATGTCTATTAAAGCTTGTACCTCAATTATGGAGACTGTAGCGCCGTATTTGGCCTCAATATTTAATTTGTGCGTGGATCAAGGGGTCTTCCCGGATCTAATGAAATTCAGCAAGGTAATACCGCTTTTTAAATCCGGGGACAGTAAAGACACCAATAACTATAGGCCAGTATCCGTGTTGCCGGTTTTCAGCAAGGTGTTTGAAAAGATAATGCTCAATCAAATGCTTTGCCATTTTAACACCAATAAAATATTACACGAACAACAGTATGGTTTCACCAAAGGACGTTGTACAACTGACGCCGGTGTCACTTTATTAAAACACATATTTACTGCGTGGGAAGAGGCACAAGATGCCATAGGAATCTTTTGTGACCTTTCGAAGGCATTTGATTGCGTAAATCACGAAACCCTGATCTTGAAACTTGAGCATTACGGTTTAGGTAAACTTGCGCTTAGTTTAGTAAAGTCGTATTTGAATGATAGACAGCAGCAAGTACAAATAAATGGTGTCAATTCAATGGGTTTAAAAGTAAAAATGGGTGTACCACAAGGTTCGATTCTGGGTCCCTTCCTCTTTTTAGTTTATATTAATGACCTACCCCATTTATTTAACAACCACCCGCAAATGGTGTTGTTTGCTGACGATACTTCGTTAATATTTAGGATAAACAGACGTGCCACTAATTTTGACGATGTAAATAATGCCCTACTGCAGGTCCATAACTGGTTTACCGCTAACAATTTAGTACTCAATGGGAAAAAAACTAAGTGCATTCGATTTGCCCTACCAAATGTCAAAAGTAGTGATTGTGACATAATGTTGAATCAAGAGAAACTGGAATTTGTCGATAAAACAGTTTTCTTGGGAATCACGCTCGATTCAAAGCTACAATGGGGTCCTCATTTAACATCTCTTGCAGGACGGCTGAGCTCAGCTGCATATGCTGTTAGAAAGATCCGTCAATTTACTGATATTGATACCGCGAGGCTAGTCTATTTTAGTTATTTTCATAGTATTATGTCATACGGTATTTTACTATGGGGACGTGCGGCAGACATCGAGTCTATATTCATTCTGCAGAAAAGAGCCATCAGAGCCATATACGAATTACGTAGACGCGATTCTCTGAGAGAACTGTTTAAGGAAATTAATATCTTGACAGTACCTTGCCAATACATCTATGAAAACATCATGTACGTTAGGAAAAATCTGCATTTATTCAGTAAAAGAGGTGACAGACACCACTATAATACTAGAAATAGGGACCAACTCGTTCAGCCAGGTTTCAGGCTTGCTAAAGTGGATTCATCTTTCATGGGGTACTGTTTAAAATGTTACAATAAAATACCTCCTCACATTCTACAACTGAATGAGACGAAATTTAAATCTTGTATAAAACGCACACTATGTAGGCAAGCATATTATAATTTGGGGGATTACATTATTGATAAAAAAGCTTGGCTCAATGCTGGTCCTGCTCCACAACCATAGGCAAACTAATTGATTCCCAGGTTACGTTATTGTGGAAGCTGCAGAAGATTGTAAAATATCCTTGCATTGTATAGATTCCATCTCGTAATATTATATAATTGCATAGCACATTTGTGTGAGTTCTATGTACTGTAAAGCCACCATTTACATTTAGTTATCTTTTTTTTTTTTTGACTTGAATATGCCTTGGCGGCTGAGAGAATGTCATGCTCACTCAAATGTCTCGCTGATGGTGGCGTGTGTGTCGGGTCATTTAGCTCCCTTCAATATGGTCGAGTTGAATGGCGCCGATACATGCGTCATGTTCGTGAACGGGCGCTATCAGTTGGGACTGGTCATCTCTTAGCTGCCACGGTTAATTTGAATTTCTTTTTTTTATATTGTTGATTTAATCTTTTCTCTGGACGCTCTTAATGTGCACGTCTTACTACATCGTTCTCACATATATGTTTAATCACACATGAATGATGTAACCAAGATTTTGTAAAAATATATTGATTTAAAAGAGTGTCCATGGAGTTTCTTGCCCGTTCTTCTCCATAGAGATCTACGCTAGGGAATGGGCAACTACAGTACTTTCTCAAGTTATTATGCCTTGTGACTGTGACTGTAGCTTTGATTTTATTTGTATTTTGACATTCAAAAGTGCCGTAATGGTCTAGTTGAAATAAATGCTTTGAGTTTGAGTTTGAGTTTGAGTTTCATCAAGTGCGGATTTTCATTGCTCCAACTATGTAGGTTGTGTAGATTTAAATATCCATCTTTCTTGCATGTTGTTTCATCCGACCATAGAATTTTGTCCAGGAATTGGGGATCTTCCCTGTGCCTTTGCAGCATCACACGGCAAAATGTGACTCTTAATGGATAGTCCCGCGGTAACAACGTCTGCACACGCCTGTAATGATATGGGTGAAGCTTGTGACGTTGTAAAATTCGATGTGCAGAACTTTTCGGGATTCCTGTAGCTTCTTCTATGGCGCGTACCGAAGTAGTCGAATCATTTTCTATCTCATTGAGAACTTCTTCATCACGATCCGAACTAGGTCTTCCAGCGTTTCTCCTACTGGATGGCATACGACCCTCCGAAAACGCTTGATGCACATTAATAAACACTCGATAATCAGGATATCTTTGAGCATTTGGGTACCTTTCTCGATACAGTCTGCTAGCAGCGTTAGCATTGCATCGGGTTTCTCCATAGATGAGGTGCATATTTGCGTATTCCTGTGGTGTGTATGGTTGCGGCATGTTGATCGTTAAACAGTCCAAAATGCGCCAGAACTCCAAATCACAAAACTCACAATCGTAGTCACAAAACACACAATCGTAGTCCAAGATAATGCCAGGTCAGTTCAGTTTGCAGATCGATTCCAGTCCAAAAAGCCAAGCCAAAAGTCGTTAGTACGTACGAGAGCCACGTCAGTTGAATACGGAACGGTGCGCAGTAAACAAAGGAGCAGAGCGTACTGAACTGACTTGCTCTGAGAATAATAACAGCTTCTCTACCTGCCCTGTTGTTGTCTCTTTTTAACGTAAATATCTCTGTCTATCTATCTCTCTCTAACTTCTAAGGTATGTATGCCCCATTCAAATTCCTAGAAATTGTAACAAGAACCCACTACCTGCCCTGTTGTTGTCTCTTTTTAACGTAAATATCTCTATCTATCTATCTCTCTCTAACTTCTAAGGTATGTATGCCCCACTCAAATTCCTAGAAATTGTAACAAGAACCCATTTTGGGCACGCAGTGAAAGTGATTACTGTCAACTATAATTTAAGGAATTTGGTTGTTGTTTTGAACTAGTATGGATATTATTTTTTTGTGGTTGATTTTCCTAGAGTATTATACCATTTTGGAATCTTGATTAGTTGCGTCAATTTATAAAAAAGCTTGCCATAGTAGTGTTCATACTTTTTTTTTACACCACGATGAGTTAAAGTTGATTAAAAGTAAAAATCTTCAAAAAATTTAGGGAATAAATTAAGTTTCATTAATTTACGTGAAAAAACTAGAGGTATTCTGGATTTTTTAAGAATTGTGGTAGATAGCAGTGCTATTCAGGTTGCCTATAAAAAAAAATAACAGAAATATTTAAAAAAGTGTGGTCATGGTAGTGAAAAATATCATAAAAGGTCTCACTTTTTTAAGAATTTCTTCTTTTTTTTTATAACTTCAAAAAAAAAGAGATATATATTTTTTTTCTTTTTTTCCCCGAGTAGTCATGGGCAGGTCTATCCTCCGGTGCTGGCTTATCGTTGAATTTTGGGACATGTTGTATATACAAATAGATTTCAGTCTGCAATTGCTGTTAGACAAGTTAGTAATTTTAGAAGACGCCATGACTTGCTCAGTTAGAAGTAATGCATCCAAGCATTGTATCCCCACACATTCGTATAAACGAAATGTTAGCTATTATGAAATCATACAATTTTAGACCAGTGGATAGCGTTACTATTAGCAAAATACATAGCTTAGAGAAGCCCATTAGTGTAAAAGCTTATAGTACAGATCACACGTTAAGGCGCTGTAAGCAGCAAATCTTTAGGTTTTTCCGGAGGTGAAGCAGGGGAAGCGGCGCCGGCGCGTAGCTCCGCCCACTACAGCCCCCCGCTGACGTTATCGGGAGCTCGTGGCCATATTCTGGTGCGGTGTCGCAGGCTCGCGGCGTCCGTATTCTGGGTCGGGTTTTGAAAATAAATTATTTAAAAAACCCGCGATTCCGGAATGGATGAATTTAGTGTTGTATCGAATAAAGTCATATTATTTACCAAGACGTATTTATATTTTATTAAATTTACCTACGTACCCTAATCGGTCAGAAGTTCAGAAATCACGTTTTTTTGTGTGTAAGGTTTTATTTTCAAATAATATTTTAGATATATTTTTAACAGGATCGCAGCAGGTGACGTCATATGGTTTTTGCCTACCCACATGATATGGAAAAGGCGTGACTTTACGTATGTATGTATTTTAGAAACCGCTTCTTTACTTTTGTAAGAATCAACTACTTGTAGGTTACCTTTGCATCCGATTATCTGAATTGAATATGACTTCAATGGGTGAAACCTTATTAACCTACTTCAAAAAGGAGGAGGTACTCATATATTTTTTTTTTCGTCATACAGGGTGATGAAAATTTTTAGGCTTGAATAATAATAATAACTAGCTGATGCCCGCGTGAGTTTCAATACCTCCTTATTTGAATCGGGTGTTAAAACCCTTAGATATCGATATATATAATAAAACATGATAAAACAGAAGAAAAAAGATTTTCTGAACTCAGATCTTAAGAAAAGCACTACCCAATTTTTTTATGTTATTTAGTCGTGTTTAGATGTCGATCTAAATCAAGTCTGTGGTCTAAGGTATGAGAATTTAAGTAAGTATTTAGAGGGTGTGATAAGGATGATAAAATAAAATAGCAATACAATCAAGAAAACAATATAATAATTTAATTATAACTCCACATATGTAAATATTACAAGCGGAAATAAGCTCAGTCAGGTTGTACCAGTATTTCCGTGTACTGCGGCAGTATAAGTATCACATACTTCTTACATTTCATTAAATCTCAGCTGTCTGCTACAACAGGGCATGTTTTCTTTATTGCCAATTGCCGTAGACAGAATTGGTGACGATCCTTCAAATGTTAAGCGTCTCCTACGACACAGATTATTTTCTTCATTACCCTCACTTGAGGAAGAAGGAACAGTTGGTGATCTCTCAAAAGTCAGTCTTCTCTTACGACAAGGATTGTTTTCTGGATGGTCGAGCTCGGGTGATTCATTTTCTCTTAGTGGCATTCCTCGAGCATGTCGAGAATCTACTATTTCCGGCAAGAGCCAGTCCATATAAAATGATAATAGTTTTAATTTCATCTTCGTCTCCCAGAACACGTCATCTTTATCTATATTTTCTGTTTTGATCTTACAGTTTTCACCACTCCACACAGCAAACAAGCAATTTTTTTTACGTGTCACATGTAGTTGCCCCTGAACTTGATAAAACCAATTACTGTTTTTGTTCAGAATGATCAGATCAGTTTTTTTGTTATATTTCCACATCTGTATCTTGTTTTCCCTTATAGCATTTTCCAGACCGTTTTTGAAAGCCACTATAGGACATTTTATTTCCACTATTGTATCTTGGCCTATCAAGCCGTCTGGTGTGGCGCCAATAAACGGGTATTCGTGGTCTACGAACAACCCACAGGGATTAATTGTGACATTCTCTTGAACAGAGAGTTGCTGCAAAGCAAGTAGTTCATTTTCCACACCATGTGCAATTGCCGTTACATTGCTGAGGTTGGATTTATATAAAATGTTTTGCACTAGTTTTGCTTTGCTACTGGTTTCTCTTCTTTTTATCACCACTCCAAAATTAGACGCAGTTAACATATTTTTTCTTAGATCTAACCAGTCATTGCTATCCCTCTGATTTATAGTAGACTTTTGTATGGTGTCTTTGTCCAAAGTTATTTTTTTTAAATTTTCAAGAAATAGTTCTTTGGCTCTAACTAATTCAAGTGATTCCATATCAGGAGTTGTACTTTGATTACCATAATCATGTTGAGCTATATTTTCTTTATTCAGTGTTCTATTCTTCCTATGAGGTTTTTCTTGGTTTGATCTTCTTTTCTTTAGTCGTCGTTCTTCAAACTTTTTTAACATACTTCTGGGACTGTGCCCTAAAATTTTCTTGTGGAGTGTATGTCTTGGATGAGGGTTATTGAAAGACAAAACTGCAGCAGAACATCGTGCACGATAACCTCGATGAAGAGAGAATCCTTTTGCCTCCCACAATCTTTGCCACAACACTATTAAAGCACTCTACTGCATTCGTATCTACATTCTCAAGCAGACTTCTTGATTTTGATAAAACTGATTGAATTATCATCTTTATTCTGAACCAGAACATAGTGTTCTCTATATCAATCTTGCTCTGTAAAGTTTTGTCTTTCAAACAGTAATAGTCTTTACATTTTTCATGGTTACCGAAAGCATGGTAAATAGAATTTTGTACTTCATTCCTAAAACTTGTTATTGTTTCTGGTTTCTCCTTCTCCGATTTGTATTTTAATATTGAGGCAATCACTACTTTACGAATAGTCATAATCTTGACCTCTGATAATAATTTTCTATATGCTAATGGATATTTAGTTTCTTTGGTGACAGCTCTCCATTTGTTGCACATATTGCGTAGCAAGTGGTTTCTGCATTCTATCTTTTGAACGGTATGGTTTGGGTAAGGTTGACGCGCTAGGATTTTTGCGTATGTAGCTGAGTCTCCGTCTGCAATTAACCTGCCATAAATAATGTTATACATCGCTATAGATGTCTGAAATCCTTGACAAATAATTTCAGCCTCCATACCACTAGAAGATCCCGTATAATTTTTAAAACAATTATGTTCTGGAGTGGAAATATGCTTTTTCTCTGCTCGAGCACATACGAGGCAATATTTGTTTCTAATACCTATAAATAGGACTTCACCAAATCTGCGACCCACAATTGCTGCAGCACCTGACAATGCCTTATAGTTACTGCCGTAGGAACGTGACGACCAAACGCCATCAGCATATACGTCAACTAGGTATACCATCCTTGCTCAATTTCCCTTCAGCTATAGCTTCATCACGCTCACGCTTGGCAGCTATTTCCATAGAATCAACTGCTGTTGCCTCCCATTTTTCATAAACATAGTCTTGAATTTTCAAATATGTAGATTCTGTAAAGATAGGTAAATCCATGCAAGCTGTGATTTCTTGAAACTGTGAATAGCCGATACCCGCAGAAGTGATTCCAGTAACCGCAGCCAAATTAGCGTTGACATTTTGTTCGCAAGCTGGCTCTTCATTTGTGATTATAAAAACATTTTTACACATATAACATCTAAATTTATATTTCGAAATCAAACCATTTCTGCTTTCTCCTATCAGTGACATATCTTTTAAATTGCAATCAAATAAAGAACTATGACTGGAAATTTTTTGAAGTTGCTGAATGAAGTACATCATATTTACGATTCTTCGACCCTGTATTGGTAGGTATGAATTTTCTTGAGAATCTGTTTCAACAAGCTATGGCTCGACTTCGGTGGTTTCTCTAAAAAAAAACAGATAAATGGGTTATCTTAGCAGTATGTTAAGGTAAATGTTTGTTAGTTTGTATTTTATATTTCACGAAGATAAATCATGTCATTATATGATACATACCCATAATTTCTTTCTTGGGTAGTTTCAATATCTGTTGAAATTGGATTAATTGCGGTAAGAGGTGCGAGTGATGTTGCAGAGGTAGTCGGAGAGTCCCTGGGTTCTCTGAAAAATTAGAAAAAATGTTACTCCATCGGAACAGATACATCTTCTATTAAGGACGGAGCTATGTTCAAAATGGCTACTCTTAAAATAATTAGTATTGAGTCAATATTTTGATAATGTTTTGTAGGTTGACTCAAATACTTTTCATTTAATATAAAACATACGCAACAATCCGGGGATTATTTTGAACTCGATTAGAAAATGTAAAAATAATATGTTATTTATAGGTAAATTCTCGTCATTTCTAATTTTTTGTAGGCTTCTAATTTTTCCAGAAAACTTATTTAATTATTTGATAGCCTCGTCTTTTACCCTTGCAATAAGATATTTTGTACGTCTCTAGTACCTTTCATTTCAAGATATTAGCATTTCATTGAACATACCCTAGATCAGCCGATTAGAAAAACAAAATAGTTGCCATTTGCGGGGTGTGTGGGGTTAGGAGTATTTATAAACATATATTTGTTGATAGAAATGAGTATGTCACCGTAAGATTGTCAAATACGTTATATTACAATATAACGTGTATCTCTCTAGCGATATTGTAAAGTCTCGAATTATTGTCAACTGAACATACGGAAGTATCTCTTGCCCCCATAAACGGGACTTGGGGCACCCCCCCGTTAGGTTAGTTAAGTTCCTTTAAACCCTGCACTCGGAAATAGGGGCCCCGCGAAGCGGGGCTCCGTCGACTACGCTTTTTAGGGGAATATGAAGTGTTTTAAGGTTAGGTTATATTAATCGATATTTCTCAGCAATGGTACATTATCTTTTCATGAGAGTGGTACCACTGGGCAAGGGGGACCCCTCCTTCTCTCCACACCGCGTGAGTTGACTACCATCGCATGCATTTCACGAAAAATAATGCGTTTTATTGTAAGCAGTATGTTCATTTGACAATAATTCGAGACTTTACAATATCGCTAGAGATATTACAATATAACGTATTTGACAATTTTACGGTGACAAGTATATAATAATATGTCCTAAAAGTATCGGTAACCGATAGCCAAACACCCTGTATGAGTCAAAACCTCAAATTTAGATCAATATGCAACCGATTATCCGATCAGCTCTGATAAAACCCAGAATATTATTTAGGAATTTAGTACCAAACTACTGAAAAATAACTGTTTTTAAATGCTTTAGTTTTGATCCAGCTGAGCGATATTTTACCTACTCTGTACACACGGCGGCACATCAAGCTGTATAAATCTATACATATAATAAAATCGTTGAGACCAAAAAATCTGTACATTGAAGATTTAAAAAAAAAAACCGACCAGGGTGACTTAAAATAAGTAACTGAACATATTAAAACCATTTTTAAAATTTTTGTTTGTTTGTTTGTTTGAACGCGCATCACGTAAAAACTGCTGGACGGATTTTGATGAAAACTTCACTATTCTATTTAAATAAACTCAGAATAACATTTAGGCTATAGAAATTATGGAAAATTTTGGAAAAAGGGGGTGAAAAGGGGGGTTAAAGGTTGTATGAAAAAAAAATTTTAGATTGTTCTAGAATCATAAAACTCAGAGTAAATACTTATTATTAAAAATAAAGAAATACCTGTTTCAGTATATTTTTTAAATTTTACCCAGAGACGTAAAAAAGAGGGTTTTGTGTTTAAAATTAATTAATTTCATACACCTATAGAATAAAATCCAATGAAGTGGAAACCTTTAAAAGTTACTTTAAATACTTCAAATCTAATACAGGTAAATGTAATTTCTCAATTTTCTTGCAATTTGATTTTTGAGGTGAAAACGCAAAAAATAGCGGAACTCAAGAAAATCATCTTTCCTTGGTATAAGTAGTTGGTCATAAGTACATAATATATAACAAATAATAGGTATAATAATACGAAGAGAATAGATAGATACGAATGTACATAAAACATAGCCGGAAAAGTGTGTCAGTAGTGCAAAAACATAAATGAAATAAATGACTAGGACTACCTATTCTGCACAGGTATTTTTTCAACGAAGCCATTTTTGTTGATTCACAATTATAATAGAACAAACCTAAATCAACCTAAATTGGCGTCCTAAATTGTGTTCTTCACCTAACCCCTAAAGTTCAAAATATAATACCGTAACTTTGTTTTTATTTACTGCGCCATTATTGACAACGCGTTCGGTTTTCGAACGCACCCTTATGAAGGCAGCGTGAAAACGCTAGGCTGTATGCTCTGTGTACCGTTGCCTAAAAAAAGCAAAATGAAAAAGGCGCGTTGCGTTGGCGCGTTTACAAACATGTCAGAATTGTATTGTGGAAAGTTGGTAACCTTTTGTGTTTGCATTTGTAAAAGTTTCTGCCGTCAGACTTTTTATTAAGATTCTTATTTATTTTGGTTAAATACCACACTGCCAAAGAAAATATAACGCTGCTGGGCCTTAGCGCAGTACGTATCTAATTAAACACTTCAAGGTAAGCTTGCATATAAAATTTTATCCTGTGTTAAATGTTGATGTACCTGTCCATTAACTAATTAAGTTATGTTGTCATTCCAGCTTAAAATAACTTATTAATAAAAGACCGAGTTCTACAATAAGTCATGTTCTGCATTTAGAAAAAAAGTAAGTAAAAATAATAGGAAAACACGTCGATTTAAATATTACTTAGTTTATTTTATTTTTAATTATTTTAATTTCTGTCATTTTATTTTCTTCTTCCCAGATTTGTGAAATGAGTTGCGCCTTTGCGTCGTGAGACTTTCATTAAAAAAAAAAACCGTGGGACCCAGGATTTACGTAATTGCAAAAGTGAAAAGGAACTATGCCAGCAAGGAAGAAGACTAATCTTTCCCAGATTTCGAGGACCGCTAAAAGGTTAAGAGCAAATAGGTCCCAAGAATCCGATGTTGACTGTGACGAGCGTCTAGCCGCTGAACGTGAACGTCGCGCCGAGTCTCGCGTCTCGGAAACGTTTACGCAAACCCAAGATCGGTTAAATGCCGAGCGTGAACATCGCGCAGAGTCCCGCGCCTCGGAAACGTTCACGCAAACCCAGGATCGGTTAACTGCCGAACGTGAACGTCGTGCAGAGTCCCGCATCTCGGAAACGTTCACGCAAACCCAGGATCGGTTAACTGCCGAGCGTGAACGTCGTGCAGAGTCCCGCGTCTCGGAAACGTTCACGCAAACCCAGGATCGTTTAACTGCCGAGCGTGAACGTCGCGCAGAGTCCCGCGTCTCGGAAACGTTCACGCAAACCCAAGATCGGTTAACTGCCGAGCGTGAACGTCGCGCAGAGTCCCGCGCCTCGGAAACGTTCACGCAAACCCAGGATAGGTTAACTGCCGAGTGTGAACGTCGCACAGAGTCCCGCGCCTCAGAAACGTTCACGCAAACCCAGGATCGTTTAACTGCCGAGCGTGAACGTCGCGCAGAGTCCCGCGCCTCGGAAACGTTCACGCAAACCCAGGATCGGTTAACTGCCGAGCGTGAACGTCGCGCAGAGTCCCGCGCCTCGGAAACGTTCACGCAAAGCCAGGATCGGTTAATCGCAGAGCGTGAACGCCGCGCCGAGTCCCGCGCGTCCGAATCCTCCACTCAACACATTCTGCGCTTAAAGTCAGCGAGGGAGAGTTATCAGCAGACGCAAAACAATCTCACGACTCTTAGATCTGAAGATCGTGACCGTGTCGCTCAATTACGTCAGTCTCAGTCTACCCAACAGCATGATGAACGACTCAATTTAGACCGCCAGCGCCACAGTGTTTACAGGCTGTCGATCAGCGACGAATCTATAGTTTACGAAACTGAAGAAGTTCCGTGGACAAATAAAGAGAGATCAGGGTTTAGATACGACAGTAATATTTTATACAGCAGCGACACACATATTAGTTCCATGTCCGAAGTGTGTCGCCATTGCAAGGCGTTAAAGTGGAAAGGAGAACCTAATGGAATGTGCTGCTCTGCCGGGAAAGTACGTTTGGAACCGTTCGCTGAGCCGCCCCAGCCATTGAAATCACTATTATATGGACACCACCCAGACTCTAAACATTTTCTAGATTTTATACGAGCGTACAATAGTGCATTTCAAATGACCTCATTTGGCGCCAAACAAATAACAGAGCCCGGTTTCATGCCGACTTTTAAAATACAAGGTCAAGTGTACCACCTCATCGGATCTTTGTTGCCGACAGATTCCCCGAAATTCCTGCAAATATATTTTATTTCGGATAATTTAGAGCAGGCTAATGTCCGACAGCAGCACATTCCGTTTCTTAATCCAAGCCTTATAACTGAACTGCAAATCATGCTGCATGGTGTAAACTCTTACGTCAGAAGTTTCAAAGCTGCACTGGAATCTGTACCTGATGACGAAGATAGCAACTACAAGTTCGTTATTAGTGCCGATCGCAGACCAGCTGCAACACATGCGGGTCGCTACAACGCTCCTACGACAAATGAAGTGGCTGTCCTCTTGGTGGACCAAGAATGTGATAGGCGGGACATTGTACTGCACACGCGTGATAATCATCTGCAACGCATAAGCGAGACGAATCGCGCTTACGACGCGCTACAGTACCCGCTTATCCACTGTCGCGGAGAGAGAGGATGGCTACAATTTCGCAATTCATAACGTGGACCCGCAGACTGGCGCGACGAACTACAGTAAAAAAACGTCCGCTCTGCAGTTTTACAGTTTTCATTTGTTTTGTTAGGTATTTACAGTTATTATCACACACGCACAAAATCACGAATCAGTCCCGAACAATAACGAAACTTATAAACTAAAGTGTCCAAAAAAACTAAAGAAAACTAAAAAAATCACAAAAAAAAATAAAAATCACGAATCAGTCCCAAACAATAACGAAACTATAAACTAAAGTGTCCAAAAAAACTAAAGAAAATACAAAAACCGTATAAAAACAAAGTGTCAATTTTCACGAAATAACTTATTTATACGAATTTACGTAATGCTGGAGCGCCGCATGCGTAACGTGACCTCTCTCTGGAAGAGTTAGCTGCAGACTGGGCGTGTCACTGTTGGTTTATATAAAAATAATAAGATCGTAATACACCTAGCGCCACCTAGTGTTAAGTATGCAAGTCGAATGTAGTAGTTTTAGTATGCGTATGATTCAATAAATCAGTTCGTTCCAAGTCGAATAAGGAATCACGTTGTTTCATTAGGTTATGGGCCCAGATTTATGGCCTACAAGGTTTTTAGCTAAATATCGCGAAAGTTAATAAGTTATCAAGTTATTAGTGTGATAATAAATCGCAGCAGGATATTTAGATTAGCTAGCTTGTGCACTCGTTTTTTAGTTTGCGGAAAGCTCAAAAATGGCGGCGAATTACATAGTCAACGTGCCAAAGTTAAGAGGCAGAGAAAACTACAGCGAATGGGTTTTTGCAGCGGAAAACTTCTTAATCCTAGAAGGGATGATGAAATGCATCAAACCAGAGGAAGATGTGAGATTGTTTGCCGAGGATGATGCAAAAACAAAAGCGAAGCTGATTCTCACGATCGACTCTTCATTATTTGTGCACATTAGAAATGTTTCCACTACCAAGGAATTATGGGAGAAGCTAAGGGCCTTATTTGACGATTCCGGATTTGCAAGAAGAATAAGCTTACTACGACATTTAATTTCTATAAGACTCGAAAATTGTGGTTCCATGATTGCTTATGTGACACAAATTATAGAAACAGGGCAAAAGTTGTGTAATACAGGATTCCAGTTAAACGACGAGTGGATTGGTTCATTGTTATTGGCAGGGCTACCTGAAAAATATGCCCCCATGATAATGGCCATTGAACATTCGGGTATTCAGATAACAACAGACGCCATTAAAAGTAAGTTACTTGACATGGAATCGGAAAACGGAACGAACGGAATGAACGATGAATCGAATGGTGCTTTGGCCAGTGGTTATAGAGGTTGGCAACACTCATCGACAGCCAGGAAGTCTATGGTTAGCAAAACTAACGATCATGGCGGCCAACATGGAACGTCAACAAAGGCGAAGAAAGAAATTAAATGTTATCGATGCAAACAAATAGGTCATTATAAGTCACAATGTACGGCTGAAGTGTCGAATAACAAAGGAAATGAACGTAAACAAACAAATGCGTTCAGTGCGGTCTTTCTAAGCGGAAACTTTAATAACCAAGATTGGTATGTAGATTCTGGAGCCAGCGTACACTTGACGCCAAATAAACAATGGCTCACGAATATTTCTTACGAAAAAGAAGGTCAGACTATTATAGTAGCCGACAAAACAAAAGTGCCGATTGCGTGTTCCGGCGATATAAAGATATCTACGATAGTAAATGATTGCAGTTTTGATGTGGACATAAGAGATGTGTTTTGTGTACCGGAATTGACAACTAACTTACTATCAGTTAGCCAATTCATTCACAAAGGAAATAATGTTGTATTTACTACAAACGCATGTGAAATATATAATCAGAAAGGTACACTGGTTGCTTATGCATTATTAACAAATGGAGTTTACAAGCTACAACTTCAAGAAAATATATCTGCAGCAGCAATCATATCTGGAGAGCTCTGGCATCGTAGGCTTGGACATATAAACGGTGAATGTCTGAATAAAATGCAGAATGCAGTTGATGGATTAACCTTGAAAGAGAAAGTTGACATTACAAAGTCGACCTGTACTGTGTGCTGTGAAGGTAAACAAGCTAGATTGCCTTTTACTCATATTGGTAAGAGAAGTACAGAGGTGTTGAATATTATTCACACGGATATCTGTGGTCCTATGGAGTGCGATTCTATTGGAGGTTCTAAATACTTCATTTTATTTGTTGATGACTTTAGCAGAATGACAGCTATTTATTTTCTAAAAAACAAGAATGATGCCTTGAAAAGCTTTAAAGAATACAAAGTGTTAGTTGAAAATCAGACAAATAAAAAGATAAAAATTATTAGAAGTGACAATGGAGGAGAATTCTGCAATGCTGAGTTTAACGATTACTTAAAGAAAATGGGTATAGTTCATCAAACAACATGTCCATACACGCCAGAACAGAATGGACTATGTGAGCGTATGAACAGGACTTTAGTCGAGAAGGCAAGGTGCATGCTTTTTGATGCACAGTTAAGCAAGACTTTCTGGGCTGAAGCTACAAACACAGCGGTATATTTGCACAATCGCACAGGTTCGCCCGTATTGCAAGGAAAAACACCTTATGAATTATGGCATAGTGTCAAGCCAGATATAAGTCATCTGAGAGTTTTTGGCAGTATGGTAATGTTTCACATAGCTAAAGAAAAGAGACGAAAGTGGGATAAAAAAGCCCAAAAAGGTATTCTAGTAGGCTATGCTGATGGAAGCAAGGGATATAGAGTGTATGATCCAGTTAAAAATGTGATAACAACTAGTCGAGATGTGATAGTTGTCGAGAAAGAAAACACTACCATAGCAGTAATAGAAAAAGAAAATGTAAATGAAACAACTAAAGATACAGACCAGCCATCTTCAGTGGGGGATTAGGAGGAAAATTTTTCTGATACTCTTACATCCTATGGAAAGTCTACAGATGACTCTGATTCTGAATATGTACCCAGTGAGTATGAAGATGTAGAAGAAAGTTTAGAGGACATAGTGACAACTACAAGAGAAGTTAGAAACAGAAGACAACCTGATAGATATGGTTTCAGTAGCCAACAAAATGTCTGTCTTCAAGAAGCTGGAGATTTAACATTGCAGGAGGCGTTGACTGGACATGAAAAAGAGTATTGGCAAAAAGCATTAAAAGAAGAACTTCAATGTTTTGATGAGAATGAAGCTTGGGAGTTAGTTGATGCTCCTAGTAGTGGTTGTGTGGTTCAGTGTAAATGGGTTTTAAAGAAAAAGTGTGATGTGGATGGTAAAGTTTTACATCGTGCGCGTTTAGTGGCAAAAGGTTTCACTCAGAGACATGGTGTGGACTACAACGAAACTTTCTCTCCAGTGGTTAGATTTTCTACCTTAAGATTATTGTTTGCCTTGACTGTAAAGTTAGATTTTAAAACTACACACTTAGATGTAAAAACAGCCTTTTTAACTGGACATCTTGAAGAAGATATTTTTATGAAAAAACCAGATTGTTTTGGTGATTTAAAAGATGGTAAAGTCTTAAAGTTAAAAAAGGCCATTTATGGGTTAAAAAGGGTTGATGACTGTTTGTGTAACATTGGTTATGTAAAATCTAAATATGAACCTTGCTTGTTTATTAAGAGAAACAAAAAAGGTGTAACTGTAATTGCATTATATGTTGATGATTTTTTCATATTTTCCAACGATTGTAATGAAGTAATAAAGGGTTGATGACTGTTTGTGTAACATTGGTTATGTAAAATCTAAATATGAACCTTGCTTGTTTATTAAGAGAAACAAAAAAGGTGTAACTGTAATTGCATTATATGTTGATGATTTTTTCATATTTTCCAACGATTGTAATGAAGTAATAAACTTGAAAAAGTCTTTAGGTGACAATTTCAAGATTAAAGATCTAGGTTCAATAAGACAATGTTTGGGTATGCGAGTTGTGTGCAATAAAAATTCTGTAACATTGGACCAAGAAGGTTATATAGACCAGTTGTTAGATAAATTTAATATGTTGGATTGCCACACATCAAATACACCAATGGAATGTAAACTTAATCTCAGTATAGGTAACAAATGTGATACTAGCATACCGTATCAATGTCTGATAGGTAGTTTGATGTATTTGTCCGTTTTAACTCGCCCTGATATATCATATTCAGTTAGTTATATGAGCCAATTTAATAATTGTTTTACTAAAGAACATTGGCAACATGCTAAAAGAATTTTAAGATATTTAAAAGGGACAAAACATTATGTTCTAAAATATGACTCTAAACTTAACTCTCAAATAACTGGTTATGTTGATGCCGATTGGGGCAGTGATGTTATTAGTAGGAGGTCATATACAGGTTATGTGTTTGAATTATCAGGTGCTGCAATATCATGGGAAAGCAGGAAACAAAAAGTTGTTGCACTCTCTAGTACAGAAGCAGAGTATATAGGGATCTCAGAATGTTGTAAAGAAGCTATTTACTTACAAAACTTGCAATGTGAAATTACTGACAGTTTATATACTATTATTCTGTACAATGACAACCAAAGTGCACAAAATTGTTGTTGAATTGAAGTTTTTCATAATAAATCTAAGCATATAGATATAAGATTTCATTTTTGTAAAGAGATAATTGCTCAAAACTTGGTAAATGTTCAGTACCTATGTACAGCTGATATGCCAGCTGACTTGCTTACAAAAAGTTTGGGTTCAATTAAGCATAAAGCTTTTGTAAATGCTGTTGGCTTAGTTGAAAAATAAGTTCCTTATGTTATTTTTATATAGTGGGGGTGTTGGTTTATATAAAAATAATAAGATCGTAATACACCTAGCGCCACCTAGTGTTAAGTATGCAAGTCGAATGTAGTAGTTTTAGTATGCGTATGATTCAATAAATCAGTTCGTTCCAAGTCGAATAAGGAATCACGTTGTTTCATTAGTCACTACCAAGCGCGCGACAGTAGTGCATCGCGGTAAGCAAATACGGTTGAAAATGGCAATGCGTTTGATTTTAGTTGAATCTGGTGTTCGCCAATATACGAGATATTTCGCAGTTTTAATTCATTTAAAAAAAAAATACGCCGTTTTGTTAAAATATTTTGACATAAGTCTTTAGTTGATTGAATTTCCTATTTGATAGTTACAAAAAATTTAATAGTTATCGCTCAAAATATTGAGTATTTCGAGATGAAAAAGTTTTTTCGTGTTCTTTCTTGCGATTTTTTTTTTTCAAGATTCTGGATTCTTTTTTTTGAAATATTTTTGCATAAGTCTTTTACTTATACATTTGACTACACACTGTATTTTTTTTGGGCTTGTAATATCTTGCAATACGGCAAACTCTGCAAAGAAAAAGAGGACGTTTTTACGCTGTCCCTGTAGGGGCAGCGCCTTAACGTTTCAAAATCAAAATCAAAATCAAAGCATTTATTTCAAGTAGGCCAATAACAGGCACTTTTGAATTGTCGAAACAAAGATGAAAATTAAATGTAGCTACAGTCCCAGTCACAAGACATAAAAACTGTGAAAGTACTGTAGTTGCCCATTCCCTAGCGTAGATCTCTATGGAGAAGAACGGGCAAGAAACTCCATGGACACTCTTTTAAATCAAAATATTGTTACAAAATCTTGGTTACATCATTCATGTTGAGATGGTATATTATGTGAGAACAATGTAGCAAGATGTGCACGTTAAAAGTGTCCATAGCAAAACAAAAATAAAATACAACTCAAAAACAAAATAATTCAAATAAACCATGGCGACTAAGAGATGACCAGTCACAACTGACAGCGCCCGTTCACGCACATGACGCATGGATCAGCACCATTCAGCTCAACCATTTTGAAGGGAACTAAATGGTCCGACACACGCGCCACCATCAGCGAGACATTTGAGTGAGCATGACATACTCTCAACCGCCAGGGCACATTCAAGTCAAGAACTGCCGTAGGTTTCCAGTGAATGATAGCTTACTAGTACATAGTACTCACACAATATGGGCTATGCGATTATATAATACTAACATTGAATCTATACAATGCAAAGTTAGTTAAGTACAATCTTCAGCAGCTCCAACTATACCATATAATGCTATCAATGTTTGCGCCCCTGTCCATGTGGAGCAGGACCAGCATTAAGCCAAGCATTTTTATCAGCGATATAATCGCTCAACTTGTAATATGCTTTTTTACATAGTGTGCGTTTAATGCATGTTTTAAATTTCGTCTCATTCAGTTCAAGAATACTTTGTGGAATTTTATTATAGCATCTCAAACAGTACCCCATGAAAGATGAGTCTACTTTAGCGAGTCTAAAGCCTGGCTGAACTAATTCGTTCCTATTTCTAGTACTGTAATTATGTCTGTCACCTCTTTTACCAAAAAGATGCAAATTTTTTCTAACGTACATTATGTTTTCGTAAATGTATTGACAATGTACCGTCATAATGCCAATATCCTTAAACAGTTCCCTTAGAGAATCGCGCCTACGAAGATTATATATAGCTCTGATGGCTCTTTTCTGCAGAATAAATATAGACTCAATATCTGCAGCCCGTCCCCATAGCAAAATACCGTAAGACATTATACTATGAAAGTAACTAAAATAGACCAGTCTAGCGGTATCTACATCAGTGAATTGACGGATTTTTCTAATGGCATATGCTGCTGAACTTAAGCGCCCCGCAAGCGATGTTAAATGAGAACCCCATTGTAGCCTTGAATCAAGCGTAAGCCCCAGGAAAACCGTTTTATCTACGAATTCAAGTTTCTCATTATTCAATAATATATCACAATCACTACCCTTAACATTCGGTAAAGCAAATCTTATGCATTTGGTTTTTTTTTCATTTAATACCAAATTGTTTGCTGTGAACCAATTTTGGACCTGAAGTAGGGCATTATTCACGTCATCTAAATTTTGTGCCCGTCTGTTTATCTTAAAAATTAAGGAAGTGTCATCAGCAAACAACACCATATTTTGAGGTTGGTTTTTCAATAAATAGGGTAGATCATTTATATATACTAGAAAGAGGAAAGGTCCCAATATTGAGCCTTGTGGAACCCCCATTTTTATTTTTAAACCCTGTGAATTAACACCATTTATCTGAACATGTTGTTGTCTATCATTCAAATATGATCTTACCAAACTAAGTGCAAGTTTACCCAGTCCGTAATGCTCAAGTTTCAAAAGTAATGTGTCGTGATTTACGCAATCAAACGCTTTGGAGAGATCACAAAAAATTCCTATGGCATCTTGGGACTCTTCCCACGCAGTAAATATGTGCTTTAATAAGGTTACACCGGCGTCAGTTGTACAACATCCCTTGGTGAAACCATACTGTTGATCATGTAAGATTCTGTTGGTGTTAAAATGATAGAGAAGAAAGAAAGAAAGAAAGAAAATTGTATTTATTTGGCATTAAAATACCTATAACATTTTACATAATACATAAACAAACAGCTTATAATGCCAAAAGGGCCTCAGCTCAGCATAATGTCAGATGGCGACACAAGGTGTGCCACCTGACGCTGATTTTCAGCTGCAGCCCACGAGTGCCATACGCTCGACCACATAAACAAACACATAATAAACTCAAAAAAAATTTGCACAAATATCAAATAACAATATAATGTTATTATGTTACATAAACACATTAAAAATAATAACAAAAAGTAAAAAATGATGGAATGTTTAAAAACTTTTATAAAAACAATTTATAAAGAAAGAGCAAAAAGACATTATAAATAGCAAAAATATGGAAATAATTTAATATTTAGATAAACAATGCTTATATTAAAAAATGCATGACATTGTGTTAATGATATACTTGATATACCTAATTTGTAAAATTGATTAAAACTGATACATCACTAAACAATAAAATTATAGAATTCATAAAATTAATAAAATTGGCAGAGTTGCATATTAATAAAATACCGTGCCCATTAATAATAATAATAAAACAATATATTAAAACGGCAATAATGACAAAAAGCACAAATGATGAAATCGAAAATTGTATTAAATAGAATAGGTAACAAAAATAAATTTGATGACATGCACTAAGAAACAATAACAATAACTAAAAATGGTGGAATGTGTAAAATTAATAACATGGGTAAAATTAAATAAATAAAGTAAAAATTAGATATAATTTAAAATGTGTAAAATTGATAACGAGTCTAAAAATTAAAAATGCATTAGATTGTAAACGATAAATACTTGATGTAAACCGAATTGATAAATATAAACAAAATAATTATGTTTTATATTAAATGGCTGACATGTCGGCTCGAACATCTTGAAATTCATTTTGATGATTTAATAAAAACAACTTCAATTTTGACTTGAATGTCGAGCAACTTTTACTAAACTTAATGGGAGGCGGGATATTGTTCCAACATTTTGTAGCTGCATAACGGAAACTGCCCCTAAAGGCCGCCGTCTTGTGCTGGGGAATGGAGAGCTGTTGGGAACATTTTCTTCCTTCACCGATTCTGTGCCTACTAGTCCATGACAGCCTATCGTATAGGTAAGAAGGGGAGTGAGACTTGATAACTCCAAAAAGTAGGGTCGCCAGATGCAACTTACGTCTAGCTTTCATTTTTAGAATGTTATGCTCATTTAAGAAGGGTGTAACATGTCCCCTAAAAGGAACTTTAAAGCAGAAACGTGCACAGGAGTTCTGAAGTCTTTGGATCATTCTTTCAGTTTTTGAGAGAAGTCGTTGACCATACACTGTGTCTGCATAATTCAACTTTGATAAAACCAAAGACTCCACAAGCAAAACACGCAATTCTTCGCTAAGATAGGGACGGGCTTTGTATAAAATCTTAAGCCTATAATAACAATTACGGATACACTCAGTAACGTGTTTGTGAAAACGGAGTTCCGCGTCCATTATAAGACCTAAATTACGTGCTTCGTAAACCCGTTCAATAGGTTGACCCATAATTGTTACAGAGCCGGTACATGGCTTAATTTTACTCAGCTGGTTTACTGTACCAAAAAGCATAAATTTAGTTTTTGTAGGGTTTAACGCAAGCGTGTTGGAATTAGACCACTGTACTATGCTCTCAAGATCTGCATTAAGATCCTTTAATGCTTGCTCGTAGTCTTCCGGCTTAAATGAAATGTAAACCTGTGTGTCATCGGCATAAATATGGTACTTACATTTTTTTATAACTCTAATCAAATCTGCACAGTATAAAATAAACAATACCGGCCCAAGGATAGAGCCCTGTGGAACCCCCCTTCCTACTGAGCAACGTCTAGAAACAACTGTTGAACCGTCCGCCCGGCGTATTTCAACGAATTGCGTACGATCGCTAAGATAGCTTTCAAACCATTTTACTGTGTCTTCGTCAAATCCATAGAAAACCATCTTTGATAATAATAAAGGAACGTTAATACAGTCAAATGCGCGCGAAAAATCAAGCAAAACCAAAAGTGTGCACATCCCATTATCTTGAGCTGACAAGATATTGTCAGTCACATCCAACAAAGCCGTGGTTGTGCTACGGCCCTTTCTAAACCCTGACTGAACATCAGGGAGAATTCTATTAGTCTCTAGAAAATTAACCAATTGCGCGCAAACTACTTTCTCCAAAACTTTAGAAAGTACTGGCAGTATACTAACAGGTCTAAGATCCTTCATGTCCGATGCATTTAGAGTCTTCGGCAATGGGAGCACTTTGGCGATTTTCCAGGAGTCAGGGAAAGATGATGATGTGATAGATGCATTCACTAAGGCGGTAATGACGTCCAAAGTCACCGGCAGTGTCAGAAATATCATACTAATGGTAATGCCATCGCAACCTTCAGCATTTGATTTAATTGTTTTTAGTATGTTCGCGATTACCTTGCTTGTTGTAGGTGACAAGACAAACGTGGAACCATTGTTACGAGTGGACTCAAAAAATGTCAGCATTGATTCACTAACTGAATCGAATGCTTGATCAAATAGAGCATTTGATCAAGCATTACTTTTTCAAAAACCTTGCTAAAAACTGGCAACACGGATACAGGTCTATAATTGTTAGTATCTTTACTGTCCCCGGATTTGAAAAGAGGTATGACTTTACTGTATTTCATTAAATCAGGGAAAACTCCTTGGTCTACACATAGATTAAAAATTAAAGCTAAGTATGGGGCTATTGTCTCAAGTATGGATGTACAAACTTTGATAGACATTCCCCATAGATCTTCGGTCAGTTTGGTTTTTATTTGCCGGAAAGCTTTAATAACTACCATAGGGTTAATGTGTTTAAATTTAAATTCAGCCAGGCAGCCAGACACATTCGCCTTTAATAAACCCATTGAGACTTCAGGAGAGGAATTTAGAGCCTCCGTAGTTTTTAATGGTATTTCTGTAAAGAAATTTACAAATTCTTGAGCTACTTCCTGATTAGAGCTTTTAGGACCACTTGCTGTATCTAATGTGTAGCTAGTGTTACGTATTTTCTTCCTGTTAGTCTCGTTATTTATGACTTTCCAAACTGTCTTTATTTTATTTTCTGCTGTTTTGATCTTGTTGCTAATGTGCAGGGCTTTAGCAACCTTGCATGTATTTCTAAAAATTTTTGAATACTTAGCAACATACTTGTTAAAAGTTTCAGTGTTAATAAAAGGCTTAAGGCCATAAAGCTCAAATAGTCTTTCCCTACTTTTTCTGATGCCTCTAGTTGCCCAATCGCTAAATATGAATTTAGGGCAAATACTTTTTGTCTTCTTTTCAAAAGTTTTGTTGAATTTCGTGTGAACTATTGAAAAGAAACGATTATAAAATTGATTTATATTAATATTGTCATGGCTCATAACACTTAACTTGTTCTGTAGGGAAATATTAAACCTATTTAATTTGCTAGAAGTTATAGGTCTAAATTTAATCTGTACTTTTTGCAATGGTGTATTACACCTATAAGTTACAGTTTGTCCGCTATGGTCAGACGGCAAACAATTTACTATGGCTTTATCTAAGTAATCACAATCGCAGAAAACATTATCTATACAAGTAGCAGAAGATGTTGTGATTCTAGTAGGTTCAACAAAAACGTTAGTCAGGTCAAATGACTTAAAAAGATTTAATAACCGACCACTATTTGAATGTTCTTCTAAAATATTGATATTGAAATCACCACAAATTATTGTAGATTTATTACTGGCTGCAAGTTTTGCCAGGACATCTTCCATTATTGATTCAAATATGGAAAAGTTTTGATAGTTTGGGGGTCTGTACACACACACAATTACATGCTTATCTAGCTCAACACAGGACAGTTCGACGCAATGTTCAACCGAGAGACCTACTATGTCATTACGTTGCTTATATTTAAAACTATTTTTAATTAATATTAGGGAACCTCCACGAAGCATAGTTTTACGATTAAAGCAGCTACCCACCATATAGTTCTCATAATTAATAAGCATTTGGTAATCCTTTAGCCAATGTTCAGTAAAACAAATAATGTCAAACTTACTACTTTCTAAAAACAATTCAATTTCTAATAATTTTGAAGAAATGCCTTGGATATTTTGGTGGAATAATTTTAAGGTGTTCTGCTGAGGCCCTTTTTTACTAACTAATTGAGTGCAAGAAGATACCTTGCTGTTGGTAGGATTAACAAAAATATTGTTAATGGTACCTTCTGTTGTCTCACTTTCTAGTTTAAATTTTTATTTGAAGTGAGGCCGGAGACTCCTGTGCCATCCTCAGACGATATGACCCTATCACTAGTAAACCCTACTTGAGAATTTTCCACGGTGACAGATGGATCCTCCTCAGTACAATGTTTGTAAATATTTATAGCACTAGTGCTATATTCATTTGTGCCTGTCACCTGTACATTAGTAGAATTACTAATCGTCGCAGTGTTAATAATATAACTAAACTTAGACATACTATTTATGTCTGTGTGAATACTATAAGCTAATAGCCGAGCTATTTTGTGTCTACATACAATAGGTAGATACACCTTACCCCGTGTCGACTTAAGATTACCAACTATAGTGTTGATATCCAGATACATAAGCCTGTCACTATAGTGACCTACTAAAAAATGTACATGTTTATTCAACATATGTATATAATCGTTTTTCCTACTACTTAAATTTTCAAAATATGGAAAAGCACACAATATGATTTTATTACATCTTAACTTTAGCAACTCAGAAACACAGTCGGTGATATCTTCCTTTTTTACATTAGAACTATTACCAACACATAGAGTAATGGTAGTGTTAAGATAACAATCATTTTTTATTACTGATGCCATTACTTGTTTGTAGCTTGACCCTGGCATGCAATAATTTTGGGTATAGTAACTCAGGTTATTACTGATCAATTTACCTAGCCCTCTACCCATACTATCAGAAAACATAACTGAATGATGACAATCATTACAATCAGGTGAAACAAAATGACTAATCTCAGGCTGTACTACTTGTGAATCATGGTTTTGATGAATGATGAAGTTCTGAGCACTCACAGCTTGGGACGGGTCCTCCGTTGCCTCAGGCTGGAGGGCATCAAGACTGGGTTCATTCCGACAAGTACAATGAGTGTTGCTGAGAGTCAGCAAGTCCACTTTGTCAACCAACTCATTTGTGACAAGAATATGCTCCTTAATTTGTTTTTTAGAGCTTTCATATTTATTATACAAAGATTTTAGTGACTCATTCAGTGCCTCAATTTCTGATTGTAAGCGCTGAGTGTCTATTTCATAAATACTTGTACTGTCTTCTAACTTAATTTGATAGTTATTTAATCTATTAACAAGAGAAACACGTTCTTTCCTTAATTGAATATTTTTGGAATAGTGCTTTTGTTGTTTCTTGTGTTTATGACATTTTTTAATTATTTTATTCAATCTTGCATATTTCTTAATTTTATTTTTACTTACTTTATGGTATGAATTATGTTTCAGTAAGGAGTCCTCTGTAAGGTCTATTGTTATGAGGGAATGAGGGTTACAATTTGTATTTACTAGTTCGTTGTACAAATGATCAGTTTCCATAACCTGAGTACGATCCTGTTCCTTTTTTAAATTTAAAAGTTTAACATTAGCATGGACTAATTCCTCCTCTAGGTCCCTAATTTTACACAAAGCCTCCTCATATAAGTTGCTGCAGCTGTGGAACCCATCCGTGACCACCCTTAGTTGATCCCGCTCATTGACAACATTCAAGTAATCCTGATGAAGGTCTACTAGCTCCCTTTTTAAGCTGGAGTTTTTGCTGTTAATATTAATGACCTCCTCCTCACTGTCTTCTCTCTCCTGCAATAGCTGTTGGCATTGGAGTTTTGAGTCCTTTAGTTCTTGGAGGGCCGTTCTCAATTTAAGCTCCATATCCTGAGCAGTAGCCTTACGGGTCATCACAGGCATGGTTTCCGGATTGGTTTCTGAAAATTGGAAATAAGGAAACGGTGAGAACTAATAGGATAGACCAATTAAGAAAATTTAGAGATGAAAGGGGGAAAAACAGGAAAATAAAAAATAAAAAAAGTTTGCTTTGCTAAAAGAAATGAGGTAGGCTGCTGTATTAGATTAATAAGATTGATATTAGCCGACTGAATTAACAATTTAATTGCATTAATAAGAAGTTTAATATCTTATGATTTTACTTTTTCCTAACGTGGGTAGATAGATTAGAATAAAATCTTATGATTTTCTAAATATTATTAAATGTAGTTAAGTAATAATTTAATTGTAACGAACACAAGGACTTAATAAGGACATATTATGTGTGAAGTAGGGTTTGAAGTGAATGTTCTTGTCTGGGCAAGTGTTTTCGTCCTCGATTTTGCTTCCACAATTGTCAAGCAAAATGAGACATAAACGTAGCCGGTGTGTGTACGGGAAGTTGCTCAGAGCTCTGAGCAGTGTTTAAGTGATGTTTAGTATGTAAATAATACACCAATAATAGGTAAATTAAAACGGAATACTCCCCCGGTTCGAAGAATTCAAATTCACAGTCCAATAGTTGACAGCCGGTACTTGATTTATCGAATTATCGATTGTGGCGAGTTATCACAATATAAACACGTCACGAACACTACGTGTGTCACTTTATACATTGATTCTACTATAAAGAATAGATTTAAAACAAACTAAACACAATAAATCAATTATTTTAAAATAAATTAACTACGAGGCCGTTTTTTCACGACCTGTCGCCAGTGTTGCCAGCGCGCAAAAAAATAGTTTATATTAGATATCCCTTCCATTGATACAAACCAATACGACCTAATCCATCTATACTCCATTCCCGACAAGCAAAACCTAGCAATCATTCCTAAATCCAAATACCTCGTACTGGGCACCAACGAGTACTCGTACCTAGAAGAAGACTGCAAACGGATCACAAGATACACAACTCTGTACGTCGTTGAAAACTCAGCCTGTCGATAAATCAGAAGACTGCACAATATCCCTTGTGAAACTCCAAAACACAAACTGCACACGAGCCAAGATAGACCTCAAACAAGGAAGAATCCAGAAATTCCAAGGCAACAAGTGGCTTATCATCCTGAAAGAAGAAGAAGTCCTAAGAAGTCAATGTGGAACTAAATCTGAATACAAGAGGATATCAGGAATACACATCGCTAGTATTACAAGTGATTGCCAGATGCAAGTACTTAACCGAACACTAACGACAAACATCAACACTGTCGCAGTAGACGAAATCATACCACTTCCTAGTAAAGCCGTGATTACAGAGGAATCCATTTCAACCTACAATTGGAAGACATATCACTGAACAGCATTCACGAACTGATAGAACGAGCCGATAACTTACAAGAACCCACTATTGATTGGCAGACTATGATGGCTACGCCCAGGTGGTCAACACTAGGACTGTACCTCATTCTGATGACAATCCTTCTATGGAAGCTTTGGCAGTGGAAACAGCGACGAACAATACAAAATCAACCTCGCACCGAGGACGCTGCGGGAAGCTGCGGGACGCGCTTCCATCTTAAGGAGGGAGGAGTTAGGCAATCGCCTGAGTAACGTAATCGCTGACTAATGCAGCGGATGCGATCGTGCGTCATTAACAAACTGCACAATTGCAGATTTGCAAATTTTAGTATTAAGTTTTAGTTAATAGAAATGTTTTAATTGTAAATTAGTCTTGTAGAACATTTCAATCAATAAACATTGTTTTTAACTCAAATAAATATTTTTAATAATAATCGCGTTCGCCGTAACTTAACTCACCTCTTACATTAATTACACATCGACATCGATTGTTCATGCTTAAAATTAGATTTTCAATGTCTTGCTGCGGTATGAGGTCCCATGTTCTTTGCAAGTGTTCGTAAAGTTGTTGTTCTGTCGTCAAATTTGGCGGGAAATCTCTCAAAGCTTTTCGTTGTAACATGTCCCAGGCATGCTCGATAGGATTTAAGTCGGGCGACTGTGCAGGCCAATTCAAAACTTGAATATCGTGGTCTCGGAGAGCGGCCGACACCAGCCGCGCCGTATGGGAAGGAGCATTATCGTGCATGAGTAGAAATTCCTGGCCCATTTGGATTCTGTGTGGGACAATAACAGGCTCTACTACCTCCTCGTGGTATTTTTGTGCAGTCATGCTACCTTGGATCCAAATGAGCTGGGTTCGTCCGCCAAGACGAATTCCTGCCCACACCATGATTGTCCCGCCTTGGTATGAGTGGACCTCCTGAGGGTGCCGTAGACGGCTAACTCTCCCTGGAGTTCTCCAAACGCGTGTTCTTCGTGAATCCAGATGAAACCCAAACCGGGACTCGTCGGTGAACAGCACCAAAGACCATTATTCGTCACTCCATGGTAAATGCTCCCGAGACCACGAAAGCCGCCGACCGCGATTGCCACGTCGCAATGCTGGAACACGTAGCGGTCTTCGAGCATGAAGATCAACTTCATGCAACCTCCTTCGCACGGTTTGGTCGCTTACCAGCAGCTGGTGGTCCTCCTGGAGCCTTTGTACTAGTTGCATCGCTGTGATTTTGGGTTGTCTTCTAGCGGTCATTTGGAGAAATCGATCCTGTCTCTGCGTAGTAACGCGATATCTACCCGTGTGCCGTTCAGCTACATCCCCAATACTGCGATAACGTGACCACAACCTTAATATCACGTTTTGGCTGGTGTGTAGGGCCTCAGCAACGACGCGTTGAATAGCACCATTTTCTAGCATGCCCACGGCTCGTAACATTTCATCTCGACTCAAATGACGACGTGACATGACCCCTAAAGCTCACACGGCACGTTAAATTAAAAAAGAATAACAATCTAATCCCTTTTCAATAATTAATATTAATAAAACAATTTAAACTTCCCTTAACGTAACGAATTATTAAGAATTTTGCCGCCGTATTTTGTTTTTTCTTTTTTTTTTATATTCACTTTTTAAATTTTGTAAATAGAATAAATGAGGTTTCAATCGGTATACAAACTTTTTATGAAAACTAAAAAGATTTTAAACTAAAAATTCGGAAATAATTTAGGTTTAAGGTATCCCTAGATTCTGTTGATGTATGTATATCTATATTTACGAAAGAATCGCGACGGTAAATCAATGAAAGACCAAAGAAGTTATTCTAGAGGTGTTCCGAATTAAACTCCAGAAGAGGATGTTGAGTTTGTTAAAAATATGATCAATTTCTTGCCCAAATATGAGTCTTATTACAGGCGAGAGCAAAACAGTAGCTGTCAGTATTTAAAGATAGGAATGACTATCCAAAAAATATACGAGTTATATTTAATCAACACAACCAAACAAACATTTAATGAAGTGTATGGGATGACAAAAGATCCCGTGTCATTATCTAAGCTAAAAAGTATATTTCATAGATACTTTAATCTACAGTGCAAGGGCCTGAAAAAAGATACTTGTAGTAGATGTCACGCATTTAACATCAAAACTAAAACAAATGCTGGTGAAGAACAGGCAAAATTGATTGAAGAGAAAATTAAACACTTGAAGCGAGCTGAGGATTTAAGAAGCAATATGAATAATGATTTTGACGACCCGAATGGCGTAGTGGTAGTGACGCTGCCTTACGTTCTTAGGGTCCTGGGTTCGAATCCCGGTAGGAGCAAATGTTTGTGTGATGAGCATGGACATTTGTTTCCGAGTCATGTATAATAAGTATGTATTTACAAACAAAAAAGTATATAAGGTGTTAAAAAGTAACTGCAAGAAATTTGAGGAGTTGTTTGGAATCACAAATAAAAAATAATCACGAAAAAAAATTATATATGTAACGATCCGTTTCAAAGATATGCAATATTTTCACTGCCCACAAAATGATTGAATATGCGCACTTGACTGTACTGTGACTGCACCCCTGCGACAGCGCAAACGTAGACAGCTGATTCTAACTTTTCCCGTCACATTTTGCAGACTTTGGACTGGCAATTTTTTTTTTATGTAAAAACTAAAAATGCTTGAAAAAAGTTTTTTTTTTTTTTTGAATATGTTTGTTTTTTGATACCAAGTACGTACACGAAATTCTTGCATTTAATTTTTTAACACCTTATATATGTAGTATATCAACTATCTAGTGTCCACAACACAAGCTTTGCTTAATTGTGGTCTAGGTGGCGCTGTGTGGTAATGTCCAGCGATATTTATTTATTTATTAATGCAAGCAAAAACTGATGAAAGTTTTGAATGTTTAACGTTTGATTTAGAAAAAACCCTCCCACTGCCCCGAATCCCTACGAGTATATTTTTTCATAAACGCCAACTCTGGCTGTATAATTGCGACATACATCTAGGCTCCGACAATAACGGCCACTGTTATGTTTGGGTTGAAGGCGAAGCTAGTAGAGGCGCACAAGAAGTGGGATCGTATTTGATTATATATATAAAAACAAACTTAATCCAAAAGTCCAAAATTTGGTTTCTTGAAGTGACTGCTGTGGGGGCCAAACCCGTAACATTAAAATCGTACTCATGTTAAAGGCAATATTAAGTTCACACCAAACATTAAAAACGATTACACTCAAGTATCTTGAATCGGGTCACACATTTTTGTTCAATGATACCGATTTTTCTAAAATAGAAGCACAGTTAAAATACCACAAAAGAATTTACACAGCTGACGAATATGTCACAGTAATAAAAAAGTAAGAAGAAAAATCCTCTTCAAGTGCAGAGAATGGGAAAAAAAAGACTTTTTAGTACAAAAAATATTGAGAAAAATATAGTTACTCGTAATCGGAAAGTCTTCTTGGATAAGACCAAACTTAACTGGCTACAAATAAAATAAATATTACTGCAAAAACAGTACGTTATTATGAAAACTCAAAACGAAGACCAGTTTCAAGAATTGTCTAAAGATAAAATGAAAATCTTTGGAGGTATCAGAAAACGATTTCACATTACTATGGCCAAATGGGAAAGAAATGACACAAGCATAATTAGACGATTTGGAGTCAATCTTTGACTATACAGGGTGTAAACCACCTCATCACAAAGCCGTTAACCAAGCATTCTGTACATCAAACTAAGTAACTTTACGCAAAAATTATTGCTGGGAAACAACTTATTTTTTTTTGAGGTTATAAATTATGTTTTGTGGTAGAACTCAATGTAACGCACTTTAAACATTGTGCTGATGAATGGATTGAACAATATGGGGGTCGTGGAGATGTTAAAAGTGAAAATCTTGCAAAAAAACTTTTATTTGAATAAAAAACTTGTCAAAAAGTTGTAACTTTGACCCCCCATATCTTAGTTATCTACGCCCATTATTTTATGGGGTAAAGTAAAAAGAATTGTGTACACTACGGAGTACTCTAACAGAGATGAGTTGAAGGTACGTATCTTGAACGCTTTTAATAATGTGAGAAATGATCCGTTTGTTCTGAACCGCGTAAATGACAATATGCGAAAACGTGCTGCTGAACTATGCATAACACGAAGAGGTGCTTTACACCCTTTATAGCGATTTCTATTCTGGCCCGAACAATTATTATCAGAATATGAAGACACTGATTTGACACCATTGAGAGCTTCTTTTTTGAAGAAGTCATAGAGACAGCTTGAGATTTCGTTAGCCCCTCTTTGGGCTATCTGTGCGTGCCATAAAAAGCAGTATCCTTGTAAAGATAATAAATTGTATACCGTGAAGTCATAGACTGGATATTTCCTTTCATAATGAAAAATACCCACATTGGATTGTGGCAAGTTTACTATCTTTTCCAAGTCAAACACAGTGACAGTCTTAGTCTCAGGATTTGATGGAGATTTTTCGTCATCCTTAATTTTGCGTATCAGGGATTTATTTTTCAAATGGCTTTCGTACTTGTAGTTTAGTTCAATTTTACGGTCAACATCAGCCTTTTCATAAAGACTACAGATTTGACACATATCTTTCTTTGGTTTAAAAAATGAAAGATTAAGTTGGGAATTAAAAATATTACTATATTGGTATAAACTTGCTACTTTTACTGCGTTTAAATTTTCCGACATCCAAACTACATATAATCGATGCATTTTAGCCAAGTTTAAATCAGAGGCGAGATATCGACGGCTAGCATGCTGTGATACGATATGCGAACCTCGCGAAACATCCGTGTCCAGTGAGGACCTGCGTCAGACCTGCGTCAGGCGGAAGGTGAGGACGCCGTGGCGCCTCTCAAGCCACTCCTCAAAGAAACTCTTTGACCACAAGTCATAAGTCATTGATTTCAGAACAAAATACCCTGGTCAACATTAGCCTGCATAAAATCTAAGAGGCAACTGCTTACCTCATTTGCGCCACGTTTTGCCACAGATTCATCCCACATATGGCAAACGGCCTTCCTTTTACTCGTGTCAAAAACAGAGAAAGTTAAAAGAAGATAGCTTTCTCTTATAGTAAAAAAATTTACATTGCCATGAGAACACTGCTGTACTTTTTCAAAATCAAACACTGCAGTAACCATTTTTCTATTTGACTCCTCAGCGTCTTTTTTTCTTGGCTTTTTAAATCCCTTGCGACCTTCTTGTTAGTCTGGTGTTGTTGGAAAGCTTCTCTTTCTTGGTCCGTGATCCTTTTTCAAGCGGCAAACGTGACATCTATTGCACTGATCCTTTTTAGGAATTTGGAAAGCTAGAATGAACTTAAAGTTGTTAATATCACGATACTGGCGTTCTTTTGCAATCTTAGTTTCCTTGCAGGTGGAGTAGATAGAGCTTTTGACTTTTTTTGCGTATATAATGTGATTCAAAAGGGACAAATGCCCGAACATGATCATAAACACTTTGTTTCATGGCGTCATCCATTACGATTTCATGGTAAAAAGGCATCATCTATTACGATTTTATGGTAAAACTTAGTTAGTATAGCCTTTAAATGAAAGTTAACAACAAGAGATTTGTTTTCATACCTTTTTGATAGAATATTCAATGCTTTTTCGTAATTCTCCTCTGTAATTAACAATGACGAGATAAGAACGGCTTCTCCAGCGAGGGCAGACTTCAAATATTGCATTTTATTCACCACACGTAAGTCCGCGTTGTCCACTGGTGCGTAAAATATGTTCTTGAAGATTGACCATTGTCTGATGTCACCATCGAACCTCGGTAGTTCAAGCTGCGGTATCCTGACACGTGGTTTTTTATTGCTGCACTCATGCACAGGTGTAGAATTATTATGTTCAATGGAAAGATATGCCGATTGTTGTTGTGAATTATTTGTCAATTCCTCAATGTAGCCATTGTGCTGTAGTATCGTTCTTCGAAGGTTTCTCGTTCCAGTTCTTGTGCTGACTGATGTTCGGGGTCCATGTCCGCTATTTCAATTTCCAACTGTATGTCTTCAGAGCGCTGAATCATGGAGCCGAGTTCCATTTTCCTGACCTCAAGATCGCGAGCGGTGTTGCGGTCTTGACTGTAGCCATCGACGAAGTTTTTTATTCTTGTGAGTTTTCCTTTTATGGCACCTCTCTGTACCTTCAGTTTATTGAGGTCCATTTTTTTTTAAATAATGAGATATTGTGATGCACGTAGTACTTGTCACTATTGTGGTGTATTTGTAGTAGATATTTAGAATATACGAGTATGATTCACACAGATTTTTCACGATTTCATTTTGCAGAGCGTGTTATTGTTATTTGGTTTGCACACAGACGTCAGAGCAGCGCAGCGGCGCTCCGCGCAAGCGAGCGAAAGAGAAGAGACGATGTCCGGTATATGCGAGTGAAAGAGAAGAAACGTTGTCCGGTGTACCGGGGCGACCACGGTCGCGCACGTCGCACTATTTTGTTGTCATCTAGCTCCGTTGGTGGCGCTAGACGTTGAGAGCTCGATCCGTCGCGTCGGTAAAACAGTCGGGTTTTTACGTTACTTGTATCATGTATGATGTTGGCATGGCGCTGGTAAATATTGCGGCTTCTAAAAGGCTCGAAGGACCAATTTTATGTTTGGTATTTGTAATGAAACCACGAACTGTTACACGAACACATTACAATATATTAAGCTAAGCACTTTATGACACTGATGTAGGTTGTAGACTTAAGAATTACACTCGCGAGCAACCAAATCGACTCAAGCCTTGTCGGCGCACACATACATTGATACAACTAAAATTTTGAATGGAAATGATTAAAATGATATGTCATTCGAAAGCTTAAGATTTCAGCTTTAACTTGATATCATTATCATTGAAATCCATCCATCATTTTTGAAATAAATGATGTCTGAACGCAAGAGTAGGAAAAACGGGAATTTAGGAAAAAGGGTATGTGTCTATTTGACAAAATAAACAAAAAAAAATAAAAAAATAATAATTTATTTAAATCAGTATTTCGTATTGCCCCCTCTAGCCCTAATTACATCCGTCAGTCTGTTTTTCATGGACCTTATCAACTTTTAGACATTTTCTTGAGGAATGCCGTCCCACTCCTCTAATAATGCTGTCTTTAGCTCGTCTACGCTTGAAGGGACTGGATTTCTGGCCCGAACTCTTCTTTTAAGCTCGTCCCATAAGTGCTCGATGGGATTCATGTCAGGACTGAGCGCAGGCCAGTCCATCGTGCGTAATTCGACCTCTTGCAGAAACTGTCGAGTGACTCGTGCCGTGTGGCAGCGGGCATTGTCGTGCATTAACACGAAGTCTTCACCGACAAACCCTGTGTAGGGCACAACATGATCCAGTAGAATGTCGGTGATGTACCGATCAGCTGTTAGCCCGCCTCCTTGGCCGCCCCCAGGCACGAAAACAAGTTCGGTTTTTCCCTCTAAAGAGATACCAGCCCACATCATGCAGGAACCGCCGCCATATGCCACTGTTTCAGCGAAACAACATTGGGAAAATCGTTCCCCCGGACGCCTGTAGACTCGGCCTCTCCTGTCACTGCCATGCAGACACATTCTGCACTCATCAGTAAACAGGACCGATCGCCATTGCGCAACGCTCCAATTGAGATGCTCTCGAGCAAATTGAAGGCGCGCTTGTCGGTGGCCTGCAGTCAATTTAGGGCCCGTCGCAGGTCTTTTTTGTGTCAAGTTGGCTTCCTTCAAGCGTCTTCTCACTGTCCACTCGCTGACAGCCACTTGTCGTACACGTATCATTTCTTGCTGCACATCAACGCCCGTAAGGTGTCGATTGCGCAGCGAGGTTGAGACAATGAAGCGGTCGTCTCTCTCTGAAGTGCACCGGTGGCGGCTTGTTCTTGGTCTCCGATTGAAGGCACCAGTCTTTTGGAACCGTCTGTATACTCGGGATACAGAAGACTGGCTCAAGTGGAGCTGGGCAGCGACTGCTCGCTGGCTTAACCCTTGTTGCAACAAGGCAACAACTTGAGCGGCTTCTTCTGGTGTGGTATCCATGGGTTAGCGAAAACAAGGAATGCAATTTACGGAGATGTGTACCGGTCAACTTGTAACAAGTAACTGATAAGATAACTCGTGAGAGTTCGCTGCACCCCCGCAGGGGGGTGCGGCAGGCGGGTTATGGGCATTGCCCTTGGTCCCGCGGGATCGATTACGCCCGTAAACATACGGGCGTCGTCCTTGGGTTGGCCGATATAGGCCTCGGCCGGTGGCGAGCGCGCTAACGCCGCTCGCCTGTGGGTTAGTGTCGCATAGTGTGGGTAGAGGGCGCCACGGTGTTAACCGTATCTTCACGCCGCCTCGGCGGTCTGTCACCGCCAGGTGGAACTCCCGGTGCCCCGGGAGAAGCCTAGCGGGTGATGACCAGCCAGAGGCGGCTGGGGCTGCCCCCTACCAGGAGAGGGGCCCCCGCCCACAGCGTTATCGAAGCTAGCCGATGCGCTCCGGGCTAAGGGGCCATGTATGTATGTGTGGACGGTATTGTGTTATAGTAACACCGTCCATGTTTGCGAGTACATAGCGCGCCCGCGCCGCTATGTATCGCGTGGGTACAGTCGAGTGTGGAGTCGTGCGGGTATGAGGTGGGGGGTGGACGTCGTGCCTATATTAACTTAGAACACGACGTTTCACCAAGTGTGTGTAGTGTGTGTGGAGTCTTTTTGGTGAGTGTGTCGCTTGTAATAAATACATAAATAAAAGCGACACGCTCAGGGGTCAATCCGGTGGGGTGGCGTCCTTCACGTCCGCTACTAAATCCCGCGGTAATCGTCGCGGGGGGCGCCCCGCGTCGGGCGGCCGTGTGTGCCATGGCGCTATCTCCTTGATATGCGGCCAGGCAGAGGCGTCGGCTCGCGTAAACATGTTGGACGCGAGGCGACCGCAGAAGTCCTCCAGGCTCTCGATGTTGAGGTCCCGCTTGACGACGCTGTTCCTCACGTAGCGTGGAGCTGCAACGATTTTCCTCAGCGTCATGTTTTGTTGTTTTTCTAAGTCCTTCCTGGCTTTCTCGCTCGTGAGGGCGAGCCAGGCTGGGGCGGCGTATGTGAGGAGTGGACGAATGTACGCTTTGTACACGCCCAGCTTGGCTCGCAGCGGGAGGCGGGATGAGAGCACTGGGTGCAGCAGGAAGCGGGCGCTCCTGCTCTTCGCGACGAGAGTGCGGACGTGTGGCGCCATGGTGAGCCGACTGTCGATGGTGACTCCTAGGTATTTGGCCTGGTGGAGCCACTTGACGTCGGCGCCTTGCAGTTTCAAGGGTGGTGGCTGTTTGTAGCCGCCCACAGTCAGTGCCTGCGTCTTTCCCACATTCACCGACAACCTCCATTTGGAAAGCCATTCTGGCAGCAGCTCGAGCACGCGCTGCAGCTTGACTGCCGCGTGTTGCATGTTGAGTGAGGTGGCGATGTACGCGGCATCATCGGCGTACAGCGCGAGCGTGGTGTCCGGAGTCGTGGGGATGTCGTCGGTGAAGCAGGAGTAGCACCATGGGGAGACGCAGCTTCCCTGGGGCACTCCAGCCGCGATGGGGCGGGCGCATGATAGCGCTCCGTCAACCACCACCCTGAAAGTCCTGTCCTGTAGGAACGAGGAGACCACTCGTATCAAGCGACGGGGCGCTTCTGTCATAGACAGCTTGTACAGCAGACCGTCATGCCATACTTTGTCGAAGGCTTTCTCCATATCCAAGAATGCTGCAACTGCTCGCTCCTTCTTGTTCACAGCCGACGTGAGCAGGTGCAGCACCCTCGACAGCTGGAGCGTCGTAGAATGCTCGGATCGGAACCCGAACTGTTCCTCGCGCGGCTGCACGTGTTTCTGTAGGTGTCGCAGCAGGAGTTGCTCAAACACCTTGGAGATGCAGGAGAGGAGTGTGATGGGCCGATAGCTTCCAGGCTTCTGGATGTCCTTGTGTGGCTTCGGTAGTAGAATGACGCGCCCCTCTTTCCACGCAGCCGGGAATACCCCGGTGCGCAGGATCCCTGTGAACAGGCGCGCGAGTGCCGCGACGGTGCGGTACGGCAACTGGCGCAGCGCTGCGTTTGTGATCCCGTCAGCTCCTGGGGCCTTTCTCGGCTTCGTCCGGAGGATGGCGCGTCTCACAGCGCACGGCGAGAAGAAGACTGGATCCTCTTCTGGAGCTATCGGCGAGGCAAAGTACTCCCCAAGGTGCCTCTCGACTGCTGCGACGTGCTCTGTGTTGGTAGTCGGGTTCGGCTGGAACTGACGCTCCAGGTGCTCCGCGAATATTTCGGCTCGGTCTGCTGCAACGTACCTGAGCGTCCCGTCGCTGTGGCGCAATGGGCGCACCGGGGCTGGGGTGTTCGTAAGCGTCCTGCACAGCTTGTGGATCGACGGCCAGTCACCCTCGGCCGCGTCGATTCGTTCCTCCCAGCCCGCGGCGTTGAACTCCTGCAGCTTGACCCTGACCTTCTCCGCCAGACGGTTGAGGTCACGTTTTACCGTGGGGCATCCAGTGTCCTGCCACCGCCTGCGTAGGCGCCTTCTTTGGGCGACGAGTTGCTTGATGTGGGCGGGGAGGGGCTTGTAAACAATCCCCCCCGGCGGCGTCGGCACTGTGGTTGTCGCCTCTTCTAAGGCGCGCTGGATGCAGGCGGTGAGCTCCTCCGCTAGTTTCTCAACGTCGGCGGCGGTCTCTACGGGCCAAGTGGGTGTGGTGGTCTCCAGTTTGTCCTTGTATACGTCCCAGTCAGTTATTCGACGTGGCGCGGGAGGCGAAAGTCTCGTCGGCATCTCTGATAGGACGACGAGTACAGGCTGATGATCCGATTGTAACTCGTCGTCGATCACTTGTTGGGTGAGCTGGCAACCGAGGCCCTGGTGGATCACGATGTCCAGCACGTCCGGGGAGTGCGCCTGGTTGTCGGGGTAGTGCGTTGGTGTGTCAGGGCCGGACACCGTGTATCCGTGGGCCTCTGCGTCCGTGAGGAGTCGTCCGCCCCAGGTATGCTGTGTCCGGCTATTCCAAGCCGGATGTTTGATGTTGAAGTCGCCGGCAAGGAGTGTCGGGTTCGGCGACTGTAGGACGCTTCTTAGCTCTTGCAGGCTGAAGTCCGTGTTCGGTGGTCTGTAGGCTGCGTAAATGTTCAAGTCCTTGCCGGCGACATGGAGTTGAACTCCCAACGCCTTGAAGGTCGTTGGGGTGACCTCTGGGAGCGGCTGATGGACGATCCTCCGGCTGACCAGCACCGCCAGCCCGCGGTAGATGTTGCCGAGCGGAGACTTTTCGTCCCTCCTGTAGGTGATGTACCCCGGGAACCTGATCCGGTCCGCAGGTCCCAGGAGCGTTTCACAGATGAGCGCCACGTCGATCCTCTGGTCCTTGAGGAGGAGGCGGAGGGGGGCGACCTTGTTCCTAAGGCCGCGGGCGTTCCAGTGTAGTATTCTCAACGAGCTAGCCATTGTACAATCTTAGTAGCTCGGCTAGCCCGTCGAGGATTACGGTGCCCGCGTCCTGTCCCTGCCTTATAGCTTGGATCAAATCCATCAGCAATTTGATGGCACAGGCCGTAAACTCTTTATTTCCTCCGTTATAGGTTTGTTGTTGTTGCGGTTGACGGTTGCTAGGAACTAGATGGCGCCACTGTTGCCTGCAGGCGCCGGTAGCGGTATTTTGTATTTGTTGGCTTTGTTGTTGTTGTAGTTGTGGCTGCGGTCCTGTTGTCTTCACCAGTTGTGCATGTGATGAGGCCACGTCTGAGGATGGGGTAGGCTTGTCCACCCGCTTCCCCTTTTTAAATTTCAAGGCGCCTGCAGTTTTGGCGCCTGTCAAAATATTGGCGGCAATGTTTTCATCCATCGTAGTGTTTGAGGCGACTAGGTGCGAGTTTGCGGCCTGTTTTTCGGCAGGGGCAGTGCCCGTTTCCTTTTGTTGTTGAGCTGTTGTTGTTGATGACGCGGGTGGTTGGGGAGCTTTAACCCTCTTCTTACCTCCGCGTCTCTTTCTCCTCCGCCTCGAGGCAGTGACATCCTTGTTTGTGGGCCCGTTGGCTGCCGCCATCAACGATGCGCTGGGGGCCTCATGGTCGTCCACATTGTTGTCGGTGCGGGGCCGGCGCTGGCTTGAGGTGATGGCGACAGTGCCCGCTCTCTTATTCAGCGCCTCCTTCTTCAGTACCGGGCATCTTGTGCTGCAGGCCGGGTGATCGCCCGCACAGTTAGCGCAGGTGGCCGGTTCCTCCCTAGGGCGCGGGCAATCACGCGCGGCGTGTTCCTCGCCGCACTTCACGCAGGCGAGCGGGCGGTGGCACTGGTGCGAGCTGTGTCGAAACTTCTGGCACCGGTGGCACTGCGCAGGCCCACGTTTACTCCTCCATGCCTCGACACGCACCCCTCGCATACACATGAGGGTGGTGGTGTCGTAGATTCTCCGGATGTCGGTCTGCCTCCTCAGCACTGCGTGGAATAAACAACCGGGTCGTCCGCCTCGCGCATTAATGTTGCGCACATATTCCGGTTCGTAGCCCAGCAGGCTGAGCTCCTCCATGATATCCTCAGGGGCTGTGTCCGCCGGCAGCCCTCTTATGACCACCTTTAGGCTGCGCTCCGCTCTTAGTGAATAGGCGAACCAACTGATGCCGTCCGACTTTTCCAGCTCGGTAAGATAACTCTGAGTCATCCTGTACTCGTTCTCGCTCTCCGGGAGGAACCTAAATCCCCCCTGGAAAGGCCGAGCGTTGGGTGGATGACCCAGCTTTATACTTAGTTGCCTAAAGTGGGCGGCCCAGTTGGGTAGCTTCTCCACGATAAGCGGAGGGTAGCGTGGCCGTTTCTCCTTGCCGCTCTTGACGGCAGTGTTTGTGTTTGCGCTAGCGCCTTGTGCGGGGGCTGCGGCGGGTGTCGTAAGTCCGGTGGTGTCTTCTTGTCCAGTAGTGGGACGGCGGGTCGCTTCAGCGAACGTCGGCGAACCGGCTCCCGCTCGACCGCGCGCGTCGCGCTGCGGGAGCGGGGAGTCGGGGCAGGGGCGCTTGGCCTCCTCCGCGGCCTCGCCGTCAGAGCTTCGAGGCCGGCGCTGGGCCCTAGCCTCTGTATGGTAGTCCTGTCCGAGGGCCAATGCCTCCTCTGTACACATGTCACTACCGGAATCATAATCTATGTCTGTGTACTTATGACTGACCTCAGTTTCCAGGAGCTCCGCAGGTTGGTCGTAGGAGGCCGTCGAGAGGTCGCTTCCTTCTCTCGACAAGCTCGGAGAGAGTGCAGCTGGTGAGTCCCGGGCAGAGGTTCTCGGTGGCGGCGGCGACATTGGCACGTCCTGTCCACACGTTGATGCGGCGGCTGGGCCTGCCAGCAAGCGGTGTGGGACGGGCGAAGCATTGCGCGCGGCACGGCCCGTAGCGGGCGCAGAGCGCGCGGTGACGGTCGAGCGCGCTCCGGAGTGCGCGGAGGTGATCGCGGGTGGTGCGGGACGGACCGCGGCGGTCGCATGTCGAGCGTGGGGCGCGGGCGCCGAGCGTGGGACGGGCGAGGCCGTCGCGCGCGCGCCTTGCGAGTTTGATTGTACGGCTGCGGTGCCTGTAGTAGTTCGCGGATGGGCGCGGTTCGATCCCACAGGGCCCGAGGCCTGTGTTGGGACGGGCCTAAAAGCGGGTGGCCTAACGGGAACGGCGGGTTGACGCGGAATCGGCAGTACCTGGCTCGCTGACGGCGCCTGCGACAGCGGGGTGGAGAAGGGTGGTGACGGGGTGCGCTGGGCAGCTCCCGTAGTGGCGGCGGTGTGCGGTTGGGCACCGGGCGGCGAGCCCCCGATATTCGGGAGCGACGCCGACCGGTCCCCCATTTGATTGCTCATTTTGTAGGAACGCAGCTAGGTGTGAAACATCCGCAGCCTCACGATGGACGAGGTGTTGCAGCCATCGGGAGTCGAGTGGAATATTCCGTCGCAATGAGTGACCGTTGGCGACGGGTTTTTTTTTCCTTTGTTCTTCAATATGAGTGGCTCGGGCGGTAGACGGTGAACTCGGTTTGCGCGCCTACCCTCGACCGGTGTGATTTTTTACGGCGCTCGGCCAATCACAGCGCAGGTGCGCTATAGAGGTCGTGTGGAGTACGGCGGTGTCGCGGATCGCGGTTCTGGGTCACGTATGCGTCGCGGCGTCACGCATGCGTGTTCACAAGCTAATCCTGATAAGATAAACCGGAAGTGGGGGGGTTTTATAGCGGGAGCAGGTAGCGCAAGTCGTGGATTCTTAAAGAGGTAATTTACGCTGACGGCCAATTAAAATGTGTCAATAAATCAGCGCTTAGTTTTTTTTAAGGTATTGATATTAATTGAAAGCCTAATTCTTCAGCTTTCGAATGACATATCACTTTTGTAATTACCATTTATCGTTTTAGGAAAATCAATGTATATGTGCGCCGTCTAGGCTTGAGTCGATTTGGTTGCTCGCGAGTGTATATTTAGACAGTTAAAATGAATAAAACTATGTGCGAGACAAGCGTGCTGCGAGAGACACGGACGGAAGAGCCAGATAGCAGCATGTAAGAGTGAGACAACAATTCAGTAGTAAAAGTTACTAAACACCATATGTCAGCTAGTTCCTGACTGTTTTGCAAAACACTGAATAAATTATTTGTTTCACCAAATCGACAAACAAATAAGCGCATGAAGCGAAAACGCCCTCCTTCCAACAAACAGCGGCCGGTCTGACGAATGGACGGGGCGCCCGCGCCGACCCCGCTCCCCGTGCGCCGTCCCTTGATCACTTCGTGCGTTATTACGCGGAGCTGATTTCAGATTGAACCTTATTCCATTATATATTTCCGAAACTAAATAAGATGCGAAAATTCTAGAAACGTACGTTTGTAGAATTCGTATTCCTTTACTCGTCTCTCTATTTAGCTCGTTTTTGCTCAATGATCACATCGGACTCGATTCTACGGATATATCCGCATCCTTATAAATAACTTTTGCAAATAAAATTTCGGAAAGCATGGGCAGGGCAGTGAAAAATTTAAATCTTTTATTTGTTCATAACACAGACATACCAATTTTGCAGTGTATGTGATCATTTTTAAATGTTTTTTGGAATATCTGCTCCATTCTCTTAATATATTCTACAAAGTGATCAGGTGGAACCTCTAACAAAATCTCTTCTGTAGAATAATTTTTGTAGTGCGCGAACCTTGTGCGGTGTTAAGCTTCGTATGGCGCACTGAGACACAGGTCGAGATTTTGTTTGAGTGTGCGTGCGACGAACCTTAATACTATGTGGCGTACACATACAAGCTTCGTGCGGTGCGTTTGTATGAAAAATAAATCCCCTTTTTATACTATAAAAAGGTCATGGCCATTGATACGAATTTCGCACGCCCAGTCTTCATTTCTTTTTCTCTTTCTAACTCATAAGTTAGATACGTTTAAGTTAAAATAGATAGATAGCATTGATTGGTTTTGTTTACTTCAAATTGTCATGCAAGATTTGTATCTGCATTGAAGTAAGAACTATTCCGTTATAAGCAAAAAGGAGTTTTAATTTACCCATAATGTTTAATCTGTCGCCACTGTAACTATGCAATATGAGATCACTCGCTTCTAATGTGATATTTGAAAAATATTGTTTACATTTGCTCTGCGATAACGGTAACTGGCGAACCCGTATCTATTTCAAAAGTTAACTTTAATTTATTAACCACGACAGAATCCTGCATCGGTTCGCCGCGCTCGGTGCGAATATTACAACATCAACACTTACCATCACCATCATCCGCACAGCACTCGATAAAATGTTGTACTTTATGCGTTTGTTCACATTCGTTTTAGGTGTCCTTGAACGCCGCACTTTTTGCATTTATATCGCGCAAAACGACACGACGATGCTTGATGCCCGGTGTAGCCGCACGCCGAGCACACGTTGTCACTGCTGGTATGCTCAGCGCTAGCAGATTTTGAGCTCGCTGCGCTGGCCGCTGCTGAGCGGCGCTGCGAGTGTGCCCCGCGCGCTGCTGCTTCCTGCGCCTCCGCCGTAGTTACCTTCGGCGTCGTTATCATGTGTAATTGTGTAGCTTCCGGTCGCTGTAATGTCTCCTGGGCCCCGATGCGGGCTCTGCGTACTCCTTCAGCTATTTCTATAGCTTTGTTTAAGCACGGTTTCCACCGCAAGCGGAGCGGACCCATTAATGACTTCTTTTAACACGCAAGAGAAAATTGCTTACATATGTTTCCACCATTAGAAATTAACGAGCTCATTATTTACTCTTTTTGCTCGCTGAGTCATTTCCGCTCGAGTTTTTGTTGGTGGAAAAACAATATGAGTAAGCAGTTTTCTCCTGTGAGGTAAAATAAGTCATTAATGGGTCCGCTCCGCTTGCGGTGGAAACCGGGCTTTAGGGTCAGCCCCGACAAGTCTTTGGTGAAAAGATTGTCCCTGTCCGGTCCGGACTCCATTCCCAACACAAAACAATCGCGAAGCTGCTAATCCAGATGCTGGGCCACGAATCCGCAGTGCATTGCTGGACCACGAACTCGCGCCGCCCACTCAGCTAATCCCTCGCCAGCATGCTGAGTCGCGCTGTGGAACCTGTATCGTTCCGCGAAAGTGCACTTCTTTGGCTGAAAATGTCCATCCAGTAGCTCGACCACCGCATCATAGCTAAATGTACCGACTTGACGCGGTAAAGCTAGATCACGCACTAGTTTATACGATGATTCGGCGAGATTGCTGAGTAATATAGCTCGACGTTTACAACCGGCTTTGTCCGAATCCACCACAATGTCGTTAGCTAGAAACCATTGTTGTAATCTTTCCATGTATACGGACCATTCCTGAACCTCGTGGTTGAAGGTCGATAAGGTGCCGACCGTTATTTGCCATCTTGATTTTTTCTCGTCGCCACTGTTATAAATGACACAACCGGTACATAGGTACAAGCTCGTTTTATTTGACTGGCGCAACAGTCGGACCATAAATACACTAAAATATTTCCCACAGATAGTGTTACCATAACACAAATAAAAACTGAATGAAGTGAACGAAACGATCTGAATTGCAAAAAAAACCTGAGTAAAAATAAAAAAAAATATTTAAAATTGTTTATCAATAATCATTAATCAAGTACAGGGAGCATAATAACGGCGTAAAACTTTATTGTTGTTTATATTTATTTTTCAGTTTTTACTATCTGTGACCATAGTAATCCTGCTAGGGTTGTAAATCGGAAATGATTTAGAACTTTGGCGATTCTTTTCGGTTTTCAATTAGAAAAAAAACTTATCTTTTTATATTAGTTTGGTAGTTGGTTTCGGTTCGTAAAAGTTCAAGTTTTATGCTATTCACTTGTAGTAGTTATAGTAAATATATAATATAAGTAGTCATCAAGGTAGTTTAGTGGACTTCAGCATGCAGGCAAGGAAACGAGCGAACAAACGGCAGCAGGAGCTCCTTGTGGAGCGTTTCCACAATAATAGGCAAATGGCCGGAGGTACGGAAATTTCAAGACCTACAATTTCACCTTTAAGTAGTACCTGCGGTGTTTATATATTGAAATTATGTCATCTTTAACTTCACCGGTCTACTATTGTCATACATTTTTTTCTTTTTTAGAAAATCAAGCTGATTCTGACGTCATTGAATTGTAGGCTACCGTGAGTAGCGAGCTGAACCAACTGGGCAGCAGCAGGACTGTAGAGCAGTGGCAACATGTAAGTTGTTTCAGTCAGATGAATATATGTTTAACTAGATTGGATAAGTACATGCATAATTTTCATGTGTTCTAAATTAATTTAATTTCAACAGATTTGGAGTGTGTAGGTGGCAAAGGTTAAGACAAAGGCTAGAAAAGTGAGGGATTCACTCTAGAGCTGCTGGTGGAGGACCAGCGGGGGCAGATCTCAATGATATTGAGAAAAAAATTCTGGATATCATTGGATCTGCATCTGTAGACGGTTTTGCCACTTTAGAAATGGTAATTTATTTCATAATTATATATTACTAAGACTGGTTTTCAAATATTTAGTATTAACCTTTCAAGCACCGATATAGTTCTTGTCATGTAAGTTTGCCGCTCTGAAGTAAGTACGCTACAAATATCTGCTGCAGCCATGCCATGCGCATTGGAAAGCCGGGTTTCAGCGCGCCAAGGATATGTGATGCAAATGATAAATGTGAAAATCAGTAATGATCTATGTACTTACTGTTATTGGAGCTCAATGAATTAACTGTTTTTAGACGAAGACTGCCGAGGGCTCCACGCCCGCCAGTGCACCACAATTTGGTTCAAGCACTTAATGAGAATAGCCGGTTACTCCAGGAGAGCATTGTGCAAGCAGCAGAAATTTTGGCAGCTGCCATTCGCTCTTCCAGTTTTCAATATAATAGTGCAACATGCCCAAGACGAAGATAATGGGAATGAAACCTGATAGGTGTCATCTTCATTTCTTTGTCTTGGAGTTTACAATTATATGTACCTAACCCGCTAGTCTCATTAGTGCTTGTTCCAAGCTCTCTCAGCTCACTACCAACGTTAGCCCAATTTCTTATGTAGTTATTAAATATTAGGATGATTATTAATTATTTTGTTGATTTTTATATTTTGTTGATTATTGTATTTTGTTGATTGTTTTATTTTGTTAATTATTTCAGAGTGGCGATTAGGTTGTCACAAATATTTGGCTGATTAATAATTATTTTTGTTGGTTTTTATATTTTGTTGATAATTGTATTTTGTTAATTATTTGTTATAACTACAGTTTGTTTAGAGTTTAGAATAGGTATCAGGATAAAAAATTAAAATTTTAACATTAAAGAAATAAAATGTTTAATTTAATTAAAATAATTCACGAGTGATTGCCGAATTTCCCTCGCTTCAGCAAGGAAATCAGTCGCACCTTCGGTAAGACAAGGGCAGAAGTGCTAATTTTCAAATTTTTCAGGACAGACGATTTAAGGTTTTTATAGATTTATATTGTGTTTTTCGGCCCATATTAATGTAAATTTGTATTTTATTTTTAGCAGAAATATACCTCATACATTTGTGAATGTAAATATGTAATTTAAAAGAGTGAGTTATTTATTTATTTATACTATATTTAATGAAATATTAATGTATGCATACAATTATGCCCTTTTCCCACCAACATTTAAATTATTGTGCAATTGTGACTAAAGTAACACCATTATATTGAAATGATTTTATTAAATGAAAATACTCTTTATTTTGTATTTATTTATTATTCTTCTTAGGAACATCTTTATCACTGACAAAAAAACATTACAATTAAAAAAATAACATAAAAGTCACTTCTAAAAGGTTTACATTAAATCTATAAAATGGCGTGTAAATGCGTAAGACTTATTTATGCTGTTAATCTAAAATCAGTCCGTAATCACATCATTTGTTGAAATTACAATTTGTTTCTTATAATGTAATCACAAAGTTAACTATTATAGAATATGAAAACAATATTCATAAGAACATTTTCTTACAATCAACTAATTACCTAGGTACAGATAACTTTTTTGCATATACTTTCAAAACATAGTAATAACCATAATACTTAAAAATCTTTTTAAGTGATTAACAGAAATAGTCTTCTAAATTAGGCACTAATCAGTAGTGCTACTTATAAAACTTTATAAAAACAAAACAGTTACTATAAAAATTTTAAAAATGTAATAAAGGCGGATACTTATTTCTACATGTTCACTGGAATGTGTTATTGAAATAAACTATTATAAAATTGTTCATAAAATTTAGGAACTATGTTTGAGGCAAGCAGTTGACGGATATCTTCTTTCTTCCGATCCGGAATTGGTAAAGTATCAGAATATAACACATTTAATACAATATCTGTCAATCGTTTCTTATTACCCGTCCTGCCCAATTTGACTTGCGCTTCAGCCCATGTGTTTGTTTTGTAACTGTATCTGAATTGGTATGTATCAGAACTCTTAGTGAACTTAATGGCTCTAATTTCAGATATATTGATATTATTTCTAGTAACATCTTTGCTTAGATTTAAACTAACATCATCAGATAACAATTTCAAATCAAAGAATGAATCAAAATTCATTTCTTTGACTTCGAATCCGTTGCCGCGTTTTATTGCATTTCTTATGAGACATGCATACTCAGCTGGACAGTATATAGGCCCTGCTTTCTTAGCCCTTTTAACGCTCTTCTCGATGACAGAATGAACCGCGTCAGCTCTATTCTGAGTATGCCCTCTAATGAGGAATTTGTGTGTGATAGATTTTATGGGCAACATATTGACAGCATAGTAATACATCACGAAAACGAATTTATTTTTTTGCTGGCCGCAACAGTTATCCGAATAAAATATTATGTCTTTATTGGGTTGTTGAGTAGATAATTCTTCCAGAAACTTGTAAAGACATGTTCCTATTTCATTAGCTCCACGTTTTCCAAGGCCTTCATGCCAGAAAAAGCAAAATGTTTTATCACTATTGATATTGGAAACTGTGAAATTATAGCAGTTAAGCTTTGACTTGTAAAAGAATGCTGACGACTGGCCAATGGGACACGGTAAATCTGCCTGTAGGTCGAATATGGCTACTATGTTATTGGAATCTGTCTGTTTACTGTCTTCTATATCCTTTTCAAGTTCTAAACGGGAGAGACTCTTTTCTTCAAGGTGTAACTTATGCTTTTCTGACAGTGGTTCTTTGTTAACAGCGTTTTTGAATGCCTCACATTCATCGCATTGGTCTTTACGAGGTACAAATAAGCCTATATTAAAATCATTGTTGAAAATGCGATGGTAAGCATCGTAATTGACGGATGGTTTTCCAGCTGCTTTTCTGATAGCTTGATAGTTGCGATGGAGCTCAGCTATAGTCAGGCTACCATCTATGAACTCTCTGGTAGTATTAGCCCTTAAGTAATGACTTTCTGTACGTGGAATCGACTTTATGTGTGATCATGAACCGATTGGATAACTTCAGATTATCTACAGCACTCATTCTCATAGTATTATTAGAAATATTTTCAATGACATTACGTAAAGTTTTTTCTCCAATAGCCAATGTATTTAGCAGAAATTTCTTACAGACCCTAACTTCTTGTGAACCTATCATAAAATAGTAGGTCGAATTTGGTTTTCTTGGTGGCTTAATACAGGTATTATTGTCGGTAATTTTGACTCTTCGATATGCAGGCGGAATCAGTTTCACACAAGACGCGAGAAAGTCTCTTTGTCTTAAGTGTGTTCCCAGCTCCCAGTAGGATTGAAAAATCGTATTTCTATCTTCAGAAGAAACTTTAGTGGAACACGAAAGTCGGCATTTATCAGGGCAAGGAGGAAGAATTGATTTTGCTGCCACAATTTTTCTTCTTTTTAACCGACTTCCAAAAAGGAGGAGGTTCTCTATTCGACTGTATGTATTTTTTTTTTTTTTTTATGTATGTTCACCGATTACTCGAAGACGCCTAAACCGATTTGAAAAATTATTTTTTGGTTTGAAAGGGTATACTTCCAAGTTGGTCCCATAGTCGCCAAGTCGGGATCTGATGATGGAATCTTGGCGAAATCGAGGGAACTCTTCAAATTTTATAGGATAACGTACAGCGATTTTGGTATTTTTTCTACAACAAGTGAAGCATTTGCGTTTGATAAGAACCATTCTACCATCAGATCTGATGATGAAGCCAAGAGTCACGGAACTCCATAATGAGACAATGTATCCTAGTCGTGTTTGAGCTTGTTGTAATTGTAACGGTATGCACTTTCCATGTGAACCACTAAAAAGTGAAAAATAAAAACTTTTTTGCAAAAAATAAAACCGACTTCAAAAAGAAAAAGTGAAAAATAACTTTTGCTTCTGAAGTCGGTGACAAAAAGATTAAATCAATCATAAAAACGTCACCGACTTCAGAAGCTAAAGTTATTTTTCACTTTTTCTTTTTTTGTAGTGTACTCTTGGCCACTGTTTTTCAAACGTTTGGATATGACTTGTTTCCACTCATTTACATTTCTTTGACTTTTTCTAGACCGTTTGTTTGATTTCTGCTCTACATTAACTGTTGCGTGTGGTGTTGGTTCTGGTTCACTATTGCCTTCATTATTTTTTAACTCCACCGTAGTATGAGGTTCAAGAAATCTGCTTCGAGAACTAGAAGAGCTGCTGCTAGAACTGGATGAGCTGCTGCTGGAACTGGATGAGCTGCTGTCAGAACTAGAAGAACTGGATACGTTTCTTGATTTAAAGAGTTTAGTGTAGTTTATAGCCTGTTTCTCATTTGGCTTGTATTCTGAACCTTCGGATGGAGAAAAATCTCCATTTTCTTCAGACTCGGAATCGTTATTACCCGGGGTTGTATTTATAATGGGTGGGCTAGCTATTACATTATTCTCCATAGCAGATATGGTTGTCAAGTATGAATTTATCGCTTCTGTAGTTTCAGGAACCGTTGGTATTGGATCCTCCATAGCAGATACGGTTATCATGGATGAATTTATCGCTCCTGTAGTTTCAGGTATCATTGTTATTGGATCCTGATTTTCAAAGTCATTGCTATCTATCCACTGCTCAACCATTGACGTAGAATTAATTTTAGGAGAAGAATTTGTCTTTTTAAAACTATTATATTCCTCAAAACTAGATTTTTCTAAATTTTCATTAATCTGAGGTTCATCAATAGTTCTAGCCGGTATATTAAATTGCTCATCAACCATCCTCAAAAGTTTTCTGCCTCGAGATTCCATTTTATTCCCTAAAAGCGAAAATAATCAGACGTTTAGTTCGGTTTATTAATCAACAGAACAAAAATAAATACACGTCAAACCTATAAGAACCCTTTTTTTACATCGGGGGTTAATAAATGGCAAAAAATGGCATCGGAATTGTTTTACAGTTCAATAAATATACACAAGATATTGTAAAGAAAACGACACAAATGTTATCAATTTTACATAAAAAATAAAGCGGTAGGAATGACAAAGTCTTAAATGCTATTATAGTTATCTGTATAAGACAAAATTGGAATGACAAAGTCAGATTTGGTTTAAAGACTAGGCAATATTTACGTATTGGACTCACAAAGACACAACTACCCGAACGACTTTGTTCTGTCAAATATGTGCTCTCAAATTAGGCATAAGTACACAAAATGTGATTATGTCTTTCCAAAATATAAAACAAAAAAGGGCATATTTACCTCAATGACCTTGACGCAACTGACCAATGAGATTTTGTCGCGCCAATATCATTCAAAAAACGAACGAATGGTACAAAGGCACTACTGCCCTCTGGCGTAAATAAACTGAATCTAGTGAATGTCTTTGTTCCTACAGGTAGAAATTAGTTTTTAAGGCACTTTGGCATATTTAACTAATTTTCAGAAATTTTAGCACTTCGGCCCTTGTCTTACCGAAGGTGCGAATTCTGTGCTGGTATCCTCCACAATAGCACTCTGCTCGATATCCTCTGTTACATCTTCTTCATCTGCAAATATACCCTCAATTAGATTTCTAATTTTGCAAACATAAAACTGAAGAAGAATTACATAACAATATTAATTAAATCAAAATAAAAAATAAGTTAGTTAATTTTAATAAAATAGGTCCACTTACATTAAATGTTTCCAAAAACATGTTGTACAGCGTACAACATGCCAGAATATTTTTTGCTGCCTTTTCTGGTTGGTACGAGTAGTAAAGACAGCGAAGCCTGTGTAGGCACCTAAATTTGTTGTTTAAATGTAGTGGAGATGTGCAATGGGCGCCCCATTGCACATCTCCACTACATTTATTGCCCTTGAGTGGCACTCATTATATGAAGCCCCCGCTTCACTAGTTGGCACCATAATAGGAGTCATGAGCCATGGCTGTAGTGGATATCCCTTATTTCCTAAAATAAATAAAACGTTATATTGTACTTAGCTTATTGATATACCCAGTAGGTATAAAAGTTTACTAGTGACCTACCGAGAAGCCACTGAGATCTTTCCCCACGTACAAACTCGTTTCTCAGGAATCCGTAAAAGTTTGATGCTCTCCATATTGCAGCATCGTGGGTAGAGCCTGGAAAATTTGGGTTTAACCCAATAATCTTCCCCCTCGCACTGCATATCTGAAAGTTTTTTTTTTTATTAAATCAAGAGAAGTATGTGTGTTAATATTATAATGTAGTTAATATACTCACAATCTGGCAGTTGATGCTATACTAGCCCTTTCGATTCTAGAATAGGTTGCCAGGTGCAGTAGGGTGATTCAGAGGAGGTTTCGCTATTGCAACATGGGTCCCATCTACTGCACTTAATGTGTTGGGCATATTAAATAGGTCTAGAAAACTGAAACAAGCAAAGTGTTACATGAATAAGAGTGGTGCAGTTTTCAGTTTTGTCAGAAAGTTTTATTTTATCTTAAATTCTTCTTGGGTTTCAAAAAATTCAATTAACTCACTCTGTCTTGGCCGCCCCCTTTTCTTCAGGGGTTACAGGAAATCTCAAGTATTGAGGTGATAAAACTCTCAAAATTTCCTCTACCGTAAGAGTCAGGCACCTGCTCACTGATGGCTGGCTGAGCCCAAGTATGTTGTCTTGCCCAACAGCTGTTTGAAAACTGCCTTGGGCAAACAGATTTAGTGCAGCTAGAATCTGAAAATGAGTTCTATTATCATACAGGTAGGTGTGTAGATTTTTCATTCTAAAAATGCACGCCCCTCCACTCCTTGTTGCATACACTTTTTGGTCAGTGAACCATTCAAATGTTTCTAAAGACATTTTAGTAGGGGGCGTGCAGTTTTAGACTGAAAGATCTCTATTAAATAATGCCTAGATGTAATACCTATGTAGGGACACAATGTAAGCGTAAAAGGCTGAACGCTAAATAAGCAAAAATGTACGCGAGTGAGACGAATGCGACCGGTTACTGCGCACTGGTCCGATCGGAAGGTTGTGGTTACGGGTTCCTTGTGAAATAAACGTGGAGTTTCTTAACCTATAATCAGACTTTGATTTGTGTGACTCCACAACCTTCCACGACCAGACGAAGCAGTGCTCACTTGGGGGTACACGAGCCGCATACTAGTGTACATCAAAGGCAAACTAATACACGGCACACGAACCTCCAAATTGGTGACCCCGACGTGATGAAACTACACGCGAATCAGCGAGTGCAACACGTGGTAGTGTCGGCCATACGCGAACTTTATTTCTCGTCGTTAGAAACAGTGAGCATTAGTGAGTAACCATGCATCACGGATAACAAACACCACAGGCCGCAGCAATCAGCACCACAAGTCAAGAAAGAAGACGGTGAGTTAGCACAAATCACCACCAGAGAGCAAATTCCGGATTTCTGAACAGACCAACCACGACTATGGTTCGGGCAATTTGAAGCCATAGTAGCGAGTCAGAAACAAGGGTAACGCGCAAAGTTCAACCTAGTGGTAGCAAATTTGAAGAAAGACAGCATACAACAGGTCGAAGATCTAATCCTTCAACCACCGGAAGAGAAAGCGTACACAATATTAAAAGAAAGACTCTTGAGGATGTCTACAATAGTCTTAATAATGTCCAAAATCTCGTAAAGCTCATGTAAAGTTATCCATTCGTCTCGGTTGAAAACAATATCAGATTCGATGTCAATTAGTAGATTTGCCGATATAATTATGTGCACACGTCAAAGGGCGTTGGTGAGAGAATGGCGACACGGCCTGTCGTCATTAGACGGACGGACGGCTAGCTAGCCCATAGCTAACCGTCCACAGGCCCGCATCTACGGTGGCCGGTAGCCACCACGTGGGCCCCGACGCTCTCTCCCTCTCTCGTTCCGCCACCTCCTTCGCTAGCATGACTGCTTCGCAGAAGGAGGTGACGGCTTCCCATTCCGTCTCGCTCCGGACCATGGATTAAACCAGGGCCGGACGCGAGAAGTCGCCGCCGCCGATCGCCGCTACGAGGACACGGCGGCGGTGCGCCGCCCACGCATGGCAGACTTCCACCGTATGCTCCACCGTGTCCTCCGGTCGATCCTCGCAATGGAAACACCCGGGCGTTTCCTCCCGCCCGATTCGGTGCAGGTACCTCCCGAAACATCCGTGTCCGGTGAGGACCTGCGGAAGGTGAGGACGCCGTGGCGCCTCTCCAGCCACTCCTCAAAGAGGGGACTTACCGCCACTATCGTGGCGTGCCCTGCCCGGGGTTGCAACAGTCGCTCTCTCCATGTCGCCATGAGATCGCGCCGGAGGTCTGTCCCCGGCGTAGTGCTTCCGCGCGCCATTCGTGAGACGATCATGGTCTTGACGTAACTTTAATCGACAACACGTTACTAAGCTTACTAATTAATATTATTTATTCGTTGAATGAAGGTCGGTCCCCTAGACTATTTAATAGAGTGCGCGAACAGAGAATGCGTGTTTGCTGACTCGAGTCCACCGCTACTACGTGTGTTCTCAAAAATGTGCGCGAACATTTCGGTGAACACGCGCATGTTTTGTTCATGATCACTAGAACGAGTCCACCAAAAAAAACATGTGGCACACTGGTAGAACGTCTTAGTCGAACAAGTACAACCAAGTAGACTTTGGTTTCCTAGAATATTTTACTATTATCCTGTTTTCGACAAATTTCCTTGTTTTTATAATGTCAGCGAAAACAAAGATAAAAATAAAACAGCACTCAGTTTATTATGAAAACGTAGTTTAAATAGGTAGTAGAAAATGTTAGGTATACATAATTGTTTTTGTGAACTAAATATGGAGGCAGGTAGTTATTTGTCAGTAGGTATCTTAATTATCTTCATTGTATTATAAGAGCAGGTCTGGATTTAGGGTTTAGTCCCATCTCGGCACCTTCCCATCTCGGCACCCATGAATTAATTTATCATCTTTACGAAAAATTCCCATCTCGGCACTCCGTCATTAGTCGTTGCTAAGAACACAGTCATCAAAACATGGATACACTGTATCAGTATAGTCAGTAAATCAAATTGACTCAAAACTAGTTACGGCGAGAGACACCGTACCACCAATAGCGTAGAAGTTGGAATGGGAGATTAAATAGGCGTGTCGGCAAAAGACCTACTTTAATCAAATATTTAAGTGTCGTGAAACATGATACAAGGTGGTTTGCATTTAAAATGATCAAATTTTTCAAGTGTAACATTCCTATTTCCAAGAAAAAAGAGATATACGTAAAGTCCCATGCCGAAATCAAACAAATTGTAGCAAATTATGAAAATGGTTCGATAAATTTAAAAAGCTGCATAGAACAACTGTCAGCAATAATTTCCATATTTGTTTCGTGGACGACGGCACAGTAACTGTGATTTTATTTATTTTTGATAAGTAATGTTTAAAATTATTGCTATTATTGTAAGAAAATTATGTACTTACAATGTTGATTTCTCTGTGATATAGAAGATTAAAAAAATAGTCTATTTAGAACTGTTGATTAGTGTAATATTTTTTTATTAGTTTGTTTTTTGTATGAAGAGTAACAACTTGCTGTGATTTTATTATTTCAGATATTTTTAAGACTAATGTTTTTTTATATTTCGAATTTTTACCTATTATGTAGGTAGTAAAAATATACAATTCCGATTTATGTGATAAATAAGACTGAAAATGAATGTACAGCGAGTTATAGCAATTAGCTGACCCCCTTTGCAATTATTTTATATTTTATTTATTTGAGCGAAGTAAATAAAATGTAAAAGAATTGCAAAGGGGGATCAGTTAATTGCTATGACTGTACAGTGAACGCGTAATCAAGCCTACTCGTATCATTTAGTACTAGTATGAAAGTCCTCAAAGTATGGACGCCCTTTTGCCTACGTCCCGGTTATACTGATTAAACGTTAATTGTACATAATAACTGTTGATTTTTGTAATATGTTTTTACATAATTGCTGGAAAGATTTTAAAACAATTATTCCTACGAACCGTGAATTTTTCATATATTTTAAAATTTGTTATATTACTGCCAAGGCAGAGATAATGGAACCTCTAAAAAGCGATTCAAGGCTTGTCTGTGAAAATGGTAATTTAAAAAGAAACAAAAATTATTTAATAAATAATAAAAGTTGATTTACTTACTATACTGATACTGTGTTTCCGTTTCTTTTTGTGTAACTTAAAATGATTTATGAGAGGGTGCCGAAATGGGAATTTTTCGTAGACAAGATAAATAAATTCATGGGTGCCGAGATGGGAAGGTGCCGAGATGGGAATAAACCGGATTTAGTAGGACGACCCCGTTTCCTTTTTTGTCCTGTAGGTAGTACTTTCGCTTCCATGGGCGGAGTCGCGAGCTTCAGTCTAATAGCGAGCCCTAAAAGATGTTTACAAAGATATTTTTTATAAAAACTGCGGGCAAGTGCAGGATCCTTTTCTCCATTCTACATATTGTGTTTTGATTTTAGGCACTGTGACTTTCCAGAAAGCGAAATGTTTCATCTTGTAATCTTTAAAGTTTACACTGCTTGCCATACGATACCTCCCCTACTTGGCTGCTACTTGGGATCAAGTATTCAGTGTATGCCGTGTTGGATGATAAAATCTTTATTCTTAAATCTTTCCTTGCCCAGCAATACCCATCAGTCCAGTCCTTCAGCTCAACAGTAGGTGTTTCAGGTAACGATTCCTTACAGCTTTGTAAAGACCACTGAGCAACAATCTCAGTGGCAATGGCCCAGAAATGTAAAAGTGGAAGACGTTCACGTAAGGTGTTGTGGTCTTTAATGTTCCGATTGAACGCTTCTAATGCATTATTTGTGGAAGGCGAACATGGCGCTGCGCCTAAAAACCAATTCGGATGTTTCTTTAACCATTCTTCTTTGAAGTAGTGAATGAACTCGGTTTGAGTCTGCCAATTTTCAACAAAAGCCTGTGATGCAGCATTAAAAACTTCATATGATGTAGCATTATGTAGTGCGTCTATGTCTTGTATAATTTGTTTCTGTTTCGTTTTATTAATAATAAATAATAATAAAAATAATAAAATAGTTTATTGGTATAACAAGTGTAGGTATTAACAAAATTTTTTGTGATTGGATCCTCCTTTTAGGCAGATAGTGCCTGTGTTAGGAGAGTCCGCTCTTCCATAGCAAGTCGTGTTAAATAAAGAGCGAATCGTATCATATTCATGCTAAAACTATTTAAATTACAAGTTAAGTTAAATTAGATTAAATTAAGACTAACTTACAATAAATTAAATATGTGTGTGAGTAGGTTTGTGTGTGAGTGAGTGAGTGAGTGAGTGAGTGGGTGAGTGAGTGAGTGAGTGAGTGTGTGAATGCCTGTATGTGTCAAGGTTTCAGAAGTGTTTCGGTGTCATCGTAGGTAAGGGTTTGTATCCATTCAGTTATCTTTTTTTTAGTTTCATAGAAGTTTTTGGGATAAATATAGATGTATTTATTTATTTTGTTATAAAGCGCAGCAGATCGTTTGCTAAATTGCATACTGGCAAATAAAGTCCTTGTCCTAGGGACATTTAATATCATATCTTTCCTTCTTTTTGTCAGTATGCTAGCATCATAGGAAAGCGACTTATGTTTTTTTAATATTATTTGTGTTATGTAAAGTTTCCTGACTGAGAGCAGTTTACTTAGTTTGAATAAGTCTTCAGTAGGATATCTCTTTTTTTTAAAATACATGCACTTAATAAGAGCGCGTTGTGCCCTTTCCAGTGCTAGAAATTTTGTTTTGGCAGCACCTCCCCAGACAGGTATGCAATAGGAAAGCACTGACTGGACTAGGGCAACATAAATCATTTTAAGGAAATCTTTTTGATGGCCTGTATGATTACCGACAGTCCTTGGAACAACGTATCTAAGAGTCCTGAACATCCAGCTTAATTTCCTGATTCTATTTGCAACCTGCTCAATGTGTGGGTACCATGACAGTCTCTGGTCCACAATTACACCTAGGTACTTAATATGGGGTACTTTGTTGATGGTAGCGCAGTCACATCTATTGCGGTTACTGGTATTGCAACTATGAATTCTCACACTAAAATCTTCCCCTGGTTGTGTACGTTGGCAGACACTGAAGCAAATATAATTTGTTTTTGCTATGTTTAATGTGAGCAAATTTGTTGTTAACCACTTGGCGATTGTTGCCAAGCCTGTTTCAGTGCTAAGGTTAACATTCTGCCAAGTATCCCCGGTGAAAACTACAGCAGTGTCATCCGCGTAACAAAATACTTGTGCGTTTTCAATATTAATGTTACATAGTTCGTTGACGTAAATAAGGAACAAGGTTGGCCCCAATACACTTCCCTGAGGGACGCCATATGACGTATATGCATCTTCACTAGTATACTGACCCACTCTAACCCTCTGTTTCCTATTTTCGAGATAATCCTTGAAGAGGCCAAGAGGCACTCCACGAATTCCGATACCTTCCAGCTTTCTTACAAGGATTGGGACAGAGACGGTGTCAAAGGCTTTTTTTAAATCTAAGAATGCAGTTACACATTTTTTACCTTTGTCAAGCTGTTCGGTTATATGATTACTTAGTGCAGTAACTGCATCCTCGGTGGATAGACCTCGACGAAAACCAAATTGTGCCTCAGATAGTACGTTGAAATCTTTTAGGTACGTTAAAAGCCTCATATTCATAAGTTTTTCTAATATTTTAGAAATAGAGGGTAGTACAGATATGGGCCTGAAGTTGGAGACGTCGTCGCTGTCCCCACCCTTGTGCACTGGTGTGATAATGGCTAGCTTCAAGGAAGTCGGGAAAATGCCCTTACTAAAGCAAAGATTGGCAAGATGCGTAATTATTGGGACAATCTCTCCCCTTACATGTTTTAGAAATGCGGTAGAAACATTATCCCAACCAGACGCACTGTCAGATCTAAGACTCATCAGGATATGATTCACTTCAACATCGTCAGTATCTAACATTACGAATGAGTTGGGTTGAGTTCGTTGTAATACGTGTGGGCCATTTTCATGTTTTAAAGTTGGCTGGATTTTTTGAGCAAGGCTCTTACCAATGTTCGCGAAGTATTCATTAATATGATTAACTGATTCTAGAGGAGTTGATCTAATGTTAAGTAATTCTGAATTGCAGTTGTTAGGTTTATTTGTGTAAGTTATAGTTTTAATATTTTTCCAAAGTAATTTGTTGTTGGCAACTGATTTTGTAATTAATTCTCTTTCATATTTTCTTTTTAATTTTTTGATAAGATTGTTACAGTGATTTCTGTATCTAACGTATGTAATTTTTAATATGTCATTATATGGATCTCTTCTATTATCTTTTTGTAGCTTATTGCGATTTTTAATACAGCGCAAAATTCCTGGGGTTACCCATGGTTTTATAATGCGCTTACTGTTGGGAATATTAGTAATAATAGTATGTTTATGGATGGATTCCGATAGTTTGTTTACTAGATGGTTACACAGAGTTTCCGGATCATTACAAAAAAGTAAGTCTGCTAGATTACTTTCTTGTATGTACTTAAGTGCTAGCTCAAAATCCACCGTAGATCTAGTTTTATTAGCTAATGTGATATTTTTTAATTTTGATAGGGAGAGAAGTGTGGTATAGTGGTCAGTAACACTAGTGTGTAAGATAGCGATCGATGCTGAAGTTTTCTGTTTGTTTATTTTCAGCATGAAATGGTCTAAACAGTTTTCACTTCTCGTAGGTAGAGTATGCCCAGGTAATATTCCGTACAGAGATAGGGTGTCAAGGTAATTAGTTCTATTTCTATGTTCACAGGAAGATTCTAGCTCTTTGGGTCTAATGTTTATATTAATGTCTCCTGCTATAATAATATTTTTCTGAGTTTGTAGAGTATCTAGATGGGAACTTAAGGAATTTATAAAAGCCTCTGTGTTCTGGCTTGAAGGGGATCTATAAATGCACAATACAATATTATTCAGTATGTCCAGCTGCAAACAAGACGCTTGAGATAATTTTATTTCCTTAACTTTAGACTTTAAGTTATTTTTTATATAGACAACCACCCCATCATTTTGATTCAACTGGTGGGACGTATTATAGGACGAGTAATTATTCAGTTGAGGGATGATTTTTCCAGGAGTTAGTCGACATTCGGTTAGTATAATAACATCAGTTTCGAACTTAAAGTTCGAAAGAGTTAGTATGAAATCGTCAAAGTTACAAGAAATACTCCTAATAATATTGTTGACGAGTTTCTGAACTTTTTGCTGCATAATTTTCTTCGCGTGAGTCCAGCACACACGAACAACTGGTGTAGTACCAAAAACTGCGATGAAAGCATTTCTTATACTCTGAGCAGCGTCACAAACTAAAACTTTAGGTTGTTTCACGTGACCAAATAAAGACAGAACCTTTTCTTCAAGGCCGTCTATAATCATTTGAAAATCTTCTTGACGTTCATTAGTAGACACACCCAAGACAAAGCGGATGAAACTTACGGTTCTTATCAGTGGTACCAAGAACTAAAACGGGGAACCCTTGCCATATGAGTTTATATGTGGCGTCTATGTGCAGTACGTCCTTGGCACAAACTATTAAATATTGAGTAATTTTTTAGTTGACAACGCGAGACGGAAACTTGGTTCTTCCGCTTCTATCACGTAATAGCTCAACACGAAAACTTCATTTTCATTATCGGGAATAGTTGTTCGATCGAAAATCCATTTTTCAAGTTCACCTAAGTAAACTGCAGCTCTTCCGAACTTCTCGCGCCTTCTGTCATATAAGTAGTTGTTAAGTTGCCGTTTCGAAGGCACCTCCCATCCCTATCATGTTGTTCAGAGCCTCTAATATAGCTTTTGGCTTTAGGCGTAAATCAAACAACTTATTTATTTATCTTTTAACGTTTTCCGGAATTCCGTACTCACTTCGCGTACCAATCTGGTCATGGTTATGGTCTGAAGTGCTCTTAAAAATAAGAATATCATTGCAGTCATTCACAAATAATAAATACAACGCAGAATCACACTGTGGCCCCTTGGATTTTACATTGTTACAACGATAGAAACGTTTTTGTCCTTCATCACTTTCCCGCGTACAGTTTCTTGACCAAGTCTTTTCATCACTTACAAACTCCTCTGCTTCTTGCACATTATAGCACCGTTTGATCAACACCCAACTTTTATTACGACGATTCTTCTTCACCGGTACTGATGAACCAGCTCCCATCCTCTTCCTCCTCCGACTCAGAACGGTACACGGGTACCTCATCCATGTTTCATTACAATACTAAGTTTCCATAATAAATACTCGTAGTAAGCTAGTAGTTTCCTTAGAAGACTTATTAGTTCGTTGATATGATAATATTAAACCAATAACAACAAAAACTATTTAATTTTGTAACATAAACAAACAAAACACGCAAGGATAGGTCGTTGCACGCGCACTGCGCTCGGATCTTTCTAACTCGCACGCGAAAACAGCCGAATACGACCCGAACCCGATCGCGAGGGCCGAACAGTTAAGATATTTTCATGATTAATGAGAGTTAAAAAATATACGAGTATTTCATAAGCAACAACAGAAATTGAAACAGTTCATGCAAGTTGTAAAAATATGATTATTTTGACAAAACCTCTGTTGTCGGTAACTTATTAATTTTGTCTGTTTATAATTTATGCTTTTATGAAAGTATAACAAGAAATGGTTTCTGTTTCGTCTGGGGAGAAACAGAAGGAAAGAGAGGAGCCAATGAAATTGGTACAATTTTGCAAAGATACATCTCAGACGTTGATTCGCGAACTACAATAAAAACTTTAATTTAATATTCCGACTCTTGCCCTGGACAAAATAAAAATAAAATAGTCCTGGCTGCTGTCCATAACGCGTTGTTACAATCCAAATATCTAGAAACCATTTAAATGAATTATCTTCTCCCTGGACACACGGAGATGACAGTAGACAGCGTCCACTCGACTATTGAGCACTCCGTGCGAAATACGATAGTGTGGGCTCCTTCAAAGTGGGCAACAGTGTGCCAGCTAGCCCGAAAAGAGCCGGCGCCTTATTATGTCAAAAATCTAACACACACTGACTTCAAAAACTTTGAAGAGTTCTCCGATAAATGTTTCAAGGGAAACCTGGTTGGAAAAATTAGCAAAATACGAACTGCGACATTTAAAAAATCTTCTCCAAATGAAATAAAAATTAAGTATACTATGAAGAATGATGCCCTGGAAGAAAAGATACCAATAAATGCTAAACCTAAGAGTCTCAATCTCAAAAATAAATCTTCGTTAGCAATTACTAAACCTAAATACAACGATCTTAAGAAACTTTGTGACACTAACGTTATTCCAAAAATATTTCATACTGAGGTACTTATATTTGCAAACCAACAACAGTAAAGACCAACTAGTGGATACTGATATTGAAGATGAGACGGAGGAATTAAGATTAGATAATGGATTTGGTAATAATGCTTATCTTAATTTATAATGTATGTTTTATTTTACATTTTTCGTAATATTTTGCTTTCTAATTATGTTTATAAATGCGTCAGCTGTTCCAGCAGCAGTAATTACAAAATAGAAATAAGGTACTCGTAGAACTTGTCCTACATGATGTTGTGATATTATTATTAATATTTGAATAACCACCTACCTATTTGAAAAAGTTCCTACGTAATTTCTATTAATTTGTTATGTTTCATTTTACAAATGTTAGGAATCGTTACGAATATTTTACTGTTCACGGCTTAAAAAAATAGTTAAATGTATAAATTAGTTATTGTACTTATTTTTTATTTTCATCCTGGCAACACTGACTCGCTCGTCGCTCCGTTGCGCCCTACTACCGAGTAGTAGAGGGGATTTTTAAGCGCGAGCGCAACGGCCAGCGGCATCGAGTCAGTCTTGCTGCGAAACCCGTGATATACAGGGTGTTAGTGTGAACTCCGTTGTCACTCAAACCATGGGTAGTTGACATAATTAAAAAAATATAGGACCGAGTTAAAAAACTGGATCAGGGATTTTCTTTAAAAAAAAATTAATTAAATTATCCGACGATGTCCCCGAAATCATGGCTAGCCCGACTGCACGAGTGACGTAATTGCTGCCTGCCCGTCGACGCATCTATCTACTTACAGAATTCTCGTAACATTACCTGATAAATGCAACTTTTCCTGGCAAAATACCTACCTTCGTGTTGCGTGACAAGTCTAAATGTAACTTTGATGTGACAACAAAGAAAATGAAAAGTAATCGAAACTACTGAGTAGGTATTTTGGCGTATTTAAAAAGTTCATCACAATTTTATGTACGTACAGTTAAAAATCACCGATTAAATTTACGCAGAGGTCAGTGGGTCGTCTTAGACAGATTGAATATCTACTAACTTACCTACTGTTCAAAATTCACACATTTTAGGTTGTTGAGCACTCGAGAATCTGATTTCTGCATACATTCTACGAGCCTCGTACAGGTTATTTATCACCCGCGATGGCGTAAAGCCGTACCATTTCGGTCCACTGTTCACTTGTGTAAGACTTACCACTAAATTTACGCGCGAGAAACTTAGGACTCGCCACGAGGCGCGCTCTCCGACGAGCGACGTGGACTCGTTTTGGCGACAGCTGGCCGACTGAGGGAGATCGTGACTCACCGTTCACTCGATCGCTGCGCGGGTGCGCGGGCTGGGGCGCGGTCGTTGACCGGCGGTCGGCGGTCAGCTGTTTCAGAGTGCATTAGGGTGAAATGATCTTGAAGAAAATAGTGGATTTTCTTCCAAATAAAAAGATCCCCTGGTTTCAAGGATAACGGTGTTCACACTAATACCCTGTATAGACGGAAAATAGGTCGTAGTCTACGAGAGCGTAATATCTGAAATTGTGGTATAAGGGTTGTTCAAAAATAATTAAGTGGTATAAGTGCTGTTCAAACAGAATTAAGGTGCGTACACTGTTTTAATAAAATGTAATGAATGTTAACAACTAATGATATTCGCGTGTGATGATTGTGACTAATATTAATTTTCAACAAAAATAAATGCATGAGAATCAATTTGGACTTTCCTTTCACAAAGTTTTTGTTTTAATTGTACAAACTAAAATTATGATTATTTTCTATTGTGATCTATTAGAGCTATAATCAGTTACTTTGTTAATTAAAAAGTTAATTTTCTTAATAGCAATGAAGTGGATAAATGTACTCAGGAAGTAAACAACATTGTAACCTATTGTGTAGAGAATGTGAAATAAACGCTTATCATGTACAGCCATGTTTCTATTTGGTTTCATAGTTCATGGCGACCCACCCTGCGAGTACCCATGAAGTATGGAGCTCAGTAGAAACACGTCTGTACCTACATGACAAGCTTTTATTTCACACTCTCTACACAATAGGTTTCTTATTTAATTAAACCTTACTTACTAAGTAGGTACATTTATCCACTTCAGTAACTAAGTACTTAAAAGTTATAGATATGTATAAGGATACTTACGATCTCAATATGACTGATTAAGTTAAAGATACGTCCGTTACTAAAAGATCTTCTAATTAACAGAACTTTTTTATTTACTCCTGACATAATATTCATTTCAATACTACGAGTACAACCTCCTTACCATAAATCTGTCATTATTATCTTGTATCAACAACCATGTTTTATAAATATCTTTACAAATTCTTTACTAAATGTCTGTAGTCACAATACCTTAATTCATCAAATACTTTCCGAGATCTGGCTGATGTTCTGTGAGGACTGAGGGACCGCACTTTAAAGGATGTTATAGTTTTCAATATATTTGTTTACAAATTCCCAGATTTGTTCTACAATTGTTTTAAGTCTACTACTAAATCCTACGATTTTTATTTTGCGAATTCCAGTTTGGTCCCTCAGTTCACACGCACATCGGAATTCCTTAATTTTTTTGCTATATTTTTTTCCAGCTATTTAGATTACGAGTACGTTTTCTATCCCGTTTTCTTTGGTGATGATGTTGGTTCTTGGTCATCAACAGCCTCATTCTCAGAGCTTCTATCACTAGATGAACTACTTGAACTAGATGAACTACTTGAACTGGAGGAACTATTTGAGGATGAAGACGAACTAGATGAAGGCTTGAAATCGTCACCTGAATCGGTACCAGAGTAGTCACCAGTTGGACATCCAGGTTCTTGTTCTTCTGTTGAATTTTCGACGTCAATAACAGCATTACTAGGTGGGAAGTTAACAGTTGGTAAAACAGAGTTTCTGCCATCTTGTTTGATTTCAGAAGGTGGAACTGAAGATTCGACGGATCATTCCTTTCAACGGATGATGTTAGAATGTGTCAGTAATACCAGTTTTTTTTCCCTGAGACAGCATCTTATTTAATTCAAGAAACAACTGAAAATAAGTAAAAAAGATAAAAATAAATAAATTGTTCATACAATCACCACAGACCACAGCTAGTTAACCCAAAACTAATTCGAGCTTTAATAAATAAATATACGACACTATTACAAGCAATATTATTATGGCCTACTTGTCACAATGGCTCTCGTAGTACAAAGAAAAACCTTAGTTTGAGACCAGGTGATTTTTGAGAATTATATGGCACATTTATTAAAAACCGCAAGGATTGGAGAAACAAAGTCATTCATCAACAAAGGTCATTGTAGTACAAAACTAAACATTTAAAGATATTTAAATATTGGGGAAATAATGTCACAACTGATGTATGATGTAAACTGTAGGCGCGCCACAGCGCTGTTGAACAGCGCTGATTTCTTCACAGCACCTCAGCGGTCCGTCCCCGCCAGGGGAGACTTCCGGTTACCCGGAGGAGGCCCGGCGGGGGACAACCAGCGACAGAGATGCCTACTTACAGCGCACCTACATAGTCCAGTAGGAATATAATATTTTTTCCACAAATCCTTTGAAAATTCTAAAGTTTTTTATTTTCGTTGATTTCGTGTTATAACAATAATATAAAATTTAAATTAAAATACTATAATGGTTCTTTGTTAGTACTATCTAAAGCATATATTAGTGAAAATGCTAACTGATAGGTACTGTGGAACAAAAGAAATCTGAAAATGTCCCGTAACTCATTCAATAAAAAAATTAAGTTTTTCAAATCATTTCTTATATACATAAAGGGATTAGTTATACCTTACAACAAAAGTTCTAACAACTAAGTAATATGGCTGCACAAGTAATTATATTTTTACTTTGCGATTAGCGAATATTGAATTTAAGTTTATAATTTTGCACCTACATATTCGTATTAATAAACTCTGCCACCATACAAAAGTTTCAACATATACATGCCATGCCTTTTGTTTAATAAATAAAATACAATTTGTATATTGGGGCGCGGTGTAGGTACGCGGCAATTCGTGCAGCACGGGCCACAGAGCGTGCAGCGCGATACCTAACACCACAGAACATATATACTCTAAGGAGAAGAATGTCAACTTCAAATAAAAAAGACAAAACGGAAGTCGCTTCTAGCGACATCTAGTTTGCACCCATTTAACTATCCTGCACCGCGAAATTTAAAACGTCCTACGTTTTTCTGATATTTAGACTATTTTGGGTAGTTGGGCACTCTCGTTTGCAAGAATACTCGAATCACCACGTGTTTCGAGTTTTCTTACAAGTGAGAGTGCTCCAAGTATTAGAAAAAATAGAAAATAAAACAACATAGGACATTATATTAGAATTATTTATTTTTCTGTCAGACAGATGACATCAACACACAAGTTGAGACATTTTCTCTATGTTACATTAGCTGAGAGTTACGTATTCTATATTAGTTCTCGTACTATTTCTACAGTGTAAGTATTTTTTATCGCAACAATGTTTTGTGTTCACCAATAAAAATACACGGTAAGGACCAAAAGTTTCTGGCCTACCCATGTTAGATGTATTATACCAAACTTCTCAGTCATTAAAATACTACTTTTCATTACCTACCCACAACAAAAAATATTTGATATTCATTTTGTTACAAAGATAATTTAATGACAAAAATGTATCTCCGATTAATCTAATGTGGGTTGGCCAGAAACTTTGGAACCTTACGGTGTACCTATATTGGTGAACATAAAACATTGTGGTGATAAAGAAATACAGCTGCTACTACTACTATTTGTGGAGAATGATTTTCATTTTGCGATTGAGTGCAGCTGCTGATGCTTCTTGGGAAAAAGATCTGTTTTTAAGGATGCAAAAACGTTTGGTACAAATGTTAAAAACACTGTTTATAATGTGTTCAATGTTTGATTCTTTGTGTTCTACACATTCATTTAGGAAATCAAAGTTAATTTTTGAAATTATATTTTCTTTAATATTTTTTTTAAAGTGTTTGCATGGCCATTTTCTTTTAAAATGTTCTTTATAAGTGTTGCACAACACTCAACGCAAGCTATCATTGGCTTTGTAACATAATTTAAACTTTTTTTTAATTCATTATACTCCCGGCACTCTACAAATAAATGTTGTGGTTCCATTTTTTGTGTCAAAAAAGTCTTGTGGCAGGTTTTGCAAACGTTTTTAATTTTTTTCACAATAAACCCACACACATAAGCACAGGCCTGAATTTCTGCATTCCCTTCTTCAATATTTTCTTCACATATTTCAGGCATGTCCTCAATAACAAATTTAGTTTCTGTGCTTGTGTGTGTAGGCTGCGATTGCGAGAATGATAAAAAAGTATCAAAGTTATTAATTATTGTATTGTTATCATTCTCGCAATTTCCCGATTTGCCAATGTGGGACAAATTGCTGAGAATAGCTGTTTTTAAACCTGCCACAAATTGGCCACACGTAGGGTTCGTATTGGACCCACAGTTGCCCCGTATGCACCCAAACAGATTCTCGATTGGATCCTGCTGCAGCCTTCTGGTAGCCAGCCTGGTAATATTACCCGCCTCCAAATTTTTTCGAAGTCTTAAAAATGCATTTAGAGTTGTTAGCCATCCATCTTGTGATGGCGGCTTTCGAGGACTCCCAATAAATTTCATTGTTTGAAAAAATACTTTCATTTTCTTGAAGAATTCTGTGTGTGGGCTTGTTGAGGACCAATTGGTGGAATGAGGTTTTCCTCGCCTTAAGTCTGGGCTGTCAGAGTTTACTAAGTCGAATAGCTTGTCCATGTCTGCCACTAGACTGGCTGTCACAGCAGCTTCAGTACCAATTGAACCTGAAATTTAAACATTTTGTTATGGTAAAAAAAAATGCTAATGAGGTGTGAGGCTAGATAACAGGATAGCTGGATAGGTATTTACCTAGCTTTTTAGCATTAATACAATGATATAATTAATTTTGTATTTTAACATTCTATAGTTACCATTTGATATTCTCGCCAACATTCCTCCTGCGACAGAGTGGCTCAGCACTTGTGCAGCTAGGTTCACTTTCATTTTCTGTTTTGAGTTGGGATCTAGATGGTCTTTTTTTAATACTGGTGCATATACAAAATTGGGATTGGTGCTGTCCACTTCGTAAAATTCCTTAATGTGAGACCATTTTGCGATACCTGTAGACAAATTATAATTTAATATTGACAATCCACTCTCAGCAGGTGTGATGATCAATACTTGTGCCTTCTCTGAAAGAAAAGAGGCCTTTGCCATTGCCTTACAGTGGGACAATAGTAGGGTAGTTTTATTATTATTTAATTACTATCTTTGCGGGACCACCTTACAATATCTGTAGAATAATTTTATGTATTTACCTTAAGACAAGGATTTTTGAAATTAAATGAAATGAAATTTATTTGCTAGAAATAGATGGTCAAGTTTTATTACAGTTGCTCACACAATTTGCTAAAAATAGCATGCTAAATTAACTAAAACATTAATACATTATGTGAATCTAATATAATTGGTAGGTTTTGTAAATAATTATTATATAATAATTATTATTATATACATTACATTAATCTTACCTTTTCCAACTAAGCCATCAGAAGAAATGTGTGTAGTCATCTCAATATTATATTTTATAAACATATTTCGGAAGCATTTAAGTAGGTGCGGCGGGTCAAAAAACGTTACAATTTCTTTGTTGTTAAATTTTATGTATGGGTGTTCTACGGTTGAACCCAGAATTGAAAATGCTCGTCTATTGACTCCGTCCATATCACAGACAATAGCTGCAACATTTATGCCTGCTTCAAAGCATTGGTATAAAACCTGAAATTAAAAATTAAATATTAAAAGGGGCCTTGATGGTAATTATGATGAATGATGATACTTTTACTAAGCTTTATTTCCACTGTGGTACAGTTTAGGATGAATAAGAATAAAAAAAATGCGCACCTCTTTTATAAGCACTGCAAGTCTGTCTGCAGTTGAAAATCCACTTGAGAAATAGTGGGCAATTGGTTGTTTGATCCTTTTCCTTATGCCCGAGATCATAAAAACCAGAGCATAGGACGCTATAGCTGATGACCTACCATGGGTTCCATGGTCCTGGTAACCTTCTATAATGTCATCCTTGGGGTTGTATTGGAAATGTTTTTTAATGGACATTTCATCAAACATCAAAGTATAATAATTATCACTTGGTGCTTGTGTCACTGCAAACCTTTTCAGCACTGTAAACATTGGTTTATTTATTCCAACTCCAAATGGCAATTTCCGTAACAGAGTTTTTAGTGTACTAGTTGATGGTAATGGGAACAGCCGTCGTAAAAGTCGATAACACGTTGGAGAGCGTTTATAAATTCTCAAAGCTGTAATTTTTTCCTCTTTCGACCATCTCCGGCCAGTAACTTTCTTTTTAAAGTTTCTTATTTGTCCTTGTAAAAGCAGGGCAAATGCAGGTGTAATTTTTTCAGACAACTTTTTGACTGCTATATCTTCAGAAATGACATTTATTATCTCCTTCTTTTTGAAATTCTTCAATCGGTTTCGTAGCTGGCAAACTTTTTGCATGTATTTGCGACATTTTCCTAATAACTTGTTCTCTCTAGTCTGTTGTGCTTGACTGGGTGAAGCAGTTGATGGTCCTGCCACTGGCTGAAAATTTTCTATTGCCTGATGGTCATAGGGCACAGTTGATCGTCTGGTCACTGGCTCATTACCTTCTGCGTTCTGTAGTGGTGCAGTCTCAGTATTCTGCAAATTTGAAATGTCGCATAAGGGCTTCTGTTGCGAATGTCCTACAGAGGAATACATTCGTAAAGCAGGTTCTCCCTGAAATGAAAATAAATAATATTTTTAGGCATAATTTATAACATCGTAAGATGGAGAGATAAATAAATAAATGTTGGTTGAAGTCAATTATTATCGCAGTGAGTAGTAGTTCTGCCTCCTGAGCCTTGGGTTAAGGTTTGATACCCGCCAATGACAAACATTGTGAGTCATGTGAAGAACATAGATGTTTGTTATGTGTCTGGTGTCTCTAATACATACAGGATGAATTTTCCAAGTTCAAGCTTGAGACTCCTTTGAGTATTTTTCGCTATTCCTCATAGTTTCGGATTTGGCCATCCACACCCACTTGGAAAATTCACCCTGTATATTACTGGTTCTGCCTGGAATGGGACCTTGTTTGAAATGTCAGATCTTTAAATTGTTTTAATATTTTTTACTTACATCATTTGGGATAGCAGTTCTTAGTAGCTTTGTCTTTGAATCGTCAGCAAAATCTGCATTCTTACAATGTCGCTGACACAACATTCTGTGCTCACTATGCAGTTGTTTTTGAAAATCTAAGGATGCATTTTCCTTTTCAGGGAAAATGTACTTCGCCCACAGTAAGCAGCTGAAAATAAAAACAAAAAAAACTCTTTCAACAGTGTAAAACAAAGCATGCACAAAATAAAACATGCTTAAAAATTATGTTGGGACAGTTTGAAAAATGTCATATTCATCATTGTACGCTAATTTATCCTTACCATATATTACGTAAAGAAATTAGTATTATTAGTAATTGTTTGTTATGAATATAGGTTAGGTTATATAAAGGTTATAGCTTTACTATAGTGGGCTTCTTTGCTTATCAAATTGTAGGTTGTTTCCTTTTCAGTAATTCCATACCATTCCCAAACCCTTAAATAGCGAGGGTTCATAAGTTTGAAGTACGAGAAAATGAGAAGTGGGTAATGTTACGTACCGAATCAGGTTAGTTACTCCAGGTTTAGGAAATCGAAACAACTTCACGCCGTCTTTAGCAGGTGAGCAGCCGCACTTAAAACATTTTCTTTTGTTTTCCATGGTTTCAAATAAACACGATACACACAATAGAGTCACTTTCTCACAAGAGTCACTTTCTCACAAGAGTCAATTTCTCATTCAATCGCTGCAACGGAGGAGCATTAGCTCGACTCGACGTTGGTTAGATCAGATGAAGATCTTCAAATCTAGACCAGATCTGAAAATACCACGAAATTGACGCAGAGACAACAAACAACAAAACAACCGACGCTATTTTGTAGTTTGCAGACGACGCCATTGTCAATTGTCAACTTGGTGTTGTAATACTGAAATAAAATTCCTACTCTTTATAATTACTTCCTTCCATTTTATTGTTGGGATTATCGAAAACAATGTGAAATATGTGGATTGTAACGGTATTATTAACTGATATAAATAGACGGATTTGCAAAATTATTTTTTTGTTCGAAAGGGGTTTATTTCGTAATGGTCCCGGTATGGATAAAAAATTACTGTATGGAAGTTATCATAACTTTATGGCAACATTTTGATTTCTCAAATGACGTTATTGCCGGAAGAAAAGTGTTGCCACACAAAATCATATTTATTTTTCTCTAATGGCAAGTTGGAGGTTTTGCCCTTCTAGGCATTTCGTTCCTTCCATACAAAGTTAACTGGGGCTGCCTAACACTCCGAACCACACTCACTGCAAACGTACCTACCTATTGATTGAATGATGCGCGAAATCATTTCATTAGGTACTGTCTCACAAATCACTAGGTAGATACTTAGGTACTCTGTTCCAGTCCGTGACTTCGCCCTCGTGTGATTATCAAATCCCGTCACTCCAGTTTAAAAAATCTGTTTTGAAAATACGTTATGGATACTTTATTTAAAAGAATTTAATACCTACCTACCAAGACCGTAATATGTTGACTATAATTTTATTATATTATGTAGCTACTTGTTATAGTGATAGAGGAACAGAGACAGAAAGTGGAGATTCCATTACAACATTTTTTTTCCGGGATAGTTTCCTGGGTTATGAGACATCGCTTAAGTGGGTACTTACAAAAATAATTATAACAAAGCAATAAAATAATTATAGTTATTAGTATAGTAAAATTCTTGTGTCACAATGTTCGTTACCATACTCCTCCGAAACGGCTTGACAGATTTTATGTTTTTTTTTATTATAATAATTAAAAAAAAAAACATGAAAATCGGTAAATTAAGTATTTGATCATCGGAGATAAATTGCGTCGCTGATGATGTCGGCGAAGAGTCCCGTCGAAATAGTCTTGTCGGTGTTCAGTCATTCTGCGTAGTGTCTGTCGGCGTTTAGTCGTACACTCACGTACCGTACATTGTGGTGGCATCTACATACCTCCCTCCGATATACTCCAAAACTAGTTGACGATAAATATAATACTAAACAGGGGAAAGTGGTACGGAGGCAATGTTGATAGTATGAATCAAGTTAAAAAACAAAAACAAAAATAAAACAAAAATTATTATGTTCATTTTTATTGTAATCAAAAACTGTAGAAAAAAATCAGTTATACAGCTGCATGTCGTCAATAACTAAGACGTAATGCACAACACTGGAATATAAATCAACTTCGTATACGAATTAAGAAGATCAACTTAAACTAATATGACAGAATGAAATAAAAATTGCAACTTTTACTATGAAACTATTGTAATACAATGAAAAATATTTAAGAAGATTATAAGGGGCATTATAGGCTTGTTTCCACCATCAATAAATTGCAAATCTATTTAGTCTGTCAATTAGAGTATTGGAAAATAATGGACACGTATTTTTTGTTTTTGTAAATCAACGAATATTGACAAAGATAAAACGCATCAAAACTCGGGAGTGGGGGCTCGTGACGTCACTGTTCGGTGTCAACTCACTTAGAATGATACCGAACAGTGACGTATTGGGAATTTTAAAAGCGTCGTATCTTCGTCAATTTTGGTTTATGTGACAAAAGAAAAAATACGGGTCAAATATTTTTTGATAATCTAAGTGACGGACTAATTCGATTTTTTCAGTTAACAAGCCTATTATGGAAGCTATGGAAGGTTTAGCAGCAGCTACAACGTATTCCTTAAAACCTCTGTTATTGAGAAACCTAATAAACTTTATAAAAACTTTCGTCTTTTAGTAGACGTTGTGTTTGATGCTGAAGATACCTCTTCTATGAGGTTGCAGCTCGCTTCATCATCTGTGCATTCGTTTAGATGACTAATTTGAACCTTAGTTTCTGAGTCAAAATCAGGCTCCCTTGTAATTATGTGTGTTGTGCTGCATGGTTTATCTATGCAGTAGACGCATAAAGCAGAACATTTCAATCCGGCCTTAATACACGTACAAGTGCCTTTGCAGGTTGACTTGCACTTGCAAGATATAACTTTCAGTATATCATCAGGTGCGGGTTGGTCAAGTGTTTTGATGGGAACTAAATTTCCATCGACACTCTCCCAACCCCAGTCCAGTGGATTTAATTCGTTGTCCGACCATTTTTGCACTTGATGGTAAACCCGTAATGAATGTTGTCTCGCAGCAGAAGACGTTGGTGGGAGACTAGCTAGATCAACAGAACCTTTTGTGAATCTGTCGTTTTACCGCCGTATAAGCCACAAAAAATAATTTCGCCGGCTTTAGCTACGTCATCTGGTGCAGCAGTCGGGCAGTTAAAAATTTCGATTGTTTTTTTAAGATCGCCAGTTTTAGTAAGTTTATTAAAAGCCTTTTTTTGCCCTGCTTAAAAATTGCCGACGTAGTATCACATTCGGTGAACGCATGGGCGAGTAACGCAATTTTCGGATCACCGTTGAAACTCATGGCATTGAACAGTTTTGTCTTCGTATTGCCCCTGCCGAGTTTCAACAGTGATACGTTTGGAGCCTGTTTTGCTGTTAGAATAACGAGAAGGTCAATATCTTCGCCAACGATGACAATTTCGTTATATTCTTTTGAGTCCGCTATTCTGACAGCCGTTGATACTATTAAAGTGTCTGCATCATCAGCACTCTGCAAAACAGAAATGCTTTCCAAACCAAAAGTTTTTATCAAAATATCAATAAGTTTGCTTTTATTTTTGTCATTTGACAGGAATTTTTCCTGGGACATGGTAATTTCTGTACCCTCGTCAAAAATTACATCAGGGTATAGTTTTCCCTTAGTACGTCGCTGTCTTTCTTGTTTTTTTACGCACATTTTGTTCTCGTATCCATCAAATACTACAGTGGGATTAGATTTTTTTTTTACGTAGTCCACGTACTTTGTGCAAATGTCTTTGATTTTAAGACCAGTCTGCCAAACAACTCTGTGTAATAAAAAACCACCACCAACAACATGAGCTTTGCCAGCTGTGCATTGTGTAGACTCTTCCTTTGAGACAGGTGTAAACATTTCGTAAAATATTGATTTAGTTGTTTTACGCATACCGTGCTGGTCAAATATAGACAGTGGGTATGGCGAAAGTTCATATTTCAAATACGTTATACGTTTTCAGTTCTTCTTGAGACTTTTTCAAGAAGGAAATCCTTTTAATAATCAGGTCTGGGTCTACTGACACGTTTGTTTCTTCAATGGTTATGCCAGAATTTACCGTGGCAAGCGACTTCACAGTTTCTTTTCTTGAATATTTAATGTCGGCAAAAGAGGTGCCATCTCTTTTTAACATCATCTCTTTGCCGATTGTCCTTGCAAGGTGCGGGTTCACACTTGTACCGCCAACCAGTCCTGTGCTTATTGACATAATTTTTTGAACCTCAGGAAAAGGATTGTGTTCCTCGAACCATTTTGAAAAGCAATTCAAATCTTTTTCATCTCTAGCAATCCTTTCGTGTTTCTTTACAACAGTGTCTGTATCATCACAAAACGAATCTACTTGTTCAGTAATATTATGTAATATCGGCAAACCCAGAACCCAATTCCCCAAAACATTGTCAGATAAACCTCTGCCTTGAGTGACACCTCCTGAAGTTTTCATCGTCCGCATCAAGCTCTGTTCTATAACCATATCGCTCCAGGTACCGGAGCAAGGGTTGTCCGTTCTGCGGATAGTAAAAAGTTTTTGATTGACGAACCGTTCAAAATATTCCGGGCTCATGGTCAGCTGTAAATTTTCCATGTCTTGCAAATACAGACTTGCTGACTTGGCATAATTGAAATGACCCGCTGAGTGGAAGTAAGGCATCATTTCTTTTACTGTTTTAATATGGAGAGCCCAATCTCCAGTTCTTTCAGCTCTAATAAAATTTTGAATCAAAATTGTCATTTTAAATTAAGAAACCCAAAGCTAAGCTGTAGGGCCCCTTTTTTTATGAGATCCTGTAAAGAAGTGGTAAACTTTTTTACAACTGACTGTAACACAGGTGCACTTGTCTCTATTTCAATGTCTTTGGAATCTAGGAGTGCATAAATTTATTTATTGTATTTATTGTATTGTTTAAGTTGCAAATTCTGTACAAGAATGATACTCTACCTCTTAAGCTAGGGTATACCTGTATTATAAGAGGTAGTTTACGGCCAATAATCAACAAAAACTTGTATTGCAAGTGGACTGTGTCATTCTACTGTATGGTACAAAAGAGTAGAATTGTATGTTGTGTAAACACACAAACGTGTGTGTAGGTATGGGTGTATGAGTGTGTATAGGTGTGTGTGCGTGCGTGTGTGTGTGTGTATGTGTGTGTGTGTTATACAAGATATGTAAGTAAAGACTCCGTGTAAGAGTAATCCTTAAGGAGCAGCCACTCCGTTACTTTAGATTTTAGTGAATGTGAGTTTAGATTTATAATGTTGAGGTGTTTGTTTATGTTTTTATATATATGAGTACTTAGAATATAATATTGGTGTTTAGCGAAGGAGGTCTTGTGTTGTATATTGGGTGGAATGTACGTGCGTTTGTTTGTATTAAGAGGAGGAAGGCCTGCGTGCTTTCTAAGGGTGGATTTAAGCACATAAAGCTGACGAACCGTAAGTACTTTACAGTCGGAGAACAGTTCCGTTGTTGGATACCGGTAGGGCTTTTTTGTCATGACTTTAAGTATAGCTGGCTGTGCTCTTTCCACCCTCAGAAAACTAGTCTTGGCAGCACCGCCCCAAGTAACTATGCAATAACTAATCACTGATTGGCATAGTGCAAGGTACACCATCTTAAGAGTTTTTAGGTCGGCGGATACTCTAAGAGACTTAAATATGTGTATAAGACGTTAAGTTCTGGTGGTGACGGCGTCAATTTGTTGGTCCCATTTCAGTCCGTCGTCTATGTGTACTCCGAGGTATTTAACACTTTCGGATCTAGCAAGCGGAGGACAAGTGCAGGAGGTGGACGAGTTTGTGCAGGAATGGGGAGTTATACTAAAAGAAGGAGATGGTTTAGCGTTATGTCGTATAGCATTTATATATATAATTGAATTCTCAATTTCAAGTTTTTCGTCCATACTCAAGTTTACTGTCTTCATGATAATTTCAAAAAGAGCTAAGCTGGTCAGTAAATGAGCTCGAACACAGCGCTCATAGTGAAGGCCTGAGATCATTTTATCTAAAGATCCCATTGCGTAAATGCTAGCCTAACGAGTTCGTGTATTGAAGACTAACGCGTTCGTGTATTAAAAATCTACATCAGTTCGTGTATTAAAGACTAACGCGTTCGTGTATTAAAAATCAACATCAGTAGTGCGCGCAGCAACAACAGCTAGCGTAGGCCAAGATGGCAGACGCGGAAGAGGAGGCGGAGCGCCTCCAAAAGGTGCTAATAGAGAAGGAGATGGAGCGCAAGGCTGAGGAGCTGCGGGTGCTGGCGGAGATGAGGCGGGACTTCACCCCCCGAGCCGCCCTAAATCGAACCCCACCCCAAAGCTTCAGCACTCCGTCGACGGAGATGCTGCTGGAGATAACGTCGCCCCCAGCCCAGGTCACCGCCAAGAGACTGCTGAGCTCGCCAGAAGAAGTGCAGGAGGCGGTCCGCCGAAGAATTGGTGGCAGAAAGCCGCCACGCTTGGATCTCCCCCCATCTGCTGGAAATCTGGCTCGACCAACCACCACGCCGCCGCCTGCCCCTGCCCCTGCTCCCAAGGAACCAGAGGCAGAGACAGTGGTGCCGGTGCAACCGGAGCCGAAAACTACCAAGGCGAACGAGGAACCGAGAACTAACGACCCCAATAACATGGAACCGGAGGGACTGCGGGGTGTCGACCCGTTGGCGTCGGCTCCAGTGGAGTCCCTAGCTGGACTGGCTACGGCCTCGACGCGAGGAATTATGGACGCTGTCCGCGCGAAGACATCCAAACTAAACAAAGACGAGCTCGCCGCCATAGGGGTACACACCGAGCGTATTTCAGCCGTCATTGTTCACCTCACCCTGCGCTTGGCTGCTGCTGAGAGCAAGATCGCAGCGGGAAGCATCGGCGGTGGTAGTCAACCTGAGCAGCAGGCGCCGCCGGCGCCCTCATACGCGTCGGCGCTTAAGCTCCCCCCTAACAGGGAGCCGGTAAAGATGCGGTCCACACCGGGCCCGGTCCTGGCGTTCTACCCGGCGCACGACGACGGACCATTAAAAACGGCTGAGGACACAAAAACGGAATTGAAAACGGCCGTCGATCCCGCGAAACTATGGGTGCAAGTCACAAAGGTGCGCAAGGTGGGCAATGCCGGCGTACTGGTCCAGACCACCACGGATGCGGCGGCGACTCGACTCCGGGCGGCGATACCAGCGACGCTCAGGGTGACTGAGCCGAAGAGAAAGCAGCCCTTGGTCTGCCTTAACAGGCTCGACGGCGACCCGTCCTATGAGGCGGTTCTGGGAGACCTGCATGAGCAGAACTTTAAAGATGACCCCGTATGGCCACTTGCGCGCATCATGAAGGAGGCGACTGGAGCTTTCAAGAAGAACCGGTCGCGTGGAGCGGCCAAGGCAACCGCCGTCATCTTCGCCTGCTCGGCGGAGCTAAGGGAGGCATTATTGAGGAAGGGACGGGTCTACATAGGCTGGCAGGCCGTCGAGGTGACGGATTTTGTAGAAGTCACCTGCTGCACCAAGTGCCAGCAATACGGGCACCCTGAGTGCGCGTGTCGTTCGGCTGAGGTCACGTGCAATCGATGCGGCGCAACCGGCCACCGCGGAGAGGAGTGCACGTCGGCTACGACGTGCTGCGCCACCTGCAAGCGATTCGGGAAGAAGGACGCGGTGAGTCACCGAACCGCCGCCAGAGACTGCCCGGCTCGCATTCACGCGATGGAGAGGAGCGTGGCCATGACTCACTATGGATAGGCCACTGCTGAGAGTCGGGCAGCTGAACCTCGCGGGGTCGGCGCTTGCTACGCGGGAGCTCCCCGCGGTGTGCCGAGAACTCAACGTGGACGTGGTACTCCTGCAGGAGCAGTACGTGCAGGCCGCTGAAGAAATACTGCAAAATGGACCGTCCTCTAAAGCCGGGGCATATATACATCGGCGCGGTGCGGCCTGCGCGGTGCTACCTCACCTCAGCACCGACCACTGCCTCGTGCTGCACCTGGAGGAATGGGACTTGCACGTGGTCTCGGCATACTTTCAATTCTCCGAGCCAATCGACCGACACCTGGACCACCTGGAGGGAGTGATGGAGGCCCTGCGAGGGAGGAGGGTCTTAATCTGCACGGACGCCAACACCCACTCGCCTATGTGGCACAGTGCGCCCCGCCACTACACAGGCCGGGGCCACGCAGCACAGTACAGGCGGGTGGCCATGGAGGCTTTCATCGCCGCGCATGGACTCACCGTCATCAACGAAGAGGGCCAACCGTATACTTTCAGCGGCCCAAACGGTGAGTCCAATATCGACTTAACGCTTTCTACAAGCGTGGTTAACTGGTCGGTCCACGAGGGAGCCAGCAGCAGCGACCACCGCCTCATCACCTTCCAGGTGGGAACAACATCTACCAGAGAACGCCACGGCGCTGAGCCAGGCAGGGAGCCGGTGCGCTTCCGGGATCAGGGAGTGGACTGGCCGCGCTTCCGGCAGACTATCCACGCGCGAATGGGAGGGCTTGATCTCACCAAGCCGGCGTCCTTTGTTTGTAAGGACTTCACGAATGTTATAGTGAACACGGCGCGCCAATGTCTGGGGGTGAAAGGGCCACCAAAGAACGCAGGGTATGAGTGGTGGAGCCCGGAGCTGGAGAAGCTCCGGAAATCCAACTGTAAGGCGAGGAGCAAACGGCAGGGATCGCGAAAGGATGGGGGTCTGAGAGAGGAAAGACTGAAAGCGGACTTCCATGAGGTGCGAGCGATATACAGGAAGGCAATGGAGGAGGCGGAGCTTGGATACTTCCGGCAGATCGCCGAGTCTGGCAACGATGACCCGTGGGGGCTGGCCTACCGTGCTGCCAGTGGCAGACTCAGGCCGCCTTCCCGGGTCATCAATGGCCTCGAACTGGCGGAGGGATTTACTACCACTGTGGGCGATGCGGCGACTGGCCTTCTGCGGGCGTTGTGCCCGGACGATGATCCGTCTCGGGACACGCCGTATCACAGACAGGTTCGGGTCGCCGCCTCGCTCATCCCGTCAGGCCAGGTTGCGCCTCCTCTGTCGCGTGACAGTCTGGGAGGCATCATCAGGAGCCTTCCGAACACGGCACCGGGATTGGACGGAATAAGTGCGCGAATTGTGAAGAACGTGTGGGAAGCCGTGCCCGCATAAGTCACTGCGGTGTACGGTAAGTGTGTGTCGGAGGGAGTGTTTCCGGATGTGCGGAAGGTGGGCCGGCTGCTTGTCTTGCCCAAGGGCAACGGCAGGCCGCTGACCGACCCCAAGGCCTACAGACCTATAACGCTACTGCCTGTGCTCGGGAAAATTTTAAGCGCGTAATGTTGAGATTTTTGGGTTGCGCTCCCACGATCGGCAATCAGATCTCGGCCGCCCAGCACGGGTTCTCTCCGGGTAAGTCAACCGTCACGGCGCTCAATGATATATTGCGCGCCGCGGGGGAAGGCTCGGGCAAGTACGTACAGGCCATATTTCTGGATATCTCGGGCGCTTTCGACAACGCCTGGTGGCCGATGATCCTGACGATCCTGTGGAAAAGAATTAACAAAGGATGTATTTTTAGCAAATTCAATAGTACGTGTATTAAATAATAGGATTCCAGTTAAAATTCTCAACGTAAGCGATAACGACATAACCTTACCAGTAGCACTCCCAGAATTAAAACCATTGAGTGATTATGATATTTGCCAGTTTAGTAGAAACAAGGTCGACTTTCCAAGAGTTCAAACGTTACTATCCGAATTAAATTTAAATTATTTAAACACAGAAGAAAAGCAGTCAATAGAGGCAATATGTACAAAGTATTCCGACGTTTTTTATGTAAAAGGAGATAAATTGACGACTACAAACATTTGTGAACAATCAATAGTAGTAAAACCTAATATTACACCTGTTTATATTAAACCATATAGGTTACCACAAGCATTAAAACCGGAAATAGCTAAGCAGATAGATCAAATGATAAGAGATGATATCATAGAAGAATCCAAGAGCGAATGGTCAAGTCCAATATTATTAGTACCGAAGAGAAGTAGCGAAGGAATTGAGAAAAAATGGCGATTAGTAGTAGATTATAGGAAATCAAATGAAATGATTTGCGATGATAAATTTCCTTTACCGAATATAAATGAAATTTTAGATTCTCTATCAGGTGCAATTTACTTTTCTCACCTTGACCTTCACCAAGGTTATTATCAAGTCACTTTAGAACCGAGCAGTCGTAAATTAACAGCATTCACTACCAATACTGGCCAATATCAGATGAAACGCTTACCAATGGGACTAAAAACAAGTCCCAGTGCATTTAGTCGTATGATGTCTATTGCAATGTCAGGTCTTACCTATGAGAAATGTCTCGTATATCAAGATGATCTTATAATTTTTGGAAGAAATCTTACTGCTCATAACCAAAATTTAACTGATGTCATGGAGAGGTTAAGAAAAGTTAATTTAAAATTAAATCCTCAAAAGTGTATATTTTTAAAGAAAGAAATACTTTATTTAGGCCACGTTGTATCAGAAAAAGGAGTGTTACCCGATCCAGAAAAAACTAATATATTAAAAAATTACCCAATACCAAGAAATGCAGATGAAGTTAAACGCTTTGTTGCTTTCTGTAATTATTACCGAAAATATATCAAATCGTTTTCAGAAATAGCAATGCCATTAAATAAATTAAGCAGGAAAAATGAACCATTTAAATGGACTACTGAATGTGAGAGTGCTTTTGTAATTTTTAAAACATGCGTTAATTTCTTCACCCGTTCTACAATACCCAGATTTTTCAGAAAAAAACGAATTTATATTACAAACAGATGCTTCATGTACTGCCATTGGAGCCGTATTGTGCAATAAAGATTTAATACCAGTAGCTTATGCAAGTAGGCCCTTAAATAAGGCAGAAAAAAACTACCCTACCATTCAACAAGAGCTATTAGCCATAGTTTGGTCAGAAAAATATTTTAGACCATACTTGTATGGCAGAAAATTTACGATAATGACAACGCCTGGTGGCCGATGATCCTGACGAAAGCCAAGCGGGGGGGGTGTCCGTTCAACATCTTTGAGATGCTGACGGACTACTTTGCCCGCCGACGAGTCGGGCTTTTCATCGGAAACCGGGTGGAGTGGAAGGTGTCCACAATGGGATGCCCCCAGGGGTCTGTCTTGGTTCCGGCACTATGGAATCTGCTGATGGACGACCTGCTTCGGTTGCCACTGCCGGCCGGCGTCCGAATGGTCGCGTATGCGGACGACGTGACCATCCTGATCGAGTCCCAATCCCGCGCTGGGATTGAGGCAGCGGCCAAGGAAACTCTGGACCTGGTCGCGGTATGGGGCGCCAGGAATAGGCTGGGGTTCTCTCCTGCGAAGTCATCTACGATGACGATCAGGGGAAAACTCCAGCGGCCCCCCACTGTCAAGCTTGCCGGGGATTCGGTCAGGAGTGTCACTTCGACGATGGTGCTGGGCGTGGTACTCGACGCAGGTCTGTCCTTCGCGCGGCATGCGACATCGATAGGGGAGCGCGCGGCCAAGTGCTTCGGCAAGATGTCAAGAGTGTCGGCATCTTCCTGGGGCATTCGATATCCCGGACTGCGCCTCCTCTACAGGGGCACATTCGTAGCCACGGTGACGTATGCTGCAGCTTGTTGGCACAAAAGAGCGGCACTCCACGTTGTTCGCAGCGCGTTGCTCAGGTGCCAGAGACCAAGCCTGATACTGCTGACGAAGGCGTACAGGTCAACCAGTACGGCTGCGCTGGCAGTGTTGGGTGGTGTTCTCCCGGCGGACCTGGAGGTGACCCGTGCTGGACGGTTCGATGAGGAGCGCCAGGCCGCGGCCGGAGCACAGGTAGAGCGGGGCTTGCGGCGGCGCGTGCTGGCCCAGCGCAAGCGGGACATTTGGAATGAGGTGATGGACGCGTGGCAGAAGAGATGGATGAATGAGGAGAAAGGACGGGAACTGTTCCGTTTTTTCCCGGACGTGAGGAATCGGCTTAGGTCGCACTGGATCGTGCCAGACCACCAGCTGTCCCAGATTCTCACGGGACACGGGTGCTTCAGGAAAAGACTGAATGCGATGGCGCTGTGCGAGGAGAGTATGTGTGCATGCGGTATGGAAGAGGAGGACCTGCATCACGCTCTGTGGGTCTGCCCCCTATATGCTAAGGCTAGGCGAATGATGATGGATGGGATCAGTCGCGAGGAGTTCGGTCCGATCTACTACGGCGATCTCGTGAGTTCACCGGCGAACTTCGCGAGGCTGCGGGATTTCGCGCACGCGTGGCACGCCGTTCGGAGACAGCAAGAAATGCAGGAGCGCGTGGGAGCATGGCAAGACCTGGCGACGTAAGAGTAGGAGGAGGAGCGCGACAAACAAGGACAGCGAGAAACTGGAGCCGACGGGCAGCGGAGTCTGTGGTTTCGTATGTGTGCATGCCCTATTAAGGGAGAGGGCGTAAGGGCACACATGGCAATTTGTAAGGGATCAAGAAGCGCCTGCGGACCGTAAAAATAAGATGGCCAAGGGAGCTATGTCCGCAGCCGCCCCACGTTTCGGTCCATATAACAAGAGTTGGAAGGGCCATGGGAAGGTTGGAGGGAGTGCCCCCATGTACGACATGACGAGGTGAAACCCTCCCAACCTCAAAATTATTTCAGAGGATTTCACAATTTCTTGAGCCTTTTGAAACAACGGCTGGTCGAAAGTGACTATGCAGCATTCAGCATTGGATTGTTTGCACTATTCTACTGCATGATGCAACGCTGTGAGGATTGTGTCAGAGCTAGATGCTGGTGCATTAATGAAGGGGACTGGTTTAATTTCGGTCATGAGCTGTTCGCTTATGTGGTCTTTGTGTGCCAAACGCATAAAAGAATTCCAGCCTGGCAAGTCTGGAAAGCTCTGAGCTTAAATTCCATACATCCACAGTAAATCATATCGTGTAATTGTGAATAAATCTTCATCTTCATGTGGTGGGTGAAAAATAATATTGCTAAGACCAGAAATTATTGGTTTATGATATATTTGCATTGGAATCTGGTCAAAGCGCTTAACAAAGCTTTGTGGAACATATTTCAACCTGGGGATTTGCTCGTTCAAGCCAGGAGTTTGAGGTGGATTTAAGCATTGAATGCCGCCCATTGTATGGAACGTATTGTGTCCATCCCATCCATAGTTTGTACATTAACGTCCGCATTGTCAAAAACGTACTGCATGAAATGTGGTACCGTCGGTTTCGGTACATAGGACGCAATAGCTGAAATCTGAAACTTCAGTATTTCATCATAACTGGCACAAAATCCAATTCTATTAAGCAAATCAATTAAATAGCGGGACGCATATTTATGATGAATAAGTGATGACAGTCCAAGAAGGACTGGTGACCTAAACGAGCGTGGTCTAGCAGCACTGACTATAGAATGTGCAATAGCAATGCATTTTCGCTCGTATGGTTCGCAGTTAGTTTTGTTGTTAACAATAACTGTTTTTAACAATCTTAGTAAACTTAATGGGCAATCATCCTTTGCACTCATCATAAACCCGGTTGGAGGGGCATACATTTCAGTTTCGTAAACACGTGAACGTATTTCTTCCAAAATTATTTTTGCTGCCATGTCGACAATACGTTGTTTTTCCATATGTTCATTTTTCTCTTGCGCCTCGTACCAACTATTCTGAATAACTTGAACACAGTTTGATAAAAAGCACACGACCGATGGATTTCCAGATGTAATGATAATATTGTCACCGTATCGTTGCTTCAAGTTATACTTTATAACTTGATCACTCGGAAGATCGATGATACCTGGTATCATGTATTCGAATAATATTTACGATCCTTAAACTATCCGTTGTATCAAATTATTCTAATACATGATTTAAGTTAGATTAGTTTTAGTGAAAATTCCTAAGATTTGTTAATTGCATCTGACTTAAAAAAGTAAATCTTACTTATAGGTACCTAAACCTATAAGTAAGATTTACTTTTTAAGTCAGATTTCGTAGTAGGTAGTGAGGTTTTGATTGCTGCAGGTAGCCCACAAGCGATGAGGATGGCTAAACAATTGTTATTTCGAGTTGCTCCGTGCTGTAGGTAATGGGGACGTTAATAAGCTAGAACGAAACTACTGTAGTATTTTAATTTCATCAACCTACTTGAGGTTGATTAAATTAAAATACTACAGTAGGCGAGCAGCCCTATTACGCGTGTTTACTTACCGCGCGTGTTTCGTCCCACACGTACTATGGAACGCACTCTGTGACTGTCATGACAGCTGTCACCCTTTTTGTTTGACTTGACCTGTCATCTAGTTGTCATTGTCTTGTCTTTGTTGGAGCGGGCCGTGAAGGCACGCTAGAATTTGGTTGTTGATTGAAATACTTAAAATCACGCTTTGCACGATTTGGTAATAATTCATTGTGAATCGAACTTAACGCCCCAGTTGTGTGACAAACCGGGCTTATTTGAACTTGTTTAATTCTCCGCGCCGAATTTGAGGTTAACATGCCCCGCGTGCTCTGAAACATTATAACAGTGAGAATTGAATTTATCATTGTGAAAAGGGTTGTTCTGGTGCCGTTGAACTTTATTGTGCTTCATCCCGACCTGTTACACGCTGCCGGGGCAGCGTCTGTTGAAACATAGTCGGATCTGGCAAGTCACTCGACCACGCACCACTGTACATTTACACACACACATTACATACACTCTTGTAGCCGGCTTGATCAAGGACGCGTCATCCCCTTCAGCCCACCGGCACCAGGTAAGTTACCTTATTAAGGGGCATCTTAATTTGAATTGTCTCCGCGTATCGCGGACATCTCGTCCCCAAACTTGCCCTGGTTTGGGAACGAACAGCGCGGCTGTAGGTAATTAATTCTAGAACAGGGCCCAGTCATAGTACTCGTACTGATCATCTTTATACTGTGGTAGGGTATACCTCAGGGATGGTACGTGTATAGCGTGGTCTATTATGTATATTTACAAAAAATATGCTTACCCTTTCGACATATTTCTGACTTCATATTAGTTTTCCATTTCCGAATTTGTCACTGTAATTTTTTGTTTTTGTTGTAGGTTCTACTTCGTATGGCGGATATTAATCTGCTGGAAGTAAATGAATTAAACAAGTTCAAATAAGCCCGGTTTGTCACACAACTGGGGCGTTAAGTTCGATTCACAATGAATTATTACCAAATCGTGCAAAGCGTGATTTTAAGTATTTCAATCAACAACCAAATTCTAGCGTGCCTTCACGGCCCGCTCCAACAAAGACAAGACAATGACAACTAGATGACAGGTCAAGTCAAACAAAAAGGGTGACAGCTGTCATGACAGTCACAGAGTGCGTTCCATAGTACGTGTGGGACGAAACACGCGCGGTAAGTAAACACGCGTAATAGGGCTGCTCGCCTACTGTAGTATTTTAATTTAATCAACCTCAAGTAGGTTGATGAAATTAAAATACTACAGTAGTTTCGTTCTAGCTTATTAACGTCCCCATTACCTACAGCACGGAGCAACTCGAAATAACAATTGTTTAGCCATCCTCATCGCTTGTGGGCTACCTGCAGCAATCAAAACCTCATTACCTACTACGAAATCTGACTTAAAAAGTAAATCTTACTTATAGGTTTAGGTACCTATAAGTAAGATTTACTTTTTTAAGTCAGATGCAATTAACAAATCTTAGGAATTTTCACTAAAACTAATCTAACTTAAATCATGTATTAGAATAATTTGATACAACGGATAGTTTAAGGATCGTAAATATTATTCGAATACATGATACCAGGTATCATCGATCTTCCGAGTGATCAAGTTATAAAGTATAACTTGAAGCAACGATACGGTGACAATATTATCATTACATCTGGAAATCCATCGGTCGTGTGCTTTGTATCAAACTGTGTTCAAGTTATTCAGAATAGTTGGTACGAGGCGCAAGAGAAAAATGAACATATGGAAAAACAACGTATTGTCGACATGGCAGCAAAAATAATTTTGGAAGAAATACGTTCACGTGTTTACGAAACTGAAATGTATGCCCCTCCGACCGGGTTTATGATGAGTGCAAAGGATGATTGCCCATTAAGTTTACTAAGATTGTTAAAAACAGTTATTGTTAACAACAAAACTAACTGCGAACCATACGAGCGAAAATGCATTGCTATTGCACATTCTATAGTCAGTGCTGCTGGACCACGCTCGTTTAGGTCACCAGTCCTTCTTGGACACAACAAAACTAACTGCGAACCATACGAGCGAAAATGCATTGCTATTGCACATTCTATAGTCAGTGCTGCTAGACCACGCTCGTTTAGGTCACCAGTCCTTCTTGGACTGTCATCACTTATTCATCATAAATATGCGTCCCGCTATTTAATTGATTTGCTTAATAGAATTGGATTTTGTGCCAGTTATGATGAAATACTGAAGTTTCAGATTTCAGCTATTGCGTCCTATGTACCGAAACCGACGGTACCACATTTCATGCAGTACGTTTTTGACAATGCGGACGTTAATGTACAAACTATGGATGGGATGGACACAATACGTTCCATACAATGGGTGGCATTCAATGCTTAAATCCACCTCAAACTCCTGGCTTGAACGAGCAAATCCCCATGTTGAAATATGTTCCACAAAGCTTTGTTAAGCGCTTTGACCAGATTCCAATGCAAATATATCATAAACCAATAATTTCTGGTCTTAGCAATATTATTTTTCACCCACCACATGAAGATGAAGATTTATTCACAATTACACGATATGATTTACTGTGGATGTATGGAATTTAAGCTCAGAGCTTTCCAGACTTGCCAGGCTGGAATTCTTTTATGCGTTTGGCACACAAAGACCACATAAGCGAACAGCTCATGACCGAAATTAAACCAGTCCCCTTCATTAATGCACCAGCATCTAGCTCTGACACAATCCTCACAGCGTTGCATCATGCAGTAGAATAGTGCAAACAATCCAATGCTGAATGCTGCATAGTCACTTTCGACCAGCCGTTGTTTCAAAAGGCTCAAGAAATTGTGAAATCCTCTCAAGACCCACAAATTAGTGAAATAATTTTGAGGTTGGGAGGGTTTCACCTCGTCATGTCGTACATGGGGGCACTCCCTCCAACCTTCCCATGGCCCTTCCAACTCTTGTTATATGGACCGAAACGTGGGGCGGCTGCGGACATAGCTCCCTTGGCCATCTTATTTTTACGGTCCGCAGGCGCTTCTTGATCCCTTACAAATTGCCATGTGTGCCCTTACGCCCTCTCCCTTAATAGGGCATGCACACATACGAAACCACAGACTCCGCTGCCCGTCGGCTCCAGTTTCTCGCTGTCCTTGTTTGTCGCGCTCCTCCTCCTACTCTTACGTCGCCAGGTCTTGCCATGCTCCCACGCGCTCCTGCATTTCTTGCTGTCTCCGAACGGCGTGCCACGCGTGCGCGAAATCCCGCAGCCTCGCGAAGTTCGCCGGTGAACTCACGAGATCGCCGTAGTAGATCGGACCGAACTCCTCGCGACTGATCCCATCCATCATCATTCGCCTAGCCTTACCTTAAGCGGGATGAATTTCCGAAACCAAGAACAGGTTTGCAGAAAAGTCTTCAGCTCTTTAAGGTTTGTCGGTGGTTTCATGTTCACCACCACTTCAACCTTGGCGGGATCAGGCTCGATGCCACGTGTCGAAATGACGTGTCCCAGGTAAGTTACTCTATCCCTATCGAAAACACTTACTTCAGTATGCTTAGTGCGAGTTTTTTGTACGTATCGACCGTGTCGACGTTTATCGCAAATATGTATGGCGCTGAGTAAGCGCCACCTAGCGTAATACGTGAGAACTACATATTGTGAGTGTTATTTCTAAACGCATCGACAATTGTTAACTTGCGAGTGTGAGATTCTAGAATACGTTCGTTCGTTTCACGTCAATTCACTGCAAAAAGTGGCGCGTACATTAGTAACCGGCCAAAATAAATTGACAGTCGTATTTTGTGTTCATTACAGAAGCGATTGCCTATTCAACTAGTTGTGGTTATACAACGAAGTTAGCCGATATTATTTATCTGTGGTCAATGGTCACTAGTTTTGTTTGTGTTTACGAAAGTTTGTGTTGTGATTTGCATACAGTTTTGAATATTATTGTTAAAAATAAAGACTAGCCCGTCCCAATTTGAAATGTTGGTAACATAAACGGAGCAGTTAGTGTAATTTATATCTTTTGGTGTGTAGTGAGTGACCTTGATCCATCTGTGAAGTTTGTAAAACTATGTTTGTTACTTTTTAGGCACGGAGATCTAAGCAAATGATCTAATAATGCCCGAGTGGCTTGTAGTGGAGCACTCTATCATTGTTTACGTGACCGTGTTTACGTGAACTTGTTTACGTGTTTTTTTTTTGTGGCGTTAAATTACGCTTATCTTGTGCTTTTGCGGTCTCAAACATTCTCCAAACGAAATAATACGAGATTCCATTGTAAGTTTTATTCACAATATGAAATTAAATTAAATTACTTTGTTATTATGACCACTCTCACGATGCTCTCACCACAAAATCTTAAGTGACAACTTTCGCGCTCGCAAGTGACTGTGTTTCGTATTCAAGCTGTCAAAACTGTTGAAATTGTAACTTGCACTCGCGTTATACATGAAAATGTTAGCAATGTGCTCGAAACGGTCCTTACTTTCTTAGAGGCACTGGATTGTCACTATCGACGACGTTAACTCGATCTACACGATACAGACGTTACTCGAATTTTATTAAGAAACTCGCACTAAGCATACTGTTTGCTTTCAGGTTAAATAGGCGGAGGCGCTCGAAGACCTGCTGCCGATCCCTCACATGGGATTCTAGATCCTCGGAGATCACCAGGATATCATCTACGTACGCTACCACAGTGATGTTCTTCAAACCAGCTCGAAATCTGTCAATAAGGCGTTGGAATGTCGACGGGGAATTCTTTAAACCAAACGACATACGTCGGAAACGAAACATTCCAAAAGGTGAAATAAAGGTAGTTTTGTCCCTATTTTCAGGGGCTACCTCAATTTGCCAGTACCCAGCCTTCAGATCTATGGTTGACATCACACTGTTAGCCCTGGTGGACTGCAGAACCTCATCAATAACAGGTAAGGGGTACTTATGCGTTTTGGTTACTCTGTTCAAGGCCCTGTAGTCTACGCAGAATCGTACTTCTCCATTTTTCTTAGGCACTAGCACTACTGGGGATGCCCACGGTGATTCTGCTTCTTCTATGACTTCTTCTTCTAGCATTCTATCAATCTCTTTTCTTATTATCTCTTTCTTTCCCGGTGTCACCCTGTAAGGCGGGACTGCAATTGGAGCACAGTTCTCAGTGTCTATCCGATGCAAAGCAAAGGTAGTTGATCCTCCCCCTGGTTCAAATATATCTTTATTGGACTCCAGCAGGTCGTTCAATTTACTGCGTTCAGATGGTTGCAGGAGAGTACCCTCGTCCTCGCGAAGCCAAAAGGCGGCACACACGGTTTCAGAACGCCCTTCCTCATACAAAATGGGATAAAATACCTGTGAGCCTTCCAAAGACCAACAATTTTTATGGAAGTCAAGTACCATGCCAGCTTCCCTAATAAAATCTATGCCAAGCATCGACTCCACAGCCCCAGGTAACACAATAAAATGGGTAGGAACAATTCTATTACAAAAATGAACATGAACCATCGCAGTCTCTATATTAAAACAATTGACAGAACCATCAGCAAGCTCAATTTCAGAATAGGTGTTTACAAATTTTTGACTATTTTTAACTAAAACATTTCTTAAGCTAACACTAGCTATCGATAGTTTAGCACCGGTATCTAAAAGAGTACTACCAATTTCACTATATATTATAATATTTAGTTTGGCCTACTACGAGGAACTAACGATTCAACACCACACGCGGACACTGATTGAAACGGAATGTAACAGACTGAGCGCGGCGCATCGCCCCGCGCTCCCTCCAACGCGCATCCCCCACCACAGCACGTATAACTCATTTATTAAACGTCACAGTTATTAATAATATATAAGAATTTGTAATAGTAAACAAATATTTTATAAAATGGATCCTACAACTTTATCATGTATTAAAACTGCTCTACTGATAATTCCAAAATATACAACTTGTGAAACTGTGTTGACTCAATTTTATAATAGAACTGATCCGAATTGTTTTTCCAATACAATTATATTGCACAATATTTTGAACAGACTTGAAGGAAAGGCAGAGGAAATAGTTAATATACATGGTGTATCCTCTTGGGAACTCATAAAAAATGTTTCATGGAAAAATTTTGGTGATCAGAGAGATGAAAACTCTCTAAATAGAGATCTAGTTAATATGAGGCAAGATATAATAAGCCACCCCAGGAGTACTATAACCGTTGCATGCATATTTTAAGTACTATTATTAATTATGTAGACTAACATGAAACAGACCAGTCTGTAAAAGATTGCAAAAGAAGTTTCTTTCAAGCTCAAACCCTAAAGACATTTTTAGCGGGTTTGAAAGAACCTTTAGGTACATCTATCAAAGCAATGCGACCTTCAGACATGCCTACAGCGCTGAATTTTATTACGGAGGATTAAAATATTCGATACATACAGAAAAGTTATTATAATAATAAGCCGTTTGATAATACTAAACTATCTCAGAACAACAACAATAATTCAAAATTTTTACCATTTCCAAACATAAACCAGCCATTACAACCTGCTAAACCCATAATTCGCGTGTGCGTCGAGCGTGTGTCGGTCGGCTCATTGCGAAATTTAGAAATTTTACAAAAAGTAGTTGCATTTTATGAAAGTAACCGATTATTATGGGATCGAAACATCATTATTATTACAATAAAAATAAAAGGGAAGACATATGGCGTTTAATTTAGAAGGAAGTAAATGATCACGTCACTGATCTAAATAAAAAATTAATTCTCTTCGAGGATCTTATAGAAGGGAAAAATCTCGGCAAAATAAAAAACCCTTAAGAAAGAAATTTACGAAAAAGAAAATAAGCCACGATTCTGCCAAAAGTCCTTTTTCAGCTATAAACATAAACTAACGAATAAAACTCATGTCAGAGACTGGTTGTGTTATTCGGAAACCAAAGGACGACTTTTCTGTTTTGTTTGCAAAGTTACGAATTCAGATACTTCGTCACCACGGTTTACGAAAGATGGATTAGATGACTGGAAGAATGCGCACAATTTGTTGACAAGACATGAAGAAAGCACTCCACATAGACAAGCCATAATTTCGCTGGTAAATCTCAAAAACAAGAATAAGCGTGTTGATTCTCAACTTGTGAGCCAAATTGAGACTGAGCAAAATTATTGGAGGCTACTCTTAAAACGAATCATTGCAGTAATAAAGTTTTTAGCAGAACGAGGTCTTGCGTTTCGGGGTAGTGACGAAATTGTTGGTTCCCCCCACAATGGCAATTATTTAGGCTTATTAGAATTAATAGCCCAATTTGACGCTTTTATGGCTCAACATATTCAAAGTTATGCTAATAAAGGAAAAGGACATACGTCATATTTATCAAAAACAACTTGTGAGGAATTTATTCATCCAATTGCATCAAGCATACTGGATCAAATAATTTGCGAAATTAAGAGATGCAAATACTACTCAGTTTCATTGGATTCTACTCCAGATATATCGCATGTAGACCAACTGACTGTGATAGTGCGCTATGTTCTACCATCTGGACCAGTGGAAAGATTCGTTAAGTTCTTAGACATGGAAGGTCATACTGCTGAACAACTCGGTCAAAGTTTATTAGATTTCTTAAGTGAGAGTGACATTGATATCAAAGATTGTCTTGGGAAAAGCTACGATAATGCCAGCAACATGAGTGGGAAATACTGCGGCTTACAAGCACGAATTAAGGAAATAAATAAATACGCAGAATATATTCCCTGTCTTGCACATTCCTTAAATTTGGTTGCTAAGTGCGCTGCAGACTGCTGTACAGAAGCATTACTTTTCTTCGATTTCGTTGAAAACCTCTACACGTTTTTTTCTGCTTCTACCTACCGATGGAGTCGTCTCACGAACGCATTGAAAGATTCTACTTCAAAAATTCCGATTTTGAAAAGGTTATCGGACACTAGGTGGTCAGCCAGAGCTGATGCTACGAAGGCGCTTTTATGTGGTTTTATTTATTTATTTATTTATTTATTTATTAAAACTTTATGCACAAGTAAACACTGTACAAAGGCGGACTTAATGCCTTGGGCATTTTCTACCAGTCTACCTTAGGGTGATGCAGAGACAATACATAGTAGGTGCAATAACAGAAGACAAAATAGTTAAAACATAAAACTAAAATACAATAATAAATACATATATACATACATAAAGCAAAATATAAAAAAGGTTATGAGAGATTAACAAAAAAAAAAAACTACAAGTTAATACTGAGACGACTCTGCCAACTTCTTGTGAATGTGCTCTCGAGCTTTCACTTTAAAAGTAAACCGATTGGTTACCGTCCTGATATTCTGAGGGAGCGCATTCCAAAGAAAGACCGCCTGGACAAAGAAAGATGACTTTATAAAGCCAGAGCGATGAGAAGGACAACGAAGAAGACGATTGGTCTCGGACCGAAGATTCTTGTTGTGTGCAGAGCATAAATATTGACAAAGGGGAGTCAGGTAAGAAGGAGAAGTGGGATTATGAAGAAGAGAAAACAGGGTGGTCAAAGCCCTCAACGCTCTGCGCTGCCGGATAGGTAACCACTTTAAAAGCGAGCGATGTGCAGATACATGATCATACTTACGGAGATTGAAAACGAATCGAATGCAGCTATTAAGAAGTCGGTCAAGTTTGTTGAGGAGATCTGCATTCAGGTCATAGTAGCACACATCACCATAGTCAATTATGGGGAAGATAAGGGATTGTACAAGCATTGCCTTAATGTGTGATGGGAGAATATTTTTTAACCGATAGAGCGACCGCAACGTTCCAATGACTTTTTTGCTCACAATCGCGACCTGCTTACGCCAGTCAAGGCAAGTGTCAACATGCAAACCCAGATCCTTAACATCAGAGCTAAATGGAATCACAGTGCCATCAAAGGTAACCGGTGGCACCGTTGAACCATTCAGTCTCCTCAGGCTATGGGGGCTCCCTACAATGATAGCCTGACACTTAGTTGGGTTAACCGCCACTCCGAAACGATCAGACCAGTTTTTGACTACTCGTAAATCCCGATTTAGCTCTTCGACCGCCCCGGATAAGCTGTCAACACTTGCCTGACAGTAAAGCTGCAAGTCGTCTGCGTAAAGATGATACGCACACTGAAGTTCGGTGGTTATGAGATCTATAAAGATAGAGAACAAAAGTGGAGATAAAATGCCGCCTTGCGGGACGCCAGTTACCAGATCACACCAGCTGGAGTTAGAGTCACCAGCAAGCACTGATTGCTGACGCCCCCGAAGATAGGATGAAAACCATTCCAGAACCTCGGGAGAGACCATAAGATAGGAGAGGATGGATAGAAGGACTTCGTGACTGACGGTATTGAAAGCGTTTGAAAAATCGATCAATACTAAAACCGTAACCTTAGTGTCTTCCATTCCTCGCCTTATATCGTCAGTCACTTTAAGGAGAGCAGAAACGGTACTGTGCCCGGGCCTAAAACCGGATTGATATGGGCTGATGAGGGAGTTTGTGTGAATGAAGTTGGAGAACTGTTTATGTACACAGGCCTCGAGTACTTTGGATAGGAAGGGAAGGATGGAAATTGGGCGGAAGTGACTGAGAAGAGTGGGATTAGGGATTTTAGGAAGTGGTCTAACATGGGCTTTCCGCCAGAGGGAAGGGAAAACACCGGAATAAAGGGAGAAGTTAATTATATGGGAAATTGCAGGAAGGAGCTGATCAACAACTGTCACGATCATGTGTCGACTGATGTTATCACAACCCACGGCTTTGGATTTAATGGAGAGGATAATCTTTTTGATCTCTCCCGGATCAACTGGGGTGAAGGCAAAGGGAGTGATGTTGGGTCGCGTCAGACCAGCAAGGTAGTCAAGGGTTCGACATTTGGTTGGACTATCAAGGGCAGGAACAGTTGAGAAATGACGATTAAGATCGTCCAAGCCAAATGTGTTAGGAAGGTCTGAATGCCGCGATTTGCCGATACCTAGAGTTCCTAGGAATTTCCAAATATCAGCAGGAGAAGCAGAAGTGATGTTATCAAGAATGTGGCGGCGTTTAGCGTTGCGTATCATCTGATTACAACGATTGCGAGCAGTTTTGAAGAGGGTCCAATTATCATCCGACCGATCCTTTTTGAACTTCCGAAACACGCGGTCCCTTCGTCGCATCGCCATCTTAATTCCCCTGTTCATCCATGGTGCAGGTGGACGCTTTAGCTTGATTCTCCTGACAGGAGCGTGGGTGTCATACAGCTTAACTACAACATTATTAAAATACGTAACTTTATTGTCAACTGCAGTGGCTTCCTCCAGGGGTGTCCAGTCAATATTTGAAGCGTCTTGTGAAAGCTTTTCACTATTCATCCGTGCAAAGGCACGCCTGTACTGGAAGGTAGGTTTAGGTTTAGGAGGTTTAAGGACATAGGACAGGAAAATAAGGTCGTGATGGGAAAAACCAGGAGCGTCAAATTGACCATGTGAGGAAACCAGAGAAGGATTTGAGGTGAAGATCAAGTCGAGCCAAGTATCGTCACCGGAAGTGTTATGATGAGTTGGTTGGAGAGGCAACAGATGCAAATTAGCAGACTCGACCAGATGGAGAAGTTTACGGGAACGATGGGAGTTCTGGGCAAGGAGATTGGTGTTGAAATCCCCCATGACTATGTGGTGTGCATACTCCGAACCTAAAGATTCTAGGACCGATTCGAATTCGATGAAGTAATCAAGTGCGGGGGGACAGTACACAACACCAAGAACGGTTTTAGCTCCTTTGACACAAACCTCTAGAAATAGAAATTCAGCTGAAGTATTACAGGAAGAAGTGGAGAGAACTTTAAAAGGAAGATCAGCACGAAGGTAAACAGCTACACCACCCCCTCTCCTGCCAACTCGGTCATTCCGTAAAAGAACGAATCCAGGGAGAGAGTAAGAGGTGGATAAAAGTTCGGGTTTAAGCCAAGTTTCAGAAATCAGGACGGCATGGACGTTATTATTCAAGAAAGTTTCATACAACTCATTATAGTGGCTCGGAATGCTTTGAGCATTTATATGACACACGTTGAACTGCCGACCAAGATTTTGGCTGAATTCTTTATGTAAAAGCTCACCAAGGGTATCCGTAAGGGAACAAAAGCTATCATCATCAGAAGAGGCAGTAGATTCGTTCGCAGAGAGAAAAGACTCGTTATCAGATGTCGTCATCATGGATATAAATATATATAAATACAATAAAACAGATATAAATACTAAATAAATATGAATCTACGATTATATTAAAAGAGACCTACACGAAATACAGGTAGGACGTTGACATCTCTGCACCACCCGCCAGCTAACATCATCCAAACAAACTAAACAACTAAAATCAAGAAATGTTACAACCATACAAAAAGTGAAAAGTAGTAGTATCTAGAAAAAAAAAAAAAAAAAAAATCTATCGCTAGTATTAATTATTCCGAACGCACCATTCAAGCATTCAAGACATTGCATTAATCGTGAACGTATCCAAACTTACGAAACGTCACTTATGGTGACGTTTACATCATTGAGATAGGTTTACATTGATTGATTGACTGACAATGACAGTTGACATTAAACATGCAAACTCGCAAAGCAGAGTTAATGATAACAAAAGTAAAAATATAAGTCCCGTTGAGGGTAAAAAACTAAAGTAAGTACGTGCATTATTGGAAACTCAGAGACTAGCGATGAGAAGGAGAACAGAAACAAATATTCTACTACTATGCAAAATACCAGACAAAAGTAAACAAACAAACAATGGAAAATAGCAAACTTTAAGGTAAAAAAAAAAAATATGAGTAATACGTGAATACTATTACTGTATAATAATTGAGGATTGATAACATTACTAACGCGTCATGTGTTTCAGGCTATCTCCCAGACGTTTGAACCCGGGGATACTTCACCAGCAGCGGACTCAGCTCTTCAAATGATGTCACCTTATGTTTGCTTCCATCGGGGGCTTTAATAACGATGACACCGTCCTGAGTCCAACACGACCGCATACTGAAGTGAAGCCGCGCCTTCCCAAAGATGTATTGTCGGGTCTTCGTCAGAAACTCCTTGACAGAGATGGATGACCCCTTCAGTCCTGTCTTTGCTCTCCAGACCGCAGACCTGTCGTCATAGCTCGAAAACTTGACTAATATGGGCCTTTGGTGATCCTTATTGGCTACCCCAAGTCTATGGCAGACCTTTATGGAGGATGCTGTGATAGTTTTAAGGGACAGCTTTTTGCTAATCACCTCCAGGATCACTGTACTGCTGACTTCTCCTTCAACCTCCGCTATACCTTGAAAAATGAGTGCCTTCCGCCGATGCCTGGTCTCCAACCCGTCAACCTGCCTAGCACACTCGCTGATCTGCTTTCTGAGCATACTCAGCATGCCGAAGATCAGCTCCCTGAAGGTGCGAAACTCGTCGGCTACCCTCGCCACGGTGTCCTTGCCAGGTCCTGCACACTGGATTTGCGCTTCCAACTCACTCATCTTCCGGGTAAAGCTATCCTCTAGGGTCTTCTGTGCAGATAGTATCTCGTCAAGTTGAGACATTTCAGTAGTGATTTCCACTTGTGTTTGGTGAAGTGAAAATAGTGTCTAAATGTTGAGCTGGCAGGTGGTGTAAAATTATAACACAAGTTACATAAACCTGCTGCAAACGTGAGTACCCGTTGTTTATAGGCTACACACTAATTATATGTAAAAAACTAGTGAAAATTAAGTAAATTATTATTTTAAATATTAAATGTATATTAGAGTTACGTCTGTCTTTTTTAACACCTACCCGCGAAAACTGAAACTGAAACTTGTTTTATCACTATTAAGCAAGTTTTGGAAGACATTTTCAATAATGTAGATCAAAAAGCAGAGTGCCGTAATAAAGCTTACGGACTAGTTTCAACGATGAATAAGTTAGAAACGGGAATAATGACAATTATGTGGAACCGAATCCTAGAACGCTTGCAAGCGACTAGTGCTTCGCTGCAGTCGTCTGATCAAGACCTTAACACAGGATACGCCCTTTATGAAACAGTATATGCCTACGTACAAGCAATGCGATCTACATTTTCAGATGTTGAGGCAAAAGCCAAAGATCTGACCGACTGTGAAGAGTATCAGCAACAGAGAGACTTCAAGACGAAGCAAGCGGAATACAAAGTACGACCATTTCACCGGCTCTACTACACTCGACAACTTTGTTGAAAATCAAACACCTGGACAACGTTTTGAAATTCAGGTGTTTATTGTCATTATTGATAACGTACTGTCTGCTTTAACTAAACGTATGGAAGCATATCATGAAATTACTGGTGTTTTTGGAATATTTCGACAGCTAAAATCCCTTACAACAGAAGAGATTTTGGAAAACGCCTCACGTATGGTCAGTGCTTACGAAGATGATTTGGAAAGTAGCCTAGGCGACGAATTAGTGCAGTTCGCTGAACTGCTGAAAACAGATGTGGCTACTGTTATTGATAGCAAGAAACAGGAGTCTCTGGAACTGCAATTTTATAAACTTTTATTAAATAATTCCTTAGAATCGTGTTTCCCAAACGTAGAAATTGCCTTGCGCATTTACTTGTCTCTCATGATCACTAACTGCAGTGGCGAACGTTCTTTTTCAACGTTAAAACGTATTAAAAACGAGTTAAGAAACACGATGGGCCAAGAACGTCTTAATCACCTTACTTTGATGAATATAGAGTATAATTTGCTTAAAGAAGTCGATAGTGAAAGTGTTATCTCTAAATTTGCCCATATTAAATGCAGAAAAGTTTATTTGTAATAGTTTTGTTTTATTTAATACCCTTTAACTTGAGAAACTATAGCAAACGAAGGGCCTCTTGACAGAATTTGCTACAGGCCCCGCGCTGGCTTAATCCGGCACTGCAAATACTGAATAAGAGAGCTAAGTTTGGTGTATCTTTGGAGGAATATTTTTATGCTAAAACTTATTTACTGAATCGTTGCAAAATATGTGGTCGGGATGCAGTAGATTGTCTAATTTATGGCATAGATGACAGAGGTGTTCGCTTAACCCTTAAGGTTGATTTGTCTAGTATACTATACACTAAAATAGAAAAAATATTAATAAAATCATTTCAGAACGCACCTCTTTTAAATAATGACTAGTTGAAAGTATTATCTGTGGTAAATTTGACAGTTTTGACGTAAATGCGAAACCATGCGGAGGAATCTTGTTCGTGTGAAGGTAAAATCTATTATAGTTTCTTATTCACTCTATAAATCTATTAGGTGTATTGTGTTTTCAAATCACAAATGTATTGAGCTCAAGCTAATGCTAAATTATCTACGTAAGACACTAATTTTCATCGCTTTTTACGAACATTATCTTGGGTGTATAATATACCATACATTGCGACTGTCTGATAAAAACACGTCTTGTCTGTGATGTATATTATTCTATACACTGCCAACTAATGGGTAATGGTGATATTAGTACTATAATTTGACTTTGATCGTATTGCGTTTAGGTTTTTTTTACTTTTCGGTCATTGTTATTATTCCTTTTTTTTTGCATGGTGTGGGCCTTGCTTTAATGCTTTCTTTTAACTACTTTGTTCTAGCCTGGACAGCGCGATCGGTGTAGACGCATACTAGCACTCGTCCCTAAATTTAATGCTACTTCCGATGTCAGTGATGCCACAAGCAATGAAGAAGAAGTGTACAGTCGCGACTCGTCCCCTGCTCCATCTATTGATTCATCTTTAGAAAGACTTGTTTTCAATAGCCCAGATCCATTCAGTAATAATTCTTACATAGAAAACTCAGATGAAGATTCTCTATCGATTCTCCATCCAGACTTGGAATCCTTAGATTCTCAAAGCCCCGAAACTGTGGCCGATCCATGCGAAGATCCACCACCACTCACACCAGTTCTTTCGACAGTATTTCCTTCCGATACGCATTGCAATTATAATGCTATACCTTCTATCGCATCACTGCCTTCCTTGCCACCTACATCAACACGCGTCCAAAGGAAACGCAGAGTTCCTGCAGTTGCTGCTAACAGGGTAAAAAGACGAAACATACAGAAATTCAAACTTTCATTTCAATGGACTAAGAGAAGATTTCAACATGCAGCTGAAATATCTGATGAAGGCTTCAAGGAAACTGTTCCATCAAATTGGTCGGCGGTAGACTATTTCTATCGATTTTTCCCTGAAGACCTTATTGCTGATATAGCTAACAACACGAATTTATATAGCGTTCAAGAAACTGCAAAGTCAATAAAAGTAACAAAAGAAGATATAATTGACTTTTTGGCCATCAATATATTGATGGGAGTTATTGTTATGCCATCTTACAAGGATTACTGGAAAACTAGTTATCGTTACGCCAGGATTGCAGACATTATGCCTATCAAAAGGTTTCAACAAATAAGGCGGTATTTACATTTTGCAGACAACACGCAAGCTGACGAGTCCGATCGTTACTACAAACTACGTCCTCTCCTTGAGCGAGTTAGAGCCCAGTGTCTTTCCATTGAAGAGGAGAATGCTTTCAGCGTAGACGAAATGATCATTCCGTACAAGGGCAAAAAAGCGGGTTCTCGACGACAGTATAACCCAAACAAACCATGTAAATGGGGTTTTAAAAATTTGGTACGGGCAGGGGTCTCTGGAATCGTATACGATTTTATGTTGTATGCAGGTGACGATACCTTTAGGGGCATCCAGTTTGAACCTGATGAGGAAAATCTCGGTGTTGGAGCTAAAACGGTGTTGGCTTTATGTAAGACCATAAAAAACCGCCCTTGTGTCGTCTATTTTGACAATTGGTTTACGTCTCTCGAACTCGTTTATTTGTTGAGACATAATTATGGCATATTTAGTTTAGGCACTGCCAGAAAAAATAGGCTTCAAGATGCCAACGCCTTATTGTTGTCAGACAAAGCTCTGCAGAAAAAAGGGCGCGGGGCTTATTGCCAAGCACCTTGCAATAAAAATAAAATTGCTATCGTGAAGTGGTTTGACAATAAGCCCGTTACCTTGGTTAGCTCATACGTCGATGCTTATCCCGTCGAAAAAGTAAAGAGATTCCATAAGGAATCAAAAGGACGTATAGACGTATCTTGCCCACAAATAGTGAGACATTATAATAGGCATATGGGTGGAGTCGATCTGGCTGACATGCTTATAGCCTTGTATCGGACTAGCATGAAGACACATCGATGGTACCTAAACATATTTTCTCAATTATTGGACATATGTATCAACAACGGTTGGCTTCTTCGCCGCCGCCATTACCGATCAAGCAACATCAAGAAAAAAGATGATCATCTCAAGCAGTTCCGATATGAGGTGTATGCTGGTCTTATAAGAAGCAAACGACAAATGGCGACAACTTCAGCCCGGGATTCAGTGGCTGAAGAGAAAAAAATAAAGAAACCAGCTACTGAAAGGCCCATAGATGCCATCAGATATGACGCCGTAGATCACTGGCCGGAACACACCGAGTATCAGAGGTGCAAATATTGCAAAAAGGGCCAAGCTAGTACTCGTTGTACCAAGTGCAATGTCCATCTTTGTTACGTGGCTAAAAGAAATTGTTTTGTAGCTTATCATAAGCACTGATGTCATTATTTTATTATACTTTGAAGCATATTTTGTTGTTTTATTATTTTGATCAAGCTATGTCAAAAGTGTATTTTGTATATTATGCTATACGCTCCTTACAAATGAGATTTACTAACGTCGGGAGCAATGTATAGTATAATATACACTAAGGCGGTCTTCACACTGCCCCGCATGATGCAGCGTAGCGCGTAGATGCGTGTTCTTCCGTTGCTTGTAAGTATCTCCGTTTGTATGGAAAACACGCACAGTCTAACACACAGAAAATGCATCCACGCGCGTTCATGCGGATCACGCGCATACACGCGGCGAAACATGCACCCCCGCGCGTAGGTGCGGGGCGAGACGCAAGGTATGGCACACCGAATCCCGCAGTGCCGCGCGTGATGTTGTTGACATACGCGTGTAGTTGAAGAATTTCTCTTCATGTTTTCTAAGGTCCCAATAATTTTGAACAAATGACCCATTTAAAGATCATGTTTGTAAATAAGGATGTACCCAGTATCTTCTATAGGCACGATTTCTTTTAATTTGACCGTACAAAAACCAAACAGTTAGTATAATGGCAGCGTCCTGAATGAGTTCCACACTATTAACCATTTTTATCAAAACTATCGTGATGCTCAGTACTGCACGACCACCACAGAGAACGGCGAATAAATGAGAGCCGCCGTGCGTGAATCTACAAAACGCACCTACGCGCGTGAGTGCGCAAAAAACCCGCACGATGATGCAGATCTGCACTCCCGCAGGAACGCGCGTAGGTGCGTCGACACGCGCTACGCTGCATCATGCGGGGCAGTGTGAAGATCGCCTAATTATCTCTGATTATCAGCTAATTAGTTTTTTTCTACTATTTTTCCTACCCTTATTATAGGTCTAATAATCATAATCAGGTATTATTTTGATGTTTTATTTCGATCAAATGTCATGCGACCTTAAGGGTTAAGTGCTCAAGCACAATTTTTAGAACCTGAACAATTGCTTAAGTTCTTAAAAAGTGTAAAAATTAATCAGTGTAACGATTATAAGAATAAAAATACTGATCGACAGGACTAAAAGCTTCTTTAAAAATCAGATGATTATTAAATATAATTGAACGACACTGGTCACCCATTTTTCCGCTGTCTCAAAATAATTAGATGCACTAGTTGCAATTTAAGAGGCCATTCCAAAACCAATGTTAAGCCCCAGTCGGTAGTGAAAAGAAAGAAAGAAAACATATTTATTCGGCACATGCCATAAGTGCACACAACAAATAAAAAAATAAAGTAAGTGAAAACAACATAAAAAACTTAAATTTATACTGTAAAACTAAAAACTAAAAAAAAAGAAAATATTGTGTGTCTAACGGCTGCGCCAAATAGGCCCAGTTCAGCAAAATGCCGAGCAGCTAGTACCCGACGCTGGTTTTCAACTGGACCTGTCATGGTGACGTTACGGATATAAAACAGTTTTGTACCTACTTTGTGTTACCGTTACTAGGTATGTGTAATTGTGCATATAATGTATATATTTATAGATACATAAATAAAATAAATTGGTGTGCAAAGTAATAAACAAATAAAACTACATGTTAACAAAAATTGGGAGACAATACAAAAAACCAAAGGTACTAAATAAATCAAATGGACTGGGATTGTATACATCAGATAATCTGTGCATCATTAGTCGACAAAGATATTGTGCCGTGTTCAAGATAATTAGATAGGTAGGTAGGATGATTTGTACGTCATATAATCGAGTCATTCTGTGCGACCATATCTAATTTCCGTTGTGATTCAATTAGATACTGCCGTAAACGTCTTCTGAATGTGTCTAGTGAAGGTGTATTCGACTGATAATATACAACATGTAACTTAATTAACGCACATCCTGAAAATAGTTTGTTCAGAATCGTTTACTGAATCGATTTATATCATTTTTAATATAGGTAATTTTTTATCCCAAAAATAATTAAAACTACGGAAATTATTGTCATGTTAACCCTGTACAGTCAAAACAAATTGAAATGGGCCGTAAATCAAAGTAATAAGACTTTTAAAATCGCAGTTTTATTTGTATTCATACAAATTCCATCATTCAATACAAAATAAAGAAAAATAAACCTTATTCCAAGAAACATAAGGCCTTTGCATTACAAATACATTGTAAACTTAGCGATTTGACCGCACGCACACACTAACAGTAACAGGACAAAGGACGCCGATAAACCGCCTACTTACTTTCGTTCCCTTTCTCCTGCGAACTAAAAGCCCAGGATAGAGCGAGATAGCCACAATGCATCACCGCTTGCGCGGCTACGATGAAAGCTAACATAAAATGTAAACATTAGTCACGCGCGGGCAATATTAGCGGAAAGAAGTTACGTCAGTTACGTTGTTATCGAATATTCTTTCGCGCGCAATGTCTTTCCAATACACTAATGTTCAGTATACCGAAATGGTGAGGACTTTAGCAAGGTGTGGTGATAATGTGGCTCTAGCTTGCAGAACATTTAACGAAAGATATGGTACAATAGTGGCCTGCAGGACAATGTTAGCTGCTACTCAGCGTCTTCGCGACCACGGCACGTTCCGTCCAAACACAGCCATCGACAGGGGAGCCAACGTGCGTACACGTACTCGTCTTCAAAACGAAATCCTGGATTATTTCGATGAGAATCCCCATGCCAGTACCCGAGAAGCAGCGCCACACTTTGACTGTAGTCATATGCATGTGTGGAGAACACTTCGTGGTGATAAAGAACACCCATTCCACCTCAGAAGATGCCAGGAGTTGACTCCAAACGATTACGTACCACGTTTGCAGTTCAGCCGCTGGTTATTAGAAAATTGGCAGCGGAACATAATTTGGACAGACGAAAGTACATTCACACGCGTGGGGATGTACAATCAACATAACACACATTTGTGGATGCATGAAAATCCTCACGCATGCAGAGTGGATTCCTTCCAACACCGTTTCTCAGTTAACGTCTGGGCCGGTATCATTGGTACACACATACTGGGGCCAGTCTTCTTGCAAAGATTAACAGGAGACTCATATTTACTGTTTTTACGAGAAACTCTACCTACGCTGCTAGAAGACATTCCTATTCCTGATTTACAAGAGGCATTCTACCAACACGATGGTGCCCCTGCCCATTTCACTAGAAGTGTTCGGCAGCACCTTGATGAAGAGTTTGGAGAGCGCTGGATCGGTCGCGGCGGCCCTGTCCAGTGGCCCCCCAGATCAGCTGATTTGACGCCTCTCGACTTTTTTTTGTGGGGACGAATTAAATCGTTAGTTTATTTTAATAATGATAAATGATATTTATTTTGCAAATTGGTTTTCACAAACACTTTTACACGTCCTTATTTTTTAAACTATGTAGATGGGGCCGGTGTTTCGTACCTGACTACTCTGAGAAGAAACAGCCGAAACAAACTCAGAGGTCATAGTCTCTTTTAAAGTCCAGACAATCTTGTTCAACTCACATGAGAACCATGCAGATTCGTGTCCGAGATGGTCTTTTGAAGAAAGAACCATACAGATTTGAGTGGACCTGTCCAGTCAGTGCAAGCATTTGTCAGTTATCGTGTAGCTCGACTTTTAACTCAAGGAGCTCAACGAAACGACGAACAATACCAAAGAAAGGACATTTGGGTAGGTCGCTTATAGTACTCAAACTGCCAGACCGTCGTGAAGAAAAAAAAAACACAAAATGTGACCCGCATGGTCCCCACATTCACAATAATGAAATAAAATAAATAATAATTTACAAAACGAATGTCAATAAAAAAAAAATAATATGTCAAATACACACATTAAATAAACAAAAACAAAGTAAAAAATATTAAAATACTGAACTAAGTATTCATGTCAAATCATTAAATGTCACAGTCACAAAGTAAATATTCATGTCAAATACACACACATAAAATAATAAAAAATAATAAAGTAAAATAATAAAAAAATACTGAACTAAGTATTCATGTCAAATGATTCAATGTCACAGTGTATATAAGAAAGGAATAAATAATAAACCAGCGAGGTCTGAAATTTCGACATTCACAGAGCAAATTTCATTGGAGCAGCTTAATCCCAGGCCTGTTTATCTTCGAGATAGTGATTAACATGATAATAGGCTTTCAGGCATAGCTTCCGTTTTATAAACGATTTGAATTTATTTAGGCTTAGTGCCTGAATATGGTTCGGAAGTTTATTGTAAAAACGTATACATTGGCATCTGAACGTACCCACTATTTTTTTGAGCCTCGTTGCAGGAACAACAAATTTGTGTTTGTTCCTCGTATTTATGTTGTGGATATCACTGTATTTTTTAAACAAATTAATATTTTTATGTGCGTACAAAAGGTTTTCATAAATAAACTGAGAGGGCACAGTAAGAATATTAATCTCTTTAAATTTTTCTCTGAGCGAGTATCTGGGACTTAATTTATAAATAGAACGAATAGCCCTTTTTTGCAAAACAAATATTGTCTGAATATCGGCGGCATTGCCCCACAAGAGAATACCATACGACATCACGCTGTGGAAATAACTAAAGTAAACTAAACGGGATGTCTCTAAGTCAGTTAAATCACGATTTTTTCTAACGGCGTATGCTGCTGAGCTAAGTTTTTTTGACAATTTGTCTATATGCGGGCCCCACTGAAGCTTGGCATCCAAAGTTATGCCTAAGAACACGGTGTTATCCTCCAGTTTCAACTCTTCATCCTTTATTAGTACCCGAGTTCCTACTTGTCTTACGTGGGGTATCGTAAACTTAATACATTTCGTTTTTTCTCATTTAGGAGTAGATTATTAACACTAAACCAATTAACGACTTTTGCCAGGGCGCTATTAACATCGTCCGTAACTAATTGCTGGCGTTTGAGTTTAAATAAAAGGGAAGTGTCATCTGCAAACAATACTATATCATGGTTATCCTTTATGAGGTAAGGCAAGTCATTTATATAAATCAAAAACAAAAACGGGCCGAGAATTGAGCCCTGGGGCACCCCCATTCTAACTACGGAACCGGGAGATCTTTTCCCGTTAACATCCACTCTCTGAATCCTATCACTCAAATATGAAGTAAGAAGATCCAGAGAGGCACTACGGATTCCGTAGTGGTGTAGTTTCCTGATTAATGTTTCATGAAGAACGCAATCGAAAGCCTTAGACAAATCGCAAAAAATACCCAAAGCATCGCATTTATCCTCCCAGGCATTATAAATATGTCCTAAAAGTTCAACACCGGCATCAGTCGTTGAACGACCCCTTGTAAATCCGAACTGTTTGTTATGCAATAACTTGTGTTTATTAAAAAATCTTTGCATTTGTTCTAAAATTAGTTTTTCAAAAATTTTACTAAATGTGGGTAGTACTGAAATGGGTCTATAATTAGTGGGGTCCGATGTACCACCCGATTTGAACAATGGTATTATTTTACTATATTTCATTAGATCAGGAAACTCACCACGGTCAATACAATCGTTAAATATAACGGCTAAAGAAGGAGCTACAATGTTTATAATGGACTTAGCAACGTCCACAGAATGACCCCATAGATCGGCGGTCTTTTTAACATTTAATGTGTGAAAAGTTTTAATTATATCTTTACATGTGACATATTGATTAATTAAATTCTGAATCACAGACTGAAACATTTTCCCTTAGTAAAGATTCGGCAGCAGCAGGTGACGAGTTAAGCGATTTAGTAGTCGATACGGGAATATCCGCAAAGAAATTTTCAAAGGCTGTGGCAACTTGTGTGTCTGAATTTAATTGTATTTAATGATACAACAAGTGCCGAGGACCTAAAAAATAGGATAGTGAACGCTTTTCAAATAGTGAGAAATGACACTGAAGTGCTTTCTAAATTAAAAGATCAATTAAGAAAACGGGCATTAAAATGTATTGAACAAGGTGGTGGACATTTTGAAAGTGTGTTAAAAAGACAACGTCGTATGAGTGTTTAGGCAATCAGTATGTAAGTTATTTGATTTTGTTAAATTACTGTAAATATTTTGATTCAATCTTTTAAACACGCCGTCTCTGAATAATGTTGTCGTATCGCCTCTTATTTTCAGCAGTTCATTACCGATTGGCATTGTATCATATTCAACAAACGAAAATATTCAGAGTCGACAGTCCAAAGCCTGAAAAGTGTGATGGAAAGATGCAATCATAATGTTTACTAGACATAGACCGTAAATAAACAATCTTTTCTCGGACGTCGTCGGTTAATGTTTCATAATATTTCTTTAACGTAAACAATCGTGTGTTAAAAAAAAAATCGTATCGTAATCGTAAGTAAATCGTGAATTGTGTATTGTCGGCGTTTCCGTAGTTTCGTTATGGTGTGTCGAGTCGAGCGGCGCGATAACAGTACCTCTACCATGAGTTGTCATTCGAAGAATCGTTCATACGCATCGACCGCGTTTGGCGCTCTCATTGGTTGAGAGCGCCAAACGCGAGTCTCGTAATGACAACTCATGGTAGAGGCTCTGCTTGTGCGACTGTGTGCGTTGCGTGCGTAGTAGGATGACCAAAAAGTTCTCCAAAAATTGCTATAACTAATTTAGTAAATAACAATGCATGTACATGTTAAATTAAAAATTCAGTTTATGTATTATGATTATGACATAATATTCTAATTGGGGTGTTTGAGGGTGTGCGTTAATTACGTTACATGTTGTAGATGTACAAGGTTTTATAGAAGAAAATGTTTATTAATATTATTATAATTATTATTTTTCCTAGTATACTTTGGCATAACTACTTTGGCATAATTTGTTTTGCCAAAGTAATACTTCACCATATTTTTTTTGGCATACAGTTTAATTTGGCATAATAATCTTGAGGGCTAACAGCTAGTTACCATTTTGTACGGAACCTTCTCCTATTTCTACTATATAGATCCATTTTTGAAAGAAAAGTAAATAGAACACAACGTCGGCAACTCGGCAACGAATACAACACAACAAAATCAAAATGTCCGTACTGAGACTTGATCAGCATTTACAACACCATTATAAACCTTTAGTGTTAGCGTGTTCTAATTTGCTCAAGAGTGGAGATAGGTGGTGACCATGAAATCAAATTACTTGTTGTTTGCTTGCTGTTGTTTGTTGTTGTTGTTTGTTTGTTTGCTTGTTGTGTAGTATATCAACTATCTAGTGTCCACGACACAAGCTTTGCTTAGTGTGGCACTAGGTGGCGCCGTGTGTTAATGCCCAGCGATATTTTTTATTACGAGAGTTAATACATGTTATGTGTACCGCGCTGGGAGACCGACTGTGGCGACGGCCAGTGCGGTGTGTGCCGGCCTGTGGCCTACTTGCTGACTCGACTTTACCTATTATAATGGATAAAACAGATGTTGTAACATCATCTGAGCTGGAAAGTATTATTACAAATAGAAAAAAAAACAGTTGACGGAACCAAGGTCTCATGGTTAAAGACGAAAGAGATTGTTTTAAAGAAATATGAGATGTTTACCATATAAACATGAGGTCAAGCTACGAAGACGAATTTAAAGAATTGAATATTTAAAAAAATGCTCGTGGGAGGCAAAGAAATATCACAAAGTTGTTACTGAAACCTATGTGGCCTACTGGCCAAGCAATACCAGGTCCTAAATTAAAGTACTTGAAAAGTCTACTTCACCTTATTCCACAAAATGCAAAAGGGTTTTACCAGAAATTAACGGCAGATGACGATCTATTAGATGACATAGATCGATTTTCAGGTGAAGTTGATTTCGAAGTTGAAACAGATACTAACGTGTCTGATCATAAAGAGAACAGATTTATTTTTATGTAACTTTGTTTTTCTTCTTCGTGTCGATGATTTCCCCTTTGTTTTTTATTAACATATACTGCTTACAATATGACGCATTAGTTTTCGGTAGATTATAATCTAACGAAGTGAAACCGTAATGTTGGTAAATGTATGCGACGGAAGTATCTCTGCCCCCATTATCGGGGCACCCACACATTAGGCTAGTTAAGTTCCTTTAAACCTAATACTCGTAAAAAGAAGTAGCGGGTAAGCGGGCAGTCGGGACCGCTCGACCACCCGATTTCTCATTACACTTCCCTATCCGTGCTAATCGTGCCCGACAAATCGTGTTATGTAATAAGCCCTTAATAAATAATAGTTTGTGTTTTGTTTTCGAAAGTTTAATTTATAATTTCTGTAAAAAAAAAAAAAAATGAAGACTAGCTTGTCCCAGTGTGAAATGCTGGTGACTTATATGGAGCAGTAAGTGTATTTGTATTGTACAACGGGCTGGTGCCCACAACTCCACGTCAAAGCGCGTATTTTGCGAATGGGCTATAATCTATCACGCGGGCCCAGTGCGGTTTGGTAGATGTCACATGTCTTCGGATTTTTGGTTCTTGGACATGCCGGTTTCCTCACGATGTTTTCCTTCACCGTTTTGAGAGCAGTGGTGATGAAATAAATAAGCAGTAAGTGTACTTAAAGTCATTTGGTGTGTTGTGAACTTGGATCTCATCTGTGAACTTAGTAAAATTAAATTTGTTAATTTTACAAACATTCAACTAGTGCCCGAGCCAACACACACCGAGGATGCAACACAAGAGTTTCTCCAAGCAGATGCGTTTTGGAGAAATTTCAAACAGCAGCAACATAACGACAATACGAGGATTACAGAATTGGAGCTACAGACTCAGAGGAACTGGCAAGCTATAGGCAGAGGACTTATTAATGTTTTGGAAAAATGTGCTGATAAATATTGTAAAGATTATATACAAAAAAAATATTTTTATAGAATTTATCAGCTAGGCTGGTATTATTTTTATCCCTCTCATATAGAGGAGGCCTGTGCCCCAGCAGTGGGAACAATTAATAGGCTGCTGATGATGATTATTTTTATTAGTTTTCAAATCAGGTTTTCTCTTTTTTTGCGCATAATAGCACTGATGAAAATGTTTGTGTCACTTGTTTTTATTTTTTTTTTAATTAAGTTTCATTTTTTTCTTAATATTTTCTTATCTTTTTATAGATCCTTTTTTATCTATTATTTGTGAATTATTGAACATTGTAGGCTTTTTAGATTCCCAGATGCGTTTTTGTTTGTATAAAAGAAAAAAGAAGAATCTAAAAGCTTTTTATACAATAAAAGCTTTTAGATTCTTCTTTTTTCTTCATTCTTCTTCGCTTTTATATTGTGGTACCTGCATTGGTGTCTTACAAATGTATTATTATTCTCCTACAGGAAGTTCACATTCAGTCCAGTAATGAAAATGAAAAAGTCAAATCTTCATCAGTTTGAAGAATGTAAGTTATCTAGAATATAACCATGTTCATAATAAACTGGTAACATGATTTCTAATAAAACATGACTATATATTTTCTACTTCAGATATTTGGTATGAGATTTTGAGGCATCACCTTCAGCCCTTGGGAAGGGCCGCAATTTTTAAGAATCTCATCTGAATTTATATATTCAAAAGAAGTTAGTAAGTTTCACAACCGGATTTTGTGATTGGAAACACACCGGATTTTGTTTAGAAAATCACGAAAATTCTAATGAACATAAGAATTCAATGTTAGTGTGGTTGACACGAAAAGAAAATGAGTATGTGTTTTAGACAAGCAGCCTCAGGACCGATTAATATTATCACAATGTCTTAAAACGGGTTATTGCAGTGCTAAAATTTTTGAGCAGAAGAGGCTTAGCATTTTGAGGTTCCGAGGAAGTATTTGGTTCTCCACATAATGGTAATTTTATGGGTGCTCTACAGATATTGGCAGAGTTCGACCCATTCCCATACGTGAACATATTGAACAACGAGAGCTGCAACCAAACCTTGTAATATCATACTTATCAAAAACAGTATATGAGGAAATAATTGAGATTATGGATTATGCGTTTTTTTGGGAAGTTTTGGAGAGATTTAATGTAGTTAATAAAAAAGTACAAAGCCCTGGAGTAGACATTGGTGAAGGCAATAAGTTAATTGTGTCATTAAAAGAGTTCGTGAAAAACATAAGGCAACAATCAGATCAGAAGCTAAAGGAATACGAAGAGAAAGCTAAAAATAATTTTCAGATAAATCTACAGATAAAGTAAAAAAAAAAGAGACACGTTTAACGTTGCGTTGGATAAGATGATTATGGATTTAAATAATAGAAGCCAAGCCTATAAGTCATATAGCAAAAATAATAAACAACACATAGATCTGGAAAGTGTACGTAATATTATTGATTATTATCTAAATGACGTAGACGAACATTCAGTGAATGAGTGCATTCAGTTAAAATCTTACTCACTGCAGTCTAAGGCAGAGTCTTACACCTCTTGTAGTTAATTTTTTGAAAGAAACTTGTTGATGTTTTCCCAAACCATCTTAAAGATTTTTTTAACTGTATTTTGCGTATGGATAAGTTAAAAGATTATTGTAATTCTTGTCTAAGTTTATGTTTGATAGGTTTTTAAAATTGAGGTAAAAGTTCCTATCAATAAAACTGATTATTCTAAGTAACACAGTTGTTGTTTTTCTACTCCTGTCCTTGTATTAATATCAAACAAAACAATAAATAGTAAAAAAAATATATCGCTGCTAATGCCTGTACTGTTTACTTTAAATATTTGTAAAGAAACTATTTATAGTATGTTTCTTTAATTTGTACTCTGCAGGTAAAACAGTGAGCAGGTACTTATTCACTTTATTGATAGATGGCGCTAGCAGCCAACGTGGTTGGTAAAGCAGCTTGTTTGGAGTTGACAGAAGGCAGTGATTGAGCAGTTTTTTCAATATTGTCTAGATAAGTTTTTATAAAGCCTAAAAAGGAATTGTTAGTATAAAGAATAGACTTTAAATGTCGTTTCTTTGTTTTCAGAGCAACGCAATTGTTTATTTGACCTGCAATTCCTAGAAGAGATTCGAAAGTCGGATGTAGGATCCCACATGCCTGAATTGACCAAATTCCGAATATGCAGAATGTGTAGTACACGTGAAAAAGAACAACTCAGCAAATACATGTGTAAAGTTTGCAAGTTATCTTTATGTGCTGCCCTTTGTTTCGAAATGTTTCACAAGTAAAATGAAATAGTATTTTTCAATTTAGTATTTTTATTTACTTCAATTATCCTCTGTCTACTCATTCATCTAAGTCTGACTAACAGTTCCTAATGCGTTACGTTTGTATGAAATATATTTCCCACTAGGTGGGAAATAATTTCCCAGGAATCATCAAAGGTTTCAATGTAATTGGCCAACAGGAATTATTTTCCCACATGGTTTCCTGAAAAACTGAAAACACATAAAAAAAATACTTATATGAAATCTAAGATCTTTATGTACCACTAATTACATATTAGCATTGAAACTTTTGCAAACATCCACAGTTTAGCCATGCCCTATTAAGGGTTAAACAAGTCTGATGAACTGTTGTGATTTTTTTTAATTATCAAAAATAATTACTTATATGCTAATTTTTTATTGTTAATACTTATTGACATAGCCTATTGAAATAATTGTTAATTAATTGTGACCTGTTAAGATCATCATTCCTTGCCATTGTATATACTATAAATAATCTCTTCCTCATTAGTCGATTCTTAACTGTCCTGATTCATTTTTGACGCCAATAATGGGATCCCGATATTTTTTGCACATATTTTGCAGTACAGCAGTAGCTACTATGATGAGCTGGACTCTCTCTAGATGAGTTCTTATTTTCATGGATAGGGCAGGAAATCTTCTTTTCCAACATCCAAACACCCTTTCTACTACATTTCTCGTACGGATTTGGCTCTCATTGCTTAGCTTCTCACCGTCAGTAACAGGATCACGCAGAGGTGTTCGCTAATATGACTTTACTGCATAGCCTTTGTCGCCAACTAACCAGTATCCATTCAATTCGCCATCTTCCAGTCTGCCCTAAAAAATAAAACAAAGCATTTTAAATTTTGGACTCTACTCTGGTAAGTATGTATTTAATTAATAAATATTTCTACCTTGATGACACTGGAGTTGAATATACCTATGGCTGTCATGGCTGACAGAACAGATCGTTAATCGTGTTTAACTTGCGGTGCAAGACAACTTATGTAGCTCATCATATAACATATGAAAACGGGTATTTGTCGGGAATTTACCTTTAATTTTTAGGGTTCCGTAGCCAAATGGCAAAAAACGGAACCCTTATAGTTTCGCCATGTCTGTCTGTCTGTCTGTCTGTCTGTCTGTCCGCGGATAATCTCAGTGACCGTTAGCACCAGAAAGCTGAAATTTGGTACCAATATGTATATCAATCATGCCGACAAAGTGCAAAAATAAAAATTTAAAAAAACATTTTTATTAGGGTACCTCCCCCAGACGTAAAGTGGGGAGCGATTTTTTTTTTAATTTTGACCCTGACGTGTGATATATTGTTGGATAGGTATTTAAAAATGAATAGGGGTTTTCTAAAATCATTTTTTGATAATATTAATATTTTAGGAAATAATCGCTCCGAAAGTCAAAAACAATGTGTCCCCCCCCCCCTCTAACTTTTGAACCATAAGTTTAAAAAATATGAAAAAAATCACAGAAGTAGACCTTTATATGAACTTTCTAGGAAAATTATTTTCAACTTGATGAGTTGAATAGTTTTTGAGTTATATAGCACTTTTAAAAAAAAACGCAAATGATAACTTTGTTTTTCATACAAATACTATGAAAAACAAAGTTATTTTTGCTGACGAAAAATGTTGGTATTTTTAATGGTCTGGGAAGCTACGGAACCCTACAGTGAGCGTGGCCCGACACGCTCTTGGCCGGTTTTTTTTGCACTAGCCGTGGTCGCGTTGCGTGGGGGGGGGGGGGGGGGTAGATTCGTGATAAATATCCGTTTTCATATTTTATATAATCTGATCGTGAAAGACAACTTGTGTAGCTAAACAGAATTTGTGCTTATATTATAACTCGAGGTCCTGAAACCTGAACTTACCCATGAAATCGAAATGAAAATAGCGGAATGGCTAATTGCCATCGCTAAGTGTGGTTTTCCTGTGAAAAAAATCAGAACTGCTAGACACTGTTCAGAAAATCAAAGACTTAGGCATGAAGAGCCCTTTCAAACTGGTTTTTGAGATTCTTGAAAAGGCGGACTGGAAATTTCACAAAGAATCGCTGAAGGAATAAACAAGGCTAGGGTAACAAAGGAGTCAATCAAGCTCTGGTTTCGAGAACTTGAAGCGTTTCTGGTAGAATCAAATCATCGTGATATAGTTTTGGTGACATTTCATGCTAACGGAGTAGTTAGCATGCCACCACATTGGGTCCTTGGAAGGTCTGAGAGTGAATGGATGCGAACTGATGTATTTTTTTAATACATTACGAATGATTTTAATAATTGGTTTGTGAGTAACGAAATTCTAATACTCATTCTCTTACTGGTATCTCATATTATGTAAATTGGGTTGAGCGCGATGTGCGAGCTAACCTAACCTAACGCCACGCTCATATTTCAATTTGGCAGATGTCAGTGTTTTTAAGCCTTTGAAATCAGAATGGAAAAAAAATAGTGAGGAAGTTTTTGACGAAGCCAGAAAACATAAAAACTCTTATGCCACAAAGACTAATATTTGTGCTCTTATCAAAGACTGCCAGGAAAATACAAATATGCCGCGAAATGTAATTAATGGCTTCAAAAAATACTTAATAGTCAGACCTCCGGCGCGATCTCATGGCGACATGGAGAGAGCGACTGTCGCAACCCCGTACAGGGCACGCCACGATAGTGGCGATAAGTCGTCTTTGGGGAGTGGCTCCACGGCGCGGCGGCGTCCTCACCTCCCGCTTGACGCAGGTCCTCACCGGACACGGATGTTTCTGCATCGAATCGGGCGGGTGGAATCGCCCGGGTATTTCCATTGCGAGGATCGACCAGAGGACACGGTGGAGCACACAGTGGAGGTTTGCCCCGCGTGGGCGGAGCACTGCCGGCGCCGTGTCCTCGTAGCAGCGATCGGCGGCGGTGACAAACCAACCTACTACTAATAGTAATGACTGCAATGAAGATGGGCGAAGTACTGTCTGTGCTGCGTAGGAAAACCATGTCTGTGGTGCACAGTATGAGGCGGAGCCGTAACGAGATACTGAGAATGATAGCGGATAGAATGGACTCGGCGGTCATGCGTCGCTTCACTATCCTGCATGTGACAGGTGCAGGTTAGTGAAGAATTATACTAGTTAGACTTTTATCTCCATTATGATTTTTATTGTAATAACATACTTTATAAGATGTCTGTTACTAACTATTTACATTGTTATTTTGTGTACTCTAACATAGTTGATAAGTTTTTCTATTACTAACCATTTACCTACCCAACTAGAGTCTGCAAAATATATTTTTTAATACTGTTGGTATTGGCGATCGACCTATTAAAACAGTGATACAAGAACAAGAAGAACGAACTCTAGCAGATTTATACAGGGATTATAAAGCTGATTGCATCGAAAAAAACATTCAGTTTGTAGAAACACAAATTTATAGAAAAGTTTTTAATACGGAGTTTAACTTTTTCATACCCAAAAAATATCAATGTGATCTTTGCACAGCGTACAGGATTGCAGATGTAAAAGAAAATTTGGAAGATAAATATCAAGGTCATTTAAAAGAAAAGGATAAAACTAGAATAGAGAAGGAAAATGATAAGAAAATGAATAATTGCATATTACCTTGATATGACTTGCAGGCGGTTATAACATTGCCTATATCTTTTTGAAATTGAGAGATATATCAATATTTACTATGTTACCTTGTTATGACTTGCAGGCGGTTATGACATTGCCTAAATCTTTTTGAAATTGAGAGAAATATCAATCTTTTACTATAAAAGCAATTTGTTGTTTAAAGGACAATGGGCATTATTGTATGAGTTGTGTCCCAACCCTTGTAACAAGTTGGGACTAGTAGAAACATGTGCATTCTTTCTTACCTGCTGACAGTGTTTGGAAATATCGAAAGGGATTTAAAAAGGAAGGAAGTGATCGTGCAACCAGAGGAGTACCACAATATTTTTAATAATTACGGGACAGTTGTGAAAATGGAGATGGCTTACGATTGGAAATATGATCTACAAGATGTTATTAAGCCGCCTGGTCAATGGCATTTTCAATTTGCACAGAGTAACACAGAGTTTTTTATTAGTAAGAGTGGTAATAAAGTCAAAGTGAAAGGGGAACTCCATTACACCTCTGACTTTACTCAATTAAAATCTATTTTAAAAAGAGGGAAATCTTCTAACGACGTCCGACCACTACCAAGACCAAAAAACAATGTTGTCATTAAAAAAGAAAAATCAATGATGTGAAGAAGTTGCTAAATAAACATTATGGATTGCAGTGTGGGAAAGTCATCACGAACTGGAATACTATAAAAATATTTTGAATAACACGAACGATGATTTTGTTGAAGAAGATGAGCCTACTTACGATCCACCAACAGCTGAATCAAATATTATGATTTAAAAAATAAGTTAAGAAGGACTAAATAAGTAAGAAAAACAGTTTTATAAATGTAACGATTTGCGTTTCTACTAAAAAAAACATGAACATTAGTTCATGTTTTTTTTTTCTAATTTTAAACCCAATTTCTCAAAAAACAATGGTATTTTTAAATAAACGTTTAAATAGGTATATTTTCCTATTTTTGTAACCAGTTTTGCAATAAGTACCTTACGCCACTGCCACTTTTGACAGGTTGTCAAATAAAATAGTGAGATGCAAACTAGCTTCGATCCAAAGCAATAAAAAGCAAAAATGCTTCAGTCCAATACATAAATGCAAATACACCTTAGTCCTAAAGTATTTCTTGAATATTATGGAACTGATATAAAGTTGATTAATCCTAGTTAATGCTACGTAACTTATAAGTCCTAAGAATATTACCAATAACATAACTATTCAAGAATAACAATTTCTTACGACACAGTACAAACATTATAAATTACTCAGTTTAGATATTTAGTGACTGAAGCGCCTTTGCTTTTATACCCCTCCTATACTTCAACGAATGGGGTCTGAGCGAAGACACTTGCAAGAAATTTATAGGTATGTTGCCTTCATATTAAGCATTTAATTAATTCATTTGACCATTTGCGCGAACAACGCGCTCGAAATTGAGCTAAATTCGTTTATTGTTTTGTACGAAAATATTGACAGTTTCATGTTATTAGTCGAATATACCAGAAATGTGTTGTATTAACCTCTCAACCTATTACGAGTATTTTTAACAACTTTATTTTTGTAGAATTAAATTAACATTGTAGGTGTTTTGTGTTAAAATTAAGGATTTCGAGTTAAAAGAACTGATTCCTGGAATCAAAGAACGGATGCTATTTAAGTCTGGTCTAGAACACATACTTACACACCAACCCATCTACGAAACTTACCTTCCTGGCGGTGCAGCACCGGGGAAATTTGCAGGAAACTCGAAGGCCGCTCGCAACTGCAATTCGAAGCGAAGGCAAATCCGTCGAAATATTGCTATCTCTGTTTCACACTCCCCGGCGCGTTGCGAAGCCACGCGTGAGCGTGTGTGAGTAGTGATGCGTGTGTGGATAGTGTTTACCTTTTTAGTTTATCATGTTTATTATTTGCTTTATTTTTGTTATTTACTTCGGGCAATCGTTAGAGTATGTGCAAAATAGTAATGCGTTTTTAGGAAATTTGTCTACAATGTTTTTATCTCAGATTTAGAAATCTCAAAATCTAGGCTTTGTAAAAAAAAAAAATCTGGGTTACTTACCTACTTTTTCTATACTACTAATGTAACGAATAAGTCTTGTATATGTCACCGTAAAATTGTCAAATACGTTATATTACAATATAACGTGTATCTCTCTAGCGATATTGTAAAGTCTCGAATTATTGTCAACTGAACATACGGAAGTATCCCGTGCCCCCATAAACGGGACTTGGGGCACCCCGCCGTTAGGTTAGTTAGGTTCCTTTAAACTCTGCACTCGGAAATAGGGGCCCCGCGAAGCGGGGCTCCGTCGACTACGCTTTTTAGGGGAATATGAAGTGTTTTAAGGTTAGGTTATATTGATCGATATTTCTCAGGAATGGTACAGTATCTTTTCCTGAGAGTGGTACCACTGGGCAAGGAGAAGGAGGACCCCTCCTTCTCTCCACACCGCGTGAGTTGACTACCATCGCATGCATTACACGAAAAATAATGCGTTTTATTGTAAGCAGTATGTTCATTTGACAATAATTCGAGACTTTACAATATCGCTAGTAATATTACAATATAACGTATTTGACAATTTTACGGTGACATATACATACGGTGTTTAGGCTCACCTATCGCCTAAACGCAACCATCGCCGCGGTGTGTGAGAATATCGGCAAAACATATTATGTTATCTGTATAGTGATTGACACTTTGTGCGTGAATATCGATAAAAAAACAAAAAAGTGAAAAATAACTTTAGCTTCTGAAGTCGGTGACCGATTTGATCGATTTAATTTTTTTGTCACCGACTTCAGAAGCTAAAGTTATTTTTCACTTTTTTGTTTTTTTTTGAAGTCGGTTTTATTTTTTGTAAAAAAGTTTTTATTTTACACTTTTTAGTGGTTTACATGTGCTTGGTACACATGGAAAGTGCATACCGTTACAATTACAACAAGCCCAAACACGACTAGGATACATTGTCTCATTATGGAGTTCCGTGACTCTTAGCTTCATCATCAGATCTGATGGTAGAATGGTTCTTATCAAACGCAAATGCTTCACTTGTTGTAGAAAATACCAAAATCGCAACACGTTTTCATATAAAATTTGAAGAGTTCCCTCGATTTCGCCAAGATTCCATCATCAGATCCCGACTTGGTGGCTATGGGACCATTTGGAAAGAATACCCTTTCCAACAAAAAAAGAATTTTCCAAATCGGTTGGCAAACGACGGAGTTATGCCCGAACAAACATAAAAAAAAATAAAAAAAATAAAAAAAAATAGAAATTTCCGAATTGAGAACCTCCTCCTTTTTTAGAAGTCGGTTAAAAAATAATTATCTGTGACAGCCGGTGTCTTGCTAACTGCGCAAGCGTCTCTTAACATTGTATTTTTCTATCTCAAGAATTATTATAAAGTAAATTACAAAATAACAGTCCTCTCATTGAAGAGACCCAATCATTCAAAAAGGACAAGGCTTTATGTTGTAACAGACATAAAAATTGGCGACCGTGACAGGACTAAACAAAAATCTACAAACTTTGTCGTCGAGTCGGCACGTGGCGTGGTCATCGAGACCACAAAAGGCCGAACCCCTACGTGAATCTGATCGACGAACATTTGGAGGCCTAAGCATCGATGCAACGAAGACATCGACATAGGTGTGAAGCGGAAAAAACGAATCTTGAAGCCTAAACTCGATGCAGCCAAAGCGTCGACACAGATGTGAAGAAATTGTGTCAACTGGATTACCATAAGTTAAGTGCCCTGCCTTCCTCATTTCCTACCTACCAAACTTCTCTCCAAGCGGTATACCATCGGTTTTTCCAAAGCGTGTCTCCCACTGTGCAATAACTCTAATTATTAGCATTATCCAGTCATCTAAATTACCATTTTAATTAATTTTCATTAGTTTTTTCTTTTTTTCTTCTACCGACATTTAGAATTTCTCATTCTATTCTAGGAAAAAATAACGCCATGTTCCCAACCAGTTTTTTGTATTCTTCGCCGAACTTTCCAGATAACTCGGACCATCACGCTAGCGGGTTTGGTGCGAGCAGAGCTTGTACTCCGTGGTTGGCAACGCGGATCCGGTTTCCTGGTCAGCAGGTGACGTTGAGATTATTTATTTTTTATCCTTACAAATATTTTGAAAATGTCGCAAGAAGCTGATGTAAAGAAATTACGCGAATTGACTGTCAAGCGTAGCTCAATTAAGGGTCAGATTACCAAGTTTAATAACTTTGTGGATAAATTATCGTCTGCGGACTCATTAACAAATATAGAAATAGCTGAATTAAAGATTAAGCTTGGTAGATTTGAACAATTATCAGCTAGGTTTGATGAGTTGCAAAGTCAGATTGAAGTCCTAAATAGTGGGAGCTTGTCATTAGAGCTTGAGGAGCGGGACAAAATTGAAAGCGATTTAGTCAGTGGGCTTGCCGCTGCAAAGGGTTTGTTAGACATCTCTGTGCCATCATGTAGTCATGAATGTAATGAATCCCGATCTGGACCACGTGACCCTGATATTTATTTATTTATTTAAACTTTATGTACAATAGTGGTACATAGGCGGACTTAATGCCACAAGGCATTCTCTACCAGTCAACCATTGGGTCAAATAAGACAACATTGTGATACAGTACAATAAAAATAAACATACCATTTTGCAAGAATAAGATCAAACACATAAATGGGTACCTACATACTAATACATAAATAAGCATATAAAATAAACTAATACATATTAAAATACATACAAATAGTCCGAAATACGAGAAACCTTATAATAATTATTACAACTAATGTAGGCTTGTTGGTAAACAATTTAGACAGACTTTAAATAAAACATCCGAGCTGCTCTTTTGAAAGCTAATTTGCTTTCAGCTTTTTTAATGCCAAGGGGTAGCGCGTTCCAGAGCTTTATAGTGGAGATAGCATAAGAAGAGGACATAAAACCAGTACGGTGAGAGGGAATTTGAAGGATAAGGTTTTTGGAAGCTCGAAGGTTCCGACTGTGAGAACTACCCAACACCTTAAAATAAGTTTTTAAGTATTCAGGAGCACATGGATCATTCATAGTGGTGAAAAGTAAGCAGAGAGATCTGAGGGACCTCCTGAGTCTGATAGGCAGCCATTTAAGCTGAGAGCGGTAAGAAGAGATGTGATCGTATTTACGAAGGCCAAAAATGAAACGAATACAGTTGTTCAGAAGACGATCCAATTTGTTCAGAAGTTCTTGGGTTAAATCAGAGTAACAAACATCAGCATAGTCGATAATGGGAAGCACAAGCGCCTGGACCAAAGTTATTTTAGTGCTAGATGGGAGAAAATGTTTAAATCTATAGAGAGACCGCCGCGAGTAAGTGACTTTCTGGCTAACCTTGAGCTACCTGCTTATTCCAGCTAAAAGTACCGTCAATGAACAGACCCAAGTCTTTTACGTGTGGTGAGAGAGGTATAACGGTGTTGTCGAACATAAGCGGCACCAGCCGGCCAGTGTCTAAATTTCTCAGGTAGTGCGAGCTACCAATGAGGATGGCCTGGCATTTCCCGACGTTGATAGCAACCCCAAATTTGCCAGACCATTCTCCATCATTCTTGATATCAGGCTGCCACGTATACAAATTTTAAAATTTAATGGTGCATATTTTAACTGGCTTGAATTCAGAGATTCTTTTTTGAGTTTGGTTGATCATAATAAACAACTTTCGCCAGTACATAAATTTCATTACCTAATATCTTACCTTGAAGGAGATGCGGCACGCATAATTTCCAATCTTGAGGTAACTGAAAATTACAAGGAAGCTTGGAAGTTATTGTGTGATCGTTATGACAATAAAAGGCTTCTGATTGATCATCACATGAATTCATTGTTTAACATACGTTCAATTAGCAGGGAAACTGTAAAGTCATTACGATTTTTAGTTGATCATGTTACAAAAAACTTAAGAGCATTATCCAGCTTAGGGATGCCCACAGATAATTGGGATATGTGCGTCATATTTAATTTGACCTCAAAATTAGACCATAATACACTTTTAAAATGGGAGGAATTTAGAAACCAGCTTGGCAATAATCATCCAACCTTGGAAAACTTTAAACAAGTTCTGATAAATCGAGCTGATGTGCATTGGAAAGAAATAAACCCGCCGCTTCGCACACTCAGCTGGGATGGGTGATCCACGGGACGGCGCCGCGCCTTACGCTGAACAAATCCGAGGGACAGGTAGTGCTCCACCTTCACGACGTGTCTGGTACAAGGCAGACAGAAGAGGTACGTCGCGTAGAAGAGTTGGTGAAGATACACTAGGGGTTTTGTCGGCGAAGAAGGTCAAGCCAGAAAATCAGGTCACTTTGAAGTCGGGTTACCATGGCGTGATTTCAATGCCCAACAACTACAACTGTGCCGTCAGGAGACTAAAGACGATCGAGCGAAAGATGGACTCATCACCACACTTCGCAGCACAGCACAGTGCGCAGGTCAAGAATCTGCTTGACAAAGGCTACGCGCGGGAGTGCGACGGCTCCGAGGAAAGATATAAGAAGATATGGTTACTGCCGCACTTCCCTGTGGTAAATTCGAACAAACCGGGGAAGATGCGCCTCGTGTTCGACGCCGCAAACTGCTACAGTGGAGTGTGCCTAAACGATTATCTGCTGGAGGGACCCGACCTGCTGCAGTCACTACCGGGAATCCTGTTCCGGTTTAGAGAACGTCCGGTAGCCGTCACAGCCGACATCCAAGAAATATTCCTCCAAGTAAAGATAAAAGAACAGGACCAAGCCGCACAGCTGTTTCTCTGGCGGGAAGGAGACCGCTTGGAGCCACCTAAGAAATATAAGATGACCTCAATGATCTTCGGTGCATCGTGTTCACCGTTCATCGCACACTCGGTACGAGACACCAATGCGAGACTGTACACGCAACAGTACCCCGACGCCGTGCGAGCAATAACCACGAGCCACTACATGGACGACTCCGTGGACAGTTTCACGACCGAGGACGAGGCGATCAAGACTGCAAGTGATGTCATGAAGATACATAAGAACGCACACTTCAACCTGAGGGGATGGTGCTCCAATAAAGACGGCGTAGTTAGGAACGTCGCTCCAGAGAAGCAGGCGCGCGACACACAAGTAAGACTCGGCCAACGTGAGGAGAACACAGATAAAACACTGGGTCTGCTGTGGCAGACAGGCTCCGACAAATTAGGCTTCAACACTGGGCTGGGTCGGCTGTCACCCGAGGTGAAGACAAAGGACAGAGCGCCGACCAAGAGAGAAGCCCTCGTAGCAGTGATGGCTGTCTACGACCCCCTGGGACTCATCAGTCACTTCACTGTCAAACTACTACTCCAGAACTTGTGAAGACACGGAATAAGGTGGGACAAGGCACTCCCTGAAGTGGACGCGCAGCACTTCGACGAATGGATATAGAGCCTGAGTGAGGTGACACAACTACGCATACCCAGGTGCTACGCCAAGGGAGCAGACGACCTCATCGAGCTCCATGTCTTCTGCGACGCTAGCAAGCAACCGTACGCAGTCGCAGCTTACTGGAGGATCCGGAAGCCTGACGGAAGAGTCGACGTGAAGTTAGTCACGGCCAAGGCACGAGTGGCGCCCCTGAAACCCGTCACCATCTCACGACTGGAACTACAAGCTGCAGTGATGGGCGCACGACTAGCTGAGTTGGTGCTGAAGGAACACCGGGACAAGCCCAGCAGAGTGACGTATTGGACGGACTCGCAAACTGTCCTACGCTGGATACAAAAGGATGCTGCAAGATACACGCCTTTCATAGCACATCGCCTTGGGGAGATTGCGGAGCTGACCAACGTCACCCAATGGAGATGGGTGCCCACCGAGCACAACGTAGCGGACGACGCTACACGCCCTCACTACACCGTACACATGAAGCCGGAAGACAGATGGTTCACCGGCCCCGCGTTCCTGTATGACGACGAAGAGTCCTGGCCCAAGAAGAGGGTCAAAGAGGACACACCTGACAGCGAACCCATGTACGTGACGACAGAAAATAAAAAAGAACGCCCTTCTCACCTGCCTGACATGAGTAGGTTCTCGTCCTACGAGAAACTACTGCGAGCCACAGCCGTGCCCTTCCTTTTTAAAGAAAAGTGTAAGGTCAGAGCCAGCCAGATGACCGTCGACCTGATCGAGAAGGCCGCGAAACTATGGCTGAAACAAGCGCAGCTCGACGATTACGAAGAAGAGATCCAGCTGCTTGAGAAGAGGAACAAGTCCAAGTCCAGCAGCCTATACAGACTGGACCCCTACCTTGACGACCAAATACTCAAGGTACGAGGCAGAATAGGACACGCAACAGTCAAGGAAGAGACGAAGACACCGGTGATCCTACATGGCAAACATCCGTTCACCCGACTACTGGTAGAGAACACGCATCGCAGAGCCGGACACGCCAACAACGAACGCGTCATCAACGACCTGAGGCAGAGATACTGGGTGGTCAACTTACGCCCGACGCGACGGTGCGAGCTATCGCGCAGCGCTGCCAGCTCTGCCGAATAAGAAAAACTACACCGGTGAGGCCCGACTCCAGGAGACTTACCAATTGAACGACTCACAGAGGCGCAGCGAGCCTTCACACACTGTGGCGTCGACTATTTTGGACCCATGGTAGTGGTCATCGGAAGGAGGCACGAGAAGCTTTGTTCACCTGTCTCGCCACAAGGGCAGTCCACCTGGAGCTGGTTTCCAGCTTGTCCACCGACTCAGCGTTGATGGCAACAAGAAGAATGGCTTGACTTCCCTCCGCGCACTCGTTCGGCTTGGATGCAATTTATTTCGCTGTTGTTTTTAATTACGATTTTCGTGTTCCGTGATCGATTCCCGGCTCGTGAGTTGTTTCTAGTTGTGTGCTATTGTGCTAAGTGCTGGTATCGTAAGTTTTTTAGTGTTTTCACGTCGGTTATTACTGGTAATTAGTTCATTTCGTTTACTTTCGGTGAGCACATTTACGTTCTTTGGTGTGTGGGTACCTCGAAATAATTTTATCGTTTGGTAATTCTGTTACTTTTCTTACGTTTTAATAGTTTGTGTGAATTACATAATTTATAATGTTGTCCATTAATGATGACCCACCTAACCGTGGCAGAGATGCATTCCATACACCCGGGTCGCCGACGACCTCCGCTAATATCTCGACAAAACGTTTGTTTCGCGAAATGTCTCGCCCGAAGATAGGTCAAAACAGCTTCACACATCCAACTCAATTGAGAAGCCCTCGCCTATTTTAAACGTCAGTACTGCGAGCAGCGACCACTATTGCGATTTAGTGTCACAGGCGTCTGCATTTTTATCCAAAATTAACGACCTTGTTAATAATCAAGGGTCCCGCATTAATGTCGCATAAATTCGCTATTATGGACATGACTCAGCGCGTAACGGCCATCGTTTCTTTGTTAGCAATAAAATCATCCTCCTACGAAACTAAATTAGCCAATACGGAACGCGAATTAGATAAAATTTAATTCAATTCCAATACTGTCAATAATCCTAATAATGTCAATACTTGTGATTGTAACAAATCTTCGTATGCGGATTCGTTGAAACTTCGTCTACCTAAAGTTGTGCCAGCGGTTGAGTCGCGCTCCCCCCCTCCGTGCGTCGTCGCCTACCCTACTGCTGAGCGGTCAGCCGATTACTCGTCATCGTCCGCGACTAAACAAGCGCTTATGAAAGCGATTAAGCCTAGTGACGACGGATTTCAAATAGTAGGCGTTAAGAAAACCGCGTTGTATTACGTGTCGCTAAGCCCTCATTCGCACGAGAGCTTTTTTAACGTCCGTTAAAAAAGCATTCAAATAGAACAAATGTATTCCCAAGTATATGTTCACACGTCAGCGCTTTTAAAACGCGACGGTTTTTTATCGAGCAGTGCTGTATTTTCTGCGCTGGACGTTGGGCGTTAAATCGAATAAACCATATGAAACTCCTTATTATTATTCACACGAGCGCTTAAAAAACTCCGGCGTTGCGTTCAGTGCACCGAGCGCTTGCGCACCGGTCGCACGTGTATGTTTTGTGCTTACGCATTCAGAAGGTCGATACGATGTCGTGGGTTGTAGATCCTGAAGTGCTTATAATAGAGGTGGAGGCTCGGCCATTTCTATATGCAAAGACATTGCCAGAATACTCAAATAAAATTATAAAGAATAATGCCTGGGAGGACATAACCAAAAAACTCTCAGAGGACTGGGAAACCCTCAACAATGATGTAAAAAATAGTCGATGTAAGTAAATAATGTACCTTTATTTATTTAAATCAATCAAATAGATAAGTAGGTATATAGTTATTTATCTTTAGTCACCATTCTGTCTATTGATAACTTGGTATTGCCATGGAATAGAACCTTGTGGCGATGTGAAATATTTAGCAAAATAATCACGTATTTGTATACCGCTGTGGTTACTTCTTAGACCTGTTGGTTGTAGACCTTGTATTGTAGTGTCAAATAAAGTATCATCAAATTGGAATCCATCTTTAGTTCTTACAAGATTGTGTAGAACGCAACATGCTTTAACTACTGATATAGTGCGATCAGGTTGAAGATCTATAGCTCTTGTTAAAATCCACCACTTGTTTGATAGAATACCAAAACTGCATTCAATCATTCTGCGTGCTCGTGTTAATCGATAATTATAAACACGTTGTTGCACGGTCAAGTTGCGGCTCGGATATGGTCGCAAAACATGTTCAGATAGGGCAAAAGCCTCGTCGCCAATAAACACAAATGGCATAGGTTTCCCACTCGGATCATTCGGTAGCGTTTTTGGTTCTGGTAAATCGATTTGACCCGATTCTAACTGCCTGTTGAATGCTGTATTTTTAAATACGTTTGAGTCAGAAGAACCGCCGTATGCTCCTACTTCAATGCAAGTGAAACAATAGTTTGCATCACAAATTGCCATTAAAATTATAGAAAAATAATTTTTATAATTATAGTACAATGAACCGCTCTGATCGGGCTGTGCTATTTCAATGTGTTCGCCATCGACAGCCCCTATCACATTGGGAAAATTAGTGCGGTGATAAAACTCTTCTGATATTTTTTCAAAATCTTCCTTTGTTTTTTCTGGCATACAGGAAAAGTTTTTAACCACTGCGTAAATTTTTTTTGGTGGCTCAGTGTTAGTAATAGAACACATTTCCATTTTTAGTTTATAACTTTTTTTTTCTAATTTTTCCATCTTGTCCCATTTTGAAATAAGCACATCATGGACATAATTTAATTGTAAACTGTGAATGAAAACGCGCTGGCTGCTGACGTTCGAGACGCACCCCCGCGAGGGAAGGGTGCGGGGTATGCAGCGCCGGCGGCGGCGTTCCATGTGCCGGGCCGTGCGGGCCCGCAGTACGTCACTTGCGGAAGCGGGGTTCGGACGTCCGCTCGAATTCACCCCTGCGCGCGTGTTTGCCGCGTACTCGCGTATTCACGATGTCAAACTTCACTAACCGTGAATATTACGAAATGGTGCGAGTGTATTTACATAGCCAGGAAAATCTACGAGCAGCACGTAGAATGTATGCGAGGGAGAGCGTACCTCGTATGCGAGCCCAGGGGATCCGTAATCCCACGGTCTCTAATGAAAGGACAATTCTTGCAGCAAATCAAAGGCTGCTTGATCACGGCCAGTTCAAAACCCCGAGCCATGCACTTTGATGGTCCTAAGCCCATGAAATTATGAAGGAAAAATTGGAATTACATTTACAAATAACTTTATGTCACAACAGCCTAAAGTTAAAAAAGTAGCGCGAAACTGCGGTCAGTAACCGCACCGCGTAGGTACTTACGTCGGCGCCGTCGCATCGAGCGAGCGCACAGGACCTACAAAACTCAGCTGATCTCAGCTTGCCGGGCGGTCGGGCGACCGGTCGACGCGTGAGTTGGTCGACCGGGCGCCCGACTGGCAAGCGACCATAAAATAAGTTTCTAAGTAAATAAGTCTCGTAAGCGATAACTTTATTTTTTACTACTAACACATATCAAAATAAAAAATACGTGTCTATTAAAATATATTCAAGTTGATCATGTCAAAATTTGCGCACTGGTTAAAAACTTTTCCTGTATACATAGATTTTAAAGAACTCCATATTGCGTCGCAGACTTGTTTAATAATGTAATCTATGGTAGACACTCCAAGTAAAAACTGGTAATGTAAGTCATGAAAACTGTTGCCTGATGCTAGAAATCTGTAACAAATGAAATTTTATGGCACATTCATGATTTTTACTTTTCAGGCAAAGACATACAAGCAAAGTGGAAACACTTAAGGGACAACTTCCGCCGCGAATATCAAGCGCAAAAAGATGTTACGTCAGGACAAGGTGTAAAAAAGAGAAAAAAATACAGATATTACGACGAATAACTATTTTTAGTTCCACACGTCAAAGATGCCAAAACTTCTGGAAACTACAGCACTCCAAAAAATGTATCAGCGCAAAATACTGAAAGCCCATCAACATTTAATACTGAAAATTCACCCGCTGGACCTTCAACTGCCACTTGTAATGTCTCAGAGACTCCAAAAAAGAACAACAAAACTACATCATCCTTTGAAAGTGAAATTTTGAAGGCCATCAAAAATGATACATCTGAAACGGACGAAGATAAAACATTCTGTTTATCATTGGTTCAATCACTAAAAAAGATGGATGATGATAGCAAAATGTTAGCTAAAATAGAAATATTAAAGGTACTTCGGACTTTCACCAACAGGACGCATAATACATACAGCCAGCCAGTCAGTCAGCCTAACCAATCACCGTTTAACAGAACAAACATTGAACCATATTTCAGTCACCCAAGTTCTAACTTTTCGCTTCAACCAACACCCATAACTCATACCAACTCACAACCAACATCAGCTCAAACTCGTAATGTGTATCAGCAGCACTCACAGTCGGAAACCCCGTTCATTTATACTCAAACCCCGCAGCAGCAGTACTCACAGACAATGTTCACTCAAGCCAGTAATATATATCAGCAGCAGCATTTAGAGTCACAACCAACTCTGTCCTTGCATCAACCCTCATCCGATCCCGTACAGCCATCAAAAGTTATTAAGATTTTAGAGAATCGTCAATACCGCCCCGCTAATTTTGCACAAAGTTCTAGGCCACAATCTGCACAGAGCTTTTTTACGACTTTCAACCCAAATATTTGCCCGTCTCCATCGGACACTGACCTGTCAAGCTCAAAAACTGCTCAAAGCCCATTGATTAATAATATAAATTCACCAGAAGATTTTTACTTGTCTCCAAATGAATGTTCAAATTAATAAATATGTCTTTTATTACTTAAATAAATTGCTTTGTAATTTTTGTTTTACTTACCTCAGTGTAACAGCCAGCCGTTGTACAGGTGGTATCGCCAAACGCATGTTGGTATCTTGAAGTGTTATTTGAGGCCTCACTATTTCCAACAATTCGTCAAATGTTGTTATAGACATTCGAAAATAATTGAAAAATTTTGCCGGGTATTGCCTCAACTCTTCGTATAGTGTCACAAACTGTCCTTTTAAGTATCTCTGTTCATTCAGAGGATGTACCCAGAATGCCTTTTGCTTTTTTTTTCGCCTTCTAGCAACACAAATTGCTATTGCTAGTAATTTAGTAGAAACCATTTTCACGTCTTACTGAAGCGAAAGCAGAGACAAGAGTGATTTTAAAGCGTTCGTATGAACAATCACATCGTAAACGTTTTAAAAGCGCCAACGCCGAGTTTTGACGCAACGGTTTTTTAGCTCTCGTGCGAATGCGGCCTAATGACAACCAAATTAAAAAATTGCAATCGGTCGATGCTATTAGGTCCGCCGGTCTAAGACTTGAAAAACCGAAAGGCCGAAAGCCCCGTATATTAGTTAAGGACATCCCATCCTCAATGGAAGACAATGTTTTTCTACACGCGTTATACCGTCAAAACTTTAATTTTTTTTAATTCCGTTTTGACATCTCATATGTTATAGTACGCCAAGCTGTTTAGGCTACAGGCCGTGCCAAATAAAATATTGTTACATCGGACCTACTAGAACATTCGAGAAAGCACGTGATTACAGTATGTGTACGTTGGAATTTCGAGTGCTTTCCGTTATTATTACTTTTAAAGTTAGGTAGGTACAAATTCGCGACCTATTTATAAAAGGCATTAGAATTTCGACCGTACGCCTAGGGCATACGGTTCATATTTGTTTGTTTTGTACAAGTAGTTTATTATCTTTTTTTTTGCCTAGTGTCTTTTGTTAGTGTTTTTTGGTGTTTTTTTTGGGAAGCGTTTCTACACCCCTCTAGAATATTCGTGGATATTTTTTGTGTGTCTGTTGACGAATATAAAAAGACCGCGCGACACGCGACCACAATCATCGCAAAGAGCAGGAGCGCCCGCTTCCTGCTCCTCCCAGTGCTCCGGTCCCGCCTCCCGCTGCGTGCCAAGCTGGGCGTATACAAAACGTACCTCCGTCCACTGCTCACGTACGCCGCGCCAGCTTGGTACGCCCTCACGAGCGAACACAACAGAGAACTTCTTCAAAAACAACAGAACATCAGCCTACGAAAAGTCATCGCTGCTCCGCGCTTCGTGAGGAACGCAGTGATACAGCGGGACCTGGACATCGAAAGCCTAGAAGGCTTCTGCGGCCGCCTCGCGTCCAACATGTTCGCGCGCGCCGATGCCTCTGCCTGGCCCCACATAAAAGAAATAGCGCCATGGCACACACGACCACCCGACGCGGGGCGCCCGCCACGGCGCCTACCGCGCGATCTCGTGGCGGACGTGCGTGACGACACCACACCACCGGACTGACCCCAGAGTGTGTCGCTATTATATATTTATTTATAGCTTGCGACACACCCTACAATAAGACTCCACACCCACTACTCACACCTGGTGAAACGTCGTGTTCTAAGTTAATATAGGCACGACGTCCACCCCCCACCTCATACCCGCACGACTCCACACACGAATAAACACACGCGATACATAGCGGCACGGGCGCGCTATCTATTCGCAAACATGGGCGGTGTTACTATAACACAATACCGTCCACACATACATACATGGCCCCTTAGCCCGGAGCGCATCGGCTAGCTTCGATAACGTTGTGGGCGGGGGCCCCTCTTCCGGTAGGGGGCAGCCCTAGCTGCCTCTGGCTGGTCATCACCCGCTAGGCTTCTCCCGGGGCACCGGGAGTTCCACCTGGCGGTGACAGACCGCCGAGGCGGCGTGAAGATACGGTTAACACCGTGGCGCCCTCTACACACACTATGCGACACTAACCCACAGGCGAGCGGCGCAAGCGCGCTCGCCACTGGCTGTGGCCTATATTGGCCAACCAAATGACGGCGCCCGTATGTTTACGGGCGCAACTGATCCCGCGGGACTAAGGGCGAAGCCCAAAACCCGCCTGCCGTGCCCCCCTGCGGGGGTACAGCGAATTCTCACGAGGGACCGTCAGTCTTGTTTTGGCTACACAACGAAGCGAATCGAAGTGAACTTGAAGTGCGATATCTGAGCGAATAGTGAATAGTAGTGTATTTGTGATTAAGTTTAAATTGTTTGTGATTAATAAAGTTATTGTGTTGTTTAATCGGTAGTAATTAATTATCTCATACCCAGCTCGTAACAATATAGTCTAGACATAGCTACAAACATACATTATGTATGTTATAGTATTTTCATGTTTCAGACACTTTATACTTATGAGGAAATATAGTATTTAGACACTATAGGTACTTACACTTTATACTATCATTAATACTCATTATCCTTGCATATCTTTTTACATCTAAGTCGCGCTTTGGCATTAGTTATTTTAGCTTGCGTTAGATTCGATCTAGAACGCTGTTTTAACATTGATTTAGCTGAAATAAAAATTAATTTCTCAATATTTACTTTTTTGACATTACGTCAATTGTCAAGCTGTCAGTTACTTTTCCTCTACTTTTAATTTTCTTACTGGCCTAGGCCTATGAAGGTTTCTTTTGATTTATATAATTTTATTTTATTTTATTAATATATTAGCTCAAATAATGTATTTTAGAGATAATTACGATTGTTTACTAAATAACAGTATCTTATCTTACTTTTATAAAATTAATTAGCACGCTCTCAGAATTCTTCGAGGAAGTTTTTACTGAATAATACTGGCCGTTTTAAATACAGGCAACTTACATTTTTGATTTTAAAATCAAATAATTCTAGAGAGAAGTATAGACTTAAAATAAAACAACTGATGTGGAAAAACTGCTGATTTTTGGGTATAAAAGGGATTTCCTGACACATTCGAGTCAGTCTACAACGGGATCTCATGTGAGATACATCACATTGACAGAAAAGCTTGGGTTCTTAAAAGTCAATGATATCAAGATACATGGAGTTCACCCTCTAAAGGTGAACAGTGTTGGTTGCCTTGCCTGACACCTGACGCGCCCCAAGCCCTGAAACCTGAACTGAGAAGCTGTTCGCCTATCTAGAGCTGGACCCTGAAGGTTGCCTTGCCTGACACCTGACGCGCCCCAAGCCCTGAAACCTGAACTGAGAAGCTGTTCGCCTATCTACAGAACTGGACCCTGGAGGTTGCCTTGCCAAGTATTGTGAATCTTCCTCTAACATTTCCAAATACTGTGAAGCGTGATATAGATAGGTCCGTATTTTTTTATAAATATCAGTTTTTTTTTTTCATTTATTAAAATTAATTGTTTGTGTTTCCCTCATCTTTTTTTTGGGATAAGTAACACGACAATGTACATAATGTATGTTTGTAGCTATGTCTATTTACACTCGAAAAACAACCCTCCTTCGGCAGTCGGGCAAAAAATAATCATAATCATCTTTTTTATTTTTAACTGTTTTATTTTAGAACATAGACATTCCCGCCACATTAAATGACAACAGTTACGGAAAATTTGTCCTGGCACGCGTGGAATCAAACAAAAAGCTTGATGCTACTAGCCGTTCCTATTTAGTCAAAATAATTGTGGAGTGGTATTTAAAGCAATACCAATGCATGAAAAAGGAAGACTTAATTGCGTTAGCCGAGGCTATAACTCTGTTTATTCCAACAGAAAATAAGGTTTAAGAGATGTTAAATTATTGCAACTGTAATTATGAGTAGTGCATAGGTAGTTCTCATTTTTGAGTTTTGAGTTCCATACACAAAGGGTGCCAACAGGACCCTATTACCATAGACAGAGCATGGACCGAGAATTATCTACCAAAAAGGGTATAGCCGTACTTCCATAGGCAAACTGCCCCCGGCAGGAACCTATATCGAAACCTATGTTATATTGTAGATGGTACTAATAGTAGTTCATCAAAAAGATATTAGCTCTATATCTTAGTTAGTAGTAAACAATGGTAGTAAACATGAACAAACAATTTGTCCCTGAACTAGGAATTTTTAAAATTGCGCAAATAATAACAGCCAAAGCGTACCACGACTGTGCACTGTAATCATGTAGAAACATGCACGCGCGGGTACTTTGATAATCTAGTCACCATAAAATAGATCGACAAAATATTGTAATAGGCTAGTGACACCACCAACCGTTAATGTACTTTAAAAACTGTCAAAACGCTACTTTGTTAAAGATTATTAAAATCAAATACAATTTGAAAGCGTCAACAAAGTAGACATAAGGTGGTCCACTTACCTTTATTTTATTTTTTCAATTGTTGAACCTCACGGATTTTAATTAAACTTGGCATGCTGTTAGGCAAGGTATAAAAAAATATTATATAATTTAAATTTTTCCAAACTGGTAATTCAGTTCAATCTGATAGAAATCAGTAAAAAAAATATTTTTGAATTTTTTTTATTGTTTTTATTTATGTTTGGCTCGTGGTTTATATAATAAACTGAAAAGTGTACTGTGCCATAAACAATAAAATTTGTTTTATTTTTCTAGCTTTATAATCAACAGAGATCGGACACTTTTTTTCAAATAGCTCCTCAATTAACTAAGATATAGAGCTAATATCTTTTTGATGAACTACTATTACCTAGTGCCCTCCACAATATAACATAGGTTTAGATAAAGGTTCCCATCGGGGGCAGTTTGCCTATGGAAGTACGGCTAAGTAGGTATACCATCCGCTTTAGAAAGAGAGAAAAACAATTGTATGACCATCTACCTCTTTCTTTATAAAAAAAGGCTGTAGTCGCCGTAGAATTGTTTATACCACGGAACAGTAAAAACAGTGGAAAAAGTAAGTAGGCGTGGCACTGTCGCCGCTAGTAAGTCATGCCTGACGCACTTGCTGTTCAAGCGCTCTCATTCTCTAACTAGACTGCGTCAACATAATATTTACGAAAAATAATATTAAAATGCCTTATTGTGCCATACTGGACTGTAAAAACCATAGTCGGACTAAAATCTAACTCATGGAGGGGTATCATACCACCAATAAGTTTTATTTTCGGATTTATTTTAATAAAATGAAAAAATAAAATTTCGTCAAACATTGCTTAGCATATACAAACAAAAATAGTTTTTAACTGGATAACAAAAAAGTTGATTTTCTATTCCCGGTTATTAGCCTTTCTGGAATATTCGTTTGTCTACCTATACTTTTGACGCTATCCAAATAGTGCATGACTTTATCGATAAATCAATCGATGTGTATTACATTGCCTTTTGATTTTGTATACTTTTTCACTGTTTTATATTGTCTAAAACTCACATAGCAATGTAATAATAAAATATTTCGAGGTTTTCAGCTTTTTTTTTCAATTACCCTGTATAAAATGAACAAATACAAACAAAAAGGTACTTGATTTACATACAAATAAATACCCTTTTTACTACGATTAAAAATTGCCCAACTATATATTAATTTCATTATTTTAATACTATCACACTATCGCATACAATATTTTTTTTCCTTATATTTTTATTTTTTAGATAAGTTTTCATACTATCGATATTATTTCGATCGAATTAGGTCACATCACTATTTGAGTAGCAACCTGCATTCGTGTCAGTGATACGCCATTCAAATAACACCCTTATTTTTACGTGGATACAGTTCATACTGAACACACAACACACAATGCCATCTAGCGACGAGTAGCGGTACTTGGTAGTCCAAGATGTAGTTATTTCTTGTTTTTATCAATTTGATTTATAGGACGTTGACATTAAAGTTGCATTTCGTTTAATATTTTTTTAGCATTTCGTTTACGCCCTGATTTTATTTTTAGCCAATCGTATTTTTGGGTTTGTAGTAAGAGTAAAGCTAAGCGTCCACATGTCCGCATCGTACGCATCGGACGCATCGCATCCAACGGATCGTAGTAATATTGAATAGATTCGAGCGATCCGTACGGTGCGGATCAGTGGACGCACTTGTGTGGCTTTCCATACAAAGAATACTACGATCCGTTGAGTGCGATGCGTCCGATGCGTACGATACCGACAAGTGGACGCTTAGCTTTAAGGTGCGTTTCCGAGACGGGCTGCAGACCGCACACTACAACCGCAAACTGCAAGCGACAGCACTTGTTTCTATGAATCTCTATGAAATTGAATCCGACCGCGGCGACAATGCGACCTGCGGCCGCGGCCCACAGCGATATAAGAGTTTCATAGAAGCAAGTGGTGTCGCTTGCAGTTTGCGGTCTGCAGCCCGTCTCGGAAAGGCACCTTAAATCGCAAATGTATTAATGTATGAGTTTGGCGACACCGGTTCTGGTCAATGTTTGTTTTCAAGCTACTTCCACTGTTTTTACTGTTCCGTGGTTTATACCGAATTGTAGGTCTTTAGTGTGCTTTTATTTTATAGTACTTATCTATGTATGAATGAGTAATATAAGTAGTTAGTATCATCCACGAAACGAACATAATACCACAAAACAAATAGGTACAGAAGTCAATCACATGTATACCTATACTTCACTTTTCATACCTACGTTGGTACTAGTAGGAATATAAAAAAAAAATATATATTCGGAGTTTAAAGGTAATTTAAAAATTGTTATCGCTGGGTGCGTTTTTGACGAATTCAAGCAACCAAAAACAGCACAATATAGTCTATAATTGGTCTTTGCCATATTAAGTAAAAAGTTGTTTCAGTAAAAAGTTGTTCTTACCTTTTTGAGTTATTCATAAATAATTACAGTAAACTGTAAAATACCTGGTTTCAGTAAATCTTAATCTGTTAGTAATATGAATAGGAACCTAGGTAGGTATTATTGTCGATCTTTGATAATGCGAGATTTATTTGATTAATGGATTCGTTGACATTAGAACCCTTTACCTAATTTAATGTCAGTGTGGTAAATAACTATATTTTTTAGGAAACATACTACATTCCTGCCTTTGATTATACAGGGTGTTAGTGTGAACACCGTTATCCTTCAAACCAGGGGTTTGGTTTCATTAGTAGAACCCCAATGAAAAAAAGCAACCTTTTTTTTTTGATGAAAATCCACTATTTTCTTCAAGATCATTTCACCCTAATACACTCGAAACAGCTGACCGCCGACCGGGTCAACGACCGGCAGGGATCGAGTGAACGGTGAGTCACGACCTTACCTCAGTCGGCCAGCTGTCGCCAAAGCGAGTCCACGTCGCTCGTCGTAGCGCGCGCCGCGCGCCGTGTCCTTATTTTCTCGCGCGTAAATTTAGTGCTATATCTTACACAAGTCAACAGTGGACCGTAATGGTACGGCTTTACGCCATCGCGGGTGATAAATAACCTGTACGAGGCTCGTAGGATGTATGCAGACATCAGATTCTCGAGTGCTCAACAACCTAAAATGTGTGAATTTTGAACAGTAGGTAAGTTAGTAGATATTCAATCTGTCTAAGACGACCAGCTGACCTCTGCGTAAAAATCGGTGATTTTTAACTGTACGTACATAAAATTGTGATGAACTTTTTAAATACGCCAAAATACCTACTCAGTAGTTTGGATTACTTTTCATTTTCGTTGTTGTCACATCAAAGTTACATTTAGACTCGTCACGCAACACGTGAGGTAGGTATTTTGCCAGGAAAAGTTGCATTTATCAGGTAATGTTACGAGAATCCTGTAAGTAGATAGATGCGTCGACGACGGGCGGGCAGCAATTACGTCACTCGTGTAGTCGGGCTAGCCATGATTTCTTGGACATCGTCGGATAATTTAATTTAATTTTTTTCTTAAAGAAAATCCCTTATCCAGTTTTTTAACTCCGTCCTATATTTTTTATTTATGTCAACTAACCGTGGTTTGAGTGACAACGGTGTTTACACTAACACCCTGTATAATGTCTAGATGTAGCGTCAAGTGCGCGCAAACGTGTCAAAGAGTGTCGGCCAACGGTTGGCCGACAAGTGCTTACCCGCCGATCAGTACAGATACTGCCGCTTTACTGTCACTCGTATTACGCGCGCCAAGTAAAAAACAAAATATCGGCGACAAAATGACGGTATGTGCTATTAAATTGTGCCGGAATTATAAAGTAAGGATAAACAATACCAAACACATCACCTATCATTGGTAAGTAACCAAGAAACTACATATTTATTTTTTGTTTTTATGATTATCAAATCACGCCATATTTTATCAGTGTTGCCAGTTTCTTTTTTTCATTCTCCCCAACATAACGTCATTTTTGTGGGTATAATTATATTAGTTGGTTTATGGTTACGTTTATACAATTTAGTTCGTGTACTTTTTCAAAAACCTGGCCAAGTGCGAAACGAACTCGCGTGCAAAGGGTTCCGAACTAAAAAAAAATTTTATAATGTTAATTTTTAAATCTTAGTTAATAGCTTTTCCTGGTCAAGACAAGTTATTTTTTTTAATATGTCTTCGACTATATAATTTTTATTTAAAGTTATTTTTAACGCAGTCGGTTTAATAAAAAGACATTAAAACACACTAAAACTGAATAACACTACTACATACATACACCTAAAACTTATTTTATTTAATAAGTCTATTTTTTTATGTGATTTATGGGAGAATTGTAGTAGCTGGTATCATTATTTACGCACACAGAGACGTAGAAGCACAGTGTAAAACGACGCCTGCACGCACACATACTTGAAATTGTTGTTTCGTTTTCTTTGATGCGATTGTAGGGCGACGCTCCATCTAGACATTATATAATCAAAGATTCCTGCATTGTTAACGAAAAATAAACAAATACCCGCCAGGGGAAAACTTGTTGATCGTTACTGTTGTGTCAGTCTGTGGACGACTAGATAGTCTGTGGGGTCTAGGATTTTGGCTATCTGTCTCTGGGGGTGTGGGTCGCCGTCATGGCGTGAAAAATGATTGTTTGTAAAACTAAATAAAGAATCGTCATAAAAGTAAACCATCTTTTATTCTAATAAAACATGGTGGCAGCGGTGGCGCAAGGTTGTAAGATGCTACCTCCAGCGCCATTTGATTTCAATCCAAAGAATTGGAAAAAATGAAGGAGCCGCTTTGAGCAGTACTTGGCAGCAAGTCAGGTGGAAAATGAAGAAGATGAGGAAAATACTTCGCAGGTGGATATTTTACTTTATTGTATAGGGGCGAAGAATTGGCCCTCCAATTGGATTTGAAAGGCAAAAGCCTCAAAAAGGTTATGTTGCAGCTTGATGAATATTTTGTTCCCAAAACTAATCCTGTGTATTTGAGGTATGAATTTAATAAAAGAAGACAGGAGCCGAGAGAGACGGTGGATGACTTTATTTGGGCACTGTATGTGCTCATTGAAGAATGCGGATACGATGCCAGTGTCAAATATGAGCTAATAAGAGACAGGGTAGTGGTTGGCATTGCGAGCCAGCGGGCTAGAGAACAAATGCTGCTTAACCCGAGCCTAAATTTAGAACAGGCAAAATTAATCGGAAAAAAACGTGGAAATCTATGAAACACAAGGAAATCTAGGGAGGGAGGAATTGAACAGAATACAGAAGAAAGAATTCATGGAAAAGAGCGTGGAAGAGTGCTGGCTTTGTGGCAGGGAGCGTCACAAAAGCCGTCAATCGTGTCCAGCATTTAAAGCAACATGTCACAAGTGCGGCAGAAATGGCCACTTTGCCAGACGGTGCAAAGATGTAAGAAACATTGAAAGTAACCGAAGTGCGGTAAAGTACAAAATCAATAACCTGAGTGATAGTAAATATCGAAAGAAAATTGAAGTTTTTGTGAACACAAGTTACAAATGTGATTTGGATTGTGTTATATTTACCGGAGCAGATATAGTGACTGTGCCAGAATCATGTATTAGTGAAAATGCAAAAAAATATGTGAAAAAATCTGATGTTGTGATAAATGGACCGGATGAGAAGCAGTTAATGGTGATTGGTACGTTGTTTATTACATTAAAATACAAAAATAGATGTTATACTGGTAATGTTTATGTAATACGTAATTTAAAAAATCCCATACTTGGGGTTTCTGCCATAGAATCTATGCAAATATTAAAACTGTGTTCCATGATGATAAATGAAGTATCAGTGCCGGTGTCTAAAATAAATGTAGAGGAAGAGTATCCTAATATTTTTAACAGATTAGGTGTTTTCAAAGAACCATTTGAAATTAAACTTGTTGACCCAAGCAAAAGTTACATACAGTATGAACCTAGAGTAGTACCCATACCATTGCTAGAAAAACTAAAAATTGAGTTACAGAGACTTAGTGATCTGGGAGTTTTAACTAAAGTTGAAGAACCTACACATTATATCTCACCAATTGTAGTTGTGCCTAAGGAAGATACTGTAAGAATTTGTGGGGATTATACTGAACTTAATAAACATATTCTTAGACCAATATTTCCTATACCCAAAGTTGAAGTTACATTAGCTAGATTAAAAGGTTCTAAATTTTACTCTAAAATTGATGCTACATCAGGACTTCATCAAATTCCATTACAGATTTGTGCTGAGTTGACAACTATAATTACCCCTTTTGGAAGATATGCATATGTATAATAGACTACCATTTGGTTTAAATTGTGCTCCACAGTATTTTTCTATTAAAATTCTCCGAATTGTCCATCATGTAATATAATAATATCAGCAGACAGAAATGAATAAAAAGGATAAAGTCAGAGAATATTATAATAAGAGACATGGCACTAAAGTTTTAAGAGATTTGGAAGTTAATGAATGGGTATGGATAACTGATTTAAGAGTTTACGGTAGAGTAGTAAGAAAAGCTAAGGAACCTAGATCATATTTTGTTCAATCTGATAAGGGTCAATTTTGCAGGAACCGGTGGCATTTGATACCAGCACCATACAAAAAAGAAGATATTGTTAGAGAACCAGTATTTGCTAATGTTGATTATGATACTTTTAATAAATAGTGCAGAGGAAAATGAGGAAGAAAAGCAAAGTGAAGTAAATACCGATTCTCAAGTAAATACTGATTCTCAATTGAATGCTGAATCTTTTTTTTTTTTTTTTTTTTTTTTTTATGATGGGAAATCATCAAATGACTTCTCCCACTCTGGGCGGAGCGGGAGGGAGTGTCAGACTTTTACTGACTAAAACCCATCCATGTTCCTTCCTCGCCCTTTATGTTCCGGGGCCGCGGTATCTCTTTCGAATGGGCCCGCAACCCCGGCAGGCTTCGGCCCTTGCGGGCCCCTCTCTTATGCTGACATCTCTTTGAGGCGCGCGTGGAACACGAACGCGCCGTCGACACGGCCTGTCGTCGTTAGACGGACGGAGAAGTAGAAAATAGACCTTGATTTAAACAAGAGTTATGGGGAAAATAAGTTTTCTATAGAAAATTTTAAATTCCTCATATCTCGTCTAAATATCATTGTCCTTTCAAAATATATATTTGGAAACCTAGATATTATGTAATCCAATCGAAATAAATACACACTACCTTAAGAATATGTTTGATTTACTAATTATTTTGGTATTACGTTTGTATGAACTACGCATGCTCCGCAGGCCCCTTAAAATCTATGTTAGTAACACACGTATTATACGATTTTAATTCGTATAACTGCACTCGCCTGACGCAAAAAATTAAAGATAATAAAAAATCTTATTAAATTTTCAGATTTCCGAATAAACCCGAAATAAGAAACTTGTGGATTGCTGCTACTAGTAGGCCTAATTGGGCTCCAAAAATGAGTTCCAGGATTTGCAGCCAACATTTTGATAGTAATCTTTTAATAAAGAAAGGAAGCAAAACTTTCTTATACCCCGATGCTGTTCCGAATATGGTAATAAATATGGATGTATCATATGATTGCAAAGATTGAATTTTATTACGATGGTTTTAAAATTTTAACATTTGATTCCATTAGGTTACAAAGTTAGTAAATCAAGGAAGCACTATCATGATTAAGAGCAGCGAAGCCACATCCACTGAAACATTAGCGGGGAGCTCAAAAACAGTTATATCTGTAAGTATATAGGATTCATATTTTAACAGCTTAATTAATAACAAGCAGTTGCATGTAGGTACATAATATTATTTAATTAATAAGTGCCTAATATAAATAACTTTTTTCTTATTTATTTTAGTATTCGTCACCTGAGTTAACGCCCAGAACATTGAAACGAAAATGGCAGAAAAACCAAGAAATATCAAAACAGCGTTTGAAAAAGCTAAAAGCACTTCGAGAAAAATCTAGAAGGTTAACCAAAAAGGTGGCATATTTAGAAAATGTTCTTACAGAATTAAAATCAAAACTGCTTGTTGGTGAAACAGATTGTGATCTATTATCATCGATTGATAATGTTTACAAAGATTTTTTGAAAAAAGTTGTAAATCCGTCTACTAACCGAAAATATTCTCCATCTCTCCAAAAGTTTGCGTTATGTTTACATTTCATAAGTCGTAATTTCGTAAGAAAAACTTTTAACTCTTGTCTGCCACATCCATCCACCTTACGTTCTTGGTATAAAAGCGTTGACGGCAGTCCTGGATTCACTAATGAATCTTTAGAATGTGTAAAGCTCTTAGTAAAACGTGCTCAAGCGCAGAGTAAAACTTTGTTTTGCGCACTTAGTATAGACGAAATGGCGATACGTAAGCATGTCCAATGGGATGGAAAGAAGTGCGTAGGGTTTGTTAATTTCGGGGAAACATTAGAAGGTGACAGTGTGGCTGTTGCTAGAGAAGCGCTAGTATTTATGCTTACGGCAATCAATGATTCTTGGAAAATTCCCGTGGGTTATTTTTCAGTTGATGGTTGTAATGGCGGACAGAAGGCAAATTTAGTAACACAGTGTTTGGAGTTCTTGTGGTGTTAAGACTATTTCACTAACTTTTGATGGGTATCCCGCAAATTTCGCTATGGCCAAGAGTCTTGGGTGTCTCTTAGAGCCCTCAAATGTCACCAATCTTTAAACTTCATTTAATGTAGGTGATCAAGAAATTGTGATTATGCCGGATCCGGTTCATATGCTAAAGCTAGTTAGAAACACACTCGGCGAAAAAGAAGAACTCTTTAATTCAAGTGGCCAAAAAATTGCTTGGAATTACATAATCAGATTTCACGAATTACAACAAAACGAAGGACTTCATTTAGCCAATAAGCTGCGCAACCAGCATATCAATTATTCAAAGCAAATAATGAAAGTAAAGCTTGCAGCGCAAACTTTCAGCAATTCTGTGGCTGAAGCCATTGAGTTTTGCAATAAAGAGCTTTGTTTCTCTGAATTTGCTGGATCGGAGGCTACCGTAGATTTTATCAAAAAAATGAATATTATGTTTGATGTATTAAATAGCCGGAATTTTAATACAAATGGTTTAAAAAAAACAATTTATAAAAATAATATCAAAGAAGTAGAAACTTTTCTTAATGAAATGGAAACCTATTTAATCGGCCTTAAATTAGACAAGCAAAACATTTTATTAACAAACAGAAAAGTCGGCTTTTTCGGGTTTCTTATTTGCATAAAAAGTGTTAAAAAATTATACAATCAGTATATACTTCCTGAGGAAATGAAATTCCTGCCCATATACAAATTAAGTCAGGATCATTTAGAATGTTTTTTTAGTTCTGTTCGTGCTAGAGGTGGTTTTAATAATAATCCAACCGCAATGCAATTTGAAAGCGCTTACAAACGCCTGGTTGTTCACGGCAAAATTAAGCACATAACATCTGGAAATTGTATTCCTCTTGAAGACATTAACATTTTAACATATAGTGAAATCCGCTATGAAAATAAAATCAATCTATTTACTAAACTGTCTTCTGAACCTATTACTGACACGAATGAATCTTTAGGATGTGATCCTATGATCAACATAGATCATGATTATTTAACAGATCCTTCTAGGCTTACTCTTTATTCTAAAGAAATAATAACCTATATTGCTGGTTTTATTGCAAGAAAGTTGAGGAAAGTTATTAAATGTGAGGATTGTCTTTTGGCTTTGATCACAGATAAGTATCACGGAATCATTGCTAGAAGAGACAAAGGAGGCCTTATTTATCCTTCTACTGACTTAAATAAAGTCTGTGAATTGGCAGAAAAGATAATTCGAGCGCGTTCACATAAAGGAATTTCATTTTTTAATGAGAAAAATGTGATGTCAACCCTTATATTATCGTGTTACAAGGAATGCACACGTACCAATATTAATATATTTAATAATGACCATTTCGACAGTCAGCCTTTTATAGGGAATCACAGAACTCTCCTCATTATCCACAATCGAAAATAAGAAATATACATTGGTGAAGCGTCAATGCTTTTTCAATACCTATAAAAAATAAACGTAATAATAATTTAGGATTTCTCTATATTATAGAATGTGTTAGTGTTTTTAAATAAATATTTTAACTTCTCAATTGATGAATCCTCGCACCAATCTTTGTTGACGCAGCGCCCATGTATCGAAACGTTCTTGAGTTTTCTCGCAAGGGCCAATAGATGGCGTTAGCGTGTGACTACGGCTTCCTGTTGCCGTTCAAAAAAAGTTCGGACAGCGCGCCTCGACGCTCCGCTTTAAAAATTCCCGTTTTTGGTGAAATCTTGATGATACTCATGAAATAAATGGACCTGCATCTGTGCTTCATTGAGAACTTATAGTGCATTGTTGATTTTTGGAGTTTTAACCGTTCCACCGGTGGATTTATCAAGATTTGGCTCGCCGGCCGGCAGCCTATACCTGCAAGCGATCACGCGTGCAGGAACGAGGATTCTTCCCATTTCCCTGGGTCTGAGTGGGATCTCTGGATTGCCAAGGTACGTGGGCTGTTTGCTGCTAATAAATTCTATGGTATTGGTTTGTCGAGGATTCATCAATAGGGAAATTATTTTGAGGTCCGGCATTACACATTTAACGAAGGTTCGTATACCTAATTCAAATTTTCTTGCAACCTTCACAAAGGTGCAGGCTATTTACACGCCTCACCATACATAATAAGTTAGTGCTTTTTCAAGGACAGTAATTTGTTTATAAATAAAACATTACAGTTGCATCATTGCTTTTTTTTTATTTCTCATCCTAAAAACCTGAAAACAAACCTCGTTAAAAAAATCTTATTTTGTGAAAAATAATGGGTAAAATGTACATCACTAGGTAACCCTAAACAATAGATGTACTTTTTTTCTGTCCCTTTCGGTGACACAGATTTCGCGAGTCTATAGAATACTCTGTCTACGAGGATTTTGGCTATCTGTCTCTGGGGGTGTGGGTCGTAGTGATTATACAACGTGTAACAGAAAGGGTATAGTCATATGAAAGGGTGTGCTATAGACCATCAAACTGAACAACTTTCTCCATGGGACCACCATCGTAATCGCGAAAAAAATTTCAAAGGCCCCATACTAAATTCCAATACCTACTCGACCAAATGTATGAAACAGCTGATTATTTTTTTACGATTACGATAGTGGTCCCATAGAGAAAGTTGTTCAGTTTGATGGTCTGTAGCACACCCTTTCATATGACTATACCCTTTTTGTTACACGTTGTATACTCTGTGTGGGTCGCCGTCATGGCGTGAAAAGTCATTGTTTGTAAAACTAAATAAAGAATCGCTAAGAATCGTCATAAAAGTAAACCATCTTTTATTCTAATAAAACAGTTACAACAACCAAAGACGTTTACTAAAAAGGAAGGTGTCATTGCAAAAAAGAGGAAGCTAAATGATACCGAAACTGAAGGACCGGAAAAAGACGATATCATTGGTATGTTATAAATTATTTTAATCAGTCTTATTTTTTTGTACCTACTCTTATATAAATGTTCCAACTTCCGACTGATTCGAGAAGGAAAAAACAATTTTTGCTTGTTCTATAGGTTCAATTCATCATAATTATCATATTTTGTCACAGTCACGTCAAAATTTACTCCCATTCTAGTAGCGTTGGCAGATTTGACCAGAGTTTGATCATAAAAACGGTTTGTTTCAGAACATGAATATTTTGTAACATGGTTGAAATATAAAAGAGCCATATCAAGAAATTCGAGAGGCCGTTTAGAATAGCAAAAGATTATGCCAGTAAGGAAAACAAAATTCAAGATATTCTAAAAAAATATCCCATTTTAAAACAAAATATCGGATATAAACTGGTAAATATTTATGTACACTTAGTTGCACAACATAGTTCTGTGCCTGTACAACATCTATCTATAAATTGGTTTTATATTTTCATAATCTTCTGTGTTCATAATTCACAGATCGAAATTGACTTCGAATACATGCATCCCGGAAAAGAACTAGTTCTCTACGAAAAGTTCGATTCATTCATGCAAAAAGCATTTGAAATTTTTAAAACTGATGTCAAAGTGTTTAAAGACTATATGGAAATTTATGAGAAGAGTTCCAATGAAGGTAAATGTTGTTATTTCTAGCTTTAAGCCGGATTTACATTTATCTCACGTGTCGTGTTGTGCTGAATAGAATGGTATGGCATTTTTTTTTTCCTGTGGTAACACTACAGCTAACAGCTGATTTTAAATTGTCCTTTTATTTTTATATTTAAATATTAAAATTCTTTGTTTTTAAAGCATATTTCCAATTACTCATCAAGTAAAAAGCTTATTCATGTGTATTTTGTGTTAGATTCAAGTAAAAAAAAAAAAAAAAAAAAAAAAAAGAGTTCTAAATTAGGTGAATCAGTGACAGTTACCGGCTCAAGGAATTTTTGCATTGTCATCTTGATATCAGGTACAATACTTTACTTACTATTCAATTGTTTACGTGCTATAATTTTACCATCAATTACATAGTTCACCTTTTATTCGGTTACTCACGATACATATTGACCTTTGAGACGTAAACATAACCTTACTTGGTTCGGTGACAGAACTCGCTGCAAGGCTAAATTTATTTTCCCTTTTAAACCTACTCTCTCCTACTCTCTTCCAATTTCATTTCTCATCCTTTTCCAAACTACAATCATGACTCTGACTCGTTCCGCCCACGCTCGCCAGGAAGAACTTAAACTGGCTTTGAACGAATTAAAGGCGTCTAAGCAGTCCTGTGACCAATAAGTAGGGAATTGGATGACAATGAAAGGGTTCTCTTTGAAGCCCATGAAATAAATAGAAAGTTAAAAAAGGAAATGGGTCAGATATACAATCAATACACTGACGCCATAGAAGACCGGGATAGGCTCCAAGTCATTGTGGACGGGTTCAGCCAGTGTAGCGCTGAGTATGAACAAACTCTAAATCATAAACATCTACTAGAACAACAGCTACATGAGGCTAACGGCCGAATACTGAAACGCCGCTCAAATATTTAAGGGCTGCTCAAACGTTTGAGCAGCTCCTAAACTTTAATTTCGTATACACAAACGTCTATTATGAGCATCTGTTAAATATAAGTGCTTCTTACATTAAGTGGTGCTCAAACACCACTCAGTTTAAAAATCGTATACAGGAACGCTACTCAACGTTATTTATCTGTCAAATGAGCTGTCAAACTGATTTGAGCAGCCCCTAAATCTGAGAGTGGTCGCGAGGTCCCTCAAATCAAGTTAAATCTATTGAAACAAATTAAAATTGTGATAAAAATGTCTTTATCGTCCTTATCTTCACTTTCGGATCACGAAAGGCCAACTGTGAACCGCAGAAATGAAGAAATGTTGAACGCTTTTGAAAAGTACAACGACAGGGAGTTTGTTTCACGGTTCCGCATCTCGAAAGAAACTGTATTATATTTGGAGTTTGTTTCACGGTTCCGCATCTCGAAAGAAACTGTATTATATTTGGACTCTGTATTTGGTAGCAGTATTAAACCCCTAACAAAAAGAAACCGAGCCATACAGCCAGTGGACCAAATTCTTATAGCTCTCCGATACTATGCAACAGGCAGCTACCAACGCGTAATAGGCGATATTTTTGCGGTTGAACAACCCACGGTGCACCGAATAGTGCACAAAGTAACAGCCAAGATAGCCAGCTTGAAATCAACATACATAAATATGCCAACACCAGAAGAATTTCCAGTTGTGGCAAATGAGTTCTTTGCAATAGCAGGATTTCCAAGAGTTGTGGGAGCTGTGGACTGCACTCATATTAAAATAAATTCTCCAGGTATGTACTTACCAAGTTCATTGTAATCATGTGCCCTAAAATGTCGATTTTGCTTACACAGTACAACAAACAACAATTAATAATTAGAACCTTACTTGTAGAATTGTTTCTACAAAAATATGTTAGTAGGTAGCTACTTTAGTAAAGTTTGTTGCCCCACAATATAACTAGAATTTACTTTCAGGTGGTGCCCAATCTGAAGTCTATCGGAACAGGAAAGGCTATTTTTCACTAAATGTGCAAATGGTATGTGATGCAAGATTACGCATAAGGAATATTATTGCAAGATGGCCAGGTTCTGTACATGATAGTACTATATTTAATGACTCACCACTGTGTGCTCAATTAGAGCGTGGGGACTTTGGCACAGGTATTATTCTTGGGGACAGTGGATATCCATGTCGGCCTTATCTGCTTACTCCGTTATTAAATACAAGGACGGCTGCTGAAGAAGCTTATAACCGTTCACAAATAAGTACCAGGAATCCGGTGGAAAGGCTTTTCGGGGTCCTTAAAAGAAGATTTCCTTGCCTACAGAACGGGATGGGCCTTAATATAAAAAACATACCACCGGTCATTGTAGCCTGTGCAGTGCTTCATAATATTGCCCTGTCGCGATCTGATGAACTGTCAGAGGAGGATTTTTCTTTACCCTATGTAGAGGAGGACTCCACAGAACAACCCATAGGACTTGGGTCAAATCAAAACTTTATTGTAAGGACTAATTTAATAAATACACATTTTTCCACTTAAAATTAGTTTTATTTCAATGCAATTTAGATTTCAGTTTCTGTAGTCTCAATTTTAAAATTTGCATTTCTATTTTGTATTTATTCATTTCCATTTTGTTTTTGTTAATGAGGTATTTGGCTTCTAATTTGGCATTTCTTAGTTTAGTGCGAAAATATTGCTGTTTAATTGTGTTATGTGTTGGTTTCATTTGTCCTGAAAAATAGTATTAGTTTAATATTAATGAAAATTTCATACCATTAGCACAAATAATAATTAGATAATTACCAGCAGAGGATGATCTTAGGGGTTTGTTTTTTTTCCTGGGGTTTGATGACCATTGCAGCTGGCTGGTCATCTATTAAGTAAAAGAAATGACTATAGCAAAATACTAAATTAGTTTACCATATAAACTACTACAATAATGAAAATGTTTACCAGCTATATTTATTGATGTTATTGTACAAGGTTTGCTATTGTCTGCTATACTCATGTAGGCCATAGTTGTATCTTGGTGATCTAAAAAATATTCACATAAAGTATACATAATTATAAATTATGGAAATAATAAAAAATAAACTAAAGGAGATGGCTAAATGAATACCCCAAGCAAGTATAGGAATCTTACATTAACTCGTAATATTTAAAAAATCATTCGTGAATTATTTAGTATTTAATAATTTCCTAAGAGTTGCGTGAACTGTTAAATATAAAAAAAGAATATTATTAATTGCTTTTTTGATTGGACCTACATGACAAGGTCAAGGGGAAATAACGCTACTGCAAGTTACGGAGGGTTCATATCGGTTTTCCAAAATGTCAAATGAAACTGTACTTATATTGATTTTTGAAGTTCAAGCCATTTATGAAAAAAAATAAACGACACTTGCTAGTGTATTTTCATACAACAGACCATCAAAAGACAACAGACGCCGTTTCAACGCTCTGCTCACTTTGCTTGTTTGTTGTGTCATTTTATTTCGGATTTTCAAAAACCCTCGTTTATTTGACCCTCGCTTGTTTATTGGACTTATTGTGTGCTTGCCTATCTACTGACTTCTCGCTACTCGACCCGGACTACCAATCAAATCATCATGCGATGCATAAACTGCCGGTGTGGCCACGCAAAGACTGCGGCGGCATATACCTTCTTCATTGCCAATTATTATTGATGGCATTAGGACCATATCAGGTTAAACAAGCCCGGTCGTACTACGGAGAGCATATTAGAGCAAATGGTGTTTATGATATCGAAGTGTGCCCGGATCTTGAAAGAGTAATTCATTTAGGGGGATCAAGACCTCAACTTTTAAGAGGCCGAATAAAATCAAGGCATATCAGCCAAAGAATATACTACGTGTATATTTTATATGAAAGCCAATCAACAAATAATCCTCTAGATGACATACTGTCATATTACTGCATCTGTATTGTGGGGAACAGAACTCTGGGCTGTTGCTGTCATGTCATGACAGTGATCTGGTATCTGGGTTGGGCGAGACACCAGAACACATTGTCAGCCCCGGCTTCATTTTTAGATGATGTTCTAGTAAGAATAACAGAATAACTAATAAATAAATAAATCGTATTTTTGTTGTATTATTAAAATATCTTCATAAGTCCTTGGGTACTGATGTGTATGTATGCGCATAATGTGTGCATGAGGCGCACCATTATTATGATGTTGTGTTGCTACGACACAACAGTGCGAGTTGCAACAGTGTTTTCATTCGGTAGCTGACAGATTAGTACTCAGTGCCTAAACTAGATAACGTAGTTTAGGCAAGATTCATCAATCACCACGTAGGTACCTACTTACTAAATTAAGGCCCTCTTGCGCGTTCGTCTGTTAGTCTGTCTGCCTACGGATGTATCAACAAACAGATTTTGAGGGGGTTGCTAGTAGTTAGATTGCAATTGGTTCTTTCGAAAGGTTTAGGCATACCTAGATTCGTGTAGGATAATGAGTTGAAATAATGAAAGTTTTTACAGACAATTTATAAATAAATGGTTGATATGATGAACGTATTTGAAAATAGGGAGTAATATTAACAGACTGACCCAAACAACTATAGATTTTTGTACTTGTGATAGATAAACAATTCTGCTAGTAGGAAACATTATTAAATACATATATTCTTAAAGTCAGGCGGGAGTGATTTTTGTGCGGATTGTAGAAAGAAGTACCACCGTGCGAAATCGGGGTGTGTCGCTAGTTAAAAATATCGTAAATCATTCAGCAGAAATGTCCAAACGCCTAGGTAAAGGTTCATAGCAATATGTCATTTGTTTGCAGTTTTTTATACCTATTGACGTAGGAGTTACCCGAATATATTTTCGGTATTGTAAAGATATTACAACTTTCTGACACTTTTTTCTTATGAAATACTAATATTCACATAATCAGCATTACTTAATGCAAGGTTCCATGTTTATACATTACGGGGGCCGCGCCCATACTTCCATTTAGCCATGTCCTTTACCAATGGTCTGGATTGTGGCCGGTGATGAAGATATAACTTCACAAACTGGTTCTTTTATAAAACTCTCTGTGACTTCTAGTTCTGTATCACCTATAAATTAAACAAGAACATGATTATTATTTTGTGATGTTAAAATATAAAGATATACATTTTAATATTACACAAACCAAAATATATTGCAGCATCATCATAGCAATTAGGCAATGGTTGAATTTGAGGAGCAGCCATGGCTAAAATCTGAGCATCTTGTTCAGAAAGAATGCTTTTATATGTTCCACCACCAGTGCGATTGATTTCTTTCTATGAAAATAAAAATTACAATCACAAGATATTCTGTAAGGTCTATGTTACTTTTCCAGAAATATTATATTTATATACCTTATCTATTGACGCCTTCTTTTGTACCTCTCTAGTGGTCTCGTAAAACTGAAGCCGCTAAAAAAATATTTGAAGACAAGTAAATAAAGAAATATTATGATAAAATAGAAGAAAAATCAAGTCTACATAAGAAAAATCAAGTCTACATTTGCTTTGGCTATGTTCTTTTTAGACCTCTGTTTGAGGTTTTCATAGAGGTGCCGGAGTTGCTGCCATGTCCTGAAGCCGCTTACAGCAACAGCATTGTACTGTTGGCACACTGTATCCCATGCATCTCTCTTCTTCAAAATTATGTTAGCATTCGTTTCTTTGTTTTCTATTATATTTTGATATCTGAAATATTTAGGTAACATATTATTTACAGCATGAAACAGTAGAAATTAAACTCTGTGAAATGTTCAAGAGAGTATGTTTCTAGTGCATTATCTGGCCATATCTATACTTGTAGTAATAAAAAGTAATTGTACTTGGACATAAATCATGTATTTATTCTGAGCCTTTCATATGGTAAGTGGTCACAAGTTTCAATGAGTAAGTAAGTGCTTGATACAGGCAACAGTTGCCCTGAGCCCCTGACTATGTACGAAAATGTTAAAGGTATGTGTACTAACAAAATATTACATGCACCAGGCTCTTGCGGTTAAATGAGTGTAAAGTACAGTATTTCATTGTTTATTTATGTACTTACTTCTTTATCAATTCCAAAAGCATGTCTTTCTCAGCAGGTGTATAATTGCATCCACGTTTCTTCTTCTCCTCCATCGTGAATCAATTTAAAACATTACTTAAACTTGATAATAATCGCGCGTAAAATGACAAGTGTAACGTTCCAATCTCGACAATTATCTCAAGAAATGTTCTTTTCATATGACGTCTTCTTTTGATATTCAGCTCATTTTTATGTATATAAATACATAATTTCAATCGTAATTCAAACCAAACTTATATCCCGCTGTTATATTTCAACTAATTAATAATTTCAGAAAATATTTGTTCAAAGAAGACTGCGTAAAACGAATACAATACGTAAACTAAATTATTTTGTAACTGAGAACGTGCTGAGATCAACTTTTTAGCAGGATGTTGCCATGATGTAAACATTTGAGGACTGCTTGGCTAATCATGGTTTCAAATTGCTTGAGTGGCGTTTGTGTATACCATTTAAATTTGAGGGATGCTTATATTTAAGTAGCTTTCAGGTGACTGTGAGATTTGAGTGGCGTTTCAGTATTCGGCCGTAAGAGTCATATAACTAAGCTTGAGACTGACAATCACAACATCACTGCCTCGCTGAATCAAAGTCTGTTCTGTGAATTGGTGCCTATTGCCCCGTCAATGGTTTCAGCCACAAATCCCTCCCTCACCATAGATTTGTCAGGTGAGAATTGTTCCAATTTATGTAGTTCAGTGAGGGCAGTCACCAGTAAAAATAAAATTAAAAAATACATTAAAATCAATAAATACATTGTGAAAACACAAAAAATGTTTTTTTTTTTTTTTTATAATTTGTTTTCTACCGCAGACGTGGGGGTCCGCGCTCTTGTTTACATTTTATTAATTGTTTGATGAATTTAAAAGAAAAAATTAAAACTACGATCGTGCTCCATCATTGGACACGTTACATTAAACTAGGCTTATTATTAGTAACTTATGATCTACGTGAGTCCACCCAATTTTTTTTTTTTTAACCTTTACAGTTGTTGATGTTTCCTTAACCACTAATTAAAATTAACAAAAATCTACACCAAGCTATTTTGACTGCATGGCAATGTGAGTCGACCGGCAGCAACCGTCAACAAAAAATGGTTAAAAGACAGAAATATTTCATTAAAAATGTTAAATTGAATAGGGAAAGACTAAATGTATTAAAACAATTAGATATATTGTCATCTAATTTGGAGCAAAGCACTAGGAGGTACAAAATTGACACTGAACATCTACAATCCAAACTTGACCACCTACAGGAGAAGCTAAGTTCTATGACTAGCAAATATAATACCTCTGAACATGTCATGAGGGAATATGTGTTGGCGATGAATGTTTGGTTAACTCACAAACAAACAACTGTGAGCACTGTCAATCGACTTTACATGTAAGTACACCGGACCATTCGTTGACAACATGTAATTTCAAGTTGCCTCTGTTAATCAATGCAATATCGAGTTAAATTACTCTGCCAATAATTTGTCTACATTAACTCAATCAATGAATCATTTAAATTAGAAATTGAGACAACAGAGGCAACCTCTTGCAATATTATAAGGAAACCAGATAGTAAATCAGGCGAATGTTTTGAGAGTTTTAATAGTATCAACCTGGTTCATCAAAATATTCAAGGATTATTGAACAAAGAATTAGAAGTAGAACTTTTTTTGAATTGTAACAACATAGACATTCTTTGTATAACGGAGCACTGGCTTAAATGTCACCAATTAATTTTCAATTTTAGTAATCACCAGGTTGGTAGTTCATTCTGCAGAGTAAATGCTATACATGGCGGCGCATTAATCCTAGTAAATAATCATCTAAAATTTAAAGAACGGAAGGATATTGTAAGCCTATCTGTTGAGCGAACAGTTGAAATAGCCTGTATAGAATTGGAGCAGTTTATCATTTTAAGTGTATATAGACCTACTTCAGGGTTGTATGATTGTTTTGAAAAGGTAATGGATGAAGTATTGCATAAAATCTGTAGTTCTAAGAAGTCTATAATCACTTGTGGTGATTTTAATATTAATTTGTTAGAAAATTCTGGGTTAAGTACAAAAATTTTAAGCCTGTTTCAGTCATACAATCTTGAAAATAAATTTCTCGAGCCCACTAGAATAACCCCTACTAGTGCCACTTGCCTAGATAATATTTACACTGAAATTATACCCACCCAAAAGGTAATTATTAATTTAATAGATTCAGATCATTGTGGGCAATTGATCACAATTCCAAATGTAAACAAGAAAGTCTCTAAAAAAGATATCATTGTTAATCCAAAAAGTAAAAATCGCCTGGAAACTTTTAAAACTAAACTTTTATCAAAACTACCACTTTTGTCAGCCAATGATGATCCCAACCAACACTATAACGATTTTTTCAGCGTGTATTGCGCACAATTTGAAACCACATTTGTCCCTAAGACAATTTCGGTAAATAGTAACGCTTCTTTCAATGACTGGGCCACCATTGGTATTCATACGAGTCGAAAACGACTTTATGAACTGTATGAAGAGCGGACTTATACAAACACTGTACAATTTAATTTGTATGTTAAGAATTATTCTAAATTATTTAAAAAAGTTTGTTTCTTAGCAAAGTCACGTTACTTGAGTTCAAAAATTAAAAAATAGTAGTAATGTGATTAAAATGACATGGAACATTATTAATAGTGAAACGGGAAGGTCTTGCAACCGAAATAGTGTCATCAGCCTTGCTATTGGCGATAATATTTTAAATTCTGACGCTCAAGTTGCCACAGCCTTTGAGAATTTCTTTGCGGATATTCCCGTATCGACAACTAAATTGCTTAACTCGTCACCTGCTGCTGCCGAGTCTTTACTAAAAGAAAATGTTTCAGTCTGTGATTCCGAATTTAATTTTCAATATGTCACTTGTAAAGATATAATTAAAACTTTTCACACATTAAATGTTAAAAAGACCGCCGATCTATGGGGTCATTCTGTGGACGTTGCTAAATCCATTATAAACGTTGTAGCTCCTTCTTTAGCTGTTATATTTAACGATTGTATTGACCGTGGTGAGTTTCCTGATCTAATGAAATATAGTAAAATAATACCATTGTTTAAATCGGGCAGTACATCAGACCCCACTAATTATAGACCCATTTCAGTACTACCCACCTTTAGTAAGATTTTTGAAAAATTAATTTTGGCACAAATACAAAGTTTTTTCAATAAACATCAGTTATTGCATAAAAAACAGTTCGGTTTTACAAGGGGTCGTTCAACTACTGATGCCGGTGTTGAACTTTTAGGACACATTTATAATGCTTGGGAGGACAAATGCGATGCTTTGGGATTTTTTTGCGATTTATCTAAAGCTTTCGATTGCGTTCTTCATGAAACATTAATCAGGAAACTACACCACTACGGAATCCGTAACGCCTCTCTGGATCTTCTTACGTCATATTTGAGTGATAGGATTCAGAGAGTTGATGTTAACGGGAAAAGATCTCCCGGATCCGTAGTAAAAATGGGGGTACCCCAGGGCTCTATTCTTGGCCCATTTTTGTTTCTTATTTACATAAATGACTTGCCTTACCTCATAAAGGATAATCATGACGTAGTATTGTTTGCAGACGACACTTCTCTTTTATTTAAACTCAAACGTCAGCAGCCAGTTATGGATAGTGTTAATAGCGCCCTGGCAAAAGTCGTTAATTGGTTTAATGTTAATAATCTACTCTTAAATGAAAAAAAACCAAATGTATTAAGTTTACGATACCCCATGTAAGACAAGTGGAAACTACTGTACTAATCAAGGATGAAGAGTTGAAACCGGAAGATAGCACAGTGTTCTTAGGCATAACTTTGGATGCCAAGCTTCAGTGGGGCCCGCATATAAACAAATTGTCGAAAAAACTTAGCTCGGCAGCATACGCCGTTAGAAAAATTCGTGACTTAACTGACTTAGACACAGCTCGTTTAGTTTACTTTAGTTATTTCCATAGCGTGATGTCGTACGGTATTCTCCTGTGGGGCAATGCCGCCGATATTCAAACAATATTTGTTTTACAAAAAAAGGGCAATTCGTTCAATTTATAAACTAAGTCCCAGATACTCCCTCAGAGAAAAATTTAAAGAGATTAATATTCTTACTGTGCCCTCTCAGTTTATTTATGAAAACCTTTTGTACGCACAAAAAAATATTAATTTGTTTAAAAATACAGTGATATCCACAACATAAATACGAGGAACAAACACAAATTTGTTGTTCCTTTAACGAGACTCAAAAAAATAGGGGGTACGTTCAGATGCCAATGTATACGTTTTTACAATAAACTTCCGAGCCATATTCAAGCACTAAGCCTGAATAAATTCAAATCGTTTATTAAACGAAAGCTATGCCTGAAAGCTTTCTATCATATCAATCACTATCTCGAAGATAAAAAGGCTTGGGATTAAACTGCTCCAATGAAAGGAGATGGCCAATTTACTTAGGGCACTCTGCCTAGCATCTTAATACTCATGTACATTAACGATTGTTGCTTTATTATGAATTTAGTAAGCTCTAAAATTAACTGTGAAAGTTACATAATCCAGTAACTTCAGATTTCTGAGAAATAAACAAAAACATGTCTTGGTTATGAACCTACTCAGGCTCATAACTAAGTAGTAGCCAGATTATTCTGCGTGGGTAAGTGGTCATGATCAATGGATGGGTGACCATTTTCTTACATTTCAATATCCTTTCGTGCCTCGGAGTGCATGTATAGCCGTCGGCCCTGTATGTAAAAGCTCTCAGGTCGTGTCATATTGCCGTCCCATCTGACTATCACAGTGAGGAATAGTAAAAAAAAGTGTCATCTCAAGTTTAAACCCAGGATTACCCAGACTTCAGAAATCATGAATTATTATTTTCTTTACCGTGAAGGAAAACATTGTTAGAAATCCAGCCCTCTCGCTCGAAGTAAATATTTAATATTCATAAGCACAATCAAGTCCGTATTACTAAGCACTAGATAATCGTTGGGCAATGGAATCAGTACGTGTAGAATAGCAATGGTCGATATGGAGAAAAGATAATCGCACAGTTTACAAACAAAAAACAAACAGCAGACGCACGCGCAAGTTGAGAGACGTCAAACGAAAACGAAACGGCGGGAGGGCGGATGTCAAGCGATTGTCAAACTTGTCATGTTGTTTCGTTCCATTGATATAAAAAAACAAAAGTTATCAAAATAAATATTTTATAGCATTCGAGTAATTAAAAAATTATGGTTTTTATTATGATTACGATAGTCAGTAATCATTTAGCAGCCAGAATAATTTTTAATATCACTCTGATGGAAGTTTAATATTTCAGCTCTCAAGGGAATGGAACGTTTACTCAACATGGCGCACCATCTCGATATGCCGGAAACGCAAAACAACTATTTATGTTTACTTAAATGTTTTTAGGAAGTTGTACGAAAGTGTAAATAGTTTTGTAATTTTTATTTCCATTTTTATTTATTTATAATTAGGCGTCTATTAATGTACATGGCACTTAGTAACTAGGCTGAAACTGGCCATCTCCTTTGCTCTGTGAATGTTGAAATTTCGGAATTCGCTTGTTTATTGTTGATTCCTTTATTTTATACACTGTGACATTGAATGATTTGACATGAATACTTAGTTCAGTATTTTATTTTTTTTTACGTTTTATTATTTTTTATTTTATTTTTTAAGTGTGTGTATTTGACATGAATATTTACTTGTGACTGTCATGACATTTAATGATTTGACATGAATACTTAGTTCAGTATTTTATTATTTTTTACTTTATTTTTGTTTATTTTATGTGTGTGTTTTTGACATATCGTATTTTTATTGACATTCGAATTTGAATTGTAAATTATTATTTATTTTATTTAATTATTGTGAATGTGAGGACCTTGTGGGTCACTTTTTGTTGTTTTTTTTCCCACGACTGTCTGGCAGTTTGAGTGCTATAAGCGACCTACCCAAATGTCCTTTCTTTGGTATTGTTCGTCGTTTCGTTGAGCTCCTTGAGTTATAAGTCGAGCTACACGATAACTGACAAATGCTTGCACCGACTGGACAGGTCCACTCAAACCTGTGTGGTTCTTTCTTCAAAAGACCATCTCAGACACTAATCTGCATAGTCCTCATGTGAATTAAGCAAGATTGTCTGGACTTCAAAAGAGACTATGACCTCTGAGTTTGTTTCGGCTGTTTCTTCTCAGAGTAGTCAGGTACGAAACACCGGCCCCATCTAGTTTTAAAAAAAATGACGTGTAAAAGTGTTTGAGAAAACCTACTTGCTGAATAAATATCATTTATCATTTATGGGTTTCATACATTTTGTATGGTTATCGTCACAAAGCATCAGAACGCGACATAAAGGGTGTAAAACACCTCTTCACGAAGCCGAAAGGCACTTGTTTTCCCCATCATTGCGATATTTTTTTTTGTTCTACACCATACCTGGGAACCTTCTAGTTACGGAGATATGGGGGGTCAAAGTTAAAACTTTTTGAAAAGTTTTTTTTGTAAGATTTTAACTTTTAACACCTCCACAACCCCCGTACTATTCAATTCATCAATCAGCACAATGTTTTAAGTGCGTTACATTGAGTTCTACCACAAAACATGATTTATAACCTCAAAAAAAAAGCAATATTTTTTGCATAAAGTTACTTAGTTTGATGTACAGAATGCTTGGTTAACGGCTTTGTGATGAGGTGCTTTACACACTGTATAGATGTGAACGCTACTCATCTCATCAGAGACCATCACAACATGACACGACAGACAAATGTTAATCCAGCTTTAACCAGGTATCATATTCCGAAAATAAAACATTTGCTCAAGTCAATACGCGGCTTTGAAAACTTGAATCTTTTTAGGGGCTGCCCACACACGTCCGGGGCCCTGAAGCTCAGGACCGTGGAGCTTTAGGGTCCCGGGTCAGCTTAATGGAAAAAATGTAGGTAAACAAAGCTAAAAAAAACAAACAATAAAAAATATAAAATACCTAATAAGTACATTGTTATAGACACATAATAATAATTTTAATGTGATTTCAGATACAAAAGTGTTTGCAATACTTTCTCTGCTATGAGGTAAACTCGTTCCTGCGGTACGACGTCGTAGTTCTTTGTCGAAAGGTTTTTCGAAACCTACAATTTTAGAGGCACATGACAGTTATATCTACTTTGATAATTATGTAATACTGGCAATACTTCCCTCCGGTCGACCTGGGCCACTTCCCTATTAAGTTCAGCAATGGTACTCATGTTTTTGTTTTATTTTCAGACTCAAACTGCAGATGTTATTACCAGCCTGGAAAAACGGCGTGCCATTCACCTGGAAAAAAAAATTACCTGCCAACCAATCGTGGTTTGTGTCGGATCCACCATCGAAAATTTGGAGGCCTTTTACGTCCAACTTTGACGACGTAACGTATCACGTTGAAACTCTCCTACAAGCAGTGGACATCTGTTTCAAGATCTTTCAAGTTTTTGATGTGGAATATCCTAAAGAGTGTCTGCAACAGTGGATTTTTATCCAGCATTATTTTTATGAGATACTAATACCACAAGATCGGAAGTTACCGAATGTAGCTACTTTGATCGCTGAATTAATGTGATTGCTTAGCTTCCTGGTAAGTCTAACCATTATAATCACAATTATGTGATTTATAGTTACTATGATAACTGTATTCAAGACCTTATTGTCCATTGTCGTGCTTTGGTTAAAATGGATTTTTCCTATCGCTGTTATGTTTGTAATATTGAATTACATTCCATTAAAAGTTTGTTCCTACACTTTAAATATAGACATAATAATTTGACAGTATATGATTGCGCACAACATCTATGTCGTAGACGATTTCAGAATGCTAAAAGCTTTAAACGCCATCTTTTTACTCACTTAAAATATCATCAGGAACAATCTCTTGTAACCAATACATTTGATCATCAAAACTATGACAGCATTCACTCTGGTCAGTCAGATTGTATATTACAACCAATATGTAGCGAATCCCAACAACAAAATTGTAACTCTCCTGAACACCCCCTCCTTCAATATGTTATATCGATATTCAGCCGATAAATGTCTTTAATATTGAAATTGATTTACCTTTACAACAATACGGTATTTCACAACTTTCGAAACAGGTGCCAATAAATAAAACCAGTAATAACTCTTCAGAAATTGAAGATGAATGTTTGAAAGTTTTAGAAGAATCAGCTACAGATTTTGCATTATCTCTGTATAGTAATCCAAACTTAAATAGAACTACAGCAACAGGTATTCTGCAAGAAGTTACAGACATTACCAAAGTTATTGGAAAAACTTTTAAACACTGTATTTCTAATACTACTCATGGTAGCTCTGCTATTGAATCCGTTATAGATGCATGTTCTTCTCCTTTTAAAAATGTAATTACAGAAAAGAAAGTGTTCAGGCATTTAGAGTCAACCGAGTTATATATCAAACCTATGCAATATGTCATTAATTCTACTGTGAGACCATGTATACAGGATTCTTCGAATGCAATGCGAACTAAAATAGTTACAGGTACAAAGATCTCATTAGCAGCTATGTTTAAGTCTATTTTTGAAATTCCGGGTATCTTGAATGCTACTTTAACTAATATTAGTGTTCTTAATGCTTAAAATGGAGAAATACTTGCTAATTTTATTCAAGGATCTCTATGGAAATCAAAAATTTCTGCAAGGAGTGGGACATTTATTCCATATTTCCTTTATTTTGAGGACTTTGAGACGGGTAATGCTTTGGGCAGCCATGCTGGAAAACAGTCGATAGCAGCAACATAGCTTTCTTCTATTGTAAATGGATTTCGTAAATGTGGGCTGTCACCATTTGACGCTAATAACGTCGATTATACTAAATGTGTCACCAAAAAGTTAAGCCAGTCCACCCAGAAAACCAAAACAGCTGATAAAGTTTCCTTGTCCGACAAACACAATCACATAAAATTTTTTGAATCTCAGATCAGCCCCAGGACGCTTAAAACTTTCCATGATAATAGAATGTCAACATGGAATGGTGAAAAATCGTTGGAGGGATTGTTCACTGTCTGGAAGTCTATGGTTACTCAATTTTCCACTAGTTCTGAAGACGACTGTGATAAGGAGAATACAGATATCGAAAACGCAAATGTGCAAAAAAAACCTTTCCTATTAGTAATAGAGTTGAAGATGATTTTAGTAATAATACGATTGACGATTTTAGATTAAGTGAAATAATGGACTATTCGTTAAACGATGTTCCCGAATTTAATTTCACAAATAAATCAGAAACTGAAGGAAAGGTAGAAATTTTTGAAGTTGTTAATGGAACGCTTAACCAAATAAATCCTCAACCATCTGTCACAAAGAACACAGAAATGCCAGTATTTTTAGAGCAGATGCCAAATTTTGAATTACACCAAACAGCACCTCCAGTCATATATATGGGATATAATTCGGACAACAGGTTCAAACCCTATTTATTTAAAGTCTCGCAATGTAACATCGACGGTAACATCCACTTCCATATCAAGCCCTTTTTCTGGAATTTCAGAAACCACACCTCCACATGACGACACAAATTTTACACCAACCATGTCGCAAATACAACCACCTCGAACTATTTATTTGACGCCTCGCAGACAATTATCGCCTATTCCATGTCACAAAATCACATATCCTGCACCTTCCATAAAAAAAACCAAAAGTGACATCGACAGTAACATCATATTCCATGCCAGTAACTGTTGCGGGACTTATGAATAACACGACACAACACGATGGAACAGATTGCAATTTAACCGAGTCACAACCACAGCCAGCAATCTTACGATACCAACGCCTTTTAAAGATGTTTTATTTTGGCCACCACCTCAACACCAGACCCCACAGACCAAACCAAAAATAAAAAAGCCCAGTGTTATAACCTCAGACCGGTGGCAAATCTTCGAACAACGAAAGATCGATGCCAAGACCAAAAAGGAAGAGATAAAGAAGAAAAGAGTCGAAGCAAGAAAAATTGGGAAAGCTAAAGGAGCACAGACAGCAGGAAGCAATAAAGCGAAAAAAGAAAGATACTTCCTTAGCAGTGGAGTCTTTCCTGGAAGTTTTCATCTCTAAAACGATAGCTATATTCGCCAATATAATGGGTTTTCTATGAATGTGTTGGCCCTTCCAGGCGAGGGCCTCAATCCTAATTTATGGACTGCAGTGTGACACTGGGCAGCCAAACTCTGGCAGCGTATAATCCGACCAAAGAGGTCAATTTTTTATCGCTGTTTTACACATATTGTGGTTAAAATAGGTGTCGGTCAATAAATTAAATAATAAACATGAAAATGACAATAATTGGTAAAAGTCGCAAAGCATCAAAAATATTACGAATTCAAAAGTATTTTAATCATGGTCTCCCCCTGAAATCAGTTACAGAGTTAATTTGTATTGCGTGATAAGTGATCTGTACAGAAAACACAATTTTAAATTAAGAGAGCTATAAAAATTGACCTCTTGGTCGGATTATAGGCCGCCAGATTTTGGCTGCCAGACCCTAGCCGATTTTGGCTCCCTTACCTAATAAATGTTAAGGAAACATTTATTAGGTAACTACTTATTCTTAAGTTATTATTCTAGCAGAATGTAAAGGCACCAGCACATCAAGCTACCCTAATTTGTCAATTTTTTTAAATATATTTCTTTTAGATTTTCGACATTACAAAAGCAAAATATATCATTTCGATTGGTAGCTTGATGTGCAAGCGTCTGTACAGTTACTGCTTTAAAATGTTTTTTTGATAAATAAAGCAATTATTAGGTAATAAGATACTTTTATTAAGTTATCGTTCTAGCAGAATGTAAGTACAATAACTGCTTCAAAATATTTTCTGTTAAATAAATGATTGTTTATACATCTATATTTTTTATTATCACCTCTATCTTCCTAAGCACACACGCTCACAGATATCAGAGTGGCTATTATTATTATGTTTGTTATTAAAATCAAAATTAATATTAGTCAATCAAAATCAAAGCATTTATTTCAAGTAGGCCAATTACAGGCACTTTTGTATTGTCAAAAGACAAAAGTTTAGTTTAGTTTTTCTATTTGTGGCAGAATGTTAGATTTAATTAAATCTTGTGGCAATGTTATTTTATATTTATTTAGTATTCGTGACACGTGCTATTATTATTAAAACTCGTAGCGTAATGTTTGAAATATGTGCATTAATCTTGTGATAATTTAACCTAAGTTTATAATTATTTATGTCACATGCGATTATGGTGAATCAATTTATGTTGCAATTTAAAACTTATTGCCATACATACATTGATTTCTCGTAACAACGCGTCTATGAATAATTATAAAAGTAGGTTTATCTTACCACATGACTTTTGTACATCTAACATTGCGCCACGAGTTGATTATACATAATAGCTCGTGTTAAGAATTCTAATTAATGTAGGTTAATTAATTTTACTGCAAGATTTAGATACATCTAACATTAGATTTCGAGTTGATTTAACATAATAGCTAGGTCAAAGATACTAATTAATGTAGGTTAATTTGTGTCCCTTCGTCCAGCATACTCACCATGGAATCCTGATATTTCATGAATGTCAAAAAACTGTTCTGAAATAGTGCTAAATAGTGCCCAAAGGAAAAAAATAGTGCTCTTGTACTTGCGAAGTTATAGCCATAGTTCGATGAGTATGCTGGACGAAGGTTTCGCCCAGCATACTCACCTCCGTCCGGAGAATCTGTATACGCTTCAAACATAATTCATACTTCAAAAAATAGTTCCCAAATAGTGCCAAACGGTGCCCAAAAAGAAAAAACAGTGCTCGAATAACTTCGGAGTTATAGGCTTCGTTCAGTGAGTATGCTGGGCGTAGGTTCTACGCCCAGCATACTCACCTCAGTGCGCGAATATCGAACGAGCTATAGGTACAATTTACGTCTCAAAAAATTGTGCTTGAAATAGTGCCCAATATCAGTCCAATTTTTGCTTGACTTTTGACCTAGAAAACCATTAAATTTGATTGTAAACTTCTACATACATTACATTGAGTACAGTCGAATACAATATTATTAACTTTCTTTCTAACAATTTTTGTCTTGTGTAAATTATTAATTGTCTATGTAAGGGAGTATTTACTTTAGAATCGCAATATTATTAATTACACATTATTTTAATAATACTTTATAATAATATGATTAAGCCTTCGCGCGTCGCATGGGACCCCGGTAGCTAGGAACAATGATTTTATATATTTTGTCTAGATCACGGCGCTTGAAGGATTAAGATATCAAATGAAGTAAATCATGCATGAAAAATAAAGTTGCTGTTATTAATGCTTACATTACAACTGACAAAATTATTCAAAATAATCATTTTCCGGATCAAGGACGGTACCACAACGTTTACGGAATTGACCTGTATTCCTCATGTGATAAAGTTCAATATAGTGTGGCAGTAATGGATGCACGTACGGTCAATAGGTATGGGGCTTACGACGCGCGGCGCCCGCGACTCAAATGAATATGTTTATGTTTAAATACTAGATGGCGCTGCCCTAACATCTTACGATTATTAGACAAGACTGATCTGTATTTTGAAGGTGATAAGGGTCCATTTTGTGTCACAAAGCGACGCGCGGCGCCCGCGACGCAAATGAATATGTTTATGTTTAAATACTAGATGGCGCTGCCCTAACATCTTACGATTATTAGACAAGACTGATCTGTATTTTGAAGGTGATAAGGGTCCATTTTGTGTCACAAAGCAATCGAAACGAACAAGCGCTTCTCAGTTTCTTTGTTTGTTTACTTCGTCGCACATCATTATAATAACGCCGGCTTTTGAGTTTGACTACATAGTGGGTTGCAAAACCAAACAATGTGTTGGTGATGTCATTATTTACCTATATAAAATTGTGTATCTAGTACGTAATCAATATAGGAGCTGCACCCAAATCAGTAAGTATATTTCAATTTATAATAGTGGCATTTAACTAAATTGATTTTACACTCATTCATTAATTGCACTGTAAAACTAGGTAGCAAGGGAGTTGTTTTTTACAAAAACACGTTCATTTTTTCGTTGAATATGACACTGTACACTTAAAATTAAGGACATGCTTAAGAAGTTTTAAAAATGGGTACCTACTTAGTTACTTTTTTTAAGGTTTGATGTAGGTAGGTACACACATAATAACGTAATGTAACTTGTTTGTTTATCTAATTGGATCTCAAATACCTATTTATATACCTACTTCTGCGGAGGCCTGGTTTTATCCTCCAATTCTACTGGAAATGAAACACTGTCTTATTTGCTAGGATATAATTTACTTTTCTTCAATTTTTTTATTACAAGCTTGTCCTCGTTACCCGTCAGGATCTGTTCTCGTCTTAAGTTCACGTTAGTTACATTTCAATATCGAAATAGGTAGAATCAGTCAGCGCGAGCGTCGGTAGTAAGTATAAACGTAACTATAGAATTAACACAGATGTATTTTTTAGATAATATGACGTGAAGTGAAGACTATTACCGATTGTCATCCGGCGAATGCACTTAAACTTTTAAGTGTCGTCAACCTATTCATCACATTTTCTATGGGAGTTGTGACTTCGGGAAATCGTCTTCAGCCTCGTGTTTTGCCCCTTCGCTATTTATAATAGAAATCACGCTAAAATAATGGAAAACACGTAAGTGCTTAAGTACCTTTAGAGGAAGGCTGGAGCCTGTCATACCTATATTAAATTATTTAAATACGTGTTATTTTCAGATTATCTTGAAGACACAATGTTTACCACGTTAGAAGACAACTTTTTCTGACTCGTACTGCGTGAGCGGTGGGGCCCGTTATGTTTTTTACATCTATAGTTGGTATTTTCAGGTAATATAGGTAGTATAAGTACACAAGTGTTCATAATGTTATTGATGTTGATTTATATGTTAGTTAGTTAGTTGTTATTTCATATTATGTTAATATTGAAAACAAATGGCATAATAATTTGTGATAATTCTTGTGAATCTAACGACATGGATCAGCAAGGAAAACGAGGGCCTAAACCAAAGGTTTCATTAGAAACGCAAAAATTAGTAATTTCAGAATTCAAAGATGACTTTTTTTAAAATATTCCTTCCGCAAATGACTCAATTTATAAACAAATTCAAACACGGTTAAATTACAAAATGAGTATTAAATCAATCATATTAAGCATAAAACGAAATTACGAATACTTTTTTGGTGTTGATAAAAAAGAAATAATTCGTAATAATGATTCTAATTTGATAAATCAAAAGTCTACATCGTCATCAAACGAAAGCATTAATAGTGTTTCGGAGAACACCAGTACGCATACATTTTATATGGATACAATAACTTGGGATAGTATTAAGCCTCAAAGGTATTTTTATCACCGAAATAGCAAAATCGCCCCTGGTAGTCTGTATAATGTCAGACGTAAATTAAAACCAAACCAATGGACTAATGTAATTCAAATGCATCTATGGAAAGAAATAAGATCTTTATGCACTTGGTGTTTTAAAAATAATATTGTGAAAGACAATTACGAAATCAAATGCACAGGATATTGTAATCAATGTCACGCAAAAATAATTATAACAACTAACTTAGAAACGGAAAATTTAATTAAACTAGAATGTTGCATAATTAATGAAAATAAAAAGTACTCTCATAACACCAGTAAAAAAAACCGATTACGGTATTACCAAATAAGGGAATTAGGTGAAAAATTACAACACGAAGCAGCAGCTTCTATAAGATATAAATTAGCCTCAACTTTAATGAAGAAAAATGACAAGGAACCTCCAGTATTGCCAAAATTACAAACACTACATCGAATTAAACATGAAAATAAAAAAGTTGATGTTTTCCATCCCAACCCAATATTGTCACTTACTTGTATGTGTGTTTCACCACCTTTTGATAAATGTGTTAGATATGTTTCTGCTTTTCCATTTTATACATTTTACTGGACGGACGATCAAAAAAATTATTATAAAAAATGCCAAAAAGAGTTTAATTATATTAGAGTTTCTATAGACGCAACAGGTTCTATATTTAATAAAAATCTTCGGCCTGTCGTCAATGAACACACACAACTATCTCAAGAGTCGCAAAGTCCTATATTTTTGTATGTTATGATGACAGATACAACCGTTAAAAGTAGCGTGCCAATTTCACAGTGTATATCAGAAAGTCACTCTTTAGATACTATTGCTAGCTGGTTACAATCTTGGTTGGCTAATGGAAAACCTCCAAATGAAGTAGTAACTGATGATTCCGCAGCTTTAGTAGGTGCGGTGGTAAAAGTATTTTGTGGTTATAAATCCACCTCTGACTACTTAAATACATGTTTTAATATTTTAGAAAATAGAACCAAAAAAATTCCAACCTGTTATGTTCGCCTTGATACTTCGCATTTCATAAAAACATTGTACAATCAAAGTATTTTCAAAAATATAGACACTAGAGTAACAAAATTTTTTGTTGATTGTATGATTCTGATTAAAAAATGTGTTTCATACGGAGAGGTAAAGAAAATTATAGAAAATGTTTATATTATAGCAAATAATAAACACCGCGGCAGTAGAAATGGAAATTTAACACGGTGTGAAACGGCGATTTTAGAATTAAAAAACCGGATCAAAACTAATTTGCAGGAATGTGAAATACAAAATGTAGATTCGGAAAATCACGTTCCAATTAAACATTCTTTATGGGAGGGATTAGATAAAGAAGAAAACCCGCTTCTGAAAATGTATAAAGATCTTGAGGAGAAAGAAGATTTAATTAAACAATTGTGTGATCAAGAAACTGAAATCGAAAATATTTATTACTTGCCGGAAATAAAGGACACTTTGATTAGGATTCTTAAAAAACTTCCACTATGGGGAAATATAATGATGACTTATTTTAACAGTAATTATTGTACTCCAACCAGTTCAAATGTAGAAAGTTATATGAAAGACGTAAAAAAGTTATTTTTTAAAACAAATTCAAATAAGTACCGCGTAGATGAGTTTATTATTAAACACGAGCCTTTGATAACCGGTTCCATACGCTTAGCCAAAAGTGACTTGATTGATGTTCAAGAAGGAACTGAAAATATTGTCGATGAAAAAAATGAAATAAGTGACCATAACACACCACAAATAAATACTCTCGTCAATGATGAATCATTTTATGAAAACTCAATTTTTAGGAGCGAACCAAATTATATTGAAGACTGGCGGGGACTGGTGTCTAAACAGAAGAAAAATAAAAAACGAATCAATCGTCGTACAAAATTACATATTTTACAAAACGGCAGTGTTTCTACTTCAGGAACATACAGATTCACGTTTATTAATACGTGTGCTTTTGATTCCGTGGTCCAAAGTTTTTCAATTGCATATTTAGATAGACCTAATATTAGAAAATATATCAATGATAAAAAAAACGATCTTTCACAACTGACCAGAAGTTTGATCACGTATGACAATCTAAAGAAAATCACTAAGAAGGCTAGAAAACCAAAAGATATTTACACTACTCGTTCTAAGGTATTGGCTAAAATATATGATACTGTGGAATCCGATTTTAGTAGTTGCAAAAATTGTGAGTGTAATGTAACTTTTATAATAGATAACATACAAAGTTATGGTTTTTATAGTGCTAATAGATACTTAAATTGTACAAACCAGAACTGTGAAATCAATAAAGGTTCTGGCACAAAATGTAGTTGGATTCCAATAAATGTAAACATATTGACGACTCAAGGTATTGGAGCCCTTAATGAAGCTCTATTAGTAAATGATACTGAAAGGAAATGTAAATACCAATTATGTAACGGTAAAAACGCATACAAATATGAAGTACTAGACTTCGTATTTATTGAAATTAATACTTCAATTGAAATAGAAATTGATGAAATTCCTAAAGAGATCATAATAAACGGTGACACCTTTAAAATTCTGTCGGTAATAGATTTTACAAATGGTGAATCAGGACGCATGGGGCATTACAAGTCAAAGTGCTATCGATTGCTAAAGAGAACTTGGAACTGCTATGATGACCTTAGTAAAAAAGTTTGTAGTAATTCCCAATATACTGTACCACACTGCATTATTTATACGCGAATGTAAGATGAAGATCGGTCCTAACTTGTTAGTTCCTATTTTGTTATTGTTTGTTTGTTTTTTTTTGTTCTTGTAAAAGTTATTTTATTAATAACTTACAGAAATGTGATTATAAACTGTGATTGTTAATTTGTAATTACTATAGGGTATTTAATATTAATAAAAAAAACGTGATTATAAACTGTGATTGCTCAATTTATACTTATTTGTAAGATAATTTTATTGTGATTAAAACGTTGTAGCAGTAAAACAAAGTACAAGTACCTACGTGTTATATTTTAGAAAGTTTTACCAATATTTGGCTAAACATTTTTTTATATGTATATTATATACAATATTAAAACTACAATTTTTTCTATTTACATTGATTATATTATGAATGTTAACAAAAGCTGTGAACTAGTTAACTAGAATTCTGATTACTTTGGCCCTTTAAATAGTAATAAATAACGTAAGTAATTAAAAATGTTTTTTATTGCTAAACCTTTCATTGATGAAACTATTGGAAAGAGTTTTAAAAATTTGTATAACTATGTCACAGTACTAGTTTTGACTGGTTATAAGTTTTGCCTGCAACATATATACAAAAAGAAACTGTATAATTTCCTTTTTACAATTTTTCAAGATATTAATTTTATTGGCTGCAAATGACTGTTTTTATTCAGACAAACACACAATGCAATGAAGTAATAGACTTCATTTACGCTTAAAGTTTCATTCATTTATTATTATTTATAAAATATATAATAATGCATTTAATCGAAAGTTTTTGACATGTGAGAAAATACCATAATTATTTCCAATAACATGAAGTCTACAATTAGAAAGTTTAATATTTTTGTCCAAAAACATGTGTCGACGACTGTACCCCATTTTACGTTAGTATGTAGAAGTTTACATTAAAATTTAATGGTTTTCTAAGTCAAAAGTCAAGCAAAAATTGGACTGATATTGGGCACTATTTCAAGCACAATTTTTTGAGACGTAAATTGTACCTATAGCTCGTTCGATATTCGCGCACTGAGGTGAGTATGCTGGGCGTAGAACCTACGCCCAGCATACTCACTGAACGAAGCCTAGAAATAACTCCGAAGTTATTCGAGCACTGTTTTTTCTTTTTGGGCACCGTTTGGCACTATTTGGGAACTATTTTTTGAAGTATGAATTATGTTTGAAGCGTATACAGATTCTCCGGACGGAGGTGAGTATGCTGGGCGAAACCTTCGTCCAGCATACTCATCGAACTATGGCTATAACTTCGCAAGTACAAGAGCACTATTTTTTTCCTTTGGGCACTATTTAGCACTATTTCAGAACAGTTTTTTGACATTCATGAAATATCAGGATTCCATGGTGAGTATGCTGGACGAAGGGACACGTTAATTTTACTGCACGATTTAGGTACATCTAACATTAGGCTTCGAGTTGGTTCAACATAATAGCTAGGTCAAAGATACTAATTAATGTAGATTAATTTTACTGCAAGATTTAGGTACATCTAACATTAGGCTTCGAGTTGATTCAACATAATAGCTTGGTCAAAGATGTAGCAAGACTTAGGTACATCTAACATTAGGGTTCGAGTTGATTTAACATAATAGCTAGGTTAAGGATACTAATTCATGTAGGTTAATTTTACTGCAAGATTTAGGTACATCTAACATTACGCCACAAGTTGATTCTACATAATAGCTAGGTCAAGAATACTAACTAATGTAGGTTAATTTTACTGCAAGATTTAGGTACATCTAAAATTACGCCACAAGTTGATTCTACATAATAGCTAGGCCAAGAATACTATTTAATGTAGGTTAATTTTACTGCAAGATTTAGGTACATCTAACATTACGCCATAAGTTGATTCTACATAATAGCTAGGTCAAGGATACTAACTAATGTAGGTTGATTTTACTGCAAGATTTAGGTACATCTAACATTACGCCACAAGTTGATTCTACATAATAGCTAGGTCAAGAATACTATTTAATGTAGGTTAATTTTACTGCAAGATTTAGGTACATCTAACATTACGCCATAAGTTGATTCTACATAATAGCTAGGTCAAGAATACTAACTAATGTAGGTTAATTTTACTGCAAGATTTAGGTACATCTAAAATTACGCCACAAGTTGATTCAACATAATAGCTAGGTCAAGAATACTATTTAATGTAGGTTAATTTTACTGCAAGATTTAGGTACATCTAACATTACGCCATAAGTTGATTCTACATAATAGCTAGGTCAAGGATACTAACTAATGTAGGTTGATTTTACTGCAAGATTTAGGTACATCTAACATTACGCCATAAGTTGATTCTACATAATAGCTAGGTAAAGGATACTAACTAATGTAGGTTAATTTTACTGCAAGATTTAGCTACAGCTAACATTACGCCACAAGTTGATTCTACATAATAGCTATATCAAGTATAGTAATGAATGTAGGTTGATTTTACTGCAAGATTCAGGTGTTTTTAACAAAGTACTACTGGTAGATCCAACATCACAAAATAACAAACAAAACAAAACAAAATTTGTAAGTTTAACTTACATGTTAGGCAGTAAAACAAACTATATTCTTAGGTAGGTTCTATATTAACCTACTCATACAATGTTGAATTTACTATTTCTTAAACATGTTGAAACAACCAAACTGAACACAGGTTAAATTTACCTCTAGAGTTCAACTATTTTTATTTTGTTAATTCAACAAATCATGTCGGTAGGTGCTATATTAACCTAAAATAAAGGTTGAAAAAAGGTTAAAACAACCTATTCGGTTTTTCAGTGCATTTGAATTGTAACATTATCAATACGTATAGGCAACTTTACCGCTCGATAATCGTTCAAGCACAGATAAAAAGGGCAAGTGAAAAAATGCTTAGGTATGAGAGTAAAAATATACAAAAAAGCGGCCAAGTGCGAGTCGGACTCGCCCATGAAGGGTTCCGTAGCAGCAAGTAACATAGTATAAAAGTTACGATTTTACGATTTATGACGTCGTTCAAACCAATATTCGGTGGAAGTTTACACATCATATATTTTTTTTAGTTTTAGCATCATTCAAAGTATGGGGAACCCCAAAAAATTTTTGTTTTTTTTTTCTATTTGTGTGAAAATCTTAATGCGGTTAACAGAATCAGACATCTACTTACCAAGTTTCAACAGCATAGTTCTTATAGTTTCGGAAAAAAGTGACTGTGACATACGGACGGACAGACAAACAGACAGACAGACAGACATGACGAATCTATAAGGGTTCCGTTTTTTGCCATTTGGCAACGGAACCCTAAAAATGGTTGTATATCATTCGATCAGGAGCATTTTGTTGAACATATATTAAATAAGTTTTAGATGTCAAACCGTAATGTTGTTGATACTCCTATTGAATGTAATTTGAAGTTGGATAAGTCAGAGAATGTTTGTAAACAATATCCTTATCAGCAACTGATAGGAAGTCTAATGTATTTGTCCATACCTACACACCCAGATATCAGTTACAGTTTCAGCTATTTAAGTCAATTTAAATTTTAATTGTTTTACTGCAGTCCACTGGAAACATGCAAAAGTAAGCATGTTAAAATATTTAAATAAAACAAAGTAAGATCAAAAACAAAATAAGACTTTGTTTGCAACTTAGAAGGATTTGGAGACTCAGATTGGGCATCAAATACTATTGACAGCAGATCTTATAAAGGTTTCTGCTTTAAATTGTCTGGTACAGTAATATCATATGAATGCAGAAAACAACAAACAGTGGCATTTTCTAGTGCCGAGGCCGAGGACATGGTAATAAGCGAAGCTTGTAAGGAGGCTATATATTTGTTTTGCGTGATATTAGTCGTTCAGACTATGTAGAATTTGATATTCCGGAAAGAAATGCTTTTTTTACGTATGTAGAGCCTTGTTGAAAAAATGCATGGATCGTCACGAGGATTGCGAACTACTTAAATCGTATTTAAGCGCTAATCAGCAAGTTTGCAATTTAAGTGCATAACCAGGTACCTGCACCACAAAAATTATTCCACAGACCAGATTTTGTTAGTGGTTCCACCTGACGACTGTGGAAAATATTAAAAAAATGGAGCAGATTTTCCAAAAAACGTTTATTAAACGATCACATAAATTGCAAAATTGGTATGTCTGTATACGATCAAATTAAAGATTTAAACTTTTCACTGCCCTGCCCATGCTTTCCTAAATTCTATTTACAAAAGTTATTCATAAGGATGCGGATATATTACACATTGAATTCATTTGATTCATTTGTTCGTAAACGCTTTTTACAATCTAATAACTCCAATTTCAATTTCCTCTTGCGTGGGGTAGTTGCAGAAAGACCAGCAGTAGTTTGAGGTGAGGTTATCCGTGGTGTTAATGTCCGTTTGGCATGATGAACTAGCACTAGTTGTTTCCGTTTGATTAGAATTATTATGTGAAGTTACTATTTCCACTTGTGTATGTTTATCATTTTTTTTTTTTTTAGATTAGGCAAATTCAAACTCGGTAAACATTTTTTTTTGTAATTTTCTAGCACTGTTTTTGATTATGTCTCCTGGGTGGACATGTGCTTCACAGACATGCTTCTTTATCAAATCCTCGCGGTCAATTCAGCGCAGCCACTGAAGGCGTCTGAAATGGGAAGCACATTTAAAATACCTACATTAGGTAAGGTACGTGAGGGTAATATGGTCAGTCGAGTAATATGGTCACTTTCGTATGATTTAAAAAGTACAGCTTTGTTTACATAGATGGTTCTGTGATACAATAGCTCTTAGCCAGTCAATCAAATTTATCAAAGTCGAATGGGTGCGGCTTTACCGACGCCATTTTATCGGTTTGTTTACTTCGCGCGGACGGAGTTTGACGTTTTGCTTATAATTTATTTGAAAAAGTTGTGTTCTGCCAATTTTTGAGTTTTAAGTGTATCAGTAATGTGTAAGTAAACTGATAATTTATCATATTTTAAAATAGTTGTGTTCGTAATGTTTTTCTGAATAAAGTTTTTTGTTATTCGTAAACAAAGTGAACAAGTACTGATCTGCTAATATGGCCATCAAAATGACCATATTTTCAGTATGGAAATAGTAAAAAAAGTTATACTATGTTTTTTTGTTAGGATTATCTAATTAATTGGGCTTAATGTTATTTTTTCAGATCATGGGTCCTTATAATTAAGAGGGAACCGGCGAGAAGAGGAACTGCAAGCAGCTTTAAATGCAGTTGCAAATGGAAAGAAAATAAATACCGCCGCCTAAGAATTCAAAGTGCCAAGGAGAACCCTTAAAAGATACATGGTGACAAAACATGAAAAACAGGCTCATTGAAAGCCTTCAAAAAGACGAGCCCGTCTTGAACGTAAAACACTCCTCACATCAGAACAAGAAAATGAATTGGTGACGTGTATTAAACGATTAGCAAGCGTTGGATATAGTATCACACCAAAATTATTGAGATTATCTGTATACCGTTTTTGCCAACTCAACAAAATTCCTATACCTAGGTCAACTGAATGAAAAGGCTAGGTTGGACGTGACTGGTTAATAGGATTTATGAAACGTCACGAAGATCTTTCCTTGAGAAAGAGCCAAAAGTTAAATCCTGCCAGGGCACAGAAGCTTAACTTTGTGGTGAATGATTATTTTGAAAAACTCAAGCAAATAATGGAGAAGTTGGTTGTGCAAGATAAACCGGCTCAAATTTAGAACATTGATGAAAAGGGCTGTCAATTAATGCTTCACAAAAGTCCACAAGTTTTGGCTCAAAAAGTTGTAAAGAGGGTCCACATATTAGCTTCGGAACATGCTGAAAATGTTACTATTGTTTCCTGTGGAAATGCTTTGGGTAACACCATACCACCCATGATCCTCTTCAAAGGAAAGAGATTGAAACCAGAGTGGCAAGATAATTTACCCCCAGACTCTTTGGTAGCAATGACTCCAAAAGGCAGCATGAATACGGAAACCTTTATGAAATGGATACAGCATTTTGCAAAATTCAAGACTCCAGGTCCATGTTTACTATGGTCCGTGGGTACCGCACGATCTCCCGCGAGGCGGCGGGCCTGCTTGCCGGATTGCCGCCATGGGATCTGGAGGCGATAGTACTCGCGCGCCTGCACGACTGGCGCGCGGAGGCACTACGCCGGGGGGAAACTCCGCTGCCGCGGCAAATTGCCGCTCAGCGGACAGACCTCCGGCGCGATCTCATGGCGACATGGAGAGAGCGACTGTCGCAACCCCGTGCAGGGCACGCCACGATAGTGGCGGTAAGTCCCCTCTTTGAGGAGTGGCTAGAGAGGCGCCACGGCGTCCTCACCTTCCGCCTGACGCAGGTCCTCACCGGACACGGATGTTTCGGGAGGTACCTGCACCGAATTGGGCGGGAGGACACGCCCGGGTGTCTCCACTGCGAGGATCGACCGGAGGACACGGTGGAGCACACGGTGGAAGTCTGCCCTGCGTGGGCGGAGCACCGCCGTGTCCTCGTAGCGGCGATCGGCGGCGGCGACCTCTCGCGTCCGGCCCTGGTTCAATCCATGGTCCGGAGCGAGACGGAATGGGAAGCCGTCACCTCCTTCTGCGAAGCAGTCATGCTAGCGAAGGAGGTGGCGGAACGAGAGAGGGAGAGAGCCTCTCTTCCCGGCCGCCGCGGGAGACGCACCGGGCGTCGGGGGCCACGTGGTGGCTACCGGCCACCGTAGACGCGGGCCTGTGGACGGTTGGCTATGGGCTAGCTAGCCGTCCGTCCGTCTAAAGACGACAGGCCGTGTCGACGGCGCGTTCGTGTTCCACGCGCGCCTCAAAGATATGTCAGCATAAGAGAGGGGCCCGCAAGGGCCGAAGCCTGCCGGGGTTGCGGGCCTATTCGAAAGAGATACCGCGGCCCCGGAACATAAAGGGCGAGGAAGGAACATGGATGGGTTTTAGTCAGTAAAAGTCTGACACTCCCTCCCGCTCCGCCCAGAGTGGGAGAAGTCATTTGATGATTTCCCATCCTAAAAAAAAAAAAAAAAAAAAAGGTCCATGTTTACTGATCTTCGATGGAGCATCCAGCCACTTGGATTACGATATTGTAGACGTTGCAGATAAACATACGAGTTGCAGCCCATGGACAAGGCTATCTTTAGAGCATTTGAGCATTACTGGGATCAAGAGCTTCAAAAATTTTGGTTCCAGAATAAAGATAAAGCTCTGACCAAACAAAGATTCGGAACAATATTTACTCCAGTATGAGACAAAGCTCTTACCCCCTCCATCATAAAATCCGGATTTGAAGCTACTGGGATTTATCTATTCAATCCAGATAGAATTCCAGAATGTGCTTATGCTCCCAGCATTCCAACTCACTTACCAGAAGCAGGAGAACTGGAGAGCAATATCGAAGAAAATAATGCAGCAAGCATTATTAATACAGCTTCTGACCTGAATGATGATAGTTTCTGTTCTAAAGATGACGCCCCTTTATCCTTGTTTCAAAGCAATGAAGAAGAAAATGTGAACCCATCTTGCATCAGAGATGAACCAGCACCATTGGCTTCCCTGGATCCCCCACTCACAGAATTAAGACCCATAAATACTCCAGTGCTAAGTGAACCAGGGCCTTCAACTTCTGAATGCTCCGATCAGCATATACCTTCAACTACTGGAGGTATTGTTCAGCCTATGCTCTCTTCTAAGTCATGCACTGTTCTGCAGCCGATATTTTCAATGTCTTCAAGCAATGTAATAAATGAGGAGGGCAATGTGTGTTTCACAGATATGATGAAAACTCCTGAAAAAAGTTCTCCTAATACAACTCCACGACGCAAAGCCATTAACAGTCTGGCACAACATTTAACAAAGGCAATATTCTCTAAGAAAAACCCTCCAGCAGCAAATACCCCATCAAGTTCAAATCATCAAAACTTCCCAATCGGCGAGGAGACACAAGCAAGCTACCAAACAATCGCAGTCTTGGTATTGCTTCCTCTGTAAGGAAGACAGAGTAGCAGACATGAGGCTCTGCAACAGTTGTGGTGTCTATGTCCATGAGAGTGTGTAGGATTAACAGCAGCAGATACAGAAACATACATGTGCCCTAAATGAGAGGAATAATTATGTTGGAAACTCGTACTGTTAATATGGACAATATAGTGGCCATATTTCCGGCGTATGCGGTAAATATGGTCATTTACTATTTTTTTTTAAGTTGATTTTTTGAAGTGTTCCTAATTATTGCCAAAGTTTGTTTGCTATTTTTTTATTAATATACATATTAGTTATAGTATACAACTGTGTGTGTTTTTTTTTTCTATCCTCCTCATAATTTCGGTTTTATAGGACTGCAAAACTTAAGTTGACCATATTACCCTCACGTACCTTATCTATCATAAAAAGTGGAATAAAGTGACTAAAATATTATATAAAAAGAGCATCGTAAAACAACCAAAACACTAACGCCTGTCTCTTAGACTATAATCAAAAAAGTATTCTACAGCAAAGAGTGTGAAACGTTGTTTTACCTTATTTAATGAACAACTCTTAATGAACAAAAATCTAAATGATCTCGCGAGTTTCACTGTCGCCAGTTGACGAATGACCCTTCGTTGTATGCTGTGAGGTTTCCAATATTGATCTCAATGGTTTCCAAGTGTTCATTGTAGTTTGTTCAAATGACTTTGGCTTGCGATCTATAGAAAGAGTCATCCCTTCCTCTGTACTTCGTCACTGGACTCTTCAGTAACGTCCTGAAGACAAATCACTTTTCAAAACCCTATTAAACAGGCTTTCACAATAAATTAGATCCATCATATCGTAATTAAGTTGCGATTGTTTACATTCCAAGTGTCATTCAGTTGAATGTCAGATTCTGACAGTTAGAGGCGACATCTGGCGGTTGCCGATTCGAAGTTGTAGTTTTAATCGATATTAGTTGATTTTAATTAGTTATATTGACTGGAAACCATCGAACTAATATCGTATTACCAATCCTTAATAATTTTCAGCCTAATAATAATAATAATGATTTAAAAAAATAAATTATCATAGACATTCTTCTAGAAACTTCGAGGAGCACACAATCCATATTTAATCTGTGGTTTGTCTTTTTTTAATAATCTTTATTCATGACCATAGATACAAGTCTTTCAGTCGAATACATAAATAAATAACTAGACACAACATAAAATCTAAAACTATTATGTTTAACATATTTTAAATTTTTTCTACAGTGTTACAAATATATTTATACAAAGCATTATAATAACTCCTATTTACTAATAGGTCCTGAACGTGGCGGGGAGGACTTTGTTGACGTTCACTGTCACTGCATCGACTGTTACTGTCAAAAATTTCACTCACTAAAATCAACCGTTGAATATTAAAACTTGTGCATTGTAAAATAATATGGTTCAGGTCAGCATCTTCAAATCCGCAATGATGGCATCGGCTATTGTCATATATATGGATTCTGTTCAGGTGGGCTGGCGTCAAACAATGGCCCAGTCGCATACGTGTTATGGTAGTGATAAATCTTCTAGTGATGTTTTTGAGGTTATGGTGCCAAGGTTTTATTGGTAATTCTTTCTGTATATCAGCATACCACTTGCCTTTCGTTTCCAGGGTTATATTCCAGTAATCCTTCCACAACTGTCTGTTCGACTCGTTAAAAAGGCTGTAGTAATCAGTAAATGGAACCTTTAGCAACTCCGAATGGTCTTCATCGTAGTCTAAACGAGTTGCAATGTCAGCTACTTCATTTCCAGAAATGCCACTGTGTGAAGGTACCCATACAAATTCTACATTAATAAACTTATCATTTAATTCTCTAATCTTATTTCTAATATTATAAACAATATAATTTAACTTATAAGATAAATTTACATTTTTTAATGCAGATAAGACACTCTTGGAATCAGTCACTATCAGTATGTTATTTACATTATTTACAAAACTATTTACATGCTGAAGTGCACAATAAATTGCATAGCTTTCTGCAGTAAAAATGCTACATGCTACATTTAACTTAATGCATTTAGTCAAATCTAATTGTGGATCATAAAAAGCCGCTTTGACAATGATTTGTTTTAGACCCATCTGTGTATATGATGTAATGATCTGGTTTATTATCTTTAAATTGTAGATATTCAAATTTATTATGCACAATGTCTAAATGTATGATTGAAGTACTATTAACAAGACCAATATAGGTATTTTTATATACAGGCCAAATATCATATTTAATAACTCCTTTTGAATTATTTTGTACATATTTAAATATTGTTGGAATTTCAGGCAAAGTTCTACCAACGAAAGAAGAAGCAGAGATAGTATTGGATGATAATGACTGGAAGATTTCAGGATGTATTATAATTTTCTTAACTAAAGGATTATTATTCAATGATAGGACTTTTAAGAAAAATCTCTCAGCCAACATCAACCTGCGTAACATCAAGGGAGGTATGCATGTCTCAATTTCTAATGAATTAATAGGTGTAGAGCGCATAGCCCCACAAATAAGTCTCATTCCCATATTTTGGATGACATCCAATTTCCTAAGTAAGGTGTCACTGGCATTCATATAAGCTAAACTGCTATAATCAAAATGGCTTCTCACTATACTTTTGTATAGCATACTCATAATTTTGGGGTCAGATCCCCAAAAGGTTCCAGCTAAATGTCTTAATATATTGATGCCATTTAATGCTTTCTTTGCTATGTGCTTGATATGTTCATCGAATTTCAACTTGTCATCAATAATAACTCCTAGGAATTTATGTTGTTTGACTATTGGAATTTCAACATTGTTATATAAAATTTTAACATTTTTAAGAGCATTCCAATTTTTAGTCACAATTAAAACTGAACTCTTGTCTGGATTAATTTCTAATTTAAGTTTATTGTGATAATAGATGTACAATTGATTTAAAGCCTTATTGATATTAGCCATACCTAGCTATCTCTATATTCTGATTTATGCTATACAAAAGCAAGTCATCTGCAAATTGCAAGATATTTACATCTGTTGTGTCTACATATTTTAAAATTTCAGAAGTATAAATGTTATAAAGTAAAGGAGATGAAGTTGCCCCTTGCATTGTGCCTTTGTTGACAGACTTAGGTCCTTGTAGCTCATTATTATATTTAACAAAAACTGTTCTATTGCTCAAAAAGTGATAAAGCCATTTTAAAATGTGACTAGGTATACCAATGTCATGGGACACTTGAATAAGTTCCTCTATATTTACATTGTCAAAAGCACCTTTTACATCTAAAAAGACACATACTGCATTAGAGTGACTTAATTTAACCTGTTTTAAATCTGACAATAGAGATACAAAGCTTTCAGAACAACTTGTGCTTTTTCTGAAGCCAAACTGTATAGAAGGAATTAAACTATGTGATTCAACAAAATGATCTAATCTTAACTTTAACATATTTTCAAAAAGTTTACCCAAACAAGATGATAAAGAGACAGGTCTATATGAAGATGCATTATTGACAGGTTTATTTTTTTTTAATATTGGAATCACACATTGGGTTTTCCAAGATTCAGGTATAAGTAATTCATCCCATAGTTTATTATAAATATTAAGTAAAATGATTTTGGCATTTAAATGTAACTTTTTGATTAACATGTAAGGTATGTCATCCAATCCCGGTGTAGTATCTTTCCTACTCATTAAAGAAGTATTCAACTCTTCTAAAGTGAAATTGTTCTTGAGAAATATATTCATTCTGTTTTCTGTAGCATTTTCGAATAAATAATTTAATTTAGTCTCATCTATCTGGGTAGAATCTGCTAATTTTTGTAAAAAACTGGGAACCCATTCATCATTAAAATTTTTATTTCGATTTGTGCCAATTTTTTTAAATTTTTTGATATATCTCCATATCCGTGAAATAGGTGTTAACCGATTAAAACTACTACATAAGTTTTGCCAAGAAGTAGTGCTTTCTTCTTTTAAGATTATTTTCTTTTTTGCATCTAACTTTTTGTACTTAATCCAATTTTCTATTGTGGGTTCAGAAAAATAATGTTTTAGTGAATCTTTCGATTTTATAACAGCTTCACTACATTTTTGGTTCCACCATGGTACTGGCTTTCTTATAACTGTATTTGAAATTAATTTACGCTTTGGAATTGTTTTATTCCTTAAATCGTTTAATGTGTCAACAAAATTATTATATGAATTGATAGGAGTATCATTAATTAAATCTATGTAGGAAAAGCTAGTTTCTGATAGGTTGTAATACTTTTGCCAATCTGCTTTTCTATAAATATATTTATTTTGATCCACAGGAGGTGATGTGTCATAAATAGATGGTTGAATATTTATTTCAAGTAAAGTTGGAAGATGATAGCTACCCATGGGATCAGCGAATAGAGTCAGAAATAGTCTTTCTACGATAAAATTACTCAATCATCGTGACTATTTACACTCACCAGAACTTTTTCACATTATATTAGGTAAATTAAACCCTATGATGAAAATGAGATGGTCTGACTATGCGTCAGAGGTATCAAACCCTCTGTTATCAAAATTAGAGGTTTTGTCCGAATTTTTAACTTGTGAACATGAGCGTTATATTAAGTTTGCTTTGTCTCCTGACTTAAGTCTTTCGCAAGCTACACATCAATCGCACGTGATTCAGTCTGTCAATAAACCATTAAAACGCGAGAACATTCATTCTGTGTCACATAATAAAACTAAAAGTAACGATAAAACGGAATGTGTTTATTGTAAAAAAAAACACAACGTTAAAAACTGCGACGAAATAAAGTCTTTGTCAGTTGACGAAAGATGGCGTTGGATACGTGAGAACAAGAGTTGTTACAAATGTCTTAGGCGTGTTTCTCATCAATGGAAATCTTGTAAGGTAAATCCTTGTGGGCTCGACGGTTGTTCTTTTCGCCACCATCCTCTTTTACATGGTAGGCAGGATACGTTAACGTCATCGCCTGCATCCGAAAAGCAGTCGTTTAACAACACTGTGTGTGCAGCTGCGTCTCTTAGTGACGTTCCGTGCACGTCACCCTCATCAGCCGCCCCGCTCGCACTTCAGCCAATGGAAGAAAAGGTAACGGTTTCTAATACAGGTATCCATGAACACTTCAAGATGTCATCACAAACCAATACGTTTTTAAAAATGGTACCTGTTATTGTGTCTGGTCCAGCTGGCGATTATGGAACATACGCTCTTCTTGATGACGGCAGTACAGCGACATTGATTGACTCAAACGCGGCTGCTCGTATAGGGTTATCAGGACCGAAAGAACTTATAACTGTCAACGGTGTCGGTGGTTTACAGAAAAGTACAAACATTTCATATGTTAATTTTTACATACAGGGTAAACATGAAAATAACAAATACTTAGTTAGTGGTGCTAGGGCTATGCAAGCACTAAATTTAAGCACACAAACACTGTCCAACCAAATGGTTGAATCATACAACCATTTAAAAGACTTAGCTCATTTTCTAATTTATAGTGACGCTGCACCAACCGTGCTTATCGGCGCTGAGCACTGGCATCTATCGATTACTCACGAGGTCCGCACTGGGCGCCGCAATGAGCCTGTCGCCTGTCGTACTTTGTTGGGTTGGACATTGTATGGAGTAGCTTCTAGTAAAACTAAACCAGTCGTATTTATTAACCACTGTCAGTTAGACCAGGCCGAACAATCGGAATACGAACGTTTAGAACTTCTCATAAAAGAGCAGTACAAACTTGATTCACTTGGTATTTCCAAGCGTGAGACTCTTCATAGTAAGCAGGATTTGCGTGCTATTGAGATTTTAGACGCAACTACTACACGTTTGCCAACTGGTAGGTACGAAGTAGGACTCCCATGGCGAGATGACATTCACTCTATTCCCGACAGCTATCCTCAAACTCTCTCACGTTTCTTGAGTCTAGAGAGACGCATGCTCCGAGAACCAGAGTTTGCTGGTTTTTATAAACAGTTTATTGATAATATGCTTGCTAAGGGATATGCGGAGGAGTGTGATCCTAACACTTACTATTGTAATTTTACTGGTCAAGAAAATCTTAATAATATAATCTTACTCAATTCAGGGTGTTCTAAACAGACTGCGCCTTTTTCGACAACAAATCGTCCTGGAGCAGTTTCTAGTTCTGATTCAAGTACGAGGATTAGGTGGTACTTGCCACATTTTGGCGTGTATCACCCACAAAAGCGTAAGCTTCGGGTTGTTCACGATGCGGCTGCTACGAATCAAGGAGTGTCTTTGAATTCCTTGCTTCTCCAGGGGCCTGATCTATTAGAGAACTTATTAGGTATTCTTTTTAGATTCAGAGAGGGCCGTGTCGCAATGTCTGCTGACATTAAGGAAATGTTTCCTCAAATACGAATTCGAGAGCAGGAAAGGGACGCATTACGGTTTCTTTGGCGTGATGTTCAATACAAAAATACAAAGCCTATAAAAGAGTATCGTATGACTGCTGTTATCTTTGGAGCGTCGTCCAGTCCATTTACTGCTCTGTACATTAAAAATAAAAATGCCAGGTCTCATCAAGATTTGTATCCAGAAGCAGCCAACGCAATTTATAATTGTTATATGGACGATTACCTTGATAGTGTGGACGACGTCACCAAGGCTGCGCAGCTGTCATCTGATATAGTCACCATGCATCGTAACGCCTGTTTCGAAATGCGTGGCTGGATCTCTAATAATCAGGAAGCGTTACGTCTTATTCCAAAAGAATTTCATGCCGCACAGCCGACTGTTCAAGTGAAACTTGGTAATAATTCCAATATTATAAATAAAGTCTTAGGCGTTTCATGGGATCCTTTATCAGATACTATAGGTTTTAGGACCGGTTTAGAAGGTTGTAGGTTTCAAGGCTCTTTAAATAAGCGAAAAGCGTTGTCTCATCTTATGAAAATCTATGATCCGTTGGGATTACTTGGGCCAATAGTTGTTAAGGGCCGAATCCTGCTCCAGGAGGCCTGGAGAAAAATATTAACTGGGACACACCATTTCCACCCTCAGAGGTTATGAGGTGGAGTGAATGGTTAGAAGAGCTCGTTGAAGTATCATTTTTTAGTATTCCACGCTGGTACGCTAATGAAAATGGTGAACCTTTATACAGGGAATTGCATGTGTTTGCTGATGCGAGCGAGCTTGCCTATGCCTGTGTTGCTTTTTGGCGTTTTACGTATGCTAACGGCATCGTCAAACTCGCCCTTATTGCCAGTAAGGCGAGAGTTTCGCCATTAAAACCAACATCAATTCCACGATTAGAGCTGCAAGCTGCTTTGATTGCTTCTCGCCTTGCTGTCACAATCAAAGATTGTCACAAAAAGAAGCCCATGCGCACATATATGTGGACGGATTCGAGAACCGTTCTTGGTTGGCTGAGGAGTGATGCACGAACATTCAAGCCGTTTGTGGCTCATAGAGTCGGGGAAATAACCGAAACTTCATGCGTTCAAGATTGGCGATGGGTCCCGACCGACTTGAATGTCGCTGACGATGCCACTCGTATAAAGCCTCTGGACCTGAATCCCAACCATCGATGGTTTTCGGGTCCTTCATTTCTTTTAGAGGCCCCAGAAGATTGGCCCATACAACCAGCTGGCCAGCCTGTGGCTCAGGAGGAATGTAAACGTTCTCCTGCGCTTTTGGTTGCTCATCTGGTTGCGTCAGTAGATTTCAGTCGTTTCAGTGACTGGCTTCGTTTGCTCCGCGCTACTGCTCGCGTTTTGCAGGCTGCGGCCAAATTCCGTTCATTTTTGGACCGTACTAGACTCATTGTCCCTAACACCGACGTTAGAGACCGCTATTGTGCAAGTTTATCTGTGTCCACCACTCTATTATTGCCTTTGTCAGCTGAGTTAATGGAAGCCGCAGAAAGGCATATCCTGCAACGCCTACAGGCAGAAGCATTTGCCGAAGAAATTCAGTGCATCGATCGAGACGAAACGATACCCAAGTCTAGCCGCTTGTCAAAGCTTTCACCAATGATGGGAGAAGACGGTTTGTTAAGATTGGTCGGAAGAATTAGAGCCGTCGAAAATGTCAGCTCCGATGTGAAGCGCCCGATACTGTTAGATGGTCGCCACCATGTCGTCTGTTTGTTGGTGCAATATTTCCACCGCAGAGCTGGTCATGCCAATAATGAAATGGTAATTAATGAGTTGAGACAAAAGTATTGGATACTTCGAATTCGCAGCATCGTCCGGAGTGTAGCCAGCCAATGTTTGTTCTGCAGGATAAGGAAAACAAAACCAATGAATCCAAAGACAGGAGATCTCCCGGCACAAAGGCTAGCCCACCATCGCCGTCCTTTTACATTTACGGGCTTGGATTATTTTGGCCCCATCTCTACTGCAATTGGCCGAAGAAGAGATAAACGTTACGTTGCCCTTTTCACCTGTATGACTTCCAGAGTCATTCATTTGGAGCTGGTGCATTCCCTCTCTGCTGATTCTGCAATTATGACTTTGCGTCGCTTTGTTGCAAGAAGAGGAACTCCTGACACAATATATTCGGACAATGGCACGTGTTTTGTTGGTGCGAACCGAATTCTTCGTGATTTTTACCAACCTGAAGTCGAAAATTTTGCTGCCAATAGAGAAATAAAATGGAAGTTTATTCCTCCCGCCGCACCATTCTTTGGTGGATGTTGGGAGAAGTTGGTGCGAAGCGTGAAGGTGGCTCTAAATGCCACTTTGGAAGAAAAAGCCCCCAAGGAAGAGGTCCTTATAACTCTCTTGTTAGAAGCCGAAGCGATTATCAACTCTAGACCTCTGAGTCACGTTTCGGTTTGTCACGAGGACCAAGAGACATTAACTCCATTTCATTTTTTGCTCGGCACGTCATCTAATCAAGTTCTACCTTCGACTCTGGACGACCGGGATTTATTAAGAAGAGCGGACTGGCGAAAAGTTTTAAGATTGGCTGACCATTTTTGGCATCGCTGGGTCAGAGAGATTCTGCCCACTTTGCAACCACGGCAGGTCGGGGACAGCAGAGATCCTGCTTTAAAAATTGGTGACATTGTATTCATCGTGGATGAGAACATGCCGAGAGGAACTTGGCCACGAGGCCGTATTTCTGGAACTTTTCCCGGCAAAGATGGAGTAATTAGAGTGGTGGACGTAGCCACCTCAGGTGGAATACTTCGTCGGCCGGTCAAGAAGGTTGTCAAGATTTCCACATAGGAGACCCATTGCATTATTTTGTGCACCATCATGCACAAGGGGGTGAAATGTTGACAATCTTCTTGGTATTTTTGTGTTGTCTATTTTTGATGTTCTTTTTTGGTTACGAGTGATCTGTCAGTTGTCTTAACTTCACCTCGTTGTTGATATATATTTCTGCTTAAATATTAGATTTTTATTGCCATTTCTTAGTTTTATTCCACCTCACCTCATAGAATCCCATACAGTCCATTCCTATCGTCAATACCAGTCTTAACACTGAAATAACATGGTTTATTAACTAACACATAAGGCATTAAACTATGCATCTATTTAAAATTATAAACACTTCTTTTTAATTATAAACTAAAGTAAATACAGTTGTGAGACAAAACCAATAGTAACGCTTCTAGCTCAATCTATTTCAGATCCCGTACCCAGGTTGTACCCATGACACAAAACTATAAGGCAAAGTATAACCCTAAAACTTTCAAGGGCTCCACCCGGATATTACTAAGAATTAGGTCTCTCTTTTAGCGGAACAGAGTTCCCTTGGATTCGGGGCACGGACGGCCACCCAGGGCCTACTAGCTCCGTGCACCACACGCCGAGATGTAACGCCTCCTACGGGATATCCTAGCTGATTAGGCGTTCATTACCTGATGCCATGAGTAGGTGTGACCGTCCTGTCATCGGAGGCCACACTGTCAGCACGCTCGTCCAGCCCAGGCACCGGATGTCACAACCAGTATAAAAATAGGACTCGCATCAAGGAACCTCGGCTTCAACTCGCCGAAGGTTCAGGCTAGTCGAAAGCAGCCAGACAAGAATATAACCTCCTTTGTCTCACTAAATTTCACAGCTTCCCCATGGAACTATTATAAATTATTCTCGTATCAACTTCATGGGATTTTGCTGCTCACGGAGAACATCAGGATAACCGAGAGATGGCGAACTTCTTTTCGGTTCGACGCTCACTATTTAATTTCTTCTGTTCTCTCTAACAAAATCTCCGGTCTCTGACCTAGCCGTGACCTCAGCCAAAAAACCCTAACGAATTTCATAGACAACCCTCACGACGCCGACTGACGTGGCTTGGTTTAATGTATTGTCTTTGGTACTTAAAAAGATTTACATTATTGATGTTATATTAACTACCAATTTTCATTCAGACAACAAAATAAATTACTATTAAAAATAGAACGCTATATGAAGAGATATTAAAATATGTTTCGGATGACCCGCCGTCTTGTTCATGCTTTTATGGTCTAGATGTCGCTGTTTTAAATAACTGTAAAAACTGATACTAACAAATTGCAAAAACTGCAACGTTACAACCACTCCAGTTCGAAATGATAGTAACTGGGCTCAGTGTATATCAATTAACTGACAAAAGGCTAGTTTCGTATTATGTATGACCAGTCGCGATCAAATATGGCTGTTAATCCCCTATATAACTATATGTTCTAGGGCACGCCACGATAGTGGCGGTAAGTCCCCTCTTTGAGGAGTAGCTTGTGAGGCGCCACGGCGTCCTCACCTTCCGCCTGACGCACCTAGATATGGTTAGACAGTCACTCACACACCCCTATTAAGGCCCGTTTAAGGTCATTAGGAGAGGAGAAAAATCGTTTATTATAGTTTATTATAGTATTTGGTAAGGAAAATTCAGTCTCCATTGACAGACTTAAACCTGCTTACATATTAAATGTAGATAACCAAACTAAAGCACAAGGCTGTTCAGATAAAACTAATAAGTTTAATGATTCTCATGTAAACCAGAACTGTCAACATAATGAATCCGCTACGAGCGTGAAGCCTAACACTTATACACATATTGAACTGACACTGTCGAATGCACAAATTGAAAGCAAGAGCTTTTTTTTGGTTATGTCAAAGAAGAAAAATCTGATTTAATTACTTTATCGTTTGACTGGCAAAAAAAATTGTGTTTACCGAAAACCCCCGATCAATCATTGTATTACTCGAGTCAAGTCCATTTGTTTAATTTCACTATAGTTCAGGGATCATCGAAAAATAAATTACAACCATCAAATGTGTTTGCTTATTGCTGGACAGAAAACTCATTTCCTAAAGCTTCAAACGAAATTGCTTCAGCTGTTTACCATAGACTCCAGAATACAGAACTAGATGGAAAAGAGACTGAACGCTTGATAGCAGATAGCTGTGCCGGCCAAAACAAAAATACCACAGTTCTGGCAATGTGTACTAAGTGGCTAGCTGAGGCTCCTCGCCATGTAAAGACTTTGGAGCTGGTTTTTCCCATAGTGGGACACTCTTTTATAAACCCAGATAGAGTTTTTGCGCGTATAGAAAAAGAAATACGTAAACGGGAGATAATAGCAAATCCCGGTGAATATTACAATATTATAAAAGAGATTGGAAAAATAATAATTTTAGGAGAAGACTACAAGGTATTTAAATGGAAGGATGACGCAGCAAGTCATGAAGCCTGTCGGAAGATGGCACTTCCAATTTAAAAAAAAAAACATTTTAAAACGTTCTAAAAAAGAAGGAAACGTTCTTAACGTTTCCTTCTTTTTTAGAATGTTTAAAGGAAATATACATTATAAACATGATGACGGTGTTTTTAAGAACGTCAACCTTCCAGGGAAACTGTCTATTAATTTACATCCCATAGAATTTTTTCCGCGTGGTGGATTATATAGCACATTCCCTCTCATAGAGAGGAGGCCTGTCCCAGCAGTGGGAACATTAATAGGCCGATGATGATGATGAGAAATTTTTCCTACCAATAAAATTAGTGACGCCAAAGCATCGGATGTTCGTAAACTTTTAACCAATCATTATGGTGAAAACTGGCAAAGTATTGAGCGCCTAAACTTTTTCGTTCCTTTGATTTCTGGTCCAAGTGATGAAATGCAGATGACGAATACTCATAATACTGAAACTATAGAAGTTAATTGTGAACCCCAAGAAGAAATTGCGAGCATGCTAATTAAATTTTCAATTAGCTACATCACTATAATTATTATTGTAAAAGTACGTACTATTGTTGTATGTACTTTTAAAAAACAAAGAAAGCATTGATTGCGTCTGTTTTACTTAATGAAAAGTTCATAAATAAATGTTTTTTGTCAATTTTTATTTGTGTGCGTATTTTTATTTTTTTAACCCGGCCAATAACATTTCATAATATTAGACAAACCTCATTAACCCTTATGTGAGTGACAAATAAAACACCTTTAACAGAGTGACGAGGGGTACCTTCTACTACTGTATCTATAATTTTTATGGTGTACATAATAAAGAGTATTCTATTCTATACCCGGGTACCTTCATACAGTTTACACGTAATCAGGATCGGCTTTTGTGTTACACATACTTTGAATATTATTATTTTAGCTAAGCTTAACAGTGGACAATCTGTGGCGATCAAAGCGGAGAAGAGGTGGAGTGCGGTACATGGTTATCGGCGCGCAAGAAACACTGAATCACTCAATGCATCGTGCTTGACTCAACGTGGGCGGACTCGCTTTACTCAATACATGCCATCAAAACCTGAAAAGTATGGCATAACAATATTCTGGGCTTGTGATGCAAATAACTCCTACCCCCTAAATGGACAAATATATACAGGAAAGTCAGGTGATGGCATACGTCAAACAAATGTAGGAGAATACACTGTATTAGATCTCGTGGCTAAATATAAAAACTCAGGGCTGAATGTAACTACGGATAATTTTTTAACGTCGCTTCAATTAGCACATTCCTTGAATTCGTGGAATATGACACTAGTTGGAACGGCAAGAAAAAATAAACGTTTTCTTCCTGCTAATATGCAAGCCCACAAGGAGAGGGCGATTTATTATTCTAACTTCGCATTTAGCAAAGAAGCAACTGTGCTCTTATGTACTTACCTAAAAAGAATAAAGCAGTAATACCTGATGTTGTCATCAATGCACATGTCACCAGTTATTGAAAGTAATAAGGAAACTGCCAAGCCAGAAATAATTTTACATTATAATAAAACCAAAAGTGGAGTGGATAACATGGATAAGCTGTAAGCAGAATATACCGTAAAACACAGAACAAATCGGTGGCCTTTAGCACTTTTTTACAATATCATTGACATTGCAGCTTTGGCAACATTTATCATTTACATGGAACATAACCCACAATTGGTCTCGAGTGACAGACGTAGAAAGTTTTTTAAATCATTGCGTCTGCAACTGTGTGGTAAAAAAATATAGAAGAGAGATCAAAAAATTGCATTGTGACTTCAAAATTACATGTGAGATCTACAGGACGTGCTTAGTCGAGCACTTGGGCCGTCAATTTCTTCTTGATCTACAACTTCTATAAGTCAGACTAGACGAGATTCTACGGGGCGTGTTGCAGTTGTCGGAAGTTGTTACCTATGCAGAGAACTCAAACGCAAGCAAAGAAAAACTCGAAAAGCTTGCACTGACTGCAGAAAATCAGTTTGTGATGAACACGCAGTAACTCGTCCAACATGTAACACCTGCTTCGAAAGCTGTACTAATTCTGTATGAACAAAGATTTGAAACACTAAAACACACTACACTGTGAAATAAAACACTTTAACAAATGCTTCTTATTAAATTTTTGTATGAAATTATAAATAGGTAACTATTTATAATTTCATACAAAAATTTCAATACATAGTCACACATGGTAGTTCATAGTCACAAAGAGGTACCCGGGAGTACCTCGTCACTCAGTTATGAGTTTATAATATGTTTTGGTTTTCACAAAACATTGTAAATAGTAGACTTGGTCAATACATTAAAAAATATGTAATTCATAAATAGCTAAGAGCTCTCAGAAAGTCACAGCTACCTACAGGGCGTAAAACATACACCGTGAAATTTAATTGGTTGTTTTCCCGCGGCAGAACGACTTGCCTTAAGGAGTACTTTCGAAGCATAGAGTTAAAGTAAAAAAATAACAATGTTTTTGTTTTAAAATAATTAAAAAAATATTCATCAACTCGAAAAAGTGAGTTACAATAGTAACCCTAAACGTAATTGTAGGTACTATGTACTACTCGCGTCACCACCGACAAAGAAAAGCGATGCACAAAATAATGTTCAAACCAAAATAAACTTTCGCACGTATTGATACGGCATAAAATAGTTTGCATGGAACAATACAAAAAATCACCGCGAAACCGACAAAGGAAAGACCGATTTAGAAATGTTCAAAGTAAAATTAGCTCTCGCGTGTAGTGATACGGCATAAACTAGCCTGCGCGCAACAATGTCAAACGAAGCCGCCAGCGCCTATTTACCCGTGCGGCGCGCGCGGCTGTGACCCTGACCTACTTAGTTTTCCCGCGAATATCGTACGCGCAGCACGCGTCATCACTGTAAACTGCAATGGATCGACATTACAATTACAGCAATGTGGAGTACGTCGCTATGGTGCAGCTGTATGCTAGGGCTGATTATGACTCCCATGCTGCCCGGCGACTTTACGCAGAGCGGCACCACTTGGAGTCGCTCCGTCTTCGCGGGGTTCTGAACCCCTAAGTCCCATCGCCACGGACGATCGTAGCGGCGACACAGCGGCTACTAGATCATGGACAGTTCCATACACCGGCACATGCACAGGGCAGCGGTCGACCGGCCGTTATTTTGCCAGCGCTCGACGAGGAGATCATCGAGTACTTCGAACGGGATCCTCGTCGAAGTACGCGCCAGGCCGAGGCTCGGTTTGGCGTAAGCCAGTACTACGTCTGGAAACTACTCAACTCTGAAGGACAGCATCCTTATCATTATCGCGGAGTTCACGCTCTCCACGAAAATGACCCCCAGAACAGAATTGCGTTTTGTCAGTGGTTGATCGACAACCAAGATAAGAACATTTTGTGGACGGATTGTAGGTTTGGATGGTAGTGTGTATGAGGATGGATGAGTGCAGATAAGGATGAAGAAAAGTCCGAAGTACACAAGAAGAAAGACGAAAGTTTATTGCACAGACACAGGTTACAGTTCCACACACACAAGAGTTCCACTAAGAAGAAGGAGTGGCAGAGGAAAAATAGAAAGCACGGAAGTAAGCCACTGAACATTCAATAATATAATATATTAAGCGCGGCGAAGCTTTGCTTTAAATCGCAACGGTTAGCATACTGTCCATACTGGCGAGGCGGCGGGCGCGCGCGCACACCAGAGCACATCGCAATGATCATCCCGTCCCGCTCACGCAACCGGTTCGGGTGACGTAGCGGGCGCGCTCGCCGCTAGAACAAAGGGCGCGTCATAGCTACGCCGGCCAGCTGATAAAAGATCATCTAATAGTAAAAATATGTGTTTGTACGTTGAACTTAGTTTTACAAATATTTTATTAAGATTTTTGGTTTTATATAATGCTAGTTGATAAGACACTTTGTAAATATGTATATAAAATATTATTGACTTTATTTACAGGTTGGCTTATATTCTTAGTTACATAATATATATTATTAGAACGAAAGAAAGAAAACGTATTTATTAGAATGAGTCACTACATCACCCCTCTCCAGAGACCGTCAAGGGCGATAATAGTCGGGAAATCTAACGCGGCGTCCTGACCGCGTCGTTCTGACGACGTCATCGTCATCCGAAGGCAAGTTTTGGTTATCCGCATTGGGTGTGTAGTGATGAGTGTTAGTGTTGAGTGGTGACTGTGTTGTGTTGTGGTGCATGTTAGTGGTATTTGGTGAGTACGATGTGTTGCTGGGGTCACGCAGTATGAAGGCCGGTTTAATTCGGTCTATCGATACGGTAACCTGTTTACCATTAACCATTATCCTAAACACCTTGTCACCTCTTTCTATAACCTCATGTGGACCAGAGTACGCCGGTTTCAGACCACCACCAGCGGCGCAGTCCCTAAGGAACACGTGACTCGTTGATGATAAATCCTTGTAAATAAATGTTTTGAAGCTGCTGTTATGCCTGGCCGCTGGTGATGGTTGCAGGTTCCGGATAATACTCCGAAGTCTGGACAGGTATGTGGTCGTGTCAAAGGTCTCGTCTGGTTGTGGGTCAAAAAATTCACCAGGCAAGCGCATTGGCTGGCCGTAAACTAATTCTGCGGCAGAAGCTTGAGCGTCCTCTTTGTAAGCACTGCGTACGCCCAACAGGACTAGTGGAAGCGATTCCACCCAACTGTCATTTGCGTGGCAGGTAATCGCAGCCTTGAGCTGACGGTGGAACCTCTCCACCAGTCCGTTACAGGCAGGATGGTACGCAGTTGTTCTTCGATGTTGGAACCCAGCGATGGCAGACAGGCATTTGAAGAGTGCTGATTCAAACTGTCCACCTCTATCGGTTACGATATCCGATGGGCAGCCGAAACGAGCGATCCAGCCACTCAGTAAAGCCTTTGCCACTGTTTCTGCAGTTATGTCTGCTAGTGGTATTGCCTCAGGCCATCGCGTAAAGCGATCGACGGCTGTGAGGCAATAGCGGAAACCTTGGCACAATGGCAAAGGCCCCACGAGGTCAATGTGGATGAAAGCGAACCTAGATTTTGGAAGTTTGAAGGTTCCTACGGGAGAAAAGACGTGCCGCGTGGTCTTCGAGCGTTGGCAAGCCAGACACGAACGAACCCACTCTCGACAGTCTTTCCTGATGCCGGGCCACACATATCGGTCTGCGACCAATCTTGCTGATGCCTTGGTGCCAGGGTGGCTCAAGGAGTGCAGACTAAGGAAAACTGTCCTGCGCAACTCCTTGGGCACAAAAGGTCTTGGCGTGGGGGTGCTGATGTCGCAGTAAAGCTGTGTCTGCGATCCTGGTACGCTGACTTGTTCCAGGAGTAACGAGTTATCCCCGGCCAGTAGTTGCTTCAGCTCGCTGTCCTCCAGTTGTGCTGCAGCAATCCTTTCAGCGGGCACAGGTTGAGTAATCTCCTCAACGCGCGAAAGGGTATCCGCCACGACATTATTTTTCCCAGATATATGCCGGATGTCCGTTGTGAACTGGGCTATGAGGTCCAGGTGACGGAACTGTCGTGGGGAGCAATTCTCTTTACGAGAGTGGAAGGCGAATGTCAGTGGCTTGTGATCTGTGTAAATCACGAAGTCGCGAGCCTCTAGCATGTGCCGAAAATACTTCACACTCTCGTAAATGGCGAGCAGCTCGCGATCGTAAGGTGAATACTTAACCTGTGCCGAGCTCAGCTTCCGTGAAAAGAAGGCGAGGGGTTCCCAAGCGCCCTTATTCAGCTGCTGCAAGACCGCACCCATGGCTTTGTCTGATGCATCCGTGACCAACGCCAACTTAGCGTTGCAGTCTGGATGAGCCAACAGTGTTGCCTGACAAAGGCTAGTCTTGCAGTTTTGAAATGCCTCGTACTCCTCGGGTGTGAAATGGATTGGATGTGAACCCTTAACCGATCCACTTAACAGAGCGTTGAGGGGTGCTTGGAAGCTAGCCGCGCCTGGAACAAACCTTCGGTAAAAGTTCAGCATGCCAAGGAATCTGCGCAGCTCTCTTACGGTCTTTGGCGCTGGAAAACTCTGCACGGCTTCGACCTTGGAAGGCAATGGTCTTGTGCCCTTAACTGAGATGTGATAGCCCAAAAACTGCACCTCAGACACTCCAAAGACGCACTTAGAGCTGTTGATGACCATCCCGTAGTCCTGGAGCCTGGTAAACAGCTGACGCAGGTGGTGCTCGTGGGTCTTCTGGTCTTTCGAAAAAAACTAAGAAGTCGTCCAAGTAAGCGTACGTAAAGTCCAGACCCCTGAGCATTTCATCCACGAAGCGCTGAAATGTCTGCCCGGCATTCCTTAAACCGAACGTCATGTACGGGAATTCGAAAAGACCGAACGGTGTTGTGATCGCAGTCTTCGGGATGTCGTCTGGATGTACAGGGATCTGATTATACGCTTTAACCAGATCGATTTTTGAAAACACGGCACAGCCAGATAAGCTATGAGCGAAGTCCTGGATGTGCCGGATGGGGTATTGGTCGGGGATAGTTCGTGCGTTCAACATCCTGTAGTCGCCACAGGGGCGCCAACCATCGTCTTTCTTAGGCGCTAGGTGGAGAGGCGACGACCACGGTGACTCGGACAAGCGACAGGTGCCACATTGCAACATTGCCTCGAATTCCTCTCTGGCGATTTTTAATTTGTCTGGGGCCAATCTGCGAGGTGAACACGATACTGGTGGCCCTGGTGTAGTACGAATATGATGTACTGTATTGTGTTTTGGAGTGCGGTGTATACCATGTGGACGGGTGATGTCGGGAAATTCCCGTAGTATGTGGATGTATGCGGAATCACCAAGACTTACCTTTACCGAAGAGACGTCGTCAGAACGGCGGACAGGCGACGCCGGGGTGAAGAGTGTAGTACTATTGTCGATGAGGCGTTGGTTCCTGCAATCAACAACCAAATTATAAAATGATAAAAAATCCACACCTATTATCGCCTTTGTAACATCAGCGACAATAAATCGCCAAGCGAAGTCGCGGCGCAACCCAAGATTTAGTGTTAGGTTTATAAAACCATACGTTGTAATAGATGTCCCGTTAGCCGCGCACAGCTGGTAATTTGTTTTTTCTAATCGCCTTGTTATTGCCGATCGGGGGTAGACGCAGAGGTCGCTACCGGTGTCGACCAAATACTGCACCTTCGACCTTTGATCGGTGACAAATAAGCGACCAGCACTCGGACAATCATCGGTCGCCATTATTGATTGCCCCGCACGTTTCCCGATGTTGGGTAGTCACACGGCTTCACGCACTTCCTAGCCCGGTCCCCAAATTTCTGATGGTACCAGCACTGGGGGAACCTTCTATAGCTGGACTGCGACCTGTTGGAGCTGGATCGATGGCGCGTATGACTACGGGACCGTTCACTAGGACGGGACAATCGATCTACCTTCTCGGCCAGCTTCTCCATCTGCTTGGTCAGGGCGGCGATCTCGGAGGGCACGCCGTTGTCCGGGGTGCTCGACGAAGCAGCAGTAGTGATGGCAGATGTTGATGCCACCTGGGTACCGACGACGTCGTGGATCCGGTCCGCCAGCTCAGCCAGCTCACCCAGGTCTGGATTGGACTGGGAAGCCATGATCGCCTGAGTACCTGCGGGTAGGCGGGTCGTCCAAATGGTCCTCAGGAACTCCTCCGGCACCCGTGGACCAGCGAGATTGAGGAGGTGCCGGTAAAACTGGGATGGCTTTCGGTCGCCCAGCTCTTCATGCATGAGAAGTTGCTTGAGTTTCTTCTCGGGTGTCGCTGAAAGCCGCTTAATGAGTTCTCTCTTCAACTTTTCGTACTTTTCGGTGGGTGGAGGGTTGTCGATAATATCCTCGACCTCGGAAGCATACTGCGTCTCTAAGTTGCCGATAACATAACGGAACTTGGTGTCGTCCGTCTTAATATTCGCCAGCATGAACTGTGCTTCCATTTGGTTGAACCATAGTTTTGGTTTCTCCGGGTAAAACGGCGGTACACGCACACCCACACGAAAACTTTCCGCTGTTGATTCGCCGTCATCTTGTTGGCTATGCGCTTTGTCCTCGTTCGGCATCCTCGTGCTCCTGAACGGGGTCACCAATGTAGGTTTGGATGGTAGTGTGTATGAGGATGGATGAGTGCAGATAAGGATGAAGAAAAGTCCGAAGTACACAAGAAGAAAGACGAAAGTTTATTGCACAGACACAGGTTACAGTTCCACACACACAAGAGTTCCACTAAGAAGAAGGAGTGGCAGAGGAAAAATAGAAAGCACGGAAGTAAGCCACTGAACATTCAATAATATAATATATTAAGCGCGGCGAAGCTTTGCTTTAAATCGCAACGGTTAGCATACTGTCCATACTGGCGAGGCGGCGGGCGCGCGCGCACACCAGAGCACATCGCAATGATCATCCCGTCCCGCTCACGCAACCGGTTCGGGTGACGTAGCGGGCGCGCTCGCCGCTAGAACAAAGGGCGCGTCATAGCTACGCCGGCCAGCTGATAAAAGATCATCTAATAGTAAAAATATGTGTTTGTACGTTGAACTTAGTTTTACAAATATTTTATTAAGATTTTTGGTTTTATATAATGCTAGTTGATAAGACACTTTGTAAATATGTATATAAAATATTATTGACTTTATTTACAGGTTGGCTTATATTCTTAGTTACATAATATATATTATTAGAACGAAAGAAAGAAAACGTATTTATTAGAATGAGTCACTACAGAATGAAGCAACTTTTACGCGAGTTGGAATCTTCAACCAGCGTAACGAACATTTTTGGGCTCTTAATAACCCACATGTTATTCGCGAGTGTGCGCATCAAGTGCGTTTTAGTGTTAATGTGTGGGCCGGCATAATTAATGGCCACCTCATAGGACCGCATTTCGTGGAAGGACATTTAACAGGTGGAACCTACCTGGAAATGATACGCAACATTATCCCGGACTTATTGGACGACCTTCCGCTAGCGGTGCCCATGGACAATCTGTTCTATCAGCATGACGGGTGCCCGGCTCATTATCACCGCGCCGTGCGAGAGCACTTGAACTTGGTGTTTCCCCAGCGCTGGATCGGACGCGGCGGGCCAGTGCCTTGGCCACCAAGAAGCCCGGACCTAACTCCGTTAGACTTTTACTTGTGGTCTGAGCTCAAGCGCCTAGTGTATCGTGAGGAACACGAAACTCGCGACGCGTTAGTAGCTGCGATAGTGGACGCTTTTGATATCGTGCGTAGGGACAGAGACACCTTAGTTAAATTGAAAGAAAACCAATTAAAACGTGCGCGATTGTGTGTACAACGGAATGGCTTACACTTCGAACAATTACTCCGTTACCGGGAAGTGTAAGTACCTACTCGTACTTTTGTAAATAGTAAACATTTAAAAAAGTAGTTTAGCTGATTAAAATTATTGTAAATAAGTTGATTCAAATTTTTTAAATACGCCTCAAATACTTTTTTAAGTATCTAATCCAGAAAATTCGTTTTCTTAGTTAATTTTTCTTTTTTAATTTAATTTTGTGTTCAATAAATTGCAGATAAAAAAGTATTTATGACGGTCCTAAGCCCGTAAAAGTATGAAGGGAAAATTTGAATAACATGTTGGATAACTGGTGATTGAAAAGCACGTGGGTCAATGGCTCCGTGGCCTTTAATAGTAACACTAGACGTTGTAGGTACTACTGGCGTCGCACGCGCCGCCGCCGTCAAAGGAAAGCGATGCATAAATGGTCAAACCAAAATAAGCTCTCGCACGTGGTGATACGGCATAATAGTTTGCACGCAAAAATACTTGAGAATCCACCGCTAAGGCTGGGAATAGACGTCAGATTTTTTCATCCTACTATCGGATCCGACTGTCTGATCAGACTGTCTGAAGGCACTCGTGCCATACATTTGTTTGAATACTTAATACACATCCGATCCGATAGTCGGATCGGACGTCCGAGTCGGAAACAGCGCCAAGGCGTTACGATTTTATTTTCCGATCCGATTGTCTGAAGGCGCGGTCTGCATACTTTTGTACAGAGACCAAATAGACGTCCGACTCTTTCTTCCGATTTGCCAGTTGACTCTCTGGCGTGACACTGAACGGACGCATCGCATGTTGTGGCTGTGGTTCGGACGATGGCGGAAAATTTCGACACCGAACGGCTTATTATGGCCGTAGAAAAACGTAGTTGCTTATGGGATACAGGCAGTGAAGGGTATCACGATAGACAGATGAAAGACTTGGCTTGGGAAGACGTGTGTAACGAAATATTGGAAGAAGCATGGGTTTTAATGGACGTTGAAAAGAGAAAGAAAATATGTAAGTAACTTTTTTCACAATTTTACCTCAAAGTAAACAAGATATTCTATTTTTTTTTCAGTGTACGTGGCTTTAAAATAAGTTCATAGATTTAATATCAATTGAAAAATAATAGTTTATCTTTTGCCCATATTGTGAACATGTTGCAACAAGTTTTATTGTAGGTATTGTAGGTAACTGCAATACAGCAAATTGTCTCATAAAAGATGGCCAGTATTGTATTTACTACGTAGAAGTCAACCTGAATCTTGGATTTCACATTATCACAATATTAAAACAAGGAATATTAGGTACGTAGATTCGAGGGGTGGTCAAAAAGTTCGCGAAATGACAGGGAAGAAGTAAACATGAAACAATTTTTCCTTTTTGTCAAAGTTAAAAGAGAATTCATTCTCTTTTAACTTTTAACCAATAAATGTATTAAACATTTATTGGATCTATCAAATAACGTATTAATACCGTCGTCGCAAAAAATATGTTTATCTTGCAAAAGTCAACTAATGCTGCAAGCAGTTTCAACCAACCTCTCTATTCCGCGAACTTTTTGACTTCCCCTCGTAGATAGATATGTAAGTATACTCATTTATGTAAGGCATACGTTTTATTTCTACGTAACTAGTTTTATAATCATAGAGTAAAACTACATTTCAGTTACTAATAATATTCGTCTATGCAGTTAAATGGTAATAATCTCGGTCACACTGTGTTCTGTACATATCGATTTTGCCACGTTATTTCTCCCGCTGGTGAGTTGAAATATTCCGTGAATCTGTCACGGACACTCCTTCCATGGTTAGTGGATCTATGTTGTGAACACTGGTATGGATTGTCCTCAAAATAATGCACCAACGTATCTTCAAAATTATAACCATCTCTAGCTCGCACGTAGTTGTGTAAAACACAGGCTGTTTTTGTAACCAGCATTGCAAAATCCGGCGGAATAGTCATATTGGTATGAAATATCCTCCATTTATTTGATAGTATACCAAAAGCACATTCAACTACACGTCTAGCTCTACTGAGTCGATAGTTAAAAATTCGTCGTTGTGTATTTGTAGTCAAAGAACTTCTCGGGTAAGGTCTCATAAAGTTAGTATTTAGAGAAAAGGCTTCATCGCCCAAAAATACATGAGGTAGCTTTACTCCTTCAGCGTTCGGCAACTCTGTAAGACCTGGTATATTGAGTTGATTTTGCTTTAGCATTTTAGCAAAAGTCCAGTTATTAAAAATATTACTATCACTGTCTTTACCATAGGCACCAACGTCTATTGCCAAAAATCTATAGTCTGAATCGACAACAGCCAATAGTACAATAGAGTAGAAAGTCTTATAATTATAGAAGTTAGAGCCACTAAATTGAGGGCAGATCAGACGGATATGTTTACCATCTACTGCCCCCAGGCAATTCGGAAAATTGGTCCTTTTATAAAAATTTGCTGAAATTTCAATCCATCGTTGTTTAGACGAGGGTGGCTTCATTTCCAACGGTTGGAGTGCATCCCATATAGCTTCACATGTATCTTTGACTATTCCAGATATTGTACAACTTCCCATCAAGTAATCATGTTTTAATTCTTCAAAATTTCTGCCGGTCGCGAGGAATCTGAAAAGAAAAATAACAGTTTCAATATTTTCAGGTGCCGATGTAAAAAAGAAATGGAATAATGTAAGGGATTGTTATCGCCGAGAACAGAATAAAATTAAAAACACACCCACTGGGTCCGGTGCAAAAAAAGCAAAACAATACGTCTATGCTGATTTAATGACGTTTCTATCCCCTATTCTAGAAAAGAAAAACCACACAGGTAATTATCCCGATGAAGAAAACACCAGATCTTCAGAAGACCAAGGTACAGAAAATAATCAAAATTTAAGTAATACTCAGGATGTGGAAGATTCTTCAGTAATAGAAAGAAGCACGCCAAAAATTAAGAAAAAGGAAAAGGACGTACCTACTCAAATATTAAAACTCATAAAAGAAAAAAGAAATGAACAAACTGTTGAACATGAGGACGACGATGACAAATACCTACTGAGCTTTCGCACTGAACTAAAGGCAATGACAAAAACTCAAAAAATTGATTTTAAAATAGGAATGTTGCAATTACTACGAAAAATTACTGATCCGCAACATGGCCGCAATACACAACCTTCGTGTTCATCAAGACAAGAATCTCACAACTATCGAACTTCGTCTTTTCGCAGTCCTAGTTCACTTTCAAACTTCTCTTCCCATTCTTCTTCTCCGATCACCTACGACCGTCGGATAATAAATGCACCAAGTACTGCTTCTTACTCTCCAATCATAAAAACTATGCGAACTACAGGATCCGTTCCACTGTTTTTAGTAAACCCAGCACCACAGCAAGAAATCCCTAATCAAATTGGAGTATCCCACCTTCCAAGTTCTTCAACTATGAACGCAACAGAAACTGTTTCATTGAATGTCCAGTCCACCTCGACTCCAGGTCCTGCTATACGACTAGAGTCATCATTATATGAAAACGATGAAGAGTATGTAGATGATGATATGAACATGTATCTCAAATTCAAAAACGAAGACTTGTAACTAATCTGTTAACTTTTTAATTAACTTTCATAATTTTTTTGAAATAAATACATACTTAAATGCTATTTACATTAGATATCTAATAATTAAGGCTATTCGGACAGAAAAAAAACTTAATATTCACAAATTGTAACAATCTTTTGATTTGTGTTAGTTTAATTAATTATCTGCCAGAATGGTCTTCATTATTAGTGATTTTTATTGTTTTCTTACCTTAGAGTAATAGCCAACTTTTCTTCAGCAGGAATAGCCGGTCTCATTGAAGTATCTCGTTTCGTTAATCTTTCTTTTATTAAGTTCAAAAGTTCGTTATAGGAGCTTATACTCATTCTATAAAAATCAAAAAACTTTTCAGGGTATCTCAGTAATTTTGGATGTTTTAAGTGGAAATTACTGTCGGTAAGTCTTGTCAGATTGATTGGGTGGATCCAATAGCGACGTTTTTTCTTCCTCCGCGCTAACACGAGCAAATATGCAATAAGTAACAGTAATTCGTCGTCCATCTTTTCTTTCCGCTCCGTATGCAAGCAAGCACAGCTCGAGAACGACTGAGTTCAGACAAAATCTGGCGCAAGAATCGGACGTGTATCGAGTGAAACCGATCAGATAGTCTGATCAGACAATCGGAAACAAAATCTGACGTCTATTCCCAGCCTAAGCCGACAAAGCAAAGACCGATTTATTAAATGTTTAAAGTAAAATAAGCTCTCGCGTGTAGTGATACGGCATAAACTAGCCCGCGCGCAACAATATCAAACGGAGCCGCCTTCGAACCTAATCCTTTCGACGGTGACCCTGACCTACTTAGCCCCCGGGTCAACGCCCCGCTGTCGTATTACTATTGATTCGTGATCACTTTCGAGTTTAGTTTTTCACAATGTTAAATATGCCAGTTTTTGTTTCTAATATTTTATATAACTACGAAACGATTGTACTATATAGACAAAACCATTTCGCTGCGGGAAAACAACCATTTAAATTTCACGGTGTATACTTTTTAGAATTTGAAAACGCCAAAGGTACCCGGGTACCTCGTCACTCACATAAGGGTTAAATTATCTAATTCACACGGCCTAGTATACACAGTTTTAAATATGGCTTCCATTGGTGTAATGCCAGCAAAATCCCAGTCGGAGATTCAAATATTTAGATTAGCATATCTAGGAGACCAGTACTTCACCCGTCTTTATTGTATAGTTGAACCTAAAAATTATATAAATGCAACATATTTTGTAAACTTTGCAATCCCATTTTATAAAAAACTTTTTATTATTATTTAAATACAGCAATAACCTACTGTCAAGAACAATAACAGCACTATCCAGTATTTTTTTCAATATTTCAACGTCATCGTTTAGTTATTTTATTATATAATCGCTTGCACATGTGTATTTTAACATCCCCGTTGCAATACAATACAATTTTGTTCAAAAAACATAGATATGATTTTCAAAATTAGTTTTATTTAAATTTCCCAAAATTACCTTACATGGATATGGCTATATTTGCTTCTATATGATTCAAATATCAATTTGGAATTGTCCTAGTAGATGAACCAGTAAAAATATTAATAAAAATGTACGAATCGAAACTTGTCAATAGAAAAAGAGGAGTACCTATGAGGAGTACCTGGATCACCTTAAATTATTACAGAGAGTATTCAGAACAGGTCGTCTTGTAAATAGCAGGCTTCATTGCCAGATTATCGAAAAGCTTAAAATGTGATGAGTGCGTCGGAATGTTACATGGTTCAAAAGAACAGTACATACAAAGCCTTATTGAAAAAAATCTGAAGGTGGCTTTACATATCCCTCTCTAACTTTCGTGAAAATAAAAAAAATACTAAGAAGATTGTAAAACAAAATTTAATTTATAATGAAAATCCCGAAAAATATTACATATTTTATACTATGTTTAAATTGTGTAGAACACAACTGGCCTTTACTGTATCTTGAGCAAAATCAATTGACGTTCAACGGGCGGCGGAATATTCTCCATTTATTACTTAGTATAACAAACGTGCATTATACAGGAAAAGTTTTTAACCACTGCGTAATTTTTTTTTTGGTGGCTCAGTGTTAGTACTCGTAATAGAACGCATTTCCATTTTTAGTTTATAACTTTTTTTTTTCTCAATTTTCCATCTTGTCCCATTTTGAAATAAGCATAACATGGACATAATTTAATTGTAATACTGTGAATGAAAACGCGCTGGCTGCTGACGTGCGGGCCCGCAGCACGTCACTTGCGGAAGCGGTGTTCGGACGTCCGCTCGAATTCACCGCTGCGCGCGTGCTTGCCGCGTACTCGCGTATTCACGATGTCAAACTTCACTAACCGTGAATATTACGAAATGGTGCGAGTGTATTAACATAGCCAGGAAAATCTAGGAGCAGCACGTAGAATGTATGCGAGGGAGAGCGTACCTCGTATGCGAGCCCAGGGGATCCGTAATCCCACGGTCCCTAATGAAAGGACAATTCTTGCAGCAAATCAAAGGCTGCTTGATCACGGCCAGTTCAGAACCCCGAGCCATGCACTTTGATGGCACTAAGCCCATGAAAGTATGAAGGAAAAATTGGAATTACGTTTACAAATAACTTTTTAACACAGCCTAAACTTAAAAAAATAGCGCGAAACTGCGGTCAGTAACCGCACCGCATAGGTACATATCTACGTCGCGTCGGCGCCGTTGCATCGAGCGAGTGCACACAAAACTCAGCTGATCTCAGCTTGCCGGTCGGGCGACCGGTCGACGCGTGAAGGTCGATTTATATCTACAGACATTGAGTGTGGCAGACACGTGCCGTGGCAGACAAAATGATATTCTTCCATACAGTAACTATTAACGTATTTATATCTATCGTAACACGGCCGTACAGACGCTTACAGACACGTGTCGTGCCCGGCCAGTATTCTCGGAAAGAATATTTTGTCTGCGCGGTTCATGTCTGTACGTGTCTGTGGCTCCTTGCCGGGCAGTGTGAATAGAGTATCGGAACTGCGTACACGTGCTTTCTTTTTTATTTTGCATTTTTACAATGGATAACGAAAAGCTCATAGAATTTGTACGAGATTACAAATACCTTTATGATTTAAGTGATAAAAGGTATAGTGACAATCAGAAAAGTTCTACCAGTGATTTTATTCACTGCATTGTTAAGTGCCTGCTGTGTGGCAGCCAGAGCCTCGCACCAATTTTCTTCAGGCTCATCTCTGACAGTAGCGTTTAACGTATTCAATATAGTTCTGTTAAGACGCTCTACCTGCCCATGAGCTCTCGGCAGATTCAGAGAATTTATTACCAGTTGTATACTGTGCTCGTTGCAAAAATCCTTCATGGCTCTTGATGTAAATGCCGTCCCACGGTCACAGACGAGCCTCCTGGGTACACCAAATAGATACGCCATAGCTTTTAATGCTTTTAATACACCTTTCGTGCTCGTTTCAGCCACCGGTTCTAAAAAGCAGTACTTACAATACGGTACAATTACTGAGAATCATCCAGGACCCGATGAAATCACACGAGTAGTAACGCTACGATCTAGTAAGGGTTTGCTGAAACGTCCTACGTCCAAGCTCTGTATTCTGCCAGTCAATGAATAATGAGGGCGGGAGGGTGGGCCCATATGTGCATGTGCATATGCATGACGGTGGGATTTGTGTCCTGCTTTCAGACCTGGATATTTTTGTCTAGCGGTATTAAAACTAAATATTTTTCATAGCATTTAATGATTGATTGTATTTAAAACCAGAATGTTTTGTGAAGTCTGTTATTTTATTGTTAAAGGTTACATTAATAGTTCAGTAACTGAAGGTTTATTGAATAAACTAGTTTTTGTTAAATAAGAACTGTTTATCTCTATACTATATCTAGGCAAGTGAATAAAAGCTCTAAGTTGTGGTGAATTTGTAGTTAAGATTTTAGGTATTTAAGTTAGGATTCTGATTTATTTTATACAAAGACTTATTTGATATAAGGGTAAGGTAATTGTTAACTTTTGGTTAAGATTTAAGAAGTTAATATTAAATGCTTATGTTTGATTTTATATAAAGACTAGCTGTTGCCCGCGACTTCGTTCGCGTGAAAATATTGATGGTTCATGTGTGAGACTGTTGTCGCAAGCGCTACTGAGCATGAGGTCCTGGGTTCGATTTCCGGGACGGGCAGTGTTATTATATTATTTGTGCCCGGTTGATAGAAATAAGCTAAATGTGTGAAATATGGGTGTAGGATTAGATACACCTCTACCTAACAGTGGCGAAGGGTGAAAATACTGTCAGGGGAAGCCGAAGAAAAGAAAAGAGAAATGTTTTAACTTTTTCTTCCATGTTAATTTTGACCTCATTTTCATTATAAGCGACACCAAAAACCACGAAAACGACACCCATGATGAAAAATCCAAAATTTTCGTCGGCGCCATTTTGGATTTTCATTTTGAACTCATCGTCATTATTAGAGACCCCAAAAAGTAATAAAATGCAGAAGAATTAAAATTCCGTCGACTACGCTTTTAAGGTTAGGTTATATTAATCGGTATTTCTCAGAAATGGTACATTATTATTTTCATGAGAGTGGTACCATTGGGCAAAGGGGACCCCTCCTTCCCTCGATACCACGTGAGTTGACTACCATCACATGCATTTCACGAAAAATAATGCGTTATAATTTAAGCAGTATGTTCGTTTGACAAAATTTCGAGAGCTTACAATATCGCTAGAGATATTACAATCTAACGTGTTTGACAATTTTACGGTGACATTAACATGTAACTTGATTTGATTTTTATGAAATCTCATAGATGGCGCTGCTTTAAAATTGTCTTTATACTACTAACATTCTTTAAACTATGTTTCTCTGCCCAAGTTACTTAAATGGCGTAGTTTTTATTATGTAAAGCCAGATAATAGCATGGCTTACTCAAAGACACCATTTAAATATGCGTCGTTAGATTAGACGCTGTCACAGAATGCGTAAGAAAAATAAAAATTCACAGCTCCTCCCCCGTACGTGATAGCGTGATAATATGTAGCCTATATGTTGACCCGACCTCTTAGTAATATTCATGCAAAATTTGAAGTAAATCCATGCAGTACTTTTTGAGTTTATCCCGGACATACATACAGAGAAACAGACAAACAGACAAAAATTCTAAAAACTATATTTTTGGCTTCGATATCGATTGTAGATCACGCCCCAAGTATTCTTTTAAAAAAATATTCAATGTACAGTTTTGACTTTCCTACGTTTTTATTATATGTATAGATATAGATTTTATGTCAGGCTATGATAGTTAATAGTAGAAACAACTTGTATGTCATTTAGGTTTTTTTTTGCCTTTAATGTACGTGCTAGTTCTAAAAATATTAATATTATCTTTTTGTTTGAAGGACATTTTTCAATAATGTCCTTAGGGGCGCGATGTTCAAGTGTCCGGCATCTTCATTTAAAATTGTTACTAAAGGAAAATTAGTTCCTAATTCTAATCATAGATGGCGTTGTTAGTTTAAGTCCATTTTCTAGATCGCGGTTGTAACGTTGCAGTTTTTGCAATTTGTTAGTATCAGTTTTTACAGTTATTTAAAACAGCGACATCTAGACCATAAAAGCGTGAACTAGACGGCGGGTCATCCGAAAGATATTTTTATATCAAAAAGCGTTCTATTTTTAATAGTAATTTATAAAGTTGTCTGAATGAAAATTGGTAGTTAATATAAATGCATCAATAATATAAATCTTTTTAAGTACCAAAGACAATACATTAAACCAAGCCAAATCAGTCGGCGTCGTGATAGTTGTCTATGAAATTCGTTAGGGTTTTTTTTGGCAGAGGTCACGCCTAGGTCAGAGACCGGAGATTTTGTTAGAGAGAACAGAAGAAATTAAATACTGAGCGTCGAACCGAAAAGAAGTTCGCCATCTCTCGGTTATCCTGATGTTCTCCGTGAGCAGCAAAATCCCATGAAGTTGAGAATAATTTATAATAGTTCCATGGGGAAGCTGTGAAATTTAGTGAGACAAAGGAGGTTATATTCTTGTGAGTATCATCGTGGTTTTCAACTTTCTGTCGTTAATATAAGAGAGGTATTCGTGTTTCTTATTGGGGGGAAAATATCGTTACAGGTCTGGCTGCTTTCGACTAGCCTGAACCTTCGGCGAGTTGAAGCCGAGGTTCCTTGATGCGAGTCCTATTTTTATACTGGTTGTGACATCCGGTGCCTGGGCTGGACGAGCGTGCTGACAGTGTGGCCTCCGATGACATGACGGTCACACCTACTCAATCCTCGTTGTTGGTAACATACATGGCATCAGGTAATGAACGCCTAATCAGCTAGGATATCCCGTAGGACGCGTTACATCTCGGCGTGTGGTGCACGGAGCTAGTAGGCCCTGGGTGGCCGTCCGTGCCCCGAATCCTGTTCCGCTAAAAGAGAGACCTAATTCTTATTAATATCCGGGTGGAGCCCTTGAAGGTTTTAGGGTTATACTTTGCCTTATAGTTTTGTGTCATGGGTACAACCTGGGTATGGGATCTGAAATAGATTGAGCTAGAAGCGTTACCATTTTTTATTTCACGAAACCCTCAAAGGGACTGAGGTTTTGTCTCACAACTGTGTTTACTTTAGTTTATAATTAAAAAGAAGTGTTTGTAATTTGAAATAGGTGCATAGTTTAATGCCTTATGTGTTAGTTAATAAACCATGTTATTTCAGTGCTAAGACTGGTTTGATTTTTATACACTTCCACTTATCGTTAAACCAATAAATTTACTGCAGCACGGTAACTGTTAACAACAAAGTATCCGGATTACACGGTGTTAAGATTCTCCGCGATCTAATGACCCTCCGCGATAATTTTTTGTTTAGTTAGTTCAGTACTACATTATATGTGATTGTGATAAAGACAGTGGTTTTTTATTAGTATCCCTGGAATATCCTTCGCTCAGCCAGATAGGCAGTAGTACAAGTGCTAGTAAGGAAGTGCGTCGTGATCAATTAAACAGAAGATAATATGTATTTCGATTCGTAACTTCCTAGGGAGTGTTCTTATAGGCGCAAGCAACTGTACCTTATTCATTTATTAATAAACGAGGGTGGATTCTGTTTTTGCTTCAATCATTTGTTATTACTTTGTCGTTATAACTCTATGTTATCATTGGTAGTTAGTTACTGTTTATAACTGGCGTGTTCTGATAGTTTAATATTATAAATACAAACTAATAAAGGGTGTAAAACACCTCTTAACGAAACTGACAACCACTTGTTCTCTCCGTCATTGCGATCATGTTTTTGTTCTATACCATACCTTCTAGTTGCGGAGATATTGGGGGTCAAAGTTCCAACTTTTTGACAACTTTTTTTTTTAAATACAATTTTTTATTGTAAGATTTTTTCTTTAAACACCTCTACGACCCCCGTACTATTCAATCCATCCATCAGCACAGTGTTTGAAATGCGTTACATTGAGTTCTGCCAGCAAACAGGATTTTTCACCCCAAAAAAAAAGTCGTTTCCCAGCAATAATTTTTTCATCCCATCTATTCGAAAAAGACGACTTGGTTCGCCTTTAAGTGCACCCAAAGGTGGTGTTTTCTATAAGAAACTTTTAGCGGGCAGTAATGAGTTTTAAATCCTCTTTATAAGTGCGCCGCAATTATCTTTGCCGCGCACTTTTTGAATTTGGAACATCTTGTGTTCAGCGCCCAAGAAATCGAACGCAAATATTGTTTGAATAAAGACTGGCTGGTGCGACGGCCCATAGTAGCGCCGCGCGCCGGCTGAATACAAAAAAAAAAAGAAATAAAATTAAAAACGCGCGAACTATAGCCCGCGTTTTCGTCAATTTTCACGGATTGATAGAAATTCATGATTTTGTTTTGAAAAATGAGTTCTTCAAGTGACAGTGAAAGTATAGAATTAACTCCTGATAGTATTAGAACTGACGCAAGAAATGTGATGGATAATCTACTACCTGCAAAATCCCGGGAGAAATATATGAAAGCTTATGGTAATTTTATTGAATGGAGAAATTCAAGAGGCGCCAAGAATTTTTCAGAATCTGTGTTTTTGGCCTACTTCCAGTACTTCGCCAAAACTAAACAACCTTCCACACTTTGGAGTACCTACTCAATGCTAAAATCAACAGTCAGTTCTAATAACGACGTAAAACTGGACACATATTCGAAATTAATAGCGTATCTGAAGAGGATGTCTGATGGATTTAAACCTAAAAAATCCAAAGTGTTCTCAGTCAAAAACGTGGAGACTTTCCTTAATGAGGCACCCGACAACATCTTTCTTGCCGTAAAAGTAAGTAACTATGTATGTATATATGGTGGATTAGTAAAGTATAACCAGTGTTTTAAAATGCGCATTTTATTGTAACCTGTACTTCGATAGATGGGTACTTGTCTTATTCACATTCGGTTTTGTTACAGGTGGCTTTAATTTTCGGAGTACATGGAGCTTGTCGTGGCAATGAACTTTTAAAAATAACTGTTGATGATGTCGAAAATCACTCGGATAATTTACTGTTAGTAAAGCTGACAGACACAAAAACAAAAATTGACCGATCCTTCGTAATCCGAGGAGAATACAAAACTATTGTACAGAAATACCTGGACCTGCGTCCTGCTGATATAAAGACCAATCGGTTTTTCATCCGTTATCAAAATGGCAAGTGCTTCAAACAAGTTATGGGAAAAAATAAAATTTCTTACATGCCACAAGAAATCGCTACTTATTTGAAGTTACCAGATATCAAGCTATATACAGGACATTGTTTTCGTCGCACTTCTGCTACCCTGTTGGCAGATTCTGGAGCGGACTTAACTGTTCTCAAGCGACATGGAGGATGGAAGTCGAGTGCTGTAGCAGAGGGATATATAGAAGATTCCATTGAGAACAAGGCGAAAACATGTGAACGCATCGTGGAAAACATTAAATTGCAACCTTCAGTTAATCCATCCATGCCACTGTCGCCGCGCCCATCTACATCCAAACAAAGAGATTCACCGTCACATTTTCCTCAAAATGAGCCACATTCTGACATTATTTCAAACACGCAGAATAAAATTAAATCTACAACAATCTCTATTCCTAATAAAACTGTAACAATTAATTTTCAAAATTGTGAAAATGTCTCAAATGTAAATATAAGTTTTTAGTTGTTTTATTATTAGATACTACTTAATTTCAATTTAGTTGTTACTCTGTTTCATTAAATATCAATATTACAATAAAATATGAGGCGCCTTTTATTTTCTCATAGTGGGTGATGAAAAGTAGAGTGTATCACTCGGGCGCAAAATATATTTTTGGCTCGGGCGACGTACTTTGAATCCCTCGCTACGTTCAGGATTCTACTAAAGAATCCCTCGCTACGCTCGGGATTCTACTCTAGAATCCCTCACTTCGCTCTGGATTCAAAAAAGCGCCCTCGCCGTAAAAATATTATTTTGCTCCCTTATGATACAATCTACTATTGCGTAAAGTTCCTTAGTTTGATGTACAGAATGCTTGGAAAACCATAATTGCAAAACCACCTCATCACGAAACCGTCAAGGTTTCGTGATGAGGTGGTTTACACCCTGTATAGTTTTTTCTTCATAATGAAAAAGGGAAGAAAGTTTGTTGTGCCCTTGGAGGAACAAAAGAACGCGTTTTTACCGTACAATAATGTTTTCTGTGATTCTAATAATCTCCCACCAGCAAGGGATCCCGTGTTTACAGAAATTAAATGTGTGTTGTCTAGCAATATTACCGAAAAAGGACTTTTACTTTCTCTGAAGAAGAATTTCAATTACTTTTTCGATGCAACGGAAAATCTAGAAAGTAGGAGCATCAGTAGCGGTACAGCAAAAAATAAAGAATGCTCACCAAGTAAGTCAATTAGTTTGATTTTATGATTGATTTGTATCAATGGAACAAAATTCAACCACTAAAAAAACAATTAATAGTTACTCAAAACGCAAGGGCTGTCATTAAACAGAAGTATATCGTTTACCGAAGCATATGTGGGCTCCTCTATTGCTAGAGCAAATATGGAAATCATGCAAAAGCCCGTGTTTATGGATTTTCAACCGTTATTCTGTTAAACATACAGATAGAATTACTTGCAAAGGTTTATGCAAACAATGCAAATCATCGATAACTGTGGTGATTTCCTGGCCTGTTGATAAAATAGCTCGATGTGTGTGTTCTGTAACAAATGTTGATGCATCTTTTAATCATATTCCTAAGAATAAAATAAAATTATCACCAGCCCAGCTCATTGAAATGTCCGCTGAACTAAAACACGAATCTACAATCACATGTCGTAACAAATTAGCAAATTAAATAATGGAACCTGATGACTCTGAACCACCCCCCATATGCCAACAGTTGGCTGCTTAAGGCAAATTAAACACGAGGAGAAACAGAGTTTACATTACGATACAAATCCAGTGCTATCTTTGTGGATAATGACTCGTGTCACGCCATACAAAGATGTTATCAAGCATATCTCTCTGTACCCTTTTTACTATGTCGGATCCGGCCATTGGTATGGACACGGGAATGGATCAAAGCGCGCCAGTGGTGACATCACGCGACCTAGAGACCAGTCTACCCCTCGCCATGGCGTGCTTCTACAGAGTCCTGACGTTAACAGATCACCGCGAGGACGACATTCTAGGTCTGATCGCAGTGGAGTTAAGACGTCTTGAAACTGTATCCGATTCATTGTGCCCAGTGTTACTCGTATAGTGTGAAAGTGTAATGTCAAGTAATTCGTTAGTTTACTCAGTGTAGATATGTTTGAAAAGAGTAACCATGGAGTTTCTTGCCGGTTCATATTGGGTGTCGATTCAATGAGTCTGTGATGTCAACAGGTATTTGGTTTAGTAAGTTGGGTATTGCGAAAGAAGCGGTACGCCTGCCATAGAAGTTATTTTTGCGTGGCACTTGAAGTGATTTGGATTTGGCTTGTGTATTCACGTCATATTTCACTGGAACTTGAATATCACTGTTATCATAATGTTCTAAGAGGAACAGATACTCAGCGCGCGCAAGGATAGGTAATACCTTGCAATGTTTAAATAACCCTGTGTAATGGTCTTGGTATTTATTTTTTACCTGTTTTGGAACTATAAGTTTCAGTAAACGTGTTTGCAGATTATGTATTTTGTCTAGGTAGGTTTTAAATGTGCGTCCATAACTGGTGAGTCCATATGAGTTTATCGACTCGGCAAGTGCTGTGTACATTTGAAGGAGGGTTCCGTATGGTATATTGCGCTTTATAGCTTTATGTAACATTGTAAAGCAACGAGCCCCGTGCCGGTCGACAAGTTCATACTTGTCACTAGGCATGCACGTTCCTGACCACAGGTTTTTACTTGTCCCCAGGCACGCTGCAAGCAGGTTCATACCTGCTTACGCCGCTCGGTTGCTTTGCGCGTTGCCATTGGTCGATGAGAGGAGGTGTGGTCGATTCGCGCCTCCCGCGAATCGGTGGTTATAAAAGGGCCTGACCCGCCAACGCGCACCGCAGTCGAACAGCAGTCGAACGTAATTCTCTATTCTGTCTATTTGCTACGTGTATTACCTAAAATAACTAAAATAAGAAAATTTTGTAAAGTCTGAATAAAACTACTTTATCTACACACTCGCCAGAATTTCAATTATACAGTCCACTCGCCACAGGTACTAAACACAACCCTCTCCAATTTTAGTGAAAATTGTTAAAAATACTAAGAAGATTGCAAAACAAAATTTAATTTATAATGAAAATTCTGAAAAATATTACATTTACATTATGTAAATTGTGTAGAACAGGCATTCAGCAAAATCAATTGATACGTTCAACGGTCGCCCGGGCGGTGGAATATTCTCCATTTATTACTTGGTATACCAATCGTGCATTATACGAGTATATAGGGCGTCGCCAATCCAAGTCTCTTACTCTAATAATACACACATTGACATTTTTATCAAGTAAACAGATGTATTGCGGCATTTATAGACGCATAAATCAAAAAGCGTAAAATGTTATAAATTTCCAAAGAATAATACACTCACACAAAAAAATGAATTGAAGCAGTAAAGAAGCAAACGTAAGTATGAGTGAATTTAGAAATAATCATTAATGTTAATAGTAAAAATAACTAAGTTTTTTGTAATTAATACAGTCAGTTAAGTTATAGAAAAACAATAATATGCAGAACTCACTTTATTGGCAACAAGAAATCAGAAAAACCTTGACATCCGTCATACGTTCCTACACTTTTCTCTAGTGAAGAAAATAATCCCCAAAAATGGGTTAAAAATTACAAAGATTTTTTATCTCTTCAACCTCCAATGGCCGGCCTCGAAAAGCTTCCTTTTCACATATTTTGACCACGCTGACGATCATTATTGAGACTGGAACCCCTATTTTATAACTTTATAAAAATAAAAAAGTAAAATAATCTTGAGAAAACATCATGAGGAAACCGGCATGTCCTACAACCCAAAATTAGAAGACATGTGACATCTACCAATTCGCACTGGGCCCGCGTGGTGGTCCCATTCCCTCTCCTTGAGAGGAGACCGTGTCCCAGCAGTGGGAAACAATAATGATGAAACGATGATGATGATGATGACGAACCGATGTACAGAAAAATGGAAAAGTTCCAGGGACAGTTATTCGCGAGAATTAAAAAAAACCACTTGAACTGCTTCATTCCTTTAACTCTGTTGACAGCCCCAGTTTAATACGAGTATGTTAGTTACATTTTCTCTGCACACTATCTGATATGATTATTGATTATGATTAGAGTATTATTGTTTTGATTTCTCTTCGCTGGCTGACTAATTGTTCCAAACAAAACAAATATGTCTGCGACTCTGAGGGTCTCGTCTATGTTCGTCAGTGTTGCCAGTGAGTCGTGGCACAGATTGACGAACAATATGGTTACGTGGGGATGTTATTATGATTTTATTTTTTTATTCTTCTCTGTGTCAAACTCAAACTCAAAGCATTTATTTCAATTAGACCATTATGGCACTTTTGAATGTCAAAATACAAATAAAATCAAAGTCACAGTCACAAGGCATAATAACTTGAGAAAGTACTGTAGTTGCCCATTCCCTAGCGTAGATCTCTATGGAGAAGATCGGGCAAGAAACTCCGTGGACACTCTTTTAAATCAATACATTTTCAAAATCTTGGTTACATCATTCATGTGTGATTATACATATCCAACGGCTTAACGTTCTTTCCGAGGTACGGAGGAAACTCGGTACCTATGTAATGGGTGGTCACCCATCCACAGACCAACCTAGGCAAGCACGGCTTAATCTAAAGATCGACCCGAGCGGTTGTTATTATCTAGCCATGAACTATGTGAGAACGATGTAGAAAGACGTGCACATTAAGAGCGTCCAGAGAAAATATTAAATCAACAATGTAAAAAAAAAAGAAATTAAAATTAACCGTAACAGCTAAGAGATGACCAGTCCCAACTGACAGCGCCCGTTCACGAACATGACGCATGTATCGGCGCCATTCAACTCGACCATATTGAAGGGAGCTAAATGACCCGACACACACGCCACCATCAGTGAGACATGCCCATTCAGTTGTAGAATGTGAGGAGGTAATTTATTGTAACATTTTAAACAGTACTCCATGAATGATGAATCTACTTTAGCAAGCCTGAAACCTGGCTGAATCAAAGCTACAGTCACAGACACAAGGCATAATAACTTGAGAAAGTACTGTAGTTGCCCATTCCCTAGCGTAATCTCTATAGAGAAGAACGGGCAAGAAACTCCATGGACACTCTTTTAAATCAAAATATTGTTACAAAATCTGGGTTACATCATTCATGTTGTGATTATACATATATGTGAGAACGATGTACAAAGACGTGCACATTAAGAGCGTCCAGAGAAAAGATTAAATCAACATCACAAAAATAAAGTAATTAAAATTAACCGTGGCAGCTAAGAGATGACCAGTCTCAATTTACAGCGCCCGTTCACGAACATGACGCATGTATCAGCACCATTCAGCTCAACCATATTGAAGGGAAATAAATGACCCGACACACCCGCCACCATCACCGAGACATTTGAGAGAGCATAACATTCTCTCAGCCGCCAGGGCCTACCCAAGTCAAAAAAAAAAAATAGCTAGATGTAAATGGTGGCTTTACAGTACATAGTACTCACACATGCGCTATGAAATTATATAATACTAAATTATGGAATCTATACAATGCAAGGATCTTTTTACAATCTTCTGCAGCTTCCACAATAACTTAACTGGGAATCAATTGGTTTGCCCCAATGGATGTGGAGCAGGACCAGCATTGACCCAAGCATTTTTATCATCAATGTAATCCCCCAACTTATAATATGCTTGCCTACATAGTGTGCGTTTCATACAAGATTTAAACTTTGTCTCATTCAGTTGAAGAATGGTGGGAGGGATTTTATTGTAACATTTTAAACAGTACCCCATGAAAGTTGAATCTACTTTAGCAAGCCTGAAACCTGGCTGAACTAGTTGATCTCTATTTCTAGTACTATAGTGATGTCTGTCACCTCTTTTATTGAATAAATGCAGGTTTTTCCTAACGTAGATGATGTTTTATAGATATATTGACAAGGTACTGTCATGATATTAATTTTCTTGAACAGCTCTCTTAGAGAATCACGTCGACGTAAGTCATATATGGGTCTGACGGCTCTTTTTTGCAGAATAAATATAGACTCGATGTCTGCAGCCCGTCCCCATAGTAAAACACCGTATGACATAATACTGTGAAAATAACTATAATAGACTAGCCTCGCGGGATCGACATCAGTAAATTGACGGATTTTTCTAACAGCATATTATGCTGCTGAGCTCAGCCGTCCTGCAAGAGATGTTAAATGAGGGCCCCATTGTAGCCTTGAATCGAGCGCGATTCCCAAGAAAACCGTTTTATCGACAAATTCTAGTTTCTCTTGATTCAATACTATGTCACAATCACTACTTTTGACATTTGGTAAAGCAAATCTAATGCACTTAGTTTTTTTCCCATTTAGAACTAAATTGTTTGCGGTAAACCAATCATGGACCTGCTGTAAGGCGTTATTTACGTCGTCAAGATTAGTGGCACGTCTGTTTATCCTAAATATTAAAGAAGTATCGTCAGCAAACAACACCATTTGCGGGTGGTTGTTAAATAAATGGGGTAGGTCCTTAATATAAACTAAAAAGAGGAAGGGAACCAATATGGAACTTTGTGGTACACCCATTTTTACTTCTAAACCCATTGAATTCACACCATTTATTTGTACCTGCTGCTGTCTATCACTCAAATACGATTTTATTAAACTGAGCGCAAGTTTACCTAAACCGTAATGCTCAAGTTTCAAGATCAGGGTTTCGTGATTTTCGTTTCGTTTTCGTTCAAAACGGCAATTTCGTCTTCAAAAATTTCAAGAATTTGTGAATGCCTCACAAAATTTTGCATCCTTCGCAAACACGTTGGCTGTCATTGATGGCGGTTGGCGATTATTAGAACAATGGGATGCATTAAAATTGTTATTTACTGACTGTATTTAATACGTTTAAATGATCCATTCAGGCAGCTTTATTATATGTTCCTGTCTTGGATATTGCCCAAATTTACCAACTTCAATAAACTTTTTCAATCGGAAAAAGCATCTTTAAACGAAAAGGTGCGCGAAATGTATAAAGATATTTTGCAATGTTTTTTTGGATCGTGATTATGTCAACAAAACTGAGCTTTCTACTATTGATATTGAACGTCAAGAAAAATGGTTAAAAGATGATCAAATTTATTTGTGCATTCGAGTGATGAACAAAATTATACAGCCTGAATTTCGTCTTCAGATTCCTGCCACTAAGGAGTTTTTTTTATCGCTGTCGGCATTTTCTTATCACAAGTGCTTAAGAAATTAAAAAAGATATAACCTAGATGATACCATTCTAACAAAAATTGACTGTTTTGAACCTTCCAATGCTGCTTCCAGTAATTACAGGAATAAAGTACCTACCTTACAGCCGCTTATGATACTTGTTCCAAGGATTGTAAAACCCACGACATGACATTAAAATGATGCAGGCAATAGATGACGAATGGCGCAGTTTTCCCAACATTTTAGACAACATTGATTTGACTATGAATACCGCCGCGTTTTGGGGCGTCATCAAAAAACAATTTAAAAATTATCAAACACTGGCTGATTCTTTGTAAATAAATCGAAACCAATCATTTCGCACTATATGGCTCGCAGTGACTGATGTAACAACCACTTTGTAGTGCAAGCTGATTTAAACTTTATTCTAACAGCATTTCAAACGAATGTTGAACCACCACAAATAGAGTAGCTAATTTAGCTCATCTAGTCGCCTTAATTAGTTAACAATACTATGTACTGGAAGCCGACCCCAACATAGTTGAGAAAAGGCTATGCAGATGATGATGACTATGTACCTACCTTACTATCATTTTTAAAGTTTTTTTTAATTTTTCAGAAATAATGGGATATCTCCATTGCATCAGCTACTTTTAAGATTTTATGCATTAGGCACAATGTTAGTGTCTGTTGCAGACTTTGTAGGAGTCTCAAAATCATCAGCTGGGCGTATTATAGCCAATGTCTCATCTGCAATAGCAAGATTATATAGAAATTATATACATATACATAGCAACACCCAGGAAGATTTTTACAATATCAGCCAATTTCCAAGAGTTCTGGGTGCAATTGATGGCACACATATTCTAATACAAGCACCAAGTAAGTACATTGTATTTTTAAGAAAAAAGCTTAAATTAGCTTTTAATATCCATTCTCTACAAGTGTTTTTTTTTTTTTATTTGTAGATTCTAATATTGGAGAAGAATTTAGAAATAGGAAAGGATATTTCTCTATGAATAAGCAAGCTGTGTGCAATGCACATTTAAGATTTATGAATGTTGTTGCCCGTTGGCCTGGATCAACTCATGATGCAACACTGAGAGGTAGTGTTTAGTTGCTTCATACTAACTGTTTTGAGCAATAAAACAATAATTTTTAAAAAACCTCTACCAAGTGTAGTGCTTTTACAAACATATTTTTTATTGATTTTTCAGCGGAATGTGAAAGTGGTTTATGTGGAAATCGGTGGTTGATTGGAAATAGTGCTTATCCATGCAAACCTTATTTATTAACTCCTTTATTAAACCCAACTTCACGCAGTCAGCAAATGTACAATGAAGCCATTCTAATGAAACATCACGTTGTTACACTTATCTTTAATCTACCGTTCTTGCAAGTGTTTTGGAGTATGGAAACGGAGATTTCCAGTTATATCATTAAAAATACGGCTATCAATATCAACTACACAGTCAATAATAATAGCAACAGCTATACTACATAACATTTGTAGACAGATGAGAATTGAAGATGCCAGAAGTAGAAATACCTAATTATGAAGCAGTCCCAATGATGTTACATGAACCTAGTGAATGTAATATTGATGAGCGACAAGACTTGATAAACAATTACTTTGGAGGGTAAGCTATTTTTATCCCATGTCTTTCATGCAGTTCTACAATATTTTATGGAATCCTAGATGATTAGGCGATGTGCGGAAAATGTGCCCCTCGAAAAACGTGGTTTGTCCAAAGTGTGGTGGGCATCATGAGACACGTAACCATTAAGGTATCGCAACCTTAATGGTTACGTGTGTCAACTGCATAGGTAATCACATATCGCTCAGCAAGTCTTGTGCGGTTTACAAGAAAGAGAGACGATTGAGAGAAATAATGTCTGAGTTTGGATGCACATTCAGAAAAGCTCTAGAATGTTATGTGCCCCCCGAAAAACCCGCTCCCCCTGAAACTATCGCCCCTCATCAAGCTCCGGTAGCCCAAGAAAATCGGTTCTCGTCTATACCTCCAGAAGAAGACTCTTTACAAAACTGTTATCCTACCTTTGCCGAAGTAGTTTAAACAAAGGCCAGAGTCCACAAGGTACAGTCCCCTGCCATGGTTAGTAAGAACAATGAAACCCCAAAGCCTCCGAAAAATAAAAAAAGAGCCCACATAAAGAAGACTGGATATTCTGGACTGCAGATGCAGACGAAGGAGACGTTCATCAATTGCTCTGTTGATGACGAGGGTAAAGATGAATGTCCTACTTTCAAAGAGCTGAGTGCCAGAATAAAGGAAGTTGTCTACCTCAAAAAGACAGGTTTAAGCTTCAAGATAAAGTGTGTCTTCCAGTTGTACCTAGAATGGTTAACCCTAGGTCAGTGAGTTTTGTTTCAGAATGGCCGTGGATAAAAGTATTGTTTAACTTTTTTATTCCTAGCGATGGCAAAAAATCATTTAAGTTAAATATCTTGCAGTGGAATGCCCAGTATTAAGCCAAAGTTAGCATCGTTTCAAGAACTTTTTTTTGTGCCAGGAAAAAGTACATATTGCTGCCCTTAGTGAGACGTGGCTTGAGCCAGAAAGTAGTTATAAAGTTAGTAGTTATGATGTTTATCGCTCGGATCGGGATGACTCATACGGTGGTGTAGCTATTATAGTACACAAATCTATTAAGTCGCAGCTGCAACGCGTTCTCGTCAAAAATAATTGTTTCGTACCATGCGTTTCCGAACGCATCTTTTGTTGTCCGAGCATCTGACATTGTTTTGACGTTTGAACTATCACTGATATATCTAATCTGTGCTTCTGACTTGTCTGTGGATATTTTTCGGGATCTCATTGAATTGTTCTTAGATTGGTTGAAATAATTAAAATCGAAGATAATCTCCTTTTGTTTTGCACGATTTGCTGGTAATTCAGTGTAAACCGGACTACACGCCCCAATTGAGTAACAAACCGGGCTGATTTCGTCATTGTTCACGCAATATTGAGGTTGCGTCAGCCACGCGTGTGAAATTGGAAAAGACAAGACAAGTGTGACGGTGTGCTTTGAACTATTGTTGTGCGTCGTTCCGGCCTGCACGCTGCTGAGACAGCGTCAATTGAACCGGTCGGATCTGCCAAGCTACCACACTCACCTCCGAATTACACAATACATTTACACACACATATTTACATACATTCTTGCGGATACGGCTTGATCAAGCACTGGTCATCCCCTTCAGCCCACCGGCATCAGGTAAGTTACCTTATTAAAGGGCATCTTAATTTGAATTGTCTCCGCGTATCGCGGACATCTCGTCCCCAAACTTGCCCTGGTTTGGGAACGAACAATAATCTACGAGTAGTTACAAAAAGGAAGGCATAACTTTTCATCTGTAAGTAAACACTACGAAATTATTTTTCATTAAATCAGATTAAGAGCCACCGCAGGGGTCTATTTAAAATGGAAGGTGAATGTTAGAGGGTAACACAACACACGAAAAAGTGACCCGCGTTTATGTCTTTTGGAAAAGTCCCTTTCTTTCACTAGGAAATTTTAATTCTTTTATCCCTTTCTCTCCCTTTGTACTTTATCGTAAAAATCGGAGCCGTTACCTTTTTAATGGCTGAAGTTGATATCGATAAAATAAAATTAAACATCATACAATGTTTATTAACCGACTTCCAAAAAGAGGAGGTTCACAATTCGTCTGTTGTTCGTTATTTTTTTTGTGTTTGTTACCTCAGAACTTTCGACTGGGTGAACCGATTTCTATGGTTCTTTTTTTATTTGAAAGCTGGTGCTTCTCGTGTGGTCCTATTTTAATTTGCTGAAGATCTGATGCTGATCTTCAGAGATATAGAATGGAACTCTTCAAAAATAGACAGCAAATCTGCAGTGATTGCTGCAATCGCTTGTAGGTTCATTGTTTATACTATATCATGACGTAAAATCACGCCTGTATGCTCTGAGAGGGTACGCAGATGTGTACAATACACCCAGATTTCGACAGTGTTTGTTACCTCAGAACTTTCGACTGGGTGAACCGATTCTAATGTTTTTTTTTTTATTTGAAAGCTGGTGCTTCCCGTGTAGTCCCACTTTAATTTGATGCAGATCTGATGCTGATCTTCGAAGATATAAATGTTGCAGTGATTGCTGCAAGCGTTTGGTTGTTTATTGTTCATACAATATCATGACGTAACATCACGCCTGTATGCTTTGAGGGCAAACTCAGAAGTGTATAGTACTCCCAGATTTCGAGTTAGGTGTATTAAGTTCCATTTATTGGGGATAAGCCCTATTACCGTGACAGTTTTTTTTTTATTTTATTGGAAAGGATGTACTTCAAGGGTACATTGATGAGAATTTGGTTAGGTTCTGATTACTTCTGATTATGGGATACATGACAAAGGAACGGAACTCTTAAATTCTTAAGAACAAATTAGCGATACTCGGCCGAATCTTATAATTTATTTCAGCGTCTCTATATCGATTGATCATGCGAAAGTCCACTAGGCTTTTTTCAACCCAACTGCAATGGAAACACGGTCAAAGTGGAATAATAATTACGATCTAAAAATTACTTAAGATGGTAAACAATGAGGCAATTGTTCTACTATAGACCTATATTGTAAAGCTAAATGAACTTTGTTCAACCAACCGATTTGTTTAATGTTAAGGATAGTTTCATATAACGCGCAAGAATGTTACGTTTCGATCCAAGTGCATAAAAATTTTAGAAAATAAATATGACATTAGGGAATATTTTTTAACTGAAACAAAACTGCAATCGACGAAATAACTAAATAATGTTTAAATAACCAGGTTTCAATATTTTTAGCATTCCTAAACATCATCTACTCATTAACGTATTATCAAAACGTTTTTTTTTTCTGGGAATACGGAACGTTGCAATTGAATGATATCATGGTGAACGAATGATTTTTGTGTTAATCTGTGGTTGATGGTTCAAATGACAGTACTAAGAAGACCAAGGTTTTTTTAAGTTTTGTAATACGAATTAATTTAGACCATCGTTCTGCAGATAGCCCTGGACTTGATAGTCCAGGTTTAAAACAAGGTTTTTTAGTTTTTTGTAATAAGACTGTATATGTTTATTTCTTTGAACCATGGAGGATGGAGTCGATGGTTTGGAGTTCGTTTATTTGATAATAACCTACAACAATCTTCCCCAGATATTTCACTAGTCTCTATAGATATTGCATTAAAATTTAATTGGGCCGTTTTAAATGAAAATCTAGGCAGCGCCATTAAATTATTAAACTTTCAACATTGTGTACGTCATGCCTGCCTACAGTTATTAAAAGGAATTTTGGAAAAGCAGGCTGGACTTCGTAATCTGGAAGATAAATTTCGAAATTTATGTCTACCGAATGACCCCCAAAAGCGTATGATTCCTTCTTAGATACCTATTCTGAATGACGCTGCTTATTCATTCCAATGTTCAAATTTTATCAAAACCCTACTGCACATTTCACTCCGAAACCATGGACTGCCGAACTGTCACAAGCTGTAGCTCATCGTAGGTTAGCTTTATCCAAATTTAGGTGTAATCCCACACCCCAAAACCTGGATACTCATAATGGTAGGATAAATACATCCCAAAGGTTAATCCGACAGGCTAGGGGAATAAACTTTCAATATTTTTGTTCCTCGGTTGGTCACACTACATCGTCTTGTGAAATGTGGCGCAAAATGAGATGGTTGAAAGGTTACCGCTCGCCTAGACAGTTTGAAGACGCTCAGAGTGCCACTAATCTTTTCATTTCCTTAACACCCGATTATGTGTCCCGACCGACCCCTACCGTCGCCCATAGTAACCTACACTATGGACATTAGAATGTGAAATCTCTATTCAGGAGCTAGATAAATGTATCAAATCTAAGGATATATCTCCTGGATGCGACGACATATCTTATTCTATTTATTTAAATTGTACCTATTCCAAAACAAGAGGGCCTAAAATGGCCGCTTTAGAAGAATCTTAATTTGAATCATCTTAAAAAAAAAATGGTAAAATGGACCTTATAATCATAACCATAAAGTCCATTTTAAGAATTTTAAATTTTAACGTGATTTAAATTATGATTCTGATAAAGTGGCCTTTTTAGACACCCTGGTCGCGACCCTAATAACGTTTCTTCACTCCGTCCTATATCATTACTATCGTGCATTTGCAAAATGTTTCATTATGTTTTATAACGAAGATTAGAATGGTTTTTTGAAAAACGTAACACATTTTCTGTGAACACAGTTGGCTTCCCTAGAGGTACTCGTAGGTCGTGTTTAGATGGCTTAAACTGCCTAATCACCACAAGTCAAACTGGCTTTTCCGAGGGTTGTTTTTTAGATATACAGGATGTTAGTGTGAACACCGTTATCCTTCAAACCACGCGTTTGGTTTCATTAGTAGAACCTAAAACCAATGAAAAAAAGCAACCTTTTTTTTTTTGAAGAAAATCCACTATTTTCTTCAAGATCATTTCACCCTAATACACTCGGAAACAGCTGACCGCCGACCGGGTCAACGACCGCGCCGCAGCCCGCGCGCCCGCGCAGGGATCGAGTGAACGGTGAGTCACGACCTTACCTCAGTCGGCCAGCTGTCGCCAAAGCGAGTCCACGTCGCTCGTCGGAGCGCGCGCCGCGTGGCGAGTCCTAAGTTTCTCGCGCGTAAATTTAGTGCTATGTCTTACACAAGTCAACAGTGGACCGTAATGGTACGGCTTTACGCCATCGCGGGTGATAAATAACCTGTACGAGGCTCGTAGGATGTATGCAGACATCAGATTCTCGAGTGCTCAACAACCTAAAATGTGTGAATTTTGAACAGTAGGTAAGTTAGTAGATAATCAATCTGTCTAAGACGACCCACTGACCTCTGCGTAAATTTAATCGGTGATTTTTAACTGTACGTAGGTAGGTACATAAAATTGTGATGAACTTTTTAAATACGCCAAAATACCTACTCAGTAGTTTGGATTACTTTTCATTTTCTTTGTTGTCACATCAAAGTTACATTTAGACTCGTCACGCAACACGTAAGGTAGGTATTTTGCCAGGAAAAGTTGCATTTATCAGGTAATGTTACGAGAATTCTGTAAGTAGATAGATGCGTCGACGGGCGGGCAGCAATTACGTCACTCGTTTAGTCGGGCTAGCCATGATTTCGGGGACATCGTCGGATAATTTAATTTATTTTTTTTTCTTAAAGAAAATCCCTTATCCAGTTTTTTAACTCGGTCCTATATTTTTTTATTTATGTCAACTACCCGTGGTTTGAGTGACTACGGTGTTTACACTAACACCCTGTAGATAATGCGTACAATAATGTAAATAATTCTGTTTTGATAAATGTTTTAGATAGCCTTAAAGTTGCTTCCCGCATCTGCAGTGCAAGTACGTAGGATTCGATAGGACTCGATTAGATAAATTTGACAGTTATTCTCGATAAAATGAGTTTTTGACTCCATAAAAACTCATTTTATCGAGAATAACACAAATTACTTAGACTGCTGTTTTGATAAATGTTTTAGATAGCTTTAAAGTTGGTTTCCCGCCGCGTAATCCGGCGTAAGTATATTATTTTTATTCTTTAGATATGGCGGTCGGTGCAAAACGTATGGAGATTTTTAACGTTTGGCGTAATGATAAAATAGCAAGCCGAAAAGTCGATACAGTAATGAAACATGTTACGGACACGATGAATTATACAGAGTTTTACGCGGTATCCGAAGGTGAATTTTGCAAAACTATAAAAAAACTTATGTGGACAGTTCGTTTTGAAATGGAAAAAAGTATCCGTTCACTGAATACTTTTTTTTTTGCACAACAAAGAGTAGTTGGATGGTGATTTAATTTTGAAACATATGCCCAGTCAATCAAAAGACGAAATTAATTTAAAAAGGGGTCGTCCAAACAAATGCTTTAATGATTGTAGTCGTTCAGCAAATAAAAGAAAGGTACAAAGGCTCGTCCAAGAGAGTACCTCTGAAGAAATTGCTTTGGCCACTCAGTCAAAGCTAACAAGAGAAGGTAAGAGGGATACTGCCAAATTTATTAAGATGGTGTCATCTCCAACTGTTTCACCAAAAGGGCAAATAAAGTGAAAAAACGAATTATTACCCCCATCAAAGCTCCAAAAAAATAACACTTGATAGAGCATTATCTCTTTTTCTAGATAATAAATTCACTAAAGAACAATATATTGACATTCAGCAGACTACAAAAGCGTACAATGCAAACATTTATCTGACATACAATTGGCTGCTTGATGCTAAGAAAATGTGCTACCCTGAGAATATTACAATAAAAGCTGCAGAGGTAACAATGCAGTCGCTAGTAAAGCATACGACTCAGAGACTGGTCGCTGCACAAGAAGAAGTGCTAAAAGACCGCCTCGAAGAGTAGGACCCCACTAAAAAAAAATTGTTTTCAAGTGGGGGTGTGACGGTGCATCTGGTCACAGTCTTACATGCAAGCATTTGAGAACAGTGATAACGATGATGCGAGTATTTATCTGATATCTATGGTTCCCCTTAGAATGACAGCTGTATCAAAAATCGACAATCGAGACATGATCTTGTGGAACAATCCTGTACCATCGTCAACGAAATATTGCCGTCCTATAAAAATAACATTTCACAAAGAGACGGCAGACTTCATCAAGCAGCAAGTTGATGATTTTAAAGAACAAATACAAGGTCTAGTCATCATTGAAATAGCAGGAATAAAACAGAACTTTCAAGCGATTTTCTCATTAACTATGATTGATGGGAAAACCTGCAGTACCCTTTCTGGTACAGCTGCTCAAAACTGCCATATTTGCGGTGCATCACCTAAAATGATGAACGATCTACAAGTAGTACGAGCCAGGCCAAAAATTACGATGCAATAATATACCGTTCACCATATAAAATCACATACAAAATTTGTTATTGTGCGTACAAATTATGTGCCGATCAAACGTGGAAAAGGAGATGGTTTTCTTAAACCAGAATGCTGCCGGATCAAACAGTGTTCATGTCGAAGAGATGAAGATGCACATGTCGAATATCAGCACTGTGCTGCTAGTAATTTGTATACTTCTGGGTCTCGGTGCTATTTATTTTGTAAACAAACAATACAAAAAGTGTCACCATTCATGGATCGCAGACCAGATAGTAGTAGCAATTAGACATTTTGTGAGTGATTGCGATTTAAATATTCAAAAGTGCACAATGTGTGAAAGTGGTAGTTAGTACACACAACGAAAAAGTGATGTACTCGTACATTCAGGAAAGCAATCTTCACAGAATTATGGATTTTACAGTTTAATGACTTAAATAAAGTTTATTTTTGAAATGCTTTCTAGGTAAAAGTGTTTTAGTTTCACCTTCTGAGTTTTGTTTACTAATGCATTAATTTGTATATGTGTATCAAGTTACGCCTGTATCCCCTACTACCGTAACTCACCGTGAGAATGTGGTATGTGAATTAAATATGAGTTATTTAAATGTTTAGATGAAGTTACATTAATACGAAAATATCTAGTTAAGAAAGGAAAATCGCGTTTCAAGGGTAATGCGAAGCGGAGCGTAAGGCCAGGTTCACCAAGGAGGTGGAAGCCGCCATAAGGACGGTGGCCCTGAAAGTTAAGGCATCGTCGAAACTCAGGGCCATACCCGCGGCTTCCGCCTCCATCATGGCGGCAGCGGAGGCCAATTTTGCGGGGCCTCCCCCTCCCTCAGCAGAGGGAGACGAGCTGGCCAAACTGCGGGCCGAGGTGGCCCGCCTGACGGCCGCCATGGAGCTTCTCCAAAAGGAGAATGCGAAGCTCCAGGCGGACCTGGCCAGTCTACGGGAGCCTGGCCCCCGCGTGGCACCTCAAAGTGGGGGGGCACAGGCGCAGACAATAAGCCAGCCTGTGCCGGTTGAAAACCAGGTCCTGGACCTGGTTCGAAAGGAGCTGGCTTCCTTCCAGTCGCGGTTTTCCGTCCTGGAGGGAATTGTCCTGCGCCCTCCCCTGGGTGCGAGCAGGGCGGCCGCGGGCACGAGCACGGTCTCGTACGCGGCTGCTACATCTGCACCGGCTCCGGGCCCATCCAGTCGGCCCTCCGGCAGGGCTGCGCTGCCGCCCCCGCCTCCTGTAAAGCCGACTCCGGCCAAACAGGCGGCGGCGCCGGCTAAGAAGAAGAAGGCGGGCCAGAAGAAGGGCAAGGGCAAGGCAGCGGCACAGGTTGCAACTGTGCCGCTGCCAGTGCCAACGGCGAGTGGGCCAGCGCCAGCGCCTGCGGCAAGTCAGCCGCCGCCGCTACCACCCCCCCAGCTCCCTGCACCTCCCACGGCTGAAGCCGGTTGGCAGGTGACCGGGGAGAAGAAAAGGAGGCGAAAGGCGGCCAAAAAGGCCCGCAAACAGGAGCGGCAGCGCCAGCAACGGGAGCGAAAGATCGCGGCTAGGCTTCGCGCCCCGAAGACCGCAGCTGTAGTGATCACACTACAGCCAGAGGCGGAAAAGAAGGGCGTGACCTACCGCGATCTGCTGGCGAAGGCCAAGGAGACGGTGGATCTCGGGGAGCTCGGGATCACCGGGGGCCTCCGGCTTAAGGTCACCGCGACGGGGGCTCGTATGCTGGAGATCCCCGGAGAAACCAGCGGCTCGTCCGCTGACGCTCTGGCTGAAAAGCTGAGAGCGTCCCTAAACGCGGACGAGGCCCGAGTGTCCAGACCCGTCAGATGCGCAGACTTGCGCGTCATGGGTCTGGACGACTCGGTCACTGAGGAGGAGGTGGTGGCCGCCGTCGCCAGGTCCGGGGGGTGCTCTGCCGAGCAGATCAAGGCAGGCACTCTACGCCCGGACCCTACGGGAATGCGAACCGTTACGGTGAGCTGCCCCGTGACGGCGGCAAAAACGATAGTGGAGGGCCGAAGGATCTTGGTGGGCTGGGTATCAGCGCAGGTGAAACTGCTGGAGCCCAGACCTCTGAGGTGCTATCGCTGCCACGTGGGTCACCACGTGTCAGTGCAATGCGCCTCGGAGGTTGACCGCAGTGGCCTCTGTTTCCGCTGCGGACAGCCCGGGCACGTGTCGGCGACTTGCAGCGCTGCGCCGCACTGCCCAGCATGTGCGGCGGCTCGCAAGCCGGCCGATCACCGCGCCGGGAGCAAGGCCTGCGCTGCACCTGCCAAGCCCAGAGCCAGAGGCAGGGGAAGGCCCTCCGCCACCTCCGCCAACGCCACCGTCGCCACCGCCGCTGCCGTGGCCGCCACAGCCGCTGCCGCTGTCGCCACCGCCGCTGCCCAGAGCACGGCAAGTTCGCCTGCGGAGGGGCCCTCACAGGGGGCTCGGGGGGAGGAGGTGATAATGGAATGCCAATAACGGCACCATTACGCCTCCTCCAGGCGAATATCAACCACTGCGCCTGTGCTCAGAATCTGTTGCTCCAGAGCATGGCGCAGTGGTTGATTAACATCGCTGTGGTCGCTGAGCCGTACTTTGTCCTGCCCAGGGAAGACTGGGTGGCAGACCTTGACGGCTCGGTGACCATAGTGTCATCGGCCGCCGCCGGTACCCCGACCCTTGAAAGTGTCAGGAGGGGTCGGGGGTGCGTAGCAGCACGGTTCGGGGAGATCGTCGTAGTGGGAGTCTACTTCTCCCCGAACCGAACTCTCGCCGAGTTCCACAACTCTCTGGAAGAGCTGAGTGTCGTTGTCGGGAGCCATTCCCTTCCCGTGCTTGTCCTCGGGGACTTCAATGCCAAGAACTTGGCTTGGGGTTCTCGTTGCACAGACGTGCGGGGAAGGATGGTGGAGGACTGGGCTCTGGAAAGGGGCCTGGTCGTCCTTAATCGGGGTTCTGTTCCCACGTGTGTGAGGATGCGGGGCGAGTCGGTGGTGGACATCTCGTTCGCTAGCCCCGCTCTGTCACCGCGTGTCGTGGACTGGCGTGTCATGGAGGGGGTGGAGACCTATTCCGACCACCGGTACATCCGGTTCGACGTCTCCACCCAGTCCTCAAGCGCGCCGGTCCAACAGGCCCCGAGTGGTCCTCGTTGGGCGTTGAAGCAGCTGGACCGGGAGCTCCTCCTGGAAGCCTCGATCGTACAGGCCTGGGTGACATCACCGGACAGGCCTGCCGACGTTAATACTGAGGCAGAGTGGTTCCAGGAGGCCATGTCCGACATCTGTGACGTGGCAATGCCCCGAGTTCGGCCAGGAAGCGCCCGACGTCAGGTGTACTGGTGGTCGCGCGAAATAACATTTCTGCGCGAGGCGTGTGTCGATGCGCGGCGCCTGTACGCCAGGCATCGCAGGCTCCGCATTCGCCCGCCGGATGCGGCAGCCATTGAGGCGGAGCTGTACGAGGGATACAGAGCGGCGAAGACCGCCCTCCGGGACGCTGTCCTGCGGGCCAGGGAACTGGCCCGCTTGGAGATGCTGGAGACTCTCGACAGAGACCCGTGGGGGCGCCCTTACAAGATGGTGCGGAATAAACTCCGCACCTGGGGCCCCCCGCTGACGCAGAGTCTCCGGCCTGACCTCGTGGAGGACGTGGTGAGCGCTCTGTTCCCCTCGCGGGGGGAACATCCGCCCCCGCCTATGGCTCCGCCACCTGCGGTGCCGGAAGAGGACCCAAGCGACGACGACGACACTCCGGAAGTGACTGGGGTAGACCTGAGAGTGGCGGTAGGGAGGCTCAAGGCCAAAAATACCGCCCCGGGACCCGATGGCTTGCCTGGCAAAGCCTGGGTCCTGGCCTCGGATGAAGAGGCTCTCGGGCCCCGACTAAAAGGGCTCTTAAGCGCATGCTTGGAGAGAGGCCAGTTCCCGCTTCGTTGGAAGACGGGGAAACTGGTCCTCATCCAAAAGCCGGGGCGCCCTGCGGACTCTCCGTCCGCATTTCGGCCCATTGTGCTGCTCGACGAGGTGGGCAAGCTCTTTGAGAGAGTGATTGCAAACCGCCTCGCCGAGCACCTTGAGGGGATGGGGCCGAATCTTGCGGAGAACCAGTTTGGTTTCCGCAAGGGGCGCTCCACAGTGGACGCAATCATGCGCGTGAGAGCCCTCACGACGGGGGATGCGATATCCCGGGGCGGAGTCGTCTTGGCGGTGTCTCTCGACATCGCCAACGCCTTCAACTCCCTGCCCTGGAGCTGCATCAGGGAGGCACTCCGGTATCACCGGGTGCCGACCTACCTCCGTCGTGTGATCGGGGACTACCTGACGGACAGGGCCGTCATCTACCCCAGTCGCTGCGGAGAATGGAACCGGCGAGAGATGTCGTGCGGTGTCCCACAGGGATCGGTTCTGGGACCGCCCCTGTGGAACATCGGTTACGACTGGGTGCTGCGCGCGGACCTCCCTAGTGGTGTCAGCGTCGTTTGCTACGCAGACGACACCCTGGTGCTGGCACAGGGGAGGTCGCACGAGGCGGCGGCCGAAATTATGACACGCGGGGTTGCGATAGTCGTTGAGAGGATCCGGCAACTGGGTCTCGAGGTGGCATTGCACAAGTCCGAGGCCATGTGCTTTCATGGGCCTCGGAATGCGCCACCATCGGGATCCACGCTGACGGTGGGAGGGGTATCCATCGGCGTCGAGCCGACGTTGAAGTACCTGGGACTCGTACTCGACAGCCGATGGAACTTCGTGGAACATTTCCGACGTTTGGCCCCCAGGCTGGAACGGACCGGGGCTGCCTTCAGGCGGCTCCTGCCCAACCTTGGGGGGCCAAATGCCTCCTGCCGCAGGCTCTACGCGGGGGTCGTGCGGTCCATGGCCCTCTACGGGGCCCCAGTGTGGGCGCGTTCCTTGAGGCGGCGAGCCGCCCATTATCTGAACGCGCCCCAAAAAGTGGTGGCCGTAAAGATGGTCCGTGGGTACCGCACGATCTCCCGCGAGGCGGCGGGCCTGCTTGCCGGATTGCCGCCATGGGATCTGGAGGCGATAGTACTTGCGCGCCTGCACGACTGGCGCGCGGAGGCACTACGCCGGGGGGAAACTCCGCTGCCGCGGCAAATTGCCGCTCAGCGGACAGACCTCCGGCGCGATCTCATGGCGACATGGAGAGAGCGACTGTCGCAACCCCGTGCAGGGCACGCCACGATAGTGGCGGTAAGTCCCCTCTTTGAGGAGTGGCTAGAGAGGCGCCACGGCGTCCTCACCTTCCGCCTGACGCAGGTCCTCACCGGACACGGATGTTTCGGGAGGTACCTGCACCGAATCGGGCGGGAGGACACGCCCGGGTGTCTCCACTGCGAGGATCGACCGGAGGACACGGTGGAGCACACGGTGGAAGTCTGCCCTGCGTGGGCGGAGCACCGCCGTGTCCTCGTAGCGGCGATCGGCGGCGGCGACCTCTCGCGTCCGGCCCTGGTTCAATCCATGGTCCGGAGCGAGACGGAATGGGAAGCCGTCACCTCCTTCTGCGAAGCAGTCATGCTAGCGAAGGAGGTGGCGGAACGAGAGAGGGAGAGATCCTCTCTTCCCGGCCGCCGCGGGAGACGCACCGGGCGTCGGGGGCCACGTGGTGGCTACCGGCCACCGTAGACGCGGGCCTGTGGACGGTTGGCCATGGGCTAGCTAGCCGTCCGTCCGTCTAGAGACGACAGGCCGTGTCGACGGCGCGTTCGTGTTCCACGCGCGCCTCAAAGAGATGTCAGCATAAGAGAGGGGCCCGCAAGGGCCGAAGCCTGCCGGGGTTGCGGGCCTATTCGAAAGAGATACCGCGGCCCCGGAACATAAAGGGCGAGGAAGGAACATGGATGGGTTTTAGTCAGTAAGAGTCTGACACTCCCTCCCGCTCCGCCCAGAGTGGGAGGAGTCATTTGATGATTTCCCATCCTAAAAAAAAAAAAAAAAAAAAAAAAAAAAAAAAGGGTAATGTCATATAAAATAAATTATCTGAGACAGACATAACATTTGATAAAAGTACAGCATTAATTGAAATATTGAGTACTAAGGAAGGAATTAAATCGGAAACTTTATCACGGTATGAAATGTTTACATATTTTTATTTGACTGTCAAAAGAACATGCCACTTCCTAAAATTCCCGATCAAAGCACATACTATTCAAGGCAGTTCTATATTTACAATTTCACAATAGTAGCAGGCTCTTCAAGATCACAATTAAATAAAGAAAACACTTTTGCTAATGTTTGGACAGAAGACCAATTTACGCAAGACTCTTACTTGATAACCTCAGCCATTTACCATCGTTTAAGGACGCTGTAACATTTTTCCACAAATATTAGTGTTTTTCAGGTACCATTTTAATGTACAAACTGTCACAAATGTGAAAATTTCATGGTCTTAAAGACACACACGCCAGTCATTCTTCCATACAAACGTAGTCTGGTGATTACTCCTCTGTTTGATGGTGTAGGTTCAAAATTAAAAACTGTATCAACTGGTCTTGTTATTATCTAGGCCTGTATGGAAGCAGAATTGGAAAAAAAGTATTGGTTTGGAAGTTATGAGCGTCGAAACTTTCATATTTTAACATTAATTTTAGCTCATCTTTGGGCTTAAATAAGTAACGTATATCGTATGAAAATGAAAAAAGCAAAACCATACAGGCATAGATTAGTTATTCAAAATTTCAAATAATTTTAGTTTGAACAGATACATTCCATAGATTTTTCATAATATCTAGACTACCAAAGGTCTGCATAGAAAATTTCGCGCGCCCGTTTTAGTTGTAAATCGTATTGCATTTCGCTGCAACTTGCCTCCCCGGTCAGTGGGGAAGAGGGGAGGCGCGCAGTGCGTGCGTGATAGCAGTGTGTGTGGGTGCACACACATGTTCATTTGTTTTGCTGCTGCCCGGCGCCCGCGCACCGCAGGCCCACCGGACAGTCGGCTACTGCATACGTCACCGTAATTACGCGCGTACTGTGTTTGTGACTGATATTGTGTTTTCGTACGAGTATTATTTTATAACATTGACCCGTGGCTTTGATTTTGGATCCCGATACTTCTATTGTGATACTCGTAGTTTGTGTGTAATTTGACTAACCCTGGCTTGAACTTTGGATACCGATATTTGTATAGTGATAGTTTGTGTTGAATTTTGAATTTATCTTTAATTTGACTGACCCAGGCATTGGCTTTTGGATTCCGATTTGATATTTATTTACGGGCGGCGGCGTTTGAATTTGGACTTGTTGCGTCAGTGAAGTGATCTTCAGCAATTCAAGAAACAGTAAAATGGGTAAGTGGAATCTTTTATTTATTCTTTTACATTTAGGTACTTACTTAATAATTTTGTTAAATTCACGAGGGAGCATGACGTAGGTAACTTTTATTTATTTAATTATTATGTTCACGCGCATTTTAGAATTACAAAGTACCTACTGGGTATCAACTACATTTTTATTTAGAATAAATAATAGCTTCCTTTTGTTTGTGTACAATGCTGAAGCCGGACCAACCAAAGCTGCTGTAGGTACAAAAAAATGTGCGACCTACACAAGTTTGTTGAAGCATGTTTTGATAAAATTTAAAGCAGGTTGTTGATAATAAGTACCTACTTACTTTTTACCAGGGTGGCGGGCTTGGTGGGGCAAAGTGGAATTACTCAATATTATGATGAAAATGGTTATATTATAGTGACCAACTGTTGGACCGCGCGGCGATGAGAATGATTTTTGGTCTCGAGTAATTTTAATTGTGATAACTTCTAAACTATTCATTCAAATGATATGCTGTAAAAGAGAATTTTAATCTTAATTCAATTGTCAAGATAATGAACATACTTATTTAGATAAGGACTAATTCTGAATAGGGGAAAACGGCTTGGCAAATTACGTCATATTTTTAAAATTTCAAAGATAAATATGGTTACTTAGAGTTTACCACAGGAGAATCTCGCTTTTTATGAGTCTTTATTACATAATTTTGTTAAATCTATTATGGGTTAGCCAGTGTACCTACGCCATGAAAGCTCCCAGAAATTGATACTTTTGACGACTTGATCACGAAATATTGAATCTGGGGGCACGGCAGTGCCCCCGCCAAGTCGAGCGCGAAGCAAACACTGCCGTACCATCTGGGGGCACGGCAGTGCCCCCGCCAAGTCGAGCGCGAAGCAAACACTGCCGTACCATCCTTTACTGGAACCATTTCGCCGCATTTTCAGGCCCCTATTTGAGAACCTCTGGATAAGACCAGAACGCAGAAATTTTCGTCATCCAGTAAGCTATAATCACATACTTAAAATCCAAAATTTCAAGTCTGTAGGTCATTTAGTTCCGAAGTTAAGCGAAAGCAAAGTTTCGCATTTATGACACTCACTCACTCACTCACTCATGATCATCAAAATAGAACTAGTACTTCCCATAAACTCAGAGAGCTGAAATTTGGTACAGAGTTAGGGTTTAATGGCCACATAAAGGGAAAACTATAAAAACTAGGATAATCGAAGATCTGGAGTACCTGGTGACCCTGATTAGAAAACACAAGAGCCTAACCAAACTATTAGAGAGATCGACATACCGCCTTTACAAAAAATATTCAACTTAGTGGGCCGCTTCATTTGATGTCAAAAATCGAAGGTCTGAAGTATCTGATGAAGAACCCTCAGCTGGTCTCAGCTGTATTAGAGACTAGCTTCTGCCCGCGACTTCGTTCGCGTGAATTTCCCGCTTGCAACATTTCTTATTGCTGCTTCGCTCCTATTAGTCACAGCGTGATGTCATATAGCCTATAGTCTTCCTCAATAAATGGACTATCCAACGCAAAAAAAAATTTTCAATTCGAGCTGGTAGTTCCTGAGATTAGCGCGTTCAACCAAACAAACAAACAAAATCTTCTGCTTTATAATATTATAAGTACAGATATGGTAATGCCCCCTTCTACTATTGGTACATAAAAAAAATCGACTGTCATTGCAAAAATCCAGCGTAGTGGGACACATCTTCTAATTTAATCTAGCCTATAGCGTCCCACTGCTGGGCGAATGCCTCCCCTTCTGCTTTTAATACGCATATAAATAAAATTAAAGGAAAACTCAGGATAAGACTAGACTGGCTTTTATACTTATACTTACAAGTTTACGAGAAGAAATAGTCGAACGATTAACTTTATTCTACTCGAACATTACACAAATTAAATAAACAAATTACACTAAAATATTAATTTCGCATAGAGAGGAGGCCTGTGTCCCAGCAGTGGGAATATTAATAGGCTGATGATGATGATGATGATGACTAAATTCGCTCAAAATTTTGTCAAAATATAATGCATTGGACTAAGAGTGGCGGTGATACAAGCAAACGTCGCTAGATGGCGCTGACTGTATTTTAAAACGCGCTTACGTTTGTTTTTCCGATAACCTTATATGGCGAAGTGGCAACCGGCCGCGTTACAGTCGTTTACGACATTCTCCTACTGCGCTTGAAAACGTTTACTAGGGATTAGGAGGGATTATTTGCATTTCGTTGATTTCGCTTATTATTTCGTGAGGTTTGCTAAGGTTAGCAGGTTGTTATTATAACAATTCGAAGATTTGAATAGGTTAGGAATTTTATGAAGAAACAGTACTTCGAAAATTCGCTAATAATTTGATTCACGAATTATTGCCTATTAAGTCAAAATTTGAGATCATACCCCGGGCATACGTGTACAGAGAAATATTCCCAAGCTGTGTGGCGTATGCCCTAACAATTCACAAGAGCCAAGGTCTAAGGCTGAGATTCACAGACCGCACTTTGACTTTACTTTGATGGAAAAGTCTACTTTCACCCAAAAAAATATTTCTAAGTCCTGTCAAGCTCTACTTTACTTTCCAAAAATTATACTTTGCTTAGTAAAGGCTAAGTAGTCGATAATCATGACTTTGGCCTCAAAGTAAACTTTGCATTACTATGCGTTTAAATAATGTAGTCCTTCATGTCAAACTAGTTTCCTAGAAAAGAAACACATTTAATTTTGGTTGGGTTATAATTCGAAAAATCATGTCGAAGTGATTTTTTATTGTTTGCGAACGACGCGACGCAACCACCAACACAATTGTTGGTGGTTGCGTCGCGTCGTTCGTTTTCTTTCAATTTTGCTGTGTCTACTGGTTTCTGATATTTTCAATTTAATTTAAAAGTTGGTAAATTTTACCGACGTTATCCATATCGAGCAGCAGGTCAAAAACTACAAGTTAAATGGTGAGGCAGTATCGGGAGTCCAAAAGTACCTAATCAATCAATCAATAATTTTATTATCAGGCATTTTTAGGCCCATAGATAAAATACACAAAATAACAACATAAAAATATACTAACGCATAAAAAATCTAACTTATAAGCTATGAACTATCATCACACACGAAGTGGCGGCGTCGTGATACGCTGTGCGGTGTCACGTAGCCTGCCGCGAAAACGACGGTAGATTACACCCTTCGGCCAAAAACTTCCTTGAGAAACATATTGTGTCGGAACTCGCACCACAAACGATTTGAAGTTGGTGTTGTGACGCGGCTCCAACCTCTCGACCCTCAAGGTCCAGCTGGTCTTGACCTTCATGTACTCAACGATCTCCTCAACCTTCGTGGAGTGATGCAGTCGAGACACATACAGCAATGTCGTTGGTGTCGCTGCACGCAGCAGCATATTTGGTCCTGACAGTCCAGTACCGCATTGATTGCGACAAGTAGGCTTCTTCTTCTTCTTCTGAAGTAAGGTGAAGCCGTCCTCATCACACTCCTGCTTTGCTGGACAGCACTGTACCGGATTCCTCGGAAGGGTTTCACAACGACGACGGTTCTGCTTTCCCCCTTTCAGCTGCTTATTTAGCTCCTTCGCCACGAAAGTTGGCACGTCAACGTGTAATGCATAGATAGAATCAAGTTAATAAATAATATAGATGAAAAACATTTTTTACGTACAAGTAGCAAACAGAACGTCAACCACACGTCAACGATGTTTCGTTTCGTTCCACGTACTTAGTACATATTTTTTTTCCAAAAATCTTTACTTTTCATGTAAAATGATAACATTAATATTATAAATCTAAGTAAGAGCACGATATAAACACTCGTCTTGAATAATATGTTAATAACTATTTTTTTAAGGAAATAAAACTTGATTTAAAAATATGTTCTCCAAAACATTTGTATGTGAAACGTAACAGCCACACGTCTTTCCCTATACTTTACTTTGGAGCCGTACTTTTCTAAGGAAAGTCAAGCAACTGTCTCTGAAATTGAATAAATAGAAAGTATACTTCGGTAACACAAAGCTTACTTTGTAAAGACTCCTTTGCTGTAAAGTAAAGTCAGGACTGTGAATCTGGGCCTAAGTCTAAAAAATGCCCTCATGGACATTGGCACCTCCATATTCTCTTGTGGCTAAGCCTACGTGGTGCTTTCACGAGTAACCAATATCTTCATGTGGTGCACCTCATAAATGTTGACTTCAAGAGTATAAAAGCTCAAGCTTCAGCGATCACCGAATACAACCGGCTTAGGCGTAAATACCGCGCCGATCTTTCAGAAATTAAACCGTCTAAAAGAATAAATAATGAACGCGAATGGGCCATACGAAAAACTGTTGCTACTGTATACAATAATCTGAACCGGAAAAATAGAAAAGAAAGATTTTTAATAATAAAAAAACTACTCCTAAAAAGAAAAAAAACTTTGTCAAATAAGAAAATCTAATAAAATAAATCAATATGCCCCACGTTTCTCCAAAAAGAAGTGAAATCCCACCAAAAACATTCTGTAAAAAACTAGCCAAGTCTCCATGGAGCTGCTTGTTTATCTCTAAAAAGTAATGAAATCTAGACAAAGTCGTGCCAAGGCTAAGGTTCCTCACTGCAATTTCTTTATTATTTATAGTTAATGTTGTGTGACTTGGCCGTTGAACATTCTTTATACGTTAGTGGGCACCTACAAGTCAATTTTGTAGTAACAATAGATATAACATTACGCGAAAACTAAATTAATGTTCAACGGCCAAGTCACACAACATTAACTATAAATAATAAAGAAATTGCAGTGAGGAACCTTAGCCTTGGCACGACTTTGTCTAGATTTCATTACTTTTTAGAGATAAACAAGCAGCTCCATGGAGACTTGGCTAGTTTTTTACAGAATGTTTTTGGTGGGATCTTCTTTACTGTAATAAAAAAAGTATTACAATGTGATAACAGCTTCCTCATGAATCACTCTGTCTATTGGTGAAAACCGCATGAAAATCGGTGCCGCAGTTTTTGGGTTTGTCACGGACAGACAGACAGATAGAAAGACAGATGCGGCGGAGACTTTGTTTTACAATACGTAGTGATAATGATCATTTCTAAGTCGGAGTTTTCTATTATCTATACTAATATAATAAAGCAGAAGAGTTTTTTTGTTTGTTTGGTTGAACGCGCTAATCTCAGGAACTACCAGCTCGAATTGAAAAAATATTTTTGCGTTGGATAGTCCATTTATCGAGGAAGGCTATAGGCTAATATAACATCACGCTATGACCAAGAGGAGCGGAGCAGCAATAAGAAATGTTGCAAGCGGGAAAAAAGCTTACGTTGAGCAGGCGATGCGTTGCGATATGAAAAGTTCACGCAAACGAAGTCGCGGGCAGAAGCTAGTGAACGAATAAAAAAGTTTTGGTAATAGGTATTTGCGACAGACTCGCTTCCGACACTCACAAGGGCTCGGCTCGGCTCGGCCACCGGAAGCTACTGGTTACTTTGTGACATGAATTAGTATTTAGTAAAGTTTACCTACCTAAATTAAATAGTACCTAGTTAGTAGTTTTGCTATGGCATTTTAGTATATTTTGAATAGATTTGATTTCTTACAGCCTTACAAATAAACGTGTTATAAAAGTTATACTCCAGAATAAATTTAGAATAAGCAAAATCGCTACAAATAAACAAAAAATAGCTTATATTGTTGTCGCTGGCAACACTTTTCGGCCGCAAACTACCCCAGACGCCGACAGAGGGCGCTTGCGAGGCGTTGTCTAGGCTGCAGCGCGGCGGCACCGGTCACTTTTGCTTTCGACTACGGAGCTGTTCGGTCATTCTTAACATCGTGGTTGCGATCCTGACTATAATTATCCAGTATCTAATTTAAATAATTTCGGTTGATTTGTATAAATAGTAATCTGCATTAAAGTTAATGTACAGTGTCATTTTGGTTTAACATTAAATTGTGTAAAAGTGGTCGCCGTTGTTTACATTTCTAACAATATCAAGAATAACTTTGACAGTTGGATTCGAACAACCGCTATATCGAAGTTATGCGCGCCTGCACCCTTGTTTAAAGCTAGTATAACCTTAAAAATACCACGGTTTGTGTTTGTAATCAAAATGAACGTAAAATACTTAAATGCCCGTAAGGCATTTAAGTATTTTACGTTCGTTTTGATTATGGAATTAAATGCAAGAGAAGAAGTAAAACAAGTAAATAACATTCTAAATCTAATGCATGTTCAAAGATATTTAAGTATTTTACGTTCGTTTTGATTATGGAATTAAATGCAAGAGAAGAAGTAAAACAAGTAAATAACATTCTAAATCTAATGCATGTTCAAAGATAAGTTAAAATATAAAAAAAGAGAAAATTCTTTTGATTTATATACCGATGAGCAGTTTCGGTTAAAATATCGATTTTCTAAAGGTGGTGTAACGTTTTTAGACCAATTAATTGGTAGATCTCTTGATATGGACATGCGTGGAGGTGGATTATTATCTTCTCTTTTGCAAATAGCGATTGCTTTGAGATACTGGGGACGTAATCAAGTAAGAACTTTCAACCAACCATACCAACGAACGAACAACCATGCAACCTACTCATACAAGTAATTTTCTATAGGTACTCTTGTATCAGTTCTGCTCTGTTAAACTAGTTTCATATCCATCTCTTTCAGATACAAGATGATGCTGGTTTGACTCAGCAGTCTATTACGACGGTATGTCGTCGTGTTGCCCGGGCAATTTTAGAGAGAAAAGCAGATTACATTAGTATGCCAGTTATTTTAAATGAACAGCTTCGTGTTATGGAAGTTTTTGAAGCCATAGCAAGATTTAAAAATGTCGTGGGTGCGATAGACTGCACCCATGTTAGAGTGCCCAAAGTTAATGTTGATTGATCAATTCTGTGAAACAATTGCGAGAAAATTGTAAGAGGTTCAGGCAGCGGTTGGCATAAGAAAAAGATATAGCCTAGATGACAAACTGTTTATTGCAGTTTCCAATTTTAATAACGAAAATTGCATGTTTGCAACTGAAAAGAGACAACCATCATTGGTTTCAACATTCAACTTATTGTCCCGAATATCTTCCAAGAAACTTGATGTCCAGCAGATTTTAGACGATGAATGGCGGTATTTTTCGCATTACATTGCACAAAACAAATGTGATTTAGACGTAAACGATCCTCCAGATGTATTTTGGCATAAGGTGTCGGAAATCAAAACTAAAGGAGACTCGCAATCAGTCGGGCCATTCTATAATTTAGCACATTTTATGCTAGGAATGCTGTCATTGCCCCACTCTAACGCCGATTGCGAGCGCATTTTCAGCCACATTACTGACTTGAAAACGAAAAAAAGGAACCAATTGTCTACAAAAACTATTGCTGGGAATTTATTTACGCAGCAACTCATTAAGAGAACAGGAAAAAACTGCGTAGATTTCCATCCTACTGATAAAATGATTAAAAGTATTAATGTTTCCATGTACAAATAGGCTGAAACGCCTGAAATTTAATGTTTGATTGTGAAATAAAGTTACCGTAAATTTACCGTATTTTTCATTTTTAATCTCCCGTAATTTTTCGCCAAATACCGTAGTTTTAGACTAGCAACACCGTAATTTTGACAAATAGAGTTGGAGGCACTGCCGCCATTGTTGTCTTACTCTCGTGGTGTTCGTATCGTGCGCTTGGGTTTTTATCGAATAATGGAAGATAAAATAAGTGTTGTGAGTCCACAATTAGCTAAAAAGAAGCCAAAGTTAAAGGGGAATGGAAAACAGAAAAGAAGCAGCAGGATTTGTAAGTCTACTGTTATAAATTCACTTTGTTTTATTATTTATTTATTTATTTCAACTTAAAGTCTCAATACAGGTTATGTTAATTTTGTACCATTAAACCAGACATGGTTTGTATTGGTACTCACATTCGCTAAAACAGCACTGCTTAATCACTAATAAACAAAATCATTAAAAATGTAGGCACATGAAAAACATTTATTTTAGCCGTAAACATCTATCAGTAAGGACAGTCACGCAATGTTTTGAATCTGAGTTCTTGCTATTGGGCGCTCATTAGAAAGCCGGTTCTAGTCAACGTATACTATACAGGTTGCTTCGTTTTTTTTTTTTGTATTTTGGTATTTGTGTTTTGTGGGATTTCTTCCATAGTCTTGTTATTAAATTTTTTAAGCTGATGTAATAGTATTTTTTGTATTTTTGTTTAAAGTTTTTCGCGTTTATTTCGTCTTTTACGGATTTTGGTATTTCAGTGATTATTGTGGGAATTAGAAATTTTACTGTTCGCCTTCCATAATAATTTCTTGCCTGAGGTACTATTAGTTTATTCCTGGTGATACTTCTTGTAATTATTTTATGTGATATAGGTTTTTTAATGCTTAGGTTATTAAATTGCTCAATTAAGAGGGCCATGTCGATTCTAGTCTGTACTGGCAGAATTTTACAATATTTAAATAATTCGATGACGTTATCTTTACTTTGATGATTTATTTTTCTGGGTACGATGACTTTTAAAAGTCTTACTTGCAATTTGGATATTCTTTCAATGTATGATCCAAATGTTCGCCCATAGCTCGTAATTCCGTATGCTATAATTGATTCCTTTGAGTAGGGTTATGATGAGGCGAGATTCATAACATGAGTTCACAGGGCCGGACTGCTAACGGTCGACCGCCACCCGGGTGAGACCCGTGGTCACTATATGAGAGATTTTTAAATAATTTCTATATATATTTCATAATAAAGTGATACAATTACATTTATCATAAAATACTTGTTTGCAGTAACCAACAACGTAATTTTTAATTATTCGTATTTCACTGCTATATGTAACATGCCTACTTGTATGTACTTATTATCTTTGTACTTTACTGTGGTTTTCCTATTAACAAAATTTTATGTGTACATAAACATTCTGATATTGGTTTTTAATTCATACTTTTAGGTACTCTGCGAAACGCTTGCCACAAAAACCAAAATATCGTCACAACAAGACGAGTGCTTATAAATGTGAAACGTTAACGTCGAATGACGTATTTTATTTTCACAACAGATTTTACAGTCGCCCTGACAAAATTAGTCAAGATAATTTTATTTTACAAAATTTACTGTTGAAACCTGTCAACAGAAAATGACCAAGAAATAACACTCGAAATGGGCGCACTCATTCTAAGCAATATTTTGTTACTAAGAACAAAACAAAAGAAAAAGCTCCTGTCTGCCTTGATGCATTTTGTGGAATTTTAAGAATCAAACAAGGCCGCATTTAGGGCGTTTCTAATCGATTTGCAGCTACAGGGCAAACCCCGTCAGAAAACCGACCGGACAACACTCATGATAACATTATTGACTGTCCTATTGATTCAGAAGACTTAACACCACACGAGGCCACAATGAGTACTTCAATCTCAGAGGAGAATGGTAATGAGTCTCGAAGCAATGAGAGGGGAAGTGAGGATACACACTGCACAAAAGAATTAACACCTACAGAGGTATAATTGTCTGATGCAGTGCTACCGGTTGAACATGAAGAATTCTTCGAAGCAACAGAGAATAACGAAGACCCTGTAGCTTCAGAGCCCCAGCAGGAACCTGGTCCTAGTACTAGTGGGGGATTGACAGACAGAGTGTTGCGTCCGTCTCGTAAGAACATTAATTATAAGCCATTATTTTGTAAAGATTAATTAGCTGTATTATTTTTCATATTATGTCATACTAATAGGGGAGAATTGTTGTGTATTTCTGAACGCAGTTTAAGTTATGTTGGCATTATGTAGGCCCCGCCCACTTCCTTATATTTTTGCAATAAAGCATCAATGCGTAAACGACTCCCCTGCGTTTCACTTGTTTCACATACCTAACAACAGTAGTTTGCTACTCTGCCATTCACGATGATAAATATCCCGGGTATTCTCTGAGAAAAGAGGTTAATGTCTGTCTCAACAACATGCTGGATCTTCTTCGTCACCATCAGCAACAAGCATATGTACTGCTCAAGATGTGGCCCTCATTAGTTATAGGATCGATACTGCGTGACTTAGAGAGCTCCAAAGAATTCCTTGATACAATAACACAGGAGCTGCCTGTTCATCTGAAGGTTGCCTCATTTTTTCTTAAATCTGCAGATATAGTGACTGATCCCACTCATGCCATGCTTAAACTGGAGTTAGCGGGTCTTTGGAAGACCATGGGACACCCCATTGTTAACATGGATAATAGCACTAGAAACTGGTTCACAAAGGGCACCGTGCTGAAGATAGGGCTTGAGCCTGCAGCTGAGCATATAAACAACATGTTCAAGAAAGAGTTTTGCAGACAATACTACAAAATTCATAACAGATGGCCTAATGCATCCACATCTACCACCACAAACCCTCAAGTACAAGCATGCTTACATGCCATGAGTGGGGTGAAACAGCAACACACAAGTGGTCACCAGAAGACTGAAGGGGTCCAATTATGCCGCAGGGACCACCATCTACCACCAAAAGTGTAGTGATGCACTTCCTCACCACAGAAATCTTTGATTGCAGAGAGATTTTGGGGTTACTGGATCAAGGAATCGTTCCCACTTTCCCAGGGAATGGAGAGTTATGGTAGCTGTACCCAAGGAGAGAGAGTTTAAAGAGAACGATGCCAGATGTGTGATGTGGGAAAATGACCCCAGAAATGAGAGCCTACCAGGTGGTTACCGAGAAAAACATTGCGGACACCATATTTAGGTATATCAAGCACCAATCTATGACCTTATCTGAGCAGCAACTCACCAAGACATTAAACAGGATGAGTTTCCCAGGAGAGGGTCATGACTATATTAACATTATAATTGATTTTTCCTCCTGGTGTACTCATTTCAGGGCTGAGCTGTTGGCACCTCTCTTTAAGAGCTTAGATGATCTTTTTGGACTCAAAAATGTTTATAGCTTCACACACACCTTTCCGTTAATATCAACTCTTCTATTTCAATATTGTTACGCTCCTCCCTCACAAGGAGTGGACGGGCTACCGGAGGAAGGCCCAAGATGTGTGGTGGGGCCGGAGGCTTGGCTCGAGGGGTTGCGCCAGAAGGGATGGACGCTAGCAACCATCCTGATTAGATAATCAATAGGTGGGCTGCTCTCAAGATTGAGAGCAGCCCACCTATGTGGAACAACAGCATCTTTGTTGGGTCAGGGAGACAATCATGTCATAGTGTTGAGAATACCATCCTCTGAATATTTACAAGCACGGGGTCTGACACCTGACACATATACTCAGCAATTTCTCCAGGTCCTGGAAACTATATGTACAGATTCAGGCATTGTTATTAAAGTTCCTGAGTCATGGAAATCTAGGCGCCTACTCGAGTATGGTAGAAAATATTTTGTTGACGGAGTCCAAGTGAGTGGAGCCCTGAAGAAGGTGTCTAGGTTAACCAGCGAGGCAAACCAGGCAGTGTACACGGTGAACACCCTCATCTCCGGCTTGTTCTCAAGTGGCGCCTCCATTGCAGGTGATGATATATCGCCTATACCTGCTTACATGTTAGCTGTGTTTGAGGCATCTCTGGCTCTTTGGCGTCACCATCCTGCTTTTCAAACTTGCCCTGATGAATGGATGACTGTCCTTCTTATGATGAATAGGTCAGTAGGAGGATATCCTACTGTTTTATACCCTCAATTTGCGTTAAGAGCCACCCAAGATACACTTAGTTTGGGACTCAGTGTGCTAAAGAGTTTGCTTAGGAATCCACGATTTCATTCACAGGTGCACCACCTTCTGGATATATCCAGACCTCAACATGTAGATCCAGTAGATCATCTTCAGCTGATCAAAGATCCCAGCAGTATACCGTAAACCGGGGTTACATTGATTCACGGGATGACTTTGATCGAAACTTCATTTTCATATAAAATCGCGAATTACGTAAAACGGAACGCCATTTGGTAGTTTCTTTTTTTAGTTCTGCAACACTGAAGAACTGTCAAATCCTTTTCTGAGGACACGCTGGGAATTCACCAACAATATTAATTTAAAAAGGTAAATATATTGTTATTCCCTATTTATGGCTTAATAATTGTGCTGCAAAACTTCACATGTACTTAATTACGTGGTGGTATAATGAAATTTTTAGATAATTTCCAATACGTGGCCTATGATCGATTAACCAATACAGTGGTTATGGTTTTTCTAACCTCAAAATGAATGCAATGACTTGAATTTGTTTGATACGTGGTGTCATTGATAGGGTATGTGGTGTGAGATTGATCAAATGATCAAATTAACTCCAGAGAGTAAACTCTTTTTTCAAATAACTATAACTTTTTTTCAAGCTTTTATTTAACTTGCAATGGGTTTTGGTAAATGAATAAATAGTTTTTTATCCAGGAGAATGCCGCGAATATATAAAAAGAAACTTGGTTCCCGTGAATACAAAAATTATTCACTGGCGCGAATAGAAGAAGCGCTTAGTCAAATAGTGGAAGGAAGTTTAAGTATTAGAGATGCCTCTGAAAGATATAATATACCCTATGGGACTCTGTATAATAAATATAAAGGGATACATGTAAAAAAACCCGGAGCGCAGACAGTTTTCTCCGAGACGGTACCAAAAGACACTTTCCCGCGCTTGCTGCAAAAATCTCTGGAAAAGATAGATGCAGTGCAAGCAAAGCCTAGCCACTCAACTGTGGATTCACCCAATGGGTGAATGCCAATTTTCGAACCGAAACTGTTGATTCACCAATTCGGTGAACGTAATTCTGGCGTTACAATTTGACGTATTCATCTAATATAACCTGTGCCTATCTCGCTCAAACTTGCACATATGCTAGACGAAAGAACAAGACAGTCATTTTGTCACAGTTCAACGCCGTCCGACGCATCGTTGCACAGGGACGAGCGGCGCCCCGCAGTCGGGAATTCGCACGCGCTGTGAGTAGGTGTCGATCGTAAAAGTGCCGATAAAAACAGACAAAAAGTGCAAAACCAGTGTGTTTGTGTTGTGTTATCATGCCTGGGTAAGTAATAAACATTTATTAGCATAGACAGTGGTTGTTCATAAAGATTTCGGGTTGAAATAGTCATTTCAACAAACATAGTAATCCGTTGAAGAAATGCCTACACATTTCGCGGTATTTTGTCAGTAATTACTGATAAAACTGCAAACTATGGCTATTACGTGTGTTTTTATGTATCGTATTACAGATATTAGGCATTTAAAATCAATAATATTGTGTTTTTGTTGTGTTCAATTCAAAAAAAATATTACGTAAAATGCTCAGGGCCGTTGCTCGCGCGCTGGCCAATCAGAGCGCCGGAATTTAAATGTGAGGTCACGGTTCCATAGCATCGAGAAAATATGGATAGGGCATGATTTCAACTTAAATATTTTTGTTGGTTGAGGTTTTTGTTTATTCGTGATTTTGAATGATGAACGTATTGGAACTGAATGTGGCATGTAAGTAAATATGTATTTTTTTTAATCGTGCTTTTAACCGACTTAAAAAAAAAGGAGGTTCTCGTTTTTTTTTTGTCTGTCTGTCTGTCTGTTTGTCTGTCACAACTTTCTCCGAAACGCATACAGGCATTTTATTTTTTTTCTGTTCTATAATTTTGTTCTCAACCAAGGTTGGGTTGTCTGTCTGTCTGTTTGTCTGTCACAACTTTCTCCGAAACGCATACAGGCATGTTTTTATTTTTTTTTCTGTTCTATAATTTTGTTCTCAAGCAAGCAAGCTGTTCTCGCATATTTTTTTTTTGTTCGGTTGGGTTGTCTGTCTGTCTGTTTGTCTGTCACAACTTTCTCCGAAACGCATACGGGGCGCGGACGTGGGCGCGGAAGTGCTCGGTCGCGTTCGCCAGTTAACCGCGACCGCCCGTCATCACCGTCGTCGCCATTGCCATCACCATCACCTTTGCCGGCCGCGTAAGTTTCTTTTTTGCATATTTCTTACTTACTACTTTCTTTTCTAAATACTTTCTTGCATGTTTTGTTTGCTTTTTTAATTTAATGCAGACGACGACCTCACGCGTGGACCGCGACGTGGTGGGCGTATGCGTGTGCGAGGTGGCCGGGCTGCTGCTGCCGAGGCTGTCGTGGTGGCGGGAGATTCTGGTGGCGCTACGTTCAGCGGGTAGCAGACGAGACTGTGGTGTATTGTGTATGTTCTTTAGTGTATAAGTACCTATGTAGATCATATATATATTGTCTAACAAAACTATTGTAGAGCGAGTAATGAATCACTCTTTACCTAGAGCAGTCGTGTCTCATTTACCGAACCTTCATATGGCGACCCTGCCATACGACACCTAGCGCACCTGCATCCGGCCACCTGCAAAACTGCAAGCGCGGCGCATTGCGATGTGTAGTGTTTAGTGCTAAGTGCAAGTGTAGGTACCTATGTTTGAGACAATGCAATCGCTATTCGGTTGTCTAGTGGTTGAGTGCGTAATTATCCCCCAAAAAGTTTTGCCAAAAAGTTTCGGCGATGGGGAAGCAACAGTCTAAGGAGCTAGTAATTGCCCAAACCGGCGCAGGGAATACAGCAACCACGGAAGAGTATTTGCGCCAGGCAAATACCACCACCTACTTTGTGGCAGCCATCTGCATAATTTTGGTGATCGGAGGAGGTTTTTGGCTGGCCCGCTACATCAACAAATGCCAGGGGCGTTGGCTAAGTCGCAGGCTGACGGAATTTGATCTGCGGAGGTCACTGAGTATGTTGCGTAGGCAACAGTCGGTGCAAGCGGCTACGCGTAATGGTGATTCTCCTGTGTAACCAAAAGTATCGCGCGTGAATGTGCAAGAAAGAAAATAATTATAAGTGTAGAATGTGAAGTAAGTGTAAGAATGCGTAAGTGCTAAAAATATAAAATAGTGCAGTGAATCGGCATGTTTAACAAGGTACTCACTACATTAATTACTACTTATGTCGTAGTGACGTAGAATATTTCTTCTATTTTTTTTTTTATTAATTATTTTAATGTGTTTTCCCGCGTATCCTTGCGTATATATATACGCAGTGGCATGTAATTTTAATTTTGCTTGTGATGGCAAGCGACTTAAATGACCTATGTAATAAATTAGCCTACATCAAAGATTACTTGACAAAGTTAGGCCCGAGTAGAAGGTCACTTAGTATAAGGATTGCAAAACGTAATGAAGCGGAAAATTTGTATGCTCAGTTTTCGTCTCTCCAAAAGTTAATTGATATCGATATACAAGAAAATAAATTAGAGGAGAAGGATATCTCATGTATAAATAATTTAATTACTAATTACTAATATTGATAAATATTATGCAAAAATAATTGTATTGTGTTCGGAAAGTACAGAGGTAACGGAGACAGAGAAAAAGGCGAGCACCATGGAGAAATTTGAATTAAAAACGGCAATTGCGTTATTACCAATTATGACGGATGACCAAAATGTCGTGTCTCATTTACCGAACCTTCATAAGACGATCAGTGGCGACGTCTACCACCAAAACCATCCCAATAGCCGCTTAAATCGTTGGAAACAGGATACAACTCCCGACGAGTTGTATACCTACTTCGCGCTGCTATTGGCGATGGGGGTGGTGGTTAAGTCGAAGCTGAGCGAGTACTGGTCTGCTCCCACTAACGTATTTTGTACGCCAGGGTTTGGCGCACACATGTCCATCGACAGGTTTTTACTACTTACTCGTTACTTACATTTTAACGACAGCATGGGCATGTGTGGGCTAAACCTGAGCAGGTCCCAGGCGAAACTTTTTAAGATCCAGCCAATACTGGACCATTTAAATAAGAAATTTCAGGCGCTTTACACCCCTTCGCAGAACATTGCTCTAGACGAGAGTCTTTTAATGTGGAAGGGCTGGCTGGATATCGGCCAGCTTATTCCCAACAAAAAAGCAAAGAGAGGCATCAAAACTTACGAGCTTTGTGAATCTCAAACCGGATATCTATGGCGGTTTGAGGTTCACGCTCATAAAAGAAGTCCATTGCCACCGCCGCAGTTTAAAGATCCAATGGAGGCACCTACCCCATCAATAGTTCTGCGGCTGACCCAAGGTTTGGAGCACAAGGGATACACGATGTGGATAGACAATTTCTACAATTCGCCGTGTCTCGCTCGACGACTCAAGTCCTTGGGCTTTGATTGTGTAGGGACCCTGCGGACCGATCGTAAGTTTGTTCCGTAGGCCCTGCACAATATGACCAAGCGGAACATGAGCCATGGGCAACTGACTGGTCTTACCTCGGGGGACGTCGATGTCATGGTATGGAAAGATAATAACCGAGTGGCTATGATCTCGACGTACCATGGCACCGCCTGCCATACAATCCGGGGTTCCACCAAACGCTTGATATTGGACTACAATATCATGGCCCTTCCTTGGTTAAAAACAGGAGTGTAGCCGCCATCTTTGGAGCACAGGCAGATGAAGAAGAGGCCAGATTGAAGAGAGATCTTCTGGCTATCGAACCTGTGAACCCTAAACTCCTGTGTAAGCTTTGGTAGTTATCTAATATAGGAGTAAGAGAAAAAGTTATGGGGAAGTTCGCTACCCACCTGGATTGATGAGAAATCCCTGGTCAGCACAATAAAAGCACTTCAGGAAAGAACCGCTCAGTATTACATGAGGAGGAAAAACAGATCATTTACTATTACGTTACAAGGATTCGAGTGTGTAACTATATTAAAACAACAACTGAGAGAAACACTATGGGGCCTGCAAATGGAAGGCATAACAATGACCACACCCTGTGACAAGCTAGTGATTGTTCCTTGGACACAGGTAACAGAAGAGATAGTGCCTTCTGCAATTATGGTAGGGTGGGCAGGCAGGAGTGATAGAAATGGTTTCTACTCACGAGGGCCATATACGCCGTACATAGAATCACAAACAAGAGTCAGAACACGTAGATCTGCTCTGCAAGTGTTAGAAGTGGGAAGCATGGTAGAAAACATAAAAACACTATTAGAGCTCAAAAGCTGGGTGAGAGGTAGTGAGGGTTTGCAATTGGTGGAGGAGAAGACTCACCTCACTCTTGAAGAACTAGAACCCTTCACTTCCCAAGTATACTCCGGCATGTTGTCACACAGGTTGCCTTGTCCTGCTTTAAGAAGAGGTGCCATGTGGAACGGATGCACAAACATCCTATCTTGGCTTAGGATAGTATCTGACACAGCATCCCATTATGCCAAACAGGGCACAAACTACAACATATGCTTTCAGGAGGACTTTCTATACACATTAGCAGTACTAGCGGAATGGTATCGAGAGTACGGTTATATACCTGCAACCATGGCGTCCATCTTTGCTGAGAAGTGTTGTGTGTGGGAGCTACCTCCAGAGACTTTTGAGTTGGATGCCAGCACCTACAGAGGACTTCCTCTCTTAAAGGTGATAGAGAACCTCACTCAGATGGAAGACAGACATCTGATACCAACTACTGCAGTAGGAAACCCTAGGGTCTCATACACTGTACACACAGCACATAAATTGGCAGCATGGATATTACATATAAGATCAGAGGAGTTTGTCACCTCACTAGAAAATCGTGCCATATCAGAAAGTGTGCATGCGGCCTTTCTTAACCTCACAGAGTCCAAGTCTGTTATTATAGATATATTAATACCCTGTTTAGTTTTTTTTTCTAATGATTTACGACCGAGACTTCTTGAGTACCAGGGCTGGCAGTCTCGACAGAGATAACGACAAAATCGTTAACTTTCGGTTGCTAATTACTTACAAATGCATTCGGTTGCATTATTGATGCTTACGAATAATGAAAGTATCTACATCCTTGACGCGTTTCTCGTAAGCATAATTATTGCAACCGAATTCATTCGTTAGTAATCAGCGATCGAAAGTTAGCGATTCTGTCGTTATCTCTGTCGAGACTGCAGGGCCAGCATCACTTACTTTGACCCTATCTTCTTTCAGAAAAAGACCTCCTATGATGTTTTTCTGGACACTATCATGGCTTGTGGAAAAGCAGGAGAATTGTACTCATGGGCCGGTCTCTCAGCTTCTGGAAAGGGAAGTGATTTGAGGGCCACATTGTATCTGGCATTAACAAAATGTGTAGACAATGGATACTTAAGGTTGATAGATAAGGGGCCTTCTTGACACCTGACAATGCTGATAAGGTTTATCCTCGCTTAGTGAGACTTGTTCTAAGGTTGCTTGGAGAGCCTCATCCTCCCCCTCATGTTGAAACATAAGACTATGTACACTACGTAGAAGAACTGCCAGAGGCTGTATCTCGTTATATATATACCACACCTCTTCACCCTGAAAGCCTGGGTGCCACCTTAATGAGGAATCCTACAGGTGGCTTAGCTCCATCACCTGGTTTGGCATCATCACAACGAACTGTTCAATTAGCACTGCCTTATCATGCCAGTCAGTTAGGCTGCTCTCTTATGTGCTCCTTACAGGGATTTGGTGGCATTCCTCAATTTAAAAACCTTAGATTGGTTACACTAGAAGATGAAGAGGGAGAAATATTTAATCTGATTAACCATGTCCTTCATCTGGAAGGTTTCCCTCATTGTACGGGAGTGGATGTGGGTTCTAACCTGTGGGAGAGGGGACCTCTGGCTTGTGCTACGGATCCCTGCAGAAGTCTTTTGCTAATGAGTAGTTTCTTTGCGAACATAACACACCCACCGCAAGAAATAGTTGGAAGGGAGCGGAGTAGAGATGAGGCCCAGCCCAGATATTTGCCTTCAAGTTATGTAAATAATACACCGCTCGACAGTATTGACCCCACAGACGAACGCAAACATATACGACCAGAAGATATTTATTTAGGTCGTGGTGTTCAAAAACAGTTGTCACTTCCTGAAGTTATTGCTGATGTCAATTCTGTGAAACAATTGCGAGAAAATTGTAAGAGATTCATTGTTCAGGCAGCGGTGGGCATAAGAAAAAGATATAGCCTAGATGAAAAACTGTTTATTGCAGTTTCCAATTTCAATAACGAAAATTGCATGTTTGCAACTGAAAAGAGACAACCATCATTGGTTTCAACATTCAACTTATTGTCCCGAATATCTCCCAAGAAACTTGATGTCCAGCAGATTTTAGACGATGAATGGCGGTATTTTTCGCATTACATTGCACAAAACAAATGTGATTTAGACGTTAACGATCCTCCAGATGTATTTTGGCATAAGGTGTCGGAAATCAAAACTAAAGGAGACTCGCAATCAGTCGGACCATTCTATAATTTAGCACATTTTATGCTAGGAATGCTGTCATTGCCGCACTCTAACGCCGATTGCGAGCGCATTTTCAGCCACATTACTGACTTGAAAACGAAAAGAAGGAACCAATTGTCTACAAAAACTATTGCTGGGAATTTATTTACGCAGCAACTCATTAAGAGAACAGGAAAAAACTGCGTAGATTTCCATCCTACTGATAAAATGATTAAAAGTATTAATGTTTCCATGTACAAATAGGCTGAAACGCCTGAAATTTAATGTTTGATTGTGAAATAAAGTTACCGTAAATTTACCGTATTTTTCATTTTTAATCTCCCGTAATTTTTCGCCAAATACCGTATTTTTAGACTAGCAACACCGTAATTTTGACAAATAGAGTTGGAGACACTGCCGCCATTGTTGTCTTACTCTCGTGGTGTTCGTATCGTGCGCTTGGGTTTTTATCGAATAACGGAAGATAAAATAAGTGTTGTGAGCCACAATTAGCTAAAAAGAAGCCAAAGTTAAAGGGGAATGGAAAACAGAAAAAAAGCAGCAGGATTTGTAAGTCTACTGTTATAAATTCACTTTGTTTTGAGTAGGGTTATGATGAGGCGAGATTCATAACATGAGTTCACAGGGCCGGACTGCTAACAGTCGACCGCCACCCGGGTGAGACCCGTGGTCACTTTATGAGAGATTTTTAAATAATTTCTATATACATATATTTCATAATAAAGTGATACAATTACATTTATCATAAAATACTTGTTTGCAGTAACTAACAACGTAATTTTTAATTATTCGTATTTCACTGCTATATGTAACATGAGGCACTTGTATGTACTTATTATCTTTGTACTTTACTGTGGTTTTCCTATTCACAAAATTTTATGTGTACATAAACATTCTGATATTGGTTTTTAATTCATACTTTTAGGTACTCTGCGAAACGCTTGCCACAAAACCAAAATGTCGTCACAACAAGACGAGTGCTTATAAATGTGAAACGTTAACGTCGAATGACGTATTTAATTTTCACAACAGATTTTACAGTCGCCCTGACAAAATTAGTCAAGATAATTTTATTTTACAAAATTTACTGTTGAAACCTGTCAACAGAAAATTACCAAGAAATAACACTCGAAATGGGCGCACTCATTCTAAGCAATATTTTGTTACTAAGAACAAAACAAAAGAAAACGCTCCTGTCTGCCTTGATGCATTTTGTGGAATTTTAAGAATCAAACAAGGCCGCACTAAGGGCGTTTCTAATCGATTTGCAGCTACAGGGCAAACCCCGTCAGAAAACCGTGGAGGAAACCGAAAACACCATGCTTTTCGTTCTAAGAGAGAAGCTGTACAACATTTTTTTATGAAACTTCAGTCTTTAGAAAGTCATTATTGCAGGGGCAAAATTAAGCGTAGAATATATCCGGATCCAAGCCTGAATATTTCCAAATTATACAAAATGTATGAAGATGAATCGATGCCGGGATTTTCAGTAACCAAAAGCTTTTTCAGGAAAGTATTTAACTGTTAAATACTTTCCTGAAAAAGCTTTTGGTTTTCCCAAAGTTTTCCCAAAGTGGTCCAGGTGGACCCCCAGGGGTCCACGGGAGCCCGACAGGGGTCTACGCTTGCGTGGAATAAGAATGGGGGTCCACAACTCGTTAACGGGGGTCTATAAAAATGTATTAGGTGACCCGACTTGACTTCTCCTATGAATATAGGGAGACAATAATATAGTAGGCAGACAATATTATAAGAAGCTGGACTTCTCCTATGAATATAGGAAGACAATATTATAAGAAGCTCAGCAATTGTTTTTGTAAGAACTTGCATATTCCATATTCAGAAAGAGCGTGTAAGACTCGCCGATGCCGCGCCGCCCGCCCGCCTAGTTAAAACAATTATGACAACCCAATGACGGGCCTGTCGTCACAGGCCGAGGTATAGCCTCCGCGGCCAGGGGGCGGAGCCCCGTGACCGCCTGCCGCGCCCCCTTACGGGGGCGCCGAGCAATTGACTGTAGAGAACATTACTCAGTTGTTTCCGGAATTTCAAAAAAGAAAGTGTACCTATATAAGTGTTCACCAGTGACGGAAGTAATTTTCAGACTTTTGAAAATTAAAGTGAATTGATATTATTGTTTGCCAGTGTTGGAAAAGTAAGTACCTACCTATCTATTTGTTAGCAACTTGTATCTGCGGGAAAAACAAACCCACAAACAGTAGGTTCTGAACCATTCTAAGAATAAAGATTTCATAGGTCAAGGAAAATTATAACAGTATTTTTTTTACTTTCTTAAACTATCTGATTTTAAGTGATGCGTGCGTTTTGTATGGATAGTCCTAATTTTTTATCTTTATAAGTGCGTAAATAAATACTTAAGTTTTGATTGTGTTTTGTAATGAATAAGTATGTTGCGTTTAGTAAGTGACTAAGTACACGTATAAAATATATACAAAGTAAAAGTATAAAATAAAATTAAATACCTATATTTATTTCGAAAAAGAACTGAAAGTTCAGGAATATTAAACTTCTATTCCAGCTAGCTCTATTTTAATTTCATTACAATTCTTTAAATATATTATTCTCTTAAAAAGCCACATCTATTATGTTTGTTAAATCATTTTATGATTACTTAACAAACATTTTTTTCATATTTACAGGTAGGTAATTGATACGAAACATGGCTGAATCTAAGAAGAAGTGTCAACAGTACAGTGTTGAATATTTGAAATTTGGTTTTCTTCCATCAAATACAGACAAGAAATTGCCCATGTGTCTTTTATGCAACAAAGTCTTGAGCAATGACTCTATGAAACCATCGAAGAAGGATTTGAAATATTTCCAAACATTGAAGGAAAAGTATGAAAAGAGACCCACCGTGCATAGTATGTTCGCTTCAACGTCTGAAAGCAACGACGATGGCTTGCGGGCATCTTACAATATCTCATTACTTATAGCAAAATCTGGGAAACCGCATACCATTGGAGAGGAGTTAATTTTGCCTGCTGTTGAAGAGGTCTTAAAACTGTCCTGCACAAATCTTCATTTAACATACTTAAAAGAATTCCTTTGAGTAACAACACTGTACAAAGACGTATTGATGAAATGAGCTCTGATGTTGAAAGTTTCTTGTGTAATTATCTGCAAACAACTCATTTTTCTATTCAACTGGACGAGTCAACTTTACCTGGCAATGAAGCATTATTATTGGCATATGTTCGATTTATCAAAGGCGAACAAATGTTTGAAGAGTTACTATTCGCGAAAACTTTGAAGACTGACACTAAAGGTGAATCAATTTTTAATGTTCTGAATGATTTTTTTACGGAAATATCAATTGCATTCACAAACATTATTTCGGTGGCAACAGATGGAGCTCCTGCCATGGTCGGGCGATATCGTGGGTTTATAAGTCATCTCAAAAGGATTATACCAGAGGTAATTGCAATTCACTGTGTCATCCACCGAGAACATCTATAGTGTATTCACGGAGACGAGTTAGTAGAGCGCTATCTCACTCTCACAATTTTTTAACTGCAATTGGTCAGTGATAAATGCTAAGGCGGTGTACACAGTACGAGTACTTTTTAGTCTACTCATACTTCCCGTATTGTGCAGACGTGCTCTTACTTGTGACTGTGCGCTCAACTTGTGAACCGGCTGGTGTATTGAATTTTATGATTGATTGCTTTGATTGATTTAATGGCGGATATCGAACAACCTGCTGAGAAAAGAAAACGGCGGGCTTTTTTGTCTACCGAGAAGACTATGATTTTAAATATGTACCACGCAATGAGAAATGCAGACTCTTCGGCCTCCAAGGGTGACATTCTGAAAGCTGTTGCATCTTCCTTAGGTGTTCACTGGGCTTCTGTTCATAGAATTGTAAAAGAGAAGAATGATAGTGGTGAGCTAAAATCTCCGAAGAAATTGAAGCAACGTTTGTCAATTGTTGATACGATTGATAACTTTACAAAATGTGCCATCAGAAATATAGTCCACAATTTCTTCGCGCAGAATGAAATACCTACTCTAGATAAGATTTTAAAGAAAATCAGTGATGATGGCACTTTGGGCATTATAAAGAGAACGACGCTACATAAAATATTGAAAAAAATTGGTTTTAAATTCTGTAAGAGAAGCAGAAATAGCTTATTGCTGGATCGCGATGACATATTTTTTTGGAGAAGAAATTATCTGCGAGCTATCAAAAATGCACGAAATAATCATCAAAAAATCTACTATTTAGATGAAACTTGGGTGAATGAAGGTCACACTACCTCAAAAGCTTGGGTCGATACCACAGTGAAAAGCAGGCGAGACGCTTTTATTAATGGACTAACGACTGGCTTGAAAACACCTTCAGGTGTGTATTTTTATTTATATAATGGTCAATGATAATTTTTAAGCGGCGCAGGTGTGCTAATGACCCGTTTATTGTTCTTTTGTCATAAATGAGCATTATCATAATAAAATACTTTTTCCCAATTTTTGTATAGTAAACTGGCCCAGGTGCGCTACATGCATTGTTATTATTATCATTAAGTTATAGTTATATTCTCATTGTTGAAACACGTGTTTTATTACATGTTTTATATTCTCGTTACAGGAAAAGGCAAAAGACTAATTATTACTCATATCGGGAGTGAGGATGGATTCGTCGAAGGTGGTCTAAATATGTTTGAGTCGAAGAAACAAGGCGATTATCACAAGGAAATGAATGCAGAAGAATTTGAAAATTGGTTTAGAGAAGTTTTAAATAAGCTAGATGATAATTCTGTGATAGTCATGGATAACGCTTCCTATCACTCTAGGAAAATGGAGCGAATCCCAACGGCCCAATCTAAAAAACAGGATATATTTAATTGGTTACGCCAAAAAAATATTAGCTGTAACGCTGAAATGTTGAAACGTGAATTATTAAACATTGTTAAAAACCATAGACAGCGATACGACGCTTGTATTATAGACGAAATGGCAAAATCACAAAAAAAAACTGTACTGAGACTGCCGCCGTATCATTGCGAATTAAATCCAATTGAGCTAGTGTGGGCTCAAGTTAAAGGAAATGTAGCTTCACACATGAAAACACACAAAATGGCAGAATTAAAAATTGTATTGAATGAATCAATTCAAAATATTGACGCAGAGAAATGGAAAAAATGTATAAAGCATGTCATAGAAATTGTTGAGCCCAAAATGGATGCCATGGATAGAAATGTGGAGGCAATGACTGAAAGATTAATAATAAATGTAGGAAACGACAGTAGTGATAGTACGGAGAGTGATGGTGATGATGATATGTTATGAAAATGTTTAGGTAGATATTACAATTTAATAAAGAAAATATAATCATTAACTCTCGATTTTATTTCTTTTGCTTCATATCCATCAGTTAAATAAAAAGTAGGTAACAATAAACAAATTATATCACAATGTCTCTCAATTAATACGACAGACGAAGCCGCAGGAATAAACTAAGCGTACTTTTAAGAAGCGCAGTGTGAACGCACATTTACATTTCTAAGGTATTGTTAACGCCCACTGACCCTAAAAAAGTATTTTTTGTCTTTGTCATTTGTATGATAATGTGCGATAGAGAAGGGAAATTAATTTTATTAAGAATTAATTATAGTAGCGAAAAAATTGAGTGATAGATTGCACCAAGCGCTTCAATTTGTGATTAATGCAGTTAACAAAATAAGAAGCAATGCATTAAATACGCGCTTATTTGCACAATTGTGCGAAGAAAATGATGAGGACTTCCAACGATTGCTGCTACATACCGAAGTACGCTGGTTGTCGAAAGGTGCATGTCTATCAAGATTCTATTTGCTTTTCGACTCTGTTTTAGAGTTTCTGAACACTAAAGATCCTGTTTTAAAAGAAAACCTCATGAATTTCAAAGCAGACATTGCGTATTTGACAGATTTGTTCAAAGAATTCACCTCTGACCTCAACCTACAGTTACAAGGGGACAGCCTCAATTTGATAAAAACAAAGAGTGAAATTTCTGTTTTTTTTGGTAAACTGCAACTTATGAAGCAAAATATTGGTCGACGTGAATTTTCCCAGTTTCCAAATTTATCGCAGGTAGAATGCCTCGACGAAGATATTCAGACGTATGTTCAACATTTGATTGCCCTGTATGATGATTTTAAAATCAGATTTGAAGACATTCTGTCGATGGATATACCACCATGGATAATAAATCCATATGATGAAATTGAAGTGGAAAATGTGGTACTGCAAGAAGAGCTACTCGAGCTTAGCGCTAATGAGGAGCTCAAAGTAACATTCAAAAGAGGGTATCAATCATTTTGGCTGCAGGCACAAATACCTGAAAAATATCCTGTGGGGAATTGTGCAAAAATTTCTCATAGCGTTTCCTTCGTCATATCTTGTCGAACGCAGTTTTAGTGCCGTAATTTGTTGACAAAAAAACGGAGCAGATTAAATATTACAGAGCGAGGAGATTTACGGTTATACTTAACTAAACTCAAGCCAAATATTGATAATTTGCTGTCAATTCACCAAGTACATCCCTCCCATTCAAATTATAACTTTTATCTCAGATTACAATGGTAATTTGATTATATATTGCAAAATTTTGATTATATTGAGACTGTTTTTAAAATAATAATCATTATTAGTTTTGTTAAATTTTGATTCTACTAAGACTGTTATAACAACATAATTAAAAGTGTAGTAATTTTTGTGTTTGAATAAATAGCTACAAAACAAGAAAATATTTATTTTTACTTTTTACCACTACGAAGTGGGAGCTTATTGGTTTCTTGTACTGTGAGTCAATCTTGAAATACAAAAAAGTAAAGTAGGAATCCAACTGTTGGATGAAGACGCTTTTTAGACTGGCCTTGAAACTTAGCTTAAATGACAATACTCACATCATAATTAAAGCAATATAAATTCTCACCTTTTTTTCGAAAACTTTTAACTCATAGTTGATTGAAAAATAGCCACAACACAGATTTACATAGACATATATTTTTTTCGGGTTTTGGAAGTAAGTTAGTAAATGAAATAGCTGCAGGTCCACCAGATCCAGCAAAATGTTTAAAGTGGTCTATGAGAAAAAAAAGTTTGGGAACCTCTAAAAAGCATTTTGCTCTTATTTTGTGAATCCTATACAGGGTACGCAGTTTCTGTTTCTCAAATTAAAGCCGAACCCAATATTAAAAGATGTGTTAAATTTTAACACATCTTTTAATATTCAATTTAATATTGAATGAGACAAGTCAACTGTTGCTATCAAGCGTCCATTACCTAAAACCATCTGTCCAACTGCAGTGGTAGGTAACAAAGGGAGGGATGGACGTTATTATAAGGCTAGAGCTCTATTAGACACAGGGGCAAGTGTCTCAGCCATCACACAATCATTGGTAAATATATAGAAATTGCACCAACAGTCTACTAGCACCGAGATATATGGAGTAGGACATCAGAAGGTTGATTTACCTGGTACATTATCAAAATTAGTTATCAAACCAATAGGTAAGGTAGTACCTATCATCAGTACAGTAGCCATAGTCATGTATACTATCTCTGCAGCGATTCCTTCATATCATATCTGCTGTAGGCATTTAATTGATAATAATAATATCATCTTTGCAGTTCAGAACTTTGACCAATCACTGGAAGTTGATCTCATACTTGGTACGGATATATTAAATTATGTATTTGATGGTTCTAAGATTTCATTAAATATTCCAGGACTATTCGCATATGGGACTTGCTTTGGTCATGTGATCATGGGATCACTTATCGACTCAATGAGTGACATCTCACCGAGAGGATGTACATCAGTTCAAAACTACGGGCTTCTAGCATCCAGACTCGAGGAGGTTCTCGAGAGGTTTTGGAAGATAGAGGAGCCGCCGTCAAAACCCGCTCTACATCCAGATCACGTAGAATGCGAAAGGTTGTATCAATCTACTACTAAACGTATGCCAGATGGTAAATACATGGTCCGCTTACCATTATTATCAACAAGGCCAAGCCTCGGGGAGTCAAAGGCTTTGGCTATACAACGTCTCAAGGCATTAGAGAAGAAAATTGATAGGAATCCAGATTTCGCGAAGAAATACAAGGAATTCATGAAAGAGTATGAAACTCTAGGTCATATGTCCGAGTCAGACTTTCAATTAAATTCAGAGCATTATGTCATACCTCATCATGGAATATTCAGGAAAGGCTCCGATAAAACCACCATAGAAATAATGTATATTTTTTTAATAATGTAATTTCATTTTTAACACTAAACGATAACATAAACCATAGGCAGTTTTACTGTAACTATCTCAGTTCCTTATGCCCTATAAAGGGTTAAACGAGTATATGTATTGCAAATACAACCCAATTACAAACCAACCTCCGAATTGTTCCCTTAAAAAGTTTTACAGTCATTATGACAATAATAATTAGATGCGTGTATGAATTCTTAACATTTTTTTCTGTCCTTTTTTCAGATAAAAGAATTCTACCTAAGTGCAAAGAAACAGCAGATCTGCTAATATAATGGACGAAGTCTTCGACTCTGTAAACAGGAGTAACCAGAAAAATAAATTTGCAAACCCACTACTTGGTCCAGCTACGCCAACATCTGCCCATAGAAAGACGTGGGCAGAAGCAAAACGAATATTCAATTCAATTTAATCTGTAACTTCTACAAGCAGGGTGGAATCTGTACCTACTGTAAAAAAATTGAGTGTGGACACTAGACGGAATACAGGTTTTATTAAAAAAGTTAAATGACGAAAACGGGGTCACATCAGTTTGGTTGCGGCACTTTAACCAAGATCCGCTTGAGAACTTCTTTGGAGCGGTTAGAAGTCGTGGTGGGCGTTGCGACGACGAACCGTTTTCAAAGACCGTTTTGTGTTCTGCGACGATGAAACCGTTTTATGTCCTGGGTTCAAACAGTCTTCGTTGCACAAACCAGCCTTCGGATTACTTGGTGCGATTTTGTATTTTACGCCTATGAAAATACAGTCGAGAGCGCAGTGATTCAACTATCTATCTCACTAGAGTCATTCGTCGCCGTCGCGTTTCGCGTTATTGTAGTCTTTGGTTCCGATTTCGTAAAGTTTCATTTACAAAACAGTCCTTAAAAAAACTGCAACTACACACATCAAAAGTGTCTAGGGATCAACATATATTTTTGCAATAACTTTTCTCCTGATTGATATAAATTAAAATTTTCTTTAAGGATTCATCAAATAAAGTGTTTTCGTTTGTCACAGTAACGATAAACCAAGTCACCTTTGAATTAATAAAGAAATTTGCCATTTTCCTAATAAAGGGATTTTTGACATTTGAACCACTAACATTAAAGTTCGAAAAAAAGACTGAAATAACAGTTTTCTTTAAAATTTTATTGGGTAACTTAAACAATTAATAATCCGTGTTTCTACCGCGAACACTAACAACACAAGAACATCGGTTTGGCATACTCAAAATGAGTTCATCCAAATCACGCTGTGGAATGGCCGCCCATGTTCGTTGCAACAACAAAAAAAGGTCTTCTTGCGACTGGATAGGTACCCTCCATATTCGGCAGAGCTCTTCTCTGTAGCATATGCCATGCATGCTCAATCGGGTTCAAGTCTGGCGACTGAGCAGGCCAGGGCAGGACATTGATGTTAGCTGCGGCGAGAGTCTGTCTTACAACTCTTGCGGTGTGCGGTCGTGCATTATCATGCATTAACTGAAATAAGGGACCGATTTGCACTTGTAGAGGAACGATGACGTCTGATACAATCGTCTCAGCATAAATTTGAGCGTTGAGGTTGCCTCTGATCCAAATCAACTCAGTTCTTCCGCCGATCCAAATACCCGCCCATACCATGATGGTTCCACCACTATAAGGATGGACTTCCTGGCAGGATTTTAATCGCTGTTGGCGTCCAGGGGTTCTCCAGTGTCGTATACGTCTTGTATCCGGTCTCATACCAAAACGAGACTCATCAGAAAACACACAAAACCACATCTCAATCTCAAGAAATCCGCATAAAAATGCTTGATCCCTAGACACTTTTGATGTGTGTATTTCACTCGACGAAAACGTCCGTGGATAAGTTTCTTCCTCTGAGCCGTTTTCAAAAAAAGTTGCAACGACGACCGTTTTCTGCAACCGTTTTCGTCGTCGCGAAAACGGTTGCGTTTCGTCCGTCAAAAATTCGATAACGACCCACCACCAGTTAGAAGTCTAGGATGCCGCAACGTTAACCCGACATGTGACCAATTTCAGTCTGCTTTGGCCACTGTACTAATAAATAATTTAAACAGTGTCCACACCCAATAAAAAAAAATATTACACATAAATTATTCGGATGATAAAAGTTCTGAATAAGAAACTTCGCGTTTCACAAACTTATTTTATCTGACACATAACTATCTGGGACCTATATGTAAGCGCAGTGGCAACACCATACACTTACCCTCCGTTTTTTGATGTCCTTTTATTAAACACAAAGAAAGTTAACACGAACTACTTATGAATTTATTTTAATTTACACTAGAAGTATTGTTTTTGTTTAATATTTGTATATACAGGGTGTTAGTTTGAACACAGTTGTCACTCAAACCACGGGTAGTTGACATAAATAAAAAATATAGGACCGAGTTAAAAAACAGGATAAGGGATTTTCTTAAAAAAAAAAAATTAAATTATCCGACGATGTCCACGAAATCATGGCTAGCCCGACTGCACGAGTGACGTAATCGCTGCCCGCCCGTCGACGCATCTATCTACTTACAGAATTCTCGTAACATTACCTGATAAATGCAAATTTTCCAGGCAAAATACCTACCTTACGATCGCTTTTAGCGATAAGACCGCCCATTGTGTCACCCTTTGTAAAATGTTTAAAATTTTTGTATTTATATTTTTATAGTGTACATAATAAAGAGTATTCTATTCTATTACGTGTTGCGTGACGAGTCTAAATGTAACTTTGATGTGACAACAAAGAAAATGAAAAGAAATCCAAACTACTGAGTAGGTATTTTGGCGTATTTAAAAAGTTCATCACAATTTTATGTACGTACAGTTAAAAATCACCGATTAAATTTACGCAGAGGTCAGTGGGTCGTTTTAGACAGATTGAATATCTACTAACTTACACACATTTTAGCTCAACAGAGCACTCGAGAATCTGATGTCTGCATACATCCTACGAGCCTCGTACAGGTTATTTATCGCCCGCGATGGCGTAAAGCCGTACCATTTCGGTCCACTGTTCACTTGTGTAAGACATACCACTAAATTTACGCGCGAGTAACTTACGACCCGGCACGCGGCGCGCGCTCCGAAAAGCGACGTGGACTCGCTTTGGCGACAGCTGGCCGACTGAGGTCGTGACTCACCGTTCACTCGATCGCTGCGCGGGCGCGCGTGCTGCGGCGCGGTCGTTGACCTCCCGGTCGGCGGTCAGCTGTTTCCGAGTGCATAAGGGTGAAATGATCTTGAAGAAAATAGTGGATTTTCTTCAAAAAAAATAAAGGTTGCTTTTTTTCATTGGTTTTAGGTTCTACTAATGAAACCAAACCCCTGGATCCCTTCAAGGATAACGGTGTTCACACTAACACCATGTAGTTAGTTATTATTTACGTAACGGTTAATATTTTACATAAAAACTTATACAAACGATTTTATGGTAATTGAATATAGCTTGTAACGAAACGGAATGTCGTTTGAATTTTCAATGACAATAAATTGACAGTCTCAGTCACTACTATAACGTGGTATTTTTATGTTACTTCGTTTGTTTGTGTTTCTGTTTTGTTATTCTTGCGATTATAGTGTACTTACTAAATACATTTTGTGCAAAGATTTTTTGAAATGGATGCACTTTAAAGTAAAAAATGACGACACCGAAACGTGAACGAATTGTTAACTTCAGCCGGGAAGAAGTTGAGCTTCTAACCTCACTAGTTAGTCAACATAAAAATATACTCGAAAATAAGAAGAGTGACGCAGTCACTTGGCATTAGAGACCAGTGCTGGGAGACACTGGAGGCAATATTTAACAGCACAAGCGGTACAAACTTTCAGATGCTAAAACTTTGAAAGCAAAATACGAAGGCATTAAAAGAACAACAAGGCAAAAGTCTGCCTTAATACGTGCTGAAACATATCGCAGAGGAGGGGGGCCTATTGCTGCTCCTCCTCTGACACCTACCCACCACATGATATTATTGTTGTCTGTAGATGGAATCGAAAGTGAATTTGAGATCTTAAGTTTTAAATTGTTATTGGTTGTGTACTAATATATCAATTTGACTAGCCAATCTATATCTAAGTGAATTAACTTATTCAGCCTTGGTGAACATACATTTGTCCCACCCCTTCTCTTCTTTATATAGTTTTCTTTATGTTGCAGATTCTATACAAATACAGCCAGTACTGCCTAGCTAAGAAATATTTTATACAGTAGAAGTCACAGAGATTGTCGCAGACAATAAATGTGTCCAATCAGTGGATGTAGATATACAGCATCCCATAAGTAAGTTCCTTTTTCTATGTATAACCCATTTAATTCAAATATGATTGCCAGTTGTTAATAACAAAAATGAACTACCTACTGCCATTTTTAACTCCCCTACTTTTTGGTTTTCAGTTGAAAATCAGACTACTCAAAATGTCGACTCTGATGAGGAACTGTCTGCAAGAAAAAAGATAAGTAAGTAGTGTTCCTGTTGTGCCTTAGTATTGTTGATAAGCACACATTAAACATGATCTCACCTTTTTTTTTAATTTAAGGTCAACATACTACACCCAAAAGAGTTGCCAGCGACGAGAAGTGGACTAATTGGAAGCCAAAATCTCTACGTTCCAGAAAACATCCTGCTTTATGTTAGTTCTTTCAATATTAGCATTAGGATAAAAAAGTGTTTAGATTATGTTATTAGTTAGATAATTTATATTGATACACAACATAACTTGATTTAACAGAGTTGGTGATGTAATGTTAGAACCACTGAGAGTTATTAATACCTGGGGTTTGATTTGTCTTAGCATGCAGCAATATGTGTCTATAAACTCCTCTCGAGAGGAGGCATACATATGTCCTGCGGGGAGACATGTATGAGTCAAAACAATGATATTGATACTAGCTTGCGTAATTTTTACCAATATTCTAAATAAGTAAAAAATCTTGTTTCAGCTACTGAGAAGATGAAAAGACCATTTGAAAGAGTAGCAGATTGGAAATTAGAGATTGCAGATATGCAAAAGAAGATTCTGGAGGAAGAATTATTAAATAAAAAAGGCAATGGGCCGTCGAAGAGGAAGAACGGGAGCACAAAAGAGAAATGTGAGCATTGGAAAAAAAAAAAATTGAAAAATAATTAGTTTTTATTTAACGCAGAATACATATTATTATAATATCATAACCTACAATATTTATAAATCTTTTGCTGCCATAAAGGAATGCAAAATTCTGAAATAAATGACTACTATTAACTATAGTAATGAAGCAAAATAATCATTAATTAGATTACTTCGCACTGTTGCATCCCCCGCACTTTCTAGTCTACTTTGATTTACAACATGTTCATCTGGCTCATCTACTCGGTGGATGACTTCAAAGTGATCGTCTCGCATATCTATTGCAATATTGTGCAATATTGCACATGCCTCTATTACGGCCTTTACACGAGATACAGACAACAATTTTTGTTTTGATAGAACCGGGAATCTATTTTTCCAAACACCATAAGTTCTAAATTGCAAAATAACACAAAGCTTCTTATTGAAAAGGCTCATCCGCGAGCTGAGGAGCAGGTGGTTTGAAGGCCAACCGCCGCGGCTGGCCAGCAAGCCGTAGCTGCGGTGGTGAGCGTCTAAACCATCTTTGCCTTTGTTTTGATCGCTTCTCCTCTAATTTCTTCACTAGCGATCTGGCGACTTCTCCCCAAAATCGCTCTGTGTAAAGTGGTAAGTGGGCGCTTTGTGTTAAATGATACCACGGCAGCATTGCATCTTAGGGTACGCCACGATAGTGGCGGTAAGTCCCCTGTTTGAGGAGTGGCTTGAGAGGCGCCACGGCGTCCTCACCTTCCGCCTGACGCAGGTCCTCACCGGACACGGACTGCTTTCCGGATTGCCGCCATGGGATCATGCCTGGACAGAGGCTTTCAAGCTTGCTTTTCGCTTTTGCTTCCTGTTTTTCTCGGGTACACCACATAAATACGAAAAACTTTATTCCGAAAGTCACAAATCCGAATTTCAACCGATATCGATTTTCGTAAATCCGATTGTATCAAGTCCGATTTATCATTAATGCTATTTTCATAATTCCTTACGTTTATACTATTCTACAGGGTGACTTTGAATAAATGCGACAAAATGAAATGGGAGCTTCAGTTACAGTAACATAGTTATTATAAACTGATTTTTCTACAATCTAAATCGTAAAAAAATTTTACGCGATTATCGTTTTCAAAAGGTCCATTGATGTTATTATCTTCATTAAAGTACGAATTATCGGTATTCCAGTAATTTGCAAAATATATAAGAAAAATTAAAGTATCAAAAAATCTGGCCGGACTCATCGCAGTGCTCAATAATCGTCGTGGAGTACTCATGTTATTAAACGTTGCCGTTCATAGCGGTCATTTACCTAATTTTGCCTATTTTCTAATGTAAGTATCGCGCGACGTTGCCAAACCTCGCAGGTGCGCCAGCGCTGACATCCCTTCCCGGCGACCGCGCGCCGCCCACCACCCTTCCTTCGTTCATTAGTCGTCCTAAAACGTTTGTAGGTCACGGTCGCGCGCGCATTCCGCAAACCCTACTTTACGTATTGCGAATAATTTGTATTGTTGTCTTGTGTTTGTGCCATAACAATGCCTAGGACGAGACGAAATAGTCGTCAACCATTAACAAACCGCACCTTCGGTGCAACAAAGTCACTAATAGCCAAAACTGCCAAATCGAGCTAAGTATGCCAAATTGTTTCTGAATCATGCCTATACTTGGGGCAACAAAAACATCCGCGAAACTATCTCAAAACTCTACTAGATGGCGCAGGTGCCTTTGTGGTTATTGGCGGTTTTACCGTGCGTTTTGGGCCGACAACGTTTCATTGGACAGTAGTGCCCCCGCGCCCGCGAGTGTTTGACGTACGTTGGAGCTACAGCCACACAAAGGTATTTATGACCATTTTTATTCTCACTTATTGGAGCGACAAAAACTTATCTATTTTTAAGACCTCAATTCTTTTTTATATAGTACAACTTTTTTGGAGCTACAAAGGCATTTGTTAGAAAACGTTTTTGTTGATCCAACATTATTATATTTTCACTACACAAATTGAAACTACAAAGTCACTATCTAAAATGTGGTTTTATAGGTCCATTAATATTATTTTTTCAACTATTCTACTGGATCTACAAAGTCTTAAACTATAAAAATGCTGTACAGGTCCAATGTTAGTATTTAGAGCGTGATAGTAAAAAGACTTGTGCCTTTGTAACTCCATTTTATTTCTATTTTATGTACTAGCTGTTTAGTTTAAAAACAAAATTGAGACTTTGTTACCCCGTAATCATTTACTTATTCAATTTTTTTGTCAAAGTTGCACCTACATGTGAAACCACATTGTTTTTATTTAAATGCTACTTTGATGACGATAGCGATGATCAGTAATGTTATTCTCTGAAAGACTGTATGAAGAGCTCATCGCCGAAACTAGTATGTCCCCAATGGATTTTCAAATTTTTGCTCTAGAACATAAAGTTGAAAATCCATTTCTTACGCTCAACGCCGAGGACCGAAACAGTTTATCTTAAATTTTAGTTTCGGCGTTGCCGCGGTAAAGTGTCTTTAGGGAATAGCACTATAACTGTATTATATCTACGGTATCGCACATACATGTCACTTTGACACACCATGGAAAAAGAAAATTATGTTGAGTTTTAAGTTGTTATAATTCGTAATTTCTTTAATAGAGAGGCTGTTCGGCTAATCTAATTAGTGAATCTTTCATAATTTCCCTACTGTTGTTTCTCACTTCAGGCGCGTCCCTTTCCATTTAAAATAAAATAAATTGTAAATCTGATTTATTAATATTTTTATTTCAGAGAGCAATGGGTTCCCGAAGTAAAAAAATTCTTTCTATGGTTCCCACTCAAGACAATAATTTAAAGGAAAACAATGCATTAGTAGAAACCTGGTTAGCGAACTTTCGACCGGAAGATCAGGACAATGATCATGATTCCAATTTAGAATTATCTCGTTTTTCAATAAATACTACCACCAGTACTTCTTACGATACAAAAAATGACCTGTCAGCTACCAACAGGAGCACAATATGTGATAATGACGTGGACATAGTTATAATACAAGAAGTAAACGCTGATTCAATTTTATCAAATACCGTAATAGAGAATGTCACAACGAAAGATATTGAAAATGCAGTCATTACTACAGATAGCGAAAGATTTAACCTTTTAGATGATGGAGAAATAGTTTCTTCCAATTTTGTTATGACAGATACAGTGCCAGAAACTACCTCACCAAAAACTATGCTAAGTCAAGACACCATCTCGAATGACAATAAAATGAACCCAGACAATAATAAGGATTTTTCCGCGAGTGATGGATCTGAATATGAACCACCGCAAAAAAAGCAACAAAAGAAAGTTTTTCAGCCAATCCGTAGAACATCCAGCTCAAGCAGTGATTCTTCCACCTCTAGCAGCGACTCCTCCAGCTCAAGTAGCGGATCATCCAGCTCAAGTTCATCTAACTCTGGCAGTCGTTCCAAGCACTCTAAATCTACATCTCGCTCCAAACGTGTTTCTACTGCAGCCTCTGAGAATATTCAACCAAGTACTGAACAAGCAAGTATTGTAACAAAGTCTAAAAAAAGAACCAGAAACCCAACTCAATGGCAAAAAAACCAGAGAAAGCATTTAAAAAACTCTGGTCAAGCTTACACATCAACTAGAGGTAAAGCCATGCCGGAAAAAAGTATTCGTCCACCTTGTACGAATACCTGCCGATTGTTTTGTTCTAATAAGTTTTCCACAGACGATAGGAATGTTATATTTAGGACATACTGGGGCCTTAATTCTTTTCAAAGACAGCGTGACTTCCTTGCTTCTTGTGTTAAGCAAGTTGAACCTGAATTCCGTACCATCAAGATTCGAAAAGGTGGAGACGTGAATAGAAAATGTAGAAAACCAAACACATCCTACTTTCTTGTAAATAAAGGTAGTGAAGTAAGGGTTTGTAAAACGTTCCTATTAAATACATTGGCTATAAGTAATAAACCCCTACGTACTGTAACTGAAAATAAATTTGCGAGCATAAGTGTAATTCCAACAGATAAACGCGGTAAGCACGGAAAACAGTCAAAGCTGGATGCTGAAATAATACAATCTGTTCGTGACCACATTAATTCGATTCCTAGGATGGAAAGCCACTACATCAGAGCCAACTCATCAAGAGAGTATATAGATGGAGGTTTGACTGTAGCCGAACTACACCGTAACTATACTCAAAAACGTATATCTGACAACAAGGAACCAGCAAATTACGATGCATACCATAGGATTTTCAATACCCAATTTAATATCAGTTTTTTTATTCCTCGTAAAGATCAATGTGACGTTTGTGAGGCCTTTAAGAATGCTGTAGATAAAGAACCATTGAGATCCAACTATAATCTACATCAAGAGGAAAAGAGTCTTAGTAGAGTGGGGAAAAAACAAGACGTAGACGAGTGTAAAAAGCCTGGTAGCAACAGCATTGTGGCCATATTCGATCTTCAAGCCGTATTGCCTTGTCCAATAGGTCAATCGTCGGCATTTTTTTATAAAAGTAAACTAAATTGTTATAACTTCACAGTATCAGATATTAAGGATGAGAAAACATTCTGTTTCTTTTGGCATGAGGGTCTGGGTAAACGAGGAGCCAATGAAATAGGTTCTTGTTTGTACAATTTTTTAAAAGAATGTTCTTCAACTAAACCAAATTCAGACATAACTTTTTTCTCGGATAACTGTTGTGGTCAACAAAAAAACAAATTAATTCTTAGTTTGTATTATTATGCCGTTTCTACCTTGCCAATTAGGTCAATTACACACAAGTTCCTAATTCGTGGACACACGCAAAACGAAGCGGATAGCGTCCACTCGGTAATAGAGAAAAATATTCGTCGAGCAAAAAAATCTGGGCCAATTTACACCCCAGATCAATATGTGGCTCTAATCCGTAATGCCAAAAAGACCGGTAACAGTTTCATTGTTAATGAAATGAGTTTCGATAGTTTCTACGATTTAAAGTTACTTTCTAACGATATTAACTTGAACACTGGCAAGAATATTGATGGCGAAACAATCAGAATTTCTGATGTCAAAGTCGTGAAATTCATTAAAGATTCTGATACCTATTTGTACAAAACCACGTATAAAACTGAAAATTGGATACAAGCTAAAATAAAAATAAGTCGTGCAGGTAAAAAAAATATCGGAGATATTCATTTCAGTGCGGCATACAGCTGTAAGTTGCCAATTGCTCTAAATAAAAAGCAAGATATTCGGCAATTAATAACTGCTAATATAGTACCAAAATATTATGAAAACACATTTAACAGTTTATTTGATTAATAATTACCTATTTATAAAAACTTTTTTTGATATATTTTTTATATAAATAATAAAAACATTGTAACAAAAAGTAAAGTTGATTATGATGTACCTTTAATGATAAAAAAACATTCCATTTTTTTTTTTTTGTTATTTTTCCTAGAATTTTATCGTTTATAAGTTAGAAGATTATTATGAAACCATTTATAAGACTCAATAAAAGACTTCGTAAGTTCCTAAGTGTAAAAGACTGAGTATTATGCAAGTCTGTTTTTTCCTAGAATTTAATTACAACTCGAAGTATGAAAATGGTGCCAAATAATGTTGTAGTTATAAGAATTTAATTGTTTTGCGTTACCTTTTAATTAGTAGTTGATTTTTAGAGAAGCAAATATACGATTATGTTTGATTAAGACACTTTATTTCATTTAAAACCTTATTAGCTTAAGTCATAAAACTTAATAACTCCTGGTGCAACAAAGTCACAATTCAGGACACTTTTTTTTATTATGTCTTTTAGAAGGTATTTTTTGGTAACGAAATATACGATTTTTACGTAAAACTATAGCAAACTAAATAAACAATTGATTTCATAAAGATTTCATACCTACTATAAATAGTAATGCAGAAATGAGCAAATACATGCGAAAAAATCATTAAAAGTCTTCTCCTGTAAAATTAAAAAATGAGCTGTTGTGACTTTGTTGCACCGAAGGTGTTAACGTACAGTATCTCGATATTATCGTGTGGTACAACAACGTAAGAAATCTACGCGAAACGCAGCGAAGATTTCGGCTAAAATATCCCAATGTCATTCCACCTTCATTGGGAAGAATTCTAAGAATCACTCAGAACATGCTGGACTTCGCAAGTGTACACGTGCCGGCACACGCTCGGGGAGGTGGAAGACCGCCGGTACACCCAAGGCGCATGTACCGCATGGTACAGCGATTTTTTCAAGAAAATCCTCAGGCCAGCACCGAAGCCACCTTCACAAGAATTGGACTGTTTAACGTTCATAATGAACATTGGTGGAGTGCTCGCGGTCGTAACCCACACGTAACACGGAGGGACGCTTTCCAAGTGCGATTTAGTGCGAATTTATGGGCGGGGATAATTAATGACAAAGTTATTGGGCCGGTCTTCATTAATGACAGGTTGACCGGTAGACGTTATTTAGAACTATTAACAAATGCAGTGCCTGAACTATTACAAGATGTACCCGTATCTTATCTTGCCGGTATGTACTTTCAACAGGATGGAGCTCCGGCTCATTATTTCAGTGAAGTGCGGGCTTATCTCCAAAGTGAATACGGTGATAGGTGGATAGGTCGCGGCGGACCCGTAGCATGGCCGGCACGGTCTCCCGACCTTACACCGTTGGACTTTTATTTGTGGGGAGAAATAAAAAGACTCGTTTACGAACGCGAATCCGAAACTTTAGACGAACTAAAAAACAAAATCATTAGTGCATTCGAAACTGTAAAATCACAAACTTTAGTATTAATTAAACTTAAGGACAATTTGCGGCGCCGTGCTCAATTGTGTTTACAAAACGGAGGTGGACATTTTGAACAATTATTAAAATACACGTAAGTGTAACGATTTGATTTATTGTAAATACTTAATAATTATTGTAAATACTGTGATTCCAACTTTTTAAATACGCCAAAAATACAATAATTGATTTGTTGTTGTGACAAACATTATTCAGGTTATACCTTATACTAAAACATTGTTTTACTATTTACTTTTATTGTATTTTTGATCGTCCTAAGCCGACAAAAGTATGAAGGGAAATTTGGTTTCACAAAATTTTAATAATCGTGCGCGCGGGAAAGAGATGCGCGGGCGGCCGGGCGGACGGACGGAGGCGGCGCGCGGCGGCGCGATTCATTCATACCGACAATGTAGGTACCTACCTAAATCGTGCCCACTGCCCACTACACGAAAACGGTAGTACGCGAAATTCTTTGATACTTTAATTATTTTAACGCTTTTCGTAACACTGATCAATTATTTTTTAATTTTACATTTGATATTTTATACATTTTCTTGACAACACGTATTATTGTATATTTAAATTTGTCGCATCTATTCAATTTCACCCTGTATATTGTTTATTACTATTCTCTAAAGACCGACTTTCAATAGATCGCAAAAATTCCGACTTAATGATAATTCAAAACATCAAAAATACGAATTCCAAAGAATTAAAATACCGATTAATTAAATTCCGAAATAAAAAGGCCTTGTAAAACTGAATAGCAAGATAAATAAACACATAACTGCTCGTCAGAGAGAAGTATAAAATTATTTTTAGTATGAGGAGGTTGAATTCAAAAACTAATAACAGATGCGATCCTACTGTGTGGCATCAACGACATGATGCCACACGACATTTCTGTGTTGGGAAGCATTGATCCCAACTTCGACTACGTTGGAAAATCGGCGGTGGATGCCTCAGCGGGCATTCTGCGAGGGGTCCGTACGGAGGAGTTGCGATACTGTGGCGTAAGAGTGCTTATCAGTCCGTATCGGTGTTAACTTGTGAGAGTGAGCGTCTTATTGCTATTAGAATCTGCGTAGGCGCAAGATCGTTTATAGTGTTTTCTGTTTATAAGCTCGCGTGGAGCAGCCCAAACCCCGCCGCAGCGCCGGAGCCGTGACAGAAACTATGCTTGTTTCATGTTGCATGCCAGCTTGCTTGCTGCATGTTGCGTGCCAGCTTGCTTGCTGCTTGCCTACTTGCACGCTGCATGCCTGCTTACATGTTGCATGCTTGCTTGCATGCTGCACGTCTGCTTGCAAGCTGCATGCATGCCTGCTTGCATGCTGCAAATCCCCTGTATTAATAATGAATCACTTCGGTAAACAATCTATCAATCAATCTATCAATGATGAGTAGGATCGCATCTGTCATTAGTTTTTGAATTCTACCTCCTCATACTAAAAATAATTTTATACTTCTCTCTGACGAGCAGTTATGTGTTTATTTATCTTGCTATTCAGTTTTACAAGGCCTTTTTATTTCGGAATTTAATTAATCGGTATTTTAATTCTTTGGAATTCGTATTTTTGATGTTTTGAATTATCATTAAGTCGGAATTTTTGCGATCTATTGAAAGTCGGTCTTTAGAGAATAGTAATAAACAATATAGAATAGTATAAACGTAAGGAATTATGAAAATGGCATTAATGATAAATCGGACTTGATACAATCGGAATTACGAAAATCGATATCGGTTGAAATTCGGATTTGTGACTTTCGGAATAAAGTTTTTCGTATTTATGTGGTGTACCCGAGAAAAACAGGAAGCAAAAGCGAAAAGCAAGCTTGAAAGCCTCTGTCCAGGCATGATCCCATGGCGGCAATCCGGAAAGCAGTCCGTGTCCGGTGAGGACCTGCGTCAGGCGGAAGGTGAGGACGCCGTGGCGCCTCTCAAGCCACTCCTCAAACAGGGGACTTACCGCCACTATCGTGGCGTGCCCTAAGATGCAATGCTGCCGTGGTATCATTTAACACAAAGCGCCCACTTACCACTTTACACAGAGCGATTTTGGGGAGAAGTCGCCAGATCGCTAGTGAAGAAATTAGAGGAGAAGCGATCAAAACAAAGGCAAAGATGGTGGCGGGCACGCGTCCTGCTTTGCCACGCCAGGAATAATTTTGGGGCTGCGTACCAGGAGGAATCTTCAATGCAAAGACGCTTTAAGATGCACACTATTTATTGTACAGCCTTGGGTACACAACCGTAGACACATTACTTAGTATCTTGATATAAAAGTTTGATAATTAACGAGAGGAAAAAAATACGTGACCGTGCAAGTTAGCTGTGAGTTGGCAAGGGAAGTAGGAAGTGTGACAGTATTGCCACTACAAAAATATTACAATATTATTGCCAAGTAATGATACTTAAATTACTTTTATGTTGTTGCCAACATAAGTTGGGGGGGGCCTACGGCAGTAGGATTACATAAAAAGTTATATTAGGTAAGTAGACTAGACTTTACAAAACAAGTGCTTACTGAGTTATTTTCAATAAAGAAGCTATATAATTGTGCATGACCAAAACTTAAGTACTTAACCTAGAGTACAAGTTAAAGTTAAATTCTTATACTAAAGCTTAAACTTCTATAGGCAACACGCAGACCTTTGTGATGGACCTGTTGTGCTTATATCCATTAGCAGTTTTAACTTCTACGGCGCGAACCTTTCCATCCTTTCCAGGAAAAACATTGGTGATACGAGCCATGGGCCATTGCAAAGGTGAGGTGTTGTCATTACGTAATATGACTAAACTACCGATTGAAACATTTAGTACATCATTGCGCCACTTAGGGCGACTTTGAAGTAGAGTCAAGTAATTCTTGCTCCAATTTTTCCAGAAAGCCTGCTTCATATTTGTAATTACATACCAAAATTTTAACAAATTTACATTATTATCACTTACATTATGTTCAGGAATACTATTAAGAGCTTCACCTGTTAGAAAATGTCCAGGTGACAAGAAAGAATAATCGTTAGGCTCTGCTGTGAGAGCAGTTAATGGACGAGAGTTAAGTACGCCTTCAATCTCTACTAATACACTATTCAATTGTTCGTAAGTGAGCAAGGCTTTACCTACGACACGCTTTAGGTGGTGTTTTGTACTTTTGACGCCACTTTCCCAAAGTCCGCCAAATATTGGACTATAACTAGGTATGAAATGAAAATTGATACCGCGTTCAGCAGCGTATGACTGTACTAGATTTTGGTGACTTTGAGAAGCGTGCAAGCGATACATTTCATCTAATTGGTTCCTTGCCCCCTTGAAAGTTGATCCATTGTCGCAGAAGACATCACTGGGCAAGTTTCGTCTTGCAATAAATCGCTTGAAAGCTGCGAGGAAGGCGTCTGTCGTTAAATCAGATACTAATTCAATATGGATCGCTTTCGTCACGAAGCATACAAATAGAACAATATAACCTTTACTGATGACTGGTTTCCTGATACGACTATTTTTGACGGATACTGGCCCAGCAAAGTCCACCCCGACCTTCTGGAATGGGCGACACGCGGTGACTCGCTCGGCAGGCAAGGAACCCATCAGCTGAGATGCAGCAACCGCCTTCAGTCTGAAACAGGTTACACACTTATGAATTACCTTTTTTACAGTTCTCAATCCATCAACAATCCAAAATCGTTGTCTGATGGAACTTAACACTAATTTTTGCCCTGCATGGAGCAGCTTCAAATGTTCATCTCTCACAATCAAACTGGTGACAATAGACTCCTTTGGCAAAATGACAGGATGTTGTTTATCATATGGTATAGGTGCATTCTGTAGGCGACCACCTGAGAATATCAGAGCTATCAAGGAAGGGAGCTAGTGGTTTAAGGTTACCCGATACTTGATTGTGAGATGACAAACATTTAATCTCATTAGCATAATACTGGTATTGCTCATGTTTAACAATTAATAATAATGACTTTCTTAATTCTAAAGTTGTTAAAACACCCTTTTGTTTTGTATTGTTATGCTTAGCATTATTACAAAATCTAATTACATAAGAAAGTACACGAGACATTTTATTAATATTTGAAAATTTCTTTAATCTTTTAAAAATATTGAAATTATCTGAAGTTATTGTGGTACAAGCAACCATAACATTTTTCTCACATTTTAATTCAGGCAGCTCTAAAGGAGGTTCATGAACATTTGTCTGAAATATATAATTTTCATCATGTAAAAATGATGGACCATGCCACCACAACTTATGGTTATTGAGTTCATGAGGCCTTAATCCTCTACTAAGACAATCAGAGGGATTGTTTTTAGTATCAACATACTGCCAGTGACAGTCACGCGTAATCTCTGTAATTGCTCTTACCCTATTTGCAACATAAGCTTGTAGCTTTGTCGGTTCAATTTTTAACCATGCTAAGACAATTTGCGAGTCAGAAAATAGGTGAGTGTCACTAATGTGTAAATGTGTAGAAAGAGTGCGAAATACCTTTACAGTCAATTCAGCAAGCAGCAGCGCAGCATTGAGTTCAAGCCTGGGAATTGTTAACCTTTTCCTAATCGGGTTTATCCTAGATTTGGAGGCCAGCAATTGGACATGAGGCTTACCTTGATTGTCAGTACAACGTAAATACAGACAACAGCCGTAAGCCATTGAGGAGGCGTCAGCAAACCCTATCAGCTGGTGACATACACTGTCAGGAGGCCTGACACAGCGAGGAATGTTGATTGTCCCCATATGGGATAAATCTTTAACAAAGTCATTCCACATTGTCCTGATATCCTCAGGAGGAGTTGCATCCCAGTCTGTTTGGCTGGTGCACAATGTTTGCATAATTACCTTGGCACGGGTTAATATAGGCCCAACTAGCCCCAGTGGATCAAAAAATGAGCTGAGGTAACTTAATATTTCACGTTTCGAATCGCGTGTACTGCTGTAGGGTTTGGGACAACTAGCTTTGAATATGTCATCATTGACATCAAAGTTAATACCCAAAGTTTTTACAGACATGTCATGCCGTTCTAGTTCCAAATCTCCAAAATGATGAGTTTCCCTTGGAACATTTTCAAGAATTGAACTACAGTTAGATGCCCACTTGTGCAGCTGAAATCCTCCCAGAGCAAGGAGCTGAATCAACTCAGACTGAATTTTTACCAGTTCAGTGCTAGTTTGGCTATTTGATAAAATATCATCTACATAGGTATTATTTTTTAAGATTTTAGATGCTAATGGAAATCGCTTCTCATATCTATTTGCAAGTTCAATGAGGCAGCGAGTGGCAAGATATGATGATGGTTTAAGACCATATGTGACAGTTTTTAACTGTATGCATTGAATATCTGCATTTGGTGACTCACGCCATAGTATATTTTGAAGTGAACATTGTTTAGGATCTAAATTAATGCATCTAAACATCATACGAATATCGCTAATAAAAAAGAATTTATTTAATCTAAATGCAAGAAGAACTTCGAACAGATCCTTCTGCACTACTGGACCATTGAGTAAAAGGTCATTTAAGGAAACTTTTTTATTAGTATTCATAGAGCCGTCAAACACTGTTCTTAACTTTGTGGTGCGACTGGACTCTTTTATAACTGCATGGTGGGGGAGAAAGTAGACAGGATCTGTAGATAAACTGTATCTACTTATATCATAAAATGCACCGTGGTTTAATTCAATGTATTGATGAATAAATTTTTTGTACTCCAGAAATAGATTGTTATCTTTATGCAATCTTTTCTCTAAATTAATAAATCTTTTAAGTGCAATGTGAAATGATTGTCCCAGTTCTGAATTTACTTGTTCTAATGGAATCTTAATGGGCATTGAGACTTGAAACTTCTTATCTTCAAGAATTGTAGTTTCTCTAAAGAATCTTTCACAGTAATCATGCTCTGGCAGTTGCTCTGGGAAGATTTCAGGCACCTTTTCAGTATCCCAAAATGCCTTCAAAGTGTCATTTAAACTATCATTACATTCAGTACAATGCAAAGATACAACCTGATTGTTTTTATGTGTAACATTGGTGAGCCCAGCGACGATGTGCCCAAGCGCTGTGTGAACTACTGAGGGTTGCTGTTGGGTAGCGCTGCTTGCAGAACGGGACTGGCTGCCTGCAGGAGTACTCTCAAGCGGCGGCAACAGAATCTGGAAGAAGATGTCAGCTCCAAGCAACAAGTTCACATCACCAGGCACATTAAAGTTTGCGTCGGCAAGCTTGCAGTTAGCAGGGAATGCAATTGATGACACATCAAATCGTGTTTGAGGCAATTTGGTTGTGATAGATTTTACCACATGACAGTTGACGTTTAATTTGAATGGATAAATGGTGGAATGAACCTCAAGATTTATGCATTTGTCAACTGATTTGGAAATGTTAGTAATGCCAACAATGTTGGAGTTAGTGTGCTTAGGGACCAAGCCCAATAGGTCGAGTGTGCGCTGAGTAACAAAAGAAGCCTGCGACCCACTGTCTAGCAAAGCTCTGGCATAAATTATGCTGCCTGACTGCGAAACCAGCTTGACTTGTGCAGTAGGCAGAAGCACTGGAGTCTTGGTGTTACAGGTGTTGTTAAGCGCCACACTTAATAAAGCTTGCGTGTCAATCCCATGCAACAATGAATTGTGACCCTGTTTGCATTCGGCACACTTGAAATGAAATCTGCATTTGCGCTGCTTGTGCTGCCCTAAACAAACTTTACATAAGTTAGATTTTTTGGCAAACTCAACGCGTTGATCAGGAGCAGCAAGCGCAAAGGCTTCACACTTAAAAAGCTTGTGATCAGACTTACAGTATGGACATGCAGCTGGCGGCGTTGCAGCTACAGTGTGGCTGGCCAGCCGGTTGCTCTGCGGCTTCTGGGTGCAGTCACTGGCCTCCAGAGCCAGGGCGCGACGTTCTAAATACTCGAGTAATTCTAACACTGTGGCCTTTACCCGGGCGTCGCGCTCCATTTGGAAGGCGCGGGATGTTACGACGTCCAGCTTCCGCATTATAATGCAGATGACGACGCTGTCCCAACTCTGGACCGCCTCGTCCAGATTTTTTAAAGCCGCAAGATGCTGCTTTACGTCTGAAATTAGACTCCGTATATTAGCGGGAGTAGACCGATTAATTGATGGTATGTCGAGTAATGTGTAGATGTGTTCATGTGTGATTTTAGCCTTGTTGTCGTACCTATCTCGTAGCAACTTAAGGGACTCGGCGTAACTGTCACTTTGCAGAGGCAAATTATTAATAAGAGCATGGGGCTCCCCATTGAGAAAACTCTTAAGGTAATATAGCTTTTCGACTGAAGATAAGGATGTGTCTTTATCAATCATAGCTGTAAAGATATTAATAAACTCGTAATACTCTGTGTATTTGCCGGAGAAAGTGGGAATACTAATGTTAGGTAATTTAATTTTAGAATTATGGCATGACTTCGATTCCGAGGGCGGATTACCTTTCGCTAAAACTGTATTGATCTGGGCTAAGAGATCGATGTAAGTATCTTCGATCACCCCGGGATCCTCGTTATCGGCCTCATCGACAGATAAAATGTTGATACATAACCTATTGTAATCTTGAAACACTTCCTCAAGGCGTGCCTTTTTTGCTTTTAAATTTTCTATTGATAAAGATTGTATATTACCTTCCAAACTTTTCTTTAGGCGTGTTATTGACGCCTTTGTATATCCTCTATTGGCAACAAGATGCTTTAAATCGGTTGGCATTGTAAATGCGCACGCGTCACTTCACTTAATCTAAATTACGAACAAAGAAACGTTTATAAAAGATGGCGGAGGGCGAAGTGCCGAACGCTGCTCGACGCGCGATGACGCGGCGATTCGGCGGCACTCGGCTGTCACTCGGCTCCGCTCGGCTCCTGTAGCGAAGTTCGGTGCGGGCCTCAGGGCTGCCAACCGCACCAACCAAATCTTGGACGACGATCAAATCTTGCGCGAGTAGAATATTATTGCACACTTGTACAAATGTTAATGCACACGTAGAAAAATATGAACCATGAATTGGTAGATATTTCTTCACACCACACACGAAGATAATTATGAAACCATGAATCGGTAGGTATTTCTTTTCTTGCAGGGTCTTCGACGTTTTTATCGTTTCCACAGGCTCTGATTTCTGCTGGGTTCTGTATTCTTCGGCTGCCTTTATATATCGCTAGCTTCGCTAGGGCAGTCGTTGTGATCTTGACTTATTGAGATCTTGAATGCAGACACGCAGACGTTCGGCGAATGAAGGACCAGAATGGCGGGCACGCGTCCTGCTTTGCCACGCCAGGAATAATTTTGGGGCTGCGTACCAGGAGGAATCTTCAATGCAAAGACGCTTTAAGATGCACACTATTTATTGTACAGCCTTGGGTACACAACCGTAGACACATTACTTAGTATCTTGATATAAAAGTTTGATAATTAACGAGAGGAAAAAAATACGTGACCGTGCAAGTTAGCTGTGAGTTGGCAAGGGAAGTAGGAAGTGTGACAGTATTGCCACTACAAAAATATTACAATATTATTGCCAAGTAATGATACTTAAATTACTTTTATGTTGTTGCCAACAGATGGTTTAGACGCTCACCACCGCAGCTACGGCTTGCTGGCCAGCCGCGGCGGTTGGCCTTCAAACCACCTGCTCCTCAGCTCGCGGATGAGCCTTTTCAATAAGAAGCTTTGTGTTATTTTGCAATTTAGAACTTATGGTGTTTGGAAAAATAGATTCCCGGTTCTATCAAAACAAAAATTGTTGTCTGTATCTCGTGTAAAGGCCGTAATAGAGGCATGTGCAATATTGCACAATATTGCAATAGATATGCGAGACGATCACTTTGAAGTCATCCACCGAGTAGATGAGCCAGATGAACATGTTGTGAATCAAAGTAGACTAGAAAGTGCGGGGGATGCAACAGTGCGAAGTAATCTAATTAATGATTATTTTGCTTCATTACTATAGTTAATAGTAGTCATTTATTTCAGAATTTTGCATTCCTTTATGGCAGCAAAAGATTTATAAATATTGTAGGTTATGATATTATAATAATATGTATTCTGCGTTAAATAAAAACGAATTATTTTTCAAATTTATTTTTTTTCCAATGCTCACATTTCTCTTTTGTGCTCCCGTTCTTCCTCTTCGACGGCCCATTGCTTTTTTTATTTAATAATTCTTCCTCCAGAATCTTCTTTTGCATATCTGCAATCTCTAATTTATAACAACGATGAGTCACTTCACACCTGCGTGAATATAAGAAATTCCAAGTATGAAGTGATTAGTACTACTTACTATATTATAATCACTTCATACTTGGAATTCATTATGAATGTAAGCGGGTTAACTACTTGGAATTTCTTATATTCACGCGGGTATATAGTAGGTAAGACCTATAACAAAAATAATAAAAATTAATGATAAAGCTCACCAGATGGATTCTTCAAGCCAGTAGTAAGACCGTTTAAAATGCACTTCTTGCACTTTGAACTGTCGTATCGATCCACACATTGTTTGTAGTGTGACCTGCGTTCACCCATGTTTCGTCCAAATAATAGATTACGTTTCCTGACAGTCTTGCATCACGTATCGCGCGTAAATAATTTCTTCTCCAAAAAAAAATGTCATCCCTTTCAGTCAGCATACTATTTCGGCTTCTTTTGGAAAATTTGAAACCAATACTTCTTAACAATTTATGTAATGAAGATCGCTTGAATGTTCCTAAAGTTCCATCAGTATTCACTGCTTTACATATTTTATCCAAAGTAGGAATTTCATTCCTTCTAAAAAAATCGTGGACTGCATTCCGCAGTGCACTTTTCGTAAAGCTGTCAGTCTTTTCTATAACTGTCGGTCGAGGTTTTTCTTTTTTAGGAGACCGCAGAACACCTACGGTGTTCTTTTTAACCGACTTCCAAAAAGGAGGAGGTTCTCTATTCGACTGTATGTATTTTTTTTTTTTTTTTTTATGTATGTTACCCGATTACTCGAAGACGCCTAAACCGATTTGAAAAATTATTTTTTTGTTTGAAAGGGTATACTTCCAAGTTGGTCCCATAGTCGCCAAGTCGGGATCTGATGATGGAATCTTGGCGAAATCGAGGGAACTCTTCAAATTTTATAGGATAACGTACAGCAATTTTTATATTTTCTACAACAAGTGAAGCATTTGCGTTTGATAAGAACCATTCTACCATCAGATCTGATGATGAAGCCAAGAGTCACGGAACTCCATAATGAGACAATGTATCCTAGTCGTGTTTGGGCTTGTTGTAATTGTAACGGTATGCACTTTCCATGTGAACCACTAAAAAGTGAAAAATAAAAACTTTTTTGCAAAAAATAAAACCGACTTCAAAAAGAAAAAGTGAAAAATAACTTTAGCTTCTGAAGTCGGTGACAAAAAAATTAAATCAATCATACAAACGTCACCGACTTCAGAAGCTAAAGTTATTTTTCACTTTTTCTTTTTGAAGTCGGTTTTATCTTTCACCATTTTGTACACTGATGCCCAATGAATCCCCATGCTTGATGCAACAGTTTTTAAAATATCGTTATTTGATGCGTTGGGTGTAGCCTCAAGAAAAGTATTATACATGTTTAATATCATCGTTTTTTCGCTAGATGAAAAAGGGCGTCGCTGCCTTTTAACAACAACTGGACAGTCTTGTGTAGAGGCCATTATAGGCAATAATCAGTCCAAAAACACGCCAAGTCAACAAGTATGCAAGAATCAGTCCAAAAAACACGCCAAGTCAACAAGTAAGTAGGAATCAGTCCAGTAAACAAGCCGGGTCAACGTAAAACCGAACACTGTGAACACACTGAAATAAGCACCAAACAATACGTCCGCACCGCTCAAGAGACAGAATCGGATTGATATTTGGTCGCAACGTGTACGCGCCCTAAGTTCCTTATCTCCAACCAATGACGTTCAGCGCTTGATTTCCCCATTAGTTCGTCTCGTTGGACGGAGTATAGAGCGAGATCGCCGCCTGTTTCTGTGTGAGCGATATCGCAAGCGGCGTTGTCAGATGGTTGGTGCGAGACAGGTAGACACAGCTGATGTTGCGTGTCCTTAATCGTTTTTATTTGAAATGTTTTTCTCTCGGCGTAGAAACAATCAGCTGTTGTTTGTTTGGATTCAATATCTCGTTAATCGCCGTAGAGAAACATTCAGAATTAACTTGAGACGTCATTTCTGTCTTTAAGTTGTGTAAATCTTCCCTCGACACGTAATTATTTTTAATGTTGTCTAACTCACTTCGTAGTACTAGTAAGTCCTTCAGCAGCCTTGTTACGTCCACATGATCAAAGGTGATCGGTGGCAGCTTCTGTAGCTCCCGGGCTACAAATATTGGAGTTATATCAGGATCTGTAGACTTGAAAAGATCTATAATATCTTCCAAGTCTTTTGTTGCTTTCCTCTTATTTTTCCGCTGTATCATTCGCTTAACATTAGGGATGGCTTGAAACAACAGAGACTTTGCTACACTAATTTCTTCGTCCTTGAAAGCACCCACACATATCTGCACGAGGCTCACATTATCCATCACGTCTATCTTGTTTTGTATAAAACAAAGAACTTCACTAATTACTATGTTGCAATTAATGCACTTAATAACGTCCGAAGACATTCTCACAACACGAAGGTCATTGAATATTGATAATTTTATTACTTAGAACTTGTCCGATAAATAAAGTAGGTAGTATACCGTATCTACTGAACAGTCTGCCGGCAGACATAAGGAGTGAAACCAATAAATATAGATTTAGAAATAAATTAAAAAAAACCATTATTTCGATATCATGTGTTAGGTATAGGTTAAATAATTATACAACATTATTTTTAGTATATGCGAAACCTGAATGTAGTTTGTTCAGAATCAGTAACTGAATCGATTCCAATAATTTTTACACCATGTTATATTTTGTCCCAAAATTATTTAAAAAAGGTTACGAGTTGGACACCTATCCGCAATCATACGAGCACAACAAAGGTTACGGCAGGTCAATGCGATCAGCTGACGGCACGCGCGGCGCACAGGCAGCGGGGCGCACTACGGGGCGGGGAATACAACCCCTACCCCTTCAGTCGTCCGGTTGCAACAGTCGCACGCGCCCGTGTCACGCTTGCGCTTAGCGACACAACGACGCGATACGCGAAATAGTTTAGTGTGTACCTATCTGTTAAGTGATCGCGAAAAATGTCGTTTTCGTACTCAAACGTCCAGTACACCGAAATGGTGCGCACACTTGCAGTCTGTGGTGATAACGTATCCCTGGCAGTGCGGCGATACCAGGAACAATTCGGAATCCGAGTGTCGTGGAACACTATGCTTTCCGCCACTCAAAGATCAAGGGACTATGGTACCTTTCGGCCTCCGACAGCCGTTGATAGAGGCGTGGCACGCATACCTACCACAGTCCATGAAGGAATCTTGGACTACATGGCTCACGATCCCGAGAGCAGCACAACAAAGGCCGCCAGGATATTTAACGTCAGCCAGACATACGCATGGCGCACACTGCACGATGATGGACAATATCCTTACCATTTCCCACGTGCCCAAGAACTGTGCGACAATGATCGTGAACCACGAATTTCATTTTGCCGGTGGTTGCTGAATAATCGCGACGCCAACATTCTTTGGACTGATGAGTGTACTTTTACGCGTCGCGGACTGTACAACATTCACAACAGTCACCACTGGGCTCATGAAAACCCGCACCTAGCCCGCGCAGATTCATTCCAGCACCGTTTTTCCGTCAACGTATGGGCCGGTATAGTAAAGGGCCATGTGATAGAACCTATTTACCTGCCAAGGTTAAACTGTGCCACCTATTTAAATTTCCTCACCAATACGCTACCCGATCATTTGGACAATTTGCCCTTGGACTTGCTCCGTGGTCAGGGTATTTTCTATCAGCACGACGGAGCTCCCGCACATTTTTCAAGACAAGTTCGGGAATATCTTGACCGGGAGTACGGTGAGCAATGGATCGGTCGTGGTGGGCCAGTTCATTGGCCAGCGAGATCGCCTGATTTAACGCCCTTAGATTTTATCATGGCTAGCCCGACCACACGAGTGACGTTATTGCTGCCCGCCCGTCGACGCATCTATCTACTTACAGAATTCTCGTAACATTACCTGATAAATGCAACTTTTCCTTGCAAAATACCTACCTCACGTGTTGCGTGACGAGTCTAAATGTAACTTTGATGTGACAACAAATAAAATGAAAAGTAATCCAAACTACTGAGTAGGTATTTTGGCGTATTTAAAAAGTTCATCACAATTGTATGTACGTACAGTTAAAAATCACCAATTAAATTTACGCAGACGTCAGTGGGTCGTCTTAGACAGATTGAATATCTACTAACTTACCTACTGTTCAAAATTCACACATTTTAGGTTGTTGAGCACTCGAGAATCTGATGTCTGCATACATCCTACGAGCCTCGTACAGGTTATTTATCACCCGCGATGGCATAAAGCCATACCATTACGGTCCACTGTTAACTTGTGTAAGACATAGCACTAAATTTACGCGCGAGAAACTTAGGACTCGGCGCGCGGCGCGCGATCCGACGAGCGACGTGGACTCGCTTTGGCGACAGCTGGCCGACTGAGGTAAGGTCGTGACTCACCGTTCACTCGATGCCTGCGCGGGCGCGCGGGCTGCGGCGCGTTCGTTGACCCGGGTCGGCGGTCAGCTGTTTCCGAGTGTATTAGTGTGAAATGATCTTGAAGAAAACAGTGGATTTTCTTCAAAAAAAAAGGTTGCTTTTTTTCATTGGTTTTAGGTTCTACTCATGAAACCAAACCCCTGGTTTGAAGGATAACGGTGTTCACACTAACACCCTGTATATTTAACCCATCAATAATTGTGATGGATAACGCACCATTCCATTACGACAGACGAGGTACCTAATTAGCTTTTCTCCTCTTTAAATTAATCTGTTTTTTTATTAATTTGAAATACTTATAAACTAATAAATGAAGTTTTTTTCCTCAGGCTCCTACATCTGCATCAAAAGTTGATGAAATTAAATTGTACTTCAAAATAACATACCATTTGATGAAACATTACAGAAACGATCCTTACTGATGATTGTAAAAAAACATAAGTCTGAACCTATCTAGTACATAGATGAACTTTTATCAGAACATGGACATGCAGTGGTAAGATTGCCTCCTTACCGTTGTTATTTAAGGCTTTTTTATATTGCTTGTAGAATTATTTGCCAAAAAATCAGAATGATCGCATGCATATTAGTATGTTTTCTATTGTTTGAAAGATATTTTTAGAGGTAAGTACGTGATTTCTTTTTATCGAGCCAAATTAATTGTATTATGTTTTCAGAACAGTATCATGCTAGCATATATCCTGAAGAATATCATATATTTTTCTGGTCTTGTTTATAGCAGTGAATCATATACTTTTAGTAATTATAAAACTCGCGTTTAGCTCCTGTAATCGCCTTAAACCCAATTGAATTAGTTTGGGCAATAGTATAAAGGCGAATTGCACAAAAGAATGTTTGAGGTCAAAATGCTGCGAATTTGGCTGAAGAAGCATTTCAATCAGTAACTCCACAAGAATGGAAAAATTGTGTTGACCATGTCATCAAAATCGAATATTAGGCCCTTGGAGAAACTCTCTATAGTGATATAGACCGAATTGTCATCTCAGTTAGCGATGATAGTTCTAGTCAATCTGAAGAGTCAGAAGACGACCAATTTAATTTTGCAATAGTTTCAGGCAACATATCGGGAGTCGAATACCTCGACTCTGATAATTTGGATTCTGATTAATACAGAAATAAGTAACTCTCTATAGTGATATAGACCGAATTGTCATCTCAGTTAGCGATGATAGTTCTAGTGAATCTGAAGACTCAGAAGACGACCAATTTAATTATGCAGGAGTTTCAGGCAACAGATCGTGAGTCGAATACCTCGACTCTGATAATTTGGATTCTGATTAATACAGAAATATTTAATAAAATCGTTTTCAGCATTTTCATTTCTCATCACACACACGTGAGTTTCATTCTAATTTACATATTTATTGCAGAATACATAACTATTTGGCACCAATTAAAATCGAATGTTATTGGAATATAAATTAGTTGGAATATGAATCATATTCACCACTACCAATGGAAGTGATAACTCTTTTTTGTTTTTTTTTTTTTTTGTGTTAGAGATTTAGACAGATGAGTCAGATATCTACATGAAAAATCAGTAAATAAATTATTTAAAATTAAGTATCAGAACCTTTCAGTCGAAAGGAGATAATTTGTTTTGTTCGAAGATTAGGCCACCCACATAAATTATAGCATTTTAATAATGAGACGCATACTGATTTCTTCCTTTTAACCTCTACAACTCGTACGAATAAACTGTGCACTCCGCTGGAATGCGACCCCTCTCCCGCTTCCCCGCGCGGCGCCCCGCATTCGCCGTAAGCGCTCAGTAGCGATAGCATCTTTGTTACCGTTGCGCGCGACTCGTTTTAATTATCTAAATACAGTTTAATACCCCTGTTGTTATTACTGTTTCTGTTGATTTGTTTTGTTAAGTTTGTTTTTGTTTGGACATTTTCGCGTTAGTGAAGCCTGTCGGTTGCACCAACATTATGGGCAAGACAATTCATAGTGAGGCAAGGACTCTTATATTAAAGGTGTTAAAATTCTTTGAAAATGAGAAAGCAAATAAACATTTTATAATACCTGTAGACCAAGTTATAAAACGAACTTGTACAGCTACTGGTATATCAAAAATAACACTGATGAAAATTAAAAACGAAGCAAAGGTTGAACGACAGAATGATCCGCCCGTGCCTAGTACATCATCAGCGTCAGATTCAGGACCAACCACCTACACCAAAACTGTCTACACCAGGCAAAAAAAGAAGATCAAGCGCCAAAAAGATCGAACTGGACAATTTTGATCTATACGCATTGCGAAACATTGTCAACAGTTTCTATACAGTTAAAAACGAAGTACCGACTTTGAAAAAAATTTCGGCTGCAAAAAGGGACTTAAATTTTCCAGGTGATTATTTGATTTGTGTTTTAACATGCCGTCTAGTTTTCAATCTACAGAAACAATTTTAACTTATATAAGTAGGTATGATAATAATAATATGTAGAAAGAATACATAAAATTACCAACGCGCATTGGGCCAGCGTGGTCGACTATAAGTACACCCTAAATTCAGGTGTTGATGTGATGCGTGCACTGAGAAAAATTTTTACTAGGGTAGGTCACACATTATAATGAGTTGGCTGATTTACACTAAAATAAGTAGCAAATCTACTTATTTTAGTTATTTCCTACGTAATAATGGGTCAACAGCTCATTACGTTTGGTGTCGGACACAAAACCAAAAATGTGTGGGCTGCCAACTACGTAGTACGTAGCTGTCCACTAAAATAATGCTGAAAACTACGTACTCCCTAGATAAATGCACATTACCGTAAGTAGTTTCGTAATGTTCGAAATCAATCACGCATTAATAAAGATACCTGCACATTACATAATGAGCGACACACATTATCTAAGGATTCGAACACAATTAGTAGGTAATGACTTTAACGCATTACAATGTACCCGAAATGCCAAGTACCATTTAATGTGTTGTAATGGGTCCCAGTCCTTATTTACAGATCGAAATACATTACAATGTGTCCGCTACATTATAATGTTTTCGGCTCTTTAGAACGTGGGAAAAGTCTATAATAATGTGCTTCATACATTCTGTAAAGTATCATACACATTACGAAATCGACAAAACACGTTATCATGTTTCCGGCACAGTAGTAAAAGGTTAAACACTTGACAATGCATTTAACACATTGTAACGTGTAAAGGTCTGTTTAACGAGGCAAGCACATGACAATGTGCACGACACATTACAATGTTTCCTACACAGTACATAAGCATCTGAACGCATTGTAAAGTGTCCTTCACATTATTTAAAGATCAAAATACATTACAATGTGTCCGCTACATTATAATGTTTTCGGCTCTTTAGGACGTGGGAAAAGTCTATAATAATGTGCTTCATACATTCTGTAAAGTAGCATACACATTACGAAATCGACAAAACACGTTATCATGTTTCCGGCACAGTAGTAAAAGGTTAAACACTTGACAATGCATTTAACACATTGTAATGTGTTGAATAAAAGGCGAGAAATATTGTAAATTGGACTGTATTGTAATAATATAACAACACGTCTTTTCAGTAGGGCAGATAGAATCAAGAGAGCGAAGGAAGTTGGAGTGAATTACATTGTTCATCGTTCACATGTAAAAGTTTGCCATATAAAAACTACAGATAATATTATTTGTGTTTAGAAACTTTTCTAAACATAGTTGGGCCGGGGGCGGTGAACAACATAATAATATAACTTACAATAATAAATTATCTAGTTAAAATAATAAATTTTAACAACAAACCTTTCTTAAACAATAAACATATTTTAACTACAAGTTTTCTCTTATTCTAAACCTATAACAATTACATAGTTTAGTATTTATTTAATTTGTTTTATGGCTTAAATATTAACATAAGAAATTACTTAAACCAAGGCAAGCTCTTAGGAAACACAAAATTTAATTAAGTGGTAATGGACACAGTTTTCTAAGAGATCTTGTATACAATTTATTGTTGGCCATTTTAATATGGGCCACTCTGACCTGACCATCTGGTCCAGGGATTATCTTGTCTATTCTCGCCATTGGCCAAGATAGAGGTGCAGTGTTGTCACTGCGTACAATAACAAGGTCACCTTCTTTTAGATTGGGGAGGACCTGTTTCCATTTGGGCCTGCTCTGTAATTGAGTGAGATAGTCCCTCGACCAGACAGACCAAAAGTCTTGTTTTATTTTTGTTAACATATTCCAAAATCTAAGTCTGTTCATTGGAACATTTGAGTGATCTACCTCTGGAAAGGTAGTCATGGCTTTACCTATTATAAAATGTCCAGGTGTAAGATATTGAAAGTTAGACACATCTGAACTCAATGGCAAGAGAGGCCTTGAGTTTAAAACTGCTTCAATTTCTACAATGATAGTGTAAAGAGCCTCAAATGTCAGAGCAATATTACCTACTATTCTTTTAAAATGAAACTTTAGACTCTTTACACCTGCTTCCCATAGCCCACCAAACTCAGGGGAGTAGCTAGGTATAAATTTGAATTGTATGTGTGTAAGATATTGAAAGTTAGACACATCTGAACTCAATGGCAAGAGAGGCCTTGAGTTTAAAACTGCTTCAATTTCTACAATGATAGTGTAAAGAGCCTCAAATGTCAGAGCAATATTACCTACTATTCTTTTAAAATGAAACTTTAGACTCTTTACACCTGCTTCCCATAGCCCACCAAACTCAGGGGAGTAGCTAGGTATAAATTTGAATTGTATGTATTTAGGTACACAATAGTTTTGAATTTCATCCACATGTTTTTTAGAGTTAAACAATTCATATAATTTATTTAGTTCATTTTCAGCACCTTTAAAGGTCTTGGCGTTGTCACAAAAGATAGTGACAGGCATTCCACGCCGGGCGATAAATCGTTTGAGACATGCTAAAAATGCCTCTGTGGTGAGGTCGCTAACCAATTCCACGTGGATGGCCTTTGTTGCAAAGCATACAAACAAGGCAATATAGCTTTTTGTTATGAGAGGTTTCTTCATTCTGGATACCTTTAAATTAAAAGGTCCACAGAAGTCTACCCCTACTATATGAAATGGTCTCACAGCAGTCAATCTTTCCTCAGGCAGAGAACCCATGAGCTGCACAGCAGCTGCAGCCTTCAGTCTTGCGCATTTAATGCAGCGGTTGACAACCTTCTTAACCTCACGAATGGCGCTAATGATCCAAAACCTTTGAGAAAGAGAGCCTATGACAAGTTTTGCACCAGCATGTAATAAACGCAAGTGCTCTTTGTGTATTATAATATTCGTGATATGACAGTTTTTTGGCAAAATAACCGGGTGCTTCTTTTCATATGGAATATCAGAAGCATTCTGAAGTCGACCACCTAGGCGAACTAAACCATTACTATCAATAAAGGGGTGTAAGCTGGACAGGCCTGACTTTATAGGAGAGTTATTTTTGAGCAAGGTAATCTCCTTTGAAAAATGATATTCTTGAGTACAGCGCATGATCACTAAAAGTGCATTGTGGAGCTCTTTTGGAGCTAGGACACCAACTAACCTTTCATTTTTTATATCAGAATTGTTGCGAAAACGCAAAATATAGGCTACTACTCTTTGCAACCTATTGATGTCAGAGAACCTTTCAAAAAAGTTTTTTGAAAATGAATTTTTGTGACCAGTTGGCGAAGAATTATTTACATTACAGTTTACAACAGGATCAGCATGATTATCATCATCAAGGGGAATGGGTAACTTGGACTCTGTAAGAGAGTGTTTGTAGTCCACATTAGAGAGATCCCTTGGACCATACCACCAAAGCTCATTAGACTGCAACTTCTGTGGATCGCATCCTCTAGATAACAGGTCAGCTGGGTTTTCAGCTGTGCTGACATAGTGCCAACTGACACCTTTAGTCAGCTCTCTGATTTGTTTGACACGCTTCGTGACATAAGGATTTGACTTTATGTTATTTGATTGTATCCAAGCTAATACAATTTGTGAATCACTATACAAAAATGATTTCAGTGGAAATCTATTTTTTAAAACTTTATTGACTCTACATGAAAGCTCTGAAAGAAGCAGAGCACTATTCAATTCAAGTTTTGGGATAGTGATAGATTTGTTCAATGGAGCAACCCGTGATTTGGAACACAAAAGGTTTACAAAGACCGTTCCATCAGTATTTAATACTCTTAGATATATGCAACAGCCTAATGCTTTGAACGAAGCATCAGCATATCCTACTAGCTCTACATTAATTTTGCCAGTAGAATTGACACATCTTGGAATATTGATGGTACCCATTGATTTTAAACTTTCTAAGAATTTTTCCCAAATGTAGAGCTGTTCATGGGGCATTATAGAGTCCCAGTCAATTTTTATTGACCACAATTTTTGCATGAATAGCTTTGCTGTGACTATAATTGGACCTATCAATCCTAAGGGATCAAACATTTTTCCTATAAAACTTAACACTTTTCTTTTGGTATTAACATCATTTTTCTCAACCAATGGAGCTGTAAAACTGAGCTGATCTAGCAAAATATCACATTTCAGACCTAGTGTTTTAACAATATTATTTTTGTTTAAATCAAGTTTTTCAAAATATTTGACTTCCTTTGGAAGGTCATCAAGAAGTTGGGGACTGTTGGAACACCATTTGTGAAGAACAAAACTACCCTTTTCCATTAGTTCAATTAACTGCTGTTTAAGCTGCTGAAGCTGCTCCAGACTATCAGATCCAACTATCACATCGTCAACATATGTGCTTGTGCGCATGGCTTCGGCTGCAAGAGGGTATGAAACACCATATCTATTGGCCAATTCAATTAGGCACCGTGTTGCTAAGAAGGTTGAAGCTTTTAAGCCATACGTAACAGTCTGCAATTGTAAACATCTAATGGGTTCTTGAGGATTATCACGCCAGAGTATATTTTGGAGGCTAGTTTGGGTAGAATCTATGACCACAGATCTAAACATTTTCTGAATGTCACAAATTAGTGTGTAGATAAACGTTCTCCATAGGATGAGTATATCAAGAAGTTCGCTTTGGACCACTGGACCATTTAACATGACATCATTCAATGAAACCCCTGATCTGGATTTCATGCTACCATCAAAGACCACCCGCAACTTAGTAGTTAAGCTTTCCTCATTAAAAACTGCATGATGAGCCAAGAAGTAATTTGACCCATCTTGAACATTATAGTTTCCAATGTCAACAATTTTAGCATGTCCCAACTCTAAATATTCATCAATGAACTTTTTATATTTTTCTAGATAGATAATATTCTTTTTAAATTTTCTCTCCAGTGTCAAGAATCTTTGGAGGGCCACTGAGAAAGAGTCCCCAAGCTGCAACTCAAACTTCCTGGTTATTAATGGCATTTTGACAACAAACCTTTTGTCTTGAAGTTGCACGTTTTCATTAAAACAACTTTCAGCTTTTTCAAATTCTAGGGATTTTAGCTTAGATGCAGGTTGAGGTATTATAGCCTCAGATAGCCAAAATTGTTCCATCACCTCCTCTAATTTATTACTATTGCAGATGGCAAGATTGACAACCCCAATATCACATTCCCCACTATGTACCACACTTTTAGGGATGTTACCAGCAACCGTGTAGCCAAACAGAGTATTTTGCAATACAGGACCATTCTGAATTTTAATCTGCCCATTCAGCAAAATATTGAAATATATTTCAGCACTTAGAAGTATTGATATGACATCAGTTACATTGAATTTACCATCTGCTAAACAGATGTTTGTAGGTATCTTTAGCTTTGATATATCAAAGGAATGCTGAGGCAGGTGGGATGTGATGGAATCTACAACATTGCATTTAACATTTAATTTTACATCATTCACTGGAGAGTGTATGGTGAAATCAACACATTGATTTATTTTTTGATTTTTATTTCCAATTCCAACTATATTGCTAGTTTGGAATTTGGTTTTTAGACCTAACTTTTCCACAAGCTCTGTTGTCACAAAAGAAACTTGGCTTGCGGAATCAAGAAGCCCTCTGACAAAGATATCAGACCCGTGTCTGTCAATAAGTTTTACCCGTATAGTAGGCAACAAAACATTCACTGACGCATCATGTGAATGCAAGCTAACTGATTGTTCAGTAGCTGGAATGCTGTCTTTATGCAGGAGAGTATTGTGCCCTGCTTTACAGACTTTGCAAGTAAAATTAAACCTACACTTGCCGGTGTGGTTTTTTAAGCACATTGTGCACAAGTTTTTACTTTGAACAAATATGGTACGGTCTTCTATAGGAGCCGTTTTAAAGCGGGGACAAACATGTATAGCATGGTCTGCCCCAGCGCAGTACAAACATTTGTAACTACTTTTATTTTTAGTGACAACATTGCTCACTTTGTTTGAAACTAATGACTTTTTAGGTCCAGAACTATCCTCAAGCGCCATAGCACGCTTTTCTAAAAACGCCATGAAATCTTCCATAGTAGGAAGCACATCCAAATTTCTGTCGAGCTGATAAGCCCTACATGTATATTGATCTAACTTTTTAGTTAAAAGAGTGATTAAAAGCATATCCCAATTTTGGATAGGCTGCTCCAAGTTCTTTAACGCGTGCAACTGCTGTTGTACCTGCGATATAAATGCCCTTATAGCAGTGGCAGTACCCTTTTGCATGGACGGCAGTTCCAGAATGACATTAATATGATTCATTATTAACCTTGCTTTATTGTCAAAACGCTTCTTTAATAATAACAGAGCTTCCTTATATGATTGATTGACCAGAGGTAAATTCACAATAACGGCTAGAGCATCCTCTGTCAAAAACTTTCTCAGATAAAAAAGCTTCTGCACATCTGAGAGTGTAGCATTATTGTTGATTACTGCAGTGAACAAGTCCATAAATGAAGTATATTTTGTGTAGTCCTTGCCACTAAATATCGGAATATCTAGGTGGGGCAGTTTAGAAGTAGAAACACTGCTACACAATCGTACTTCATTCGTATTCAAGCTCTTTAGAGCAGCATTTAATTTTGAAACAACTGCAAAATACTTATTTTCAAGCAAAGCTACATCCTCAGAGTCATTTCCATCAAGAGATAAAATATCTAGCTGTACAATTTCGTATTCCTTAAATGTCGTAATCAATTTTTCTTTACGTGCCTCAAGCATTTCAGTGCTAGAGGATGCTATGTTTATCGGATCACATATAAAGTTTTCAATGCGAGTCACAGTACCTTTTAAATGCCCGCGCGCGAGTCGAAGTTTCTTTAATTTGGCATCTTCCATGTTTACGCACAACACTTATTTTAGACCGCAAGCACTTCACTGCACTAAAATGATCACTTTTGCGCAATACGTTTAGGAAATACCGTAGCAATAACTGCGCCGACGCCGCCGCCGCGCCGTTAGAGTTGCAAACAAACTCCTGTTTGTTTGATGTCACTGAACTGTGACTGGAAACTGGAACCCAGGAACGGACCGCGAACTGACGCTTGCTGATGCTGATGCTTTGATATTAATTTTATTTTTGACTGAAGGAAGACTCAGTTTCAGATTGATCTATCAGAAAACTTGACTGATACTTCGTCCGCGGAATTGATTGACATTGACTTATGCAAGTTGACATTTACAGTGACGTTGACAGTTGACTTTCCAATGACAGCTCTGAAGTTCTTCGAACGATTTGATGAACGAGGAACGAGGTATGAATTGAAGTCGCTTTGCCGATCTTGCCAACCAAACGATCAAATTAATTCAAAATGGATTCCCTTTCTGAATTATGAAAAAATGACGGTATCAGAAAAATATGCAATCATAGCTTGCAAAAATCCACTTTTCACAGCAAATTTCTTCTTTTCTTTTGACTTTCTGTGCGTAAGCAGGAACTTTTGAGTCGTTTTTTCCGTTTTGTTAGTGAGAAGTTGTATAATTCTCACTAAAAAGCTGCCACGGCCGGCACTCGAACGATGGCTCCGAGAAGGCCGAGTACACGATTTTTTCCCAAAAACAAGCGTCCCGCACAATGCACACTATTACTTGAAGGACCACTTCGCCTATGTTGAATAAAAGGCGAGAAATATTGTAAATTGGACTGTATTTTAATAATATAACAACACGTCTTTTCAGTAGGGCAGATAGAATCAAGAGAGCGAAGGAAGTTGGAGTGAATTACATTGTTCATCGTTCACATGTAAAAGTTTGCCATATAAAAACTACAGATAATATTATTTGTGTTTAGAAACTTTTCTAAACATAATGTGTAAAGGTCTGTTTAACGAGGCACGCACATGACAATGTGCACGACACATTACAATGTTTCCTACACAGTACATAAGCATCTGAACGCATTGTAACGTGTCCTTCACATTATTTAAAGATCGAAATACATTACAATGTGTCCGCTACATTATAATGTTTTCGGCTCTTTAGGACGTGGGAAAAGTCTATAATAATGTGCTTCATACATTCTGTAAAGTATCATACACATTACGAAATCGACAAAACACGTTATCATGTTTCCGGCACAGTAGTAAAAGGTTAAACACTTGACAATGCATTTAGCACATTGTAATGTGTAAAGGTCTGTTTAACGAGGCAAGCACATGACAATGTGCACGACACATTACAATGTTTCCTACACAGTACATAAGCATCTGAACGCATTGTAACGTGTCCTTCACATTATTTAAAGATCGAAATACATTACAATGTGTCCGCTACATTATAATGTTTTCGGCACTTTAGGACGTGGGAAAAGTCTATAATAATGTGCTTCATACATTCTGTAAAGTATCATACACATTACGAAATCGACAAAACACGTTATCATGTTTCCGGCACAGTAGTAAAAGGTTAAACACTTGACAATGCATTTAGCACATTGTAATGTGTAAAGGTCTGTTTAACGAGGCAAGCACATGACAATGTGCACGACACATTACAATGTTTCCTACGCAGTACATAAGCATCTGAACGCATTGTAACGTGTCCTTCACATTATTTAAAGATCGAAATACATTACAATGTGTCCGCTACATTATAATGTTTTCGGCACTTTAGGACGTGGGAAAAGTCTATAATAATGTGCTTCATACATTCTGTAAAGTATCATACACATTACGAAATCGACAAAACACGTTATCATGTTTCCGGCACAGTAGTAAAAGGTTAAACACTTGACAATGCATTTAGCACATTGTAATGTGTAAAGGTCTGTTTAACGAGGCAAGCACATGACAATGTGCACGACACATTACAATGTTTCCTACACAGTACATAAGCATCTGAACGCATTGTAACGTGTCCTTCACATTATTTAAAGATCGAAATACATTACAATGTGTCCGCTACATTATAATGTTTTCGGCACTTTAGGACGTGGGAAAAGTCTATAATAATGTGCTTCATACATTCTGTAAAGTATCATACACATTACTGTAAGACTAACAGCTTTATTATATTCAAGATATAGGTTATCCAATTGTTATTATTTGTAATAGTGACAAGTATCTGTCAGCTGTCATAGACACATAAACAGTCTTGTATTTTTCGCCTGGTAACATTGACAGATACCCGTCACTAAAGCAGTAATCGACTAATTTAAAATAATATTATTTAGGCTGTACAGAGTTGAGGCTTTTGCCACCGTTATTTGAAAGTGTGACAAAATCACTTTTGCACGTTTGGTGCGGCACTTGAAATTGAACCGTTGAACAGAGCGTTGATATTTTGCTGTGAGAATTACATCGAAGAATATCCTTACAATCGTCGTTTTATTTCTGGATTGAGGTTGAGTTCCTACAATTCAGAAGTGGGATATATACAACACACCCACAAGTTTTGGAAAATATTAATAATATGGACCGTGACAGTAACCAACCGCAGAGGAGCCGGTCTCGTTTTACTCCACCCGTTGTGAGCATGGAACATAAGCGTCGCCGTGATAATGAAGCCAGTGAGAAGCGTCTGAGTAAGAAGAAACGTCGCAGGCGGCATGGAAGTACATCTAGCGATTCGAGTGACCAGGACGAGAGGAGTCGACCGATTGATGGGCGGCGTCAACGAAGTCGGAAACGTAGCTGCGAAGATGAACATCGCTCGCGTCGGAGCCGGGCGAGTAAGCGGAGTAAGCAGCGACATCGGCATACCGGACGCCGTGGACGGCGGTCTGACCGAAGTTGCTCATCAAACACCCCAGTAAGTGATGAACCACGCGGAAATATTCAGGTAAAAAAATCTATATTTGCTAATAGTGAGACTCAGCTATTTTTGAACGAGTTAATTAAATCTTTGTCGGATACGAAGCCAGAAGGCAATAAATTTCCCATGCTGGGTAACGTTATTCCTGAATTCGACCCCATGGTCAAGGGCCAGACGGTCCACATGTGGCTTAATAAGGTCGACGAATGTGCGAAGCTGTACCGTTGGGGCGATGATCAGGTTATCCACTATGCACTGCCCAGACTTGCGGGTGTTGCTCGTACATGGTACCAGGCCTTGCCATCAATGTCATTTTCGTGGCCTGAGTGGAAAGTTAAGTTGATCGATTCCTTTCCTTGTAGTGATGATTATGCAGAATTACTCACCGAAATGCTTAATAAACGTGTGAAATATAGTGAATCATTAGAATTATATTATTATGAAAAATTAAATCTGTTGAATCGATGCCAGATTTTCGGGAAGCGTGCTGTTGATTGTTTGCTCTATGGCATCGAGGATCGTTCCTTGAGACTTGGTGCCAAAGCAGCCAAGTGTCAAGAGCCTGAAGAGGTTCTTAATTACTTTCAGTCTATTAAACAAACTCGCGATTTTGACAAGTCTAAGATTGGCCAAGATAAAAAGATTTTACCATTAAGTAATACGAATTCGAATACTAAGCAGTCCGTTGGGGATGATTCAAAGTCTAAGCCACGATCTAGTGCATCTGTAACTTGTTTCAACTGTAAAGAAGTAGGTCATTTTAGTAATAAGTGTACACAGAAGCTACTGAGATGTAACATTTGTAAAAGGCTTGGTCATGTAACGACCGATTGCCCGCAGCTGTCCAGCGAAAAGACTAAAGATACTTCTAGCACAGAAAAGAAAGTTATGAAAGTCGATATTGTTGATAATAGCAATGAGAAATATATGATCTCACTAAAGGTTAACGATATTTTGGTTAAAGGGTATGTAGATTTAGGCAGTCAATGCACGTTGATACAATGTAGCGTAGCAAAATCATTAGGAGTTAGTTGGTCGCTAGGCGAGTTACCCCTTATGAGGGGATTAGGTAACAATATCGTTGTACCAATAGGAATGGCACGTGTAAAAATAGATATTAATAATATCGTAGAGATGGTTGACGTCTATGTGGTTGAAGATGGCATAATTAAATATCCCGTTTTAATTGGTCACAGCTTTACGGAAAAACCCGGAATCATTATTACAAAAACTACTAATTCCTTAATCTTTAGCAAGGAAGAGATTGACAAATTGTGGTTATTCCTTAAGGCGGATGTTGAAATTCAGCCAAAACAAATGTCTATGATTCCTGTTTTTTCCGACCGAAGCTACTCTGGGTCTGTATATGTCAGGGGTTCATTAAGAGGTCAGCCTGGTAAGGAATTTTACTTATTGCCAGGTGAATACTCCCTTGAAAATAGTTTTGGAGCACTTCTAGTCCAAAATTTTAGCGACCATTTACTTCTATTAAACAAAGATACATTGGTTAGTCGAGTTTACAGATCTGAACAAGGTTTTGAAATCAACATGCTAGACTTTAGCAACCATGATACGTGTTCCGATTTGAATTATGGCAGTCACTTATCGGATGACGAGATATTTAGATTAAAGTCTCTTCTAAAGAAGTACGAGGGTTGTTTTTCCTCTTGTTTAGCTGATTTAGGGTATACTAACATTGTACAGATGGAGATAGAATTGAACGACGCGAAGCCAGTGGTTTACAGACCTTACAGACTTTCATATCCGGAACGTGAATTGGTTCGAACAATGGTAAAGGAAATGATTGACGCCGATATCGTTTGTGAGTCTAACTCACCCTATGCGAGTCCTATTCTTCTTGTAAAGAAGAAAACGGGTGAGAAGAGGCTCTGTGTCGATTACAGAGCCCTGAATAACAAGACTCGTAAAGAGCACTATCCTTTACCGCTGATCGACGACCAATTGGATAGATTGTCAGGCAATTCTCTATTCATTAGTCTCGACCTTGCATCTGGGTACTACCAGATTCCGATATCGGAAGATTCACAAGAGCTCACAGCCTTTGTAACACCCGACGGTCAGTACCAGTATAAAAGGATGCCTTTTGGGTTAGCGAATGCCCCTTCAATATTCCAAAGAGTGATGAATAAAGTTCTCTCTGACTTGAAATATGTTGTTATTTACATGGATGATATCCTGATTCCCGCTAGTACATTTAATGATGGTCTAACTCGTTTAGAGGAAGTTCTTCAGCATTTGGCCAATGCAGGGCTAACTCTCAAATTAAAGAAGTGCCATTTCTTCCAAAAGGAGATAGATTTTCTAGGGTTTTGTGTATCTGGAGATGGCATACGTCCCGGATCCCGTAAAACAATTGCAATTTCCAATTTTCCCGTACCCAAAAACGTACATGAAGTAAGACGTTTTATAGGACTTGCAAGTTTTTTTCGCAGATTCGTTAAAAACTTTGCAATAATAGCATGCCCATTAACGAATCTTTTAAAATCTAAATTTGAGTGGAAATGGACCACCGAATGTACATCAGCTTTTAACACGCTCAAAGAGAAACTCTTAGAACGACCTATAATAGCCTTGTTTGATGCGCGATTAGAAACAGAATTACATACCGACGCCTCAAAGATGGGCATCGCAGGCATTCTTATGCAGCGAGGCAGTGACAGCCAGTTAAGGGCTGTAGCCTACTACAGTCGGAAAAATTCAGAAGATGAGCAAAAACTCCACTCTTTTGATCTCGAGACGTTGGCTGTCGTTGCCTCGTTAAGTAGATTCCGTGTTTATTTGCTGGGATTACAATTTAAAATAGTAACTGATTGCAATGCGTTGAGGACGACTTTGACCAAGCGTGATCTCATACCCAGGATCGCGCGATGGTGGGTGCAGCTGCAGGAGTACGACTGCACCATTGAATATAGGTCAGGATCACGTATGGCTCATGTGGATGCCCTGAGTCGTGCTCCGGTAACTGAACACACTGACGATTCTTATACGCATGTAATTGACGTATTGCAAACAGAGACAACCGATTGGATTGCGACCGTACAGAGTAACGACGAAGAGATAAAACGAATTAAAGAAATTCTCCTTGAAGATGAAACGAATTTCGTTGCCGATGTACGAAAGAATTATCAACTGAAGGGTGACTATGTATACCGTATCTTAGATGATGGAATTCGTTGGGTGGTACCGAGAGGTGTTAGGTGGCAAGTTTTGCGCATGAACCATGACCATGTAGGGCATTTTGGCTTTGATAAAACGCTGAGTAGGTTAAAAGCAACATTTTGGTTCCCGAAGATGCGTCGATTCACAAAAAAATATGTATCATCATGTTTACAATGTGCACATCATAAGGCACCATCAGGCCAAAAGGAATACACCCTATTCCAAAAATAGAAATCCCGTTCCATACATTGCATGCGGATCATCTCGGTCCGTTCGTTCGTTCTAGGAGAGGCAATATGTATATTTTAGTTATTGTAGACGCATTCACAAAATTTGTCAATATACGTGCCGTGAAAGATACGAAAACGTCAACCGCAATCAAAATATTTCATGAGTACTTTAGTTACTTCGGTGCTCCGTCCAGGCTAATTACAGACCGAGGTACGTGTTTTACTAGTGGGAAGTTCAAAGAGTTTACAGAAAAACTGAACATAAAACACGTACTGAACGCGGTAGCTACTCCTAGAGCCAACGGGCAGGTCGAGAGATTCAATCGAACTATATCTGATGCATTGAGCACAAAATGTCATGGCAACAATGAAAATACATGGGATGATTATGTAGGAGATATTCAATTAGGTATAAATACGACTGTGAGCAAAGCGACAGGCAAGAGTCCCTCAGAATTATTATTTGGGTTCAAATTAATTTCGACATCGGAAAATATATTAGGAGACGCGATTTCTAAAACAACTCAATTAGTTAATGGCGACGACCTAATGCAACTGAGGTCCGATGCTAAACAGAAAATCGATAAGGATCAAGAAAAGGCGAAGGCCAAGTATGACAAGAACAAAAAGAAACCGAAATCATACAATGTAGGAGATCTTATTAGAATTGAGAGGACAGTCATTGATAAAGAGCACCTAGGTAAATCCAAGAAGCTTATACCGAAACTTCAGGGCCCATACCGAATCGTAAAAGTTTTACCCAACGATAGGTTCTTAGTAGAGGACACTCCACTCACTAGAAAAGGAAACAAACGATACGAAAATATCATAGCAATTGATAAAATCCATCCTTGGCTTAATTTTAATGATTACTCCAGTGACGATGGCAACGAAAATGATAATGATGGCAGTGAAACTGATAATTAATAATAAGGTTTATTTATGTAGTAATATTAAGATGAGTGAATTTCGAAGTATTGTTTAACTTCTTATTACATTACTATTGTTGTTACAATGTAAAGATATTAAATAATGCATGAATTATTCAGATGATTGACTTTGCATTGTTTTGATTGATTGATTTGCATTGTAATGTAATGTAATGTATTTGATTGTGGATATGAAATTGATTGATATTAAGACTTAGAATGATTCGTGCAGATAATGAATGGAACTGTGACACAGTTTCGCACAGATTATGACTATAAATTTGAAATAATGATATGAGCACAGGCTATGAACAATCAGTACGGAAAAGAATGGTATCAAGTAATTGGTATCGTACAAATGATTGTAGACCGTAGCAGACCGTGCAAGATGTATGTTAAGGGGCCGGCGGAGGATGCGTATTTCATACAAACGTAATACCAAAATTATTTGTAAATCAAACATATTCTTAAGGCAGTCTGTATTTATTTCGATTGAATTACAGAATATCTATGTTCCCAAATATGTTTTTTTGAGAGAATAGTGATGCAAAGACGAGATATGAGGAATTTAAATTTTCCATAGAAAACTTATTTTTCTTATAACTCTTGTTAAAATCAGTGTCCAATCAAAATATATATTTGGGAACCTAGATATTCTGTAATTCAATCGAAATAAATACACACTACCTTAGGAATATGTTTAATTTACAAATTATTTTGGTATTACGTTTGTATGAAATACGCATGCTCCGCAGGCGTCTTAAGATAGTTTTATTATGAGCATAGACTATGAGCAATTGGTGCAGAAACGAATGGTATCGAGTACAGATATCGCACAGATGATTGCAGATCATAGTGGATCATGCGAGATGAGATGATGAGATTTATGTTATTAAAAAAAAAATAGTACAAAGAATTGATATGATTGTATTAGTACGATATATAATGATGTTACTAAATTAAGACATAGATTTTATTATTGTTTATGTACTAAAAAAAAAAATATTGTTTTCAAATATTTGTCCTCTTAAGTGAGGGGACTCACTTATTAAAGGACGGCCGAGCTGTAAGACTAACAGCTTTATTATATTCAAGATATAGGTTATCCAATTGTTATTATTTGTAATAGTGACAAGTATCTGTCAGCTGTCATAGACACATAAACAGTCTTGTATTTTTCGCCTGGTAACATTGACAGATACCCGTCACTAAAGCAGTAATCGACTAATTTAAAATAATATTATTTAGGCTGTACAGAGTTGAGGCTTTTGCCACCGTTATTTGAAAGTGTGACAAAATCACTTTTGCACGTTTGGTGCGGCACTTGAAATTGAACCGTTGAACAGAGCGTTGATATTTTGCTGTGAGAATTACATCGAAGAATATCCTTACAATCGTCGTTTTATTTCTGGATTGAGGTTGAGTTCCTACATTACGAAATCGACAAAACACGTTATCATGTTTCCGGCACAGTAGTAAAAGGTTAAACACTTGACAATGCATTTAGCACATTGTAATGTGTAAAGGTCTGTTTAACGAGGCAAGCACATGACAATGTGCACGACACATTACAATGTTTCCTACGCAGTACATAAGCATCTGAACGCATTGTAACGTGTCCTTCACATTATTTAAAGATCGAAATACATTACAATGTGTCCGCTACATTATAATGTTTTCGGCACTTTAGGACGTGGGAAAAGTCTATAATAATGTGCTTCATACATTCTGTAAAGTATCATACACATTACGAAATCGACAAAACACGTTATCATGTTTCCGGCACAGTAGTAAAAGGTTAAACACTTGACAATGCATTTAACACATTGTAATGTGTAAAGGTCTGTTTAACGAGGCAAGCACATGACAATGTAACGTGTCCTTCACATTATTTAAATCTGTAGTGTATCAATAACTAGCAGCCCCGCAGCCGCGGCCGCATCATCTTTGCGATTCACGCCATACGCCTACCGCGCCCGGCCCTTCTAGACTTCTAGTAACTTTACTAATAGTGTGTGTAATACTTTAGTGATTAATATTGTGAAATGGCTGGAAACAGTAAGTATTTTGATATTTACATCAGCAAACGGTATTTCTGTATTTACATGTAAATTTTTAAATAAATAGGTACCTTTTTACAGGGTTTTAATATAATTCAAACAAATTCAATTTTCAAATTGCATTGTTTCCTTTATAACTCTAGAAAACACGAGTAAAAACACATTATTACCTACGTTTTTAAAATTAATGTGTAGGTAGCTACCGCTACTCGAGGAATGGGCCATTAGCGGCCATTCCGAATGGCCGGCGCATGCCTGCACATGGACGTTTAAGGGCCCACTACATGCCAACGACCTTGAGCATTTAGAGTACTTTTTTAATTAATTAGAAAAAGCCCCCAAATCAGGTCTCCGTGAGTTTTTTAACCCTTAACCAGGCAACAAGGGTTTTATTGAGTAATATTTGTGAAAGGACATTGCTCGTCGTCCATACATGGCTCGCCTAAGATCCAACAGGGAGGTGTATTCACTTTTTGGGTTTTAGATAATGTATATATTCGAATGAACCTAAATTAAAACAACGAACACTTTTGAGAATTCGGAAAAAATCAAAACACTTTCGGATTTTGAGGTTATATTTACGTCAATAAAAACATTCGGTATGTAGCAATAACTTAGCATTTATTACTGAATGTAACAACTGGTATAGGGGTCTTTTGGCCCCGGTCAGGACTCAGGACCTTTCGTTTCTTTTTATTTTTAATTTATTACCTATGTTTTGTTTACAATAGTTGAAATAATGTTACTTTTTATGTGTTTTGTCCTGCACGGGCTGATAAATGCTTTTTCTTTCTTACCTATTGCTCGTTTCAAACAGCGCTTTCAACCAAGTTTTTTGATAAGTCGTATTATTCCGCAAAATCATAGCGGACTGTTTGTAACTAAAAACCATAATCGTATAACAAGTGTTGAGAATACTGACGCTTGTCTGTGTCAAACTCTTATTAAGAGTGCTGTACAAAGCCTAGGCTGTATGAGTTATAATACCTTTGCCTATTAAAAACCCCAAATTGAACTAAAAAATAATAAAATCTTATGTTCGAGGATTATGACGGAAGTTAATACTTTTTAAAATGTTTTCGAAATTAAAAAGTGTCCGTTCTATTGAAATATTTGTAATGTATATTATTAAAAGAATTATGAATTATGGTAAATGTTTCATGTGTGTTGATTCATAGGCTATTTTTGACAATGTCCTTTTTAATTTTTTTTTAGATACTTATAACATAAAAAAATAAAGTTTTTTTTTTTTTGTTTTTTTTTTTTTTTTGGTTAACGTCAAATATTTTCTTTTTTTTTTTTTCTTTGAGGCGCGTTCCATTTCACTCCAACTGCATTCAAATCATAAAAATATTTATTTTCTATGACTGTTTGACATATTGAAGGGTTAAACATGCCTCGGGAGAATGATGATTACTAGAAATGAATAAAAAAGTTATCTAAAATTCGCTTTATGATTATTGTATTTAGGTATTAGAGATAACGACCTATTTCTAACAAATAATTATTATTTCATGCAATGAAGAAAAAGCATAACATTTTATCGAGGAAACTTTGCAATTTCGCGTTTTTTTTTGTAACAGGCCCCTTAAAAGGAACGTTGGCCATTGCGCAGCCATTCGGAATGGCCACGAATGGCCCATTCCATGAGGCGGTAGTAGCTACAAATGTGTAGGTACTAATAAAAGTAATAAAATAAGTTTTGTATTCTTTCTTTACAGATTGTAAACGGTTACGCTCCGTCTCCCCGAGCCTTCTACCCGACGAAGATGATTTTGATAACATGTCCCAATCAATTTTAAGGCCATGCAAACAACAAAAACTCAGAGGCCGCGCTGAAAAATCCAGCCAGACACCTGCAGCGGCAGCGGTAATGACAGCAGAGAAACCAGAAACCTGCAAAGGGTGTGCAAAGACAAAGAGCGACCCCAAAAAAATGAATAATCATTTTTCCAAATTAGTGGAGTCATCTTTAGAAGATATAGAGCCCTGCATACTGCCCAATGTGTATGCAAAAATAATCAAATTTTGCAAGAAACTAAGGGCAGCCATGAGAATGAAATTCAATTAGAGACTCAAAACATATAATTAATTTTCTAGACACGTTTATTAAGTAAATAATTTCCATGTATATAATTTCGTTTTATTTCCTAACCTAATAACTATTAAATAACGCAGTCGCGACACTCGCGACCGTGATTTAAAAAACTAAATAAAACTGATTTATTAAAAAAATAACATTAGTTTAAGTATAAGATTGATAACAGAACAACTTTGGCAATAATCAGCACTAAATCTAGACAAAGGAAAAAACAGATTTATTAAAAAAATAACATTTGTTTATAAGATTCTTATCAGAACAACTTTGCCAATAATCAGCACTAAATCTAGACAAATAAAAAACTGATTTATTTAAAAAAATAACATTTGTTTAAGGCGACTACAGGAGCTAAACACGAGTTTTTATAGTTGAAATAACATACTGTAAGTGTAACTGATGTCACAGTATGTAATTTCAATGTTTTTCATATATCTTGTTGTTCCTAATAAAAATAATATCTTCTATCAAATTGCGGTTTAAATTAAAACGATACCTTGATACCACAAATTTCAAACTGGAGAATAGTCTTTCCACACTGACTTGTGTCGCTGGACTAGCTAGAACGACACACGCTAGTTTATAGAGCGCAGGATATTTAATTTTATTATTTTCCCAGTATTTTATAATATCTTCAGTAGATTTTAGTAGAGATTCATTCAAAAACGCCGTTATTTCCTCATTTAGGTTTCTAAATGCACCAGCTGTAGCTGGCATCTCTATATTGTCGGTTCGTCGTCTCAATAGAGTTCGTACATCACTTTGAGCCTCAACATATTTCACACCAAGGAAATCATCTAACTCAACTCTTGCGGGGTCTGTGTTGGTTTGGGACAAAGAGGACGAATTCGTAGAAGAAGAATTGGGCTCATTTTCTTTATTGCTGTTTAAATTTTGTAAATGCTGATGTAATTCCAATAATTTTATTTTTGCGGTATCGCGCTGTTCATCAGTGAGTGTTGAATTGACTCTCCCGTCGAGAAAAACGGCACATAGAAAAGCGTCGTTGGCAAATAACGTTTGTTCCCTGTTGTTCATAGAATTAATCAGTAATGTGCAAAGAAATGTGTTAATATTTTTTAATTTAATTTTACACAACAGCCACTGCAAATAAAAGTCACCTATTGTGAGCGTAGTATTCTTACAAATACAAATAAAACATCAAGTGTTCGGGAACGCACCTTATATTAATATTATGTATTAGTTTTATTACAGAGCTTCTACTTTAATGTTGTACCATGATCCGACAGTTGGCAAGTGACGCCACCATGTTACCCAGATCATTAATCTAAAAAGTATACAGTCTGTACCAAATTAGTTAGTAGTTGAACTGTCATTTACAAACGTCTGTACTTGTGTTACGTTCGGATACATGCATATATTACATCTTTCCCTTTCCAAAAACAAAAATAATTAAATTAACATTTTAACACAACTTAACTATGAGTATGTTTAGGTTTTGACACTACCAGTTTTCAAAACTGACACATAAACTACTATTACAACTTTTCTTTCCCCTCTTTTTATACTTAGATTACAGATTATCTATTGTGTGTGCCAGTGTTTCGTTTTATTACAATCTTATTAACTTATATTCTAAATCTTAAGTAATTATTTTTAACCATTCCAACTGCACATCCATTCACCAGTGAGTGAAAGAAAATAGACAAATCATCCAGGTCGTATGTGATAAGATGTTCTAGTATACCTGACACCATTATTATCTAAAATATTATATGATCTTATTCCATTTTTATTTTCAATATTTCCAGGAAGCCATACATTTACAGTTGGATCTTTTAAAAACATAATATTCTGACCAATATAAAACTCTTCTTTATATCTTGTAGTTGAGTTATAGTACCTAGTATTTCTAATTTGACTCTTATGAAAATCTTCTTTTACATTTATATTTAATTTAGGTTTGAGATATGTAAAACTAACAGGCAATTTTGCTTTTATATTTCTATTCATCATTAATTGTGCAGGCGAAAAGTTAGTGCCACATACAGGTGACATTCTGTAATGTAACAATGCTATTCTAAGATCAGACTTATCATCATAACATTTTTTTAACATTCTTTTTGCAATTTGAACTGCTCGTTCTGCCATTCCGTTTGATTGTGGGTACCTGGGACTGGAATACAGATATTTAAATCCCCATTCTAAGGCAAATTCTTTACATTCTTTGGAATCAAATGGAACATGATCTGACACAATTTCATTTGGTGAACCAAAATTACAGAAAATATCCACTAAAGCATTATTAATACATTTTGCACTTTTACTCTGAATAAGTTTTACATCAATCCATTTGGAAAAGTAATCATATATGACCAAGTAATTTTTATTTTTGAAGTCCAAAATATCTACTCCTAATTTTAAAAAAGGTAACTCTGGAATTTCATGTGATAACAAAGGTTCCCTAATATTTTTATTCTGATGTGTTTGACACACAAAACATTTTCTAACAAACTGCTCTATGTGATCACTCATATTGGGCCAGTAATATAATTCCCTAGCTAAGCTTTTCATTTTACACATTCCAAGATGCCCTTCATGCAACTTTTTTAGGATTTCTATTCTCAAAGTCTTAGGTATTATCAGTTTTTCTCTTAAAAATAACAGATTTTCATCGCAGGTTATATCTGATTTAAATTTATTGTAATGTTGTAACTCACTAGGAACATGTTTAACATTATCAGGCCAACCTTCCTTAGTAAACTCTAGCAGGTTTTTTAATTCTAAATCTCTACTAGTTTCCAATATTAATTTTTGCTTAGCTTCCTCTGTGCATTGTAAGTATTTTGCAAGTCCTACACAATGGATAACTTCATACATATAAGAATCATCCGTATCATTACTTTTTAAATATGAGCGAGATAGTAAGTCAGCAATAAACATTAGTTTTCCTTTTAAATATTTAAATTCAAGGTCATATTTTAACAATTTTAGTTTTAATCTTTGTAGTCTTGGAGAAGGAACTTCATGTATTGGTTTTTTAAGAAGAGATTCTAAGGGTTTATGATCATTTAATATTGTACACTTTTGTCCATATATGTAATAATGAAACTTTCTTGTTGACCAAACAACACTTAAGAGTTCTTTTTCTATTTGTGAAAAATTCTGTTCAGATGATGTTAAACTCCTTGAAGCAAAGCTAACTGGCTTACCATTTTGTAATAAACAACAACCAAGCCCGTCTTTTGAGGCATCACACTGAATTACAATTGGTACTTGAGTATTGAAATTTTGTAAGACTGGGGCTTTGCTTATTTTATTCTTAATATTATTAAAAGCTGTTTCATGTACAATTGTCCAGATCCAATCGACATTTTTCTTCAGTAACGATTGTAATGGAGATGCAATATTAGCAAGATTTGGCACAAATTGCCTTAAATAATTTATCATTCCTAGAAAAATTTGTAACTCTTTTTTGTTATTTGGACTTTTAATATTAACAATGGCCTCTACACGAGCTGGATCAACTTTCATGCCATCAGAAGAAAAAATATGCCCAAAATACTTTACTTCTTTAAGTTTATATTGAAATTTATTCTTATTAAAACGAACATTACATACTTTGGCTCTTTCAAACACTTTTGTCAATATTGCATCATGTTCAGGTTCTGTATCTGCACAAATTAACAAATCGTCACAGTATATAACTACACCTGGGATGTCGCCAAAAGCTTTTTCATTATATTTTTGAAATATTTCTGGTGCTACAGAGACTCCAAAAGGCAATCTGTTAAATTTCCAACATCCAAAAGGACTATTAAAGGTACAGAGTTCACTCGATTTTTCATCCAATTTAATATTATAAAATCCTTCTGACAAATCAAGCACAGAAAAATATTTTTTATTAGCTATTTTAGGTAAGATTTCCTCCAAAGTTGGAATCAAATGATATTCTCTTAATAACACATTGTTTAGATCTTTAGGATCCAGACAGATTCTTAATGATCCATCTTTTTTTTCAATAATAACAAGATTGCTCACAAAACTCCTAGGATGTTCGACCCTGGAAATAATTTGTCCATTCTCCATCGACTTTAGTTTATCCTGTAATCTAGCCAGCAATGCATTAGGTACCCGTCTTGGTGGTTTCACAACTGGTTTAGCTCCGGGCTGGATGTGCAGTTCCAACGGCTCTTCAAAAGCGCCTACACCCTGAAAAAGTTTACAATATTTTTCTATAAACATATTCTTATTGTCTTTAGTTTTAATTGAGTTTACTGTGCTTTTATTATTACCAAAATTTAAAAAATTAAGTTCTATTAATGAAGGCAAACCTAAAATTGGTCGCACATTTTTATCAACAATTATGAATTCAGTTTGAAATGCTTCATTATTCTTAAAAATTGTTAATATTCGTTTACCTAATGGTTTAAGGTGTGTTCCCCCAAAAACTTCTAACACTACTTTTGTCTCAGACCATTTAGGATTATCATCATCGACAATTTCTTTTAGATCTTTTAATGATAATACATTTATTTGTGCCCCCGAATCACATTTGAATTTTAAATATTTAGATTCAATTTTCAAAGTCTCTATCCAATCCCTTCTATTATTTTCAATTGTATTACATACCCGTATGAGTCATAAGTCCACTGGACCCTCATTTTCATTATCATTTATATCTAATGAATGTATCTTATTTCTCAATTTACAGCCAACAGAGAAGTGGTTCAATTTTTTACAGATTTTACAAGTTTTACCAAAAGCAGGGCAGCTTCTTGGCCCATGCCGTTTATTACATTTTTTACACAAGTATGTAGAGGTATTATTCAACTGATTATACTTAGCTTTATTTGATGTATCTTGTTGAGAATCTTCGGGTTTCTTGGTCTGAATTGCCTCTACTTCTTGTACCAAGGGCTGCTGCTTACATAATGTCTCCACATACTTCTTGGACAGCTCCGATGTTCTGCAGATCTTCACCGCTTTGTCTAAAGTTAAACCTTCCTCTCCCAGTAGTTTCCGTTGAATCTCTCTGTCTCTTATCCCATGTATTATTCTATCTCTTAACATTCTCTCCAGATGTGATTCAAAATTACAATTTTGTGCTATTTTTCTTAACTCTGTATAAAAATTATCAAAATTTTCTCCCTCTTCTTGTACTCTTCGATTGAAATGAAAGGAATTTATAATTTCATTTGATTTTGGCTTAAAATGGTCTTCAAAAGCTTTTATTACCTCATCTAACTTGTCTTCTTTTTGTTGTGAATCCTGAAGTGTATTGAAGTATAACTCTTGGGCCGCCGGTCCAATGCAGTTTAGCAGTATTGAAGCCTTTCTTGTTTCTGTGACCTTTCCAAGGCCAGATGCTGACAAGAATACCTTAAAAGTTGTAAGGAAACGTTTCCATTTTGCGTATACTTCATCGATGTTTTCCAAATCCAATGGGGCCGGCATTCTGTACTCGACGCCCGACATTTCCAAGTCCTTGTTTTCTTCTCCACTCATTAATGCACGTATGTTCACAATCGGCTGCGCCACGTAGTATTCTTACAAATACAAATAAAACATCAAGTGTTCGGGAACGCACCTTATATTAATATTATGTATTAGTTTTATTACAGAGCTTCTACTTTAATGTTGTACCATGATCCGACAGTTGGCAAGTGACGCCACCATGTTACCCAGATCATTAATCTAAAAAGTATACAGTCTGTACCAAATTAGTTAGTAGTTGAACTGTCATTTACAAACGTCTGTACTTGTGTTACGTTCGGATACATGCATATATTACAGTGAGCTGCTCATGTTGTAAGATTTGTGACAGTTCTTTAGCAGGCAATAGGGAAGTTAAATAATCTTGTAGTGTATTCCAAGTCGTTTCCGGTAAGTTTAAATTCGAATCATGAGAATTATCACAAAAATCTTTTAGTGATATTAATCTCTGAATCATATCAACAGTTGAGTTCCATCTAGTAGGACAATCTAGGCTAGATTGATTCCTTCCTGCTTTGGCTATTTCAGCAGAATATTTTTGAGTTCGCAACTGTTTAGCAACTTTTCTTGCGTCATTAATGACTTGTTTGATTAGTGTACTATTGCAAACTTCTAGAACAGACAACTGTAACGTATGTGCTGCGCATCTTATTATAGCTATGTTCCTTTGCTGAGTCGTGTTTTCATGAAACTGCATTGACAGTGACGAAGTAATTGTTTCAGTGAACTGGTTTTGTCTATCAATATCGAATCCAGTATCAGCGTCATAATCAAAGTCGGAATCTGAATCCATTGAGATATTTTCAGTACCTTTCCTATGATCCGCACCTTGTTCCTCCATTTCTATATCATTTTGATCGCTGACGTTTTCCATGCTAACATTTCCATCTTCAGTAGAAATCCTCTGATTTGGAAGATTTATTTGTTCGTTTAGTAGCCTACCCATCTTGAGCATATTTGCTCCATTATCCGTAGTAAAACTATAGATGTTGTCTAGGCCAATCCTGAACCTTTGCAAGACAAATAAAACTTGTTCTTTCAGGTGTTCTGAAGTATGTCTTTCCAATAGTTCTATCATTGCTAAATTTTTCAATACAATAGTTCCTTCTTCTAAATATTGGGCGTTTACTCCCATAAAACTTCTGAGTGAAAGTGATGCTACATCTACTTTGATGCAAATTAGTTTTGCCTGTAGGTTTTGGGCCATGCTAATACGTAAACTTCCAGCGGTTTCAATTATATTTTTTCTAATTTTTCGAGAACACACTTTTGCCCCACAGTCAGGTATTAAAGATATAATGTTTTGGAATGCTTCATCATCAAGGAGAGCTAAAGGACGGCCATGAACAGTTACAAGATTAATGCATTCTTTGGTAATAGTTTCAGAATTAATTGACGTTTGAGTGGTACCCTTTTGTGTCATATTGAGTGATATGACTTCTTCATATTCGGTTTTATGAATTATAAGATGTTTCAAGAGATTCGAGCCGTTAATACTCTGTAACAAAATAAAAAAATTATGTTAAAATAAATTAAAATTGCGTGAATTTGTTCCAAAAAAACTAAGACGCTATGACAAAGAATAGTTGGCCGCTGGAACCGCCACTTGCCGTAGTCATCGCCCGTGATTTATACACACAAACTATACGAATGATGCATTAAAAGAAAGGTCTTAATTTATTCAATTTGTTACAAAAATAAAATCGTGAAAAAGTAAATAAACAAAAAGTTGCAGTTAGAAAGTATGTAAGTAAGTAAGTTATACCCTTATACCTAAAGTTGTTGAGGTTATGAGTAGGTAACAAATTAATAACTAATTGTCTATATACTATCCTCTAATAATTTGATATTTATGGTGAGATACCTACCTACCTACTCAAAACCTGAAAACTAAATATTGCATAACTTTTTGTTTATTTACTATTAGGTACTGCGTTCCAGCGTTCAAGATGCGTAGGTACCTACTGGTAATTCTACTTTGTCGACTTCAACGATCGCAGCTATTTAAAACAACGCAATTTTCTGAATTGATTTAGGTATTTATTTATTATAACTTAGTGGCCAATTTCTCTAGGATTCGGGATACCTGCTACCCATGCGCGATAACTTAAGGGGTGGATATACGTGAATGGCCTTGAAATAGGATACATTAGAACCTTTTTTTTCCGTAACCCTTACAAGTTTTTTTTTTTTTCAAAATAATATATATTAATCTAACCGACATTAGACGATAATGCGTCTACTCCCGATTTGTCTTTTGAAAATGACTCGAAAGAAATGGAAGATAAAGCTATAAATACTGATAACTTAGACAATAGCAAGGAAGATGATATTCATGAGTGTTATTCTTTTTCATTGTTAATTGCAAAATACCTAAGCAAGTTAGAAGAAGGACGACGTAACCAATGTATGCATCAAATAGTTCATATGGTCATGCAAAGTGTTAAAGAACAACAACAATCAACACAAAAGCAGTAATACTGAAAAATTGTGTTTTTAAATTATAAATACCATGTTTTTTTTAAGATTTTTATTTATGCAATAACGACATCAATATTTAAAATTATAAAATAAGAAGATCAAAATTAGTAGGCGCCGTAACTGCCAGAATAATCAATAGATAATCAATCAAATTCTTGTGTAAGTAATACACAATAATTTGTAATCAATAATTAACGAAATTATGGCTCGGTTTAAAAAAAAATACAATTGGCTCAAAAAGCATTTAAAAAGTAAAAATGATATGTAAGCACCTATTTATTGAACGTTGGGAGACCGCTAAGTATAATAAAGGTGAAACAGCAAAAAAAAAATGATTTCTTGCTCGTTTCGCTCGCTCTTACATCCTAAGTTCCGGTCGATCGAATAACTGAAAAAAAATCTCACTATTTCGACGATCGAACTAATGAATCGAACTATTGAGAGCCAACCATATTTTTTTACTGTTAGTGGTCTCCCAACGTTAAAAAAATAGGTACCTACATTTTATTTTTCCTTTTGAAATTAGTGAGTACAAATGAAAATTATTACTTAGCGTTCCCCCGACAATACTCGTAAATAAGTAGGTACATATTATTTTTCACATTTTAAAAGTATTTCTCTCATTCGAATAAATCTTGATTTGAACGGATCAACATTATATCCTGTAACAAACTTCCACCCATATTACTTCTTAAAGGGTTTAATATAAATTTTACTGATGAAAATAACCGCTCCACTGATACCTGCGTTGCAGGAGCTGCAAACACTACATTAACTACTTTCATTAGAGAGGGATCAATTGATGCTCCCTTGTTCGCCCAGTAGGCTAATATATTGGTATTCAAGGGTAGTCTGGGTTCAAATCTTAAATTACTTAACATTCCATCAAATGTATTTAATGACGACCTCGTTTCCTCAGTTTCTTTTAAATAATTTTCTAATGGTAATGCTGTTTGAACATGCTGCCTGGTGCTAGAGTCATCTGGTAATTCAGAAATTTCCGTTGGAGACTCAGATAATGTGAGAGATTGCAACTGCTGGAAAGTCTGCGCTATTAATGTCTACAAAAAACCGACTTCATTGTACCTACCTACCTATTCAATTAAGAAAAAAATTGAGTTTTCCTCGATTAAAACTAACCAAATCTAACATAGCCACGTATCTATGATACTTTTTGAAATATTTAAAACATGGAAAAATAACCAACTTTTGTATGGGAGGTAGGTCTTGTCTCCGTGTGGTGCAGCGATACCGTCCTCCATGGCGCTCAGCCACGGTACCAGTGCTTCGGTAACGTGTCCAAAGTCGACTGATAACACTCTGACTTGTATTCAGAGCTAAAGCCACAGTACGTTGCCGGGAACCAGCTTCTATCATTCCCACGGCTCTGAGCATTTCTTCCCTGCTTAAATGACGTCGCCGCTCCATAATAACGTTGGTTTTAATCAGTAGTAGGGAAACAGTAGCACTAATAATAATGTCTTCAATGCGTTGTATGTTTTTATAGGGAAAATATTGACAGCTGATTTTCATCTTTTACTCGAATTTGATGGACAGTTCCTGTTTCAAATTATGAAATGCACCAAAAAGGATCCATATAAATTTATAAAATCATAAATTTATTACAAAGCCACATCTCAATCTCAAGAAATCCGCATAAAAATGCTTGATCCCTATACACTTTTGATGTGTGTATTTATTTAAATGTAAATGTATTTATTTATTCAAATAACGAAGCTCATTGAATAATGATCATAAAACGATTTTTACAACCGATGGGAAATTATACTTAGTAGTGGAAGGTTAAAAAACACTTTAATATAATACCTACATAATGTTAAATCGACGCATGATGTAATGTGTGTTTTCCAATGCTGACGAGGAAACGAATCAAACAGGTAATTAGGTATGTTCTTTCGGATGCGCAGCGGTGGTCGGTGCTGCGTCGTGCTGCGGGGTGAGTCACGCGATGCGCGCTGTAGTGTTGCCAAGCGTACGAGAATTGTCATACGCTTAGGAGATTTTTGGATCTGCGACGAGGTACGGTTTCATAAGGTTTAGGATCACTTTAATGTATAATTTTATTGTAGGTACTGATGATTCATACGCCTTTAAAGGCAAGTGCTGGCAATAGGATATCTATTCTATCTATACATATAATAAATCTGTAACTGGTCGCCGTCTGTACATTGAAGATATTTGAAAGAAATCTTTACTGGGAATCTTTTAGTTAGTAACGTATATAACCCAAAACAATGATTTTTAGATTTTTTGTCTGTTTGTCTGTGCGTTTGTGCGCGCATATCTCTGAAACGCTAATCCAATTTGAATGCGGTTTTCACAAATGTATTTTGGTAGCCTCAGATATTAACATTTAGGCCTTCGCCACACTAGACCGAAATTCCGTCGCCGAACTTCCGCGGCGGAACGCCAATACATGTTATTGCATATAAAATACAAATAACGGGCACACTACGCCGAAGATCGGTCGTTCCGTCGCGGACAATCCCGCGCTCGGCGCGGACCGTCACTCGCTCGCGTCTGCTCGGTCGTCCGCGCACCGATCTTCCGTCAGCGTAAGATCGGCAACGTCGCATTACATGTATTTTTATGCATCGCGCCACATTCAGCGGATAACTCGCAGTGACGACGCACGCACAGGATGTTTGACACTGAACGATTTATTATCGAAGTGCAAAATAGAGTTTGCCTTTGGGACTCTAGGGAAAAGCCGGATAGAACTGCAAAGAAACGAGCATGGGAAGAGATAGCGAAAATATTGTACGACAATTGGGATAGCGAAATAGAAACAAAACAGCGAGAACTTGGTGAGTTTATCACTTTATTAATTTTCTATACCTAGGTATATCTAATTATAAGTACTCGTATGCATGTAGGTACTAATTGAAACTATCATTCATATAAACCTACATAACAACGATTATATCAGTCACCTTACCTAAATGAAGTTGTGTTGCCACTCTAGTTTACCTTCTTCCATAAAATATTTTTTAAATCTCTCGTATTTATGGCATTAGAAGGTCTAGATGTATTACAGTTTGGTAATGTAGGTAGATCAGAAGTTAACAATTCGTCGTTGCAGTTCAAACCGTCTCGTCTCCGTACAAAGTTATGAAGAACACATGTTGTTTTTACTATCTCTGTAGCAAAATCCGGGTTAACAAGTATGGCCGTATGAAGAACTCTCCACTTGTTGCTCAATATGCCGAAAGTACATTCCACATAACGCCTTGCACGAGATAGGCGGTAGTTAAACGTACGTTTTTCTATGTCTAATGTTTTATTGGGGTAGGGTCGCATAACATGTTTATGTAAAGCGAAAGCCTCGTCAGCTACCAGTACATATGGTAGTGCTGGGCCGGTAGTACCGGGGAGTATTTTATCCTCGGGTAGGTCTAACATGTCATGGTAAAGTTTCTGTCCGAAATTTGAACTTCTAAATACATTACTATCAGCTTCTTTTCCAAAAGATCCAACATCGATAATAATGAAGCAATAATTAGAATCTGCGGCTGCCATAAGAACAATTGAAAAAAACTTTTTATAGTTAAAAAAGTTAGATCCGCTGTAGTCAGGATTAATTATTCTTATATGTTTACCATCCACAGCTCCTAAACAGTTTGGAAAATTTGCGTATTTATAGAATTCTTCTGCCACTTTTAAAAACGATTCCTTATTTGGCTCGGGCATTTCAAGTGGTTGCAGTACTTTCCAAATTACTTCACAAGTTTCTTTTATTATTTCTGCAACAGTCGATCGTCCTATCAAAAAATCGTGAGATAAACTTACAAAATGCATTCCGGTAGACAAATACCCGAAACAAAAACAACGTTCAGCATCATCACGTTTTCCCGCCAGTGGCTCCCCCAATCTAAAATAATTAATTAAACATTTATAAACGAACTTATGAAAAATCTGCTTCGGTCAATCCCTCAAGACTACATTTAACAATGTTTCGCATCGATTCACATAATTTACTAGTGATGCCAACTCTCACCTTCGGCGTATAAACAGAAAAGTGGCACCTTTGCCTTCAAAATTCGAAGTTAAGAGTTCGCATCGCTAATACACTATGTGAAAACATAGTTAAATGTAGTCTTGAGAGGGTCAACGAAGCGGATTTTCCATATGTGGTATAGATAAATTATAGTAATTGTACTTATAATTAATTATTTTCTATTGGGGGCGCCACTATCGGAGCTATGTCACCCTAAGCTAAGTTATTTCGACATTTTGTTGATACTTATATTATTTAATTTTACAGTGGATGAACTTCAAAAGAAATGGAAGCACTTAAGAGATTATTACGTAAAAGAAAAAAAACAAGATAATACAAGAAGTGGAAGTGCTGCACCTAAGAAACGTAAAAACTCGTACATTGAATTGCTTCGATTCTTGGATGTGGTGAAAGAGTCTCGGGTCTCATCGGGGAACATAAGCGCTCCGGCAGGTGATAATGACCAAAATGAAAATTCTTGTGATGAAATATCAACTAATACAAACACTCAACCAAGAAATGCAAACGCACAAGAAACTGTAACTGAGAATTTTATTCCACCTCAAACTGAAGAAGTTTCAGGGACCTCCCAAATGAAAAAAAAACCTAAAATGACAGCCTTTCAACAGAGTTTAATTACAGCAATGAATAAAAAGCAACAATCACCTAAAGCAGCCGAAGAAGATGCCGACACGAAATTTTTACTTTCTTTACTTCCTCAAATTAAGAGCCTAAATGAAAGACAAAATTGTGAGTTCAGAATGGAAGTGATGAATTTGATTTATAAACTCAAATATCGTAACTCATTTAACATGTCACATAATCGTATTCTTACAACCATCCTGGCTATAGTACATACGAACAATCACCTACAACATATAGTATACCTACAGGAGATGTGTCACCGCCGGTGTACCAAGGATATACTACGAATTCAAACAGTGCAATCTCCTATTCGACCATACAGTCACCCGAATCTATTGAAACTCAAGTACGTCCAATTCAATCAGCTGAAACTGAAACAGCACACTCAATTGAGGAAATAGACGAAATATTTCAAAATAGGTCCACTTAATTGAGATAATAGTGGAAATGTTGCAGCAATTTAATTCAATAAAAAGTTAATATACTTAAGTAATTAATCAATAATTTGTTTTATTTCATATACATATAAATAATATTTATCTTACCTTAATGTAACGGTCAGCCTTTCTTCGGGAGGTATAGCTGTTCTAAGTTTTGTATTTTGCTTGGTAATATAGTCCTTAGTTAAATTCAGCAATACATCAAAAGATTGTATGGACATACGATAATATTCGAATGATTTATCTGGATTAAGTCTTAGTTGCATATACAGGGTATGAAATTGCCCAATTTCTAGTCGAAGAGTATTTAAGGGATGAACCCAATATTTACGCTTTCTTCTTCTAATGCTTCATAAATAGCTATCACTTCTATCGGATCCATCACGAATTCACGACCACACCGTATAAGCGCAGGCAGCCGACTGATGATCTGCCACTGAATATTCAGTGTGGCTGGTACCGTATAGAACGGATTGACCGCCGCGGAAGTTCGGCGACGAAATTTCCGTCTAGTGTGGCGAAGGCCTTAGTCTTTGTTTTATTTGAATCGGTCAATAAATAAAAAAGTTGTGTCCAGTATGAAGACATGTAGACTGTCCAATTTAAAGAGGTCTAAGGGCTCTCGCCAGTTTTTATAAGAGTCTAGAAATAAACATCAAAAAACAACAAAAACACAACATCATTAAACTTCATAATACTTTATCTCTTTAATACTACGCGGACGAAGTCGCGGGCAACAGCTAGTTTATATTATATGTGTAACATCATAATAACCTAGGACTGATGAATTAATAAATGACTTATGACTTACTGAGCATAAAATCACAAAATGCTGACAGATCCAGTTGAAGCTTCAAGCGCCATCTTGAAAAAACGGTTTTGGCCGATATCTCGGAAACTATGCACTTTAGGCCAAAAGTCATACAGACCATTGCTGTAGAAAATAAAATTGCGGATCTTTTGTTTCCAGTTTTTTTTTTTGTCAAACTTACCGTTTACGATTTATGGCCACCGGTATTTCTATCAGATAACTCATTGTATAACTCATTGATTAACTATGATTAAGTACATACTACACACCTAAAAACATTAAAAACCTTGCAACAGCGCCATTTGGCTAATGTTTAGTTGTATTTCTATTTGTTTGAAAAAAATAAAAAAATAAATTTCGTGCATCGGAGTTAATTAATTACCGTAGAATTTGCCTGGAAGCCGTAGAACACGGTAATTGCCGTAGCATTGGCAACACTGAATTAAGTTAAGACCTGAGAGTTTTGGCCATATAAGGACACGTTTTCGTTCCGCGCCTGTGATTGGTTAGGAGCTGCGTTACTACAGGCAGCGGGGGATGGGTAGAGGAGAGCAGTGGAGTGGGCAGCGGGCGCGCGCGCGAGAGTTCGCCGCGGCCATATTCGCGGCACACCTCAAGTCCTCAACACAGTCTTAACTCTTAAGTCTGCCGGATGAAAGAGAATATAAATATATGTCGGATCGGAAGAGTGAAGATTAATATAAAGTTATATTGTATCGGCATCGGCAGTATCGGCATATCGGTTCCTTTATGTAGGTATGTACTTTAATAAGTGTTTTTCGTAATTTCATATTGACTGTTCTAACTAATTCTCTGTGATAATGAGTTGAAATCAAGATTTATTCTCGAGTAAGTAGCGGTTTACTCCGAGAATAAAATTTAATCTTGTTTGGTCGAATCCGCCCTCAGTAGGTACTTATTTTTGTGCTTGCGTGTGTGAACAAACAAAACTTTTTTTTCAGATGGATGTAACTAACAATACCTAGGTACCAAATGACGGAAGAACTATGAACACTGTACATAATTTATTAAAAGAATGTGGTTTAGAGGAGTACATAAAAACCTTTGCCGGTGAGCTTTGGTTATGTACAGTACTGGCATTTAACTAGATACCTAGTAGGTACGTATCATAGGCTGTACAGCTAGATACCTAGCTAGGTAGCTAGGTATTTAGTTAAATGCCATGGTGTAAGTACATATAAGACAGATTTCATTGAAGTATTTACATAGTGCAAATAATTTATTTTTTATCTTTTCACAGATCATTTTGTCGATGACATAACACTTGAATTTTTAGATGATTTTGGTATTCAACAAATTCTGCCATTGGTTGGGCATCAGATGAGATTTAAAAAAGTTCTGAAAGAATGGCAATCCCAGCAAAAACAGGTCAGTTAGTCGGTTATTTATCTATTTACAAAAATCGTTTATTTTCTCGTTTCTATCTTATAAAACACCTAAGGCTAAAAGTGTCTTGGTGTTTTTTGTCTCCGACTAACCGTTTGTCGTAAAAACGATGTCGAAGGGATCCATAGGTTAGGTTAGGTTATAACAAATCTAGGGCTTCTGTAGTATTTTTCAATGATTGTCTAATAACTTCTTGTTTGTCACATTTATCAGATAGCTGAAGTTGGCGATCTAACAGATACAGAATCAGAAGCCAAAAGTGATGCTATTGCTTCAGAAGGTACACCCTCTGAAACGATTGTAGAGCAACTCGAGAGCACTAAAGCATCAGCTATCACTAGTAAGCGTCAGTCTCATAAAAACAAGGTTAGTATAGATATTGTTACTAAAAGTTATTTGTTATTTTTATAATAGTGCAGGTGATTAGTGACTAGGTGTGGACAGCGACTGATTAGTGCAAGTGATTAGTTGGCTGTGTAGTAAAGTGAATAGAAGCGTGTTCTATTTTTTGTGAGTAGACTGCGAGTAGCCACGTCCCGCGCGCCCTCCCTTCTCCCCTTACTCGTAGCGTGCCTGCCACTAGACACGTCTGGACAGGAGTGTTTAGTGCTTAGCGTTTAGTGTGTAGCGAAAATGTTGTTTTCAAAAATTCAGTACAAATTTTAAAATAGGTTTTATTGGTATCATAATTTATGATTACAGACAGGGCTTAGTCGCGTTATCTAACTATATATTTGTGTTTTCAAATCGTGAAAGTTTAAAAGATACATTTACTCTAGCGTACAAAAAAAACTTTTATATCAATTTCCAACTAACTTCTCAATAAGCAGGGTTTGAAACTTAGAACGTGATGATTCAGAACTGTTATGACAATGCAATATAACCTTTCTGTTTTTGTCTGTCTGTTTGGTGAAAATTTTGTAATCTTAGAAAATTCTATGTGAAAATCTGACGTATTTTTGTTTCAATGGCAAACGACAGAATAAAGGAGACAAAAGTAGCACTAAATACATACTGCGTTCAAAGATCCTGGTCTTAAAACAATTAAATCTTCCCTTTGAGCTAGAGATTTAGGACTTTAAATATATTATAGCTCAGAACAAATCACAATACAATGTTAAAAGCCTTAAAGTCTGAAAGTAATAATTATTATATTAATTATTTCATTAATTGGCTAAAAGGATAAGCATTGCCATTCAACGTGACAATGCTGCCAGCAAGTTTGGGCATGTTGTCAACTGGTAGCGGTTTATTAGATTAATGTAAATATTTATTAAGTAGTTTTAAATTGTATATTTGTAAATTTTTAGTTTTCATAATAATAATTGATAGGTATACTTTCACAATAATATGATAACATAATAATATCTATATTTTTTAATTAAATCTTTAAACTACAGCTATAAAATTATTATCTTTTGCAGGTGGAAAGCATTTTAAATGTAAGAATACAGAAACAGTCACATTTTTTGCCTAATAGTGCATATAGTAGTTAGCGAGAACGAAACAAGGAAGAATAGGATATTATTAGTATATACATAGTCAATTCTCCCTTGTATCATTCTTGGTAGTATTATCTATATACTTAGCAGTAAAGTTTTTAAAGTTCCATTCCCAAAGGGTAAAAACGGGACCCTATTACTAACCCTCTGGTGTCTGTCTGTCCATCCATCTCTATATCAGTCCGTCCAACCTATAAACGGCTGTATCTTTTTAGCCACAAAATTGAAATTGAAGGCTGAAATTTTCACAGAATATGCGTTATTATGGCGGATTACTTATCAAATAATATAAACTACATAAAGTAAAAAAATAAGGGGGTACAAGGAATGTGTTTTTGTTAATGATTTTTTGATTTTGCCATATCTCAAAAGCGGTAATATATACAAGCCTTAAATTTGGTACGATTATTGTTATATATATTATTGCGATATATATAGTAAGTATATATATATATAGTAGTAAGTCCGAAGCCAACACGTAGAGGCTCTTTAGACAACAAACTTAACTTTTAACTTCATTCATAGATTATCAATCGTCATAATAAAATCGATAAGTACTTCGGGGATGTTCAACTGTGTATAAATACACTGTTGAAAATCGTGTGCGGTGTATTGGCTATACAACCTTTCTTCTCCAAAGTATCGAAATGTAATGAAGTAGAAGTAAAAAAATTTGCTACTTTTAGTGCAGATAGCTTCTATTGTAGACAATAATTGTTTATAATAATATTTACCTGCCTATACTTAGACAACTTCAGACGGTCGAGCTGTACTTGCTCAAGGAGCATCTTCTGCCGGATTACTCGATGAAAGTCACCGCAAACGGTTGAGTCAATTATTAATTGCTTATCTTCTGGAAGAAAACCCCACTAAAGCAATATCTTCACTCGAATTCAAAAAATTGGCTGCTGATATACAAGAACTATTTCCAAAAGAAAACCAAGTTATTTTTTATTCACCCTATGAAGCAGCAGCAAAAGGGATCAAGAAAAACGCTTCTGGAAAGCTGTATGAAACCTACATTAATCGTCGAAGAAAACTTAGGTCACGCGGTGAATTGCCTGGAACAAGTCGTTGTTCAAGCTGCTCAAGTAGATCAACAGCTTCAGCTTCGACAGTGACAGCTGGAACAAGCGAACAGGACGTGTCTGAAGCAGGTCAAAATTATTATATATCTATATTACGCCATTGAGAATAAAATGCGAGCGGTGAACGGGAAGATTAGAATCCCAAACGACACAGACTTCATCAACCACAACTAAAAAGATCTCAGCCAAATCGGTTCAGCCGTTCTTGAGTTTTCCGCGAGCGGTTTCACCCACTGTCCTACAGTAATATTTTTTTTTCAGCATAAAATAAACGCTACCTCTACCTCCATTCTAAATTTCATCCAAAACTATGAATGTGTATCGTAACATTTCAATGAAACTATTTTTTTTTTACAGCAAATGAGACAGGAAAAGACAAATTGAACTGGTTAAAAAATGCTGTTGACCCTTGGCACCTAGTGGAAAAATATTGGGAAGACACAGTTGATATACGACTTGAGCCAGTTAAACTAGGACAAGGGAACATCAATGACTATATAAAGCAATTTCCAGCACTTAAACAACCCAAAGGATACACTTTAGTAAGTAATAACAATTTCTCCTGTCTCTTTTTTTTGTCGGCTCATCTTATCATCTTTCTGTAGGTAGGGCAATCTGTTCTGCAAAAGCTAATCTGTAATAGCTCTTGACAAGTTATTTTTTGTTTATCTACAGTTACTTCAAGACTTTAAGCATCTTTACCCAGATAGAGATAACAATCTGCACTTTCATTTTCTGTTGAAAAGTGAAAAGATAATAGAGCTTGCTTTGATGAAATGCCAATCTATAAAAGATAAAGACACCAAACAAAGTATACGACATTACATTGCAGTTACTAAAGGTAAGATTTCATTCAATATAACTTTTTGTCGTTTTTAAGTACTGTCTAATTACAAGTTTCTTTGAACAAAGTATGAAAATATCCTCACAGTTGTAAATTGAAATCGTTACAAGACATTACGACAATGTTTAAGTTGTGGTACCATTTCCTGAGCACCCGGAAACATGTAAAATATGATTCAGATTCAGATCTTGTTCATTAAAAAATTGTTGGTGCTCGAGAGGTAATATACCAAGGACGCTGGGCAATCCCGAGCTGAATGGCCAATGTAATTCTCTGCGCGAGGAATGAGCCAGTTCTGTATTTGTAATTATGAATAAATATATCAATATCACCGGATGCTTCAAATAAAGGAGGAAGTAGTTTTGATACAAAAATATGTGTTTTAAATTTATTAATTTTGTTTTAGATGGAGATTCCGATACGCTAACTAATGCGGCGTTAATACTTCTTACGTACCTAATTGGACCGAGTCAATCAAGGAAAAGAGGAAAACAGCATTGGAAACCTTCTCGCAGTGAAATTCGGGACAGATTCATTACGCAGGTTGCATCTTCGAGTGACGTTGGTTCTGTGGTTGAATTAAGACGAGCTCAAATGCAACGACTGGGCAAGACTTTGCAACCATTCGTTGTGTATGATGGCGGGTCTCTAAATCAAGTACAGTCAGCATACGTAATAGTTAATGACATTTATTACGCGTTCCCAACATTGATATCGGCTGTCGATGCAGCTTTCAAAATATTTCAAGCCACTGGTGCCTGCTATCCAGACGAATGCATGGATTTGTGGCTTGTGATTCAGATAGGATTTTACAAAATAAGAACCGTTTTTGACAAGCCACACCAGGCCACCAATATATTGTTAAACGAGCTCGAATTACTGTAATAATGAACATTTGCTATCATTGCAAAAGGAAACATGACTCTGTTAAGGAACTAATATTACACTATAAAGTGTGTTGCAAAGTTTCATGTGGTATCGCAGAATTTATTTGTGGGGAAGATGGCTGCTTACGTCGATATTGTTCAGCGTTATCTTTTAAAAATCATTTGCTTAAATTTCATACCTCACAAATGCAATCTATAGATTATTCACAAACAGATAGTCCAGGTCTTTCAGTTCCACATTATTTTGATGAAAATCTAGTATCTTCAGTTCTTCCAGTAAATTCTCAATCCACGGATTGTTCACAGTCAGAAAGTGCAGGCCCTTCAGTTCCTCCAGATTTTGATGAAAACCCAGTATTCTCTGTTCCTCAAGTAAATTCTTTAGATGGTGAACTAGCAAAACAATCCCAAAGTGATAGTATTCAAAACCTAGTTACAGGTCAAATGTCTCATTTTGTGTCTTCTTTGTATGCTGACCCTAAAATACCACGCAATATTGTACAAACTGTAATATCTTCATTGCAAAACTATTTGTCAAGTTCAACTGATGTTCTATTGCAACAATTTCAAGCTGTTATACCGGTAGATGAAAAAACACGACATATCCATGAATTAGTAGAACTGTCGTTGGTTTCTAACTTATCAGCTTTAAACGAATTCCGTTCAGAATATAGTAGATTACAATATTTCAAAAAAATTGGTACATATGCTGATCCCTCGGAAGTAGTAATTGGCAAACGTTTAGAAAACAAACGAAGTAAAACTGGAACTTTATCTTTAATCCCTGTCAAATGTTCGTTACAAATATTTCCGATTACCTTTATACTATCAAATTTTTTTTCCATAAAAAATGTTTTAAAAGATACGTTAAGTTACATTAATAGTCTAAAAAGTACACCGAACCCCGTGACAAATGTTATCCAAGGTTCAGTATGGCAAAGAAATCTCACAATGGATGTTGAGAATGAAATAACACTTCCTATCATCGTATATTTCGATGACTTTGAAGTAGGTAATCCATTGGGCAGCCATGCTGGAGTCCATAAGCTTGGTGCAGTGTATGTGTCGTTACCATGTTTGCCTCCACATTATGTGTCCCTTTTGCAAAACATTTTTTTATTAGCCTTGTTCCATTCATCTGACAGGGTTGAATTTGGAAATGGTATTATATTTCAAAAAGTCATTGAACAACTGAACTACTTGCGAGTTACGGGTATCGCAATAAAAAGTATAGAATTTGAAGGAGCCATAAAATTTTCTGTTGTGTGCATAACTGGCGACAATTTGGGATTAAATGGTGTACTAGGTTTTGTCGAAAGTTTTGTAGCCAACTATCCTTGTAGGATTTGTAATGCAAATAAAGAGCAAATAAAAACGTTGTGCTTTGAAGAAGAACAATTACTAAGAAACTCAGATGATTATGAAGAAAAAATATTAGTTATAGAGCCTAGCTTGACAGGAATCAAAGAGAAATGTGTATGGCTTGGTTTGAAAGGATTCGACCTGTTTGAAAATGTTGCAGTAGACGTACTACATGACTATCTGGAGGGATGTTGCAGATATATCATGAAATTTGTCATAGAAACTATTGTTCAGAAACAAAAACTTATTTCTTTCCAAAACTTGCAATTGAAATTGCGCACATTTGATTATGGGCCAGATATGAGTTCCAAACCTGCCAACGCTCTAGTATTTGAAGGGTCATCTATCAAAGTAAAGACTTCAGCTTCTGAAATGTTGACGTTAGTACGCTATTTCGGTTTGATTGTGGGTTATTACATACCTGAAGATGATGTAGATAAAACTTGGGATTTATACATAATTTTACGTCGTCTATTAGATAAACTCTTGACTCACAATGTTTACAGTGACACCAGTGAACAAATTAAATATTTAGTATCAGAGCTAAATGAACTATACAAAAAATTGACGAGAACTTTTCTGACGCCTAAATTTCACTTTCTCACTCACTATCCGAATATGTTCCAAAAATATGGACCACTGATACAAGTTTGGACAATGCGATTCGAGGCTAAACACAGGATATCAAAATTTGTAGTACGGGCATGTATGAGTAGAGTCAATATCTGCAAAACAATAGCAATCAAAAACCAGCTGGCACTTAGTGACATCTTTCTAAAAGGAAATCCATTAGAACTTATTCAATTTGGTTTGAAAAAGAAAACGTCGGACGCGAAGCTTAATGATTTAAAATTGAAATATAATAATTTTTTGTCAGAGCATAAAACTATTTACTCACTTTCATGGGTTAAAGTAAAAGGAATAAGGTTCAAACCGTTCTCTGTTGTCACTGTTGACTTATGTAAATTAACATTATTACCTATATTTGCTCAAGTACAAGAAGTGCTTATCACAGAAAATAATGAAGTATTGTTCGATTGCTTATTACTGAAGACTTCAGATTTCAATGATCATTATTTCGCTTACGAAGTAAACAAAACAAATGACAATTTTATGGTCACTTATGATAACCTTATAACACCAGTAACAAATACATTAACTGTAATGCAGGATTTAACTTATTATGTAACTCTTAGATGGACTTTAGATTAAAGGTCATAGCTCATTAGAGCCACCCGGGACCCGACCAGCACCGCCTCGCCTCGTGTCCGTTTCGATTGCTCGGCCACGGTGTCGTAGAAAAAAAAAACTACGTCAACATTACGAAGGAATTTGTAAAACACTAACAATGAAAGTCTCAAATTCGTAGAACCAATATTCAGAAAGTTATAAAGGTTTAACCGTGGCCGCGCAATCCGCACATGGAGGACTGCGCGGCCACGCAGTTCTCTTGAACGGAGTTTAGTAGAGGTCCCATTCTTTTTGCTAACCACTTATACGATTTCGAAGAAAATGTAGATAGTATTAATTAAGCCCTAATGTTTAGATTTCACGACCTACAGCAGTTAAATTCTATGGCCGCGCGGTCGGCATATGGAGGACCGCGCGGCCACGCAGTTTTCCTAAACTGAGCTTATTAGAGCTGTCGTAGAGTTCCCATTCTTTTTGCTAACCACTGATACGATTTCGAAGAAAATGTAGACAGTAAGAATAAAGCTCTAATGTTTGGATTTCACGACTTATAGCACTTAAAACCTATAATGCAAGAAAGAAGTAGGGTGACCAAGATTTATGGTGCGTCAATCAGACATTTCCAAAACCGTCGTCTTTATATCACATACCTACCTAATTAGTATGTAATATCATAATGAGGAAATAACTATGGTTAATTGGATGGAGAAGTACTCATGCGAAAATATTAACACCGTATTCGTATAAATACTAATTTTAACGTTTTGCTAAAGAAAACACTCATTTAATCATAACAATCATTTATTTTTTATTAAGTACTGTAAATTAACAACTAGGCAACGTCATAAGATTTACTATAAAAGGTACTTGCATATTTTTATCTTAATAAAATTGAAAATGTCCTATTGACGCACCATAATCTTGGTCACCCTACTTCTAACTTGCATTATAGGTTATAAGTGCTGCAGGTCGTGAAATCCAAACATTAGGGCTTTAATCATACTGTCTACATTTTCTTCGAAATCATATCAGTGGTTAGCAAAAAGAATGGGACCTCTACTAAGCTCCGTTTAAGAGAACTGCGTGGTTGTGCGTTTCTCCATGTGCGGACCGCGCGGCCATGTCATTTAAGTGCTGTAGATCGTGAAATCCTAACATTAGGGCTTTATTCATACTGTCTACATTTTCTTCGAAATCGTATCAGTGGTTAGCAAAAAGAATGGGACCTCTACTAAGCTCCGTTTAAGAGAACTGCGTGGCCGCGCGGTTCGCTATATGCCGACCGCGCGGCCATAGCATTTAAGTGCTGTAGGTCGTAAAATCCAAACATTAGGGCTTTATTAATACTATCTACATTTTCTTCGAAATCGTATCAGTGGTTAGCAAAAAGAATGAGAGAACTGCGTGGCCGCGCAGTCCTCCATGTGCGGATTGCGCGGCCACGGTTAAACCTTTATAACTTTCTGAATATTGGTTCTACGAATTTGCGACTTTCATTGTTAGTGTTTTACAAATTCCTTCGTAATGTTGACGTAGTTCTTTTTTTTCTACGACACCGTGGCCGAGCAATCGAAACGGACACCTCGCCTCGAGCGGTTAGTATTCTTTATATGGACTTCTATGGATATACGCTCATTACATCAACGCCGTATCGTCACCGGATCGCCTCGCTCGCAAGCTGTCCACGCGCGGACGGCGGGTGGACCACTCGGTGACAACTCCCTGCTCGCGCGCTTGCCTTGCGTTGACCGCGCGTTGCCAACGCACGGCTCCCGAGTGGACCGTGCGCTGCCCGCCCGAATGATTCACGCGAGGACGACTCGAAGATTCGTGGACCAAGCGACGTCCACTCGTTGACCACGCGGCGTTCACTCGTTGACCACGCGACGTTCACAAGTAACAACGCGTCGTCCACCCGTGGACCACCTGTCGACAACGAGTTGACGCCGAACGATGAGGCGGTACTGGTCGGGTGGATGAGCTATGACCTTGAGATAGCTGTTGGCCCCTAACACCGTACCCTATAATCATTTGCTCAAATTTCATACCTCACATATTTAATCTATAAATTATTCACAATCAAATAATCCTTTTAGAAGATTCCATACATTGATTCTCTTGTCATTATTACATTATAAGAATTTATTTGAGGAACAGAAATACTGAGTTTTCATCAAAATCTGGACTGCACTTTCTTTGGTATATGGTCGTTGTAATCACTTTTAGCCTTGATTGACATGCAACGTGCATAATTTTTTCCCGCATACAACATAATTATTCTATTTCACTTGAAATAGTAGCTCATTTATAGAATACCAGTTCTTTATCTATATATACTTTTGATTTTTACTTTTAGAGTCCACTATAAATGTATTTTTTAAATTCTGTCAGCGTAAATGCTCAACCGCACATTTTTTAATTATTTATTGCAGGCCGTTGAGTAAAATAGGGCGTGATGGTCGTTGTAATCACTTTTTGCCTTGATTGGCATTAGGGCTTTCATCCCGGGAATCTCGGTCTCAAAAATTTCGAGAGTCTCGACGATTTTTTGATATTTTCGAGACTCGAGACTAACATTTTCGATCACGGGAATAACGAGACTTTTGTTACTTAAGTTACATAAACACAGTATTAAATAATCTACTAATCCAACAGTCATATTTTTTCATTATGGTAACATGGATATGGCAATGGCAACACTGTCGAGTGGAGAGAAGCTTAGTATTATCTGTGGAGATTGAATGTGATTATATACTCTGTGGATTGAATAAGAATAACCCTGTTGAAGTGTTGACCAACAACACAGATTTTATCTATATATTATAAATTTCATTGTGAAAGCGCGAAGTTACTAGCTGCAATGTGTTCGTTGGCAGATAACTCAAAAGGTTACATTAATACACTTTTAAAGCTTATGTCATCAACTAAATTATACTTATTAGTGGTTGTACATGCATTTTATGTTGTACTCGTACCAACTTAAGTTTTATTGTAATTTTATAGCATGACAGCGTTTTAATTCATTTGTAATCCTTGATCTATCGATTTTACGTGTTATTTGACACAATATTGTTTTTTATTAGTTTGAGGTTATATTGTGGCCGTATTCTGAATAGGGCGGTATTCTGGTGGTTTTATTTTTGTCGCTTTTGTGTGGTAATAGGCTTTTCTTATTGTTTTAGACAAAAGCATGTCTTATTGCGATGTTCTTACTAAAATGCATGATAAGTCTTCGGTATGGTGCTATTTTTTGCGAGCCAATGATAATGCTTCTGCTAAATGCAAAACATGCCACAAAATTTTTAAGACTTTAGGAGGGAATACAACTGGTCTTCATAGACATCTTAAGAGTATGCATAACATGATATTGTCAAAGGAAGAAGTACGACTTGCTTCATCATCGGATAACATCGCTTGTACACCTTCAACAAGCAAATGCACGAGTGAAGATGGAGCTTACAAACCACCCGAAAAAAAGCCAAGATGACGGATTTCTTCCAGAGAATTGACGGAATTGAAGTTAAAGTTTCGAGAATGGCTTCTCTAGATGGAATACCATTTCGAACTTTTATCGAATCTAAAGATTTACGCGAGTTGTTCAAAAAAGCTCAATACACATTACCATCATCCGTGGCCACCATATCAAGCATGGTAAAAAAACAGGCCGACTATATCAAGTCTTTGACGGTAAACGAAATTACAAAATTGAAAGAGACTGGAGTAAAATTTTGTTGTACCTTAGACGAGTGGACCTCAACCCAAAACAAGAAGTACATGAATGTAAACATACACTCACCATTTTTTGAAGGTGATAAATACAAAAACTTAGGCCTCGTTAAAATATCTGGTCCCATGCCTGCTACTGTTTGTGTAGATTTGTTAAAAGAACGTTTGTTGGAGTTTGATGTTCATTTAGACACTGACGTTATAAGTCTGACAACAGATGGATGTAGCGTAATGAAAAAAATGGGCAAGTCAGTCAATGCTTATCACCAAAAGTGTCTGGCCCATGGTATGCAATTGGCAATACTGGATGTGTTGTATAAAAAAAAATATATTTGTGAAATACAAAATGACGTATCACAGAATATGACCGATGACGATGATGAAAATGTAGATGATGATGATGAAAAAGATGAAAGTGGCAGTTTTGAAATAATTGAGAGCAGCAAGCCTCGAAAACATGAAGAAGTAATTTATGAACATGTGATTAATAAAGTCCGAAAAGTAGCAAAGTTGTTCAGAAAATCACCAACAAAACAAATTATACTAAGAAAATACGTAGAAGAAGAGTTCCACAGAGAACTAAAATTAATAATTGATTGCAAGACGAGATGGTCCAGTCTAGCTGAAATGCTTGACCGGTTTCTTAAAATAAGGATATGCGTTCGAAAAGCTTTGATTGATGTAGGATCCGGAATAGAGTTCACTGAATCAGAGTATACTACATTGGAAGCAATCTCAAATTCACTAGGTATCATGAGAGTGACCTTGGAAGCACTGTGTAGACGAGACGCTACTCTTTTAACAGCAGATACTGCATTAAATTTCTGCCTAAAGAAATTAGATTTTCAACAAAGTTTTTTGAGCGTAAATCTCGCCAATTCACTGCGCATCCGTATTAAAGAAAATAGACTGACTGAGGCAAGTATTTTACAATACTTGCACAGCCCTTCTCAGTTTTTTGAAAATAAACTTGATGCAAAAGCTTTCCAATCACTAAGCAATGACGAAATTACAGTGGCTTTAAAACATTTATACGAAAGATTGAATAAACTCACATCCACTACTGACAAATCTGAAAATTATATCGCAAATACCAACGATTTAATTGATGCAAATATAACAAATTTAACTACGGAAGAACAGCTGCAATATGAGCTAAATATTATGTTAAACCCCCGTGACGACAAAGGGCAGAATACATCCATGTCTATTCATGACTTGCAAACAACCTTGCACGTGGAAAAAGCTCTCTTTGAAAATGGGGGCGACAGAGGGAAATACCTAAATTATTGCTATAATTATTTAATATCCATTCCCCCCACTAGCGTAGAAGCAGAAAGAGCTTTTTCTAACGCGGGTTACTTTTGTAACAAAATTAGGTCCTCTCTGTCTGAAACGACATTAAACGCCCTTTGTTTTTTACGTGCCTGCCTACTACAAAAATGAAAAAAAGTAACAAATGATTTTATGTTTTTATTTCATTTGTAAAATAAAGTACTTACTTGATTAAAATATGTTGTTTTGACTTTCTAATTGTATAGCCTATAAATAACAAACCTAGTTTTGAAATAGTCTCGAAAGTCTCGTTTTCTCCGGGAATTTCGAGACCACACTTAGTCTCGTTTTTTTTTTCCCGGGACTCAGTAAAGCTTCGAGACTGAAAGCCCTAATTAGCATGCCACGTGTATATTGTTTTCCCGGATTGACGTTTAGTTTTATATATAATATAATTATTCTATTTCACTTGAAATAGTAGCTCATTTATAGAATACCAGTTCTTTATCTATGTATACTTTTGATTTTTATTTTTAACTTAGAGTCCACTATAAATGTATTTTTTAAATTCTGTCAGCGTAAATGCTCAACCGCACATTTTTTAATTATTTATTGCAGGCCGTTGAGTATGAAAGGGTGTTTATGTTATAGCTTTTAACCTGTCACTGACTAAATTATTTAACTGTGTGTTATGTGTTATGTACCTTACTGAAAAGGCTGATTACAAGGTAGTCCGCATCAGTCAGTTTATATTAGTTCTAGGCTATTATTTTTTAATTAAGGACATAATGAACTATTTTCAGACATAAGCTTTAGTAGATGGTGTTAGTGTCTATATTATTTTCAATGTTTTTAAAAGTCCATATAGTTGAAATATATAACTAGTAGTATTGTACGCCACGTTAATCAATAAATTTATTAAGTTTCTGCCAGCGGCTTCGGCCGCGTTTACCAAAAGTAGCATATTATGTCCATCCTTGTGACATACAGTAACTTCTTTATTAAAATCCGTTCAGCGGTTCAGCCGCGAAAAGGACGCAAACAGACATAAGTTACATTCGTTTTTATAATATTAGTTAGGATAGATATCAACTTTATTTCCAATCGTTACTAATGCAATTTTTGCGCTCGCGCGTCAAGTTGCTTTTAGACATAAATTGATAATATCTTTAGTTAATTTTCTGGCATTGTATTTTTCATCTGTCGTATGAACACTTGGAACATTTAAAATGCTATAAACACTAGCGTAATCTACTGAAACTTATCTCTGAAAAGAGCTCATTCAAATAATAACTTCGGGAAACATTGTATTTTTGTAGAGCTAACGTTTGAAATTTGATTTAGCTGACATGTCAGTTTCATGACTGTAAACAGTAATAATATCATTGTAAAATTATTTCTGAATATACATATTATACAGATTACTGGTAATGCAGTAAGCACCCTCTAAAGGCCCAGAACTTTGATCACCGATATTTCGCTCGCGCATTTGTACTTTTTTAAAATTATATTAGAGAATATTTTGAATATTATTTTTTTACAATAACGGCTTACAACTTTTGTTCTAGGACTTTTGGAAATTTGCGAAAAAAGTCAGCTGTTCCATAGAAAAAGTTCATTAACCTGCGACTAAAATAATGTAAGTATGGCATAGCAGATTTTTTTCGCGGATTTACCAAAGTTGTTTGTTTTGATGTACAGAACACGCCCTTATGAGGGTGCTGCTTACAGTACTGATTACCAGTAATCCTGTATACAATTATATGATTACTAGTAACCTTGTATAATATTATAATATATTCTAAAATAATATAATAATTATATAAATTTAGTCACACACTATGTGTATGTCAAAAAGATATTTTATGAACGTCAGTGAGAATTTTGTTATTTGATAATATTAATAAAACTGTTTACATTTTACTTAGTACATTTTTTATTTAATATACCTTAATATTTACGAAAATGTTGTAGTAACCGTATAAAAGTTCAAATGTTAATAAATGTATGTATGTGTATTGAACTTGTTTGATTATACGCTAACCGCTCAACTGTGAAAGACCACAATGTGGTCGCGTCAAATTTTGGGCCTAATCTGTGAAAGACCACAATGTGGTCGCGTCATTTATGCCTTCAATTTGACGTAAATGGATGATTAAACCTGTGCCTATCTCGCTCAAACTTGCACAGAGTGTAGGAGGAAGAACAAGAAAGACATTTTTCCTTAGTTCAACAACGAACGACGCTTTTTACAGTGCCCCCAGTACTTAAATCGGTCACGCGCCGACCGGTCGCGGCGGACGCCCCACGTTATAGCACCAAATTTTTCCGTGTGTGAATTTTTAGTGTAGTGAGGTGTAAGTGTGGTGTTGTGTTATGTTTTAATCGTGCCTGGGTAAGTAATGAACATATTTTAATGATTAAACTGTTTAGTTTCCGAAGATTTCGAGCAGAAATAGTAATTTCAAGGACGTCGAAAACCGGTACGAACAGGTCAAGCGTCATCGACGATCTATTTTCATAATTGACTCGCCTTATTTAGCGGTAAACATTAATAGAAATGGAAACTATGTCTATTACGTATGTTTTTAATATATCGTATTTTAGGTATTAGGCGTTTAATTTCAATATAATCGTGTTTTTGTTGTGATCAATTCAAAAATCGTAGTTAGGTAAAATTATCGTGAGCTACAGCCAATGAGCGACGGCGACGCGAAGCGCCCGGCCCAATCAGAGAGCCGTATTTACTTGCCCGCGAAGCGTTGGCCAATCAGAGCCCGTGTTTACCTTGTTTTGTGTAGTGATATAGTTTATTTTGATTGTTGATTTTAATTAATATTTTGTTAGCAGTAAGCCTTTTTTATGTGCTTTATGTTTAGTAAATATCTTCAATATGAAAAATGTAAAATTAGATTTCAAATTTAGGTAACAGAATTTAAACAGTGATCCAAAGTTTGAGTGGGTGTTTTTTACGCCAGTTTTCAAGTGTATATTTTAATTATTTTAGACTAATTAACTAAACACTCTGAACAGCTGATACTCAGCCAGTGTCAAGTATGTAAACCAAACATTCATATTAAAATGTCAACAAAGCCACTAGGCACTTAGCATTCTTAGAATAGAACCGTAAACAAACCCATTCTTTTGTTTCGAACACGGCACTCGTAAATGACGTCATGATTTTGTAAAGCTTGTGAGATGAAAAAAATGTATGACGAGTGCTGTTCTTTTGTTTGATTTATATGGGATAATGTGTATTTGTTGAAATAAAACTATAACTTTTGGATATAATGGTCAACTTTTTGAATTATAATGATCTTTACACAAGAAACTGGTAAAACGGCCTCACACTCAACAAACTTTACAATTACTAATACATTACAAGGCAAAGTTTATATAAAACAGCATTTCCTGTTAGTTAATTTAATAACGATTCCAATGATATAACTGATAGCGAGATAGCTAATGTAGTTTCGGAGTTATCATTGTTTTTATGACACGCGCCGGATTCATTGGGGTCACCCGGAATGGCCCCACACCAAAGGGCCAGCGCCATTTTGACAGCTCCACAGCTGAGTGGCTAATGCATCTGTCATGTTCTGGTGTACAGTCAAGGCCCTAATTAGAAATTTTCAATCAACAAATCCGTAAAGTGTAATGTAAATCTACCAATAACTTATTGAAAAACATACCAGCCTTGACTGCATAGACTTTGTTTTTGTATACTTACTAGCTAAGTCTTTACCTGTTTTTAGTAAAAGTATGTAAAGCACTAGTGAAAAGTGTAAATAGCGACCTGTGAACTTAACTTAAATCCTGCATTAACTTAATGTTTCCAGGGTCCAACTAAACACACCTAGCTCTGTGAATTACACCAGCACATTCCGATAATGCTGCAGTAACAGCATTTTATGTGCTAGAGTAAACACTAATGTAAATGGCTACGTGTGTTTGGACCTGGCAACAGTACGTTAATGCGGCAATAGCTGTATGTAATGTGCTGAGCACGTTACATACATGTGCTTAGCACGTTACATACATGTGCTCAGCACATTACATACAGCTACTGCCGCTTTAACGTAATGTTGCCAGGTCTAAACAAACGTAGCCATTTACATTACAGTGCTTACTCAAGCACATTACATGCTGTTACTGCCGCATTATCGTAATGTTACCAGGTCCAAAGACTTGTAGCTATTAGCATTACAATACGTACTCCAGAACATTACATACTGCTACTAGCACATTAACTTAATGCTGCCAGGTCCAAACACACGTAGCTTTTAACGTTACTATACGTACTCCAGAACATTACATACTGTTACTGCCACATTATCGTAATGTGACTAGGTCCAAACACAAGTAGCTATTAACATTACAGTACGTGATTCAGCACATTCTGTACTGTTACTGCCACATTATCGTAATGTGACCAGGTCCAAACACAAGTAGCTATTAACATTACAATACGTACTTCAGCACATTCCATACTGTTGTTGCCGCATTAACATAATGCTGCCAGGTCCAAACAAACGTAGCTTATAACATTACTATATGTACTCCAGAACGTTACATACTGTTACTGCCACATTATCATAATGCTGCCAGGTCTAAACATACGTAGCTTTTAACATTACTATACGTACTCCAGAATATTAGATACTGTTACTGCCACATTATCGTAATGTGACCAGTTCTAAACACAAGTAGCTATTAACATTACAATACGTACTTCAGCACATTCCATACTGTTGTTGCCGCATTAACATAATGCTGCCAGGTCCAAACAAACGTAGCTTATAACATTACTATACGTACTCCAGAACATTACGTACTGTAACTGCCACATTATCGTAATGTGACTAGGTCCAAACACAAGTAGCTATTAACATTACAGTACGTGCTTCAGAACATTCTGTACTGTTACTGCCACATTATCGTAATGTGACCAGGTCCAAACACAAGTAGCTATTAACATTACAATACGTACTTCAGCACATTCCCTACTGTTGTTGCCGCATTAACATAATGCTGCCAGGTCCAAACACACGTAGCTTTTAACATTACTATACGTACTCCAGAACGTTACATACTGTTACTGCCACATTATCGTAATGCTGCCAGGTCTAAACATACGTAGCTTTTAACATTACTATACGTACTCCAGAACATTAGATACTGTTACTGCCACATTATCGTAATGTGACCAGGTCCAAACACAAGTAGCTATTAACATTAAAGTACGTGCTTCAGCACATTCCGTACTGTTGCTGCCGCATTAACGTAATGTGTCCAGGTCCAAACACAAGTAGCTATTAACATTACAATACGTGCTTCAGCACATTATATAGTGAGCTTGGTTTGTATGTGTGCGTGAGTGTAAGATGCCTACGTCATGTGCAACGCACATTACGGCGGGCACATTACGCGTAATGTGGCTGACCCATTACGTCCGCCTATCCCGTTTTTCACAGTATTTTCTGGAGTTGCGCTACGTAATACTGCTGTCGGCACATGATTTTTTTCTCAGTGTGTAATACATAAAACTTATTCTGTATCCTATGTCAAACTAAGTACCTACCTAATTCGGTTTTAAGAGCTTGTCTAAAATATTTATGAGGCTTATGTCATAATAATAATAATATTATGATAATGAGTAATATAAACCTAACGAACTTTATTTTATGTTTTTCAGGTGGAATAACCACATTGCGGCTGATACTTGTAAACTATTTGGGTTAAATTTAAAAAATGAAAAAATATGCGACATGTGTTAATACAAAAGCCCGACATCGCCGCTTGGAGGGCTCGCTACCTGCGAAAGAAAGAGAAAGAGAACAATGACCTCGGGGTGAACAAAAAACCGGTGACATACCTTGATGAAACATGGATTCATTCGCATTATACCGTGCGTAAATATTGGCAAAACAGTAGCGACGCAAGTATTAAAAAAAAATGACAATCCTGGGCAACGATGGATTCTAGTCCACGCGGGCGGTGAAAATGGTTTTATTCCTGGAGCCGACCTTTTATACAAATGTAAGAGCAATACGGGAGACTACCATCATGAAATGGACACAAAAAATTTCACGAAATGGTTGAAAGAAAAACTTCTACCAAACTTAATTTGCCAAATGGCATTGTTGTCATTGATAACGCGCCTTATCATTCGACGCAATCTGAAAAGCCTCCCATAAGCTTGTCACTGAAAAGCGATATGCAAAACTGGCTGCGAAGCAACAACATAATTTATGATGAAAAAATGACAAAACGCGAATTGTATAATTTGATTGTAATTAATAAGCCTCCAAAAAAATACATAGTGGATGAATTAATGAAAGAGCACGGCCATGAAGTTTTGCGTCTGCCACCCTACCATTGCGATTTAAATCCAATTGAATATACAACATTAGTTTTTGTTTATGCGAAACCCGAAACACGTGTCTAGTATTTTTAAGTAAAGAATCCATGTACAAAATTTCAAAACTGTATCTTGAAAAATCACAAAGTTATAAGCTTTTTAAGTTACATGGTTGTCCGTTCAAAAGTATGCTTACCGATTCACCGCGCGGCGCAGCGCAGCGCGGCGCGGGCGCCTCTATGCCGCCGCGGGCCGCCCGCTCAAGCTTCACTGATCAGTCGCACGTTCACTGATTATAATTTGGTACCAAGTACCTACCTACTAGTACCTAACCGTACGGCAAATTTAATGTTATTAACTGGTGATAACATATTCCATCACACTTGCAGACTTTGGACTGTCGTAATGGTTAAGTGTAGGCAGATATTGTTATTGTTACTTTATTCTTAAATGCAGCCGTAAGGGATAAGATGTAGTCAATGCGATTTGTTGCAACTTACGACAACCACTTAAAGTTTAAAGTGGATGAAAAACATCGCATTACTTGACCACTTTGCAGGCTCTAGGTACTAAATAATAACTTTCTACAATTAACCATGCTTTTGAATCACTCAGACGTATCTTAATAATTGTTCAAAATGTTCCCCTCTTTGCCTTATGCACAGACGAGCGGTGGTGGTAGTGTGGTAGGAATGCGTGTCACTCCTCTATCAACGGCTGTCGGAGGCCGAAAGGTACCATAGTCTCTTGATCGTTGAGTGGCGGAAAGCAGTGTTATCCCTGGCAGTGCACGACACTCGGATGCCGAATTGTTCCTGGTATCGCCGCACTGCCAGGGATACGTTATCACCACGGTGGAAGTCTGCCCTGCGTGGGCGGAGCACCGCCGTGTCCTCGTAGCGGCGATCGGCGGCGGCGACCTCTCGCGTCCGGCCCTGGTTCAATCCATGGTCCGGAGCGAGACGGAATGGGAAGCCGTCACCTCCTTCTGCGAAGCAGTCATGCTAGCGAAGGAGGTGGCGGAACGAGAGAGGGAGAGATCCTCTCTTCCCGGCCGCCGCGGGAGACGCACCGGGCGTCGGGGGCCACGTGGTGGCTACCGGCCACCGTAGACGCGGGCCTGTGGACGGTTGGCTATGGGCTAGCTAGCCGTCCGTCCGTCTAACGACGACAGGCCGAGTCGACGGCGCGTTCGTGTTCCACGCGCGCCTCAAAGAGATGTCAGCATAAGAGAGGGGCCCGCAAGGGCCGAAGCCTGCCGGGGTTGCGGGACTGTTCGAAAGAGATACCGCGGCCCCGGAACGTAAATGGCGAGGAAGGAACATGGATGGGTTTTAGTCAGTAAAAGTCTGACACTCCCTCCCGCTCCGCCCAGAGTGGGAGAAGTCATTTGATGATTTCCCATCCTAAAAAAAAAAAAAAAAAAAGGGATACGTTATCACCACAGACTGCTAGTGTGCGCACCATTTCGGTGTACCTACTGGACGTTTGAGTACGAAAACGACATTTTTCACGATCACTTAACAGATACAAACTAAACTATTTCGCGTATCGCGTTGTAAGCGCAAACGTGACACTGGCGCGTGCGACTGTTGCAACCGGACGACTGAAGGGGTAGGGGTTGCGTTCCCCGCCCCGTTGTGCGCCCCGCTGCCTGTGCGCCGCGAGCGTAGTAAGCTGACCGCTATGACCTGCCGTAACCTTTGTTGTATGATCGCGTATAGGTGTCCACTCGTAACCTTTTTTAAATAATTTTGGGACAAAATATAACATGGTGTAAAAATGATTGGAATCGATTCAGTTACTGATTCTGAACAAACTATATTCAGGTTTCGCATATACTAAAAATAGTGTTGTATATGGAATTTAGTGAAGCAAAGGGTGGCAGACAAAAACGTTTCTCAATCTGAGAGAGAAAATGAAAATCTGACGAGGGAGGCTATAAAGTCCATTACAGTTGCTGACTGGAAGAAAGAAACGAACCACATTGAATGGTTGGAAAAAGAGTATTGGGAAAAAGACTGTCTCCAAGAAATAGAAGAAAGAGAGTTTATAATTTCCCTTGGAGGCGAAGAATCCAGCTCTGAAAGCGAAATCGATGATGACGAATCTAATACCATGTCGGGAGTTGTAGAAATTAATTATAGTAGCGAAAACGATTGATTAAAATAAATGTATTTATACCTTAGGGGCTGTCCATCAATCATGGGAGGCTCGAAAGGGGGGGGGAGGGGTCCATAAAAAATCACGAAATATCACAAGGGGGGAGGGGGGGTAAAGTATTATATCACGTGTACTTATTTTTTCGGCAAGCGCGCGATACTCAACCGAAAAGCGGGGTTATATGTATTTATTTTTAGTCAAACGCGTACAAAATCCAAAACGGCTTGTAGTGTGACCTTGATTCGCTGTTGCCAGGCAACGAACGAAGTTCCAACGTATGAAGGCTTCGGAAAATTGATTTATGACCTGTATTGTCCTAGCCTGCAGAAGGATCGGCAGATACTTTTAGAAAGGACATGCCAGCGGTGTGCATTGTACTTCTGTACAAAGAAAAAAGCTAAGGAACATGTGAATTTTTGTCACAAGCAATATAATACTACAGAGATGCACAGTGTTCGTCCTTCCCGCATCCTCACGCGACGATCAAACGGTAGATCGAGAGAGATTCTCTGCGTAGTGCGCGAAAATGATGACGCCGAGTGGCTTTATGAAACCGATGTTGATCTTCAACAAAGCACTGTGCCAACAGCTGACTTGCAAGATGCTTATCCAGTTATTGGTGTTGCTAATCCGTGGTCCGAAAATATTGTACATTAAATAATGTTCATGTACTAGTACAAAAAACTTTTAAGCATTTCTTGCATTATTTTTATGTCAGTCAAAAACAAACTGCAACCTTTCTGTCTACCTCTGAACGTTTACTATAGTAGTCTTTAATTTTCTATAATAAAATTTAAAATTAGATGATACTTATACCAGTATTTTTTTATGAATAAAAAAATAGATTCTTTGCAGGTACGAAAAATACACGTGATATAGGGGGGAGGGGGGAGGGGTAGTCTTAAACCTCACCACGTATCACCAAGGGGGAGGGGGGGTCAAAAAATGCCAAAAAAAAAACGTCACGTGATTAATGGATGGCCCCTTATTTGGTTTTTTATTTTCAAATATTTTGGTGTTTTAATTTCAAATTGCAAAACGTTATGAGTCAAATGACCTAGTAATCATCAAAACGACCTTTTATCGACATAAAAAACAAGTGAATTAGGTAAATTAAAAATTAAAATGAATTGTATTTTTTTAACATAATTCTCTTTTTTTTGCAAACGGTACCGTCCGGATGACGTCACAGAGCGAGGTGCACAGTTAATTCGTACGAGTTGTAGATTACAGTGGTTAAATTAGCTAAGCCATGTCTAACCGGAATAAATGAGAAAAATCTACAAAAACACCAAAATAAACAGAAAAAGTAAATGTCAAAGTAATGAAGTTGTCTGTCAACCGCTAAAAAAGTGGATTTTTAACGTTCCGTGCCACGTTGATTGTTTAAACCATCTATGCGATTTTAGTGTAAACCATTAAAAATAGAATTAAAAATGCTCACAGTTGAATAATATTTATTTTTATATTCTATAATTATAGCAGATATGATTACCAATGGGTTGGTACCGTACTTTTTTGGTAAACGGAAAAAACGTCCCTATTCAAGTAAGTATTTTCTGTCAAATGACATAGACCACAACAGGAATGATTTGACTCGCAAAAAAATATTATAACAGAGCTTATTTATTATGATTTTAAGATTCCGGTTTCATTTCGACGTAATATTTAGTTTTATACTTTACTAGCGGACGTCACGCGGTTTCACCCGCGTAGTTCCCGTTCCCGTGGGAGTACGGGGATGAAAATGTAGCCTATGTTACTCGTGGATAATGTAGCTTTCGAATGGTGAAAGAATTTTTAAAAACGGTCGAGTAGTTTTTAAACCTATTTATTCATTACAACCAAACAAACAAAGTTTTCCTCTTTATAATATTGGTGTAGATTAAAATAGTTACTTTTTTTTTGGTGTAATTATGAATAATAAATGCAACGACCAGGTGGGCCCAAAAACAATTATCTCTTTTATAGGGATACCATGTAAACGATGATAGCGCACTCCCTTTTTTCATGACTTTCTTGACAGAGTGTAACGTCTTAGGTTCATGTTCACCAAAAATATGACGATCTGATTATCTAAAAAACGGCTGTTTAAAACACATTTTTGTATGGGAACATGTCACAGTGACAGCTATTTTTAGATAATCAGACCGTTATCTCTTCGGTGAACATGGACCTTAGTATATCAATGAAACTGTGTTGCCGCACTACACCAACATTGTTATTTAACAGACATCATAGTTACTAAACAGACATCACTAGTCAACCGCTGTTCAAATTTCAACTATTTGTGCAAATATCGAATTATTTGTGTCCTTTTATATTAACTTAAAAGTGTAAACTATAACACGACGCTTACGCCATCTACCGGACAATGTGCACAACACTTCGCCAGCCGCGTAGATCGCAACATACACAAGATCAATGAACGATAAGAAGAAAACATAAACAGTACCTGCAGACTACTAACTACATCTAACATTCGACGTGAGAACGTGTCAATGAAGGTTACAACTACATACAAGCATGAGATGGTGAAGACACACACTGTCATCTGTCAAACCGCTATATAAACCTGCACCACCGACGAACTCGTCACACCCCAGTCCGATAACCATGTTCGGCAAGCCGATCCCCTGGGAGAAGCAAGCCAGATACTTAGGAGTCATTCTCGATAGGCGGTTAAGATTCGGTAAGCACATCAAGACGGTACGTTCGCGTGCCGCCTTCGCTCTCGGTAGGCTCCACTGCTTGCTGAATGCACGTAGCAAATTGCAAATTGCGTATTTACATCGCGTGTATTCGGCCTATCATGACATACGCGTGCCCCGTGTTCGCGCATGCCAAACCCCATCTCCTCCATAGGATGCAGACCCTCCAAAACGATAGGGCTGAAAAACACCCTAACCCGTTAGTCGTTTCATCAGCTAGTTATGTCCCCTCCGCGATGTCTAGGATTCGCCGCCCAAGGTCCACCCTCCTCCAGCCCGATGACCCCATCACCCTCTTACAGGAAAGTCGTAGGGAAACCAGCACTCTTAGAAAGCACACAAGACGACACACATACAAACCGCGAATCCGGTCTCGCCGGCGAGGCACGCCACGACCTCCCAGTAATATCATTAGTCCCCGACCCTTGCTCGACGAGCCAGCCCGCAACGCTGAGCATGTAACGATAAATTCCCCAATTAATATTCCGACCCAGCCTGTCCCTTGCTGCCCTCCCGATAATGACGCACTAAGTCGAGGCCCGAACCCCACAGGTGGTGCCCTTAGTCATCGTCATTTAAATGTAAAGAAAAAAAGTAATTTTTGGCCACCCACAGGATCGTTCGTTTAAGTAGTCAAGCAACCTTACAGAGTTGCAACTACGAGTGGTCATTCCAAAAAAAAAAACTCGTCACTCGCTACTTAGACGGCACAGTGGTCGATAGCCCCGCAGTCACCGCTGTTGTCATAAGCTTGACCTGAGCGCAGGCCCCGTCGCCCTCAGGAATAGCTAGCTAGGAGGTGAAGGGATAGGATAGCCCCGCAGTCCATCCCTAGGTCCGCTAATAGGTCTAACCTTAGTCTAACTTTGTTTGCTAAAGTCTGTAAAGTGTTGAAGTAAAGAGAATTAACTCCTATTTGTCGTCAATCGTTGGTTTTATTCCACCGCCACCATTATATTGGCGCCCAACGTAAAAATCTTCTTCTACCCGCTACAATTTTATCGGAGTACCCACATTTATACCGGTGTACCCACATATTGGCGGATAAACAGAAGCCTACCCTCAAGATCATTTATATTACTTTGACAGTATTGACATGTCTGAGAAAAAACAAGAAATGTTGATGATGACTCAGGAGCAATTCACTGCACTCATAACAAAAGTGATAGAAACGAACGAAAGTGGCAATCGTCTTTTAAAAGTTTTGCTGCGTGCACAAAACGTTACGACGGTGAACGAAGTTATAATACAGTGGAAGAATTTGTCAATAAAAAAATTGAGAAAATCAGTGACGAAGACGCCTTGGAAGGTCTAACTTTGTTATTGTCTGGCGCTGCTGCTACGTGGTGGAACGGTGTGAAAGGCGACATTAAAAAGTGAACGCAAGCCCTTGACGCCATTTAGTCTGCTTTTGCGCCGAAAATGCAGCCACATGAAATTTATTTGGCGGTTTATTCAAAAAAACAAACCACAGAGACAATTGACTCGTTTGTTTGTGAAAAACGTGCCTTACTCGCCCAGTTACCTGCAAAGCGAAATAAGGAAGAGGAACATTTAGATTATGTTTATGGACTACTCAACATAACCTATAAAAAGGAGATTGCTCGCATGGATGTGAAGACATTCGCAGAACTCCTGGATCGTGGCCGACATATTGAGAGTCTACTCAAGGAAGCTGGTGAGGCATCAACACAATCAGAACGAAAGCCGCTCAAAATGTGTTCTTTTTGTGGCAAGAAGGGCCATCTATTTGACGTTTGTCGCAAAAGGCTGGCAGAACAAAAGGAAACAGTAGTGTCCCAAGCAGAGAAGAAACCAGTCATCACGTGCTATGGATGTGGAGCACCTGGGGTTTTTTATCAAATGCTTAAGTAAAGTTAATTTGATTTGTCAGAGAAATACTGTCCGTGTATTGGTCAGGGAAGGTTCGAAAACGAAGGCTATGTGAGAAACCAAGACTACTCGAATTTACACCCCAACGCACATTGGTTCCGCTAGAGGTCAAAATTCAAAAAACTCATGTTGTATTTTGAAATGTGTAATGCTGTCATGTCATTGGCCGATAACTATACTATAATCAGGGACCGAAAACCTTTATAAATTAAGGTATAGGTATTGAAGAATTTTGGTTATTTTTCAGACTTAGGTTACCACTATCTGGGTAACCAGACAGAAAAAAAATGTAACCTCCTATTCAGGTTACCGTTTTAATACCGGCTACCTAAAAATTACCTTGATTACGAGAAAAAACCTTTAATGAGGTTACCGGTTACCTAAAAATGACCTTGATTACGAGAAAGAAACAGAATATCGCAATGCCAATCATTTGTACCTATTTGTTGGCATTAGAAAATAGTAAACATTACCAGGAAAGTGGTCGTGCTGTGCGGTTCCGTTTAAGTACTTAGGTACGCTTATTTGGTTGGTTCACCTTTTTGTGGAGTACCAGGCATGCCTTTTATGTTCTGTCGTTTCCATATTTCCCGGCAATTTTGAATTTGGAACTGTTCTATATTCGAATGTGTTTAAATTTTGAATCTCAAAACAGTTGAAAGTATTAGGATTAATGCTATTGTTTAGTCACAGCGACGATTGGAACCTGTGAGGTCACGTACGAAAATGAATCTTTCGAAGGAAAATGTTCGTGCAATAATTTTCTACAACTTTAGAAGAGGCCTGACACGGCTTCAGTGTTTTGAAGAGCTAACATCTGTGTTCAATGATGAAGCCCCATGTCTGCGGACTGTCGAACGCTGGTATTTAGAATTCCAGCGTGGACATACTAGTGTTAGTGACAAATCTCGCGAAGGACGCCCAAAGTCCGCCTTCACTGAAGATAACATCATTGCTGTGAGACAACTAATTCTCGAAGATCGTCATGTGACGTATCGAGAGATAGAGGCTCTATTAGGCATCTCAGGGACCACCATTCAGAAGATCTTGCATGAAGCGCTTGGTGTGAGAAAGCTAGTATGCCGTTGGATACCGCATCTGCTTTCCGACGATCACAAGGCGGCCCGCGTCAGATGGTGTAAGAAAACTCTTCAGAGGTTCAACCGAGGAGAGTCAAATCACGTCTACGACATCATCAGTGGTGAAGAATCTTGGATCTATGCCTACGATCCTGATTCCAAACAACAATCTACAATCTGGGTCTTTCAAGACGAGCCAAAGCCGACTAAAGTTGTTCGTTCTCGAAGCACTTCAAAGAAGATGGTGGCCACGTTCGTTGGAAAAACCGGTCATGTTGCGATTATTGCACTTGAAGATCGTAGAACGGTTAACGCAGAGTGATATACCACAGTTTGTTTACCACAAGTCATCGCCGAACTTCGAAAATCTAACTCAAAGCGACGCATCATCCTGCACCACGACAACGCAAGCTCACACAGCGCTCGTCAAACGATTGAGTATTTGAAGCAGGAAAAAGTAGAAATTCTTGACCATCCTCCATACAGTCCTGACCTAAGCCTTAGCGATTTCTTTACATTTCCTAAAATTAAGAAAAGTCTTCGTGGTCAAAGGTTCCAGTCCGGTGAAGAAGCAGTCGACGCTTTCAAGTCGGCCATTTTGAACACCCCCCCTTTAGAGTGGAATAAATGTTATAATAACTGGTTTGAGCGAATGGAAAAGTGTATTAAGCTACGTGGTGAATACTTTGAAAAACAATAAAAATTACTACAAGGTTCTAGTTGTGTTTTTTTCTTCAAACGACAAAACTTAAAAGGCATGCCTCGTACCCTATTTGTTGACGAACAAATTGTGAAAAGGCAGGAAACGGTAAGTATTTTGGTATTTACATCAGGAAACGGTATTTCTGTATTTACATGTAAAGTTTTAAATACGTAGGCCATTCGGAATGGCCGCGAATGGCCCATTCCTCGAGGCGGTAGTAGCTACATAATTATGTGTTGGTAATAATAATAAAAGTAATAATAAGTTTTTTTTTTTTTTACAGATTGTAAACGGTTACGCTCTCTCCCCAAGCCTTCTAGTTTCTACCCAACGAGGATGATGAGGATGTTATATCCCAATCAATTTAAAGGCCATCTAAAAAACGAAATCTCGGAGGACGTGCTGAAAAATCTAGCAAAACAGCTGCAGTGGTAAATGTAATGACAGCAGAGAACACACGCGAAACCTGCACAGTATGTACGATGACGAAGAGCGACCACAAAAAAATGAATTATCATTTTTCCAAAATAGTGGAGTCGAGCTTAGACGACATAGAGCCCTGCATACTGCCTAATGTGTATGCAAAAATAATCACATTTTACAAGAAGTTAAGGGCAGCCATGAGAAGGATATTCAATTCGACACTCAAAAAAAAATAATTACTTTTCTAGAGACGTTAATAATAAGTAAATGATTTCCATGTTTATAATTTCGTTTTATTTCCTAAGGTAATAAATAACTAGTAATAACCCAGTCGCGACCGTGGCGTGCTGGGCACGTTTTGGTTTTCTCTCTCTCTTAACGAATTTATACATCTATACATATTATAATAAAATAGTAGGAAAGTCGAAACTGTACATTGAATATTTTTTTAAAAGAATACTTGGGGTGTGATCTACAAGTATGTCCGGGATAAACTCAAAAAATACTGGACGGATTTGAATGTTTTTTTTTTTGTTGTATAGATATTAAGTCTGGCCAACATATAGGCTATAATTTATCTTGAAAACTTGAACACCTGGTGCAGAACTGCAACAGACCAGCAAAAATTGTTCCACGTGATGACCATTTTCTGCTGAGAGAATAAATTTGAAGATCTGGAACACCTGATGTGCAACTCCAAGAGCCCAGCTACACTATAACATACATATTTAGGGATGACGTCTTAGCAAGAGTTATTCAACCTGATGAGCACTCTGTTGATGTATAAAAATTGAAGATCTGGAACACCTGATGTGGGATTCCGAGAGCCCGGCTACGCTATAACATACAGGAATGACGTCTTAGCAAGAGTTGTTCAACCTGATGAGCACTTTCTGTTGATGTATAAAAATTAAAGATCTGGAACACCTGATGTGGAACTCCAAGAGCCCAGCTACACTATAACATATATAGGGATGACATCTTAGCAAGAGTTGTTCAACCTGATGAGCACTCTGTTGATGTATAAAATTGGCTTGGTTTTCTTCCTATCTTCGGGGGCGTCAGCAGTCGGTTCTTGCGGGAGACTCTTCTTCCAACTGGTGTAACCTTGTTGCTGGCGTCCCTCAAGGCGGTATCTTATCTCCACTTTTGTTCTCTATTTTTATTGATCTGATTACTACCGAGCTTCAGTGTGCGTATCATCTTTACGCTGATGACCTGCAACTCTACAGCCAGGCAAGTGTTGACAACTTATCGGATGCGATTGAGGAGCTAAACCGGGATCTAGCTGTGGTGAAAAACTGGTCTGATCGCTTCGGGGTAGCCGTTAACCCAACCAAGTGCCAGGCTATCATAGTAGGGAGCCTCCATAGCTTGAGAAGGCTGGATGGTTTAACGGTGCCACCGGTTACCTTTGACGGTACAGTGATTCCGTTCAGCTCTGACGTCAAGGATCTGGGCTTGTATGTTGACACTTGCCTTGACTGGCGTAAGCAGGTCGCGATTGTGAGCAAGAGAGTCACCGGGACGTTGCGGTCGCTCTATCGGTTGAAAAACATTCTCCCATCCCACATAAAGGTAATGCTGGTACAGTCCCTAATCTTTCCTATACTAGACTATGGTGATGTGTGTTACTGCGACCTGAATGCAGATCTCCTCAATAAACTTGACAGACTTCTAAATAACTGCATTCGATTCGTATTTAATCTCCGTAAGTATGATCATGTGTCCGCACATCGGTTACGCTTAAAATGGTTACCCATCAGGCAGCGCAGAGCGTTAAGGGCTTTGACAACTCTGTTTTCTCTTCTGGACAAACCCACTTCTCCTTCTTATCTGACTTCTCACTTCCAGTATTTATGCTCTGCGCACAGCAAGGATCTTCGTTCTTCCAATAACCGTCTTCTACGATGTCCTACTCACCGCTCTGGTGTTCTTAAATCTTCCTTTCCTGTCCAGGCGGTTTTTCTTTGGAATGCGCTCCCTTTGAATATCAGGATGGCAACCAGTAGGCTCACTTTTAAAATAAAAGCTCGTGAGCACTTACATAAAAAGTTGGCAGACTTATCCCACAATTGAGTTGTTTGTTTTCTTCATCTACGTTTATTTATTGTTTTTATCTTTCCTCACTTTTTATAATTTGTTGTATGTATGTATATATGTATTTATTGTTATATTTTATTCTTCATAACTTTCTGTACTATTGCACCTACTGTATTATCTCTGCATCACCCTAAGTTGTTCCCAACTATTGCAACATTCTTTGTGGTGGCAAGGTCCCTACTGGATGAAAAATCACAGTGAAGATACTTTTGACAAAATTACAATTACACCGACAACATGCGAATCAAAACAAAAACAAATGTTGTGAAATGTGAACCGTCTTCAATAGTAATTGAGTTATTAGACAGACACAGCGACTTGACTCGTATTACAAGGGTCATTGCCTGGATGAAACGTTTCATAAACAGCTGTTCGAGCACCAACACTCATCGTACTACTACTCATTTGACATCTACAGAACTACAAAGCGCTGAACACCTAATAATGAAACATATTCAATTGCACGCCTTCAATGACGAGATTATTATGACATTGAAGGAAAACAGAGGTTTGAGCACAAAGCACAAACATGACATTCTGCGAGTAGGTGGAAGGTTACGTAACTCAAACTTACCCGAAGACACTAAACATCCAATTTTACTACCACATGACAATAAACTGACAGAGTTATTTATTTGGCAAGCTCACAGAAGAACATTACACGGAGGTCCTAAGTTAACCCTGACACATCTACGACAAAGAGTTTGGATCGTAGGAGGACATCGCGCCGTCAAAAAGGTCTTACACAAATGCGTAACATGTCGCCGATTTAATGCTAAACAAACAAACCAGATTATGGCTGATCTACCAGAGCCGAGAGTGACAGTATCTCGCCCGTTTACACACACAGGTGTCGATTTTACTGGACACATTGAAATCAAGGCAAGTAAAGGCCGAGGCGTCAGAACATTGCTGGCGTACGTTGCAGTATTTGTTTGTCTAGCAACAAAAGCCATTCATCTAGAACTGGTATCAGAACTATCCAGTACAGCATTCCTATCGGCTTTCAAGCGTTTCTGTGCACGTCGAGGTACACCACGGGATATGTACAGCGACAATGGCACGAATTTTGTGGGTGCAAATCGGATCCTACTGCAACAATACCAATGCATCTTAGAAAACATTGACAACTTCTTCTTGGGCAAAATATCAGAGATGGGAGTTCAATGGCACTTCAATGCCCCGGTCTGGCCAAGCGCAGGTGGACTGTGGGAAGCCGCTGTGAAGAACATGAAATATCATCTCAAACGAGTCATTGGTGACCAACGTCTGACATATGAAGAATTTACCACTCTGCTTTGTCAGATAGAAGCTTGCTTGAACTCACGACCACTATGCACCGTTTCAGAGAGCGCCGAAGAGATAAACTGTTTAACTCCAGGACATTTCTTAACCGGCACATCACTCGTGACAATTCCAGAACCCGACATGGACAAGACTTACCGTTTAAACACGAGATGGCAAATTGTACAACAACTTAGCAAGGATTTCTGGAAGAAGTGGTCGCAAGAATACCTCCAACAACTACAAGCAAGACTAAAGTGGAAACGACAGAATACTGACATAAAGAAAAATTACATTGTATGCATTAAAGATGAAAGGTTACCTGCAGGAAAATGGGCACTGGGTCGTGTAGCGGATTTACACCCTGGAAAGGACGGCCACACTAGAGTTGTGACATTACAAACTGCAAAAGGCGAAACTAAACGACCTATTACAAAACTGGTACCACTAGTGGAGGCTGAAGAACATAACAAACCTGACACTGACAAACTACCCAAAAACAGGCGAAACCGAGCTAAAGGGCTTAGCTGGAACAGCTTGGTATGTTATATGCTGATGCTAGTTATGACATTGATAACACCTACTGTCCAGCAAGATATGCAACTTACACAATTGACAAAAAATCAAACACTATACTTTGACAAGGTTGCAGACCTACAAGAAATTAGAGATGAATGGAAACTGGTATTCTATTACAATATGACAAATTATTGGCGCAATGTGGACACCTTGCAAGTATTCGTATCTCATATAAAGCAAGCTCGTTGCGAAGAGTGGATAATGCAATTTCATGTTCTGGTTAACCAACTTGAACAAAGCACGAGTGAACTAAATTATTACAACGAATTACTGAGGTCCCAGAGGATAATTCAACACAGATTCAAAAGAGGATTAATCGACGGAGAAGGATATGTTGCAAATTCGTTATTTGGAGTGTTAGATCAACATTTTGCAGAACAATATGAACAGGATATCGACACAATCCAACATAATGAAAATCACCTATTTCAATTGCTTAAAAATCAGACAAGTGTTCTGGAAACCGAGAATAACATTGTACAGCGTAACGAAGCAACAATGGTGAAGCAGTTCACTTTAATCAACGATCACCTCACGTTCCTAGAGAACAAGACGCTCAAAGATAAACTTGATAGTTCACATGCATTCTACATCATTACATCGGCCATAGCTGCAGAAAGAATGGCCCAAAACTTAAAAGATATTCAAGAATCACTCATCAACACCCTGACAAATATGTACCAAGGACATATGGACGTACATCTATTATCACCAACCCAAATGCAAAGCGAACTAGATAGAGTAGCTCGACTACTACCTCGCGATTCTACACTACCTGAAGTTCGTAATGACATAAGAGACATCTACAGACTGTTCAGAATACATGCGCGCATAACACAGCACTACTTGTTGATGGAAATAAAAGTACCGATCTTGAGTGATGCCCTATACGAACTTAACAGACTTATCAGCATTCCTCAACGTATTGACATAAATCGGGTAATGTACGTTATTCCCAACTCTGCATTAATAGCATTTAACGCCAACCAATACTCATTTATACCCCTAGAACAGCATGACATTAATGAATGCCAAAAATTACATGACCAATCTCTACTGTGCAAACTAAATCACCCTATATACAACACCGGTGATCGTCACAAATCTATATGCGATGTACAGCTGATTCGAGACAACGAAGAACACAGCGTTTATTGCCATACGGAAATAAAAATATGCACCGACAAATGGGTTAAATTACATAAACAAAACACCTGGTTCTATTATTGTTGTGACACGTGCGAATTACAATTAGTGTGCGGCACTCAAATGACATCGGAGACGTTACGTCACTCGGGTCTGATAACGCTGAAACAAGGATGCAACTTGCAAGGCGACTCATTCACACTGCACGCATATATGGAACATACAAGTGACATTTTAGTCAATGAACCATATGCGATGATCGTGCCCACGATCTCTCCAATCAACAACATAATCAATACCTCGATTCGTAACTCATCTACGCACATTGAAGCGCACGAAGAGACGTTCAAGAAAATTGACACGCAACTACGCTCTATAGAAGAACAGTCTAAGCTAGACACCTTATCCTCTCACGACGTTCATCACTACATTGCAATCTATGTGGATGTTGCGATTAGCATTGCACTGTTTGTAACATCGGCGTACTTTTGGCGAAAGATGGCCACCCAAAGACAGGGGGAGGGTCCGCAAGGTGCAAGAAGCAGAAGCAGACGAGAAGATCATGACATCGAGGACAGGAACAGCAAGATCGACAAACGGGACTCAAAAGTGAATAAAGTGTCGTGTGCTAACCCTACCACAAGTGAAGTGAAATTTGACACTGAAAAACATAGTGAAGTGTGCTAATTTATTATTATGGTGACATTCTATTAATAGACTTTAGATATATTTCTTCATAGTAGTCGTAGATCAATCATATTTACATTAGAGTCCTGCATTTTTACATTATTTTAACATTCTTATTTTATTATTTTACATATTTTGGGATTGTTTTATTTAGTTATTCTCTTTTTGTGTTGTGGCAATATGTACGGTGCACGTACATGGGTTTTAAAATATATTTATTACGATAGATAACTTAGCCAGTAGGCTCGCGTATTTGCACTTTGGACGCAACCTACATTTGGCAGTGCATTGACACTGACATATTGCATTGTTCTATGCATTTTATATTTTTATGTATTGTTGTGAATAAGAAGAAACCAACTCGTATATAAGCGAGCGCTGCCTTCAGCGCGCCCCGTCGCGCCGACGTCGCGTGGTCGCCCCAGGTGAAGTACCTAGGGGTCACCATCGACCGTCGGCTCACCATGGCAAGTCACGTCCGCAAGACTGTCGCCAAGAGCAGAACGGCCCGCGCTCTACTTTATCCAGTGCTCTCTTCCCGCCTCCCGCTGCGTGCCAAGCTGGGCGTGTACAAAACGTACATCCGCCCACTTCTCACGTACGCCGCCCCAGCCTGGCTCGCCCTCACTAGCGAGGCCAACAAGAAGCTACTCCGCGCGCAGCAGAACCTGACGCTGCGGAAGATCGTCGCTGCCCCTCGCTACGTGAGGAACTCCGTCATTCTGCGGGATCTCAACATAGAGAGCCTGGATGACTTCTGCCGTCGACTTGCGACGAACATGTTCGCGCGCGCTGACGCGTCCGCCTGGCCGCATGTCAAGGACATAGCTCCGTGGCATGCACGGCCGCCCGACGCGAGGCGCCTACCGCGCGACCTGGTACCTGCGGACGATGACGACGCCAACCCACCGGACTAAAGTAAATAAATAAAAGCGACATACTCAGGGGTCACCCTGAGTATGTCGCTTTTATTTATTTACTTTATCATAGGCGGCACACTCAACAATATGACTCCACATTCACTACACACACCTGGTGAAACGCCGTGTGCTAAGTTAATATAGGCACGGCGTCCACCCCCCCACCTCATACCCTCACGACTCCCCATTCATCTATACTCACGCGATACATAGCGACGCGGGCGCGCTATCTATTCGCAAACATGAGCGGTGTTACTATTAACACAATACCGCTCACACATACATACCTGGCCCCTTAGCCCGGAGCGCATCGGCTAGCTTCGATAACGCTGTGGGCGGGGGCCCCTCTCCTGGTAGGGGGCAGCCCTAGCCGCCTCAGGCTGGTCATCATCGCTGGGCTTCACCCGGGGCACCGGGAGTTCCACCTGGCGGTGACAGACCGCCGAGGCGGCGTGAAGATACGGTTAACACCGAGGCGCCCTCTACCTACACAATTTGACACTAACTCACAGGTGAGCGGCTACGCGCGCTCGCCATTGGCTGAGGCCTACAAGGCCAACCGAACTGAGGGTGCCCGTACGTTTACGGGCACATAATTGAAACCGCGGGACCAAGGACATAGTCCAAAACCCGCCAGCCGCGCCCACCTGCGGGGGCGTAGCGACTTCCAGTGTGTGGAGCGCGCCCCTTTCTGTTCGAGAGCCGTCAGACCGTCAACACGTCATCGTAGCGCTAGCGTCCGACATTTATTTTTCCTAATTTTTATTTGTGCTTTGCTAATTGCTTAATTTATCAAATTAATAACTGTAGCTGTAAGATTTTTCTTTTAAAAAGTAACTTGCCATCTAATTTACAACATCAGAAGTGGGATTCGATCCAATTTCTGTTTTTGTTGATTGGGTTTGTGCCTAAGTAAAAAATGTCGGAACGCTCTCGTAATCGTCGCCATAGCCGTGAGCTAGGCCGGCGACATAGCAGACGTCGGGAGCTAGAAGATCAAGCGTCGTTTGCACAGCCGAAGCGCTCGCGCAAAGAGAGAGTATCTTCACATGATTCGCTGCGGTCCGAGCGCGGCGCGTCGCCGCCACCGCCTGCCCGGCGCCAGACGACCCAGACATCACGGCGCCATGCCGAGCGCGTTGTTGTATCGCCGTTGCTAGGGAGATCGGCGCAAGCGCCGCGGTCACGTACGCCACCTCTGCCGTCCGCGCCGCCGAGCGTGCTCCGTGTCGGGTACATACACAGCAGAGTCCTCATTAGAACACGCCGGTGCGGTAAGCGACATCACCGCAACGGATCGCATAGTGGACGCGATTCGTCAATAATCGGGTAAGATCTGACCAACATTTTTTTATTTCTAGTTTCGATCCTAGTCTGAATAATATTAGTGAATGGTGTGACGAAGTTGATCGAGCAAAACTTTTAAGTTATTGGAGCGATCATGAATGTCTTTCGCGAATAGGTAATTGTTTAAAAGGTGACGCTCGTACGTGGTAACGCGAGTGGGTTACCAGTGATCGTACGTGGAGTCATTTTAAAAAGGAATTTACGCCTTTGCATCCGAAAACGCCAGACATTGCAAATATTTTATTTGACGTAATGAACACAAATTCGGATAATTACACTGTACGCAGATTACGCCCGACGCTCGTTACTTCGATTACGCATAGTGCGCGGACTCAGTGACGAGCTTATCCTGCGATTGTTGTTCGTGGGATTGTAGACCCTCACATTAGAGCGTCAGCTACTAATGCTAAGTTGTCACCTAACAACATAGTTGAATTTTTGTCAATTTATGTAAAACCGTCAAATTCTAAGGTGCTAAGTTCACGTCCTACCTCACAAAATAATTCGGGTAAAATAATCACACGAGTAACTTAGTTAGAAAGTGTAGACTCGAGGAGGGCAAGTGTTTTTCGTGTGGTGTGGCCGGACATAAACAGGCTACTTGTAACAAGAAAGCTAAGGTCGATGCAAGCGAGAGTTTGAACCCTAGTGGTTCAAATAGTTTCCATTCCAAACCTGAGAAAGAACCTTGTTCTTTTTGCAAGAAGCCTGGCCACAAAGTCGATAATTGTTTCGTAAAACAAAAATCGGAGTCGCGCAACAAAAACAATGTTTCTTAATTTTTGTCTCGTTATTAGGAATACCCCCAATAACGATATTATCGTAGCCGTTATTCAGGGTAAGTATACCATTGGATGTTTTAATCGATAGTGGGCCAACCATATCACTTATAACATCGTCGCTATTGAAACACTTCCATTGCGCGCACAAGCCAGCATTTCGCGTATTAAGGGGATTGCCATGGGAAGTCAGGAGATTGAAAGCACTTCGTACGTCACCTTACCGATTGAGTTCGACAGTCTAACACTCGAGGTAGATTTATTTGTCGTGGCACCCGAGTTTATGAACATGTTTATGAATCATTGTGGGAACCGACGTGCTCAATAGGGAGGGTGTACGGTACATTCGCACGCGTAATTTTCAATCACTTACTCGAAAGGTAGACAGTGTGGAAGACGTGGTGTACTTGTTTACATTGATGACATTTTAATTTTGAGTGAGACAATAGACCAGAGCTTCGATCTTCTGTACCAGGTGCTTAAAGCTCTAACAGAATCTGGTTTTTCTGTCAGTTTGAAAAAAATGTTTCTTTTTAACGATTGAAATAGAATATCTAGGACGTAGAATTAGCCAAGGTCAGGTAAGACCGAGCCCCAGTAAGATAAAGGCCAGATCGATTCCCCTGAACGGAAAAACGTGAGACAAGTCCGCCAGCTACTTTCGTAGGTATATACCGCGTTTCGCTCAGAGGGCTGCTTCGAGCTTTTGATCTAAACGGTTTGGTTTTGTGCGAAAGCAGGCTCAATCGACTGGAAAGTTGGACTCCTGTATGCGTGGCCCCTACCGCATCGTGAAGACGCTGCCACAAAGGCGCTACAAGCTCCAGCTCTTGGCCGGCTCGTATGGGAAGTACACGCAGGCGGCTGCGGAGTACATGATCCCTTGGCGCGGAGAGTGGACTCCTGAAGTATGTGCTGCTTACTTCGATGGTGAGTGCTTCATGCCTCTCTTATATATGAAGCTTCATATTATGTGTTTGTGTTTTATTGTTGTGTGTTGGGACAAGCTTCACGTAGTGCCTCTATCCTGACGAAATCTAGACCTTGTGTGTTGGGACAAGCTTCACGTAGTGCCTCTATCCTGACGAAATCTAGACCTTGTGTGTTGGGACAAGTTTCACGTAGTGCCTCTATCCTGACGAAATCTAGACCTTGTGTGTTGGGATAAGCTTCACGTAGTGCCTCTATCCTGAACAAATCTAGACCTTGTGTGGTGGGATAAGCTTCACGTAGTGCCTCTATCCTGACCAAATTGAGTTACGAGTACGCTTTACAGCTAGCCTCTGACTCCGCTAAGCCTTTTGCCATACACAGTGGGGCTATTTCTTAGCTGAATATCAAGCTGCGTCTTGATATATGACTTACCCGCTAATTTATCGAGACAAGCTTCACGTCGTGCCTCTATCTCGATGGCTTAATGTGTGCCAAACCACTATCAATGATGTGCGTATGCACAATGCGTAGCGTTGTGCATGGAGCACATGGTTCTCTATCCTATACAGATGCAGATCATGAAAATGAGGAGTCTACACTTGTTACGAACGAGTCAATCTCGCCAGCCAGCCAGTCTGTCTCCCAACCACAACCTAGTACCTCCGGGACCCAGGCTGAAGCGCCGCGGCATCTCATCGAGCCTGAGCCACTGCAGCATCTCATCGAGCCTGATCCACTGCAGCATCTCATCGAGCCTGAGCCACTACAGCTTCAGGTTGAGCCTGAGCCACTGCAGCATCACATCGAGCCTGAGCGTCTGCAGCTTCACATCGAGCCTGAGCCACTACAGCTTCAGGTTGAGCCTGAGCCACTGCAGCATCTCATCGAGCCTGAGCCACTGCAGCATCTCATCGAGCCTGAGCCACTACAGCTTCAGGTTGAGCCTGAGCCACTGCAGCATCACATCGAGCCTGAGCGTCTGCAGCTTCACATCGAGCCTGAGCGTCTGCAGCTTCACATCGAGCCTGAAGGGCCTCCAGCAGACATAGCCACCTTGTCTATGCTGGAGACCGACCACCAGAGCTGAAGACATCATGATGGAGCCCGGGACGGCCTCCTGTCAGGAGAGGCCGTGTTGTGAATAAGAAGAAACCAACTCGTATATAAGCGAGCGCTGCCTTCAGCGCGCCCCTTTCTGTTCGAGAGCCGTCAGACCGTCAACACGTCATCGTAGCGCTAGCGTCCGACATTTATTTTTCCTAATTTTTATTTGCTTATTTGCTTAATTTATCAAATTAATAACTGTAGCTGTAAGATTTTTCTTTTAAAAAGTAACTTGCCATCTAATTTACAACAGTATATTACATTTTTAGTGTTCAGTAAGACGTGGTTTGAGTCGGACAACTTGCATTTTCATTTAGATTCATCCCGTTGAGCATTCACTGACATTTTCTGCATTTAAGATTAAGTTTGACATTTACATCTGCATTGACATTACTTATGTTAGGGATGCACCCTACAGTAGACTGGTAGAAAATGCCCAAGGCATTAAGTCCGCCTTTGTACATTTTGTGCATAAAGTTTGAATAAATAAATAAATAAAATATGCATAAACATGATTTTTTCTTTTTCGTCCCATTTTAAATAGTAGGTACGTAAACGAACGAACGTAGGTTATGCCAACCAAACAGTTTAACACTCGCTATCAAACTGAATGAAAGACGCGTTGCGAGTGCTGAGTGCCGTGCCAGCCAGGGCCGTGATTGGTCGGCGTTCGCCTAAGTTCGTGTGTCGACCCGACTCTTTGTCACACACACAGGCGATGCGCGCCCTTTGACTAATGCCGACGGCACGTGTAAGATAGGGGTAATTTTTATTTCGGTAACCGGTATTAATACTGGTTGTATTCAATTTAAAAATAAAGCTAACCTTTAATACATTTTATTTAGAAAAAACTTCCCCTCCACTTTTGAAATATAACTTGTCCAAACCAGACTGTACAAATTTGTGTCATTATTGGAGGATAAAATTGATGCTCTTCCAAATTTAAATTCAAATTTATCAGATCCTTCTAGTCACTGGTCACGTTCCGGATCTGTGTAGTTATTCTTATTAAAATATTATCTGATTAACGCAAGTCAAAAATCTTAGCTTTTTCGCAATAAAACTAATCTGTGTTGAGTTATTACAGTATATTTGATTAATGCAAGTCAAAAATCTTATCTTTTTTGCAATAAAACTGACCTGTGTCCTATTATGACAATACACGTGATTGAGGTTATATTGCAAACAACATTTTCATTTTGTTAAAGTGCAAGTTTTCGACATATGACAGTATTATGTTATTGTGGTTAGTCAACAGTCTGTTTTATTGGCAATAATACTGTTCATTGTTTAGTTATGACTGATGATAGTGTACTTGTACATTATTAAGTTAAGGCAGTCAGAAAACTATTAATTTTCATGATTAAAACTGATTTGTATCGAAACGAGTCACGGTTTTAAGCAAAGTAAAGACAGATTTTAATATTATTAACGTACATACCTAGTATGAACGAAGATTTTTTTTTTTAATTAATTAATGTTTTTTATTTGTCCCTAGGTGGTTGTAATACAATGTCCAGATCAAGCAAAATTTTGTCTCAGTGCCTGGAGCCGAACGGCCAGCTTAATCAAGAAACAGATGAATTACTTTTTCTACCAGAACCAACTCATAAAAATAATTAAGAAGCAATGGATGACAGCTTAAATAAAGAAAATTTAAATTTAAATGAAACTTCCAAAAATATTTATAATTTGCCTGTTGAAAAATCAAAATCAAAATCAAAATCATTTATTTGCGTAAATAAGGTACAGGAGGGTCTTACAGATAAAAGTATATTTCTCTTATTCTGCCATTAATTTCGGCGTGCAAATTTTACATAAATAGTTATTAACATAGAAATTACTTATTTTATTTATTTATTTCAGGCCAACCAACAACTGTTTATTCTGTTTATATGCAAAGGGCTGAATGTAATAATGAAAACGTATAACTTATGCAAGATCACAATGGGGGTGAAGAAACAGATGATTCAGTTAAAGATCCAAATTACGACACTCTTCGTAAAAAGAGTAAGAAACATAACGTCGTTCTTCATCGTCGATCATCATCATCATCGAACACTTCGAGTTCTTCGTCATCCAGATCAAGTTCATCTTCATCTAGTTCAAATTCATCCTCATCCAGCTCGTTATCATTGTCACCTAATGGAAAAATAAGTGAAGACATTCGCGAAGACCGCCCATCAACTTCACAAGATTCTAATTTAGACAGACATCACCTCCAAGGGGAAAACGAGATGACGGCAATAAATATACCGAGTTCACATAAGAAACGGCGTGCTGTAGGATTATTGAAGCAAAATGTGACTAAACTTCTACGAAACTCAGGATTGCCTTATAAAACAAAATCTGGACCAACTATTCCACAATAAGTTATTAAAGAAGGTTGTGGCGAACGTTGTATGTGATTGTCTTCAAAAATCACGTGTGATTTTTTGTTCTATTAAGTAAATTGTTATAGTATAATCTATCAATTTACCCCACTTGTCCATCCATCTAGTTACAGAATGGCAAGTTCATTTTATCATCATAATCATATTAATAGCATAAATTGCAATCTAACCTTGCTATCTACTACTACTACTAGCATTTCTGTGTACATTCAGATTGGCAGTCGTGTCGCATTGCAACGATTGTTAATACATTCACAATCATTTATTCACGTTAAATTATAACATATAAGCATTTAAATAATTGGCATCCTTATAACATGATGTTTATATACTAATTTGTCTTTTAAAATCAACAGGAAATTCTCACTTGCCGGCTACCAAAAGATTGTGGGCTCAACTGACAGAAGCCCTCAATGGAATGGGAGGTGTTCGTAAGACACAAAAAGATTGGCTAAAGGTTAGTTAGTGTTACATTCAATTGTCATGAGTTTGTACTAAAAATATCAATGAACATAGAAAATTTAAATCATAACCAACCTACTTTGCCCACTTAGATATTAGTAGTTGTTAAACGTATAATCTAAATTTTTCAGACAAACAAGTTATTAGCACGCAAGGCGAAGGCTAAGATGCACACACAGGGTGCATCTATGCAAAGGGCTGGAGGAGGTCCTCCAGCAGATATCTGCTTGACAGAATTAGACCAAAAAACAATAAATATAGCGGGGACTTTAACTGTATATGGAATGGATTGCGTGGAGCTGTGGAAGCTGTAATTCTTTGACATTACTTTCTTGTAAGCTCTTAATTACAAAATTCAATTTAGTATGTAAACATCTCATGTTTTTCATGATTCGAAAACTATATAAATTAGACAGTATTAATATTATAGAGATGTCCTATTTTAATATGGGCGGAAAACCTTGATTGTTGATCTGTAATTTTTTTTTGGCATTATTATTGAGACTTCACAGCCCATTGTTGATGTTCCTGATCCTCATGTTAAACAAAACAGTCATGGTGAGTGTTATGCTTGTATCAGTCTTGATATTATTATCTGTATTGTTCTGAATGTCTGATGTTAAGTTTATTTTAGTTTGACTAATGGTTTTGGGCGATACTCAAATGCCAAAATCCAAGCAGACGTTGAGTTTAGATGCAGCAACATGAGTAAATTTTTTTTATTCACTAATATTATAAATGCGAATGTTTGTGAGTATGGATGTTTGTTACGCTTTCACGCAAAAAAATGTATTTGTACCATCTCTGTAATTGCAGGATCCACCGAAGGAAGCGGTAATGGCGCACGCATCGACACCGACAGCGAGTCATGATGAGGCGACCGTCAACAGTTCAATGGCGCCGGTAGCCGCGCCGATGATGCCAACGGCTAATGGCGATCGGGCGAGGGTCGGTTGTAGTCGTGAACAGACCGTGACTTCAACCCCTGAATCGAGACTGGAGGGCAGCGTGGTGCGCAGCACTCCGCGCCTCGAGCGCCGCGATGCACGTCGAGCAACGCCCCGTACGCTTGTGCCGCCAGCCGATTCAGCCTACCCGCAAGAAGACGCCACGATAGCGGCTTTAATAAGGGAGGGAGCCCAAGCGCAGATGGCGCTCGCTAATGCACAGAGGCCGCTCGACATCTCGGCGATTGTATAATTCATGCCGCTACCATGTTCGTCGAAGCGATGCAATTGTATAATTTAAATAAATAATGAGACAGTTTTTTTCGAAATAAAGTTTTATTAATTCTTTAATTTTAAAAAATCATTACATCCATATTCATAGTAGAAATAAAATATTAAAATACGATAAACCCTCCAGGTTCAAAATGTTTATTTCCCATCGCGCCGTCGACACGGCGTGTCGTCATTAGACGGACGGACGGCTAGCTAGCCCATAGCTAACCGTCCACAGGCCCGCATCTACGGTGGCCGGTAGCCACCACGTGGCCCCCGACGCCCGGTGCATCTCCCGCGGCGGCTGGGAAGAGAGGCTCTCTCCCTCTCTCGTTCCGCCACTTCCTTCGCTAGCATGACTGCTTCGCAGAAGGAGGTGGCGGCTTCCCATTCCGTCTCGCTCCGGACTATGGATGGAACCAGGGCCGGACGCGAGAGGTCGCCACCGCCGATCCCCGCTGTAAACACCCCTGCAGGCACGTCGAAAGGGTTGGAATAGTCCCGAATATGGCGATGCGCTAACATTTTCGCAGCCCTAAAACGAAAAAAGTTAGGTTGTGTTGTACAAGAAAAGCAAAGTTTCTATTTATATTTACATACCGTTGCAGTTCTTCATTTTATCTCCTTTGATTGATAGCCCAGCCATAAGGAAACATTTTTCACTATTTTCTGAAGAATCTTCGCTTACGTGCGGACTAGAAAAGTGGGAACATAAAGAACAACACTTCCTAAACCTTTGAGTTCTGTCAAGAACTGTCAAACGGAATAGCAAAAGACATAGGTTAGACATAATTAAGTCCGAATTGGACATAAATAGTGTCGTGGACATAACTAACCGTCAAACGCAACAGCATTAATATTAGTACTAATTTAAGTCTAATGAATGAATAAATTAATGATTTATTTACTTAAAATAAATCTTAAAACTAAGTACATTGCCTCACATAACTGCTAACGCTTATTTAAGTGCGCCGAAGAAACACAATCGGACCCATTATGACATTACCAAGAGTGCCTAAGAGTGGGTATGAAGTATTATGAATGTAACAAGGAAAAGGTTAAGCCTCACATCTTCCCATGAATCTTTTTGTATCTGAATGAGGTGTAAATAAACTTAGCGGTGGGCTCTAACTTTATTTACATACACGTCACGTCGTCATTGAAGCAGTTACTACTGTAAATTACCATAGTAATTACTATAGTAAATAAAAAGTTATTGAACAAATGCAATAATGTGTATGATATCGGAAGTAAAAAGAAAGCCATTAATCACCAGTATGGTTTTATTCAAAGGTACGAGTATCATTCTAAGTACTGCTTCTGGTTTTCAGACTAATAGATGATAACAAAATTGTGGAATCAACAAGCCAGCAGACACCTTCCACTAATCCTTCCTTCCAATAATTATTATTGTCAGTGAGGCAATAAAAGTTGACATCCAGCAGACTGCATCTACCAGCCAGCAGACAGTGTCTACCAGCCAGTCAGTACTTTCCATCAGAGAGCCAATACCAATACAGCAGACACCAAAAGGTTCTGTAAAAAAGAATGGTCAGGGTTTATATTTTGTAATAAGGTGTTCAAGTGGTGTTCTAAAGTATAACCTGAGTTAAATTAACTGTCCCTAAATTAATGGATTATCTAATGGACTTCTATTTATTTCAGTTATTTGACAAGTTTCATTTCAAATCAAATGTAATCAAAATCGTTTTAACCTTATGGTTAAAACGATTTTGATTGTGGTAAATGGTGGTTAATAAAATAATAAAAACAATTATGGACCCTGTAGGCACAGCAACTCTTTTTTATTAAATAAATAGAGAGAGGAAAAGTGCTTTATAACCTAAACTATTAAATATTAATTTAATCTACTAATTACAATAGTCATCTAATCATTTCTTATTTATTTAATTATGTTTAAAATTGCTTATTTTGCTGAAGCTTCCTATGAGGACATGCACAAATTTACAGTTCTGGAAAGTGAACGTCAACAAAAGGAACATGAATTAAGAATGAAATGTATGGCTGAGATACATAGTCAGATCATGCCTAATTTAAAACTGTAGCAAGAAATGTACCGCAATTTTTTAGAAAAATGAAACATTAGATTTATTTTATTTACTAGGTAACCATTTGACTTTCATTTCACCTCTAACCTCCTGCGTACATTTGTACTCCTCATAGTACGTAAGAGATTTAAAAATCTGTGGACTTTATTTTAATTGCCAGCACAAAAATATTTTACTAGCGTCATCTAGTGACTTCTAGGCTTACGTCAAAAAAATTAAAACGTCAAATGTCAAACGTCATTCTTTTTAGAATGGCGTTGGAAGGTGACCGCACGAGCGGGCGTTTGCGCAAAAATAAGTAAATCCATCTTTTTTGCGTAAAACAACGCAATGGTAACTACCATTGCGTTGTTTAAACTAATGGCTTAGCATATTATTTTGACAAAATTTCAAATGTTTGTCCTGTAACCTTGATATTTATTTCTAAGTCCTTTACGAAGTACTAAAGTATGTAAGCAATATTTTTCACGACTGTCTTCCCAAGTACTGTGTAAAGTACGTTGACGATTTAATCAAGTTTTATGTTTTTTTTAGCGCTTACAAATAACGCCATCATCGATGCTTTGGACGACTCCGAGTTCGATTATTCCGGAGATGATTCAGACGAAGATACGGCGTTCGTTCCACCATAATACAACCAAACAGCCCGTGATCACCGTAATAGTGAGTCCAGTAACTCGGATGAAGATCAAACTGATTTGAATTCCCCTGTGGCTTCTCCTACAATGTCAGACGACTCAGACTTCACACCTTCTACTTCATCGTACCAACCACGAGTAAGAGGCCGGACAAGAACAACATCGCGCGGGCGGGGTCGTGGTCGTGGTCGTGGTACAGGTGAAAGCTCACAATCATTATCCACTCGACAGATAGCTATTAGAAATCGACAAAATATTGCTGGCATTCAAGACACTTGGAGTCACGATACACTAGATTCAGAAATCAATAGTTTAATGCAACCTGCCAACATCCAGAAAAATACTGAGGAGTGGGAGTGGTACCAATTTTATAACCAATACATAGATGATGAAATTCTAAGTCAGATGGTAACCTGTACCAATAGAACACAAGTTTTAGAGATCGGTAAATCCATGGGACTGACTTTAAAAGAGCTCAAGGTCATTGGTATCACCATGATCATGTCCGCATTGCAGTACCCACAAATTTCTATGTATTGGTCTGAAAAATGGAAAGTTCCGTTAGTAGCAAGAGCTATGACTAGGAACAGATTTTTTTTTATTAGACTCAGACTGAAATGCGTCTATGACTCCGAAGTGACGCCCGAACAAAAAATACAAAAAATCTGGAAAGTTCAGCCTTTACTTGATCGCATATTAGCCGGGTGTCACGAACAAATTCGTCCACAAGAAATGAGTATAGACGAAATGATTATACCTTTTACTGGAAAATGCCCAATGCGACAGTACTGTCCTAACAAGCCGAACCCAGTAGGCCTCAAAGTTTTCGTCTTAGCTTCACCGAAAGGTATTGTTTGTGACATGGCAGTATACCAGGGAGATACTACATTCCCCCTCTTAATCAACCAAGGGTTTTGTTTGGGAGAAGCTGCCATAATTCATATGACAAGGACTTTAGTTCCAGGACATTTACTGTTCTTTGATCGTTTCTTCACCACGGCTAAACTTTGTGATGAATTACTAAGACTTGGATTTCATGGCACAGGTACTATTATGAAAAATAGAGTCCCTAAAAACTGTGTACTGACTGACGAAAAAACGTTTAAAAAAAAAGCGAGAGGAAGTATTGAAGTAAAAGTAAGAGAAGACCGTAAGCTCGCTGTAACAATGTGGCTTGATAATAAGCCTGTTCTTATGATGTCTACTTGTTATTACGATCAAGAACACGATGAATGCGAGCGGTGGTCAAAAAAAGATAGAACATATGAAAAAGTGAGGAGACCAGACGTTATCAAAAAGTATAACGAAAATATGGGTGGCGTCGATCTTGCTGATCGGATGCTTTCTGTTTGTCCATCGCGCAATCGAACTAAAAAGTGGACAATTCGAGTGATTTCTCATCTTGTTGACCTTTGTGTGGTAAATGCTTGGTTGCAATATAGGATCGTAGAAACAGAGAAGGGCACACCAAAGAAAAATATAGTACAAATGAGAGAATACAAACTGAACTTAGGTACCAAACTCATCAATGACAATGAAGAAGAATGTGACGATGACGATGAAGGCGAAGTTGAATACGAAGAGCTTGAACCAAAGCATAAAAACCGCAAGGCTCTTATCAAGCCAGTTCCTTCCAAAGAAAACCGTACCAAACGTGCTGCACATTTGCCAGAATATGGTACAAAACAATGGCGTTGCAGAAAGAATGGTTGTGACAAAAAAACTACCGTATTTTGTAAAAAATGCGATATTTATCTTTGTTTTACGCCTAATCGTAACTGTTTTACAAATTTTCATGAAGACTGTTAATTATAGCTTTTATAAAACTTTGACATATGAATAACTATTGATCTCTAATGTTCCTACCATTGAATTACTGTAAGTTTGTATGTTTAAGTTTAAGCTTTTTGAGAATATGTTAAGAAGAAAAGGTTAATTCCTGTTGATTTTGAAGAATTTAATAAAAACTAATTAATACACACCTGGAATCCATTATTTGATGACCATATCTCCTCATTATGCCATAAATCTAAGTCAGAAATATTTTACGTCCTTTATAAATCACATATTTATTTAGTTCCCTTGTACTTTGTGTAGGACATAGTGAAAAACCAGTTTTCCAGGTTCAGGATTTTTTTAAATATTTTTTCCATGCTCAGTAATAGCCTAACAGTGCAATACGAGAGTTTCAGAAATAAACTCCAAAAAAAGTATGTCTGGTACTCAGGAGGCTAAATGACGTCATAACGTAGCCTGAACAGACTACTTCCTTCGTGCTTTTCAAGACAAATTAAAAACAAACCGTTGCTAGTTTGTCATACCGGCAAAAAATTCATTTACAAACTTTTTTGACTGTGTCAATGCAGACACTTCGGACTTAAAAAGGGGCAAACCATGTGCTACAAATATGAAAAAGGATTCACTTCATTTAGCCCATTTAAAAAAAAAGAAAAATTTCTTTAAAAATTACAATTAATGGGATGCAAATGCACGCCACCAACTCAAGAAGGTTAGATATGGTCTATTGATGGCATGGAACGGCTGTGGACCACGCTAACAAAGAACCACCATGATGTAAAAAGTTTAGACTTCAAGATCCGATTGAACATTTATTCGGTTACATCAGGGTAATTGTGGATCAAACGTAAACCCTACTGTAGGACCATTTGTTGGTGGGTTAAAAACAGCAATTTTAAGCAATTTGTCTCACATCATTGTTGGCAATTGTAAACTTGACGAAAATGATGCTATAATAAACAATTGTAAGTTATTGTTTTCAAGTGAACATAATTTACAATTTTTTATTAATACAAAGTTAACTACTGAAGAAGACACCGAATAGGCCGACAGAGGAGCAATTATACTGGAGCTGGAGGACGATATTTTAGAACAAGGCACTGTGGACGATACTGAATTACAAGCATGTGCATATGTTTGTGGTTTTATTATAAGAAATCATAAAAATCAAACTCCCACTTGCAAATAATTATTTATTGCAAAAGAAACTGACACCACGCATCTATTTGTTGAATTCAAAGAATACAGTGATATGAAAAAAAGTTGAATGTACGCATCACGCGTACGCATCACGCGTTTTATCAACTGTGCCCAAAAAGTTATTATGTAGCCTGTAACTTATTTGAAACCTACAAATTGAGATAGGCGGCGCTTGCGTTTTGACTATTGGGCGCTGTATTGACTCCCCGAACCTAGTTATCGAAGCATTTTAGTTCGGGTAAACTCCGTTTAGCGCCACCGTCGCTTACGTCGAGCGAGTCGCTCGGTCGGGTTCCTAAGTTGGTGTTTGACTTTCGTTGCGACTAGTTGGGTGCAAGTAAACGACGTAGTCGTTCGGAATTTGTTCTTTATTTTTATTTTATTTATTAAATAATATTTAAAAGAAGTGTAACTCAAGTCAAACTTGAAAATATGAGTGACGACGAAGCACAGGAAATTGGCTCCCCAGTTCCAGGAACGAGTGGCGTGAGAAGAAAAATTAACTACAAGCGTCCACGGCGAGTGTACAGTAGTAGTGATGATGATGGTGATTATGAAGATACCACTGAGTCACCAACGTCGAAACGTGCTTGTACGAGGGACGACGTGTCCGAGCAGAGGTTGGATTATCTACAAAAGCAGGTTAGCGAGTTAAAATATCTGTTAACTAGAAATTACCGTGACAGGCCCCGACCTACGAACGACGATCTGTTTGATAGCGTGAAGGATGACGATTCAGTAGCCTCGTGTCTGATTAAAACTGCTGAACCTGATTTTGAATTGGGACGATTGCACAACGTCAGAGGCTGGCAAGCACACTGCTGAATCTAAGCTCAGTTACCTGCGTAAAATTCAACTTTTTGATATTGCAGAGTGGAATGCCGTCCGTTATGCGGAGGCTCAGAAGAAATACATTTCTTCGCCTGCGTTCACCAATTTGGCATTGAATGATGAACTTTTAGCCTTTGAAACCAAATTCTGTCAGTAGAGATCACTTGATCAAAGTTTCGGAGCTCTGACTAATATGCTGATTGCACAACAGGAAGCCTTGCAAACGGCACTGAAAGATTTGCTAGAATGGATAGCCGCGTACGACACGAGCTTAACAAAGGCTTCGCTGACTACCAAGGTGCATGAGCTGTTTTCTAATAAGTGTCCTTACATGTCCGTGTCCAAAGATAATTTGCAGTTGGTATGCGGAAGACGTGCAAATATAATTGAGCAGCGAAGGGAAAACGCCCTGTCCGCCGTCAGGGACAAGTATAACAAGGCTATTTTGCGTAAAATACCACCTAGCTGTGAGAATCTTTTCCTAGCGAAGGAGTTCAGTGATGCTGTGGTCAAGCTTAGAGGTGGCTCTTAAAGTGTTTCGTAGACCGTTCCTACCTGCCCAGGGGAGCCAGGTCACACACAACCGGTTTTACGTACCTACCGAACGTAACCAGACCGCACCAAGGCGGTCAACCGACCCCGCGGTGCCATTTCGAGGGTATAAACAGCCTAACCGAAACCAGCAAGCTACCGCTTCTGGAAAAGGAAAGACACTCGCAGGAAAACGACCGTATTCCAATGCGAAAAATAAGTCTAGCCAAAGACAAGGAGACGACCACAGACAATCAACGAAGATATTGACTATGCCGTGATTTTCGAAGCCGGTCAACTGCGCCATTACCATCATACCTGGCAATGCTGTCGTCACCAGAGCTAAGCGAAGAGATACGGCAGATGTTGGCAGATTCAGTGATCGAAGTGGCTCCTCGGAACCCTGGTTTCCTCTCAACCATGTTCCCTGTAAAAAAAACCAGACGGCTCGCAAAGACCATAATATATATAACTACATATATACGTGTATTGATATATTACATATAAATAAATACATTTATATTTATTACATTATAAATATATGAAATCCACTTCACTTGTCACCTCACGACAAGTCAGTGTGCACGATGATCCAGTTTCATCAACATCCGCGCAAGCGGATGCGTTCACAACGGTTCCATCAACATCCGCACAAGCGGATGCGGCGCCAAATTCTCCGTCGCCACATCTTGAAGTGATGCATCTTGAGTTAATCAATTACAACTACATAAAAACTAAGTTAACCAAAATTAACAGCAAAAATCAATAAAGTTTATTCATTAAATGCTGGCTTCTTATTTCAGAGGACTACGACTTGATGATTCCGGAGGTTGGCAGTGAAGTTGAGGTAGTGGCCCCACGTGCCAGAAAACAAGGGCAGTTGGCAGTTGGTAAGCATAAATTATTTTGTGCCCATTGCTTATTGGTACTAAGTTAGTCTTATCTAAGATGTTATCGCTTTTATACCTACTTTTTCCAGCTTCAAATGCTTTGAATTTTGAAGAGACCGTGGCTCACTGGCTTGTGGATTCCGAAAGTGACATGGACATGGATGTGGACGACGATTCAACGACGATTACACAACCAATTATTATAACGACTGGACTGACTGACTTGACTCCCCAGCAAGAGCAAATTTTACAGGACGAAGATTCTGCGAATGACAGAGCTCTTCAATACCTTTTACCTGGGGACTGCTTTTCCTTTAACTGGACGAAAGATAGGACAGCAATCACGAGTAAACGTGAAACTTTTACTGGACATCCTGGACCGACTTTTGACGTTACAGTAGAGACTAGCCCGACAGACATTTTTGACAAGATGATTGACGTGGAATTCATAGACATTTTGGCTACCGAGACCAACCGGTACGCGATTCAGAAGATTGCAGCACTGAACGCCGCAAACAAAATCTCTGTGAATTCCCGTCTGCATCGTTGGACTCCGACTGACAGAAATGAAATTATTTCTTTCCTATCCATTTTAATTCTTCAGGGTCTTTACCCTCTTACAAATGAAGAGTCTTATTTTATTTCAAATGGCTTCGGCACTATGCCTTATTTCTCACGAGTCATGACATACAATAGATTTCTTCTTCTCAAATGCATGCTGCACTTCACGGACAATGAGACTGGCAGACGGACCAACACTTTTAAAGCGGTAGATTGAGCTTTAAGCTTTAGATTCTTCGAAGCTATGAGATTTTTAGCTCATAAACATCAGGTTATTTTACCCAAAGAATCACATGTAACTAATTGCATTATAAGATCTGAACATGAAAAGCTTTTACATGCAGGTCCCAAATTATTACTGTGTAAATTAAATCAAAAATACTGGATGACTAATGGCTTAATGTATGTCAAGAAGTTAATTCATAAATGTGTAATATGTTTCAGACAGAAGGCAATAGCCTCTAAACAGCTGATGGGTTCCTTGTCTGCCGATAGAGTGACTGCTATGAGCAGTGGCGGCTGGTGGGTCATCGAACTGGTGGTGCACTAAATTCTAATAAAACAACAATTTACATAAAATATGTTTATTTTTATTATTTTTTATGCATTAAATCTATGCGACGACATTTTTCTGAAGCGAAATGTTCAATCACCTTTTTATTAAAATCGGGTATAGTTTGTATAAATTTTTTTTTTTGTATAAATGCGTCAAATCCTTGATTCCAGTTTCTGTCCAAATCGATTCTCCACCAAAAATAATGCAAGGAAAGCAAAAGAATGCATTAAGACGCTCACATCCACACAACCATTTCTTTCTATTATACATTTCACTTTTAAAACTTCGCGTAAATGCTTTGTTTTTCGATTTGCACTGTTGTTTTAAATCTAGAAAGGGCCTTGGCGGTCCGGCCAATTTTATGTCAACTTTATTTTGAAAAGTTTTGTTATAATATAGTCAATGTTTATGCTCATTTTCACTCACACCACACACACTGTACACAGTATAGAATATAATCAAAACGAAAATAAAAAACAATTACTTAATGTAAACAAACAATAATAACACGCGTCACAGATACAGCGAAACTATACTGTTAACATTTGTCATCCCTAATGGCCGCCGTCGCGTCGCAGACCCGGCGAATTTCGTCAAACATCGGGTGCTCTCGCTAACCTTCGGTTCGCACGTGCGGCGCTCGAGAACGGACTCATTACTCGGTACATTTCTATGAACTATCTTTTGTCTCACGCGTCAGGCGTATTAGCTCGTAACCCATACAAGTTGTATTAGCAGTCCTCGTGCGCTCGCCGAAGCGCACGAGAATGTTTCTTTACAGGGAAAATAAGTTTTAATAGTTAAGCAAAGCGCTTAAATTGCTTCGTCATAGTTGGACATTTTATTTGTTATATGTTTTTGTATGTTTAAAAAAAAATATTAATATGGTAATTTAAAAATAAAGATGAAGTAATTTTGTAATTTTTAAATCTTTTGAATTGGTGGTTCAGCGCACGAGCGCACTTAAGGTACAGCCGCCACTGGCTATGAGTCGCCCTTTTGAAAAAGTCGGTGTAGATTTCGCTAGGCCTATAAATATTAAACTGTCGCGCGTGACGTCTCACGCGCGACAGTATTGCAGTAGTTATACAAGGATCGTCATCCTTGGTAGGAAAAGGCTATATTTGTGTATTTGTGTGTTTCGCTACAAAGGCAGTTCACCTTGAAATCACATCAGACCTTACTACAGATGCCTACCTCGCTTGCCTTAGAAGATTCATTTCGAGAAGAGGATTGCCCAAAGAAATCTACTCTGATAATGCTAGTACTTTCAAAGGCGCAAGGAACCAATTAGCTGAGTTATATCAACTACACCTTTCACAGAATCACCAAAAACATGTATGTGAATTTGCAGCCCAGAGAGGCATTAACTTTCATTTTATACCAGCATACTCCTCCACCTTTGGTGGCCTGTGGGAGTCTGCTGTGAAAATGACTAAATATTCTCTAAAAAGAGTATTACAAAAGCAATTCGGTATGTAAAGTATTTTTCAGGTATTTTTTTTACATTTTTATTTCCTTAAACTTTTAATTTTAAGCAACTAATTTTAAGCTTTTTTTTTCCAAGTAACAGTTTCTTTATATTTTGCCTGATGCTGTAATTAGCATGGTTGGAACACTGCAAAGCTAAGATCAGCCCTCGACTTCTGCAGCTTCTACAATGGCAACAGAGCATGATAGTACTGAAAATGATGACGACATTATTATAGATTTTTAATTTTGACGATGATTCAAGGCTAATTAATTGGTTTACATTATATTAGAGAAGAAGTAGAGTAGGATTAGTTGATTATTATTTTATTATTAGTAATTATTGTATTCTTTCAAGTACGCTTGGTACATATAATTTAAATTGTAATTAAACCGTGAAAATATATAACTATAGAAATTTAACGGCTATTATTGACGGGTAACAAAATATTTTTAACGGATTTTTGACGGAAATACACAACGAACTTGACGGAATTTTAAAAATCCTGTTGGCAACACTGGCCCGCAGCTCAGTTCGAAGAGCACGAGCCAGCCCGCCGCACGCGCACGATTGTGCATAAAATGGCCTCTCGAAAATTAAGTGACTCGGAAATGACGCACTTGGTAGAACTGTATCGGGAAAACGAAGTTCTATGGAATGTTACACATAAGTCGTACAGAAATCGAGACGCTAGAGATAACGCCTATGAAAGAATCAGAGACTCGTTGAATATTACGCCATCACTTTCATTGCAAGACATAAGCAAGAAATTAAAAAAATTACGGTCTACCTACATAAAAGAAAGAAAAAAAATTGCTTCCGATCCGGTGCCAGTATACAATCTGTTTATAAACCAAAGATGTCGTGGTTTGAAATAGCTGATGGATTTTTGAGGACATATACAAGTATAAGACATACAAATACAAATATGGTAAGCAAGTTTATTAACTTAAATTAACACAGTAATTACATATTATTTATTTATTTATTGAAGACAATTTGTTTGCCAAGAAACAGCGCCAGTATCACTGTTAAAATAATCACGTAAAGCATTTCGTTTTTGTCTTGCTTCACTACAGTCCATATTGTTTTCATCAACAAATGATAGAAAATTAGATCTCCAGGTATTTGAATATTCAAAGTGTGCATGTGCAGGGGATGTTTTACGCAGCCAATTATGAAGACAGCAGCATGTTTTCACGACTTTCTCCGTATTTTTAATATTTAAATTGATATGTTTTCCAAATATTTGAAATCGCGAAGCCAATATGCCAAAGGCGTTTTCGACAATCCTCCGAGCCCTCGATAGTCGATAGTTGTATATTTTTTCAGCAACAGTAAGATTATGACCCGGGTAAGGTTTCATTAAGTATTTTTTGAGTGGGAATGCAGCATCAGCTACGAACACGTATCTTACAGGAATATTAAGAGCATTGTTATCAATTGCCGTTTTCAAGGGAGAATGATCAAAAACGCCGCCGTCTGAATCTCTGTCTTTTGCACCAATGTCAATATACGTAAAACAATAATCGTGATCTACACAAGCTAATAATATTAAACTGTATTTTTTTTTATAATTGAAGAAATCTGACCCAGTGCTTGGTGGCGCCTTAATCACAATATGTTTACCATCAAGTGCTCCAATACAAATTGGGAAATTCCATTTCAATTCGAAACCTTTAGCGATTTTAAGCCAATCTTCTTCTGTTTTCGGGATCTGAAATGAAAAAAAAAAAATACTTATTTTGACTTACCTATTTAACAACCATGATGATCCAGTACCTAATTTAAATGTTTTATATTTCAGGATGAAAATATTGGTCGTGCTTCAACAATCAGCGATACAGGCAGTGATGTCACGCAAACTCCCACATTAACGGAAGATACCTTTTTAAGTACATCGCAACATACAACTGATTTTTCTGATGATTCTCAAAACTTACCACAAAAACCTAAACGCAAAAGAAACCATGTGGTGGGAAATAAAGGTAACGAGAACTCTGAAGACGTGATTGCTGTGGCATTGGAGAAATTGGACAACTTAAAAAAAGAAGTTGGAACTATGAAGGATGATGAATATGATATATTTGGCAAATACATTGCGTCTTCGTTGCGACAAATGCCGAAAAAACACTTCATTTCAGCAAAATCAATAATCCAACAAAATATTACAGAATTTGAGTTGAGGATTTTATCTGAGGAATGTACAACAGCACATACTACAAGTAATTATCCAGTACACGAAAATTTCACACCCAATTATACTACGAGTACTACTATGAGTACTAGTAGCCCAAGTAACATAGCAGTTGAAAACATAGAGCTAAATACAAGCAACGATTCTATCTCAAATGTGATTGGTGTTCTTTCGAACCTAGAAGATTCTCAAAATGCATGATCAATTAGCTTTAAGATCACGTTTCGTAATTTTGAAATTATATTAATTGTAAAAAAAATGTTGTTTTACTTACATTAACTACATTAAACTAATTACTACATAAACCACTTACCTCGATAAATGACTTTAACGTCTCAGAAATGGCATCGCATACTTCTGGAATAAATAAACTTATAGCACTGTCAGAAACTCTAAAAAAGAACTCAAGACTTTTGTAAGAATCGCCTGTTGCTAAAAAACGTAGTTATTTGTAGTTTTATTCTAGGGTTTAAACACTTTCTAAATGCACTGTCTTGTTTTTCTATAATCGGAGATATTTCATTCAGTAACCATTCGAATTGGTTTCTATCTATTCTAAAAAATAATAAAAATCATCGTCAGTTTTGAATTCATTACACAACAACACTGAAGCTCCTAACAAAGACCGTTGACTTAATAGAGGTGTTATCCACACTCTCTTTCTCTTTGTACTCCTATTTTTCAATTTTTTCCTCAAAACTTCTTGTATTACATCGCACACAGTTAAAAATCCTTCGAACACAAGACTGTTCATGACGATGCTTGCAACCTGACTGTTCAATATACAATCGCCGCATCAATCAAGTCGCCGAATTCGGTTAACCGACCAATGTAAACAACTAAATTTAGGTTAGCTTTTCAGTTAAACCGAATGCGGCCGCCGCCTTCGGTGACCGACCTCAAACCGACCTATGTAAATGAGCCATACCGGTCGCGTCAAGTGAACGTTTGTATCATTCGTCTGAGTTTACTCGATGAATACGCTGTGTTTGTGCACTGTGATTAAGTGTTGTGACCGTCTTGGTTTGAGTGTCAAGGTAAGTTTACACAATATTTTTATAAAAAATATCCATAAATTAAATAGTTAGAGCAGAAAGAATACGAATCTTTTTTTATTTGACCAAATAAGACCTAACACAGTTTGTAACAGTTTTTTAATACCTTATATAACATTATATCAGTCTTGTCCTGTATTTTTTTAGTAGATGCACTTGTAAACTCTAAGAAACATATGTATTAACTTGCGAAAAGCTGCGACACTCATACATTTTTTTTTTTTTTCAGAATGACCTACCAGGTTTCACGTTTGACGTAATTCGATATCTGGTTCGCCAACGCGAAAGAGTGCAGAGTGGATGCAATTCTGAACCATATATTACAAGAAATGTCTATCAGATCTATACCAGATGAAATTATAGATTCATTAAAAGCAAAAATAAGAAGTTATAGCCAACAAATCGACAAGAAATGGTCAAAATCAGGAAGACATAGAGATCGCTTTATAAAGGCGAATTCGAAATGGTTAGAAGGTAATTTTACGTTTGACAATATAGTCACAGAAAGTATAGCTAGTAATTTAGCACCTGGGCCTAGTAACCGAGCCGGAAGACCACACAAAGATTTTGAAAGTTGCAGCTACAAAACCAAAAAACGTCGCGTTCAACATCTTCTTGATACATCAAGTGAAGGAGAGTTGTCATTTGCGGCCGAAGTAAATAGTGGTTTATCAATAAACAGCGATAAATTTTATGAGTATGCAAAAGTAACATGCGACTTGTATATTAAAGAGTACTCTTGGTGGCAATGCCTGTCAGCGTGCATAAAATATTATTTCACGGGAAAGACATAATTTCATCGTGTGTTCTCCCGATTGGTCAAGCACAAGAGTCAAGAAACAAACATAACTTGAAGTTCAGAGAATTATTCACAAGAAAAACTTCTCGAGTGGACACTAACAGAGATTTAATTAATAGATTATTGATAACATCCGACCCATATTTCGCAAGTTTGCGTTCTTTGCCCAAAACCAAGCGTGGAAAAATCACTCCAGAAGTTCTAGAATTACTAGAAATAAGACTCCCAATAATGGAACATAGGGACAGCCAATCAGAAGATTCTGATCAAGATTCTAATAGAGATGCCAGCGAATCTGATTAATTACTACTACTTACATGTAATTTGTATTTGATTTTGTATTTTTTTGTATTTCTTTAATTAGTAAATAGTTTTAAAATTATAAAACAAGCTTACACTACACCACATTTAATTTGAATTTTATTTTGTTTCATATTGGTTGTAATGGGTACTTAATTTGTATAAAATCTTGCTTATTACCGTTTATCACTTTGTTTTACTTCCTACGATATTTTTTATTAAGTAAATTAAACGTCACAACGAATTGAGACAGTAAAATAATATTGTCCAGTTAGATATTGATAATATTGCACTGTGCGCCGCCGGATCATCTTTGTTTAAAATATCCTCGTAATAAAAAGGTTTGTTGTAGAAGACATGAATATGAAGACTCACCATCCTTGGACAATTTTATGCAATACTAGCCGATGCCCGCGGCTTCACCCGCGTTAAATTATATACAAAAACCTTCCTCTTGAACCACTCTATCTATTAAAAAAACCCGCATCAAAATCCGTTGCGCAGTTTTAAAGATCTAAGGGACAGACAGACGCGGCGGGAGACTTTGTCTTATAATATGTAGTGATAATGATTCAACTACTGAAACCAATTTCTCCACACATATTTTTGGTTAGTAACATTTTATCAAGTATATTTTCAAAAAAGAATTACATGGTAACATTATTTTGTTTTGTCATTCATTCAATCGTTCAAAATTTTAACATTAGAATTTAAAATTGGCATTGACAGACATGACATTGTCATTTAGTTTTAATCTGTGTTAAAAGTGTTTACAATTTAACCAATTTTATTTTAAATAATGAGTTCTTGGTGGGGCCGAGCCTTTCGCCGCATCGTTTGTTGTAGGCCTGTTGCTAATGATGAGTAAGTATCAATATCTTAATGAAATAATGATTTAATGAATATTTCGCGGAAGCAATATTGTATTAAATAGGTACTTGACATGTTGATTATTTGACTTGATTATTTTTATTTCAGACCAGTTTATCAAAACCTGGAGCCGCTGCACCAGGCGAGACGCATGCGGGACATACTAATTACTATAGCCGACATGCCCTACTGCATGCAGCGGTTGGAGCACAGTCTGCACCGGGTGCTGGTGTACCGGCCTGAAGACGCCGAGAACTTGACAATAACGTGAGTAACGTGCATATTAGCTCAACAGCTCTGCCTTCTCTTTTTATCTTACAAAGTATTTTGTATGTTCTCTAAAACTTAGCGACTTACAAAAATACAAAATAAGAAGAGGCGATTTCCATACTTACATACAAATGCCAGTTTGCACACGATGGAATTCAATTTACTATCAGCTAGTACGATTTGTAAAGTTATCTGAGCTACTTGCCCCGATATTACTCAATTACCCGAAAGCTCCACCTATGTTAACAGCCAGTCAACTGGATGGTATTAAAGATCTTATAAATATTTTAAAACCTATGGAAGCTGTGACGAAAGAAGTATCCGTAGAGAAATTTGTAACGTCAAGCAAAATTATACCAATAGTTTCCTGTCTTTTGAAAACATACAGTACAATGAAGACGGAAACATATGTCGGTGCTGCAACCAAAAATTTAATATTGGAAGAATTAAATAAGAGATTTGGTACAGTGGAACAAGTACATGTGTTAGCTATCACCACACTACTGGATCCAAGATTCAAGAAAATTCATTTTTCTGACAGAATAGCATGCTCCAGAGCTATTGATAAAATTAATAGTATGATTGTAGCTTCAAAAAAACAATTGGAGAATAAATTAAGTAATGAAGATTCAGAGAATAATTTGGAATGCCAGCTGAAGGAAGCAGAAGAATCTAACATTTGGGAATTCCATAATTTAGTAGTAAAAAATCAGCTACAAATATTTCAAGCAGAAACTGAAGGACAAGGTTTACAAGACGAATTGAAACATTATTTAACACAGCCTGTCGTCGACTTTAAAACGACGGCTCCTATTACATATTGGTATCACCAAAGAAATTCGTTGTACAGCTCAATAACGCCGATTGCCGACAGATACTTTTGCATAGTTGGAACATCTGTTCCATGTGAAAGGCTTTTTTCTGTTGCGGGAAATATTGCTACTGACGAAAGGAGTCGTTTAGATCCTGAGCGATTAGATAAGTTATTTTTTTTAAAGTCACTCGACTTAAAATACTGGGAAATATAATTTCTTGTTAAATTTGTATTTAACTTTAATAAAATTTTACAAACTTAAAATTTGATTAATTTATTAACCGACTTACAAGTACTTAGGCGAGACTAGACTAAACTGCCACATTATTTTAGTGGTCGCAAGCACTACTGCTGAGCAAAAGATCCTGGGTTCGATTCCCACCTCTACCTATTCTTTCGAAGGAATATAGGCGTGATATTATGTTTATTAATTTAATAATACTTCTATCCAATTACTTGTATTTGCAGTAAATGGTCATCAATAATGTCCTGTATCTTTATTAGGCAATTAGTCATGTTTGAAATTGGCTCGATTAATCGAAAATCGATCTTTTAATGCTCGATGTAAACAAGAATCGATTCTAGTATGTCCGATTTGAATCGAATCGGAGATTGATATTTTTTAAAATGAATCGACATGCCTATGCGAAATGCAAAATACAAATGATTGTGATATCCAAATTAAGAATAACTGAAACAAGTAACTTTTATCTTATAACCAGTATCTACTCATAGAACAAGTTGCCGAAATTAGTTACAAAACTTAGCAATGAAAAGTTCAAAAACCATATCAAACATATACCCATAATAAAATGGCATAATAATAGATTGAAAATAATTCCTTCTGCACATGTGGTATCCCTGGTGAAATATTTGATTTGATTGATGGCACATACATGATCTACGAAGAACATTTAAGAATATTTGTAACTTATTGGTTTTCTATTTAGGTTTTTTTTGTATACACCGTGAAATTTTAATGGTTGTTTTACAGCGGCGGGGCGATTACCCATCAGTATATCGAAACACAAAGTTAAACTTAAAAAAAAGAATGTTTTTTTTTTTCAAATCATCAAAAAAGTATTCATAAACTCGAAAGCGCGAGAATCAATAGTAGTTCACTAGACAGAACGTAGATACCTACACGAAACGCACGCGCCGCCCCGCGCTGCCGGCAAACTACAAAGGGAAAAGTGAATAATAAATGTTCAGAGCAAAATAAGCTCTCGAGCATGGTGATACGTCATTAACAAGCCTGCACGCACGCGGCAAGCGAGGCCCCCCGCGCCCATCGCCGCAACGTAAAAGGATGCCGTCAAATGACGCGCTTAGTCCTTCCGCGAACGTCATACGTTCAATACGTAATCGACATCTTTTCAAAAATTATCATTACAATTTTTCTAATTTAGAGTTTGTCGCTATGGTGCAGTTATACGCCAGGGCTAATTACGATTCCCATGCTGCCCGGCGGTTCTACGCGGAGCCGCAACACTTGAAGTCACTCCGTCATCGCGGGGTTTTGAACCCGCAAGTCCCACAGGCCCGATAAGTGTGATAGTGGACGCTTTCAATATCGTGAGACGTGACAGAGACACTCTAATCAAACTGAAAGACAATCAGTTAAAACGTGCTCGTTAGTGCATTGTACTTACTCGTACCTTGTAAATAAACATTTAAAAGTAGGTTAGGTAATTAAAACCATTGTAAATTAGTTTATTCCATTTTTAAAAAAACGCCTTAAATACTTTATTATCTAATTCAGACTTTTTTTAAAGATCTTGATTTTTATTAGTTTCTCAGTGATCTGTAAGTTGTAAGCAAAAAAGTATTTATGACGGTCCTAAGCCCGTAAAAGTATGAAGGGAAAATTGGAATAACTTATTGGGTTTTGTGTTTTATTAAGTCAGGAGTAGTGATCAGCTGATTTTTACGCGAGTGCAACGACCACGCGGCTGTTCTGGACACCCCCGCGCCCGCCCGGCCCGCGTTCCGTGTAGGTATCGGGCGATGTATTACTGTTGGTTCAAGTCGCTTTCGAGTTTTATTTATCACAATTGTTAATCTGCCATTTATTGAGTCTAATCTTTTTTGTATATATTAATCGATTGTATTATCGATACAAACTCATTTCGCTTCGGGAAAACAACCACTAAAATTTCACGCTGTATATAATTTATATTGTAATCATAATATTTATAATTTCCTTTTCTATAGGAACGGACCTGCGCTGGCATCAGCACCACAACCTCCACCAGCTCACAGGCTACGGCTGAGGTGGCTGGAAGGAGTTGATTATGTGAAGCCCTTTCCAGAAAGATTGTTTTTGTACAAGCGCCTCATTAGGACTCATCCCCCAATATACTATGAACTTTTCCCCCTTGTTCTTTTTATTTATTGTCATTACCCTCATAATTCCATCACACTCTCTCACACACACACACACACTTAAATGAAGTGAAGACTTTAAACAGGTAAAGCTGATAAAAGGTGAACAACCTAAGAAGGATCCCTATTATTTTTGTTGAGGTGTGTACCTAGGAGGTAGGCCTTTTATATATATACTTAGGTAAGATCTATTGATTTTCGTTCCTAAAAGATTCATCGTGCAGCAAAACAGCTTCAGAACCCCTAAGATACATCAGCCGTGCTATGTATTATTATTTTCAAATAAAACAATTTAAGTAAAAATAGGCAGTATGGTCTGATGACTATACTATAACCTAATTTTGAATGGCCATAAACTAAACGTAAGTTGTAGTTTTCAAGCAATTTTGCGGACAAAGGGTCTAAAATGTTTTTGTTGAGCTTCTCGGGATTTGAAACAATAGCTTAAAATTTTGCGCCGACGTACAATATGCTTTGTTATTACAATCTTTTATAACAAAAAATTCAAACAAAGCATTCAGATACAATAGCAGCCATAAAGCAAGCACGGATTTTTGCTGAATATTGCCAATAAAGGGCATGTTTTTGCTGTCGGCCTTATTATGTTGAACTTCTCAGGATTTGAAACAAATTTTCTATTTCAAGTTGTACGCCGACGCGACGTTCTATACGGTCTACTATCTCTAATACTTAGGACTAAAAAAATCAGGTCCAATCCGAGGACTGTTTATACAACTTACTATAATTTATTGAGCTTACTTAATAAATTCTGTTATGTGGGTAGTGTTAAAAATCTGCATTGTAGGCTGTATGAAGGTTTGCCATTGTTACAAAAGTTTTGAAAAGCTCAAGTTGACATTAGTGTGTCAAAACTTTTTATAAACTTGACGAATTCACACGAACTTATAGTGAACAACAAAATGTTTGTTATTCTGTGGAGTCTGGCGCATTGCATTACCAAGTAAGTATTCTTTGTTGTTTTATAAACATTCGTGTATAAAAGTGTGGTATCGTATACCTACACATAGAACGCTGGCTGCCGACCTGCCAGCGCTTATCGGCACCGGTCTGCGCAGGTGGTTGTCGCAGGCAGTCTCTATACTTTGTGCCGAACTAGCGCTGATAAGCGCCGGCAAGTGCCGACGGCGTGAGCAGGTCGTCTCTCTTATATGATATTATTATTACAAGCATTGTCATCAAAAATAACCTACTTGTTTCCGTAAGTGAAATTTGAGTTATAGTACTAAAGTTTCAATTTCCCATTTTAGATTCATAAGGATGAGAATACAGGAGCACCGGGTGGTGTTGTGGCGAGGGGCGCAGATTGAGCGTCGCCTCTGGGACCTTCGGTGGCGGCACTGCAGACCGCCGCTTCCACCACTGGAAGTCCCGAGGCAGAGGCCTATGCGTCCTTCGCCACCCCAGGCGATCCCAGTGCCGTCATGGTGGTGGCATCACAGCGCCGAGAGGTGAAAAATAAAAAAAAAATGCAAAAATATGATTTTTATTTATTTAATTTTACTTCTTTTGCCCACTCCCTTGCCTTTCTTCGACGGCACTGGCAACTCGTGCCGAATACACGGCTTCTTGGCGTTGGCCGATGTTTCTGGCTCTCGTTCGTCGGCATCGGTGAAAAAATGGGGCGCAATTTGGCCGCGCGCAACAATGCCGACACGTCTATTCGGCCGCTGCCGCAGCTGCTGGCATTGCCTCCAGATGTCGAGGGCGGCTCGTCATCTGGAGACAATGCCTCCGTCATCGGGACCCAGTCACTCGGTGACGTATCTTCGTCTTCCCTGGAAATAAAAGTTACAAAATGAAGAAATTATGTACCTATTCTTTGATTGTTTACGACAATAATAACCTATAAAACTCATTTTAGGGTTATTTAGAGGTTTATGGTAGCCCTCCTGGACCAGTAGATAAGTAGAGTAATATTTGAACAATATTTACATCTTAAGTAGGTAGAATACCGCATTTACTGGCAGCCAGGTTTGTCTTTTGTCATCAGTGCTACCAACCACCAAACGACATGAATATTTTCGTTCAAAAATTTTAGGATACTGGTTTCACACCGCGTTTAGTTCATTGCGCTGAAATTATCCGGTGAAGGAATACGCATGCGCTGCTCCAATTTATTGTCATTCAAAAGTAGTTGAAAGTAAACTGTAGAATAATTTTAGGGAAACAAATGCATCAAGAGAGCGCCTCAGGGGCGGCCGCGGTAGCGGGAGCGGCAGCGGGCGCGGTATCGGAAGCGGTCGCCGTAGCTGGCGAGTTCGCGGCAGCCTGCGATTTCGCGACAGCCAACGCGTTCCCGCCGAAGCCGAGGATCGACGCCGCACCCAGTTAGTTGTTGAAATGCTTTAGAACTTTTTAAATGCTTTCATTTGTTCTATATTCAATGTTGTTACAATTTTATTTTAGAAACCCTACTCTGGAACGGCCGTCGGCAGCAGGGCCGTCGTCCCCCCGTGCAGGGCCCTCTAAGGGGCTCGAAGCGGGTCCAGGGTCTGCGCTGGAGGACGAACTGCTGGTCCAAAGAGGTAAGTAATATGGTTATCCACTGCTGGGCATAGTAGATCCTTTCTTTCTCCTATTTCCAGGCTCTGTGCGTCCTTCTAATAAATGTTTTTTGTTTCAGTTGACTTTGAGGGTGCCGCCGGCGAAGTGACGCCGCCCAGGGTGGGGATACCCTTTGACGACACCGTCCCAAACTCGCCGAGTTCACTAGACAGCGACCCAGGTCGCTTGTCTACTCGGTTGAGTTTGGAGACAGCATGTCTCACCCCTAAAAAGAGGGGATTTTTCATGAGGGAAGTTTCTTCAGAGGATGAGTAAACCATTCCTGAAGAAATTTCATTCTTGGGAAATCCCCTCTTAATGGGAGGGGGGTGGCCCGTCCTGGCACGTTCTCCCGGCCTTACAGTTTTATATTTTAATGTTTTCTTTTTATTATTTTTTTTTCTATTTAAATGTTTTTGTGTCGTTTTTTTTAATAATGAATGCTTTTTTTTTTCTTTCTTTCTTTGTCAACGCGGGCGTGGCTGAAAAACTTGTTGTTTCATCCAGAGCGGCGATATAATTTCAACTCCCCTGTCTCACCTAGCCTAAACCCCAACTTCAACCTAAGTCTGTTTAAAAACGACACATGTTATTTAGAAAAAAAATCTCTTGTCACCTTTTTTATACTACACTCGAGAGCAATGAATCCGGGTCACTTAAAGAATCCTAAAAATCTCGGAAACTAAAAATGCTAGGTTAATGCAATAAATTGTATTTAATAGACAATGTAATACTCCTTAAATGAAGGTATTAAAACTTCTTAGTTATTGTAAAGTTATATCATAAAAAAATCAAATTTGAAAAAGGGCCACTTTCGAAGATGGAACTACGAAATTACAGCATTTGGTTTTGCTTTTGTTTGTAATCTGTCATTTATGTGGGTACATAAACCATGTTGATAGTGCTCTATATTCATTATTCAAGCTGAAATTATGTCGCTTACGCCTGAAGAATGCACCAGAATACTTACAATGCTGGAAACCGGCCGGAGTCAGCGCGATACAGCCAGGACTGTCGGTGTGTCGCTGTCAACGGTACAAAGAGTTCTCCGACGTTACGAAGAAACTGGTTCTAACCTACGCAGACCAGGAACGGGCAGAACCAGGTGTACCACAGCATGAGAAGACCGATACTTGGTGAACACCATGCTTCGAAATCGCTTTCTCACAGGAACTGAACTCACAAATCAGTTTCGACGCCTCGGAGGAAGTAACCCAAGTGCATGGACAGTAAGACGTCAGCTTGCTGAATCAAACTTAAAACCCCTTAGACCTGCAAACGGCCCTAAACTGGAGCGTGGGCATCGTATTTCAAGACTAAGATATGCCCAGAGCCACGTAAATTGGAGTATTGAAGATTGGTCAAAAGTTATGTTCTCCGACGAATCAAAATTTATGCTCTACAAGCACGATGGAAGACACAGAGTGTATCGAAGACCAGGGGACAGATTTCAAGCAAGCATGCATCGAAGAAAAAGTAGCCTACGGTGGTGGGTCTGTACTTGTGTGGGCCGGAATTTCTTCTGAAAGTCACACAGAGCTGGTGATCATAGAAAACGGCTCTTTAACTAGCGTAAGATATGTGGAAGAAATCCTCAATGATCACGTTGGTCCATTTATGGTCAATTTAGGTGAGGATGCTATATTTATGCATGACAATGCCCGACCTCATAAAGGTAGGATTTTGAATGACTACCTTCAAGAGATGAACATTACTCGTATGGAGTGGCCAGCGCGCAGCCCGGATATCAACCCGATCGAGCATGCTTGGGACAAGCTAGGCAGATGCGTAAAACAACGAAACCCTCCCCCAATCACGCTTCGTGAGCTCAAAATTGCTCTCACAGAGGAATGGGAGAATATTCCCCAAAATCGTATAAGGAACTTGGTGTACAGCATGCCAAACCGCGTAAACGCAGTAATGGAAGCACGAGGAGGCAATACGAAGTATTAAAATTCAAGAAAATCGTAATAAAGTTCAAAAATTTCATGTTTCCTATTTTTGTTTTAAGGAGAGATCAGCAGTTTTTTTCTTTATGTAATTTTGTGTTAATAAAATGTATGGTGACTCATATTTTTTTTACTTTCATTTAAGGAGTATTACATTGTCTATTAAATACAATTTATTGCATTAACCTATCATTTTTAGTTTCCGAGATTTTTAACATTCTTTAAGTGACCCGGATTCATTGCTCTCGAGTGTAATTATATAAAAATCAATAAAGTTTATTCATGAAATGCTGGCTTCTTATTTCAGAAGACTACGACTTGATGATTCCGGAGGTTGGCAGTGAAGTTGAGGTAGTGGCCCCACGTGCCAGAAAACAAGAGCAGTTGGCAGTTGGTAAGCATAAATTATTTTGTGCCAATTGCTTATTGGTACTAAGTTAGTTTTATCTAAGATGTTATCGCTTTTATACCTACTTTTTCCAACTTCAAATGCTTTGAATTTTGAAGAGACCGTGGCTCACTGGCTTGTGGATTCCGAAAGTGACATGGACATGGATGTGGACGACGATTCAACGACGATTACACAACCATTCATTATAACGACTGGACTGACTGACTTGACTCGGACAAGAGTAAATTTTACAGTACGAAGACTCTGCGAATGACAGAGCTCTTCAATACCTTTTACCTGGGGACTGCTTTTCCTTTAACTGGACGAAAGACAGGACAACAATCACGAGTAAACGTGAAACATTTACTGGACATCCTGTACCGACTTTTGACGTTACAGTAGAGACTAGCCCGACAGACATTTTTGACAAGATGATTGACGTGGAATTCATAGACATTTTGGCTACCGAGACCAACCGGTACGCGGTTCAGAAGATTGCAGCACTGAACGCCGCAAAGAAAATGTCCGTGAATTCCCGTCTGCATCGTTGGACTACGACTGACAGAAATGAAATTATTTCTTTCCTATCCATTTTAATTCTTCAGGGTCTTTACCCTCTTACAAATGAAGTCTTATTTTATTTTTAATGGCTTCGGCACTATGCCTTATTTCTCATGAATCATGACATACAATAGATTTCTTTATCTCAAATGCATGCTGCACTTCACGGACAATGAGACTGTGGCAGACGGACCAACACTTTAAAGCGGTAGATTGAGCTTTGCTCAGAAAATCAGCTCTAAAGCTGCCCATGTAGACGTTAAAACCAACGTTAAAGGAACATTTCCTGTCAGCATGATTTTAGTTTGTAAGTAGTGTTCTATATGTAGTGTTGTATATATATATATATATATTGTATGTATTAGTTTAGTGTATAAGTTAATTTAAGTTGTTAACTCTATTGTTTGTGCACATATAAGTTATCCTCTCCTGCAAATCTCTCAGCACAAGTATGGTTTGCTGTAAGAAAACCCAATTCTGGGTTAAGCTCGCCGTTGTACATTATCTATATTTTGTAATTTTGTGTATATTTTTCTTTGTAATTTTTTGTGTGCAATAAAGAATAAGAATAAGAATGAGCTTTGCGAGTCTCTGGCGATTTCCTGTTTACGCCGGGAAAAATAACGACGCCAGAGCAGACTTGATTGACAGACCGGATGTGCCAGACTTGACAGACGGACCGGACGTGACAGACCTAAATGACAGAACGGACGTTACAGAATTGACAGACAGACCGGACGACACAGACAGACCGGACGTGACAGCCGAACAGACAAGCGACTTTCGGCTGACTAATGCGACAGCGAAAATCATTTTTGACCTGATTGAGCCCCTTCTACACAGAAGTCATATCGTGATAATGGACTATTTTTACATTTGTCCATTATTAGCGAGATGCCTCAAAAGTAGAAAAACGGACTGCTACGGAACCCAGCGGTTGAACCGGGAATTTATTCCCGATCCTCTCCGAACTCTAGCCAAGGCTAGTTTAAGGCACGGCGAAGTTGTAGCCACGTACTGTTCCGACTTGTCACTGATGGTATGGAGAGATGCTAACTTAGTTAGCATGATTTCTACATACCATCCGCTGCAAGTCGGAACGCAGGAGAAGTACAGTCGCACGGCCTATAAACCTCGCATTGTGCTAGATTACAACAAGCATATGGGGAGGTATTAATCGTAAAGATCATTACCTCTCTGCCCAGCCGCTTGAGAGGGTTAGAAACCGTGTTTGGTATAAAAAATTGTTCCGTAGGCTTCAACTGTGCAATTTTCAACAGTTTTATTATTTTGAATACCAAACACAAGCTGTCGCATCGCCAGTTCCGAACTGTGTTGGCCGAAAGTCTACTGAAGACCTATCGACAGTTAGACTTGACGACAGAGACGCGACTCATTACTCGGACTAACACACAGACAGGACAGACCACAAGGATTATAAAGCGGAACACCTATGCCGTAAGGGAAATTCAGCCATACGTGGAGGCGGAACACTTTCTTATCCACGCTGACGTAAAACGAAGCCGTTGTTGGTGGTGCGCGAATAAAAAAAACACAGCGAGACGAACAGGTTTTTTTTTTTTATATAGCCTGTACTGTTCCACTGCTGGGCAAAGGCCTCGAACAGGTATTGTATTTTTTTATTTCATATTTTATTATTGTTGTGTGTGTTCAATATCAAATAAGTATTTTTCTTTCAGTCTGGAAATGTATGGAGTGCGACGTGAGCTTATGCATCGTGGTGTGTTTTAGAGATTGCACAAACTCTAACCCCGCTCCGTCGTGCTTTCAACTTCTTACCACTCGCTACTCGTTCTTATACCGCGCCCCCCTTCATCATCAACAGTCGTGAACGGGCGCTGTCAGCTGAGACTGGTCATCTCTTAGCTGCCACGGTTTATTATAATAATGGATCATTTTGTTTCTGAATTGTCTTTGTTTTTAAATTTTAACATGGACATTTTTAACTTGCTACATCGTTCTAAAATAATGAAATAATGTACCATCTAAAAATAATTGATGTAACGGTTCTGTAATAATGTGATGATCTAAAAAGAGTATCCATGGAGTTTCTTACCCGTTCTTCTCCATAGAGCTTGTAATGGGTATACAACATGTCCCAAAATTCAACGATAAGCCAGCACCGGAGGATAGACCTGCCCATGACTACTCGGGGAAAAAAAGAAAAAAAATATATATCTCTTTTTTTTTTGAAGTTATAAAAAAAAAGAAGAAATTCTTAAAAAAGTGAGACCTTTTATGATATTTTTCACTACCATGACCACATTTTTTTAAATATTTCTGTTATTTTTTTTTATAGGCAACCTGAATAGCACTGCTATCTACCACAATTCTTGAAAAATCCAGAATACCTCTAGTTTTTTCACGTAAATTAATGAAACTTAATTTATTCCCTAAATTTTTTGAAGATTTTTACTTTTAATCAACTTTAACTCATCGTGGTGTAAAAAAAAGTATGAACACTACTATGGCAAGTTTTTTTATAAATTGACGCAACTAATCAAGATTCCAAAATGGTATAATACTCTAGGAAAATCAACCACAAAAAAATAATATCCATACTAGTTCAAAACAAGAACCAAATTCCTTAAATTATAGTTGACAGTAATCACTTTCACTGCGTGCCCAAAATGGGTTCTTGTTACAATTTCTAGGAATTTGAGTGGGGCATACATACCTTAGAAGTTAGAGAGAGATAGATAGATAGAGATATTTACGTTAAAAAGAGACAACAACAGGGCAGGTAGTGGGTTCTTGTTACAATTTCTAGGAATTTGAATGGGGCATACATACCTTAGAAGTTAGAGAGAGATAGATAGACAGAGATATTTACGTTAAAAAGAGACAACAACAGGGCAGGTAGAGAAGCTGTTATTATTCTCAGAGCAAGTCAGTTCAGTACGCTCTGCTCCTTTGTTTACTGCGCACCGTTCCGTATTCAACTGACGTGGCTCTCGTACGTACTAACGACTTTTGGCTTGGCTTTTTGGACTGGAATCGATCTGCAAACTGAACTGACCTGGCATTATCTTGGACTACGATTGTGTGTTTTGTGACTACGATTGTGAGTTTTGTGATTTGGAGTTCTGGCGCATTTTGGACTGTTTAACGATCAACATGCCGCAACCATACACACCACAGGAATACGCAAATATGCACCTCATCTATGGAGAAACCCGATGCAATGCTAACGCTGCTAGCAGACTGTATCGAGAAAGGTACCCAAATGCTCAAAGATATCCTGATTATCGAGTGTTTATTAATGTGCATCAAGCGTTTTCGGAGGGTCGTATGCCATCCAGTAGGAGAAACGCTGGAAGACCTAGTTCGGATCGTGATGAAGAAGTTCTCAATGAGATAGAAAATGATTCGACTACTTCGGTACGCGCCATAGAAGAAGCTACAGGAATCCCGAAAAGTTCTGCACATCGAATTTTACAACGTCACAAGCTTCACCCATATCATTACAGGCGTGTGCAGACGTTGTTACCGCGGGACTATCCATTAAGAGTCACATTTTGCCGTGTGATGCTGCAAAGGCACAGGGAAGATCCCCAATTCCTGGACAAAATTCTATGGTCGGATGAAACAACATGCAAGAAAGATGGATATTTAAATCTACACAACCTACATAGTTGGAGCAATGAAAATCCGCACTTGATGAGACAAGACAGATCCCAATATCAATTCAAGGTTAACTTATGGATATTAAATGGAAAAGTAATTGGGCCCTTTGAGTTACAAGGAAACTTAGATGGCAATAGTTATTTAAACTTTTTACAAAATGACTTGCAAGAATTGCTAGACGACGTGCCCTTAAATGATCTCCAAAACATGTGGCTCCAAAATGATGGTTGCCCAGCACACTATGCCCGCCCTGTGCGAGAATATTTAAATCAAGAGTATCCAGGGCGTTGGATCGGGCGACTTGGTCCTATCTTATGGCCACCTCGTTCACCCGATTTGAACCCCCTGGACTTCTTCTATTGGGGTTGTCTTAAAGACAGGGTCTACTCAAAACCCATTGCGTCATTGGACGAGCTTCGTCGAAATATCAGTCAGGCTGCGGATCATATTAATCGCAGAAGATATGCAAGACAAATAAAACGGTCATTTTTAAGGCGATGTCGTGCATGTATTATTGCTGGTGGCAAACAATTTGAACATTGGTTATAATGTTAATAAATTACATGAGAAATTGTTTGACCATTTATTTAAATATTAAACATTTTCCAAGAACTAATACTTTTTATTACCTGACCGTCATTTGGCCCCTGTTTAGAAATAATAGGAACATTTTTTTTTTAAACTTGTTTGCCTAGAGTATTATACCATTTTGGAATCTTGATTAGTTGCGTCAATTTATAAAAAAACTTGCCATAGTAGTGTTCATACTTTTTTTTACACCACGATGAGTTAAAGTTGATTAAAAGTAAAAATCTTCAAAAAATTTAGGGAATAAATTAAGTTTCATTAATTTACGTGAAAAAACTAGAGGTATTCTGGATTTTTTAAGAATTGTGGTAGATAGCAGTGCTATTCAGGTTGCCTATAAAAAAAAATAACAGAAATATTTAAAAAAGTGTGGTCATGGTAGTGAAAAATATCATAAAAGGTCTCACTTTTTTAAGAATTTCTTCTTTTTTTTTATAACTTCAAAAAAAAAGAGATATATATTTTTTTTCTTTTTTTCCCCGAGTAGTCATGGGCAGGTCTATCCTCCGGTGCTGGCTTATCGTTGAATTTTGGGACATGTTGTATACAGGGTGACTTGTAATTAGAGCACAACCTTGTAAGGGGATATAGTACAGGTCATTTGCAACAACTTTTGTAGGAACACTCATATGCAAAAGTGCACCAACATTGAGTTATAATTTTTTTCGTGTTATTTTTAAAAACTCTTATGGGGTAACCTTAAAAAATTAATAAATAAAAAACTTGACATAATTTTGTTAATTTTCTTTTTATTATTTAGTCTATAACGTTCCAGTTACATGTCAGCATTGTCAGCTGTTTAAAAAAAAATCACTATGACACTTACTCTGCGTATTATTAAAAAAAACATCTACATTTCATAAGCTTTCAAATGAGATATAAAACCCTAACATAGCTAGTCCAATAGGGAAGATATTCGCATAACAAAGGCGCACGGCCAAAAAAAGGTCTGTTTCTACCTGCTCTACTAAGCAGGTAAAAACAGCCGGTCATTGTTTAATCTCTTTTGGGTTGTTTAGGTTAGTCCGTCCTTGTGATTCGTTGCGATCGGATGCTTTTGTGTGTGCTCTGCAGTTTTGTTTTATCTCTGACGACCCGGCTTGTGACTGTTTTTGCGATTGATTGCTCTCCTGACGACTTGGCTTTTCAACTGGTTTCCGTGTGTTATGCTCATCTGTGGTTTTGGCGCGTATCAAGGACTATGGCTCAAAGACAACGGGCAAATTTTACGAATGAAGAATATGCCGATATTCTGTACACTTACGGCGTAGCTAGAGGCAATGCTTTAGCTGCCCAGCGCGAATATCAACAGAGATACCCCAATCGCTGTTTACCTGATGTAGGCGTGTTTTCTCGAGTTTATCGACGAGCCCGGGAGACTGGACGCTTCCAAGACGAGGTATGTAATAAAAATTGTAATTTAATAAATAATTGCGATTAAATTGCAAGTTTACAGCCAACAGCTGCTTAAGCACTTTAGATTTTGTACCTTCTTAGAGAGTTAAACACAGTTCAACTGTCAATCGTGATTTGCTTCTGGCTGTACCTACTTACGTAGTACCGGAAAAAAAAAGATAGTTTTCTCCGAAATGTTTTTGTTATTGCAATTTAACTTCGTAAGCAAACAAAGGCCTGACTTGGGTTATCATTTTTAAAAAATTGTAAGTGCATTCAGTATTAGCTGCGTGTTTCCACTTAGACCGTCATTTCATTACCAATAACAATAGTATTAAATTGTGGCGGGTGAATTCTTTGTAAACACTTGCAAAGCAGGTGCGGTACGTACAGATACTTTCCCTATGTTATCTTCCTTCATTTTTAATAATTATTAATTTTTACAAAATAATTATAAAACCACGTATCTTTATTTATTATTTTAGAACAATTAAATAAATAAATTTTGTCATTGTATTTCAGTCAAAATGGCTTCTTGGCCGAAATGGCTCCTTTAAAACTGAATGGGCTTTGGTTTATTACCCCTATTGTTTACCGCAATTGATTATTTAAATTAGTTTTTTTTTATCAGGCGATGCGGGCAGACCTCGAATATGTCGTGCTGATGATGAAGAAGAAATCCTACGTCATTTTCAACAGGAACCTAACATCTCTACAAGACAAGTGGCAAATTTACTTGGAATATCACAGTATAAAGTGTGGAAAGTGGTCCATGAATCTGGGCGTCATCCATATCACTACACTCCAGTGCAAGTCCTGGAAGACCGTGACCCTGTTGCAAGGGTCCAATTTTGCAGATATCTGCGAAACTGCGACATAGAGGACCCAAATTATTTAAAACAAATTTTGTGGACCGACGAATCAAAATTTGACAAAGATGGAATCACAAATTACCATAACACTCATTTCTGGGAAGAAAAGGCGGTGGGAAATCCAAAAAAAAAAACGACCGAAAGGATCGCAACGAAGATTTTCACTAAATGTGTGGATGGGAATTATTAACAATAATTTGATCGGGCCCTTTTTTCTGCCAGACAACTTAAACGGTGAATATTATGAACACTTTTTAAGAAATGTTTTACCTGAATTACTGGAGGACATACCTTTAGCCACCTTGCGTGCTATCAGGTTTCAACACGACGGGTGTCCAGCTCACTACAGACGACAAATCAGAGACTGGCTAGACGAAAATCATACCAATAATTGGATCGGTAGAGGAGGGCCCATACCTTGGCCAGCAAGAAGCCCAGATCTGACGCCAATGGACTATTACGTCTGGGGACATATGAAAACGTTGGTTTATGTCGATAATCAGCCTGTCCCAGATATTGACAGGTTAAGACGGCGAATCATTTTGGGAGCTGACCAAATTCGAGCAAATCTCAGCACTGCGGTGGTGAAAAGCGAATTGAGGAAAAGGATGCGAATTTGCGTGCGTAACGGTGGGAGTCATTTCGAAAATGAGATTTAAGTGAATGACTGAGGATGACTAGAGAACGTCAATTCTACAACACACTTTTAAAATTTCCTAATTTTAGATCTTTTTGTCTCTTTTAATAAGAGAAGTTTGAAGTTTGGACCAGCTACCCTAAAAATTTTAAAATTAAAATCAAGTTAAAATGAGTTGTAAAATTGTCACCACTAAGTGCGTGGATCACATTCTACTTAAAGTATTTATTGTGTTTTAAACATTATGGCCATTAATTTGCGAAACTTTCGATATTCCAGCCTGTTCTATTCTTTGGCTAATATTTTTAATGTTAAACTAGCTATGTCAGACTTTTACACCTCATTTGAAAGCTTATGAAATGTAGATGTTTTTTTAATAATACGCAGAGCAAGTGCCATAGTGAGTTTTTTTTAAACAGGCTGTTTTGTGTAATAATGCCAGTAAAATTTGTTGAAGGTTTTTGGATTTTGGAGCACTGTGTCTAGAATAATGTCAATAATGTACATTTGATGATGCTGACATGTAACTGGAACGTTATAGACTAAATAATAAAAAGAAAATTAACAAAATTATATCAAGTTTTTTATTTATTAATTTTTTAAGGTTACCCCATAAGAGTTTTTCAAAATAACACGAAAAAAACTTATAACTCCATGTTGGTGCACTTTTGCATACGAGTGTTCCTACAAAAATTGTTGCAAATGACCTGTACTATATCCCCTTATAAGGTTGTGCTCTAATTACAAGTCACCCTGTATATCATTACGTAGCTGCTGTTACGAACCGAACTTATTGGCATCACCTTTTCGGAACTTTTAATTGTTTTCTAAATCCAAATATGACTGTGACAGTAAGCTAGACTTGTGACTTTTGGTTTGCTCGCTTGTATGTATGTTTGTAAAATAAACTGTGGTTACCTATACCAGCGCGTTTTAGTCATAGTAGCTACGATCAGTAACATTTTGGTCCTTCTCCCACGTGAAAAGGAGCCATGGTTTATAATACCCGATCTAAACATCAAAATAGTGAACCACCACAAGGAGCTTCAAACGGAGTCGCCGGCCCAAGCGGAAATGACAATGGATGCACAGCCCACCCGTCGGAGGCCCACCAAGCGCCGCCCGTCAATATTAACAGCAGCGCGCCCTCGACAGCTGATGAACCCAACTCAAAGTCTGTATACTTTCCTCACCTATTAAAGGCCCATCAAGCACCGCATGTCCATGACGACAGCAGTGTGCCCTCAGGTAGTCGTGACTCCCCTCCACAACAAATACACAACACACCTAAGTCGGTCACCACAAGATCGCTAGGGTCTACACGATCCTCGAGTACTATAAAAGCAAAAAAACTCGCCGCTGAAGCACTACATGCACGTCAGCTCTGTGACATCACAGCCCGACAAACTGAACTCGAACGCAAAGCGGCTGACCTACACCTTCAGGCCGAACTGGCCGCTTTATAATACCCGATCTAAACATCAAAATAGTGAACCACCACAAGGAGCTTCAAACGGAGTCGCCGGCCCAAGCGGAAATGACAATGGATGCACAGCCCACCCGTCGGAGGCCCACCAAGCGCCGCCCGTCAATATTAACAGCAGCGCGCCCTCGACAGCTGATGAACCCAACTCAAAGTCTGTATACTTTCCTCACCTATTAAAGGCCCATCAAGCACCGCATGTCCATGACGACAGCAGTGTGCCCTCAGGTAGTCGTGACTCCCCTCCACAACAAATACACAACACACCTAAGTCGGTCACCACAAGATCGCTAGGGTCTACACGATCCTCGAGTACTATAAAAGCAAAAAAACTCGCCGCTGAAGCACTACATGCACGTCAGCTCTGTGACATCACAGCCCGACAAACTGAACTCGAACGCAAAGCGGCTGACCTACACCTTCAGGCCGAACTGGCCGCTATCGAAGTAGAAAGCGTAAGAGGCAGTTTAAGAGGCAACGATCATAGCAGCGATCGCGCTAGTGCGCAAGCAGACAACATCAATCGTTGGCTTAACGATGTACAACCAAGCATCATCCCAGGAGGTAAAATACCTCCCGCTGCAACAGCACACACAACCGTATTTAACGAAATGCTCAATATTCCTTCTGGTTCAGGCCCAGGTCGTAATGTACACTCTGCAATATTGAGTGCTACATACCGTCAGACCTACGCACCTAACCAAAATCCAACTAACATTAATAATAATTTCCAGCCACCCGATGGAGCTGCCGTCAGCTGCGGACATAACGATCGTATCTGCATTTTTGATTCACTAACTAATAGACTCAAGAAGTCGGACATCAAACTGCCAGTATTTGACGGAAAATCTGCCACGGACTGGCTTGGTTTCAAGCGTATTTTTATTGATACACAGGCATCATTTACTGTAGTTGAAAACTTAGCTCGCATCAGTTCATCGTTACGTGGCGCCGCTCGTGAAGCCGTTTATATTTTACTTGTATCAGCGATCGACCCTATGGAGGTCATTGACGCCCTCGAAATGCGTTTTGGTCGTCCCGAAAAAATTGTGATGCAGGAAATCAACGCTGTGCGCGCTTTACCTAAAGTTGGCGCAGAAGGTAAAGATTTTGTTAATTTTACGTGCCGGGTCAAAAACTGCATTGGCATAATAAAACTATTGGATCAGTTTGACTATCTGCATTCTCCCGAAATTTTTAATTCTTTAATGACCAAACTATCCCCAATCATTCGCGCAAAGTGGTATGAGTTTGCGGCTAGTCATACTGGCAAACGCATCAGCAAGTTGGAGATGCTTTCTGACTTCCTATCTCGTGAGTGTGAACTGCATACAAAGTATGGAATTCAAGATTTCTACTCTTCGACGGCTTCTGTTCAATTACCTATCGAGAGGGGCACGCATTCAGATCAAGGCCTACCCGACGAAAAACCTTCCAATTCCTTTGTAAATAAAAATGGAAATAAATGTATTTTTTGTTCGAAATTACATAATGTCAACAAATGTGACAAATTTTTGGCATTGTCAGTGAATGACAGATGGCAATTTATAAAAAAGAATAAAGTGTGTCATAGATGTTTGGAAAATAGGTCGCATAGGTTTAACCTTTGTAAAGTAAAATCTCCGTGCAGCGTTGGGGGCTGTACCTACAAACATCATAGCCTATTACATAACTTAGATAATGATCAGAACGTGCTAGCTCACGCCGATCTAGAGGACAACTCGGACTCTGAACTTGAGACAGCGCCGAAGCCATCTACTGATATCGAAGAGGAGAAATCTGAACCAGACAGCAGTGATGTCGAAGTATCGGCTCATGTTACGGCTATTCGCCCTTCGTCGAGCGTAAGTAGACCTAAATCTCGGCCACTTCTTAAAGTTGTCGCAGTTCAAGTATCTGGTCCCCGGGGGACTGTGGAGACTCACGCACTTTTAGATGATGGCTGTACAACTACTTTCATAGACTCCGATATTGCAAAGCATGTAGGTATCGAAGGTCCGAGTAAACGAGTACGAATAGATTGTGTAGGAGGCTTGTCACGTGATTGCGATATTCAGTACGTTGATTTTATAATTAAAGGGCGTAACTGTACCGACTCTTACCAAATACATAATGCTCGCTCGGTCAAAAATTTAGGTATAAATTATAGAGCTTCTGTAAATAGGGAAGATATTTGTAAATATTCGTACTTATCTGATTTAGGAGATATTTTATGCTGTGAAGAAGTACAGCCTATGTTAATCATTGGTGTAGATAATTGGAAGTTAACCGTGGCGGATACTATTCGTTCAGGCAAGGATAACCAACCAGTTGCAATCCACACTGCTCTTGGTTGGGTTTTATATGGCTTCGTGTCAAGTAGAACATCCAAAGTTGACTTTCTTCACCATACCAACATATCCGAAACGTCAGACAATAATTTTTCTATTGAAACCGCAATCAAAGACTACTACAAATTAGACTCTATTGGCATAATAAAAAGAGACCACCGTGGCAATTCCAATAAACACGCATTGAAAACTCTCCACGAGACTGTACATAGACTATCCGATGGTCACTTTGAAGCCGGTCTCCTCTGGCGACCCGATATTAAGGATGTACCGAACAATTTTAAATTAGCGCTTTCTAGATTTTTATCTCTCGAAAAGAAAATGCAGTCAGATGTGCAATATGCCAACATGTATCGAGATAACATTAAAGCAATGTTAGACAAGAAATACGCTGAAGAGTGCACGGCCCCCCCAATTGGTATCACTTGGTATCTCCCACATTTTGGCGTTACTCATGCCCATAAACCTGGTAAGTTGAGAGTCGTACATGACGCAGCCGCGAAGTTTAAAGGAATCAGTCTTAATTCTCTCCTTTTGCCAGGTCCTGACTTATTACAGCCATTACTTGCAATCTTGATGAGGTTTAGGGAAAACGCTATAGCACTCACGGCGGACATACGCGAAATGTTCCCACAGGTTCGAATTCGTTCATCAGATCGCGATGCGCAGCGCTTTTTGTGGCGCGATGACCCAGCACACAATTTAAAGCTGTATCGTATGTCATCAATGATGTTTGGCACGTGCTCGAGCCCGTGTACCGCCCTATATGTAAAGAACCTTAATGCGAAGGAATACAAACTTGAGTACCCTGGTGCTGCGCATGCAACCATACACGATGTGTACATGGATGACTATATTGGCTCACTACAGAGTGTAGACCAAGCTGCGCGTCTGGCCCGTGACATTGTACATCTCAATCGCCGGGCGGGTTTTGAGATGCGCGACTGGGTCTCGAACGACATAAAAGCTCTTTCTTTATTAGAACCTGAATCGATATCTCAGAAATTTAACGATGTAATGCTAGGTAACGATAACAACGTTTCTAGGGTGCTCGGTCTGAACTGGCAACCTAGGAACGACGTCATAGGTTTCAGTCTCAACTTGGATTCTAAATCGCCAGCTAGGCTAACTAAACGTGACGCGTTGTCACACCTAATGCAAATTTATGATCCTTTGGGTATTCTAGGCCCACTTGTTTCTAGAGGACGCGTCATGTTTCAGTCAATTTGGCGAAAAGGTTTATCTTGGGACGATGAACTCGATCAAGGAGACCAAAAGCTTTGGTTTGAATGGCTCCGAGATGTAAAACTTGCTTCTCAGTTGCATCTGCCGCGATATTATGGATTTAGATCATCTAATATCATTTACCGCGAACTGCATCTGTTTTGCGATGCCAGTGAGGTGGCTTACGCTGCAGTGGCGTACTGGCGACATATCTATGCAGATGGAACAGTGAAGCTCGCTCTTATTGGTAGCAAAAGTAGAGTCACACCATTGAAACCCGCCTCCATCCCACGCCTCGAGTTGCAGGCAGCTTTAGTAGCTGCTCCGATCGTATCTGCATTTTTGATTCACTAACTAATAGACTCAAGAAGTCGGACATCAAACTGCCAGTATTTGACGGAAAATCTGCCACGGACTGGCTTGGTTTCAAGCGTATTTTTATTGATACACAGGCATCATTTACTGTAGTTGAAAACTTAGCTCGCATCAGTTCATCGTTACGTGGCGCCGCTCGTGAAGCCGTTTATATTCTACTTGTATCAGCGAACGACCCTATGGAGGTCATTGACGCTCTCGAGATGCGTTTTGGTCGTCCCGAAAAAATTGTGATGCAGGAAATCAACGCTGTGCGCGCTTTACCTAAAGTTGGCGCAGAAGGTAAAGATTTTGTTAATTTTACGTGCCGGGTCAAAAACTGCATTGGCATAATAAAACTATTGGATCAGTTTGACTATCTGCATTCTCCCGAAATTTTTAATTCTTTAATGACCAAACTATCCCCAATCATTCGCGCAAAGTGGTATGAGTTTGCGGCTAGTCATACTGGCAAACGCATCAGCAAGTTGGAGATGCTTTCTGACTTCCTATCTCGTGAGTGTGAACTGCATACAAAGTATGGAATTCAAGATTTCTACTCTTCGACGGCTTCTGTTCAATTACCTATCGAGAGGGGCACGCATTCAGATCAAGGCCTACCCGACGAAAAACCTTCCAATTCCTTTGTAAATAAAAATGGAAATAAATGTATTTTTTGTTCGAAATTACATAATGTCAACAAATGTGACAAATTTTTGGCATTGTCAGTGAATGACAGATGGCAATTTATAAAAAAGAATAAAGTGTGTCATAGATGTTTAGAAAATAGGTCGCATAGGTTTAACCTTTGTAAAGTAAAATCTCCGTGCAGCGTTGGGGGCTGTACCTACAAACATCATAGCCTATTACATAACTTAGATAATGATCAGAACGTGCTAGCTCACGCCGATCTAGAGGACACCTCGGACTCTGAACTTGAGACAGCGCCGAAGCCATCTACTGATATCGAAGAGGAGAAATCTGAACCAGACAGCAGTGATGTCGAAGTATCGGCTCATGTTACGGCTATTCGCCCTTCGTCGAGCGTAAGTAGACCTAAATCTCGGCCACTTCTTAAAGTTGTCGCAGTTCAAGTAACTGGTCCCCGGGGGACTGTGGAGACTCACGCACTTTTAGATGATGGCTGTACAACTACTTTCATAGACTCCGATATTGCAAAGCATGTAGGTATCGAAGGTCCGAGTAAACGAGTACGAATAGATTGTGTAGGAGGCTTGTCACGTGATTGCGATATTCAGTACGTTGATTTTATAATTAAAGGGCGTAACTGTACAGACTCCTACCAAATACATAATGCTCGCTCGGTCAAAAATTTAGGTATTAATTATAGAGCTTCTGTAAATAGGGAAGATATTTGTAAATATTCGTACTTATCTGATTTAGGAGATATTTTATGCTGTGAAGAAGTACAGCCTATGTTAATCATTGGTGTAGATAATTGGAAGTTAACCGTGGCGGATACTATTCGTTCAGGCAAGGATAACCAACCAGTTGCAATCCACACTGCTCTTGGTTGGGTTTTATATGGCTTCGTGTCAAGTAGAACATCCAAAGTTGACTTTCTTCACCATACCAACATATCCGAAACGTCAGACAATAATTTTTCTATTGAAACCGCAATCAAAGACTACTACAAATTAGACTCTATTGGCATAATAAAAAGAGACCACCGTGGCAATTCCAATAAACACGCATTGAAAACTCTCCACGAGACTGTACATAGACTATCCGATGGTCACTTTGAAGCCGGTCTCCTCTGGCGACCCGATATTAAGGATGTACCGAACAATTTTAAATTAGCGCTTTCTAGATTTTTATCTCTCGAAAAGAAAATGCAGTCAGATGTGCAATATGCCAACATGTATCGAGATAACATTAAAGCAATGTTAGATAAGAAATACGCTGAAGAGTGCACGGCCCCCCCAATTGGTATCACTTGGTATCTCCCACATTTTGGCGTTACTCATGCCCATAAACCTGGTAAGTTGAGAGTCGTACACGACGCAGCCGCGAAGTTTAAAGGAATCAGTCTTAATTCTCTCCTTTTGCCAGGTCCTGACTTATTACAGCCATTACTTGCAATCTTGATGAGGTTTAGGGAAAACGCTATAGCACTCACGGCGGACATACGCGAAATGTTCCCACAGGTTCGAATTCGTTCATCAGATCGCGATGCGCAGCGCTTTTTGTGGCGCGATGACCCAGCACACAAATTAAAGCTGTATCGTATGTCATCAATGATGTTTGGCACGTGCTCGAGCCCGTGTACCGCCCTGTATGTAAAGAACCTTAATGCGAAAGAATACAAACTTGAGTACCCTGGTGCTGCGCATGCAACCATACACGATGTGTACATGGATGACTATATTGGCTCACTACAAAGTGTAGACCAAGCTGCGCTTCTGGCCCGTGACATTGTACATCTCAATCGTCGGGCGGGTTTTGAGATGCGCGACTGGGTCTCGAACGACCTAAAAGCTCTTTCTTTATTAGAACCTGAATCGATATCTCAGAAATTTAACGATGTAATGCTAGGTAACGATAACAACGTTTCTAGGGTGCTCGGTCTGAACTGGCAACCTAGGAACGACGTCATAGGTTTCAGTCTCAACTTGGATTCTAAATCGCCAGCTAGGCTAACTAAACGTGACGCGTTGTCACATCTAATGCAAATTTATGATCCTTTGGGTATTCTAGGCCCACTTGTTTCTAGAGGACGCGTCATGTTTCAGTCAATTTGGCGAAAAGGTTTATCTTGGGACGATGAACTCGATCAAGGAGACCAAAAGCTTTGGTTTGAATGGCTCCGAGATGTAAAACTTGCTTCTCAGTTGCATCTGCCGCGATATTATGGATTTAGATCACCTAATATCATTTACCGCGAACTACATCTGTTTTGCGATGCCAGTGAGGTGGCTTACGCTGCAGTGGCGTACTGGCGACATATCTATGCAGATGGAACAGTGAAGCTCGCTCTTATTGGTAGCAAAAGTAGAGTCACACCATTGAAACCCGCCTCCATCCCACGCCTCGAGTTGCAGGCAGCTTTAGTAGCTGCTCGGTTTGCATCATTCATTCACGAATCGCATCAGCATAAACCAAGTAAGCGTATATTTTGGTGTGATTCGCTTAACGTTTTGAGTTGGTTGCGTAGTGATGCGCGGTCTTTCAAACCATTTGTAGCACATCGAATCGGCGAGATTCTCGAAACTACAGCTGTAACGGAATGGAGATGGATTCCGACCGCGGAAAATGTGGCAGACGATGCGACACGCCATAAGCGCGCAGTATTCAATCAAGAATCTCGCTGGATTACAGGTCCAACATTTTTACTAGAATCAGAACAACAATGGCCAACATCACCATACATAGATACGGCCAGTAGTTTAGAAGCAAAACCATCCGTTCATAATCATTGTCATCTCATTTCCTCGCATAATTTCCCGACACCATTGACTGTTGACCCAGAAAGACTGAGCTCATGGATGAGGCTAGTGAGAGCTACGGCGAGAGCCCATAAATTTTTGCACCTATTAAAAAACAAAGACAGTCCTAAAGAAATAACCGCTGAGGATCTGCGCGTGGCTGAATCACACATTCTGAAGAAAAGCCAGCTCGACTCCTTCCCAGATGAAATAGTCTACCTCTCTGAGAAAAGGTCACTACATCGAAAAAGCCGATTATTCAATCTATCCCCCTACATAGATAAAGATAATTTACTGAGATTGGGCGGAAGAATCAACCGAATGCAAGATATTGGCGATGGCGTGAAAAATCCTATAATTTTGGATCCCAAACACCCTGCTGTCCAGCTTTTGATTGCCCATCATCACGTGAAGTCTGCCCACGCTAATTCCGAGACAGTAGTTAACGAAATGCGGCAAACCTATTGGATAATCAACTTGCGAAGTACTGTTCGAAAAATCGCCCATGGTTGTCAACTGTGTCGGCTAAAGCGCGCTCAACCCTTCGCACCGTCTACAGGAGACCTGCCACCAGCCCGCCTAGCCCATCATCGTAGACCGTTCACCTTCGTTGGCTTGGACTACTTCGGCCCAGTTCAGGTCACAGTTGGCAGAAGGAAAGAGAAACGCTATGTAGCACTGTATACCTGCCTCGTCATACGAGCAGTTCATCTGGAGGTCGTACATAGTTTGTCAACCGACGCGGCGATCATGAGTTTGCGCCGTTTCGTTGCACGCCGTGGAACACCGAGTGAAATATGGTCCGATAACGGAACAGCTTTTGTGGGAGCCAACAGGACGCTAAAAGGGCTGTACGGGGCAGAAATTAACCGATTTGTAGCAGATGAGAAGATCTCATGGCGATTCATTCCCCCTTCAGCCCCATTCATGGGTGGAGCGTGGGAGCGTATGGTAAGATCAATCAAAACAGCACTCAAGACCACCCTAAGAGAACGCTCCCCCTCAGATGAAGTCCTGCAGACCTTTCTACTGGAGTCGGAGAATCTAGTGAATACGCGTCCACTGACACACGTTTCAGTTGATCCAGACTGTGAGGAAGCCTTGACACCAATGCATTTTATATTAGGATCGTCTTCAGGGAGACCTATCCCCGCTACGTTGACGGATCGGGATATCATCGGACGAGACGGTTGGCGCAGAGCCGTAAGACTCACGGATCATTTTTGGTCTCGATGGATTCGCGAATATCTTCCAACTTTGGTGCCTCGACGCGGCGGTGGATCATTCCCAAGTATAAAGGTGGGCGACTTGGTTATCGTGGCAGATGGACAGTTACCCAGGGGATCTTGGCCGAGAGGTAGAGTGACTAAGATATACACAGGCCCAGACGGAGTAGCGAGAGTGGCAGACATACTAACAGGTGCTGGCCCTCTCAGGAGACCGCTTAAGAAGTTAGTGCCCCAGGAGCTCTAGGCTAGACTTTAATAAAAATGTGGAGTATGTTACGAACCGAACTTATTGGCATCACCTTTTCGGAACTTTTAATTGTTTTCTAAATCCAAATATGACTGTGACAGTAAGCTAGACTTGTGACTTTTGGTTTGCTCGCTTGTATGTATGTTTGTAAAATAAACTGTGGTTACCTATACCAGCGCGTTTTAGTCATAGTAGCTACGATCAGTAACAGCTGCTATGGGTGAACTGTATGTATAAAATGATTCTATCTTTTTTTTTTTATAAAAGCTCGAGTGAAGTATGGAAACATTTTTTAAGAGCAGAAAATGGATCAACCGCTAAATGTAAGTTATGTCCTGCTATTATAAAAATCTCTGCTCGCTCTACTAAAGGTCTTCACACCCACTTGCGAACAAAGCATAACATGAATTTGAACTTGGTTGATAGCGTCAGCAGTAGCATTGAAAATCCAGCACCGGGAATGGAAACGAGCAGCGCAAGCCAAATTGGCTCGTTTAGTTCAACTACTTCACGTTCAGACGAATTTGCTTCAACTTCGGCAGTGTCAGTCCCACCGAAAAGAAAGAAATTAACAGATTATTTCCCACTCGAAAAAAAAGTTTCTATGGAAGAGTGTGCAGAATGGTAGCAAAAGATGGGATCCCATTCTCAAAATTCATCACGTCAATTGATTTACGCGAATTATTTGAATCGGAAGGCCACAAATTGCCTTCTTCTGCCAGCACGATACAAACTATGGTGATGGCCTACGGAGCATCCATTCGAAATAAAACTATCGGCGAACTTGAAACACTGAAAAAATTGCAAAAACGTTTCACACTAACTTTTGATGAGTGGACATCTTTAAGAAATCGCCGCTATTTGAATTTAAATCTTCACTTATTTATCGGTGGAGCTGCGACTGCGAACATTTGGAACCTGGGGCTAGTAAGAATTGAAGGACGTTTTCCTGCAGAAGCCTGTGTAACTGCACTTGAAAAAAAACTCCAGGATTTTAAAATTGACCTAAATCTAGATGTGATCGCAGCGACAACCGATGGTGCAGCCGTCATGAAGAAAGTTGGCAGATTATTATCAGCGCACCACCAATTATGCTTCGCACATGGATTGCAACTCGCTGTACTTGAAGTTCTGTACAATAAGAGACAAGAACAACAAGATGAAGAAATGCAAGCTGAAGTACTCGGAAACAGACCAGATAATGAGAGTGATAATGAAAGTGAAGATGATAACGACGAACAAGGTAATTTTTCGGCAGAGGAAGAAATCCAAGCAGAAGAGTTGCTACCACAATACAGAGAACTTATTCAAAAAGTGAGAAAAATTGACAAGGTTTTTAGTTCAAAATCTCCTGTAAAAAATGATCTGCTGCAACAATACAGGGTGTTAGTGTGAACACCGTTATCCTTCAAACCAGGGGTTTGGTTTCATTAGTAGAACCTAAAACCAATGAAAAAAAGCAACCTTTTTTTTGAAGAAAATCCACTATTTTCTTCAAGATCATTTCACCCTAATACACTCGGAAACAGCTGACCGCCGACCGGGTCAACGACCGCGCCGCGCCCCGCGCGCCCGCGCAGGGATCGAGTGGACGGTGAGTTACTCACGCCTCAGTCGGCCAGCTGTCGCCAAAGCGAGTCCACGTCGCTCGTCGGAGTGCGCGCCGCGCGCCTAGTCCTAAGTTTCTCGCGCGTAAATTTAGTGCTATGTCTTACACAAGTCAACAGTGGACCGTAATGGTACGGCTTTACGCCATCGCGGGTGATAAATAACCTGTACGAGGCTCGTAGGATGTATGCAGACATCAGATTCTCGAGTGCTCAACAACCTAAAATGTGTGAATTTTGAACAGTAGGTAAGTTAGTAGATATTCAATCTGTCTAAGACGACCCACTGACCTATGCGTAAATTTAATCGGTGATTTTTAACTGTACGTACATAAAATTGTGATGAACTTTTTAAATACGCCAAAATACCTACTCAGTAGTTTGGATTACTTTTCATTTTCTTTGTTGTCACATCAAAGTTACATTTAGACTCGTCACGCAACACGTGAGGTAGGTATTTTGCCAGGAAAAGTTGCATTTATCAGGTAATGTTACGAGAATTCTGTAAGTAGATAGATGCGTCGACGGGCGGGCAGCAATTACGTCACTCGTGTAGTCGGGCTAGCCATGATTTCGGGGACATCGTCGGATAATTTAATTTAATTTTTTTCTTAAAGAAAATCCCTTATCCAGTTTTTTAACTCGGTCCTATATTTTTTTATTTATGTCAACTACCCGTGGTTTGGGTGACAACGGTGTTTACACTTACACCCTGTATATCAAAGCAGAGTTTGGCAAAGAATTGCAGCTTATTTTAGATTGCCGAACGCGCTGGAGCAGTCTCGCATCAATGTTGTCGAGGTTCAACGAAGTCAAACATTGCATATCTAAAGCACTTATTGACCTTAAACTGACATCATCTTCATTTTCATTCACAGACGAAGAATAATATGACTTTGACTCATATTGAACAAGCTTTAGAGCCAGTGAAGCTCGCTGTAAACGTCTTATGCCGCGAGGATGCAACATTAATTACCGCAGAAACCACATTGCGTTTCATGATTAATAAACTGAATCTACAAAACACCAGGTTAAGCCAGGAACTTGTTGTGTCACTGTCTCGCCGGATAAAAGAACGCCGCACATCAATAACTGCTGTGTTGCTTTACTTGGAAAATCCAAAAAAATATCTAGAAAAAGATTCAAGGTCTGCAAGTGTAGAGGACAATCCATTCTTTTATCCAAGTAAAGCTACGCTAAGAACTGAAATGAAGTTTTTAATTGAGAGACTGATGTCAGACGTGCAACCTGAAACTGAAAACCAGCAAGATGATGACAGTGAAGAAGACATGCCTTTATCGAATCTGCCTTCACATACACTAGAGGAAGAATTAGAGCGCAGTCTCCGTACTGAATGGGTGACAGAGTCTAGAGCTGCTGTGCGTGTACCCACTCGAGATAATTCAACTGATTTGATCTTGAAACATGAGATGACACTTTTTGAATGTGGAGGGAATAGGGGGAAGTATTTGGAAGCTGTTTATACTTATGTAAAGTCAATTCCGCCTACAAGTGTGGAAGCCGAGCGTGCTTTTTCCGCCGCTGGCTATTTATGCAACAAGATAAGATCAAATCTAAAAGATGAAACGTTAGATACTTTATCATTTTTTCGAAAGTATTTTCAGAAAAAATAAGCTGATTTTAAATGCCTCTAAAACCAATGAATATGTTCTATTTCAAATAAAAATCTAAATATGAAACGTGAAATATTGTAAATATTGTATTGTTTTAAACATCATTATATTTAATTTATAATATAAGTGATAACTTTGCTTTATGTTGATAAGAATAATTAAAAATGTTTGTGTGTATTCTCTTTCTTTAAATTACATGAAACAAAAATAATAATAATTAAAATCAATCCCGCAAATCCCGCGGGATCCGTGGGATTGATGATCTTAATCCCGCAGGCTTGCGGGACCGCGATTTTGATGCGGGATTGAATTCTCTAGTGGTGAGATACGCAATTTATTTAGGCATATAGACACGGATAGACTTACTCCAAGTTACGCCCCCTAATATATGTAAGCGATTAAAACTAATAGACGACGATAGAGGTCTGAAGGGGTCGTTCAAGTGCCAGCTCTTTAGAGAATAAAATCCAGGCAAATAGGAAGAGATGTTAGGTAACCGATCGAACACCGCCACGACATCACCTAAAAATTAAAAACAGCCAAAGAGCTTGTGCAGGTCGAGGAGAGAGCTCATACTCAGGAATTAATGACGCTTAAGGTCGAACTCTCCGTCATGCGAACGGACAGCTTGGAGACCAGAAAGGAGGCTAAAGTGATTCGGGATTAGCTGAGTCAAGAGACCAAGCTAATCCCGAATCACTTCTTTCGCCTTTCCTGCTTTGTGCCTTTTAACGGTAGGTGGAAGCACGAGCGAACAGGGTAGCTTATTATATTATATTAACTTTGTTGCTTGTTATTATATTAACCAAAGTTGGTTTCCATGGAGCCTGCCTTTCACGCTAAGACATGATCGTGACCACTCTTTTAAACCAGCTGGACGTGCTCCGTAGTGTGTGAATGGTCTTATGTAAAATTTGACGTTCAAAAAGTGCCGATTAATAGCTTCGTCTGAATACCACACTCAAGTTCTCTCTGACTATCCACAAGCACAAGTTTCCAGACTGTTTTGTGGCTGCGCCGCCCGCGCGATGTCTCCAAACAGCGAATACTCGTAAATCAGTGGCGATAAGTTTTTTGTAGGAGTCACAAAACAAGCATCACGAAGGAATGGAGATAAGTTTGCTTCTACTTCCTTACTTCAACGCATCAATGGCCATGGAGATAAGTGACAAACTGGTTGTATTGACAAACTTATTTTTATTTCTCTTGTTGTTTCTTTACGCGTGTGTGTGATAACTGAATTGTTATCTCTAACAACGGTTAGAGATAATAATTCAGCTTCGCAGACGATAATGGAAATACCTATTAACAGTATTACTACTCTCCACTGTCGCCTCAACACGAAGAAGAGAGTGATGACATCGTCATTTATTAATGAAAAAGAAAAAGGTAATCGCCGATTGATCATTTTTTTGAAGTGGCACCAAAAACAAAGAAGAAACTGTTATCATCAACCGTGGCACGAGCCGCTAGAGATGGGGTATCTTACATTTCTACTAATTATGACGACGGAGACCAAGCGGCGCATCTCCAATTCCAACTATTCCAACTACCGATCATTGTAAACTTGCCACATGACGACTCAATATTTTGTATTGAAAACTACGACAACACAAACGGCCTCGTATACAATATTACAAAGACAATAGCAGAAAGTGAAGAAAAAAACTACCCACAAAGCTGCCCACAAATCTGCAGATTTTCTCATTGTGTCTGTTAAAGTGGAAAAAATCTTAGTTTTTAAATATTAAGTAGATAATTTGCAGATTCCCTAGGTAATTTGCAGAACGCCAAGCATACAGCTAAGTTTTTTAACATGTTTTTACCCAGAAGTAGGAGCCCCGCGGAGCGGGGTTCCGTCGAGCTATCTTGGATGTTGTGTTTAGGGCACCCCGACATGGATAAGTTAGGTTAGAAGGAGGTGTCGGGTCGAAGTGAGCGAGCGAACACAGACCCCGCCACCTCCTTCGTGGTTATTTTTTATTAAACCACCCAGAAGTACAGCTACCTTGGAAGTAGTGTTTAGGGCACCCCGACATGGATAGGTTAGCCTTTGTTGTTATTTTTTAATAACAACCCAGAAGTAATTCCTAATTAAAATCTTAAAATCTTTTTTTTTTTTTTTGTTTCAGATCTATGTGGAACTGGAGAAAGAATTTCTCCAAACTTGGAACCAAGGATCAGTGTATTCAGTGTATTCAGTTTGCAGAGGAGAGAGGACTCATCCCTAAAACTATGTTCTTATCACGAGTCACCGATGTCATTGAAGAATCTGGGCAAGTTTAGATGCCGAAAAAGCAACTGCCGGTCAAGGCAAGTATCCCGAGCCGCTGGAACAAGGTTTGAGAACGCACGGTTGTCCCTTACATTGATGTTTCAAATGATGTATGCCTTTAGTAAGGGACTGACATACCATCAAACTAGAAAAGAGTTGACATGCGATGATGGTCCACTAGTCTCATCAAGAACTGTAGCGGACTGGTTCAGTTATTGCCGGGAGACTGTCACAATTTATGAGCTGGAAAATCAAAGGGCCCAAGAAAGTTGTACAAATTGATGAATCTAAATTTGGAAAAAGAATATATAATCGTGGTCGACATATCGAGGGCCATTGGGCAATTGGCACGATTGAAGACGGCTGCGATGATTTGCGGCTGGAGGTGTGTCCTGATAATGATAGGTATGCGGAAATGTTGGTTCCACTAATAAAAAACATGTTGAGGAAGGTTCCATCATTCATACAGATATGCTATATCTGAGCCTTCCTCAGAATGGCTATATTCATAAACGGGTCAACCATAGCGACCCGACTAATAAGTTTGTGGCACCAGATGGGGGACACACTCAACGTATAGAGAGCCAGTTGAGGGGACTGAAACAAAAATTTAGACAGCAGCAAAATAAACAAAATTTTACCCTATGGTTTTGCGAGTACAAATGGAGGAGGAGAAATATGGTACAACACTTGGATCCATTTGAAGAATTAATTAATGCAATTAAACATGTGTATAAATATGATTAATAAAAGATTATTAATATTCCTTGTGTTTTACCCCAACCTAACCTCAAAATGTTGACCACGGATTTCTCCGTAACCATGACGTTTCGCGGGGTGGGGTTGGTACAGGGGGGTAGGCACTTCCCACCCTCGTCCTCCCCGCCCCATAAATCTATGGAAATTAGAGTTCAAATTGATGGAAATTAGTGTTTTAACTTAACATAACCTCAAACTCTTAATAACATATGTAAATTAATGGAAGCAAGTAAAAGTCGAAAAAATCTTTTTGGAATACTGCATCAAAATTATTAATAAAGTAATAAAAAGAAACAAGGACACCTAAACTCTCTGCTTTGCCATATATGGACGTTTCATACTAGAAAAGATATATGACCAAAGCTAAGACAAGTTCAGTGTTTAAGTTGTAGGTTAGAAAAATATTAGCTTAAAAATAATAACGTAGAGTAAATTTTCACAAAAATCATTATCATAAATTATCAAAATAAATTCAAAGTTGAAAAATAAGAAAATCTAAACAAGGTCTCTGACTATGTCAGGGGGACACGAGTAGAGCAGGAGTGGTTTTTAGCCGGTTCGAGTCCGGCACTACCTCGACTGCCTCACAGGAGATATTCCTGTGAGATAGTCGAGGTGTCCGTGGGGATTTTCCACTCCTGCCAAAACAAAAAAAAACCTCAAAACTTTAACCATGGATATCTCCATAACCATGGGGCTCCGCGGGGTAGGGATAGGACAGGGGGGTCCCCTTCGATGGCCCATAAAACAAATTTTAACCCGACGCGCCTGCTGCGGAGCCCGGAGTGCCTGCTGCTGCCGCTGCAGAAGGTGTACCTCCAACGGGGACGGACCAGCCTAGAAGGTGGTTTGATTTTAAAGGGAAATAGAATCTGGATCCTACGGTTCGACCTAAATCGAAGAAGGAAACGTTTTCTCAAAGCAATGTTAGGCCGACAACTCTACGGAACGACCCATATGACGTTTGCATTGACATAAGGGATCTTCCAATTATGGAGCACATAGCCTCGGAGACTAACAAGTATGTTCAACGGGTAGCAACGCTACCCGCGGCAAGTAACATTAAGTTATTCAAAATAGGAATTGTGACTCCATATGCTACAGACACCCCTACCAATAACACTCCTACTGTAACGATAATTTCGTCTACATTTGGAATTGTGTTGGTCTGAAGTCGTTATTTGTATTGCGATTTGGACAAAACGCATTCGTACAGTCACACCTCAACTTCCAGCAACCACAGTAAGTTGTTTTATTATTATAATATTAACGATTTCGAGCCGTTCTACCTAAACACGATCTTTCGCTCTTTGCCGAAAAACACCCAACACATCTTAAGTGACCCAAACTGACTTGTTTATTATTTATTACTGCTAAACATAAGTATTAGGTAATTTCTTTAACAATAATTAATACGTTTCAAATGGTTTCTATATTATTTTAGTATCTGAGGCTATTTGGTTCACGCGCCTAAAGGATCGCGCTCTTGGATTTGCCGAACCTGGCGACTCCAGCGCCATAGTTTTGGCTACCGCTCCCCGAGCGCCGACTAATGGGAGCATTACCAGTACTTTTCGAAATCTCGTGTGTGCTCGCGTATTTTTGGTGAGGAGTACTTTTTCTCCAAAATAGACAGTTAAAGGTTTCAAGAAACTCGTGAAGAAACCCAGCAGTGATCTGACAACCTGTTCCGTAAAAGTGCTTCACGATGTGAGCTGCCGACAGTTGCTGCTGAGGCGTCCCTGAGCTGGTCTGAAGATTAGTGGGCCAATTTTTCAGTGCTGACGTCGAAACCATTTCTAGTTCCTCAGTTCACAGGGTGGGTTTCATAGGAATAAATATGATTTAGTCTCAAAACATAACCCTTGCATAATTGATCTCCCGCCTGGCGTCGGCTATTTGCACGCCGCGTCATAATCATCCATAAGGAGATTGGTCCTCTCATCTACGAGGAGATTGAGAGAATTTTCTATCTAGTCCAGACCTAATGCGACCGGCCCCCGCACCGGTGGCACCCTCACGCTCACTGTCACTGGCGCAAATAGTTCTACTTGTGTTTTAACATGTTTTAAAAAGTCCATCTAGTTCAGACCTGGCATGGTACCAGACCAATCGAGCCCGGAGCGCCTACTGCTGCCGCTGCAGGCGTGCCTCCAACGGAGACGGACCAGCCTGGGAGGTGGTTTGATTTTGAATGGAAATAGTTTTTGACGATTCGACCTAAATCGAGGAAGGAAAAGATTTTCCCAAACGAAAACGTCTTGCAGGATCAGGGCCAGCAGAGTAACTGACTGTCTTTTGCTTTGGCTCCAACAGCAAATGACCACAGAGAATTCCGAGGCACTGAGGAAACCCGGTATGTAAGGGTACTCACACATCCACATACCAACCTAGGCTAGCATGGCTTAACCTAAAGATCGACCCGAGCGGCTGTTATTATTTAACCACGAGCTCCTCACTCTGCCGGCCCTGATCCTGCTTGGATGACGTTCCAACAGAAGAAAATGCCTGACGTGCCTGTCGGAATGGGTAGGTTAAAATACCCTTGATAGAGACAGATCTTACATGATCTGCTCGACCAAGATCAAGTATTAAGTCAACTGTCAAAAAGCTAACAAATCATGGTGGTTACAAGAAAATCTGCAAAAAGGAAGACGTGCATCGAAAAAACGGTACCACCCAGTTTTATTAAAATACTACCTCCTCAGGAAAAACCGTAGTTCTCTGGTCATTTATTTACTAAAAGAGGGTATTGTGGCACCAATTTGGAAAGCTAGTGAGACAAGGAAGTCTGTTCTGTAATTCGCACGACAAGTGTCATACATTTATTTTCTAAACTGGAATGAATCTTTTTTAGATTTGTTGTACATCTACGGTATCCATGATAATTATTACTGCTATTTGTAGATTATTACAGTAACAATCTATTCAATGTTTAACATAGCAATGTTCAATTATAGTGGTTTGTAAATATTGTTTTACGCATACACTGTTTTAAGCTTTCACGGTTTAAAACTAAACTTATATCGTCACTTACGGGATATCTTCCGTGATTATTTGTTATTTTGAGCTCCCGATATTTCGACGCTGTATGCAAGCGCCATGATCGCGGAAACTCGACACTAAGAACTAAAAACTCCACATAACTTGATGATACTGTGAGTGCGTTTTGTCGTGACTTGAGTGTCGAGTTCCAATAATGCGCGTAGCAAAAGACAAAGAGAGAGCGTAGACAGATTTGTTTGCTCGTAACAATTTTATTTTCCATTCACCGCATTCTCGAGTCAACCCGCGATCATGGCGTGGCGCTCTCAACAGCGTCGAAATATCGGGAGCTCAAAATAACAAATAATCACGGAAGATATCCCCTAATGTGACAATATAGGTTTTATTGAATGCATTCTTTTGTGATGATGATTTTGCAGGAGTGACAAAACAAGCATTATCAAGGAATTTTAATGAGTTTGTTTCTTCTTCTTTACTTCAACTCATCAATGGCCATGAGGTAACTTATTTTTATTTCTCTTGTTGTTTCTTTACGTGTGTGTGTGATTAAGTGTTAACAAAATTAGGGTTGGATTTTAAAACGAGTCGACTGAATTTCAGGGTATTGGTGGTGTAGGGGGCTTAAGGGAGTTAGTCTTAACTCCCCAAAGTAATTTTGGCTGCCGGAGTTGCGTCTAAACATTTTTAAACAATTTCCAAAAATTCTTAAATACTATTGCAATTATGCAAAACGGAACGTAATTTTATGCTTTAGAGAAAAAAAATGGAACTACATTTTTTCTCCACATGGCAACTTTATAGAAATGTCAAATATCCTTCAAACTACCAAAAAAAAAAATTGTTTGTGAATTCTTGTGATTATCAGTTGATTAATCGTTTTACTCAGTGAATTGTAATTGAAAATGGGCAAGATGATAAAAAGTGGCGCCAGAGAAATTATTTACAATGTGTTTAAGAGATGTTTGGCGGAATATCATGCCGGGAAACTTTTAACAGTATTGGATGACCTCCACAAACGAGTTGCTGATATTACAGGTAGTTATTCAGTATAATTTTATACAATATTGTTAGCTGCAACTTCAGACTAGAGGGAGTTACGAGTCACCAGCCCTATAAAAGCCAGCGGACACCAGCGCGCCTCCTCTTTGGCTGATAGGCGTGCGCTCGTGAACATCGACCTAGGAATCATTTCGTGTAATTTATTTAGTTAGAAATAATTCTTTTATGTGTAAATTTAAATTATTAAAAATAAGTTTGATTTTGTTTGTCGTTATCTTTTTTTTTAACTAAAATCTATTTACTTTCCCAAAATCAGAAGTGGGATTGAACGCTGTTATAGCCGCTTCAAAGTCATTTCTGGTTCCATAATAATGTCGAGTAGAAAACGTGCACCACCGCGAGAGCGCGCGTCTTCGCCTAATTTAGGTAACCTAGCAGCTGGGATGGAAGCAATCCTCAACCGCCTGACAACGCTAGAGCAACGCGCCGAGACACGTTCAAACACGCCGCCGTTGCCTGCCCTCGCCGACCCAGAGACAGCCTCCGCAACGAGCGCGCCACGTGGTGGGAGCGTGGTCAGTACAACGGCTTCAACGGACATCACGGAGCGTCTCATCGACGCGCTGAAATCCATCAATCCGGTGAGATCTAACCAATATTATGTGTCTGATTTCGATCCTAGCATTCATGACGCCTATGCGTGGTGTGATGAAGTGGATCGTGCTCGATCGCAAAACCAGTGGGACGAAAAAGAGTGCCTAGCCCGTGTGGGACTATCGTTAAAAGGCGACGCACGTTCCTGGTTGCGCGAATGGACCAGTAACAATCGTACTTGGTCAAATTTCAAATCAGAGCTCAAATCACTTTGTCCACGACGCATCGACGTCGCTAATATTCTCTTTGATGTGATGTGTAAAGAATCTGACAGGTACTCCACGTATGCAGACTACGCGCGTAAGTCATTGTTAAGATTACGTATTGTGAGAGGATTAAGTGACGAATTATTGTGTGCCATAATCGTGCGCGGTATAAAAGATCCACAAATACGTGCTGCCGCCACGAACGCGAAATTAACACCAGAAACTATCGTGGAGTTCCTATCAATTTATGTAAAACCAAATCGTTCAAGTGTACCGAATAATACTACGACACGCAATAGCCGATCTGATTCCTCCACTGACCGGTTCCGCAAGCGTCCTGCCATAAATACAGATGTACATACACGCTGCTATAATTGTAACCAAACCGGGCATAAAAGCAAAACTTGTTCAAAACGAAATAAGACGGATGACGGTAGAACTAATAAAAATAAATCCGCGACTACCCCCGAATCAACTAATAAATCCGATTCTAAAATTGTTTGCACATTCTGTAAGAAAGTAGGTCACACGGAGAATACCTGTTTTACGAAAGAACGTTCAGAAGCGCGTAATAGATCTAATATCAATTTCTGTCGTGAAATAACGGGTGATCGTACTAAAACGGATGTCGTAACGGCTGTGATTAGCGGAGTACCCACCGATATTCTGATTGATAGTGGTTCAAGTATTTCTTTAATTTCAAATGATCTTGTCAAACATTTCTCATGTCGCACGAACCCGAGTGTACAGATATTGCGAGGTTTAGGTGGAATAGAAATGCGTTCCTATTGTTTCGTAACTTTGCCAATCGAATTTAGTGACGTTACCTTAGAGGTAGATCTTTATGTTGTACCCCGTGATTATCTTAGTGCGCCGGTGCTTATTGGTACAGATGTACTTAATAGGAAAGGTATCGCATACATTCGAACCGGCGATTCGCAACGAATAATTAGGAATAGTTCGATTGTAAACAACTTGACACATAGTGAACCGACTGTGCAACTCGATTCTATCAACACACAATTATGTGGTGATGAAAAAGCGCGTTTGTCGTTAGTACTAAATAAGTATTCGAAACATTTCCTCAGCGGGACAGCGACAACCACCGTTAATACCGGAGAGATGCACATTCGACTTACTAGTGAGGAGCCTGTTAATTATCGTCCATATAAATTATCATACGATGAGAAACTGCGTGTTCGTGAAATTGTTAGTGACTTAAAGGAAAAGGGTATAATCCGCGAGTCCGAGTCTTCGTACGCGAGTCCGATTTTGTTGGTAAAAAAGAAAGACGGGTCGGATAGAATGGTTGTTGATTACCGAGCTCTAAACAACATAACGGTCAAAGACAGATACCCTCTTCCTTTGATCGACGATCATATAGATAGGCTTGGGAAGTGTAATTATTTCACTTTGCTAGATATGGTGACAGGCTTCCACCAAATAAAAATTAACGACGACTCTGTGCACCGAACTGCGTTTGTGACGCCCGAGGGGCATTTTGAATATTTAAAGATGCCTTACGGTCTTGCTAACGCTCCAGTAGTCTATCAGCGCATTATATCTGATACATTGCGATCTTTCATTGATGCAGGCCGGGTCCTAGTCTACATCGATGACGTCATATTATTGAGTGACTCAATAGAGGACGGCTTATCCTTGCTCGATTCTGTTCTGGAAGTCTTAACAAAGGCAGGTTTTTCTATTAATTTAAGAAAATGCACCTTCCTTACCGCTGAAGTAGAGTATCTTGGGAGAACTATCAGTAAGGGTCAGGTTAGGCCGAGTGTAGTAAAAATAGACGCACTAGCCAAATCTCCGATTCCTAAAACTGTTAAGCAAGTGAGACAGTTTCTCGGTCTGGCCGGCTACTTCAGACGATATATCCCAGGGTACGCTACTAAAGTGGCCCCTATCGCTTCTTTGACTCGCAAAGATGTTAAGTTTCATTGGGGTAACGAGCAGGAGCGGGCGAGACAAGAAATCCTCTCGATTTTAACTAGTGAGCCTGCATTATTAATTTTTGACCCAACTTTGCAAACCGAGGTCCACACGGACGCAAGTTCGTTAGGGTACGGTGCTGTATTAATGCAAACGGGAAAAGACGGACGTAGACATGCAGTAGCGTATTTTAGTAAGGTCACTGTAGGGGCGGAACCCAGGTACCACTCCTACGAGTTGGAGACCCTCGCTGTAGTTAAGGCCCTGCAACATTTCCGCCAATACCTTGTTGGTAAACATTTTAAAGTAGTTACGGATTGCAACGCCTTAAAGATGACTCAGCGTAAAAAGGATCTCCTGCCTAGGGTGGCACGCTGGTGGATGTTCTTACAAGACTATGATTTTACCCTCGAGTATCGAAAAGGTCAGTTTATGCCACATGCTGACTATCTCAGCCGTAACCCAGTAAACCTTTGCATCGTACAAAAACCAATTAACTGGGCTCAAGTTGCACAGGCCGCAGACGATGAAACGGTTACGTTACTCGAACAACTTGATCAGGGCCAGTTAGATAGTTCACGATATGTTAAGAAAAACAATTTACTTTACTATAAGTACAACCCGATAGGTGAGCAATCACGACTACTTTGTTATGTTCCAAAGGGTTTCAGGTTAAGTTTGTTAAGAGTATTTCATGACGAACACGGACACATTAATAATGAAAAAGTGCTCGATTTAATATTAAAACATTTTTGGTTTCCTAACATGCGCCAATTCGTCAAGAAATACATAAGACATTGTATTGTTTGCTTAACACATAAAAAAGTACCTCGTGCTCCTCTACAGCCAATTGTATCGTGGACGAAACCCACAATACCTTTTGATACAGTGCACGCGGATGCACTTGGTCCATTACCCGAATCTAATGGGCACAAATACATTCTTATAATAATCGATGCTTTCACGAAATATTGTTTTCTGTATCCTATGTATAAACAAGAAAGCGCGGAACTTAAGCGAGCATTTACTAACGCGGTGTCGATTTTTGGTACTCCGAGATTGATAGTATGTGATAGGGGCAGAATGTTCGACAGTACCGACTTTGGCGAATGGGCAGCAGATTTTGGTATTCAGATACATTTCATAACGCCCGAAATGCACCAAGAGAATGGCCAAGTGGAACGGTATTGTCGAACAGTACTGAACATGGTTAGGATAGATGTAAATTATAGACACGAGTCCTGGTCCAATGTACTTTGGAGGCTACAGCTGGTACTAAACATTAATAAGCAGAAAAGTACTCAATATTCAGCATTAAATCTGCTTATCGGTTGTGACACGACCACTCCTGCTATAAATGCTCTCATCCGAGACATAACTGTAGACGGTTCCTCACCAAATCGCGAAACTTGGCGTGAAATGAGACGAAAAAGGGCAGAGGATCTGTTGGTTCAAAATCAGGCTAATCAAGATGCGCGTGTCAATAAAAGTAGAAAGGCACCTAGAGCCTTTGCTGTGGACGATATGGTTTTTGTTATTAAATCATCTCAAACTACTAATAAACTTGACAGTGGCATCCGGGGCCCATATCGCATTATAAATGCTTTGCCCAATAGTCGATATGAATTACGACTCTTGGCGGGCTCTTACGGGAAAACTACGCAGGCAGCCGCGGAATATATGATTCCATGGCGAGGCGAGTGGACCCCCGAGACCTGTGCAGCCTTCTTTGAATGTAAGTTTGCTAACTCATATTTTTGCTTAGCATATGGCTTCTGTTTCTTTTATGTATATGCTTTGATGTTTGCTATGGCGATGTGAATACTTATTTTGTATCTTGCCCACATAAATATGTTATGTGGAGGGAGATCTGGATCAAACTCTTATAAGGCCTTGTGTGGCGTAGAGTTGAGTGGGAACAAACAAGTGTGTTTGTGCTGTAACATACATGTAAGGCCTGGATGGCTTCGGCATAAGGCATTGTACTGTAACATACATGTAAGGCCTGGAAGGCTTCGGCATAAGGCATTGTACTGTTTTGTTCTCGAGTAAGGCCTGTGTGGCATCGAGACAGCATTCTATTTACCTCGAGTAAGGCCTGTGTGGCATCGAGACGGCATCCCGTTTACCTCGTGTAAGGCCTGTGTGGCAACGAGACGGCATCCCGTTTTCCTCGTGTAAGGCCTTGTGTGGCAACGAGATGGCATCCCATTCACCTCGTGTAAGGCCTTGTGTGGCGTCGAGATTGTGATCGGATTGCAGCGTATAAGGCCATGTGTGTGGCATCGCTAATCAAGTTATTTCATGAAACATAACATGTAAAGATGCACCAACGCATGGTGACCCATCCAAGTATAAAACTATTGATGAACATGATGTATGTTAGATCTAACATGTATGTTGTCTGCCTCCTCAGGTTATGAAGACTCGGTGGTTGAGACTGCTGAGCCAGAACCAGGACCGTCTGCAGAGGGCATCGAGGACGCTGCCCCGTCAGGAGAGGCCGTGTTAGCTGCAACTTCAGACTAGAGGGAGTTACGAGTCACCAGCCCTATAAAAGCCAGCGGACACCAGCGCGCCTCCTCTTTGGCTGATAGGCGTGCGCTCGTGAACATCGACCTAGGAATCATTTCGTGTAATTTATTTAGTTAGAAATAATTCTTTTATGTGTAAATTTAAATTATTAAAAATAAGTTTGATTTTGTTTGTCGTTATCTTTTTTTTTAACTAAAATCTATTTACTTTCCCAAAAATATACATATTTCACGGTATAAGTTACAGTTATCGTCAGTTAAGTCTATAGAAAATGCCACATTATCGAAGTTTTCTACAGATTTAATATAACTTTAGAGGTTATGTTTACATAATGGAAAGTACTTTATATAGCCTATGCCTTTGTATAGAGCGACTGCATAATTTTGATCATCACGCACGCATGTCATTCTAAATTCATGTTTTATTTTCATTTCAGGGAAATCAGAAAGTACTGTCCTACGTATAATCAACGAAGGCAATAAAAACGAAGGCAAATTTACAACACCAGCCAAGCATAGAAAAGGCCGACCAAAAATCTTTAGGCTCTGTGCGATTCGTCAGAAAATTCAATTTTCCTACACCGTACAGAAAGTAGCACCAACTTTCCGAAAGTTGTTGGCTGTGGCAAAAGAAGAATTAGAATATGAAGGAGGCCGTGAGAAATTGAGGCAAATATTACATGCCATAGGTTTTTCATATTAAAAATGTTCTTCAAATAGAGAATCGCTAATAGAAAAACCTATTACAGCGGCAAAGAGAGAAAAATATTTGAAAATTATAAAACGACACAGGGATTTGCCTGTGGAGCTACAAAAACAAATCGTTTACTTGGATGAAAGTTATATCCACAGTTCATATAAACTGAGAAAGTGCTGGCAATCCATTAAAATCAAAGGCATTACGCATGATGTTTCGAAAGGAAAACGTTGGATTATTGTCCATGCTGGAACTGCCAATGGATTTGTACCCAATGCATTGCTAATATTTAGTGGCACCAACAAAATGGAAGATTATCATTCAGAAATGAATTCTCACAATTTTACTCTGGGTGACAGAAAAACTGATCCCAAACCTTAATGAGGCCTCTATAATTGTCATGGACAATGCGCCTTACCACAGTGTGGTGCAGAACAAAGCTCCGACACCAGCTTCCCGAGTAGATGAAATAAAATTGTGGCTGTTAGAAAATAACATCCCGTTCGAGCCATGTACAAGAAAGCCAGCATTATTAATGCTTGTTAAAAAGCACAAGCCAGAACCAGTGTACGAAATAGATGAGTTGCTGGGGGAACATGGTCACGAAGTAGTAAGGCTGCCGCCGTACCATTGTGACCTAAACCCTATAGAGCTCATCTGGGGCATAGCAAAGCAAAAAGTTGCTGCATGTAACATAGGAGCAATTGACATAAAAAAGCAACCGAGGATGCTTTTAATCGTATTGGTCCTGAAACGTGGAATAATTGTGTTGAACACATAAAGAAAAAAGAAGAAGAATACTATGACAGAGGAAGAACACTCTATGAAGATATAGACAGACTGGTAATTCGTGTTGGAGAGGACAGCAGTGACAGCAGCTCAGATTCTGAAGATGATCAAGAGCTTGGATCGGACATGTCAGGTGTGATATTTTGATAATCACTAGAAAATATATTGTAATTATAATATAAATAAAGGTGTTTTAATCGGCTTGTTTATTTTCCAATTATTAAAAGAATTTAGAAATTATATTATAATTTGATTTTATGATGATGATGATGTCGTGATGGCACAGAGGTTAAGGCCTCGCCTCTCATGCATGAGGCAAGTACCAATGAGACTTTTTTCAATTCATATGTACTTTCTAAGTTTATCTTGGACATCAGAGACATCGGTGAAGGAAAACATCGTGAGGAAACCTGGACTTTATAATTAATATAAGTCTGAAATCGCCAACCCGTCTTGAGCAAGCGTGGTGATCAATGTTCGTGCCTTCTCTGTTGAGAAGAGGCCTTTGCCCAGCAGTGGGTCAGTTATAGGCTGGTATTATTATATATGTCGCCGCAGGAGTCTCTATCTGCTAAGATTTAATCTAATTATTAACACTCATAAAATAATTCATGATTATATTGATGAACCTGCCATCTCTGCTTTGGCAGTGGCATTAACATACAGGGTTACTGGTAACTCGACGTATTCCTTGCAGGACGTCATAGTAGGATTAATATGCAACAAATTAAGCCCGCAAATGTTCTACCGATGTTCAGTAGTTTTTGAGTTAGTTAGATTTTTAGTTTTTTTGTGAAAAATCCCAGATTAAATCATTCGGAGCCAATTTAAAAATGATTTACGGCGCGACTGTATTGAAATTTAAGTTAATATCATAGCTGATGCCGTAGCAGATCTTTTTTGATTATTAAAAGTCCAAAAATGCCTAAAACCTTGGCAAATATCACTAATCAAACATTTAATTTTTAGTAATTCTTGCTTATTACTCCATAAAAATGTTGTCTAGTGCAAAAAAAAAAATACTACGCCTGATGTACAAATTACTAGGAAAATATCCTTGTCTTATCAGCTATTCAGAAAGGTATGATTGTCAATACTTTTGCAAGTGTGACAGCGAAGGGAAGAGTTTTATGGGGAGCAGGTAAACTTGCGATACGGTCAACCTATTGTTTCGTATTCGTATTATTCGTAGTTTTTACCTGCGCTTGAACTGCAAACACTCGGCAAGCTTTGTGATTGGTCACTATTGTTCTCTAGGCATGACACGGGGTGCGACTTTACAAAATCTGGTCGTCAGCGTTAGTTAGTTTCAACTCTACGTCGCGCAAGCTCGTGTTTTGTTATCTGGCTATTTCCCTAACTATTGCTGCGTATCTTGTACCGTGCTGTGCCTTCATTAGTGCTGACTATGGCTGCATATTCTAACCCTGAATACGCTGACATAATGTACTGTTACGGACTTAGTGACGGTAATGCTGCTCAGGCGCGGAGAGAATATCAACTTCGCTTTCCCAACCGCCGACTCCCACACGTTAGTGTTTTTGGATCGACTTATCGGCGATTATCTGAAACTGGCAGCGTCCAAAGAAACTGGCAAATTGACACTGGTCGTTCTCGGAGATACACGGCTGAAGACGAGGAGCTGATTCTTCAACGTTTTATTGACGACCCCAACATATCGACAAACATCGTAGCGCGTGAGCTTGGTATGTCACAGTGGAAAGTCTGGTCTGTAGTTCACTTGTCAGGCCGACATCCATACCACTATCAACCTGTCCAGTCATTAGAAGAGGGGGATCCGCCGAGACGGCTTGAATTTTGTCGTTTTATGCTAAGTGCCGACGCTGAAGGCGAAAACTTTTTAAAAAACATTCTGTGGACCGATGAGTCATGTTTTGACCGTGATGGTATCACAAATTACCACAACTTACATTACTGGGCACCGAAGGCAGAAGCAAATCCTAAGAAACTGAAACAAACCGCATCCCAGCGTAGGTTCTCGCTAAATGTTTGGATGGGTATTATCGACGACAAATTAATTGGCCCACATTTTTTACCCCGAACACTAAATGGAGAACTTTATGAAGATTTCCTAAGAAATCATTTAACACCACTGCTCACGGATGTACCGGAAGACAGAAGAGTAAACATGATTTATCAACATGACGGATGTCCAGCCCACTTCCGAATCACAATTCGACAATTGCTGGATGAAACCTATCCAAACCGATGGATAGGGCGCGGTGGGCCGATTCCGTGGCCTGCACGAAGCCCTGATCTTACGCCGCTAGACTTTTACGTCTGGGGTCATATGAAAGACCTAGTTTATGTGACCCCAGTAAATTCAATTGAAGAACTAAGGGAGAGAATAACAGAGGCAGCGGACCAGATGAGAGCAACAATCACATCAAGAATCACAAAAACCGAAGTGAGGAAGCGAATAAGAACATGTATTCGAAACCGAGGGCAACACATCGAACAAGACGTGTGAAATTATGTGTAATTAAAGTTTCTAAACTGATATTGATTAAAATAATGCTAATATTCACGAAATTGTTTTATTTGATTATCCGAATTATCACCTTTTTGTGAGACGCACATAATGTAGTCCATCACTTTGTATTAACTTTCATACCTTTTTGGATAGCTGTTAAGACAAGGATATTTTGTAAGTAATTTGTACATCAGGCGTAGTAATTTTTTTTTTCACTAGACAACATTTTGTATGAAGTAATAGCAAAAATCACAAAAAATAAATGTTTGTTTTGTGATATTTGCCAAGGTTTTTAGCATTTTTGAACTTTTAATTGTTAACAAAGATTTGCTACGACTTCAACTATGATACAAACTTAAATTCCAGTACAGTCGCGCCGTAAGTCATTTTTAAATTGGCTTCAAATGATTTATTCTGGGATTTTTCATAAAAAACCAAAAAATCTAACTAACTCAAAAACTACTGAACTTCGGTAGAACATTTGGTGGCTTAATTTGCTGCATTTTAACCCTACTATGACATCCTGCAAGGAATACGTCGAGTTACCAGTAACCCTGTATATTTACAAAGATCATTATTCAATTGACAGAAGGGTTAAGCGCCATCTATTGGCTTTTGTATTAACTAGTACTTAAATAGATCTTCGAGTGACAATTTAAGAGATTAAATAAACAATTTTAGCTAGAACTATAGTTAAAATTAAGAAAGCAAATATTTTATAACTATTGGGATTTTACCAATTTGTAATAGCTCTTTCGTGGACTATGATTTCTTTGTTTGTATGGCAACATTCCACATGTTGTGGAATGTGGCACCAGGTACAATTTTAATGGTCAATAAGTCAATTTATAATTCTAGACTATAACTAGAATCAGTTTTTCTAAAACTAACTACAAACTAAAAAGTAACAAGATTATTTACAAAGCAATTTATTAGTGGAAGACATATTCTTTGTATTAATTTGACCTGTCCTTCGATCTGCCGGAAATGGTTTTAAAACAAGTGTCAATAGTAATGAATGTAGTACCCATCTACCTATCTACCAACAATGAAGAATCGTATCGCACGGCGATGTGATGGTTATAGACTGAAAGACAATAAGTATGGCGGCGAATGGCGCCAATATTCGAGGACTGCTACTCTCCAGGGTTTCCCTGTCGTGATATATAAATTGTTTTAAAAAAATGTCCTATTCTGATTCATCATTAAAAATACTTCAAGTATCAAAATCATTTATGTTATAGTATAAATGATACCATATAAACGATAGTAGCGACCTCAATTTTTTTCTACTCTTTATGGCCAAGCTGTACAGTTTTTCAAATGTAATTTTTTTGTTTTATGTGAAAAACGTGAAACGAAACGCAACCCGCCATCTTGGATGGATGATATTGACAGCTAATGTCAAATTTGTGCGTCATGCCTTTGCTTTCGAGTTTAAGTGAATGTGTTCTTTCGTATCGATTTGTGTTTTTTCTACGACTTGGCTACATTTTTTCTTGGATTCTGTTTGGATTGCTTTACTGTTTGTCCAGCTTAGAAACATGATTCCATAATATTTTCTCGATAGATTTGTCTCAAAGTTGGCTTTTTCTCATATTTCTTACTTTACAACGAAGTAGTAGCGTATTTAACATTACTTTTTTGAGTACTTAAACAATGTGTACCATCGGCCGATGTAATCTCTTACCACCCTAAAGTCTATTCTCTTATGCAGGCGCCCGGCCACTATAGAAGTGGTTATGTACATGCGTCAGCCAATAGCATCGCAGCATCTATTTTTTGCCGAGAACCTTAGTTTTTTATTGAAAAGGCATCGACAAAAACACAAACGAAGTTTCTTTGAATTAAAAATTATGCTGTTTACTTAAGGGTTTACTACAGTTTTTAAACCGTCCTAACTATAAATCTTGTCATAAGTTTTGAGTAAATATCAGCAAACTTGTTCTCGCTGTTTATAAGTGCTACCGTCTAGACTTAGAGCTTTTATACACCCGATAAAACTAAGAAACAGTCCTCCACATTCCCAAAATTAAAAAAAAAAGTTTTAAAGATCACAAACTCGTGAATATTTGAATTATTTCCTTAGCCCTTTACGAAAGCCAAAGATGAAATCGCCTCAGTTTATTAAACGCATAGCAACAGCAAACATGGCCTTACTGTTAGACGTAGATAACTTTTTTTTTACGACGGTTATTAGAACATGCTCTTAAACGAGCTACAGTGGCCCTGGCAAGAGGTGCACTATGTGCTAGATTTAAATTGCTTTGGTTGTAACAGCCAAATTTCGGAGGCTGAACGTCCAGTCCATTTCGCTTTGGACATGAACAATTTACATAATGTAGTGGACTTGGTGGAAAATGACAACAATTTTTGTGAGGTGTGCTATGTGTGTTCGCATTACCCAAGTGACGAGTGTCACGTTTGCGCCGGAAACTAAAGGTATGATAAAATTATTATATTATAATACACTTATTAATATTTATATAAATATTTAACATATTGATTATTATGCTAAAATGCTTTTGTATAATACAAGGGAAATTATGTTCACTAGCAATCCACCCAAACAATGATTTGATCAAAATTTCAACCCCTTTTAAATTTTGTTTGTAAAGAGATGCTTTAAAATACAGAAAGAAAAATACAGTAGCTGATGAGAAATATTGGTATATAAAAACAAAACTTGTTATCGGCCAACGTAGTCTCTTTATATTCTTAAAAACCAAAATCGCTTGCACCGATGACCACATCTGCGAACCGCCCATTTTTGTGAGAACCAACAGTAGTCAAAACAAAACAAGAAAGATGTGACCAACAGCTGTTACAATGAAAAAATAACGGAACATATGTAAAACTTTTTGCATAACATCTTGGTAAAAAATAACTGGCACATCTGTGATTTCTAACAATGATCACAGATGTCTGACCACCCTTTTTACGAAAAGAACAAAGAAACAGAAATTTGTAATTTTTAACGTAAGTCATACTTACAATTCATTTACGCGTCAACTTTTAAACGAGCAGCATGTCCTCTCTACTGACCTTTGAACAGAGACTTCAAATCGTATTCCTGCGAGATGAAGGCCTAAATATAAGTAAAATTGCTGAAGAGATGCAAACGACAGTGAGTATTTTTTGTTTATCTCTTAATCAACGTGACTATTGTTAATTACTTATTTCATTTTTTATAGAGTATTGTTTGCCTAATGGTAATGGCCCCGACTTACGTGATATATTATGTAGGTCGTGGGTTCGTACCCAGACAGGCGCATTATTTTGTGTAATCTATTTCATCGCCACTGCTCTCAAAACGGTTACAAACCCGCAATGTGTGTGCCCATGTCTCCCATCAGTGGAAACACTAAATATACAGCAGGCTGATCATGCCATGCTAACGCTTGGTAATAACAACATTTAGTCCAGTTTTTTCCACATTCTTCTTACCTATGTTGTTTAACTCTTTGTTTCCATTTGTGTTCCTTATTAAGTACAGTAAATTATAAAAATATAATAATATAATAATTTTTATTACAATTTGTTTTACTTTTTTTACAGAAACAAACCGTCCGTCTATGGCTTCGGCGGCGGGACAGTGAGGGACATGTGCGAAGCCGGCCTCAACCCGGAAATGCTAGAATAATAACCCCGGAGCGTGAAGAAATGATGCTGCGCGCGTATGCAGAAAATCCTTTTTTTCCTACCAGGGTGTTTGCAGAAGAATTCAACTGCAACGCGCAAACCACCAGAAACGCACTGCATCGGGCTCCCCACAGCAGGAAACACGCTCGGAAAATAATGTTAACAGAAGAGCAGAAGGCGGCCAGAGTTCGTTTCGCGCGAGAAGATTATCGGGATTTCGATTTTTCACACGCAATATTTTATATTTCCAATATTTTCCGACGAAAAGAGTTTCAAATCTAGCCAGATAGGTCGTCGGCATCTATGGCGTGTGAATAATTCTAGATACGAGCCGCGAAATGTTTTACCTAACAACGAGTCGGGGAGAATAGTGGTGAACATGTGGGCTTGAATGAGTGCGGCTGGTCCTGGGGAACTAGTCTATATCCCTGAAAGGGCAAACGGTGAAAGTTATTTGAGCCTGCTGCAAGATTCTTTATTGCCTACAGTGCGAGTGGTGTACCCAGAGGACGAAGTGCCTGCACTCAAAAAACGTAAGGGTTAAAAATAAATAAAATACTGTTAAAACTAACCCAGCATGTTTGTCAACATAGCACCTGCAAAGTTTGTTGCTAAAAACAAATACGTCAACTTTGCTGACATTACTTGTTAAATATTAACCGTTAAAATTGGTTAGAAATAACACAGTATCTTACGTTAGTAACGACCGAGTTAAGTTGGCTGCATTTAGCCAGTTTTACTAACTTAACTACAGCCGGCTCACTCGGTACATAACATCAGTGTTACTCGGTATTCTTAACCAATTTATCCAGTATCTACAGCCAGCCTACTCGGTAGTTAGAGCAGTGTTACTCAGTATACTTAACCAATTTATCCAGTATCTACAGCCAGCCTACTCGGTAGTTAGAGCAGCGTTACTCAGTATACTTAACCAATTTATCTAGTAACAGCAACCAGCCTACTCGGTAGTTAGAGCAGTGTTACTCGGTATTCTTAACCAATTTATCCAGTATCTACAGCCAGCCTACTCGGTAGTTAGAGCAGCGTTACTCAGTATACTTAACCAATTTATCTAGTAACAGCAGCCAGCCTACTCGGTAGTTAGAGCAGTGTTACTCAGTATACTTAACCACTATATCCAGTATCTGCAGCCAGCCTACTAGGTAGTTAGAGCAGTGTAACTCGGTATTCTTAACCAATTTATGCTGTATCCACAGCCAGCCTACTCGGTAGTTAGAGCAGTGTTACTCGGTTTTCTTAACCAATTTAAGCTGTAGCCACAGCCAGCCTACTCGGTAGTTAGGGCAGTGTTACTCTGTATTCGTAATCAATTTAAATCGGTGCATAAAGACAGTTAAATTTGTATTATCAATAAAAATACTTAGGTCAATACTTCCAAAGTTTTTATATTCGAAAGTAGATACACTTTAAAATATAAAAACTTTGGAAGTACTGACCTAAGTATTTTTATTGATAATACAAATTTAATTGTCTTTATGCACCGAATTAAATTGATTTCGAATACAGAGTAACACTGCAAAAAAACAAATCTTATTAATAATATATATTAATTAACCGTAACCACACCTTGAACAATTTTATTAGTTGCCCAGAAAATTGTTGTAAACCGGCAGTAGTTCCCGAGTAACTTACTGTAAAAGAAAAAGGGGTTTTAGGGGTTCTTAGGAAATTAAAGTACAAACGTATGTGTAATGAAATGTGTTTTTTTGTTTTCCATTAAATTAAAAATACAACAAAAAATTCAATTTTCATGAATCTGAATGCACGCATGGTTTCTATGGCGGATAGCTACGGCAGACCGACGTCAGTCCTGACCGTCAGGAGAGCACTTAAGACGCCTGCGGAGCATGCGTATTTTATACAAACGTAATACCAAAATAATTTGTAAATTAAACATATTCCTAAGGTAGTGTGTGTTTATTTCGATTGAATTACAGAATATCTAGGTTCCCAAATATATATTTTGATTGGATACTGATTTTAACAAGAGTTACAAGAAAAATAAGTTTTCTATGGAAATTTTAAATTCCTCATATCTCGTCTTTGTATCATTGTCCACTCAAAAAATATATTTGGGAACATAGATATTCTGTAATCCAATCGAAATAAATACACACTACCTTAAGAATATGTTTGATTTACAAATCATTTTGGTATTACGTTTGTATGAAATACGCATGCACCGCCGGCCCCTTAATACGGCCTTGCTCTGCGCTCCTCGTGCGTGGCTCCGCTAGTGAATACTGGGTGTGACACGTTGTTTGTGGATGACAATGGATGAAGGAAAATATTATAAAGAACTTCTTAAAACTATGTACTGTTTACCATTTTGTAAAACACTCTTAGCATTTGGCCAATTTTACTTAACTACAACAAAAAATTGTGCGTGTGGACTGAGGTATCCTTTTTTAAAAATTGATTGATTCTAACGAAAGTTACATATATTTTAGTAAAAAAAATGTAAGAATATGATGGACTCGTTGAAAGAAATGTAAACAGTAAGATAAAAGAGGTAGGACCTAGAATTTGGATCACTCCATTCACACGCCTGCAACAATTGTCATGGCAAAAATCTCAGAATGTACGGCCTTGGAGGTTTAAGTTTGCGTTTCAAAAAATTGAAAAGACTCTGACTTCGGATTTCGATGGCCGCCAAACTTTTTTTTGACTGTTTTTTAAACGCACACTTGTTACAGCCAAAAGTGTAGGGATCAACAACATGCAGGCAATGTTGGAGCTCTCTTCCGATGCTGGAAAAAGAAAAAGCTTTTGTAGTGTACGAATAGTAAAACATATTAAATATAGATTGGAGCGATTGGATAGAGAAGGTCATGGGCTATAAAATTTTCACGGGAATAACTATGTTGAAATTTGGTAGTACCTACTTATTAGTGTTGTGTGTATTACTAACATCATATGGATCAAGGTCTGAAATATTTTTTTTATAAATGTAAATATACCGAAATTGTTTTTTATTCCCACCCTTACATGAGTTACCCAGAGACATAATAAAAAATGTAGGTATAGGTATTTACTTTACTTAGCAGTATCACTTACATTGTATTAGCAAATAGAATTAGAGTAGAATAGAATTAAAATTGTAATTATATATATTTAAAGTGTAGGTACTTACAATCTTGGAAACTAAGAAGTTCATTTAGAGCTGTGTCCTTGTTGTGAGTAGTTTTTCGCTTATTGGCCAGTTTAAAAATACTTTCTTTTAAAGTAGGAAAACTTTCAAAAATTTGTGTATATTGGCCGTATACAGCTTTTCAAAATCGTTTTCCAACTGTAAACAGAATCATAATTTTAGTCTCTAAAAATAATTTCAATTTAACCAATGGGTTCTTTTTTTGAAGTACTTACCAATATGTATCCAGTTGATTTCCTCAAAGCTGGGTACTCCTTGAAATATTGAGATATAAGTAATTCTTTTGAAAGGTTTAAGCGTGTCCGTGTTGTCTCTGTCCACTTTTGTAAAACTGTTGACCAAGGCTCGCTGGAATTTTTAAGCCATTGCATAGCATCAGGGATCTCTTCCTCTTGTTCCGTCAAGAATTCATCTGGTAAGCGTAGTGATGGCGAAGGTGGTAGTGATCCATCAGATGAAGTTCTAGAAATTCGTCTACGTTTTTCTAGTACACCAGAATCCCGGTATTTTCTTTTTAAATTATGGATTTGATCCGGTAACTTCCCAGCCAACCTGGTGATAAGGCCACGTGTAGACTCAACAATTTTACTGTGAAAGTACACGGATGGTTTTTCACATGGAAATAGTGTTACTATCTGCCTGGCCCAATTGGCATATTCGGCGGTTCGAATACATTTGTCTGGAGTATCTCGTAAGATTGCTGTTCCTATTATCCGGACCAATCGTTGGCGTGCAGCGTTCTCTAATGGGCTGTTTTTGTTTAAATTTAAAAGGCCTTTTCCTTCTAGACTATTATTTAATAGCAGTTTTAGATCCTGAAAATAAAAAAAAAAAACATTGGAAGCACTGAACACTAAGGCCCAGCGATTTTTATAGTAGGTACCTATTTTGTATAGTATGTATTTTGTATACTAAGAAGAGTTGTATTCTACACGAAAATAAATATCTGAAGATCTGTGGATCATAATGTACAGTGGAATCAAAACATTTTAACTCATAATAACCACCACCAAGCATTAAGCAACAGCATAATTATAAGCAACCATATTACAGGGATTTTCACATCACGCGAGTCGCAACTCACACTCTTTGTCAACCAACATTTTAAAAAGCTAAGTAATCATCATCATCTTAGCCACAAGATTTGTTGTTAATATTGTGTTAACAAAGTTTAATGCAAATAAAAAATAATATAAAAGTACTTAATCGAATTAAAACTTATTTCAATTTTACAGATGTGGTACGTCCCTGTAAAATAGTCACCCGAGTGTTAATATGTAAACGAAAATATGCAAAAGAAAAATACATACATAAACTTCAACTTGGCTTGCAGCAGGAATTGTGATTGTTAAAGCTGTGTTAGATGATTTTGAGCTAGAACCAGTACTAATTGCATTATCTATTGTAACGGGAGATTTTGGTTTAGGCGTGCTCGTTTCAGCTTTATTACCAAGTGGATATTCCAGCAGCTCTGTTAATGAGATATCTAAATCGTCACAAGCCTGAAAATTATAGCATTCAAAGGTCAGTGGGTCGTCTTAGGGGCGGATTTAAACTTTAGGAAAATAAAACAATATAAAGCTTGAATGCAAAATATTCTATGCGAAATATTATATGCGATTCAACTAAGAATAGGATGAGAGCTGTGCTACTATGTGACTTTACAGTAAATAAAGTCGGCAAATATTATTTTGTCAAAAAATAAGCATTGTTTTTGTTTAAATATTAAGTAAATTAAAGCAATTTATACAATAGTATTCTTATTATTAACGAGACAATCGTAATCTACATCAAAAAATGGCGCGGCTCTCATTCTATTCTTAGTTGAAAAGTAGGTATGTACTAACTGTTCACAGTTATTTTTACCTCGTACCTAATGAATCTGAAATCATCAATCGTGATTTTGAATTTTATTTCTAAGGAAAATTGCCATTTATCAGGTTAACAACAAATCTACCAATCCGCACTGGGCCAGCGTGGTAGATTATAGCCCATTCCCTCTCATTGAGAGGAGGCCGTGTCCCAGCAGTGGGAACATTATAGGCTGATGATGATGATGAGGTTAACAACATTAGCACTAAAGGTAAAATAAATATGAACGAATAGTACCTACTTAGAGAAAGATTTAATACTTTCTAGTTTTTTTTTTATGTAAGTTAATACCAACTTACATTTAAATTAACGCAATCAGGGTGCATTGTTTTTTTATAAATTTCCAAATTTCTTAGAAATATTGATCTTGGCCCTAGTTTGGGAATCAAAACTTTTATTTCTGCCTCCCCTAATACCCCTATTAAAAAAAAACAAGATAAACTGTTTATAACAGAGATAAACCTGTTATCTCATTTTCTGTAATGAAAAAAGTAAAGTTACAAAGATACCTACTCTTCTAAATAAATTAAAATTTAACCAGGAGACTGAATATTTATTGCAAAACATGTAATAAGGCGGCCATTTTAGACGCAACCACATATTATAGTAGGTACTCTGTGCAACCACACCACCTGAGACCACCTGTTTGTTACCAAGTGGTTACCTTGCCTTGTACATAGGCCTCCCCCAAGGATCTTCAACCTGACTAATCCTGTGCAGCCCGCATCCAGCGGCTTCCCGCGAGCCTCACCACATTGCACGACATGCAAGCCCTACTATTCACCTACCTATCACAAGAAAAAAAACAACAAAATGAAACTGACCTTTAAACACTTCAATGTAGGATTCGAGCTTCCAAGCAGTTAATAAATTTTGAACTTCTTCGTCCATAATATTGTCCAAACAACGTGTCACTTGTCCAAACTTGTCACACACACCCAATATTCACAGCGGAGCCACGAACGAGGAGCGCATGCACGCGTGCTTACTTCAAGAGAATCGACGGGCAAATGAACGAGCGAACTAGCGACCGAGACTAAACGAATGATGGGATTGGTTGATGCTAGCCAAACGATTCGATTATTTTTAACAGAGTTAGCTACTCGGTTAAAATTAAATGACACGAACCGATTGCCGTTAACAGAGGTAGTTTGCAAGAAGCAACCGAGTAAAGAAAAATGGCAGCCGCCCATTCCTACATTTGATTTAGCTGAGATTAATTTCCTACGTCTTTAAATGAAAAATATTTTATTTAACTCAACGTTAGGTTCTGAATTAGTTTGTGTGGGCAAGAATTTTTGTTCGAGAAGGCCGTGAATAATATAGAATTCAGTCATGAACTTTTTAGTGGGCTTAACTAAAGGGTCCCAAATTCGAATAGGAGAACACAGTAACACGTTTCTGGTTGTCAGACTGGCTCGAATGATGACGAAAAGCATTAAATCATTACAAGGAGCCAATGACTCATCAGTTGAGTCATCCTTCAGGGAGGCCGATGACTCAAATGGTGATCCACCGACCAATGAATGGGGCCTGGCTGAAATGTTCACGAAAATGAAGGTGGCAATGAATCGGTTAATCTTATGTATTGATAAATATGTTGATTTGTAAAAATCAACCGAATAATTACTCGATTACAATCAAAAGAGTTCTACTTATCTATTATTAACTATAGATGTTTGTAAAAAACAACCGAATAATTACTCGATTACAATCAAAAGAGTTGTACTTATCTATTATTAACTATAGATGTTTGTAAAAAACAACCGAGTGAAATACTCGTTTAGTAACAACAACATGCTTATTGGTTATTAGCCAAGAATATTTAACAATATTCACAAGTCTACTCTTTGTCAAGTTTACTTGTAGATTTTTAGGCAAGTCTTAGTTAAAATTTACCAATATGATTGTAACCGAGCCAAAAAGGTACTTTGCTAAAGTAAAATTTTTTCAGTGTGATTTTTTTTTTATCCAGGATAACTGTCCTATACACACTTCGCGCATAGTGCAAAATTGGATCCGGCAGCAGCAGCCAAGTATACGATCGATACCTTGGCCTTCTCGCTCTCCGGATCTTAATCCCATAGACCAACTGTGGGGTATCATGATCCAGAGATGGGATAATAGGCACGAAAGGACTAAACCAGCACTCATCGCACATGTTGACCAGGTTTGGGAATCACTTCGCGGTTCCGATCTTTGTGAGAACCTGGTAAGATCGATGCGACAACGGTGTGATGCCGTCATTGATGCCGGAGGAGTTTAGTTTTTTGTTAAGATAAGGACTGAGAACTGATTCTTTGTTTAAAATGATTAAAATTTTGATTTTAAATAAACGTAATTCGAACCGGGATAAACAAAATCTACCAATGTCGCCTTGTTCTAAACGAATATGGGGTTCGGGTTTAGTTTGGTGACCAACTTCATCAAGTCATGTCTTCATTTCTTCGCCGGTAAGTTCTATTTAAATTCCACACGAACGCATAAAGCATCGTGCAAGTGAAGTGTTACTAACATAGCTTTAAGTTACTCACACTAACAAAAATTGTTATTAGTATGTATTTTTAGGTTAAGGTATTTATCTATGGGTCTTTGTTACCTGAAATAAATGGTTTATTATTATTCTTTTAAATTTCAATTTTAATATCTATGGAGGTGTCGAAATGGTCTACGATGTTTATAAATTTATGAAGAAAGAAGCTGAAGAAGGCCTTAAATACGATTTGAAGGCAGTACATAAACGGACTCCAGCCGCTACAGGAGTATCAGAAAGAACTGTACGACGTATTATATCGGTTGCTAATGAACCAAGTTCCGATTTATTAGCAGTTTTTCGTACACCCGGAAAGAAGACGCAAGCAAGGGGTAAAAAGGTAACCGGAATCGACAATTTTGACCAAAGTGTCATCAAAAGATGTATCCACAATTTTCATCTAACACAGAAAGAGTTGCCGACAATTGCTCAACTTTAAAAAAAATAAAAGAAGATATAAATTTTGAAGGATCCGCATCGAGTTTGAGGAGAATGATGAATGAAATATGATTTAAATGGAAAAAAACTGAAGACAACCACCGCAAATGATTAATTGAAAATACAAATATTCGCTGTAAGCGAATTTAATATTTGCGTGAAATAACGAAATATCGCGCAGAAGGAAGACCCATAGTTTACACTGACGAAGCCGGCCTCAACCCGGAAATGCTAGAATAATAACCCCGGAGCGTGAAGAAAGGATGCTGCGCGCGTATGCAGAAAATCTTTTTTTTTCCTACCAGGGTGTTTGCAGAAGAATTCAACTGCAACGCGCAAGCCATCAGAAACGCACTGCATCGGGCGGGAGTACACAGCAGGAAACACGCTCGGAAAATAATGTTAACAGAAGAGCAGAAGCCGGCCAGCGTTCGTTTCGCGCGAGATTATCGGGATTACGATTTTTCACACGCAATATTTTATATTTCCAATATTTTCCGACGAAAAGAGTTTCAAATCTAGCCAGATAGGTCGTCGGCATCTATGGCGTGTGAATAATTCTAGATACGAGCCGCGAAATGTTTTACCTAACAACGAGTCGGGAAGAATAGTGGTGAACATGTGGGCTTGGATGAGTGCGGCTGGTCCTGGGGAACTAGTCTATATCCCTGAGAGGGCAAACGGTGAAAGTTATTTGAGCCTGCTGCAAGATTCTTTATTGCCTACAGTGCGAGTGGTGTACCCAGAGGACGAAGTGCCTGTTTTTTTTTTTATCCAGGATAACTGTCCTATACACACTTCGCGCATAGTGCAAAATTGGATCCGGCAACAGCAGCCAAGTATACGATCGATACCTTGGCCTTCTCGCTCTCCGGATCTTAATCCCATAGAACATCTGTGGGGTATCATGATCCAGAGATGGGATAATAGGCACGAAAGGACTAAATCAGCACTCATCGCACATGTTGACCAGGTTTGGGAATCACTTCGCGGTTCCAATCTTTGTGAGAACCTGGTAAGATCGATGCGACAACGGTGTGATGCCGTCATTGATGCCGGAGGAGTTTAGTTTTTTGTTAAGATAAGGACTAAGAACTGATTCTTTGTTTACAATGATTAAAATTTTGATTTTAAATAAACGTAATTCGAACCGGGATAAACAAAATCTACCAATGTCGCCTTGTTCTAAACGAATATGGGGTTCGGGTTTAGTTTGGTGACCAACTTCATCAAGTCATGTCTTCATTTCTTCGCCGGTAAGTTCTATTTAAATTCCACACGAACGCATAAAGCATCGTGCAAGTGAAGTGTTACTAACATAGCTTTAAGTTACTCACACTAACAAAAATTGTTATTAGTATGTATTTTTAGGTTAAGGTATTTATCTATGGGTCTTTGTTACCTGAAATAAATGGTTTATTATTATTCTTTTAAATTTCAATTTTAATATCTATGGAGGTGTCGAAATGGTCTACGATGTTTATAAATTTATGAAGAAAGAAGCTGAAGAAGGCCTTAAATACGATTTGAAGGCAGTACATAAACGGACTCCAGCCGCTACAGGAGTATCAGAAAGAACTGTACGACGTATTATATCGGTTGCTAATGAACCAAGTTCCGATTTATTAGCAGTTTTTCGTACACCCGGAAAGAAGACGCAAGCAAGGGGTAAAAAGGTAACCGGAATCGACAATTTTGACCAAAGTGTCATCAAAAGATGTATCCACAATTTTCATCTAACACAGAAAGAGTTGCCGACAATTGCTCAACTTTAAAAAAAATAAAAGAAGATATAAATTTTGAAGGATCCGCATCGAGTTTGAGGAGAATGATGAATGAAATATGATTTAAATGGAAAAAAACTGAAGACAACCACCGCAAATGATTAATTGAAAATACAAATATTCGCTGTAAGCGAATTTAATATTTGCGTGAAATAACGAAATATCGCGCAGAAGGAAGACCCATAGTTTACACTGACGAAGCCGGCCTCAACCCGGAAATGCTAGAATAATAACCCCGGAGCGTGAAGAAAGGATGCTGCGCGCGTATGCAGAAAATCTTTTTTTTTCCTACCAGGGTGTTTGCAGAAGAATTCAACTGCAACGCGCAAGCCATCAGAAACGCACTGCATCGGGCGGGAGTACACAGCAGGAAACACGCTCGGAAAATAATGTTAACAGAAGAGCAGAAGCCGGCCAGCGTTCGTTTCGCGCGAGATTATCGGGATTACGATTTTTCACACGCAATATTTTATATTTCCAATATTTTCCGACGAAAAGAGTTTCAAATCTAGCCAGATAGGTCGTCGGCATCTATGGCGTGTGAATAATTCTAGATACGAGCCGCGAAATGTTTTACCTAACAACGAGTCGGGAAGAATAGTGGTGAACATGTGGGCTTGGATGAGTGCGGCTGGTCCTGGGGAACTAGTCTATATCCCTGAGAGGGCAAACGGTGAAAGTTATTTGAGCCTGCTGCAAGATTCTTTATTGCCTACAGTGCGAGTGGTGTACCCAGAGGACGAAGTGCCTGATTTTTTTTTTATCCAGGATAACTGTCCTATACACACTTCGCGCATAGTGCAAAATTGGATCCGGCAACAGCAGCCAAGTATACGATCGATACCTTGGCCTTCTCGCTCTCCGGATCTTAATCCCATAGAACATCTGTGGGGTATCATGATCCAGAGATGGGATAATAGGCACGAAAGGACTAAATCAGCACTCATCGCACATGTTGACCAGGTTTGGGAATCACTTCGCGGTTCCAATCTTTGTGAGAACCTGGTAAGATCGATGCGACAACGGTGTGATGCCGTCATTGATGCCGGAGGAGTTTAGTTTTTTGTTAAGATAAGGACTAAGAACTGATTCTTTGTTTACAATGATTAAAATTTTGATTTTAAATAAACGTAATTCGAACCGGGATAAACAAAATCTACCAATGTCGCCTTGTTCTAAACGAATATGGGGTTCGGGTTTAGTTTGGTGACCAACTTCATCAAGTCATGTCTTCATTTCTTCGCCGGTAAGTTCTATTTAAATTCCACACGAACGCATAAAGCATCGTGCAAGTGAAGTGTTACTAACATAGCTTTAAGTTACTCACACTAACAAAAATTGTTATTAGTATGTATTTTTAGGTTAAGGTATTTATCTATGGGTCTTTGTTACCTGAAATAAATGGTTTATTATTATTCTTTTAAATTTCAATTTTAATATCTATGGAGGTGTCGAAATGGTCTACGATGTTTATAAATTTATGAAGAAAGAAGCTGAAGAAGGCCTTAAATACGATTTGAAGGCAGTACATAAACGGACTCCAGCCGCTACAGGAGTATCAGAAAGAACTGTACGACGTATTATATCGGTTGCTAATGAACCAAGTTCCGATTTATTAGCAGTTTTTCGTACACCCGGAAAGAAGACGCAAGCAAGGGGTAAAAAGGTAACCGGAATCGACAATTTTGACCAAAGTGTCATCAAAAGATGTATCCACAATTTTCATCTAACACAGAAAGAGTTGCCGACAATTGCTCAACTTTAAAAAAAATAAAAGAAGATATAAATTTTGAAGGATCCGCATCGAGTTTGAGGAGAATGATGAATGAAATATGATTTAAATGGAAAAAAACTGAAGACAACCACCGCAAATGATTAATTGAAAATACAAATATTCGCTGTAAGCGAATTTAATATTTGCGTGAAATAACGAAATATCGCGCAGAAGGAAGACCCATAGTTTACACTGACGAAGCCGGCCTCAACCCGGAAATGCTAGAATAATAACCCCGGAGCGTGAAGAAAGGATGCTGCGCGCGTATGCAGAAAATCTTTTTTTTTCCTACCAGGGTGTTTGCAGAAGAATTCAACTGCAACGCGCAAACCACCAGAAACGCACTGCATCGGGCTCCCCACAGCAGGAAACACGCTCGGAAAATAATGTTAACAGAAGAGCAGAAGGCGGCCAGAGTTCGTTTCGCGCGAGAAGATTATCGGGATTTCGATTTTTCACACGCAATATTTTATATTTCCAATATTTTCCGACGAAAAGAGTTTCAAATCTAGCCAGATAGGTCGTCGGCATCTATGGCGTGTGAATAATTCTAGATACGAGCCGCGAAATGTTTTACCTAACAACGAGTCGGGGAGAATAGTGGTGAACATGTGGACTTGGATGAGTGCGGCTAGTCCTGGGGAACTAGTCTATATCCCTGAGAGGGCAAACGGTGAAAGTTATTTGAGCCTGCTGCAAGATTCTTTATTGCCTACAGTGCGAGTGGTGTACCCAGAGGACGAAGTGCCTGATTTTTTTTTATCCAGGATAACTGTCCTATACACACTTCGCGCATAGTGCAAAAATGGATCCGGCAGCTGCAGCCAAGTATACGATCGATACTTTAGCCTTCTCGCTCTCCGGATCTTAATCCCATAGACCAACTGTGGGGTATCATGATCCAGAGATGGGATAATAGGCACGAAAGGACTAAACCAGCACTCATCGCACATGTTGACCAGGTTTGGGAATCACTTCGCGGTTCCGATCTTTGTGAGAACCTGGTAAGATCGATGCGACAACGGTGTGATGCCGTCATTGATGCCGGAGGAGTTTAGTTTTTTGTTAAGATAAGGACTGAGAACTGATTCTTTGTTTAAAATGATTAAAATTTTGATTTTAAATAAACGTAATTCGAACCGGGATAAACAAAATCTACCAATGTCGCCTTGTTCTAAACGAATATGGGGTTCGGGTTTAGTTTGGTGACCAACTTCATCAAGTCATGTCTTCATTTCTTCGCCGGTAAGTTCTATTTAAATTCCACACGAACGCATAAAGCATCGTGCAAGTGAAGTGTTACTAACATAGCTTTAAGTTACTCACACTAACAAAAATTGTTATTAGTATGTATTTTTAGGTTAAGGTATTTATCTATGGGTCTTTGTTACCTGAAATAAATGGTTTATTATTATTCTTTTAAATTTCAATTTTAATATCTATGGAGGTGTCGAAATGGTCTACGATGTTTATAAATTTATGAAGAAAGAAGCTGAAGAAGGCCTTAAATACGATTTGAAGGCAGTACATAAACGGACTCCAGCCGCTACAGGAGTATCAGAAAGAACTGTACGACGTATTATATCGGTTGCTAATGAACCAAGTTCCGATTTATTAGCAGTTTTTCGTACACCCGGAAAGAAGACGCAAGCAAGGGGTAAAAAGGTAACCGGAATCGACAATTTTGACCAAAGTGTCATCAAAAGATGTATCCACAATTTTCATCTAACACAGAAAGAGTTGCCGACAATTGCTCAACTTTAAAAAAAATAAAAGAAGATATAAATTTTGAAGGATCCGCATCGAGTTTGAGGAGAATGATGAATGAAATATGATTTAAATGGAAAAAAACTGAAGACAATCGCAAATTATTAATTGAAAATACTAATATTCGCTGTAAGCGAATTGAATATTTGCGTGAAATAACGAAATATCGCGCAGAAGGAAGACCGATAGTTTACACTGACGAATCGTATGTCGTATGTAATCGGAGGAAGATGTTTACATGGAAGGTGTGGCCCCATTGTGAATTTAGTTTTTATTTTTATTAATTAATGTTTTTTATTGACATTTATCCTAATTTTACTTAACCTATATGTATTACGAATAACATATACATTACATATTAAATTAAATTAAATGACCTATGAATTAAACACGAACTGTATTATCACCAAATAAAAATAAATTGACATAATACATATAATGAGTATCAACAATGTTACAAAAAAAAATTGTTTAGTTGATTACGTATTGCCCACTCAACTTTACCATGCGCAAGTTCGGACTCCCGACTATATTCAAGGCGGTCACAAAGTTTGGCGCGGGCTGTACTTAGTACATATTTATGTGGGCGCCCTCACAGTTGGTAACTTATCGATCCAGCTAGAAAATAACAAGACCATATCCAGTAACTGTTATGTAAAAAGTTAAGTAACATTACGGTATTCAAAATAGGAATTGTGACTCCATATGCTACAGACACCCCTGCGGCCAATAACACTTTTACTGTAACGATAATTTCGTCTACATTTGGGATTGTGTTGGTCTTGGTCATTATTTGTATTGCGATTTGGACAAAACGCATTCGTGCAGTCACACCTCAACTACCAGCAACAGCAGTATGTTGCTTTATTTTTATAATATTAACAATTTCGAACCGTTCTATCTGAACACGATCTTTCGCTATTTGCCGAAAAACACCAACACATCTCATGAGGAGATCGGTCCTCACACCTATGAGGAGATTGATCCTCCCGTTTAAGAGGAGATTAAGAGAATTTTCCATCTAGTCCAGACTTAACGCGAGTGGCACCCTCACGCTCAGTCACTGGCGCAACAAACGTTTTTATATTGACGGCACATTTAAAATCTGTAAATCTGTAATTTTATCATTTCGTATACCATAATGTTGGAAGTACTAAGTAGATGTTTATGTGGGCGCCCTCACAGTTAGTAACTAATCGAACTAGCTAGAAAATAACAAGACCATATCCAGTTACCGTTATAATAAAAGTTAAGTAACATAAAGTTATTCAAAATAGGTATTGTGACTCCATATGCTACAGACACCCCTGCGGCCAATAACACTACTACTGTAACGATAATTACATCTACATTTGGAATTGTTTTGGTCTTGGTGGTTATTTTTTTTTGCGATTTGGACAAAACGCATTCGTGCAGTCACACCTCAACTATCAGCAACCGCAGTAAGTTGCTTTATTTTTATAATATTAACAATTTCCTTTAACACGATCTTTCGCCCTTTGCCGAAAAACACCAACACATCTATAAGGAGATCGGTCCTCACATCTATGAGGAGATTGATCCTCCCGTTTAAGAGGAGATCAAGAGAATTTTCCATCTAGTCCAGACCTAACGCGACCGGACCCCGCACCGGTGGCACCCTCACGCTCACTGTCACTTGCGCAAATAATGTTACTTGCTGGGTATACAGGAAAAAAGCGCTTTATACTCGTAGTATAACAAGCGAAGAAATGAAAGAATATTTTTAAACGCACAAAACGTTTTTATATTGCCGGCACATTTAAAATCTGTAAATCTGTAATTTGATCATTTCCTATACTATAATGTTGGAAGTACTTAGTAGATGTATGTGGGCGCCCTCACCGTTGGTAACTAATCGAACCAGCTAGAAAATAACAAGACCATATCCAGTAACCGTTATAATAAAAGTTAAATAACATAAAGTTATTCAAAATAGGTATTGTGACTCCATATGCTACAGACACCCCTGCGGCCAATAACACTACTACTGTAACGATAATTCTTCTTGATAATCAGTTGGTTGTTTCTAAGTATTATTATTTTTGTTTAGATCAACGTCGCTAACCACGGGTTTAAAAAGTCAGGGACCAGAAGGCCCTTGACAAAAAAAACCTGACGCGGCTAAGCGCCGAACAGAAAGCCCGGCTCCTTGCCTTGAGGGAGCAAAAGGAGGTGGCGAGGTTTTTGCTGCCTGATGCTCCCGAAAGGAAACAGAAAAGGTAAATAATTGTATTTTTTTCAAATTGTCATGAGGTAAATGAACTTGTTGTGTCTTACTTTAAATTATTTTTCAGAAAACTATCTCCTGTGCGGATCGCGTGTCCCCTTGCGCCTGGGACATCAGCCACTCCACCAGCGCCTAAACTCAGACCGTGAGAGCGACCTGCACCAGAACCTGTGCCATCAAGTTTGTGGTTTTATTGTGGCTTGCACATTATTGTATTATTATTTATTTTCGCATATTATATTGTGTGCTCTTTTTAGCGTCAAATTTCAACCCGTCGCTGGTCGGTGCCTATTTTGACCGACCAGTTCGGGCGTGTAGCGGCGACCTGGGCGACCTCGGCGACCTCGGCGACGTCGGCGGCATCAGTGACTTCGTCGATGTCAGTGACTTCGGCGACCACGGCGATGTCAGTGGCCTCGGCGACCACGGCGATGTCAGTGGCCTCGGCGACGTCATTGACCCCGTCGACCTCGGCGACCACTCAATGGTGGTCCAAAAAACCCCTTCCAAGAGGTAGCTATTTGTTTGATGACTTAAATTATTAGTCGATATTGATATACTTATCCGGATATTTATAAGACTGTTTTTTTACAGACGACGTAAATTAATGTTTTCCCCGTCAATGGGGATAATGTCGGTGGACGCAGTTCCGGTGGACGCCGTCGTTGACGCTGACATTGAGTTGGTCGGATTTACCCCCAGTGAGTTAAATAATTATAAGTAGAGTGAACGAATTATAAGTAGTTTTTTTTTTTTACAGGATTTAACCAATAACTTTTTAATTTTTAGCATCCAGCACAAGTACCAGGCCAGACCCAATGTCCTCCCCGTTACCATCTTCGTCAGTCGCTAACGGTAGTTATATTTTTTTTTCACTTTTTCACTTTTCAATTTAAGTGTCCGTGTGCGTATAATTTAGTATGATTGTGCCAAGGGATGGGTCCATCTCTGCCGATCCAGCTGTCAGGGAAGTAATTATTTAAGTGTTCCCTTACATTTAACGTCCAATGCGCTGGACAGCCGTCTTGCTGAAAGACGACTGTTCGGTCTCTTTCGAATATCGGGACACCGGTTTCCTCTATCAGAACTGGTAAATCGAATCGTAGAAAGTGCAAATAATTTTCACCATTTAAATTATCCGGTAAGAAGTGGGGCCTAATCAATGTCCTGCCAATTACTCCAGCCCATACATTGACAGAGAATTTTCCCTGAAACGACACTCGCTTCAGTCGCGACAACGAAGTTAAAGGTTTAAAAGAGATTTTAAATTATTTAGACAAGAATATTTTAATACCGCTTCGAAGCATTTAATGATTGATTTTGAGGTGGCTGCCGCTCTACTAAATACTTTTCACCCGCCTATTACGAATCGTGTTGATGCTGGGGATATTCTACAAATAATAAATGAGAACATGAACAAAGAAAATGATTTAGGCTATTACGTGATTCAAAATAATATAAACCGACGTAGAGCTGATTTTACAAGAATACATAAAATGACAATTTAAATGATTTTCCCCAGCTCGCACATAGTGATTTAGTAAAAATATCTCTAGGTATTTATCAAATTAAGCAGGCTAGGTCCTATTATGGAGAACACATACGACAAGACGGGAGATATGAAATAGAAGTGTGTCGAGAAACGGACAGCAACCTACTAAGAGAACTGTCAATATCCAATAATTCTAGCTGGCTGTTAAGAGGTAGAATAAAATCGAGACATGTAAGCTCAAAGACATATTTTACGTATATTTTAGTTGACAGTTCTCTTAATGGTAGAGAAGCCATCAAACAATATTATTGTAATTGCTTGGTAGGAAAAAGAACTGTAGGTTGCTGTTGTCATGTAATGTCCATAATATGGTACCTAAGCTGGGCAAGGCATCAAGATAATTTAATACCGCCTGCACAATTTTTAGACGACATTTTAATTGTTTATGATGAAGTGGACGATGAATAAATCATTAAAAGAGAAAGTGTTTTTAATTCATACTACCTCTGCTACTATCTCAAACCTCTATAATCTAGTTGGACGGCGTCTGAATCTTCAATGTATGAATGTCCCACAATAAATTCAGGTTAATTCTAATTAACAATAATAAATCAATAAATAATAAATATATCGATGGACATTAAACACACAGCGCCACCTAGTGCCACACTAAGCAAAGCTTGTGTCGTGGACATTAGATAGTTGATATACTACATTTATATACTTTTTTGTTTGTAAATACATACTTTTATGCATATAAACAACCAAGACTCGGAAACAAATGTCCGTGCTCATCACACAAACATTTGCTCCTACCGGGATTCGAACCCAGGACCCTAAGAACGTAAGGCAGCGTCACTACCACTACGCCAATCGGGTCGTATACAATACAATAAAGTCAAATAGTTATTTTCTTGACGTATAACGTGAGAGCTTGGTGTATAACCTTAGCTTAGAGGTTGTTTTGTACAAACCAATATCATGCTATATTTTCTTTCTCCCATGGAGCAGTCGTAAATAATTTAGATTTTTTTAAATGGTATTAGTGTATAAATAAAATAATTCAGTAATTGTTACTGTAACATCAGGCCCAACTTTCTATGAACTTTCGCCCGTCTCCTTTCTCCCTCAAATTGGTTTGTAGATCCTTATTTCAATAATTTGTAAAATATCCTCGTAAATGATACCTCAAAGGAAAGAGCGATTATCACGCATGTTTTCAAAAATATTTGAACAAAAAAAGCACCCTTCGTTTTTTTTTTAAATAAGGTTTTCAAAAATTAAATATGATTTTTTTAAATTTATATGAACTTTAAATGTCTGTAAAAAAAATATCTAACGACACAGAGGCCTAAAACATGTTTTTCTAGATTGCTTACACATTACTTTAATTAAATAAAATAAAAATGAAAATTTTATGTAAATGAAATGTTAAAATTTTGACAATTTTCGAAAAATATCTTAAAAATTAGGTTAAAAAAATTGATAAGACTTCGTCTAAGACAACCATGGCTTAAATTGTTCTAAACTGTCTGTACTATCTTCGCCTTAAAGCTTTGCACCCATCTTCCAATCACCTTGTATAATAAAACGAAAACGTAAAAGTGGTTTAATAATCTGGGAGTGTACTAACAGGAAGAAGAACAAATGTAAAGGACTTATCAAAATCAAGGTAAGTCCATAATAATAATACAATAGTAGGTATATCACACCTTATTTAGTACTCATTTTGGAATTGTTTATTGTTTTATAAGTAGGCATGTTCGAAATTTTAAATTCGATGACATCGTTTTTAAGGTCGCCATTTTGTTTACTCGTAGGGCCCCCATTTTGTTTACCAATCCCAGTATGACGGTAATGTGAATAAAAAACAACTTTTTGTCTATGGTGATGATTTGATGTCTTTTTTTGTAAAAAAAAAATATTAATTAAAATTTTTTGTTGACCTAGGATATCAACATAATTGAAGAAAAGCCACATCTATGCCAACTTGATTTTGCAAGAAATGTTGTAGAAGAAAAAATACAGCAATGTAAAGATAAATTGGTTTCTCCTCAATTTCCACCAGTGCCAGAAACCTTCAACGCTATGGTGAGTGAATTCAAAGTCATACCAAGTTTGATTCAAAACATACCGTCATTTTTTAAATCGCTTAAAGTTATATAATACATATATGTATATGTTACTATGGTTAATTGCACACGCGTAAATGAAACTATGTTTTTGAGTGCACCTGTTTTGCTATTGTTCGTTTGCTTTTATTGTGTTTTTGTTTACCGTTGTACTCGTATGTGTTTGCTTAGGTGTTCGTCTGTGCTTATTTTATCGGTTCTCATTGTCTATGATTGCATAGGTGTTTAATTAATTTTGTATATTTCATTTCTCATTTTTCATTCGTCATTGTTCTATATTTGTACAGGTGTTTATTAGTATGTTTTTTCATAATGACATTGTTATTCGGGCTATATATATCGTGTGTGGTCCTTTTTTAGGGTTCCGTAGCCAAATGGCAAAAAACGGAACCCTTATAGTTTCGCCATGTCTGTCTGTCTGTCTGTCTGTCCGCGGATAATCTCAGTGACCGTTAGCACCAGAAAGCTGAAATTTGGTACCAATATGTATATCAATCATGCCGACAAAGTGCAAAAATAAAAATTTAAAAAAACATTTTTATTAGGGTACCTCCCCCAGACGTAAAGTGGGGAGCGATTTTTTTTTTAATTTTGACCCTGACGTGTGATATATTGTTGGATAGGTATTTAAAAATGAATAGGGGTTTTCTAAAATCATTTTTTGATAATATTAATATTTTAGGAAATAATCGCTCCGAAAGTCAAAAACAATGTGTCCCCCCCCCCTCTAACTTTTGAACCATAAGTTTAAAAAATATGAAAAAAATCACAGAAGTAGACCTTTATATGAACTTTCTAGGAAAATTATTTTCAACTTGATGAGTTGAATAGTTTTTGAGTTATATAGCACTTTTTCAAAAAAACGCAAATGATAACTTTGTTTTTCATACAAATACTATGAAAAACAAAGTTATTTTTGCTGACGAAAAATGTTGGTATTTTTAATGGTCTGGGAAGCTACGGAACCCTACAGTGAGCGTGGCCCGACACGCTCTTGGCCGGTTTTTTAAGTCTTATCGTGTTATCTTCTACTAAGTACTATTGAGCAAATTACAATTATTGAACCCACTGGGGAACGTACCGTTATATATGATGATGGTTTTTTTTCGCAATTGAGTGCCATTGAGCAGATGGCTATTTCGGAGCCTACCGGCGAGCGTACTATTATATTTGATGATGGTCCATTAAATTCACCAGTTGACGATTGTGGTTCCTCTGTTTCGGACTCTGGTGGTAATGTTCCGCCTGTGCGTCAGGAGACTCCACCGCCCCGCGTTGAGCAATTATTTACCGCTTCGTCGCCCCTCGACGATCTTCAGGATTCCTTTCAGGTTATGGATTTTTTTGAAGAACTTCGATCGGAACCTACGTTTTGGGTAAAAATTAAGGTGACGTTTTGGACGCCTCGTGTGAATCTGTTTCATTTATGCGAGGCGTGTGCTATGCGTTTTGTGTATAATTATTTTGTGTATAGCTATATTGACTTTCTTTCGTTCCATGGCGATTGTCATCGCGTTGGTTATTTTTTTAGTTTTTGTAATGCTAAATTGTATGTTATTTTGCGTGATAAGGTTTTTGTTTTGTGCTATTTCTTTTCTTTCTATTGTTTTTATGATTTGTGTCATTGCGAATTGTGTATTGTAATGTGTGTTACGTTTTCTTTTGTTCTTTTCGTGTGTTTTCTGTTGGTGTTGGGTTTTTTTTTTTATGTGAAATATATTTTTTTGTGTGTTATATTTGTCATTTTTTTTTTCTTTATCCTGGCATTTATTATAATCCGATGCGCCTTGGGTTTTTAGTGTTTTTAGTGTATATATGTATTATAAAACTTTAAGCGATTTAAAAAAAAAGAAATGAAAAAAAGAGAAGAGCAGGCCATCCGTCACACGCGCCGGACCGTCCATACATGGGCGGACGGAGCGCACGTATCTGTAGGCCAATTTCTAGATACAGTGTAAACTCTTTATAACGTTATCCTTTATAACAATAAACTCCCTGTAACGTTGAAGTGACCCCAACTTGGTTGGTTTGCGTTAAAACTCACATATTGAAACACTCTTTATAGCGATACGCCATTCTCTATTACGAAGAAATGTGTTCATACTTGTAGACAGTAAATATTTATTATCGGTATTATTGTTTATGTTATGTTATCAGGTAACAAAAGACTTTGAAGCTCCGAAACATCCGAGGTCGGTCTAGCTTTTGTTATCCTTAATTGCCTTGAACACGTGCAGTATGACGCATTGTTTTCTCGGAAGTGATGGTCTTCGACCAAGCATACTGGGTACCTATCGTATTCTTGTTAATTTGGTTGTTTTTTTGTTCACTCCATATAACGACAAAAAATGCTCAGTCCCTTGAGTTTCGTTATAAAGAATTTACACTGTATTGTGATAAATTATTATGGTCTTTTTGTTTAACTACATATGTGATTTTTAAAACTGTTGATTAATTTATAATATTTAATTTCTATTCCTCCGTCGAGGAATAGGATAATAAAACTGTGATTATGATTGTAATGTTCTAGTCGATTTTAAAAATTGTAGCCTGTCAACCAGCTGTGGAAATTAAGTCGGTTAATTACCCACTTCAATAAAAAATAAGCAATCAAAGCTATATTATATAATACTAAGTAGTAGGATCATTTTTTAATACTTGAGTGAAACATTTAATAAAAGTTGATTCAAGAATATGACTATTATTTACCTACCATACAATTTATAAATATTTAAATTAGTCTTACCCTTAGCCCTGCTAAAAATTGGATCCGTAAGTATATTAAGCTATCCTTTACCGGTCTCTAGATTAAACAATTTAAATTGATGGCCAGTGGGAATCGGATCAAAAGAGTTGTGCCATTGTCCCCCAACGGCGGCCATAGGGAATGTTAAAAAATCCGTGTCGCTGTCCACCAGTGGTAGCGAATGGAAATAATTTACAAAGTTGTGACGCTGTCCCCCATTGGTGGACAGCGAGAATAATGTTTCAAGTTGTCTCGCTGTCCCCCAGTGGTGGCCAGACAAGTGGTGGACATCGGGAATAATCGAGCGGATCTGTTCGACATTTCTCCGAGTACCTGCACCAGCTAACCCGGATGGATGCCGAAGACGATTCAGCGTTGCTAGCCATGGTGGGTAATGAAGACCTGCTTCATTTTTCTTGGAGCAGCGACGACGACGTGTTCACCGGACTGCGTGAAACATTTGAAGGCCCATCTGGCCCTACTTTTGCAGTAGAAGGTCTCACACCACTCGACATTTTCGAGAAGATTTGGGATGAAGATGTGATAGCGCTTATAGTTAAGGAGACCAACATGTACGCTTATCAGCTCCTAAGTCGTCGTGATTTGCCACAGCAGTCCAGGTTGAGGCGATGGACTGACGTGACAAGTCAAGATGTGTGGACCTTCTTAGGTATAATTATGCTACACAGCTTCGTCCCAAATCCTGTCGAAAAGGAGTATTGGTACCCTCTACTGCCCGATCTGCAGATTGGAAATTTCAAGGAACGAATGTCATACAAAAGGTTCACACTTATAAAAAGATGTCTCCACTTCGTGGACAACACAACTTTGACCGACAGCCAGCCTACACGTGAGCAGACTAAACTTAAAAAAATTAGGCCTATCTAAGAGCACTTGAACCACAAATTTAGCAGTTTGTACCTACCCGAGCAAAACATTGCGATAGACGAGTCTCTCCTTCTTTGGAAGGGGAGACTCTCGTTCTCTCAGCTAATCGCCACCAAAGCTGCTCGGGTGGGTATAAAAAGTCACGAGTTGTGTGAGTCCCGGACAGGTTATCTGTGGAAAATGGAAGTTTATGCTGGGAAAAATCATGGAGTGCCTGATAACCACGACATGGAAGGTGGGTTAAACGAACCTGAGGGGGCCACTTCCCAAATCGTTTATAGGCTTGTTCGACCTTTACTTGATGATAAAGGCCACACGTTGTTGATGGACAACTTCTACAATTCGCCACTGCTTTCTCGCTCACTAAAAATGCGAAAAACAGATACGGTCGGTACTCTTAGGCTGAATCGGCAATTTGTGCCGGACAGCCTAAAATCCAAAACAAAAAACAATATGCGTACGGGGGAAGTGGCTAAAAGCCAGACCCGTGATCTATCTATAGTCGTATGGAAAGATTCCAACCTTGTATCACTGATTTCCACTTACCACAAAGTGGAAATCAGTGGAAAAGAAAAGCACGGTTACTACAAATTTAAGCCACAAGTAGTCCTTGACTACAACTTTACAATGGGGGGTGTCGACAAGAAAGATCAACTCTTGCAGGCATTCCCCGTGGAAAGGATCAGAAACCATATCTGGTACAAAAAACTATTTAGAAGGCTTGTTAATGTGTCCATTCACAATGCACATATTATGTTTTCATCGTGTCTAAAAATACCGCAGCGGCAGTTTCGGTTACAACTAGCCGACTTGATACTAAAAAAATATAATCCACAACTGCCTACGCGCTCAGGTGCCAAAACATGGGCATTTCCCAAAACGTTCCATCGGCAGAACGCGCTGCAAACTGTGCGCGAAATCTAAAAAAGATGTTCGCACAGTTTGGGCGTGTGATTCCTGTAACTTCAGTTTGTGTATTGAAGGATGCTTTAGACAATTTCACATGTTACAGATGTGAAATTGTTTAAACAGTTTCACATCTCACAGATGTGAAATTGTTTAAACAGTTTTACATCTCACAAATTTAAATTGTTTAAAGTATCTTTTTTTTTCTATTTTTACTATGTTGATATTGTATATTTTTATTAATTTTTACATACTACATCTAAAACTATATATAATTACAAAAATAAAACTAAACGTAAAACTAGTATCAATATAAAGGGTGTAAAACACCTCTTCACGAAGCCGAAAGGCACTTGTTCTCCCCATCATTGCGATCATTTTTTTGTTCTACACCATACCTGGGAACCTTCTAGTTACGGAGATATGGGGGGTCAAAGTTACAACTTTTTGAAAAGTTTTTTTTAAATGCAAGTTTTTTTTTTGTAAGATTTTGACTTTTAGCACCTCCACGGCCTCCGTACTATTCAATCCATCCACCAGCACAATGTTTTAAGTGCGTTACATTGAGTTCTACCACAAAACATGATTTATAACCTCAAAAAAAAAAGTTGTTTCCCAGCAATAATTTTTACGTAAAGTTACTTAGTTTGATGTACAGAATGCTTGGTTAACGGCTTTGTGATGAGGTGGTTTACACCCTGTATATACAACAATGTCAAAAGGACACTTAGGCGTCAAAGTACTCCTCCGCATCGCTGTCATCGGGAAACGTGCCCAGAAGACTGGCAGCATTGCCACGTTGAATGGCAATGCTAATTCTTTGGCCAAAGAAAGAGCCAGCCCTCTGGTCGCGCGAAGTGTCGATCAGTCGGCGGGAGATTTCCTTAAAAAGGAGACGCGCACTCGGACCCCATGACCCGAGCGTTTCGACCCCAAACGGCTCAAAGCTGTAGTTACCAATAAGGTTACAGTATTTGCGCCGTTTGAGGATCTCAGCAGCTGCAGCAGCAGCACCTGCACAGCCCGCCGTGCTTGCAACGTGGCAAGGAGCTAGGGTGTCGACACAAGTTGCGTCCCACACCAAAGTATCTTAATTTGTTTCGTTTCATTTCATAATTTCCTACTCTCCAAATGTCCTCCGAGCGTGTACGCCGTTTGTTTAGAGTATCAACATTTTTTTCGTCTCATCTCATAATTTCCTACTCTCCTCCGTACGTTCATCTTGTTTTACATTTTTTCTATAGTAAGCAACGACCTATTATCGGGCCTACGCAGTAACCTTAGTTTCTTCCCGGTTCTTCTCCATGGAATTGACCAACGCGAACCGTGTCTGTTTTTCGACGTTTTATGAGTGCATGTGGTGACACTGGGGGAGGCCTATGTCCAGCAGTGGAGCAGCAACTTGCCACTTGGGGGAGGCCTATGTCCAGCAGTGGAGTCTTTCGGCTGATTTTTTTTTGTGTTTTGGTCGTTCACGTGTAGGAGGGTCTAGGTAACGAAGAGTATTTGCACAGACATAACTTCTTGAGATCGATCCATCATCGGCTATACATACTATATCCGGGGGAATCAATCCGACACATTATAACTTCGTGCGAAAATAAAAATAAACTCAAGGCGTTTTTGATACAGAAATGTTACTACTAGTGATTTTTATTTTAATCATTTTTTAATCTTTTGTTCATTTTTTTATATCACAATTTTACTTTTATTATTCTTATTTATACTCTTTTGATACAGAAGTTCAGTTATTCGCTATTTGATTATCTTATTTGTTTAATTTTGCTATTTTGATCCTGTGTGTGACATTCGTTTCTCGAAAATGACCATATCACGTTGTATTCAGATCGATCCATCATCGGCTATACTGTATCCGGGGGAATTAATCCGACACATTATAACTTCGTCCTTTAATTTTGCTATTTTGATCCTGTGTGTGACATTCGTTTCTCGAAAATTACCATATCACGTTGTATTCAGATCGATCCCTCATCGGCTATACTATATCCGGGGGAATCAATCCGACACATTATAACTTCGTCCTTTTTGAAGTCGGTTAAAAATTGTCATCACTTATTAGACCATGTAACCAGCATCCCGAATAATAATCTATTAATACCTCTTTTTCAAAATAGGAATTGTGACTCATTATGCTACAGACACCCACTGCGGCCAATAACACTTTTACTGTAACGATAATTTCGTCTACATTTGGAATTGTTTTGGTCTTGGTCGTTATTTGTATTGCGATTCTGACAAAACGCATTCGTGCAGTCACACCTCAACTACCAGCAACCGCAGTAAGTTGCTTTATTTTTATAATATTAACAGTTTCGAGCCGTTCTATCCAAACACGATCTTTCGCTTCTTGCCGAAAAACACCAACACATCTATGAGGAGATTGGTCCTCACATCGATGAGGAGATTGATCCTCCCGTCTATGAGGAGATTAAGAGAATTTTCCATCTAGTCCAGACGTAAGGCGACCGGACCCCGCACCGGTGGCACCCTCACGCTCACTGTCACTGGCGCAAATAATGTTACTTGCTGGGTATAGAGGTAAAAAGCGCTTTATAGTATTTGCAAGTGAAGAAATGAAAGAATATTTTTGTAAGCGCAAACGTTTTTATATTGACGGCACATTTAAAATCTGTAAATCTGTAATTTTATCATTTCCTATACCATTATGTTGGAAGTACTAAGTAGGGTGGGGCGGGACTAGTTGAGCGTAGGGGTAAGTTGGGCAATCGAAATATCTCAGAAACTTTACACCGCACGCTAAAGCATCAAATTGCAGAAAGAAGCGGTGGCGGGAGGGGAATGCATCACGCTATCTCCAGTGACGCGTTGGCAATCGAGTATAGCGTCTAACACTGAACCTGATCCTACACCATCTACCTCCACCATCCAAACTGAAACCGAACCTGGTACAAGCAATAAAGAAAATCAGCAATTCGATCCGACGCATATATTTTCCCCAGAAATTGCTCGACCATACCTAAAGGCAGGTCCTAGAAAAGCAGCCAAAACTAATAGAAGAAAGAGGAAAGCTGCTATCCTAACCGACACTCCCGAAAAGAAAGCATTGCAGGAGCAACAAAATAAAACAACAAAAAAAGTTAAGAAACCAAAGAAGAACAGTGACAAAGAAACAAAGAAGAGTATTTCTAAAAAAATACTTGAGTCAAGTGACGAAAGCAACGATGATGACTATGCCTGCCTGGTTTGTTGCGAAGCCTATTCTGAAAGTTTACCAGGGGAAACATGGATCCAGTGCCAAGATTGCAAGGAGTGGGCACATACAAAATGTGCGCCAGCTGCTGGTCTTACTTTCGTTTGTATTAATTGCAACAGCGACAACGATGATTAAGTTTCCAAGATCTCATTAATATTTTCTTTATTAATATAAACTTTAATGATAATTGCATACATTTTTAAGGGCAGGTGCGCCGATTTTACATAACTTTGATTCAAAAGTAAATAAACAAATAGCGATTGTTTTAAGCCAAAAAAAATAGATTTTGTAATTGACTATATCTACTTTGATATTTTGTGGTTCAAAACATGATATCGAAAACTTCACTCGATCAAAAAAAAACCCAAACAGGAGCCTAATTTGCTTATTTTTTTACGTTTTTCTCATTTTTATTGAAGTATATGAAAGCTTTACTTCCAAAAAAAATTATCTAAGCAAAGTTAATAACATATAGAACAATTATTTGTGGTTACATTTTGGAAAAGACTTTAATCCTTTTAATAATAAATTAGTATATAATAAAGCGGCTCGCGTACGTGGTTTCAGTCGCCCGCCGGGCCTTGACGAGGTAGGACCTATGTCGCTTTTGCTTGCGCACGGCTGCGCTGCTGATTTATCGACACAATTTATTCATAGAACGTAATGTAAGAAATAATTTGGTAGCTCTTATACTTTTTAACCGACTTAAAAAAAGAGGAGGTTACTCAATTGGACGTTTTCGCAGATAACTTCGTCGTTTATTGACCGTTTTTGATGATTCTTTTTTTGTTGGGATGGAGGTATCTCAAGGGTGGTACCATGATAAGGAAACTAGAATCTGATGATGACATCCCAGAGAAATCGAGGGGAACCTTCAAAAATCGTAGTGCGACTAGTACGTTTGTAAATTTGGTCATTAATTATTTTAGAGTACTACTATTTAATGAAGGTCTGGAGTCGATCTGATGATGGAGCCGAAAAGGCTGTCGAGGGAACTCCTCAACGATTCATAGCAATTACCTGTTATTTGGGGTAAACTAATTTATATTGATGAGAACTTTAGACATAGATGGGTAGTGACTGTCATTAGAGGTCTGATGATGAAGACGAGGGAACTCCTCAACGTTTAACAGTACCTACCTTGTGTTTGGACTTAATTCATATCTATTGATGAGAACTTTGCACCCATATGGGTCATAAGTGCCATTACAGGTCTGATGATGGAGATCATAGACAGTCGAGGGAATTCTTCAACGATTTACAGCAATATGCAGCAATTTCACTCTTTTTGTTTTTTGAAAGCAGTTATTTTGTTAGTTTTAATGTAATAATAGTAATATAGTTTATTTTGTTAGTTTCAGTATAATATTATATTAGTATCGTTTATTTGTAAGTTATATTTTTATTTGTGGGGAATAAAACAAGGAAGTAGCCAGATATAAGTAATTTGAAGTTGTAGTATTTGTATAGTTTTCCAACGAAAATAACATTTTATCGTCGTAGCTTTTGCAATTTGTTAGTATGTGGTAGAAATACATTTTACAATAGCGATTCTAATGTGATAACGGACAAAAACATCAGTAGCTTATCCCACAAAGTAAAACCGCTTTCTTGTGCTCACCAAGTGTAGGTACAAGCACATTGCAAAGGTGTGTGTAAGCGCAGGCGCAGTACCGTCCGAGACAATAAAGAAATCGGAAGTGTGTGTGTGTCTGACTTACTGACGCACTTCCGACTTCTTTATTGTCTCGGACGGTACCGCTTCTTTTCTACTCGTCTTCACGCATACAATCACAGCGCGTTTTTACACATGGGTAAAAATAATGTAAGAAACTTACTTATTCAAATAATTAAATAAATTATGTCTTACAGCACTTTGCATTTACAATATCTATTCAAATTAAATTATTACATAATACGTTAGATTCACAATAGGCTTGTTTCCACCATCAATAAATTGCAAATCTATTTAGTCCGTCAGTTAGAGTATTAGAAAATAATGGACACGTATTTTTTGTTTTTGTAAATCAACGAATATTGACAAAGATAAAACGCATCAAAACTCGGGAGTGGGCGCTCGTGACGTCAGTACTCACTAAGAATCATACCGAAAAGTGACGTATTGGGAATTTTAAAAGCGTCGTATCTTCGTCAATTTTGTTTTACATGTGACAAAAGAAAAATACAGGTCAAATATTTTTTGATAATCTAAGTGACGGACTAATTAGATTTTTTTCAGTTAACAAGCCTTTTACTACGTATGATAATAAATCAGGCTGACAATTTCATAAAAATGAGTTAGCCTTCTGCTTACACGTATACTGTGACACTTCGCTCAGCGTTGGGTTCAAATAAGTTCACGCCGGGGACGTTTGCGCACGGTTCTTTTCGCGTAAAGGATGGTAGCGTTAAATACCTACTTTGCTCGGTCTACCTGGCCTTAAGACTGATTTTAAGTAGAACGACTTATGCCCGGTTTCTGAGGAACTTTTAATGGTGGTTTATCTATTCACTAGCGCCATTGGTTCGATAACTTGTGAGAGTGCGTTTCCGAACACAGCGATGTAAGTTAAACTCCGTTTAAACTGAGGTCAACTTAACTGACCAATTTGCGACGTTTATCGGTTCCATAACTATAAATTTTACGTTTCATTTCTCAAACTACGCCAACTTTTAGGTTATATGTGCCTACTTGTAACGTGTTATTATTGTACTAAATTGCCAGTAAAAGCTAAATATTAAAAGTCGGTTAAATATTCAAAGAAAAGAACAATCAGTGTTAGTTCGTGTTAGCATAATGAATACGAGCAGCTCCTCAGTCTGATTTGGAAGTAATGGAGTTAATTTTTAATATATCAGTACCCAGAAACTTAAGACGTAGAAGAAATTGTAACGAGGTTTTTACACCGTTACATGTCTGTGGACAATTAGTCGATACTTAGAACGATTTTTAGTTGTCATTTTTTAATCTATAGTAGATTTTGTTCGGCAAGTGTCAACTGTCAGATTTGACGTCTTCACTTTGCGTCTGAAAATTGTCTCGGAGTCATGTCGCTCCGACATAATTTATTATATCCATTGTAATCATGGACCTTTCTGGCCAATAGATGCCATAATTTATAAAATTGACCCGGGGAGTGGTGATGATGTGTTTATCGTCTGGATTTTCTTGGTAAGTCAGGATTCCGTCGGACAAATATTGGCGTCCATTGTTGGGTTAGCGTTATCCGTTTGATTTTGTCATTTCAGATTTCATTGTGGATCTCCTTTATAGTGACTGTTGTTACCCGAACTATTTTCGCGGTACGCTCAGGGGAGTGAATCGATTTTATTGGAATAAAACGGTAAGTTTCCTCCATTGAACGATATGATTCCCACGTTGAGGAAAATTTCGAAAGCATACGTACTCATCTTGTCTGAATGTTGTTCCAGCCTGTACTACATGGCGTTTATTCCATGGTTATAATTTCTTTTCCTGCTCAGCCTGCGAGGTAACCTTTTTTTTTACTTGGACCATCCACGTGTGAAATTTCTCACCTGCGACGCCATCGCCGCGAGCAGAGGTTCTATTTAAATATTCATATAATTTGAGCAGCCCTCAGCTGAATACTAGTCAAATAACCCAAAAGATGCAATGATAATCCTAGCATTAATAATGATAAATTTTGAAGATGAAAAATTGTGATTTTAGCAATTTATGAGAATATTAGTAAGCTACTGGCTATATTAAACTAGAAATGTGCAAGGTAATTTTCGTTGTTTCATTAATCTAGATTCTTCAGCTACTCCCCTGCAGATTAAAAGTTTGATTTCTTCGACTTGACTATCTGGCTAATACTTTCATTTTTAATACTGTGTGCAGCTCCACGGCGCCCGGAATTCTTTTATTTTTTTTATAGGAGAACACACAATTAACACAACTCTTAGGTAACATTGGCTCACATGGCCTTATAATTTCAATTGAGATACCGCTTCGATAAGAACACTGTGATACACCTAAGTGATATTATTAGCCCTGCTCTAGCTCCTGTTACGCATCGCAAATATACACTGTCTGTTTTGGAACAAATTTTTATTGCACTAAGATTTTACGCTACAGGTACTTTCCAAGTGGTCATTGGTGATGACATAAACGTTCACAAAACCACTGTATCAAGAGTAGTGTTTAAAGTAAGCAAGGAAATAGTAAAGCTAGCTACAAGATATATAGGTATGCCAAATTTTGATGACCTGAGAGAAATCAAGGCACAATTTTTTAATATAGCTGGATTTCCAAATGTTGTTTAGATGGACACATACCAATTCAATCTCCTGGAGGTGAGCAAGCAGAACTATTTAGAAATAGAAAAGGTTTCTTTTCTATTAATGTACAAGTTGTGTGTGATGCAAAGTTACAAATCCGTGATATAGATGCTCGCTGGATGTGGATCAACACATGACAGTACCGTATATCATAACTCATTCCTGCGAGCGCGACTGGATAACAATGAGATAGATGGTCACATCCTGGGAGACAGTGCTTATCCTTGTGGAAGATACATGATGACGCCAATTTTAAATCCAGCTACAAATGCGGAGAGACATTATAATGAAGCACAAGTCAAGACCAGAAACACAGTTGAAAGGACATTTGGCGTGTGGAAAAGAAGATTTGCATGCCTTTCTCAAAAATTGAGATTAAAATTAGTAAAAACGTTAATTTCCCAAATTTTACATGTAGTGGACTTATGGCAGTTTGAAATTTATCAACTCATATGTAGTATATCAACTATCTGGTGTTCACGACACAAGCCTTGCTTAGTGTGGCACTAGATGGCGCTGTGTGTCCAGCGATTTTTTTTTTTTATATATAAAGGGTGTAAAACCCCTCTTCACGAAGCCGAAGGCACTTTTTCTCCCCATCATTGCGATCATTTTTTTGTTCTACACCATACCTGGGAACTTTTTTTTTTAAAAACAAGTTTTTTTTGTAAGATTTTGAGTTTTAACACCTTCACGACCTCCGTACTATTCAATCCATCCATCAGCACAATGTTTTAAGTGCGTTACATTAAGTTCTACCACAAAACATGATTTATAACCTCAAAAAAAAATGTTTCCCAGCAATATTTTTTGCGTAAAGTTACTTAGTTTGATGTACAGAATGCTTGGTTGACGGTTTCGTGATGAGGTGGTTTACACCCTGTATAAATTTTATTTCATGATTATTAATGTTGAATAGGCAATGGTTAAATTGAGTGTAGAAGTTATGTACAGCCAGCATAAACTGGCAACACTCTACTCTATGGCAACCGTGTGTGTGTCTATGATATAAGTTGTTCGCTGTTCTGGAGTTTTACAAGCCTAATTAAAGTTATTAATCCTGCCACATTTCTTTCTTTTAAACTCTGCTTTAAACAGGTTATGGGCCCAGTCCCTACCTGATTGTTATAGTTTTTGTGGCAGGCTAAGATTAGAGTTTTCTTGGAAGTTACAAGCACGAGGACTTTAAGGTTAAGAAAAAGTATTAATGGCGTATGTCTCCGGCTTTAGAAGTTAGACTTGTAACAGCGAATGGAATTTGAAATGGAAAACGCCTTAAGATTACGAGGGTCAGAAAATTGGACAGTATGGAAATTTCAGACTGAAGTTGTTTTGAAGAGCAAAGGTTTGTACAGTATAGTGACAGAAGAAAAATTAAAGTCTGAGAATGACAAAGAAAAAGAAGAATGGTGTAAAAGTGACGCCAAGGCGCAAGAATTTATAGTTATGAGGATGGAACAAGGTCCGCTTACTCATCTACTCTCTTGTACGTCATCTAGGGAGATGTGGTCAAAATTAAAATCGGTTTACGACAAGGAATCCGTTGTTAGCGTTCACCTCCTGCAGCAAAGATTTTTCATGAGCGAATTTAGAGATGAAAACGTATCTACATTCCTGTCAAAGCTAGGCGAGATTAGAAACAAACTGAAACAAGCTGGAGGACTCATCTCGGACAAGATGTACATAACCAAAATCTTAATGTCTCTTCCAGAACCTCATAAGCATTTTAGGTCTGCATGGGAATCAGTACTTTTAGAAAACCAGACCACAGAAGAACTCACTTCTAGGTTGTTGATTGAGGAAGAGCGTCTCAATTCTAGTGAGGACTCGGTGATTGCTTTGGCAGGGACAAGCAGAGAGACAAAGAAGATAAAATGTTTCAGTTGTGGAGGAGAAGGACACATAGCTAAATTTTGTTTTAAGAAAAGTAAAGAAACCAGAAGTTGTTATTACTGTAAGAAGAAGGGTCACTTAGCAGAAAATTGTAGGATTTTGAAGAATAAGAGAGAAAATAGTGCAACAAAAGGTGTTAAAAGTGAAAATAGAAGAAACTTTAATGCGTTCATGGGTCTACACTGTTGTGTTGGACATTCTCAAGACTGCTGGTACATGGACACCGGTGCGAGTGAACATATGTGTGGTGACAAGACTCTTTTCGAAAAGTTAGAAGAAAAGCTCTATGTAAGTAAAGTGAAAGTAGGAAATGGGGATATGTTAGACATCAAAGGAAAGGGGACTGTTGTGGTTTTTGCATGGAATGGTAGTAAATACATAAAAAGTGTGTTAAGCAATGTTTTGTATGTTCCAAGCCTTAAATTTGTGATGAAAATACATGATTAAAAAGAGTCCTAGTAAAACTAAATTTTAATAGGCGGCGAGGAGCCGCAGTTACAAGACTGTATTTTGTGATCACAAACTTACCCCGTGCGTCGGGTTTTTTTAGAACTTTCTTATTAAATGGAATCTAGCTGTGCTAGTTAGAGTAAACCGTTGTTACTTAGTCAATACTCTGGTACAAGAAACTTAGGAAGATGTATTCCGTTCAATAATTTTGGTAGGACTGATGATAAAATGGCTGTGCAGTCAATGCGACAAGCCAATTTCAAATTCGAATTTTGAAAGGACTGTTACATTTCTTTCCTGAGTACCAAGTAAGTACTATGGAGGATTTTTAGTCGTCGTAGAGGTTTTACGTCCACGAGACTGTAAATGAAACGACATCGTTACAAATTTAACCTATTTTCTGCTGGATATGTATTAGACAAAGGATTTCAGTTAGTTTCAAACAATAAATGTTGTGGATTTGTGGATAAGCAGAATAATGTTTGTGCTATATCTGTGCGAGAAGATAACAGAAGGAGACGAGTTCTACTTGGATGATGATGAGCATTTTAACGAAGCCCTCAAACACCTTCCTGCCGGTGGCAAGAATGATATCATACATCAAGTTGTGACAGGAATCATGGGGCCAACACCTTGAGTTACCACTAGAGCAGGGGTAAGAAGAATGTCTGAAGGACACTCCAATGCCAAAAGGTCGAAAAGCAAGAACAAACGCACCACCTCCACTGTACAAGAGGAGATATCCGACACAGAAGACTCACACATTAAATAGGACAGGTCCTAGTCCTGTGTCGGGGCTGACACCCTATGAGTTATTTTATAATAAAAATACACCTGAAGTTGTATTCAAGGAGTTTGGAATAGGAGCGTCAGTACACATTCCAAAGGAACGAAGATTGGAATGGGATGATAAAAACGTTATGGGAATTTTTGTGGGTTATGAAGAAGACATAAAAGGATTTAGAATTTATTTTGAGAAAGAATCTAAAGTGGAAATAAAAAGAGATATAATATTTATAGAGCGGAGACTGACAGAAAACAGTGAAAATTGTGTACAAATAAGTTGTGATGAAAATAAGGAACAAAGTGAGAAACAAGAAAGTATGGAGAGTGGCCAGGTAGAAGAAATTGAAGAAAACTCACAGATTAGAGAATAAATTGAAGAAAACTCACAGATTAGAGAAGAAGTTGAAGAAAGCACACAGACTTAGAGAGGAAAGTGAAGAAAATAGAGAAGAAAGTTATAACTTAAGACCAAGAAGAGCAAAAACGCCATTAAGATTTAAGGATTACCACATGGGCTTATTGTCTGTAGAAGAGAAAGAACCTACAACTTATGAGGAAGCATTATCTAGCAAAAATAGTAGCAAGTGACAAGAGGCCATAGACAAAGAAATTCGAACATTAAAAAGCAATGAGACAAGGACAGAAGTTATTGTACCAAAAGGAAAGAAAATTATTAGTAGCAAGTGGGTGTTTAAAGTAAAGAACAGAGGACAAGAAAGTGAAGTGTATAAAGCGAGATTAGTGGCTCGTGGTTTTGAACAAGAGTGTGATATGAGTGATGTGTATGCGCCAGTAGCTAGGTTAACTACCTTTAGTGTTTTTGGCTGTCGCTACATACATTAAGTTGCCTATTTACCAAATGGATATTAAAGGGGCATTTTTGTATGGGGAAATCAAAGATGATACATATTTAAGGTTACCAGAAGGAATAAATACTAGTAATGGGACCAAAATTGTGAAACTTAATAAGTCCCTGTATGGTTTAAGAAGTAGTCCTTTGGAATGAACATTTTGACAAATTTATGTTAAAAATGGGTTTTAAGAGGTCTATGACTGACACATGTTTTTATTTTAAAAGTAATGATGATGTGAAGCTATATCTATTGCTGTATGTAGACGATATAATTTTGTTTGGAAATTCAGAAAAAGAAGTAAATGATTGTAAAACAGCTTTGTCAGAACAATTTTGTATGAAGGATATGGGGTTGATAAATAATTTTTTTGGTATGAAAATTGAGTTATCTCAGGAAAGTTATTTATTAAATATACTAGAAAAATTCGGTATGGATAATTGTAAACCGATAGCTACTCCGATGGAAGAGAATTTAGATCATAGTTTACTAAAAAGAGATTGTTCAGAAAGTATAGAATTGGAAGATAAATGTAGAAGAATAATTGGCTCATTGATGTATGTTATGCTATGCACAAGACCAGATCTTTGTATATCCATAAGCATATTAAGTAGATATCAGTCATGTGCAAGTGAGGATTTATTGCGAGCGTTAAAACGTGTTTTACGATATGTTAAGGGAACTGTCAATTTAAAATTAACATTTAAGTGTGAAGATACTGATTATCTTATAGTTGGTTTTGTAGACTCTGATTGGGCTGGTGATAAAGGTGACCGTAAATCTACTGGAGGTTATATTTTTAAAGTCCTTGGTTGTACTGTATCTTGGATTATATATCTACACGAAATATTAAGGTTTAAGATCATTTATTCTCATAAGAAAAATATTGGATGAACTATTAGGTTTACTTGAACATTTGATGCCCAGAGTTGATATTATTGTGTTTTACTTACAGAATAAGTCTAAAAAGGAAAAAAGTTATAATGCACAAAGTATAAAAGCAGCTGTATTGGAAGTTAGCAATGGAAGTACAGTTTATAAAGCAGCAAAAAAGTATTCTATCCCTTGGAGCACCTTGAAAGCATATTGTAGCCGCTTTCACCATGACCCTACTTCATCATCTCAGCTTAGACGTGGAAAACCTTTTGTTTTGCCCTCTGAAATAGAGATTGAACTGTTGAGTTATATTAATAAAATGCAGGAAATTGGTTTCGGATTAACTGTTAAGCAGATCCGTATAGTGGCATATCGCTTAGCTGAAAAGGCACAGATTAAACATCCTTTTTCTAGATCAAAACAATATGCAGGTTGGTACTGGTGGGCTTCTTTCAAGAAACGTTATAATCTGAGTTTGAGAACACCAGAGAGTTTGTCCATGAATAGAGCTCAGTCAGCTACCAGAGAATCTATAAATGAATTCTACAAAACGCTTGAAGAGCTGTATACAAAGTTGGGAATACAGAATCAGCCACATCGCATATTGAATTTGGATGAAAGTGGCTTCATGTTTGTAATGAAGTCTGGCAAAATTGTAGCGTTGACGGGAAAGACCCATGTTTATAAGCAAACCTTCGGGGAAAAAGGAACCACAACCACAGTATTGCCATGTTTGAATGTTGCTGGTGATGCAATTCCACCCATGATAATTTTCAAAGGGAAGAGATGGGATGACAGGTTGAAGAATGCTGAATTTCCTTGCCTTGTTAGACTCAGTGACAAGGGTTGGATTAACAATGAATTATTTCTAGAGTTTTTTAAACATTTCATAGAGAACATCCCCTTGGCAAGACCCATTGTGCTTTTCATGGATTCCCCCCACAAGTCACACCTGGCTCCAGAGGTGTTAGATCTTGCAAGCAAAGAGTAAATATACATTGTTACATATCCTCCGCACCTCACACATTTATTGCAACCTCTTGATGTGGGCATTTTTAGTCCAATGAAGGCAAAGTGGAGAAACCTCTTGGACAGCTTTCAGCTAGAAAAACCAGGGGAAAAGCCAACTAGATATGATTTTTTGGGAATGTTTTCTAAAGCATATTCAGAAACCATAGATAAAAAGTCACTGATAGTTAAAGCATTCGCAAAGGCAGGAATTAATCCTATAAATTATGATGCCATTCCTGACCATGCAGTTGCACCATCTTTAGTTACCTGCGACCCCAGTGAAGATCACAGAGAACCCAGTGAAGATGCCAATCTACCCACCAACTCTATATTACAAAATGCAGCTGATAAAGAGAACCATCAACCACAATCAGAATCTAACGAATCACAGAATTTGGAAGAAATACAGCCCAACTGTTCAAAAGCAAAGTACAAGATGTGTTGCAGATTCCTAAAGCAAAGAAAAAGAAATCAGGCAAGACGGGTCAAGCTAAAAAAGTAAAAACAGGCCTTGTTTATGCACCACATCTAGGTCAGTCAGAGCATAAGAAGACCACTCCATCCAACATCTGTGGAACTTGTAAAGGAACTTTTGAAAGAGATGTTAAACTTAGAAATGGTAGAGAATGGATTGAATGCCAGTTCTGTAAGTCATGGTATCATGTCATATGCCAAAATGTTATTAATCCTTGTTTTTTCTTGTGTTCAAATTGTGAACTTTCAGAATAATTTTAATTTTACCTGATGTTTGTCTTATATAAGTTCCTAAACAAGTCAATAAACAATAAGAAACCAAAGCCAGTTGTGCCATTGAAGTGTAATAGGAGTCTTAATTATTAAAGTAAAACATAGCATTTGATTATTATATTTCTTGTCTTTTATTTACAGTTTTCATTATTATCACATATTAACCTGACTGATATCACAAGATAACCAAGCTTATATCACACAATAACTTAAGTATCACTGAATTACCTCATTTTAGGATGTGTTTATTCAAACATATTCCATAAACACACTATAGTATTAGTAATATTTTTAGATATTTACCATCGAAGGCAACTTTATGGAGTCTTACATAGTAAATTTGGCAAATTATCTGCTCTAAGAATAAAATTCTGTGGTCAAATAACCAAACTAATTATCTGCTCTAAGAATAAAATTCTGTGGTCAAATAACCAAACTATCACCAATTAGCCAAGTTTTGCCCTATTCCAAACGCTTGTTCAACAACTCACCGTGCTCTGCTTAGACGATAGTTATATATTCTTTTCTGATTATTCAGTTGCGATTGAGGGTATGGTCTCATTAAATTTGATTTCATTCATAAATATTGGCTGTAAACACTTCCATATTGCATCGGAAACTTTTGATACAATTTTTGAAACTGTAGGGCCCGCTATTTTAAAATTGTAACCAATTGTAGTAAATGAACTACCTGTAGCCATGTACCTGCGAATTAATAAATAATATTATAATAAGCAACTTCAATTCTTTCCCACTAAATATTCACTATAAAGTAATGAAATAATTAATTATCTAAGTATGTCAAGAACTAAGTATTATCTAAGTATGTCAGGTGGGGTAAGAGGGACGCTGGGGGAAGAGTAACAGTAACTAGTAAAAAGAAAACTATAATGCGCAGCTCTATGGTCACTACGTCGATAAAACAGTATTAGGCGTAGTTCAAATATTCTTGGATAGATGGCGCTGGAACACGGCAACTAAGAGAGTGAAAGAGAAAAAAAAAATCTGTTGTCAAGTTAAAAAAAACCACTACCTAGCGCGATCCTGGCTTAAGTTAATTCTAATATCAAAAACGGTTGTTGTTGCGGTTGATTGCTATGGTAAGTGTAATTATTACGTTTAATCTTTATTTTCTACGTATTACATTGTTTGTAACGTGTGTTTTTAGTGCTTTTTCGATTTCAATAAAAACATAACCTTCAAAATGGCAAGGTGGGAAAGAGGAACGGTTATACCAGGTTAAGAGAAACATATGTTCCTCTTTTCCGGTTTCAGGGGTAACAAACATTTTTAAAATCCGCTAAAATATAAAACATTCCGTATATAGCCATGATTTGCTTAAATATTTATTTGTTACAGAAAAAGCAAAATGCCTCGAGCTTACGTAAGAAAGTCCGATAGAAGTTCTTACCCGAAAGAAAAGCTATTAGAAGCAGTTAGGGCCGTTAAAAGTGGCGCCTTGTCAGGTTATGAAGCCTCAAAACATTATGGGATACCAAGAGCGACTATAATTAATCGCGTTTATGAGCGTAAAGGTATGAAATCCAATACTTTGGGGAGGGCCACGGTTTTATCGCGAGATGAAGAAGAAAACCTTGTCAAAAATTTGCATGCAATGGAGAAGTATGGCTTCGGCTTGACGAGAAAGGAATTGATGGAGACTGTGGGACTATATGTGACAGCGAAAGGTGTGGATAATCCGTTCAAAAACGGAATTCCTGGAGAGGACTGGTTCCTTTCGTTTAAAAAACGACATAATATCTCTGTGAAAAAGCCGCAGCCGGTGGAGTATGCCCGAAAAACTGCATGCAGGCCTAATGTGATATACCCCTATTTCGATTTGCTGGAAGAAACAGTCAACCAACTAGAACTTCGCGACAAACCATCACATGTTTGGAATGTCGATGAGACAAGCTTTAGCAAAGACCCCTCAAAGGCAAAAGTGGTTGGACTGAAAGGATTTACTTCCACAAGAACGATATCATCTCCTGGGAAAGATAACACTACCGTCTTGCTGGGGTGTAATGCTCTTGGAGAAAAAGCTCCCCCTTTAATTATTTACAAGGGTAAAAACGTATGGGACGAGTGGACGTCACAAGAAGGGTACCCAGGAACAGCGTATGCCGCAACAGCTAATGGGTGGATGGAGAGTGCTGTTTTTGAGGCGTGGTTTGAAAAAGTTTTTCTGCCAACTGTAGGACAAAAGCGGCCCATACTCTTAGTGTACGACGGGCACTCTACCCATGTGGGAATAAATATTATTGAGAAGGCCCGAGCAGCACAAATAACGATTTTGAAGATTCCTCCTCACACCAGCGATGTGTTGCAGCCGTTAGATTTGGCTGTGAATAAACCTTTTAAGGATAGATGGGATGCAGCTTTGGTGAAATGGCAACGATTAAACATTGGTAAGACACTGCCAAAAAAAGAGTTTGCAAAGATTCTTGGACAAATTTGGACTGCAATAGATCCTAATGTGTGTGCAGCTGGGTTTAAAAAAGCGGGTATTTACCCACTAAACAAAGATATTGTTCCAGAATCTAAATTTAATCAATTGCTTTTGCGAGAGTGGAAACAAACAACAATGTCACTCATTAACCATATTGGTGACGATAAAACAAAGTCTGCAGACATACCTCCTTTAACGCAAGATCAACAGAACAGTCAGCCAATTAGACGTTTTAATCCAGATTTGTTACTTAACATCACTTTGGCAAAGATTAATCGTATATATCAGGCACACAGTCAACCACAGCAAAGGCAGCAAAATTTGAATGATTTAGCAGGATGTTCAAAAAAATTACCTGAAACAGAAAATCCAAAGCCTAAGGCACACAGCCCACCACAGCAAAGGCAGCAAAATTTGAATGATTTAGCAGGATGTTCAAAAAAATTACCTGAAACAGAAAATCCAAAGCCTAAGGCACACAGCCCACCACAGCAAAGGCAGCAAAATTTGAATGATTTAGCAGGATGTTCAAAAAAATTACCTGAAACAGAAAATCCAAAGCCTAAGGCACACAGCCCACCACAGCAAAGGGAGCAAAATTGGAATGATTTCGCAGGATGTTCAAAAAATTTACCTTTAACAGAAAATCCAAAGCCTAAAATACATATTCTCGAGAACCGGGCGACCACGTTTGAAGATTTATTACTCATGAATATAAAAGCAGGCACAAGTAATAAGATAAAAAGGAAAAGAATTGCCCCTGGTGCAGAAGTAATTACGCACGATGATGTTTACCAAAGATGTAAGCAAATGGAAGTAGAAAAAGCGAAAAAATTGAAGCAAAAACAAGAAAAGAAGTCCAAAGCAAATGTAAAACAAGAAATAAAGCAAAAATCTAAATCACTGTTAAAAACTACGTGTCCTAAAAAAGAGAGTAATAAGAATTTATCAAAAAAAAAGAAGACAAGAGTGCGAGCTGAATCATCAAGCGAAAGTGAAATAGAGATGGATATTAGGGATGAAAGTGAAGATGATGAAGAACAATATTACAAAGATGAGGAGATATTCAAGATGATGACGTAGAAGGAGAAGAAGAGGAGATCGATGAAATAAATAGGCAGACCGATGAAAAGAAAACAAATAAAAAAACACGGATGCGAGACATGGAAATGGAGGATGAGAGTAGAGAAGATAAAGAAAACAAGCAAAAAGCAGAAGACTCAAATTTTAAATGTTGTTCGAAACGATTGGCTGTTGGTTAAATTCTGCTCAAAACGATCTGTAAAACATTACGTTGGAGTAGTGCTACGCATAACAGATGATGGTGTTCCAGTTGTCCAATATGTAAGAAAGACACTGACTAAAGTAGAAGACCAGACAATGTTCACTTATCCCGCATTGGAAGATATATCTGAGGTGAAGCATCAAGAAGATATTGTTACTAAATTGCCTAAGCCTGTTATTGGCCGTAGAGGCCAAATAATTTTTAAAATGTCTTTTAAAACTTTTAATGTTCAGTAAGTAAATTTCACTTAAGTTCCTATTAGCCATTATTGATTTGTTTGTTTTTAATAAATAGAGCAAAGACTTGTTGCTTAAGACTGAATGTAAAGTAAAAGAGACTTATTTTTATGTTTTAGACCTAAGCTAGACTGATTTTGAAATTCGGTAAGTATAGTTTACATTTCACTACGAATGTTATTGTTTGTGACAGTATTTTTGTTGTGATACATTGTTGCTTACTATTACGCGTATAGACCAAAGTGAGAAAAGTTCAAAGTGTTAGAAGTTTATGTTTTGTTTCTTTTGAGTTGATTTTTTAAATTGTAATTAAAGAAATTTATAAAATCCTTATCTGTTTTTAGCATACATTTCTATTTTTAAAACATTCATTTAATAGCACTAAAAGTTTAGCACCTCTGACCTTACCTATATGTTCCTGTTACCCCAAATTTCGATTTTGTTTGCTGTCATCCTAAAGAAGACCTTATTTTAAACGAGGTTAGGTTCAATTCCTTTTACTCAAAAATGTTTTTAAAACATTCTATAATAAACACTTAAAACCCTGAGTTATTACTTAAAAGTATCGAGTGTTCCTCTTACCCCAAATCTCGGGAAAGAGGAACATTTATAAGACCTAGCTTTGTTGCTAAATTGTTCCGTAATTACACGAAGAATCTAGTTCTGTGTCAAAAAAAATGTAAGTATATTTTAAAAACAAAGATTTGTTTCTATTAAAATCGAAGTAAATCTATAATTTTGATAGCTGAAGGCCAAAACATGCACATACCAGTAAAGTATGTTTCTCTAACCCCACTTGACCTTAATTAAAAAACTATGAATTAAATTGAAAGTTCTAGCTCTTGACACACTTAGATAATTAATTATTTCATTACGTTTTAGTGACTTGTTAGTGGGGAAGAATTGAAGTCGGTTTGTTATTTTTTATAACAAACTTATCTCAGATTTTTTGTGATAAATTAATAATATTATTTTATAATTATGTACACTGAAAACAATGAATTTACTGAACAGTTTAGCTATTTTTCATTTAGCTAAACTTTAGTAGTTGCCACCTAAAGTTTAGCTTAATCAACAAAATACTTTGGTTACTAGTAGCTCATTAAGTATAGTAAAACATTTGTTCAGTTAATAAGTACAAAATTTTCGGTAATATTCTACGAAACGAATTTACTAAATGCGTTTTTACATAACTGCTCGGTTATTATAGCTAACCGATTAGCTATAAGTAGCTTAATAATATTGTAGAATAATAATGTAGTGTTTTGTAGATTTTTACTTAACTGTTGTGGAGATTTCTGTTCAGTAGATTTTTACCATTTGACAAAGAGGGAATTTGTAGATAATTACTGAACTGTACAATACATATTTACCGAATAATTTTTCACATAACTGTTTGGCTGCGATAGCTAACCTATTAGCTACGAGTAGCAAAACAGGGTTCAGTAGAATATGGTAGAATAATACTGAATAGTGTTTTGTAAATTAGTACTGTACTGTTCTGGACATTTCTGTTTAGTAGATTTGTACTATTGACAAACAAGGAATTTGTAGATAAATACTGAACTGTACAATAAATATTTATCGAATAAATTTTCACATAACTGTTCGGCTGGGACAGCTAACCTATTAGCTATGAGTAGCTAAAGAGGTAACCTAAAACCGAGCTGGGGAGCTTTTATCGGACTTAGCACACGTGACGTGGCCATAACCTTCGGCCTACACTATGGGACCCCTGCAGCTCGTTTCAAATTTGTCCACGTTGACTTGATAGGACCATTGCCTCTGTCCCAAGGTTTCAAGTATTGTCTCACCGCTGTCGACCGCTTTACACGTTGGCCTGAGGCAATACCCTTGGAAGACATAACGGCTGAGACTGTTGCTAAAGCCCTACTCAGTGGCTGGATTTCCCGGTTTGGTTGTCCAGTTGATATCGTGACAGATCGTGGCAGGCAGTTCGAATCCACGTTATTCAGAAATCTTTCGCGCATCGCAGGATTCAATCACCACCGTACCACTGCCTATCATCCAGCCTGTAATGTTCTCGTGGAAAGATTTCATCGGCAGCTGAAGTCTGCCATAATCTGCCACGGTAACGGGAATTGGATTGACTCTCTCCCTCTTGTATTGTTGGGTGTCCGTAGTGCTTTCAAGGAAGATCTGCAAACCACCTCAGCTGAATTGGTGTATGGCGAACCATTACGTCTGCCAGGCGAGTTTTTCGAATCAGAAGTCGTCTGTAATCCAGACTTGACGGAATTCACATCAAGGCTGCGGAGTATTGTCCAGAGTTTAAGGCCTTCGCCTGCCTCACACCATAGCGGAAAGCGTCATATTCAAGGAGTTAGCCACTTGCACTCACGTATTTTTGCGAGATTGTACTGTTGGTGGTGCTTTGAAACCAGCATATTCTGGACCATATGAGGTGCTTCAGCGTGGTGACAAGGTTTTCACTATTCTGGTCAATGGCAAGGAAGTCACAGTATCGGTAGACCGAGTCAAGCCCGCCTACATACTGCGTGACCCAGACACCACTCCATACACACCACACACACCCACTCATTCAACCAATCCCGCTCATTTATCACAAGATCGACAACATGACACACACAAAACAACACATGTGACACAATCAGGGAATCAGATATCACCAGATCGCGAAGCAAACGTTACCAAGACTAGATCTGGACGTAGAGTTAGGTTTCCTGACTATTATCGCCCTTGACGGTCTCAAGGGGGGGCTGATGTAGTGCCTAACACTACTCATCACTAGGCCGCGACCAAGGAGGCGGCGTTCGTTTTGTTACTGGCCGGTGCTGCGACACCTATTTATTTATTTTTTGATTTGACATTGTCTGTCACTTCTTGACAAAAGTTTTTTCATGCTGTATGATAATATTTCTTGTTGATTTCGTAGATTAAAATATTTCTATTAAGTTCTTATATTGTACATACATTTTTGTGTAAATAGTTTACAGTGCATTTAGACTTTTTATTTCTGGTCTCCGAACGACCATCGCCCCGGTGGCACCTTCTACATTTTGAGAGGCCCGCCACGCGCGCCTTCATATCTATATTCTCTTTGGTCGGTTCACACTTCGCTGTTATAAATAGTTGTTTCTTTTGTTTCAGAGCAAAATATCACTTTAGATGTTCTGCTATTGATATCAGATGAACAAATAAAGGAACTCATCCCTTCAGTTGGCCATCGAGTTCTTCTATCAAACCAACTAAGAGTTCTGAAAGCCGTCAGCAACGAAGACGCACCGCTCATCACCATACTGAGTGTAAGTTTTATACACCTATAAACACTACAATACATTTATTTGCATGTGTATAGGTTTCCTCATGGTGTTTTCCTACAGGCTACACCGCAACGATAATACATATCCAACGATACCCAAGTGGTTTTTTAAATAAAATGAATTTTTCAATTTTCGTATTGTACCATGCTGTTCACCAATTAATAATCGTCATATCTAATTTGTAGCATTTATACCACCATAATATTTTCAAATTGTGTGATTTTTAAACCGGCGATAGGCGCTACCGGGTAAAAAATACCACAGTGGTCATAAATGTGCTGATATATTTTTTTGTTACTTTTCTACTATAGGGTCTAAATTGAAACAAATAAACGTAGAAACATAATCTTGTACTTTAACCCGGCGATAGGCGCTAGGTATAAACGAACAGGAACAGTCGCTACCGGGTAAAAAATACCATAGTACTTGAGTGGCATTATTTTAAAAAATATTGTTTTTGAAAAGATTTATCCATTAAAATAACCTAATATACTTTATTTGACGGCTATTTAACTACAAGATCAAGTTTCTATGTTTATTTGTTTCGACTGCGTACCCGTTGGACCTCAAAGATTAGACCCTATTACAAATGTTACCCGTTCGACCTAATTTTTAGGTCCCTTTGGACCCTCTTCAAAATAAAATAATCAATGTGCCCATTGGACCTCATTTGTAGTACCCGTTGGACCTTCAAAATTAAAACAAGTAAAAAAGTAAACGTTGGACCTCTTTTTTAGTACCCTTTGGACCTTCAAAAAATATGTGTTCATTTGTTGTTCGTTCAATGTTATTTAGTTGGGAAAGGGGTACAGTTATGTTGAAAATTGTTAAATGGAAATCAAAAAAATTGACGAAACAAGTACCTAAGCAAATACACGGTATTACTATTATTATTATTTTGGTAACCTTCATGTAGAAACACCAATGAAACTTATGTATATAAAGTGTAATATGTTTTATAAGTAAAATCAAAAAAATTGACGAAACAAGTACCTAAGCAAATACACGGTATTACTATTATTATTATTTTGGTAACCTTCATGTAGAAACACCAATGAAACTTATGTATATAAAGTGTAATATGTTTTATAAGTAAAATCAAAAAAATTGACGAAACAAGTACCTAAGCAAATACACGGTATTACTATTATTATTATTTTGGTAACCTTCATGTAGAAACACCAATGAAACTTATGTATATAAAGTGTAATATGTTTTATAAGTAAAATCAAAAAAATTGACGAAACAAGTACCTAAGCAAATACACGGTATTACTATTATTATTATTTTGGTAACCTTCATGTAGAAACACCAATGAAACTTATGTATATAAAGTGTAATATGTTTTATAAGTAAAATCAAAAAAAATGACGAAACAAGTACCTAAGCAAATACACGGTATTACTATTATTATTATTTTGGTAACCTTCATGTAGAAACACCAATGAAACTTATGTATATAAAGTGTAATATGTTTTATAAGTAAAATCAAAAAAATTGACGAAACAAGTACCTAAGCAAATACACGGTATTACTATTATTATTATTTTGGTAACCTTCATGTAGAAACACCAATGAAACTTATGTATATAAAGTGTAATATGTTTTATAAGTAAAATCAAAAAAATTGACGAAACAAGTACCTAAGCAAATACACGGTATTACTATTATTATTATTTTGGTAACCTTCATGTAGAAACACCAATGAAACTTATGTATATAAAGTGTAATATGTTTTATAAGTAAAATAGACAATCGAACATTATCATTTTTTGGACATACGCAAGGCAAACTCGCGTCTAAGCTAGACCTTTCCTCGCTCTCTTCGGCGCGCGGGGGCGCAGGGAGGGGAGTAGACAAAGGGGTATGGTGCGGGGTGAGTATTAGAGGGATCGCTGGCCAGCAAAAACAAAACAGTGACATTTTGCATTACATTACAATTAGTTGGAGCTTTAAGTTGTTGACGTGTGTGCATTTGTGCAATCCGTGTGGTAAAAGGTGATAATCACAAGTAATAAGAAAACAAGGAAACGTTTAATTAAGTACCTGGTAAGTATTAAATTACTTTATCTGTTGCATGTTTAAGTGATTTTATTTGGATGTATATTTCAAATCTTCCGTGGTTTTCTTTTCTGATAATTTTGTCACTATTATTTCTATATTTAATTTGTCTCTGCTAATTATTGAACAATTATTACTTACCATACTGTGAATTTGTAAAATTAGTCATGCTAGCATTCCACCAAATTATTATACATTAATTAATTTGTTCATACACACACGACTCCAGCCGACCGTCGACTAGCCGGTGCAAAATGTGTCATTATTAGTAACATTGGTTATGATTAAAATAAAAAAAAACATAATAATACACTTTAGTCTTCTTTGGAACTTTGTTTTATGGACACTCTTCATAAGTTACCTAATTATTGTTATGGATTTTAGTCCAATTGTTTTTCTTATTTTTAATTTCTTATTTCTTTTTCTTATAGCTGAGTTTACTCAATTAGTTGTCTTTTATGTTGTGGTAAATTTACTCACTACTTATTTCGTGTAAAATAATAACTTAAATAAAACGAATATATTTAATGGCCTGTTTCAGATTAAAGAAGAATCATTGTTAATGAATAATGTCTCAAATAGAAGTAGTCCCTTCAACAAGTCGACATAATAATATAGATAAAACACAAGAACTTTGTTTCGTGACATCTAAAAGAGGTGGTGAGATTCTGCTAAATGATGGTTACCAGTACTATAAAAAAAAAGATAATAAAAATGGGTCCTCACGGTGGAATTGCAAATATAAATCGAAGTGTCGCGGCACTATAACAATTAAAGGAAATACGATTATGAACAAAGTCAGTCACAGTAACAATTGTGTACGTGATCACGCTGGCAATGAAATAAAGAAAGAAATAAGTACATGGAAAGTTGAATCTGGACAAGGAGTTCTTCCTCTGCAAACAATATATAATGAAGGCGTTAACCGGTTGAAGGATAGAGGTCTTAACCTATTGACCCGGATACCTAATTTTAATAATGTGAAGCATGGACTCTATAACAGTCGCAGAAAAGAATTTGGCATCGATAATATTAAGCCAAAAACAGTTACAGATGTCAAAGTTCCTGTAAAATACAACGACTTTTTAATGGCTGACTATCAAGAAGGTGCTCGAAGAATTTTAATATTTTCATCAAAAGAAGCAAGAGAAAAATTGAAAACGGTGAAACATTTTTTTGCAGATGGGACGTTTAAATGCGTAGTACCGCCGTTTGTACAAATGTACAGTATTCACGGAGATCTCGGTAGCACCGAAAAAAGCACAAATATTAAACCATTGATATATGCTTTGGTTACTGATAAAAAAGAAGAAACTTATCAAATTATTTTTCAATTATTACTATCGCAAAATCCATCTTGGAAGCCAGAAAAATTTACTACAGATTTTGAAACTGCGCAAATGAATGCTATTCAGTCAGTTTTTCCTGAAGTGGACATTAAGGGATGTTTTTTTCATTTTACTCAGGCTTTAAGTAAAAAAGCAAAGAGTCTGCACATCTTAAAAAATCGCGCGTGTAAGCGACATGTTGCTTTATGTGCCGCTTTAGCATTATTACCAGAACAAGCCACAGATGAAGGTTGGTTTTATATTATGGAGGACTGGTCCGAAGAAAATGAAAATTTAGTTAAATTTAATGACTATTTTACAAAACAATGGCTGCAAAAAGAAGACATGCGAAGAATCTGGTGTTTCAACTCTGAAAGACATCGTACAACTAATAGCGTGGAAGCATGGCACTCGAGTATTAATAAAAAGTTGTGTGGTAATACAAAGCCAAATATTTTACAATTTTTGAGCATAATTAAAACAGACGCATCAATGACAAGTTTAACTATAGCAAAACTAGAAAATGGACACCAAATACTAAATAAGCGCAAAGAGTACATAGAAAAAGATGAAAAAATCGCTTATATTCTAGAGCAATTAGATAACAATTATATTAATGTAGGTCATTGCTTAGAGAAGCTGCTTACATATGTATTTTAAGTGTTTGTCATTTAACAATACTTAATGTCCTTCCAAAAAATTATTTGAAAATTCTGTTACTTGAGCTTGACTTGAGATTGATGATGTTATTTTTTATGTGTAAAACCTAAGTATGGAAGCTAACTAAGCTTCCATACTTAGGTTAATTTAGGTCCAAATTTAGTCTAAGTAAATTCTAAAGACATACTGTGATTATAAATTGATCTGTGATTTAATGTTATTTTTTTTTTAACATTTATGTAATGTTATTTTTGTAAACTCACCTTATGGCAATATTGTTATTTAATTGTAATTAGAATTTGTGATCTAAAACCATGTTAATCATTATTATTATTATTTTTATATCTTTTGTCTGAACTTTGGGATAAGACTGATTTCAATATTTGATCTGTGATTTATATACTCTATTTTACTTAAAATATACAATATTTTATATTTACGAACAAAATAAACGATAATAACACTGAACAGTGATTTAGAAACATGTAAAATATATAGTTATATTTACAAATTTATTTAAAAAAAAATAACTTAATGTTGCAACATTATGAATATTACCGTCGACATTGAGTCGTCAGATTAGGTAACACTGACATGTCAGGCTACAACGTTTTAATTTTGAGAAAAGCCGCCATATTTAGGTTTTGCTTGCAAAAATGTAAGTAAATTCTATGATATACTGTGATTATAATCATTTATATGATTTGTATTCAATAATATAGGTACTTTAATTGCTTAAAAAAATAAAGATCATGTAATGGCATTACTGTTATTTAATTGTAATTAGAATTTGTGATCTTAAACCATGTATAATATAATAATTATTATTTTTATATCTTCAGTCTGTTAACTTTAGGATAAAACTGATTTTAATATTTGATCTGTGATTTATATACATTATTTTACTTATAATACACATTATTTTATATTAACAATTATCCACACCCTTCTGGTACAACCTGTAGGAATATACCAACTTAAAGATTTATAATCGGGTAAATACGTGATCTAATTGGAATAGGTGATTTTATCTATACATATAAAAATCAAAGTCCTGACTCATTCACTAAGTCACCAACGCAGGGCCCAAACCCCTGAACCTATAAAGCTGACGTTGTTGCTTTTATATCTTTGAATAAACATATTGATTTATTTATTGCATCGTGTTTTATTTTTGATAAAGTGTCTCACTTTTGTGCACGATTGTACTTTAGCTTTTCATACGAAGATGTAAAAAAATGGGTCCAACGGAACACGTTGTTTAATAGGGGGTCCAATGGGCACTAAAGTATAGGCAAAATCCAAGTTTTAAGGTCGAAACGGCACAAGGAGGTCCAAAGGGTCATGATAGTCAGTGAGGTCCAAACTTGGAGGTCCAACGGGTACGCAGTCGAAACAAGTACCTAAGCAAATACACGGTATTACTATTATTATTATTTTGGTAACCTTCATGTAGAAACACCAATGAAACTTATGTATATAAAGTGTAATATGTTTTATAAGTAAAATCAAAAAAATTGACGAAACAAGTACCTAAGCAAATACACGGTATTACTATTATTATTATTTTGGTAACCTTCATGTAGAAACACCAATGAAACTTATGTATATAAAGTGTAATATGTTTTATAAGTAAAATCAAAAAAATTGACGAAACAAGTACCTAAGCAAATACACGGTATTACTATTATTATTATTTTGGTAACCTTCATGTAGAAACACCAATGAAACTTATGTATATAAAGTGTAATATGTTTTATAAGTAAAATCAAAAAAATTGACGAAACAAGTACCTAAGCAAATACACGGTATTACTATTATTATTATTTTGGTAACCTTCATGTAGAAACACCAATGAAACTTATGTATATAAAGTGTAATATGTTTTATAAGTAAAATCAAAAAAATTGACGAAACAAGTACCTAAGCAAATACACGGTATTACTATTATTATTATTTTGGTAACCTTCATGTAGAAACACCAATGAAACTTATGTATATAAAGTGTAATATGTTTTATAAGTAAAATCAAAAAAATTGACGAAACAAGTACCTAAGCAAATACACGGTATTACTATTATTATTATTTTGGTAACCTTCATGTAGAAACACCAATGAAACTTATGTATATAAAGTGTAATATGTTTTATAAGTAAAATCAAAAAAAATGACGAAACAAGTACCTAAGCAAATACACGGTATTACTATTATTATTATTTTGGTAACCTTCATGTAGAAACACCAATGAAACTTATGTATATAAAGTGTAATATGTTTTATAAGTAAAATAGACAATCGAACATTATCATTTTTTGGACATACGCAAGGCAAACTCGCGTCTAAGCTAGACCTTTCCTCGCTCTCTTCGGCGCGCGGGGGCGCAGGGAGGGGAGTAGACAAAGGGGTATGGTGCGGGGTGAGTATTAGAGGGATCGCTGGCCAGCAAAAACAAAACAGTGACATTTTGCATTACATTACAATTAGTTGGAGCTTTAAGTTGTTGACGTGTGTGCATTTGTGCAATCCGTGTGGTAAAAGGTGATAATCACAAGTAATAAGAAAACAAGGAAACGTTTAATTAAGTACCTGGTAAGTATTAAATTACTTTATCTGTTGCATGTTTAAGTGATTTTATTTGGATGTATATTTCAAATCTTCCGTGGTTTTCTTTTCTGATAATTTTGTCACTATTATTTCTATATTTAATTTGTCTCTGCTAATTATTGAACAATTATTACTTACCATACTGTGAATTTGTAAAATTAGTCATGCTAGCATTCCACCAAATTATTATACATTAATTAATTTGTTCATACACACACGACTCCAGCCGACCGTCGACTAGCCGGTGCAAAATGTGTCATTATTAGTAACATTGGTTATGATTAAAATAAAAAAAAAACATAATAATACACTTTAGTCTTCTTTGGAACTTTGTTTTATGGACACTCTTCATAAGTTACCTAATTATTGTTATAGATTTTAGTCCAATTGTTTTTCTTATTTTTAATTTCTTATTTATTTTTCTTATAGCTGAGTTTACTCAATTAGTTGTCTTTTATGTTGTGGTAAATTTACTCACTACTTATTTCGTGTAAAATAATAACTTAAATAAAACGAATATATTTAATGGCCTGTTTCAGATTAAAGAAGAATCATTGTTAATGAATAATGTCTCAAATAGAAGTAGTCCCTTCAACAAGTCGACATAATAATATAGATAAAACACAAGAACTTTGTTTCGTGACATCTAAAAGAGGTGGTGAGATTCTGCTAAATGATGGTTACCAGTACTATAAAAAAAAAGATAATAAAAATGGGTCCTCACGGTGGAATTGCAAATATAAATCGAAGTGTCGCGGCACTATAACAATTAAAGGAAATACGATTATGAACAAAGTCAGTCACAGTAACAATTGTGTACGTGATCACGCTGGCAATGAAATAAAGAAAGAAATAAGTACATGGAAAGTTGAATCTGGACAAGGAGTTCTTCCTCTGCAAACAATATATAATGAAGGCGTTAACCGGTTGAAGGATAGAGGTCTTAACCTATTGACCCGGATACCTAATTTTAATAATGTGAAGCATGGACTCTATAACAGTCGCAGAAAAGAATTTGGCATCGATAATATTAAGCCAAAAACAGTTACAGATGTCAAAGTTCCTGTAAAATACAACGACTTTTTAATGGCTGACTATCAAGAAGGTGCTCGAAGAATTTTAATATTTTCATCAAAAGAAGCAAGAGAAAAATTGAAAACGGTGAAACATTTTTTTGCAGATGGGACGTTTAAATGCGTAGTACCGCCGTTTGTACAAATGTACAGTATTCACGGAGATCTCGGTAGCACCGAAAAAAGCACAAATATTAAACCATTGATATATGCTTTGGTTACTGATAAAAAAGAAGAAACTTATCAAATTATTTTTCAATTATTACTATCGCAAAATCCATCTTGGAAGCCAGAAAAATTTACTACAGATTTTGAAACTGCGCAAATGAATGCTATTCAGTCAGTTTTTCCTGAAGTGGACATTAAGGGATGTTTTTTTCATTTTACTCAGGCTTTAAGTAAAAAAGCAAAGAGTCTGCACATCTTAAAAAATCGCGCGTGTAAGCGACATGTTGCTTTATGTGCCGCTTTAGCATTATTACCAGAACAAGCCACAGATGAAGGTTGGTTTTATATTATGGAGGACTGGTCCGAAGAAAATGAAAATTTAGTTAAATTTAATGACTATTTTACAAAACAATGGCTGCAAAAAGAAGACATGCGAAGAATCTGGTGTTTCAACTCTGAAAGACATCGTACAACTAATAGCGTGGAAGCATGGCACTCGAGTATTAATAAAAAGTTGTGTGGTAATACAAAGCCAAATATTTTACAATTTTTGAGCATAATTAAAACAGACGCATCAATGACAAGTTTAACTATAGCAAAACTAGAAAATGGACACCAAATACTAAATAAGCGCAAAGAGTACATAGAAAAAGATGAAAAAATCGCTTATATTCTAGAGCAATTAGATAACAATTATATTAATGTAGGTCATTGCTTAGAGAAGCTGCTTACATATGTATTTTAAGTGTTTGTCATTTAACAATACTTAATGTCCTTCCAAAAAATTATTTGAAAATTCTGTTACTTGAGCTTGACTTGAGATTGATGATGTTATTTTTTATGTGTAAAACCTAAGTATGGAAGCTAACTAAGCTTCCATACTTAGGTTAATTTAGGTCCAAATTTAGTCTAAGTAAATTCTAAAGACATACTGTGATTATAAATTGATCTGTGATTTAATGTTATTTTTTTTTTAACATTTATGTAATGTTATTTTTGTAAACTCACCTTATGGCAATATTGTTATTTAATTGTAATTAGAATTTGTGATCTAAAACCATGTTAATCATTATTATTATTATTTTTATATCTTTTGTCTGAACTTTGGGATAAGACTGATTTCAATATTTGATCTGTGATTTATATACTCTATTTTACTTAAAATATACAATCTATATATATAAAATGGTAAACTGACTGACTGACTGACTGACTGACTGACTGGGTGATATATCAACGCAGAGCCCAAACCGCTGGGTCTACAGATTCCAAATTTGGCATGAAGGTTCCTTATGTGGTCTAGGGGTGCACTAAGAAAGGATTTTTCAAAATTCACCCTATAAGGGGGTGAAACGGGCTCCCAAAGTTTGTATGGGGAAACAAGATTAGTTAGACTATTTTATTCGAAACTTCACAAGAGTACTCCTATTGATAAATGAGAAGAACTGGGTTTCAGTTTTTTTCAAAATTCAACCCCTAAGAGGGGTAAATAGGGTGACAAAGTCTAAAAATCAACGCACAGCCCAAACCGCTGGGTCTATAGATTCCAAATTTGGCAAGTAGGTTTCTTATATAGTCTAGGGTTGCACTAAGAAAGAATTTTTCAAAATTCACCCTCTAAAGGGTTGAAACAGGCCTCCAAAGTTTGTAAGGGGAAACAAGATTGGTTAGACTATTTCATTCGAAACTTCACAAGAGTACTGCTATTGATAAATGAGTAGAAACGGGTTTCAGGTTTTTTCAAAATTCAACCCCTAAAAGGGGTAAATGGGGTGACAAAGTCTAAAAATCAACGCACAGTCCAAACCGCTGGATCTACAGATTTCAAGTTCGGCAAGTAGGTTCCTTATGTGGTCTAGGGGTGCAATAAGAAAGAATTTTTCAAAATTCACCCTCCAAGGGGTGAAGTGGGCCTCAAAAGTTTGTGAGGGGAAACAAGATTGGTAAGACTACATGGTTTTCACTGAACACAAATCTAATTTTTTTTTTGTTTGTGTTTGTAGCTACGTATCGTTATGTAATTTACCGGCCATAGTAATTCCATCCTAGACAATAATTTAAGATTTTACACAATACTTCTGCAAAGTTCCTCTGTTCTGCTTTGAAACCAGCTAATTTATGAACAACCCAGATATGTTTTGATCTTTAAAAGTCTGCTGGATCTTGAATTTTACTTACTCTTTGTTTTGCGCAATGAAATTGTCTCATTTTTTAATTAAAATTACCCCAAATTCAACGCGAGCAAAGCCGTAGACAAAACTATCTAATACATAAAAAAAATAAAACAGACTTCAAAAAGAAAAAGTGAAAAATAACTTTAGCTTCTGAAGTCGGTGACGTTTGTATGATTGATTTAATTTTTTTGTCACCGACTTCAGAAGCTAAAGTTATTTTTCACTTTTTCTTTTTGAAGTCGGTTTTATTTTTTGCAAAAAAGTTTTTATTTTTCACTTTTTAGTGGTTCACATGGAAAGTGCATACCGTTACAATTACAACAAGCCCAAACACGACTAGGATACATTGTCTCATTATGGAGTTCCGTGACTCTTGGCTTCATCATCAGATCTGATGGTAAAGAAAGAAAGAAAGAAAGAAAACATTTATTTGCTAAAAATGTAGGTATACATATAAGTTCGAATAGGAGTGAGTTGTCCCAATACATTTTGCCTTACGGCATGCAAAAATTTACAATTGAATTTAATTATATATATAATTATTAATTTAATTAACAACATTAAAACCAATAAAATTAATAATAACATTAAAACCAATACATTTACTAAAGAATAAAATCAGTGAAGTTATTAAAAACATTAGACCAATACAATTGTTATTAAAACGACTTAATCATAATTTTATTACAAACAGCCATTATTAATTTATTGAAATAATTCAAAATCTTACTTTAGACTTTTGTCTTCTAAGAATTCTTTAATTGTGTAATAGCATTTCTCTAGCAATATTTTAGTTAATTGCTTCTTAAATAAGTTTATTGATAGTTCTTTCAGATTTTCAGGCAATTTATTATATATTAGCGGTCCCATAGAAAGTATGTTATTTTTTAATAAAGCTGTTTTATGACCTCCTATGTGCAATTTGTTTTTATACTGCGATCTCATTGGAATTGTACGTTGTCTTATATCAACCATAGAGGTAAATAAGTGTTTATTTAATGTAACGAAAACGGCAACTTCTAAGATATATAAACTAGGTAATGTCAAAATTTTTAGGGACTTAAATACAGGTTGACAACTTTCGGTGGACTTTAGGCCTGTCATTGATCTGAGGCATCGTTTTTGGGCTCTAAATATTCTATCTTTTTCACTACAATTGCCCCAAAATATGATACCATATCTCAGCAACGACGCAACTAATCCATGATATGCTGTAACTAATGTGTCTATGTTTACTTTATTTGAGAGATTATATAGTACGTAGGATAATTTACTTAGTTTACGGCACACATGTTCAGCATGAGATTTCCATGTCAATTTGTCGTCAAAATACACTCCCAAGAATTTTGTCACTGAGGTTGTGTCTACGTTTTGTCCTTTATATTTAGTAATTACTGACTTTGGGTGTAACCTCTGATGAAAATGCATGACTTTAGTTTTTTGTATATTTATGACCAAATTATTTTTATTAAGCCAATCTATTATTGTTGCAAGAGTGCTGTTTATTTCATTTTCATAGTTCCCGTCATTCACACATTCAACTATAGCAGTGCTGTCATCAGCAAATAGTGTCATAGGATGCTGAACATTACGAGGCAGGTCATTGATGTAAAGTAAAAATAGCAATGGGCCCAGAACACTGCCCTGTGGAACACCGAATTCTATTACCCTACAGTTTGATAGATATTTTATTTCACGTTTTGTTTTTGTACAGATCCTCGAAACCTCAGCGTATTGTTTTCTATTTGTCAGATATGACTGAATCAGTTTTAAAACATTCCCTCTTATGCCGTAGTTGTTAAGTTTCGTTAAAAGAGTGTCATGTTTCACGAAATCGAATGCCTTAGTCATGTCTGTGAAAATTGCACATATTGGGTTTTTTTTATCCATATTAGTCATAATTACCTTTAAGAGGTCAAAAATAGCCATGTTAATATTTTTATTTTTACGAAAGCCCTTTTGTTCTTCGCATAAAATGTCATTTTTAATTAGAAAAGTGTAAATAGATTCGTATATTATTTTTTCAAATATCTTAGAAAATATTGAAATCAGTGCTACTGGTCTGTAGTTGGAAATGTCTTCTTTATCATTCTTTTTGTGTACTGGTTTTATGATCACGGTTTTTAATTTCTCAGGGAATATCCCAGAGCTTATACATACATTAAATATATGGCTTAGTGGCGATGCAATAACATCTGAGACAAATTTGATAACAACTGTTGAAACACCGTCGAATCCGACACTTTTTTTGTTTTTTAAATTATTTATAACTCGTATTATATCTTGAGGTACTACTGGCTGCATAAATAAAGAATTTCGAGTTTTGGGAATTTCAGCTGTTCTCCCCGTACAATTACTTGATATATCATGTATCTGGTCAACAAAAAAATTATTAAATGATTCAGCAATTTGCTTTGGGTTTTTTATTACTTTATGTCCACTATTAATTTGCATAATTATGGTAGAATGGTTCTTATCAAACGCAAATGCTTCACTTGTTGTAGAAAATATAAAAATTGCTGTACCTACGTTATCCTATAAAATTTGAAGAGTTCCCTCGATTTCGCCAAGATTCCATCATCAGATCCCGACTTGGCGACTATGGGACCAACTTGGAAGTATACCCTTTCAAACATAAAAAGAATTTTTCAAATCGGTTTAGGCGTCTTCGAGGGGTTAGTCCCGCTATGGTATGGTCCCGGTATGGCACCCTCTTAAAATACCTATCAAAAAGTCCCGCTATGGTACCCATCTTTTAGATCTACGTTAGACAATAGAAGGTACAACTGAAAAGAAAAGTGTATCTATAAATAAATACTTTTAGGAGTGTATCAATAAAACGTCTGTTTGCGATATTAAATCAGTCTTTTATTAATTCAAAATATTTATAAAAAAATATCAAACAGTAAAACGAAATATTAATTGCAATGTAATTTTTAAAATAATCAACAATATTAATTACCAATAATCAACAATAAAAAAAATATAAAAAATCCACATCTCAGAAAAGTATTACTGTAAATATTATAAACTACAAATAAAAACAACATCCAGACATAAATATTAGTTACAAATAATCAACATTGAGAAAAGGCAGTAATTGTAAATTTATATAAACTACAAAAATAATCAACAACCAACTAGACAAATATATTAATTACAAATAATCAACATGGAGAAAAAGGCGCAAATTGTAAACATAAACTACAAAAAATAATCAACATCGAGAAAAAGTATTAAACATTTTAATAGGCTAAAAACAAAATTAAAATAAACTATTTTTTTAAATGTTCTGATTAGAGATGGGTAACTAGCCGAAATTTCAATAGCTTAGCTAGCCGGCTATTTGTGGTTGAATAGCCAGCTAGCTAGCCAGCTATTTGGCTATTTGGCTATTGAACAATAGCGACTAGCGCTGGCTATCGGTGCAGCGGAATAACGGTCAACTGCCCTGCGATTCGAGTTCGATCCTCGCTGCGGCTACAATTAGTCTAATGTCATGATTTCGTTTTACATTTACTTTTTATTTTATTTCATAATCTTTTGAAAATAATTGACTTCCCCTCGTAGGTCGTACGTATTATTATTATAAGAAAACGAAAATCTACAATACCGTCATCTCTATTTATAGCTATGAACTAAAAACTCTTTACTTCACGTACTTAAATCGACTCAGACTTATTACTACATTATTATCTTAATCTCGAAGGACGAAGCAGTGAAGTATAATTTTACTATCAAATATTTTATTTCTTTTGTTTTCCTTTACATCTGACTGTAACTAACTACTACCTTTCTAACATCAGCATCGTATTTCGTAAAATCACACACTAAGCGAACGAAATTACTAAGTATAATGCCCTCTCTTTTTCTATTATATTTTGTGACTATTGTGAGAAAGAGATGTGCGATGCGAATGAAGTTCGCACTCGCGTCTCGCACTACGTCACTACCTACTCAGCGCAGTGAGCACGCACACAGCTAGTCAGCCAACGGCTACTCCGGCTAGCCGGCTACCGATAACCGAATATCGGGACGGCTAGCGGCTGCAAAACGTAATGGTTATGTTATACTCTGTGGCGACTATCTAGCCAGCCAGTAGCCAATAGCTAGCTATCGTATTGACGGATATCATAGCCGTGGCTATTTCATTCATAGCCGCTATTTGGCTAGTTATTGGAATAGCTACCCATCTCTAGTTCTGATCGAAATGTTGACTTTGATATGTTAATCAGAAAATCACCAATGGAGATAGCTTTATTTTCGTAACTTTTTGTTAGCTTTTGAATCTGGCGGTCGATTTCTATACTTGTTCTTTTTCTTGAATTTATAGGTGATCTTTTTAGTCGAAAGCTATACCAAAAATCATCAGTTATTTAAGTTAAGCTATATTTTTTTCAGTAACCGTCTGTAATAGAAGGCGACAACCAATAATATCTACCAAAATAAATAAAATCAAATCCATTTTCAAATTCTTCTATGTACTCGTATTATGTAAAAAAATATATATCTGCTTTTAAAAATATTATATCTGCTTAAAAATATTGTCTAAAAAATACAACTTACTTGGCTTGTTTTATATCAAAGTGACATGTGTCGTTGCCAATTGTTTGCAGAAACAATAATAAACTGGGATTTTTTCCAATAACTTTGTTGAATCTGCCATTCCATGATTCCGCCAAGTTAGTTGTTCTATGGCGTTCATTATGGCAACACCAAATGAGGTCTGGATATTCAAGCCACTGAGTGACAAAATAGTCATTGAATTTGGTCATAGCTTCATCGTCGAAACTGAAAAAAATACTTATTAAACGTTCGTACTTGTAAAGCAATGAAATTAACAGGTCCTTACTGATATTGTTGTTCTTTACTTTTTTGCCATATAATTAGAGTTAAGTACTCAAACATCATTTTGGAAAGTAACCAAGATATTATACCTATTTTCCATTATATGCAGCCAGCCGTCTTCAATATCTTGTTTTGGCAAAAACGCCAAGCCTATGCATTGCTTAACATGGTTCGAGGACTCTTCGTGTTCCATGAGATTTAAAGATTTCGCTTTTTTGATAACGTTCTTTTGAAAATGTACGTTACATCCATTTATTTTGATATCAGGAAAAATCTTCGCTGCTGCATTTATTACTCTTATTTCATAATCGAAGGTAAATTTCGATGGACGCCATTCAGGCAAAGTTTGTTTAATCAATTCGAAAACTTTTTCGTTTTCCCTTCTTTGTTTTTTAACAGAATATAAAATAATGGTGCTACATTCGTGGATAACTCAGTGCTTCCCATGTCTCCATGAATGACATAAACTTGTTCGAATGGGTTTGGGCAGCCGTCGAAAGTGCCATCACCAAAGTAATGCGTTACACATTTTATATATTCCTTTACTTCTGTCGAGGAAAATATAATTATTCGATTACAGTCTTCATTACAATAATCAGCCAATACATACTTATTAAATTCTTCTGGTATTATAATTTCTTCCACATTCTTAAATTGTGTTTTTGGTACGTTCAACGACTTATTTCGGTGTCTGTATAATACTGTTTTTAATTTTTTATAGTCAGGAACATTTCCTGTAAGGTGTAACCCTTTGTCTTTTAAGTTACCCATGTGTTTTTCGAAAATTTTCTGTACTGATCCGTAATTTGAATTTACTTCTTTTTTGCACTCACTTATAGCCATTTGAACTTCATTGTCTTCAAAATGTGGCACGCACTGATCACTGTGTTTATAATCTTTAATTATTGTATTATTGGTATTCTCAATAGTTATATATCCACTACATTTAATACTATTTCTCCTATTTACACAATGCCAAGTACTTGAATTTTTATTTTCTCTGCGTTTAATATATTTATGTCCGGCACGTAATAAAGTTTTTCCACCGCGTCGACTGTCAATAATTAGTAAATTTACACCACGTCACACGTGCACTACTTGACCCAGACATTGCAATAGATAAACTAACAAGCTATCCTGCAAATAGCAAACTAAACCCGGAATAATACTGTCTCTCTCTATTTTCATAAAAACAAAAGGGAAGAGCTAGATACGAATTCGAGGAAGGGCTCGTCTCTATTGTTTTACTAAAAAACCGGTTGGTCAGGTAACTACCTGAAGTGAAACGACAATTACCGAGCGTGATTTGTTTAAAAAATAGTATTAATAAATATTATCTTGCTTAACTATAATAGTTAAGAAAAGATATTTTTTATTAATACTATTTTTTTCTTAACGCATTGTATAACTTTTCTTTACAACAGTACCAAAAACTGAAGGGTACCATAGCGGGACTTTTTGATAGGTATTTTAAGAGGGTGCCATACCGGGACCATACCATAGCGGGACTAACCCTCTTCGAGTAATCGGGTAACATACATAAAAAAAAAAAAAAATACATACAGTCGAATAGAGAACCTCCTCCTTTTTGGAAGTCGGTTAAAAATACCTCGTGTCACATTGTTATCGAAGTCCTCCGAAACGACTTCATCGTTTTTTTTTTTTTTGTGTATAATATACACAAAAAAAGTAGCCTTCGACTTGTTCTCTGACCTACCATATAATATGGTAGGTCAGAGAACAAGTCGAAGGCTACTTTTATTACCCCTATGTGACAAGGGTGGTTTACGCGGACGAAGTCGCGGGCAACAGCTAGTATTTTATATTTACGAACAAAATAAACGATAATAACACTGAACAGTGATTTAGAAACATGTAAAATATATAGTTATATTTACAAATTTATTTTAAAAAAAATAACTTAATGTTGCAACATTATGAATATTACCGTCGACATTGAGTCGTCAGATTAGGTAACACTGACATGTCAGGCTACAACGTTTTAATTTTGAGAAAAGCCGCCATATTTAGGTTTTGCTTGCAAAAATGTAAGTAAATTCTATGATATACTGTGATTATAATCATTTATATGATTTGTATTCAATAATATAGGTACTTTAATTGCTTAAAAAAATAAAGATCATGTAATGGCATTACTGTTATTTAATTGTAATTAGAATTTGTGATCTTAAACCATGTATAATATAATAATTATTATTTTTATATCTTCAGTCTGTTAACTTTAGGATAAAACTGATTTTAATATTTGATCTGTGATTTATATACATTATTTTACTTATAATACACATTATTTTATATTAACAATTATCCACACCCTTCTGGTACAACCTGTAGGAATATACCAACTTAAAGATTTATAATCGGGTAAATACGTGATCTAATTGGAATAGGTGATTTTATCTATACATATAAAAATCAAAGTCCTGACTCATTCACTAAGTCACCAACGCAGGGCCCAAACCCCTGAACCTATAAAGCTGACGTTGTTGCTTTTATATTGTTACATCGGACCTACTAGAACATTCGAGAAAGCACGTGATTACAGTATGTGTACGTTGGAATTTCGAGAGATTTCTATTATTATTACTTTCAAAGTTGGGTAGGTACCTACAAACTCGCGACCTCTTTATAAAAAGACATTAGAATTTCAACCGTACGCCTAGGGCATACGGTTCATATTTGTTTGTGTTGTACAAGTAGCTAGTAATAATAATTACCTACCTACCTACCTACTCTTTTGTTAGTGTTTTCTATGACCCTCTAGAATATTCGAGGTTATTCTGGTGTGTCTGTGGGCGAGTATATATAGACCGCTCAGGGCCGCGACAGTCAGTCTTGTTTTGGCTACCATCGAAGCGAATCGAAGTGAACTTGAAGTGCGATATCTAAGTGAATAGTGAATAGTAGTGTACTGTAGTGTTCTTGTGATTAAGTTTAAATTGTTTTGTGATTAATAAAGTGATTGTGTTGTTTAATCGGTAGTAATTAATTTATCTCATACCCAGCTCGTAACAAATTGGTGTCAGAAGTGGGATATAAATTATGCCAATTCTACCAAAGGACGACATGGACGGTATCCGTACCAGGAGTCAGCGACAGCAGGACATGGACCAAAGGCGGTTTGGAGATTCTCCGACACAGACACCGGGTGGTGTCCAGCCTACGTCACAGCCAGTCGCTGGCCCATCCGCAGTTTCACCAGCATCAATGGCGCCAGACTTGTCTACTCTAATGGCGCTGCTGCAGGAACAGGGGCGCCAATTACGGGAGCAATTACAGCGAGATAAAGAGGAGCAAGCTCGCCGTCAAGAGGAGCAAGCTCGCTGTCAAGAGGAGCAGGCTCGCCGGTTGGAAGAGCAGTTGCAGCGAGACAAAGAGGAGCAGGTCCGCCGCCAAGACGAGCAGATGCTCCTCATAAAGGAGCTTCATGCAACTTTCGGCAAGGACCTCAAGTTGATGAAAGATCAGGCCCACCAGCACGAGAATCGCATCTCGGAGGCCGAAGTTAAGATTGCTAGGGTGCAGAAGGCTTTGGGCGAACTGAAGACTGAAGGTGGAACTGTAGCTTCAGTGATTGTTGCACCTTCTTCGCGTGGTTTTAAAGTGCCTCCATTCGACGGCACATCTTCGTGGTCGGCTTATAAAATTCAGTTTGAGGCCGTGATGAAGGCGAATGGATGGACAAAACCGCAAGCCATGACCGCGCTCACCTTGGGCCTCCGAGACCAGGCCCTAACTATTCTCGAGGCACTCGGCAAGGATGTAACCTACGAGCAGCTGCTGGAGGCATTAGAGTTCAGATACGGCGACGCGCACCTGGAGCACGTATTCCGTGCCAAGTTGAAGGACCGTGTTCAACGTAGTGCCGAGAACCTACAGCAGTGGGCCCTGGAAGTTGAGAAGCTGGTTCGAAAAGCATACCGGTCTGCCCCGGTACTGATCGAGGGAAATCTGGTACAGGCGTTCGTTGATGGAATACGTGACTTAGAAGTTAGAGCTGCCGTAAGACTTGGGCATCATGAGACATTGAAGGACGCCTTAGCCCATGCCTTGGAAGTAGAGGCAGTGAGGCAAGACCACCGCACACACTACGTCAGGGAGGTTGTGGCATCACCTGTACACGACCGTGCGCAAGGTTACAGACCTAGCTGCTACACAACTAGAGAAAGGGATCATCTTCGGCCAAGTTGTCCAAAACAAGTTGTGGCATCACCTGAACGCCAGCGTCCGCGACGGTACAGCCCTAGGTGTTACACTTGTGGAGAAAGGGGTCACCTTCGGTCGAACTGTAAAAAGCGAAGCGCACCTAGAGAAGATCATTCTCAGCAGAGAAAAGCGGCTGAGAAGACTGGTCAGCAACAGTGGAGAAAACACAGCAACACAGACGAACTGTCAAGAAGACCTTTGCCCGAAGATTGTAAGCACAGTTCCAGACAAGAGTCTAAGGAAGTGGTACCTGTGAGGATGCTAAGAACGGATCTTAGTGACGAATGGAAGGTAACGATACAGCAGGCTCAGCACAATGACTCGGACATCAAACCGATCTTCGGGTGGATCAAAGCTGGTGTTCCTAAACCCAAGTGGAGTGATGTGGCTGCGATGAGTTCCATCACAAAGAGTTATTGGGCGCAATGGAACAGCTTGGTGATCCAGGATGGAGTCTTGTGCCGTAAATGGGAAAACGCTAGAGGGGACAGCTGTCATCTACAAATGGTTGTCCCTAAAGCTAAGATACCGGATGTTCTACGGCTCTACCATGATGGATGTTCTGGAGGACATATGGGGGTAAAAAGGACTTTACTAAAAATTCGAGAACGGTTTTACTGGATCCACTGTCGAGATGATGTGGAGGACTGGTGTCGCAAATGTACCAGTTGTGCGGCCGTGAAAGGACCCCAGACACGCAGCAGAGGTGCATTAAAGGTGTACAACGTTGGAGCCCCTTGGGAACGGATAGCACTAGACGTTGCGGGACCATTTCCAGTAAGTGAGAGCGGAAACAAGTACTTCCTGGTGGTCATGGATTACTTCACAAAGTGGCCAGAAGTCTTCGCCATTCCTAATCAAGAAGCTACAACTGTCGCAGATAAATTGGTTCAGGAAGTCTTCTGTCGTTTTGGGGTACCCTTAGAAATACACAGCGATCAAGGAAGGAATTTTGAATCGCAAGTATTTCAAGAGACTTGTCGATTGATGGGTACCCACAAAACCAGAACCACCTCTTACCACCCACAATCTGACGGAATGGTGGAACGATTCAACCAAACGTTGGAGAGATATCTGGCGAAAGTTGTGGAAAGCCGGCAAAGGGATTGGGACAAGCACATACAGCCGTTTCTTCTGTCTTACCGAAGTGCAGTCCACGAAAGTACGACTGTGACCCCAGCCTTCGCGAACTTTGGAAGGGAATTACGGTTACCTGCTGATTTAATCACTGGAACTCCCCCTGATGCTCCATGTAGTGTAACAGATTACGCGAATGACTTGCGTAATAAGTTGAACGATGTTTATGAGCATATCCGACAATCCGGCCAACAGATGTCTGAGAAGATGAAGACCCGTTATGATCGGAAGGCAAACGGTAGGGGTTTCGACGAGGGTTCACTGGTGTGGTTGCATAACCCAGGGCGGAGCAAGGGAAAGTCTCCGAAGTTACAAGCAAAATGGGATGGACCATACCGAGTCGTGACTAGGATCAACGATGTCACCTACCGAATACAGAAGGGTCCACGAGGTGCGCCTAAGATTGTGCATGTAGACCGGTTGGCGCGATACTACGGAACTAATGATGCTCGGGACGAGCATGTCTAAGGAGGGGGCAGTGTTACATCGGACCTACTAGAACATTCGAGAAAGCACGTGATTACAGTATGTGTACGTTGGAATTTCGAGAGATTTCTATTATTATTACTTTCAAAGTTGGGTAGGTACCTACAAACTCGCGACCTCTTTATAAAAAGACATTAGAATTTCAACCGTACGCCTAGGGCATACGGTTCATATTTGTTTGTGTTGTACAAGTAGCTAGTAATAATAATTACCTACCTACCTACCTACTCTTTTGTTAGTGTTTTCTATGACCCTCTAGAATATTCGAGGTTATTCTGGTGTGTCTGTGGGCGAGTATATATAGACCGCTCAGGGCCGCGACAGTCAGTCTTGTTTTGGCTACCATCGAAGCGAATCGAAGTGAACTTGAAGTGCGATATCTAAGTGAATAGTGAATAGTAGTGTACTGTAGTGTTCTTGTGATTAAGTTTAAATTGTTTTGTGATTAATAAAGTGATTGTGTTGTTTAATCGGTAGTAATTAATTTATCTCATACCCAGCTCGTAACAATATCTTTGAATAAACATATTGATTTATTTATTGCATCGTGTTTTATTTTTGATAAAGTGTCTCACTTTTGTGCACGATTGTACTTTAGCTTTTCATACGAAGATGTAAAAAAATGGGTCCAACGGAACACGTTGTTTAATAGGGGGTCCAATGGGCACTAAAGTATAGGCAAAATCCAAGTTTTAAGGTCGAAACGGCACAAGGAGGATGCTAAGAACGGATCTTAGTGACGAATGGAAGGTAACGATACAGCAGGCTCAGCACAATGACTCGGACATCAAACCGATCTTCGGGTGGATCAAAGCTGGTGTTCCTAAACCCAAGTGGAGTGATGTGGCTGCGATGAGTTCCATCACAAAGAGTTATTGGGCGCAATGGAACAGCTTGGTGATCCAGGATGGAGTCTTGTGCCGTAAATGGGAAAACGCTAGAGGGGACAGCTGTCATCTACAAATGGTTGTCCCTAAAGCTAAGATACCGGATGTTCTACGGCTCTACCATGATGGATGTTCTGGAGGACATATGGGGGTAAAAAGGACTTTACTAAAAATTCGAGAACGGTTTTACTGGATCCACTGTCGAGATGATGTGGAGGACTGGTGTCGCAAATGTACCAGTTGTGCGGCCGTGAAAGGACCCCAGACACGCAGCAGAGGTGCATTAAAGGTGTACAACGTTGGAGCCCCTTGGGAACGGATAGCACTAGACGTTGCGGGACCATTTCCAGTAAGTGAGAGCGGAAACAAGTACTTCCTGGTGGTCATGGATTACTTCACAAAGTGGCCAGAAGTCTTCGCCATTCCTAATCAAGAAGCTACAACTGTCGCAGATAAATTGGTTCAGGAAGTCTTCTGTCGTTTTGGGGTACCCTTAGAAATACACAGCGATCAAGGAAGGAATTTTGAATCGCAAGTATTTCAAGAGACTTGTCGATTGATGGGTACCCACAAAACCAGAACCACCTCTTACCACCCACAATCTGACGGAATGGTGGAACGATTCAACCAAACGTTGGAGAGATATCTGGCGAAAGTTGTGGAAAGCCGGCAAAGGGATTGGGACAAGCACATACAGCCGTTTCTTCTGTCTTACCGAAGTGCAGTCCACGAAAGTACGACTGTGACCCCAGCCTTCGCGAACTTTGGAAGGGAATTACGGTTACCTGCTGATTTAATCACTGGAACTCCCCCTGATGCTCCATGTAGTGTAACAGATTACGCGAATGACTTGCGTAATAAGTTGAACGATGTTTATGAGCATATCCGACAATCCGGCCAACAGATGTCTGAGAAGATGAAGACCCGTTATGATCGGAAGGCAAACGGTAGGGGTTTCGACGAGGGTTCACTGGTGTGGTTGCATAACCCAGGGCGGAGCAAGGGAAAGTCTCCGAAGTTACAAGCAAAATGGGATGGACCATACCGAGTCGTGACTAGGATCAACGATGTCACCTACCGAATACAGAAGGGTCCACGAGGTGCGCCTAAGATTGTGCATGTAGACCGGTTGGCGCGATACTACGGAACTAATGATGCTCGGGACGAGCATGTCTAAGGAGGGGGCAGTGTTACATCGGACCTACTAGAACATTCGAGAAAGCACGTGATTACAGTATGTGTACGTTGGAATTTCGAGAGATTTCTATTATTATTACTTTCAAAGTTGGGTAGGTACCTACAAACTCGCGACCTCTTTATAAAAAGACATTAGAATTTCAACCGTACGCCTAGGGCATACGGTTCATATTTGTTTGTGTTGTACAAGTAGCTAGTAATAATAATTACCTACCTACCTACCTACTCTTTTGTTAGTGTTTTCTATGACCCTCTAGAATATTCGAGGTTATTCTGGTGTGTCTGTGGGCGAGTATATATAGACCGCTCAGGGCCGCGACAGTCAGTCTTGTTTTGGCTACCATCGAAGCGAATCGAAGTGAACTTGAAGTGCGATATCTAAGTGAATAGTGAATAGTAGTGTACTGTAGTGTTCTTGTGATTAAGTTTAAATTGTTTTGTGATTAATAAAGTGATTGTGTTGTTTAATCGGTAGTAATTAATTTATCTCATACCCAGCTCGTAACAATATCTTTGAATAAACATATTGATTTATTTATTGCATCGTGTTTTATTTTTGATAAAGTGTCTCACTTTTGTGCACGATTGTACTTTAGCTTTTCATACGAAGATGTAAAAAAATGGGTCCAACGGAACACGTTGTTTAATAGGGGGTCCAATGGGCACTAAAGTATAGGCAAAATCCAAGTTTTAAGGTCGAAACGGCACAAGGAGGTCCAAAGGGTCATGATAGTCAGTGAGGTCCAAACTTGGAGGTCCAACGGGTACGCAGTCTTTGTTTCAACTTAGACCCTATAGTAGAAAAGTAACAAAAAAATATATCAGCACATTTATGACCACTGTGGTATTTTTTACCCGGTAGCGCCTATCGCCGGGTTAATTGCCGTCAAATAAAGTATATTAAGTTATTTTAATGGATAAACCTTTTAGTAAACAATATTTTTTTAAATAATGCCACTCAAGTACTGTGGTGTTTTTTACCCGGGTTAAGTACCTAAATCAGGTCCCTTTTTTGCGACAGAACCTTTAAAAAACCCTTACCCCTTAAATACTTATTTTATTTAAGTAATAACAGGATATTTTTTTTTCAGGACCTCAGCTTTTTGGATGCTTCAACAAGCCATGATTTTTCAATAACAAATCTGCTGAACAGCTCGCAACCGAAGGCTCCAAACCCTCAATCTGAAAGTTCAGAAGCCGAAGTTCCTCTCCAAAGCTTTCTGTCGAGCACGAATGAAGGAAGGGCGCTTTTGATAAAATATCAAAATGATGGTCTCTTGGACAACAGCGGAAGAAGGAAACTGTGCAACATAATAATTTCAAATGAGTTGAAGAACGACCCAGACACTAAAATAACAAGCACGCGGTTTTATCAACTTGTGTACGAAATAACAAAAGTGTTTCCAAAAGAAAGTGCCCCAGTATACTTCTCCCCGTACATGAACCTAAGTCCTGCCAGAAAAATAGCAGCGAAAGGAAAACTCCTTGACACGTACCGACAACGACGCAGGGAACACAGCAAGTCAGGACTAATAATTCCCAGAAAGCGAACTATTTCGTCAAGTTCATCGTGCTGCAGTGCTCCTGGTTCACCAGCACCGAGAATTGAGGAGGCAACGCACAAGTTGCCTAATGCCTTGTCCTACAGTCGAAGCAGAGGAGAGTCAAGAAGAAAATCTGTTGTGGCTCCAAAATTCCTGCGATCCGTGGACGACTGCCCAATTATACTGGACGAATACACAAAAAGTGCGCCTCGAAAGGCTAGTAAGGTCGGGGACAACTATAGAAGACTACTTCAACGAATTTAGGGCGCTGCGACAATCAGGCGGTTTGTATTTGGTAAGTGTACAGATATTATGTATAATATTTATGTTGTCTTGTCATAGGTGTTTCCCACTTATTGCTTTGATAAGATTGGTTCGTTAGTTGCCGTATTTTTTAATAAGTGAGAGAAGATTCTTAATTACTTTACTTTTTACTCACTGATAAATTGTGAATGTTGAAAATACTTACTTTTCATAATTCTTTAACAGTTGCTGGAGGACTTTGCGAGTCTGTACCCGGAAGAGCAGGAGAAACTGTTCAACATTTGGCCTCTCTACCGTGACAAAATCATCGAACTTGCAAGGAAACGCAGTGACCCAGCCCTTCAGAAAATACTGTCAAACCTGGACGAAGGTTAGTGTGATTTTCTTTTTATTTCATTTGTAAATATGCTCATTTTTAGGTTTCCCTAGTGTCGTATTACTTATCTCAAAAAAAAAAAGGTAACACAAACAATTAATTTAATTAAATTAAATACAGTCCTATCACAGAAAAAAAAAGTTAGAGGAAGGTCACAATACTTGTTGGCAACTTCCTACGGCTTCAGGGCTTGAGCAACCTCCTGGTCCAACTCTGTGAAGGCGAATAGCTTCCTGGTCAGCTTCAGGGCTTGTTTGTGAAGGCGAACAGCTTCCTCGTCAGCTTCAGGGCTTGGGGCGCGACAGGGCATCAGCGCCACCAAGGTACAGCTCCAACCTCCTGGTCCAGCTCAGTAGAGAGCGTGGAGTACTGCTTCCTGGTCAGCTTCAGGGCTTGGGGCGCGTCAGAGCGTCAGCGCCACCAAGGTACAGCTCCAACCTCCTGGTCCAGCTCAGTAGAGAGCGTGGAGTACAGCTTCCTGGTTAGCTTCAGGGCTTGGGGCGCGTCAGGGCGTCAGCGCCACCAAGGTATAGCTCCTCTGAGGGTGAACTTCACCGTGAATTCGGTGACTTGTTATAAAGTAGTATCTTCGCATAATGCAAATTATGTAAGTCTATTTTGAAAACATCGGCACGTTCTCCTAAAGGTTTACATGTACATATGAATGCCAAGCATAAAATTGATACAACTCATAAGAAAGTCTTACAAAATACGAATCCGGTTCCATCAACGTCTTCTTCGGCACAATTGTCGCAGCCAAGCAGTTCGTCGGCTATGTCTTGTTCACTAGATGTTAACCGTGCTAAAAAGCATAAAATTTCTGACTTCTTCCATTCGCAAGAAGAAGTTCCCAAGGAAAAAAGAATTGCAAGGATGGTTTCCCAAGATGGCCACACATTTAGATCATTTTGTACATCAAAAGATTTAAGAGAATTATTTGAAGCCAAAGGCTATAAGCTTCCAACGTCTCCTAACTCTATAAAACTAATAGTCATGAATTATGGCATGACCCTGAAGATGAAGGTGTCTCAAGATCTTAAAGAACTAAAAAAAAATAATCATCGATTTACTCTTACTTTTGATGAATGGACTTCTTGCAGAAATAGACGCTTTATGAATGTAAATATTCACACGTTTACAAACGGAGAAGCTTTGTTCTGGAATTTGGGGCTTGTGCGTGTAGTCGGAAGTATGCCTGCAGAGAGCTGTATCGAATTATTGAAGAAAAAGCTATCAGAGTATGATTTAATTCTAGATGACGATATTGCGGCTATTACAACTGATGGGGCAAGTGTAATGGTCAAAGTGGGACGGCTTATAAAACCTCTTCAGCAACTATGTTATGCTCACGGCATTCAGCTAGGCGTCATTGATGTTATCTACAAGAAGAAAGAGAATGATCCTGAAGACAATTTACAATATGACAATGTAGGCACGCGTCAAGCAAACGATGAGGAAAATGAGTTCCTCGATATTGATGAAGAAACTGAAGATATCAACGAATCTGAAGGGTTTGATTGCCTATTACCTACAGTTGAAGTTCACTTAGTACCAGAATATGATGACCTAATAGGAAAAGTAAGAAAAACTGTGAAGCTTTTCCGAAAATCGCCAACAAAGAATGATGTTCTACAAAAGTACATAAGTGACGAGTTTGGCAAAAACATGCAGTTAGTGCTCGACTGCAAAACTCGGTGGTCCAGTCTCGCAGATATGATTTCCAGATTCAACAAATTGAAGACGTGTGTAAGCAAAGCTTTGATCGATGTTCATCTCGGAACAAACCCCAATTATGCTTTCTCAGAAGAATATGTAGCTTTGGTTAAATTAGAACATGTGTTCCAGCCTATCAAATTAGCAGTTGAAGTATTATGTCGAAGAGATTCAGATCTCATCACCGCTGAAACTACTTTGCGGTTCATGGTACGAAAGTTAGAAAACCTAACAACACCAATCGCTCAAAAGCTGGCTGATGCTATGAGGACTCGCATCCGTGAGCGCCGGACAATTATGACTGCAGCGTTATTTTATTTGAGAGATTCTGCCCAATATGACGAAGATTTTAAATCGCTCGTTAATGATAACACGTTCAGTTTGCCACAAAAACTTTAGTCAAGAAAGAAATTAAAAAGCTGATCGAACGATTATACGTATGCATATATGATACATGATGCATTTGTTACAGTAGTTGATGATGATATTGATGATATCACGCCTTTATCATCAGCCGCAAACACAACTCTTTCTCTTGATGAAGAATTGGAAATGATTTTGAAAGCCCGCCCACAAGAACGCCCTTCATGTGCAACTGGTTCCTTATTTGATAAACAAATAAGACAAGAAATAAATCTCTACGAATCAGGCGGGGCAAAAGGGCAGCATTTGCAGTCAGTTTAGCAATGCTTATCATCAGTGGTGCCAACAAGTGTAGAAGCTGAACGGGCTTTTTCTGCTGCCGGGTATATCGCCCGAAGCATCCGAAGCCAGTTGGCTGACAACACGCTAGATATCTTGTGTTTTCTAAGAAGTTTTTTTCAAAATAACCATTAATTTTATTTAATAAATGTTTCAGTTTTTTCTAATATATATCTTGTTTCATTAATTCGCTCTTAGAATAATAAATTTAACAAGTTTCAATAGAATATTTATATAATTAAATCAAAAACTTGTAAATTTGCGAGATCTTGCAAAATACCGAGATCGAGATTAGACGTCTTCAATCTTGCAAATACCGAGATTGAAGATTTTGCTGCAAGATTGCACTCCCTAATAGCAATATCTTTGTAACGACAAAGACTAGGCGTAAGTGTTATACCAATTTGCAAACCTTAGTAATTTTACAAGTTTTTAAAATAATGGTACACTTTGGTGTCATACATTTTTTTTACAGGAGAATTTTTCCAATTCTGGTCTTTTCATCGTAAAAACCAAACTTTTCAATTCAAGATTTTTTTTCTCAGGCAAATAAAATGTTATTTAAAAAAAGGGTATCTTATAACATTAGTAAACTATTCAGAAATGTTTGACAAAAATCACACCTAAATAAGATACCATTTGCAGCAAAAGCATTAAGAACACTGAATGCTGGTAAAGAAAATAGTAAAAATCGAAAAAAAAAAAATATCTTGGTTACCTTATCGGTTTTTTTTTTACTGTTCAAATTAGTTGTTGGAAATGAGGTAAGCTACCTACCCGTTACGTTTGATCCATTACTTACGGGACACCCTGTATACAGGGTGGCCCAAAAGTCGTGGATCAAACGCAACAAGGGGTTAGATGGGGTCATCAGCTGCAAAAAAATGTTCTACGGGAGGTCCTTAAGGTCAACCCCTGCAGAGTTATAATTTATTTTGTGTTTTTATGAGAAACTACTTTTTTACTAATTCTTATTAAAATTCGAAAAAATCTACATCCTGTATCTTTTTTATTATTTTCACTAGATTGGTACTGATGAGTCCTTTCGTTAGACATGCTATTTATGGTTGTTTATTGGGTGTGTTGAAGATAATATTAAGTTTTACGATTATTTTTTTTCTCAAATCATAACTTTTTATTTACTTCGGACCCCACTGTGAAAAAAAAATACTCTACCGAAAAGTGACCCTGTATTACAAGTTTTGGCGCATTTAATAGGGATTCTGAAAAGGTATTAAACATGGCCATGAGTGACTCTAATATCTTTCTAGGACGAAAAAACAAAACAACGATTGTGAAATAATTGTTTTAATAAAACAAAACATTTTACAATAAATGCTCAAAATTCCTGCCTCTTACCATACATAATCTGCACCGTCTAATAAAATTCCTACGTAACCGGAATGCACCTCTGTTCTTCATCATTCGTAGCAAGGCCAAAGTTAACCCAACCATAAAACTCGGCCTATTTAAAAATAAACTGGAACTAATACAATTAATGACAACGACTCTCTGCCTCTCTTTTACACTAACCATTTCATCCTTTGTCAATAAAAGGCCAGTTCGCCCGTCAGTTCAGGTATGTCTTTTCAAGGAAACAAAAGGCCGGGGCGGTGGCAGGGGGATGCGCGTGAGCATCTTTCTTTAGAATGTTTAGTGTTCTTTAGTGACTCGCTTCCTGCCTGTGACTACGCACGTGTTCTTTTTCTCGGTTTTACTACTTGTGATCAGTTTCTTTCCTTTGACCTACGCTTTGTTTTTCGGACTTGTGATCAGTTTCTTTCCTTTGACCTACGCTTTGTTTTTCGGACTTGTGATAGATTGCCTACCTGTGACCAGTGCTGTGTGAATCGGACGGATTGGCTAAAAAGTGGACAGATGGCTGCTGCGAGGAGAGAATACACCCAACGGGAGTATGCAGAAATGCATTACCTGTATGGCTTTTGCGACGGCAATGCCCGGGCTGCTGCCAGGGAATATCGTCAACGCTACCCTAACCGTGATCGTTTTCCGGACTACAGGGTCTTTATGCGCGTACATAATTCGTACATGGAGGGAGTCTTACCCGGTCAGCATGCTCCGAGAGCAGGCAGACCAGTGGTGCGATTTGAAAATGAAGATGAAGTGCTGAGAGAATTAAGATTGGATCCTGGTATAAGTCAACGCCAAATATCCCGTAATCTAGGGATTCCAAGATCGACGGTACAACGTATCATTAAACGAAACAGATATCACGCCTACCATGTGCAAAGGGTGCAAGCTTTGCTGCCCGTTGACTATGAACCTAGAATGAGGTTTTGCAGAGAGATGCTAAGACACCACGGAGAGGATCCGCAGTTCTTCAACAAGGTTTTATGGACGGATGAGTCAAATTTTAGAAGAATGGAAGTATTCAATATCCACAACCTACATTTTTACTCCAGAGTGAACCCCCATATCATAAGAAATGATCGGTTCCAGCATCTGTTTGGTATAAACATGTGGGCTGGTATAATTGGCCAGCAGTTGGTGCTGCATGAAATGCCAGCAAGGCTGAATGGTGCTCTGTATTTAAATTTTTTACAAAATAATTTAAACCAGATTCTTAACGAAGCTGAGGTTCCAGAAGCAAGAATAGCAGAAATGTGGCTGCAACAGGACGGCGCCCCGCCTCACTACGCTCGAGCAGTTAGAGATCATTTAAACGAGCGCTTCCCCAACCGGTGGATTGGTCGAGGCGGACCTATTGCGTGGCCACCCCGGTCGCCCGATTTAAATCCATTAGATTTTTTTCTTTGGGGCTATTTTAAAGAAATAGTTTATCAAACAGAGAACAATAGCGAACAAGAACTACGACAAAAGCTCGAATTTGCTAAGGTACAAGTTATTAACAACAGAGGTGCATTCCGTAGGTTACGTAGGAATTTTATTAGACGGTGCAGATTATGTATTATGGTAAGAGGCGGGAATTTTGAGCATTTATTGTAAAATGTTTTGTTTTATTAAAACAATTATTTCACAATCGTTGTTTTGTTTTTTCGTCCTAGAAAGATATTAGAGTCACTCATGGCTATGTTTAATACCTTTTCAGAATCCCTATTAAATGCGCCAAAACTTGTAATACAGGGTCACTTTTCGGTAGAGTATTTTTTTTTCACAGTGGGGTCCGAAGTAAATAAAAAGTTATGATTTGAGAAAAAAAATAATCGTAAAACTTTATATTATCTTCAACACACCCAATAAACAACCATAAATAGCATGTCTAACGAAAGGACTCATCAGTACCAATCTAGTGAAAATAATAAAAAAGATACAGGATGTAGATTTTTTCGAATTTTAATAAGAATTAGTAAAAAAAGTAAAGTTTCTCATAAAAACACAAAATAAATTATAACTCTGCAGGGGTTGACCTTAAGGACCTCCCGTAGAACATTTTTTTGCAGCTGATGACCCCATCTAACCCCTTGTTGCGTTTGATCCACGACTTTTGGGCCACCCTGTATAATTGGTATTATATGCCTTCCTCCGTGCATAAAATACTTATTCACGGAGAAAAAATCATTGAGTACTATGCTATTTTACCTATCGGACAATTGTCCGAAGACGCGCAAGAATCCCGAAATAAGGATTACAAAAAGTTTAGACTTCATCATTCTAGAAAGTGTTCAAGAGCGGCTACCAATGAAGACGTGTTCCATACCTTATTGTACACTTCTGATCCATATACAATATATCAAGTTTGAGAAATACCTCAGAAACAATATCGAAAGAACTTTTTGATGAAGCCAAGGCCCTTCTTGCTATCAACGAAAATATGTAGGAGCTTCCTGAATTTTGTACTTTATTTTTCTGGTTTGTTTCAATTATTCCATTTTAAGTCAATTATAAAAATAAAGACAAATTTTGTTTGTTTTTCATAGAGAATGCATGTATTTTTTTAAGTTTTATTTTTTTTATTAATTAATAAACAGAATTTACAAAATCAAAATTATTTACTTTAAACTGTATACATCCAAGAATATGTGTGCAAAATTACAGCTCAATAAGTTTTGAAACAACCGAGATACGGAGTTTTGAGACGAAACATTCGCGATTTGCCCATAGTGCGGCGTCGTGACGTTGCACGGTGACGGTACCGCGCCGTGTATGATGGGGACGAGGCCTTAAGAGAAAGATTTTTAATTTAGTTACGGAAGAAGAAGAGTTAAATATTTACAATGATATGTATGCATCTGAGAGTTATAATAGTGCCTTAACAAGTACTCGAGGGTATACAACAGCTCAAGGTTTCCAATCCTCAGATACATCTCTATTTACATCTCCAAGTAGTGCATCAAATCAATCTGTAGGAGGATATACAGCTGAACAAGATGCCAATGTCCTTCCAGTCGGTGGGAACACCGTGTTCGGACCGTATGCAAGTGAGGAGGCCAATGCTACTTCGCTAATTGATTAGGGTTATTGGACGATTCGCACTATTTAAAAATTCTAAGGGGTACCATTTTCATTTCATGTTTGCTAAGTACTTGTTTTTTATATAATGTAACATTAAAGTTAATGAACGTTTTTTAAAATTGTTTTAATATATTGACAAGTCACGCACGCACTACATATGTACTGCCGCATTGCATGTAAAGTTTTGAAAAGATATGTCAATATAGGTTCACTATCTTACCATGTCAATTTTTTATGAATTATTATTCTACATACAAAATTAATTACTAATACATACACGAGGGAAAATGCAAATAAAAAATTGCCTTATCTTGTGCATTCAAATAATTTACTTACCTCAAACAGATTGCTAATTTCTTTTCTGTGCTTATGGCTTTCTTACAGTCAATTTTGCTTTTTATATATGAACTTATTAACGAATGTAAATAATTAAAATGATTTTTAGTCATTCGCAAATATTTAAAAAAATCGTCTTCAGTGGCAATACTCTTTAGAAAATTAAATTCTCCGTATTTTTCACGTATGGTGTGTGGTAACAAGCTACCGTGACTGGACTCTTTTAACGACAAAATAACACATAAAATATCCATATCCGCTTCTTCTTCACTTTCATCTTCATCGGATTCAACTATGTCGTAATGTTTACGTTTTTTTGAAAATAGGGTCATATTTGACGAGATAAACGACTACACGAGCTGCTGATTACTTTATACTGAGCTAGATTGTTAAAAAACGTAGCTTAAGAAACACAGCACAGCACAGCGCAGTACAGCGCAGCATCGTTTAATTGTTAAAAAAACGTAGCTTAAGAAACACAGCACAGCATAGCGCAGTACAGCGCAGCATAGCTCGATGTTGATTTGTCACCCTAACTACCAGCAACCGCAGTAAGTTGCTTTATTTTAGTAATATTAACAATTTCGAGCCGTTCTATCTGAACACGATCTTTCGCTCTTTGCCGAAAAACACCAACACATCTATGAGGAGATTGGTCCTAACATCTGTGAGGAGATTGATCCTCCCGTCTATGAGGAGATTAAGAGAATTTTACATCTAGTCCAGACCTAACGCGACCGGACCCGCACGCGTTGGCACCCTCGCGCTCACTGTCAATGGCGCAAATAATGTTACTTGATGGGTTTAGAGGAAAAAAGCGCTTTTTAGTATTTACAAGCAAACAAATGAAAGATATTTTTGAAAGCGCAACGTTTTTATATTGACGGCACATTTAAAATCTGTAAATCTGTCCTTTTATCATTATCTTTACCATAAGGTTGGAAGTACTTAGTAGATGTATGTGGGCGCCCTCACAGTTGGTAACTAAGCGAACCAGCTAGAAAATAACAAGACCATGTCCAGTACCTGTAATGTAAAAAGTTAAGTAACGTTCAGTTATTCAAAACAGGAATTGTGACTCTATATGCTTTAGACACCCCTGTGGCCAATAACACTTTTACTGTAACGATAATTTCGTCTACATTTGGAATTGTTTTGGTCTTCTTGGTCGTTATTTATATTGCGATTTGGACAAAACGCATTCGTGAAGTCACACCTCAACTACCGCGAACCTGCCGTTCTATCTAAACACGATCTTTCGCTCTTTGCCGAACAACACCAACACATCTATGAGGAGATTGGTCCTCATATCTATGAGGAGATTGATGCTCCTGTCTATGAGGAGATTAAGAGAATTTTCCATCTAGTCCAGACTTAACGCGACCGGACCCCGCACCGGTGGCACCCTCACGCTCACTGTCACTGGTGCAAATAATGTAACTTGCTGGGTATAGAGGTAAAAAGCGCTTTATAGTATTTGCAAGTGAAGAAATGAAAGAATATCTTTAAAAGCGCAAATGTTTTTATATTGACGGCACATTTAAAATTTGTAAATCTGTAATTTTATCATTTCCTATACCATAATGTTGGAAGTACTTAGTAGATGTATGTGGGCGCCCTCACCGTTGGTAACTAATCGAACCAGCTAGAAAATAACAAGACCATATCCAGTAACTGTTATAATAAAAGTTAAGTACTCGTAACATAAAGTTATTCAAAATAGGAATTGTGACTCCATATGCTACAGACACCCCTGCGGTCAATAACACTTTTAATGTAACGATAATTTCGTCTAACCTGGATTACCCAAGTAACAATTCAGGTTATAAAAAGGTCATAAACAAGTTCTAGAACCTTTTATAAAAACAAACTGGTCACGGCTATTTGGCAACAACAACGTTATATTTAAGGATACAGAACCTCCTGGTGGCCGAAAGGGCCCAGCCCTGAGAACCTCCTGAGGACTAATAGGCCCTGACCAATTTAGAACCAATAAGCACTTGCTAGAACCTCTAAGCTGTTAAAACAACTTTTATGGGATTATCGTATGCCAAAAAATGACCTATTCACAACCTTGAGGTTACAAGAGTGACCAAGTTAGGACCTTATACCAGGTTATATTTTAGTTTTAACGTGGCCATTAAAGTAGCTTGCACGCTGTTTTTTTGGCATTCGAAATAACTAAAAAATATGCTATGAGGCATCGGCAAAAATAAATTCTAAACCAGTTAGTATTATTTTAGTTATAATTTGGTAATCAGATTCAAAATTATTTTTTAAAGTGAACGATTTGTAAATAAACAATGGCGACGTGTTTCAATGAAACTAAGTAATATAAAAATAATAGTTATTAAAATAAAATTAGGCAGTTAGGATGGGAAATAACTGTGTGCATACCAGTTTGTCGTCGAAAATGGGTATGATTTAGCTAAAAAACAAAAGCGCTCGCAATATTATAAAAATTCATCATAATTTATTAAAAACTAAAATAACAAAAACTATAAGTTCTTTGCGAAATTGGTGCAAAATTCACTTTGAGTTTAACATGACTTAATTTGATGTTCCTTTATAAATTAGTAATGTATTTCTAGTAAAATAAATAATTTCAGTAATTAATTGAAATGCGATTTCATTATTCAAAATGGAGTCCTGGTCTTTAATACTTACAAGCTGCAAAAAATGCTACTGAAAATGCTTGTAGGTTTCATAAAAAGCTAATGCACAACTACTAAGCATTTCACAGGGCTTACTGGCTGTTTGAATAACTATTTAGCCACAAAGGTCTCGTAAAAAGCTAAAGCAGAACCAATAAGGCATTTCTCAGGGCTTACTAGCTGTTTTAATAACCATTTAGCCATATTGACGACCATTGTGCCATTGTTCGAGACCTCTAAGACTTGTATTAACGTGTTTAGTCCGCGTCAAGTGCTTGAGGACGAAGGTTGTGTCGCTTAATTGTTTTGGCTGTTAGAAATAAAAGAATACAGGCTGCTACAAATCAAAGGAACCACACTGGTAAGTTTATATTATTACTTTCTAATTAAGTTTTATTATTGCTGCGTTTTACCGGCCGATTATATAGGTTACTTTAATGGTATGGCCGCCAAAATTGTACATTTCTGTCCCTGTTGTGAAAATAACAAAATCCCCACACCTATTTTATTTATAATGATGACGAGTAAAGATCACTGATTGTTCAGCTTATTTTTTGTACTTACTTTTATGTAAAATTTAAGTTTTCTCAACGAAAGTGCCTCTGCAGCCGGCGCCGGCTACCAAAATTTTTCTGTTTGGTAGCCGGCACTGCACGCACATAGGTAGGTATGTTGGCACCATTATGAATATAAATTTTGCCGTTAGTCCTAAGACCGTGATGGCTCTGGTATGGGGCAATCCCGAATCCAGAAGCCCCGGGTTCGAATCCCGATGCATGCAGTTGGCTTTGTATGTTTTTTTTTTCAAGTTTCTTTTTTTAATACTATTCGGTGCGGGAGCGAGCGAAGCGAGCTCGGAAGATCGGAGCACCCCCGTCTCTGTTTTGTCAGGTTAAGGTTCGAAGCACTGCCTCTGCGCCGTTAGGCCTCTTGTCCACACGCCGTGAAAACCTACGGTTAATTCGCCGTGTCTAGGCACGGTCGTCAGTGTTGTATGGATCACTATGGAAGCTTGTACACGTGCACGGCGGCGCGCCGCGTCTACGCACGGCGTGATTTTCAACAGTGTTGTATGGCAGTCTATAGGAGTGTGTCCACGTCACGGTTTTTTAGCCGTACGGCTAACACGCCGTACGGTTGAAAAACCGTGACGTGGACAAGAGGCCTTACTCTTCGTGGTTCTCCGTCAATCATAATTCATCACCTTTCTCATCTTAAATAAGTGCAAAATAGGCTATTTGACAATGTGAAAATCAATGTGTCCATTACTGTAATCAGTACTTATTATGAGTTTAAAAATGATTATTTATTATCAGAAGTTGAAAATAGTAATTATTTTCTGTAAAAATCCGTAAATAAAATCGGATTTTTTTTTACGTTTGTCACGTGACACAAAACGATCCTGATTGATCAGGTTTATAAGTGACGTCACTGGCTTGTAAACTTAGTTTGCTTTGTACTAATTATTATCTTTCGAAAAGGTTTCTAACTCATTTTGTTACATAAATTAATGTTAATGTCTAAATCCAATCGCACTTTGGTTTTTGTTTACAAGAAATGTATGTGGCTCATGAATGCCACAGATCATAGCACAAGCTAGTGACGTCACTGACACCATTGCATCGCCATTTTGTCAAAGTAGCATTTTGGCGCGCTATTTGAATATTGAATTTTCATTTTGATATTTTTCAGCAAATATGTGCAATAATTAAAAAATACAACTTTTACTGGGTTCCTTAAGCACTACTTAATAATATAAAATAGATTTTATAACATTGAACATAAAGAACTCGTAATATACATAATGTACTTTTTTTCACTTTACAGATAATGCCTTTCAAAGTAGTACAGACCATAGAAAACGGAAAAATTTGTATTTCTGCAGTACCAAGTGGCTGGGAAGTAGATGGCACGTTATGGTGGCCTCCTAAGTCACAATCAGGCAACATATGTATTGAGAACTCCACTCCAAAACAAAAGTGGACATCATATTCATGTGTGGTTAAAAGGCAATACAATACATACAAAGAAGCAACGGCAGAGGCAGAAAGAATGGAAGCTGAAACAGATACAGAAACAGATGAAATAGACACTAGGAAGGAAGGAAATTCCAGTTGCTTGTTTGGTGATTTCAATTCCATGATTTTATCAAACCAAGACAACTACCCAATTGAACCTATTCATCAACCTGCAGCTGCAGCAGCACAAATTGTAAGTATTTATTGTTTTCTTCTTTTATAATTCAAAAAGTATAAAATTGAGTTAAATTAAAGACGCAGGGAATTGAGCACTATAATAAATCTCTAGAGGGGTCGTGTCTGTACATTGAATATTTTTGTGAAAAAATAATTGCAACAGGCATTATAAACGATACCAAGATCAAAACAATTTTTTTAGAATTTTTTGTCTGTCTGTCTGTCTGTCTGTGTGTTACCACATCACGCCAAAACCACTGGACCGATTTTGATGAAACTTTTTTTATTTGACTACGTGTTACCCGGGTTCAAACTTAGGATAGAAAAAATCACGCCACCAGACTTAGGGGGTAGGCAGGAAGTTGTATTTTGATTGTTTTTAAACCGATTTTGATGGAACTTTTTTTAATTGATTGAGTGTTACCTAGACTCAAAAATACGATACAAATTAATCAGTTAATTTTTTCATACTTTGTGCACTAACTTAACTTTCTTTTTAGGGGGAAAATATCTCACTAAGTGATTGCAATTTGGACACTTCGTACATTATAAAGACCAATGACCACACAGAAGAAATACTGCAAAATCAAAAAATAATTATAGATCTCCTTAAAAAACAAGCTGAAATGTCAACGCGCATAGCAACGCAGTTAGCTAAGCACGATGTGTCGTTTGCCGAAATTTATAAGAAATTGAATAATAATACTGAGAGCAATAACAATATATATAACAGTAACAGTAACAATATATTAATAGAAAAGTTCCCACGAATAAATACAATAGAGGAACTTAAACAATTAGAAGAAAATTTAAAAGAGCCTACTTTTAAATCAAAATATATTAACTCCATGTCAAATTTATGCTCGAAAGGAAGTAACATGTCAGGATTAATGTTATGCTACAGACTAATCGACGAATTTATAGCACGTAATGTACTATTACAATGTTCGTGGACTGGAAATGCAAGAAATAATGGAGAACATGAAAAAATTGCTTTCAAATTTTTTGAAAACATCAGATATGCGTTCTTTACCATTATAAACAATGGTGATTCAAAATTTAGCCAAATAGAATGTGATCAATTTTTTAAAAGAATATTGAAAAATTCCAAACAAAGATTATTGAATAGCACAAAAGCCAGTACACCTAAGAGCAAAAAAAGCTTAAAAAGAAAGATAAGCTCACCACAGTCACCCACAATTGAAGAAAGCAGCAACGAAAATCAAGTACAAGAAAAAATAGATACAAATGAAAAAGAGATTACAGACACAGCAGTACAAGAAAGTGTAAAAACAAAAGACGCAATAAATAGACACAGTGTTGACATTGAAGTCCAAAAAAGTATAGATCCTACAGAAAATGGAAACGATATACGCATTCAACAAAAAAATACAGAAAAAAAAGATGAAATAGGTGAAGACAATGCGGTGCAAAAAAAGACAGTAGAAGAAATTGCAATAGGTGAGAAAGGATTAGGATCAGAAATAAAAAATAATGCTGCCACTGAAGAAAATATAAAAATGCAAGATCAACAAAGGATAGACAAAGAAGATGCTATTTTGATGCTGCTTAGGGAAACAGAGAAGAATAAGAAGCGAAAAAGAAAACAGATAAAAAAGAACAAGAGAACTGTGTTACAAACAGAGAATAACAATTCGCTGCCCACTATTTTTGAAGATAATAATCCCAAGTAATTTTTGCTTTATGAGATTCTTTTAAATATTAGTTTTTCGTCCGTGAACTTTTTCTAATAGATCTTATGTAGCGGTATATCAGCGCCTAACATACTGATATTCAGTAAAAAAAATAGTGTTTTAATCATGTTATAATAGGTAATTTGTGTTAAATGCTGTGCAATGTAAAATTCAGCAACTTTTTTATTTCTTTGTTTTGTTTAAACGCTTGCAATTTTTATTAAATGTAAAAGTTGTTGATAATATTAGTTTTAAGCAATTTGATTTTTTTTTAAATAATGAGTCGTTTGTGTTTTTTATTGAAATGTATAGGTGGTTGTTTATTTTAGTGTTATTTTTAAACTATAGTCTTTGAATTTTAAAATTTATAATACTGGGTTTCAATTCAACGACTTCATTTAAATTTAAATTTTGAATAAAAGTTTTATTTATGTTCATCATCATCACTTCAGCCGAAAGACGTCCACTGCTGAACATAGGCCTCCCCCAAGGATTTCCAATCTGAACGGTCCTGCGCCACTTGTATCCACTGGCGTCCAGCAACCTTCACCAGGTCGTCTGTCCACCTTGTGGGAGGCCGTCCAACACTACGTCTTCCGGCCCATGGCCGCCACTCGAGAACCTTTATTCCCCATCGGTTATCAGTTATTTATGTTAAGTGTTGGTATTGTTATAAATTTTAAATGGTCGCATCTTTGCAATGCGAAACGTAAGATTTATTGATAATATTGATTTCATTTCTAAACAAATAGTTAATTTCTGTGAAGTGTTCTGCATTGTTGAAATTTTTAAAGTCTGCAAACTTTAGGTAATTGAAATGTTAAGGTGGTTGATAATTTTGTTTTTAAATTTGTTTGTTTTACCGAATAGTAATTTGTGTTTCTGTATTGTTTATATTCTAAATAGCTGTGTTTATTGAAATGTTACATACACATTAAGATTTGATTTCAACTGTGAACAAATAGCTAATTTGTTTTGAGGTTTACGTTTTTCATCCTATGGATTTGTCGAATCCCGGAAAAATTAAGCATATTTTTTACTGACATCATTTCAGACGGTATTTGGTGTTTGATTGTGCTACATATCATGCGACTTAAAAAAAGTTATATAAATCTACTTGTTCTTCTAGTCAAACACTGTATGAAATGATTTCATTAAAAAGTCATTATTTTTTCGTGATTCGATAGATCCATAGTATGAAAAACGTACAATTGTGTACTTGACACAATCGTAAATAAATAAATTACAAGGTGCTCACGATGTAATAATTATCAAGACTTGTTTGATATTTTTTTAATATACTATTTACCGTAAGGCATTACTACGTTACAAATGTTACAATGCGTTAGCTCGAAAATTTTTAGAACAAATTGTCATTTTGACTGTAAAAGTAACTCTGACTAGGTAGTTATGTGCCCAATTGTTAAAAAATTGTGAAAGAAAACGTGTCTTCGTTTTTTACCTTATAAATAATATTAATGTAAGCCGACTGATTTTAATGATAAACATCTGATTATAATTTCTCAAATGAAACCAATTACTTAATATTGAAATAATCGTATTTATTTAGAAAGAGTGTGCAGTAAGGGTATAAATACAGTCTGTTCCTTATTCATTATATGCACTAACTTACATTTGATATCAGACACCTTAAATATCTCCTCTGCCTCTAATTCAATCCTAGCAGTGAATATATTTAGAACAGTAGAAATTATCGGCGTTAGAAAAAAAGGCAAGGCTCCCTTTACCTTTCTTCCAGTAATTAAATACTCATCATTCAGTCTTGTCACTGCTTCAAAATGCACTATATCATTTTGCTTCGTTAAAAACCACTTATCTTCGTAGTTACCGCCAAGACAATAGTCTTTGAAAAAAATTATTTTGTAAATGGCTATTGTATTCTCTGCTCCAACAACATTGCGGAGATGAACATTATCCGATACACATTTTAATAAAGGATGAATAGACTTTTCCTGTTTTGCAGTAACATCAAATTTTTGCTTTTCAACAAGACGTCTTGCTACTTGTGCTAACGGATTATTACCGCTTCTTAGCATATTTTTTATTTCAAACAATTTAGACTCAAATGGGTAAGCAGTAAAATTTGATAAGTTACCCAAAATTTTAACATCATCCACCAAATGCGTTAAATTATGAATATTACTTGTTATAAAATATTCACCGTATATTTTAGCGTAACAACTTACGTAACGCATTAACAATGCTTCGGCGACATGGAGGTGTACAACGTAATAATCTGAAGTACATATGGTTATCGCACAGAATAAACCCAGAAAATGGTCATAAACCTCTGGCGCTAGGATATCCTTCAAGATGACGATTCCAATATATAAAAGGAAATGTCTGTATTCTAAACCTTTCCAGTATGACAAACAATCTAGTCCTCTGACAGCTCTATGAAGCTCACGGGGTAGCTTTATTTTTACCAGGCGTTTAGATACTTCTTCTGTAACTTTTGCAGACCATTTGAGTGATTTATTTTTGTAGGTACCATCGCGCCAACCTGCAATAAAAACATATGAAATATGTAAATTAAAAGTGAACACACCAAAGCCTTATAATTGTGAACAGATATAAAAGTAACATAAATAAAATAATAACCTGTTAACAATCGCTTCATCACTCCCAAATCTATTAAATGAAGAGAATCTGCCACAGGGAAACAGTCTATCATATTGATCGGAAGCTTTAGTAGCACTGAGTCAGTTTTGTGGTGATATTCATCTTCCTTTTGTCGAAAATTTGCATCTGTTCTCTTCGGATACTGTTTATCAGGGTAGTAATTGGTATGTGACGTATGAGAGTACTCTCCAACAATAGTACATTTTTGGCATCCGTGCTGAGAATTAAAGTTCACCACACCTGAGACAAGACATGAAGATATTTAGGCAGTAAAATGTTAGGAAGATTTTAAAACTTTGACTTTTCAAATAATCATCAATCATCGGGCTTTGTGTTTAGCAATTAATTACACGCAAACACAAACACATACGCTTGCAGGCACACATGAACACGATCAATATATTGTATAAAGAATTACTGGCTGACTATAACTCAACCAACCCAGTGATTGACGTCAATAAACAACCAAAAATAGTAAAACGGGGTATCTTATAAAAGCGAAACATATATTTTTTAAGGAATTACCTTTTACAAATGATCTCGCTGGAGAATCGCATATAAAACATTTCAGGCACACATTTATTTTGTATTTGCCGATTGATACTCCACCCTCATTGATTATAATCAATAATTCTTCAACGAATTCTGATAAAAACTCGTTTGCGTTGATAGGTTTGCCTTTTCCATAGTACATGCCAATTATCATTGGCTTACTGTCATGATTATTAACATTAAATAGAATAGGCCAAAATTCATTTTTAGATGACTTGAAAATTGGTAAACCATCAATGTTAATATTAATAGATATATTATGGCTTATATCTGTGTCGGAAAATAATTCTTGTAAGCATTCTTTTAAACCATTATGCCAATATTGTCCACCTGAAATATCCTTAATATTTATTTTTCTAGGAGTAGCCAGAAACGTTCTAGCATCCTTAGGAAATGGTGCACTTGTATACTTGTTCAGGATTTCTAAAAGATCATTAATAGCAACATGCTTGATATTGTGTTTCAGCGCCCATTCTCTAACATTTTGACAAAAGTCAAAATTATTAACTTCAAACTCTTCAATTTCACTTCCAGTTGAGCTTTGTTGCTCTGAATCGCATTCGTCGTTTAAGCTACTACTAGTACTAGCATGTTCAGTACTGGATTCTTGAGAAGGCAGTTCGTTATAATCATCATGTTCGTCAGGCACATCATCATTATCGTTGTCATGTAGTTCAACCTGGCAAAAAGGTTTGTCAATGTTAAATGATAATATTTAGCTATTACACGTAAGCAATAACAAGTAAAAAAGATTATTTATATACTATCTTCAAAATTGTTATTTAAAATGGGAAGCAAAATGTTTAATTTAAACATTTAAATTATTATTGTAAAAAATGTTAAAAAATCGTTAGCGCCGTTTTTGAGAAATAAATATTTTTGTTCATTTGTATCACAGGTACATTAACTAATTTTTAAAATTAACCCATAATACAAAATTTCATCCAATTCGGTTCAGCGTTTAAGGCTCTAGAGCAGCTGACAACGGAACAGACATACATACACACATAACTACATCCATACATACATACATACACATTTGATTTCTTTTTCACATTTTCTGACTCGGTTATCAATCCTGAACCTATCCCCATCAAAATCTCGACATCGATTTCTTTTACAGTTACAATACTTCCTTACTCGCTTCGCTCGTTCGAAAGTAATAACATGCACTAATAACCAAACACTAATAGACCTGAGACTATTGTGTATAAAAATATTTTATCGTGTAGAAATAAGATATTGTTTAAAAACAAGTACTTACTTCGTCAGCCGTAATGCGGAGCAGATCTTTTTTAATTCTTCTCTTAAAATGTCCACTCCTAACTATTTGTTTCCAAGGCTTCATCCTGTATTCGTAAAGATTTTATGCAGCTCCTAAATAGATACTTTACTGGCACTTGTTGCTGCTTAGAAGTCTTGACAAAGAATGACAGGACAATTTCGAAAGTAATTAGCTGTACACCACTTCAAACGGTTATTCGATGTTCCTTTTGGATTTCAGTAAGTCCTTAAGGTTTTATGAAAAGCCAGTTGGTCCAAGATGGGTTGCATAAAATTCTAAATGGCTTTTAGATTCTCTCAAAGCTTAAAAGTTGTTAAAAGGTAATGTGTATAACCAAGTAGTCATAGATTAGAATGTTCGTTGCCAAAATGTGGCTAAAATATTACCTCTTCAAAACCTAAAGGTCCCAAGACTATTTAGTCTGGATGAGAAGCACAGACAACGTTGTTATAACCTCTTACATCAAGTCTAGTAAGCATTTTTAATAACTTACAGGTTCTAAGACCTATTAGTAATTGATATGGCCTAAATATAAACTCTGGGTTACATAACAACCAATCTAGATCCTTTTTATAACTTATAAGCATTTTTCAGAACTTACATCTTCAAAGTGTGTTACTTGGGTAACACACAGGATATTTTTTATCCCGGTAGTAAGATCCCATGGGACAATTATCAAACTTCACGCGGACGAAGCCGCTGGCAAAAGCTAGTGAGAGATAAAGTTGTTTCTTCTTCTTTACTTCAACGCATCAGTGGCCATGGAGGTAAGTGTTTTATTCTAGTGACAAACTCATTTTTATTTCTCTATATGTTGGAGATATCATTCAGCTTCGCGGACGATAATGAAAATGCCTATAAACAGTATTACTCTCGCCCCTGTCCCCTCAACACGAAGAAGAGAGTGATGACATCGTCATTTACTAACGAAAAAGAAAAAGGTAATCGCAGCCGATTGAACATTTTTTTTAAATGGAACCAAAAACAAAAGAAAAAGAAACTGTTATCATCAACCGTGGCACGAGCCGCTAGAGACGGTGTATCATACATTTCTTCTAATCTTGACGACGCGCGACGGAGACCAAGCGACGCATTTCATAAAATTATAAATGTACGCTATGGAGAAGCTATGCAAGATACCAACTACTGATCATTGGAAACATGCCACACGAGGATTAAATATTATGTTAAGAATAATAAGGTAGATGCTTTGACAACCCGAATGGCGTAGTGGTAGTGACGCTGCCTTAAGTTCTTAGGGTCCTTGGTTCGAATCCCGGTAGGAGCAAATGTTTGTGTGATGAGCATGGACATTTGTTTCCGAGTCATGGATGTTTATATGTATAATAAGTATGTATTTACAAACAAAAAAGTATATATAAGTAGTATATCAACTATCTAGTGTCCACGACACAAGCTTTGCTTAGTGTGGCACTAGGTGGCGCTGTGTTAATGTCCAGCGATATTTATTTATTTATTTACACAAACGGCCTCGCATACAATATTACAAATACAATAGCAGAAAGTGAAACAGGTGAAAAATACTTTTTTTAACTATGACAGGCATTAGCTGATTAGTAATTCTGTTCACTTAAATTACTTCTGTGTACTCATTAGATTCTACCTGATTTTCTAATCCTTTGCTAGACTATAAATATTGGACCATAAATGAGGAGCGTCGGAACAAAAACCGATATGTCGCATTTATGCCATTATTTTTTTTATTTTTTTTTCCGTTGCAAAATGTTGTATTACATCCCCTTCAGGAAAAATATCTATTCAAAAACAGACATTTCCAGCTTTAAAAAAATATCACAAAACAGTGGTCCAATCAAAACCCGACACATACATATCTAAGGAGTTCAGTTTCTAGTTGTCGTATCAAAAACCGATAATTCCTTATGAAGTTTAACATAATTTAACCCTTAGCCACCTAACGTGTATTCTAGTAACACATCCACCTAACGTCGGTCATGGTGACCGCTTGCGTATAAGTACTATTAGGAAAGTAAAAAGCTCAAAAATTGCTACAAATCAAAACTACATCATGTTCTTCAGTTGTTTTTATTTCAAATTGTTGTAATAAACTCTTCAAATTAACACTTTTTACTTTTTATTATCATTAATAAAAGTTGACTTACAAATATTTTAACAAATTATAGGTTTTTTAATTAAGCTGAGATCTAAACAATAACAATCAATGAGGCTACTTAGTTTTTAATTATTTTCGTAACTTAAATATATAACCTCTTATATAAAACTATAATTGGCACAATCGAATCACAATCATTACAAAATTACAGCTCCCTAACATTTACCATTTCTCGCGGCAGCCTACACACATTTTTTGAGAACACTCAATGCAAATTGGATTTTTGCACTGAAAACACAAATGGAATGTTTTGCATTTCTTTTTTGGATCACACGTTGAGCAAGTTACTGATACTTTGATCACGTTGAGACATGATAAACCTAAAAAAACAACAAGAAAAATATGCACTAAAAGTAACGTAACAACCTAGCGTCGGTCACCATGACCGCATACGAAATATATTTACCTGAATTTTTTCACTGCGCGTACGTGTTGCTTGGTCGAGCGCGGAGCGCAAACTGGAGAGGGAGGGGAAAAAGTACACAGAGTCGCAGGCGTGTGGCCCGCGTAATAACGGAAATATTTGAAAAAATATATCGCATGGAGTCACTGTGACCGACGCTAGGTGGTTAAGGGTTAATAGTGGTCGGTTCAAATGCCGAGAAATACATGTTTTCAAATAAGCTTAATCTTTATTTCGATTCTTTTTAAAAATCGATTCCCTGTACGTATCTTAACACTCTCCGTAAACACCCCTCTTACGCTCACGTGATTGGCTACCTGTCAATATCTCTTGTCATCTCGCTGTCAGTATTTTTCAAGTTCGATTCTGTCTGATATTTTTTTACGTGTCCTTTGTATTTTTCAAAAACAAAAATGAGTGAATCTCCGTCGATGTTAGAGGATTCGTCGCTTTTACTAGACATCAATCCAGGAAGTACAGTAGATGACATCAATCAAGGGACGCAAAAACGACCTAAACGCAAACGTAAAACTCAAGTTGAACGAGAAAATAAGTAAGTTGATATGGCTTACATCGATAGCTGTTTTAGTATTTTGCGACAAAGTGTATACTTACCATTACTTATTTATTACAGGTATTGTGACCCTGATCCCTTATTATTAAATTTTGAATGGCCATGTAAACATAAATCATCTAAGCTGCAATGCAATAAAATTTCTAAGACGGAAGTTCTTAAGAACCGAAAACGATTCTTCAAACACCACGCTAAAGTGCACCAAGAAATTTTTTTAACAAGGCTTATTTCACCTTATGCTCCAGAACGCCGGAGAGATAGCAAGGTGAGCAGAGATAAACAAAAGAAACGTCAATTCAGTACTACATATTACTTGAAAGATGTGAAGAAACCTAGACCAGTATGTCAGAAACTATTTTTAAAGGTATTTTCATTGAAGAAAGACAGAGTTAACACCATTGCAAAAACAATATTTGAGGGTTCAATTCCAAGAGAGAAAAGAGGGGAGTAGGATATTATTGGGCATTCTACCCCACGTTCGTTTCTTCGGCTCACTCCGTTCGCCTCATCACTCTCGGTGGGGAGAAAGCCCAATAATATTCTAAATACTTACTGGTTCGGCGCCTATTCCACTAAAATATGCACTTCACTTTAACTAACTCATACAGTCGACACTATTAGCTTACATGATAAGGGCGCTCGCTGCTTGAATCACTAACCTAAATTCAGGACAGATTGTCTCATGTCTCTTCACAAAGCAAGAAATAACATGCACCTACAGGCACACGTACATTCTATTTCTATGACCCAGATTGGGCACCAAGGACATCAAAATTTTAATTTAATTAATTCAAACAGAGAGCACTACCTTACACATTAACGAACAATGGCAGTCACTATATGAACCGCTAGCCTAAATTCAGGACAGATTGTCTCATGTCTCTCCACAAAATTAGAGATAGCGCATAACCACATCAGGCAACACACTTACTCCGCTTAAGTGACCAGTTTGGCTCAAGGATCATCTGAACTTCAGGTTATCGTACATTAAACTAAAATCTGGGACAGATTGTCTCATGTCTCTTCACAAAGCAAGAAATAACATGCACCTACAGGCACACGTACATTCTATTTCTATGACCCCAGATTGGGCACCAAGGACATCCAAATTTTAATTTAATTAATTCATACAGCTAACCTGCCTTGCTCCACTTCACTACTAAACTAACAATCTATCTATCGCTATATAACCGACACCAGCAGTTTATAAAAAGGTACTTTTACACTCAGCGATACCCGCGCCGTTCTCAGTTGCGAACCGCTTGACGACAGCGTCGGAAACGGTGGTATCAGTTAGTCAGCCTAATAAAAACAAATAACGGTTCATCAAAACATCAGGACAGACATATAGCCCAATCAGAAGATTTGTTCTACCAACCGATGATTGGCTAAAATCAAACAATCGCTATCTTATATTTTAGGACAGCCATGGCGAAGCTCGTACATTTGTATGAGTTAGCGACAAGGAGTTATACATGTATAAATATAACCGTTTCAAAAAGTCGGAAACGACCGTGTTAAGCTTTACAGTAAGGTGTAAGTGGTTCTTTAGAATTTCAAAGATTGCAAAATTGCTTTATATAAATTTGCAGTGTTCGAACTTTGTTACACGAGGTGTATGTATGAGTAATTTCCATGTATTCAACAATTACACTGTAAGATGATCGCTGTGCATGTTGCAGTGTATGATTAAAATTGGTCTTTTATTAGATTTCCTACCCAATACAATTAATTTAAATAGATGATGTTCATCAGATTTGATAACTTTCCTTATTATTCCAAAAATTAAAAATGCTTACCATATCATCTTTATAATTTTTGAAATGGTTTAGTTTAGACATTAACCATCAGACACATTTGAGCTTAGATCCCGCAATAGAAGTCGCTTGTATTAGTAAGTATATAATTATATTAAAAACACGTGTATGTAACCCTTGTATCACAAATAAACGATTTGATTTGATTTATTTTATAATGATTCATAATAAATTGTTAGTTCTAACAATCTAGCAATTGTTTGAAAGATGAATCTTAATATCAGTACCTACTGAACCTTTACATGAAATGATTATAAAAGGTTCGTTTTAGTCGTTAGATGATATTACTAAATAAACTAATTTCAAGTTTTACTGCAACATATTAGTGAACTAACTTTTTGACGCGAGTTCGTTTACATAGATTATTCTGCACAAAAAATGTTGTCAGGATATTTTTCTTTCAGCTCGTCTTGACTTGCGTCTTTGAAAAAATGATTTTTATTTCATATGTGTAATGTCATGTGGATTTTTATATCAAGGTTTATAAACAAACATACATACGTTATTATATTACATAATGTATCGGTTTCACCTTTGTCGGCGAGGTAAAAAGCTGGATTATATTTCATTTCTCACGATGTAAAATTGCAATTTGGCAGAAGCGATTTTCAATCAATACAATTTAATTAGACGTAAGTAACGTAAATTAGTTATACAACTGTGAGGACATGTAGTTAAGGTTTAATTTTGTAATATTGTTGAAATAACATTTTTTGAATAAAATCAATCGATTTTGTTCACAATATTCCATTCGCTCCAGTATCTTTCAGTGATAAACACCGGTTACCTTCATCTGTATAAAATGTAAGTAAGTACTACATTAACTTTACTAAATTTATTAATGTATTGTATCGCTACCCAGCTACGGACCTGGTTCCTGCCTGCCGGCTGGTGTATCGATAGTCTTGTATTTTATCGCTACCAGCTACGGACCTGGTTTCTGCCTGCCGGCTGGTGTGTTGATAGTCTTAATTTTATTAATCTTTATGTGTTCCATTTCAGGTCTGACTCCGACTCAGAATTCCCGACACGGTCCGCAGCTGTAGCAGAGGTTGCGAAGCAGCAACCAAAGAAGAAGGTGACGAAGCGCAAAGCTTCCGAGAGCTCCACGCCCGAACCATCAGGATCGAAATCAAGGTAATTTTCAGTTACTGCATATACCTTCAAGTGTTAATGTTATGTCAAAGCAAATATTATCCGCAGATTTATATGATAGTTAGCGGATATAGAACTATAACAAAGAAAGCGCTGAAATCCATTTCGATTATATTCAGTATTGCAGTATTGTTTTTCAAAATATTATAACATAGTATCATGCTTTCCATCTCCATCGGGTTCGATAGAGGAATACACCTTCAATTCGCCAATTAAAAGTAAATGTAATGTAATGTGTAGTGTAAATTATTATAAATAAAATTTTAAATTGTTTACAGTAAAAAACGCAGCTCGTGTCCGGACCTCTTTGGCTTGGAGGACTACATTCCGTTGCCTACCTCAATTGGAGACTTCACGTCAAGCCTCATCAGCCGTGTCGCCAACGGTAAAGTGCGACGAACGGTGGACGTAACCGGCGACTTCTATGTGGAGGTAAAGGTCTACGACAAGGCCGATGTTGTCACCACCCCTAGACAGGATCGGTGGAAGAAAGCCTCGGTGGCTCTCAAACTGCAGCTAAACCGCAACACCCCGCAGTGGGATGGGCTACAAGTTTTTATGAGACGAAGTCATGAATTATTTAATAATTCTGAGCCCGTCTTTTATAGTGATAATATAAATATAAAATAAATATTTAAGTTGGAGCACCAAGTAGGTACATATTTTATCGCATCATTTAATAGTAAGTCTAAAACTATTTTAATCTAAAATGCCTTTCTGTACTGTTTGTAACACATCTCAAAATCAAAATCAAAATCAAAGCATTTATTTCAAGTAGGCCAGTTACAGGCACTTTTGAATTGTCGAAACAAAAATGAACATTTAATGTAGCTACAGTCCCAGTCACAAGACATAAAAACTGTGAAAGTACTGTAGTTGCCCATTCCCTAGCGTAGATCTCTATGGAGAAGAACGGGCAAGAAACTCCATGGACACTCTTTTAAATCAAAATATTGTTACAAAATCTTGGTTACATCAATCATGTTGAGATGGTATATTATGTGAGAACAATGTAGCAAGATTTGCACGATAAAAGTGTCCATAGCAAAACAAAACAAAATACAACCCAAAAACAAAATAATTAATTCAAATAAACCATGGCGACTAAGACATGACCAGTCACAACTGACAGCGCCCGTTCACGAACATGACGCATGGATCAGCACCATTCAGCTCAACCATTTTGAAGGGAACTAAATGGTCCGACACACGCGCCACCATCAGCGAGACATTTGAGTGAGCATGACATACTCATAACCGCCAGGGCACATTCAAGTCAAAAAAATAAATAAAATAAAAACGTAGGTTTCCAGCGAATGATAGCATTCTAGTACATAGCACTCACACAATATGGAATATGAGGTTATATAATACTAAAGATATTGAATTTATACAATGCAAAGATAGTTGTACAATCTTCAGCAGCTCCAACAACACAAATTAGCGCCATCCCTTTATGCGCCCCTGTCCTTGTGGAGCAGGACCGGCATTGACCCAAGCATTTTTATCAGCGATATAATCGTCCAATTTGTAATATGCTTGCTTACACAGTGTGCGTTTAATGCATGTTTTAAATTTGGTTTCATTTAGTTCAAGAATGCTTTGTGGAATTTTATTATAGCATTTCAAACAGTACCCCATGAAAGACGAGTCTACTTTAGCGAGTCTGAAGCCTGGCTGAACTAATTGGTCTCTATTTCTAGTACTGTAATTGTGTCTGTCACCTCTTTTACCAAAAAGATGCAGATTTTTCCTGGCATACATTATGTTTTCATAGATGTATTGACAATATACAGTCATGATGTTAATTTCCTTAAACAGTTCCCTTAGAGAATCGCGCCTACGAAGATTGTATATGGCTCTGATGGCTCTTTTCTGCAGAATAAATATAGACTCAATATCAGCAGCCCGTCCCCACAGCAAAATGCCGTAAGACATTATACTATGGAAGTAACTAAAATAGACCAGTCTCGCGGTATCTACCCGCGGTATCTGTTGAGCGCAGTCACTGGGCAGGTCACCTACGTAGTACAAATCATAAAAACAAATCTATTTCGCATTTTTGCGATGGTGTTGAAATAATACATTCTGCATTTCGTAATCGTATAGCTTCTTACAGAATTGTCGATCAGTCTGAGAATTGTTCTCTAGAACCATTTCTTAATAATATTTGGGAAAAAATGAAAACGTTAATTGATATGTCTCTTAAAAAACATACTTGTATAAAAGTTAATTTCGAATATTTTGCTTTGTTTTTAATGTTTAAAAATGATTCTCAGGAGATGAAATCATTTACCACAAAAAACGTAACTCTGTATCAGAATTATGAATTTGATTCATTATTGTCTGAAGTCAAAGACACTTTTAAAAAAAAGATAGAAGAATTTCAGGACCGAGACAGTGGATGGACGTTCTTGAGCAGTTCTCATTTGGAAGTCAATGTTAATAAATATCAACCTTTGCGCGGTTCAGGCTTTGTCGAATTGCCTTCTGCAATAAAATCTAAAAAAGCATGTGTTAATATCCGCAATAATGACGACTATTGTTTTTTATGGTCTGTTGTAGCTGCTTTATATCCAGCTAAGGCTCATCCTGAAAGAGTATCTTCTTACCCTGATTTTCGTAACGTGTTAAATGTAAAGGATATGTCATTTCCAGTGAATTTCTCAGATATTGCGCGGTTCGAAGTGAATAATCCCGAAATTTGCATCTACATTTATGGTTTAAAAAATAATACCGTAGTAGGACCGCTTTACAAACCAAAAGCCTTGAACGGAAAGGTGATTCATTTACTTTATTTAGAAAGAGATGATTTATCGCATTACTGTCTCATTAAAGACTTGTCCCGACTTGTTAAGAATCAAATAACAAAACACCACAGTAAACTGTACTTTTGTGACGATTGTTTAATGTTTTTTAATTCATATGATGATCTTAATTCTCATAGTTGTGGAGGTGTCGCCACTGAACTACCTCCAAGAGGTTCTTTTATACAGTTTGAAAATTATAACAGAAAACAAATTGTACCATTTGTTATATACGCAGATTTTGAAACAATGCTAGAACGGTATGAATCTTGTGACCCTGACCCTACTAAGGCAAGTACTGTAACGCGACAGCGACATGTGCCTATAGCTTACGCTTATCATATTACGTGTACGCTAGATGAAAGCCACAATCGTTACGTTTCTTATCGCGGTTCGGATTGTGTATCAAATTTTGTGAAGTCTATCTATAAAGATGCGCAAAAAATTTACAATATTTTACAAAATAATGTTCCTATGATTTACTCAAATGATAATGCCCACGACTTTGAAAACGCGATGACATGTCATATTTGTGAGCACTTCTTGTTCGGCGATAGGGTTCGCGATCATTGTCACTTGACTGGTAAATATCGTGGCGCAGCTCATAGTTATTGTAACATACAATACAAACTACCAAAATTTTTGCCAGTATTTTTTCATAATTTGTCCGGATACGATTGCCACCTTTTCATAAAAGAATTAGGTGAAGCTCCTGGATCTATAAAAGTGATACCTAAAACAAAAGAAAACTATATTTCATTCACTAAGTTTATTCCGATTTCTACCGGGGAAAGCATCCAGGTTCGGTTTGTAGACTCTTTCAAGTTTTTAGGAACTAGCTTAGAAAAGTTGGTTAGTACAATGAAAAACCAAGACTTGAAACAATTAAAATCTTATTTTCCTAATAAAAATCAATTTAACCTACTCACTCGTAAAGGAGTGTATCCATATGACTATATGTCTCAATGGGAACGTTATGAAGATACGTGCTTACCCTCTAAAAAATATTTTTTTAACTCCTTAACCAATGAGACAATTACCGACGAAGACTATGAACACGCTCGGTCTGTTTGGTCAGTGTTTAATATTCAAAACATGGGTACGTACACAGATTTATATCTCAAAACAGATGTTCTGTTGCTAACAGATGTATTTGAAAATTTTCGAAAAACTTGTAAATTACATTACAAACTCGATCCCGCGTTCTATCTTACAGCACCAAGTCTATCTTTTGATGCAATGCTTTTAAAAACAGGAGTTCAATTAGAATTGATTAGTGATGTTGAAATTTTTAGAATGATACAAAAAGGTATTCGTGGAGGTGTTTGTATGTGTTCCAAAAGACATGTTAAAGCCAATCATAAATACTTGGATTCTTACGATCCATCCCTTCCGAATTCATTTATCATTTATTTAGATTGTAACAATTTATACGGGTATAGCATGTGTCAATCCCTACCTTATTCCGATTTTAGATTCATGAATAGACAAGAAATAGATTTTTTACAATTGAACTTAACAGACATCAGCGATACTGCAGAAAACGGGTACATTCTTGAAGTTGATTTAATGTATCCGGAGAATCTCCACATAGAACACAATGACTTTCCCTTTTGTCCAGAAAAATGCTTGCCACCTGGTGGTAAGAATAAAAAGCTAATACCAAATTTGTATGATAAATATCAATATGTTATTCATTACGTACATTTAAAAAAATGTTTACAGCATGGTTTAGTATTGAGAAGGATCCATCGCGCTATTATATTTAAGCAAAGTTGTTTTTTAAAGCAATATATTGATATTAACACTCAGTTACGTCAAAAAGCAGAGTCAACATTTGAACAAGACTTTTTCAAATTATTGAACAATAGTATTTTTGGAAAGACGCTGGAAAATAATGAACATCGAATAGACGTTAAGTTAGTAAACAAGTGGTGTGACTCGAACAATAAAACAAAAAAGACTACTTGTGCTGAAAAATTGATAGCCAGCCCATATTTTCATAGCGCCTCTGTATTTTCTGATGATCTAGTAGCAATCCAAATGAAACCTGTGCGTATTATACTTAATAAACCAATATACATAGGGTTTGCAGTATTAGAATTATCTAAGACTCACATGTACGACTTTCACTACTCTATCATGAAACCTTTTTATGGTAACCGAATTGAATTGTGCTATACTGACACAGATAGTCTAGTATATGATGTACAGAGCAATGACGTTTATAAAGACTTCAAGCTCCATTTTCTAAATTATTTTGATACCAGTAATTATGACTGTAACAATGATTATAACATACCAATTATTAATAAGAAGGTTCCAGGACTGTTCAAGGATGAAATGGGTGGTAACATTATCAAAGAATTCGTAGGACTGCGCTCAAAGCTTTATTGTATTAAAACGTTAAACAAAACTATTAAAAAGGCAAAAGGTACAAAAAAATGTATAACCAAAAATTTTAATATGTTAGATTATAAAAATGTTTTGTACAATAATTGCAATGTTATTCGCAAAAAAAATGTTTTGTTTAAGTCGATAAAACATGAAATATTCACTCAGGACGTAAATAAAATTGCACTTTCAAGCAAAGATGATAAACGTTTGCTATCGTCTGATAAGGTATCTACTTTAGCTTGGGGTAATGCAAAAATATTTATGTAATGCATGTATTGTACTATCGACTGAAGTTACTTTTGAACCCATTATATTTATAATTCTAAATTTATGTATTCTTGGTGTTCTGTGTAATGTTAAGTAAAAAAATTGTTTTAGTAAAATATCGATATATTATCTATGAATTAGAATAGTACCTACATATATTTACCTAATCAGTGTAGGTCGTATTTAAGGTTACTTTTATTTGTTATGTATGTACCTACTAAATTTATACTTAAATAAATAATAGTTTATGATCTTATATCTGTATCATTTCACTACTGATGACAAGTACCTATGCAATACAACACCCAACACGTGTTCCTACGTAACATATCGCTTACATAGGACCACCTCAAACATGTATGGACATGAAGATTTGCAAATGATTGCTGAACTTTCCGTAACCTTGTGTGAAACATAAAACCGTCATGTGCTCGCAAGTGACGTGCGCACATTGGAAACAAGTTCAAACTTGTAATAAAAAATGTGCACAATGCTTTCTGAAGTACTGTTACAAATCATAACAATATTAGTATCTCCATTACATTTAGCTGATAGTCACCGGACTGGTCGGACTTCTTAGTTCACATCATCGCATCGAAAACATATTGCAAGTAAGTAGTACAATATTTAAGTTATATAACTCAGCTTGATATTTATTAGCATTATATTTATTGTTATTTTGTTTGTTTTAGATCAACAGAAATGTGTGATTCCCCTGACCTTGTCTTTTCACAATACGGTCAAGGCTTCCCGACTCCAAGTTTGAGTTGGCATGTACCTGAGCAACTAGGGTCTACTTGTAAAAAACCAAGAGCAAGACGGGATGGTTCAAAGCGGAAAGCATTAGAACATCCTTTATGTCAATCATACGTCATAAACAACGAAAAGAAAAAAGGTTTACGACTGATCCAGATACAAGTGTTGGACATCAGTGAGCGACAAGAACCAAGTGTTGCAAGTTCAAGTGACAATGAGGAGGTGGTAGTGTTAAGTGCGCAATATGTAGTTAGTGAACCGGTTGACTATGTTATGGAAGAGACAGTATCATTGATAAATAAAATTTCCAAAAAACTTTGTGGGGACAATTGTTATTAGTAAGTAAGATAGTTTATAAGTTTTTTGTATAAATTTGATTTTTTAATAATAAAATGTTATGTAAGTTTTATTAAATTGATTATAAATATTGACTTAAAGTAAATATATTTAATATAAAATAAAATGTAATGTAAGATATTATAAAAATAACCATCACAATGTTATGTAAGTTATGATAAAATAAATAAAATATTATTACGATATAGCTCTAAGTAATTAGTTTTTATAACTGTAAATAATATGTGAGGTACTCAATAAATACTATATTTATAATTTTATTTTTTACTTAGTAAATTAAGTTTATCTAGTTGTGTATTAAAATGTGTCTAAATATAATATTAATAAGAGACAAGCGTAATTAGTTTGTAATTGTAAATAATGTGAAAACTAAATAAATAATGAATTTATAATTTAAATCGTGTTTTATTTTGCATTCATTATTTATACTCAAACTCTAAATTAGCTCTAGTGTAATGATATAAATAAATAGGTTATTTGCTTTCAATATTTTTATTAGAATAATAAGATTAAAATGATGACATACCTATTTAAAATTTTATAGTAAAATTTATAATAAATATCATTTTACTGCTGCTAATTTAAAGTCTGTTATGTAGGTTACCTATTATATTAAATAAAACACTCTTATGTGGTTAGACATTTTTTATTAACTGATCAACACAAAAATAATTAAAACAAATTAAATACAGACATATTATTATCAACATACCATTTTCTAATACACACCGCATTATTTAATGCACAATTCATTCTATGGTTCACACAATTAAAATCAGTTTTATTTTTACAGAACTTTTTTTTTAATGTCGCTAAATTAGGACATCCCTTCTCACTTAAATCGATCACTTCACAGTTTGCACATAACTCTTTAATCCACTTTATTTTTTCCAAACCCTTTGTGATAATTTTTTTATTTTCTAAATATGGTAAAATAACGCGTTTAAACTCTTTGTAGTCTATGTAGCCCTCACTCCAGTAAATTCCTCGATTTCTTTCTATCCACCTCACTTGTTTTTTTTCTTCTTGTGTTAGATAATGGAATGGGTATGGTGGTTTTACCAAGAACGTCTGTGTTTGATCCTGACTTGCAATGGTCAATTCTTTGACAATGAAATTATTTGTAGAATCTTTAAATCCTTGGAGTTCAACTATAAGGTACTTCATGATATCTTCTTAACAATGTTACTTAATGGTTTGTATTCAACAATGCAATCGTTCAGAATGAGACAGTATGCTGAAGTTTGATCTGGTATCTCTGAATCAGTCTCAATTTCTACTCTCACATCTACAACCGGACCTGTCTTTAGATTATCTGCTTGTCTAGAGCAATCGATCACACACAGCGGTGCTAAGTCTTTAAATTGTTTCTCGCTTAGTATGGGCTCTGCGCGACGTCCGTAATACGATTGTTGAAATCTGATGTATTGCTCGTATAATAAAGCGATTCTGCCATTAGCAAAACTCACATTTAAGTTTTCATATGGAAAATAGGTTGAATTGAGATACACTCTTACGTCTCGAATATGACAGTGATCGAATTGAGACATGTCAGAACTTGCATTGTTTTTTCTATTTGTTTGTAGACCAATAATGACGTATCTTGGTTTTTCTAATTGAGATGAAGTTTTGATAGACCAGGTATGTTTTGTAGTTTTTGGTAAAGCTGGATATTCGTACAGATCCCAATTTCTGTATATCATTTGAAGTGGACGATCTTTTTCTAATACTTTTAACAACCCAATTTTTTCTTTGTCTGATACTTTAACATGCGGTACGCGCCATATGATTTTGTTAATCTGAACATCATCCACTACTTCGCCTGTATTAAGTTTTACAGCATTCAAATTAGTGTTACTTCGTAACAATATTAGTTCATGTCTACTATTTATCACGACTTTTTTAAAATCTTCGGCAAAACCAAGGAGGTTACGTAGTGGTATAGAAGCAGAAAATCTTCCTCCGTCGATATTTTTTATGCCATCAATATTCCAGCCCCAGGCATTAGACATTTTTGATTCACTTTCGTTCATTGAAATTAATGATTTCATGGTTGTTGTTATACCTGCATTTTTTATTTTATCAATCTCCACTCCATTTAGCTCATACCTAATGTCTTGAAACAAGTAGAGTAAAGCATTGTTCGTGAAATGGATACTAGTAGCTTTGTCCTTCGTATCTTTTTTAGTAACGATAACAGTTCCTTCCAAATATAGGGTGCTAGCTGATGGTAATATGTATAAGTCCTGTTGGTTGATAGGTATGCGGATTTCGTCGTTCCTGTTGAAACTCGTTACATAGGGCTTGTAGGAATGAAATTCAATTCCTTCTATAGTATTATCGTAAGTTGGAGCGGCTAAAACGTCTAAGATATTCATTTTAACAATCCGATCGCTCTAAGGAATGCTTTATTGCCTTTAGTTAATTTTATTTTCTTCTTAGAGACAGGTCTTCTTTGATAGGTAGCTCGAGCAGAACTGATATTCTTTACTTGTTGAGACACATTTTTATTGTAGTCAATCATTTTTTTCTTCTAAGATGCAGATATATCTGCACTTCTTCACCACGTAAATTGATTATTCGTTTATTTATATCTAACAGCCTGATATGTAAGCAGCTTATGTTGTTTTGATTGATTGGAAAGTATATTGCGTTCTTCGGGATTTCTATGATCCTGTATCCAGGTGGTACATTAAGTGCAAATTCGTGAATAATATGACTTGGTTCACCATTTACATATGATCCGCTTACAATATCACATTCAATCCTGACTACGGTCGTAGGTAGAATGTTGACTGGAGACTGTGACACATGCCATTTATTTGCTTTCAAGATTTGTTTGTTAAAACCTAACAGTCTTCTAAAAGAGTCTTCTTTGGTAAAATTAATGTCTTTTGAGCAGAATATTGTAGTTTTTAAAGTATTATTATTGCACCGTAGTTTGATCGCTGCATCTTTTATTTCAGATTTTAAATAATCGTTGATATCTTGCAACTCATAAGTACCTTCAGGCATTTCAATAACTTCATTTGAGCCATAATAGAACTTATTATTACTTTTATCAATGTTTGGAATAGAATTAAATGTTGAAAAGTGCATTAAAGCACACTCATACTCTCCATCTAGTTGCAACGTATTAGGAAAGTATGTAGCTAACACTGACGAGTCTCCAGTTATCGACAAAGTGAGCGACATCTTGCAAATGATTGAAATGAAAGAAAAGCATATATTTTATAATAAATTTTTATTCCAAAAAGTCCACAAATAATTTAAACATAAATGTCCACAATTGACTGCGTTAAATTTTTGATATCTTGTATAGTTATAATAAACATTACAATTTTTGAAATATTGCATCAATTCCATTGGAGGTTTTAAATTTCCAAAGCTATCAAAGTATTCACAGTGATTGTATACTTTAGCATAAGCTACCCAATGCGTTCCTTCGTTCTTAGAATCGTCTAAGTTAACGATACCACATTCAATGCGTTTCGGTTTCCGAGGTAGTCGATCCTTCATGTAGACCCCACGAAAATATGGGATGTCTCTTGAATACTTTCGGATGTCTACATTAGTTAGAGGGCGATTGGGTAGCATATTTTTCAGTTTTTTGAAGATGTTATAAACAATCCTTTACCACTTTTATACGGCTTAATGTATAAACCCTTACCCAACACTAAAGCCTCCATAGCTTTATTATGTCGTTCTGTTTCTTGCAAATTTTGTTTGCTTGCTCTGTAATCATTAACGGTTTTTGCAATGCCAGCTGCACCACCAGCTAAACTTCCTAAAGCCGATAAACCAGCGAAAATTGGAATTAAGGGTAGAACTCCTCCAGTCTTTGGTATGGGTATTACTCGAGGTACTCGAATTCGATGATGATTGTTTGGAAATAACTTTTTTGCAGCTAAGTAAGCTGCTTTTATCAAAGTCTTACTATCTTTGTGTTTGATTTTCTTTATTTTTGATTTTATTTTTGAAACTAAGTGTTTAAATGATCTAATGCCGGATCCAGACTTTAGTTTCGCTTTCATAACTTTGCTCACTAGCCAGGAGCTTAGTTTTTCACCTTTCCCTGCATCTTTTGACTTAATTCTTTGTTTAGCCATGTTAAGTAGTTGTAAATCGGCTATGTGACGATTTGATAAGTCTGTATGGTTTGTATACGCAATATCGTGTTGCATGCAAGCTTCGTCTAGCTTATTTACACCTCGGTCACCTCGCGCTAAACGTTTGTGAAGTTTGGTTCCTGGTCCGCAATAGTTGTATCCTGGCAAATGAAGTTCGAATGGTAGATTATTAATTACGCTGTTAACTAGTCCACCTCCTTGCATTATTCAAATTATAATGATCAGATTTCAAATGAAAAATGTTTATATAATATCTTAATTCATTATTGCATCTTTTTCAATCCAACTGTTTTCTGCACTGTTTAGACCTAACCATTTGACATACAATTTATTTCCTTTCTTTTTCAAAACCTTTTCTATCAAATAAACATCGGGATAGTTAGATCTTTGCAGTTCTTGTTCGTAAAAAGCTCCCAATATGTTTTGCTTTCGTTGATCTTCTATGTGATATGTCACTGGTAAGGTTTTATTTACCTTTTTTATAGTAAATAATTCAGTCGACCAATTAGGAGTGTAACCTTTCTCAAAATTATGTTTGTATTTACTTATACGAACACAATCACCAACTTTGAATTTAGGCTTCTGCTGAACTAATTCATGTTCGTTTATTTTTTTTATATTTTCCTTGATTACTTGCTCATTGCTTTTATTTACATTAACTGGTTTAAACTGAATAGTGCGATGTTTTGTGTTGTTATATCTCTTCAATATATCTTCCAATGGTAGACCTAACCACTTATAGTTTCCGTTGAGACTAAAATATTTATATAATTTATTTTTTACAGTTCTAATCAGTCTCTCTACAATTGATGCTTTTTTAGTAGAAAACGATGAGTAATGGTTAATGTTGTGCTTTTTCATAAGCTTTTGAAAAGTGATGTTATAAAATTCTGTTCCCATGTCAGTTTGTAAGTTAACAGGATTATTACGAGTATTATGCAGTATATGTTCGAATGCACGAGTAACCTCAAGTTTATTTTTCGATTTTAACGGTTCAGCCCAGGCATACTTTGAGAAGCAGTCAATCACCACTAAGATGAAATTGTAACCTTTGTTATACTTTTTAAGGTTTTGCATGTCCATCAAGTCTGCTTGCCATAAGTCATGGATTCCTTTCAGAATAACAGAACGTCGAAGGAAATTTCTTCGTGCCCCTTTGTGTATTTCATTTACAATTTGTTGTTTTGCCATTACGGAGTTTTTTGTAGTAATTTATCTACCTCTGCTTTAGTATAAAACGTGTCTTGGAAATGAGTTGAAACCTCAGGTATCCTTGCTTTTAAAGTAGTTTGAACTGTATTCTTTACATCTTTCATTATTTGAGATCGCAATTTACCAATCAGAGTATTACAGTCTTTCAACATATTTGCATTCAATCGATCTACATAATCCTTGTTTACAGCCAGATTATTGAATTCTTTTAACGTGTTAGCATTCAATTGATCTACATAATCCTTGTTCACAGCATCGTCTGCCTCTACTGGGGCTCTAATTCCTCTCAGTCTTGATGTTTTTAAATCAAAATCTCCGTTATCTGATTTTAACAATGTATTCTCATTAAACTCAAATAACTCTGATAAACGCATTCTTTTATGAATGTAGTGTCCGAATTTGTCTACGTTCATGTTTAAGGTGTATTGTTTCGAGAGGTTGATAGTAAAATAAACACATTTTTAAAATACTTATTTATTTATAACTTTACTTTCACGTAATTCTTCAATGATAGATATAATTTCATTATCTAATCCCGTGTTGCCAGCATCTCTAGACGCGATCAATAATTTCAACCTTTCCACTAATTCATTAGGATCATCCCAGTACACTAAATCTACGTTTTTTCTCCACTTTTTTAATAACGGTAGTCCTTTTCCCTGAACTGCATTCTTCAGTTTAAAAAGAGGTTTAATAACTTGCATATATTTTTGTCCTTTGTTACTTTTTATAGGTTTACTTGGCTCATAATCTCGACGATGTGCATTTGTATCAAGTAGCATCGACTTATAATTTTGCATATCACTATCTGTAACCAAGCTTAGGTCTACATCTTTCTTAAGCAATAACTGTTTTAAGCCAGGTGTATTTCGGTAGTTTCGTCCAACCACGGTGATGTATTGATCGTTGATCGATATGCAAGCAGAACCTAACATCAGTTTCCCGCGGTCTGCTCTAACCCCAAACGGAATATCTACCAACGCTTCTGAAGATACTGACCAGGATGATGTATCACCGTCTTGATTCCTTTCAACTACTGATTCATAAGAAGAGTCGCTGTTGATATCGGATTCATATTTGTCTTCATCGTTATTATTATTATTACTTGCTGCGGTACCAGTTTCGTTAATAAACGAACCATCAGCAAAATCATCACTAACACGCAGGAGAGGAGTTTGCTTACTGGCATTAGCAATTATGTTGAGAGGTTCTGTTACAGGTTTGAAAACAGATTCTAGTACTTGTTTATTGTCAATCTCGGCATCTCTCATTTTTCGTACTTTTAGCTTCACAGCTTCTGCCGCATCAACAATTTGTCGTTTCAATGATTTTTCCATGTTGGTAAAATAGGTCGTAATTGATTAAGCGTTGTAAGGTGAATAATAATGTCAGGCAGGTAATAACCTTATATATGTATTCGTGATATTAGTCAAAGACTACAAACGTATCAAATTTACTTCTATAACATCCTTTGTTTTTGGAACAGTCTTTATTAATTACAACATAATTGAAAGGTATATTCCATATTTTTGAACACATTTCACGAAATTCAATCCATGTCATGTCAGTGTTGACGTGTTCTTCATAAACATGTCTCATATTTCTTTCATCTTGTTTAAAAAGTACGATTAGGTTTGCGTTGTCTCTTACTAATTGCTTAGGGATTTTACTATACGTCTGATTTAGATAAAAACAATCAATGAATTTGTGTCTCCCCATAGCAAAATAATCACGCATATTACTTTGATTTTCACAAGCAACATCATCAAATACAATTACAGAATTCGGTTTTGCGGTCTGAACACTCAGTACTTGTTCATTTTCATGATATTTCTGAAATGAAATGCCTGGTACTCGTTGCAAGACTTTTTCTAAAAAAACGTACTTAGGTTGTTGCAAGGTTTTCGAGTAAACATAAACATTTTGAAACCTTAAACCGTTTTCATGTACAAGAAGTCCAATAAGTAAATTGGTTTTGCCACAATTCGATGGCCCGCAAATGATACATCGTACTGAATTAGGTAATAATTCTCCATGACGTGAACTACTTTTACAAAAATCTTCGCAAATTGTGTTTACATGCAACGATTGCGGTTGTTTAACAAACTTCATGATTACTGTTGTCCATAAACTGATCAACAATAAGTAAAACTGTTTATAACATGAATATTTAAAGACTTTAACAACAACTGTATACTATCTATTTCGCGTTCGTTTATCCGAAGCGAGAAGAATTTGCAGCGAAGCGTACTCGGGCCATATGTCGCGGGTTCGATTCCCGCACGGAACAAATAAGTAGGTAATTGTTTCTGTACGGATTTTAATACTCTTTTCCCTTTTTAATTATTTACACTAAAAAATGGTGAGTATATACTACAAAAAGTACTACAGCACCATCTATGACACATCGAATGAACTAAAAACATTAAATCCTACATCGCGCAAGCAAAGTTTTCAACGTCTTAAGACGATAAAAGAACAGTCTGTTCGTCATAAAAAATGTGTTTAAGATCATGACACAGATGCAGGATGTCTGTTTGCTTTGATTGGATACGGAACAGAAACAGGAGCAAGGTAGACAACGAATACTATGATACAGGCAAAGTAGTCACGATTTAAGATTTAATTAAAAACAACCAGACATCGTGCATCTGTGTCGTGATCTTAAACACATTTTTTATGATGAAAAGACGGTTCTTTCATAGTCTTAAGACGCTGAAAACTTTGCCGAACCAGTAAGTATTTAGAATTTCATTTATGTTATCAGACATTCTACTCCACTGAGAGTGATGAGCCGCTACTACGAATCAAGTTTTACGGAAACGAAAATAGTGGAATCCGTTAGGGTATTGTCGTTTTGACTTTTTTTTTTTTTTTTTTTTGAACCCTCTGAAAGTATCTGTAGCGGTGAGTTCATGACTCGTTGTCGCTAACTCGAACAAATGTACGAGCCTCACCATGGCTGTTCTTCAATATAAGATAGCGATTGTTTGATTTTAGCCAATCAAGCATCTGTTGGTAGAACAAATCTTCTGTTTGGTCCTGGGGTTTAAATGAACCTTTGTACGTATTTTTCCGTCCAGTTTGCAAATCTTGAATAAATATAATCTCGCCTCTAGAATTCTTCATAATGAGTTTACAAATATCTTTTATATCAGATTTCTCTGAGTCATACATTGTAGTTAACTTAGTTAGATGTATTTAGTTTCGTGATACGAAATGCAACCTTCTTACTACAATAGTAAGAATCGAATGTGGCGTTAAATTACACCAAATAATTATTTATAGGGAAGTAATTCTCCTTTCTTAGTAAGCTAGTTCATTAGTCAGTATGTTATTGATCATTCAGTCACAACGGAGCGTAAGCGAACTTGTTCGACTGCGCTACAGGTGGGACAGAAATACTGCATAATGCAGGAATTCATACTCCATCGGGGTGGAATAGGCGCCGAACCAGTAAGTAGCTTCACAGCTTCTGCCGCATCAACAATTTGTCGTTTCAATGATTTTTCCATGTTGGTAAAATAGGTCGTAATTGATTAAGCGTTGTAAGGTGAATAATAATGTCAGGCAGGTAATAACCTTATATATGTATTCGTGATATTAGTCAAAGACTACAAACGTATCAAATTTACTTCTATAACATCCTTTGTTTTTGGAACAGTCTTTATTAATTACAACATAATTGAAAGGTATATTCCATATTTTTGAACACATTTCACGAAATTCAATCCATGTCATGTCAGTGTTGACGTGTTCTTCATAAACATGTCTCATATTTCTTTCATCTTGTTTAAAAAGTACGATTAGGTTTGCGTTGTCTCTTACTAATTGCTTAGGGATTTTACTATACGTCTGATTTAGATAAAAACAATCAATGAATTTGTGTCTCCCCATAGCAAAATAATCACGCATATTACTTTGATTTTCACAAGCAACATCATCAAATACAATTACAGAATTCGGTTTTGCGGTCTGAACACTCAGTACTTGTTCATTTTCATGATATTTCTGAAATGAAATGCCTGGTACTCGTTGCAAGACTTTTTCTAAAAAAACGTACTTAGGTTGTTGCAAGGTTTTCGAGTAAACATAAACATTTTGAAACCTTAAACCGTTTTCATGTACAAGAAGTCCAATAAGTAAATTGGTTTTGCCACAATTCGATGGCCCGCAAATTATACATCGTACTGAATTAGGTAATAATTCTCCATGACGTGAACTACTTTTACAAAAATCTTCGCAAATTGTGTTTACATGCAACGATTGCGGTTGTTTAACAAACTTCATGATTACTGTTGTCCATAAACTGATCAACAATAAGTAAAACTGTTTATAACATGAATATTTAAAGACTTTAACAACAACTGTATACTATCTATTTCGCGTTCGTTTATCCGAAGCGAGAAGAATTTGCAGTAGATCAGTTTGCAAATCTTGAATAAATATAATCTCGCCTCTAGAATTCTTCATAATGAGTTTACAAATATCTTTTATATCAGATTTCTCTGAGTCATACATTGTAGTTAACTTAGTTAGATGTATTTAGTTTCGTGATACGAAATGCAACCTTCTTACTACAATAGTAAGAATCGAATGTGGCGTTAAATTACACCAAATAATTATTTATAGGGAAGTAATTCTCCTTTCTTAGTAAGCTAGTTCATTAGTCAGTATGTTATTGATCATTCAGTCACAACGGAGCGTAAGCGAACTTGTTCGACTGCGCTACAGGTGGGACAGAAATACTGCATAATGCAGGAATTCATACTCCATCGGGGTGGAATAGGCGCCGAACCAGTAAGTATTCAGAATATTATTGGGCTTTCTCCCCACCGAGAGTGATGAGGCGAACGGAGTGAGCCGAAGAAACGAACGTGGGGTAGAATGCCCAATAATATCCTACTGAGGGGGTGATAGGAAATCAGCCAAATCACTTGAGAAAATAGAAGCGCTCAAACAATTTATAGGTAAATTTCCAGCAACTGAGAGTCATTATAACAGAAATAAATCCAAGCGTATTTATTTATCATGCGAGTTGAATCAGTCTAAACTGAGAAGAATGTATAACGACTCTGTGCCACCCCATTTACAAGTTAAAAAAACCATGTTTCAAAATATATTTACACAATGTTTCAACATAGGCTTTAAATCACCTTCAAGTGATGCATGTGGAACCTGCATTTTATTTTCTAATCAATTAAAAACCGAAAATAATCCAGAAAAAAAGAGAATACTGATGGTTCAAAAAAGAGTACACACACTACGTGGCAAAGCATTTTATAACTTATGCAAAAGACATGTTGATGATCCTGATTCAGTTTGTTTCTGTTTTGATTTACAACAAGTGCAGCCTCTACCCAGAACTCCAATTCAAGATGCATTTTACTCAAGGCAGATATCATATTATAATCTGTGTATGGTGGGAATGGATTCTAAATGTCCAAAATTTTATCAATGGACAGAAGTACAAAGTGGTAGGGGTTCTACAGAAGTGGGTTCAGCACTTCTGCACTACTTGGATTGTCTAGACTTGGAAGGAAAAAAAATATTGAGGTTGTTTTTTGATGGATGTGGGGGTCAAAATAAAAACTCCCACATCATCCATGCTTTAATGTTTTGGCTTAAAAACAAGTCTCCTAAACATATAGAGGAAATCAACATAACATTCCCAGTACGCGGGCATAGTTTTTTACCAGCTGATAGGGTGTTTGGCAGAGTCGAAAAGGAAATAAAAACTGTGCCTGTTATAACAAAGAAAGAAGAATATGTGGAAATTTATAAGAAACATGGAACAGTGTTGATACTAGGACAACATTGGGAGCGACTGGATATTAAGAGTTTGGAAAAATACTACAAGAAACTTGAAGGAATAAGAGATTTGAAAAGAATTAATCTGAAAAAGTATGAAGTAAAGCAAGGCAGGGCTAGAGCTACAAAAACTATTTATCAACTGAAGACTTATCAGAATTTCATCAATGAAAGTGAAGAAGAAAGGAAACCATTTTGTATCTTGAAACGTGGAAAATGTCATTCCAGTACAATACAAATAGTGACAGGGAAAATACAACTATCGGCTAAAAAGAAACAGGATGTAAGAAATTCATTATTGAAACAGTTTGGAAATGATTGGAAGTCTTACAGCGAATTGCTATGGTACAAACAAGTACTTAATGATGAAACCGTTGGCCACTGATGCCAACTTAGCGCTTTCGGCGCTAAATCTAACGCTTTTTTGGCTGTGTCAACTCCCAACGACATTATATAGCGCTTAGCACCCAATCTAGCGCTTTTTATGTAACATTCCTCTTCTTTGAAATATCTACAATGGAACTTAATTGTTGTTAAAATAAATAGACTCGACCTAAAGAACAAGCGTCCAGAGCCTCATAAGTTTAAAAAAAAACTAACCCAATACTTTCACAGCATCGACAATACCACAGAGTACATTTGGACAATACTTCATCCGTCCTTGTTACGTCTATGTTAGAGATTTATATCAGGGGAAGGCGGCGGAAGGCCCTAAATATGTACGAGGGCGGTCCCATAAATACCCGACCTTACTTACTTACTGGCAGTTTTTATTTGATTAAATACTCTTTTTAAGAAGCGTGAACATTAAGAAATTTAAATTTAAAATTGCAACGCGCTAGGTCATTTGGCATTTGTTCTGAAGCATATTTAGTGAAAGTTTTCATCGAATTTTTCGACTATGGATAAAATTGGTGTTCGTTACGTAATTCAATACTTTTATTTGAAAGGTCTCAGCCCCACTAATATCAAAGTGGAGCTAGATTCTACTTTGGGGGAGTCTGCTCCTTCATTTACAACAATAAAATATTGGGTGGCAGAGTTCAAGCGCGGTCGCTCGAGCTGCCAAGATGAACATCGCAGTGGACGACTAAATGAGGTGACTAATCCAGAAATAGCAAAAAAATCCACAAAACGGTACTGTATGACCGTCGACTGAAAGTGCGCGAGCTAGCTGATATGGTAGGCATTTCAAAAAGTGCAGTCCGTTGTATTTTAACAGAAAACTTGGACATGAGAAAGCTGTGCGCAAGATGGGTGCCGCGATTACTCACAGTAGAACAAAAACAGGGTCGTGAGGATGTGTCAGTCGAATGTTTTGCAAAATTTCGCAGCAACAAAGACGAGTTTTTGCGTCGATTTATCACCATGGATGAAACATGGGTTCATCACTTTACACCTGAGACTAAAGAACAGTCAAAACAATGGACTGAAAGAGGAGAATCAGCTCCAAAGAAGACAAAAACAGTTCCATCGGCAGGAAAAGTCATGGCTTCAGTTTTCTGGGACGCGCATGGCATAATTTTTATAGATTATCTTCCAAAAGGAAAAACCATTAATGGCGAGTATTATGCGAACTTATTGCAGCGTTTGAGTGAAGAAATAAAGAAAAAACGGCCTCACTTGTCAAAGAAAAAGTTTTGTTTCATCAAGACAACTCCAGTCCACACATCCGGCATTGCAATGGCTAAAATCGAAGAATTAAAGTTTGAATTGCTTCCCCATGCACTTTATTCACCAGATTTGGCCCCGTCAGATTATTTTCTGTGCCCAAACCTAAAAAAATGGCTCGGCGGGAAAAGATTTTCAAGCAACATAGAGGTTGAGTCTTTGGTTAATGGCTATTTTGAAGAGTTCGACGATTCCTACCACACCCGTGGCATTGAAGCTATAGAGCACCGCTGGGAAAGTGTATCGAGCTACAAGGAAGCTTTCTAGAGAAATAAATATAGTTTATCCCATTTATTTTGATTTTTATTGGTTAGGTCGGCTACTTCTGGGACCACCCTCGTATTACTCACACTAAGCACACATAATACTCGTATTATGTTGTATTAAGTACTGTTTATTGAATAGTTAGTAACGTGCGTGATATATGTGATTATTATAGTGAATTCCATAAAACAATGGCTCTTCCTTTGAGTAAGAAACAAAATTATTTGCAAAGCTACAGAAAGGAATGGGAAAATGACCCCAAATATAGATCATGGCTTAAACCTGTACTGCATAATCATACCAAAGCAATGTGTAGCTATTGCAAAATAGAATTCAGTGCAAAGTTAAGTGATATCAAACGACACTCTGAGCCTAAGAAACATATTGAGAAATCAAAACCATTTCACGGTGCCCAACAGAAAATACTGGTGGAAAAAACGGACACAAGTGATAGCAGTGTACACCATGCCGAAGCTTTATTATCGTTATTTATTGCTGAACATTCATCTGTGTTGCCAATAAATCACTTAAGTGAAGTGTGCAAAAAAGCTTTTGCTGACTCAAAAAATAGGGAAAGGTGTACGAGATGATCCGTTGAGGATAGTTGATCCTTTTATATTGCAACGAAACTAGTAGCGCCATCTAGTTGTTTTTGTTGGTAAAATGTAGTCCCCGATATTCCCCCGCCTCAGTCAATCTTAATGGCGTCTTTAGTGACAGTTAAATTTTTTGTGGAAGAAAACAAATATTACGTGACTTTGATCTAAGGTAAGGTTGACTTTAAGTTTATGTCTAATGTGTGTCTACATACTTTATTGTTGAGGCTGTTGTATTAGTTAGGTTTGTATATTGCTCTATTTTGATTTTTAACAGCATGGAAACAGTTGAAACCACATAGGTTATGTTATCGATCATTGAATAAAAAAGTTTATGTTGGGGCAAGATGATTATGTTACCGGTGTACAAGACGATCCGTGTGGATCATCTTGTACACCCGGGGTGTACAACGTAATCCTATCTACTATTACGGGAACAATTTTTTTAACTATTTGTGTTATTATGTTTTAGTAGGTATACGTATGTATATTTTATAATAAATATGACTTAATTAATTAATATAAACTGTCTGCATTATTAACAAAATAGTAGTAGATTTCAAATAAGTAATAACAAAAATACTTTGTCTTGTTCTAGACTATGCCTCGTAATTATAAAAGAAAAACTGATCGCGGGTCGTGGGTGGAAGACTCCATGATCAAAGCGCTGGATGCTGTTAAAAATGGCATGCCATTTAGAACAGCAAGTAAACAATTTGGAGTGCCTGTTATGTCACTAAAAAGGCGGGCTAAAGGCAACAATAAAGTGGCTGTCGGTGCAATTAAATATTTAGGTGGAAAAAAAAACAGTTTTTACGACAGAACAGGAAGTTGAGCTCGTGAAGCATATTAAAGATATGGAGACGAGGATGTATGGATTAACACGGCAAGATCTTTTATCGTTGGCATATAAACTTGCAGTAAAAAATAATATCACTCATCCTTTCAACCGAGAAAAAGCAGGATATGATTGGCTGAGAGGATTCCGTCAGCGGCATCCAGATATAGCCCTTCGTGCACCTGAATCCACTTCAACTGCTCGAGCACGGGCCTTTAATAAACCAGTAGTAGACAGATTTTATTCTACATTAAAATGTGTTCAAGAGACGAAAAACCATCCATGCCACCGTATCTATAACGTTGACGAGACTAGCGTTTCTACGGTGCCTACCAAAAATACAAAGGTGTTTGCAGGAACTGGACGTAAGCAGGTAGCACGAGTTACATCAGCTGAAAGGGGGGAGACTACGACAGCTGTAATTTGTATGTCTGCTTCTGGAACTTTTGTTCCACCTTTTTTTTTTTTTTATTTATTTATTTAAAAAAAAAAAAAAAAAAAAAAACTTTTGTTCCACCTATGTTTATTTTTCGAAGGGTTCGTATGAAGATGGAACTAATAGATGGCGCACCGCCAGGCTCCGCATGGGCATGTAATTCATCTGGATGGATGAATCTGGAAGTTTTTACCAAATGGTTTGACCATTTTTTAAGCTACACGAAACCTTCTGCGGAGGACCCAGTCCTGTTGATTTTAGATGGCCACCTTTCACACACAAAAAATTTGGAATTAATTTTAAAAGCTCGAGAAAACCACGTCTCTATTGTCTGCTTGCCTCCACACTGCACCCATAAACTGCAGCCTCTAGACGTCAGTTTGATGTATCCTTTGAGTATTTACCACAACCAGTCACTCGAAAAATGGATGAACAACAATCCTGGCAGGCCAGTAACTGTATTTCAGATTGCAAAGATTTTTGGAGAGGCTTATTTAAAAGCAGCAGTCCCATTAAATGCCATCAATGGATTTGCCAAAACAGGTATTTATCCTTTCAACCCGGATGTGTTCACCGAAGCTGACTTTATCGCTGCTGCAACAACCGAAATGGAATTTAATGAAGACTCCAGTGTAGTAGAAATGCCTACTACGGGTTCAAACATAGAACAACTACCAGCAACGGATCCCTCACCACAAACCCTCACTTCACATGACTTGCAGAATAAAACACCGTCACCAACTCCTGTAAATGATGGGAATTTCTTGTTTCGTAGTCCTTTGTCGCCATTGCCATCTACGAGCTACGCACGCAACTCAAGTGTATCGCCATCCATCCTTGAAGATAGCCAATGTGAACCTTTTAATGTTACACCGGCCCAAATTCATCCATTGCCAAAAATTGTAGGTAAAAGGAGCCATCTTAAGAGAAAACGAATGGACACGTCAATTTTAACTAGCACACCATACAAAAATTATTTAGAGGAAGAAAGAAATAAAAAGACCGATAAAGAAAATAGAAACAATAAAAAACAACAAAGGGTAAAAAAAAGTCATCCTAAAAAGAAACAGAAAGGGAAAGGCGTAGGCAAAGGAATGTCAAATAAAAGGAAGAATATTATGTCTGAGTCGTCCGAAGAAGAAGAAGACGCGGAATGTCTTTTCTGTACGGAAACGTTTTCCAAAGATGATAGGGGGGCGAGGGATGGATAAAGTGTTGTGTATGCCAAAGATGGGGTCATGAAGCTTGTGCAGGGATAGACAGCGATGACCCTGATGAATTTACTTGTGATTTGTGTACAACAGTGCCAGGAAAGAGGCGCTTAGACTTATATTTTTTTTTTTACTTTTTGAGTTTCATTTACATTATTTGATTAAAGATATAGTAAACCCTGATTATGGCTTTATTTACTCAGATCTACCATAACCTATGATAATCTCAACAGGGGTGCAGGGCAACATGATCCTGGGATCATCTTGCCCCTACAGCAGGGATCATCTTGGACACCGGGGTGTACAAGATGATCCTTTGATAACGTTTTAAAAAATGTGATTTATAATAATAAAAATCAAAAAATATAAAATTTTGAGTATGACAACAATTAGATAGATAAATTTATTATGGATAACCGTATCTACGTCTGCACTAAGTAGAATATTATTTAAACTACAAGCATTCTCCCTTAAGTGAATCATCTCGTACACCTTTCCCTAAAGACTTAAAGTTACACCGTACAAAATGTTCTGAAATTATAAAAAATGCATTGGGACCTCATTTCAAAAAAAAACTCTTTTAACAGATATCGGTAGTAGTCAATTTAGTTTGATTATAGACGAATCAACTGATATAACTGTACATAAGTATTTGGGAATTGTAATAAGATACTACAGTTCAAAACAACATAACATAGTATCAACTTTTTTTGCATTAATTGAACTAGAAACCAGCGACGCGCGAGGCATAGTTAATGCATTAGTAAATGCGGTTGTAGACATGGGTCTAAATTTAAAAAACCTTGTCGGTCTTGGGACCGACAACGCAAGTGTGATGACTGGCTTAAACAATGGCGTTTACACAATTTTGAAACAGGAATTTAATCTGCCTCATCTGGTTTTAGTGAGATGTTTATGCCATTCGTTGCAATTAGCTGTTGCACATGCTTCGGAGGAAACCATACCTCGCAACATAGAATTTTTATTAAGAGAAACTTATAATTGGTTTTCGTTATCACCTCAGCGTCGTCAGGAATATTCTAAAATTTATGAAACCATTAATTGCGGTAAGCAACCTTTAAAAATTTTGCAAAAATGTGCAACCAGATGGTTGTCGATTGAACCTGCAGTACAAAGAATTTTAAACCAATGGGACGAATTGAAATTACTTTTTCAAGTTTCAAGATCCCAAAATAATTGTTATACTGCTCAATTACTATACGAAATGTACAGTGACAATAAAAATAAAGTATATTTGCATTACATCAAAAACGTACTGACTGAAATACAGTTTGCGCTTAAAGCTTTTGAGGGGGAAAACGCTGATCCGACCAGACTTTTAGAAGCTTTAATTAATCTTTTGGAATCCTTAAGCAGTAAAGTCATCCTTTCAACAAGACGTCATTCTATCGACATTTTAACAATAAATAATATTGAAGATTATTTAGACCCAGCCCCATATCTCAGTTATAATTTTGAAAAATCATTGGAGCCATTTTCTGATTTGGATAAGAACAATTTACGTAAACGATGTGTTAACTTCACTATTAAATTAATAAAAGAATTACAAGAGAGATTGCCAAAGAATGTCCACATATTAAAAAAAATGAATATATTAAGTGTGACTGAAACTTTAAAGACGAACAAAGGGTTGGAAATCATTGAATTAGCTGAAAGTTTTGGTATATGTGGAGATGACATAGATAAAATCGTTGGTCAGTGGCGGAATATACCACTTGAGACATGGATATTCACAAAAGACACTACAAAATTTTGGACGGAAGTTAAGGAATACAAAGATGCTGGTGGTAATAATCCATTTCAAGAATTGTCAGAACTTGCTTTGCATGTTTTGGTTTTACCACACTCGAATGCTGATGTCGAAAGGATTTTCAGTCAGATGAATGTCATTAAATCAAAACTACGAAACCGTATGAATCTTAATACACTCAATTCAATTTTATATATTAGAACTGGCTTAAAAACTTTTAACTCAACTTGTTATAGCTATGACATTCCAAAAGAGGTGACAAAAAAAGTAGCAGCAAGGATGTCTATACATTCAAACTGACACAACAAAATCCTATTTCTACAGTACAAGCAGGACCTTCCACTTCTACTCAGCAGGAGAGCCAGGAAATTGTACAACAAGAACAAGATTCTGACGATGATGACTGGCTAATAAATTTGTAGATTATTTTTTTGCGATTTCATGTAATTTTTAATAAAAGCTAAAATCACCTTACTTTTGTTATTTTTTTTTTAATTTAGCGCTTTTTTTCGAAAAATATCCAAATCTAGCGCTTTTTTTAAGTCAATTTAGCGCGTTTTTTCTAAAGACTGTTGGCAACACTGCCGTTGGCGAAGACGAGGAGAATGATGATCACGAGATTCCAGGTTTTGAAGATGAACAATGTGATTGTCTAGAGTACGAAATCTTGAATATTGTTTAAATTTTTAATTACGATTTTATATAATAATAAAAATTATAATGTCTACCTATCTGTTTTTATTTAAGTACCTACTTTATATAAAACTAGGCAAATTTACTGTAATTCTCAAATTTATACCATGTAGGTACATAATATTTGAAAACTAATTTGCAGTTAATATGATTTGGTTTTACCAAAACCCGATAAATCTATTTTAATCATTTCATAAACCGACATATCCGAATGATCGCGTCAAGAGCCGATATATCCAAAAATGTTCACCCAATATCTCGCCAAATTATGTATCTACCTTCAGTTTCGTTTCACACTTTCACTAATCAATCTGGGTCCCTTTTAACTTCATTTTGACATAATTTATTTTTCCACAGCTGTAACATTAAAAAAGTTATTAAGTTTTTTCTAATTTGTGAAAAATATGGTAACTTGGATATATCGTTATTTGTTCTGGTGCTCCTCAAATAGATTCCCGGATGCCGTTTAACTTTTGTTAAATATTCCTTTTGTTTTACATTTTTTTATAGTAAGCAACGACCTATTGTCGGGCTTACGCTGTCCCCCCATACTTTAGTACTAATGCTGTAATGTAACATAATAATATTATAATACCAAATGATTTGAAAAGAGTAACCATGGAGTTTCTTGCCGGTTCTTCTGCATGGAATCGACCAACGCGAACCGTGCATCTTTTTCGACGTTTTATAAGTGTGCACCAGTGCTTTCTTTTTCACACCCATGGAAGAGAATATGGAACTATTCAATAGCGAATTCAAACAAGAGCTGCCAAAAGTTTGTGATGAAATGGAGAAGCGTGAACTCGTTGATGTAAGTATTAGAAGTACAAACTCAATACGTAAATACTGTTGCAGTAATGTTTTATTTAAAGATTTGTCTAATAATTTTCTCTATTTTGTACAGTTTGTTACAGTTACAGTACTAACGAAAATAGTTTCCAAGAAAGCAAAATTTGATGAAGCTTCTACATCATCGATCGAAATCAATAACGTGGACAAAAATAAGCATTAATAGAAGGTCTAGAATCCAACTACAACGGCACATGCCGAGAAAGACGAATCAAAATATTATTACTTTTAACGTTTGTGAAAATTTGAACGTCAACTGCAACATGTCTTTTGCCCCACCACGGCGGCACCCGCTGCTGAAACCTACTAGATAGATACGAATATTTTTATTCAGAAGTCCGACGAAATACGAGTAGCCAGCGCAGGCAGACAATGAAATTATTTCTGCCGAATGGCAAAACAGGCCGCAGCTAGAAGCCGTTCCCGCCCCGCAGACAGGCGTTTATAGTTCAATTTAAAAAAAAATATCCTCTCGATATTGTAACAATCCATAGCAAAACATCAATTTCGAAATAGATAACTCAATACTTATACACCCCATTTTACCCCATTAACAATAAGCCAAAAGGAAGGGTAATGATTGTCAACGCATTCTTTGATACCTAAAAAACTTGGATTTACACAAATCATCCGATTTTTCTTTCAGGATTGAATTAAGACTAGAAATGGACAGCGGCATAATTCAAGAAATCGTTATCAATAATTACATCAAGAATCATTCTACCACACCAAGCCACACCCTAACCAACCGTTGCACTTACAACAGCAACTCAATCAACATTTAACAACGAGATGGCGAGACAGTGTTTTTTACAAGATATTGGCTAATGGATTGAAAAACCAATTTATTGATTTATGTGTATTCTAACAAACTTTTAAAGCCTGACAACACAATCTTGGACTTAAGAATATTCTATTGTCAATTGTTTTTTTTGATGCCACTACTCGAGAAGTGACTACTCATGCCCATTTTGCCGTTTAAATTTCTTCATTTTACCACATTTTATTTTATGATTTTCATCAGGGATTTTTGTTTTAGTTTGTTTACTATCGATACCTAATAATACCTTCATAGATGGGACAGGGTTTTTTTACAGACCGTCCCAGCTTTGCATGGGTGAATATTACAAAGGAATGTAGCAGTCTACTGGAAAAAGATTTTTTTGAATCGGTCCAGTTGAGTTTATTCTTAACAAAAAAAAAACAATTTTCTTCTTCTTCATTCTAATATTAGTGTAATTTTACATGGAACAACTGGCTATCTGACCTCCACAAACCAGTTCTTACAGGGTAATACAGGTGCCCCTTATGGTACGTTGTGAGACTTTCAAGCCACCTGTAATGACTGTCAAAGATCTAAATATGACAGCCGGGACTAACTCATTCCAAGGCACAGAGGAAACTCAGTATGTAATAGTTGGTCATGTTGGATTGACCCATGTGGCTGTTTTTATGTAGTTACAAGCTCCTCATAATTATACTCGTACATCTGATCAAAGGCATTAAGACCCACTGACCCATTTCTCTTCGAGAGTAACCAAATGTTTTGACTGCTTTGCAGAAATGTGCACGGAGGGAACCAAATCAATGGGACAAGTAGCCCGCCACTATTCAATCTCTTGGAATTTCTTCGTTTTAGAGCACAAACAACCCAAAACCAATTAGACAGAACGGCCTTAAACATGTCAAGCAATTCAAAGCCCTTTTTATCTGCCTTTTAAAGATTAGTTTTTTTGTATCTTTGAGTGCATTTTTCTTATGAATAGCGTCAACCAATAAAAACACTTCAAATAAACCACACTGGACCATTTTTGAACAAAAGATTATTATACGAAACCCAAGATGACCTTCTGACCAAGCAATGTAAAGTATCGAAACAGTTTGTAACAGAGTTACAGGAAATTTTGAATAAATGCAACATGGTAAATTTTTCAACACCTTTACATACACGAATACAATGTTTCTTTCTCATTTGTAGACTTGTAATCAACCAAATATACCATTTCTAACTTAAAACAACACAATTCCCAGTCACGTTTTGCAACCGTCATATTGTTATCATCATTATTACGGTTTGTACATGCCTACCCAGCAGAGAAGGATCGAATTTTGGTCAGTGGGTCGTCTTAGGGGATACAATGGTACAAGGAAATAACGAACAAGGAAAAAAACTGTCGGACAAAACGACATGTTTGTACTTAAGTATTCGCTAATCACCAATGGCTTACTTTACGAATATTCAGATTTCATTTACAAAATATCGGAAATCGACAGAAACTTATTACAGGAAGGTCGATTCTTCTAGGTACTATTTTAACACCACGAGACGTTATCGGAAAATAACGAGATTATTATCGACAACAAACAATCAACAATAACTAGAACGAATACCGATGAGCAATTAGTGGATTTCAAATTCACTAACAAAACTTAGGGCCTAATGAACAAACAAAAAATAAAAATAAATCAAAACCGACGCCATTCTGCTACAACGCAATGAATGACATCACACTGACACTCGACACTCCTGCGCTGACTCTGAATGACTCTGAACCACAGAACATATATGCTCTGAGTCTGAACTCTGAAGAAGAATTATTTATTACTCTAGTCTTTGCTCTATAGTCTGACAGCAATGGCCAAGCCTAATGTCAATCGATCCTACTTAGGCATGGGCAAAAAATATCGAAATTAATCGAAAAATATCGATTATTTTTCTATACAATAATCGAAATTTATCATCGCAGTTTTTAATTGCGATAAATCAATTTTCGATATTTATTTTAGAGTATCTAGTTCGTATCAATTTCAATATTTTTTAACGCAATTTTAGTTTCGTGTTGAATGTTAATAGATACTCCTTGCATGCTCCTCGCGTATCGTTAACTATAGTCATCGGCGATGACTACAGTACTGGTTTGATTAAATTGTATAATTGTAATTGTTTTAATTCTTTTTTATTATAAATGCTCGAGGCATTAAAAAAATACTATTTTCTTCTATTCTTTTTTACAAAGTTTGAATGCTTTGGGAATATGTATGAATTATCATGCGAAAAGTGACGAGATATCGATATATTGATATTTTTCGCTCGATAATTATCGATACTATTAAAAAGTATCGATACGATAAATTTCGATATATTTTTTTTCACTTGCCATCCCTATTCCTACTTGGAACCATAGACTAATATTACATCTATGGCCGAGGCATGGACACAGGGTACTGTTTTTTTTGCGTTCTGTTCATTCGTGTTTATTGCCACTGACAATATTTTGTTTTCCTTTATAATAACAAAACGTAACTTGTATCAATTACTTTTACAAAGAAAAGTACAATGTTTTTTTAAGTTAGATACTTAAAACCATAGCACTTTTCTTACATTACAATAAAGTAAAATACATTAGATCTACCGATAAATAATGCGTCATATTTTTTTTTTTTTTTTTTTTTTAACTTGTGTTCCTCTGACATGGGTCATCAGAGACCTTATTATTCGAGTATCTATTTTAATCTCAATACATTCATACCAGTTCTCGCGTGTATGCCTCTCGCACTTTCATCCTGCATACTTTATCTTTCTTTCATTCAATCATCGTTCTTTCATTAGGGTAGGACGCCCTTCTACTTTTCCCTAATGTACTCTATTTCTCTTTTATTTCGTTATCGGGGTAAACACATAGACTTTATTGTTCTTTATTTTTCTTTACAATGGTTCTTAATCTATCTTACTTTATTCTTATATTATTACATGATTTTGTTATGGGTTTACTACCCTCTTATATTAAGTTACATATATTCGGAAGTTTTACATAACAACATTTTAACGTCTAGTTATAACAGCGGGTTTACACAACTTAATTCTTACTAACTAAAACTTGTGATTTACAACTATACATTTACTTTTTACCTCTAATATACCATTAGTAACATTACTAAACTTTTAAATTTAACGCTAAATTCTGACAACTTGGGTTCTTAAGACTAGGTTTCATATAGCTATTGTTTTTCTTTTTTTAAATTTAACACCTTATTTTATAAATCTTAAACATTGCGATTACTTTTTTATGTATTCTAATAATACATAAAAGTATATCTACTTTCTTAAGCTTTGTTACTTTTAATGACTTTTCAGCAACATCTTGACAATATTTAATGCGTCATATTGTAAGCAGTAACTGAACATCAGTTGACAATATTTCGATAGCTTACAATCTCGCTAGACTCTAGAATCTAACGGATTTTACGGTGACATATAAACTGTGAAGAGACTGTATCACTATGTCACTGTAAAATTGTCGAACACGTTAGATTGTAAAATAACTAGAGAGATTGTAAACTCTCGAAATATTGTCAAACGAACATACCTACCTTACAATAAAACGCATTATTTTCCGGTATATTGTAATGTATCGAAGTGAAACCGTAATATTGTGAAATGCATGCGATGGAAGTCAACTCGCGCGGTGCGGAGGAGAGGGAGGGGAGGAGGGGTCCTTCTTGGCCACTGGTACCACTCTCATGAAAAGATAGCGCACCATTCCTGAGAAATACCGATTAATATAACCTTACACCAAAACACTTAATTTCCCCTAAAAAGTGAAGTCGACGGAGCCCCGCTACGCGGGGCCCCTATTTTTGAGTACAGGGTTTAAAGGAACCTAACTAACCTAACGTGGCGGTGTCCCAAGTCCCGATTATGGGGGCAGAGATACTTCCGTCGCATGCATTTCACAATATTACCGTTTCACTTCGATAGATTACAATCTACCGAAAAATTATTGCGTTATATTGTAAGCAGTATGTTCAGTTGACAATACATCGAGAGATTACAATCTAACGTGTTCGAGAATTTAACGGTGACAACTATAAACTTTAACGCTGGGACCTAGAAATTACTAAAAAAATAATCAATCACGCAAAAAAAACCTGATATTGCCATTTTCAAAGAATTAGTTAGCACCATTTAGAAAAAATATTAATTATTTGGCGATTATGGCTTATCTACGTCCACCGCAGTCTGTGATAACCACAGAGTATCTCATAGCCCTCGTTTAGTTTCAGCTTTCGGTTTATAAAATAAAAATTAATAAAAGATGGAGCCGCTTCTCAAGATTGTTTAAGTACATTTACTTATTTTTTTTATATTCAACACACACATGTAGCTACGGAATTATAATAATCAAAATCATCAATCTTATCCGTATCTTACTGTGGCATCACCACAGAGTATATAATCAGTATGGCATCACTTCATAAAGCTTTCACTTTGGGCCCTATCAGACAGAATACCAGCGCTGTGACGTCCAAGCTTTTAATGTTACAGCACCTTGCTGAGATAGGGGCCTTTTGGCCTCGTTCAGGACCTTTCGTTTCTTTTTATTTTTTTATCTGTTTAGTCTTTAATGGCTGTAAATAATGTTATTTTTTTAATGTGTTTTGTCCTGTACGGGCTTATAAATGCTTTTTCTTTCTTTTATTTCAATATAACCCTCCAAGTTCTTAAAGGTCGAGAAACGAATTTTTCAGGGTCAAAGTCGTTCCGTTTTCGTCGTTAAGGTGGACGCACACCTATCCGCGCCGAAGGAATCGACCGCGCCGAATTTTAGAATTACTTGTATGAAATCCTACTAAACCTCGCACACTTATCCGCGTCGAATCGGACGAATAGATGACGTCATACGTATGAGAAACAATTATTTCGGCGCGGTCGATTCCTTCGGCGCGGATAAGGTGTGCGTCCACCTTTAGTTGTTCGTCGTTCGTTCGTTGGATCTACGAATGGCTCAAACCACTGTTTTTATTGGGAGAATCGGGTCAGGTTCTTGGGATAACTTACTGTTACTGTTAGCCTGTGTCATCCCACGGGCAAAGGACTCTCCCCGTGACTTCCAAATTCTTCGATCCAGGGCCAATGTGGGCCACTGGTCGTTGGTTTTGTCTAGCTCATCCCGCCATCTCCTGCGAGGTCTACCGCGTCGCCTTCTGGTTGTGTCAGGGCTCCACAGGGGTAACTCTAACTTAGGTCTTATTTTATTTGCACACATTGGCGCTGCACAACATTGTATCATTTATCAATATTCCTCTGATATTGATTGAAAAGATAAAAAAACTAATAATTAAAATTATAAATGTTGCCAGTGACAAATATTTAACAGATTTTTTGCCGTTACATTTAGCTAAATCGGGTGGTTCGTTAATTGTATGCCTTTATTTATTATTATCTTCTAAAACCTGGCCGTCCAGTAATAGTGGGCTCTCGTTTACTTCGATACAAATAGACAGTGTGCGCGCATTTTAGTGTTGACAGAGCGCCATAAATTCGAATTAATTCAACCGAGATGTTCTGTCTGACAGCTGCTCTGAGTTGACGTCACGGGCCCACGTGCCGGCGGCGGCGTTCGCTGAATTGCTATGACGCATCAATGACGTACGCTCCTCACAGCTGGATTACGCCTGACAGCAGCAACACAATGAAAACCCACAAAACCTTATTGTAAAAATAATTTATATGACTGTTGTTCGACAGACTTGTTAGTGGCAGCACCACATCCTTATTGGGATGGTCAAGATCATTGTCATTTTATAATTTTTTATTTCAATTTGACAGATACCCAATCAAAAGTAAACGCAAAATGGAACTAGTGATTATAAAAATCAACACTAGTTCCATCATGGAGTACCATGATGGAACTAGTGTTGATTTTTAACAACAGTAACATAGTACATACATATAGTACATTTTAGTAACATTAACAGTAGTTAATGTTACTAATAGAACTAGTGATAAAAAAATTAACACGAGTTCCATTATTTTCAGATTCTTTCAAAATGGAAATGCCGCCGCGCCTCGCGGAAACATGGCAGCAAAATCGCAGTACGTACTTGCGCCATGGCTGGTCCGTTATACAGACGCCATTACATCAAACTTCTAAAGGTGACAATTTTTTTGGGCCCACCCGGGCGTTCAAATCAAATCAAATCAAAGCATTTATTTCAAGTAGGCCAATAACAGGCACTTTTGAATTGTCGAAACAAAGATGAAAATTAAATGTAGCTACAGTCCCAGTCACAAGACATAAAAACTGTGAAAGTACTGTAGTTGCCCATTCCCTAGCGTAGATCTCTATGGAGAAGAACGGGCAAGAAACTCCATGGACACTCTTTTAAATCAAAATATTGTTACAAAATCTTGGTTACATCATTCATGTTGAGATGGTATATTATGTGAGAACAATGTAGCAAGATGTGCACGTTAAAAGTGTCCATAGCAAAACAAAAATAAAATACAACTCAAAAACAAAATAATTCAAATAAACCATGGCGACTAAGAGATGACCAGTCACAACTGACAGCGCCCGTTCACGCACATGACGCATGGATCAGCACCATTCAGCTCAACCATTTTGAAGGGAACTAAATGGTCCGACACACGCGCCACCATCAGCGAGACATTTGAGTGAGCATGACATACTCTCAACCGCCAGGGCACATTCAAGTCAAGAACTGCCGTAGGTTTCCAGTGAATGATAGCTTACTAGTACATAGTACTCACACAATATGGGCTATGCGATTATATAATACTAACATTGAATCTATACAATGCAAAGTTAGTTAAGTACAATCTTCAGCAGCTCCAACTATACCATATAATGCTATCAATTTTTGCGCCCCTGTCCATGTGGAGCAGGACCAGCATTAAGCCAAGCATTTTTATCAGCGATATAATCGCTCAACTTGTAATATGCTTTTTTACATAGTGTGCGTTTAATGCATGTTTTAAATTTCGTCTCATTCAGTTCAAGAATACTTTGTGGAATTTTATTATAGCATCTCAAACAGTACCCCATGAAAGATGAGTCTACTTTAGCGAGTCTAAAGCCTGGCTGAACTAATTCGTCCCTATTTCTAGTACTGTAATTATGTCTGTCACCTCTTTTACCAAAAAGATGCAAATTTTTTCTAACGTACATTATGTTTTCGTAAATGTATTGACAATGTACCGTCATAATGCCAATATCCTTAAACAGTTCCCTTAGAGAATCGCGCCTACGAAGATTATATATAGCTCTGATGGCTCTTTTCTGCAGAATAAATATAGACTCAATATCTGCAGCCCGTCCCCATAGCAAAATACCGTAAGACATTATACTATGAAAGTAACTAAAATAGACCAGTCTAGCGGTATCTACATCAGTGAATTGACGGATTTTTCTAATGGCATATGCTGCTGAACTTAAGCGCCCCGCAAGCGATGTTAAATGAGAACCCCATTGTAGCCTTGAATCAAGCGTAAGCCCCAGGAAAACCGTTTTATCTACGAATTCAAGTTTCTCATTATTCAATAATATATCACAATCACTACCCTTAACATTCGGTAAAGCAAATCTTATGCATTTGGTTTTTTTTTCATTTAATACCAAATTGTTTGCTGTGAACCAATTTTGGACCTGAAGTAGGGCATTATTCACGTCATCTAAATTTTGTGCCCGTCTGTTTATCTTAAAAATTAAGGAAGTGTCATCAGCAAACAACACCATATTTTGAGGTTGGTTTTTCAATAAATAGGGTAGATCATTTATATATACTAGAAAGAGGAAAGGTCCCAATATTGAGCCTTGTGGAACCCCCATTTTTATTTTTAAACCCTGTGAATTAACACCATTTATCTGAACATGTTGTTGTCTATCATTCAAATATGATCTTACCAAACTAAGTGCAAGTTTACCCAGTCCGTAATGCTCAAGTTTCAAAAGTAATGTGTCGTGATTTACGCAATCAAACGCTTTGGAGAGATCACAAAAAATTCCTATGGCATCTTGGGACTCTTCCCACGCAGTAAATATGTGCTTTAATAAGGTTACACCGGCGTCAGTTGTACAACGTCCCTTGGTGAAACCATACTGTTGATCATGTAAGATTCTGTTGGTGTTAAAATGATAGAGCATTTGATCAAGCATTACTTTTTCAAAAACCTTGCTAAAAACTGGCAACACGGATACAGGTCTATAATTGTTAGTATCTTTACTGTCCCCGGATTTGAAAAGAGGTATGACTTTACTGTATTTCATTAAATCAGGGAAAACTCCTTGGTCTACACATAGATTAAAAATTAAAGCTAAGTATGGGGCTATTGTCTCAAGTATGGATGTACAAACTTTGATAGACATTCCCCATAGATCTTCGGTCAGTTTGATTTTTATTTGTCGGAAAGCTTTAATAACTACCATAGGGTTAATGTGTTTAAATTTAAATTCAGCCAGGCAGCCAGACACATTCGCCTTTAATAAACCCATTGAGACTTCAGGAGAGGAATTTAGAGCCTCCGTAGTTTTTAATGGTATTTCTGTAAAGAAATTTACAAATTCTTGAGCTACTTCCTGATTAGAGCTTTTAGGACCACTTGCTGTATCTAATGTGTAGCTAGTGTTACGTATTTTCTTCCTGTTAGTCTCGTTATTTATGACTTTCCAAACTGTCTTTATTTTATTTTCTGCTGTTTTGATCTTGTTGCTAATGTGCAGGGCTTTAGCAACCTTGCATGTATTTCTAAAAATTTTTGAATACTTAGCAACATACTTGTTAAAAGTTTCAGTGTTAATAAAAGGCTTAAGGCCATAAAGCTCAAATAGTCTTTCCCTACTTTTTCTGATGCCTCTAGTTGCCCAATCGCTAAATATGAATTTAGGGCAAATACTTTTTGTCTTCTTTTCAAAAGTTTTGTTGAATTCCGTGTGAACTATTGAAAAGAAACGATTATAAAATTGATTTATATTAATATCGTCATGGCTCATAACACTTAACTTGTTCTGTAGGGAAATATTAAACCTATTTAATTTGCTAGAAGTTATAGGTCTAAATTTAATCTGTACTTTTTGCAATGGTGTATTACACCTATAAGTTACAGTTTGTCCGCTATGGTCAGACGGCAAACAATTTACTATGGCTTTATCTAAGTAATCACAATCGCAGAAAACGTTATCTATACAAGTAGCAGAAGATGTTGTGATTCTAGTAGGTTCAACAAAAACGTTAGTCAGGTCAAATGACTTAAAAAGATTTAATAACCGACCACTATTTGAATGTTCTTCTAAAATATTGATATTGAAATCACCACAAATTATTGTAGATTTATTACTGGCTGCAAGTTTTGCCAGGACATCTTCCATTATTGATTCAAATATGGAAAAGTTTTGATAGTTTGGGGGTCTGTACACACACACAATTACATGCTTATCTAGCTCAACACAGGACAGTTCGACGCAATGTTCAACCGAGAGACCTACTATGTCATTACGTTGCTTATATTTAAAACTATTTTTAATTAATATTAGGGAACCTCCACGAAGCATAGTTTTACGATTAAAGCAGCTACCCACCATATAGTTCTCATAATTAATAAGCATTTGGTAATCCTTTAGCCAATGTTCAGTAAAACAAATAATGTCAAACTTACTACTTTCTAAAAACAATTCAATTTCTAATAATTTTGAAGAAATGCCTTGGATATTTTGGTGGAATAATTTTAAGGTGTTCTGCTGAGGCCCTTTTTTACTAACTAATTGAGTGCAAGAAGATACCTTGCTGTTGGTAGGATTAACAAAAATATTGTTAATGGTACCTTCTGTTGTCTCACTTTCTAGTTTAAATTTTTATTTGAAGTGAGGCCGGAGACTCCTGTGCCATCCTCAGACGATATGACCCTATCACTAGTAAACCCTAATTGAGAATTTTCCACGGTGACAGATGGATCCTCCTCAGTACAATGTTTGTAAATATTTATAGCACTAGTGCTATATTCATTTGTGCCTGTCACCTGTACATTAGTAGAATTACTAATCGTCGCAGTGTTAATAATATAACTAAACTTAGACATACTATTTATGTCTGTGTGAATACTATAAGCTAATAGCCGAGCTATTTTGTGTCTACATACAATAGGTAGATACACCTTACCCCGTGTCGACTTAAGATTACCAACTATAGTGTTGATATCCAGATACATAAGCCTGTCACTATAGTGACCTACTAAAAAATGTACATGTTTATTCAACATATGTATATAATCGTTTTTCCTACTACTTAAATTTTCAAAATATGGAAAAGCACACAATATGATTTTATTACATCTTAACTTTAGCAACTCAGAAACACAGTCGGTGATATCTTCCTTTTTTACATTAGAACTATTACCAACACATAGAGTAATGGTAGTGTTAAGATAACAATCATTTTTTATTACTGATGCCATTACTTGTTTGTAGCTTGACCCTGGCATGCAATAATTTTGGGTATAGTAACTCAGGTTATTACTGATCAATTTACCTAGCCCTCTACCCATACTATCAGAAAACATAACTGAATGATGACAATCATTACAATCAGGTGAAACAAAATGACTAATCTCAGGCTGTACTACTTGTGAATCATGGTTTTGATGAATGATGAAGTTCTGAGCACTCACAGCTTGGGACGGGTCCTCCGTTGCCTCAGGCTGGAGGGCATCAAGACTGGGTTCATTCCGACAAGTACAATGAGTGTTGCTGAGAGTCAGCAAGTCCACTTTGTCAACCAACTCATTTGTGACAAGAATATGCTCCTTAATTTGTTTTTTAGAGCTTTCATATTTATTATACAAAGATTTTAGTGACTCATTCAGTGCCTCAATTTCTGATTGTAAGCGCTGAGTGTCTATTTCATAAATACTTGTACTGTCTTCTAACTTAATTTGATAATTATTTAATCTATTAACAAGAGAAACACGTTCTTTCCTTAATTGAATATTTTTGGAATAGTGCTTTTGTTGTTTCTTGTGTTTATGACATTTTTTAATTATTTTATTCAATCTTGCATATTTCTTAATTTTATTTTTACTTACTTTATGGTATGAATTATGTTTCAGTAAGGAGTCCTCTGTAAGGTCTATTGTTATGAGGGAATGAGGGTTACAATTTGTATTTACTAGTTCGTTGTACAAATGATCAGTTTCCATAACCTGAGTACGATCCTGTTCCTTTTTTAAATTTAAAAGTTTAACATTAGCATGGACTAATTCCTCCTCTAGGTCCCTAATTTTACACAAAGCCTCCTCATATAAGTTGCTGCAGCTGTGGAACCCATCCGTGACCACCCTTAGTTGATCCCGCTCATTGACAACATTCAAGTAATCCTGATGAAGGTCTACTAGCTCCCTTTTTAAGCTGGAGTTTTTGCTGTTAATATTAATGACCTCCTCCTCACTGTCTTCTCTCTCCTGCAATAGCTGTTGGCATTGGAGTTTTGAGTCCTTTAGTTCTTGGAGGGCCGTTCTCAATTTAAGCTCCATATCCTGAGCAGTAGCCTTACGGGTCATCACAGGCATGGTTTCCGGATTGGTTTCTGAAAATTGGAAATAAGGAAACGGTGAGAACTAATAGGATAGACCAATTAAGAAAATTTAGAGATGAAAGGGGGAAAAACAGGAAAATAAAAAATAAAAAAAGTTTGCTTTGCTAAAAGAAATGAGGTAGGCTGCTGTATTAGATTAACAAGATTGATATTAGCCGACTGAATTAACAATTTAATTGCATTAATAAGAAGTTTAATATCTTATGATTTTACTTTTTCCTAACGTGGGTAGATAGATTAGAATAAAATCTTATGATTTTCTAAATATTATTAAATGTAGTTAAGTAATAATTTAATTGTAACGAACACAAGGACTTAATAAGGACATATTATGTGTGAAGTAGGGTTTGAAGTGAATGTTCTTGTCTGGGCAAGTGTTTTCGTCCTCGATTTTGCTTCCACAATTGTCAAGCAAAATGAGACATAAACGTAGCCGGTGTGTGTACGGGAAGTTGCTCAGAGCTCTGAGCAGTGTTTAAGTGATGTTTAGTATGTAAATAATACACCAATAATAGGTAAATTAAAACGGAATACTCCCCCGGTTCGAAGAATTCAAATTCACAGTCCAATAGTTGACAGCCGGTACTTGATTTATCGAATTATCGATTGTGGCGAGATAACACAATATAAACACGTCACGAACACTACGTGTGTCACTTTATACATTGATTCTACTATAAAGAATAGATTTAAAACAAACTAAACACAATAAATCAATTATTTTAAAATAAATTAACTACGAGGCCGTTTTTTCACGACCTGTCGCCAGTGTTGCCAGCGCGCAAAAAAAAATTACGACATAGCGTTGCATTTATTATTCATATTACACCAAAAAAAAGTAACCATTTTACTATAGTGTTTAACGAAATATTACATAGAAATGAAACCGGTATCTTAAAACCATGATAAATAAGCTATGTTATGATATTTTTTGCGAGTCAAATCATTTCTGTTGTGGTCAATGTCATTTGATAGAAAATACTTAATACGTGAACAGGGGCGTTTTTTCCCGTTTACTTAAAAAATAATGGTACCTACCCATTGGTAATCATATCTGCTATAATTACAATAGAATCAGAATAGAAAAATTAAATATTATTAAACTGTGAGCATTTTAATGCTATTTGTAAATGTTTACACTAAAATCGCAAAGATGGTTTAAATTAAACAATCAACAAGACACGGAACGTTCTAAATCCACTTTTTTTGTGGTTGACAGACAACTTCATAATTTTGACATTAACTTTTTTTGTTTTTTTTGGTTTTCCAAAGTGTTTTTGCAGATTTTTCGCATTTATTCCGGTGTTTTAACCACTGTAATCTAGAGCTTATAAGGAAGAAATCAATGTACGTTTCATTATTAAATGCTACAATTGCCGTGTGGATGGCCCTCCTAAGTTCCTTGGGCCCTCCACATCTCCGATATTTTTTTGTAAATGCAAAAAATCTGCAAAAAATTTTTTACGAAAATGAAAATAAACAGAAAGAGTAAATGTCAAAATAATGAAGTTGTCTGTCAACCACTAAAAAGGAAGATTTAGAACGTTCCGTGCCACGTTGATTGTTTAAGCCATCTATGCGATTAATAGCGTAAACCTTTGGAAATCTTATCATTAAAAAAACTCACAGTTTAATTATATTTCTATTTATATTCTATTTTTATTAAAGCTAAATCTAAAGCATGTATTATTACCATTGGGAACCGTATTTTTTTTTTTTGTAATTGGAAAAAAACGCCCCTATTCACGTAAGTAAGTATTTTCTGTCAAATGACATTGACCACAGCAAGAACATCAGGAATGATTTTGGACTCGCAAAAAAATATCATAATACAACTTATTTATTATGATTTTAAGATTCCGGTTAGATTTCAATGTAGTATTTCGTTTATTTACTGTACTAAAATGGTATATACAGTATGTTAGTTTAAACGAGGGACTTATTCAAACCCGCAATAGTCCATGCTTACATGATACTAATCAACATATGAACAAAAAGAAAACACTAATACATAACAGATAGATCCATACGAAAACTTCGCCTAAGTTTCGCAACGTGTGCGCCATGCGCTTATCGCAGAACATGTGTGCGGGTCAATGACCTTTCTAGGTGTAATAATTTCATTTTTTTTTTTCATTTTTGCGCGGGGATGTGCCCTGTCGGTGCATCGGGGACATTACAAAGGAAAGGGGCGGAGTTTGCGCACGGAGCTCAGGACCGGCACGTGTTTTTCCGCGTGACACCTACTTGCGCGCTCAGTGTCCATGAGTAATGTATTTAATTAGACAATAATGTCAAAAATTAAGGTTATAGGTTTTTCACTTATTTGGATTGAGAATCGAATACTGAATACCTTCCCTCAATATGTCCCTCGTTTAACCTAACACGCTGTATTTTTTGGTGTAATATGAATATAAAATATATCGTTCATCGACTCTTATGAGCACGGAGGGTTGTATTGATGATTATAATTCTGCAACCTTATACGTCTTACAGTCGCGACCGATATGTTTATCAACATAAAACTTAGCACTGCCCTGGAAATTGCAAAAAACGTAAGAAAATTTGAATTTCGCGGGCCACCCTGACGCTTTCACCTTAATGTAAGTTTATAGAAACTACAAATAGATCGAAAATAATAACATGTACTCGTATGTCGTAAGTAGCCTGTGGCACCCGGGGTCATGTCAAGTCAAGTGACCGCTTCTCGGAATCTAAGACAAATGGTTTGGTTAGATACCGGCACGCATTCTGAAAATTAATGTTGCGATTATTGGTATTGGTGGTGTTATGGGTAGTTAGTTGAAACTAGCTTTCGGCCGCGGCTTCGCTTAAGTTATGGTGGGAAATTATCCCACGTGACCACTTTAAATGAAAGCGTCGGGTGGCCCGCGAAATTCAAATTTTCTTACGTTTTTTGCAATTTGCAGGGCAGTGCTAAGTTGTGTGTTGATAAACAAATCGGTCGCGGATGTAAGACGTATGTAGTTACAGCATTATAATCATCAAAATCATTAATACAACTCTCCAAGTTCATAAAAGTCGAGTAACGAATTTTTCACGGTCAAAGGCGTTGCAAAAAACGTAAGAAAATTTGAATTTTACGGGCTACCTTGGAGCATCAGCCCTAAAGGGGAAGCGTCAAGGTAGACCGCGAAATTCAAAATTTCTTACGTTTTTTGCAATTTGCAGGCCAGTGCTAGGTTGAAGTAGGTTGTATGTTGATGAAAATATCGTTCGCGACTGTAAGACGTATGTCGTTACAGAATTATGATCATCGAAATCATCAATACAGCCCTCCAAGCTCACATAAGTCTAGGAACGACTTTGACGCTGAAAATATCGTTCCTCAACTTATATGAACTTAGAGGGTTGTATGGATGATCTTGATGGTTATAATTCTGTGTGTGGTTATAGTTCTGTCTATGTTTTACAGTCGCGAACGATATTTTCAACTTCATGCAACCTAGCACTGGCCTGCAAATTGCAAAAAACGTAAGAAAATTTGAATTTCGCGGGCTACCCTGACGCTTTCACCTTAAGACACTCCAGGGTAATGTAGCTTCCCGTTTGCAAAAGAATTTTCAAAATCGGATCAGTATTTCTGAAGATTACCCCGTAAATAGTTACAAACTTCGAACAAATAACTCTCTAATAACATAAGTATCAGATTGAATTTCCGTTACAGATTTGCGGTACATGCGTGCCACCGTGTGTGTACGCAATCCACTCCACTCGTGGAAACTATTTTAATTAAAGAACTTATTGTGAGATAGTAATAAACAGTGAAAACTCATTTACGGGGTTAACAGAAGAGGGCTAAACGCTATTGACATGTAATTAAATCCTCTGGGGTGAGTTTAAGGCGCTTAGACGAGCTAAATTAGCAACTCTATTTGGGTGGTTCAAACTTCGTTTGAAATGCTGTTAGAATAAAGTTCTAATCAGCTTGCACTACAAAGTGGTTGTTACGTCAGCCACTGCGGGCCAAATAGCGCAAAATGAGTGGTTTCGATCTTTACAAAAAAACTATTGATTGGATTAAAAAACTGAAACAGTATCATGCTAATATATTGCTTGTAGAATTATTTGCCAGAAAATCAGAATGATCGCATGCATATTAGTATGTTTTTTATTGTTTGAAAGATATTTTTAGAGGTAAGTTCGTGATTTCTTTTTATCGAGCCAAATTAATTGTATTATGTTTTCAAAACAGTATCACGCTAGCATATATCCTGAAGAATATAATATATTTTTCTGGTCTTGTTTATAGCAGTGAATCATATACTTTTAGTAATTATAAAACTCGCGTTTAGCTCGTGTAATCGCCTTTAGGTCCATGTTCACCGAGAAGATAACAGTCTGATTATCTAAAACAGCTGTTTAAAACACATTTTTGTATGGGAACATGTCACATTGACAGCTGTTTTTCGATAATCAGGCTGTTATCTTCTCGGTGAACATGGACCTAATTAATGGTTAGGACGCCAGGCGCCACCCTTTTGCCTTGGGCATCTTTTATACTCGTAGAAGCTAAGAGATTCACACAGTACTCAATAAGTAAAGTAACTATGGTAGCTAGGTATTATTACTCAATATCTTGTGAACATTTCACAATGTTTCATTCCCAAGACTTCATATCTATACTAATATTATAAAGCAGAAGAGTTTGTTTGTTTGTTTTGTTGAACGCGCTAATCTCAGGAACTACCGGCTCGAATTGAAAAAATATTTTTGCGTTGGAAAGTCCATTTATCGAGGAAGGCTATAGGCTATATAAAATCACGCTATGACCAATAGGAGCGGAGCAGCAATAAGAAATGTTACAAGCAGGAAAAAAGCTTCCGTTGGGCAGGCGATGCGTTGCGATATCAAAACTTCACGCGAAAGAAGTCGCGGGCAGATGCTAGTACTATATAATATTATAAAGCTGAAGATTTTGTTTGTTTGATTGAACGCGCTAATCTCAGGAACTAATGGTTCGAATTGATAATTTATGCTTCGACCAAATAGGAACGGAGTAAAAATGAAAAATGTTGCAAAACGGGGGAAATTTATTCCCTTTGCGAGCTTTTTCTCTCTCATGTAACGCAGACGAAGTTGCGTGGGTCAGCTAGTCTCACATACACAAACAGCCAGACCCGGAACAACTACCTAGCTGTAGGTCAAATAGGGTAACTGAAATCGCGAAAAAAAGTCAGCTGTTTAGTATATTGGGCGAACATAAATGTACTGAACAACAGATTTTTTAATCGCGGTTTAAGGTTTGGTCCCATAGTAAAACTTGCTTGTTATCATGAGTACAGTCACGAGTTTAAGTTTCGTACACTAATTACCAGTCACCCTATATGTATAACACTAGCTGATCCACGCAACTTCGTCTGCGTCACATAAGGGAGAAAAACGAAAGGAAAAATAATCCCCGTTTTTGCAACATTTTTCATTCCTGCTCCGCTCCTAAAAATCGTAGCGCATATATAGCCTAAAGCCTTCCTAAAAGATTTTTTTTCAATTCGAACCAGTAGTTCCTGAGATTAGCTCGTTCAACCAACCAAACAAACAAACTCTTCTGCTTTATAATTTAGTATAGATAGTATAGATGTACATATTTGAATCATGCGGGAATCGAACTCATGACATGCAGCACAGCCGCCATGTGCTCTTTTTTGTTCATGTAAGTACATACACTGATCACTAAAATGACTTAAGAGACTGATTACTCCGTGATTACTGGGCCGATTTACGTGGCGGGCAAAACATAACTATAGAAAAACTAGTTGTGTAACTGAGTTCACTAGACAGTGAATTGTGCAAGGTCGTCTGCCCTTAGCCTTAACCCCACGCCATTCTCAAGGTGGAGCGCTCACACATTGTTCAAATCATTATCGCTGTGACATCTTCATCATCATCATCATCAGCCTATTAATGTTCCCACTGCTGGAACACAGACCTCCTCTCTATGAGAGGGAATGGGCTATAATCCACAACGCCAGCCCAGTGTGGATTGGTAGATGTCACATGTCTTCGATTTTTTTGGTTCTAGGACATGCCGGTTTCATCACGAATTCACGATGTTTTCCTTCACAGTTTTGCGAGCAGCGGTGATGAAATAAATAACTCAAAGTAATGCGCCTGTATGAGTTCGAACCCACGACGTACTGTTCGTAAGTCAGGGCCGCCACAATTGGGTCACCGCTGCTCCTGCTACTGTGACATCTTTCTTTTCTGTAAAAGAGTGGACGTTAACATTTAAAAAAACGATGGATGGACTGTGAGAAGGATTAAATACAGCACGAAATGAGGTGTCTCATAGATGACGAGTAATAGAGACGTATGAAAGAAGAAGAATGCTGCGGCGATTCCGAATGAATTGGGACAAGCGAAAGAGAGTGATGAGTGGAAACATTTAGGACTGAAGTAAGTTTTAAAAAACTTCATGAAACCATCAGCACACCCATCGCATAAAGGAACCTAATTAAGGCGCCGGTCATATACAAGTGGCGTATGGCGGTGGCGCAGCGCTGGCGCGGATGCGGGTGCGCGGGGGGCGAGGAAATGGCGCCACTTCCGCCCCCCGTGCACCCGCGCCACCGCCATTCGCCATACGCCACTCGTGTTTGTCCCGCGCCTAAGCTAACATCGGGGTGCCCCAAGTTTCGACTATGGGAGCAGAGATAATTTGATCGCATGTATTTCACACGGTTTTACAGATTAAAATAGATCTACCGAAAAATAATGCGTTATATTGAAAGCAGTATGTTCTATGTTCACTTGACAATATTTCGACAGTTTACAATATCGCTAGATAGATTACAATGAAAAAAAAAGGGTTTTTACAATATATACGACATATTCATATCATTCTAAAGTCAATAGACATTTTTCATAGGTTTTGAACTCTGCAAATTACAAGTAAAATGCCACACTCATTTCGTTATACTAAGCTATACTTATTATTTATACTATACTATATTAATATTATAACAATATAAAGTTTGTGAAGTTATGAAGGATCTTTGGATCACCTGAACCGATTTAGAAAATTCTTTTACCAATAGAAAGCCACATTATTTGTGAGTTCCATAGGCTATATTTATTACTGGAATATATAAGGGGGAAGGGGAATTCGAGGAGAATAAATGTCCACCCGTGCGAAGCCGGGACGACACGGTTCAGAAAACCGCTTCCATTATAATAATATAATTAAATATGAATGCGAAATGACTTGAAAAGTACTTATGCCTAGAACAATGCAGTCTTAGAAGGTTCACGTTCACGTCTCGCCCAAGACCGATAATATTCGACCCCTTCTATAACCCGACCATTTCAAAAACGTCTGGCTAACTAGAACCTCTTTAGACCAGACACCCTGCCAGGTTTAGTCGGCTAACAAACTGTCTGTCGAGCCTCCACTGCCTCCAAAGTGAATGCAAAATAACGATCACCACCGAAATCACCCGAACCACTTCGGGCCACAGAGGTTATAAATAGAACCCGCTTGGAAAATGACTCTTCAGTATTATTGTGAGTGCGGTAAGGAGTACGCTTTCCGCGCGGTCGGTTCGCCCGCCAACAATAACATTGCACGTATTGCACATTGTTATGTGAACAACTTAATGTTATCAAAATAGTAAAATGCCTGCGGACATAATGTCGAGCACATGCCATGGTGAGAATTTCGGCAAAAGTTTCAGTAAGAAAAGTATTGAAAGTGAAGTAAAGTCTGGTTTCTTGGTGCTTTTGGGTCCTGGTGGGATGCGACAGGACGTGAGAGTCGTCGTGTACAGAACCTCTCTGGAGCATTTCGCGGTGATTTATCCCAGGAAAAGAATTACAAAGCCCATCGGCGTAGTAAACTTGAGGAACACAGCTGTCGAACAAGTCGAATCAAACAGTGGCTTCATTGTGCGACAGAAAGGCTACGACAACACAATCTCCGCTAAGTTCGTGTGCTCCGAGCGCGAAGTTAAATCTTGGATGTCTGCGTTCACGTCGAGATCATCGCCGCACTGCGTGCACACCAGTCTCCCGGTCCTGGAAGAAACTGAGGAGAGCTAAGCAAATAAAAGGATATCTAGCCGCTAAATGGTCTGGGTTATCTTCCTAATTTTGACGCGCCACGTCAAAACGAGGTTATGTTTGTTTTGCAATGGGATGCGAAAGTGAAAGTGGCGTTTTTTGCAAACGCTCGAAAGTGTCGGCTGAGGAGCTTAATAAAAACAAGTGCTACCTACAGTGTTCGTCGTGAATCATCTAGGTTACACCATGTTATTGTCTGGGCCTCGGAAGCCGCGGTGTTTTGCTTTGCAAATGAGAAACGCGATTGTATTGAAACAGTTACGACAGAAGAATATTTTGCGAGGTTGTTAACCTTGCGCGTTTGTTTTAATTACGATACACGGTGCTTCTGATGAATCTAATCTGCTGTTTATAGACATAATTATTTTACATTCTTTCAGGGTTTTAGCAAGCATTCATGTTATAAATGAAGAAGACTAAAAATAGAATGTGGAAGTTTAACCAATCTTATGTAGATCAGACGAACAAGGGCAAATATACAGGGTGGAATTTTTCAATGCCACCTGGAGGGAATGTACTCGAAATACTGGAAATAGACAATTTTACTCAAAGAAACATTCCTTTATTTTTTAAAGAAACAAATCTGCTTTCACAGATTTTCGGAAAATCGTTTTCCTCACTCGGGAATCGAACCGACTAAAGTTCGAAAAAATAACACCTGTACTTTTTTGACATCAATCGATAGGGCCAGCCATATGGATCAAACAAACATGATAAATTAAATGAAAGGAAAATCATGAAAACTAAAGAACAGTTTTAAATTCAATGGGATAAATTCAACAAGATAAATCACTTTTATTCATGGTTTTCCTTTCATTTAATTTATCATGTTGGTTAGAGAGATTTGAGCCATTTGTTTGACCCTATCGATTGATGTCAAAAAGGTACAGAATGTCATTTTGTCGAACTTTAGTCGATCCATCCCGGGTTCGATGCCCGAGTGTGGCAAAATAATTTTCGAAAAACTGTGAATGCAGACTTGTTTCTTTTTAAAAATAAAGGAATGTCTCTTTTGAGTATTTGTTATCTTCAGTATTTAGAGTACTTTCCCTCCCCTGGTGGCATTGTAAAATTCCACCCTGTATATCGGGTGCCTGGCAGTTAGTGATGATACTTAAAGACATGAAAAAAAAGTTTTTTTTCGCGATAGTACATTTTGACCAGTTAGGCGAACAAAATGTACTGAACAGCAGATGTTTTGCCGTTCACCTTATATGAACATAAGTACCTACCTATGTACCTAGGTGTTCATCTATCACCATTACATACCTACCGAGTTTCCTCCGTGCCTCGGAAATACTCGGAATGCACGTAAAGCCGTTTGGTCCCGGCTGTCATTTGTAGATGTTTAACAGTCGTTGCAGGTAGGTAGTCAGTGGCCCGAAAGTTTGTAATATTTGATTTAGTAACCGTGTATCGAAAATATAAAGGGTGTAAAACACCTCTTAACGAAGCCGAAAAGTACTTGACCCGTCATTGCGATTATTTTTTTGTTCTACACCATACCTGGGAACCCTTTAGTTACGGAGATATCGGGTGTCAAATTCCAACTTTTCGACAAGTTTTTTTTTTAAATAGGTACTAGTTTTAATTTTAATATTTTTACTTCAGACACCTCTACGACCCCCGTACTGTTCAATCCATCCATCAGCACAATGTTTCAAGTGCGTTACTTTGAGTTCTACCACAAAACATGATTTTTCAGCCCAAAAAAAATAGTTTCCCAGCAGTAATTTTTGCGTAAAGTTACTTAGTTTGATGTACAGAACGCTTGGTTGGCGGCTTTGTGATGAGGTAGTTTACACCCTGTGATAAACAACAACTCAGCATCTTGAAATGATATTAAATGAGCTTAAATGTAACCAATTTTAAACTGTAGGCACCTATGTATGGGGTTTGTCGTACTGATATTGTCTATAATTGTAAATTATATAGGTACATATTATGTAATGTACCTACAAATAAAATGTAAATAATTGTATAATATAGCCGTTGTATACAGGTTGTTGTATAGCACCGACTATTTTTTTGTAAAATTTTCATTTACCAAAAACGAATTCGATCCTGGTTAGTTATTTGGTTCGTTGACTGTACAGTCTGCGACACATCAAGTTTTGCATTTCCAACATAACATGACCTCGCTTTATGGAGATTTCCAACACAATTAAAGATCCGCATAAACTGTAGTATGGCTATAGCTTGATTGGTCGTCGATTGTACTACTTGTCTATTCCTGACTTTACAAAACGTTTCTAATATTTTGTCGATGATTGGAAACGGCCAAATTTTCAGTCAGTTTACGTTTGCAATAACAACCTTATCTTATTGAGAATAAAGATAACTGTTATTTAACAGATTTGCCAAAAGCAACAATTAGAATTATAACTTTATTGCAACGCCATAAGATCACAGTCAATTGAACAGTGATCCCCAATCAGAAAACTTACTGTGATAGAACTTGGTAAGTTAACTATACTTAGTATTGCATTGCCAAATTGTGGAAAATCCTTTTAGTTAGAGGAGTATTTAAGACTTATGAGTAATACCCTTGGTTATTTAAGGTGAATGCGCCAGGGTACCTCGCGAAATTCAAAATTTCTTACGTTTTTTGCAATTTGTAAGCTAGTGTTCAAGTTCATAAAGATGGAGGAACGACTTTTTCAAGGTCAAAGACATTCCACGACCTTTATGAACTTGGAGGGTTGTATTGATGATTTCGATGATATGATTCTGTAACTACATACGTCTTACAGTCGCGAACAATATTTTAATAAACATACAACTTAGCACTAGCCTGCAAATTGCAGAAAACGTAAGAAAATTTGAATTTCGCGGGCTACCCTGACGCTTTCACCTTAAGTAGACGTTCAACAGACGCTAGCACATCAAGCTTCTACAATCTGTCTTTCATAGATTTTCAACTTTATCTCTAAAGCATTACGTTCAAGGTTGATTAGCGTGACAGTTTCGGGAAGCGTGACAGTTTCGGGAAGCGTGATGTGCTTGGCGTCTGTACCATATTTGTAATCAGATCAACAGTTGCAAGAATACTAAAGAAAAACGGTATAGCTTTGGAATGGTAATAAAAATATTAAAGACATCCCACGAAATTGTTCTTTTTTTTTGTAAACCACCCATAAAAGTAAACAACTTGGTAGTTTAAGGTGGATGCTCTAGGGTAGGTCGCGAAATTCTAATTTACTTACGTTTTTTTGCAATTTGCAGGCCAGTGCTACTAGGTCGTATTTTGTTTAAATGTGAAAATTTGAAATTCGCGGGTACCCTGACGTTTTCACCTTAAGTACTTCGTTTGTGGATGACCACAGAAACGATGGATAAACTAAGAACTGTGTCCATGGAGTTCCTTGCCCGTTCTTCTCCATAGAGATCTACGCTAGGGAATGGACAACTATAGTACCTACCTTATGCCTTGTAACTGTGACTGTACTGTGCTGTAGCTTTGATTTTTTTTTTGTATTTTTGACATTCAAAAGTGCCGTAATGGTCTAATTTAAATAAATGCTTTGAGTTTGAGTTTGAAAGATGATTCCTATTATTTGGCAACTTGGCCAGACAAGAGTGACTCAAGAGATGACAACTAATAGAGAAGTGTAGAAGAATACATGCTGCGCCGAACTAAATTAAATTAAATTGCACTGATGAGAACTTCGTTCTCATTTCAGGGCCTATTTAGGGTACCGCACCCAACCCTATTACTAAACGGATAATATTTTTGTGTTCACCAAAAATCTTTTCTTCCCCGAAAAATACTGATCGTGCACCAAATAATACTGATCGTGCACCAAATATTAAAGTATCTCTGCCCCCATAATCGGGACTTAGGGCACCCCCCCTCGTTAGGTTAGTTAGGTTCCTTTAAACCCTGCACTCGGAAATAGGGGCCCCGCGAAGCGGGGCTCCGTCGACTACGCTTTAAGGAGAATATACAGTGTATAATTGTTAAATAGATGCTCGTTATGACATATTTTAATTAACATATTTTGGTGCACATTCAGTATATTTGGTGGAACACAGGCAAAATTAGGTAAAAGAAATGGGAATAAATTGAAGTACTTTTAAATGCCATCCTTACTAAACCTGCATTCGTCTGTCCATCCGTCTGTCTGTCACTGAGCTGCACTGTATCTCATGGTCAGGTAATAGTTGAAAAGGTTTCACAAGATAAGAAAAAAAAGGAAAGAAAAAAAAGAAGAGAAAAAAAAAATTGTAACAATAAAGTGGGCTCTCTACGACGATGGCGCGGAACCCTCCATGCTCAAACAAATCCGACTCGCACATGGCCGGTTTTCTCATTATTTTCCTCGTTTTGACGAATCTGTGAAGTGTGTAGTGACCTTGAAATTGTTCATCCACCTTATTTTTAATTAAGGCTGATGCTCCAGGGCAGCCCGTGAAATTAAAATTTTCTTAAAAGTCTAGGCACGATTTTGACCTTGATAAAGCAGAACCCACGACCTTTATGAATTTGTAGGGTTCTATTGATTTTGATGATTATAATTCTGTAACTACATACGTCTTACAGCCGCGAACAATAATTTAATCAATATACAACCTAACACTGGCCAGCAAATTACAAAAAAACGTATGAAAATTTGAATTTCACGGGCTACCCTGACGCTTTCACCTTAAAGGCTTATTTGAGTTCTTCGAACTCAAAGTAAACGTAGCCATGTTTAATTTATGTAGGTTCATTACTCTGAGGCAAGGACTAAAGTTAAACCAACACATTATTTTTTGCTATAAAACAACAAAAAAACTTGACTGGCGATTCGAGGTACAAAAAACAACTTTATTACGTTTTTTTAGAATTCGCTGGAACTCATAAGTTTTAGCGATAGCAAAAAACTGAAGGCTGATAGTTTAATAACCCTTAGAGCCGAGTTGCAACGGAATAGCGCCTATTCTCCTCTTGACTAGTTTAGTTTCCACAGTCGGCTGGCAGCGCATCCGCGGTGCCGCGAGCGGCCTCGCGTCGCCGCTGGCAGCCGCAAGCAGAACCAACGACAAGACGCGCGTGGCGCGCGGCCGCTCGCATCATCGCAGGCGGCCTCGCGACCTTTTCAAGCGAAACAGGTCTTTAAGTAGGTATGTAGATAGAGTTTAAAATTATTTCACACTGAAATTGCTCGCCGCGTCGCTGCCATTCAGGTGTGACTCGGCCCTTACTTGCTGTCGGTAAAAGTAAAGTAGTAAGATTGAGCGCAGACTTGAGTATTTTTCTTTTGTTTTTGGATTGAATAAAAACCTTTTATCGGGTGAATTTCAACAAGAGATTTTTATGTATCATTTCGGTGGGATTTTTTTATTTCAATGCAATCTATATATTTTTAGTGACAAATAATACTTTAGTCTATTTTATAACATTGTGCGTGAGTGGACATCAAATATTATCAAAACTTACATAAATATTTAAGGATAAAGTTTTAAGAGTCCACTGAAATTAAAAGTGTCCACCGAAATGATAAAAATTACCACCGAAATGATAAATCCACCGAAATGATACAGCTAAGAACAACCGTGCCCCCAGCCAGGGTTCCGTACTTTGTTAGGTTTGATTTCCACAAATTTTAGATAAACACTGAGACAGGACAGTACACAGTTTTTTTAATATCATCATTAATATACAGATATTACAGTTAGTATTATTACATATATCATTCTTTGAGGTTACAATAACCTCAAAGAATGATATTAATGTAATGTAATGTTTATTATGATATGAATGAATAGTTTCTTTACTTTTATAACCTTTGGTAATTTTTGTGGTTGTTGTTGTGTGAAAATGTTGGAAAACTTTATCGTAAATGCTGGTAACCTTAAATAAATATTTTTGCTTGTTTATGTACTAATACTAATTTACTTGATATATTTTCAAAAGAATCAACGTATCGCGATTAGAAAGCTTAAAGTTTCTGATTAATATGATGGTTGCATTTGTAAGTTATGCCATTAATAGTAATACCTAATGTCTACCTATTGCACTAAGAGAAAAATGCTAGGTATAATTTAGTTAAATTGGTAACGAGAGGAGAATAGTGTTTCTACAGGTATATCAGTAAAACTTCTAAAATTAAATCAACTCTTATATTTTTAAAATACAATAAATGAATAAGAAACATTATAAAAATATCTTAGTAGTAATAGCTTAGTACTTTTAATCCTTTTACATAAACGTATGAAACATAACAGAAACCTGAGATTGAGATCACTTTATTCTTAAATTACTACAACAATAGAGAAACGTACATATCTAAATAGAACAAAAAACAACAAAGTTATGTTCTACCTATAACTATAATTCGCAATTATGTATAAGTAATTCTTATACCTAATGCGAATTATAGTTATTCCAATAAAACAGTCTTTCTGGGTACGTATTTACGAGTAGGTTCAAGTATGTAGCTTAAAGATTAATTTTTCATCGTGTCACTTTAAATCACACAATTATTTCTCAAATTCACTAATCAGCCTCTTTTCATGACTATAAATATAGGTTTTTAATTTAGATATGTATACACACTATATACACATTATACTATGATCCTATAAAATACTATACCTTCAGATACACCACGCGCTCACACACTAGCTCTCTTGCATTGACTCAGACAAACACTCTCACAGGCAATTTCTCATCACATAGGTATATCTCTTTTTTTTTCATATAACGTTTAAATGCTCTTTAACTTATTTGTTATATCTTGTAAAATTAAGAAATTTTGTAATTATATCAAATATTATTTATTATTGTTATTTACTCGTAATAAATGATATAAAAATAAAGGTAAGTGACTTATATTGAAGGTAAACCCTCGAAATAATTATTTTGTTGACAATTAGTAGGTATAATAATCTACACTGTGGTGACCCACACACTCATCACATTTTCGTTGAGCCGAACAAATGTGTATCTAAAGTATAGTAAACATGTACTAACTACATAGATATATGTATATATTATATATCTTAAGCACAAATATTACACAACAAATACACCTAAATAATCTAATCGACACTCTAGGTAAAAGTAGGTACATTACAAAACTATGACTTTGTATTTGACACCAGGATCTCTAAAACTTTATGTTTTTATCATTTCGGAGATACTTTTAATTCCGGTGGACTGTAATTGGTATAACAGTCCACCGAATCCACTGAAATGATAACACTGAGATGATAAAATAGAGGTTAGTTCTACATTTAACTCCGAAAAAAAATTATTTAAAAAATATGAACACTACTCAAACAAAACAGTACTTACTGCGAATTTAATACACAATTTTGAAACAAATTAAACAAATCTAGCACGAGTTATAACAGCCACCGAAATGAAACTATTTTTGTCCCCATATTACTGAAATGATAAACTTACTTTTTTGGCGGGAAACCGCAAGACGTTGGGACCGGTGCGTTCGCGCCGAGAGCTTAAGCCGGACTGATCCGGAGTGAGAAAAGGTGAAAGGGGCGTAACAACGCAATGTTGATGTGGCTATTCTACTAAAACTTACTGTCCTCTGAAATGATAACTTTTTTCCAGACAAAAGTTGACTGCCTGTCAAATCCATGAGAAAGAAGATAAACAAACAAAAATTGTTTTATTTGATCGAATATATTATAATTTAATGATAACAAAATCAATTTAAATCCATATTACGAATGTATTTGCAGGAGAAGGTATGTTATGAGCGGAATTGGGTTCAGGACAGGTCACCGTGATGATAAAATAACACTTTGTAATTTTTTTTTTGGGTATATTAGAGGGTAGATACCAATGATTTTTTTTGCCAAGGTAGAGAAATACTTACGTTGTTGAGAAAAAATATATAAAATTAATAATCAGCACATTGCACTACCGTTCTCAGGTTTGCCGTGTATTTTTTTGCTTGGGCAATTCACCCTATCAGGAGATGAAGAGTTTATTTTGGCTGCGGGACTGTTCGAAAGAGATACCGTAGCCACGGAATATAAAGGGCGAGGAAGGAACATGGTATTTTTCAGGTATTTCGTTAACTACTTAATTTTATACTTACTTTCGTTGCCGTTGGTCTCGGCTGTCATTTCTAGATGTCACAGACAAATCTGTTAATTAGTCAAAACTACTATTGACTGGTCAAAACTATTTTAACAATGAAGATCAAGCTTTCTTTTGTGACCCTTTGAAAAACATCATGTAATTCTAGGACTAGGTAATTACAACTGAGGCGTTATAAAACAACATACAGGGTGTAAACCACCTCATCACAAAGCCGTTAACCAAGCATTCTGTACATCAAACTAAGTAACTTTACGCAAAAATTATTGCTGGGAAACAACTTTTTATTTGAGGTTATAAATCATGTTTTGTGGTAGAACTCAATGTAACGCACTTAAAACATTGTGCTAATGGATGGATTGAACAGTACGGGGGTCATGGAGGTGCTAAAAGTCAAAATCTTACAAAAAAAACTTGTACTTATGTTAAAAAAACTTGTCAAAAAGTTGTAACTTTGACCCCCCATATCTCCGTAACTAGAAGGTTCCCAGGAATCCCAGGTATGGTGTAAACAAAAAAATGATCGCAATGATGGGGAGAACAAGTGCCTTTCGGCTTCGTGAAGAGGTGTTTGCACACTTTATTTATAATGCAGAAAACGCATTTTATATAAGTAACTTAATATTTGACTGTTGCCAGTCAAAAGTGGTTTTGGAGTTTTGCCTGTAACATAGATATTTAAGGCGCTTAGACGAGCTAAATTAGCAACGCTATTTGGGGTGGTTCAAACTTCGTTTGAAATGCTGTTAGAATGAAGTTCTAATCAGCTTGCACTACAAAGTGGTTGTTACGTCAGCCACTGCGGGTCAAATAGCGCGAAATGAGTGGTTTCGATCGATTTACAAAAAAAACTATTGATTGGATTAAAAAACTAAAACAGTATCATGCTAATATATTGCTTGTAGAATTATTTGCCAGAAAATCAGAATGATCGCATGCATATTAGTATGTTTTTTATTGTTTGAAAGATATTTTTAGAGGTAAGTTCGTGATTTCTTTTTATCGAGCCAAATTAATTGTATTATGTTTTCAAACAGTATCATGCTAGCATATATCCTGAAGAATATCATATATTTTTCTGGTCTTGTTTATAGCAGTGAATCATATACTTTTAGTAATTATAAAACTCGCGTTTAGCTCGTGTCGCCTTAACAGTTGTTAGCGGTCGCGGTAGCACAGATGATATGATCCCGTAGTCAGTGACCGGAAAGTCGGACAATCAGTTTCAACAAGTGGTATCGTATTTACACAGAAATAACTGTTTTGCAGATGTCAGATGGGCAGACGCTCCATTTAGGTACAATACTTTTATTCAGCTGCATCCGGTAAGACTGGAAGCCATACAAAGAAAAGGCTAGGCAGATGATGCTAACTGGTTGTTTCTGACAAGTCGGTAAATAACAGTAATACCTAATGCTAAAATATTAAGGCGCCTGCGGAGCATGCGTATTTCATACAAACGTAATACCAAAATAATTTGTAAATTAAACATATTCCTAAGGTAGTGTGTATTTATTTCGATTGAATTACAGAATATCTAGGTTCGCAAATATATATTTTGAATGGACACTGATTTTAACAAGAGTTATAAGAAAAATAAGTTTTCTATAGAAAATTTAAATTCCTCATATCTCGTCTTTGCATCACTATTCTCTCAAAAAACATATTTGGGAACATAGATATTCTGTAATTCAATCGAAATAAATACAGACTACCTTAACAATATGTTTGATTTACAAATAATTTTGGTATTACGTTTGTATGAAATACGCATCCTCCGCCGGCCCCTTAACACCGCGACGCACTTCAATATTGTAATTTTATTTTTACAATTGCGAAGTGCACGCGATCGTCATGCAGAACGGCCTGATTTTCGTAAAACACGCTTTAGTATACTTACTTCATAGGGTTCCGTTAGGGTTCCACACTTGAAAAGGAAAAAAAAACAAACCCTAATAGGATCACTTTGTTGTCCGTCAGGATTTCAAGACCCTTGATCTCGGGAAAGCCTGGTCGAACTGAGTTTAAATTAAAACCATAATAATATGCTCAAGTCTACAGTCCCTTGACGCTGTGAAAAAAGTGCTAACTTCTAAGCTAACGCAAAAAAAAAGATACGGCCGTTTATGCCACAAAAAAAAAACGTATATTTCGACTCTCTTCAGGGAATCAAAATTTAAAAGGGTACTTCCCGTTGACCTAGAATCATGAGCATTTGTCTTACAGCACATTTTAAGGAATCTACAAGTCGAAAGAACACTCAGTGGCTCGACCACCAAGTGTTCTTTCGACTTGTAGATATTTTGTTCAAGATGATGTTTTGTTTCAAGTCGCACTTGGCCGGCATAAACTCGGATGGCCGTTTTGCTGGAGTTATAGAAGATTTATGGCTGCAGTTTAGCCATTATTTAAGGTGGATGCTCAAAAGAAAGTGTAGGCACTTACTAAGTGTAGGAATTTCTGTGAGGATGATTTTGTATTTGGTACACAAATTATCCAACAGCCAAGTTCAACGACTATTACTGCTAAACTAATAAAGTTATCTTAACCGCTATAATTTTCCTTTAAAGGAGACAATTGTTTTTGTTCGGGGATTAGGCCACCCACATAAATTATAGCATTTAATAATGAAACTTACATTGATTTCTTCCTTATAACCTCTAGATTCCAGTGGTTAAATTAGCTAAGCATTGTCTAACCGGAATAAATGCGAAAAATCTGCAAAAACACTTACGAAAACCAAAATAAACAGAAAAAGTAAAAGTCAAAATAATGAAGTTGTCTGTCAATCACTAAAAAAGTGGGTTCATAACGTTCCGTGCCACGTTGATTGTTTAAACCATCTATGCGATTTTAGTGTAAACCTTTAAAAATAGCATTAAAAATGCTCACAGTTTAATAATATTTATTTTTATATTCTTTCTGATTCTATAATAATTATAGCAGATATGATTACCAATGGGTAGGTACCGTACTTTTTTCAGTAAACAGAAAAAAACGCCCCTATTCAAGTATTTGCTGTCAAATGACATTGACCACAACAGGAATGATTTGACTCGCAATAAAATATCATAACATAGCTTATTTATTATGATTTTAAGATTCCGTTTTCATTTCTACGTAATATTTCGTTTAATACCATAATAAAATGGTTACTTTTTTTGGTGTTATTATAAATAATAAATGCAACGACCAGGTGGGCCCAAAAAAAACTATCTCGTTCATAAAATGTACTATCATCATGATTTTTCCAGATTTTCAAGCCAGAAAGTTAAGTTTTTAGAGGGGGGACGCTGGAACAAATGAACAAATATTTGCACTTTGAAGTTTAATATTTCTTAAAATGGTATGAACAACCCTAGTCATTTTAAAAGACCTATTCAACGATACCCCACACGATGGGATAGACGATGAAAAAAAAATCATCCCCACTTCACGTGTAGGGGAGCTATCTTTTTTTTTCGTATGGGAAATCATCAAATGACCCTTCCCATCCTGGGCGGAGCGGGAGGGAGTGTCAGACTTTTACAGACTAAAACCCATCCATGTTCCTTCCTCGCCCTTTATGTTCCGGGGCCACGGTATCTCTTTCGAACAGTCCCGCAACCCCGGAGGGGAGCTACCCTAAAAATCAAAAGTTATCAAAAAAAAAATTTGCCATTTTGTCGGCGTAATTGATGAAACGCGCACTGGGGCAGCCACTGCCCCACGTCATTTTACACTGAACCGCGGCTGGGGCAGTAACTGCCCCAGTTGAATTTTAAAATACCCGCCTTCAAAAATTGCATTAAAACTCGACTGTACTTACTATGGCCATGCATTTATGGTCTCCACTACATTCTCTACAATATTTCCCAACTCTATAATTATTATCTGTGCCCAAATGCATCGACAGACGTCAAAATAAGATAATAAACTTCAGTGTAAACAAATCCGGCCATTTTTTCCGTGTTGTGCCGGCGCCGTTTCGTATTTAAATTGTTTTCTTATCGAAATAGTCGTATTTTAGTATAGTATTATACATCAAAATGAAGGTGAAGAACCGTGCTACAATATAGTGGTCAAGCAATTTAGTTTCGGAATCTCAAAGTTGCAGTAATTTTCCTGTGAAAAAGTGATAGGTATGTATACCTAACGTGCTTTATGTAAACATTGAATATATAATTTTATGTGATTAAAACGTGTGTATTATCCGAGAAATATCAATAATTGAGTATGGTGAGTATATTTTAGAATTTTAGAAACAACAAAAAGAGGACCCGTAGAGTTAAAAAGTTACGTAAACATGTTTGTTAAAAAGCCCCAGCGGCCTATACGCGACTGGGGAACCTATATCCCCAGTAACTTTGGATTCTAATTAGATCTACATTCCAATTAGAATCTAATAGGATTTTGGTCTTATTGGAAAGGGAATATAATCTAGTTTCTAATTAGATTTTTTTTATTGATAAGGATTTAATAGTTTTTCGTAAAAAAAATATTTTTAATCGCGAAGTTGCCGTTACGTGACTGTTTTTCAAACTCAACATTTATTTTAGAGTATTAAATTAATATTATATTTCTTGGTTTTTGGTTAAATAGATTCCTTAACTATTCAGCTATTCACTGTAAATTTTATTTTGGTCTAAGTCTTGTAGTTTGCGATCGTCAGATTTTTTTCCAACAAAGGTCGGAATGGGTCAAATAAAAGTTCAAAGGTCACGTGATTTAGCGCGCTTGACTGGAAATTAGGGAAAAAGGCCGCGCGCTTAAGAGGGACCTCTAAAAAATAACAGCTTTTTATTACAAACAGTCTCTGAGCAAAACCTTGGACGGGCGGACGGACATGATGAAACTAAAAGGGTTCCTTGTCAGGACTACGGAACCTTAAAAACCATAATAAATTTTAAGTGAAGTCATGTCGGGCTACGTGCAGTGTCGGCCGGCAGTGGCCGGTTTTTTTTTGTAAACATTTAGTTTATATTATTCTATACTAACTTATGTACAAATTATATACTAAAAGCTACCTCAAGAACCACTCTATCCATTGGTGAAAACAACATGAAATTCGGTGCTGTATTTTTTTAGTTTATCGCGAACAGACAGACGCGGCGGAGGACTTTGTTTTATAATAATTATGCACTAAAGAAGGATATGGTAAGAAAAGATGTGTCTGATGAGATGACGAAAAAAGAGGAGTATGGAAGAAGAAGACATGCTGCGCCGACCATAAACAAATTGGGATACCTATTAAGGGCAAGAGAATGATGATGATGATGATGCACTTAGGTCCATGTTCACCAAAAATATGACGCTCTGATTATCTAAAAACAGCTGTTTAAAACACATTTTTTGTATGGGGACATGTCACAGTGACAACTGTTTTAGATAATCAGACTGTTATCTTTTCGGTGAAGTAGATTTAAAATCAAAATAAAAACCATTACAGTATAAGGTCGAACCGAATTGCGACCCACATGCACATTAGGCCCACATCCACATGTAAATTACACCGAAATGTAACATGACATACCTGTCTACTAGTACCTACCTACGTACTGGTCACTAAGCACAATTTCTAGTAAGAACAAATAAAAAAAATATATCGATTTCTTTTGACCAATACCCGGAAAAAGTTGTAAGGCTCTTCAGAATATACTTAGACTTTCTACCTATCAGCACTATTAAAATTGGAAGTGGGACTGAGGACTTGAGGAGGCAGACGTAGGTAGGTGGTACGCCCCAGGCTAGGTGGACCGTCCTCCTTCAAAATAAAGGCGAGTTCGACACGATATAAAATAAAATAAACACGATATAGATAGACCTATCTAAGTATCTATATCTGAGGCTGGAACTGAACACGCGGTATTAAGATACACATTTTTTCTTGTTTTTGAGTGTTTTTATACCTAGTCTAACATTATAATACGAGAAAAATGTACTTAATAAAAATACAATATGCTCGAGAAAGTTCAAAATATCACCATTTTTCTTGTATAACACTCTATGTCAGATTTTTCATCATCTGCCTAGCCTTTTCCCAACTACTTTGGGGTCGGCTTCCAGTATAACCGGATGCAGCTGAATCAGACTCTTAAAACACCCAAATACAAGAAAAAATATGATAGCCCTTTTATGAGAACTAAGGTATTGTGATGCATCCACTGACAAATCTTGGTATACCTACGTAAGGAAATCGCCAACCCGTCTTGAGCAAGCGTGGTGATCAGTGCTCTGTATGAGGAGAGGCCTTTGTCCAGCAGTAGGACAGTACTAAGCGAGTATTATTATTTTTTACTCGTAGTATAACAAAAAACCTGTAGATAGATAAATGATAAACTTCGTATTTTTTTTCAACACTCTTCATCTTGATTTAATTATAATAGTACATTGTGATACAAGGGGCTAAAATGACCCATTATAGACGAGGTAGTTATAGGAACCGAGTTATAATGGGATTTTAGCGCCGTGTGTTACACCGTACTTTTCACTACGATTGCGAGAAAATAAAATAGCCATATTTAATATGATAGTTTATTTTATTAAAAATGAAATGTACAATTTGTACTGTTGTTCTAATGAGATGTTTTTTCCCGGCAACATAATCTCAGTTCTCTGTGAAGACGACTATAATATTGGTCGTCTGTGGGGTAAACGTAGGAGATAAAAAGGAATCCTACTTATAATTCAAATAAATAATACAGAAAATATCTTAAAATTTCGCGCCAATGCCTTATTTTATTTCTTCTGTAGCTGGAATGCAACGCACACATCCTGCCAAAGAGTTCGGCGTTCGGCGCGTTTGGTTCCATTTTTAAAATAAAATGTTTTTTTTTTTTTTTATGGAACTGTAATAAGTCAATTCTTTATGAATTATGAGTAAAGACTTTGCGTTTTCGAACACCGACGACGAAATTTAAAAAAAAAGCTTATTTTCCCTAGGGCTATAATGAGCAATTTTACGGCCCCTCTGATACGCTATTATGACGGTCTTTTCGAGCAAGAGGAGTGAAAAAAATATAATTCGATAATTCGAAATACAAAAATTTTTCATTTAAAACCTAAACACGTAATTTATATTATCTTGGTTACCGATTTACAATATCGGTATCCGAACGTTTTATTGTTTGTTTCTTTTTTGGGCCTACTAGATATGAAATTTCTAATCGACTTGTTTCTATCTCTCGCTTTTTCGTATCGATGTAAAAGTGACAGAACAAAGTGAATTTTAAATATTTCGAATTATCTTCTGAAACATGTCGCATGACCTAGCCTGAATCGTGCCGACCTAAACTTGATTCAGCGATGATGGATACCGAACAGAGCTTGCCGATAGACACTAGCTGAAAGCTGGATATGTGGGGTATAATATCCTAGGGGTTAGCTTTGTTATTCAACAAATGCAGCTTCTGTAGCGCCCCTGTGAGTGCCCTCACAAATATTTGCATGTCCGATTTCTTTTGGCATAGAGTCAAGTTACTGAAGGCGTAGGTACCTATAGAATGTTCGATCCTATTCACCGTTCTTTCAAGATTTTGATACTTTCACCTGTCCTGTATTTAAGTTACATTAGTGAGTAGGTATGATATCTGTAGAAAGTCTAATGCACTTCATAACTCTCGTATATTCGTGAGTCATGAAAAAGTTAGTAATTGTTATTGTCGATAAAATAAGGTTGCTGGTGGATTGCTTCGGTCAGTAACAAAATAAGTAGGTACTTAAGTACTTAACTGTGAAATTACTCGGAGTTTGTAATTAACTATCCTTTCGTTGTTATTTTTCCTCAGATTTTGCAGTACAGTGAGCTTTATTTTTTTTGCCATAGGGTTTATATTCGACATAAAATAACTACTTTATAAGGCTGTAGGCAGTGGTTAATTATTACTTACGATATGATGTAGGCAGTTGTTTTTTCATCCGATTTGGTGTCCCACTGCTGAGATTTGTGCCTCTCCTTTCTCCTTCTACACATCTTTATCTTGCGCGATCTCTGGTCATGATATTCCCGTAAACAAGACCAGATCGTCACACCCTTCTTTAGTATGTAGGTATATCAGGTCACACCACCGTCATCAGCGTCGCCGCGGACTTATTATGAGCAATTAGTAGGTACCTACTTAGGTAATTTTCCATTTCTGGGTAGGATTTGAAATCAGACTTTATTGCCCAAATCGACATTTGGCCGACGAATTGGCCAATTATCTACTCGGTTTTTGCAACTTGGTAGAACGACGTACAAATCACCCAATTTGTATGGAACCCATCTAAATGCTAATAGGATTGGCATCTGGCACAAATTCTCTAAACCTCTTGTGATCGGTCCCTAGAGAATTTTGATTCGGGCATTTTCGATACATTTCAAATGAAAGATATTCTCGTGAACGTGGGTGAGTAAATGATAAAAAGTGTTATAAACCTATTCCTATAAAGTAAAAGTCTATACAATAGGGTTCGTGATAGATACTCTCAATGGTGTAGTTATAGTAGGAGACTTGTATAAAGCTGTTATATCAGTAAAGCCTACGTCGACAGAAATTGTCTGGAAACTTTGTGACGAAAATACGAAACCGATTGTCAGATGATGCTATAAATGCCCTTGTATTTTTAAAGGCTTATTTCCTCAATAATAACAAGACATAGTGGACTAGCTTTTGAAGCAGTTTCCGCTTTAAATTGTGATTGTAATTAGTCTAAGACGTTACGAAAAAACTGTCCATTTAAAACAAGTATTGAAAAGTTGATACAAAGACTAAACTAACGTACCTGTACCTTACTGTTACTCGTAATTATTAAGCCAGTCTGATTGTTTTTTTTTTATAACTAATTGAAAAACTGTCGTTTTGAAAAGTTTGTAGTACAGACAGAGACTAAAGTAAATTATTTATTTAGTATGTAGGTAGGTAAGGTAAAGTTTTATTGTATTAAATGCTATGAAAAATATTTAGTTTTAATACCGCTAGACAAAAATATCCAGGTCTGAAAGCAGGACACAAATCCCACCGTCATGCATATGCACATGCACATATGGTCCCACCCTCCCGCCCTCATGCATATGCATACAAAACAAGTGTGCATATGCATGAGGGCGGGAGGGTGGGCCCATATGTGCATGTGCATATGCATGACGGTGGGATTTGTGTCCTGCTTTCAGACCTGGATATTTTTGTCTAGCGGTATTAAAACTAAATATTTTTCATAGCATTTAATGCCATGGATTTCCGCAAAGTAACGCCTGACTCCATAACTTAAGTTTTATTGTGTTGACATGATGACATTGTTTTTAGAAGATATTTTATTGTTTTTTCCAAAGAAAAAGACTATTTAGTCCTAAAATTGTTTGTAGAAATAATGATAAAAAGATCTCGCTAGAGTTTATTTCGCTTAATTAATTAAAGTTTTCTACAGTAAAGTTTCAGTCACATGAATGAAACTAAAAATAAACGTTGTTAATTCATAAATGTTGTTGAATATGGCATAAAAAGCGTAGTTTTATTGTTAAATCACACTTATTTTTAAAAAATTCCATACTTCTCGACAACCCGGGAATTCCCGGGAAATAGTGGTCGAGAATTCTCGTGCTCCGGGAAATAAAAAAGGTCGAGAAATGAGAAACCCTAATTGTGACTAACAGTCAATTAAGAGTGTCGACGCGTTCAAACACGATTAACTAGCTTCGAGCTATCGCAAAAATGTATGAATTTGTTGGCCTCAATCCATATCAAGATCACTGCCTACAAATTGTGTGACACAGCTTTGAACACGTCATTCTTATTTTTAAGCTAGTTTTTCCTGCCGGTTGCACTTGTTGATGACAGTGTTATTTAGAATACGAGGAGGATAAGAGGCATAAAGAGTACTGACGAATACCACCCGTTAGAGGGCTTTCGTAGACTAGAGACAAGACTATCTTAAAAGATACTATATTTCTACTAGTGCGAGCGAGACAGACTATTTATTTATTTATGTATGTACCTACTCTCAAACTCTACCACTCTCACACTCACTCTCTCTCTGTCTCTATTTATTCTCTTTAGCAATAGTCTGTCTGAAGAGAATCTTGTCTCTTGTCTACTAAAGCCCTTAGGAGCTACATTTGCCGCGTTCAGTTTTCATATAGGTTCCAATTTAACAAAGCACATATTACGATGTCGGTTTGCACTCAGCTGGTATAACATAGCAAAACTCCGAGGTAGGTACTTTGATATCACTAGGAAGGTATAGCTTCAAATTCAAATGGGTTTTTGAATCTCAGATGGCTGTCGCTTTAAATTCAGCTGCAGCTCGACATTCAGGCTGTGGAAAAAACTGAAAGGAAGGGAAAAGTTAAAGTCAGGATATGGGAATTTTACATCAACGCAAACGCATCTGTTTGACTTCTTATAAACAAACTGCCATCATAAAATATTATGACAATAGACAATCGCCCCTGAAGACGACCCTTCTTGTATTCATCCTCATTGTTCAGCAGCGAACATGTGAATTTTATTATAAAAATCCATTCAACATACAAATCTTCACTATATCAAGTTCCGTAGGTACCTATAGTAGGTACAATCACTAACGGGCAGCTAACGACCAATTAGCAAAACAGCCAGTTACTTCAAAATGAAGAATAAAATAAAACGCACGCAAGAGCAGGCGCCTCCAAAAATGCAAAATCTTTTTATAAAAGTTCTATTTGTACTATTCGCCTTCGCATTTTACCTAACCATCTCCTTTGAGCCACTTTCAAAAGAAGAACAGATGGAGCGATATAATAAAATGACCGAGGATGTGGAACCATTCAGGAGGAATTTGACAGAATGTGCTCGACAAGTAAAAGCTTCATTAGAAGATGTCGAAAGCTTTTTGAAACGAATACCGCAGAAGAAAATGGAAGGGAAATGTTTCGTCGCTTGTATACTAAAACGTAACTCAATAATAAAGGATAATAAGATCAGTAAAGATAATTTATTGGACGCAAACAGGGCTGTTTATGGTGAAGACAGTGAAGTGATGAATCGTTTGAAGATCGCTATAGGAGAGTGTACGAAGGCAGTCGAAAGCATCTTCGAAATTTGTGAGTACGCGTCAGTGTTCAACGATTGCATGCATATAAATATGGAGCATATCTTGGATCAGGTGATGATGGAACGGCGCATGGAGGCTATTGGGCAGATGACGACGAACCCTGAGGAGTGGGGAGACACTGAAGATGAGATCATGAAGCTGGTGAAGGATGAACTTTAGTTCCTAAGATTTTTGAAATTGTTAACAAAATTATTGTGTTAAAATAATCGTGTGTTCGTTTTTATATTAAAAAGTATGTTTTATCTGACCTGTGGGCTATGATCTTCTATGCAAGGTGTTTTTTTTTATATCCCATAACTCTAGCGTATGAATGAGACCATAAATTGTCGCATGTTCTTAGCTAAAGTGAATTACTTACTCGTATGCACAACGAAACTTAGATTAATATGATTGATGTTATCTTCGAAACTATGGATTTTTGGAACACATATTCTAGGACTTTTTGTATTATTTTTACTCATACCTTCGAACTATGGGATATCAAAAACACGTAATTTTTTAATTGAATATTAGATGATGAAATGGAGTAAGTACTTATATTGTAGACGTTTATTGTGAATATTCTACCTGGTATGGCAAGTAAACAAATAAAACAAAAATATTGTTACGAAGAAATTTTAATTCTTTTCGAAATCACCTAATTATAACTTCGATATGATTCACTTAAAATTTACAATAGAAGCGCACATTACAAAACAAATTAGACACAAACTTGCTCCGCCTTCGTTTCGAAGTCACTTGGTGGGTACATTTGGGTATTACTAGGGGCATGTCGGCCAAATCTCTATAGTTATGTCAACATATTAAACTGTAACAGCAAATGATATTTAGAACTTCGGCACAACGAAGCATTAGCCCCTTAAGAGATCGATATTACAGAAATATCAAGAAAATCATTTAAAAAACCAATTGCCATATTACAAAATTATCAATAGATTGAACATTCAACTGACATTTTCTTAAAAACATTTCAAGAAAAGTTGTTTTAAATTTTTTCTAGAGAAACAACATTTGTGTCCCAGTGTTACAGAGAAGAGCATTGAACCAACTTCGTTGTTACAAAGGTACTTAAAATCTAAAAGTATAGGTTTACAAATAAAATAAATACGTTAAAAAATCAGTTCACAACAAAGTTTCTTAAACAATGAATGTTCATTAGTTTTAAGGAAGAGTGTATTTACACAACCCCGCTAACGGATTTATAATACAACACTAGATATTGATGTCACTTAGTCGTACAAATAGGTATCATGTTAAATGTCACATTTTTTATCTAGGACTTATATTTCATTAATCAGATATATTTTATGATAAATTATGTTTATTTTGTAAGTAGGTTTTCACAAACACTTTTACACGTATTTTTTTTTAAACTAGATGGGGCCGGTGTTTCGTACCTGACTACTCTGAGAAGAAACAGCCGAAACAAACTAAGAGGTCATAGTCTATTTTGAAGTCCAGACATAATCTTGCTCCATTCACATGAGGATCATGTAGATATTAGTGTCTGAAATGGTCTTTTGAAGAAAGAACCACACAGATTTGAGTGAACCTGTCCAGTCAGTGCAAGCATTTGTCAGTTATCGTATAGCTCGACTTATAACAAAAGGAGCTCAACGAAACGACGAATAATACCAAAGAAAGGACATTTGGGTAGGTCGCTTATAGAAATGCAAATAAGAAATATTGCAATTTGTATAGTAAGCTAATTAGCACTTTTATGTAAGCAATGTCACCATTTTTAGCCGGCAGTTGTGATTAGATTCTTGAAAAGTCAGTCTTAAGTATTTGAAAAATTGTTAACCGTGAAATCTACCTTTATTCCCATCTGCCCCCCCCTTCGAGCTGGCCTCCGGTGTGGTGACTAGCACTAACAAGTGGCGTTTGCCACCCCGGTGGTCAATAGCACTTATTTAGTGACATCTGCCCCTCTGCGTTGAAGGGCACACAAAACTAGTGTCATAATCTAAATCCTTTAAGAATATCGCTACTAAATATAACGTGCGTTTCTTTAAAATCACATTCAAATATCAAACAAACGGGTTCGTCTTATGCTGGCACTACACTTGGCACTTCTGTGAAAAGTTTCGAGTTATTTGATCAATACAAAATGTTCTTAGTGCCTATTACGATAAAGTTCACTTTGTATCAATGATATAAGGCGAATTTTTGACAAATCTGCCAAGTGTTGCGACACCATAAAATAAAGGGCTTCAAATACCTGTTTTATGCACTTCTCTTTATACAAATAGATAGAAGACATCGAATGTACAATTGTTCCTAATTCACTAGTACTAGAATTACACCCAATGGGCTCTTGAGCTGTTGTTTCATAGATAAAAAAACACCTTTTTTTATACACCATTTCTGATGTGGACCGATGTTAATATGTGGTTACATTTTATTTTTTCAGTAAAAATAAACGCTACAATTTGGATTTTTATTAAATTTGAAAGTCTGTCACTAGAATTAATAATAAAACACTAGAAGAAATTCTCTTTTTTTTTTTCAAAATTTTGATTGTTTTTAGTCTACTTCTAGTCTACTTCTAGTAGACTAAAAACAAACAAAATTTGTCTTTACAAATAGACTAAAAAAACGTAGTTGCTGGCTCATAAATTTCTCTAGCTACGAGTACATTGCAGTAAAATTTGTAGTGAGATTAAATATATCGTTTTATTTGATAACACCAAATATCGCAAAAATCTCGAACAAATATAAATTCAGTGAAAAATTCATATTATTAAGTTAACACACATCAGACCACAAAATGGGTACAACAACGAACATTTCCAAATATTTATCTTATAACGTGTTATGAAAAACAAGTAATCCATACGAAAATCGTTAAATACACTTACAATATTACCAGATGATACCTATTAACATTACAATCTAAAAACTAAGGTATCATACAGTCTTAATTTCATCAAAATTTTATTTAAAAACCCAAATTTTATGTTAAAACTTTTTATATAAATTACTATTCACTATATAAATAGTTTAATCAACCATTTTTCTTAGCTAAAATATACCTACCCTATTCCTTGAAGTCATGTATAGTACTTATAATTAATATCATTGAAAGAAAATCAAAGGTATAGAAAACAATAATATGGCAGTGTCCTAAAACAAAAATAATATAATGTTGTTAAAAAATAGTAAGCGTATATTGAATCCTAACATTTAATTGTAAAATAATATTTAAAATAATGTAAAATAAGTTCATTTAAGGGTAAGTTAGGATAAGCATGTCGTTTATTTGCAATTATACTGGTATCTAATATTTTAACGTTTCGTTCAAAATTATTATGGCTAATTTAAATATTTTTGTATAACTATTCGATGCAGTTTACATGCACACAAATGTATTTAAAGCTAACAGTGTTTTGTAACTAGAGACAGTAGAAAACAAACATTACTGACTGACAGTAGGCTTTTAGTCGAGTTCCTACAGACAAAAATTGGTTGGAAACCCTTTTCAAGTATAATAAAATAGGATACTGAATTAAAAACTGGGAAAAAAATGATGAACCTCGTTTTTTTTCAACACTGGCTTTTATTCGCGAGTTTGCTCCCGTTATGTAAGGAAGTTATTCCCCGGGAACGTTTTAAATGTAGAATATTCGGAATCCGATCAGTATTCCGAAGATAAAAATTCAAATGGTCACACAATTTTTTCCTCTTAATAGATAAAATTTTAATATGTCATTTTATCTACATTATACCTAGAAGTGGAAACGAAGATCTCATGTTACGCATTATTATGTATCGCTTGCGACTATTTCAGTAAGTGACAGTTGAGATCGCAATAGCGGTCATTGAAAAATTAGTAAATGATCACCAAAAGTAATTCCCATTTTATCGTGAAATTAGAACCAAAAAATATTAATATTTAGTTAATGACCACCAGAAACTGAACCGTTATGCTCTTGCATCCGAGTCGAGTGAGACCCGATCGACGAGCGACTACTTCTGAATGGTTTATAAAAAATAAACAAACTTCTAACCTAATCTATCCGTGTCGGGGTGCCTCAAGTCGGCCTAGGCAAAACTAGTTTGTCATCAAACACCTCATTAATATTTGGTGCACAATTTACTAAATTTGGTGATTGATTGATATTTTAGGTGATAGATGTTAGTGGTCACAAAGTTATTTTTGGTGGTCATTATATTTTCCCCCATTTATAAGACAGACTCAGAAGACAGCCTGCATTCGGCCGAAACTCACAATATACTTTGGTAAATTTTCATAAAATGAAATAGAATCACATTAAGATGATGTATTTGCAACTTCCCTATTTTTGTATGACGAAAATAATATAAATCGTATATTTGATTCACACTGTCTCTAATTACCAAACACCAATTTACTAATACGGCTATATAACTAAATTAAGATCAAAATATACACGCCACACTGAGCGGCCTTTATCGATTTAATTTTAATACTACAAAAATACTTCTTCTTATCATGGACTCTTTATTTTGGCCCACATTGTTTGATTCAAAAATAACTTTTTTTTTTCAAAAAGAAAAAAAAGGAAGAATATTTACAGTAGTCGGCAGTAAGATTCAGTCACGATAAACATTTAAGAAAACTATATCTAGACAAAAAATATCGAAGAATGAAAAAGGGGTCCAAATATTGTAAAAACAGTTCATATCGCTACTATGAGTATTGAAACGTTTACCGTTAATTTTTAGACAATTATATTTAATTAGTAAATTAGAATTAAGGTTCGGTCGAACCAATACCACAGTATAAATATAAGCAGTAGTTCGATTTGGATGTGTCCTTGAATTCAATGGCTACTATCGATCAGAAGGTTAGTTTTGCTACTATCGGGTATATTGTGTGGTTTATCGTTAAAAAAATGACGCGGCGCGCGCGATTATCCGTCTGTTCGCACCTTGAAGTATCCTTACGGGCGGTGGAAGGAGCGCTTGTTTAATTACGTCAGCGTTTCGGGCGTTTTCGTGAAGTCAACCTAATGCTTATAATTATACTGTGCCAATAAGGACAGTTTGAGGACATCGGACATTGACGCACTGACGGTCCGCCGCATTTCACCCTTATACTCTAAGTTATAAGATTGAAAATTGGTCGAACCTCAGTGATCACAGTAGTACGTTCGTTATCCGGAGCTTCGTCCGTTTTTTGTCACTGCTGCTTGATAGTAAATACATAATTCAACCGTTTCCTTCCTAAAGATATAAAAAATTACAAATTTAAGCATTTTAACTGCTGTGCGTGTGGGCATTCAAACTTTTAAATATTATATTGTGACATTCAAAAGCGCCAATCAGTTCTCATCTTACTGTATGAATTACATTTGTCATCATCGATTCGCATTTGACTACGCTCAAATGTTCTGTCAGAATGTACCAAATAACATCAAAAAATTCTTTGCGAAGTAATTGTAGTGATTTTGGATGGTTGACGCTGTTGAATCTTTAACTTAACCAGGATTAATTTGACTGGATAGTAATATACCATATTAACAACATATTAATTCAGTTGTTGATTGGTTGATTTTAGCATTATTAAATCCATTTTATCAATTTTTTTTTTATCCGTATGATGCAGCTGAATACCAGTATTTTACATAGTACATGGAGCGATTGCCTTTCTGACCTTCACAGCCCCATTACTACTAGGTAATGCAATACCTCTTAATAAGACAGGTGTCACACTTTTGGATTACTGACTACCTTTAACGACTGTCAAAGATCTACAAATGACAGCGGGGTCCATCGGCTTAACGTGCTTTCCGAGCCACGAAGAAGTCCTGTTATTTAATGGGTGTAACCCATCTACGGATTAACTCGAGACTAGATCGACCCGAGCGGTTGTTATTATTTAGCCACGAGCTCAGCATACGCGTAAATAAAAAACGAATCGATTCTGACAAATGTTCTTCAGGCTTGTATAGCATCACATACGAAAATACATAATATTTTCACTTCGGTTGATACGTGCCGATGAAATAAAAAATATTCTAAAATAAGAAAAGGATACTAGAATTGTAATGAATAAAGGAATAAATACTAAAACCACAGCATTTATACTTTTGCATTAGCAAATAACAACCTCAGTTTGTAGAATTTTGAAAATAAAATATGTAACCGAAAATTGACTAATTGAGTAAACCAGGCATAGTGGAAACGATTTACTGGCTTGAAAGAAACCACAGTGAAAAAATAGTACATTTTGATAAAAGTGGAGAAAGTTTGTTATTGTAGTTCGAGGCGGAACTAACACACGACCCGTAGAAAGGAACCAGTTTTCGAGGGTGTGTATTGAAAAATACTTTCAACTACCTGCTCCCCGCATTACTTCTCTGTTTGAATCGGATTTTCTTAACAGTTTCAAGGTTTAATTTTATTTTTGCACGGGACCCTTAAACTTTTTCTATAATAAAATTAACCTAAATTACTACTTATATCAGCTATCTGCTAGTAAACCAAAAACCAGTCCCGTCATAATCGATCCAGCCGTTTCGAAGATTAAATGGAACATACAGACCACATTTTTTTTTAAATGTGCCACAACTTTATGGTTTAAGAACTTCATCAAAAATTAACTATAATTCACTTCTCGAGAAACTAAATTTAAGTAAATATTTATGAGTGAAAAATAAACTACGTTCATAGTGAGAAAAAAAAATATAAGTGTAAAACGTCGTCTCTAGACATTGCCAGTGCGGGTATTCCGTGCTCTTTGAGTACGCTATCTTATTTCCTACTTTTTCAGTCCATTTTTTTTTCTAAGCTTTACTTATTCACCAGAATTTCTTTCAAGCCAGCTCAAGTCCATAAAAAAAGTATAAATATCAGTTACACAGTCTAAAGATACACACAAAATTATTTTCAAAACTGCCGTTTTTTCTTCGGGATAAAATTAACAGCTATAAATATTGGGCCATATATTATAACACCTGTTCCCATCACTATATTTATGTACTAGAATAAAGTCCCGAACCTCGAGGGCGTAGGCCGAGGTCATTCGGGCGGGCAGCTCTGGACGAAGGAGGCGGGGAATAGGCCCGTGCGGCCTGTACGCTGAAGGGTACCCTTGTACCAACCGTCGCCTCTCTTTTTCGATACTATCACTATGTCATCAACTTTCAGTTCTAACTCGTATTCAGAGTTAGGCGGGTATGGGACTATGCAGCGGAATCTGAAAACAATTGTTGCACATTGTTGAACATTTGCTTTCGAGTCATGGATGTTTATATGTATAATAAGTATGTATTTACAAACAAAAAGTATATAATATATGTAGAATAGAATAGAATAGAATAATCATTTATTCGTCAATGGACAACATAACACAATAGAGCAGCACATACATATACATTATAACAACAAACAGCTTAACAATATAGCTATTAATTTATTATAATTATTATTATTTTTTTCAATTTCGTTATTTATTTATGTAGTATATCAACTACCTGGTGTCCACGACACAAGCCTTGCTTAGTGTGGCACTAGGTGGCGCTGTGTGTTAATGTCCAGCGATATTTATTTTAATTAAATCATTACTGTAGAGGTAGCAGGTAAACGGGTACCAAACGAATTATGGGGTGAAAAACATGCGGGGCAGAAAACTCGTAGCGGATCGGCTGAGTGCTACGAAAAGCATACGTGACGGTCACGCGAGTTCTATGATTGTTGTTCACTCAAAAAGTGATCAACGCGCCTATATAAGTTTTCACTTCAAAAAACCACTGGTTACGGTAGGACTCACTCAAAACATTGTGCTGATAGATGTATTGAATAATACTAAAGAATATCCATACGGATAGGTGGATGATGGAAACGACTGTTCATTCCAAAGTTCCTTTTATTAATGTCCAACAACTAAATTACTTACTAGAATATGAATGCTTAGCTTGCTAAACGTGACCTGTTATTGGACCAACGACTGTCTTAATGGGGATCGGCAAAGGCATGTCCTTACAATACAGAGGCCATGGAGGTGTTTAATGTAACTTGTGAGAAGGTTGGAGCTTTGACGTCCAATATCTCCATAACTAGAAAGTTCCCAGGTATGGTCGCAATGACGGGGTGAACAGGTGCCTGTCGGCTTCATGAAGGGTTTTTTTACAATAGGGTAGTTTCCACCATCAATAAATTGCAAATCTATTTAGTCCGTCAGTTAGAGTATTGGAAAATAATGGACACGTATTTTTTGTTTTTGTAAATCAACGAATATTGACAAAGATAAAACGCATCAAAACTCGGGAGTGGGGGCTCGTGACGTCAGTACTCACTAAAAATTATATCAAACAGTGACGTATTGAGAATTTTAAAAGCGTCGTATCTTCGTCAATTTTGGTTTATGTAACAAAAGAAAAAATACGGGTGAAATATTTTTTGATAAGTGACGGACTAATTAGATTTTTTCCGGTAACAAGCCTATTGTCTGTCGTGATGACGTACGTATACGTACGATACGTCTCTCATAAAAGAGGTTATACGTTCAAATTCGGGCAAGTATAAATGTGACTTTTTCAATTTTTATACCCTTACTAGTTGAATGAATGAATGAAAATCTTAAAACAAAGTACATTGCCCCACAAAACTGCTTACACAGTTAACTGTGAGATCGCTGTGTCTCATTTCTCTCTATGATGAGGTTGGCTTCCAGTCTAACCGGATGCAGCTGAATATCAGTATTTTACATGAAGCGACTGCAAATCTGACCTCCACAACCCAGTTAGTACGGGTAATACGGTACTACTCGGTAAGACTGGTTGTCAGACTTTTTAGTTTATATACAAGTCTGAAATTGTCAACCTATCTTGAGCAAGTGTGGTAATCAAACTCGAGCCTCCTCTGTTTGAGAACAGGCTTTTGTCCAGCAGTGGCACAGTGGGACTGGTATTATTATTATATTTACCTTTCTTTATTTGGTTGCACGTGATGTCGATCTCGCCTTGACGCGGTCACGTCTAGTGACTGTGATTTTCGATGTTGGGACTGCCATGGGTTTTCTGTGCCCGATCTGTAAATTGAACAACACGTTATTCTAAATAGTTCTAAACGGCAAAGAGATATTTTCAGGTTGATTATAATATTCTTTCTAAAGGGTGTAAGAAACCTCTTAACGAAGCCGATAGGCACTTGTTCTCCCCGTCATTCCGATCATTTTTTTGTTCTACACCATACCTGGGAACCTTCTAGTTACGGAGATATTGGGCGTCAAAGTTAAAATTTTTTTTTTTTAATACTAGTTTTTATGGTAAGGTTTTTACTTAAAACACCTCCACGACCCGGGTACAATTCAATCCATCCATCAGCACAATGTTTTGAGTGCGTTACATTGAGTTCTACTACAAAACATGATTTTTCACCCCAAAAAAAAGTCGTTTCCCAGCAATGTGCGGAATGCTTGGTTGACGGCTTCGTAATGAGGTTGTTTACACCCTGTATAATGTTAAAGAAGAGGTAATAGATGATTTTACATTTAGAAAAATAATGTCTCGGCCTAATTTGCTATACTCGACCGGGTGTGTGGTTTCATGGTTTACTACTGACGTTCAAATTGTTGAAAGAAAGTAAGAAAATAAATATATTCGACCCAGGTTAACGCATACTGTGCACACGGATATCCTCGGACTTGAACCCAGGACTCCAATCAGCGATCGTTCTCCCGAAACTAACAAGTCAGTTAGTTTGGTCATCATCTACCTAGCCTTTTCCCAACTATGTTGGTGTCGGCTTCCAGTCCAACCGGACGCAACTGATTACCTGTATTTTACATGGAGCGACTGCGTATCTGACCTCCACAACCCAGTTAGTACTGGGTAATGCGAAACCACTTGGTAAGACTGGTTGCCAGAATTTCTGGGCCACTGACTACCTGTAACGACTGTCAAAGATCTACAAATGACAGCCGGGATCAACTGCTTAACGTGCTTTCCGAGGTACGGAGGAAATGGGTGGTCACCCATCCATAGACCAACCTAGGATCTATATCGATCGAGATTCGACCCGAGAGGCTTTGGGTTGGATACTTTGGGTGTTTCAGGTAATATTATATTTCTTAGACGGACAAAATCTTATCAGGTAATATTATATTTCTTAGACGGACAAAATCTTAAAAGGAAGCTAGTATAGATAAAAGCGACACGTCAAACGCAAAACACCATGCTCAAGGTATAATGAATGACATGAAATAAACAGGACATTAAGCTACGTCATTTGTCACATTTAACAGTGCTATGTTATATTGTTTAAAGTGTGAATGTGTATCATAGAGCGCGCATACAATGCGATTCAAGTAAGAATAGGACTGACCTGGCGCCATATTAAATAATATACATTGTGGCGTCATAGCTGTCAAATTGAACAAGTTAGGTAATGTCAGCGAAACAGATATGTGAGAGTTGACCGACAGAGAGGTCATTGACGTTCCTTTTTTTATTTGAAACGTTTTTTGCAACATATGCGTGATCGTGCGGGTGTTTGAGTGTGTTTGTTTGTGCAGATGGAGGTGTTTATGCAGGTCTCTCCTTATGACTGTGTAATAATGTTAGAACGCCTCAGTTGTAATTACCTTGTCCTAGATATATATGTTTTTCAAAGGAACGGCGTTTTACAAAGGCGTAACAAAAAAAACGTAACTATTGGTCATTGTTAAAATAGTTTTGATCGGTCAAAAGTGGTTTTGACTGTGACATAAAATACAATTTTTGCAGCAATGGTGATTGTGCGAGTGTGTCGTTAAGCGTGTTTGCCTGTGAGTGCGTTTGTCCATATTTATGTATGTTGACTGGTGTCACCCAAAACCCTTATTATTTTAAGATTACTAAGTTTGTGTAGCTTGTTCCATCTAAGAGTGTATGAGTGTGTGAATCCTGTGCAGATGATGGTGTTCGTGCAGGGAGGCGGGCGCGGGCCGCTCCTCGTGCGCGGTGCGGGTGTGTGAGTGTGTGAGTTCTGTGCATACAACCTGTGCAGATGATGGTGTTCGTGCAGGGAGGCGGGCGCGGGCCGCTCCTCGTGCGCGGTGCGGGTGTGTGAGTGTGTGAGTTCTGTGCATACAACCTGTGCAGATGATGGTGTTCGTGCAGGGCGGCGGGCGCGGGCCGCTCCTTGTGCGCGGTGCGGGTGTGTGAGTGTGTGAGTTCTGTGCATACAACCTGTGCAGATGATGGTGTTCGTGCAGGGCGGCGGGCGCGGGCCGCTCCTTGTGCGCGGTGCGGGTGTGTGAGTGTGTGAGTTCTGTGCATACAACCTGTGCAGATGATGGTGTTCGTGCAGGGCGGCGGGCGCGGGCCGCTCCTTGTGCGCGGTGCGGGTGTGTGAGTGTGTGAATTCTGTGCATACAACCTGTGCAGATGATGGTGTTCGTGCAGGGCGGCGGGCGCGGGCCGCTCCTTGTGTGCGGTGCGGGTGTGTGAGTGTGTGAGTTCTGTGCATACAACCTGTGCAGATGATGGTGTTCGTGCAGGGCGGCGGGCGCGGGCCGCTCCTTGTGCGCGGTGCGGGTGTGTGAGTGTGTGAGTTCTGTGCATACAACCTGTGCAGATGATGGTGTTCGTGCAGGGCGGCGGGCGCGGGCCGCTCCTTGTGTGCGGTGCGGGTGTGTGAGTGTGTGAGTTCTGTGCATACAACCTGTGCAGATGATGGTGTTCGTGCAGGGCGGCGGGCGCGGGCCGCTCCTTGTGCGCGGTGCGGGTGTGTGAGTGTGTGAGTTCTGTGCATACAACCTGTGCAGATGATGGTGTTCGTGCAGGGCGGCGGGCGCGGGCCGCTCCTTGTGTGCGGTGCGGGTGTGTGAGTGTGTGAGTTCTGTGCATACAACCTGTGCAGATGATGGTGTTCGTGCAGGGCGGCGGGCGCGGGCCGCTCCTTGTGCGCGGTGCGGGTGTGTGAGTGTGTGAGTTCTGCGCATACAACCTGTGCAGATGATGGTGTTCGAGCAGGGCGGCGGGCGCGGGCCGCTCCTTGTGCGCGGTGCGGGTGTGTGAGTGTGTGAGTTCTGTGCATACAACCTGTGCAGATGATGGTGTTCGTGCAGGGCGGCGGGCGCGGGCCGCTCCTTGTGCGCGGTGCGGGTGTGTGAGTGTGTGAGTTCTGTGCATACAACCTGTGCAGATGATGGTGTTCGTGCAGGGCGGCGGGCGCGGGCCGCTCCTTGTGTGCGGTGCGGGTGTGTGAGTGTGTGAGTTCTGTGCATACAACCTGTGCAGATGATGGTGTTCGTGCAGGGCGGCGGGCGCGGGCCGCTCCTTGTGTGCGGTGCGGGTGTGTGAGTGTGTGAGTTCTGTGCATACAACCTGTGCAGATGATGGTGTTCGTGCAGGGCGGCGGGCGCGGGCCGCTCCTTGTGCGCGGTGCGGGTGTGTGAGTGTGTGAGTTCTGTGCATACAACCTGTGCAGATGATGGTGTTCGTGCAGGGCGGCGGGCGCGGGCCGCTCCTTGTGCGCGGTGCGGGTGTGTGAGTGTGTGAGTTCTGTGCATACAACCTGTGCAGATGATGGTGTTCGTGCAGGGCGGCGGGCGCGGGCCGCTCCTTGTGCGCGGTGCGGGTGTGTGAGTGTGTGAGTTCTGTGCATACAACCTGTGCAGATGATGGTGTTCGTGCAGGGCGGCGGGCGCGGGCCGCTCCTTGTGCGCGGTGCGGGTGTGTGAGTGTGTGAGTTCTGTGCATACAACCTGTGCAGATGATGGTGTTCGTGCAGGGCGGCGGGCGCGGGCCGCTCCTTGTGCGCGGTGCGGGTGTGTGAGTGTGTGAGTTCTGTGCATACAACCTGTGCAGATGATGGTGTTCGTGCAGGGCGGCGGGCGCGGGCCGCTCCTTGTGCGCGGTGCGGGTGTGTGAGTGTGTGAGTTCTGTGCATACAACCTGTGCAGATGATGGTGTTCGTGCAGGGCGGCGGGCGCGGGCCGCTCCTTGTGTGCGGTGCGGGTGTGTGAGTGTGTGAGTTCTGTGCATACAACCTGTGCAGATGATGGTGTTCGTGCAGGGCGGTGGGCGCGGGCCGCTCCTTGTGTGCGGTGCGGGTGTGTGAGTGTGTGAGTTCTGTGCATACAACCTGTGCAGATGATGGTGTTCGTGCAGGGCGGCGGGCGCGGGCCGCTCCTTGTGTGCGGTGCGGGTGTGTGAGTGTGTGAGTTCTGTGCATACAACCTGTGCAGATGATGGTGTTCGTGCAGGGCGGCGGGCGCGGGCCGCTCCTTGTGCGCGGTGCGGGTGTGTGAGTGTGTGAGTTCTGTGCATACAACCTGTGCAGATGATGGTGTTCGTGCAGGGCGGCGGGCGCGGGCCGCTCCTTGTGCGCGGTGCGGGTGTGTGAGTGTGTGAGTTCTGTGCATACAACCTGTGCAGATGATGGTGTTCGTGCAGGGCGGCGGGCGCGGGCCGCTCCTTGTGCGCGGTGCGGGTGTGTGAGTGTGTGAGTTCTGTGCATACAACCTGTGCAGATGATGGTGTTCGTGCAGGGCGGCGGGCGCGGGCCGCTCCTTGTGCGCGGTGCGGGTGTGTGAGTGTGTGAGTTCTGTGCATACAACCTGTGCAGATGATGGTGTTCGTGCAGGGCGGCGGGCGCGGGCCGCTCCTTGTGCGCGGTGCGGGTGTGTGAGTGTGTGAGTTCTGTGCATACAACCTGTGCAGATGATGGTGTTCGTGCAGGGCGGCGGGCGCGGGCCGCTCCTTGTGCGCGGTGCGGGTGTGTGAGTGTGTGAGTTCTGTGCATACAACCTGTGCAGATGATGGTGTTCGTGCAGGGCGGCGGGCGCGGGCCGCTCCTTGTGCGCGGTGCGGGTGTGTGAGTGTGTGAGTTCTGTGCATACAACCTGTGCAGATGATGGTGTTCGTGCAGGGCGGCGGGCGCGGGCCGCTCCTTGTGCGCGGTGCGGGTGTGTGAGTGTGTGAGTTCTGTGCATACAACCTGTGCAGATGATGGTGTTCGTGCAGGGCGGCGGGCGCGGGCCGCTCCTTGTGTGCGGTGCGGGTGTGTGAGTTCTGTGCATACAACCTGTGCAGATGATGGTGTTCGTGCAGGGCGGCGGGCGCGGGCCGCTCCTTGTGTGCGGTGGTGCGTGCGGCCGGCGGGAGCGCGCGCAGCAGCTGCGACGGACAAGAGCCCGACCTGCGCCCACACCGTTAGTATGCCACGACCCAACATCGATACAACTTATTGCTTATTGCTATTGTAAACAGTTATAAAGAGATCCAGAATCGAGAAGAGTTTTACTTGAATTTTTCAAGTAACTGAGTTATTTTTTTGTTAAAAAATTAACAACAAAATATAGGGTGTAAAAACACTCATAACGAAGCCGAAAGGCAGTCGTTGTCCCCATCACTGCGATATTTTTTTTTTGTTCTAGACCATACCTGGGAACTTTATAGTTACGGGAGATATTTGGGGTCAAAGTTCCAACTTTTTCACAAGTTTTTTGTTCATTACACATTTTCAATGTAAAAACTTTATTTTTAACACCTCAACGACCCCCATACTATTCAATCCATCCACCAGCACAATGTTTTGAGTGCGTTACATTGAATTTCACTGTAAAAACGTGATTTTTCACCCCAAAATAGTCTTTTCCCAGCAATATTTTTTGCGTAAAGTTACTTAGTTTGATGTACAGAATGCTTGGTTGAAAGCTTCGTGGAGAGATTTTTTACACCCCTGTATACTGCATCTTGTTTTTTTTTTTCCCATACAGATTCCAAAGACATTTTACTAAAAAGTACGAACAGCGTCGCCTACAACACTGAACTGACAAGATAATAGAAAATAAAACTCAATAAATCCATAAGCTCTTCAATTTAAGTCGGTTAAAGTAATAAATTGCTAGTTATTGGCTCGTGGCAAAATACACACGTGAAACACAAAATGCAGGGACAATGAGTGCTGTTAGAACAAATTGGACATTCAAGCACACACAACATAAGTACATACAAATAGTACCTGGAAGTTTATACAGCATGTAGCATTCTTGAGTAAAAGTAATTATTTAAGGTGAAAGCGTCAGGGTGGCCCGCGAAATTCATTTTTTCTTACGTTATTTACAATTTGCAGGCCCGGCCCGGAGTCTCTTCAGAGATAACGACAAAATCGTTGACTTTTGGTTGCTAATTACTAACGAATAAATGCGGTTGCAATAATGATGCTTGCAAATAATGAAAGTCTCAACATCCTAGACCAAAGACTACAATATATATAATGAGATAGACGGTACTCTCAACCGTATTTCCGTCATCATACAAGCAGCGCTCTCTATCCGTGGTGGTTAAATCAAAATCGAACAAAATAAATACAAAAAGTGTGTCGTGACCGAGGTTTGATCTTACGATCTGCAGCTCCTAAGTCAAAGGTAGTCCTCAACGGGCTACACGTTTTATTGACAACTTGTCCAAAATAGCTGTTCTATTGCATGCTATGACAGTTGTCAGTTGGTGACAGATGGTTGATAGTGTAACCATGAATAAAATACGTCTATATCATTGATTGATTTAATTTTTTTATATTTGCTTAGATTGGTGTAGATTAAATAAATATGGTTTCTCTATCTAATTTATCAAAATTGTTATTTTCAATTAAATCTTATCACTGTTATAAAGTGGCAACCCAACCAGTAAATAATTTCATCCTCAAGGATAGCTGGCGCTAGTTTCCGTACAAAATTTTCGAGCAGGCTCCAATGTTCTAAGAGAGCACGGCATGTCCTAGACGCGTTTCTAGTGTGCATCATTATTGCAACTGAATTTATTCGTTAGTAATTAGCAACCGAAAGTTAACGATTTTGTCGTTATCTCTGAAGAGACTGCCGGCCGTGCTAGGTTATATGTTGATGAAAATATTGTTTGCGACTGTAAGACGAGAAATTCAGATCCGAAGTTATAATCGTCAAAATCATCAATACAACGTTCAGAAAGGACGAGGAAAGTCTTTGACCTTAAAAAGTCGTTCCTCAACCTTTATCAACTTGGAGGGTAATTTTGATGATTATTTAAGAAAATTTGATTTTTGCAGGTTACCCTGGAGCATTCACCTTAATATACTATTTTTATTCTGTAGATTAGAAATTGCTTGAAAAGTTGTAATTGCTTTATTTGACGGTTCTTACTTCGTTCAAATTCTTGGCTTTTACATAAAACTGTTGAATAGGTAATAAATAATTACAGATTTCATGAAAAGGTTAAAAAAAAATAACTTGGAGGGTTGTATTGAATTTAATGATTATTCACTCTGAAATGCCATATTCACAACCAAGTACTGTTTGGTCGCAAACAAGGACATGTTAGAATCACACATAATAAGGCGCTGAGCAGACTATTTGTCCGACACAAATTACCGGTAAATGAATCTTGTTGCGTCACTGTTCTTTTTTTTTTAACTATTAAAACATAGTGTTACTATAATTATTAAAATAATATTGTGCTTCGAATTTTAATTTTACAAAATCATTATTAGTTGTTTTTTTTTTTATTTTGTTTTTTTTTGTAACTTAGTTTTTAAATATATTGTAAAAAACGATATTAAAAAAAAATTGCGTGAATATCGAATTAATAAAAAAAATACTGTTTTTGAATTTAAAACTTCAATTTTATTTTTAAATCGAATTCATAAATAAAAGAATACTATTTTTGAATTTGGAACTTCAATCTTAATTTTTGTTTTCTTTTTTTTCAGATTGACTTGTCTACATTGTTGTTGCAACTGACCTGACGTGCACAGGATGATGTTGCTGCGTGTTGAAGGTGAGCATCAAGGAGGTGCCGGGTCCGTCCTCGAACACCGGGTTGTCCATACTGTAGCCGGTCGGAGGAGGAGACTTGCACTTCTTCATCGCCGCGAGACGCTTCATCAAACTCACACCGGTTGAAATCGAGGACTTCTCCGCTTTCGGTTTTTCTTTTAGCTGTTGAGTATTATTTAAACTTCACGTACAATAGTGGTACATAGGCGGATTTATTGCCACAAGGCATTCTCTACCAGTCAACCCTTTAAGTTAGATAGGAAAACATAGTGATAGGATACAAAACAATGTTTAAAAAACTAAATACTTGTTCACGAGAACTCATAAACTTACATTGATACTAATACACATATACAAATAAAAAAAACTAGTATCCATTCAGTCAAAAAAGTATCGGGAATGGAATAGAATAGAATACTTTATATTTGTTTATGGTTCCAAATTCAAACTTTTCTTTCTTTGATTGGCATATAACTGTTTTCCATTTTGGCGCGGAGTTTAAGTTGCATCTGTTATTTATATGAAATACAGTGCTGTTTTTTAGTTGTATCATATCTAGTGTGTATAGCGTATTTCATTATGGACAAAAACATCGAACAAAGAGTTTGTCTTAAATTTTGTATCGCCAACGGAATTTCGTGTTCGGAGTCACTGAAAATGCTACAGAAGGCTTACGGTGAAACGACTTTATCAGAAACACGTGCTTATGAGTGGTACAAAGCGTTCAAAAGCGGTCGAGATGTGATGGAAGATTTGCCTCGCTCTGGTAGGCCATCAACGTCTGCAACTGAAGTTAACATCGCAAAAGTGAAGGAAATAGTGACTGAAAATCCTCATTCAACTTTGAGAGAGATAGCCGCCGAACTTTCTGTATCTCACGAGTCGATCCGTACCATTTTCACTAATCATTTGGGTATGAAACATGTTTCCGCTCGGCTAGTCCCAAAAGACCTGAATTTTCTCGAAAAACTCAATCGCATGAGAGTCGCTGAGGACATGTTAGAACGAGTCAATTCCGACCCAACATGCATGAAACGCATTGTTACTGGTGACGAGACGTGAGTTTACGAGTTTAACATGCAAACTAGTCAACAAGCTTCGGAGTGGCGCCTTCCAACTGAACCGAAACCGAAAAAAAAAATTATTCGCGGCGAGCACTGAACTCAATAAGGAATATGCAAGAAAAACAAAACTCTGTTTATTTATTAAAAATGCCTAGTATTGGCGCTTTTAACATTATGGTACACTTGTTTAAGTTTCTAAGGTCCATGTTCACCAAAAAGTTGACAGTCTGATTACCTAAAACAGCTGTTTAAAACGCATTTTTGTATGGGAACATGTCACAGTGACAGCTGTTTTTAGATAATCAGACGGTTATCTTTTCGGTGAACATGGACCTAAAACATCACTTATTTTACAATTTATTATTTTATGTAGCATGTTTTTGGTGAAACGGAACGCACTCTCAAAACACGTCGTCCTCGATAACGGCGGTAGTGACATCAAAATTCATATGTCAAAAAACAACTTTTATTTAAAATTTAGGTAAAATTGCACTACGATTTTATTATAATATCGTTATCGCAATTTTTGCTTGAATAAAGCACATACAATTAGTAAAATTACTTTATTAAAAATTAAAAATAGATGTAAACAAGGTAGATTTTGATAAATGACGTCAAAGTATGGTCGCGACAATCACGGACGTTTGAACTGTCATAGAAAATTGCAGGAGTTTAGTAATATTTTTAAGCGACAAGCAGTAGTTGAAATTAACTTTTAATACTTTTCTTGGGTTGATAATAGTGTAATTAATTGATTTAAGTGAAGAAAAAAATACATGCATATTCCGTATTCCGGAAACAGCATTTAAAAAATGATTTAATGATTGGATTATTCGTTGGAGTAAGTGTATCGTTTCTGAAGGAGCATACTTTAGAAGGTGGCAGCGAAGGTGATAAAATAAATTTGGATGAATATGTTGTTTTTCCCGTTACTTTCTTGTCAGTATATTTAAAAAAAGAAAAAAAATACGACAAACTTAGTAATAATTACTTATTAATTAATAATTAATTATTTATGTATTTGTTCTGTACTACACATAAATTAATACATTTTAGATGATGCACATCTAAACTGATAGATACCGTGCCCCGTCATGAGATAGTTAATAAAATAAAACAACAATGAATAAGACAATTTAATGCCATTCTTCTGGCTTCTTTTGATTTGAAATTTCAGGAAAAACCAAGAAAACTATTATAACATGAATACTCCAGTTAGGCTCGTAGCACAAATACTGGAACGATATATCTATGGGTATGCGGGATACGTTGTTTATGTGTATTATGTAATATCTTACCTTTTCAGATCTAGGCGTGTTTTGTTGCGTTTGCGCTGGCGAACACCATGGATAAGTCAGCGGTTGGGCTGGAAATATTTACAAAAACATAGATATGACTTTGAGTCTGTTTATTTCAACCAACATACAACCTAGCACTGGCCTGCAAATTGCAAAAAACGTAAGAAAATTTGGATTTCGCGGGTTATCTTGACGCTTTCACCTTAAAACAATCCTGCATCAAATCGTCATGGTAACCTCCCAGATCTCTATGGAGAAGAACGGGCATGAAACATGTCGTCGTATAGATATATAGTAGGCGTTACCGCAGATCTGTGCGGCGTCCCTTGCGCGTGGCGGCGCGTCCGGCGCGGCGGTGTGCGGCGCCGCGCTCGGTGACGTCACCGCGCTCACCGTCAGTACGCCCGACACCGCTACAGTACTCGTCTGGAACAATAACCATTTATTATTATACTACGTGTCAACGGACCTTTCAAGAAGCTGTCAACTCTAGCGTTCAACTATGCAAAAATGATTGCTACGCAAAAATGATTGATAGGGAAGGCCAATTTTCGTTTTGGTGCGAAAAATCACGATTTATGTTAAAGTCCGGTCGCGGAGCACGAAGAAATTCGTACAATGACCTCATTACCTACTGACAGTGGACACAAACATTTTTCTATGAAGTGCGGTTTACATGAAATATTAAAAGGAGAAAGAATAATTAAATTATTGTTATTATGTATGGTGGAAATAATTCCTACAAATTCAAAATCTGACAAAATTACTTTTCACCACGCGGGTGCTGGATCTGATAGTATTTTTCAAAATTTCTGCGGAGAGCGAAGGGAGGTTCACAAAGTAGGAGGCCAGGAGAAATAGTTCAGTATTCATGCAAATCGGCTGTACATACCAACGTGACGCCTTCAGCGGGACTCCCACAATCTGGTGTGACCTCGGGATGACGGGTCACAATTTTCCGTGGTCCAGGTATCTCCAAAATCACACAAACACAGAACGTTCGTACTGTCTCCTACCCTTATAAAGGGTGCGCGCGCGCAATATTTAGACTTAATTTGCGGATAATTGCAAAGGTGAAGGACATGCGTCTATCGTCCTTCATGTGTGGCGTAGAACTGAAGCAGCGGCCCATTCAAGGGCAAGCAGAGGTCGCGCGCGCAGCGTCGCTGTTGCGGTCGCCAGCGCGTCTTGCGTACATTGATATACACACACCAATTTACACAAAAAAAGAACCATCCCCCCGGCCTTCAGGAGTTTGAAGAAGTCCTGAACCAAAGAGTCAGGGAGAGCTATAGCGTGATAGCGTGGTGAAAGCGGGGGAAAAGTGGAAGTACATCCAGTTGGCTTAAATGGATGACCTTTATAAGAAAACGCGAAATATAATGATTAAACTAAGATTTATATAACTAAGGGAAGCCTAGATGGCTTATCTAATAACTATTTATTAAACTACATATTATTGAGAGGGTAAAACGCATAGTTTTACTACAGGTCGAACATAGGTGCCATTTCGTGTGCGTACAGTAGCGACTCTTACTACTCCATCTGAGGAAGGTTTGACGTCATCGATAACACCTATGGGCCATTGCAAAGGCGGCGAGTTTTCCGTTTTTATAAGAACTACCGTACCTTTGGTAACCGGATTAGATTTAGTATTCCACTTAACACGAGATTGTAAAGTGTTTAGATACTCACGCCTCCACCTATTCCAATATCTCTGAACTATGGCATCGAGTAAGCGTTTGTTGCGGATCAAATCCACCGAATCTAAGCGCGGGTCGGAATGAAACGAGTCCAGCGGACCAAAGGTCAAAAAATGCGCGGGTGTTAGAGCTTCGGGCTCTGCGGGGTCTGAACTAAGCACGGTTAGCGGTCTAGAATTGATCATGGCCTCAACCTGTGTGAGGACAGTAAGCAGCTCCTCGTAGGTGAGGAGAACGTCGCCTATAGTGCGGCGGAGATGATTTTTTACGACGCGGATTTGACTTTCCCAGCAACCACCGAAGTGGCTAGCGGTAGGCGGATTCAGATTCCAGGTTATACCTTGATATAGTGTTTCCTGTTCAAAGGAATCACGGAAGGCTCTAGATTTAAGAAATCCGTTTAACTCATCGAGCTGAGCTTTCGCTCCAATAAAATTAGTTCCATTATCGGAAAATAAGGAAACAATTTTGCCACGACGAGATATGAAGCGTCGTAAGGCGCGAATATAGGACATCGAATCCAATCCAACTGCAACCTCGATATGGCAAGCTCGAGTAACAAGGCAGGTAAAAAGGCATATGTACGCCTTTTCCTTACGAGCACCACGATACCTACTTATTAGACAATTGATTGGACCCGCATAATCCACTCCGCAATAAAAAAAGGGCTTAGCTTCATTGACGCGGGGTGCGGGAAGAGCTGCCATAAAAGGTGCTTCTGTGCGGGGATTAGTCTTGAAGCAGCGGTTACACAAGCGGAAGCGTTGTTTCACCGTGCTGCGTCCAGAGATAATCCAAAACTTTTGTCGTAACAACGAAAGTAATAGTTGTGGACCGGCGTGTAGGTATTTTCGGTGGTAGTAATCAATTATCAAATTAACAATATGATCCCTTTTGGGAAGCAAAATTGGATGCTTGCTATCAAACTCCAGGGAAGATTTTTCTAACCGGCCACCAACGCGAAGGATGTCGTTTTCCAGGAAAGGAGAAAGCGGGAGAAGCGACTTAGACACCTTGTGGCTTTTAGAAAGCGCGTTGATGTCGCTTGCGAAATATTGTTGTTGAAGTGCCTTTATAACGGCAGTCTCTGCAAAGTCCAGATGTGAAAGCATCATCCTATTGGAACGTGGGAGCTTTCCCAAAAAGCGGTAGATGTATACTACAATGCGAAGAAACTTAGACCAAGAAGATACGCGTTTAGATATTGCGCAGAGAAAAGGTTCCGGCACATCAGTGGTGATAAAAACATTTGATTGTTTTTTGAGCTCTAAAAGCTTTTCGTCCTGCGCGGGGTCAAAGGTGAATCGTCTAATTGGCCAAGTGTGCACTGGATCACGAGCCCACGTGGGGCCGTGGAGCCATAGTGGATGGTCTAACAATTGAGCGGGGGTAAGCCCACGACTTATGCAGTCGCTGGGGTTCTGCGCGCTTTCACAATGATAAAAATGTTTAGAACTAAGATTGTCCTGTATTTGAGCGATGCGGTTCGCAACGAAAGTATCGAAGCGATGCGGAGATGAATGAACCCAGTGGAGGGCCACCGTCGAATCAGTAAAAGCGAATATTTCGTCTATGTGACAGCGGGAAGAAACGATATCGATTACAAATCGAAACAGTTTCGATAACAATAAAAGAGCGGAAAGCTCCAGGCGAGCTAAAGTTATATTACGCAGGGGAGCTACCTTGCTTTTGGCGCCAATCAAGTTGACCTCGTTTGGTCCAGAAGCAGGCTGCACACAGAGGTACACGGCAGCGCCCATCGCCTTTTCTGATGCGTCCGCGAAACCAATCAGAATAACGCGGGATGCGGGCACAACGCCAAGGAAGCGCGGTATTTTAAAGCTTTGTAAAGCGGGAAGCTCAGTGAGGAAACGATTCCACGCCATGCAGATGTCACGTGGTGGTGTATCATCCCAATCGATTTGCGGTGTCGCGGCCCAAAGAGCTTTTATCAAAAGTTTTGCGTGTAAAATTACGGGGGCACAAAAACCATTAATATCCCATAATCTAGCGATCGTGGAAAGCATAAGTCGTTTAGTACATTTAGACTGTGGATTAAATTTAATAGCGATCGAAAACTCATCTTCAGTTGGAGACCAAATTAGGCCCAACAACTTGAGGTGGTCCTCTTTGTCAAATTCAATATTTGAAGACAAGCGGTTGTTTATTGGAATCGATTTCAACACCTCCGACGAGTTACTCACGAATTTGACTAAGTCGAAGTTGCCACGTTTGAATAGCTCAATCAAGTCTAGGGCGAGCTGAGTCCCATCTTCGGCGGAGGCCACCGACACCCCCAAATCGTCCATATACAAATTATTAATAGCGATTTCCGAAGCGAGTGGTAAATCAGTTTCATCTTGAGCTAACTGTCTTACTGTTCTCATAGCAAGGTATGGCGAGCAACGCAAACCAAAGCAAACGCGGTTAAAATGATACAATTGCGCGTTTGCGTCTTCGTCAAATTTATAAAAAATGTTTAAAAAACGGCGGTCTTCTTCGCGAATTCCGATGGCTAAAAACATTTGTTTAATGTCGGCGGTCAGTGCAACAGGAAATAGTCGAAACTTTAAAATAATCGCGGTTAGATTTGCTTGTAGATTCGCGCCAGAATGTAAACAATCATTTAGTGAAATATTAGAATCGACGCACTTCTGAGAGGCGTTCAAAACAATTCGAACCGGTTTGTCCGGTCGCGTAACTGCATGGTGCGGTATGACGTAATAGTCCTTATCAGTTGTCGAAGCGGGAGCGAGCGAAATGATGTTACGTTCGAGATAGTCTCTCATCACGTTATCATATTCCGTTTTTAAAGCGGTATTTGTCTGAAACCGACGTTCTAGACTAGTATAGCGGCGAGTGGCGATAGTTAAAGAATCGCCTAGCAACGAAGTTGGTTGCGAAAAGGGTAAAGCGGTGACGTAACGTCCGGAATCATTGTCGCGGTGTGTGTTCGACACATAAAAATCCTCACATTCTTGTTCGGCTTTAGAAATGTGAGTTTTACTAGGTACTGACTCGAGTTGCAAAAAGTTTGCGACTAAAGTTTCGATCGATTCCTCACTGGATGAAAAAAATGTTTGGCTAATCGATTGGTTATTATTATGACAAGGTAGTGAGGCGATCGAACCGAAAACTAAATAGCCGAAGGCGGATTCCAGTACATCAGGCTTTCCAGGCGGTCCTAATAATTTTCCAGGTCGCAAGATCTCCATGAAAGTATCGGCGCCTAACAAAAGGTCTATGTCGGCAGGAGTCTGGAAGTTAGGGTCGGCAAGCTGTAGATTGCTTAAGTAGGTCAAAGACGAAATGTCAAACTGACAGCTCGGCAAATTACTAGAAATCGTTTTAAGAACAAGCGGTTGAATCGGCAAGCTAAATGTATCATCATATTTTGAATGCAAAGTAATGTTAGCGATGCCGGAAATAGTCTGAGTGCAGTTGCCTAATCCGTTCACTGACCTGTCAGAACAATCATTAAATATGCGAATACCTAATCGTTTACAAGCGCGGCGGGTTATAAAATGGTTTTGAGAACCATTATCGATCAAAATTCTAACCTGAGCAATCGATCCGTCCCTGCACTTGACGTCAGCGAGGGCGGTGCCTAACAAAACGTTATTTGTTTTTCTCGCGTTTTTATTGCTGGCGCTCATGCTGCAAAGGGCTACTGCGTTGTCTACTTGGTTATTAGAAACCGAGTTCGAAGACGAGTTGGAAGACGCGTTATGTATCGGATCCGTAGATCCTGCACTACTCGATGCGTTATCGCCTGAGGTCAATGACCCATTCGAGTCCGGGAAGTGCAATAAAGAATGGTGGAATTTCGAACCACACTGTTTACATGTCGACTTCGACCCACAAGAACGTGTATTATGTTGTAAACTCAAGCAATTAACGCACGCGCGAAGTTTTTTAATGTAATTAAAACGTTCGCGAGGCGGGAGCGATTTGAATTTCGGACATGAATAAAGTCGATCATGGTCCGAGTTTTCACACAATTGACAAGTAGCTTTGTTATTGTTTACCATAAAAGAGCGTGCGGTGCCTTTATTCGAGGAGCTACTTGACGCGTTTTTATTACCTTTTGCAGACGAGGTATTTGCGTTGGTGTTGTTATCACCTGTCCGATTTAAAACTTTTATACGGTCACGGACAAAAGAAATTAAGCTATCGAGTGCAGGTATATCTTTGCCTCGGTTCTCCATCTCAAACAGCTGCGTGGTTTCTTTGTCTAAGCGCTGAGACAAAGCGTGTAATATTATGAAGTCACACAAGTTAGGTAATTTTAAATTATTCAATGCGAGATATGAGTTCGAAAATTGATCGATTAAAGTCTCTAAATTATTAGCGGTAGCGGAAAGAACAGGTTTTACTAAAAACATCTGATCTAGATAAGTGATAGCTAAGTTTCTTTTATCTTGATACCTATCTATGAGTGCGGAATAGATCGTATGGTAGTTTTCCGCAGATGGAATGAATCCAGCGTAAACAGATTTCGCTTTGCCAGTAAGTTTACTGGCCAAATAAAACATGCGTTCTGTGTCATTAAGCGACGTGTTTAAATGCACAGCGCTTTGAAATGTAGCATAAAAAAGCGGCCAATCTTTCGAACTACCATCAAACTCTGGAATTTCGATGCGAGCTAACTTGACGTTAGGCGCCGAGCTGTCGTGGTTTACATTTTGTTTAGTCATACTTGAGCTCGACTTAGGTTCTAACTGAGAATGTTTGCGTTTGACGCGACAATATAAATCCTCAAATGCAAGCCATTGATTGAAGTCAGGTTCGGATCCTTTATCAATTTTCAACGAAAGCGTATTAATGTCAGTTATGCATTGTTGGAAATTACTGCGAACCTCATCTAGGGTCACAATTGAACATAGAAAACTGTCTATTGCACTAGGATCGTTCAAATTACGCGAAAGATCGTATGCGTTTTGCATACGTTCGAAAAATAACTGTCGTTGGCATTCTAATATTTTTAACTTCTGTTCATTAGACGGCATTATTACTTACTAGCGGGCGGATAGATATCAAACAATGTGGGTAGGTGGTTATAGTTATTATAGCGAAATGTGATGAAATGCGATGCGAAAACAATAAAATATGTACTAATGAAAAGTAGATATTTATAAAGCGGTTACCAAAGGAGTTCTTTTTAATATCTTTGGTATGAAAATGAGAAATAAGACGCGCGACACACAAAGTGGCTGCCTACCTTCGTAGTATAAAAAATGCGGATTTTGATGCGGATTGGTAAAAATATAATAAGAAAAGATGAAAATTATGAAAACTATCAAAATCCGGGCGTCGAAGGACCATTAAATGGTGGAAATAATTCCTACAAATTCAAAATCTGACAAAATTACTTTTCACCACGCGGGTGCTGGATCTGATAGTATTTTTCAAAATTTCTGCGGAGAGCGAAGGGAGGTTCACAAAGTAGGAGGCCAGGAGAAATAGTTCAGTATTCATGCAAATCGGCTGTACATACCAACGTGACGCCTTCAGCGGGACTCCCACAATCTGGTGTGACCTCGGGATGACGGGTCACAATTTTCCGTGGTCCAGGTATCTCCAAAATCACACAAACACAGAACGTTCGTACTGTCTCCTACCCTTATAAAGGGTGCGCGCGCGCAATATTTAGACTTAATTTGCGGATAATTGCAAAGGTGAAGGACATGCGTCTATCGTCCTTCATGTGTGGCGTAGAACTGAAGCAGCGGCCCATTCAAGGGCAAGCAGAGGTCGCGCGCGCAGCGTCGCTGTTGCGGTCGCCAGCGCGTCTTGCGTACATTGATATACACACACCAATTTACACAAAAAAAGAACCAATGTAAATTATTTATTTAAATGTTATATTAAGTATTAAGTTATAAAAATCGAGTTACAATTACTAATTCGGCAGAAATAAAAATAACTTATGTCTGGATTTTTGTCGTGACTCAAGCCCAACCAAAAAACCACATGCAAACAAGAACAAACCTTACAGTGTTAGGTAAAAGCCACATCCAGTCACCGTTTATCTGTGTTTCACAGATCTTGTTTACATAATGTATCGAACGAACATTTTACCCGCATTGATTTGTAATTTACGTTCAAAATTTTTATAAAATCGACGTCTAATTTTACGTTCTGTTTTTCTTTTTAAGTGTCTAGTATTAATATTCTCACAACCTTTGGAGGTTTACAATTCCTGAGGACGGCAGCCATTGCATCTGTGCGAGCGATACACTAGTAGATTGTATCATAAGGGAGCAAAATAATATTTTTACGGCGAGGGCGCTTTTTTGAATCCAGAGCGAAGTGAGGGATTCTAGAGTAGAATCCCGAGCGTAGCGAGGGATTCTTTAGTAGAATCCTGAACGTAGCGAGGGATTCAAAGTACGTCGCCCGAGCCAAAAATATATTTTGCGCCCGAGTGATACACTCTACTTTTCATCACCCACTATGAGAAAATAAAAGGCGCCTCATATTTTATTGTAATATTGATATTTAATGAAACAGAGTAACAACTAACTTGAAATTAAGTAGTATCTAATAATAAAACAACTAAAAACTTATATTTACATTTGAGACATTTTCACAATTTTGAAAATTAATTGTTACAGTTTTATTAGGAATAGAGATTGTTGTAGATTTAATTTTTTTCTGCGTGTTTGAAATAATGTCAGAATGTGGCTCATTTTGAGGAAAATGTGACGGTGAATCTCTTTGTTTGGATGTAGATGGGCGCGGCGACAGTGGCATGGATGGATTAACTGAAGGTTGCAATTTAATGTTTTCCACGATGCGTTCACATGTTTTCGCCTTGTTCTCAATGGAATCTTCTATATATCCCTCTGCTACAGCACTCGACTTCCATCCTCCATGTCGCTTGAGAACAGTTAAGTCCGCTCCAGAATCTGCCAACAGGGTAGCAGAAGTGCGACGAAAACAATGTCCTGTATATAGCTTGATATCTGGTAACTTCAAATAAGTAGCGATTTCTTGTGGCATGTAAGAAATTTTATTTTTTCCCATAACTTGTTTGAAGCACTTGCCATTTTGATAACGGATGAAAAACCGATTGGTCTTTATATCAGCAGGACGCAGGTCCAGGTATTTCTGTACAATAGTTTTGTATTCTCCTCGGATTACGAAGGATCGGTCAATTTTTGTTTTTGTGTCTGTCAGCTTTACTAACAGTAAATTATCCGAGTGATTTTCGACATCATCAACAGTTATTTTTAAAAGTTCATTGCCACGACAAGCTCCATGTACTCCGAAAATTAAAGCCACCTGTAACAAAACCGAATGTGAATAAGACAAGTACCTATCTATCGAAGTACAGGTTACAATAAAATGCGCATTTTAAAACACTGGTTATACTTTACTAATCCACCATATATACATACATAGTTACTTACTTTTACGGCAAGAAAGATGTTGTCGGGTGCCTCATTAAGGAAAGTCTCCACGTTTTTGACTGAGAACACTTTGGATTTTTTAGGTTTAAATCCATCAGACATCCTCTTCAGATACGCTATTAATTTCGAATATGTGTCCAGTTTTACGTCGTTATTAGAACTGACTGTTGATTTTAGCATTGAGTAGGTACTCCAAAGTGTGGAAGGTTGTTTAGTTTTGGCTAAGTACTGGAAGTAGGCCAAAAACACAGATTCTGAAAAATTCTTGGCGCCTCTTGAATTTCTCCATTCAATAAAATTACCATAAGCTTTCATATATTTCTCCCGGGATTTTGCAGGTAGTAGATTATCCATCACATTTCTTGCGTCAGTTCTAATACTATCAGGAGTTAATTCTATACTTTCACTGTCACTTGAAGAACTCATTTTTCAAAACAAAATCATGAATTTCTATCAATCCGTGAAAATTGACGAAAACGCGGGCTATTATAGTTCGCGCGTTTTAGGTAGATTTCCTTTTTTTGTAAAAAAAAAAAAAATCTACCTATTGGTCTCTCACCTACGGGGATATATATGAATACGTATGTATATGGGTGACAAGCAAAATTTAGCCACACTCTACAGGTCGCAATTATGAACCGATTGCTTTCAAACTTGGCCAAAAAATCGAAACGGTCAAAACTTAGGCTAAGTTCGTGAATGGGCGGAATTCGTCCATGGGGGGCGGCGGGGGGGCGGTTTTTCTAAAACCAGTTTTTTGGCCATAAATTTTTTCCTATGGAAAATTTTTGAACCATTTCTCATTTTTATCATTCTGAGTACGAATACGGACATCGTTAAATTAAAACTGTTTTGATGCAACCCCTAAATTGGGGAGGGGGTTGAAAATTCCAAATTTTTTGCGAAAAAAAATCATATCTCCAAAACAGTAAACATTTTGACCGTCGCAAATATTTTTTTTTGAAAGCAAATTGTTTATTTTACAATTGTTACCTTCAAAGTTTAGCGGTATAACTTATAGTTTTCGAAATAAAAAATTATAACTAAACATTTGAGCTCGTTTCCATGCTAAACTCTTATGAGAGAATTTAAAAAGGGTAAACTTTCCATGACAGGACAACGAGTTTGAAATCATATTTTTTTTTGTAGATTGTACACATAAGTACAACTCTTTATACAAATTTTCAATAGTCGGACGCTCCAGCACCTTCTTCGAAATCTACCTCCTCCTGCGGCTTGCCGGAGGGATTTTTTAATTTTATTTCTTTTTTTTTTTTGTATTCAGCCGGCGCGCGGCGCTACTATGGGCCGTCGCACCAGCCAGTCTTTATTCAAACAATATTTGCGTTCGATTTCTTGGGCGCTGAACACAAGATGTTCCAAATTCAAAAAGTGCGCGGCAAAGATAATTGCGGCGCACTTATAAAGAGGATTAAAAACTCATTACTGCCCGCTAAAAGTTTCTTATAGAAAACACCACCTTTGGGTGCACTTAAAGGCGAACCAAGTCGTCTTTTTCGAATAGATGGGATGAAAAATATATTTACGCGGGAGTAACAGAGACAGGTAATAACAGGTCATTGTACGAATTTCCTCGTGCTCCGCGACCGGACTTAAGTACTTAATATAAACTTGCTGTAGAATAATTTGTAACTATTCGAGGATCTATGCTAAGAAGAAGTGTCTTATAAAACCTGATACTGACAAAAAAAAAATGCAAATTAAAATATGGCGGGCGCTTTCATACAAAGCAAATACTTTGCACATCCCTCACCCGAACGCAGCCTTTTTGCGGTCAAACTCCGGGTGTAAACGACTTTCGTCTTAAGAGGGTGCATGGCAACGACCCAAAATGCCTTCAAATATTTCAGTGTTTAGATAAATTTCATAAAAAGTGAGTGCAACTGTCCGTGTATGTAGGAGTATGTAGGAGTATGTACCTTGTCATGCTTGGGCCGTATGTTGGGTGCGGGCGCGACGTAGTTCCCGGGGAACACGCCGCAGCGCTGGGAGCGCTCCGAGCAGCCCTTGTACCAGCCGTCGCGGCATCGCTCCGTCACTGTGTACATTCCTGCGGATTGAACGGCAACCTACACTAAACTTATTATAAGCACTTCATGGTCAGCGCCGGACGAGATTCATTTTTATGAAACTCCATACTGAGCGTCAGACATCGCTTCAGAAGTAAAAGAAATGTATATTTACGGACGATAATTTGACGTAATAACGTAATTTTTCATGATATTAGTGATTTTAACTTAAAAAACGAAATTTCTCCTTGTCTACATTATAAAGGGAACCACTGTGCAAAACTTCAGTTTTCTAGGTCCAAGGGTTTGAACTGGGCGTTGATCGCCGGATCGGAACGGTATGACACTTTTTCGTGCGTGCAGCCGGCGTTCATCGATTAATAAGACGTTATCACGTCAAAAAGTCGTATTACTTGTTATCACGACCTTGAACAGTTGCAGTTCCTATTGGTACGTTACCTCCTTTCTTAAGCTCTAGCTCGTCGGGTTTCTGCGGCTTGTAGGGATAGATGGCGACGTACGCGGCCGGCAGCGGCCGCTCGTTACTGCGCGAGCGACGCCGGCGCCGCTCCGAGCGCTCCGAGCGCTCCGAGCGCTCCGAGCTCCGCTCTGTGCCCGCGTCCAGCAAGCTTGTCGCTAGGATCTCTGCCGAGTGTCTGAGGGAGAAGCGATTATTAAATCAAAAGAATTTAAAACAAAATATTGCTGTTGCGGTTGAGGTTGAGGTTGGCGTGAGAAAATCCAATTCTGGTTTCTAGCTGTTATATTGCTACAATTTGTTTGTTTCCATTTTTTGAACAATAAAAGATTAAGCATCCTGCTGATTCCCGCTAGACGTAAGCATCGCTTAAATTCACTCATACCAAGCAATTATTTATATTAAATAATAATAATACATGAACTCACCTGTTTTGCGTGTTATGGTTCCCTTGTAAATGCGACGAAGGAGTCAAGCTATGCCTCTTCTCTCTTTCTCTATGGTGTTGGTCTCTATGCGCTCTGGTCACCATATAGTTCCCATCTTTCCCGTGCGAGGGCGACAGCGCCGCTTGAAGACCCAACCCGAAGTTCAGCAAAGAATCCGGCCCGCTCGAACGCACCACGTTTTTACTAGACGAAGGCGCGTCAAGCCGCGAAGACTCATTATTGCTTCCAGATTCTGGATTTTCTTCTTGAGTTTGAGACGCATTACTCGCGCCAGATGCATTCAATTTTGGACTCTCTGAGGGCGGCAAACTGACATTCAGAGAGGTGTTCGTTGCCGTTGAACTTTCGTTCAAACTCAGCACTCCCATCGAAGTATTGAGAGACTCGTCGTTGTTCGTTTCTTCCTCAGGCGGATTTTGATTTATCTGATTTTGATTTGGAGTTGTATTAGAAGCGATTACGGTCGCATTTCGTTCGGTATTGTTATCGGGTGAACTTGGAAGGCTTGGTTCAGCGCTTTCGCAAGTACTGGTGTTCGAACTTGTGTTTGGGGTAGTTGTGGAGCTAACACCGACAGATGGCGTATTCATACTCGAACTGGAATCGGAGCTGACATTGCTAGTATTAAAATTGGCAACAGATACGGGAAAATGTTCGTGCGTCCGTATATTTTGGTACGTATTATCGACTTTATGTACGGGGGTAGAATTGTAGCTGTCATATTTGACAGTTCGAAGTCTGTCGTAATTTTCTCCGATTCTAGATACGCTCTGTATGCCCATAGTGCCTTGGTGTGACTTGTTGTGCATGTTGGTGAACTGTATGAGGTCTAGAGAGTGTTTGGTCTGTGTGGGCTCCATGATATTCCTGGGCACAGCGGTGGTGGTGACGAGACCTCCGTGAGAGATGGCGGTGAGGTGTTGGTTGATGGGTTGCGGGACCAATATTTGCGGTTGTTGGGCCAACATAGTTTGTGCGGCGTGGTAGTTGGGGTGGGATTGGCTCATGGTCGCCATGTTTTGGTAGTTGCTCTGCACGGTGGAGGGCGTCGACATCGACATCTGTTGGTAACGGTGCGGGTGCTGCTGTAATCACAAACAACATGTTTTAATTATTAAAAAATAAATTAAGATGCTTTCTGGAAGATAACAAAATAATCAGGATCTAGTTGGAGTGAATCGATTTCTTATAGGCTAAATTCTAGGCCGCATCATCACTTAGCGCTTGCGTGGCAACATCGCCAGTCTCTTGGGCGCATTACCAGCTGAAAGCTTTGAGATTTTTGATGCCCCTTAATAGCTAGTTGTTAATTCAGTTATTTTAGATTATTTAATGGTTATTAAATTGTAATAATGTTTTTATTTAATTAAATTAATACCCCGTTTTACAAAATGATGTACGTATTTATTTAATAACATAACATCACGCCTGTAAACCCCGAAAGGTTAAGCAGATGTGTTACGTACACCCACATTTCGTCAGTTATGTTTAAGTCCCATGTGACAGGGGCGATCCTATTGCCATCAAACGGGCGCAAATCCAGTCTCTGAGGCTGCTCTTGTGAAATTACTGTTGTTGTCCATTAGGAATTTCTCAGTAGCACTCAATGACATATTGCGCAACCCTGGAATTAAACCACGGACCTCATGCTAGCAGTCGTGCTTGCGACCAATACACCAACGAAGGAGTAATAATTGAATAAAAGATGAAATATTGTATTACCTGTGCATGATGTCTGTGTTCAGAATGTGAGGGTCTCGAGTGCTCCGGTATGGGCGGCACGGGCCGATTCAGCGGTACACTGTGAACACAAAACATTTTATAAATAATATTAAAAAAAAAAAATGTAAATGTAGTACTTTAACTATCTGGTGTCCACGACACAAGCCTTGCTTAGTGTGGCACTAGATGGCGCTGTGTGTTAATGTCCAGCGATATTTATTATTATTTATTAAAACCTTCCTCTTGACTCTATCTATTTAAAACCAAAGGTTCAATAATTCGTAAATGACCTCCTCTACATGCGAATTTGCTATGGCGGGTCCAGACCCAACCACCCTGTATATTGCGGTCGCAAATAATAGTCCTTACAACTTTAAACTGCCCTGCAAATTGCAAAAAAACACGCAAGAACACATGAATTTTGCAGGCTACCTTAGCAAAACCTTTTTAAAATGAGTGTTACCTGTTCATAAGCTGTCGTGCAGCCTGGTTGAGTTCTACGAAGGCGATAGGGAAGATGCCCACACGCTGGTCCAGCCGGCCCTCCGCCCAGTTGTCGTCCACGCGACGGTGCACCGTTATTATAGCTCCTGGAACCACAGATATAACATAGGCATAACGACAGTATCAAAACCTTGCAAATCTATTAAGTCCGTATCCTAAGTATTGGAAAATAATGGACACGTATTTTTGTTTTTGTAAATCAATGAATATTGAAATAGATAAAACATATCAAAACTCGGGAGTGAGGGCTCGTGACGTCAGAACTCACTAAAAACTATACCAAGTCGTGACGTATTGAGAATTTTAAAAGCGTCGTGTCTTCGTCAATTTTGGTTTACGTAACCAAAGAAAAAATACGGGTCAAATATTTTTTGATAATCTAAATGACGGACTGATGGGGAAGGTTGGTCAAAGCTGATTGTAGATGGCGCCTCCATAGCTTAGACCCCATCTGACCAATGAGGTCAAATTATTTTGAAATATAAAATGACATTCGACATATTTTCAACCAATGACGATGTTTGGTACAAGGCGGTGCTAGCGCCATTAGTTCCACAGTTGCCATCTCCATTAGATTTTTTGTCGTCTACCGGGTAAAACGGGGTGAATAGAAATGCAGGGGTGAATGGAAACAAAACTTTAAAAGCGATTTTATCGCTGAACTTATATTGTAAATTGCCAACAAGGTACCTTTATAATTAAGTATAATTTAGTTTACACAATACAGTACTTGTTGGTACCGTATCATGTGGATTCAACTTTAAAATCCATTCCAAAGTTTTGTTTCTATTCACCCCCGCATTTCTATTCACCCCATTTTACTTTTACTCTATTATCATACCAGCCGGTAAAGTCATCATCATCTGCTGAGCCTTTTTCCAACTATGTTGGGGCCGGCTTCCAGTCTAACCGGATGTAACTAAATACCATTTTACATGGAGCGATGGCCTTTCTGACCGTCACAACCCATTTATTACTGGTAAATAATTAAATACTTAATAAATCAATATCTCGTTTTCATTGATGATAAAGCCATGTCTACTTACTGAACGTGTACGAAAGTTGCCAACATACCCGTCTTTGGTGGGTATGTTTTAGCCAAGTTGGTAACAGCATAATAAGTTTACCTTTGTCGAACGCCAGACAGCCTTCTTCGTCAGGTGCGGACATCCGGAAGTCGTACAACGCTTTGCACAGTGCAGTGGCTACCGGCAGTGGTACCACCACCTGAAAATTACAAAATAACCGATTAATTTTATGAGGACTTTCAACTTTTAGTAATTATTTACGAGTATATCCTGAATATTTTTTTCTACAAGGAATCTTTTTTTAACGTGGCCCCACGTTAGTCATTTCTCCTATAACGTGGGTGAGTTTACAACCATTTAAACTCACATACTCAAACTGCCGGACCCGGAACAAGTACCTGTAAGGCCATATAAATAATTGTTTGCATTTAGTTATCTTTCATTGCCTTGAATATGCCTTGGTGGCTGAGAGAATGTCATGCTCGCTCAAATGTCTCGCTGATGGTGGCGGGTGGGTCGGGTCATTCAATATGATTGAATTGAATCGCGCTGATCCATGCGTCATGTTCGTGAACGGGCGCTGTCAGTAGGGACTGGTTATCTCTTAGCTGCCACGGTTTATTATAATTACTTTATTTGAAATTGTTTACTTAATTTTTTACTCTGGACGCTCTTGATGTGCACGTCTTTTTACATCGTTCTCACATGTATGTAATCTCAACTTGAATGATGTAACCAAGATTTTGTAATATTTTTGATTGAAAAGAGTGTTTTTGGAGTTTCTTCATCATTCTTCTCCATAAAGATCTACCCTTTGGAATGTGCAACCACAGTACTTTCTCAAGATATTATGCATTGCGTCTGTGACTGAAGCTTCGCTTTTTTATAAACATTCAAAAGTGCCGTAATGGTTTTATTGAAATAAATGATTTGAGTTTGAGTTTGTTCCGTGGCGTGCGGGAATCGAGCCTGCGACACGCAGCGCTGCAGTCAATCGCTCAACCACTCCGGCCAACCGTGCCGTCAAAAGGTGAAAATTCAGGCGTCGAATTTTTTGTAAACAATCAAATGGCTACCTGAATATTTTTACTACAAGGAATACGTTTAATTAACCTCCAAGCTGGTTAGTGAAAAGTAGGCAAATATTATAATTTATTCTCATAGATAATAGAGGTTAATTTGTATTCATCCTCATTGCAGCCGAAAGACGTCCACTGCGGGACATAGGCCTCTCTCAAGTGTCGTACTCGTCACATTGACCGGTCCCGTGCGACTCGCATCTAACGGATTCCGCAACTTCGTCTTAGCATTTCCGTTTTATAAACCTCACTAAAAACATCATTAATAAGAAATAATAAACAATCGCGTTGGCAATGAAGAGCTAAGAAGTCGACAAACAACAAGAATAATAACAAATAAAAGAATGAATCAAACGACAAAATAAAATATGAAAGAACGAATGACGTGTGACGAATACTTATAACTTTTTTCTTATATTTGCAAACATGTGGTCTGCACTTTCATAAAACTGACTAAGATGAGATATTCATCTGCATTTACACCACTCATTTTTAATTAGTACAAATACTTAAAGGGCTTGTTAAAGACGGTCTTGTTATATAGGGTGACTGGCAATTAGTGTACGGTACTTAAACACGTGATTAATAATAATAATATTTTTTTTTTAATCGCGAAAAAAAAACAGGTGCTCAGTCAGTACATTTACGTCCGTTTAACTGTACTAAACATTTTTTTTTGCGACTTCATGTTTGGTCCCATAGTAAAAGTACCTAGTTAGTTATCATGAGTACAATCACGAGTATAAGTATCGTATACCAATTGCCAGTCACCATATATTATGTGAAGTCTCAATAAATAATATTGGTAAACAGCAAAGTTATTAGAGTTTGTTTATATCCCAAAATGTCACTCAATTGATGAAAATATTGTACAGGCCATTCTTAAATTCTTATTAGTATTCATCAATCGTTTTTGCGACCATCATACGTCATTCATCCGATCATCGTAGAGTCATTCAGTTTTGAGTTTACCAATTAAGACAAATTTTCGTAGACAATTTTGGGATTTTGTATAATTTATAAATATGATCAGTAAAGGGTACGGATACAGCCTCATTTTTTTTTAGTAAAAATAAATATTTTTTTTACTAATTAAAAATTTGTGGCGTATTATTCGTAAGTTCATTGTCCATCAAGAATGCAGTCAACCTTATCTAACAACTATGTTGGCATCGGCTTCCAGTCTAACCGGATGCAGCTGAATACCAGTATTATACATGGAGCGACTGCCTATCTGCCCTCCACAACCCAGTTAGTACTGGGTAATACGATACAACTAGGTAAGACTGGTTGTCAGAATTTTTGGGCTACTGACTACCTGTAACGACTGTCAAAGATCTACAAATGACAGCCGGGACCAGCTACTTAAAGTGTTTTCCGAGGCACGGAGGAATAGTTTCAAGAATGCAGTAATGGGGTAAAAATAGACTGACAATTTCTTTCGGATCAACTAGTTGTTAGACAATAATAAACAAACCTGAACATAGGTGATAGGGAACATGCCAGTTCTTCCAGAACATTCTCCTTGGTACCAGAACGGGTCCAATTTCTTCTGTATTAGTATCGTTTCACCTTTCTTGAACGACAGATCCCTGTAAACAATTGAAATCAACGATAAGTTACAGTACACTGTGGTAACGTTCATCTTTAGAGCTTAATAAAATTGAATTGTCTGTTTACAAACACATTAGACACTTTAATTTTTCAAAACAACAGCTTTTAAGTATGCTTAAAAGCTGGGGTATGCCCCATACCGGACAGTGCCCCCGAAAATACAGATCCAGCCTAGTTTAGGGGACAGGGTTGAACCTATTGTACTTATTTTCTAATGCTAAATTAAGAACTTTAATGTAAAGTGTTTTCTTATGCTAAATTAAGAACTTTAATGTTCGTTTGTGAACCGCGGGCATAAGCATGCTATTTATACATACGCATATAAGTCGGTCGAGATACGTCAATATAACGGTCCACTCTTAAGTCTCATCAATTGTGTTTAATCTTCAAGACAACAACCATATCTATTTACTGTATGTATAAGCAATAAAATACCTATTCCATAACACAATGCACATGTTAGCACGCCGCGCGCCGCTTAGCACATTACTAAGCGCATTCTGAACGGATAGCCTATGACTCATTCCAACAATAATGCACCAAGTTTAATGATTACAAATTGAAAATAAGTGGTTCACAGCACGCCGATCAAATCAACTTTAAAGTTTATACAGGGTGTAAAACATCTCTTAACGAAGATGAAAGGCACTTATTCTCCCCGTCATTGCGATCATTTTTTTGTTCTACACTATACCTGGGAACCTTCTAGTTACGGAGATATTGGGGATCAAAAGTTTTTATTGTAACACTTTTACTTTAAACATCTCTATGACCAGTGCTTCTATTCAATCCATCCATCGGCACAATGTTACACACGTTGAGTTTTACCACAAAACATGATTTTCACCCCAAAAAAGTCGTTTCTCAACAAATTTTTTAGCGCAAAGTAACTTAGTTTGATGAACAGAATGCTTGGTTGACGGTTTCGTGATGAGGTTGTTTACACTCTGTATTATTATCAGTACATTTGCCCATTGACTCATACAATTCGGTACTTAGTATTCTAGTAGTGTACTTGACGGCTGACAGTTATTTACTCGTTTATCTTCTTGAAAGTCGTTCAGTAGTCCACTGATGTCGCTCAAGAAGTTAAATTCGATTGGTACTTATACTTTTGTATTTTATGTACTTTTAAATAAGTATCATCTTGAATAGGCTAGTTTCCACCATGAATAAATTGCAAATCTATTTAGTCCGTCAGTTAGAGTATTGGAAAATAATGGACACGTATTTTTTGTTTTTATAAATCAACGAATATTGACAAAGATAAAACGCATCAAAACTCGAGAGTGGGGGCTCGTGACGCCAGAACTCACTAAGAATGATAACAAACAGTGGCGTATTGGGAATTTTAAAAGCGTCGTATCTTCGTCAATTTTGGTTTATGTGACAAAAGAAAAAATACGGGTCAAATATTTTTTGATAATCTAAGTGACGGACTAATTAGATTTTTTCAGTTAACAAGCCTATTGTCCGACTCTGAATCATCATCTGCCTAGCCTTTCCCGACTATGTTGGGGTCGGCTTCCAGTCTAACCGGTTGCTTTTTTACATGGAGTGACTGCTTATCTGACCACCACAAGCCAATTGGTATAAGGCGACTACAGGAGCTAAACGCGAGTTTTATAATGCCTGAAAGTATATGATTCACTGCAATAAACTTAACCAGAAAAATATATGGTATTCATCAGGATATATGCTAGTACGATAGTGTTTTGAAAACATAATACAATTAATTTTACTCGATAGAAAAAAATCACGCACTTAAAATTAAATTTAAAATTCTTTTAAGGCGCTTAGACGAGCTAAATTAGCAACTCTATTTGTGGTGGTTCAAACTGCGTTTGAAATACTGTTAGAATAAAGTTCTAATCAGCTTGCACTACAAAGTGGTTGTTACGTCAGCCACTGCGGGCCAAATAGCGCCAAATGAGTGGTTTCGATCGATTTACAAAAAAACTATTGATTGGATTAAAAAACTAAAACAGTATCATGCTAATATATGGCTTGTAGAATTATTTGCCAAAAAATCAGAATGATCGCATGCATATTAATTAGTATGTTTTTTATTGTTTGAAAGATATTTTTAGAGGTAAGTTCGTGATTTCTTTTTATCGAGCCAAATTAATTGTATTATGTTTTCAAAACAGTATCATGCTAGCATATATCCTGAAGAATATCATATATTTTTCTGGTCTTGTTTATAGCAGTGAATCATATACTTTTAGTAAAAATAAAACTCGCGTTTAGCTCGTGTAATCGCCTTAACGAGTAAAAACCATACTAAAATACATGCGATCATTCTGATTTTTTGGCAAATAATTTTACAGGCAACATATTAGCATCAAATTGTTTTATTCTTTTAGACCAATCAATAGATTTTTTGTAAATCGATCGATACCACTCATTTCGCACTATTCGGCCCGCAGTGACTGACGTAACAACCACTCTAACAGTTATTAAAAACGAAGTTTGAACCACCACAAAAAGAGAGTTTCTAATAATAGCTCCTGTAGTCCTCTTAATTGGCATAGGTAGCGGAGGATAAAAAGTTACCGATAAAAGGTGATGGCCGTTATCACACAGCGCCTTATTACGCCTATGAACTATGTACATCGATAAGTACTTGAATACAAACAAACATATATGTCTTGAACTCGACATTATCAGAACAAATATATCAATATTTATTTACTGCTTTAATAAACAAAATGACTCATTGATGCTAATTAATAAATTAACTAGCGTACTTGTTTACGAGAACTTATGTACGCACGACGACCTATCAAGCTGTGCAAAATTAATAAGCTGATCTCTTATTGTACGGGAAGATCATTCAAAGCGAGGTCAGGTTTTACTGGATATGTACGAGTATACAGGGTGTAAACCACCTCATCACGAAGCGGTCAACCAAGCATTCTGTACATCAAAATAAGTAACTTTATGCAAAAATTATTGCTGGAAACGATCGCTTTTTTTTTGGGGTGATAAATCATGTTTTGTGGTAGAACCGTAGAACTCAATGTAACGCACCCAAAATGCGACATTTTGTCAGTTCTGGACCATACCTTTAGACCTTATAACTACGGAGATATTGGAGGTTCTAACTTATTTTTTGTAATACTAGTTTTTAAGGTTTGCTTTACTTTATATACCTCCATGACCCGTTTACTAGTTAATGCATCCATCAGCAATTCAGCACTATGTTTTGATTGTGATAAAAGGCGATTTTCCACCATAAAAAAAGCGTTATTTTCCCAGCAATGATTCTTGCGTAGGGTTTGATGTACAGAATGCTCAGTTGACGGAAGAGTCCATTTACATCATGTATTTAAATATCACTGCTTCACCACGAGGGCCCATTGTTGATGGGATGTTACATATCTTCGAATTTTGGTTCTAGGACATGTCAGAATACTACTACACGTATGTTTTCCTGACGATGATAGGCCGGTCCTATTGCCATCAAGCCAAAATCCGGGGTGCTATTGATTTCTGATAGAACAAGTAAAATTAAATTAAAAATTAATAAAAACCTCCGACACAATGTACTAAAAGTTAAGTAGAAAATAATTCGTTAATTCGCAATTTTGTGGTGGCGGCCATCTTGGATTTTTAATTTATCATAATGTATAGTAATCTACTATTCAAGCCCTTTCATTTGATACCCATATTGAGGGAGTTGTTGAATAAAAATGTAATCCGCCATCTTGTGGCGGCGGCCATCTTGGACTGATTTTTATCAAACATAGCTAAGAACACTCTCGACTAATTCACCTTTGAAGCAAAAAAAAAAACGAAATCAAAATCGGTTCATCCGTCAGGGCCGGGCGCTACGATGCCACAGACACACAGAGACGGAGACACACGCACACACACACGAACACACACAACACACACACACACACACACACACACACACACACACACACACACACACACACACACACACACACACACACCACGTCAAACTTATAACACCCCGTCGTTTTTCGTCGGGGGTTAAAAATCCAACGCATTGCTCGACCTGTAAATTTTATCAAACCCAGCAAACTCACTCACTAAACAGCTGCGACGCGACTACTACTCTAAAGTTACGACGTTATCATACGAGTATTATATTATTTTCCCACTGTTCTATGTAATAGGAGTTATCAACATCAAATTACGACTATGGGAAATTCTTCCAAAGGTGCGGTACACGTACGTACAGAAATATGACCTCATATTTCAGTATTAGGGAGAATTCACACCTACCAAAAACCACACCACATCGCAGCGACAAAAGTGATCAAGCAGCGCAGCTTCTCAGTTCTTGCAGTACCGAAAACAGTACACCTTGTACCAAGCTAACTTCAATCATATTTTTACGCGAATATGGCTCTAAATCCATGTTCCCAACCTATGGTAGGCCTCGAATATGGAGAGGCCTGTAGAGGTGTCGATGTGGTTGCGTTATCGCTAGTTCAATCAGGTTCAGCCTGTCCCTTGGCTGTCCTCCTCAGCGATGCCCTAAACCGAGGCTCGTCCCCAAGGGAGGACATTTCCTTCCAGTCTACCGAAGGGTGATGCAGAGACAAAACAGTAGGTACAATAGTACAGACGATTTCCAAGAATAAAATCATTCATTCATTACATTTTCTTGAGAGTAATTATAAATAGCCTAGCGTATACCATTTTTTTAAGGCGACTACACGAGCTAAACGCGAGTTTTATAATTACTAAAAGCATATGATTCACTGCTATAAACAAGACCAGAAAAATATATGATATTCTTCAGGATATATGCTAGCATGATACTGTTTTGAAAACATAATACAATTAATTTGGCTCTATAAAAAGAAATCACGAACTTACCTCTAAAAATATCTTTCAAACAATAGAAAACATACTAATATGCATGCGATCATTCTGATTTTTTGGCAAATAATTCTACAAGCAATATATTAGCATGATACTGTTTTAGTTTTTTAATCCAATCAATAGTTTTTTTGTAAATCGATCGAAACCACTCATTTCGCGCTATTTGGCCCGCAGTGGCTGACGTAACAACCACTTTGTAGTGCAAGCTGATTAGAACTTTATTCTAACAGCATTTCAAACGAAGTTTGAACCACCACAAATAGAGTTGCTAATTTAGCTCGTATAGGCGCCTTAAACGTTTGATGTGCGGCTTACCGTATTAGAACTCATTCATTTTCTACAGCAGTAATAAATTAATGCAAGTTAAACGAAATGGAAAATGGTTGTTTTTAGCATAATTGTTTTATTTCACACGCATATTGTCACGCTTAATAAGATGCACGTGATTCGTTCTGCTATTTTGTAAAGATATATTAGAAATATTTGTGTACAAGAGCACGTGGCTAAATAATAACAGTCGCTCGGGCCGATCTTTGCTTAGATTGGTCTGTGGATGGATGATCAACCTTACATAACGAGTTTCCTCCGTGCTTCGGAAAGCACGTTAAGCTGTTGGTTCCGGCTGTCATGTTTCCATCTTTGGCACTCGTTACAGGCAGTCACTGACCCAAAAAGTCTGACAACTAGTCTTACCAAGTGGTATCGTATTACCCAGTATTAACTTGGTTGTGGAGGTTAGATAGGCAGTCGCTCCATGTAAAATACATACGAATTTAGCTGTATCCGGTTAGACTGGAAGCCGACCCCAACATAGTTGGGAAAAGGCTAGGCAGATGCTGATGATGATTTGTTTAAGGGGCTACCTCACGCCAACGACCTTGAGCGAGTGGGAGAAGTTTAGCAATAGCGTATACCCGTGCGTGAGAGTGGTCAGCAATACACTGCCGCCCGTCGCCCCGAGGAGCCCCGCTATTGAAGCGCACCAAGATTATTCGAAAAAACAACCCACCTTGATTTATCAAACACAATACGGATAAAAACCGTATGCTAATATAAAGGGCATTAAATTGTCTTTGAGATGATCTAAGTTTCATGCAAATACGCCCGATAGTTTTTGCGTGATGATCGTTTTTTTTGCCGCGTTAGACATTACTTTACAAATTAATTACACTAAGTTATAAAAATATTTCTTCACATTTTCACATATCAAATTATGAAAGAAATGGTCTAGTATAACATACATTTTTTTCAAATAAATTAGACTAGAAGTTAAGACGTGATGATCAATTTAAAATCACTAAAAGTCATGTGTTTGCGCCTTAAGAGTAGTAGGTAGTATCGTAACACTTTTCCAATGATTTTCTCCAGCTGTTTTGATTCTTATTGTATGTTTCACTCTTTCTCTTAACATTGTGGAACAGGTCTTTCATGTGTCACCGATTTCCCCAATCATTGCATAATCGATCTAATCTCAAAGTTGCATTCTTTATTTCATGACAAAATCGCTTCTAATCTTGCAAATACACCAATCATCTACATAAAATCTGATACTGAAAAAACGAAATAATTTGAACTTCGCAAGCTGCCCCCCGCATTTTCGAAGCACAAGTGATTGAAGGACGACCCCTTACCACTGTCGTGCTGTTGCCTAAGGTTTAAAAGATTACGTGAACTATTAAAAAAAGGTACAATAATCATATTCAGGTCAACTCACCCCGGCTCCTTCGATATGAAGTCGTGTAGGGCCCTCGCGTGCGGAGGTAACTGCTTACCGCCTGCCTGAACACCTTGTAACCCCTGAAAAACATTTTTAGTTTAATAATTATGATTTATTTCGTATTTATTTTCTTTTTCAACGCACGTTATTGTTGGAGCTTACAAATTTGTTTGATCATGATAATGGAACTAGTTTTAAGTACAGGATAAAAGCAAATTGACTATTGATTATAACATACTCGTAATTGCATAATTATCACTGAACTCTTAACTAGCATGTCTGAGAGATTTCGTGACAGCACGTGAAGCCAAGTCAGAGGCTCATAAGCGGCATAAAATTCTGACACCAGGTCGACACCAAATAGGGCACGCCACGATAGTGGCGGTAAGTCCCCTCTTTGAGGAGTGGCTTGAGAGGCGCCACGGCGCCCTCACCTTCCGCCTGACGCAGGTCCTCACCGGACACGATGTTTCGGGAGGTACCTGCACCGAATCGGGTGGGAGGAAACGCCCGGGTGTTTCCACTGCGAGGATCGACCGGAGGACACGGTGGAGCACACGGTGGAAGTCTGCCCTGCGTGGGCGGAGCACCGCCGTGTCCTCGTAGCGGCGATCAGCGGCGGCGACCTCTCGCGTCCGGCCCTGGTTCAATCCATGGTCCGGAGCGAGACGGAATGGGAAGACGTCACCTCCTTCTGCGAAGCAGTCATGCTGGCGAAGGAGGTGGCGGAACAAGAGCGGGAGAGAGCCTCTCTTCCCGGCCGCCGCGGGAGACGCACCGGGCGTCGGGGGCCGGCCACGTGGTGGCTACCGGCCACCGTAGATGCGGGCCTGTGGACGGTTAGCTATGGGCTAGCTAGCCGTCCGTCCGTCTAGTGACGACAGGCCGTGTCGACGGCGCGTTCGTGTTCCACGCGCGCCTCAAAGAGATGTCAGCAGAAGAGAGGGGCCCGCAAGGGCCGAAGCCTGCCGGGGTTGCGGGACTGTTCGAAAGAGATACCGCGGCCCCGGAACGTAAAGGGCGAGGAAGGAACATGGATGGGTTTTAGTCAGTAAGAGTCTGACACTCCCTCCCGCTCCGCCCAGAATGGGAGAAGTCATTTGATGATTTCCCATCCTAAAAAAAAAAAAAAAGATCGACACCAAATCTAAGAAGTCCGTTTTGACAGCCGTCAAATCCATAGTAAATTGACACCGCTATCGGAAATTGAACTTTATTACCATAAGCTAACAAATGTCTAAACGGGCCTTTTATTTTTTGAATACTTTAGGCGTTTCGTTTAACCAGATTCGAGCATTATTACAATAATACTATTCTATGCCCTAAAAATTTTTCCCATTATTTCTGTAGAGAATAGAGGTTTATGTTGGACTCTTACCAACTAGAGTCAGGGGAGTACATTCCCGCAAACCTTCGACCCTTTGCCCTTGGCCTTTAGTTCTTCTTACCTGGGAATGCCCACTCCTTGAAGTCCGCTGGCCAGTGACCAGCTTCCTTGGAGCCGAGTTCTTCATGCCTTCGAGGATCCTCATGAGGAGAACATTCGGAGGCAACTCCTCTATCTTCACTTCTACCAGGACCCTGCATTCTGGACATCGTAACTCCTTGTGGGATTCTATTATCACCTGCAATGGAAAAAGTTTAATTTAAATAATATGCATGACTACAGTATCAAAAAAATGCAAACCTATTTAGTCCATCAGTTAGAGTATTTGAAAATTAATGGACAGGTATTTTTTGTTTTTGTTTGTGCAAAGACAAAACGCTTCAAAACTCTGGGGTGGGGGCTCGTGACGTCAGAACTCGCTAAAAATTATACCAAGGCGTGACGTATTGAGAATTTTAAAAGCTTCGTATCTTCGTCAATTTTGGTTTTTGTAACAAAAGCAAAAATACGGGTCAAATATTTGTTGATCGTTATAATTTTTTTTGTCGTCTACCGTATTACTGGATACTGCCAGCCGGAGCCGTCCCTACTCTTAATTAATACAAGTAAAAGAATTAAGTAATACAAGCAAAAGAATTAATACGAGTAAAAGAACTAATAATGTCCCCACAGCTGGGACTTAGGCATTTTCTCTGAGGATGGGATACGTCATAATCCACCAGGCCTAACGTGGACGTCGCGTCTTTGACTTTAGGATACGAGTATGCCGATTTTCCTTCAACGGTTTTGAGATAAGAAAAATCACATTGAAAGGCACAAACAGCACAATAATTTTATATCTGCATTGCATCCTAAGCGACACCTCGTATGTTACTATCGGAGTACAGGCAACCTCATGAACTCTGATGATAAGAACAAATAAATCAATAATCAGACCTCCGAAGACGCAGAAGGCCAAACGGGGAACAGACGTCGAAACCCGATATATCTGCTACAGGGACATTTTTAACTAGAAACCATTCCTCAAGATTAATGACACATTTAAAAGGATTCGTAAGATTGAATTGGGTTCATTCATTGCTTAGTAACGAAATAAATTAAGCGGTAGTGACCGGATTTTGACTCACCCGAAATGAAGGGCGTTTATCATCCCACGCTAGTTCGGAGTAATAAATTGAGGGAAACGAATTGTCCTAATGCTTGTAGGCGATGGGCTGATTCTAGTTTACTAGTGTAACCTTTGAGCCAGTCCAAACAATGTCAATTTTTGAATAGTTTTTCTCTTCTAATTCTAGAGCGTTGAAACCTTCAGATTAACCTTGTCTGGATTTGATCCAGGATGATGGTGAATTGGCGATAGGTTTTGCATGGGACTTAGCCGTCAACCAGGCATCAAATTAAGTAAGTCTAAGTACGCAAAAACTATTGCAGGAAAACAACTTTTTTTTTGGGGTAAATATCTCGTTTCACGGTAGGACTCAATGTAACGCACTCAAAACATTGTGCGATGGATAAATTGAGTTATAACATTAACTTTTATTTAAAAAAATAATCTTGTGAAAAACTTGAAATTTTGCGCCCAATATCTCCGTAACTAGGTTTCCAGACCGTATGCTCCGAAACTCCGTAAGAAAAATATTATCACAATAACGGGGAGAGCAAATGCCTTTTTTGCCTTCGTTAAGGGTAATTTAACATCCATGAGGTACACCTCTTCATACTCCTGGGGGATTTACAGGACAAGCACATAGTAAGATGTTCCCATTGCTGGAACACAGACCTCCTCTCTATGAGTGGGAATGGGCCACCATCTACCACGCGGGCCCAGTGCGGATTAGTAGATGTCACATGTCTTCGAATTTTTTGGTTAATCAGTCGTATGAGACAACGATGCAAATGATGATAAACGTTAACATTTACAGAGAATAGTTCAATAATAAAATACTGAAAAGAAAATATCAGCCATTATTCATGAATAATTCCGAATGTTTATACATGGAAATTGTCTCTTTCAGAGCATAGTATTTCTTAATTTTACAACGTTATTAAAAAAGAGAGCTGAAAATGTGAATTAAAATGAAACTCGTTTTGAGACATTTATGCTTGGTTTTTTCGCTACGATATGAAGGATGGAGTTGAATAAAATAATTTGATACAGTAGGACTCTTGGGAATACGAGGTCTAGAATAAAAGACGGGAATGAGCAGAGGTACAGAAGGACCGATGAAGACTTGAAGCGGAAAACAAAAGCTGACTCAATTTGAGACTAGTCTGTATACACACCACATTCTGGACGGACAACTAATCGGTATCCCTGCCAATTACATAATCGATAAATCCTACAATTCCTGCTAATATAACCAACAAATGCGAAAGTTTCTGAGGATGGTTGGATGTTTTACTCTTTCACGCAAAAACTACAGGACGGAATTGGATGAAATTTAGCATGGCTTATAACCTGGTTAACGTACTTTTTGTCCCGGTAGTATCATCACGTGGGACAAGCCAAACTCCACACGGGCGATGCCGCGAGCTTAAGCTAGTAAATAGTATTTATAAAACTAAGTCGCTTCTCGTGTCTGTCTGTCAGTGTCTGTGTAGCCTGTAAGATCTTAGCAATAAGCTAGTTTCCACCATCAATAAATTGCCAATCTATTTAGTCCGACAGTTAGAGTATTAGAAAATAATGGGCACGTATTTTTTGTTTTTGTAAATCAATGAATAATATTCATTATACCAAGATGAAACGCATCAAAACTGGGGAGTGGGGGCTCGTGACGTCACAACGCACTTTAAATTATAGCACGGCGTGACGTATTGAGAATTTTAAAAGCGTCGTATCTTCGTCAATTTTGGTTTACGTAGCAAAAGAAAAAATACGTGTCAAATATTTTTTTATAAATCTTACTGAACGGACTAATTAGATTTTTTTAGGACACAATCCTATTACACAATGGATTTCTTGATGTTTTGACATGTCACTCACTACATCAAAAATCACACTTGCAAAGCGGGGGTAGCTAGGAAATTATAAACAGGCACTGCCCACATATTTTAGTTTATAGCGAAGATAACCCACTCCCCTAAAAAATTTAAGTCATAAAACTCTTCGCAGAAGCCAGTGAGTCACCAAAACAATTAGCTAATGTGCCCGTGTTTGCGACCGAATCGCTTGTCCATCAATTAACGTAGGTGTTGCTGCCAAAACGGTCAAGACCAATGTAGTTTTAATAGGAACGCAGCAATGTAATTGTACAAATCGTTTCAACCGAGAGACAAAGCGACAGTTACAATCCTACGCGAAATAGAACGAACGGACTGAAATTAGTCCTTGCATAGTATTAGTGCATGAAACTTTATGGTCATGTCTATTTTTGAAAATGTCTGTGTTTATCATCCTTGTTCGCATCTAAGCTTTTTGTTTTCATCCGTCTACAGCCGACAGGAAGAGTTATTTTCGTGAGAATTGCTACCTATCACAAATACATTTGATTGCTATCACAAATGCCATCGCTAGATCATCATCTCATCTGCCTACGCATTTTCCTACCTATGTTAGGGTCGGCTTCCAGTCTCACCGGATGCTGATGAAAACCAGTATTATACAAGAAAATACTGCATATCTTGCCTCCACAACCCAGTTAGCACTGTGTAGACGGTTCGCCTTAGTAGACTGGCTGTCCGACTTTCGGGCAAGACTACCGCTCTCTCTATCTCCGGATACCAAGATGTATTAACCACGGCTTAAAAGCTACAAAATGTTATCACTATCGACACAGTTCTCTTACAATAAACCATATTTATTTAGATTAGTATTTAAATAAAAACAAAAGGTAAATTTTATAACAACACGGACGCTATCTAATCTATTAATTATCAGCAAGTTTAGTAAGTCAAGGTGGATAAATTTGACGAATGCGTATGTTTGTGTATAATCGGCACGAATTGATAAGTTGCAGAGATAACTTCGTTTACTTCCGCTTCGATCCTGCCCTAAATGTACCTAATTTCGGTATTTCGACTATAACTTATTGAAAGGTAAATAGAATGATTCGTATCAATACTACAAACGCGAAAGTAGTACTGTCTGATTTTTACCTTTTTGCGGCGGGACGGATTTGGATGAAGTTCAGGAAGGAAGGAGATATTGGGGGTTAAAGTTTAAAAGATTTTTTTATTCTACACGATCTCCCTAATATTTAACGCATCCATCAGCACAATATTTCGAGTGTTTCGTTTATTGTGTTCTACCCTAAAACGTTAAATTGACCCACATAAAAAGTCGTTCCCGATCTATCATTTTTGCGTGGAATTACTTAGTTTGATGGGTACAAAATGCTTTGTTGACGGCTTTGTAAAGGGTCCGTTTATACCTTGTATCCTCTTTATCCCACCGCGACTAATAGCTAGTTATCGTCCTGCGTAATATTTTTTTCCTATCTTTACATTTCCCCGATAGCTTCCATTTTTGCATGGATTTTCTCAGCTTTGCGTTTATACCTTGTATACTCTTTATCCCGCCGACAAATAGCTAGTAATCGTTATGCGTAATATTTTTTTCCTATCTTTCCATTTCCCTGATAGTTTTCATTTTTGCATGGATTTTCATGCTTATTCTTCTTCTTCGCCGTCACACTCTTGGCAGAGTGGTCGTGGTCGTCACATCAGGGGTGGTGGCAAGCTTCACAATCGTAGCCATTCCTCCCGTACTGTGGATTTATTCGTGGAGTGGACCATTGAGTGCAGTTTCGACTTGGTCGGTCCAACGCATTGGTGACCTGCCGCGCGCTCTTGTGCCTTCAACAGTTCAACCTTTCCCTACACTACAAGTCTCTTCACAGATGTGTCTTCTTGACGCGAGATATTTCCAAAGAAAGTGAGTACGACGAACTTAGAAGAAAGACGCTGTTTGCTTCTAAGTTCTTGGAGGATTGAGACGTTGGTTCGGAACTGTGTCCAGGGTATGCCAAGCAATCTCCTCCAGCACCACATTTCGAGGGCGTCTATCTTCTTTTTCTCGCTTTCTCTTAAAGTCCATGTCTCAGCACCGTAAAGAAGTATGGGACACACTAAAGCCCTGATAAGACTCATTTTAGTGGCCTTTGTGATAAACTTGCTTATCCATAAGTAGTGATCTACTATCAAGGCATTACCTATATCCCAAATTCCCTACAATTCAAACTGAATGCCTCTAGCCTGCCTGTAATTAAACTGCTTCCTACTTGAAGATCTTGGAACCTAACCCCACAATTACAGTGTAATACATTCCCTAACTGCAGTAGCGGGTCCCATTGTGCCAGAGAATATGACCTCTTTGGCACAATGCACATGTTGTAATAATATTCTTATATAGCGAAGAAAAAAACGTTAAGATGGCTAAATCTTTGCGTTTTTCGGCCAGTCTTCATCTAGCAAGACAAATGGGTTTGATACACCATCCATACAGTTCATTAACGATTACATTTTCCGGTTTTTTATTTTAAAAAAAAGCTGCGGCTAGTTACAAATAATAGTTTTATAGTCAAATTAAACCTTTTTATCTAAGCGACTGACAAGGTTATGCAAGCAATGGGTTAATGGATTTCCAAAAATCATTTGTCAAGAAATAAAGTATCTAGATTTTTTTTGAGGTGGAGGTCATGGTAACAAGTAGATTAGTGCTTCGATTTCTTGAATTATTTGCCACCGTTTACAAACAAACTTAAAAATAAAACACCTTTTACGAAAAGAATCTTCAAACATTCAATGAAGACCTTGCTCCTTCTACTGACAAGTACATCTCATCGCCTCTCCTCTACCCTCAAACTTAGGGATCCACAAATAACTACTCTTTTGGTTTGACAGTAAATATAAATAAACAATTACGGCCCTAGACGTTATTACTCGCCAGAGACATGGCCGCCATCTATTAATAAAACGGCCCATCCGAAATGTACATTCGGCAAAGTTGGTGGTCGATCACTTTTCGCCCTTACGTCTTTAATTATACGGTTGCAAAGTGGTCAACCGCTAAGTTTGTCTAATGTACGTGGATGGACAACCCTGTACCCAGTTGCGTACATCCGTAAGTAGGACATTTAGTGATCAATACCGTTTCTAGACTAGTGACCGACGCGACGAACCTATTTTAACAATTTATGGTTTTTATTTTTAGACTTCTTTGTTTGCGGATTTGTGAATGGAATCTGTAGTAAGTTGTTGTGTTTGTGTATACAATCGATTATAGTTCTGGTATTTTATCTTTGTTGAAAATACAGAATATTTAAATGTAGATACGCATTCAATACTTAACATTATTTATCTAAGTCAATAAAAGTGGACTTTCTTAGACAGCCGCATGTTTGAGTTGGAAGATGCCGTAACCGTTGAAGACAGCAATAATAGTTTGATAAGATAAATTCATTTTTGGACTTTTTACAGCTGCTAGGTTGAAGTGGAACTAGGCTGGTCACAGTGGTCACGCACGTCTGCTGCATGTCGGAGTAGCAATGGGCAAAAAATACCACTCAGTGGATACCAGATAGTAGGAAACGACAAAGTGGCGGGCCCACAAGGAGATGGCGGGATGACCTGGACTCTTTCGCAAAGGATTGGCCTACAATCGCACTAGATCGCGAAATGTAGAAGGACGGAAGGGAGGCAAAAGCACAGCAGTGGGAAAATATAGGCTGAAGAACATGCTGTGCCGACCCCAAATTAACTGGAATAAAAAGGCAAGAAGAATGATAATTATGATCGTTGGATAGTAAATTAATAAACATTACAGACTCAACAATTACACATGACATCAGGTGACACCATTCAATCTGATAATAAAAAAATCTCATTGTTCTGTACCGGCTAGACGAGATAATACCGGATACGCACAAAACCTACATAGAGGACGATCGGAAAAAAAATGGGCCAAAAGATAACATTCAATATTGTACATGATTTAACGTTTATACACTAAGGTCCATGTTCACCAAAAAGATGACAGTCTGATTATCTAAAACAGCTGTTTAAAGCGCGTTTTTGTATGGGAACATGTCACAGTGACAGCTGTTTTTAGATAATCAGACGGTTATCTTTTCGGTGAACATGGACCTAAGCCGCAATGACATCACAAGCGGTGGGATTACAGAATCAGCCGGTGAAAGTGAACTACAGACACGCAACAGGCGATCGATAAACTTTATAAAAGCGACTACTATATGTATAATAACCTCTTTTAACATTACTAGCTTATGCCCGCGGTTTCGCCCGTGTGCATTTCGAAAAATATATCAAAAATACTTAAGAGATTTAATGACAAAATGATTAATATTCAAGGTACGTGTACTCCGATCGGGCAGCATTTCAGGTCAAGCGCCATACCTATTCGAGCTCTATGAGAATATACCTTTCTAACGATATACCTACTACTTATATCTATTGAGTCCAGGACCAGAGTCCATACATTTGTGCCCATAGTTCTTTGTGGGTAAGTATATTATAAGGGACACATCTGCCTTACTCATCAGGGATTACAGGGTTGATGAAATGTTCCAAGAGCTGGAGACAGATGTCCACTACAATTAAATCCCTTTTTTTCACACTGAAATTACATACAAGTGCTCCTATGAGAGGCATCAGCACAACAAGCTAACCGAAACTAACAAATTTTCCTAATCAACCTTGAACCAACCTTAATGTTTCAGCGATAAAGTTCAAAATCTATTAAAGAAATTTGACAGTTAGTAGTGGCTTAACGTGCATAAGCCCAAGTCGCGAGCGTTAAAATATGCTGAGGATTTCTCTAAATAGGTTTTACTATGCAGACACGGAATCTGAAGAATGGTTTTGAATAGACCGGTATTTTTAACCGTCAATTTAGTCGTTTGATTTTGTGGCTGGAAATCGAACTATTTTTTTATACAAGAGAACATTGCGAGTATCAGAACGAAAGAAAGAGGTATGCGGTGAATTAGTTCGCTTCGGAAAGCAACATTTCATAAAAGGTTACATAAAAAAATGTTTTGGAACTTCATAGGGTGTAAAATTAGGCACTCATTTTCCCCGTCATTGCGATATTTTTTTTTGTACTGGACCATGCCTGGGAACCTTCTGGTTACGGAGATATTGGAGGTCGAAGTTCCAAATCCATACTAATATTGTAAATGCGAAAGTAACTCTTTTTGTGTGTTCCTTTGTCTGTTTGCTACCTTTCCACGACTAAACGGCTGATCGGATCGTATTGAAATTTGGCAAGGAGATATATTTCAACCTGGGGAAGGACATAGGTTATATATTATCACGCTATTAACTTACGGGGGTGAGCAATATTGCATTTTGTAATTTTTTTTTGCATGTTCGTCTGCGACACATGCAAGCTACACACAGACAGCTAGTTATTCATAAGTAATTTTTGAGTACTACTTTTTAAGGTAATAACTTTAATTACCTCCATGACCCGCTTTCTATTCAAAATATCCATCAGCACCATGTTTTGAGTGTACTACATAAACCGAATAGTGCGAAATAAACCAGCCCCGGAAATACAGTACTACAAGGGAACTCTACTTTTGAAGATCAGCCTTCCTTGGTCGCTAGTACCAACATTCCTGGGAAACTTGCCATTGCTGTTACATTTGGCAAGTCTAGCGAGCGCACCGGTGTGTATTAGTGTGTCACCTTGATATCATTTTAACTATTAGATAACTAATCTTGCATTTTAGTATGTGACAATCATAGGAATAAGGGAGCAAAAGCAAAAACCTCAGAAAATATCCATAATCTGGACGCCAAGATATAGTTTGGGGTTCACAGTCAACGTTACTATCTGTATAAACTAGTTTTAAATATCTTAATAACATGTATATTATTATCTGCTTATATTATTTACTAGCCGATGCCGCGGCTTCGCCCGCGTAAAAATATATACTAAAACCTTCCTCTTGAATCAATCTATCTATTAAAAAAACTCGCATCAAAATCCGTTGTCTAGTTTTAAAGATCTAAGCATACTTACATAGGGACAGACAGACGCGGCGGGAGACTTTGTTTTATAATATGTACCTAGTGATAGTGAGTGGTAGTGATTACCTGGATATTTCGAATTTTCTATTGTATTCTTTCTATTTCTTTTTGGCAACAGCTGTCGAAACAATAATCATAGCTGATTAGAAAGACATCGTCTGAAAGAGCGTCAGGGTGGCCCGTGAAATTCAAATTTTCTTACGTTTTTACAATTTGCAGGGCAGTGCTTAGTTGTACACGGATGAAAATATCGGTCGCGACTGTAAGACGTATCATGTAGTTACAGAATTATAATCATCAAAATCATCAATACAACCCTCCAACCTCATAAGAGTCGATGAACGAATTTTAAAGTCAACTTTTATGAACTTAGAGGGTTTTATTGATGATTTTAATTCGGTAACTACATACGTCTTACTCGAGAGCAGCGGTGGCCCAGTGGTGGCGGCCCCGACTTACGTTCAGTAAGTCGTGGGTTCGAACCCAGGCAGGCGCATTACTTTGTGTAATTTATTACATCACCGCTGCTCTCAAAACGGTGAAGGAAAACATCGTGAGGAAACCGGCATTTCCTAGAACCATAAATTCGAAGACATGTGGCATCTACCAATCTGCACTGGGCCCGCGTGGTGGATAGTAGCCCATTCCCTCTCATAGAGAGGAGGCCTGTCCCAGCAGTGGGAACATTAAAATAGGCCGATGATGATGATGATACGTCTTACAGCCGCGACCGATATTTTCATCAACATAAAAATCAACTAGTTGATTCGATAGGAACATAATTATGCCTGAATCGACTTCCACTTTTATCAACTGGTTGATTCGTTTAGTTGATCGGAGTGGAAAACGTGAACTTAGCACTGCCCTGTAAATTGCAAAAAAAAACGTAAGAAAATTAGAATTTCGCGGGCTACCTTGAAGCATCAGCCTTAACGGAAACATTTCAGTATTCCACATGGAGAGACTTCATCAGTAGAAGTTATGTAAACCCTATACACAAGATAGGGCTTAACTAATAATACAAGAATTTCACCGTGAATCAGGCTTTTAGACTACATGCAGACAGTTGGCATGACCTCACCAATAAACCTCTATAACCACGACAATACATAAACATCATGTAGTAGACCAGGAGAAGACATACAAAATCTACTCCAGTCCGTGTAGCATGACTACCGTAGACACGACAGAGAGTCGACAAACCTTTTGTTCATCTGTCATTTTGTCGATTCAGTGACAGATGAACAAAAGATTTGTCGAGTCTCTCTCGTTTCTCCGGTGGTCATGCTAAGCAGGCTGGCGCCACACACAATTACAGCAGGGTCGTTTTATTTAATCTTGTGAAACATACTCTTTTAATAAGAACAAACTGTTATTGGATGCTTTTTGATCAAATTATTCATTCTTTAACTGATTTCCTTGAATTTAGTGACTAATATAACATGAGGTGAGGCTTCTATGAAGTAACGGGATCGTAACGACTGACTGACTGGTTATGAGGACGAGATTCATCGATGTCATGTGTTGTATGTCTTGTCATGATGAAATTATAAAACATCGTGATGAAACCAAAATGTCCTGGAACCGAAAATTCGAATTTATGTAAACCCGGATACAGATGCTAACGGGTTGTGGAGGTCAGGGGGTCTAAAAAGGCCACTTTAGCAGAATCATAATTTGAATCACGTTAAAATTTAAAATTCTTAAAATGGACTTTATCTTTATGAAGATAAGGTCCATTTTACCAATTTAAATTTTTTAAGATGATTCAAATTATGATTCTTCTAAAGCGGCCATTTTAGGCCCGCTGGTAGGCGGTAAAATAAATGTATTCAGCTGCATGCGTTTACACTGTGGAAGCCGACCCCAAAATAGTTGGGAAAAGTCTAGGCAGATGATGACGATGAAATAAATGACTGACTATTACCTGACCTACATTTTACCCATAACATTCGACAGTTATCTATAGTTAATATTATAAAGCAGAAGAGTTTGTTTGTTTGTTTGGTTGAACGCGCTAATCTCAGGAACTACCGACTCGAATTGAAAAAATATTTTTGCGTTGGATAGTCTATTTATCGAGGAAGGCTTTATGCTATATAACATCACGCTATGACCAATAGGAGCGGAGCAACAATAAGAAACGTTGCAAGCGGGAAATTAACGCGAACGAAGTCGCGGGCAGAAGCTAGTCGTGTATAATCGGGCAGATATAACTGAGCTATCATATTACTGCTCTCTGTGGCACTAATGAGTGACTATCACCATCCTTTTCTTTTGCAAAAAAAGTCATGTTACCTATCTGTTTGTGTCTTAGCAGATCTTTTTTTCACAGGTAGACGGGTGCATACCGAAGCATACTCTCTGAATCGCTTGCACACAATGCCTATAATATTATTGATAGAGACTAGTTACGATTATTTAGCAATTGCCTAAGGCGTTGGTTGGAGAACAGCGATGCAAAGGTCAGGAGTTGAACCCGTCCTTAGGTACCTTGCTGATCGTGGTAAATGCAAGTGCATGCACTTTCTGGCTGGAGGGGGTTAAAAAGGGTATTATTTTTATAATTTATTTTGCTATTATGTTTTGTAGAAGTAACACCGTGATTTTCTTGTCAATTTGATTACATAGGTACTTCGGCCAGATGTGTCAATCTAATTTAACTTTTTTTTTCACAATAAAACGACAATATTCTGTTTGCTTTAAGTAATATTTTTTCTTTTCAAAGAACATGCAGATAATACCTACTTATAGGCAATAATATGATTGTACAAAAATAGATCTCATCCGAACAGGTTCTGATGAAATAAAAGTTTTTAAAAGATAAGTAACGTAAAAAGACGAACACCCAAAAAAGCCCCAGTCCCGGCGCAAAAAAAACTTATCTCATCCTTTAGAGTATTTTAGGTAAAAGATTTTTTGATAGGTGTGATTGCCGCAGGGAGTGGCAAACATTGAATAACTATGTCAGAATAAGAAAATAGTTTTTCACAGCACTTTTTTTACACATGTTTATTAAATATGTAAAAATATCCCTATATTTTCAATATAAATGTGATGTACAAAAATTCTTACCCATTTTTAAACTGATTTGTTCAACATCCTGTAGTTTTCAATAACTCCTAAAAAAAAATGCAATGCAATTTTTTTCAATGTTAGCCACTCCCTGCGGCAAGCCACCTATCAAAAAATCTTTTACCTAAAATACTCTAAAGGATGAGATAAGTGTCTTTTGTGCCGGGACTGGGGTAATTTTCTATGGAACCTGTGTGTTCTCCTTTATTAATGTCTGTAACTAGGTAGGTACCTACTTTTTATTTGTGTTTACTCTTACAGCCCGGCTAGCATGGGCAGGGGATAAAAATTTTATCCACCGGTTATTTCAACTTTTGTTTGAATTTTGTCCCTTGTCAGTGGAAAAACCGGTGGATAAAATTTTTATCCCCTGCCCATGCTAGCCGGGCTGATCACGAATGATTTAAAATTGGAATGCTGCGTGTGTGATACCAAAAACTGGTAGCAACTTTCTAGTCAGCCAGTATTGCTGGAAACGTGTGTATCACTCAGGGTATTATAGGTACCTATTATACAACGGAGTTTTACTGACATAACGGGCTGGCTGCATCCTGCATTAAATGTCAGGTGAAAACGATAAGCATAATGTATCCTTGACCATTGTGTATTGTGTACTTTTATACACCTACTATCTACTTGATTGTTGTTATTATGGCATGATCTGATCAGTGTGATCTTCATGATTATGATGAGGTCCTGTGGAGAAATAGTCGACTTTGTGATTTATGTTTATTTTTATCGGTAGGTACTATGTTTCTATGAAATTCCTAAAAAAAGATTCTGTAAGTACCTAAATATAAACGGAAATCATTGAAAGGGTACCAATCAGATTAATATTATCTTATCAAATGACAAACTATCACCAACTAATGAATTAGATAATGAGGCTTCTGATATATCTAATGTCCGTAGGTGGGTACGCATTTTTAGCAAGGATCCTCAATTCGATAAGGGCAAACGAAGCTGCAAGTGGAAGCTAGTCTAATACTAATATTATAGAGGTTTAATTTTGTAAGTTCAAATGTGGGGAGGGCCACAAAACCTCAGAGTGCCCCAAAAAAGATAGAAATACACCCGCCAAATGTGCCCTCTGCTCCTGCGACCACCCTGCTAATTACAAAGGTTGTCAAGTTTACAAAGAAATACTATCTAGAAAAATGAAACCAAGAAGTTTTCCAACCGGAAAACTTCCTACTGACATACCTCGCATCGACACAACCCGAGAAATCTCCACCCTACCCCAACGAAACACCCATCGCAAATCAGAACAAAGCTACTCTGATACAGTCGCTGGACGTACCAACGATCGCCCACGAGGCAACGCCACTACATCTCGTCACATAGACAACCCTCAACAAAACGTATCCGTTATGGAACAACTCTTGATCAAACAAAATGAAAAAATCGACCTACTCCTACAACAAATAAGTACCCTAATGGGTCTTTTAACGGCTGTTATTACAAAACTAGCATCATAAATGACTCCTTTAAGAATTGCAACCTGGAACATCAATGGATTGGCTCCCAATATCCAAGAACTGGAGACTTTAATAAAAGCAAACAAACTAGACGTGGTACTAATTTCAGAATCACATAGCACGTCTCGAAGCTCGTTCCGCATTAAGGGCTTCAACATTTACCATACTCCCCATCCCGACGGTAGTGCGCACGCTGGCTCAGCGCTGGCCATTCGAGGAAACCTGAGACATTCACAGATAGAACCGTATTCTACAGTGCATCTACAAGCAACTTCTGTTAGATTGGAGGACCGAGCAGGCACTATTATACTCTCCTCAATCTACTGCCCACCCAGGCACAAAATCACTTCAGAGATGTTTAAAACCTACTTCAACACTCTTGGCCACAGGTTCATTGCAGGTGGTGACTGGAATGCCAAACATACATTTTGGGGATCCCGCTGTAACAGCACTCGTGGACGCGATCTAAAACGTTGTGTTGATGAAAATCATCTAAAACCGATATCTACCGGTGAAGCCACCTACTGGCCTAGCGACCCAAAGAAACTACCGGATCTCCTGGACTTCTTCATAAGTAAGGGCATAGACAGTTTACACACTACAATAGAATCGAACCTAGACGGATCATCGGATCACACACCGGCGATCCTCACTATTAGCACTAGTGAGCTCACTCGAGAAATGACAGAGTCTCTGACAAATAGCCGAACTGACTGGGACGGTTTCAAGAATTACCTCATTGACAACTTTACTTCTACTTTACCTTTAATGGATAAAAATGACGTAGATAACGCCTGCCGATATCTCACAAATGCCATTCAAATAGCTGCCTGGATTAACACACCCTCTCGATCCAGAGGTTCGACCAACCACTCTCATCCGCCGGATATCATGCAAAGAATCTTAGAAAAACGTAGACTTAGAAGAATTTGGCATCAGTCCCGTCATCCGCTTGATAAACTCCACTTTAACAAGGCAGCTAAAGAATTAAAGTCTATAGTCCAGGAATCTATTAATTCAACGGTGGCAACAAACCTACAGATGATGTCACCTACGGGAGTTGGTGCACACTCGCTTTGGAAGGCAACCAAAAACCTACATAAACCTCAAGAGTCTTATCCCCCAATTAGGTCACAAGCTTCCTGGGCAAGAACTGACTTGGAAAAAGCCGAAGTATTTGCAATGCATTTGAATTCTGTATTCAAACCTAACGAGAGCATTGCAGATGAGCGACATATTGATGCAATATTAGAACAAGATCTGCAGATGTGTCTGCCCATTAAGCCAACAACACCTAAAGAAATTGCGAAGGAAATCGGACAGCTCAACTCGAAAAAAGCCCCCGGATTTGACCTGATCACACCTTCAATACTTAAAAATCTTCCCAGAAAATGCATTGCCTTCTTGGCTAGTCTGTTCAACGCAATCTTTCGAACATCTCACTTTCCTGATCTTTGGAAAATCTCTGAAGTGGTCATGATCCACAAATTGGGCAAACCAGAACATGAAGCGTCGTCGTATCGGCCGATAAGCTTAACTCCTGTACTGTCCAAACTGTGGGAGAGGATATTCCTTAACCGACTAAAACCATGTATGGACATCAATGATGTTGTTCCACCTCATCAGTTTGGCTTTCGGAAATCCCATTCAACAATAGAACAGGTTCACCGAGTTTACCAAACAGGAAGACAGGCCTTTGAACGCAAAAAGTACTGCTCAGCGGCATTTCTGGATGTACAACAAGCTTTTGACCGAGTCTGGCACAAAGGATTACTGGCAAAAGTGAAGACAAAACTTCCGCACTCAATGTTCCTGCTCATCCGGTCGTACTTATCCGAACGCTGCTTCCGAGTTAAACAGGGCGAAGCACGATCAAGATTGTTTGAAGTGGAAGCTGGAGTACCACAGGGTTCTGTTCTTGGCCCTGTGTTGTATAACATTTTTACATCAGATTTACCCACATTAGACGACATAACAGTTGCAACATATGCTGACGACATAGCCTACTTATCAGTTGACGACAACCCAGAAATGGCCAGCAACAAACTGCAAAATCAGTTAGACGAGACACATAAATGGCTCTGTAAGTGGCGGATACGCGCCAGTGCATCCAAGTCTAACCATATCACCTTCACACTCAGGCAGGGAAACACCCCTCCTGTTAGACTTGGACCTGATACCTTACCACACACAGATTGTGTTAAATATCTTGGCTTCCATTTAGATAGGCGCCTAACATGGAAGCATCACATTAAGCAGAAAAGGGAGGAGATAAACCATAAATTCCGCAACCTTTATTGGCTCATGGGAAGAAACTCTGTACTCTCTGTAGACAACAAGCTACTCATCTACAACTCGGTCCTTAAACCAATATGGACGTACGGAATCCAATTGTGGGGCGTAGCCAGCAAATCTAACATTCTCTGCCTGCAAAGGGTTCAAAATGGAATACTAAGAGCCATAGTAAATGCACCTTGGTTTGCTCGGAATAGCGAAATTCACGACTTCCTGCAGGTGCCGCTCGTAAACTCTGAAATCGAGCGGTACAAATCTCAACACAAGGTTCGCCTAACCATGCACCCAAACCCACTAGTGACTGAACTGCTAAACCCGACAGCGGTGGTGAAAAGGCTGAAGAGGAACCACCTTCTATAAGTGGGAGGCGCAGCACTGGCTGCTCCACCACAACGCCATGTAGCTTGTAACAAATTCGCTTATGGTCTGACGACCGATTGCAAATATAATATAATAATAAAAAAAAAAAAAAAAAAAAAAAAAAAATTTTGTAAGTTTGTAAAAAGGGGTTTTATTCGGAACTGTTGATCTGATTCTGAAATTTTTTACTAACGGGAAGCTACCTGCTCCCTTTCATAGCCATTCCTGTGGATTAATTTTCGTACAAAACGAGAGCGAAATCACGAGCAAAAGCAGATAAATTTAAATATTTCAAAGAAAAGAATACAAGACGAAGTAGGTAATAAGTACACCACATAGGTATATTTCTGTAAGTAGGTACTAAAAGAACCGCACAAGTCAACAACATTAAGTGCATCAAAAATATTATGGCATACAACTACCAATTAACTAGAGACGGGAACGTCATACAAAATGAATGGCTGCATGATTCAGGCGTGAGTCAAAGCAGTGTGTTTAGATAGGGCAATATAACTACAGTAACTACTACTTATTTATGATGGCCGGGCAAGTCAGGATGCGGTGAGGGGGGGATATGTGTGATATTTGACGGCTCGTGCATAAAAAAAAACAGACTGTCGGGTCGATCTTTAGGTTTAGTTGTGCTTGCCTAGGTTGTTCTGTGGATGGGTGACCACCATTACATACCGAGTTCTCTCCGTGCCTCGGAAAGCACGTTAAGCTGTTGGTCCCGGCTGTCATTTGTAGATTTTTGACAGTCGTCGACAGGTAGTCAGTGGCCCAAAAAGTCTGACAACCAGCCTACAAGGGGTGTCGTATTACCCAGTACTGACTGGTTTGTGGAGGTCAGGTAAACAGTCGACCCATGTAAAATACTGGTATTCAGCTGCATCCATTTAGACTGGAAGCCGACCCCAACATAGTTGAGAAAAGGCTAGGCAGATGATGATTGTCAGACAGGTGTGGCTGCATGAGCGATTGGCTGCTTCGCTGCGTGTCGCTGGTTCGAATCCCGCACGTAACCAATATTTGTATGGCAGCACGCGTATTATGACCACCGTAGAAACGGGTTGTCTCAACGGAAGAATCGTCAAAAATTACAAATCTGTCATTATGTCGAGTTCTTCTGGGTCTGGCTATTTGTGTACATACATGAGTTTAAATGTTAGTAAACGCACGCAAAATACAGAAGAAATTCCCCGTGTAGGGAAGCGTTTAAAAAAAAAGTAAATGTATGGTTTTATGAAGATTTGGTAAAAGGCGATGGATGTCCAAGAACCACAAATTCGAACATATGATGCGACATCCACCAACCCGTACTAGGCCCGCGTGCCACACTCCCTCTCGAGGGCTTGTGTCCCAGCAGTGGGAACATAATAGGCTGTACTGATTAAGATGGGTATCGAGGAGTTGTGTCCCGGGAAACCAATGTGAAATACAGTAATAGAAGCTCATTCGGCGCTGCAGGGAGTCACCTACGCTAGCAACAATCTGGCTGGCTGGTAATCTTTTTTCTACGGTTTTTGTAGAGTAGTTCTCGACGACCAAAGAAAAGAAAATTTCCATTGCAAGTTGCACAGAAGCAGAAACATTTGCGTCACCCATAAAATATCCAAGGTCTTCATAAAAAAGCTCTCGGACAAATACTTTTAGAAAAAAAAAAAAAGCGCGTGTACTGTTCTCATCCGCCGCTCACCGGTAGTGCTTGTTTATATTACGCTGCCCCAATTCGGGAGCCCGAACATATGACTTTGTTACAAAAACGTTACTAGTTACTACATTGACTATGATGTTTTAATGGCGCAATGTTTATTGGAGAACTATTGGTATGTTTGGCAAAGAGAAGTGTGGATGGACAGACCACCGCGTTTCATCCCGAGAGCATCGTAAAACGTGACAGGTTACTTGTCTGAACGTTTTAACAGATTAGCGATCGGCGCGGGAGATATTATAGTGCACAAGTGTGTGCGCAGAAACAGGTTCTCTCTCTGTTCCTTTTACTGTCATATTCCGATGGAACGGCAATCTGACACGACCGGAGGGAAATCATATGTGACAGGATAAACAGATTCTTATCGGTAGCTATTTCTGTCGATCCTATGGCACCTCTCCGGGGTAACTTCAATTATGACAATGGTAGCACGTGACCACTAAATGCTACCGACCTCTTCAGGGTAGCTTTCAGCTTATGCTCCCACTGCGACCCTGAAGTTTCTCTATTGATGCTAACGTAGCAGATAAAGATGAGAAGGTATGGCCGTGTCTTTGGACCGAGGCGGCTGCCTCTCTGATGTCTGTCTCTATCCAGGATCAGCCTTTTCTCGACCCAGCTCTGCAGCCTCTTTCTGGGTAATAATAAAGTCGTGATGGAGAAAAGATGAGTCGGATTGTTTGCCACGTTTTCTCATGTCATCACTTGTGGTAAATTTTGCATTTCATTTCCCATGGTCTTCTTTATTGTGTGGTTAGTGCCTAGCCTGGTGTCAGTTTCGATGCCGCCTTGGACCTCTGACTTGGCTTTACATGCCGTCGAGAAATATCTCTCAAGCATGCTGGTTTCCTCAAGATGTTTTCCTTCACCGAAGCAAGTTATAATTATACAATACGCACATGAATGCATGTCTTGGGTTCCCGTGGATGCATGTGACTGCTAAAAGAGCAATCTATGTGACATAAAAATGAGTTATTTTTAGCGGTGTGCGAATACATAACCTATTATGTATTTTATAATATATTTTAATTTTACTTGTTACTCTTGACCACAGAGTTTGAAAGATATGCATAACTTAACTACACAAAATTACGTTTAATTTACGAATAATAAATAATTTTCCAGAATTCGAAGCACAAACACCTGTTTACGTGCAACATTAAACGTCGAACATTTTACAGACTACCTACTGTAAGAATTCCTGAAGTATGTATGTTAGTAATTTCATATTTTTTTCCTTACAGGATAAAACTGCAAATCATCGATGTACTATTATTATAATTATTTATAAAAGGAACAATTTCCCCGTTCTATAACAATCAGATGAGTGATTTATTGCGATTGTGGTCAACTAAACAAAGACTTATCATACCCACGAAGCTTGGCTCGGTGACTCAGCTCGGTGATTATATTGTGTGAAATTGGACAGCAGATGATGATGTGATGTTGGACAAAAGATCAGTAAAGTACTCGTAATATGTCAAAAGGAAGGCCTCTTGACATATTACTTTACTGATATTCACTACTTTAGTTAAAAATGGCAATCGCTTTCAAACCTTATCGAATTTGTACAGCGGCTTTTCCATCATCGGTATCACTACAATCGGAGCCTCATAGCAGTCGACCAGTACCTGTTGATCTTGCACTTTGTGCAACTCCACCTGCACCTTGAGGGACCTGGTGGCCTAACATTTTTTTTTTCACGTCTTAAAGCAGAATTGTTTTAATTTTATTCCAGAGTGAGAAAGAGAGATGGCGCTAGACGTCCTCTAAAGCTCCGTCACTTTCCCACACTGGAATGACATTAAGGCGCTTAGACGAGCTAAATTAGCAACTCTATTTGTGGTGGTTCAAACTTCGTTTGAAATGCTGTTAGAATAAAGTTCTAATCAGCTTGCACTACAAAGTGGTTGTTACGTCAGCCACAAATAGCGCGAAATGAGTGGTTTCGATCGATTTACAAAAAAACTATTGATTGGATTAAAAAACTAAAACAGTATCATGCTAATATATTGCTTGTAGAATTATTTGCCAAAAAATCAGAATGATCGCATGCATATTAGTATGTTTTTTATTGTTTGAAAGATATTTTTAGAGGTAAGTTCGTGATTTCTTTTTATCGAGCCAAATTAATTGTATTATGTTTTCAAAACAGTATCATGCTAGCATATTATCCTGAAGAATATCATATATTTTTCTGGTCTTGTTTATAACAGTGAACTTTTAGTAATTATAAAACTCGCGTTTAGTTCGTGTAATCGCCTTAAAACAGTCCTGCTTTAGACGTCATGGTAACCCCCTGATCGAGTTCATAACGCTATTGAGGTGTTAAAGTTTAAGTCGAAGCTTATTCTATTTTTCTACTAATATTGTTATAACTGCGAAAGTTTGTGAGAATGGATGTTTGTTACTTTTTCATGCAAAACTACTGAACGGATTTGATTGAAATTTTGTGCACAGATAGTTAACCTAGATTAACACAAAGGCTCTTTTTATCCCGGTAGTACGATCCCGTGGGACAATTATTGTACTTCACGCGGGCGAAACCGCGGGTATAAGCTAGTTCAAACTAAAGGCGCCGGAAAAGAACTATTATTATAATTTCTTTCTAGACCCTCTGTTTGGTCTTCCTCTCACTTTCTACTGTCTTCGGATCTAATACTGGATGGATCAGACAATCTTAGGTACTAAGAAATTGGAATGTCAGAACTGTTGACGAAGCTTAAGGCCTTAATTCGTCTTACGCCGATGTCGGTCGCGTGTGTCGGTCGTGCGTACGAGTATAAATTATGTTCAATATGTATACGAGTAGCACTGCGACGCTGATTTCAGCTGCTCGTAGCAACGTACGCGCCGCTGAAGTCAGCCGTATTTTATTATTTCTCACTGGCGTACGCGACCGACCGTACGCGACCGACATCAGTGTAGGAGGAATTCGGGACTAAGGGTCTCGCCACAGGGCGGTGTTAAAGGGTTATCAATGATGAACAACAATGGATTCAGTAAGTATTGTTAGGACGGATGTTGGAGACCCGAGACTATTATTTTGATTCTAGAGATGTTTTGGATTCTTCATGATAATACATTGGTCGCGGTTTGCATGAGTAAAGTGTTATGTATATGTATATACTCGTACTATACTTACAAGACAAAAACCGACGAACACGTTTAACGCTATTTAAAAAAAATCCCCAGTTTTCTTTTTAATCGCATTGTCCCGTGCGAGACAAATATACTTTTTCTTTTTGTCAAATTGAGTTTTCTTTCATTTAAAACGAGACATCATAAAAGTCTTTGAAAGGCGGTTCAAACTAGACCTCTTTTAGAGGGGAAATTCAGGACCCCAGGCAATAGATTAACATGGCCTTAAAATTGTTTCAAATAGACGGTAGGATCGTCATTGGATGATTACTTTTAAACTTTGTCAATTCATGTCTGATGAAGATTGCAGAAATAAACGACGTTATTGATAAGGCACCTAACATAACATCACGCCTGAAATAGGGTAGACGACAAAAAACATCAAATTAGACCGTCATTTAGATTTTCAAAAAATATTTGACCCGTTTTTTTCTTTCGTTACGTAAATCGAAATTGACGAAGATACGACGTTTTTAAAATTCTCAATACGTCACGCCTAAATAATTTATCGCGAGTTCTGACGTCACGAGCCCTCACTCCCGAGTTTTGATGCGTTTTTATCCATGTCAATATTCATTGATTTACAAAAACAAAAAATACGTGTCCATTATTTTCCAATACTCTAACTGACGGACAAAGTCAGTTAGAGGACTGTCGTCATGCCTAATGAAGGGTATGACCCACATTTCGCCAGTTATGTTTAAGGCGATTACATGAGCTAAACGCGAGTTTTATAATTAATAAGTATAAAGGGTGTAAAACACCTCTTCACGAAGCCGAAAGGCACTTGTTCTCCTCATCATTGCGATCATTTTTTTGTTCTACACCATACCTGGGAACCTTCTAGATACGGAGATATGGGGGGTCAAAGTTACAACTTTTTGACAAGTTTGTATTTAAATACAAGTTTTTATTGCAAGATCTTAACTTTTAACACCTCCACGACCCCCGTACTATTCAATCCATCCATCAGCACAATGTTTTAAGTGCGTTACATTGAGTTCTGCCACAAAACATGATTTATAACCTCAAAAAAAAAAGTTGTTTCCCAGCAATAATTTTTGCGTAAAGTTACTTAGTTTGATGTCCAGAATGCTTGGTTAACGGCTTTGTGATGAGGTGGTTTACACCCTGTATATGATTCACTGCTATCTATAAACAAGACCAGAAAAATATACGATATTCTTCAGGATATACAGGGTGTAAACCCCCTCATCACAAAGCCGTTAACCAAGCATTCTGTACATCAAACTAAGTGACTTTACTCAAAAATTATTGCTTGAATCAACTTTTTTTTTTGAGGTTATTAATCATATTTTGTGGTAGAACTCAATGTAACGCACTTAAAACATTGTGCTGATGGATGGATTGAATAGTACGGGGGTCGTGGACGTGTTAAAAGTCAAATCTTACAAAAAAACTTGTATTAAAAAAAAAACTTGTCAAAAAGTTGTAACTTTGACGCCCCATATCTCCGTAACTAGAAGGTTCCCAGGTATGGGGTAGAACAATAATATGATCACAATGATGGGGAGAACAAGTGCCTTTCGGCTTCGTGAAGAGGTGTTTTACACCCTTTATGCTAGTATGATAGTGTTTTGAAAACATAATACAATTAATTTGACTCGATAAAAAAATATCACGACCTAATCTCTAAAAATATCTTTAAAACAAAAAAAAACATACTAATATGCATGCGATCATTCTGATTTTTTGGCAAATAATTCTACAAGCAACATATTAGCATGATAGTGTTTTAGTTTTTTAATCCAATCAATAGTTTTTTTGTAAATCGATCGAAACCACACATTTCGCGCTATTTGGCCAGTAGTGACTGACGTAACAACCACTTTGTAGTGCAAGCTGATTAGAACTTTATTCTAACAGCATTTCAAACGAAGTTTGAACCACCACAAATAGAGTTGCTAATTTAGCTAGTGTAATCGCCTTAAGTCCCATGTAATAGATTGCGAGCCTATTGCCATCAATTATAAAATAGAAAAACTCAATAGCACTCCTCGGAATTGATAAGCTATTTTTGAAGTGAAAACTTTTTGGTTGAACAAAAATAATGAAACTCGCGTGACCGTCACGTAAGCTTTTCGTAGCACTCGTAGCCGATCCGCTACGGCGTAGCGTACGCGGGGCGGGGCCTGTGTACTTTTTGTTTTCACTTCTTTCGGCAGTCTTCAGACAGCCCAGATATTTTTTTATCCCGCGCATGGTTAACAGCACTGATGACCCAGTGGTAACTGGCCAGTTTTGGATCGCGGGTTTTAACCAAAGAAGGCAAGCACTCTATGTGATTAAATTCATCAACACTGCTCTCAATGCGGGGAAGGATAACTTCGTGAGGAAGCCGGCAGGTCCTAGAACCAAATCGAAGCCATGCCCAGTGTCTCGGAACCGAATTACGTAGAAGTAGAAACAGTGATGTCCCGTCATGTACTTATAGCTGTATTTCTTTTTCGCACTGGCAACTTTCCCTAAACTATACAACATCCAAAAGATACTGCATGAGCATGAGCATGAGCGACAACATATCTGGATTCATTATCCTTCAGCTTTTTCTTTTAGCATCTGGCTAGCCTTTCACCTACTATGTTGGGGTCGACTTCCAATCCGATGCAGCTGAATAATTATTTTGCATAGAGCGACTGCCTATCTTCCCTTCACAACCTAGGTACTGTGTAACGCGTAACCCCTTGGTAAGACTCTTCAGTTCCATCCATAATACTACAAACTACAACTCACCTTCAAGCATTTGAGGCAGAATGTATGCTGGCATGGCAGGACCCGCGACGAGGTGTCGAGTCGCTCCAGACAGACGGAGCACTCGAGGAGGTCGTTGAGTAAACCCTCATCCATGCCGGTCGGGGCACTGGAAACAAAACACGACATTGACAGTCAATCATACAATAATAATAGGCCTCCAGAACGAATTTCGGCAATGGCGTTAAATCTCAGTGGACACCAGCTATCCACTGTTTGTTACTCTTTCCCGTAAAAACGGACCTGATTTGGACATGGTTGACATGGCTGTGCACTAAATGCTAGAACATCATTACACGACCACAAAACAGCAAAGATAGCGATCCCGAAAAATCTATCCTTTTTCAGGTAAATGCAAGGCAGAAAACCCCGAACGCCATCCTTATCGGTTTCGCGGCAATTTACTTCAGATCTTAGAGCAAAGTCCAGATGGCCCAGAGAGCAGCAGGGTCGTGGGTCCGAACTCAGGCACGCGCATTAATTTGTGCAAATTATTTCATGACCACTGCTCTCAAAAGCGGTAGGCCCGCGGGTTGATTTATTTATAGCCATTTCCTCTCATAAAGAAGAGGCCCAGCAGCGACAACATTATGCTTAGGGCCTATTCACATGGTGATTTCACGCACTTCAATTCAAACATAGCTAAACTAATGCCACTTTGAAAGTGCCATTATCAGGCTGGTTAACCACCATCATCATCTACGTAGCTCTTTTCCAACTATGTTAAGGCCATGTAGACCAAGCAAAGTAGGTACCTATTTATCGCTACCATCCTTTACGCGAAACGAGCCGTACGCAAGCAAAAGGGACCTCGTCAAGGCCTGGCGGGCGACTGAATCCACGTACGCAACCGCTGTATTATATAATAATTTATTATTAAAAGGATTAAACTGTTTTCCAAAATGTAACCACACATAATTGTTCTGTATGTTATTAAGATAATTTAGTTTTTTTTTTGGAAGTAAACCTTTCACATGCTTCAAGAAAAATAAGAAAAACATAAAAAATAACCGAATTAGGCTCCTGTTCGGGTTTTTTTTTGATCGAGTGATGTTTTCGATATCATGTTTTGAACCACAAAATATCAAAGAAGATACAACTACAATATCTATTTTTTTTTTGGTTTTAAACAATCGTTTTTTTTTAAACAATTCGTATTTGTTTATTTACTATTGAATCAAAGTAATGTAAAATTGGTATACCTGCCCTTAACTATGTTGGGGTCGGCTTCCAGTCTAACTGGATGCAGCTAAGTACCGATATTTTACATGGAGCGACTGCCTATCTGACCTCTATGACCCAGTTAGTACTGGGTAATAAGATTCCCCTTGGTAAGACTGGTTTGCAGGTTTTTGGGCGACTGTAGCAACTGTCAAAGATCTACAAATGCCAAGCTACGTAGGAAACTCAGTATGTAATAGGTGGTCACCCATCCACAGACCAACCTAGGCAAGCACAGCTGAACCTAGAGATCAACTCGAGTGGCTGTTATTATTTAGCCATGAGCTCTTAATGTTAATCACCATATTAGTGATATTAGATTAATTATCAGTAATTTAATAATGAAACATGAAATTTCAGGTTACAGATTTTCCTGTTTACTGAGAAAATTCGCTACTGTTTTATTAAATTATGGCTGCATCCTGTTATCAACAGCATTCATACATAACCAAACAAACTGAGCTTATCTTCAAACACATAATGTACCTACAGTGTATTCTTTATTACGCAAGCAAGCCTTTAATATCAGACTGAAAATAAAAAAAGCGGCCAAGTGCGAGTCGGACTCGCCAATGAAGGGTTCCGTAACAGCAAGTAACATAGTAATAAAATTTCTTGCAGTTCGTTGTAAATGAAAGGTAAATTGCGGTTTACGATTTATGACGTATTAAAAAAAAAACTACTTAATAGATCTCGTTCAAACCAATTTTTGGTGGTAGTTTACATGGTAGTGTACATCACATATTTTTTTTAGTTTTATCATTCTCTTATTTTAGAAGTTACAGGGGGGGGGGGACACATTTTTCCACTTTGGAAGTGTCTCTCGCGCAAACTATTCAGTTTAGAAAAAAATTATATTAGAAACCTCAATATCATTTTTGAAGACCTATCCATAGATACCCCACACGTATGGGTTTGATGAAAAAAAAAATTGAGTTTCAGTTCTATGTATGGGGCACCCCCTAAATTTATTGTTTTATTTCTATTTTTCTGTGAAAATCTTAATGCGGTTCACAGGATACATCTACTTACCAAGTTTCAACAGCATAGTTCTTATAGTTTCGGAAAAAAGTGGCTGTGACATACGGACGGACAGACATGACGAATCTATAAGGGTTCCGTTTTTTGCCATTTGGCAACGGAACCCTAAAAAACCAGACAGATCAGACTTATTTTTAGCCAAACGCAATTCTAAATACAAAAGCAAACATTGAGTGAGGCAGACAGTAAATTGCAGATTAGAATTTTGCCAAGTACATACTAAAATATAGTCTCTTGATAAGAGCTAATTAGGTGTGCAATCATTTTCATTGGCTTATTAAGACATTAATTAAGACCATAGTGAATGCAGAGCGCAGATTGAATACCTCTTTTGTAATACATAACAATGGTGCATTTCCTTGGAAATCAACACACATGTTGATTTTTTTCACAACATTGAATGGATTTGAGAAAAGACACTTGGTTTCCTACTGTTGTTGGTTTGCTCTTTTAATGAACTGTCCTTTTTCATTCACAGTTTGATGTCTAATAAAAACAATAATTTTGAGTGCTTGGATAAAAATCATTTGGAAGATCTTTTTGACATCAATGGCATTAAAACTCTGTTTGATATGTAGATAGTAAGTAATAACATTATTCAAGCAATAATATCAAGTTACACAGTAAAACAATTATTTCAATTAATACTACAGTGGAATGATTAATTTATTTGAAGTTATTAACATATCATCATCAGCCTATAATGATTCCCACTGCTGGGACACAACCTCCTCTCAATGAGAGGAAATAGGCTATAATCCATCACGCGAACCCACTGCGGATTGGTAGATGTCACATATCTTCAAATTTTTGGTTCTAGGACTTGTTGGTTTCATAATAAAAATTATAACATTTTGTTCACAGCCATAAACAAAACAGTCCAGCAAGTAATTCAGTAGCCTCAATGTACGGAGTTATGGTCCAGTCAAAGCAATATTGTCTTGACAATGGCCACCGTAGTCAATAGTGCAGCCCTTGATGAAGTACCTTTTATTTTCTAGCCTATACTGTGCCCCACTGATGGGCAAAGGCTCCCCTATCTCTCTATCCTGTGCCAATTTCTTGCTCTGTATGTAGTAAGGACAGTCAGCTGAGTCAGCCCCAAAAGGCTACAAAATATAGTGTACTGGCAGACATCACACGGTTTCTCCCGCGTAGTGCCGGTTCCCATGGGTGTACAGTAGTTTTTGAATTTATTCATTACAAACATACACACACACAAAAATACCAATTTTTCCTCTTTATAATATTAGTGTAGATGTACATAATTCATGTCACCAAAACTAACCCTATGGCCAAATCTAGATACCCTAAGATCAAGGCCTAATAAAGTAAGATTTCCTTATTTAGGGAAAGGTCAGGCTGAGGTGTACCATATTCATAACACACCAGTATGTTTGAATCCCATGTACAGTGAAACTTGGCTAGGTCCCACGACCTAGATAAATGAGAAACCTCCATAGCTGGAACTCATGCTGAGGTCCCGACATATATACCTGGATATCTGAGAGACTGGGTAAGTCCCTTGAATGTCCCAGTTATCCAGGTTTCCCTGTAATTCCAGTTGAGCCTACTTTGAACAATGTGGTGAAATAATACAAATGACATTATCCTTCATTAACATTTACAATTTCTAAGCAGTTTACTAAAATAAACATGCTATGTTATATTTACACAGGAAATGATATTTAATTTTTGTGTCAACATGGGGATTGACAACAGGTTACAAAAGAATAATCAAATGACTGAATACAATAAACAAATACATAATAATATAAGAATGTGTAGCAAGCATGATTGTGATATCGTTCGTATTAATTGTATGAATGAGTTCTTACTATTTTTATAAAATGAATTAGGCTGAATCAGTTAGTGCCTTAGCCGCTGTATTCACAAAATGAAAACTTTAAAAAGTAACGCTAAATCAAAAGCTACTTTTAGTTTGATAAATTAAATTGATAAAGTACAAATACATTTTTCTAGAAGCTACTGATTGCTGAGTAATAAATAACTTACTCAGCTGATAGATTAGGTAGGTAAACCCATTTTAATACAGCATTTTGTTTACTTAATTTCTCAGCTTTTAGCAAACTTTTTGGTAATCAATTTCCTTAGAAATGGCATTGACAAGGCATTATTTTGTGAATGCTGTTGCCAAAATTATGATGAAATAAAAAATATTTTTCTTTGAAATTGCAAATGATATGCATTGAAATATTATCTTGAGTGTTTATTGATAAAATGATAAGAGTGTGATAAGAACTTTGAATAAGTACTTCAAAAGGTTGAATATTTTTGTTTATAAAAACATGGGTTTGCTGGCATGGCAAGTCGTTTGCCTGTTAACTAAAGAAAGCTTCATGTTTTGCCTGTGGCATATAGGTTCATTACAGGTACCTACTTCAACATAATTAACTTAAGCTGCAAGTGCTATCAAAGTCTTATTTATGTCATTATTGAAATCCTGTGAAATGGTTAGGAATTTCAAAAGTCAAACTAGAGCCCTTTCGAGAGCCGAAATTCTTGACGAAAGCATGTTGCTAAGTGGCAAGATTTTTAAAAATAGAGAAGTTGAAATTTCAAATACATGTTTGCATTCCTCAGAACACACGGAAGTGTCAGGAAAACCAATATATTTGATTATAAATAGCCTGACTAACACGATACCGAATAGAACATCGCTACAATGCAAGTATTCTTGATATTTTTAGATCGACATGCATGTTCTTCGAGATTTACATGATAACATCTTACGTTAAAACTCAAAATGTTGATGACTCACCGAATGTTTTAAATTCCAACGATGTTAGCGGGAACTCTGACCATTATTGTTAAAGCACAATGAAACAAAATCCACGGGATACCACCCCGAACCAGTCACACAAAAAGTCTTGGACACTATACTATTTACAACGGCACATAGTTTAACACTGTGAAGGGTTAAATAAACCAGGGGACTAAAGGTCGGAGGGTGAAATTTCTGCTGTGAGAAATATGCAGTTGTTCACATAAAAACTGATACAATTTCACGCACAAATGCCATTCTCGCCGTTTCTTCGTTCGACGGTTCGACCGGACGGTGAAGCGGGGGCGGGAGCAAGCGCGACTATCACCTCTAGGGTGTACATACTAATCTAGAGAATCCTACCAATCGTAGAAATAGAGCATTATCGTGTGAATAAAAAGAATTTTTCGATGTTATTATTTTTGGTACATGAACATATTGTATGTAATAGTGTGAGCATTTGAACCAGTTATGGACCTGGAAAATCAATGAACAAGAAACAGTAGAAATATTAAGGTGACAGTTGGCAACTCTATTAAAACGAGGACGAACTTATTCCTGTTTCATAATAATTTCGTACTAAAATGAAAGCTTTTCGGTCTTATTTTCTTAATGATTCAATTGGTAAGGTAACCATGATTATATCTAACGCATTAAAACGATTGATATCTCATTCATTGGTGTTTTAATAAGTTAATACGCACATTTTTCATAGTTAGATGGTGTTTTAATAACTAAATACGCACATTATAATACCTATAGTAATAGGCAAGCAAGGCCATAACAAATATTTCTAAATGTGTAGACTAAGCCAAATATTGTACTCTGTAGACTAAAATACTACAAACAAACACAACTCATTTAGATTGAAGTATGACCAAGGTAAAAGTAAAAAAAAATAGTTTCCTGAATGTTTGATGGTCTTTGTACATATTAAGTATTAATAAGTTTGTAATAATAAGGTAAACCTTTGAATAAGCCAATGTGGAAAGGGCTTATTACATTGTTACACGATATAAAAGGCCCGATTTGCAGGGCACGATCGGCAGTGCGGCAGGGAAGTAGGGCGGCAAAGAGTATCATAGGGCGGTCGGGACCACTCGACCACCCGATTTCTTATTACACTTCCCTTTCCCTGCAGGCAGGGCTCGATAAATCGTGTAGTGTAATAAGTGCTGAAAGGTGTAAATAGTTTCACTTTTTTGTTCTGCTGCAGTTTTCGCTGAAAGAAATAGAAATGGTCCTGACACAAACTCATTAGAGCACAGGGTCCTGTTTTTTCAAATTTCTAAACAGATTTATAGACGTCAGTTAACTGTCAGATTAGATGCTGGGCTGTCAAAATAAAATATGCCTTTTTTGCGTAGAAGTATGTGTTCAGTGCTTTTATTTTCTTGAATTTCTCAAAAATGTCACGCGATAAAAGCGTGTGGTTTGCAGAAGAGATACTGCTGGATGCCAAATTAATTAATTTTCAACTGGAAACGGGAGAATGGGATGCTGTGGAGGAAATGTTACGAGCCGAGGCTCAACTCTCAAGAGATGCCGAGACCGGACGATTGCGCCCGTAAGTTAAAAAAAACATGTGGAATCTATAATGTTTATTCGATTGTTTGTATAGGTATGAATATTATTTCAGTCATACATCTCCATTTTACGGATAAACTGTGTTACCTGTGATTACATTTTAATGGGCTTAAAAATAAACTCGTTTCTGCTCAACCCTGGTTCATTTTGGTTATTTATTTTGAATATATTTGATACAATTGTAGATATTACAACTGTTGAGTATCATAATATTACAATTGTCAATATTCTTTCCGAATAAAAGATTTTATTGCGATATTTATTTAGATAGGTAGTTTCTAATGTATAAAAATGATATTCTGTATTAGCTTATTCATCAATTGTTGTAGATATTGTCTTATAATTTTTCTATCATCATTTTCTTTTCCTACATTCATTGGACATTGCCCTGCGTCATAAACAATAAAACAAAAATACTTTCTATTACAGAAAAAAGGCATCAGAATATACATTACGACTTATAGCAGAAGTTCTTCACATAATGCGTCTTGATGTTGAACAAGCCTCATACAACAGAAGCACTTTAGCAGTTGCAGAACAATGTCTCCGCTTGGTCCGTTCTTGTGCGGCAGCTGGCACTAAAATGCAAACTTACATCTCTAAAGAACTCTCCATATTAGACTCCATGCTCATCTTAGCAACAGAATACCAACATCCAAGTGTAGACTTTGTAAACGAAGAGCTGCAGAAAAAGTTTGAGTCATGCATGATTGTGCTCATGCAAACCCTAGGAAACTTAGTCGTGAACAATCCCTTCAACCAAATAATGATTTGGAACAAATTCGATGCCAATATCCTGAACAGCTTTGTTGGGTCAAATGATAAGATCGCTACTGCAGCCGCCATGATTGTTTACAACATCTTATTGGGCCAGCCAAACGTTTTACCCGATGATGTCATGCTATTAAACTCATTAGCATACATGTACAGTAACGGCAACACTGAATACCCTCATTTAATAATAGAATATTTAATCGGTGTTGAAAACACTTACATAGAGAAGTTATATTCAAAGTTGGAACCTGAATGTCGGATGCTTGTGTTGAACTTAGCGTACAATATTTTGATGTCAACGGAATCTCAAGATATTAACGTGTCCGTGAATTTTGTGAAGTTTATGGCTCATGAGTTTAAAAGTAAATCTGATTGTATATTGAAGACTGTTGATAAGTATGTGAACTCTATTGAACCTCAAGAGGTGGTATTTCTATTGGAGATCATTGCAACTGCGTCTAGCATGGATGCGTATATGGATTGTTTGCAGACGGATAGCTCATTATTTATTAACTGTGCATGTAAGTATAATATTTATTTGTTAACCCAGTAACTTTTTCCAAGGAAGTTAGATAAAGAGAACATTTTATTTTTAAATTCCAGTTTTTTCCTATTGGTAATGCAGAGTGGAATTATCAATAAATAGTCTGATATCTCGAGAAATCTTTTCGCCCTACTAAATATAATTTATTTCCTGGTTTTATGTTTTTATTTATCTTTAGGTTAAGCCATGCTTGTCTAGGTTGGTCTGTGGATGGGTGACCACCCTTACATACGGAGTTTCCTCCATGCCTCGGAAAGTGTTTAAACTGTTGGTCCCGGCTATCATTTGTCCATCTTTGGCCATCGTAACAGGTAGTCAGTGATCCAAAAAGTCTGACAAACAGTTTTACCAAGGGGTGGATCGTATTACCCAGTACTAAGCTGGGTTGTGGAGGTCAGATAGGCAGTCGCTCTATGTAAAATACTGGTATGCAGTAGCGTCCGGTTAGACTGGAAGCCGATTCCAACATAGTTGGGAAAAGACTAAGCAGATGATGATGAAGATGATGGTTTTTATGTTTTTATTTCAGTTCTCCTCCAAGCAATTCATAAGCTAGGCAAAGAGAGCAGTAACTTCTTTTCTTCTCTAAACAAGCTATATGAGGCTACAGGCCGGACATTCATAGATGATGAGAATGAGAATATATCTGAAATGCCAGTCAACAGTCCGTCTGAGAGTAAGTTTTTATTTCATACAATTCTTCTTCTTAGTCGAAACACTTTTGTCAGAGTGGTTGTGGTTGCGCAGATGAGGTACACGGAGAGATGTTTGGTGGGTCGCTTACTTCCCCGAGGATTACCCTTTTAGCGATGTTCTTCACGGCTGATCACCAACTCGCTGGACTGACTAGATCAAGAAAGCTACTGAGTGCACCATGGTCCAGTGTACTCGCATGTCTCCAACCGGCAGAAATTTCATACAATTATGTAGTACTTTATTGTAACGGCCTGTCTTGATTTCGGGTTCCTTCTTTCTTGACTCAAACACGCGTGATTTGACGAACGACTATCACATTTCTTGCATACAGTATAAATTACAAAATCCTGTGAGTTGTTACCCTTTACCACGCCGATCTTTTTCTGAAACTAGATGTAGCATATTTCCGTATATGTATTATCTTTTACCGCATTACCTTTGTGAACTAAAGAAATAAAGACATCTTAAAAATTTTAATCGTATTATCACTGAAATGTGTGAAATAAGCATTTTAATCGTATTACTTCACGGTGTTAATGATAAAATGGAAAACCGACTTACCGTGTAATTGAAAATCATGGCTCTACAAACACCGCCTTTAATAAACTATTGAAACTAATTGATGAGCGTTACAAAGGTAGAGTATTTAGAGATTGGAATGCTCGTAAATGCATATGTTTGTTGAACCATAGAGAGAACAGAAACAAGGTGTAAACTTCCTCATATAAAAGAGAGGATCCTCTCAACAAATGGCTGAGGTATCGGCGTGGTGTGAAAAATGGTCATGGCTTATGATTAATTAAAATTAAAATGTCTAGTGGAGTACTGAACAACGTTAGGTTCCGAGTGACACCAGCTGCAGTTACCCTGCGTAGTTCTGCGGAGGTCCGCCACATACAAATACTAATTCATCGCATTTAAAAAACTGAGGCCTAACTCAAAAGTAAGGCTTCCATCGATGGCTTATTTCATCGTGTTTTCAAGTAACTTTCGTGTTATTCTTCGGGGTATGGTATACATTGCGAACCTCCTAAACATCGCCTTAAAATGTCTGGTCACCAAACGTAGTGATGCATTAATACTGTTGACCAACGAATTCAAAAGACTAAACACTCCACGATTACACAATTACAGATCCTCTAACTAAAAACGATTCAGCCGACAACATGTTATCGTGCAACGAAACCACATCGGAATGTACGGAATCTGAAAGCAGCGAACAATACTTCGAGTGCAACGAGAATCCCACTTACATGGACAAATTCGACTCCTCAGAAAACATGCAACCGCTTAAATTCACCGAGAATTACCCTGAAGCGAAAAACGGTAGAAGTAACTCGAACTCCAACGTTAAAATAGATGCAGATATGTCGAAAGTTGCGTATAAAAGAAGTAGTTCGGTCCCGAAGAATGATGATCGCGTGCCTTTGCCAACAAGACGGATAAGTTTAGAACATAAAATCGATATAGGAGATGACAATGAACCTCCTTTGATCATTGATGCCGCGTCACCAAACGGCAGTATGAACACAATTGCTGAAATGATTCCTGTAGCGTTACAGCCAAGGTTGGAACTTCAGCCGCACAGCACAACGGACTCGCAGGACAGTTCGCCAAACGATCCCCCGACAGAAATACATATTTCGAAAGAGGAGTTGAAAAGCGAAGTGAAGGCTTCCCCAAGCGAAATATCTCCTCCCTTAGCCGAGCTTGTACCAGAAAGTGAATCACAAAAACAGTCTCCCGATACTCCCAAGGAAGTTAAAAAAAGTCAGAACTTGTCAACGGATTTCGATCTTAGTGAGCAGTTGCAGAAAATTCTTGGGATTTCCTCTGAGAAAACTCGCGGCGATACGGCTACTGCGGAGAAGAAAAGTGAGCCCGCTAAAGAAGTGAAGATTTCTGATGATACCACTAATAAGGTGCCTTCCGTGAAGATTGACTCGCCTGAGGGACCAAAGACCAGGTAAGATCCATTCAATTTTTTTTTCCTTTTATATAGTTTGCTGGGTTCTATTAAATTGACTACAGCCCGCTTAGCATGACCACCGGAGAAACGAGAGAGACTCGACAAATCTTTTGTTCATCTGTCATTGAATCGACAAAATGACAGATGAACAAAAGGTTTGTCGACTCTCTGTCGTGCCTACGGTGGTCATGCTACGCGGGCAGGTCTAGTCACAACCGCGATTGCTGACGGGTTCGATTCGATTCCCAGGACGGGTAATCGGGTTTGGGTTTGGGATGTCTCAAAGGTAACCGCAAAGTCGATTTATGGCAATAGGTTGCCCCTTGACACGTTTTTTTTTTCATTCTCTTCTGTCAACCGTCACACTATAACTTACTCCTTATTTCATATAATTCCTCACACAATACAATACATCCATCATTTGCTTGGTCTTCCTTTCCCCATCCATCAACATTTATATTTATCACTACGTCTAAACCATTAGAGAAAATTAAATTCCCTTTCAACAGGGGAGAATTGAAGATAACGGTCAAGGGCAAGAAGTTGATGATCACGAACAAAACATCTCGGCTTATATCTTCGGCGAATATAGGCTTTATGGTTATACCATTGCAGGTTAGGTGCTATAGACATGACGACTCCAAAGAAAGCCATCACGAGTGTGGAGACAGTGGAACGGCACGTCGCGTTCGGGTTCAAAGCGGCGCTTGTGAGAACGCTAGCCAACCTCTGCTGGAAGAATCAGGAGAATAAGAAGCTGGTGAGACTTCTTAACAGTACCACTTAGGGGCCGTCCATTAATCACGTGAGGGTCGAAAGGAGGGGGGCTTTGGCAGAAATCATGAAATATCACAAGGGGGGAGGGGGGTGTAGTAAGATATCACATGTATTCATTTTTTCGTCGAACGCGCGGTTTCCCAACCGAAAAGCGGCGTGTAATGCGACCTTGACTCGCCGCTTGCCAGGCAAGTAGGTACTAAAACATACTTACTGGTTAGTCTTAAATCTCACCAAGAATCACCACGGAGAAGGGGGGGGGGGGTGAAAAACCATACCGTGATTAATGGACGGCCCCTTACCTAGTCTAAGATTATTCGACAGTTAATGAGGTTGCTTCGTAGACCCCACTGTAGTCTATCGGCTTTCACGGTCGTAACGGATGATCAGAAGTCCGAAAAGAGGCTGCAGTGAGTATACAAGAATTGTATTACTCAATCTCTGAGTTGTTGAGGTGAGATAGGCTGTTGCTACTATGGTCTAACCAGGTGAAAACTACATTTTAACAAATTAAATATGTTTGTGAACGTGTACCAATAGAGTTGCTGCATTCTGTAAGGCTGGACGCCGACCTCAACATAGTTGTGCAAAGTCTAGGTAGATTGATGTATTTTAACTTACCTTGAACCATTTAGACTTAGTTCTATTATGTTGATCTAATGGAATCCAATATTCGAAATGTTTTAAATCCAATATTTGAATTTGTGTAAACATAAAAATCAGTGCAAGCAGTTTCTTAGAAATAGATTTAAAAGCGTCCTGCTGAAACGATTTTGAATTGCAACAATAAAAGTATTTCCCATTTTTCAGATCCGTGAACTAGAAGTGATCCCAGTACTTCTCGATTGCTGCAACATCGACGCTCGCAATCCTTGTATCCTTTTACAAATACCTTATTTCTTAAAGCTCAGTAAAACTTGAGCTTATTCAATGGAGGTCTGTCAAAGCTTATCATAGACTAACTGATGCCCACAGATTCTCCCCGCTTACAAATTATAGGAGGTAAGTAACACCAACAACAGTAACCACTAACATCTATCACCTAAAATATCAATAGATCACCAAATTTAGTAAATTAAGCGCCAAATTTTTATGAGGTGTTTGATGACAAACTAATTTTGCCTAGACCGACTTGGGGCACCCAGGCTATTTTTTTATAATCCATTCAGAAGTAGGAGCCCAAGCCGAAGCGGGGCTCGGTCGACCGGGTCTCCCTCGACTCGAATGCAAGAGCATAACAGTTCAATTTCTGGTGGTCACAGACAGTGGTGGTGGACAGACACACAGACTCGGTGGTGGACTTAGTATTACAATATGTAGTGATGGCGTGTCAAATTGTCAATAGCTGAGTCCTGCCCAATAATATAAAGTATACTAGCTTCTGCCAGCAGCTTCGCCAGCGTAAAGTTTGATAACTGTCCCATGGGATCTTACTACCCGTATAAAAGTATCCTATGCGTTAATCCAGGTTATAATCTATCTCTGTGCCAAAAGACAATGGGCGAAATTGTCCTTGCGTCTAATAGCTTTAAGATATATACCAATGGATAGATCTTCTCATTTGACATTTATTACTATGGCGACTTCTCTCGATTCGGAGTCAGAGAGGAGCTACAGTGCTCTAAGTATGAGAAATTAGTTTAAATTAAATACTGTTACTTTGTCAATTTATTAACTATCATTGATATTGTATGTTTCAATCGTCATATTACAAGCCTATAAACGTTGTTTTTTTTTCAAAACATTGCCATCTGAACTGCCGTTTTAGGAACAAATCCTTACAGCAACTGAGGGTTTACAGATCGTTAATTCTACCCCATTCACCAATAGCGTTACGATATGTCTCAATAGATTTACCTCTTCAAAGAGAATATTTCTTGGCTTGACAACTTTTCTCGATTCAGAATCCGAGAGGAGCTACAGTTCACTACCCTGTCAATTATCTTTTTCTATCAATAAAACCAAACAGACTAAAAATTAGCAAGTTCTAGAGTAGTTAATGTTCTTATTAAAAGCTCTTTCGAATGGTGTATAGCTTATTGCTACTGGTTACCTAGAAAATCTTAACTTGGGTGCCCAATTAGACACACATTTTGGTCAATAATTTCGAACAGACCACGAATCAGCAAAAATGGTGCTAGTAGCAAAAGTTCTCTTTACAAAGCTTTATCCAAAATTAGATATCTTATAGCTATTAATTGCCTCTTAATTAGTTGTAAATAAACTTTCAACTTCAGTGTCCAACTAGTGACTTATTTAGGTCCACAGCTAGGAACAGACTACGAATTAGCAATAGTTATGTTAGTAGCAAAAGTTCTCATGGCTAATCTCTCTTCAATGGTGTAAATCTTATTGCTAATGGTAACTCAGAAAATGTTAATTTCAACTGTCCAATAACACACACATCTAGGTCGATAATTCCGAACAGACTACGAATTAGTAAAAGTAATGCTAGTATCAAAAGTGGTCTCTGCAAATCTCTACCCAATAGTGTATATTTTATGGCTATTAGTTGCCCGTTAACTATTAATTGGTTGTAAATACAATTTTAATTTCAGTGTCCAATTAGTCAACTATTTAGGTAAATAAAACCGAACGGAATACAAATTGGCCAATAAAAACAAATACTTTAATGGCAAAGGTTTTCCTTCCATTTAGGGACTGGGTAGTCAACATGACAAAATGTTAAACGGTGTGAATGTGCAGGGGTCAAAATGTCTATGTTGCAAAAAGTATGAACGTCAAAAAAGACAGGAGTTAAAATGTGTTTGGGTCCAACCGAACAAGTGTCATAGAGTATAATAGCCAACATGAACATACGTTTATTATGAGTTACATGGGCTATGTAATATTTATCTCGTTACTTGTAACAAATATTGCAGGATATCCTAAAATACGACTGCAATAGATAAATTCGAAGAGTATTTTACTAAGCAATGGTTGTCAAAATCACTTCTGGCAGAAATCGGCTGTGCAGATGAAAGACACCGCACTAACAACACGTTGGAAGGGTGGCGTAATCGGTTAAATAAAAGAATGCGGGCCAAGCCAAGCTTATTCCAATTTATTTATTTATTAAGAAAGGAAGCCTTTTATCAAGAATCAAAGACAAAGAAAGTTAGGGGAAGGTGACATTAGCGGTGCAGCCAGGATTCTCTTCAGTAGCGATGTGGTGGCTCCGTGTTCTCCAGAAACACTCGCAGCTCTGGAGACCAAACACCCTGCCCCCGCGGATGGCCTTTCTTTTCCCGACCCTCCTGATTCGGGCATTCACTCCCTCACCATTACAGGTCGAGAGGTGGTCACAGCCGTTTGCTCCTTCCGGAGCGGCTCCGCCGGCGGCCTCGATGGCCTTAGTCCACAGCACTTGAAGGACCTAATTTGTTCAAGCGCAGGGGAGGCCGGTGAGTCGCTCTTGAAGGAGCTTACGGCTCTGATTAATCTTTTACTCTGCGGCAAAGTGAACGAAGCCGTCATCGACGTCTTGTACGGGGCCAATTTATGTGCCCTACGCAAGAGGGATGGCGGCATTCGTCCCATTGCCGTGGGTACCACTTACCGTCGTATGGCAGCCAAAATTTGTTGTAAATTTTATGGTGAGGCTGTTTCGGAAAAATTTCAGCCCCTGCAGCTAGGTTTTGGTTCCAAAGGGGGCTGTGAGGCTGCCGTACACGCTTTGTCGACCTACCTAAATTCTGGAAAAAGTGAGGTCATCCTGAAGGTTGATATTAAGAATGCCTTCAATTCTGTTAATAGAGACACCTTGTTGACGGAAATTAAAAAAGAATTACCTCAAATTTATAGTTTTCTTTGGCAGTGTTACAGACACCCATCTAAATTACTTTATCGGGACAACCTTCTGGAATCTGCTGTTGGCTGTCAACAAGGTGACCCCCTCGGGCCAGTGATATTTAGTTTAGCTATTCACCCTATTATTCAACAGCTAAATTCGAAATTTAACGTTTGGTATCTGGATGATGGAACCTTGGGTGGCGATGTGGATACAGTTTTAAATGATTTAATCTTCTTAAAAAATAAATTTCACTCCATTGGCCTTGACTTAAACCTAGCAAAATGCGAACTATATTTAACGGACTCTACCAACAGACTACTGACAATTCCTAAATTTAATGCAATAGCCCCTAACATCAAAATTATTGAAAAAGAATCTCTTCGCCTCCTTGGGTCTCCAATCTTCGAAATTTCCTTTCCCGATTTCATCGAGGAAAAAATTCAAAATTTCAGTGATTTTTCGGAAAGGTTGCTCCAAATTAACATGCATTCGGCGATCACCATAATCCGTTATTGCTGTTTCGGCCCTAAATTAATTTATTTCCTACGTGCTTCACCTTTATGGAAGCACACTCATCTTTTGGACAAAATGGATACAATTATCAGAAACACTTTATCATCCATTTTAAATGTGGCCTTGGACGACCGAGCTTGGACACAAGCTACTCTTCCCATTCGTATGGGAGGGCTCGGCGTCCGCAAAATTTCTAGTATTAGTTTACCGGCTTATATATCCTCGGTCCTCGGCACTGAGAAATTAATCAGGAAAATCCTGGCTTCCACACTGATTGATTTTGATGTGCCGTGCTTCTCCGAGGCTATCAACGCCTGGAAAATCGCTTGCCCGAATTCTGAGGAACCCGACTATCCATTTTCCCAGAGACGGTGGGACGAGCCGCTCTGCAGAGTAGTTCAGATCAATCTACTGAACACGTCTGCTACTTCTGCTGAGCGTGCGCGCCTGCTGGCTGTTGGTGAGTGGGAGTCGGGTCTTTGGCTTCACGCTCTACCGTCGTCGAACACAGGCACATTGCTCGATGACACCACTTTCCGCCTCGCTGTTGCTCTACGCCTAGGCGCCCCTTGTTGTTCTCATCGCTGTCACTGTGGTGAAGTTGTCAACAGCCTCGGACACCACGGCCTGTCATGCAGCCGAAGTGCCGGCCGTTTTGCACGGCACGCGAACTTGAATGACATCATCCGTCGATCTCTTGTCACCGTCGGCGTTCCAGCTTTATTAGAACCCAATGGTTTGGCACGCGACGATGGCAAGAGACCAGACGGCATGTCTTTGTTTCCATGGAAGATGGGTAGGCCTCTAGTGTGGGACGCAACTTGTGTCGATACTCTTGCGCCTTCCCATCTTCCTAGCTCATCGTGCTGTGCAGGGGCTGCCGCTGCGGCTGCTGAGAACCTCAAGCGGCGTAAATATAGTAACCTTATTGGTAACTATATTTTCGAGCCGTTTGGGGTTGAAACTCTTGGCCCGTGGGGTCCGAGTGCTCACAGCCTTTTTAAAGAAATTTCTAAACGCTTAATTGACACTTCCCGTGACCCTAGGGCTGGCTTTTACCTTGGCCAAAGGCTTAGCGTTGCCATACAGCGCGGTAACGCCGCCAGTCTCCTGGGGACTTTACCAGTTGACAGCGTTGAGGAGGAGTTTTTTGACGCCATTTTTTAAGTTTATAGTTTAAGTTAGTTTAGTTTATTTTAATTTATAATTGTATGTAGCATTTTTACAAATAATTTTTTTTTAAACTTTATGAAAACGTAAAAGGAAGGAAATGTGACATTTTATTCGATAGAAAATATAAAAAATTGTTACTACAACTGGAGAACCAAGAGATTACTATTATTAATTTTTTGAAATGCATTATAAAGTTGAAGCGAACTCATAATAATTATATTAATTACCCCGTACGTCATCAGTCTATAACATCGCAATTTCTTATCTTATTTTAATTAAATACACGAAAGTCTATACAATATTTATCAAAAACAGTTCAATTTTCTCTATTAACACAACTAATAATAAATACTTAGTCTAAAAAAGGCAAAAGAAAACCAGAAAGTGCAAATGAAAAATTCTGTACAATGACGGATGTCAAAACCTGTCAAAACTTTCAAGCAAAATATGAAAATTACCGAAAAGATAAAATATAAGGAATGCATGATGCGATAAAATAATGATCACGAGAGCTGCCTCCCGACGACGCGCACGCCTACCATCCCCGGACTCGTCGCTCAGCTCCGCCTCGCCGCCACCGGACCCCGGTTCACCAGTGTCAACGGTTGCGGCAGTTGCGTCGAGCTCGAGTGACGAATATTTCTCTCCGCCGACGTCGCCAACACCTGTACGTCGAGCGGGGAGAGGCCGGCCACCGAGAAGCTTGGGACTTAGGGGCCAACAGGCCCCGAGCCGGGTCCCCGCTACCGGTGGTTGTGTGCAGCGCATGAGATGGACTCAGTCCATGAACGAGAACGCCATGCGCGCATACTACGGGTCTACAGAGGGGGGAACTAACCTCACTGCGTACCGTGTTAGGATGCTGTCTCTGTTCCAGGATCTTGAACCAGCCGTCAACGTCTCGGCCCAACGACTGTCGGATCAGGTGCGGGTCATTCAACGCAATCACATGTTGGATGACGCCGCGCTTGATAGGCTGCGCTCAGAGGTACTGAGCAATCGTATCATCTTGACTCCGGCTCAAACCGCGGTGCAAGCGTCAGCTATTGATGCAATCCCACCGCGGTTCAATCCTGCTGTTGTAGAGGAAGATGATAGGGTTGCCACGGTAAGTAGCCAGTGCAACGACCGATTGAGGAGCGCACTGGAGGATGCACTTCGTGAGTATCGATCAACTTCTGCCGAACTTAGGCCCCGCTTACCACGGTTACCCATGCATAAGAAAAATAGGGCGCTGGTGTGTGCCCTGGACTCGCAACTCAAGAATGTATTCGAGAGTAGCGAGGACCTCGTTGATACACACTCGATCCTGTTCTGTGGGGCTGTTGCGGCATGTCGTTTAGCTAATGTCAAGTTCCCGAATTGTGACTTAGCTACTCGACCAAAACCAGCCGAACCAGCCTGGCAGCGCAGGATTGAGCGACGTATCGACGGGGCCAGGGTACTCATCGGCAAACTATACTGCTTCAGGGAGGGTAATACACGACCACGCGTGATGCGCTTTGTGAGGCGGGCATTCTCGGGGACTGAAATCAGTCCTCAAGAATACATGTCCCGTGTCACAGAGCGCATCGACTTCCTGAAGCAGAAAGTTTATGCATGGGCGAGCCGTATTCGGCGGTATAAGCGACGGGTTGATCGGTATTCGCAGAATCGCATGTTCCAGTGTGATGAGAGGTGGGTATACAGAGCTTGGGAGCGACCTGAGCAAAATGTGACAGACGTGTGCCGCCCGGGTGATGCCGCCACGAGTTCCTTCTGGCGCAGCATCTGGTCGGTGCCCGTCTGTCATTCTGAGGCTGATTGGATGCGCGATGTCGAGCGAGTGTGTGAACCTATTCCAGAAATGGCACCAGTTCTAATCACACCTTTAGATATAGCCAGAGCAGTTCGTCCGTTACCGAACTGGAAGTCACCGGGACCGGATGGACTGCATAACTTCTGGCTCAAGTGGTTTAGTAGTTCACACACTTGCCTGGCATTCCAATTCCAGTCATCCTTAGAGTCTGGGTCCCTGCCGCAGTTCTTAACAACAGGCGTTACTCACCTGCTCCATAAGTCAGGTAGTCCCGCGGAACCCAAGAACTACAGACCGATCACGTGCTTGTCGACGGTCTATAAACTTCTTACATCCATTTTGAGAACGAAAATTAATACACACATTGACAATAACTCCATTATGTCTGCGTCTCAAAATGGATGTAGGAATGGGTCCCGTGGTACTAAGGAGCTACTCCTCATCGACATGGCCATTAGCCAACAGGTCCGTCGATCCCGCAAAGATCTGTCAACATGTTGGATAGATTATAAGAAGGCCTACGACTCGGTGCCACATTCATGGCTCATGAGGGTGCTGGAGTTGTACAAGATAGATGCAACTCTACGCACCTTCCTTGAGTCATGTATGGGGCAATGGAGGACGGTCCTTCGATATCCAGGATGTCGACAGATCCAGGGGAACGATGAACCTGTATGGATTAAACGGGGAATATTCCAGGGTGACAGTCTGAGTCCACTTTGGTTCTGTTTAGCCCTGAATCCTTTAAGCACATTGCTGGAGAATTCAGGGCTAGGCTACCAGTTGAGGAAAGATGGTCAGGTTATATCTCACCTGCTTTACATGGATGACCTGAAACTCTTTGCCCCCAACAAATTGCGACTGATGGAGCTACTGAAAGTAACTGAAACTTTAAGTAGCGCCATCAGGATGGAATTTGGTGTGGACAAATGTGCAGTCATGTATGTAAAGCGAGGGGAGATTATGGGATCCGAGGGGCTTCAGCTCTCGGATTCCATACACCTAAGATCCCTTTCCTCATCCGAGAGCTATAAGTATTTGGGTATGTCGGAAGCGTTAGGCATTAACGTAACTGACATGAAGCAATCGTTGAGGGAGCGCTTCTTTGGTCGCCTAAAGAAGGTATTAAATAGCCTTCTTTCAGGTGGGAACAAGGTGCGCGCCTTCAACGGTTGGGTCATGCCGGTTTTAATGTACTCTTTCGGCATACTCAAATGGACTCAGACCGAACTCGACGCTCTGGATAGAAGAGTCCGTACACTGTTGACCGAAAATCGGATGCATCACCCACGATCATCGGTGATGAGACTGTACATCCCGCGGAAGTGCGGGGGTCGAGGCTTTTTAAATGCGAAGACCCTCCACAACCGCGAGGTGTGCAGCCTCAGAGAATATTTTTTAAAAATTGAGGTGGGTATGCATCGAGATGTGGTCGCAGTGGACAAGGGCCTCACCCCGTTGTCCATGGCTAAAGAGAACTGGCGCAAACCTGTAGTACTTACTACTGATGACCGCAAGAAAGAATGGCAAGGCAAAGAGCTTCACGGGCGCTTCTACCGGGCTCTTCACGGGCCCGATGTAGATTTTCTAGCGTCCGTGTCCTGGCTACGTTTTGGCGACCTCTTCGGGGAAACTGAAGGTTTTGTCTGTGCGATTATGGACGAAGTTATGCTGACGAACAACTACCGGAAATATATTATGAAGGACGGGACGGTTGACGTGTGTCGGGCATGCCACCTTCCGGGTGAGTCCATCAGACATATTATTTCCGGTTGTTCTCGTCTGGCTAACGGAGAGTACTTGCACAGGCACAACCAAGTAGCCAGGATTATTCACCAGCAACTTGCCTTGAAATTTAAACTTGTGGAATCTGAGGTACCGTACTATAAGTATGTGCACGACCCAGTTCTCGAGAAAGACCATGTCACGCTGTACTGGGATCAGTCTATCATTACTGACAGGACTATTGTCGCCAATAAGCCTGACATAGTGGTGATAGACCGATCAGCGCGCCGCGTAATGATAATCGATGTTACCATTCCACATGACGAGAACCTCGTGAAAGCTGAGAAAGAGAAACAAATAAAATATCTCGACTTGGCACACGAGGTTCGCGATATGTGGAATATGAACTCGGTTATCATTGTGCCGATAGTCGTGACGGCCAATGGCCTTATTGCCAAGAGCTTCGATGACCATCTATCGAAGCTCTCTTTAGGCGGCTGGATCAAGGGCCTGATTCAGAAGGCAGTACTCCTCGACACGGCTCGCATTGTGAGGAGGTTCCTGTCTCTGCGGCCCTAACCACCGGTAGCTTGGACCCTGCTCCCGATACCGGTGAACCACTATTTTTTATATTTTTAAATGTTTTTTTTTACTCATTCTTTTTAAGAAATATGTAAAAATATAAAAAATGTGAATGTGAAATGAATAAAGGAAATAATAATTAAAGTTATAGAAGAAATAAAATATAAGTTACGAGAGCAGCGGTGGCCCATTACTTTGTGTATTAACTTATATTGTCACTTACGGGATATCTTCCGTGATTATTTATTATTTTGAGCTCCCGATATTCCGACACTGCACTGTGCTTGCAACAGCGTCGAAATATCTCAAAGTAAATAATCACGGAAGATATCCCGTAAGTGACAACATAAGATTAGTTTTAAACCGTGAAAGCTTAAAACAGACTTTATGTATTTATTTCATCACCACTGCTCTCAAAACGGTGAAGGAAAACGTCGTGAGGAAACCGGCATGTCCTAGAACCAAAAATTCGAAGACACATCTACCAAACCGCACTGGGCCCGCGTGGTGGATACACCCATACGCCCATACGCAAAATACGCGCTTTGACGTGGAGTTGTGGACACCAGCCTGTTGTACAATACACAAACATATTTTTCTTAGTTTAAGTACCTACTATTTAAAGTATTCTGATTTATGTTTGTAACTTATAAGTTCAAATAAAGTAATATATAATAACGTGGCGTAATAATTTACTACGGTGGGGGGACGATTTTTTGTCTCTAAGATGACACCTATTAGATAATCTTAAAGTGCAGAACTTAGTCTACATACGGCCTACAACTTTTTATCCAAATCGAGAGCCGTTCTTGAGAAACCAATTACATTTAGAGCTTCGTCACATGTACCACAGCAACACTACGACCACAACCACACCACGTAGCCGGCGTATATTTCGTATTGAAAATGAATAGGACTATTCACACGTACCACATTTTGCAGTCATTCTCATTAATGACCGTGTGTGTGATACTGACCACATCGCAACCACAACGCAACCACCAGCGAAACTGCGAACTAGTCCGACCGACCACATCGCAAACATATGAAAACCAGATTCGAACTGTGTGACACCACGTTACCGCATCGCAACTACTGGCAACAACGTAACCACATCGACATTTTGTCGGTACCACAACGCAACTACAAAAAGCTGCAGCGACACTATTCACACGTAACCACTGCTTGACAGCATTTTGTCGTTGCGACGTGGTGTGGTTGTGGTACATGTGAAGAAGCTAACATAAGGAACATTGAACTTTTTGACAGTTATTCATTTAAGCTCAAGCACGTCATATCAATCGAGCATTTTGTCTATCACACCTTTTGTTGTACTTGCATTTTGAGATGTGTACCATTTGTCACTAAGACATTGTAACCATGATTATATGTACATTTTGACACTGGGGTATTCCAACCCGTTGAACATTTTGTCATGTTGACTACTCAGTCCCTAAATGTTTCCTTCAAGCTCTATATAATGATTTATATAAATAAATAAATATCTTATTGCTATTGGTTATCCAGAAAATCTCAACCGGGATCCCCTATTTAGGTCAATAACTCCGTACGGAATACGAATTAGCGAAAGTCATGTAAGAGGCAAAGATTCTCCTTAAAAAGCTCTGTCTAATGATGACAATCTTAATTGGTTGTTTATAAAGACCTGACTTTAGTGTCTAAATAGTCAGCTATTTAGGTCAATGACTATGAACGGACTGCGAATTAGCGTAAGTTATGTTAGTAGCAAAAGTTGTCATTACAAAGCTCTCTCCAATAGTATATGTTATTGCTATTGGTCACCCAGAAAATCCTCACTTCGACACTCAAATAGTCGCCTATTTAGGCCAATAACTCCTAGCGGAGAACGAATTTGCGAAAGTTGTGTTACTGGCCAAGGACTCCATAAAAAGTTCTATGTAATGGCAACCCAGAAAACTTCAATTGGTTGCCAATACAATCTTAACTTCGGTGTCCCACCTACTTAGGTCCATAACTCCGAACGGACTAGGAATTGTCATAAACAGTGTTAGAAGCAAAGGTTCTCCTTAAAATACTCTTTAAATGGTTTATATCTTACTAGCTGACCCACGCAACTTCGTCTGCGTCACATAAGAGGGAAAAACGAAAGGAAAAAAAATCCCCGTTTTTGCAACATTTCTCATTCCTGCTCCGCTCTTAATAATCGTAGCGTGATGTTATATAGCCTAGAGCCTTCCTCGATAAATGGACTATCCAACCCAAAAATATTTTTTCAATTCGAGCCAGTAGTTCCTGACATTAGCGCGTTCAACCAAACAAACTCTTCTGCTTTATAATATTAGTATAGATGTCTATTGGACTTCAGAGCCTACACCCATATATCGGCGCCCATTCTCCATTCATCCAGATCCGTTCAGCCGTTCTAGCGTGATTGAGTAGCAAACATGCATCCATCCAACCTTTCGCATTTGTAATAGAATAGTAGTAAGATTTTGAAGTATAAAATTACTTTAACAGATCTTCTGCCAATGTCGATGCTTGGAACTTGGCGAGGAGCTCGTGACAAATAATAACAGCCGCACCGATCGATCTACAAGAGTAAGCCTAGCTTGCCAGGGTCGGTCTGTGGATTACTACCATTTGGTGTGCGACTGTGACCAGATGGATCGTAAGCGGTAGCATTCTAAAGGGTGTAAAAACTTCTTAACGAAGCCGAAAGGCACTTGTTCTCCGTCATTGCGATCATTTTTTTGTTCTACACTATACCTGGGAAACTTCTAGTTACTGAGATATTGGGGGTCAAAGTTCCAACTTTTTCAAAAGTTTTTTTTTTTTAATCCATCCGCCAGCACAATGTTTTGAATGCATTACATTGAGTTACAAAACATGATATTACACCCCAAAAAAAAAGTTTGATGTCGGTACAGAATGCTTTTTTGTCGGCTTTGTGATGTGGTTGTTTACACCCTGTTTCTACCTACCCCCGTGGGAAAGAGGCGTGATTTATAGATGTATGTATTTATCACAATAATGTTCTTTATGTAGTATACAGTAATAATGCAGTGGGTCATCTTCGCCGTTCGCAACTTGTGCGAGAACTGCCCGGAGAATCAGGTATGAATTGATTAACTATCTTGAAGTAGACGTATCAACTTGACGGTTTTGTAAAGGTACCTTTCCGAGAAGGGCTGCAGACCGCAAACTGCAAGCGACACCATTTGTTTCTAAGAATCTCTATGAAATCGATTCCAGGCGCGGCGAGTGACAATACGGCGCGCAGTGACAATTTGAGTTTAGTTGTGAACCGTGATAGTTGAAACAGTGTCTATTTAGTCCGTCAGTTAGAGTATTGGAAAATAATGGCCCCTTTTTTTTGTTAGGCAATGAATAAGTGTTGACAAAGATAAAAGGCGTGACGTATTGACATTTTAAAAGCGTCGTTCGTTCGTCAATTTTGGTTTACGTAACAAAAGAAAAATACTGGTCAAATATTTTCTGTTAATCTAACTGACGATGACGGATTAATTGGATTTTTTCAGTAAACAACCCTACAGTGTTTCCGTTATTCAATCGCACCACTTTCTGACAAAATCCTAGCTTAACAGAATCAATTTCTAAATAATAATTATACTTTTTAAACTTTTTCTCCAGGAGGTAATATCAAAGATGTCGCTCCAAGCCCCGGTGGACAACGAGCTTCTTCAAGAGATGGGGCTCACCCTACACACAGACAACCAAGGCAACGGCATTAAAATCATACCCATGTCCCTCGGATAGACTGAATAGATCCACGACTTACTGTACCCGAACCGAAGAAAAGTACAGGGGGTCTAAAAAGGCCACTTTAGCAGAATCATAATTTGAATCACGTTAACTTTTTTTTTAGTTTTTTTTTTGTCTTTCTTCTTAAGCGGCCATTTTGGGCCCGCAGAACTTCGAGTTCTAGAACAAGATCGGCTTTGTATAGCGTTGACTCTGTCACTCATACTGTGACTATCTCTTTCCAAGACTCGATGTGCCAACATTGGTAAATGTTGCGCGTTTGTTGGAAGCAAATATAAGTGAAAATGCATTTAGTGGTTGGATCAAATGTTTGATTTGGCTCCTATCGAGAGTGAACCGTGATCCAGTTTCTTGGAGTGTAATTTGTAATTTTTGTATAGAATGATTGAGAGTGGAGCAGCTAATCTTATAGCTTGGCACATAAATCTATTCGTGCTGTGTTACGCAAATATAGTGAACTATAATAGTTTCCTTTGCTTGTTGCAAGTTCTACAAAATCATTGTAGTAATATCCAAGATTTTATTCTTATGTGAGAAATAAATTATTATGAATACTGAATAATTAGTTTGTTTTTTTAACCATGGCAATTTTAGGTTCCCAAGCAGCGCTTCGCAGATGCAAAAGAATTGGAACCGTGGGTCTTGAAATTAGATTATAAATAAAGTTTGGTAAAATGCCAAGCCTTTGCTGCAAGCTTATGATGTACTCTGGTCCTCACTGCCCTTAGTAACATCATACTCCCATACTGCGACAATGTTTAGTCCTCTTTGTCTCCGCGTGCCGTTGGCAATTTAAGCTGAGTCGGCCAAATCTTTGCTACTGGGTTGGCGCTGTCACTAGTCCTTACTTTAAACAATTATATGCTAATTTTTAGGATAAATGTTTTCATCGAGGTAAACAGGAGAGAATAGAAAAAAAACGTGTTGCCGTGAAAATGATGATTTTGATCAATTTTTTTGGATCTTACAGACTTAAGGCTGGGACCACACAGGCGCGTTATTATCGCGCGATAATATCGCATGAGTTATTGCGAAAATGCGTCCCTATTCCTTGTACACAGGCACGTTAATATCATTTACTTAATCCCATATCGCGGGACGCAGAAACGCAAGCGTCTCGCGTTATTATGGCGGCAGTGTGTGGGATCGAATGCATCCCAATACGAAATGTTATAAGAACTCTTATCGCAATATTAATTATCGCTATTGTGGCCTTATTATCGCGGCAGTGTGTGGGATCGCATGCGTCCCACTACATTATGAACAAATATCGCAATATCACGGGACGCAGAAACGCGAAAACGCACCTGTGTGGGAGCATTGGGAGCCTTCACAGGATAAGTCTATAAGGTCTAGGATGCATGGTCTAAGTTTATTACGCTTTTGTATTTTTTTTTTTAGTGGGTGCTAAAAGACTCGTACGTATTTCAGATTCAGTTTGAGTTGAAGAATGACATTTTGATAAGTTGACATTGACGTTTGAAGTCGATTTTATTGTTTTATTTATTCTCGGTGTTCTCTTGTTGTTATTCCTCATTTTCGTCATACAAGGACAAATAATAACATTGCAAGATGGTTAAAATCGCTCTCCAGATCAAGGCAACTTTAGAATGCATCGAAAAGTTATACACAAACCATCCATACTATCAATGGTTCTTAAAACTTAAGTGTGGAAGTTGCGGCGAAGTGACTGAAAAGTTCCACGATCTTACTGAGGCTGAGAAAATACCGCAGAAGCACAATAGATCAGAAACTAACTTACTGATAAAGTGTAAACTGTGTTCCAGAGAAAACAGTATGGATGTTATTGAAGGCAGCAATGGTAGGTTCAAGTAATCTGATATTTACCTAGTAACATTAAAATAACCTAAACTAACAACTAAAATAAAGCGCTTAAGCAAACAATAAACTCCCCTTCGCTGTCAATGGGTAACGTAACAAGAAACAGGCAGCATTGCCAAATTAAATGGCAAAGTTTAACGCATTGTCATTTTGTATAGCCTTAAAGTAGCCAGTTTTCACTCTAGCCTCATATTACAATCCTTGGTCAGACAGTCTTCATTCCTCTATCAGATCTGAAAATTTGTTGTCCAATTACATTTTTTTCCAATTTCAGTTCATGCAAATGTCATTATTAAAAATTAAAATAATATTAATACCTTTTTCTAAATGTTCCAGGTCAGTTTACCAGCAGTGATGAGGGCAAGTTTAAAACATTAGTGATATTTGACTGTCGAGGTGTGGAGCCTGTTGATTTTGAACCTAAATCTGGATGGGTAGCTGTTGCTGAAGATAATGGTAAGCTGTTGTTATCATATTCACTCTTATTTCAAACTAGGTCTTGTCTTTGACCTTAGACCTTATGTTATCAATTTCATAAGTATTTTTTTTTAATGGACTGTAACCTTTTTACTCAAATAAAAGTGGCTCAAATCTCTCCTAATATCATTAACACTAACTGACAGTAAAAGTCCCCTCAAAATCGGTCAAGCCATTTTGGAAATCAGCTGGAACAAACTGACAGACTAAATACAAAAACGCATTCCCGTATTAAAACATAGTATTGTATCAATAAATAAAATAAATATTGCTGGACATTAACACACAGCGCCATCTAGTGCCACACCAAGCCAGGCTTATGTCGTGGACACCAGATAGTTGATATTCTACATAATATATGTACCGTTTTTGTTTAGTAATACATACTTATAATACATATTAACATCCATGACTCAGAAACAAATGTCCATGCTTATCACACAAACATTTGCTCCTACCGGGATTCGAACCCAGGACCCTAAGAACGTAAGGCAGCCTCACTACTACTACGCCATTCGGGTTGTCAATGACAGAAACTTGAGGAGTTGATCTGTTTGACTATGAAGTTATGGATACTACTAATGCAAAGTTATTCTTTTTCCAAGGAAACAACAGAATATTCATAATTCAAAATATATCTTTTATGTTTCAGGAAAAACATTTGAAGATGTGGACTTGAGTGAGAAAGAATGGGTGGATTATGATGAAAAAAACCAAACTTCAGTTGGAGTCTATGAATTGGAATGGCAATTCGTAAAAGTCAAGTAATTTGGTGATACTCTTTCAATAAGTACAAGATAAGAAGACTATTTTACTTAGATCTAAAATGTATAAAATGTAATATTGTAGTTCAGTGGTATATTTACCTTTACTATATTGCAATATTATGCTAGTGTTGGAAGTTATTATTTAAATGACATTAAACATAATAATATGTTTACACAATAAGGACTATTGTATTTTACTCAGTGTTTTTTATTAAAAAAAAATGTTACTAATGAAAATGGTGGTTTTAATTCATTGCCAAACTGTATTGTTTAAAAGAGATTCCGAACTGTACATTTATCTGTTTTATACTGATAGTTTTGGCTAACCTAGGTTAAATTATGGTTTAACAGTTTTAAGCTTTGGCTCATATTTATTGAAACACAAAAGGTTAAAAGCTGCTGTTTTGATGCCTAATCATTCTCTACCAGACTACTTATCATCATCATCATTTCAGCCGAAAGACGTCCACTGCTGGACATAGGCCTCCCCCAAGTGTCGCCACATTTACCGGTCCCGTGCGACTCGCATCCAACGGATTCCCGCAACCTTCACCAGACTGCTAATAATCAAAAGTAATCCCCCACAAGACAATCCCCTAGATTTTAAAGTGGGTGGGATTGGCAAAATCCTCATTATGCTGCTGTTGCACCTTAGTGAGTCTCATTGCAGATTAGTGGCTAATATAAAATTGTTCCGAATCTGGTCACAGGTACTCGCAAGACTCTCCACTCTGGACTCGGGTGTCCTGTGTGAGGCAGCATTCAAGTATTACGTAATGCAATTTTTGGAGATTTATGACCCCGCCCCATCCCCGAGGCAACCCGCCGTAAAGTTTTACTGTACTCCTGTCCCCCCCAGTAAAACGGTACGTCACCACCGAGTGACCATTTTTAACACAGTCACGTTTTACCGAAAAATCGTTTAAAAAAATGCGTGAGTAATACTTAGACGCTCCATGTGTGAGTGCAACTAATATTTAGTATATTTAGAGTAACAGAAAATATTTTCGCGAAGTAAGAGAGGGTATACATAGGCCTCCCACTAGGTGGTCCGATGACTTGGTAAAGGTCATAGATAATACACTATACAGGGTGACTGGCTCGGGACCCGCCATAGCAAATTCGCATATAGAGGAGGTCATTTGCTAATTACTGAACCTTACTTTCCCTTGCCAAAGTTTTATAGTTTAGGAGATATGTCAATTTTTATACTTTATTGAATTTTTTCCAAAATTTGACCTTCAAGCATTCATAACTTTTTTTTGCTTTATTTTTGTGGGTTCTAGCATTTTTTTAAATACAAATTTGATACCGTTGGAAAGGTTATAAACTAGAGAACAAATTTTGATAAAAATTAATTATTGAAACACCGTAGCTTTTTTTTTATTTGAGGTTGAATTTGATCGTAATGATTTTTATTTGGCATTATTTTCTTTAAAAAGCGTACTATTTTATTTTTTTAACCTAGTTTGAGGAAAGTTCCGAGGTATTTTAATCACCAATGTTTATGACTACCAACAAAGAGTAAAATAACCCACAAAAATCAAGCAAAAAAAAAAGACATGGTTGCTTGAAGGGCAAATTTTGGAAAAATTTCAATAAAATATAAAAATTGACATAATTATCTCCTAAACTGCGAATTTGCTATGGCGGGTCCCGAGCCAGTCACCCTGTATAATACAAGAGTAAAGGTTGCGAGAAACCGCTGTATGTATGCAAGTCGCACGGGTCGGTTCAAAGTGACGACACTTGGGGGAGGCCTATCTCCAGCAGTGGACGTCCTTCGATGATGAAGAGGGTGTGTTTTCCCGTTATCACCCATCCTCGCTTTCTAAATTGTATTCGTGTATGTACGTCAAACTAGCCAGATCCGGGTCCCGGAACATCTATCTTTCGAGTATAGGCCACGCAGACTTTTATTTCGTGCGGGAATCAACCCGCTATAGCATAGCAAGGCAACACGAACCTTATGTAAACACGCCATTTCATTTGCATGTTCTAACTTAAAATGATTAATTCTACGCAAATGTAATTGCTACTTCTGTTGCTCCATTTTACTTAGTTATTACTTCCGAAAGACATTCGCCTACACGCGATTTGTGCCGTGGCATACATTACAGATACAATAGGTATGAGGAAGCGACAAATGCACGGCGTTTCCATTGGATTCATTTTGTAATTGGTGTGGAGTTATTTAGTTTACACTTGGTACATGAAAAACGTAAGACTTGGCTCCCGGTAGCAGGTATCACCTTTTACATAGGACACAATGTTTCCTAGTTGGAGCTGAAATTGGTGCTACCTGAACAATCCAGGTAGTTTTCAAACGAGGGTAGTTAGTAAAGTGTTTTGCCACTAGAAATGTAAGTAGGTACCTAAAATAAGTCCATAGAAAGGGTGCTTTGTCTAATAGTGGAATCGTATCCCAAGTTTGCTCGGATACGGACGCGATTAACTGCCTGGAAATCGGTTTCAGTTTTGTTCAGTCAACATAAGTAGGTACTGTCTTATCAGGATTCGGCTCAAGCGCTTATTGCACTACACGATTTATCGAGCCCTAAGAAATCGGGTGGTCGAATGGTGCCGACCGCCCTACTTCCCTGCCGCACTGCCGATCGTGCCCTGCAAATCGTGTAATGTAATAATCCCTTCACCATGGGATCTCCGTTATCAATAATTTTTGATAGCTGCTTGATTTTATCTATGCCAGCCAACAAAAGTGAACATTTCAAAAAGTTCTTAAACAATGCAGTCTCATAACTAGATTATAATAATAATATAAATAACAACATATATAACAATCCAAGCCAAGGTCGCACACGCCGAGGGCTGCATGGCTAGGGGAGAGGTTAGTCGCTAGTGTGCCAACTCTGGATAATAGGGAACCTCCAGTTTTATTTTCCCTTACCACAGTGAACGCAGGGCTCTGCTGTGGCCGACTTTGTTAGTCCCTAGCTACTCGTGGGAACAATATGTTAAAAAGGTCAAAAACAAAAAAAAAAAACTCAGGCAAATATGCCTTCTGTAGATGATGAAACATCATCGGTTTCTTCATCGTCCTCACCGAGGTCCATCTTTTCATCAATCGCATCATCACCACCTTCATATTTATCACGCTCATTGAGATCATCATCACCACCTTCATATTTATCACGCTCACCAAGATCATCATCAATACTATCACCAATGGCAGTAGATGTTGTGTCGGAGGCTAATTTAGCCAATATCCCTTCACCCGCTGCTGTCTCAACTACTACGCGAAAGAAATGGAGTAAAGAAATGAACGAATTCATTTGGCGTAACTACCTTATCATAACAAACTTAGAATCCGACACGAAAGCATACCTTACATTATTACATCATCAATTCACAGAAAAATTCCCAAACATGAAAGTGTCCAAGCAAAGAATTGGAGATCAAAGAAGAGCAATAGTTTCCAAGAAGTTATTACCTTCCACTACACTCGATACAATTAGGCTTGAAGTAAGTAACCATTTACAAACACACAACAATAACTTACAATTACAATCACAACCAGAGTTTCTTTCATCTCAAACAGACACACAACTACACTCACAAGCAGAACCTAAACGAAGGATGAGATGGTCCAACGAACTCAACGAAACTCTTATGAAATGTTATTTTAGGGTAACAAAAATGGAGACGGATATGACAGTTTGGCGAAAAAATTTGAAAGAAAATTTCATAGAATGTTACCCCCATTTAGCACATTTATCAGAACAGCGTATATCGGACCAAAAAAGAGTAATAGTTAATAATAGTATGATTTCAGAAGCACGACTACAAATATTAAAATCAATAGTAGAGAACGAATTAGTTGAAACAGGGCCTTTTCAAAGGCAAGCTGATAGTAGCAGGTCAAATACAGAGGTAGAAAATGTACATTTACACACAATCTCAAATACAGATACACTAAACATAGAGATTGAAAATGTAGAGCCATCACAAACAGAGCCAATAGGAGAAAGATCAGATGGTGATAACTTCATTAACTTAGGTACAGACCACCATCTTAACACGCAACACACATGCCTCGAAAGAAATCCTGACATAGATGAAATATTCTCGCAAACACTACAATACTACAAAGACATCCATCCTACAGGGAGAAGTTATATACCCAAGCAAAAAACTTCGAAAAGGTTAGCAAATATAGTTATATCAACAAAATAATTTTGCCTGAACAAGTTACTAGTGACACGGATTTTAATACTCTTCAGACAGTAATATATTGCGCTGCGTGGACAGCCGCTAAGGCCAACGGTAGTAAGATTTCTCTCATACCACCTGAAGGTACAAGTAGACTCCATCAAGTTTACAAACCTAAATGGCAGAAGAGGCTAGAACACAAAATAGAGGTTATCAGAGCTAAAATTGGGAGATTAACTCATTATATGCAGGGCCATAGAAGCAGAAAACTAACTAAGGCAGTGGAGACAATATTAAAAAACTACAAGACACATACGACACACGAACAACCTAACACACAGCTTGAACATTTTCTAGATACTCTCAAACAAAAACTAGCAGTAATAAAAAGTAGACTTAAGCGATACACTAAATGCACACTTCGTAAAACACAAAATAACCAGTTTAGGAATAATGAAAAACTATTTTATCGATCACTAAAGACATCGACGGCTAACCAAACAACATCTAATAATAATACAGATACACATACAGTTTTTCCAACCACTGAAGAGTTACAGCAATTTTGGGCTGGGATCTGGGAAAATCCTGTCTGCCATAACACCGAAGCAGAATGGATTAAAGAAGAGGAAGTTATCCATTCCAACACTGAATCGATGAGTTATGATCAGGTTGATATAGGGACTTTTCACGACGTCCTTAAAAGAATACACAATTGGAAAGCGCCTGGTTCAGATTACATACATAACTACTGGTACAAAAAATTTACACATACGCATCCCCACCTCTTTAACCATATTAACGATTTTATAAAAGACCCTACAACGCTTCCCTCTTACATAACAGAAGGTAAGACCTATATGCTACCAAAAGATCCTAGTGACTTATCGAATCCAGCCAAATATAGGCCAATTACTTGTCTGCAAACCTTTTATAAAATAATGACATCATGCATTACTAATATAATTTACAAACATCTGGAAACACAAAAAATATTAACAGAAGAACAGAAGGGGTGTAAGAAATTAAGCCAAGGATGTAAAGAACAGTTAACAATAGACGCAGTAGTACATAAACAGGTTCAACGTACCAAAAGAGATTTACACACTATGTACATAGATTATAGGAAAGCATACGATTCAGTACCTCACTCATGGTTACTCGAAGTTTTAAAAATATATAAAATACACCCACAACTCATCACTTTTTTAAGTAATATTGTAGAAAAGTGGAGCACGCGTTTACAACTGAACACATCAACAGAAATAGTGGAGACAGAACCTATTAAGATCCAGCGAGGAATATTCCAAGGAGACTCACTCAGCCCACTATGGTTCTGTCTTGCATTAAACCCTCTTTCTAACAAATTAAATGCCCTGAAACCCGGTTACCAACTCCAATACAATGAAACAATGACTGACATACTGACTGACCAACAATGTTGTAAAATAAACCATCTCCTTTATATGGATGATATCAAATTGTATGCTACTTCCCCTGAAGACTTATACGAACTAGCCGATGTAACTGAAAAGTTTTCAAACGATATAGCTATGGAGTTTGGGATTGACAAATGTAAAATTAACTCAATAAAAACAGGAAAAACATTTACACATTCATACCAGATGCAGACAGGCGCGACAATAGATTCATTAGACGAAACAGGGACATACAAATATCTAGGGTATATACAAGCTAAACAGATTATGCATAAGGAAATAAAAGCTACACTTACTAAACAATTTAAACATAGATTAAAAACAATATTTAATACTCAGATTAACGCTAAAAACACAACTAAAGCAATTAACACCTACGCTATCCCTATTCTTACCTACTCATTTGGAATCATTAAATGGAATAAGACCGACCTCAAAAACTTACAAAGAATCGTGAACACCACCCTCACTAAACACAGGAGGCATCATCCCAGGTCTTGTGTACAGAGGCTCACACTGCCCAGGAACGAGGGGGGTAGGGGAATAATAGATATCACTAACCTACATAACAAACAAATTACAACATTAAGAACATATTTTGATTATAAAAGCTCCACTTCAACCCTACACAAAGCAATAGCGTACAATGACAAAAAACTTACCCCTTTGAATATGTATGACAGGACAACACAGAACAATGAACAACAGACTGACCGACAGACTAAAATCGCAGAATGGACCCAAAAGTCACTGCATGGGAGACACCGACATGATCTTAACCTACCTAACGTCGACAAGTTAGCGTCGAACGAATGGTTGAGGCGTGGAGAACTGTTCCCTGAGACAGAAGGTTTCATGATAGCGATTCAGGACCAGGTCATAGAAACCCGCAATTATCAAAAACACATTATGAGAGTTCCTCAAACAATAGACATTTGTAGGCGATGCAATAGTTCTTCCGAGACCATTCAGCATATCACAGGTGCGTGTAAAGCAGTTGTCCAGACTGATTATAAACACAGGCATGATCAAATAGCGAACATAATCCATCAAAAATTAGCAATCAAACATAACTTGATCTCCACCCCACCTGTGCCTTATTATAAATACCAGCCCGAAATTGTCCTTGAAAACGCCACTCACAAATTGTACTTCGACCGAGGAATCTTCACAGATAAAACTATACATTTCAATAGACCAGACATCACATTATTAGACAAACGTCATAAAACCGCACAGATCATAGACATCGCCGTACCAAACACCCACAATTTACAAAAAACAATAGCAGAAAAACTTTCAAAATATACAGATCTTAAAATTGAAATCAGCCGAATGTGGTGTCTTAATAATGTCGCCATAGTCCCTATTGTGCTATCAACAACAGGAGTTATTCCTAAACAACTCCACCAGTCTTTAAAAACACTTGACTTACCAGCATACACTTATCAAAGTCTTCAGAAAGCCGCAATCCTGAATACATGTAGGATTGTCAGAAAGTTTTTGCAAAATGAAAATGACCTTGTAGTCACCACCACAAATACACAACCTCACACACACACGTTCTAACACACATAGAAACTTATCATCGCAAAATTCCATCATATCATCATCTCATCACATCACCACTTTCACGGGGTAGTACTTGGCTTCGGCCCGTACTTTTCTATAAATCCGGCAATAAAGCCGAGATACGTAAAAGTTTAAAAACAAATCATAATAAATCTTTATTTCAGACCAAGGTCCATACTAAATTAATATTAACTACAAAGGTATTAGAAAAATTACAGAACTATATACCTACATTTAAAAATTACATTCATTTATTAAAAATTACATACATCTATTCGTGGTCTAATTATAAAATTTGAGCACGAATAAATGTTTTTAGGATATTTGTGTCGTGTCTATCCGCAATGACTTGTAGGATGCTGTTAGTACTATCCCGGACTCTGCATAGTAACGATGCGAGCCGTTTGCGTACGATGGCATGGAAGCCGTCTACCCTAGCCTCGGTAAACATACCAGAGGCACTACAAAAGCGGGGTAGCCCTAACAACATCCTAAATCCATTGTTATATTGGACACGTAGGGCATTGAGCTGTCTCTGCGTATACCTGAACCACAGGCTGCACGTGTAGAAGGTCTGACAGTAGGCTCTAAATAGTGTGACTTTACTTTATATCACAATGGAATTGGATAACAGCTATTACCATTATCCAATAAGCCCCGGACTAGTCCTAGCGGATTCCTCGTAAGCTGTCCATGCAACGATGATTGACGCGTATTTTTTGCTGCGTCGGAATGAACCATATGAGTGTGACGTTTATGTTTTCGCGCGCCCGCTCAACTGTGACTTCACTTTCGATCGGCACTTCCTATTCCGCACGTAATCTTCGTCTATTAACGGTGTAATTGTTTGTATGGCGTTCCTAATGAACTTGCAAACGGTTTTTGTAACTACGGGAGTTAATATTTTGGGTGGAAGAGAGCCAGAGCCACCCGTGTTATAGGATTCAAACTCGTAGATAATTCATTCCAGGCACTTTTGGATAGTCAAACACAAAAATATGAAGCTATACAATCCACAGTAGTGTAGTAGTGACAGTGGTTTGTAGTTTCGCATTCCAAAACGTGGGATAGGGATCTACCTACCTATGGAGAAGAACGGGTAAGAAACGCCATGATCAGGTCACGTCAATCCACCTGTGTAAGATTTTAGTCTATAGGTACATCTACTTACACTAAATGATTTGGGGGCTTTCATGACGCGACAGATCTTTGATCAGCTCTAATTTGGAGTTCCGAGTTCGTTACAATGCGGAGTGATGATTGATTTCATCTTTCTAAAGGGACTTTCTCAAGTGTCCAAAACCAGACCGTCCGCTTGAAAGCGAGCGTTTAAAAATATTCTGTAGGTACTAATTTAGACAGACAGCTTATTAGGTTTTCACACAAAATCCTCATGCTAAGCAGTAAATCCGATGATTTTCTACGAAATACTTGTACATTTTTCAATATGTCGTGAAATCGCGATCACATTCACGTGCGTGTATCAATGAAGTCATAAACAGTTCGTTGCGAAGGTGACTGACATACGGCGGCATGTAATTTTGCGCTAGCTCTGCACCGCCCTGTGGGCTTAGCACTGAACTTGAGCGAGTAACTGTAGATCTACTTATGACTAAGTTTTTACGGGGGTTTGCTATTAAATTGCTAATGTTGGGTGTTTAGTGAAAGTAACTGAAAACATTGATAAATAAATTCTTATTTCAGGTACTAAAGTAGGGCCAAAACAGAATACTTATTATGTGATTTCGTCTATCCAGTCCTACGCCCATAACTCTTGCCGGAACGCCCATACCGATTTCTTCCGATTTCCGGTACCTCGGGTCGCTTGTCCAAGGGGATGGTGAAGTACACCGGATCAATTCAGGATGGATGAAATGGCGACAGGTTGCCGGAATAACTTGCGACCCACGGATCGGATACATAATATACCAGTCCGTGATTAGACCTGTCGTAGGTACTGTAGGGATCGGAATGCTGGGCTGTGAAGAAGATTAGATTAGAATGTTGAGGTGGATGTGTGGTGTGACAAGAGTGGATACAATAAAGAATATGTCTATTAGAGGAAGTTTGAAAGTTGCGCCAGTTACAGAAAAGTTGCAAGAGAATCGACTATCTTGGTTGTTGGTGGGCGTGTGACGAGGAGGAAAGAATCGCATGAGACTAAAAGAGTGATGAATATAGGACATTTTGATGGATGCAGAGGGAGAGGAAGACCAAGGAACCGGAGTGTGAGGAATAATATGATAAGGAAACAAGTGTAAATGATTGCGAGTCGGTTGACAAAGGGAGAATGGAAGAAACATACGTATTGCGCCTACCCCATAAGTAACACGGGATAAGGGCAGGAAAATGGAGACTTAACTCGATATTCTAGTGCCTACCACGGGTTCGAGTCTTAACTAACTTTGGACACCCCAGAAGCTATTTTGCAAACATCAAAATAAGTTGTCTTGTACATACTATCGCTATGGCTGAGATCCCGAAATCAAGACAAGTCCTTTAAAATGATAACACTTTGTATCACAGCACCATTCATTTACTCGTATCCAACTTATATGTATTATCATTCCACACACACCACAATAACTTATCAATAACAAGGTACAGTATTCTAGTGGGTCGGGTACTTTCCACTGTGCTTTAACAACTTAACTTTGAATATTTTACAAAAGTTCGTTATCTAACTAGCTGGTGTGGTCGATATCGTTGTTTCCTCTTTGTCAGAGCGAGACTGGAAACCATTGAAGCCCGTGTTCCCGTGCACTGTCACCGTGTGATGCGGTGTACTTGAGACTATCGGTGACGGACTGACAGCGCTCCCGTACTGCGAGCTGTACTGATCATCAGTATACACTTGGAACGGGTGATGAAGGTACACCGGCACTTCTACAGGAACCTTGACCGGCACTTTCACAGGGACCCTTACTTTAATAGGATACGGAACCCTGACCGGGTACGGAACCTTCTTTTCTACCGGGTACGGTTTCGGCACGTAAACGGGCACTCGTTTTTCCACTTCTACTCTCTGTGGAACAAGCAGTTCGACGGGCACCGGCACTTTCTTCTCCACTTCGACTGGATAAGGCACTCTTTTCTCGAAGGGCACCGGAACCGGATGCGGCACTTTTACGGCATACGGCTGGGGGTAGGGCACCCTTATCGGAACGTGTTTTATTACTTCGACTGGCTCTTTCACTTTCACTTGGACTGGATAAGGCACTTTCGTTTCGACCGGGTACGGCTGCGGGACGAGAACTTTGACGGGGACCGGGTAGGGTACCCTTTTCTCCACATGGACGGGCACTGGGACGGGCCTGTCCACTGGTACCGGCACTTTAACTTCCACGGGATACGGGACCTTCTTCTCCACTGGATACGGCACTTTCACTTGCACATGTTTCACTACTGGCACCTGGTGAAAGACTGGGTACGGTTTTGGTACGTACTCTTTTTCAACCACTTTCACAGGCACAGGGTGTGGTATTTTGATCCCTATTGGATAAGGAACCTTTTTCTCAACAGTTACCGGGTATGGAACAGGTTTCTCCACCACTTTGATCTTCTCCACTGCTACTGGAACTTTCTTCTCCACTTGGACCGGGTATGGCTTGGGAACCTCGACTTTGTATGGTATCTTGACGGGTTTCTCAACAGTTTTAATGTATCTGTGGTGGTGGTGGTGATGGTGGTGTTTGATTTTGGTGACGACTCGTGGGTGACTGTGGTGACTGCTGCCATCGCTCTCTAGGTCCCCGTACATGTAGTGCATCGGCGAGCGTCCCCGCTTCCCACTGTAACCAGAATAATAGGGGTTCAATTGACGTTTCCGTTTAAAGAAAACCATTTTTTTTCTGCCCATTATATGTAATGGATTTTGAGAACTCGGCACTGGGACTAGTCCAAAAGATTGTAAGTACATCATTTGCTTACTTTGAGGCGCGGCGGGATGGGCAGTGAATAAGTCCGATCGTTTAGTGATTGGTGTCGTCGGGGGCTTCTTGAATTTAGGATAATGTGAGGGCAGTATCGGCACCCAGTCGTTGGGTTCGATTTGAGTGAATTTAATCGGTGGCAGGTGCGTAGTGGTTTTGACTTTAAGCTTTCTGGTGACTGGGCGGTAGACGCGCGGCGTTGAGGGCGTGATTGGCGTATTAGTCGTCACAGTCGTTGTGTTTCTGTACGCGTATCTAGTTCGGTGGGTGATGCTCTCTGAGATGTCTCGATCAGGTTCGACAGTGGTGTTAGTTTTTGTTAGAGTCGTGTTGTCTTTAGTCAATGTCGTGTTGCCTTTTGTCAATGTCGTGTTGTGTATAAATAAAGTCGGGTTCTCTCTGTCTAGTTCACGTTTGGGCCATATTCTTTTCGTCCGCAGGACTTTTTGGGTGGTTGTGGTAGTAGCTTCGGTGGTAGTACTGGACGTGGTCGTTGTTGACGTCGCATTTATTTTCGGCGGCCTGACAAAATCGGATCGGATACCATTGATCACTTGGGCGGGCAAGCTGAACTTAGGGCTCTTTGCAACTATGGGTCTGCCAGTTGACGCGGCATACACTAACGGTCGGCTAGTCTTGAAGTAATATGTCCTATGATGCGGTGGTAGCGGGATCACTCTAGGAAACTTGTAAATAGAGTTTGGTGAATGATACAGCTTCACAGGTTGCTTAGGATAGAGGCGTGGCGGCGGCAGTTTTTGTATCTGCCCGTGGTGAGGTCGAGGAACATCGACTTTGTAGTTTTGTTTCACTAGTTTATCAGGAATGTTGGGCGGTTTACTTGGCGGTCTTTGTTCAGGTTTGTGAGTAGGCAAGTCGGGTCTCGTCAGTGATTGGTTGTTAGGTTGTGGTTGCGCTACGTACTTTGGGTTATGTATTATAGTAACAGCTCTGTTCTTCGACTCTATAGCGAGCGGCTCGTCTAAGTTGTCATCTTGTGCCGTCACGCCACTTACTTGATTGACGACGATCACTAACGAAATGATCAGGAATGCCGTCTGAAAAGAAAATATGACTTTTTAGTCAAAATTGCAGTGTAGCAAAGTAAGTAAGTATATATTAGAAAGGCGACTTTGGGTAGGTTTTGCAAAAAAAAAATGGTTGCTTGTAGCAATAGGTCCTCTTGAGGGATTTTGAATTAAGGCATGGTCGAGAAAAGGTATTCAATCCATACCATTATGCTATCTTAGAGGTAGTATAAGAATATCTATTTACACCTTGGCTTTTATTTGTGACTATTCCTTGCATGTTTACAGTCCAAGAATATTAAGAGGTAACTAAACCATATAGGTAATCCATCAACGTCTTTTAAATTCTGCTCATGTCAATGATAAGAAATGGATATGTACAAAAAGACAATTAAATAAGGCGTGTTTACTGCAAATATCTCGTCGCTTTATATATTTTTCAATCAGTTTTTACTATCGACGTCGTCGGTGCGTGCGCTTAGTTTACACGCGATCCGTCTTTCCGTATTCTTCCATTTTAGGTGACAAACTGCGTTCGGTACACACAATCAAGAATTAAATAATTTGAACACCTTAAGTATGGTTTTTTTCTGCAGCTCATCTAAATCAATCATCGGTACACTTAATATCAGTAGGACTTTAGGACGCCACTGTATAGGTAAAGTTGGCAGACACTTCCCTACCACTACGTACGTTACTTGTATGTTACTTATAACTAGCTATTTGACAACACGACACTGAGAAATTCTGCATAATAAGTAAGATTAAGCATGTTGTGTACTAAAACCATTGCACAAAAAAAGAAAGAATACACCTTCATTAATCATTAGATGTATTCTTATCTTACTTGTTCTACTGAACGCGGCTATAAGTAAGTAATTGATAGCCTAGATCCTCTTCCTGATGGATAACGGAACTCTTTTTTTGAAGTTATTGGAATGTGCGAAGATACATGAAGTTGATTTTTTATACAAATCTTGGAAGAAATCGATGGTTTACAAACTAGTATGTAACTTAAGGTTTACTATTTTAGGTATAAGTAGGTACTCTATTTTTTCGGATTTAAATTTAGTGTTATTTATAAATGAAACCGAAGCCAAGCCAAATTCATAAACTGCTAAACTTAAATTAGGTTTTAACCTGAAGCAATAATAAACAAAATACTGTTCTTTTTAAATTACATTTATTTTTCTCTCGTCCTATTTTATGGAATACATTTCATCAATTAATGATTTTTCTTCAAAATCCGATCCATCCATCCATCCTCTTTGATCACCACCATCCACCAACCAGTAGATATATAGGAACAAAACTTATATAAAATTGATTAAAACTTACTTTGAGAGCTAGGTACCTAATTATTCAAATAATAAAATAAGTGTGAGGCAGATTGATATTTCTATTACATCTTGTGACTTGTCCATGTTACAACACATAAGACTTTTGGACACACTGATAGACTATTATTTAAGTACTTTACCGTACTCCAAGAACTTCAATCACAAAAACACAATTTATACTGTGATCACAAACAACACTTTTTGTAAAACGAAACTTTTCTTCACATTTTCACAAAACACATCACTTTTTTCCCGCCAAAATTAATCGTGCCATATTTGAGACGTTTTGTTATCACAGTAAAAACCCTACGTTTCATTTTTGCATTAAAGAAATACTAAACTTTTTCATTTTTTTTTTAAAGTAAGTATTGCTTTTTATAAAGAATGTTTTGTTTTCATCAAATTACTGATTTACCCACCGATAACTGTTGCATATTGCGGTGCCTGCGGCCGATGCAGACATGAACGTAATGATAGGTCTGAGGAAGCACCACTCACTTATATTGCATTCGCGTAATGGGTGGCTGAGCCCCAGGACGATTACTTTCTCTGGCAATGCCAATATCACTGGTGGCCCTTCGTGCTAATGTCCAAAACCATAGGAAAAACATCGAGAATGTTCCAGTGAGCACTGATATGTGGTAGCATGAGTGCTTATAATAATATTCAACCAACTATTATTTATAAGTAAGTACTATGATGGTCTCGAAAAAGGCCAACCTTTTTGCCATCGACATGATTTTATTCTAAATTGAATCTATGGTCGATAAGATCATGCAGGTTACAGGTACCTATCGTTATAATGTACGGGTAGAGACTCGTTTGCAGAGGGCATTTGAAAGTTACTTGTTTATGACCTTATCTCCGATGGTAAGTTTATCTTTACCATTTACATAAGGGTCCGGTCGCGGTGTTGTTCCTATGTTAAATACTGGTGTATTATTACCAGTACCTAGCTAGGTATCCATCAAGTTAGACTGGAAGCCGACCCCAAAATAGCTCGGAACAGGTTACACAGATGATGGTGATACTGATGACAAAGGAGTGAAATAGGAATTTGCCAAGTTGTCGCTTTGCCCATTTTATGGAGGTAGGTATTTTAGCCATTTAAAGGGGATCCTAGCTTGCAGGACTTGGATTATCCCATCTTCTATACATTATTCAACTGAGTTTAATTTAAAAATAATAAAGTGACGGTACGTTGTCAATGTATCTATAAGAAAATCACATTTTGAAGTAATACTCCAATAAATCTTGGCAGAATTCTAACCAAAACGCTGAAAAATTTCTCAGTAATTATCTTAATTGCTGTCATAATATTTTCGTGTTTGTGTTTTATTAAACATGCGTCTGAGTTCCTACACCTATAACAGCTGTGATCTAAGTTTAGCGTGTGTCAGTTTTAACGTTTACGATGTTTTCCCGCCAAATCTGTTATCCAACAGTGAATAGTTTCGCGCTTAAATATCTGTTATATGCACTTTCCTGCTTCCGTTCTTCCTCACGCACCCACGTACGTAAATAAAACACGCAATTATTAGTTCAGGCGGTGTTTCTACTGTTTCTCGTATTTTCCACGTAGGTTATTAATTTATTTCTTACACGCGTTTGGTACATCATAGCTAACCTACACGTTATAATCATTTTTTTTTTACATTTCCATCCCCCTTTTTTCGGATGGGAAATCATCAAATGAGTTCTCCCGCTGTGGGCGGAGCAGGAGGGAGTGTCAGACTTTTACTGACTAAAACCCATCTATGTTCCTTCATCGCCCTTTGTGTACCTACCAGGGCCGCGGTATCTCTTTCGAACAGTCCCGCAGCCCCGCCAGCCATCGTCCCTTGCGGATCGCTTCCTGTGTGCTGACATCTCTTGCTATTATATCCCTTCCGTTACTTTGCGCCTAGGCGGCCTAGGACCACTGTCCTAATAAGCAAAAACGTCGAGAAACGTTTCTCTCATTTGTCGTTCTATTTTTTAACTTTCTTCCCGTTCGTCACGGACACCTGAAAAAAAAACAGTACCTATACCTTATCAAAACAAATGAATACTCAAGTACCAAAAGATCAAGGCGGTATTCTTCGACAGGGTGGATAGAGGCTGGGTAGAAAGTTACTCACCTCTATAATGAAAACTGATCCTGTGCCTAGACGGGTGTTGGCTGTTATGGGGTTTGTTAATCTCGAGTGCATAAAACTCTGATATCGCGATGTACGATACGTCAACGTAGTATACGTCTATATTATCGCTACGTGGTCAATCGGTCACAAATGCAGATCTCCTCCTTCACAAATGCAGGTCCTTAGAATAACTGAAAGTTTTTAATTGACTTACTTTACTTAATGTCCTATACCCCCCTACTCCCCTATATGGTGCAGAGGGCGTCCACAGATGTCCTCCGTCGCGATCGGTCTTGAGCTTCACGCTTCACCTCGCTCCACGTCATTCCGATGCTTTTGCCATCACGGTGCGACGCCAGGTTTGGCGGAGACGGCCACGCTTTCTTTTTCCTTGGGGATTCCAGTCCAAAGCTTGTTTGCAGGCTATGTGGTCGGCCCTTTGGAGGGTGTGGCCAATCCATCTCCACTTGAGTTGCGACGCTTGATCTGGCGGTCGATCGTGCATTTCTCTAACAGTTCTACGTTGGAGATGGTCTCGGGCCAGTAAATTCTGAAAATGCGACGAAGGCAGAGTTGACAAAAACTTGGATTTGTCGTGAGATGTCCTTTATGACCTTCCACGTTTCGCATCTGTAAAGTAGCACGGATTTCACATTCTACCCGAATATCTTGAGCTTAATCTTTCGGGTCAGTTTCCGCAACTGCCAAACAGGTCTCAGCTGCGCGAAGGTTGTTCGTCGTGAAGCGATGTCCTCTTCACTGCCCCCAGTCTCTGCCACGACGCTCCCGAGGTAAGTGAATTTGTGGACGCGTGCCGCTGCCTCTGCGCCAATCAGCAACGGTGAGTGATTCTTCACACCAGTTCTCATTTCCTGGGTCGTCCTGCTGTTTATTTTAGGCACGGTTTCTGCCACCTCCTGCTGTAGATCGTTCAATTTTGCTTGGATATCGGAGCGGGTATGACTCATCAGGTATATAGGTCAGCGGCGCAGTCTACCAAGACGTTGGATAATCCCCATTCTATGCCACGGCGCCTGTTTTCAGAGATGCGAAGCAAATTCCGTCAAGAACGACTAAGAAGAGAAGCGGCGACAGGAGGCAGCCTTGGCGGACACCCGCGTGTTCTGCTACGTTATCCGAGATGAGGCCGTCATGGTTACCTTACAAGAATACTTCTTGTAGATACTCTCCAACAAACGGACGATTTTCGGCGGCACTCCAATTTCCAGTAAGCGGGACCAGATGCTACACCACTTCAGCGTATCAAAGGCCTTTTCGAAGTCGACTAATTTTAGATAAATCTCCCTCTGCCATTCTGATGCCTGTTCCAGTATGATGCGGTGGGTGTTGATCTGGTCCGTACATGAACGGTTCGAGCGGAAACCAGCCTGTTCCCTGCGTAGAAGATGATCCACGGCCTTCGACAGTATATCCAGGATGATTTGCCAGAAAACCTTAGAGGGAATCGTGAGCAGTGTAATATCTCTCCAGTTATCGCAATGGCTAAGATCACCTTTCATAGGAACAGTTATGATGAGACCTTTGTTGCAATCGTCAGGGAGCTCTTCGGCGGTCCAGATCTTTTCAATAAGAGGCGTCAGAACATCGACGACGACGGACAAGTCGACTTGTAACATTTCCGTCATTATCAGGTCGAGTCTTGGTGCTTTGCCTGAGCGAACTGCCTCCGCAACTTCAGAGGCTTAGGAGACAACTGATAGGTGGTACCGTGTTGATGTTTAGATGCCGGGATGGTGGGGAATTGACTTGCAGAACGTCAGGCGCTGATGTAGCAGCTATTCTTCTAATGTCACAATGAGCTGACCATCTTTGGACTTAAGCGGCTTCTTCTTTGACCTGCTGTTACCTACCAAGGTTTTGGTAGCTTTGTACAGCTCCTTCAAGTTGCCGGTGTTTGCAGCTTGTTGAGCACGATCAGCAATACCATCAGCCCAGTGCCTCCTATCTTTGCGGGTACTGCGGTAGATTTCCTTGCGTTTCTGACGGTATTGGATGTTAAGGTTGGCCCGTATGGCGTCGTTATGGGTTTCTAACAGTTTCAGATGAAGACTTCTTCCGTCTTCGATTAGGCTCCCACGTGTGTTGTCAGTGTTGTCACATCCACTCCTCCCAAGAGTGAGTCGACTTGTGCCCTAGAACGGCGGAGCTGGCCTCTGTATAGGCCACTTTGATGCGCTTTCACTCCTCGTCCAATGAGTCTGGAGCAATAAGGTACTGAAAGTTTTAATTGGAAAACCCAGAACACTACGCGATTTGAGGATAGCACGTTCTTCCTGTTCCTACATCCTACGATCACTACTCCGTCTTTCAAGCGTGGTGGTTAATAGGGACCGGTAACAAACATTTGTCATAAAGCTCAACGCTCACTCATGACTTATGAGCACTGAACGGATAAGCGTTGCCTCGGCACATCGTAAACATAATGTAAGAATGTACCTATTGTCTGTGCCGTATCCAAAGAGAATTAAACCACTTGAGAGCTGATAGACCGATTTCGTCTAGGCACACGACTCACCACTGCGGGTCGGGGGACGAAGAAAATACAGCGATTGTGATTGGCCGATGCAACAATATCAGGACGAATGTTCCAAACATAGTGATGCACAAGTCAGTTTTGCTACAATACCTAATATCGATAAAATCGAACACAACAATGTCTATTAATTCTACTTTTTTTAACTATACTGATTGGGCGTTAACTGGATGCAAATAAAACACTTACGTAACACTGTAAATTTTACTTTATTCAAATCAATGCTAAAATTAAATCAAGGTTAAATAATCGTAAAAAAAACGGAAAAAATCAAAAGAAAATTTTAATTTTGCGCCTAGGTTGGACGATCCTCCTGAACGAGACAATTATTGGTTTTTTAAAATGAATCAATTTAGTATAAGTTTTCCAGATAAAAGATTTGGGGTCTTTATTATTTTTTGTTTATCAGCATTAATCCACTTTTCTTTCACTTCTGGAATACCTATTTGGAAATCGAAAATGTAAACATTAAGTAATGTTACTTTTTTCAGTTAGGAAACATCGTAATTTTTATCGTCAATATTATTTATGCTTTGTTTCGAAGTTGTCACACCACTACATCAATACGTCTGTCCCTTTCTATCCATACCTACAGATGGAAAGGGACAGACTTATTGACAATACCTAGTGCGAGAAAGGGACTTTATCAACGCGGTATACGTTTTGTGTGCCTTAAACGTAAACATAGTATAAATAGGAGCAGTAGTGCAACTAAAGCTCAATCCGCGTTATAATTACCTACCGTACTTGCCTGTCTCAGGGTTGTCACTTTTAGCTAAATTTAAATTCAGTGCCTAAAAATGTGTTGTCTGGTTTTCATTGAGATCTACAGCATATTTTTTTTTACTCTCTTATTTTAAAATTTAGAGGGGTGGGGATGGGTCTATCTTTCAAACGATTGTAACGCAATGTAATGTAACGCATTCAAAACATTGTTCTGATGAATGGATTGAATAGTACGGGTCGTGAAGGTGTATAAAGTTAAAATCTTACAATAAAAACTTGTTGGTCAATTAAGCGCAGCCACTGAAGGCGTCTGGAATGGAAAGCACATTTAATATACCTACATTAGGTATCTATCATAAAAAGTGGAGTAAAGTGACTAAAATATTATATAAAAAACATCGTAAAACCACCAAAAAACTATGTGACCTAAATGAGTATGTGACTATATGACCAAAAAACTATTATCAAAAAAAATATTCTACAACAAAGAGTGTGAAATTTACGATGAACACAATGTTTACTATTTGTTTTACCTTATATTTCCTAAACTACTGGACCGATTTACATGATTTTTGCATGGATATCGGTTTTGAGCCAAGTCCAACGTTTTTACACTAATTTCAACGTCATATCTTAATTAACAAAAAATCAAGTTAATGAACTTTTCAAGTTACGTAAATATGTGACACAAAACTTTAAATTACATTTTTCTTGGTCTTATTGGACTTTAAAATTGTGATGATGCTAATTCATCATAATACTATGAAGATTCCAATAAGATACCATCAAAAAAATACTTATTTACGGCATAAAATTATTAGGTACTTAGGTAAGTACCTATCACAAGTTTTCAAAACACAAAATTTTGATGGATAATTATTAATATTGGACACGTACTTTTTTGGTTTTGTAAATCAATGGTCAATACTAAGATAAAACGCAGCAAAACTCGGGAGTGGGGACTCGTGACGTCATTCAAAACTCATTCAAAATTATACTAAGGCGTCACGTTCGTAAATTTAGGTTTGTCTAACTGACGGACTACCTAATTAGATTTCTTTTGTCGTCTACCCTATTCGTCAATCATTTTAAATTACGTATTTTATAACTTTAAATATGGACTTAGTTACTATACCTACCTAAAATACTGAGAAATCGGCATAACTCAACGTAAACAAAGTCAAAGAATCTATTATCAGATCAAGTACCTACCTACCTAACATTCTAGTGGGAAAGTAGACCTGCCTACTTCGTCTGTCTAATAGAAGACTAATACAACAAACAAATACTTAGATATGTATCTCATCATCAATAATAAATTATATGCTAGAATAAGCGACTTGCTTACCTTTCCTGTTCAGTAGGTAATCTGAACGAGAGAGACAACTCTGGAATAGTTGAATTATTTAGACACCCATACACAATAGGTTCTCCTGCGATAATCACCCATTTTTAATTTATTTACGTATGCCTTTATGCCGTGACGCGCGAACTTTGTGCGGTGTGCAAGCCTCGACTGGCGGCAGTAAGACACGGGTCGAGATTTTGTTAGAGTGTGCGTGCGGCGACGTAAAGATAGTATGACGCACACATACAAGCCGCGCGCGGTGCGTTTCTATGAAGATACCCTACTTGTCTTTTTTTATACTTTGACGTAAACAACCAGTTTAGCTTGAGCCCTGCAATTATTCATCATAATATTATTAAATTATAAATATATTTTACTTATCGATGAAAAGTTATGCCATCTTTTTTATAGCTGGATGTTCTAGACGATTTCCCACACCATTTAATTGAACAAGAACTCATAATTAATTTGATATAAGTAGGTAAGCAGAAATGTTTAAAAAAGTTATCAAAATAATCGCGTGTGGAGAGATCCAATAACTGGTCAAAACTAAAATGGTCACTCGTAGTTTCGTCTAATATCAGTGCAATTTCATTTATGTGTCGTGAGCCTGAGTCGCCCGTATGAGCAGTCAAGAGGATTTAAAGTCATTGGCCGTATCGGTTCAGCATCAGGACAACAGATAATCGTGTAGTTTTAAGTGAACCTGCTGTCCACATATAGGACGACACGATTACTGTCGTCCACGAGTTTTGCCAACTAAATACCAACGATAAATTAATTAATCGTCGCGACATAGTGGGAACGGGGCCTAAGCCAGGCGATGGCTTTTAGAGACAAGGCTGCCACACTGTACCCAACCACAACAACTTCTGGAATCAACCTTGGCGTCCTTCAGAAAATGAAACTCGACGAGTCCCGGAGAAACACTGAAACACTTGGATCTCACAACGACATTCATTAGGAGGAAAGAACAGCGAAGGAGTAAGAAAAATCGGTGACTACTGTTTACTGTTGACAAATCGAAGCTATGCCTACAGAATATCTAGGTTCCCAAATATATATTTTGAATGTAAACTGATTTAAACAAGAGTTATGAGAAAAATGAGTTTTCTATAGAAATTTTAAATTCCTCATAACTCTTGTTTAAATCAGTGTCCATTCAAAATGTATATTTGGGAACCTAGATATTCTGTAATCCAATCGAAATAAATACAGACTACCATATGAATATTATTATGTTTGATTTACAAATTATTTTGGTATTACGTTTGTATGAAGTACCTACCTACCAGTGGCGAAGGGTGAAAAAAGAGTCAGGGTAAGCCGAGAAAAAAAATTAGAATGATTTTTTATTTGACTTGACTTTTTGATGTTTGTTTTGACCTCATTGTCATTATCAGCGACCCCAAAAACCACGAAAACGACACCCATGAAGAAAAAACCGAAGTTTTTCGTCGGCTCCATCTTTGATTTTCATTTTGACCTCTTTTTTATCATCAGCGACCCCAAAAACCACGAAAACGACACCCATGAAGAAAAAACTGTAATTTTTCATCGGCGCCATCTTAGATTTTCATTTTGATCTCATTTTCATTATCAGCGACCCCAAAAACCTCGAAAACGACACCCATAAAGAAAAAACCGAAATTTATCGTTGGCGCCATCTTGGATTTTCATTTTGACCTCATTTTCATTATCAGCGACCCCAAAAATCACGAAAACGACACCCATGAAGAAAAAACCGAAATTTTTCGTCGGCGCCATCTTTGATTTTCATTTTGACCTCTTTTTTATCATCGGCGACCCCAAAAACCACGAAAACGACACCCATGAAGAAAAAACTGAAATTTTTCATCGGCGCCATCTTGGATTTTCATTTTGACCTCATTTTCATTATCAGCGACCCCAAAAACCACGAAAACGACACCCATGAATAGAAAACCGAAATTTTTCGTCGGCGCCATCTTTGATTTTCATTTTGACCTCTTATTTATTATCAGCGACCCCAAAAACTACGAAAACGACACCCATGAAGAAAAAACTGAAATTTTTCATCGGCGCCATCTTAGATTTTCATTATCAGCGACCTCAAATACCACGAAAACAACACCCATGAAGAAACAACCAAAAAATGTCATTTTGGATTTTCATTTTGACCTAATTTTCATTATCAGCGGCCCCAAAAATAATGAAATTGGCAACCATGACAAAAAAAAAAACAAAAAAAAAATATGCAGAGGTACCATAGTTCAAAAATAAAAGTGAACAACAAAATAAACATCCAAATAAATAACCAAATACGAAATCCACCATTACTAATACTATCTCGTTCTTCCCCTATCATACTTTCTTTTTCTGCCCCTGTCGTAACTCGATAAAATTCGGTTTACTGCACAAAATAATGTCATTCATCAAGCATGAATGATGTCCGATTCTTTACGAAATTCAACGAGCGATAACGATTTCTTTCCATCTCGCTCACGCGCACGCATTTTCTATTACTTTCTCTATGAATAACTCGGTTTGCTTCGGCTTACCAGAGCCATACTACGGCGGGCTGGCTAGTGACGTCATGACGTTTATTTTGCTTAGAAATTAAGCTGCCAAAAAGCCGATAGCGCCTGCGGGTTATTTTATAGCAAAATGTTATTGAAGGGTAATTTTTTTTTTATTAAATGCGAGTAGGCGTTTGGTGATGCTTGTAAGAAGTAGTGATTGTGCAATTTTTCAATTACGGTAGGTAGAGAGTGGTTGTGTCCTGAACTTCTGAAGGTAAGCCGGTGGGAATGGAGTTGTTAGGAGCCTGCGCCACTGCTACCTACGCATGCTCCGCCGGCGGCTCCTTAAAAGTGTGTTTTGCAATATGGAGTTTCGTAGAAAGGGTCCCGAACAGAACAATTTTTTTTGTTTCGGTTTGGGTTGTTGCTTAACTGTGCAGTGCTTCGCCGAGTAACAATATCATGAATCATCTGCTTAGCTTTTTACGAACTATTTTGAGGTCGGCTTCAAGTTTAACTAGTAGCAGCTGAATATCAGTAATGTACCTACATGGAGCGACTGCCTATCTGACCTCCACAACTGTTCACAACCCAGTTATTTATGAAAAGATACTTCTTGGTAGGGGACTAGGTCTTGGTATTACTGTGCGTTGAACATAATATTCAGTATTGGTTTACGGGCAGAATTAATGACGCATTTCATGAACAAAGTCTCGTTAATCACTAGATTCTAGAACTTATGCGGTATTAATCACGATGTTATGTTCACACTTCGTTTCATCATAATACATACGAATTGTTAACACAATTCCTACTTCTTAATAACAATATTAGTGTTTTGGAAGTACAATTTATTAGTCTAGTCTATATTATTTAAAAAATGTCGTTTCCCTGTCATATTTTTTACGTCGAGTTGCTTAGTTTGTTGTACATAATGCTTTTGGTTGACGGCTTCGTAAAAAGTCCGTTTACACCCTGTATAAGTATTGAGTACCTACTTCCTCATTTTTCTGTAAAATTGGGTTGTGTAAATGTGTTCATGATTTTAATAATTTTATATTGCCATATTTGTTAAGGCCGCGAATTATATTTTGTTCAACATACAGTCTGACACTAACATGCAAATTGCAAAAAAACGTAAGAAAATTTGAAGTTCGAGATCACCGCCCTGGCGCTTCCACCATAATATTCGTTTCTCAAAGTGACGCCTAAAGAACCGTTTGATCTCTGCGAACAATTTTACACTGTATCCAGTCTGTATGTCATTATAGACTAAAGTGTATAATTCAAAGTCATCAAAAAAATCGTGTAGTATCAAGAAGTCGAAAGAAAAAACTGTTAAAATATAAATTAATCACTGTATTTCCTTCAATATCTTAAGCCTATATTTATCATCAGGGAACCTCATCTTCACAATCTGCCTGACTTCTTCGCAGCTGTAGCTCTTGAACTGATCCCTCTCCCTATTCCATAGGTCGGATACTTCCAACAATTGCGCTTTTAGTAACTGCGGCAGTTTCGTGAACTTCGACCAAATGTTTATTTTTGTTTCGAATTGTATGGGCTCCTGTAAAGAATGACATATTTAAGAGTAAGTAAAATATTGTAAAGTAAAGCTCGTTAAATTGCTAGAGGAACGGAAAATGCCTGAAAGGGTTACTGGTCTATGAAGGAATATTTTAAGGGCACTCTGCCCATGTCTTTGATGTGAAAGCTGATGGACATGTGTATTCTCCCCATCTTGTCCTACGGTGCACAAACATGGTCTTTGACTAACATCCAAAAGTCCAAATTATTATTTCCTAAGCATTCAATTCAAAACTCCAGGCAGCTAATACGAAATTCCTCAATAAAAACATAGTTTGCCTGAACTAGAGATTGAAAACAGGACCCTGTAATCTAATCACGCTTGCGCGTTAAAATAACAAGGTGTTCGTCGCAAGTCGCAACTCTACTGAAGTCTACTGCCTGCTGCTGACCTTGATCCAGGTCGGGAATTGAACCCGAGACATTCGTGGTACGGTTAACAGTGACCAATCGATATTAATCACTATGAGGCGACAACACCATCGACGTGGCGGCGTGGCGTGGTGGCGGTTTAAGGCTGATGCTCCAGGGTAGCCCGCGAAATTCGTGTTTTTCAAGGTCAAAGGCATTCCTCGACCAACCATCAACATACTTATTTAAACATATTTAATCAACATACAACCAAGCACTGGCCTACAAATTGCAAAAAACGTAAGAAAATTTGAATTTCGCGGGCTACCCTGACGCTTTCACCTTAAGCCATCATGTCGCCGTGCGTGCCGCCAAAAACAACCTGACTGAAAAAAAAAACTCACCTCAAAAAGAGTAATAACGTCAGCTACAGTGCTCTCCACCCTCATCGCCAACATATACACCAGTTCTTCACTGACCGGCTTACTGTCGGCCAGTACTCGCTCCAGAACTGACTGGCACAGCGTCTGGACTAGTGTACAAACTGACATTTCATACATGCGTGAAGGCAGCACGTTCAGCCAGCAGGATCTGAGATCTTTCATCAGGGCGATAGCGTTGTTGATTGCGCAGTCGAATTGCTCGTAGGATTCGTGGGTCCATGCGGTTCCTGTAATTATGAAATGTTTTTGTTAATCTTGCTATTTTTTTCATTCATGAGTTACGGTTGGCTACGCTATCCCGTAGGTACGCATCAAAGATTAACTTTTAAGTAATGTTGCAACATTACTTAAAAGTTAATCTACTGTTTAACATTACTGTTTTATTTTTTGTTTGAGAAATACTTAACTGCATTTATAGTCAGCTGGAGAAATTTAATTCTTATTTTTATTTTTACGATGCCTAGAATACACAATTAAAACTACACATAATTCCTATCTAGTTTTAATTGGGTGTACAAAACTTTTACTTTCACTTTAATACCAAGTAAGAGGATCCAGCACAAAACCCTACAGGTCCGAACCCATTGTGCCCATTCCCTTCAAGCAGCTGATGAACTGGTTAAAGTATCACACCCGATTACAAGCATAGAAATGGTGGGCCTCGGCACAGGTTGTAGGCAATCCAAGGAAGCTATGCCATCCTTGGATCCAAAGCTGACCAGGCGCCTTCTGCGCCAGGACAGAGATAGCCTGCGTCTGGTGGCGGGGACCATCACTGGACACTGCTCGCTGAACAAACACTTCCACAACCTAGGTATCACTGACAGTCCCCTGTGCAGTGTGCATGGAGGCGGAGGAGACGGTAGCGCATGTGCTCCTGGAGTGCACAGGCGTTACCAAGATTCGCGAAGAGACCCTGGGAACACCTGGATCACTTGCAGATGTCCTAAGGAGCCCGGGAAGTTTAATCTGCTTCTGGAGGGAAGGTGGGCTGGTTGGAGTAATCGGCCACCATGGCTCCATTTCAAGGCCTATGCCACAATGGTCCATTTCAAGGCCTATGTGCGGAAACCTAAACCCCCATGATAGATAGATACCAAGTACAGATAATGTCAAAAAACACAGCATAATATTTACCATTTGCCTCAATACTCTGCACAATACTACTCTTCTGGTTCTGTAAGTACAGGGATATCTTCTCCAGGCCCAGAACCCTGAGGTCTTGGATGCACTCCAGCAGCACCACAGTGAGCTGGTCAGCCAGGGTCCTGGGTAAACTGTTGCACCACGGAGGTCCAAGCAGACCGTGCGCTAAGTAGAAGCAGTTGTTGAAGAATAGAGCTGCAAAAATTAAATAAATAAAGGGTAAATCTTATAGTATTATTAAGTTATAACAAATGACTTTCAATCCTAACTATTGTAGTTTATTTTATTAGCAGAGAAAGGGATGATGCCTTTATAAAAACTAAGGTTGCATTTTCTGCACAACACACTAAATATTATTCCATCTCGCTACAAGATGGCGGGAATTGCTGGACAAAACCAAACAATTGGTAGTCCAGATTAACTGTGGATGGAAACAACTGGAAGCCATGAGGAGAGGCCTTTGTCCAGCCGTGGGATGACGCAGGCTAACGCTATCAGTTTTTCTACTATTATTTTAAAGAGGTCAAGTTTGTTCCAAAAAATTATTCACAAATGGGAAGCTACATTACACTATCCCAGAGTAACTTAAGCTATATTTAAAACACTCCCATTAATGAATTCCCTGACCATTATGTGAGTGAAGTGAGAAGCAAAAACTAGTTATGAATAGAATGAATGTAGTCTTACCAATTTCAGCAGGGCAGCACTCCAAATTAACCTTGAACTTCTTGGGGACTAAACTCTGATACATAACAGCTATATCTTTAATGTAACCAACAAGCTGTCTATTGTATTTCTGCGGTAACTTTGCACTCTCTTCCAAATGTTCCACAATCAATGACATGATATCTTTTACATTCTGAGATATCACACATTTTGGGAGGAATAGAGGCTTAGTAATGTCCCATACCACGTTGTTGTCCGTAACATCAAGTATAGAATCATTCTCATTGTTCAGTTCAGAGCCAACGGTAATGATACCACGGGACAAGCTCTGTTTGAGCAAAATTCGGACATCGGAAAGTAATTTGTCACATTTCTTGTTATACAAGACGCATTCAGTATCATCTATGTATTTGTTCAAAGGTGATTCATCAGCTTTTACGAATTTTAAATCAATTAGAAATTTGTTGAATGAATCTAACTCGACTACAATGTTTTTGTAATTTTGATAGCTGCCTTCACAAGACGGTAAGTTCATTCTGATGCAGTCTTCAATTATTTTATTGAAGAACTTCTGACGGATTGTTTCAGCAAAGATTTCTATGAATGTAATTTCACTGTCAAATTGTGAGCCCAGCGTTGAGTGGAGAAATTCGAAGATAGCGGTTAAATTATTAAAAATTGTTTGGTAATTGGGTTTTTTGGGGTCATTCAGATTAATTTTGATGTTGAAAACAATAGCTCCAGTGTGATCTTCTGTGAAAATGTCACAGTTATGTCTAATTACATTGTGAAGTAGGTTATTTATGAAGAAATGTGAGAACAGACCAAGTTCCGCATACATTCTCTCGGTTGCATACAAAGTTTTTAATATTTTCTGAAGCAGGAATGGGTCACTTTGTTGAACAGACAAAGAGTATGTCAAAAACTTAAGGCCTTTTTTCTCTGACCATGTGAAGATATCCTCCCACTCAACACTCAGTTGAGCTGTGTATAAAGCCAGTTGGTTCTCAGCCTGTGCATTGATGGTCGTTAAAGCCTTCGCTAGATTACCTTCGAATTTCAGATTCTTCAGTTCCATTTTCAATTTTTTTACTGCCAACATTGCATCACTGTAGTTATATCTACCGAATTCATGATTCGCCTTCTCTAAAATACGTTTTCCATCAACAACAATGCACAAGTCTCTGAGAATTTCAAACGATTTGTATAATTTTTCACGGTGACTTTGAAATTCTTCATCATTCACTTCGAATCTTTCTTGTAAAGATTGTATGTCTTCAACGCATTTTGAATGATCAGAGATTATATTAGCCTTTCGATTATTATAGTTTAACTGTTCTAAACTCTTTGTAATAGTGAAATTAACGTAAGTATCGATAACATTTTGTTGTAAAGCCCAAGACAGCAATTGCACTCGCTCAGTTAAGTCTTTTAAAATGGGCAATACTTCATCACGACTTTTCTTCAAGTCTTGAGTACTAACTTTATCGGCTTCTTGCAGAACAGCACTTAATAAACTCATTTTTATTAGTGAAAATTATAACTTAATTAAAAATAACTTTTGTTTCGGTTAATTTCTTTCACTTCACACGATTCAAATTCAAAAATTGAATTAGTTTTGACATTAATGACATTAAAAACGCCTGACATTTGTCACTTACGTTTTGTACCAACTACGTTTTGTTATCACTTTGTATTTGCATTGATGATGATGATCCTGATTTTATTGTTGTGTTTACTATAGAGCATACAGAAGCTTTCATTATAAATTGATGCATGGTCATTTATATTCATATGATTCAATACATGTATTTGGGCGTATTCACCTTCAAAACAATTATAGGAGTTCAATCGGAACTTAATTGTCTGAAAAATTAAAGTTAAACACTTAAAAATTAATTAGCTCAACTTTTTGCTGATAAAAATTATGGAAACTATATTAATAAATTAACTGTTGCAGGGGTTTATCCTTACGAGTTGGTTGCCATCGTTTGTTTAATCAATCGAAGGCTCAAGGGCATCACTGTGTTCACTACAACTCAGCAGTCGACAATAATTGCTAGAAGAAATAGCCAAAATAATTGCCACAATGAACGAATGTGAAATTGAATGTTTGAAAAGTGAATTGGAACATGAGAAAACTTGTAGGTCAGTAAATTGTAGACACAAAGGTCTGGCAGTAGTAGTTGTATCACTACCTTCTACAATTAAATACCTAATTGCTTGCACGAACTTCGCTCTTAACTATTTTTGAACTTTAATTAGTGCAATTCCGTAGAAATGCCATAAGAATAAGTATGTATCTCGAGTAGTTATATATTGTACCTAATAGGTACTGCAGTCTAATAAAGACTTATACCTATAACTAACGTACCTCTTGCATGCTCATACCCTACTTGATTATGCGACCCATACCAACCTTCTTCATTCTAATGGGTCAAGGCTATGCACACCCAGTTTACTGGCTTCCTTGCTGCATGTAGCTCAAAAACGATAACTGGGTAAGCATATTATTATCGAGCAACTGTCTCCTGACCTGAAATTCTAGGCTATAAAATGATATGATAAATTAAGTAGGTTTTTTTTTGTGAATTCTTCCAAATGAACAAGGCATCATGTTAGATAACATCACGCCCCCTTGATTATTTTAGACTAGATTTTCTTCATGCTATTTTCGATCATATCGCTTACATGGCGCTCGTGGACGCAATGGTCCCAAGTAGTAATTAAAGTATCTTGAAGTTTAATCCTAGCTTAGAAAAATAGTAATGTGGGCCTAGGTCATAGCCATATCTCGGACACAGTAGGTATAGCCCTATTGTGAAACACCTGAGCCGGGAAAGTATGAATTGCACAATTATTGAGTTCATTCTGTTCATTAGTAGGAACAGAGCTACAAGGACCATCATATTCGATAGAATGGCATTGATAGGAGGCGTTGTTGGTGGCCTAGTGAAATTTATTTTGGGAAACTTTACCCAATGAAAAAACAAGATGTCGGCAATAGTTACAATTTGGGTCAAGCGCCAAAACATCCTTGTACAAAAATAGGCCAGTTTACTCCAGTCTTAAACAAGAACGATCTATTAAATCTTTGTACTAGAGCTAGACCAATTCAAAATCAAAGCGTTACCATTGACGTGTGGTAAACTAGGCTGTTTCATACGTTCCTACATCAACAATCTTGAAACCCTTTTCCAAACAGAGAAACCGCAGCCTGGCAGAATGGGGAACTGGAGAAGCAGATACACAGACGTATAAAGAGTAGCAGACCAAACATAAATTCCTAGTTATACCTATAATATATCCATCATTCTTTATCCTTGTTCTATCAAGCAAAAACTTAATAATGGCGTCTCGTTCTTTTACGTGTAGCCACACTGCCACACACATAGACAAATTTTGACATGAAGCCTGTTTTTCTGAGCCGCCATATTGATAAGCTTATAACCTATAAGAACACTCTACGGTGTCAATCACGTTATGTGAAAAAATATTAATTGTTTGTACCAATAAAGACTTGAAACACGTAAAATAAAATGGTGAAGTGCAGTGCGTACCGGTGTGACAGTGATAGCTCTAACAAAATACCTGGATTAAGCTGTCATCGGTAAGTTTTTATTTACGTTGTTGTAAACTGAAACAATTTGTCGATTTTTCGAAATTAATCAACCGTTTCGATGAAGTTTAATCGTTTTTATCGTAGCCCAATTACTGCCATGCAATTTGCCCACACGCTTACTTAGAATAAACCGTACAAAAATAATAAACAAACAAAATTGTCTTATATTTACTATTAATGACAGCTCAAGTACTTGTGGAATTAACCGGGGACGGATTTAGTATTGCGAAATGCTAAATCTAATAAATATTATTATGATTGTTTACATATTATGTTAATGCATTTATTGTAGGTGCGTAGGCTTATTAATTACTACAAAGTCGAAAAATCCAACAGGCTTAATTTTTTATAACAATATGTAACGCCTACAATGTATCAGTTTATCACAATTCAATGTTGATATGAAATAGGCATAGGTCACACACATATTATAAACTACTCATATTTCTTTGATATTTTGGTGCTGTAAATAAAAATAATAGTAATATTTTTTGTTCCAGGTTTCCAAAACATGAAAATTTAATAATAATAATAATAATATAATTATCCTTTATTGCAGGCAACTATGGCCCATATACACAATTACATAATTATATAAAAATAATAACTATAAACTAATACATATTATAAAACAATAAACTTAGCACTAAACACTAACTCACACGAAGAGTCGGCGTCGAGTGTCGCGCAGTGTCAGGTATCCGGCCTCGGAATCGCCGGAACACAACACCTTTCGGCCAAAATTCCTCTTTCGTGAAAGTCGACAGCTGTTCAGTCGGCACCCTCACCACAAAAGAATTGAAATTCACGTTGTGACGAGACTCCAACCGAAAAGAAAGCCTGGATTGATAACATGCAGCTCCAACCTAATCCTACTGGTGAACTCTGTTCGAAGCGTTTTGAAGCACACTGTTAGATGCCAGCGTCTTTCAAACAAGACTACGTCTATCAATTCCTACACTGTTTACCGAATTACCTCTGGCTATGCATGTATGTAATAGTATGCTACTATAGTAACAAATTGTTTTATATTAAACTGGTCTTCATAATAATTTTGTTTGTCTTTTGTTTACAGGATAAGGAAAATGTTATTAACTTCCAAAGAACCTTGCCAATAAAACGAACTCAAAGAAGTACCACAATTTAGCGGTGGGGGTATTTTGGACATGCATGCATGTTAAGCGATGTTTACAAATTTTCTGTTACATAAATTTGAAAATTGTCTAAAAATATTAATATCCAAGCAAGCCATGTCGAAAAAATGTAACAAAAGGTGCGAATATTTTTGCATGTAACTTGACTACTTTTGGGCATCAGGCGACGATGACGGATGAGAGCGTTCTGGAAAAATGTTATTGCGCGATTAGAGGAAATACATTCCGCACATTGCCAAATAAAAAATAATATAAACAACGTGTTTTTTTATAACCTTAGAAGAAATGCAGTCAATAAAACTTGTTTCCTTTTTGGGTCCTTATCTGGGGTTAAAGTATTAATGAATGCATTGAAACTTTGCATTCCCGTAGGCGTATCTATCATCATCATCATCTCAGCCGAAAGACGCCCACTGCTGGATATAGGCCTCCCCCAAGTATCTATACTAATAATATAATATTTCAGGTCGTTAACAGCAAATGGCACTGGGTATTCCGAACACTGCTAATTACTGTTATGGTGCTACTGCGTCTGTCAGTCTCCTGTATTAGTGTGGCGTCGCAAAATTATTGATTTAATTGCGACCGTTACACAAGGTCACAGAGAATGCTTACCAACGTATATTACAAATGATAAAAGCTTGAAAATATGTAGGTACCTATAACGTCCTACAATACTTACTAATACCGGCCTTAGTCCGGCCCTGTTTAGACAATTTTTTCATATGTGTGTGTAATGACTTCACAAATTTTAGCTTATGTTTGGTCTGCTACTCTTTATACGTCTGTGAGCAGATAGTACTCGTTCAGGACGAACTCCGTAAAACTGACTACACTTGGGACCATGATGACGAGCTGATGAAGGAGAGCGCGAGACACAAGGTGTACCAGGATACCATAGAAACGTTGAGGGAACAACTGCCAGCATTAAAAGACAGAATTAAAAACGCTAAAATTTGCGGGTTGGGTAAGTCAGATGGCACGATTATGATCTTTCGGCTTTTTGTGTGGGGTTCGACTCATCATCTGCCTAGCCTTTTCCCAACTATATTAGGGTCCACTTAAAGTACTTACGGGATAATATCCGTGATTTTCTGTTGTTTCTGTTTATATTAGAGTCAGCTTCCAGTCTTACCGGATGCAGCTGAATACAAGTATTTTACATGGAGCGACTGCCTATCTGACCTCCTCAACCCAGTTTGTACCGAGTAATACGATACCCCTTGGTAAGACTGGTTGTCAGACTTTTGGGCCACTGACTGCCTAACAACTATCAAAGATCTACAAATGACAGAGCACGAAGGAAACTCGTTATGTAATGGGTGGTCACCCATCCACAGACCAACCTAAGCAAGCACGGTTCAACCTAAAGATCGACCCGAGCGGTTGTTATTTAGCCACGCTCCTTGTGTTTAGGGTTCGACTCGTAAAACCGCTTGGTGCATGCTCCAGGGTAGCCCGCGGAATTCAAATTTTCTTAATTTTGTTTGCAATTTGCAGGCCTCAACATAAAGCCTTAGCACTAAGGCTTTATGTTGACGAAATCATGATTTGCGACTGTAAGACGTATGTAGTTACAGAATTATAATCATCAATACAATACTACAAGTTCATAAAGGTCTAGCAATGACCTTGACTTTGAAAAAGCAGAACTTACTAGACCTTTATAACCCTGGAGCATCAGCCTTAAGCAGGCAATGGTTCCGATTGAGTTCGAAACAAGCAAGTCAAATCTAAAATAAGTAGAGTAAGCAGCCGATATCGTCATGAGTTCAAACCGGTTGATTACAAGATCGTTTTTAAAATTCCAGATTGCAAATTGAAACACGATGACCTCAACATAAATCTGGATATTCTTACACCGGTAAGTCACTTCAAATGCGTTTTTGGCTACGTATAGAAAGTATGATGAATCCCATGTACATTTTAGGCTTCTCTAAGCGTTTTTGTCTTGAGATCTTGTGAAAAGATGATTTTTTTCCAATTTTCAGGCAGAACTAATGCGGACAGTGAAAAGATTTGAGCGTCTCAAAACAGACCTGATAAGCACTCTGCGGAGCAAGGAGTGGCGCTTGGACTCGGAATCTAAGGTAGGTAATACGAAATATCTGCTTGAGGTGCCTTCATAAATTGCGTCTGCAATAATGGAATACTTACGAGAGAAAAGCAGTGGCGCTGTGCAAGCTTTCAACAGATTGACCGAAGTTGAGCTCATTGGGTCGAGCTATGAAACTAATAAGTTCTAAGTTGGGTGACGTCCTGCGCTCCTTATTATTAGTACTTAGGTATTTTATGAGCAGATTTCAACAGTGAATCTGGAGAAAACGGAGTTCAAGAGCTGTCCGAATATTGACACCGATAGCTTTTGAACGCCAATAAACGCAAAATGAAAATCTGTTATCTGCCCGCCCTAAGTTTGTTTAAATAGCGTTAGCTCATCTTGACTCCTGGGTTCGGATCCTGGAAGGACCAAATGTTTGTGTGATGAGCATGGATTATGGACATTTGTTTCCGAGTCATGGTTTATATGTATAATAGGTAAGTATGTATTTACAACAACAAAAAAGTATCTAGATAAGTAGCATATCAACTATCTGGTGGGCACTGTGTGTACTATCCAGCGATATTTATTTATTGTCTCGAGTTTATTTTGGTGATTATATTAGTTTTCGTCAAAAGTCTTGTGGTATAAATTGTATTTGTCGTATTCCAGTTGTTCGTAAGAGTGAACGACCAACGAACCTATTTGCAAAACGAGCTGATGATTTGCCAGAACAATATCATGAGACTACAGAAGAATAGCACCTACTGGCAGTAAGTATAAAAGCATATAATAACCGAACTAAAGTTAGGATTTTTGAGAAAGAGTTCGTCTGGTGGGGTGTGGCAGCACCTATAATTATGGGACATGCGTTTGTTCTATTTTTACCGCCAAAGCATTTTGATTTGCGGAAGAATGCAATTGCTCTCAAGCACGGAAGGTTTCAAGATTTAACATACGTAAACGCAACAACATACGTAGACCTCTAAAGAATTGCCAAACATTAAAATATGTTACCACTTTTTACAGGCACTCTAGTATCAATTGACACCACAGATTTTACTAACCTAGAGAGTGTTTACGTTGGCAACATTTTCGGAATGATAATAATAAAAATATTATTTTGAAGTTTTCCTTAGCATTTTACGAGGTGTACGTTTGGATTTGTTGGAAATTTTGTTTTAAGCTTGATGAAACATACGAAATCTGCTCATGGACACGTAACGTGTTTGTTGGCCTGATTTGCCATAAGTCAATAATCCATCTGCCTGTGCCGATTTAGGCCGACATATACATGTATGTCTAAATCTAGTACTTATGTACAAGACAACTCGACAATTACCTTCTTCATAATTTATCTCTATTTACTAATGATATATTGTTTTGATAAAGTGAGGTTGCAGTTCAGGTTTGATTCGTTCTTATTCCTACTGGTATTACGTTCCAGGAATGTTGCCAGAAAGCAGGACGAGCGAGTGCTGGACCCAAAGCGAGGACATATAAAGAAGCTTATGGGCAACGAGCGGCTCGCACCTATCGCTACCTAAAGCGAACATTACTTCATTCACCTGTAGAGTTTATTTTCTTACACAGACGGAAATTAGAAAAGTATAGATACTTATGTTAGTACATTTTAGAGTAGTGAACTGTAAACAATCGAATAGGTATCGACCGATACATGCTTTCTACATGCCTGGCTGCTCTAACTTGTTTCAACGATCAAGAGAAAAATAATTTTTCTCAGTAATTATTACTTGATAAAAATTGACAATCATAGAGTTATTTTGTAGAATTTTGCCAATTAACTTAGTGCTCTAAAAATCGAAGCCAGCTGTTGTGAATTCAAACTTCGCTTCGGTTCTAGTTTGGCATAGTTTATTTGCTTCAAGTGGATTAAACTGGATTATATTACAAGGAAAAAATGGTGTCAAAATCAAAGTCGGTCGTTCATTGTCTCTATTGGATCTAACCACAGAAAATAAATATTTTCTAAACGTTGACATTTTTCAAGGTGCGTTCTTATTTATATTATAATCTATAACACCAGGTGTTCAAACGCGACAGGATTTTTTCAATTACGCGTACATCGTTGGACGATCTTCGAGGTCGTTTACACGATTCCTCCTTGGGTCCTTTGATCCTTCTGACTGTAGTAGTCTGGTGTTACCATATCCTTATCTTGCGGGAAACGCGAATTTTAGTTCTCCATTTGCGTCATAGACGGCGCTACAGTACATTTTGTCGCTTTTGAGGTAAGGGCGAGATTCGGGCATTAATATGACACATTTGAAAGAGACTCACTCACAGATAAGTATACAGAATGAAAGCGATGACGCTGAAAAAAAAAGAAGGACTCGATATTTACGGCCCGCTGTACCGATCATTTAGTATGAGTATATTAGAACTCCATTAACGCACTACTCAGTGGCTTTGGCATGAAAATAATTGTAGATACTAATAATAGGGATCCTAAAAGTCTAGACTTATTTAAAGTAAGTACGTAGAAAAATGTAAACTAATGACTGCAAATCAATGAATTATAACTATTCGTATTTTACAAAACGTCTATGAAATTACAAAGAGAAAAGTATTCACATATTTATTGTTATTTACACGTAGATTAAATAAATAGTGCAAAATAATATAATATTCTTTTATTTCCATTCGATGATTTTTTACAAATAATTTAATGCATTAGAAACTAAATTCTACATAATATTTGGAGTACAATGGCACTTTGAACACATTTTGTTGAGGTAAGCAAGAGAATTGACTATCAGTATAGAAGCGAAACTTGAACTACCTATTCTTAGTGTACGAGGTGAGGTGAAATAATAACCCACGAAAAAATTCTATGCGGGGGCCGCAATCTAAACATGTGTACGGTTCATACACACGAAAATATGCACCAATGTGCCGCTGTGTGCATAAAATTATCAATGGCGAGTGTTTGCCTGTCCGGCGGTGCCCGAGCTTCGTAGTAATTTCCAGGGTAGTGTTAGACACGGGCGCGAGAAATTGCTATAAGTATTCTAACAGGAGTTAGAACTTTTTTTTAAATATTATTTTATTACATAATTATAATAAATGCAGTTTGTTGGTAGGGTAGGCTCTGCCTAATTGCCTCTTAGGAGCGCACGCCCATGGTTGCCACAACACGAGTTCCATCCGAATCCACTCGGTCCAAGCATACTTTGATTGTGTGAACGCGGTCGCTTGGTCCATACAAGTACGGTCGAACAAGCTATTTGGTTTACATTTTACAATGTAATTTGTGGGTTAAACTGTAAACCAAATAACTTGTTCGACCGTACCTAAATAACGATTTCCTTCGCTCTGTCCCGATCTAGTGAGTTTAAATGTCTTTGTGACGTCCAGAAACTGCAGAAGCCCGTGCGCTGCAGAAGTTTCGCTTCTATACATTATTTAACTATGTTCATGGACTTAGTAAGAAAACAATAAATCTACAAGGATGGAACAACTAGGAAGTATTTCTGATGGGTTTCTTGTACCTTGTCGGGAAGTCTATGGTGGTACTCAAGTATTCAGCTTCTAACTCTCCGAGTGGTCTCCGGTACAGCGCGGCTGAAATAAGTAAACGTAAATGAATTTAAACAGGGAGAATATTTGAAATAAGCAACACCTTATTTAAACTTTTTCTTACTAAAGAAAAAGTTTAAATGAAACTGCCTTTGACATAGTGCGCTCTGATCTTTTATAAAGTTTGCTATAATTACCTGATGCAAAAAATTTCGTACTAACGAAGAATTATATAATTTTTTTTCTATTTTGTCGGTAAAACCGAATTTATGTAGAGAAACGTTTGAGATAAATTGAGCCAAGCCGATTGGAACGGTACGTAGTTTGCCGATCGGCCCGAGCGGCCGTGTTGACGCACGAGTGCGAACACCCGTCCGTCTGTACTCACACTCGTGCGTAATATCTGTGTTTATATTATAACTTACGCGTAACACAGTGGTGCTTGTCGACGTGTAGCCTCAGATGTCGCGGACACGCGCACACGTACCCGCCGGCCGTGTTGACGCACGAGTGCGAACATCCGTCCGTTTCTAACTCGCATTCGTTTATATCTGTGAAGATAAATATGTTATGTTAAACAATAATTTATCAAAATAGTAGCCCATATCCTAACCCAGGCCCAGCCTAGACCCAGGTTAGACTTAACCAATCTTTTGTTTAACTGTTAAAGTTTGATAGGTATTATTATTATTCACTAGCTTTGACCACGATTTGACCCTCGGAGGGAGTTCGACAATTGTTCCACGGGATGACACTACCGGGATAAAAAGTATTTTATGTGTTAATTCAGGTCATAAACTATCTGTGTGCAAAATTTTACCCAAATCCGTTCAGTAGTTTTTGCGTGAAGGAGTAACAAACATGCAAACTTTCGCCTTTTATAATATTAGTGGAATTGGTTGGACGTTTTTGCCGGATTTGTTAACCGGTTGTTACGACATATCTTTTCCAAGATACTGATGCGTCTGTCTACTCACCCAGACACCTCTGTCCGGCCGCCAGTGACAGGTACCCGGGTGAACACTGACAGCGGTACGCGCCCTCCGTGTTGACGCACAGCTGCGTCGAGTGGCACTGATTCGTCTCTACTAAGCACTCGTCCACATCTGCAAACAAGAAGAAAATATCATCTGATATCCGCCACACTATTCCTAAACCACTGTAACTCTTCAAAGTCAGAATCAACAGTGGCGACCACCAGAAAAGCGCCGAGACAATGAAACGCGACGAAGCCCCAGAGAATGAATTTAACTGTCTTGGATCCCGCAACGAAATTAATCAGAGACACGTTTTCTGGTGGTCGCCACTGTTGATTCTGGCTTTCAGGAGTTACAGTGGTTTGGGCGTGTGTGGCGGGCTTGTCCCAAAAAAAAAGCCGGGACCAACTGTTTAACGTTATTTCCGAGGTACGGAGGTAACTCGGCATGTACTGGGTGGTCACCCATCCACAGGCCAACCTAGGCAAGGACGGTTTAACCTTAAGATCGACCCCGAGCGACTGTTATTATATTGCCACGAGCTCCACAAAGAAGAAGAAAACATTAAATCAAAAGCGGTACATCCGTTTGGAAGCTACGATGCTACGACAGACACACAGAACCACCCGTTACACTTATGAACCCGTCTTTGTGCGTCATAAAAAAATACTCAGTCACAATGAAACATGCATTTTTTTCTTTTAAAGCTATTTTTTTATTCATACCGTCGCAGCTCTTAGCAGTTTTGTTGTGGCTGTAGCCGGGGTCACAAGGACCCCTGTCACTGTTGTCCAAGTTCTCAGTCACGCTCACGTCGAAAAATACGGTTGTGGATTGTGAACCTGAAAATAGGCATGACAGTATAAAAAAATTACAAATCTATTTAGTCCGTCAGTTAAGAGTGTTGAAATGAATTAATTGCAACACTGATCTTTCTTATCTGTGAACTTTAAAATAACGACTCTCACTTGACACTTGTATTGACGTTGTAAAAATATACCTTTTATTTGCTCAGTTTCCGTATTTTAATTTATAGCTCTGGAATTACTAAATACTATCGTGAAATATCAGGTTATGGGCTATTATACGTCCGAAAGTATTCAGAAAAGTAATTCGATACTAAAGTGCTGTGATACAATCAGATTAAAAAAAATCTCGCAACCGGCCATTGTGGTCGTCTTTTTTTTCAGCATAGCACAAATAACAATGGGTACGATTGAGAAGCTAATTGGAAGAGAAAATTACCCAAGTTGGAAATTTGCCGTTAAAAACTATCTGGAACATGAAGAATTGTGGCAGGAGATTGAACCTGACTCAGGTTACGTATCTGACAGCAAGAAAAATACGAAAGCAAAATCAAAATTAATACTGTTGCTAGATCCTGTTAATTATGTCCATGTTCAGGAGGCTACAACAGCGAAACAGTTGGTGCTGAGTTGGAAAGAAACTGTTGGTATGTTGATTCCGGAGTGTCATTGCATATGTGCAATAATAGGAATTGGATGTATGACGTTTCTCCATCTACTATCAGCAACATCAAGGTTGCAGACAATAAAACAGTAGCAGTAAAAGGCAGTGGTAAGGTGGATTTTCAGATAAGAAATTCTGATGGCATATTAAGAACAATACAGGTCAGAGATGTTTTATTGGTACCCACACTAACAGTAAATTTACTTTCTGTAAGTCAAATGGTAAATAATGGCTGTGAAGTAAAATTTGAAAGAGATGGTTGCCAGATATATCAAAATAATAAATTAATATTGACAGCTTTGCATCGCAATAACATGTACATAGTAAATAATGTTTCCGAAGCACCGGCATTGCTATCAACAGTAGATGAGCGAGACATAAATTTATGGCATCAAAGGATGGGACATCTCAATTTCACAGACTTACAGAAAATAACAGAAAGTGCAGAAGGGGTAAAATTATTAAAAAAAGGTAATCAAGTTTGTACAACTTGTTTAGAAGGAAAAATGAGTAGACAACCATTTAAAAATACTGGTACTAGAGCTTCTGAATTGCTCCAATTAATTCACTCTGATTTATGTGGTCCGATGGAGACAAGTTCTATTGGAGGTGCCAGATATTATGTTACTTTCATAGATGATTACAGTAGGAAGGTATCTGTCTATTTCATGAAGAACAAGTCTGAGACTTTAGAAAAGTTCAAAGAATTCATGAATTTAGTTGAAAATGAAACTAGTAAAAAAATAAAAATATTGCGCTCAGATAATGGAAAAGAGTATATAAATAATGAGTTTAAATTGTTTCTGCGTAAATCTGGTATCCAGCATCAAACCAGTAACCCATATTCGCCTCAACAAAACGGCATGGCCGAACGTATGAATCGCACATTAGTGGAGAGAGCTAAGTGTTTAATTTTGAATTCCAGACTACAAAAAATGTTTTGGGCTGAAGCGGTTTCAACAGCGGCTTATATAACAAATCGTTCGCCAACAAAAGCTTTGGGTTACAAGACACCATATGAAATGTGGACAGGTGAAAAACCAAATTTAAATAACATGAAAATTTTTGGTTGTCATGCAATGGTTCATGTGCCAAAGGAAAAGAGACAAAAATGGGATTCAAAAGCTACTAAAATGATATTTGTGGGTTATTGTGATTACACTAAAGGCTACAGATTATATGATGAGAGTAAAAAACAAATATACAAGAGTAGAGATGTTGTTTTCTTGGAAAACACAGTTAAAGACAATTGTGTTATTATGCCGCTTACTACTTTGCAACAACAGGAAACTACAGCTAAACAAGAATCTGATACCGATACTTTAGTGAATGAAAGTTCCGAAGAGGAATTATTTGATGCTACCAGCGAATCTTCACATTCAGAACTTAATGATCCGAATTACACACCAGAGAGCTCTGAAGAAGAATCTACGCCATTGAGAAATATGACTCTGAGGCCGAGGAATAACAAACCCAATATATATTTTTGTCATGAAGAGGAACCAACTGATTCAGGAGTATTATTATAGGAACCAGTGACTGGATGAAGCTCTTTCAGGCCCAAAAGCAAAAGAGTGGAAAGAGGCCATGGACAGCGAATATGAATCGCTCCTTCAGAATAATACATGGACATTAGTAACTCTACCCGAAGACAAAAGAATAATCCCATGTAAATGGGTTTATAAAATGAAAACCGATGCAAACGGTAAAGTAGTACGGTACAAAGCAAGATTAGTCATAAAAGGTTTCAGACAAAGGAAAGGAACTGAATATAATGAGATTTTTGCTCCGGTAGTACGGCATACCTCAATAAGATATTTATTTGCTATGGCTGTAAAAGAAAATTTATATATAGATCAAATGGACGCAGTTACAGCATTTTTGCAGGGAGATATAGATGCTGAAGTATTTATGAATCAACCGCCTGGCTATGAACACGGAGACCAAGTCTGCAGATTAAATAAGGCCATTTATGGCTTGAAACAGGCAAGTCGTCAATGGAATTTAAAACTTACTTCTGTGTTAAAAAAGTTGGGATTGAAAAGTAAGTCTGTGGATCCATGTGTGTACTACAAAAATGATAATGGAAGCATTATTTTTATATTAATATATGTTGATGATTTACTAATTATTTACAACAATATAGAGAAAGGTAAAGAAATAAAGCAACAACTTCAAGGTGAATTTGATATGAAGATGCTTGGACCTGTGAATCATTTTATTGGTTGGAGAATAAGTCAAAATGAGGCCAGAGACGAAATTCATATTGATCAGACTGCCTATGTAGAAAAAATTCTACAAAGATTCAATATGACAGATTGCAATCCAGTTACTTCGCCCTGCGACCTTAGCTCCAAATTGATCAGCACAGGAGAGCAAAATAATATTGTTGGAAATGTTCCTTATCAAGAAGCAATTGGAAGTTTACTGTACCTATCACAGGGTACAAGACCAGATATATGTTTCATAGTTAATAAATTGAGTAGTTTCAACAACAAACCAGAAATACAACATTGGCTAGCAGTAAAAAGAGTGTTGCGCTACATAAAGGGAACAAAGGATTATAAATTAACATTTAGTCAGAACAAAGAAGAAACAAGAGTGTTTGGCTATTGTGATTCAGATTGGGCTTCAGACATTAACAGCCGGAGATCATGCTCTGGCTACACTTTTCCGTTTCAGGGTGCTTCGATTTCCTGGTGTTCTAAACGTCAGAACACAGTTGCACTATCAACCATGGAGGCAGAATATATGGCACTGGCAACTGCCACACAAGAGGCTATGTGGCTAAGGCATTTAGAGTCAGAACTACATTGGAAGGCTACAGTTGCACCTACTATCATTTATTGTGATAATCAAAGTGCAATTAAATTTGCAGGTATTGACTCTTACTGTGCTCGCAGCAAACATATTGATATAAGATATCATTTTCTTCGAGAGAGAGTTGCCGATAAGGATATTGAACTCAGCTATGTTGGGACCCAAGATATGGTTGCTGACGTACTTACAAAACCAATATCTCAAAAGAAGACGGAAGACTGTTCTGTTGCTATGGGTTTGCAATTAAGAAGAGGATGTTGAAATGAATTAATTGCAACACTGATCTTTCTTATCTGTGAACTTTAAAATAACGACTCTCACTTGACACTTGTATTGACGTTGTAAAAATATACCTTTTATTTGCTCAGTTTGCGTATTTTAATTTATAGCTCTGGAATTACTAAATACTATCGTGAAATATCAAAGAGTATTGGAAAATAAATCAATGGATATTGACAAAGATAAAACTCATTATAATTCGGGAGTGGGGGCTCATGACGTCAGTACGCTACAAAAATTATACCTAGTGTGACGTTTTGAGACTTTTAAAAGCGTCAATTTTGATTTACTTACTTAACGAAAGAAAAATACGGGTCAAAATAAAATACTTTTATTAAGTTTTTTTTGTCGTCTCCCTTATTATACAGGGTGTAAACCACCTCATCACAAAGCCGTTAACCAAGCATTCTGTACATCAAACTAAGTAACTTTACGCAAAAATTATTGCTGGGAAACCACTTTTTTTTTGTGTTGACTTTAAACATGTTTTGTGGTAGAACTCAATGTAACGCACTTAAAACATTGTGCTGTTGGATGGACTGAATAGTACGGGGGTCGTGGACGTGTTAAAACTTAAAATCTTACAATAAAAACTTGTATTTATAAAAAAAAAAACTTCAAAAAGTTGTAATTTTGACCCCCAATATCTCCGTAACTGGAAGGTTCCCAGGTATGGTGTAGAACAGAAAAATGATCGCAATGATGGGGAGAACAAGTGCCTTTCGGCTTCGTGAAGAGGTGTTTTACACCCTTTATTTGTAATGACGTTAGTGGTGAATGTAATTAATTGTAATGGATGGAGATGAAGGCCAAAAAAAAGACGACGGATTGTGTGAAGAATGATATGAAAGAGAAAGGAGTAAATGATGACGTCACGTCTGACAGGGGAGAGTAGAAGAAGAAAACGTGTTGCGCCAACCCAACGTACACACATCAAAAGTGTCTAGGGATCAACATATATTTTTGCAATAACTTTTCTCCTAATTGATATTAATTAAAATTTTCTTTAAGGATTCATCAAATAAAGTGTTTTCGTTTCTCACAGTAACGATAAACCAAGTCACCTTTGCATTAATAAAGAAATTTGCCATTTTCCTAATAAAGGGATTTTTGACATTTGAACCACTAACATTAAAGTTCGAAAAAAAGACTGAAATAACAGTTTTCTTTAAAATTTTATAACGGGTAACTTAAACAATTAATAATCCGTGTTTCTACCGCGAACACTAACAACACAAGAACATCGGTTTGGCATACTCAAAATGAGTTCATCCAAATCACGCTGTGGAATGGCCGCCCATGTTCGTTGCAACAACAAAAAAAGGTCTTCTTGCGACTGGATACCCTCCATATTCGGCAGAGCTCTTCTTTGTAGCATATCCCATGCATGCTCAATCGGGTTCAAGTCTGGCGACTGAGCAGGCCAGGGCAGGACATTGATGTTAGCTGCGGCGAGAGTCTGTCTTACAACTCTTGCGGTGTGCGGTCGTGCATTATCATGCATTAACTGAAATAAGGGACCGATTTGCACTTGTAGAGGAACGATGACGTCTGATACAATCGTCTCAGCATAAATTTGAGCGTTGAGGTTGCCTCTGATCCAAATCAACTCAGTTCTTCCGCCGATCCAAATACCCGCCCATACCATGATGGTTCCACCACTATAAGGATGGACTTCCTGGCAGGATTTTAATCGCTGTTGGCGTCCAGGGGTTCTCCAGTGTCGTATACGTCTTGTATCCGGTCTCATACCAAAACGAGGCTCATCAGAAAAGCACACGAAACGCCATTGTTCTTCTGCCCAATTTCTGTGTTCAAGAGCCCATTGATATCGAATCCTACGATTGTGCATTGCTATAGGTGGTACCCGTAGCGGTCTTCGGGAATGTAGGTTCACTTCATGCAAGCGGTTTCTGACTGTTTGGTCGCTAATTAAGTTCCCTGAAGAGTGATGAAGCCTCACGGCTAACATCATGGCGGTTATTGTTGGAGCTCTTCGAGTTAAGATTTGAATGTATTGGTCTTGTCTCCGTGTGGTGCAGCGATACCGTCCTCCATGGCGCTCAGCCACGGTACCAGTGCTTTGGTAACGTGTCCAAAGTCGACTGATAACACTCTGACTTGTATTCAGAGCTAAAGCCACAGTACGTTGCCGGGAACCAGCTTCTATCATTCCCACGGCTCTGAGCATTTCTTCCCTGCTTAAATGACGTCGCCGCTCCATAATAACGTTGGTTTCAATCAGTAGTAGGGAAACAGTAGCACTAATAATGTCTTCAATGCGTTGTATGTTTTTATAGGGAAAATATTGACAGCTGATTTTCATCTTTTACTCGAATTTGATTGACAGTTCCTGTTTCAAATTATGAAATGCACCAAAAAGGATCCATATAAATTTATAAAATCATAAATTTATTACAAAGCCACATCTCAATCTCAAGAAATCCGCATAAAAATGCTTGATCCCTAGACACTTTTGATGTGTGTAGAATGGGGCAAGGGCAATTTCGAGGTTGTAGAAATGCTGATCCTTGGCCTTATTTGAATAAATCATTTGTAATTTTGATTAGGACCAATTTAAAGTTCACTGTGTTTGAAATAGGCATGACGACAGAAAGTATAAAAAAAATACAAATCTATTTAGTCCGTCTCAGTTAGATTACTGAAAAATAATGGACACGTATTTTTTGTTTTTGTAAATCAATGAATATTGACAAAGACAAAACGCATCAAAACTCGGGAGTGGGGGCTCGTGACGTCAGAACTAGGTAAAAATTATACCTAGGCGTGACGTATTGAGAATTTTAAAGGCGTCGCATCTTCGTCAATTTTGATTTACGTAAGAAAAGAAAAAATACGGATCAATTTTTTTTTATCTACCTGAAGGACTTATTAGATTTATTTTTTGTCGACTGGATTGTCGCAAAAAGAAATAAAGAAATGTTTGAATCTGAACCTGAAAACATGGTTACAATAAACGAGAACTCGAATGACAGAATAGTTTTGTGAAATGTATTTTATTTTGGTAGCGGTTCTACTTGGCCATGCGTCAAAAGATCCTAGTAAATTTACATGTTGTACAGTGCAGGTTGTGTTACGGCTGAGTCTAATGTTTTTACCTGATGAATCATAAAATTCTTCAATGTCTGGCGAGAAATGCGAGCTTACCACCTCTGGCTGCAACTCAAATGTTGCGTCTGGTAGATAAGAGTCCTGAAAAGTAATTAATTGCGGTGAAAAATAAACAAATTGGGGAAAGCTTCATTAAAAATATATATATGTATATATATTTCATTTATATGTACGTACAGACGCCAGCACTTCAAGCTACTCGAAACTGCCAGTTTCCCAATCAAGCTTGAACCTAATGCTTTAGTGATTAAGTTGAAAATATGTTAAAGAAAGACGGATAGTCACAACCGTTGGGAGTGCGTGGTATGCGTTGTGTTTTAGAGAAATCGGCATAAAGAAATTAAAAACACGTTGAAAAGTGTTTCAAGTTCTTACAGCAACAACATTAAGTTTTCAGGACCTCGTGGCTTATAATAACAGCCACTCGGGTCTATCTTTAGCTTAAGCCACACTTGTCTATTTAGGTCCGTGGATGGGTGTACAGGTACACCCATTATTACATACTGGGTTTCCTCCGTGCCTTTTGGTCCCGGCTGTCATTTGTAGATCTTTGACAGCCGTTACATGTAGTCAGTGGCACAAAGAATCTGACAAACAGTCTTACCAAGAGGTATCGTATTACCCAGTACGAACTGGGTTGTGGAGGTCAGATAGGCAGTCGCTCCATGTAAAATACTGGCATTCAACTGCATTCGGTTATACTGGAAGCCGACCCCAACATAGTTGGGAAAAGATAGATAATGAAATTATTGATTTTTGGCTTCTCCATCAGCGTTACCGTTGATGACAGGTCGGTAGGGCGTCGGTCTTGTCAGTCACGCGTATAGGATAGCTGTATCTCTTTCTGTAAGTCGACGTGACGTCAAAAAAGTGACATCAAAAACTTACATCATCGCCGTTCTCTTCTTTGCTGTCAACAACATCATTGCCAGCTGGAGTCGAGGTCGGATTGCACAGAGGAAGATCAGCACATTTCTTTATCTGTAAGGGAAATGCTATATGTTAAAGTTTTAGTTAATGTCTGTTGTATTCTAGAAACTGATAGATAAAAACACATGAAGTCAATGACATTCTTGTATTCTTATATCTAAACTTATCATATAAGTGAACTAGAATTTGTGTGCTATACAACTAAAAACCCGACAACTGGAAAATCACGCTCTAATCAAATTCGGGGTTTGCAAGGTAAAATCGAATTCAACCATCATCCTCCTTTTGTTGAAGACGGTGAAACTGTAGTCTATGTTGCCATAATTCCGAATCGATTGACACCTTATTAATCAGAATCAAATAAATAGTTTAGGCGCTACGGAGGTACATACGTAAATACAAACATACATGCATAGACTGCTAAAATCACAACCCTTCCCTTTGGTTTCGCTTTAGTCGGGTAAAGAATGAACTTATTATACAACATGTAACAAAAAGGTCATATGACTATACCCATATAGGGTATAGACCCTAAATTCCAATACCTACTCGACCAAATGTATGAAACAGCTGATTATTTTTTTACGATTACGATGGTGGTCCCATAGAAAAAGTTTTTCAGTTTGATGGTTTGTAGCACACCCTTTCATATGACTATACCCTTTCTGTTACACGTTGTATATCAGGTTCCAAAGTTTTAATTCGTCATTTCGAATGCAGAAGAACCAGAACTGAGTAAAGTATTCTTGATTGAAGTTGAATGTCACGTTGTTGTTTTGACGTATTTTTCGTACCGTATTCCACGACACACTATGTTGAAGTAGCAGAAAAGCTCCCACCGGGACACCTTCTGCCATGGCCCACCTGGGCCAACCGTTGGCGAAGTCAGGTGGGCCGCTGCAGATACAACCTGGTCCGGTGGGGGTATTCCGATGAAGCCTTGTGTGACTGCGGTGTCTCAACGCAAACTATGGCTCACCTTCTGTCCTGCACCATGTGTGGTTCCACCTGCACTCTGAAGGACCTATCCGAGGCGACCACCAACGCAGTCGAGGTGGCAGAGTACTGGTCGAAAATCATTTAATTAAAAAAAACGGGAAAACATCGACACGACGAAGAAGAAGAAGTAATCCGGCCTGTACATTATCTGGAGGGTATCGTGGCAAAACAAAAACAGCCACAAAGTTCGATCTTCTAGGATAAACAAGGGCGGTTACCTGTACGTTATCCCCCTCGCACTTGGCCTTGGTCTTGCAGCGCCTGGTCCGCGCCTGCGTGCCCACACCACACGTCGCCGAGCACTCCGACCAGCGCGACCACATCGACCAGCGGGGCTTGGACTCGTCTACCTACAACGTAAGTATACAGGGTGTAAGCAACCTCATCACGATACAACAGTTATTAATAGGATGTTAACCACGCACAACGGCCCGAATGTAGAGTGTAAACAACCCCATCACGAAGCCGTCAACCAAGCATTCTGTACATCAAACTAAATAATAAATAAATAAATCGTGTTTTGAGGTAGAACTCCATGTAACGCACTTAAAACAATGTGCTGATGGATGGATTGAAAAGTACGGGGGGGGGGGGGGAGGTTAAAAAAAATATAATAAAAACATACATATTTAAAAAAAATTGGCGAAAAGAGAACTTTGACCTCCAATATCTCTGTACTAGAAAGTTCCTAGGTATGGTGTAGAACAAAAAAAAGATCGCAATGGCTGGGAGAACAAGTGCTTTAGTCTTTAGAAGATAGACTACAGTAGACTACAGACTACCTGCAAAATTGTCCCTTGGCTCGATTTCAAGGTCCGGCCAAAGTGTTATTGGGATTTTCGATCAGGAATTTCTCAGCAACAGCCACGGAGTCTGGATTAGTGCCCGGTTGATAGCAAAAGGCTCGCCCCCTATTACGTGGGACTTAAACATAACTGTCGAAATGTGAGTGTTCTATTAGGTATACCTCTGTCTTACCCTTCGGCTATTACAGGCGTGATGTTATATTCTATAACATTTTATTGGATCTTCGGACACCAACCACTAACCACTAGTGACTTAAGATTTTACTTAAGGTTAAGTAGTTATTAACGTCAGCTTAACCATGCCATTATTTACTTTTAACGTCTCTAAACTTAAAGCAACGTTAATAAATAAAAGGATTAATTTGCCAATATTTATCTAGGCAGCTTAAACCGCTAGTCATAAGCAAGAAATGTTGAATACTTACATTACAAGGAGGCATATGACATTTCCTTCTGTCAACTGTAGGGCCCTTACAGGCAGACTCGTCTAGAATTATCTTCTCTGATTTTGACGAACTGTCTGAAATACAGTGTTTCTGATATAATATGAAGGTGAAAATTAATTAATGTAGAATTAGGTACGTAAACTTTATTTAACTAACGTAAGACCCAGAATCGGCCCTTGTGATACACAAACAAACAAAAAGTGGTCGATAGGCAAAATACAGACTTTTAAGGCTTTCAAACTAAACGAAATAGCAGTAGTTACTAGTTTGATTTTTTACAGCAGATTTTGATACGAAGAGGTACATTTTTTACAACCTTTTCATAGGTCTTACATGATTCACTTTATCAAAGGGCTTTTGTAGCACTCATCGCCAAATTTTGTTTTATAACTGACAATCCATTCTTCTTCGTGAAATCTTTTGGTGAAATCAATAAGAGTTAGTTATTAACTAATTTTTAGGAGAGATTTAATGAGATTTGCTTACCAATAGTGTTGTTTTTATCGTCGATATAATAGCAGGACCTAGATCTCTGCTGGTACCCCAACCCGCATGTAACGTTACATAACGACCATTGTGTGAATGGACTCCATTTAGCAGGCACTAAAAAAACATTAAAAGAAGATTTTTGCATAAAAATAAAATAGATACGTCTGAAAATGTTTATATTATATCAGTCGTTACAGTAGTTTAAAGTCCAGTGACCAATGGGTATCGTGTTACCCAGTTACTTGGTTGTAAAAGTCAGATAAGCAGTTCCTCCCCACATTATGGTAAGAATGGAAGCCAACCTCAGCATAGGTGGGAAAAGTCTAAGCAGATGAAGTATCAAAAGCAAATCGTGGTGTTATTTATTTTGTAACTAAGCTGTTAAAATATCCACACGCCAATACTATTTTATAAACTAAGGAAGAAGTCGGAGTTTCTTATCCAACTCCTCTGAGAAGAAACACTAGTAGCTACAAACTCAGAGGCCAGTCTTTATTGAATTCATTGTCTTTGTCAGATTATGAGAAGACAACGAAAATCGCGTCTGAGATGGTCTTTGCAGGGCCAGCGCCAGTGGTGAGTGGGCCAGCGCCTGCGGCACGTCAGCCGTCGCTGCCATCACCATCGCCCCCCCAGCCCCCTACACCCCCTACACCTCCAACGGCTGAAGCTGGATGGCAGTTGGTCGGGGAGAAGCAGAGGGGGCGAAAGGCGGCCAAAAAGGCCCGCAAAAAGGAGCGGCAGCGCCAAAACAAGGCGCGAAAGGTCGCGGCTAGGCTTCGCGCACCGAAGACCGCAGCTGTAGTGATTACACTACAGCCGGAGGCGGAAAAGAAGGGCGTGACCTACCGCGATCTGCTAGCGAAGGCCAAGGAGACGGTGGATCTCGGGGAGCTCGGGATCACCGGGGGCCTCCGGCTCAAAGTCACCGCAACGGGGGCTCGTATGCTGGAGATCCCCGGTGAAACCAGCGGCTCGTCCGCTGACGCTCTGGCTGAAAAGCTGAGGGCGTCCCTAAACGCGGACGAGGCCCGAGTGTCCAGACCCGTCAGATGCGCGGACTTGCGCGTCATGGGTCTGGACGACTCGGTCACCGAGAAGGAGGTGGTGGCCGCCGTCGCTAGGTCCGGGGGGTGCTCTGCCGAGCAGATCAAGGCAGGCACCCTACGCCCGGACCCTACGGGAATGCGAACCGTTACGGTGAGCTGCCCCGTGACGGCGGCGAAAACGATAGTGGAGGGCCGAAGGCTCTTGGTGGGCTGGGTATCAGCGCAGGTGAAACTGCTGGAGCCCAGACCTCTGAGGTGCTATCGCTGCCACGTGGGTCACCATGTGTCAGTGCAGTGCGCCTCAGAGGTTGACCGCAGTGGCCTCTGTTTCCGCTGCGGACAGCCCGGGCACGTGTCGGCGACTTGCAGCGCTGCGCCGCACTGCCCAGCATGTGCGGTGGCTGGCAAGCCGGCCGATCACCGCGCCGGGAGCAAGGCCTGCGCTGCGCCTGCCAAGCCCAGAGCCAGAGGCAGGGGAAGGCCCTCCGCCACCTCCGCCAACGCCACCGCCGCCACCGCCGCTGCCGTGGCCGCCACAGCCACTGCCGCTGTCGCCACCGCCGCCGTCCAGAGCGCGGCAAGTTCACCTGCGGAGGGGCCCTCACAGGGGGCCCGGGGGGAGGAGGCGATAATGGAATGCCAATAACGGCACCATTACGCCTCCTCCAGGCGAATATCAACCACTGCGCCTGTGCTCAGAATCTGTTGCTCCAGAGCATGGCGCAGTGGTCGATTCACATCGCTGTGGTCGCTGAGCCGTACTTTGTCCTGCCCAGGGAAGACTGGGTGGCGGACCTTGACGGCTCAGTGACCATAGTTTCATCGGCCGCCGCCGGTACCCCGACCCTTGAAAATGTCAGGAGGGGTCGGGGGTGCGTAGCAGCACGGTTCGGGGAGATCGACGTGGTGGGAGTATACTTCTCCCCGAGCCGAACTCTCGCCGAGTTCCACAACTCTCTCGCAGAGTTGGGTGTCGTCGTTGGAAACCATTCCCTTCCCGTGCTTGTCCTCGGGGACTTCAATGCCAAGAACTTGGCTTGGGGTTCTCGTTTTACAGATGTGCGGGGAAGGATGGTGGAGGACTGGGCCCTGGAGAAGGGCCTGGACGTCCTTAATCGGGGCTCTGTTCCCACGTGTGTGCGGATGCGGGGCGAGTCGGTGGTGGACATCTCGTTCGCTAGCCCCGCTCTGTCGCCGCGTGTCGTTGACTGGCGTGTCATGGAGGGGGTGGAGACATATTCCGACCACCGGTACATCCGGTTTGACGTCTCCACCCAGTCCTCAAGCGCGCCAGTCCAACAGGCCCCGAGTGGTCCGCGTTGGGCGCTGAAGCAGCTGGACCGGGAGCTCCTCCTGGAAGCCTCGATCGTGCAGGCCTGGGTGACATCACCGGACAGGCCTGCCGACGTTAACAGTGAGGCAGAGTGGTTCCGGGAGGCCATGTCCGACATATGCGACGTGGCAATGCCCCGAGTCCGGCCAGGAAGCGCCCGACGTCAGGTGTACTGGTGGTCGCGCGAAATAACATCTCTGCGCGAGGCGTGCGTTGATGCGCGGCGCCTGTACGCCAGGCATCAGCCATTGAGGCGGAGCTGTATGAGGGATACAGAGCGGCGAAGACCGCCCTCCGGGAGGCTGTCCTGCGGGCCAGGGAACTGGCCCGCTTGGAGATGCTGGAGACTCTCGACAGAGATCCGTGGGGGCGCCCTTACAAGATGGTGCGGAATAAACTCCGCACCTGGGCCCCCCCGCTGACGCAGAGTCTCCGGCCAGAGCTCGTGGAGGACGTGGTGAGCGCTCTGTTCCCCTCGCGGGGGGAACATCCGCCCCCGCCTATGGTTACGCCACCTGCGGTGCCGGAAGAGGACCCATATGACGACGACGACACTCCGGAAGTGACTGGGGTAGACCTGAGAGGGGCGGTAGGTAGGCTCAAGGCCAAAAATACCGCCCCGGGACCCGATGGCTTGCCTGGCAAAGCCTGGGTCCTGGCCTCGGATGCGGAGGCTCTCGGGCCCCGACTAAAAGGGCTCTTAAGCGCATGCTTGGAGAGAGGCCAGTTCCCGCTTCGTTGGAAGACGGGGAAACTGGTCCTCATCCAGAAGCCGGGGCGCCCTGCGGACTCTCCGTCCGCATTTCGGCCCATTGTGCTGCTCGACGAGGTGGGCAAGCTCTTTGAGAGAGTAATTGCCAACCGCCTCGCCGAGCACCTTGAGGGGATGGGGCCGAATCTTGCGGAGAACCAATTTGGTTTCCGCAGGGGGCGCTCCACTGTGGACGCCATCATGCGCGTGAGAGCCCTCACGACGGGGGATGCGATATCCCGGGGCGCGGTTGTCTTGGCGGTGTCTCTCGACATCGCCAACGCCTTCAACTCCCTGCCCTGGAGCTGCATCAGGGAGGCACTCCGGTATCACCGGGTGCCGACCTACCTCCGTCGTGTGATCGGGGACTACCTGACGGACAGGGCCGTCATCTACCCCAGTCGCTGCGGAGATTGGAACCGGCGAGAGATGTCGTGCGGTGTCCCACAGGGATCGGTTCTGGGACCGCCCCTGTGGAACATCGGTTACGACTGGGTGCTGCGCGCCGACCTCCCTAGTGGTGTCAGCGTCGTTTGCTACGCAGACGACACCCTGGTGCTGGCACAGGGGAGGTCGCACGAGGCGGCGGCCGACAATATGACACGCGGGGTTGCGATAGTCGTAGAGAGGATCCGGCAACTGGGTCTCGAGGTGGCACTGCACAAGTCCGAGGCCATGTGCTTTCATGGGCCTCGGAATGCGCCACCGTCGGGATCCACACTGACGGTAGGAGGGGTATCCATCGGCGTCGAGTCGACGTTGAAGTACCTAGGACTCGTCCTCGACAGCCGGTGGAACTTCGTGGAGCACTTCCGACGTTTGGCCCCCAGGCTGGAACGGACCGGGGCTGCCTTCAGGCGGCTCCTGCCCAACCTTGGGGGGCCAAACGCCTCCTGCCGCAGGCTCTATGCGGGGGTCGTGCGGTCCATGGCCCTTTACGGGGCCCCAGTGTGGGCGCGTTCCTTGAGGCGACGAGCCGCCCATTACCTGAACGCGCCCCAGAAAGTGGTGGCCGTAAAAATGGTCCGTGGGTACCGCACGATCTCCCGCGAGGCGGCGGGCCTGCTTGCCGGATTGCCGCCATGGGATCTGGAGGCGATAGTCCTCGCGCGCCTGCACGACTGGCGCGCGGAGGCACTACGCCGGGGGGAAACTCTGCTGCCGCGGCAAATTGCCGCTCAGCGGACAGACCTCCGGCGCGATCTCATGGCGACATGGAGAGAGCAACTGTCGCAACCCCGTGCAGGGCACGCCACGATAGTGGCGGTAAGTCCCCTCTTTGAGGAGTGGCTGGAGAGGCGCCACGGCGTCCTCACCTTCCGCCTGACGCAGGTCCTCACCGGACACGGATGTTTCGGGAGGTACCTGCACCGAATCGGGCGGGAGGAAACGCCCGGGTGCCTCCACTGCGAGGATCGACCGGAGGACACGGTGGAGCACACGGTGGAAGTCTGCCCTGCGTGGGCGGAGCACCGCCGTGTCCTCGTAGCGGCAATCGGCGGCGGCGACCTCTCGCGTCCGGCCCTGGTTCAATCCATGGTCCGGAGCGAGACGGAATGGGAAGCCGTCACCTCCTTCTGCGAAGCAGTCATGCTAGCGAAGGAGGTGGCGGAACGAGAGAGGGAGAGAGCCTCTCTTCCCGGCCGCCGCGGGAGACGCACCGGGCGTCGGGGGCCACGTGGTGGCTACCGGCCACCGTAGATGCGGGCCTGTGGACGGTTAGCTATGGCCTAGCTAGCCGTCCTTCCGTCTAGTGACGACAGGCCGTGTCGACGGCGCGTTCGTGTTCCACGCGCGCCTCAAAGAGATGTCAGCAGAAGAGAGGGGCCCGCAAGGGCCGAAGCCTGCCGGGGTTGCGGGACTGTTCGAAAGAGATACCGCGGCCCCGGAACGTAAAGGGCGAGGAAGGAACATGGATGGGTTTTAGTCAGTAAGAGTCTGACACTCCCTCCCGCTCCGCCCAGAGTGGGAGAAGTCATTTGATGATTTCCCATCCTAAAAAAAAAAAAAAAGATGGTCTTTGCAGGAAAGAACTGCACAGTTTTGAGTGAACCTGTCCTACTGGTAACATTATTCCCATTGCAACCATCGCAAGCTTAGTTCTCTACGACACATAAACTGTAACGTCATCTCTAACAAGCTGTTGCCTAGCGACAGACGCCTCACCTTGTATCGCGATATTGTACCTCCGATGCGCAGTGCCAGCTTCATTCTCTACTACACAGATGTATTGTCCCGCATCTTTAACGTCAGCGCTCCATATTGCCAGTAAGCTGTTGCCCAGCACTCTCTGTATGTTCGATAGACTTTCGCTGAGTGCTTGTGTGTCCTGAAACATAAAAATAAGTCATTACAATTATTCTCATGTCTTAAGACATTACACCCCGAAAAGTTGGTCTTATGCTTATAACATACCCTTAGATAGATGACCCTATAGCAATTAACTAGACACAAATCTAGACTTCGTATCGGGCCGTTACTGAAAGAATCCTAATGAAAATACTTTGTCCGGCCTGGGAATTTAACCAATCACGTGAAGTGATGAAAGGCGGATTTGGAAGATGCGTCTTGTGTAATTTTCTTCTATTCCATTTAAAAAAAAACACATATTGCAATGACTTTCAATTTACATTTTCTTTAAAAAATATTTAATTAAAAGAAAAAACAAATACGGAAGATATCCCGTAAGTGACAATATAAGTTTAGTTTTAAACCGTGAAAGCTTAAAACAGTGTTTAATTAAAAGAAGTACCTTTAACCAAGAAATCTTCGGCATCGGATGTCCATCAGCCTCACATTTCAATACAATGCTCCTTTTTAACGCGACAACGTGTCCCTCCACCATGTTGGAGCCAACATTAGAGGCAATTGACGGCGGTTTTTGAATAGTAACGTCGAATATAACCTCTGTGGTGCCAACTTTGTTCGTCATAACGCAGGAGTATTTGCCGCCGTCGGTTACTTCGGTTTTGTTGATGATCTGAGAGATAGCATAACATAAAATTAGCAGTGGCGGTACCTGCACACAAGCCTAAAAGCTTGTCTTTTCTTTATGACCTACTCTTTATAATGTAAAAGTTTCTGAAAGGTCTGCTTGCGTTCTAGGCTTGGACTAGCTTGCCGTAATGGAGACCCCTAGGACACCCACATTTCGCCAGTTATCTTTAAGTCCTATGTAATAGCGGCGAGCCTAGAGATTGTTATTGAATACACGCTGCTGAAGTTTCAATTTCTCAGAAAGAAAACACAACACATAATAATCAACCAAGGTCAAACCTGGGTAACCACTGCTTTCATACTGAGACTGACTTAGAAATACTGATTATAAAAGTGCTTTCAGGTATCAGTTATTGTAATTTAAACTTTATGACAGTGGAAATAAAAGTCACATTACATGCTCTTGTGATTTCAAACGACTATTAGAATCTCACCAAAGTAAAATTATCATCAGACAGGAGTACTCTGTTATCCCCACTTATTTCAGTGTAGGGGTGCTTGATCCACATGACGCTGGGCAAGGGACTGCCCACCGCTGGGCAAGCCAACACCAATGGCTTTCCAAAACCTGTTGTCACCTTTTTAGAAGATTCTTTGGGTGTTGGAGGTGGTACTGAAAAAATAAAATGTTATGAACGAAAACAGTGACTAAGCTATGGAATGGGCTCGTGAAAGATATAAGGTAACTCCCACAAGTACTAAATTCACCTAGTTCTACATTTTCTTCATTAAAAAAAATCTGTTATGTAAAACAAAAACGAACGAGAATCACGGCGAAATAAGAAAGTAATTTTCAATTAATCAAGTGATCTTATTCTTGTAATCAAGGTAAGTAATCTGACAGATCTTATAATTGATTGTCAAAACATAGTATATCAGCAAAAATAACGAACGTCAAAATAATAGCAATTTCATAGAATCTATGTCTATGTCTGATAAAGCCGAGGAATTTAATTAATGAGCCACTTGCCACTATTCGTATTTTAGCCGTGTAATACAAATCGGTTTAGTCAGTAATATTCGTACTCGTGAATGTATAAAAGTGCAAAATTGGAAAGTACTGAAAGTTGCTTATCATTTAAAGACCTCGACCCTTCCTGGTTCAAGAGTTGGTTTTTAAAGAGAAACGGCATATTTTAGCTGTTCTGTTGTAGTGTTCTGTGGGATTCTGGGGTGACCACACTACGATAGGTAGCTCTTACTAGTTACCAATAGTTGGGCTGATTTTGGCTACCTAAGGTAAATGCGCCGGGGTAGCCCGCGAAACTTCTTACGTTTTTTTGCTTGTCTGTTAATTAATTTTTCAAGGTCAAAGTCATTCCTAGACCTTTATGAACTTGGAGGATCGTATTGATGAATTTGATGATTATAGTTCTGTAACTACATACGTCTTACAGCTGCGAATTATATTTTAATCAACATACAACCTGTCACTGACCTGCAAATTGCAATACAATTTGAATTTTGCGGGGTACCCTGGCGCTTCCACCTAAGTCATCATCATTCTCTCGCCTATCAAAATCAAAATCAAAATCAAAATCAAAATCAAAGCATTTATTTCAAGTAGGCCAATAACAGGCACTTTTGAATTGTCGAAACAAAGATGAAAATTAAATGTAGCTACAGTCCCAGTCACAAGACATAAAAACTGTGAAAGTACTGTAGTTGCCCATTCCCTAGCGTAGATCTCTATGGAGAAGAACGGGCAAGAAACTCCATGGACACTCTTTTAAATCAAAATATTGTTACAAAATCTTGGTTACATCATTCATGTTGAGATGGTATATTATGTGAGAACAATGTAGCAAGATGTGCACGTTAAAAGTGTCCATAGCCAAACAAAAACAAAATACAACTCAAAAACAAAATAATTAATTCAAATAAACCATGGCGACTAAGAGATGACCAGTCACAACTGACAGCGCCCGTTCACGCACATGACGCATGGATCAGCACCATTCAGCTCAACCATTTTGAAGGGGACTAAATGGTGCGACACACGCGCCACCATCAGCGAGACATTTGAGTGAGCATGACATACTCTCAACCGCCAGGGCACATTCAAGTCAAGAACTGCCGTAGGTTTCCAGTGAATGATAGCTTACTAGTACATGGTACTCACACAATATGGGCTATGCGATTATATAATACTAACATTGAATCTATACAATGCAAAGATAGTTAAGTACAATCTTCAGCAGCTCCAACTATACCATTTAATGCTATCAATTTTTGCGCCCCTGTCCATGTGGAGCAGGACCAGCATTAAGCCAAGCATTTTTATCAGCGATATAATCGCTCAACTTGTAATATGCTTTTTTACATAGTGTGCGTTTAATGCATGTTTTAAATTTCGTCTCATTCAGTTCAAGAATACTTTGTGGAATTTTATTATAGCATCTCAAACAGTACCCCATGAAAGATGAGTCTACTTTAGCGAGTCTAAAGCCTGGCTGAACTAATTGGTCCCTATTTCTAGTACTGTAATTATGTCTGTCACCTCTTTTACCAAAAAGATGCAAATTTTTTCTAACGTACATTATGTTTTCGTAAATGTATTGACAATGTACCGTCATAATGCCAATATCCTTAAACAGTTCCCTTAGAGAATCGCGCCTACGAAGATTATATAAAGCTCTGATGGCTCTTTTCTGTAGAATAAATATAGACTCAATATCTGCAGCCCGTCCCCATAGCAAAATACCGTAAGACATTATACTATGGAAGTAACTAAAATAGACCAGTCTAGCGGTATCTACATCAGTGAATTGACGGATTTTTCTAATGGCATATGCTGCTGAACTTAAGCGCCCCGCAAGAGATGTTAAATGAGAACCCCATTGTAGCCTTGAATCAAGCGTAAGCCCCAGGAAAACCGTTTTATCTACGAATTCAAGTTTCTCATTATTCAATAATATATCACAATCACTACCCTTAACATTCGGTAAAGCAAATCTTATGCATTTGGTTTTTTTTTCATTTAATACCAAATTGTTTGCTGTGAACCAATTTTGGACCTGAAGTAGGGCATTATTCACGTCATCTAAATTTTGTGCCCGTCTGTTTATCTTAAAAATTAAGGAAGTGTCATCAGCAAACAACACCATATTTTGAGGTTGGTTTTTCAATAAATAGGGTAGATCATTTATATATACTAGAAAGAGGAAAGGACCCAATATTGAGCCTTGTGGAACCCCCATTTTTATTTTTAAACCCTGTGAATTAACACCATTTATCTGAACATGTTGTTGTCTATCATTCAAATATGATCTTACCAAACTAAGTGCAAGTTTACCCAGTCCGTAATGCTCAAGTTTCAAAAGTAATGTGTCGTGATTTACGCAATCAAACGCTTTGGAGAGGTCACAAAAAATTCCTATGGCATCTTGGGACTCTTCCCACGCAGTAAATATGTGCTTTAATAAGGTTACACCGGCGTCAGTTGTACAACGTCCCTTGGTGAAACCATACTGTTGATCATGTAAGATTCTGTTGGTGTTAAAATGATAGAGCATTTGATCAAGCATAACTTTTTCAAAAACCTTGCTAAAAACTGGCAACACGGATACAGGTCTATAATTGTTAGTATCTTTACTGTCCCCGGATTTGAAAAGAGGTATAACTTTACTGTATTTCATTAAATCAGGGAAAACTCCTTGGTCTACACATAGATTAAAAATTAAAGCTAAGTATGGGGCTATTGTCTCAAGTATGGATGTACAAACTTTGATAGACATTCCCCATAGATCTTCGGTCAGTTTGATTTTTATTTGCCGGAAAGCTTTAATAACTACCATAGGGTTAATGTGTTTAAATTTAAATTCAGCCAGGCAGCCAGACACATTCGCCTTTAATAAACCCATTGAGACTTCAGGAGAGGAATTTAGTGCCTCCGTAGTTTTTAATGGTATTTCTGTAAAGAAATTTACAAATTCTTGAGCTACTTCCTGATTAGAGCTCTTAGGACCACTTGCTGTATCTAATGTGTAGCTAGTGTTACGTATTTTCTTCCTATTAGTCTCGTTATTTATGACTTTCCAAACTGTCTTTATTTTATTTTCTGCTGTTTTGATCTTGTTGCTAATGTGCAGGGCTTTAGCAACCTTGCATGTATTTCTAAAAATTTTTGAATACTTAGCAACATACTTGTTAAAAGTTTCAGTGTTAATAAAAGGCTTAAGGCCATAAAGCTCAAATAGTCTTTCCCTACTTTTTCTGATGCCTCTAGTTGCCCAATCGCTAAATATGAATTTAGGGCAAATACTTTTTGTCTTCTTTTCAAAAGTTTTGTTGAATTCCGTGTGAACTATTGAAAAGAAATGATTATAAAATTGATTTATATTAATATCGTCATGGCTCATAATACTTAACTTGTTCTGTAGGGAAATATTAAACCTATTTAATTTGCTAGAAGTTATAGGTCTAAATTTAATCTGTACTTTTTGCAATGGTGTATTACACCTATAAGTTACAGTTTGTCCGCTATGGTCAGACGGCAAACAATTTACTATGGCTTTATCTAAGTAATCACAATCGCAGAAAACATTATCTATACAAGTAGCAGAAGATGTTGTGATTCTAGTAGGTTCAATAAAAACGTTAGTCAGGTCAAATGACTTAAAAAGATTTAATAACCGACCACTATTTGAATGTTCTTCTAAAATATTGATATTGAAATCACCACAAATTATTGTAGATTTATTACTGGCTGCAAGTTTTGCCAGGACATCTTCCATTATTGATTCAAATATGGAAAAGTTTTGATAGTTTGGGGGTCTGTACACACACACAATTACATGCTTATCTAGCTCAACACAGGACAGTTCGACGCAATGTTCAACCGAGAGACCTACTATGTCATTACGTTGCTTATATTTAAAACTATTTTTAATTAATATTAGGGAACCTCCACGAAGCATAGTTTTACGATTAAAGCAGCTACCCACCATATAGTTCTCATAATTAATAAGCATTTGGTAATCCTTTAGCCAATGTTCAGTAAAACAAATAATGTCAAACTTACTACTTTCTAAAAACAATTCAATTTCTAATAATTTTGAAGAAATGCCTTGGATATTTTGGTGGAATAATTTTAAGGTGTTCTGCTGAGGCCCTTTTTTACTAACTAATTGAGTGCAAGAAGATACCTTGCTGTTGGTAGGATTAACAAAAATATTGTTAATGGTACCTTCTGTTGTCTCACTTTCTAGTTTAAATTTTTATTTGAAGTGAGGCCGGAGACTCCTGTGCCATCCTCAGACGATAAGACCCTATCACTAGTAAACCCTAATTGAGAATTTTCCACGGTGACAGATGGATCCTCCTCAGTACAATGTTTGTAAATATTTATAGCACTAGTGCTATATTCATTTGTGCCAGTCACCTGTACATTAGTAGAATTACTAATTGTTGCAGTGTTAATAATATAACTAAACTTAGACATACTATTTATGTCTGTGTGAATACTATAAGCTAATAGCCGAGCTATTTTGTGTCTACATACAATAGGTAGATACACCTTACCCCGTGTCGACTTAAGATTACCAACTATAGTGTTGATATCCAGATACATAAGCCTGTCACTATAGTGACCTACTAAAAAATGTACATGTTTATTCAACATATGTATATAATCGTTTTTCCTACTACTTAAATTTTCAAAATATGGAAAAGCACACAATATGATTTTATTACATCTTAACTTTAGCAACTCAGAAACACAGTCGGTGATATCTTCCTTTTTTACATTAGAACTATTACCAACACATAGAGTAATGGTAGTGTTAAGATAACAATCATTTTTTATTACTGATGCCATTACTTGTTTGTAGCTTGACCCTGGCATGCAATAATTTTGGGTATAGTAACTCAGGTTATTACTGATCAATTTACCTAGCCCTCTACCCATACTATCAGAAAACATAACTGAATGATGACAATCATTACAATCAGGTGAAACAAAATGACTAATCTCAGGCTGTACTACTTGTGAATCATGGTTTTGATGAATGATGAAGTTCTGAGCACTCACAGCTTGGGACGGGTCCTCCGTTGCCTCAGGCTGGAGGGCATCAAGACAGGGTTCACTCCGACAAGTACAATGAGTGTTGCTGAGAGTCAGCAAGTCCACTTTGTCAACCAACTCATTTGTGACAAGAATATGCTCCTTAATTTGTTTTTTAGAGCTTTCATATTTATTATACAAAGATTTTAGTGACTCATTCAGTGCCTCAATTTCTGATTGTAAGCGCTGAGTGTCTATTTCATAAATACTTGTACTGTCTTCTAACTTAATTTGATAGTTATTTAATCTATTAACAAGAGAAACACGTTCTTTCCTTAATTGAATATTTTTGGAATAGTGCTTTTGTTGTTTCTTGTGTTTATGACATTTTTTAATTATTTTATTCAATCTTGCATATTTCTTAATTTTATTTTTACTTACTTTATGGTATGAAGTATGTTTCAGTAAGGAGTCCTCTGTAAGGTCTATTGTTATGAGGGAATGAGGGTTACAATTTGTATTTACTAGTTCGTTGTACAAATGATCAGTTTCCATAACCTGAGTACGATCCTGTTCCTTTTTTAAATTTAAAAGTTTAACATTAGCATGGACTAATTCCTCCTCTAGGTCCCTAATTTTACACAAAGCCTCCTCATATAAGTTGCTGCAGCTATGGAACCCATCCGTGACCACCCTTAGGTGATCCCGCTCATTGACAACATTCAAGTAATCCTGATGGAGGTCTACTAGCTCCCTTTTTAAGCTGGAGTTTTTGCTGTTAATATTAATGACCTCCTCCTCACTGTCTTCTCTCTCCTGCAATAGCTGTTGGCATTGGAGTTTTGAGTCCTTTAGTTCTTGGAGGGCCGTTCTCAATTTAAGCTCCATATCCTGAGCAGTAGCCTTACGGGTCATCACAGGCATGGTTTCCGGATTGGTTTCTGAAAATTGGAAATAAGGAAACGGTGAGAACTAATAGGATAGACCAATTAAGAAAATTTAGAGATGAAAGGGGGAAAAACAGGAAAATAAAAAAAAGTTTGCTTTGCTAAAAGAAATGAGGTAGGCTGCTGTATTAGATTAACAAGATTGATATTAGCCGACTGAATTAACAATTTAATTGCATTAATAAGAAGTTTAATATCTTATGATTTTACTTTTTCCTAACGTGGGTAGATAGTTTAGAATAAAATCTTATGATTTTTTAAATATTATTAAATGTAGTTAAATAATAATTTAATTGTAACGAACACAAGGACTTAATAAGGGCATATTATGTGTGAAGTAGGGTTTGAAGTGAATGTTTTTGTCTGGGCAAGTGTTTTCGTCCTCGATTTTGCTTCCACAATTGTCAAGCAAAATGAGACATAAACGTAGCCGGTGTGTGTACGGGAAGTTGCTCAGAGCTCTGAGCAGTGTTTAAGTGATGTTTAGTATGTAAATAATACACCAATAATAGGTAAATTAAAACGGAATACTCCCCCGGTTCGAAGAATTCAAATCCACAGTCCACTAGTTGACAGCCGGTACTTGATTTATCGAATTATCGATTGTTGCGAGTTATCACAATATAAACACGTCACGAACACTACGTGTGTCACTTTATACATTGATTCTACTATAAAGAATAGATTTAAAACAAACTAAACACAATAAATCAATTATTTTTAAATAAATTAACTACGAGGCCGTTTTTTCACGACCTGTCGCCAGTGTTGCCAGCGCGCAAAAAAATCCCAATTCATTTGGAGTCAGCACAGGTTGTCTTCTTATTCCATACTGCTCTATTGCTCGTCATCTCACCAGATACCTCCTTTCTTGCCATATCATTCTTTATACCGTCCATCTATCATATCAAAAAGTAAATTTTTCAACTTACCTAGTACATCAACCAAATAAACAACGCTAGTATTGCCAACTTTATTCCTTGCAACACACGTATAATTCCCCGTCTGTTCTTCCAGGGCCTTCTTCACTACAATGACTTCTCCAAAGTTCGTGGAGACCATAGAATCATCAAAGAGTTTTAAAGGCAGGTCGTCTTTGAACCAATAGACGGAAGGAAGCGGGTTCCCGTATGGATGGCAGTGCAGGTAGAACGCTTGACCCGATACCACCTCTATGCGGACTTCGTTTTTACTTGTGTTTGAATTTTGGAATAGAGTTTGGAAGATTTTTGGTGGTTCTGTTAAGAAAGAAATTGATCTGGATGAGTTTCGAGGGTTGCTACAGATTCTGGTCATTTAAAAATCACCCATGGTGATGTTGAAAGAGCTAACTTAATTTTTCGGGGTAACTACATAGTTTATTTTAACAAAAACGTAGAATTGATGTTGAATTGAATTTTCCGAAAATTATAAAATAAAATATCAGAAAGGCTTAACAAACGGCGTGATGATTTAGACTCGTCCCTGATTGATTGGCCAGAGAAAAGTGTGTTGTCTAATATAACAAAAAAGTTTCTTATCAACTACAAACTCACCAAGTACTTCAATCTTCACTTTCCTCTCATTAGCCCCTCCTTCATTGGCCGCGACACAAGTATACAACCCTCCTTGTCCTACCTGAACATTGTTCAGAACAAGATCGGCATAGTCAATGTCGTAGGAGTTCTCACTGACAACCTTCCCTTGCTTTATCCATTGTATGTCTGGGATGGGGTTCCCTGCTGCTTTGCAAGCTATGCGTGTACGGGATCCTTGCTAGAAGATACAATAATAGAACATATTATCACTCTGCCTGTTATCTCCGAAAGGTCGTCCCATGTACTTGTAATAGGGGCGAGCCTATTACCATTAACAGGGCACAAATCTTGACTCTCTAAAAATTACTAATGGAAAATACATAACACTTTGACTGACCAGAGCATCGAACTCAAAGCTTCATGCTGAACAATAACGCCTGTGATCACTAGATCAACGAGGCAGTTAGTAAACACAAATAAATTTCCACCTTTCGCCGGTCAAGTAATAAGTTGACCTTGACCTTTGGACTGATAATGCCACAATACGATGTTTGCTTACTGCAAAATTTCCAAGTTTGTAAGTTCGTTGTTAAAAGTCACAATGACCTTGACCTTGGAATCCACCCGGTACACATACAAACCCTTTATTGTAATATAAAGCATTTCAAAAGCTGTGACTCACCACAATTTCCAAACTCCCATCAACAGTGACGCCCTCTCCATTGCTAAACGCCACAATGTCCCTGACCTTGGGTCTTGCGACTATGTTCACTCTATATACTATGTGTGTCGCCCCCACCTTGTTGACGGCGTCGCAGCGGTACAAGCCTTCTGATTGGCGCGTTATGTTGCTACTTGATAGACCGTAGTTGTGTTCATACCAGTTTGTGTTACTGGGGACGAGAACGTTTAGTGAGTGTTGCAGATGTAAAATTAGCGATGATTAGATGACTGAACCCTTGGGGATAGAACCAAGACCCTAATATATAGCAGGTGCCCAAAGGTAATGTGTGCCCACTTGCACTTGCCCAATGCTCGCTTGAGGGAGAAACGAGAAAATTCTCACGTTTTTTACAATTTGATTCGAGACAGAAACTTTTTTTATGAAATAGTCAATGGGATTAAATAACTATGACAGGAAAAGAAATGTCTGATGAGACAAAGAAAAATAGAGGAGTATGGAAGAAGAAAGACATGCTGCGCTGACCCCAAATGAATTGTGATAAGGGCTAGAGAATGATGAGTCAATGGGATTAAATGAATATAGAGGGTTGTATTGATAGTTTTAATGATTATAACTCTGTTATGCCATTTTTTGCAGACGCGAATCATATTTTAATTAACATACAACCTGACACTCACTTTCAAATTGCAAAAAACATTAAAAAAATTGTTGGCAACTCTGGCGCTTCCCTTTGAACAAGCACGTTAAACAGTTGGTCCCGACTGTCATTTGTGGATTATTGACAGTCGTTATAAGTAGTCAGTGGCCCAAAAAGTCTGTCAACCAGCTTTACCAAGGGGTACGTATTACCTACTATTAACTGGGTTGTGAAGGTCAGATAGGCAGTCGCTCCATGTAAATTACAGGTATTCAGCCGCATCCGGTAAGACTCGAAGCCGGCCCCAACATACTTGGGAAAAGGCTAGGCAGATGATGAGAATAAGATAGGTAAGTAAGTAAATAATTACTTGTAAGTCCATGTAAGATTCGGTGTGGGTGTTCCTTTTGCGTTGCATTCCAATGTTGCATTGATACCTTCCTTTAGTTGAACGTCTAACATGTCGAACTCCGAAATGAAAGGGGGCTCTGGAATTATAATTTACGTAATCAAGTAGTGTTTTGTAAGAGGCATAACGAATGGATACTATATAGTTTGATGTACAAAATGCAACGGCAAGTCAACGGCTTCGTGAAGAGTCTGTTTACACGATATATATCACTCTTGTGTAATTATGAAGTTTAAATAAATAAACTTATAGTTCATTTTTCGACACACTTACCCAAGACGTTCAAAGAGAACTGTTTGATGACTGTGCCGTGTATGTTGCTGACTATGCATTTGTATGAGCCCGCGTTGTGTGGCTGAATGTTGATGAGCTTCAAACGGTCTTCATCTTCGAATACTAAGGGCTTGGAGTTGAACACCCATTTCGTCTGAAAGCAAGAAAAAAACGTTGTTTTCATTATAATTGAGGAGCTCGTGGCTAAATAATAACAGCCGCTCGGGTCGATCTTTAGGTAAAGCCGTGCTTGCCTAGGTTGGTCTGTGGATGGGTGACCACCCATTACATTAAGGTAAGCCATTGGTCCCAGCTGTCATTTGTAAATCGTTGACAGTCGTTGCAGGTAGTCAGTGGCCCGAAAAATCTGACAACCAGTCTTACCAAGGGGTATCGTATTACTCAGTGCTAACTGGGGTGTGGAGATCTGGTATTTTTTATATTAAAAATCGTACTTTTTCATTTATTGACCCTAGTTTGAGCGAAGTTTAGAAGTATTAATCACCAATCTTTATGACTACCAACAAATAATAAAAAAAAACTACAACAAAAATAATAAAAAAACTACAAAAATACTGAAAAAAAAAATGATTAATGTTGAAGGTCGAATTTTGGAAAAATCTCAATAAAGTATAAAAATTGACAAACTATAAAACTTTAGTCAGGGAAAGTAAAGTTCAATAATTAGTAAATGACCTCCTGTATATGCGAATTTAGTATGGCGGGTCCAGATCGAGTCACCCTGTATAAAATACTGGTACTCAGCTGCATCCAGTTAGACTGGGCGATCCCAACATAGTTGGGAAAAGGCTAGGCTTATGATGATGTATTATACACACCTTCCCTCGAGGTTTCGCGTCCACGGCACAGTCGAAGTACAAATCATCTCCCTTCACAACCTCAACCGTTGTGGACTCATTGGCCACAAAAGATGGCGGCCATTCCACTACGACTTGTACCTTAGAGTACGCGGAACCAACTGCGTTAGCCACTACACAAGCGTATGTCGATGCATTCGTTCGGGAGACATTTGATAGGTGAAGAGGTCCTGTTGAAATCAGTTTTGCGTTCTGTGAAAAAAGGGAACAAGGCAAGGTGTTAAGAGGGCGCATTATTTCCATACAGTGCAATTCTGTAATACAATATTTTACAGTATAATTAAAACAGGTACATTTTTGACATATATTTGGGATTTACTAGTTACTTTTAGGATACGCGCTTACGATTCAGAAGGAGTATTTTGGTGAGAGTTATAGTGATCTTCTTTTGTGTTTGGATGAGGTAACTGACTGTTTTGTTTTTGGTATTTCGAAAGGGCGGTATACAAAGGCCTGTTTTGTATAACTTACTAACGTATAACCGTCAGTTAATATGCCACGTTTCGTTACTATCAGTATTTCTACTGGGTGATTGGTAATTGGATGCTGGCCTTGAAATGGGGGATACTAGACCTTATTTGCAACAATTTTGACCCGATACCTTGGTGTCCAAACTGGATGGTTTTTGAGAAATCTCCTTAAAATGTTACCTTTACACTATAAAGTGCCGATTGTGAGAAATCTATGCCATTCAGGATATTAAACTGATACTTTTATGATAGCAAATGAATGAATGTATCCTCCAATTGTATTTTTTCTGGAAAATAGGCACCATAAAGGTCATCTTAAATAAAAATCTTCTGAAGTTTTCTTGTTTTTCGAGGCCGGTTTCTCAAAATAAATATATGACACTTGTCGTGCAAATTACAGAACCGAATTTTTTGTCACATTAGCTTTCCCAGATGGTACCACAATATCCTCTTTTAGTAAGCGAATGACCAGAAAACAACGATTGTTCATGAAAAGATAGTATTTTAATAAAACTGGGTAGTATACAGGATTTCAAAGTGCTAATTTTTGTTCCAGTAGGGCGTCCCCCCTCCCCCCTGTAAAAGCTAAACTGCTGGCTTGAAAAATCTGGGAAAATTCATGACGATAGTACATTTCATGAACTTTACAGGAAAATTATGGCGGTTAAGATAACTTTATTAGTTTTGCAGTAATAGTCGTTGAACTTGGGTGTTGGATAATTTTGTACCATAAACAAAATCCTCTAAAGTGACTAAGATGAAGTATTTGCTATAGTTGCTAACGGTCCACTACGGAACTCTACACTGCGCGTGGCCCGACATGCACCTGGCCGGTTTTTTATTAAGTTAAAATAGTTTTTGTAATTTCATAGTGTAACAAACCTTATACCATTTGAGTGTTTGCGCGCCTCGTACGGGGCAGTCGACGGTCGCGTCTGTGCCTTCCAGTAGACTCACTGAGGTCAACATCTCTTCGGATTGTATGTGAGTCGGGATGGCTGGGAAATTAAGTAAAACAATATAATTAAACACTTGGAAGAAATACCGTGAAAAGGAATGATTTCTAACAAAAAAAAATATGATTCTGTTTACTACGTCCAGTCTAACCGGATGCAGCTGAATACCAGTAACATGGAGCGACTGCCTATCTGATCCCCACAACCCAGTTAGTACTAGGTAGTACGATACCCCTTGGTAAGACTGAGAGCAGCGGTGGCCCAGTGGTGGTGGCCCCGACTTACGAGCAGTAAGTCGTGGGTACGAACCCAGGCAGGCGCATTACTTTGTGTAATTTATTTCATCACCACTGCTCTCAGAACAGTGAAGGAAAACATCGTGAGGAAACCGGCATGTCCTAGAACCAAAATTTCGAAAACATGTGACATCTACCAATCTGCACTGGGCCCGAGGGGTGGATTCTAGCCCATTCCCTCTCGTATAGAGGAGGCCGTGTCCCAGCAATGGGAACATTATAGGATGATGATGATGGTAAGGCTGATTGTCAGACAAAATTACATATTTATAGTCTAATTACACTATGTAATACATAATACGGTAAATACTAACAGTATATTTCAACGGGCACCGTCTTATTGACCGCTCTCACCGAGTTTGTAGCGGTACAAGTGTAGTTGCCGCTCATGTCTTCAGAGGGAGACTTTATACTCAAAGTACCGTCGGCGTCAATGGCGTAGCGAGGATCTGAAATGTTACATTCACATATTTTATTTTAAACTAGATTCTTCCCGCAACTTCATTCGCGTGAAGTTTTGATATTGCAACGCATCGCCTGCTCAACGGAAGCTTTTTTCCCGCGTGCAACATTTCTTATTGCTGCTCCGCTCCTATTGTTCACAGCGATTGATGTTATATAGCATGTAGCCTACCTCGATAAATGGACTATCCAACGCAAAAATATTTTTTCTAATCGAGCCGGTAGTTCCTGAGATTAGCGCGTTCAACCAAACATACAAACTCTTCTGCTTTATAATATTAAGTATAGATTATTCTTTGACTCGTCCTCGGTACGTTATTCGATGCAATCGGACTATTTTGTCGGTCAATAAAGTACCCCGACATAAGTCTCTCGTCTGCACGAGTCTTTTTAGTCCTGAAATATGTTAGTTGCAGTATATCCACTCAGATCCAGTCTCTTTGCTGTCCTCTTCCAGCAACGCCCTAAGCCGGGGCCCGTACCCCGTAGGGGGTGCCCTTAGCATGTGGTCGCTTAGTTTGTAAGTTTTTCGCCCTGGCTGGAGACTTTACACCTAAGACACCCACAGGATAGTCCGGTTAAGCAGACGACAACCTCTCTAGGTTGAACTGCGAGATGCCATTCCGAAAAAAAAGGAACAGTATGTACGTACCGTTATACAAATAAAACTCGTCCTTAGACCATACGACATACGGTTTGGGTTTGCCTGTAGCTTGGCAGGCGACCGTTAGCACTGTGTCCATATCAGTGGCTAAGTATGGCCCAGTGTAGTTGTCTTCTAAGATTTTTGGAGGCTCTGAAACACATGAAAAAAATCCTGGTCCAAATGCGTCTAAAATGTTGGGGAGTATCAATATTTTTGGCGAAGAAGAATTTTCACTTCATCAAGCATTTTTTTTTCTCATCACCAATAAGCGTAGCACATTTTCTCAACTATGTTGGGGGCAACTGCCTATCTGACTCTCGATACACCTTGATAAGAGTGACTTTCGTCTTTCTAACTACCGAAGACTGTCAAATATCTAAAAATGACAGCCGGGACCGAGGCCTGCGGAGCATGCGTTTTTCATTCAAACGTAATACCAAAATAATTTGTAAATTAAACATATTCACAAGGTAGTGTGTATTTATTTCGATTTGATTACAGAATATATAGGTTTCCAAACATATATTTTGAATGGACACTGATTCAAACAAGAGTTATGAGAAAAATAACTTTCTTTAGAAATTTTAAATTCCTCATATCTCGCTTTTATATCATTGTCCTTTCAAAATATTTATTTGGGAACATAGATATTCTGTAATCCAATCGAAATATATACACATTACTTCACTTCACTACATATTATAAAACGAAGTCTCCCGCCGCGTCTGTCTGTTCCTATGTATGCTTAGATTTTTAAAACTACGCAACGGATTTTGATGCGGGTTTTTTTAATAGATAGAGTGATTCAAGAGGAAGGTTTTTGTATACAATTTTACGCGGGCGAAACCGCGGGCATCGGCTAGTTAAGAATATGTTTGATTTTCATATTATTTTGGTATTACGTTTGTATGAAACGCGCATGCTCCGCCGGCCCCTTAACGTAGTTTCCAAGGTAAGTAGGGAATTCGATATAAAAGACACTGACACGTTGCCTTTACGAAGCCGTCAACCAAGCATTCTGTACAACAAACTATTGCGCAAAAAATATTTTTGGGGTTATATCAGGTTTTTCGGTAAAACTCAATGTAACGCACTCAAAACATTTTGCTGATGGTTGCATTGAATAGTACGGGGGTCGTGGAGGTGTTTAAAGTATAATATCGGCAAGGCTTGCGTAACCTCGAAGACATTATTTATTTTTCTATTATAATACGAAGCTTTTAATTTGCAGGCATAAAAAAATACGGTACCATAAACTTTAATGTAAGTCTCTTGTTCGGCAACTCCCCCATTGTTCTCGGCGATACAGACATACAGTCCTTCCTGCTTAGAGCTCGCGTTCGATATGTAGAAATTGCCAATATCGTTGAAACTAGAAAAATAAATCGAGTTTTTCAGTCTCTAGGGGGAACTTCATAATTATAATATGAATTGGTATGGAAAGTGCATGAAAAAAAGTTATGGAATTATGTATTTTGTTATTATGGGAAATAAAGGCTTGGGGGAAATTAGAATTTATAAAAACATTAGATCTAGATTGTTGTTTTTGTCAGTCAATAATCGCTCTTATTCTTTATTGCACAAAATAACAAACAAACATACAAATTGCAATAATATACAATTGATGGCAAGCTTAACCCAGAATTTGAATTTAATTTTGTAGCTCAAAAAATAACCACCCTATATAACAATGTGCTACCAATAATAATGTGTACCAATGTGTGTGTGTATGTGTGGCTCATGGCTAAATACTAACAGCCATACCGTCCGCGCTTTAAGTCACAGAGCCAATGTATCTTATGCATCAAAGAATTGATGCTAGACAAATGTGATTCAAGATAATATTATACAAACTTTCGCATGAAGTTTGTATATGTGTGTGTGTGTGTGTGTGTGTGTTACTCCTTCACGCTCAAACGGCGAAACAGATTTGGATGAAATTTAGTACCAAGATAGCTTATATTCTGGATTAACACTAAGCTAGTTTTGATCTCCGTAGTATGATCCCGTGGGACAATTATCAAACTCGGCGCGGGCGAAGCCGCAGGCAGAAGCTAGTTCAAGACTAAAACATACACGATAACTTCCTCACCTTATTGCCGTAGTATTTTCTGTAAGTATTTCGCCTTGGAACTGCCAATAAATACTCGGTATCGGGAACCCGACGACGTCACATTGTAATGAGACGTTAGCACCGAGTACAACCTCTTTTAAATTCTGCAACGGAGGTGCTATGTATGGAGGTACTGAAAAAAAAAACTTTTATTGGTCAATCGTGACAAAATTTTCACGCTTTCATATGAGTTTCAACGTTACTCATAATTGAATAAGGTTTGTTTTAGAACGCCTTAACTGACGACCACGGTTATTGTAGCATTTATGATATTAAATATGGATTATTTACCCCAAACAAGTAGCGTGTAAGTGATTGACGTGTTTCCGTATACATTCTTAGCTGTGCACACGTATTCACCAAAATCAGTCAAGTTTGCTACAAATCTGAAAAAAGTGATAAGTAAATTAACAGTAAGTTTTTCTCCTTTTTTGTAATAAACTGGCGGGGTACAAAGAAGGAGAATTAAGCTTGGTATTGCCAAAAAAAATAATCAAGTTTTCTTGGGCATATTTTCCCAAGAAAGCTTGATTATTTTTCTAGGGAGTGTTCTAAATAAATATCATTATTTTTCTTATATTACAGTGTTAGACTTTAAAAACACTCAAATTCAAGAAAAAATGTGATAGCCCTCTCAACTTGCGAAATAAATTAGTTATGCAAACGCGTTCAGGTTTAAAACTAGTCGGGCCAAATTGGAATGACTGTAAGAGTAAGATATTAAAAACTTCTTGAATATAAAAATAAGAAGACATGTGACATCTGCCTACCAACTGGCACTGAACGCGCGTGGTGAATGACGAACTACTCTCCAACACAGAGAGGCATCTGAGGCATTTATCCCAGCAAAGGGAATATTACAGTCAGATGATGCTTCCTCATCATCATCATCAGCCTAACAATATCCCCACTGCTGGGACATAGGCCTCCTCTCTCCACTACGCGGGCCCGCGGATTCACGATGTTTTCTTTCACCGGTTTTGAGAGCAGTAGTGATGAAATAAATTACACGAAGTAATGCTCTTGTCTGGGTTCGAACCCACGACTTACTGTTCGATCCCAAGACTTACTGATCGTACCCCGTTCCCAGTAAGTCACGACGATTAATTTGTCGTTGGATTTTAGTTGACAAAAGTCACGGACAACAGTTATCGTGTCGTCCCATATGTGAACACCTCCATTTAAATACACAAGCCACGACCCTTGAAACAACACGTTTATCTGTCGTCACGACATAGTGGGAGCGGATCTTTACTGTTCGTACCCACGACTTACTGTTCGTACTTACGACTTACTGTTCGTACTCACGACTTACTGTTCGTACCCACGACTTACTGTTCGTACTTACGACTTACTGTTCGTACTCACGACTTACTGTTCGTACCCACGACTTACTGTTTGTACCCACGATTTACTGTTCGTACCCACGACTTACTGTTTGTACCCACGACTTACTGATCGTACCCCCGACTTACTATTCGTACCCACGACTTACTGATCGTACCCCCGACTTGCTGTTGGTAAGACGGAGACGCCTCCACTGGGCCACCACTGCTCTAGCTCTGAAGCTGAAGCCTTGATGATGCTTACCGCAACCCATTCTCGTCAACATATTGCCTGTGTCCAGCAATCGGTCCTCCATTCTGTGTCCACTCGACTATAGGTACGGGCACTCCTTTAGCAGAACACGGTAGTTGTACTCGCTGTCCTTCTAGTACTTCTATAGGCTCAGAGGAGATTGGTGATATTGTGGGCGGGTCTGAATGACAAAAAAAAAACATAACCGTCGAAAACTCGAAAAGTCAGAGGTGCATATCTTGGATTCGAACTCGAGACCTATAACTTGGCAGTCCAATGGTCACCCATAGAAATATAAAAAACAGGAGAAGTGGCAAGGGGGCGTGTCGGTGTCCGCGCGACAGGCACAAAACCCCTCTCTACCCTGACCTCTTGTGCCAATCACAAGCAAATGGCTATACTATTTGGCAATAAATACATTGCTCCTCAACCACTACCTAAGTATGTAGCTAATTGACTGGACAAGCAATGTAAAAATCACCAAACGATAGTTCAATAAGCACATGCGTCGCGTGGTGCGGCCGCTTATTCTTACGACGAGTTAGTGATGTGCTTGTGTACAGATGTTTTTGTGTGGGTAAGTTGTACGGTGCTTGGTAAATACACGATGTGTTTGATGGCATAAGGTTTATAATTGATTGTGTACTACGTTCTGATTTAAGAAATACGGGTGTGTGCGCGACTGCGTAGTTATTGCTTTTACTGAACTGCATGAGTAGTAGTTGCCGTGTGGTAGGGATAAAGTGGAGACACAGGGTTCCGATACATTTTCGTCTAACGGGCATTCTCCTTCTTTATTATATCTATGGTCACACCACTAGTCTATTACTTATATAAATAATTATAGCAATAAAGGTGATATTTACCGTATACGACGACTGTAAAGTTTTTATGTGTGGAACCGACGGCGCTTGTTACGTTGCAAGTGTAAGTTCCGGAGTCGTAAGCCGTTGTCTTCTTTATTACTAATTCACTGCTATTGGTCAGTAATCTGTACAAAACAAATAAATAATGCGTGTCAAAAGTCACTGTTCTTTTTTTGTTCTGGATCATAACTGGGAACCTTCTAGTAACGGAGATATTGAATATCAAAGTTCCAACTTTAAGGGGCCGGCGGAGCATACGTTTTTCATACAAACGAAATACCAAAATAATATGAAAATCAAACATGTTCTTAAGGTAGTGTGTATTTCGATTGTATTATAGAATATCTATGTTCCCAAATAAATATTTGAAAGGACAATGATATAAAGACGAGATATGAGGAATTTAAAATTTCATTAGATAACTCTCGTTTAAATCAGTGTACATTCTAAATATATGTTTGGGAACCTATATATTCTGTAATCCAATCAAAATAAATAAACATGTTTTATTTACAAATTATTTTGGTATTACGTTTGTATGAAATTCGCATGCTCCGCAGGCCTCTTAAGGATTTTTTAAATACAATTTTTTTGTTTTCTTTATTACAAAAACCGACTTCAAAAAGAAAAAGTGAAAAATAACTTTAGCTTCTGAAGTCGGTGACGTTTGTATGATTGATTTAATTTTTTTGTCACCGACTTCAGAAGCTAAAGATATATTTCACTTTTTCTTTTTGAAGTCGGTTTTATTTTTTGCAAAAAAGTTTTTATTTTTCACTTTTTAGTGGTTCACATGGAAAGTGCATACCGTTACAATTACAACAAGCCCAAACACGACTAGGATACATTGTCTCATTATGGAGTTCCGTGACTCCTGGCTTCATCATCAGATCTGATGATAGAATGGTTCTTATCAAACGCAAATGCTTCACTTGTTGTAGAAAATATAAAAATTGCTGTACGTTATCCTATAAAATTTGAAGAGTTCCCTCGATTTCGCCAAGATTCCATCATCAGATCCCGACTTGGCGACTATGGGACCAACTTGGAAGTATACCCTTTCAAACAAAAAAAGAATTTTTCAAATCGGTTTCGGCGTCTTCGAGTAATCGGGTAACATACATAAAAAAAAAAAAAAAAAAAAAAAAAAAAAAATACATACAGTCGAATAGAGAACCTCCTCCTTTTTGGAAGTCAGTTAAAAATGGGCTCTTGATAACTTTACTTTAAATGCAGTACTCAAAATCAAAATTAAAATAATTTCAATCAGCCCTATTTGAACATAATGGCGATAATAGTTTACAAGATGCAGTCCCTTAAAACGCCCGCCTTTCGCCAGTTCCCAGTGTTTTAACTCCGGAAGAAGAAGTCGCAGAACAAACTCCCCAGCAACAAAATCCAGTCAAGTCTCAAAGAACACAGTAAACTTACATGTTGTCAGTAAACACGATCGGGCGCGTATCTTTAGTCCACACTGTTATTGGAGGCGGGAAGCCTTGTGCCTCGCAGGAGAACTTCACTGTCTCTCCTAGCTTTATTTGTAGAGGTTTCTTATCCCCTTCTACGGATTTGTCGAAGCGTGGTGGATCTAGAAATTATAGTGGATTATAGTGGTGGATTTAGAATTCTAGACATATTGATATTTAAATATAAAGGGTTCAATAAAAAGCTGGGAGAATTTCGCAGACGTGAGGGGCTTTGATATAATGAAGTAATGTCGAGACAAATAAGTAGGCTCGTCCCCTATTACATCATTCACAGTGTTATTCAAATTACCATAATAATAATAAGAATAAATCTTTATTGACAAATTATTGCTCAAACATCAGTGTAGCCCTGGCTCTTGTACTAGGAGTTCCTGTATCACAAGAGCCAGGGATTCACTTTTTTCTTTTCTGTTGGATAAAATAACAATTTTTATCATATGAAAATATTTTTTTTAAACAAACGAATCATTTAAACTGCGATTTCCTTCCACTCCACTGTATTAAAAACATAAAATAGTAGATTATACAGCAAGTGAAAAAGGGTATTTAATTAGATGGGACTAAGTTGGATCCCGAGAGCAGCGAAGGATTCTAGTGTAGAATCTCGAGCATGGCAAGGGCAAGGGGTTTTAGATTAGAATCCTGAACGGAGCGAGGGTTACAAGAAACGAGATGATTTTTTTTCACGAGTTTCGTACTCCACTTTTTACCATTGAGTGTGAGAAAAAATATAAGTAGTATTTATATTTATCACACTTAATAATACATTCGATAATAAAAAAGCAAATAAAGAAAGGATTAAAATATAAACATTCATACTGAAATTACAACAGTTTTCGAAACTGTTATCGATGTCATAACAACGATTGTATACCCATATTTGCAAAATAACATTCTATTCTATTCTATGAATTAAATGTTCTTTTTCATTACTCATACTCGGAAAGTAGGTCTGAAGTTGCCTGAGGAGCGGGCTGAAAGTAATACTTTTCAGCCCTAGGGAGAATCACTTTCAACTGACAGCTGTCACATTATTAAAAAAAAATCTAGTTCTATTTTCACATTTCTATTGAACCATGTTCCGACTTCTATACAGCCTGTAAATTACAGCGCGATGTAAAATTGAAATAACATAAAATTCAGTATTAATTACAGAATATAATTATTTTAAATAACTTAGTTATAATTTAGTTACAAATATTTCTTTAAAATAACAAAAATTTGGGCAAAATATTTACAATTTTTTCAGTGACTATAGTGAAAATAAAGGCTGAATAGCCGGCCACAGAAAAAAAAAACAAAATAGGCGGGAAAGCGGCAATCCGATCTTCATTTTTTTTTCGAGTGCTTTCGTGTTTTTGTTTTTATTTTCCTTGTATTCGTAATGAAAAGCACAGTGTTTACCTCGGGTTAAAGACTTATTTAGTCCCTCGAGCTATTAGCGCCCTCGCTACGCTTGGGCGCCAAACCCCGTCTCGGGACTAAATAAGTTACTTTCACCCCTTGGATAACAATGTACTATTCCAAGTGGCAATAGTAAAAGTAACTTACACTGGACCACCAAAATAACGTCATACTGGTCCTTCCCGATCACATTGAGAGCCACGCAACGATAAACCCCTTCATGGTCTTCTGTCGTATTAGATATAGTCAACTCCTTGTCATTCGTTACCACGTCTTTAGGAACAGCAGTGAATTGTTCAGACGAGTCGTGTTTGTACTGCCATGATATGGAGGGCTCTGGGTTGCCTCTGAGGATACTGGAATGTAATGAGAAAGTAATTTAAGAGCTTTATTGTGTGGTTAGCAAAAGTCACGAGGAACTTTCATTAAAAAATGATGATGAACTAAATAGGCTTGTCAACTGAAAAAATGTAATAAGGCCGTCAGTTAAATTATCAAAAATACTTGACCCGTATTTACAACTGAAATAAAGTTGGAAATCGATCATTTTAGAAATAGAGAGAAAAAAAATCAAATCACTTTTAATTGTAAAGATTTTGCTGTATTAATTTTGGTTTATACTTAACAACGAAATGACGTGCTTTCCAATTTTGAAGGTTTTTGTACATCTAGATGTTATGCCCGGTCGACGACCGGGACGAGATTACTCGTCGTCTCAGTCACCTCCTTTAGAAAAGTTTGGAAGAAGAAGACATGTTACGCCGACCCCAAAATAAATTAGATATATGTAGTTCTGTCTAATACTGTAATGTGTAACCGTTTGTTTTCTCAAAAAAAAAAATGGGGTAAGGGCAGAGGAATGTAGAATGTGTCGGATCCTGATGAGTACCATAAGCACTTTAAATTAAACACAAGCGCCTTTGTTTGGCGTTGTGCGGAGTCTAGCTAGAGGTATGGTGTCCGATACGGACCTCAGTCCCATGGATCGACAATTCGACAGTGATCTTTCGGGTGTGGTCGAGACGCATACTGGTCTAGGAACTGCTCTGTTTCCTTAAAGTTCAGAGTAATTAGTTAGTACAGTAGTATTAGTAATTGACTCTATAATAATAACTGTGTACAAGTTAAAGGAGCTATTTGTCTAGTTTACCCGTATCCCACTTGGCGCCTACAACTGTTTGACACTATGGATATGGATATAAGTTACAACGATTCAAAATCTCACCTACATGTGATTATAGTAGGGCGCCCTGTGCGCGCAGTTATTGTAGCTGGCTCCTTAGACAATACGGGTGACGCTGGAAAAGCAGAGATGTAGTAAATAATAACCAAAACATATTTTCGAAGTGATAACTTCAAATGGGACGGTTAACCGCTTCGTTACGTAACGCGTTACGGGGCCAGACCACCGGGCGGCGGCGGCAGTTAGTTATTACTTCTGTCGGGCGTCACGAGACGCACGCGTTTTTTTTGTTGACATTGGCTGGTATGGGTACAAATATTGGTTTCTACTACAAATTGGTTCCGACTTATAGTAAGCATTCACAGTGCAACTGTGGCGACCTTTACTTTACCTAGAAAGTTCACTTCAGATTCATTTTGGTGGTAAGAACATGGTTTTCTATTAAAGAACCAACTAGCTGATGCCCGCAAGTTTCGTTCGTGTGAAATTATGATAAAAAAATACTTCCCTATTTTAATCGAATTTTGTTAACAATTTCGCGGATTTTAGGCTACTTTTATTTAGTCGCAATTTGACGCCAAGTCTCAGATTTAGTCGTGTCTTAGTTTAGAAGACATAATGAGTTCAATTAGTAAGGTATAGTGCAAGAGCTAGATCGAAGAATTCACAACAATCTAGCAAATCTAACTCTTGGACTAAACCTTACTAATTGAACTCATTATATCTTCTAAACGAAGACCCGACTAAATCTGTGACTTAGCGACAAATTGAGACTAATTGGCGACTAAATATGGAAGAAAACAGATTTTCGCTAGGTGCCCTAGTTTTTGATATATAAATGTGGCCAAGCTAGGGAGACTCTCTCCAGATCGCCCACCTATAAACCCTTATATCTTTTGAACCAATGACCGACTAATTCTGATATTTGGCGCCAAATTTCGACTAATTAGCGGCTATTTTTTTGTGTTATCAAAATTAAGATCCCTGATGGTGACCAAGCCAGTGTCAATCACACCGATAAAAACATTAAAACAACATCTCACCCAATCCAGTAACACTAACACTCCCCTCCACCGACAACTGCTCGTATCCATTATCAGCTTCACAAGCATACGGTCCTAAGTCACGGAAATCGATTCTCTTCAAGTAGACCGTCGAGTTGTCTTCAGATATATGCACGTCGGTACCAGAGACCAGTTCGGTACCGTTGTGGTACCAGATCGTGCGGGGAGGGGGGTCGGCATCGATGACACAGTGCAGTTCAACTTGGTAGTATAGTTGGACGGATTGGTCTGGAAAATTAAACAGGTAAAGTTACGAGCAATTAGTATCACTTGTCAAAAATTTTCTTGTGGAATAACGATTGCAACTTGCAAGATACACTTCATAATTGTAATTTCAGAAATATCGCTGGACATTAACACACAGTGCCACCTAGTGCCACACTAAGCAAGGCTTGTGTCGTGGACTCAAATGTCCATGCTCTTCACACAAACATTTGCTCCTACCGGGATTCGAATCCAGGACCCTAAGAACGTAAGGGAGCCTCACTACCACTACGCCATTCGGGTCGTCAGAGTCCTATTAATTTTTTTTTGGAAATTTTTGATTTTTACGTCCTGGATCAAATTATTTCGATCGACATACACGAGTGGATAGTCATTGAAAAAAAATTGTGTCCAGGGCCCTAATTCTGCTATTAAAATAGTGTCAGAGTAGTCGATCATTGATTTCATAATGGTCAAGTTCTGTCAAATTTTGACAAGTTTGTTAATTCTACTAACATAATGGCGCCATTATGACTTTTCAATGGTCAACCACTGACACCATTGAAAGAAATGTCATTGAATGATAATCTCGTACATGAAATTTGGCATGAATAAATGTTCGCATTTAGTAGTAGATTTCGAATACCATTTGTACTAAGGGTTTTATAATAATGACAATACGACAATGCCATTAAAACACAATTTTATTACGAGACCATTGACCGACGACCAATGATCGACCATTGTGAATTTAGTAGATGACGAACTTTAAGCAAAATGACAATGGGATGAGAATGGAATCATGTTGGAGTGACGAATTTATTAAAATAGCAGAATTAGGCCCCTGGTCCTTCCTCGTCCAGCGCACGCGTCAAAATGACTTAAACTGAGGAGCGAACTGAATTGTTGCAGAATTTAGAGTGTTTTAATTTTATTTATTGTAACGTTGTCTTAATAAACTGACAAACGAAGACTAATGAAACGTATTCAATGAAGATCGAAGTTTTACATCATATTAATTTATTTGATAAAATTGAGTTTATTTGGAATATAATGGCCGCTGAATCAAGACATTTTTGGCTTAAATTGAACTTATCTGTAAGAATTGAATGTAACTATGTGAATTTGAGCGTAAAATATTTTATAGTAAATTACACGAAAAGAAATATGAAAATGTGTAACTCCAACTTTCAAGAAAGAGAATGGCACTATCGTTATTTGTAAGCAAATAATTAAAATATCTTACTGCTGCTGAAAATTACAGCGTCAAAAATCATGAATTTGCGTAAAAAGTGTGATTGGACCACAGAAATATTAAAAACATAATAGGACTCATATAAGCGTAGTCAAAGTAGCCTCACTTCGCGGGACTCCCATTTCTGTCCGCAGGGCTTAGAGGAACCTAAATAACTTAACATTCGGGGTGCTCCAAGTCCCGAACTTGAATGTTGTTTTTTTCAGCCGCTAGTTAAACGCCGCTATTAGTAAAGAGGTTAGGCAGTTGATTGAACGGCTAATTAAGCTAGTTGGCTCTGACATATTTATTTATTTAACTAGCTTAATTAGCCGTTCAAGCCACTTTTTCAGACAGTTTGAAGTCAAAGTCAAAGTCAAAGATTTATTTGCCGATAAATATGGTTACAAAAGTTCTTTATCGAATGGTATAATAGTAGCCTAACATATTCAATCATAAAGTCATATTCTACATCACACGATATTTAAGTTATCCAATCGGTTATACATAGTTCATACAAAAATACTACTACCAACACCCAACAGTCGAGCAGTAGCCAAACAGATACAACGCTCGTCTTTGTCAGGTAAATCTTCCTTTTTCTATGAAGGCTGAGGACCTTCAAATTCTGTTCCTCAAACCACTAAAAACATGGTGATCATCATCATAATCATAATTTCAGCCGAAAGACATCCACTGCTGGACATAGGCCTCCCCCAAGTGTCGACACGTCACCAGGTCCCGTGCGACTGGCATCCAGCGGATCATGGTGATAGTTACCTGTAAACCCTTGCAGCAGCGACATCTTCCTCCTGACTATGACAACGAGACTGTCCTGATGGATCCCTTCAGAGTTCTCTCCGAAACAGAAGTAAGTAGCGTTGACGGGCTCTGCACTCGAGTTCAGTCTTAAAACACTTCGGTATACGTTCGGTTTGACTTGACTTATCTGAAAGTGGAGAGTGAAACATAGATAGGTGAATTACCCAATTTTGTATTTATTTCTGTCTATACATGTCTTGAAACAGAAATCGGCATGTCCTAGAACCAAAAAATGAAAGACATGTGACATCTACCAACCCGAGGGAGGAGGCCAGTGTCTCAGCAGTGGGAACATTAATGGGCTGATGATGATGATGTTCCCACTGCTGGGACACGTGGTCTCCTATCTATGAGAGGGAATGGGCTATAATCCACCACGGGGGCCCAGTGCGGATTGGTAGATGTCACATATCTTCGAATTTTCGGCTAAACATGCCGGTTTCCTCACGATGTTTTCCTTCACCGTTTTGAGAGCAGTGGTGATGAAATAAATTACACAAAGTAATCCGCCTGTCTGGGTTCGAACCCAAGACTTAGGTACCTACTGTTCGTAAGTCAAGGCCGCCACCACGGTGCTCTCAGTGGGATATTGTGCTATTTATGCTATGTCTTGATAAGTTCCAATAAACGGTGAAGACGTAAATGTTCACACTGGAGGTTCAACCTTAATAACAGAAACGAGAATGGATTTCCAAAACTAATTTCTGGTTTGATTTTGTTTGTTGGCAATAGGCTCGTTACCTATATTATGGAACTTAAATATAGATGTAGAAACTTGGGTACATAATAGGGACACCTCTGCCTCAGGCATGAGATTATGGTAAATCTGTCCTTGAACCATGTAACATGCAGCAACAGGTTTTCGTCATTCATCACATTATCGTTCAAGTTAGCCTAGCCTCTAGCCTAGCATCTATCTGCCTTACCCAAATATGATGGGGTCGGTTTCCAGTTTAACCGGATGCAGCTGAATACCAGTATTTTACATGGAGCGACTGCCTCCACAGCCCAGTTAGTACTGGGTAATACGATACCCCCTTGATAAGACTGGTTGTCAGACTTTTTGGGCCACTGACTACCTGTTACGACTGTTAAAGATCGACAAATGACAGTCGGGACTAACTGTTTAACGTGCTTTCCGAGGTACGAAGGAAACTCGGTATGTAAGGGTAGTCACCCATCCACAGACCAACCTAGGCAAGGACGGCTTAAGCTAAAGATCGTCCCGAGCGGCTGTTATTATTTAGCTACGAGCTCCTCCGCTATCCACTATGGCTAGGGACCCGTGTAGTTACTATAAAATCTTCGCTATTCACAGTTTTATTCAAGAAGGTGTTAAATCTTCGCTACTCTCGTTACGAGTATTATTCAAGAAGGCGTCAAATCTTCGCTACTCTCGTTACGAGTATTATTCAAGAAGGCGTCAAATCTTCGCTACTCACGGTATTATTCAAGAAGGCGTCAAATCATCGCTACTCACGGTATTATTCAAGAAGGCGTCAAATCATCGCTACTCACGTTATTATTCAAGAAGGCGTCAAATCTTCGCTACTCACGGTATTATTCAAGAAGGCGTCAAATCTTCGCTACTCACGGTATTATTCAAGAAGGCGTCAGTCTCCCGATGCCACAGGATCCTGGGCTGGGGCTTGGCTCGTACCTCGCACGTCACTTCGATCACAGCGCCCTGCACTATGCTGATGTTCCGCGACCCCACTATACTAACCACCGGCTTTATAAGTACCGACACTTGAACTGTGTCTGACCCTGCAATAAATTGATTGATTTGTAGTTTTTTTTTGTATTTAAAGCAAAGATAATTCTTATATTATTATTCTTAGATCATTATTCTTATATTATTATTCTTAATTTGGAGCCTTAAATATTTCCATTTCAGATCCGAACAGTTATGGAAATATTGAAGGCACGAAATGTTTCATCAGTTATAAAAAAAAATACTAGAATTTTTAAGGCTCGTACTATTCAATGCATCCATCGGCACAGTGTTTTGAGTGCGTGACATTGAGTCTTACAGTAAATCGTGATTTTTCACCCCAAAAAATCATTACCTAGCAATAATTTTTGCACAGTTACTTAGTTTGATGTAGTAAGTCTTAAAAAAAATCTCATTCGATTCTGAACTTAACCAAAATCATTTTAAGGTTTAAAATAATTTGGAGAAAGACAGGTTGTGGTAACTTGACACTGTACAGAAATCATCAAATAACTTCTTCCACTCTGGACGGAGCGGGAGGGAGTGTCAGACTTTTACTGAGTAAAACCCATCCATGTTCCTTCCTCGCCCTTTATGTTCCGGGGCCACGGTATCTTTTTCGAACAGTCCCGCAGCCCCGGCAGGCTTCGGCCCTTGCGGGCCCTTCAATGTGTTAAGGGTCCGTTTACACTCTGCGTGCTAAAAATACCTTTACGAGCTCCCCTAACCGCCGAACACGTCCACTCTCCATCTTCAGTAACATTGTTCACATCCAACACATCGTTCGCGGTCCCGCTAACATCTCGTGACGTCACCACGGTCCCGTTAGGCGCGCTCCACACGACTACCGCCGCGTTCTCCACAGTACACACGAGTTGGAAGTCCGCGTTTATATGTTTTGATAGTGTGTGGGGGCCTAATATTTGGGCTGTAGGGTTTGGTGCTATTTGTATGTGTGCTGATTGGTTGGATTTTCCTCCTAGAAATAAAATGGGTTATGGTTAATTATGAATGGCGTATGGTACATTGTTATTATTAACAACATAGACACTTTGTAGGCTCGATTTAAAATGGAAGCTTTGAAGTCCTCTATTGGTCATAGGATCCCCTATGACCAATAGAGGACTTCAAAGCTTCCTGTCAGAAAGTAAACGAGATTTTAACCAAAAGATTAAAAAAAATATCCAGAGACTCTTTTGCGCAACACTGGCTTTTTAACAGGACTTTTAAAATGGCTTTACCATTTCACTCTTGTGTCTCATACCTCTATTAGCCGCGACACAGGAATAAAGTCCGCCATCTTTTTCACCGATTTGTATAGTTTTATTGTACGTGTATACTCCTTCTATGTTTGGTTCCTTGTTTAAATCAATAGCTGTAAACGAAGGCAATCATTAAAAAAAATATATTAGTCCAGAAAAAAAAACAAAATGGCGGCTGCTTTTTGAAACTGATTTCGTGCGGGTATTATTCACATTTCTACTGCATTTTTAGGAGGTGAAACCGGTCATCGTAAAGCGTTCGCATTTCCGAAGAAAGCCGAAGATTACTGAAGCGCATTCTTTATCTAGGGCAGTGTTTTTTAACCTTTTCCATGGCACGACCCCCGAAAGGTATGAAACAATATTTCACGACCCCCGATCCTTCGCTTTTTTCCATGTATTTTGTTATGCTACAAATATTAAATCAATACAATATTTTTATGCATTGCATGCATGCACTTATTTTGAATTCGAATAAATACTTAATTTATAACATTACAAAAAAAAAAATTAAACCGACTTAATTCTCAATATGGCAAAAAAAAATACACGATGGGATAAATTAGTTAATGAAAAACAATCGCAACCTTCGCATTAAGATGGACTCATAGGGTTTTATTTTGTTAATTTGTATAAACTTGCAAATGTTTCTAATTATCCTTTTGTTAACTATAACATATACGCGTATTTTGAAATTATATTGTTTTTTGTACTAAGGTAGTTCTCGCGACCTCTTGTGACCCTCTTGTAAAGCCTTTCGCCCCTTGACTGACCCCCTGGGGGGTCGCGACCCACAGATTGAAAAACACTGATCTAGGAAATCTATACATACCGTAGTGTGTCTGTGTGCCGTTATAGAGCAGTCGGTTCAGTAATAACAGCGCTTCACTGTACACAGTGCAGGATATGGTAACATTGTCGCCTAACTCTACCGTAGTGTTGCCAGGCTCTATTGTGACCTGCGGAGGTTCCACTGAAACATAACAAATTTATAATTCAGAAAATGGCGGATTTCTTCTTCAAAAATTCAAATTCCTTCCTTTTAATCTAGTGGCATTGTCGACGCAAGGCAGAGCGGAGACTTGTTTCCTTAGTGACAGTGACTTTCAGTAGTGACAGTTGGTCGCGTCGCGATCACTCGCGGAGTAGGTAGGTACTCTTAGCTTCTTAATGTTTTGGTCAAGCAGTTGCTGGCAAGCGGTCCCATTTCATTTTAACAGTGGTTTAGTGGTCGCAAGTGCGATGACTGAGCATGAGGTCTGGGCGCAGTTCCCAAGTGTTTTTGGGTTTTTCCAACATGAACCTCACAAAAGCGGCCAACGGAGCTTCGATTTGCGCCCGCTTCAGGTTAATAAGCTCGCCCCCTAGGTGTACTATTAGATAAACCTCTACCTAACCCTTCGGGGATTACAGGCGATGTCATATTATGTTAGAAGATAGCGTTAATAAGTTCACATATATACCTATAAGTGTTAGTACTGTGACAGCCGTGCTAATGCCGGCGACATTGTGTGCGACGCATCTGTACGTGCCGACGTGCTCCTCGTTCATGTTCTCAATCACATAATCAATGGATGTGGTTTGTCTGAAATGAAAGTAAGGACATAATTATACAGGGTGTAAACAACTTCATCACGAAGCCGTCAACCCAGCATTCTGTACATCAAACTCCAAATATCTCGGTAACTAGAAGGTTCCCAAGTATGTTGTAGAACAAAAAAAAATATCGCAATGATGGGGAGAATAAGTACCTTCAGGCTTCATTAAGAGATTTTTACACCCTGTATATGAATACCTGCCTTTTACGGGTGCACTGCAGGTCAAAGGCATCTTTTCAAACTGAAATAGTAGATTGTATCATAAGGGAGCAAAATAATATTTTTACGGCGAGGGCGCTTTTTTGAATCCAGAGCGAAGTGAGGGATTCTAGAGTAGAATCCCGAGCGTAGCGAGGGATTCTTTAGTAGAATCCTGAACGTAGCGAGGGATTCAAAGTACGTCGCCCGAGCCAAAAATATATTTTGCGCCCGAGTGATACACTCTACTTTTCATCACCCACTATGAGAAAATAAAAGGCGCCTCATATTTTATTGTAATATTGATATTTAATGAAACAGAGTAACAACTAAATTGAAATTAAGTAGTATCTAATAATAAAACAACTAAAAACTTATATTTACATTTGAGACATTTTCACAATTTTGAAAATTAATTGTTACAGTTTTATTAGGAATAGAGATTGTTGTAGATTTAATTTTATTCTGCGTGTTTGAAATAATGTCAGAATGTGGCTCATTTTGAGGAAAATGTGACGGTGAATCTCTTTGTTTGGATGTAGATGGGCGCGGCGACAGTGGCATGGATGGATTAACTGAAGGTTGCAATTTAATGTTTTCCACGATGCGTTCACATGTTTTCGCCTTGTTCTCAATGGAATCTTCTATATATCCCTCTGCTACAGCACTCGACTTCCATCCTCCATGTCGCTTGAGAACAGTTAAGTCCGCTCCAGAATCTGCCAACAGGGTAGCAGAAGTGCGGCGAAAACAATGTCCTGTATATAGCTTGATATCTGGTAACTTCAAATAAGTAGCGATTTCTTGTGGCATGTAAGAAATTTTATTTTTTCCCATAACTTGTTTGAAGCACTTGCCATTTTGATAACGGATGAAAAACCGATTGGTCTTTATATCAGCAGGACGCAGGTCCAGGTATTTCTGTACAATAGTTTTGTATTCTCCTCGGATTACGAAGGATCGGTCAATTTTTGTTTTTGTGTCTGTCAGCTTTACTAACAGTAAATTATCCGAGTGATTTTCGACATCATCAACAGTTATTTTTAAAAGTTCATTGCCACGACAAGCTCCATGTACTCCGAAAATTAAAGCCACCTGTAACAAAACCGAATGTGAATAAGACAAGTACCTATCTATCGAAGTACAGGTTACAATAAAATGCGCATTTTAAAACACTGGTTATACTTTACTAATCCACCATATATACATACATAGTTACTTACTTTTAAGGCAAGAAAGATGTTGTCGGGTGCCTCATTAAGGAAAGTCTCCACGTTTTTGACTGAGAACACTTTGGATTTTTTAGGTTTAAATCCATCAGACATCCTCTTCAGATACGCTATTAATTTCGAATATGTGTCCAGTTTTACGTCGTTATTAGAACTGACTGTTGATTTTAGCATTGAGTAGGTACTCCAAAGTGTGGAAGGTTGTTTAGTTTTGGCTAAGTACTGGAAGTAGGCCAAAAACACAGATTCTGAAAAATTCTTGGCGCCTCTTGAATTTCTCCATTCAATAAAATTACCATAAGCTTTCATATATTTCTCCCGGGATTTTGCAGGTAGTAGATTATCCATCACATTTCTTGCGTCAGTTCTAATACTATCAGGAGTTAATTCTATACTTTCACTGTCACTTGAAGAACTCATTTTTCAAAACAAAATCATGAATTTCTATCAATCCGTGAAAATTGACGAAAACGCGGGCTATAGTTCGCGCGTTTTTAATTTTATTTCTTTTTTTTTTGTATTCAGCCGGCGCGCGGCGCTACTATGGGCCGTCGCACCAGCCAGTCTTTATTCAAACAATATTTGCGTTCGATTTCTTGGGCGCTGAACACAAGATGTTCCAAATTCAAAAAGTGCGCGGCAAAGATAATTGCGGCGCACTTATAAAGAGGATTAATAGTACATTGTTATCCAAGGGGTGAAAGTAACTTATTTAGTCCCGAGACGGGGTTTGGCGCCCAAGCGTAGCGCGGGCGCTAATAGCTCGAGGGACTAAAGAAGTCTTTAACCCGAGGTAAACACTGTGCTTTTCATTACGAATACAAGGAAAATAAAAACAAAAACACGAAACCACTCGAAAAACAAAATGAAGATCGGATTGCCGCTTTCCCGCCTATTTTGTTTTTTTTTTCTGTGGCCGGCTGTTCAGCCTTTATTTTCACTATGGTCACTGAAAAAATAGTAAATATTTTGCCCAATTTTTTGTTATTTTAAAGAAATATTTGTAACTAAATTATAACTAAGTTATTTAAAATAATTATATTCTTTAATTAATACTGAATTTTATGTTATTTCAATTTTACATCGCACTGTAATTTACAGGCTGTATAGAAGTCGGAACATGGTTCAATAGAAATGTGAAAATAGAACTAGATTTTTTTTTAATAATGTGGCAGCTGTCAGTTGAAAGTGATTCTCCCTAGGGCTGAAAAGTATTACTTTCAGCCCGCTCCTCAGGCAACTTCAGACCTACTTTCCGAGTATGAGTAATGAAAAAACTCATTACTGCCCGCTAAAAGTTTCTTATAGAAAACACCACCTTTGGGTGCACTTAAAGGCGAACCAAGTCGTCTTTTTCGAATAGATGGGATGAAAAAGACATTTACAATTACGCATTGACCACCACGCTTGCTCAAGGTGGATTAGAGAAACTTATTAATGTTCATTATTACTTATCCTCTAGTATCTAAGGATAAAAGAAATAACTTGACTAAATTCTAACTCAAAACCACGTGTATCAGAGACGAGGCCTAACCTCTGGGTCCAGTGGTTACTGCTTTTAATTTCGAAATTTCACATCACACACATGAGGGTGCAAGAGAAATCTGAAAAATCTACGTGGTATCGTAGGGTAGTCACCAACATGTTACTTGTAGCGTTGGCGATCGACGACTTTGCAGCTTCATCAACGTTACGTCGTGGTTGAGTATCGGCGAGCGGTATCAAAAGGTGTATTTTCTATCAGTCGCATTATCAAGTTCCGAAAAACGATTAAGGTCCATGTTCACCGAAAAGATAACGGTCTGATTATCTAAAACATCTATTTAAGGGACATGTTCCTCTAAAAATGAGTTTTAAACAACTGTTTTTAGATAACCAAACCGTCATCTCTTTGGTGAACATGTACCTTAATCGCTCATCACCGATGCTAAAACTAGCACTAGCTACTAGAAAGCCCTTGATCATTGTAATTCAAGAAACAAAATTGAATCGGGAGCTAAACTTACAAGCTAGATATCTGTTGCTGTATCCTCGACGCGTCTTTATTCCACATGGCAGTGACCGGCACCAAGCTCTCCACGTTACACGACAGTACTACGCGCGAATGTGAATGAGCCTCCACCTGAAAATATAATCAAATACGAATGTACGTACAGTCAGCGAAACAGTTAGGTATGCAGCCTAGCAATCTTCTTACGACTATTATAAATGTAAAGGTCTGTAAAGATCGATTTTTGTTATACTTTTACGCAGAAACTATTGAAAGGATTTGGATGAAATTGCAAACAGATTGATTATAACCATTTTCCATTTATAATAGTAGTAAGAAGATTGCGAGCCTGTAAACCTGACTGTTTTGCTGACTGTACTTCCATTATAAAAGTTTTTAAACTGACATACACAAACATACATGGTCAGATTGGTCAGTAACATTATCATAGCCCTAAAAAAGGGTATAAAAACAAACGGACTCAGTGATTTTAAAATAGACAAAAAAGGCAAAATTCAGCTGCATCCGCTTAGACTGGAAGCCGACATAGTTGGGAAAATGCTAAGCAGATGAAGACAGCCCTCCGACTAATAAAACAAAACGCGAGCGAACTTGCGGGTAAAAGTTAGTGAGTAATAAAAACGTTACATACCTTCCGGGGTGCACTTAGATATGGAACATCTGAAATAAAGGTTTATTGATTACATTTATACCTATACATTTTGGAATTCATCGTAACAGTTGTAAGACTGAAAAGGCCCAACAGAAATGCAATAGTTATTTCACGTGTTTTTTTTAATGAATATTCGCCTCTATACCTGGTAACTGTGCCTGAATAGCAGTTGACCCCATCCTTCTTAAATCTTGTTTATGCTGGTCCTGACCATTTATCTGAAAAAAGACGCAATTTTTTTTCAATGTAGAACTAGTATCTATACGTAAGTATGATTGATCCAGCTACCGGGTAGGATATGTTTTCAAGCAATCAAATAGCCTGAAGTCGTCTAATTGAACCTCAAAGATGGCCGTCTTCAACAGAAAGTGGTTAGGTTACTGATGTGACTGGGTTGTGTAGGTCAGAGAGGCAGTTAGACTGTAAAATACTGGTATTCAGCTGCATCCGGTTAGACTGGAAGCCGATCCCAAGGCTAGGCAGATGATGATGAGTTACAGATGTAAATATCAACATTAAACTCACAGCGATATAAAAGAACTCGTCGGGCGGTATGAACGGATCAGCGATATACACGTTGGTATCTATCTGCTTAAGAGGAAGCTCAAACAGTGTGCGTCCCGTCAGAGTGAGCACCTCTGCGTACTGAATGTTCGCGGTCACGTTCGCCGGAGTTAGAGATATCATCATGTGGTTGTAGGTGCCTATAAAACACAATGTAATCAGTCCTTCTTTATTTAAGGGTTATTAAAGACGAGCGGCACGTTGCCATCAATTGCAGATTAACTGCAGCCGTCGTCACCTGGCGACGGCTGCCGTCGACGCTTGTCCATGGTCCAATTCCCGGTGCATTCAAAGTGTTATTAACTTTTTTAAACAGGATGTTTTCAGTACCAGCCCGGAGTCTGCCCCCTATAACGTAACTTAAACATAACTGGCAAAATAAGGCTGTTCCATATACAGGGTGTAAACCACCTCATCACGAAGCCGTCAACCAAGCATTCTGTACATCAAACTAAGTAACATTACGCAAAAATGATTGCTGGGAAACGATTTTTTTTTGGGGTGAAAAAGCATGTTTTGTCGTAGAACTCAATGTAATGCACTCAAATCATTGTGCTGGTGAATGGATTGAGTAGCACGGGGGTCGTGGAGGTGTTTAAAGTAAACAAAAATTTATACTAAAAAAAAAAAAAAAAATTTTTATCGTGTGGTTAGTTGCCTAACCTGCAGTGCAAGTACGTAAAATTCGATAAGACTCGTGTTGATAAATTTGACAGTTATTCTCGATAAAATGAGGTTTTATCGAGTCAAAAACTCATTTTATCGAGAATAACTGTCAAATTTATCTTATCGAGCCCTATCGATTCCTACGGACTTGTACTGCTGGTGTCAGAGTTCTTAAGCCACCCATGCATGGCCTCCGGCTTGGCTTAACATGCCGTCGAAGAATATCTCTCAGGCATGCTGGTTTCCTCACGATGTTTTCCATCACCGAAACAAGTGATAATTATAGAATACGCACATGCATCCGAAAAATCAGAGGTGCGTGCCCTGGGTTCGAACTAGAGACCTTTGAAAAACTTGTTATAAAGTTGTAACTTTGACCCCCAATATCTCCGTAACTAGAAGGTATGGTGTAAACAAAAAAATGATCGCAATGACGGGGAGAACAAGTGCCTTTCAGCTTCGTTAATAGGTATTTTACACCCTCTATAAAGGGTGTAAAACACCTCTTCAGTAAGCTGAAAGGCTCTTGTTCTCCCCATCATTGCGATCATTTTCTTGTTCTACACCATACCTGAGAACCATCTAGTTACGGAGATATTAGGGGTCAAAGTTACAACTTTTTGACAAGTTTTTTTTGAAATACAGGTTTTTTTTGTAAGATTTTAACTTTGAACACGTCCACGACCCCCGTACTATTCAATCCATTTACCAGCACAATGTTTTAAGTGTGTAACATTGAGTTCCACCACAATCATGATTTCTAAAAAAAAGGAGTTGTTTCCCAGCAATATTTTTTGCGTAAAGTTACTTAGTTTGATGTACAGAATGCTTGGTTAACGGCTTTGTGATGAGGTGGTTTACACCCTGTAGGATATACATGATTATATGCGTGTTCTCAACTAATGTATGTGAATACACTTACCTCTAAGAGGTCTATAGCTGGTTTCCTTCATGGTGCGCGGCTTTTCCACCGAGAAGCCGTGGTTGAACGTCACATTAGATAGACCGACGACCTTCACGGAATGTTCCTCTTCGCTACCAACAGTGATCAACCAGTTACCTGGCTCCGGCTGCATTACCTTCACTATCTGCGTTTATACAAGATGATTTTACGTTAAATTACAAGTACCTAAAATTAAAGTTAGGTCCTAGGTAATACCAGTCATTACTCCACTTTCCTCATCTCATTTCGTTGTATTAGTTGTAGTTAGTATTTCTCATTCCCTTTCAATATAGTGTACATTATTCCACTAGTCAAGCCCTTTCATTTGATACCCAAAGTGAAGGACTATTGAAAAAAAAAGTTTAAAAAGTGATTCGCCATATTGTGGCGGCGGCCATCTTGGACCGATTTTCATCAAATATAGCTAAGAATAATAACCCGACCCCGACTAATTCACCTTTCAAACAAAAAAAAAAAAACAAAATCAGTTCATCCGTTCAGGAGCTACGATGCCACAGACACTCACACACACACACACACACACACACACACACACACACACACAGACAAGTCAAACTTATTAGACCCCGTCGTTTTTGCGTCGGGGTTTAAAAATAAGACTGCCCCGTTCGTTGGTATAGCGGTCCCAAGTGCGACTGCGGAACACGAGGTTTTAGCTTCCATTCCCAGATCGATCAAAGTGTTATTGGGTTTTTACATCAGGAATTGATCAATAGCAGCCACTTAGACTTATGGTAACATGGTGGCGGCGGCATGGTGGCGGTGGTGGTGGTTGGTGGTATGGTCACTGGTGGTAAAATGTGCGTGAACTATTAGGTACACCGTTGCTTAAATCTTCGGTGGTAGAGCTTAACTTTTACTCTATGATGTTGATTCTAAAGCGGTGTAAAGTAGAATAAAGCGATGGAAGCGGTGTAATGCGCTTAAAACTTCGCGACCCAAAGGTTGTAAGTAAGCGCCGTGTGAATACTCACTCACGCGTTTTGGCCAACAAATCAGTACGTTACGTTACAGTTAGATTTTCTGAAATGGGTACATAGGGTACTATAGTATAATGTAACCCTATGTATAGTACTGATTTTATTTTAAAGACGTTTTCACGTCAAAACCGACCGTCGCGCTTCGTATCAATTATTTCGAAAAATCTCAACCTTCAGACGCGTTTGGGTTTTCCGAACAAATGAGAGACACAAAATTAAGAACGCGACGATCGTGTATTTGCGTAGTCGATTGCTTTGGTAAGGACGCGGGATCAATATTTGACTTATTCTTTTTCTTACACATTCCGTGGTTAACTCACCATAATCTCAGAGAGGTCGAGGGTGGTGATCAACTTGGGGGGTCCAGTGAGCTGCTCGCCCTTGGGGTCTACCACTGTGATCTTCGGCTTGGCCCCCGACACGGACACCGTCACCTCCCCTAGAGTACTGTCCACTGGGATCTGGGGAATAAAGGTCATTTTGCAATAACCAGACGTAAGCACATCAAGCTATAACAATCTGTCAAAATTCTTTAATAGACTTTCAACTTTATCGCTAAAGCATTAGGTCCAAGGTCCCTGCCCTGCCCTGGGCCGTGAAACACAAAGGGCTAAGAAGAAACATGGATGCGTTTTAGTCAGTAAAAGTCTGACACTCCCTTCCGCTCCGCCCAGAGCGGGAAGGATTATTTTATAATTCCCCATTCGAAAAAAAAGGTCGATATTTGTTTCGGGTACCTTGATGTGCAGCCATCCCATTTGAGAAAGAGACTATGTACTGGTGTACACATGTATTTTATTTTTACATTAAGTCACCGTAAAATTGTAAAACCCGTTAGATTGTAATCTATCTAGCGAGATTGCAAACTCGAAATATTGTCAATCGAACATCTACTACGCTTTTAAGGGTAATTTAAAGTGTTTTGATTGCAGGTTACATTAGGTAATCGGTTTTTCTCAGGAATGATGCATTCTCTTTTCATGAGAGTCGTACCATGGGGCAAGGAGGACCGCACAATTTCACAATATTACGGTTTCACTTCGACAGATTATAATCGTACGAAAAATAATGCGTCATATTGATAAGCACAACTGCTTACGTATGTTCGTTTGAGGTTTGACAATCTTTCGAGAGTTTACAATCTCGCTAGTTATACTACAATCTAACCGTTTTTACAATTGTGACGCTGACGTATACATACCCCTGTTTTTTTTTTTTAGGATGGGAAATCATCAAATGACTTCTCCCACTCTGGGCGGAGCGGGAGGGAGTGTCAGACTTTTACTGACTAAAACCCATCCATGTTCCTTCCTCGCCCTTTATGTTCCGGGGCCGCGGTATCTCTTTCGAACAGGCCCGCAACCCCGGCAGGCTTCACGTATACATACCCCTTGAGTATAGTTGTATCCTGCAGGGTTTGAAACAGAAACGAGGTTCACCATTCGACCTTTTATTGAACTCTTCACGAATTCCAGCATCTGAAATATAAGTGACCACTGCTTAGCTAGTTGTAGATACGGCCAATTCGATTGAATTGCATGTTGAATGGTGCACTGTCACACCTACTCAATGGTAACTACAAAAAGTTTATATTGAGTCGCTTCACACCACCTCGTTGGTTTTAAACGATGTCAGCGGTAGCTAAGTGCAAGGTCCTTGGTTAGCATTACCAAGGCGAATGTATGGTCGACCAAGCTATTTGGTTTACTATGTATAATTTGCTGTGTCTAACTCTGTCTACCTCATCGGGATACGTGAAGCGAAGATATCATCATAACGTCGCGCGTGTTACTCACCATATGAACATTAGTTTTGTTCAAGTTGAATATTTGTCCGGAACTAGCGGCTGCGATTTCCTGGTACACTTTGTACGAGGGTCGATTCAAATCGTTGCAGTGACCCGTTAATATGAAAACCACCTGCAGAACATTTTAAATGGCATTATGTTCGCGAGTGAGTACGAAATAAAGAAAAGAATATGAATTTATTTAGACTAAAGTATTCGTCCTTAGTCTAGTGGTCGCTAGCGCTGTTGAGCAAGAGGTCCTGGGTTTCGATTCCCGGGTCGGGCAGTGTTATTGGGGTTTTCCAACAGGAATTTCTCAGCAGCTGCCACCGACTGTGGATTTGTGCCCGGTAATTAGGAGGCGACGCGATGAAGTCCCATGTCATGTGGGGCGAACCTTTTGATTAGGTAATACTTATCTGCCTTACCCCAAAAGGATTACGTGATGTTATGTTATGTAAAAGCGTAGACAAACTTTGTCTACGTGTAAAAGACTAACAGCATATTCTGCAAAGTAGGTAGGTACCTATTATAAAAACAAAATAATAAGGAATGGACCTTAGTGTTGGCTGCAAGTGCGATCATGGGGTCCTGCGTCCTGGGTCCAACAGTCTCAAAAAATCATTAAACGATAGCTTAAAAAGGGATTTTCCCACCCTTTTACCTAGCTACTGGACAAATGCCTCGGATCCCTTCTAGTCTTTCATATTTTACAAGTCCGCATTTCGTTCAAGTTTTAGCGGAATCTGTCAATTTCATCAGCTTTGTCGAAAGTACTTTATTTTGAGCAACAAAGAGTATTAGGTCGTAAATTTTTATAAGTCCTATCACACTCCTTTCCAGAACCTTTACCCTGCAGTGGAACGAAATAAGCTGGAAAAAAATAAACTACCGTCTGACCTGGCTCTGTTTCCTCTGTATAGCGTCGAGAACTTTCCCAACGATGCGATGGTCGGCGGCCGTGGCATCGGTGAACACGTACAGAAACGACCGAGGTCTGCTGACGTTCAACGCGAGATGTATGCCAGTTAGAGACATCTCAGGACAGTCACCCCCGCCCTGAACGTGGACTCTGTTCAGCGCTCTAATGAATATTTCCTTTCTTCGAGTGACTGTTACTGGGCCTACGGCTGTGAATTCAGTGTTTTTGGTTTTAATCCGAGGGTTTTGGAGGGTTGTGACAGATAGTAATTTTGACCGGTTAGCTGATGGCCATACAAAAAGTTACTAGACCGAGTCATTAAGGTAGATTTTCGAATGCACATGAAATATTTAACAAGACGTTACTTGAGTTAAAAAATGAATTAAAACACTGATAAAAGACAATCTTGCATGTTAAAGCTGTTTATTTACTTTTAATCAACTTCGACATAAAATTTTCTTTCAAGCCATTTGTAGAATTAGCAAAAAAGTAGGTACTTACAGGGGTCATGGAACGGCACAAACACAAAATCAGCTATCACGTCACTCTCCTTTAAAGCAGTATTGAGGATCATTTCAGCCCCTTCGCGCAACTGCCTCAAGTCATTGTACATAGACCCAGTAGTATCAAAAACAAATGCCAAGCTACTCTTTCCATCATCGCTATCTTGCGTCGATCTCTTACTAAACTTCTTACACTCAATCCCAAATAAAAGTGCACAAGTAAACAACACGAAACACTTCATCCCGAACATGTTTAGAACTAACACATGGTGCAAATTTAGTGAACGTTTTTTTACTTAGATGTAGTGAGTGGTCTGTTTTATTGAACTTATCTGTAACCTCTGACCGAGTAATCAATGTGGGTTGGAGTAAGGAAATAATGTACTAGTGTATTTATGTTAAGAACGGTTGCACATGAATTTTGGATGTCCCGGTTTTAATAATCGAGTTCTTATTCTTCTTCTTCTTAACAAATCGATGGCAAGAAAACAAACATTTTGCCCCATTCTTTAGTAATACGGACACCGCTCGCTTCTTCTTTGTCTCCGGCACGACAATTTTTATATTTTTAACCGACTTCTAAAAAGGAGGAGGTTCTCAATTCGGATGTTTCTATTTTTTTTTTTTTATGTTTGTTCGCGCATAACTCCGTCGCTTGCCAACCGATTTGCAAAAAATAAAACCGACTTCAAAAAAAAACAAAAAAGTGAAAAATAACTTTAGCTTCTGAAGTCGGTGACAAAAAAAATAAATCAATCAAACAAAGGTCACCGACTTCAGAAGCTAAAGTTATTTTTCACTTTTTTGTTTTTTTTTGAAGTCGGTTTTATTTTTTGCAAAAAAAGTTTTTTGTTAGTCCAGAACTTCGTCACTTCCACCGCGTCGTCAGTGGCAGCGCAGAGGTCACTTAGCTTTCTTACAGACGAGTGGCATGTTGCCAACGGTATACTTATAAACTGCAGCCGTCGCCACCTGTCGGAGACTCGTCGACGGCAGCCGCCGAAGCGTCGACGACTGCCGTCGACGGGTGGCGATGTTTGCAGTTGTGGCATGCTGCGTAAATTTGTGTCGACGACTGCTGCAGTTTATCTGCCGTTGGCAACGTGCCGCTCGTATGTAAGAACCCTTAGGCTACAGGTATTTGGGCTAAGATAGGAAATAGTTTGTGATAATACAGCATAGATTGTGACACAGTTCCGATGCAGTTAAAAGGTCGTCAAAAATCAGCTGTTCCGTACATTTTTATAAAATTATTATGCATTTTTTCGGACTTCCCAGTTCGCAAGTGTGCACTAACTCTTAACAGGGAAATAACTCAAACGTATTTAATATAATCTTGAGTCACAAGCTCTCTTATCAGTAAGTCATATCATATCTAATGTGGAAATTACGAATTAATTACACTTATAATACTAGGCCATACAGTTTTTATTTATATCTAACTGTTGAGCCTAGGTCATATTTGAAATCAAAATGGAACCGGATATAATATCAGCCCACGAAAACAACCGCAACGGCCACCGAGGCATCCATACCAAAAATATCTTTTACCAGCTCTGCAGCTTCGCTCGTGTTAATTTAGAATTTGACAATCAAACCACCCGGTGTACGCTGTTTGTCATAATATAATTCAGTCATGATTCGAGAAATACGTGGCGTCATCTGTTATCATCGGAACGTTATTGTTGTTTTCCTCGCGAAAATACTGTTTTTGGGATGAAAGAGACCCCGTAGTCCGCGCGCGAGCTCCGAGGAATTGGTAGCTTACTTAAATCATCGGTGGTTTTATTTCAAGCACATATTTAACCGACACCGGTTTCTCAGAGCTCGTGCGCGGGCTACTTGTTAGTTTCTGAGGCCCTACTCCCTAACGCTTCGTCCGTATATTCGGATCCATCCGTCTCTCTCACTCGCACTCATCTGCAGACGTGCGCGATAGAGCTTCTGTACAGCTGACAACGTATAATATGCAAAATTTCAAGATGATAGGTTCAGTGGTTTAGGGGTGATAGGATAACAAACAAAAAGACTTAATCCAAACTTATTGTTTGGATTAAGTCTGTAAATAAAATATTGTTCAACATTTTAAATGAGAAACTCCTCTTTTTGGAAGTCGGTTGAAATCTACGTTTGCGAATGCATAACATTGGTTCGACTTTGAGGCATCTCCGTGCACTGTCCTATCAAATCTGTTTAAGACGAAAAATTCACTGTGTACTTGTATTTTCGGCGTTTTCATCATCATCATCATTCGGCGTTTTATAACAATAAAAAATACATAATTAAAAATAAAATCTTTATTTAAAATTCACACTCGACATCTGTATAGAAGACATTCTGGTCGACTTAAATACGAAAAACAACCTATTCAGCTATAGCTCAAAATCTGTTTCTTATCCATACATACATTTAGTGCTTTTTGTGGAAGCATAATATTATTTTAATAGATTTTCGAAGAGTTGCAAGTCTGTTTTGGCACTATTTGTATTGCAGTTGTACTATTTGATTATCCTTTACAGTTTACACAGTATAATGGACATCTTAACAAACGCCAAGAATATCAAAATGTATTTTGTTGTAAATTTTACTGTAAATGTAACAGCTTTTTTATCTTTGTAACTATTTACTAAAAATATCAATGCTGGTGGGTCTAGAATTATATTATTGCTACTGAATGCAAAGTAAAAGCGCGATGATTATAATGAAACTAAAACAATGAAAGGCCCGGTATTGTATTACTGGACACAAAGTTTGGCAACTGATTATAATTCGCAGGCTTTTTGAGACCAAGGCTTCTCCATTCTTTACTGTTGTTGTCTAGTGTACTTCCACACAAGGCAGTTTGACATGATCAGTTTTACGGCAGACGTCTTGATAGGACGTTATCGAATTCAATAACAATAGAGCACTTTATACTAAGATTGTTTAAACATAATATTTGAAATGTAAGTTCACGTACTTGTGGCGTTGTTTAGTGACTAGCTACTTCGCGAATCGGTATTCACAATATACTTCGTTATTTATGTAAAGGTAAGTTCGCTAAAGACCAATTTGTAGCGGTGCGGTGGTACTTGCAACAGTAATATTTGTTCTCTATCTAGACAAGCAAAATGGTTTGACACTGAGTTGCTTAACGTTGCTTCTTTTTTGTCGATGGTACGACTCGATTATATTTCTTGGGCCCAGTATGAAGCCACGTTAAACGTTACTTTATGTTTTCTTTCTTCTAGTGAAAAGATCACTCATATTTGTTCGGGAAAATTACGAAGTTGCTAATCAACAAGTAAAACAACACTAAAAGTAACGACAACTGTTAGTGTTACATTAACAAAAGACAAAGAGATCTTAAAATACTTGCCTGTCTTTACATTTTGAGCGTCCCTAAATTACATATAAGTAAATCTAATTCTATAATTACGTTAAAAAAGAAATCTTATTAATGTATTGCAATTAAAATCCATAGACATTAAATAATAATTAATTTTAAAAAGGTCCAATTAATAAAATAAAAATCGTTTTTTTGGGCAGCTTCAAGCAAAGGTTAATTACATAGCTAGCCATATTTATTTTAATGAGATTTTAATATATATTAGAAAAAAAAAGACATTATTTAAGACATAGGATTGTGGAATATTACTAAAGTTTTCCAAATTTTTATCTTTATAAAATCTCAGAGGTCCGGTATGATGAGGTACACACAGCGACATATCAAAGCTATACATTTTCAGTACTACGTGGCCTCGCTTTGTTTAGATTAACCGTACAATAAGAGATCCGCATAAACTAGTTTTGCATAGCTTGATTAATCGTCATGCGTTGATTAGGCGGCAAAATCGATTGTATATTTTGCCGCCAAACCCGAACAAATGAGAAAAAAATACCACGAATGTCACACACACAATTATTTTAAAACAGAAACCTTTACTTGAAGACGACACAGAACTCTTAAAACTATTATGATGTTTTCTCGGTGGATGCGGTGAATTCCTCAGATGCCAGATGAAAATAATAAAACTGTCTAACAAAATAAATATGGGCCCGACTAAAAATATAAAATGACTGATTAGTGAAGACAACATACAATGGAAGATACGACGTGAAATAATATTAACAACATGTTTGTCTTAAATTAATGAGGGAAATGAAATAGGCAGTTATCGGCGATACACGAATGGGAATATAATAATATTTATTAATTCAGGAACAGGAAAATTAATAGGATAATATTCAATTTAGTCTCACGCACACAAAAGGATATTTTATGAATATTTTAATTTAAAAAAAAAACTTAAAAACATATTTTATGAAAACGAAATAATTGGTGAAATTTTACCTAATACAATATGACATGTCATAAAACAAAACAAAATGCTCAACTTATTATTTGAAGTTAATGTTGGCCCCTTAATCAACTGTTGTTAATTGAAATTATGAGTTTAGACAAACATTTATCATGAAGTTTCTCCAACTATTTCAATTTAACCTTACGTATTCGATATTTAAAACCATATTATATAACAAAAGCCTGTTATATTCCTAGCCGGGCATAGCACAAAATTATGTTAATATCATAACACTTTACGAATAACTTTGGCAAGCATATAAACTACACATCATATGTTTACTATTTGTACTTGCGTCCTGCAAATGTCAGTCATGGATGTATTGATTATGGGAGAACTGATATAGATTATGTTTACACGTCACATTAAATATATTTTAAATACCCAAGATTCTGATATGACCACAAAATACTTGTTCAGTGAAAATGTTGTAAACGTCCTTACCTAATAATAAAAAAAAAATCACTAGTTTATAATGCAAAACACTTGTGTATTGCCCTTGGTGGAAACCCTTTTTCTATACAATCACCATCATTAAAATTGGGCGATTTTTGGGCAAATAATAAAATATTATGTAGTCATATCATATCTTAAATTGGTCACAATATTTTAAACTTTTCTTATATAATTCTTATGTATTTCACTAGAAAATGCTTTTCATTAATCTTAGAATAAGAGGATTTGCTTAGTTATTGCAGTATTTAATTGTAGAAGGTAATTTATACTTGTATAAACCACTTATAATATAAATTTTATAAGTATGTATACAATTACGTATAAAATACATAATAAAGTGTAAATTTCCTATTCCGAACACATTTTTATGGGGCAACATTCCCATAGAGTCAATAAAAATATTTTATTAATAATTAAAATTTAATTTATTACCAAAAGCCAATTAAATTTAGCCGAATACTAATTCGAGTCATTAAAATAAAAAACGAAAATCGAGAATGTCGTTAAAAGGTCGAATTTTATGTTTTGCGATAGCATCGTTAGTAAATTGTTCTACATAGCTACTTATCTTTATACACATAGACTTGTTCATAAAGCTGGAAGAATCTTATTACACTGTACCCGGATTGTTTTTTTACTTTAAATCTCAGGGGGATGATACACTTATGTACGTAAAAGTTACGTTTGTATTACCGCCCTAAAAGCTAAACAATGGGCACAATCTCCAAGTCATCAAAAAACTGATACACGAGGATTTTGGCACAATAATATTTTTTCTCATCTTTATTTTCGATACATCAAGAACAGTCTATGCATATATCAGGACTCACACTATTGTGGTTCTTATTGTTTAATGATAAGATTCACAATAGCGTGCGGTCGTTGTGTAACTACGTCGCTATAGAATTGGGTTCACTAACATGAACACGAGCTGGTGACTCTCGGGGGAGCTTACACGACGTCGTCCGTCACAGGCTTGGGTTGGCTCAGACCTTTTTGGTATACCAACACCTTTTCGCTCACCTCGCCTTCTGGGAACTGGGAAGTAAAGACAAATAAATTATTTATAAATGTATCATCATCATCATACACAGCCCGACTTCACACACTGCTGGGTATAGGCCTCTCTTTGCTTGTGCCAACCTCATCCAGTATATTCCCGTAATGGCAACAATGTCGTCTGCCCATCTCGCCGCCGGACGACTAGCACTTCTCTTTCCATTCTTTGGACGTCACTCGTTCACAATTGTGTACGAATAACTTACGTAAACGTTGGGACATTAAACCCTTCATTTGTTTTTTTTTGTCTAACCCAGTACAGTTTCTGACCTAAACCCAGTGGTTGAGGTCAGAAAGGCAACTGCTCCATGTAAAATACTGGTACTCAGTGCCACATTTTTGGGAAAAGGCTAAACGGACGATGATTGAGCGACGTATTTACCTGTGTGTGTGGTATTTCATGGATGAGCTTGTACCCCGTCAACAAAGTGTCCACTCTTCCCTTAAGCCTGTCGAACAGCACCACGAGGTCGGGCGTCTGCCTGTTGGCGTGTTCCGTGCGCCACCAGCGCTGAGGGTTGTTGAAGAAGGCTTCTGCTTCCGTGGTGCCACCCGTCGAGTTGATGGGAGGGTCGCAGTGCAGGTAGCGAGTCGTTATGTTCAGGTGCAAGTGGCTGTGGGTACACGTGCAATGTGAGGTTAAAGAGAGTAAAACCTAGGTAGTAAGAACAGTAGATTTTACAACAAGTGCACAAAACGAACCATTTTTATCCGAGACTCTGATAGTAATGTGGAGGATAAAAAGGTTTTGTGGACGAGTTATAACTCTGCTTTTCACTTCGATTGCGAGAAAATAAAACGGTAGTATAACATAAATAAAAATAAAAAATCCTTTTATTTCTTGCATTACATTTAAATTAATATATAAAATGCATGTAATCACAACAAATCATATTACACAATTCAATTCAGTTCAAATTATTATTTACATAATGTTTTTTTTTTTTATAAATAATAAATAATAACAATTAAGTAAAACAATAAATAAACATAATTAAAAAATCAAGTAATCAATCATTCGTTTAAATTAAGGAAATTGTTTTCCTTCAGTATATAAACTATTATTAGGCATAATTTTCTTAAATTCATTAAATAACTTACCGTTCTTGAATTTCAATTTTAATATATTTTATGTCTTAAAAAACACGGCAAATAAATTATAGTGAATTTTATAAAATAACAAATTCGATCTATGAACTTCTTATTGTGTTTGGTTGTATGGCTCATTTTCTTTGCCATAATCTAGATAACTTTATGAGTAGATACGCAAATGCATTTGTAATGTCACTATCTACAAGATACTGTGGGACATGCGTAAACTCAACGCGCTCACCGCCGACCTGCAAGCATCAAACGACCGCGCGCGAGGAGCGCGCAGCCCACACTGAGTAAGCCACGGCGGCGGCGGCGCCTCCGCGGCCGGACTACGGCGGGCGCGCGCGCCGCGCGACATGCTCGTATCGAAGCTGATGAGAAACTAATCGCCGCACAGCGGCGCTGCACGTATTTATAGTCGGCGCACTCTGAACGCCAGGGCCCAGAAAACCAAGAACCAAACGTCTGATTGGCTGATCGATTTTGAGTTTCGAGTCCAACCAGCTACTACATTCACATTCCATTTTGTAATATAGGAACTAGGATTTTGACAATAAATATTCTCATTTTGAACCTCGATCGTTTGTTTCATTTCAAAGAATACGCGACTAAAGTGTGGAAAAACCCCACAATTGGTGACCCCGAGAAAAAAATGACGCAAGAGGAGACCACAAGTGAAGGAAGCAAACCCATGAAGATGGACTCCGACTTAGCTGCCATATCGGTTCAGTCCAGATTATTACCATTCTGGCGGGAGATCCCACGAGCCTGGTTCATCCAATTTGAAGCTGTCGTGGATCCCCTGAAGACTTCGGACGACCAGAAGTACCGCTACGTGTTACAACAACTGCAAAACACCGATCTTCAACAGCTCACTGATATTTTATACAATCCACCCTCCACGGGTAAATATAATGCTGTGAAGAATCGACTGCTCACCGTGTACGACCAGTCTGACGTAAAGAACTTCCAGAAGCTGATCAGCGGCCTAGAGTTGGGTGATCAAAAACCCACACAACTGCTACGCAAGATGAGAGAACTAGGAAGCGGCATGATCACAGATGAGGGATTAAAAATCGAGTGGCTAAATCACCTACCCACACAGATGCGTGTTGTGCTGTCGATCAACACAGAAGCAACACTAGATACCCTCGCCGCAATGGCCGATAAGATGGCAGAATACTCCGAACCAGCAACGGTTGCCGCAGTGTCCACAACCACGCAAGATACCGTGACGTCAACACAGCTAGAAATACTTTCGAAGCAAATGGAGAAACTATGCCTAGAAGTGGCTGAGCTACGCGGACGTTCAAGGGAGCGCTATAGACCCCGTTTCACACCGTTCAAATCACGGTCACGGTCACGGTCACAGTCACGCCGGCATAACAACAAGCCATCAGTCAAACCCGGCGATCCAACATGGGAGTGTAGATACCATTTCCGTTTCGGAGACAAGGCGAAACGATGCGAGTCACCGTGTTGTAGAAGAAACAAGAATCACACTACGACGTTAAACTAGCTACGACATCGACCGCGGCGGATGTCGATGTCCCCAGTACCACCAACCGCCTATGTGTCTTCGATCGCGACACTCGACAGCGTTTCCTCGTAGACACCGGCGCCGAAATATCCGTGTTAGCCGCAACAAACAAAAGGAAAACGAAGACATCAAGCGCCTACACATTATACGCCGCAAATAATACTCCAATCAACACTTACGGAGAACAAACGCTAAGGCTAAATCTTGGCTTTCGGCGCAGTTTTCTATGGACATTCATCATAGCTGACGTGAAAACATCGATCATAGGGGCTGATTTCCTACGACACTTTAAGCTCCTGGTCGACCTCCACAAGAAGAAGCTCGTCGATAGTGTAACCGACATATCAGTCGACGCCATTGAAGTTACAACAAAGGAAGAAACCATACATGTCATTAGCACCGACCAAGAGTACTATGACATTTTGAAGTTATACCCAGAGGTACTGCGACCTATGTCCTTGAAGGAACCAGCGAAGCATGATGTAGTGCACCACATCGAGACGACGGGCGCTCCAGTCTTCGCACGAGCCCGTCCCTTGCCCCCTGACAAATATAAGGCAGCCAAAGAGGAGTTCGACCACATGCTGGAACTCGGCATATGCAGGCCATCCAAGAGCCCGTGGGCAAGCCCGCTGCATATTGTCACGAAGAAGGATGGAGGCCTAAGGGTATGCGGCGACTACCGACGATTAAATTCAGTAACACGACCAGACCGCTATCCCATACCACGAATACAAGACTTCACGTACCAGCTGCACAACATGAAGATAGTCTCGAAGCTGGACCTCAAAATGGCCTACTATTGGATTCCAATAGCAAAGGAAGACGCCCAGAAAACAGCCATTATCACACCTTTCGGGCTGTTTGAGTTCACATGCATGACGTTCGGCTTGCGCAACGCTAGTCAGACGTTTCAAAGGTTCATGCATCAAGTACTGCGAGGCATAGACAACTGCTTCTGTTACGTCGACGACATACTGCTGTATTCAAAAAACGAAGAGAGCCACAGACAACTTCTACGGCAAGTACTAGACCGCCTTAAGACTTACGGCGTCATGTTAAAGGTGGAGAAATGTGAATTCGGCAAGGACAAGATTGATTTTCTCGGCTACGAAGTATCAGGCAACGGGATCAGGCCCACTGAAGAGAGAACCAAAGCAATATCAAGTTACCCCAAACCCAAGACAATAGCTGATTTACGACGTTTCCTGGGTATGATAAACTTTTATCGCAGCTGCTTACCCCGTCAAGCCGAACAACAGAATGAGCTAAATAAATATCTACACAATCAAAAACGCAATGATAAAACGCCCATCGAGTGGACAACACAGGCAGAATTGGCTTTTGAAAAGTGCCGCCAAAGCATTTTGGAAGCCACACAGCTGATCCACCCATTACCAGGAAGCCCCCTCGCCTTGATGACCGACGCTTCAGATTACAGCCTTGGCGCTGTTTTACAACAGAGAATAAACAACGTTTGGAAACCTCTCGCTTACTACTCAAAAGCGATGAGTATGACTCAGCAACGCTACAGCGTGTACGACCGTGAATTGCTGGCGATTTATACAGCTGTCAAGCACTTCAGGAGTCTGATTGAAGGAGGCGATGTCACAGTGTATACGGACCACAAGCCACTAGTGAATGCACTAACACGTCCACCGAGCAGCAGCGACACTCCGCGTCGAGAACGGCAATTACAATTCATCAGCCAATTTTGTACCAGCATCAAGTACGTACAAGGCGAATATAACTCGGCGGCAGACGCATTATCACGCATAGAAGACATACAATGCCCTTCCATCATCGACTACGCAGCTTTAGTCAGCGAACAAGACAAAGATCCAGTATTGAAACAGCTCAGAAATCAACCAAACCTAAAGTTTACCAACGTCACAATGCCAGGGATTAACCAGCCAATCACGTGCGAGACATCTACCGGAACGCCCCGACCATACTTGCCGACTACGTATCGTTTTGAGGCATTCAAAGCTCAACACGATTTGTGTCATCCCGGCGTAAAATCCACCAGGAAACAGATGTGCTCAAAATTTTTCTGGCCCAACATGAACAAGGAAATAAACAACTGGACCAGAGCATGTATAAGCTGTCAGCGAGCGAAGATTCACCGTCACGTCGTAACCCCACTGAGTGAGTTCCCCCCGTCGGCACGTTTTGAACACATACACGTGGACATAGTGGGGCCACTGCGACTATCTAATGAACGACGATACTGTGTGACAATTATCGACCGTTGCACCCGTTGGCCAGAAGCCGTTCCAGTAACAGAGATCACCGCAGAGGAAGTCGCAAAAGCCCTCTACGAAAATTGGATTGCCAGATTTGGTTGCCCACTAAGAATATCAACCGATCAAGGACGGCAATTCGAATCATCATTGTTCCGGTCACTAATGAAAAAGTTTGGGATAACACGAATACGGACCACGGCGTATCATCCCCAATCCAATGGTATGATCGAGCGGTGGCACAGGACATTGAAGGCAGCACTTATGGCGCGAGGCACCACACAATGGACAGAAGACCTTCCCACTGTACTGTTAGGATTACGCACGGCGTTGCGACTCAACAACGGTTTAAGCCCAGCAATGATGACGTATGGCACTACGCTCCGCTTACCATCGGATTTCATCATGCCAACCAAGTCCAACATTGATGAGAACGACTATACACGCCGCCTTACAGAAACCATGGCATCGTTAAGAAGTGCGCCGCGATCAAGCAACAGTCGATCAGCGCCATTCATACATCACGATCTCACTACGTGCACACACGTTTTCGTGCGCAACGACACAGTTCGTTCCCCGTTAACACCGCCGTACGAAGGCCCCTACGAGATAATCAAGCGCTATGACAAGTGTTACAAAATAAAGCTGCCGCTACGCACATCGGTAATATCAATGGATAGGCTCAAGCCAGCCTATATATTCATCGAGTCTGAAGATGAGGATCATCGCACCCCTGATCAAGCAATCCAGCCATACATCACAAGATCTGGAAGAACCGTCAAGCCCGTTGTTCGCTTCGCTTAAGGGGGAGTGATGTGGGACATGCGTAAACTCAACGCGCTCACCGCCGACCTGCAAGCATCAAACGACCGCGCGCGAGGAGCGCGCAGCCCACACTGAGTAAGCCACGGCGGCGGCGGCGCCTCCGCGGCCGGACTACGGCGGGCGCGCGCGCCGCGCGACATGCTCGTATCGAAGCTGATGAGAAACTAATCGCCGCACAGCGGCGCTGCACGTATTTATAGTCGGCGCACTCTGAACGCCAGGGCCCAGAAAACCAAGAACCAAACGTCTGATTGGCTGATCGATTTTGAGTTTCGAGTCCAACCAGCTACTACATTCACATTCCATTTTGTAATATAGGAACTAGGATTTTGACAATAAATATTCTCATTTTGAACCTCGATCGTTTGTTTCATTTCAAAGAATACGCGACTAAAGTGTGGAAAAACCCCACAATACGATAATAGGGTGGATTAACAAAAAATAAAAACTAATTAGTCCGTCAGTTAGATTATCAAAAAATGTTTGACCCGTAATTTTTATTTTATTACGTAAATCAAAATTGACGAAGATACGACGCTTTTAAAATTCTCACGCCTAGTTATAATTTATAGTGCGTTCTGACTTCACGAGCTCCATCATCTCCCGAGTTTTGATACGTTTTATCTTTGTCAATATTATGCTGTCATCAGGTCATTTTTGACAGCGTTTACGGTGATATTTATTTGGGGCATGGTCGGTGTAATCGCAAGATAGCGCATGTCATGACGTCGACGACGACGATTCAAGGGAGATCGATATCGCGTGTGTGATCGCGCTCACGGTAATTCGGAACGGGTTTATGGGCGCTCAAATCGATTTCAGCCTTAAACGGAACGCAGCCTATAGTTGCTGCTAGTTAAGATCGCAATAGCGGTCATCGACCCACTTACATTTATTAAAGTTCTCAACTTTGAAATCGAAAAATAAGCCTGTTCAAGTCTTGAATCGTCATCAATCGTGATCTTTAACATTTTTTCTAATGAAAAATACTTGGTTCATTTGTTTTGGTTCGTACGAAGAGATATTAGGGAAAGCTTAACAATGGAGGGCTAGCCTAACATGTCAAATACTCTTCAAAAACAACTGCTTATGGTTTAAGAACCGATCGCATGTTTGCAAATAAAGAAGAAAAATAAAATAGTTGTCTGCAAAGTTGGTTTACGGACGATAGTTTAATGTGACAACGTCATAACAAAACATTGATGAAATGATTGCATACATACGCTCCGATCGTAACGTAACAATGAGCGTAACTGGACACTTTTTCGTGCGTGCAGCCGGTGTTCATCGATTTATTAGACGTTATCACGTCAAAAAAATTAGGGAAAGGGCAATGACCAATATTGCGATCCTAACTGTCAGCAAATAGCGTATTGTAAAGAAGGAGTCGTTACCTGTAGAGAGGCGTGGAGTGGCAGGGCATGAGGAAGGTGATGGCGGTTCTGTTGGTGGCGAGGTCGCGCAGCAGCGGCATCACCTGCAGCGTGCCGGCCTGGTGCACCGCACCGAAGTACGTCGCCGGGACCAAGTTACCCGCCAGGATACACCCCGCCACTACGTACAGATGTATTCTGTACCAACATACAACACTTATTAAAAGGATTTTACGCCCCGAATATAGTAAACCGAGTATAGTACGGGTCAAGCGGTTTTGTTACGGGCAAGGATAAAAATATACAAAACAAGGGACTGATTTTGATGGCTCTTGCATCTTAGTTCTTGAAGTTTTTTGCATAAGTTGACTGGACTGTACGGTAAACTATTTTATTTCTAGAATTACCTACTGTTTATTACGGGATTTATTATAAATGCCGATAAAATTTAAACTCTACCAAGAAGCAGCCTTGTGCCTGTGACTAGCCTACTTGAAATAAATACTTTTATTTTGAGTATAATTTTCTATGTTCCTGTGATACTGCAAATATAGGGAAGAGTTGTAAAGAATAACTTACTTGGTAGCCTTCCTGCTCCACGGCACAATGACGTCTTGTACCAAATACATGAAGATTGGCAGCAGTGGCAACACGAAACGAAACTCTTTGTGAGGAATGAAGCTGAAACAAACATCATCTAATATTATAAAGAGGTAAAGTTTATAAGTTTGTATGTAGGGGGCAATCTTCGGAACTGCTAATCCCATTCCAAAAATTATTTCACTAACGGGCAGCTGCATTATCCCCGAGTGGTATAGACTGCCTTTAAAACATTCCCGTGGATTAATTACCGTACATAACAAGAGCGAAGCCGCGAGCGAAAGCTAGTTTATTATTTATTATACATGGTGTAAACAACTTTATCACGAAGCCGTCAACCAAGCATTTAGTACATAAAACTACTGAATAACTTTACGCAAAAATTATTGCTGGGAAACAATTTTTTTTTTTGGGTGGAAAATCATGTTTTGTGGTAGAACTTAATGTAACGCACTCAAAACATTGTGCTGATGGATGAATTGAATAGTACGGGGATTGTGGAGGTGTTTCAAAAAGACTTACAATAAAAACTTGTCAAAAAGTTGTAACTGTGACCCCCAGTACCTCTGTAACTAGAAGGTTCCCAGGTATGATGTAAAACAAAACAAATATCGCAATGCAAGAGCAAGTGTGCAATTAATACACCAGTGAATGGTGAAGGAAAACATCGTGAGGAAAACGGCATTTCCTAGAACCAAAAATTTGAAGACATGTCACAAAGTACCAATCTGCACTGGGAAGAGGCTATAAAACACCCCCGCGTGGTGGATTATAGCCCCTTCCCTCTCATTGAGAAAAGGTCGTGTCTCAGCAGTGGGAACATTAATAGGCTGTGTAATGGCTTTGAACCTTATTTCCTTAGAGCTAAGCCACATACCTGTACAACGCTACATGTAAAGCAATGGCAGTCAGAAGCAGGACTCCTATCTTGTTTTCCTTCGGTCGTCGCAGAATGTTGGTGATTGCCCATAGTACGGGCAGCAGGTTGATGCCCAATACCGCTGGAATGCCTTGTGTCAGATACCAGTGCCTGCGGAAAATAACGTTGTACTTTAGTCTTGCCTTGTTATAACAAATTAAATCAGGCGCTAAAGGTGAAAGCGTCAGGGTAGCCCGCGAAATTCAAATGTTCTTACGTTTTTTTGCAATTTGCAGGCCAGTGCTAAGTTGTATGTTGATTTAAATATCGTTCGCGACTGTAAGACGTGTGTAGGTACAGAATTATAACTATCAAAATCATCAATACAACCCTCTGAGTTCATAAAGGTCGAGGAACGATTTTGACCTAGAAAAAACAGCTCCTAGACCTTTTAATCAACATACAACCTAGCACTGGCCTGCGAATTGCAAAAAACGTAACAAAATTAGAATTTCGCGGTCTACCCTGGAGTATCAGTCTTAAGAGAAGTGTTACAAAAATCGCGAAATTGCGAGGTTTACTCGTTTAAATTGTATGTTTTTGAAATAAAAATTACTTGCTACAAATAGTTCGTTTTCTCTACTTCAATAATAAATAAGGCGAAATTTAGATACTTAACTTATTTATTTAGTAGTGGCACCAAATTCGTAATTAAGGTGAAAGCGTCAGGGTAGCCCGCGAAATTAAAATTTTCTTACGTTTTTTTAATTTGCAGGCCAGTGCTAAGTTGTATGTTGATAAACATATCGGTCGCGACTGTCAGACGTATTAAGTTACAGAATTATAATCAAAATCATCAATACAACCCTCCAAGTTCATAATAGTCTATGAACGAATTTTCACGGTCAAAGTCCTTCTTCGACTTTTATGAACTTTGAGGGTTGTATTGATGATTTTGATGATTATAATTCTGTAACTTAAGAGCGGGCCTAAAGCAAAATCTTCAATCTTAGATTAGATTTTTAGAGTAGTAAATCATGTTCAAATTAGAAAAAAAAATATGTCTGGAAACTTCATTATAAATGTGAGGGTTGGGTCTGAGCAAAAACATAATAGGATAAAATTTTCTCGATAGAAAATCGTCACAAAGTTACCTCTAATTTTCAACAATTTTGGTTTGTATTCTATTTTGGTGCATATTACTGAACCATAAACTACATAAATATTATCACTCATGTATAACCTAGGGCTGACTCTGAGAATTTTTTCAAAATATTTGCTATTTTAAGAGATAATAGACTCGAAAGAATCTGGCGCTTACTACATTTTTAATCCGCGAAATGATCCGTCTTCCGTCTCGCGGGACGCGAGCTTGAGACATCAGTTTGTTTCACCGATCAGTTGCCCTCGCTCTGTTGAGACGGGCAGTCTATGTCACTTTGCTCCGCGCCTAGCCGCCCTTATTATTATCATAATATTACTAATTTTTGGTTGAGTAACATGGCTAACAAGAAAAATACAATAGCAAAACGGAAGAAGCGAGAAGTAAAGCAGTTGAACACTCAATTTATGGCTGATTGCCGTGGTCGAATGTACTTATGTATTTTTTACGTGCCTAAGCGCATAGTAAACTCAAAATAAACGGATGATTGATTTGATCGTGCATTGTTTTTGTTTGAAATTATTATAATTACATACAACGTTGGATGCGAGTCGCCGTAGACCGGTCAAAGTGGCGACACTTGGGGGAGGCCTATATCCAGCAGTGGACGTCTTTCGGCTGATACAACCCGTAGGAATTAACTATTATGTTGGTATATTATTATAAATTTAATAAAATTATGGAAGTTACTATTAAAAGGATTTGTTTTATTACTTATACTTTATGTTATTACTTGAAAGTAGTGGGTAGGTAGAAGGTAGGTAGAAGGTAGGTAGTAGGTAGGTCGGGTCGGCTAGTAAAGATTTAAAATAGACGGGTATCCTAAAATGGCCGCTTCAGCAGAATCATAATATGAATCACGTTAAAATTTAAAATTCTTAAAATGGACTCTATGTTTATGACCGTAAAGTCCATTTTAACAAAAAATGTTTTAATGTGATTCCCAACACTCGCTTGTGTCAGGTATCAGTTCCCAGAAAATAATGTAAATCGAGTGATCGAGTTTGTTGATGGTTCTGTCGGTACTTCGGTAGTACCATCGAGGTCGAAAATAATTAGAATAATGACCAAAATGTATCACTAGAGAAATACGTTTATTTTTTGCCTACTACCGAAATCTCACATACCTTATGTATGCACCTAGGTTTTCTTAAAGAATTATGAATACCTATTTACAATACTCTTGCTAAGTATTTTTTTACACTTCCAGTATAACGTGGCCTCACCATGTATATGTCACCGTAAAATTGTCAAATACGTTATATTACAATATAACGTGTATCTCTCTAGCGATATTGTAAAGTCTCGAATTATTGTCAACTGAACATACGGAACTATCTCTTGCCGCCTTAAACGGGACTTGGGGCACCCCCCCGTTAGGTTAGTTAGGTTCCTTTAAACCCTGCACTCGGAAACCCGCGAAGCGGGGCTCCGTCGACTACGCTTTTTAGGGGAATATGAAGTGTTTTAAGGTTAGTTTATATTAATCGATATTTCTCAGGAATGGTACAGTATCTTTTCATGAGAGTGGTACCACTGGGCAAGGAGGAAGACCCCTCCTTCTCTCCACACCGCGTGAGTTGACTACCATCGCATGCATTTCACGAAAAATAATGCGTTTTATTGTAAGCAGTATGTTCATTTGACAATAATTCGAGACTTTACAATATCGCTAGAGATATTACAATTTAACGTATTTGACAATTTTACGGTGACATATATATTTTCGGTACAATGAGAGATCTGCATAATAGTAGATTGTATCATAAGGGAGCAAAATAATATTTTTACGGCGAGGGCGCTTTTTTGAATCCAGAGCGAAGTGAGGGATTCTAGAGTAGAATCCCGAGCGTAGCGAGGGATTCTTTAGTAGAATCCTGAACGTAGCGAGGGATTCAAAGTACGTCGCCCGAGCCAAAAATATATTTTGCGCCCGAGTGATACACTCTACTTTTCATCACCCACTATGAGAAAATAAAAGGCGCCTCATATTTTATTGTAATATTGATATTTAATGAAACAGAGTAACAACTAAATTGAAATTAAGTAGTATCTAATAATAAAACAACTAAAAACTTATATTTACATTTGAGACATTTTCACAATTTTGAAAATTAATTGTTACAGTTTTATTAGGAATAGAGATTGTTGTAGATTTAATTTTATTCTGCGTGTTTGAAATAATGTCAGAATGTGGCTCATTTTGAGGAAAATGTGACGGTGAATCTCTTTGTTTGGATGTAGATGGGCGCGGCGACAGTGGCATGGATGGATTAACTGAAGGTTGCAATTTAATGTTTTCCACGATGCGTTCACATGTTTTCGCCTTGTTCTCAATGGAATCTTCTATATATCCCTCTGCTACAGCACTCGACTTCCATCCTCCATGTCGCTTGAGAACAGTTAAGTCCGCTCCAGAATCTGCCAACAGGGTAGCAGAAGTGCGACGAAAACAATGTCCTGTATATAGCTTGATATCTGGTAACTTCAAATAAGTAGCGATTTCTTGTGGCATGTAAGAAATTTTATTTTTTCCCATAACTTGTTTGAAGCACTTGCCATTTTGATAACGGATGAAAAACCGATTGGTCTTTATATCAGCAGGACGCAGGTCCAGGTATTTCTGTACAATAGTTTTGTATTCTCCTCGGATTACGAAGGATCGGTCAATTTTTGTTTTTGTGTCTGTCAGCTTTACTAACAGTAAATTATCCGAGTGATTTTCGACATCATCAACAGTTATTTTTAAAAGTTCATTGCCACGACAAGCTCCATGTACTCCGAAAATTAAAGCCACCTGTAACAAAACCGAATGTGAATAAGACAAGTACCTATCTATCGAAGTACAGGTTACAATAAAATGCGCATTTTAAAACACTGGTTATACTTTACTAATCCACCATATATACATACATAGTTACTTACTTTTACGGCAAGAAAGATGTTGTCGGGTGCCTCATTAAGGAAAGTCTCCACGTTTTTGACTGAGAACACTTTGGATTTTTTAGGTTTAAATCCATCAGACATCCTCTTCAGATACGCTATTAATTTCGAATATGTGTCCAGTTTTACGTCGTTATTAGAACTGACTGTTGATTTTAGCATTGAGTAGGTACTCCAAAGTGTGGAAGGTTGTTTAGTTTTGGCTAAGTACTGGAAGTAGGCCAAAAACACAGATTCTGAAAAATTCTTGGCGCCTCTTGAATTTCTCCATTCAATAAAATTACCATAAGCTTTCATATATTTCTCCCGGGATTTTGCAGGTAGTAGATTATCCATCACATTTCTTGCGTCAGTTCTAATACTATCAGGAGTTAATTCTATACTTTCACTGTCACTTGAAGAACTCATTTTTCAAAACAAAATCATGAATTTCTATCAATCCGTGAAAATTGACGAAAACGCGGGCTATAGTTCGCGCGTTTTTAATTTTATTTCTTTTTTTTTTGTATTCAGCCGGCGCGCGGCGCTACTATGGGCCGTCGCACCAGCCAGTCTTTATTCAAACAATATTTGCGTTCGATTTCTTGGGCGCTGAACACAAGATGTTCCAAATTCAAAAAGTGCGCGGCAAAGATAATTGCGGCGCACTTATAAAGAGGATTAAAAACTCATTACTGCCCGCTAAAAGTTTCTTATAAAACACCACCTTTGGGTGCACTTAAAGGCGAACCAAGTCGTCTTTTTCGAATAGATGGGATGAAAACTGGTTTTGTATAGCTTGACCACCTGTCGTGCTTAACAAAGTTCCTTTATTAACCCCCGAAGCAAAGACGACGGGGTGCTATAAGTTTGACGTGTCTGTGTGTGTGTGTGTCTGTCTGTGGCATCGTAGCATCCGAACGGATGAAACGATTTCAATTTTGTTTTTTATTAGAAAGGTGGATTAGTCGGCAGTGTTCCTAGCTATGTTTGATGAAAATTAGTCCAAGATGGCCGCCGACACAAAATGGCGGATTACTTACATATTTTTTCACAATTCCCTCGATATGGGTATCAAATGAAAGGGCGTGACTAGTAGAATACTTCCTATGATAAATTTAAAATCCAAGATGGCCGCCACCAAAAAATGGAGAATCACCTTTTTTCAATATGGGTATCAAATGAAAGATCTTGACTAGTACAATAATGTATACTATTCAAAGGGATTATGGAATACTAACTAACGAAATGAGACACGGAAAGTGGAGTGATGACTGGTTTCTAGGTAGGACTGAACTATAATCAATTGTTTTCTATTTAACTTTTATTACATTATGTGTCGGAGGACTTTTTTAATTTAATTTTATTTGTTCGTATTATATTATTTTCAGTAATGATTTCAAAAACCAAATCGGTGGTTCCTTGAGTAGTAACGTTACGAAGCTTGAGTTGCATAACGACAAGAGTGTTGCACGCAAACAGTACGTATTTTTAGGGTTCCGTAGCCAAATGGCAAAAAACGGAACCTTTATGGATTTGTTATGTCTGTCTGTCTGTCTGCCCGTCCGTATGTCACAGCCATTTTTTTCCGAAACTATAAGAACTATGCTGTTGAAACTTGGTGAGTAGATGTATTCTGTGAACCGTATTAAGATTTTCACACAAAAATAGAAAAAAATCAATAAACTTTGGGGGTTCCCCCATACTTAGCACTGAAACTCATTTTTTTTTTCCTTCAAACCCAAACGTGAGGGGTATCTTTGGATAGGTCTTCAAAAATGATATTGAGGTTTTTAATATTATTTTTTTCTAAGCTGAATAGTTTGCGCGAGAGACACTTCCAAAGTGGTAAAATGTGTGTTCCCCCCCTGTAACTTTTAAAATAAGAGAATGATAAAACTTTTAAAAAATATGATGTAGATTACCATGTAAACTTCCACCGAAAAGTGGTTTGAACGAGATCTAGAAAGTATTTTTTTTTAATACGTCATAAACCGTATACCGCAATTTACCTTACATTCAATCAATTCATTATATTTGAGTTGCTGCTACGGAACCCTTCATGGGCGAGTTCGACTCGCACTTGGTCGCTTTTTTATTAAATTGTAAATTTATATAATATTTGCTTTCAAGTTTTTGAGTAAACAGTTGCTTGCAATTCTTGAAGGTCAATTATTGCGCTTAAATTATTACATTCAATTATTGCACTTGTATGTCCAAGAAAATGGCCTCATGTAAATGAAGCTTCAGTCATCAGTGTTTTTGAATAAAACTAATAAACAGATATTATTATGATGATTATACATGGATTATACGATATTTCTAACGATCCTTTCTTATTTGTAGAAAAATTAAAAACCAATTTAGAGTTCTGATTATAGAATCGAATGTATGGATACCTGCAACGTTTCTTTTTATTCTGTATTCCGGAATTGATATTTTTTTTAACTTTCTGACTACAGAATCAAATGCTAACTAATGTCGAAAAGTAGATTACCAAAATGGCGTAACAAACGTCAAGATAAGTAATTTAAAAATTGAATTTCATAATTATACATATAATGTCACCGTAAAATTGTCAAACATGTTAGATTGTAGTCTCTCTTGCGAGGTTGTAAACTCTCGAAATATTGTCAACTGAACATACTGCTTACAATATAACGCATTATTTTTCGGTGGATTGTAATCTATCGAAGTGAAACCGTAATATAGAGAAATGCATAGAGTCTCGGCGTTTACTTCTGGTGGCCATGATGCTGCATGGTTTGTGTAACAATAGATTTGACTCTATTGAAATTACAAATAAGTTACGCTATACGGTACCAAGAAATGTAGTCAGACGGGCGGCCCGCGTGCCCCGGTTGTTCCACGTGGATTCATGCAGGACCAACGCCGGGGCACGAGTGCCTCTTCGTCAACTAGTGGAAACCTATAACACACACTTCATGGACATTGATATATTCTCTCTTTCTAGTAACAAATTTAAAACACTGGCTATAAATATACTTTCACCACAATCTTAATCTAACATTAATTATTTAAATCAACTCTAAAAGCAAAATTTATCTTTCCGTTATTTATTTGTTCATCTATTAATCCGTGGACAATGGTGTGGGTTACATGTTTACCTATTTATTTAAGTACTCATAAGTTTAAACCTGAACATGTACTTAACTGTTTTTTGTCCCTAATAAATAAAATAAAATAAAAGTCACTTCCAACCATTGTATCCTATTAATTATGCATTCCCGGAATTTCTGGAATTTATGTTGAAAAAAGCCGCTTCCATAATTACTTGCCCAAAAATTATAGTAAATAAATGCATCAATTCCGATGTCTAAAATAAATACCTAATATTAAGAAAACTAAGATGAAATGGAGTACTCAAAACTTTCATTTCACTACATACAAACAACATAGGAATGCATTGAAGGTGTTAAAAAATTAACTAAAAAAAAAAAAGAAAAGAAAGTGGTTTCATCTATCTATGTTGCATGTACTCAGCTCAATGATTTCAAGTACGCGAGTTCGGTCCCGCGCGTCGCGCATCGTGGCGCCGCCGCCCGTGTTTGACAAACGCACTAATGCGGGTGTGGCGAGACGCGCGGGGGAAATCAGAATTTTTCTTGGCGTTAGGCCCGCTCTTAATACGTGTTACAGTCGCGACCGATATGTTTATCAACATACAACTTAGCACTGCCCTGCAAATTGCAAAAAACGTTAGAAAATTTGAATTTCGCGGGCTACGTTGAAGCATCGCCCTTAAGGGTTGTTTTGGGCCCTATCAGAATACCAGCGCTGTGACGTTTTTTTTTAATGTTACAGCACCATGCTGAGATAGGAGCCTTTTGGCCTCGTACAGGACGAGTTTCGTTTCTTTTAATTTTAAAATATATGTTTGTTTTTTCTGTGTAAGTTTTATTATTAAGTTTTATACTGATGTTTTTGATGTGTTTTGTCCTGTGCGTGCTAATAAATGCTTTTTCTTTCTTTCTTTCTTTCAAGGGGGAAGCACCAGAGTGGCCCGCGAAATTTAAATTTTCTTATGTGCCTGGCAATTTGCAGGTAGGTGTGTGTGTACGTATGTGTCCGATTTCATGTTGAACGAAATTTATGATTCGCGACCGTAACACGTACATTTATGTATTTACAAAATTATAATAATCAATAAGGCGTAAATATTGTTTATTGCCAAATTGTTAAAATCATCAAATGTTTATTAAAAGTTTAATCCCATTGAACGACTATTTCATGAAAAACTTATTCAATGGGATTAAATGAACTCGGATGGTTGTATTGATGATTTTAATGATCATAATAATAACTCTGTAAAGCTACATTTGCGCACCTAAGGCATAGAGATCATTATTCCCATTTTCTTTTTCAGGTGAACCCCACCGCACCCCCATTAATAATAACAGCAATCTAATCACTCATTAATGGAATTAGAGGACATTAATCCCTTCAAGGAATAGTAACAAGGATTCAAGGCAAAACTTACCATGGGTGTTGTCCGTAGAAAGAGGCAATGTCATGTAGGACGTTGAACCTAAAGAATTCCCAGGGCGTGACGATGAGACGGCCATAGAAGTACGAGTCTAACGCCACGAGGGCGCCACCGGCGATCAGACTGAAAAAATACACGGTTTGTTTTACGTGACGGATGTTGCGTTGCTGGGAGGCATAAAACGAGGTTGAATGGTGCCCCCCATTTGTGTACGAAAATATGGTAAAAACAAGTGGTCAGATTCAGCCAGCTTTCATCATTTAGCGACAGTGTCGAGTGGCTATCACTTCTTAAATAGGTTAGTCTGTCCTCCCACATACAACTCATATCTCTCTTGAGTCTGTAATTGTAGGACAAATTCCCTTTTCTCGTTCCATTTAACCCAATCTTGTATTGTTTGTATCCAATAAGGGGTCGAGTTCGTCTCACCAGCCATCTTCTCCTTAGCCAATCGCGTGTTCGTTTGGAACCTACTGTTAGACCATAAGACCTTCGACGTGCGAAAGATAGGGAATTTGAGAATTGGAACGGAATATCGATATCTTTACCCAATCAATAAGTTTTACTCCATTGTATTGTACAACGGGCTGGTGTCCGCAACTCCACGTCAAAGCGCGTATTATGCGTATGGGCTATAATCTACCACGCGGGCCCAGTGCGGATTGGTAGTTGTCACATGTCTTCGAATTTTTGGTTCTAGGACATGCCGGTTTCCTCACGATGTTTTCCTTCACCGTTTTTGAGAGTTTTACTCCATTGAGACTGTTGTTAAATTGGTACAAAAACAAAGTAGTTACGCAATAGGCACGTAAGTCCGCACGACAAGCTTCAGCCGGCCCTGGTTGGTAGTGAGCAAGTTGTAAGCCCCAAGCACTGCCCACAGCGGCGCCGACGTGGGCCGCACGAACACCGCCACTACCGCTAGCCACAGCCACTGAGGACTTTCTGCAATAAGTAGAAAGTAAACATTACATCAAGCCAACTTACCGAATGGTTCGGCAGGGATGTAGTGCGTATTTGGTTTTGTTCTCGCTAAGTTGTTGGTCCCGGCTGTCATTTGGTGATTTTTGACAGTCGTTACAGAAAGTCAAGGCTTATTAACCACTACTAACTGGTTTCTAGAAGTCAAATAAGCAGTCTCTTCATGTAAAAATCAAACTATTTTTTTTTCTCAATTGATTTTTTATGGCAGTCGTCATATTTGCGAAAAAATAATCCGCTGGTGGTTGATTCCATGAAGAAAGTTGTCCAGTTAGATCTATTAGATGGCCTTAACACAGGTCCACCCTTAAATATGCATTTTGGTTATATGCTTGACATTCCACCCAGATGTCCACATTTGGCTATACATACAGCTGTATTAAGAAAGTGAGACTTTTGTTAACAAAAAAATTAAAGAACCGCATTGATGTTATTTATTAATATTGCTTTTGTTTATACAGCAACAGGATAACTACAGACAAATCTAAGTATAATTATTATTAATGTTTAAAGCTGTGTACCAAGATTTTTTTCCTGTCATAAGAGGAAAAGAATAGAATAGAATACTCTATAATATGTACACCATAAAAAATTGAAATACAAAAATTTTAAACATTTTACAAGGGGTGACACAATGGGCGGTCTTATAGCTAAAAGCGATCGAAAAACGAAAAGAATCTTGAATAAACACAATGAATACCTGCTTGTTATCTTATTTAAGTTTTTTTTTACTGACATGGTCACTAACACTAAAAACGAGATATTTACCATATTTATTACTATTTCAGATTTCCCATATTTCTGCAATGTTGCAATAAATCACAAACTAAAAATAAGTAGTAAACATTGTGATCCGCCCCGCGACGCTTTAACCGCGTGAAAATATTTTACTTCCTTAGATGAATCGGATTTTGGTAACAATTTCAAAGGTTTCAATATTTCTGCACAGAACCTACCTGCCAGTAAAAGTCCTGTCATAATCGGTCAAGCCATTTCAGAGATTAGCCGGGACAAACAGACAGCCGAAAAAAATGTTTTTTTGTTGTTGTAAGTACTCTGTATACTTTCGTATGCATTCAGTAAATAGCTGTTATTTTGAAATGAACAGTTCATTTTTTTAATTTGTTTAGTAGATATGATTTATTTCTTTTCAATGCCCGATTATTACCTTTGTGCTCTTCTATCGTTAATGTAATGTCCTATTAAGTATTTTTTGTGTACATAAATAAATAAATAAATTATTTTACCTTTTTCGTAGTAACCTAATTTCCCACCCTTGAACGGGAACACAGACAGGGCAATCGCAACCAGAGCAGTCTCTAACGTCTGCAGTAAGGTTCTACCGGACGTGTAAAACCAAAACCATGATGTCAGCACCAGGAATAATGCCCATTTGCGATTTCCAGTCCACTTGTAGAAGCTGTAATCGGCAGCAGTGCTGATGACAGCCTGCAGGATGCGAGGCAGGAGAATCTGCAAATAAATAGTAGTTTATAACTATATTTTTGTGGTAGTGTTAAGATTTTGACAAAAAATTAAATCGTACCCCTAAAAAGGTTGATTTTAAATACTACTTAATTAGTTTCTTTAAAACTTTTACTTATTCTTTTGGTGATAGAATTTCATTGATTAATTAATGATAGGACTGGAAAGAGGGTGACTACTGAATTCAAAAGACATGCTGCACCTCCCATACAGTATATATCCATACAGATAACCGAAGATAACATAACTGTTTAAGGCGATTACACAAGCTAAACGCGAGTTTTATAATTACTAAAAGTATATGATCACTGCTATAAAGAAGACCAGAAAAATATATGATATTCTTCAGGATATATGCTAGCATGATACTGTATGGTATGTATATGCTAGCATGATACGGTATATATACAGTAGCAAGTGGTTTTTAAATCCATACAGATAACCGAAGATAACATAACTGTTTAAGGCGATTACACGAGCTAAATGCGAGTTTTATAATTACTAAAAGTATATGATTCACTGCTATAAACAAGACCAGAAAAATATATGATATTCTTTAGGATATATGCTAGCATGATACTGTTTTGAAAACATAATACAATTAATTTGGCCCGATAAAAAGAAATCACGAACTTACCTCTAAAAATATCTTTCAAACAATAAAACACATACTAATATGCATGCGATCATTCTGATTTTTTGGCAAATAATTCTACAAGCAATATATTAGCATGATACTGTTTTAGTTTTTTAATCCAATCAATAGTTTTTTTGTAAATCGATCGAAACCACTCATTTCGCGCTATTTGGCCCGCAGTGGCTGACGTAACAACCACTTTGTAGTGCAAGCTGATTAGAACTTTATTCTAACAGCATTTCAAACGAAGTTTGAACCACCACAAATAGAGTTGCTAATTTAGCTCGTCTAAGCGCCTTAAGAGACATATTAAAATCTTGGCATACTATCAAGTTTATTCTATTTAACTCCATGGCATTCCATTTTTTGTTCCTTATTTTTATAAATAAGTCATGCATGTATTACATAGAACATGTATGTGATACAAAGAAACTACTTCATTACAGATATTAAATAACAGCAACTCAGGTTACAAACTAGTATTGTAACATTATACACAATTAGAATGGTCTGTAATAACAACTGCTTATCAAGAAGTCTGTAGTGTGCTTTCAGATAAAAACCTACAACTTTTTATAACTTAGAATTTATTTATTGTAATTTTATGGAACATTTTAATCATTGTGTTTCCAACAGTACAAAAAAGATAATGAGTTTTTTTTCAGTTTTTTTGTAGTACTTACTCACTATTACATAGCTTTTGATAAATGACCAATTTAGTAACAAGATATCAACGAACCTATATCTTATGCTTGGTCATGGTGAGCGAGTATTTTCAGTCTTTTGCGGGCTATATAAAGTTATTTATAACTATATTATGCTTACCAGAGCTTCAGGGTAGTCCAGCCCAGTGTATTTGAGCAGAGTGTAAAGTGCAGCTACCACACTTGGGTACAAATAACTCCTGATGCCTTGCTGCCATTCCCAAGTCAGGGCTCCATACCCAAACACTTGCTTGTGAGCTACTTCCAAGGTCTGCCAGTACTCATCAGGCACATACCACGTCTGCACCAGGAATACAGACAGAATCCTCACGAACAATATCACGGAAGCCACCTGAAGGGGCCTCAAGCCCTTTGCCAACACCATTCTCCCGCCTAAATCGAAAGAGGTTACATGTGAATTGTCTATAAATAGAAACCTTTAGTGTGCTCAATAAACATAGAAATCATAAAAAGCTTGACCAAGATTAACACTTCATACATTGAACAAATCAAAAACTTCGTTCTAATTAGAAATCTTGGTGTTGATAAGTTTATCAAACGAAACAAACTTTTCTCACTGAAGTGTCAACTAACGCGTCCTTATAATTAACGCTAGAATTGAATGAACAGTAAGCTTTTAACAAAATGTAATTAAGTAACACTTTTTCATGATTCTAATCAATGCATAATAACCCATTGAATTCTCTAAAAATAAACACAAAAACACTTTTTTTCGTAATTATTTCACTAACCTCAACAAAACCCGCCGCCACCGCGAAGTAGTGCTGTGCTAATCAACTAAATAAAACCAACTAATTTTATTTTTTTCGTCAGATCACATAATTGATTATCAATCACGATCAAAAGACGGATTTAAGTTGTACCGAGCGGCCCACACTTCAGAAGACCGCATTGCTTGGATACGTGATGTCAATCTTCTGCATTTAAAACAGTGATGATAAATGGACTCATAATCGACCTAAAAAATCAACCACATTTCACTATGTCAGCCCAACACTATCACGTCAAGTCCGCCATGTTTGGTTTGTCTCAGCGCTCGTGTTCGAAAACTGTTTACCTATTTCATAAATATTACGTTACTTATTCATTCAAGGTTTGACTTAATTAGTTTTGTGGATACTTATTAATGATTTATAGTTTTCCATGAACAACGCTATTTTTAAAACATATGCAAGTTTGAAAGATTTATTATGAGGCAAAAGAAAAACTACCAATAATTGGCATCACAGAATGTATGACTTAAAATAATAGGTTTTGAACGTCAATCTATGAATGTTGATTTTATGGAAAAATTAATTGTATCCAATACTTTTGATAAATAATTATGTTGTGGTGTTAGCTTGAAAATGGGTAAGTTTGGTATTTCCAAATGAAATAACCTCGTGGTAGTACAAGATTACGATAACGAGATATTTGCTTTTAGATGAGGCCAAGAAAGAAACGGTGGATCTTTCGAGGCGTGGGTTGAAGAAAATAGAGAAAGCGCCCGCGGAAGAATCCAAGACGATTATTAATTTAATCCTAGACCAAAATGAGTTGCAACGGCTCGACAACATCGACACATACAACCGCGTCGAAAATGTAAGAAAGTACTTTCTTGGAATATTTTATTCAACCAATTTTTTTTTTTCAATTCATCCCTCTATAATTATACGGTATACCGGTGTTAACATTAGATTAGCCTGAAATAAATCATTTTAGGCTCCCATTGCACTAGAAGTATTTAACCTTCTCATGGTACGGAAAAACATCTCAAAATGATCTATCATTACAAATTATTTATGTGCATGATTAGGTAAATATTTATTCATAAATTATAGTGAGAACATAGTTAACCATGTAAATTCTGTTTGTGTATAGTTATCAATATGCAACAACTTCCTGCTACGCATGCATGGTGTGTCCAGATTGACGAACATCCGAATACTGGCTCTTAGCAACAATGGCATACTACAAATAGAAGGGCTAAAAGACCTGATATATCTTAAAGTTTTAAAACTAGCGGGTAAGTTAGTACACTAGTAATTATCGTAGTAGTGTAGACATCTGTGAAAATGCTTGGTAGCAACCATTTTACCCAGTATTTAAATGAATTAAGTATTTAATTTTAAACATATCTTATCATCATCATATCTCATCTCTCTTTTTGGGACCCTTTTGTGTGTTACTGTATTAATTAAAAAAAAAACTGTGTAGTGTCTGTTGTTCTTAATATTAACTGATTTATTATTTGTGGGCATAATTTGTAATTTACTACATATAGTACACCCTCATACTAAGTTCTTTCTGGGTATCCGGCAAGGCTTTACTCAATGTCTAGGGCTATGTCCTCCAAGTAGCGTACCAAGTTTGAAGATGCACTTAGAATTAGAACTCAACAATGAAGCCTTCAACAACAGTACATTTGGTCTAAATTAATTAAATAATAGAAAAAAGGATAACCATTATTTTATACTCCTTTCAATATTAATGACTGGTCTAAAACAGATTATTGTAATGATAATTCCATTGTGTTGAACCAGTTCAGTCATGAGATCACAATTTTTCCAATATCAGGTAAAGGTAAGCTGTACTGTGGATAGACCATAAAATTCTGGAGAACTTTTGTACATTTATTTTTGTTTTTGTTTTTGGATGCGGCTGGAGTTTTAACTGTTGTTGAATATTCAGCCAGCTTCATGGTAGTGTGACTTCATTACTGAGTAAAGAAAGAATAGAAAAGGTGTTTATTGAGCACATGAAATGTCATTTATTACTTGCAGTTGCCATCCATCAAATTAATGGCATAGTATAATAAATAATAATAAATATCGCTGGACATTAACACACAGCGCCACCTAGTGCCACACTAAGCAAAGCTTGTGTCGTGGACACTAGATAGTTGATATACTACATATATACTTTTTGTTTGTAAATACATACTTATTATATATATATAAACATCCATGACTCGTAAACAAATGTCCATGCTCATCACACAAACATTTGCTCCTACCGGGATTCGAACCCAGGACCCTAAGAACGTAAGGCAGCGTCACTACCACTACGCCATTCGGGTCGTCTGTATAGCTCATCACTGACATATAGTTGTACTTAAACATAGCATCATTAATGTATCACTGATTGGTTTCACTAACATCGAAAGTGAGAATACTTACAGCTATTGCTTCTAGAGATTACTATTTGTAATTGTAATTTAAAGTTATAAACAGTTGACTGAATTGGAATAAGGACTATTTTAATGTTTATATGTCTATATATTCAAACTATACTTAATGATTATTGTGTGTTGGTTCAGGAAACTCTTGAATTTACATCACATAACATAATCTCACACCTTAAATTCCCGTTGGTTAACCAGAGGTTTACCTACCTGATAGTGCACCCACATTTTGCCAGTTAAGTTTAAGTCTGTTGTAGTAGGAGTCGAGCATATTTCCATCAACCAGGGACAAATCTAGACTCCGTAGCTGCCACTGACAAATTCCTCATATAAAATCCCAATCATACTGCCCAACTTGGGATTCGAAACCGAGGACCTCATGCTCAGCAGTTGAGCTTGCAACCACAATCACTCAACCAATCATGTAGTCTGAAACGTGCAAGTGAGATGTTCTAGAACATACCTTAACCTTATGATTTTTTTGCAGGTAACAACATAAAATCAATAGAACACTTGAATCACAACATGCATTTGGAACATCTAGACTTGTCCAACAACCAGATATCTTTTATAGCTGATATATCATATTTGAAGAATTTGAAGGTTAGTATTATTTGACAATAACTCTGTTGAAACTGGACTTATTAATGTGAAAATGTTTTTTTTTCTGATGGTAAAAATGATGTGTGAAGTAAAATTAATTTTTAATATTCAAGTGTGCATTCATTAAAATGCATAATTCTATGTCTGTGGCATAAGAGCAATCTTAAAAAGAAATAAGTCTTTATTTTATACTAATACTGATCTTGTTTGCGGGGCGATCATGGCTATATATGGCAGATATGGCACAGGACACAGAGGTTTGGAAGGAGAAAGGGTAGGCCTTTTTCCAGCAGTGGGGCACTCAAACAGGCCAACAAAAACAAAAAAAAAATATTAGGGAGTTTCGTTTGTAGGTAGGTAGTGTGTAGGGAGTAATCTTCAGTGCTACTGATCCGATTCCAGAAATTCTTTCGCTAACTGGTAGTTACATTATCCCTGAGTGTTATAACTTATAGGCTACATTAAAAACTTCCCGGTGAAAAGCGAGGAAAAGCTAGTTGATTCATATAACTATTGTCTTATCAAGAGGGGTTTGTTGTATCATTTATCTACAACTAGCTGACGCCCGCGACTTCGCTCGTGTACAAATCGTTTACTAAAACCTTCTTTGAGAACCACTCTATCCAAGGGTGAAAACAGCATGAAAATCGGTGCTGTAGTTTTGAAGTTTATTGCAAACAGACAGATGCGGCGGAGGACTTTGTTTTGTAATATGTAGTGAAGTCCTAGGATGCTAGGACGATAGATAAAGGCTGGATATTCAGAAACTACGAAAGATTTTTACTAACACTATCTCGCGATTATGCAACGAAATATTATTCACTAAAATGAAGACATTGATCCTTATCATATCTTTTTGCAGCATCTAAATCTGGAAAGGAATAAGATATCAGATCTGAGGCAGTGTGACCGCTACCTCCCAACACACCTGGAACACCTAGGACTAGCACACAACAGTATCCAGGATCTGAATGAGATCAGTCACTTGGTGCACTTAAATAAACTGGACAGCTTCTCTATACAGGGTAACCCGTGCGTCGCTATGGCTGGGAAGGACAAATTGTATCCTTTTTAAATCAATCAAAAAAGCAGGAGGTTCATCCAAATCCGTTCAGTAGTTTTTGTGTGAAAGAGTTACAAACATCAATAATCACAAACTTTCTCATTTATGATATTAATAGGATGCAATTGAAAAAAGGCCCATACCACAGCATCTTGCTGCGACATTTGAAAATGGTCGCCCAACATTACAGTGAACCTTAACAGTAGCTAGGGGAACAGTTTACAAAATATCTTCTTTATGTATGTAACATAAAGACATACATAAAGTAAGTATGAAAATGTAACTTCTCACACACTCTCTGTAACTACCTAGTTCGTACCTAGTTTAACAAATAAACATTCTGATTCTGAATTAGTGATTTATAAGCTTTGTTTTTGTATAAAAATATTTGTACGCCTTAATAAGGCAGGATATGCTGATAATACCAATATTCTAACATCTATTTTGTACTATATTCTAACTAACAAACAATCTTTTTTTTTTTAAACAATCCAACGGACCACAATCTAATTTCCATGTTTTTCTCATTTAATTGTGGCACTCTATTGCGATACTTTGTATGTTACAAAACCAACTGTGTTCGTTATAGTCTATATAACTGAATTGTGTTAAAAATTTAACTTAATCAAATTGTTCCTTGACTCTTAAAACAGAGGATTTGATTACCGTCCCTTTGTACTCAACTGGATAATGAGCGTCAAGACAATTGATGGCTTTGTCGTCAGTGCTATAGAGAGGTAAGATACAAAATGTTATAAGGTAAAATATGGGTTGCCATGGCTGACCTGGAAGTCTTTAAATAGGCTCCGGACACTGGCCTAAGCAAAGAGAACTCGTTCAGGTGGAGATTCATGGATGACTCTGCCGTAGCTGTGAACATGATGTTGGCAAGCGGTGGGACACTTGGTGAACTGCCTGTCCTGCTGTTTGTGAGCGCCAAACTCAAAAAGTCGTTTACCAGCAACAATTTTGGTGTAGATTTACTTAGTTTGATGTTCAGAATGCTTGGTTGACAGCTTCGCAAAAGACCCGTTTACACTATTTTTTTTTCCGTTTTGGTAATCATCAAATGGCTTCTTCCACTCTGGACGGAGCGGGAGGGAGTGTCAGACCATTACTGACTAAAACTCACCCATGTTCCATCCTCGCCCTTTATGTTCCGGGGCCGCGGTATCTCTTTCGAACAGTCCCGCAGCCCCAGATCCTTTTACACCCTGTATAAAACCCTGTATAACATTTAGATTTTATGTTTCATTCCTACAATCATTCTTTATGGTCCCATTATAAAAGAGAAGTATAAGGTATCATTTGGCGTCTGTGTCTCACTGGGGCCAAAAAACTGGTGAAAAATAAAGAATTCTCCTTTTAAAAGACGCTATTAAAGAATCCTTCCCTTTCAGTTTGAAAGCAGAGTGGCTGTACAGTCAAGGCAAAGGGCGGCATTACCACGCAGGTCAGCACCAAGAGTTATGCGAATACTTGGCGTCCACCTGCCCCCTCACAGCCGATGCGTTGGAGACCGAGGATCAGAGGAAACTGCGTCTTATACTTAGTAAGGTAAGGTCGAGTTCACTTATAGTGGTATGACAGTCAACAACTTACACTCCATTGAACTAGACTCCCTGACTTGCAATTATTTAGTTGGTGATGGTAAGAAGTTCATAAGAAGTCAAATCATATATATGCCATACGTGATACCCTGCGTCCTAAACACTGCGATCGGTTGGCGCAAACACGAATATAATTTATAGGCATGACGGCAGTTTCAAAAAATTGTAAATCTATTTAGGTCCATGTTCACCGAGAAGATAACAGCCTGATTATCGAAAAACAGCTGTCAATGTGACATGTTCCCATACAAAAATGTGTTTTAAACAGCTGTTTTAGATAATCAGACTGTTATCTTCTCGGTGAACATGGACCTAAGTCCGTCAGTTAGAGTATTGGAAAATAATGGACACGATTTTTTTGTTTTTGTAAATCAATGAATATTGACAAAGATAAAACGCATCGAAACGCGGGAGGGGGGGTCATGACGTCAGAACTCGCTAAAAATTATACCAAGGCGTCATGTATTGAGAATTTAAAAAGCGTCGTATCTTCGTCAATTTTGGTTTATGTAACCGAAGATAAAATTCGGGTCAAATATTTGTTGATATTCTAACTGACGCACATTTTTTTTTATTTTGTCGTTTACCCTATTATTACACTTTTGTTCGGATAAGCGCACGCGTTTTCTGAAGGCGCTACTCATAATAAACGATTCATCAAAATAATTTTATTAAGCGCGGCAAGATATTATTAACTATATTAAATACTTAGACTATTATCATTACTGTTACTGTTAGCCTGTGTCATCCCACTGCTGGGCAAAGGCCTCTCCCCATGACTTCCAAATTTTTCGATCCAGGGCCATTGTGGGCCACTGGTCGTTGGTTTTGTCTAGCTCATCCCGCCATCTCCTGCGAGGTCTACCGCGTCGCCTTTTGGTTGTGTCAGCTATTATCATTAATAGCTATTAAAAGCACTTAATGAATCTGTAACTTAGGAAAGCCTCTCACGCTAAACATTTTTGTAACGCAGGCTCAACATCATCAGCAGCAACTGAAGGACCAAAATCACAGTCCTTTGAAGCCAAAGTTACAATCTCCGAGGATGCAATGTAAGTATTGCATACAGCAAAATCACGTAAGGTTCCTACTGCAGGGACACAAGCCTCGTCTCCTTGAGAGTAGTAATTAGGTTGGGAGTGGTGTTTGGGGCTAACACAAAGATTTTTTTAGATTCGTCAGATTTAGTATACACGTCTTTGTCAAATTTGCCTGTTTAAGTGTCGCGACACATCTCCGGAACGCACGGCGTCGAACATTCGGTCGAATGGGCTCGACAGTGTTTTTCAAGTTCCCTATGACACGTCACCCGAAATTTCACGTTCGGCATAGCGCCGAGCCTTTCTTCGAGAGACTATTTCAGAAAAACTAATTCAACGTACGAGTATTTTGCATAGCAAGCGACACATCAGGCGACGCGTTACGCGACCGAACGTTCGATGGTCCTCTGACGCGGCGGTGCGGTTGCCGCGCCAAGAGCGGCAACGTGCGTGTAAATCCCTGTTGCATTTTTCTCCTTTTAAGTCTTCCATAATAGCCAATATTGCAATAAAATCCATTTTGTTGGGCAATCCAACACGTCACATCCGCACACCACAACGACACCGACTGACGAAACGCTGAACTAAACGCCGCCGCCGTGCCGTCGCGTTTCCGACTGATCGGCGCGTTTGCTGTGTCATGCCAACCGAATACTACGACCGATAATTCAGTCGCTGAAGTGTCGGCGCCGTACGCTCCGCAGATGTGGCGCGACCCTTAGTCGTTTTGGTTCAGGCCCCGTTCGATATGTGGCGAAAATAATTCAAACTCAAACTCAATTAAGTGGTCCCCTGCCCGCTTGGTTGATATTTGAGAATTTTAAAATATAGTTTTGGTGTTCATCATACCATACACACCCAGCTGTTAAGTTTTTGTTGCTGAAAAACTTTTAGGGCTCCCGTTGTAGTAAATACAAGTGGTCTCGATAGAAACACATAATTGATTATTATTTATTATTATTATTATTTAATGTTCCACTTCGAAACTCGTAGTTTGTAGAAAATGTAAGTTATGCAGAGTTGCAGGCGTAATGTTTGACCTATTCATTAAAATTCTTTATTAGTTGAGCTATTTTCGGAATTTGTGGAATTAGACTAATGAGGATTGATTTATATAATATGTCACCGTAAAATTGTCAAACACGTTATATTACAATATAACGTGTGTCTCTCTAGCGATATTGTAAAGTCTCGAATTATTGTCAACTGAGCATACGGAAGTATCTCTGCCCCCATATTTGGGACTTAGGGCACCCCCCCGTTAGGTTTTTTTTTTTTTTTTTTTTTTTTTTTTTTGTTTTGGCAGGAGTGGGAAATCCCCGCGGACACCTCGACTATCTCACAGGAATTTCTCTTGTGAGACAGTCGAGGTAGTGCCGGACTCGAACCGGCTAAAAACCACTCCTGCCCCAGCCAGTGTTCCTCTAACATGATCAGAGACCTTAACATCTGTCTTATTAGGCTTATTTACGCTTTGGTGGCCGGAGAGACCTTACGCTCGTTTTCAACGAATGATTATTTTTTACAAAATTTCCACACGCAAGAATTTACTTTATATTTGGTTGTATTGTATTTACTATCATATTATCTGATTATATCTTATAATGTTTTTACTATTTTACTACTATTTCTTTTACTGGTGTATAATATCCTTAATCTAAATTTCCTCTATTTTTATCCTAATATTTATGCCCTCACACTATGATACTCGTATATGGATTTACTTCATTTTATTTTAATACTATCACATTTTTAGTTTACTGTTTTTAAATTTATGTGTGTATGATATCTCATCTATATATTCATTATATAACTCAATATCATATAATATTTTATGATACGTATAATGTCTGTTAAACTATTTCTACGTTCGGCACAACTTGACGCATTTTGCGGTTCTGGCCCCTGTTCCAGCATAACTTGAGCCAGTTTCTTATGAAACAGACTCAAGTTTATGATTTTCATATAGCCCACGCTAGTCGTCTGCTCAACGCGTCTGTTTTGTGGTTGGGCCGAATTTGTTCTTCTTCTAGGGTGCGTGGAAGTGGTCGCATCGCCAACTTTAGCAGTATGCTATCGCAGCTCTTGCGAATGCGTCCCACTTCCGTCGCACTGGGCATTCGTTGCTGAATGAGTTGTGCTCGGTGGCCCCTAGTTTTTCTCTGGTGCAGTTCACGCAGGCCGCTACTTTACCGATGTGTTTTTCTGGGCAGTCTGCCCCGACATGAGGCCCACCACAGTGGCTACACAGATCAGCTGGCTCCGTGCACAGGCGTTTCCCGTGCCCGTATGCCAAGCAGCGGGTGCACTGCACCAGAGGCGTCTGATCCTCGACGCGAACTCGCTGGAGGTCGATGCGGAGTTTTTCCCCTGCAATCGCCCTCCTCCAGACCGTAGGAGACACACCAAGCACAACGTGATTCACGTGCGGGTTGCGTGTTTTCTTTCGGTACTTAACAACCATTCTTTGCTCCTTGTCGTCGAGCCCGTGAAATATTTCCCGGTTCTGATTCTTGAGGGCTCTCAGCACCTCCTCGTCACTGTGCATGAGTAATACGTCCCTAAGAACAAGAAGCGGGTCACGATTTTTCACGTCCTCGACGACCAGGTTCTCTCCGACTGCTACCAGTCTGGTTTTTAATTTTTGCCTCTCTTCTTTTGTTGCGCACCCCATAATGATCTTTTGGTCCTTAGCCTTTCTCACTCTTTCCACCCGCACCCATCCCTCTTTTGCGTCAACTGCCTTTCTAACCCGTTCCAAGATCTCGTCCCCCGTATCCATTTCCTGCGTCGAGGAAACAACAACCGAGTGCAGCGTCGTTCGCTCCAGAGCCTGAGCCCCAGTGTGGCTCTTAATGACGCCCGCTACACTCGCGTATGTTGTCTCCTCCACCCCCTCTCTGCTGGCCAGACTGTCTCGGAGTTTGTCGAGTTTCTCGGAGTTGTCTCTTAACTCCGAGATGTGCTCCTTCAAGCTGTTTAGGAGCTCAGTCTGGCCAGCAAGGACCTCAGTGGAAATAGGACAGGGACTACGGTCAACAGTGGGCGCGAGTTCCGGTACGGCGACGGGTGCGGTGGGGGCCTTATCACGCTCAGCCTCTTTCACCAGCTCGTAAAGCCTGTTTATGGCTTCGAGCACCGCAGTCTTGATTTCGGCCTTAAGGTTGCGAGAGTTGCCCAAGTTTAGCTTAGCCTTATTCAGGCAAGCTCTCGCCTCCTCGGTGCGACTGCGGCACTTAGCCTCAGGCTTTTTGAGCGGTCTCGAGGCATCGATAGCAGCTCGGCGCGTCCCCGGAGTGGCAGGGCCCCCCTGCGACGCAGAAGGAGTCTCGTTTCCGAAGGAGATTCTCCTCCTTGCGTCAGCAGACGAAGGCATCGCTTTCTCCGCGGATCGCGACGAGCCACTAGAGCCGTGGGCCCTCACGGTGCTAGATGGGGTGCGGAACATCGTACAACTTTTGGGAGCAGGTATTGCTAGAGTCGAACCCTGTAAAGAGGGGAACTAAACAACAATATCTGCTCGAGAGGAGAGACTTAAAAGGATGTCACTGGACTTAACTGTGTCCCTGTAAAGGGGGGCACACAGTACAATAAGATAAAATAAAATAATAAATCAGCTAAAAGTATATAGGTAGGTACAATAGTAAATAATTATAAAATTATGTCAACACTTGTGAGCCTCTGCAGACTCGGTCAAATACGTTAAAAATAACTAAAAATCCCTAAAAATCAGTAAAAACCCCTTTAAAGACTAAATACTAATATAAACCGAAAAATAAAATTTTGCCAAAATTCCCACGTCTGCCTTCCTATAACCCAGAGGGCGGGTGGGTGGGCAAAATTTTTTCGAGCTAGGGGCGCGTGCGAGGTGTCCAGAGACGCGTCTCCGCGCGGGCTAGCGAATTATGGAATAAAACTTGTTAGGTGCCGAACAAAAATTTTGACTTTTGGTCAAAAAACCAGTTTTCGAAAGAAAAAAATTGGAATTTCACCCCACTACCTGGAGACCGGGACACGGAACGCGGACCAGAATTCAGGGAAGAAGGGTGAGCACTATTGCAACTATAATCTAAATTGAAATGTGAAGGAAAATTTTGAAAAACAATTAATTTTAAGGAATTTCTCCGAAAATAAGGGATGGAGTCCAGACGCGCGTGTAAAGTGCGCGCGATATGGTCAGAACACAGGCGGACGCCTAGTTTGGTCTAAAAAAGCCGAAAACAGCTTCAAAATCGCACGTCTAGAATAGAAGATATCAACCCCCCCCGTTAGGTTAGTTAGGTTCCTTTAAACCCTGCACTCGGAAATAGGGGCCCCGCGAAGCGGGGCTCCGTCGACTACGCTTTTTTGGGAAATATAAAGTGTTTTAAGGTTAGGTTATATTAATCGATATTTCTCATGAATGGTACAGTATCTTTTCATGAGAGTGGCCACTGGGCAAGGGTGACCCCTCTTTCCCTCCACTCCGCGTGTGTTGATTACCATCGCATGCATTTCACGAAAAACAATGCGTTTTATTGCAAGCAGTATGTTCGTTTGACAATAATTCGAGAGTTTACAATATCGCTAGAGATATTACAATATAACGTTTTTGACAATTTTACGGTGACATATATATATATTGCTCCAAATCAAGTAAGTAGTACAATACAACAGGCAATTTGTATGAAATAAAATTAGTATTCTCGATTCACCCCATAATTATGACCTCAGCTGAATATCAGATGGCATCTTTACTCAATACCTGACGCTGATCTGAGTCTGGATTTGTGCCCGGTTGATGGCAATACGCTCCCCCCTTATTATATGAATCCTAAACATAATTGGCGAAGTTTGGGTGTCCTATTAGGTACACCACTGCCCAATCCTCCTGGGATAGCTGGACTTAATCACCCAATAAACTTGCAGCTCGTATATCAACGCCCCGCCACATGGGCCGCTCGCCCGACCGGCTGACGTCCAGCTACCACGCAGCGCTCACAAAGTCCTCGTCACCCTCTCACCAGATGACGTCATCACTGTGTGGGGACCTGCCCGGCATACCTACGGCCATGAGCCAGAGCTTCGACTCGCCCGGGCTCATGTACGCTACGGAGAAACGAGACAGCACTAGGGAGAAGGAGAGGGAGAAAGTACAAGGTATGTGAAGATTTATGTAGTTGGCATTCGTGCTGTAAACGGTCGTTCAATTTTTGAAACGAAAAAAAAAAAGAATGTGTCGTCTCTGTCGTTGCTTACACCTGTGTATTCTTCTGTAAGGCTGATGTTTCAGGATAGCCCGCGAAATTCAAATTTTCTGACGTTTTTTGCAATTTGCAGGCCAGTGCTAACAACTACTTTTTCAAGGTCAAAATCGTTCCTCGATTTTTGTGAACTTGGAGGGGTGAATTGATGATTATAATTCTTTAACTACGTCTTACAGTCGCGAACAATATTTTAATCAACATACAACCTAGCACTGGCCTGCAAATTGCACAAAACGTTAATCAATTTGAATTTCGCGGGCTACTCTGACGCTTTCACCTTAAGGCCCGATTTACATTGGACAAGTGGTTGCCGAAATTGATTAGTACAGTTGGTAAGGACAGTGGTGTAAACCGATCGCATAGTCACTGTCTCTGCTTTCGCCATCTGCCACTGTATTTATAGTCGCTACTCGCCTTCCCTGACCAATTTGAATCGGGCGTAAAAGCAAAGCGATATCGTAACATAGAGATGCGGTACCTGGGACCTCCAATTATTATACGATCTCGTTTTGCACGAAGTCACAGAAACATTAACACACTACTCGTATTAATAAATTGGCGCGAATTCAGCTATTCCTGGTTTTAATTATTTTAACCGAATACGCTAAATCTATACAGATTAACAACTCTTCAACTTTCACAGAAATACCGCAACCAAAACCAGTTAACCATTCACTAGAAGCCGCATCGAAAATGGTTCCTGTACCCGAATCGTTAATGAGTCCCGACTACCAAGACCCGATATACGACATCCAAAGATCGATACCAAAACCGACCAGTAACTCGATACACAGCATTTCAAACACATCTTCACAATCCAGTAACAGTAGCATTCACGAAGATAAACCAAGACACGCTAAAAACATGAAAGGTTCCCCGAAATTGCCGAAGAGCGCCACGTCGTCACCTAAACTAAAAACAAGAATGGAACAGCGGAAAGGAAGCTTATCAAAAATAGAAGTGAAAAATGAAGAGAAGAAACTAAACGGCATCACGAGTGATTCGGAGAATCACAATGCCGATATCATGAAGTTACCGTCGAATCAGAGACGGCAGAAGAAATTGAGTGTGGAGTCCATGGCAGCTGTGACGATTCAGAAGATGTGGAGGGGTTACAGAAGTAGGAACCTCAATAAGGACACGTTACGGATACTGCATGCTATACAAGCGGCGAGGGCAAGACAACATATACAGTGAGTTTTAGTGCTTACTTATTTTCAAAACTATTCAGGGTGTGAGTGTCGACTGGCCACGTGGTCAGCATACCAAATACTTAGATGGACATATTATACCTACAAATTATATATCTAAAATTAAAAAAAGAAAAAGAAATGGTGAACTGAACACGTGGTAACACGGTTGTGGGTCGATGTCACCTTGTATAGCATAGTTTTTTTTTTCATTGAAGTTTTTTTGCATCACTTTCGTGCATCGTGGAACCTCCACACTGGACAGGGGGGCCTTATTTGTATTGAAAATTGTTCCAGCCGTAACGTGCACTTACATTTTATAATAAAATTCGCCCTATATTTCAAACAAAAGATATTTGATAGTTGAAAAATTGGCCTTTAGTAAATAAATCAGCTTATTTGCCATGTTTTTTTTTATTGTTCCGATACTCCGATATTTCAGATTTTCATATTGACATACATAAGTTGAATTTTTTTCGTAGGAGGTTGACGTGCGATATGGAGGCGACTAAGGCAGCTTTGGAGTCTGAACGAAAGATACAGCAACTACAGATGCAAGCGATCAACGCGCTATGGAAGAAAGTGTCAACTTTACAAGCTGCTGGTGAGTTTACCTTGTTTGAACTACGTCCTACATCACGCAATCAGAGTTAACCGGGAAATTCTTCTTCTTCTTAGCGTATTGTAAAGAGTTAAAGTTTGTGAGGTTGCAGGGGGTAATCTCTGGATCTACTGAACCGATTTAAAAAAAACTTTTACCCATCTAATCTGTTGCAAACCAACTACCTCGGTGGTTGGGTCGTCGCAAGTGTTACTGCAGTCTTTAGTTTCGATTCCTAGGATGGGGTTAGGAAAAAAAAAATAGTTTTATGCCTATTATGACGATGGCATTATCATCATAATGTGGGATTTAAACATATCTGATGGTGGCATAAGCAAGGTTTAGACGAAGCCAGTGCTGGCTGTCAGGCTAGCGCGGGCTTGTTTTTGGCCTCGTATAAACAGTTTTTCAAGACAAGCCAGCGCTGGCTGCCGTCACTGGCGAGAATAGAGCGCCGGACTATTTTTCAAACCAGTGACCTCCGCCCGCGTGCCCGGCTACCCCCGCGCCAGCGTGAGGACGCGTGTAGACGCATCGTGCCAGTCGCTGGCGCTTATTAATTGAATCAATCCATTTGCGTCATCTAAACAAAACGGGCCAGGCCAGCGCTGTCTTGGCTGAGGACTGGCGCCAGCGTTACTGGCTTCGTCTAAATCTGCTTTACGCTAGTAATTATTTTTTGTCTCTCGTTTTAGATAATCAGAAGCAAAGGCTATCGGAGTCAGATGACAGCACAGACGCGTTGCGACAGCTGTCGGAGACGTGTTTCAGTTTACAAGCACAGGTGCGTACCATCATGGGAACTTCAATTCTTTCCTCTTACATAATAATTAAGTTTCGAAGTACAAACTTAATGCCATACGTGATGTGCCACACGTGTGGTTATTGAAAATCAACTTAAAAAACTTGACAACGTCATTCATAAACATTGTTTTCAGCTTTCACAGTTAAAAACTAAACTTATATTGTCACTAAAGGGATATCTTACGTGATTATTGACGAGTAGTTAGTGAGTTGTAAGGTTGACTGGTAGAGAATGCCTTGTGTTATTAAGTCCGCCTATGTACCACTATTGTACATGAAGTTTAAATAAATAAATAATTTGAGTTTCCGACATTTCGACGCTTTTGCAACTGCTATGATCGCGGGTTGACTGGAGAATGCGGGAATAACAAATAATCACGGAAGATATCCCGTAAGTGACAATATAAGTTTAACATTATTCATCTACATCTACATACTTATTTAACTATTTATGCACTCACTGTAGACTACACAGCAAAATAATATTTGAGTATATACAGGGTGTAAACGGACCCTTCACGAAAACGTCAACCAATCTTTCTGGACTTTTTTTACCTTTTGAGACACGGAACCCTAAAAATGATCGCAATGACGGGGAGAACAAGAAGTATCTTTCGGCTCCGTTAAGGGTCTATTTACACCCTTTAGGTACCAGTAGGTGGGTTTGTTTCAAAGGAGCTCGTGGCTAAATTACGAGTATAACAGCCGGTCGGGCCGATCTTTAGGTTAAGCCGTGCTTGCCTAGGTTGGTCTGTGGATGGGTGACCACCCTTACCTACCGAGTTTCCTCCGTGCCTCGGAAAGCACCTTAAGCTGTTGGTCCCGGCTGTCTTTGGCAGTCGTTACAGGTAGTCAGTGGCCCAAATAGTCTGACAACCAGTCTTACCAAGCAGTATTGTATTACCCAGTATTAACTGGGTTGTGGAGGTCAGATAGGCAGTCGCTCCATGTAAAATACTGGTATTCAGCTGTATCCGGTTAGACTGGAAGCCGACCCCAACATAGTCGGGAAAAGGCTAGGTAGATGATGAGGTCGCACAGACGGGTATTAGACCCTAAAACGTGGCCAAAAGTCAGTTTTAAAAAGGTCGCGCTTCCTAGAAATTACCCTTACCTGCCGATACTCAAGGGATTAAGGAACAATGGGCGGCCATATTTTTTACCTGATTTTTGTCAGAACACACTTAAACAGACGTGTTTCGACTGCGCTATTGGTTGCACGTTTATTTTTGTAGTGAGTGTTTGCAAAGTCTCTAGTTTTCATTAATTGTTAAAATTGATGAATGCAGTTTCCACCGAAGATTTTCAACATGGATATTGCAGAACCAGGTATGTATTATTCAAATAAATTGTTATTTCTAGAATAATTTGATTTTATCTAGAGTTGTGGTGTTTTTCTAAAACTGCATTATTTTTCATTAATCATTTTCTCAATCAAATTTAGAAAAGAGTAAAAGTAAGATAATCGGGCGTTATCGGACAATATCTAGTTTATTGTTTGGTAGGACAGATATTTGTGATATATTATATAGAAAGAAAAATTGCCACTTTTTGCCCCTTTTATGGATTTCTCTTATTTTTATGTTTTTAGATCTCCATAAAACAAACTTTGTTTTGCGGCTATGATTATATTTTTGGATTTTAATTGTTCTAGGAACGTCAGGGGCTCGAGTATTGACGCGAATGGATATTTTCAACATGATCCATAGTTCTTCTGATGGATTTACGACTAAAAAACTTGATGAAGTTGAAGAAGAGCTAATAAATGACTCTTCTTTTAATGTCGAAAAAAGAAGCTTTTCGTCGTAAATTTGCGACATTCAAGCATGATTTTAAGTCAAGATGGCAAGCAGCAAGCAGGACTAAACAGATTTTTTTAAAAAACAACGAACAATGGGTTCAAGGCACTCTTGAAATACCTCGGAAAAGACTCTCTAGCGGAATACAGGGCGCCCAGAAAAAATATTCGACGATTTGTCTGAACGAAGCAAACGCAGAAAAACTGAAAATCTTCGTGAAAGCCACGAAGCTCGAGAGCTATTATATGCAGGTCAAAAAAAAAAACAAAAGGTTCGCAACAATTTTAAAAGTTATTTCAAGTGGATATGATATAAATTTTGAAAAGTTTTCTTCATATTGTGACAATACAGCAGAACTTTCTGTTAGCTTATACAGCTGGCATCCGATGACACCCACTGTACACAAAGTGCTGATGCACGGGCCACTCATTGTGAAAAACGCTCTGATCCCAATCGGAACTTTGTCAGAAGAAGCAGCTGAAGTTAGGAACAAGCATTTTCGAGATTATAGGGAAAATTATTCGCGAAAGTTATCCCGTGAAGATTGTAATAGGGATATTCTGTATAGGCTACTGCTCACATCAGACCCGTATCTTAGTTCAATTAGGAAAAAGAAAAGAAAAAAAAAAGAAAAGTTTTAAGCCTTTTTCCTCTTCGTCAAAAGAAATGTTACTGCCATTTCATGACAGTTGTGACTCGGACAAGGAAAATAAAGAAGATTAAGATTACTTAGCATACCGTTTTATAGTTGTTTTTTTAATGTTTAATAAAATAAAAATGTTAGAATTTCACATATTTTCTTTTTACCTTTTTCCAAATGTTAGATTCCTTTCCAATTGATATTTTACCATCAACTAGACTTTGAATAATGATTTTTCAATAAATTAGGCAATATAAGCACCGAAATATTCAAAAAATATTGTTTAATAGTTTTGGCCACGTTTTAGGGTCTAATACCCGTCTGTGGGTCGGTCGGTTTCTTAAGAAATTTCTGCCCAGCAGACCTGCGAAAGCAGAAATGACAAATCATCATCATCTACCTACTCTTGGCCCACGCTTTAAGTTTGTTAAGTTGACGATAAATATGAGTGTCTAGTTATTTATGATTCAAGAATACTACAAGCTCCTTGCTCATCTGGTGAAGTACCATCTCTATGTTTTTATGTTTCCGTACGCAAAGGGTAAAAATGGGACCCTGTTACTAAGGTCCAAGTTCACCAAAAAGATGACGGTCTGACTATCTCAGATTATCTTAAACAGCTGTTTAAAACTCATTTTTATATGGGAACATGTTACATTGTTTTTAGATAATCAGACCATTGTCTTTTCGGTGAACATGGACCTAAGACTCCACTGTCCGTCTTTCTTGTCACTACGCTGTATCTTATTGAACCGTGACAGTTAGACAGTTGAAATTTTCATCACAGAATGTTTATTTCTGTTGCCGCTATACACTAAATAATAGAAGTAAAACAAATATATGATGTTACGGAACTCTTCATGTTAGTTATAGTATCTGAACAATATTTTGTTTTGTTGCTAGGTAGCGGAGCTTCAAGGTTGTATGCAAGAAGTACTGAAGGCAGTGTCGACTAAAAGCCACGCGGAGCCAGTCGCGACACAGACGGATATTACGGCTATCACCACACCTCAGGTATGAGCCAAAGGCCTCTGCATAAAAAATAAGAAAATATTTTGATCTCTTCAAACATAAGTTGTGACAAAAATTGGGGCAGCCCCGGTAAGTTACAATTGTATAGTGAGCTTCAAGATGTGGGTATTGGCGTCCCCCTTAAAGCACCTATATACAGCGTGTTAGGTTAAACGAGGGACATATTGAGGGAAGGTATTCAGTATTCGATTCTCAATCCAAATAAGTAAAAAACCTATAACCTTAATTTTTGACATTATTGTCTAATTAAATACATTACTCATGGACACTGAGCGCGCAAGTAGGTGTCACGCGGCAAAACACGTGCCGGTCCTGAGCTCCGTGCGCAAACTCCGCCCCTTTCTTTTGTAATGTCCCCGATGCACCGACAGGGCACATCCCCGTGCAAAAATGAAAAAAAAAATGAAATGATTACACCTAGAAAGGTCATTGACCCGCACACATGTTCTGCGATAAGCGCATGGCGCACACGTTGCGAAACTTAGGCGAAGTTTTTGGTATGGATCTATCTGTTATGTACTAGTGTTTTCTTTTTGTTCATATGTTGATTAGTATCATGTAAGCAAAGACTATAAAACCACTTGACTGCGCATACAGTGCCCCGACGCACGAAAACTATTAGTAATTTTGCACCTATAAGTAGGCGACGGTCCTGGTAACCATTTAGTTGTGACCAATTGTTAGACCCATATGCACGCTAAATAATTATAAATTGTTGCGATTTATTTATACAATTTAAAACGCATAAAATGCCAAAATGCGCGGTAAACTGGCGTGGGAAATATTCCAAGACATCTAGTTACAAAAAGGATAGGCATACCTTTTCATCAGTAAGTAAACACTACAAAATTATTTTTTAATTTAATCAGATTAAGAGCAACCGCAGGGGTCTATTTAAAATGGTAGAGTGTGAAAGAACACACGAAACAGTGACCCGCGTTTATGTCTTTTGGAAAAGTCCCTTTCTTTCACTAGGAAATTCTAATTCTTTTATCCCTTTCTCTCCCTTTGTACTATTATCGTAAAAATCAGAGCCGTTACCTTTTTAATGGCTGAAGTTGATATCGATAAAAATAAAATTAAACATCATACAATTTTTATATTACTATATGAAATACGAAATATAATTCTGACTATTTTAAAAGATCGTTATTACAATCTCTAATTGGGTATAATTTATTTCGGGATATTAATTATAATCAATATGAAATAGAATCAACAAATCATTGTATTTTATGAGGAAGATGCATAATTCAGAAATAATTATGTAGACGCTAATTTATCATTTTTGACTGAGATCAATCAAACTATAATTCGAAAAACATATTTAATTCATTTTAAAAATCAATACGAAACAATTGTTGTTTTTCTTTTTGTTATTGACTGATTTTTATTGAATTTTGTTATGTGATTTTTAATGAGATTTTTTATTTATTTTAAGATCCATTTTATCGATAGCGACTATTTTCCCTTAGTCAAGTCGTGCAATCCCTAACCAGACATACCTACGCAACTTGACCTTGAACTGACCAATTGCAGCCGCGCATTCTTCCTCTTCAATAAAACATTTCACATAATTCTGTAGTTTACACGGTTTTTACGGTCACAAATCAATTAATCATCGTGGAATACACGTTAAGCAGTTAGTCCCGCTTGTCATTTGTCCATGTTAGGAAAAAAAACATTTTGTTTGCCCAAAAAAGAGGGTTGTGGAGGTCAGATAGGCAGTCGCTCCAAGTAAAATACTGGTATTCAGCTGCATCCGGTTAGACTGGAAGCCGACTCCAACATAGTTGGGATATGGCTAGGCAGATGATGATGACTCGGCACTCCGATGGTCACAACACTAGGCTATCGCTAAGTAAAAGTTAGTGAATGTACTACCGTGTTGCTATGTTCTGTGCAGGAGGAGCGCTGCACATGGCTGCGGCGGCCGCAGTCCCTCCCGCTGGTGGCGCCCGCCCCGCCGCCCGCACCCCCCGCACCCGCCGCACCCCCCGCACCCCGCACGTGTCGGGAACTCGCGTGAGTAACTACGCAGAACATTCACTCCTTTCACCTCTTATAGCACCATCCATGTGGTTACGTAGATAATAAATAAACAAATATCGCTGGACATTACACACAGCGCCATCTAGTGCCACACTAAGCAAGGCTAGGACACCAGAAAATGATAATGTGATTGTTATCATGTTGGTCTAGTAGTCGCAAGTGCGGTAGCTGAGCATGAAATTCTGGGTTCAATTCCCAGGCCGGACAAGGCTTTTTTCCGGATCTCAGTAACAGCCATGGAGTTTGGATTTGTGTCCGGTTAATGGCAATAGGCTCGCACCTTTTAAATAGGACTAAAACATCACTGACGAAATGTGGGTGTATTCATAGATACACCCTGTGCCTATCAATTCGGGAATTACAGCCGTGATATTATGTGATTATAACGGCGACTAACTCAACACTCAGTAAGAACACTCCGTCTATTCCTATACGCACTATGAACAATAATAATATTCCAGTGAACATTCGAACGAAACGGCCGCTCTTGGCATAGAGCGGACCGAGTCCGTTATACACGAACGATCGGCGGAAACGACCGAAGTGGATACCGACTCGAGGACATGCGAAGTCACCACCGACTGATGACACGAGCAAGGAAGTATTGAGCGGGATCTTCTTGGGTTGCTCTCGACACCCAATACTGATGTTGTTTGGTTAAAGAGATAGTATACTCTTTAAAGACAATATTTTTGCTAGAGGAAAATCAACCTTTTCCCGTTCTCTCTAGGAAACAGGCCCTATGACACTAGAGTGGGCCATAGCGCCACTCTTTCTTCGCATAATCCACCACGCGGGCCCAATGCGGGTTGGTAGATGACACATTTCCCGTCTCATAGAGGCTTGTGTCCCAGCTGTTGGAACATGTATAAAATTATTTTAGTGTATAAAATATGACGTAGGTAGCTAAGAAATATGGTGAGCAGCTAAATTACCAAAGATGTAAATGTTCTAAGTCTAAATGCTGGGGCCACACTAACGTGAAATGCCATTAATTATGCAATAATTCATGGCATTTCTCGTTAGTGTGGCCCCAGCATTAGAGCAGCTATATAAAAAAAAAAACAGGTTTTATAATTTGTTAAAAACCTTTCAGTATTTTCAATGTTATTCAAAACATTCCAAACAGTATACTATCTCTTTACTACAAATTATTGTGTGACGTTTAATTGGTTTTCTTTACAAAGTTAACCTCTAAGTGTAAAAGAATTTGTAGGTCTCGGGATAAGGCAAATTGAAACAATGCATAATAGTCGTAAGGTTCATATTCATGGTACGCTAAAGCAAAGCTTGGTCTGTAATGTGGGCTTGTTAAATAATTAAGGTATGACATGATATTTGTATAGATTTAAATCATGTTTAAGTTATGTGACGAAAGCATCTCAAATGACTTTAATGGTTATAATATTATATTTGCACTTTATTTCTTACCACAGCTGCCTGGATATAATGTTGCCACTAAAAATAAATATTTTAATGTTAGTCGAATCCGCAATTTTCCAAATATCTGTAAAATAAAACGTTTTATATTTAAACCAACGGATTTGCTTAATTCAAAATCATTCAAAATGCTGATGCTTAATTCAAATTCATGCAATCATGCTGCTGTTTTGATTATCTGTTACATACCAAAGAATCTGATAAGTAGCATTATCAAAGACACAAAAACACCAAATTACATTAACAAAAGTGGTTTTTTTTAGATTTATACAATACTCGTAATAACAAAAAAAAAAAAAAAACAAATATAAATCAATCAGCACATAGTTTAACTATTCCTACCAACTTATTATAACTAGTGACACTTCTAGTTGAGTTTGGATCTGTATGTGCAATTAATTTGCTATATGTCACCGCAAAATTGTCAAACACGTTATATTGTAATCTCTCTAGCGATATTGTAAACTCTCAAAATATTGTCTAACGAACATACTGCTTACAATAAAACGCATTATTTTTCGTGAAATGCATGCCATGGTAGTGAATTCACGCGGTGTGGAGGGAAGGAGGGGTCCCCCTTGCCCAGTGGTACAACTCTCATGAAAAGATAATGTACCATTCTTGAGAAATACCGATTAATATAACCTACCCTTAAAACACTTTATATTCCCCTAAAAAGCGTAGTCGACGGAGCTCCGCTTCGCTTCGCCTGTTTCCGAGTGCAGGGTTTAAAGGAACTTAACGGGGGGGGGGGGGGGGGTGCCCCAAGTCCCGATTATGGGGGCAGAGATACTTCCGTATGTTCAGTTGACAATATTTCGAGAGTTTACAATATCGCTAGAGAGAAACACGTTATATTGTAATATAACGTGTTAGACAATTTTACGGTGACATATATACACCTCGGCAATCACCTCCGTTTTTTATGAGGTTTTGTTACAGAATTTTATAGTCAAAGATAAATTAACTATTCTAAAAAAGTTATTTCCATATTATTAGACTGGTCGAAATAAAGACAATGTTTAACTTTAGACGTAAGATATAAATTCATCATATTCTGAAACAACTGAATGCTGAAGCAAGGCGAATTGCAGAACAATAAGGCCAGATTTAGACGAATTCAGTAACGCTGGCGCCAGTCCCCAGACAAGCCAGCGCTGGCCTGGCCCGTGTTGTTTAGATGAGGCAAATGGATTTATTTAATTCCTGTATTATTATTGGGGTGTGCACACGGGATATGCGCCAGCGACTGGCGCAATGCGTCTACACGCGTCCTCACGCTGGCGCGGGGGTAGCGGAGCACGCGGGCGGAGGTTTGAAAAATAGGCCGGCGCTCTATTCCCGCAAGTGCTGGCAGCCAGTCTTGAACAACTGTATAAACAAAGCCAATAACCTGGCAGCCAGCACTGGCTTCGTCTAAACCTTGCTTAAGTTAAAGTTTGGCTTCGTCTAAACCTTGCTGAAGTTAAAGTTTTGCAGTTCTACAGTCGCTTGCTCAATTTTTTGTATTGCCGAAGCTTGGTCGCTTAATGCAAGACCAATTTGAAACAAGACTGCACAATATGAAAGATTTGTTGTTCGCTGATATCCTTGCCAATTTGAAAATTTCTTATTAAACATACAGATGATGGATTTAGCCACCTGAATACGTTTCTACGTTCTACTTTTTTCGTCACATATTCACGAATTTGTAATGAATATCTTAAAGGAAGCTGTCTGTTGCACGTGAACAAATAATACTGATGACTAAATCAACAGCCTGTATTTGTAAATTAAATTCAAATTGTCGCTTTAAATAATATAAATTTTTACTTGCCTGGTTACAGTACATTATGTTGAATTCTATTCTGTTGGTTAATGGGTAGTTTTAATAATCACTGGTAAATATTAGTTTTAAACGTTCACAAAGACGTGGTTGTTGATTTTCAAACGAAATAATTACGCTGTAGTTGTCAAAATTGCACGAACAGTTTGATATTTTTACACTGTGAACTAATGTAGAGGAATGTCTAGCGCATTTTACGGCCGTATCGGGCTGCGCCGCCTGCGCATTGTAAATGTGCATTATTATATTTAAAAAAACCTGGTGCGGACAGCCTATACTGTCCTATGGTTCCTACAGAATGTAATGTAGCGACGGATATTTTGTCTGACCAGTACGTTTTAAAATGAACTTTACGGAAGTACGTCACGGCACGGCCTACGCAAATGCGTTGGTTGGCCTATACAAAACAATTGCGACAAATATTTTTGTGTCATCGATCGACTTAATCATAAATTATGTCAAAAGAGTGCAACAACCAATTGTCTTACATGAGACAGTGTATGGGTCGCTTAGTTATTAACGCACTGACTTCACTGCCATTTTGCAAATACATACCATTGAATTTATACATTTTTACGACATACTTGTTGTTAATTCATTCACAATAATTGTACACAAATCGGCTGATAGGGCAGTATTATTGTTAAAAAAATATATTTATTTCTAGTTGTGTGGTACATAAATGTTAATATTTATTTAGATTAAAATTATACAAAGATTAGATGTGACGTTCTGGAGGAGTCTAGAACATTTCTAGAGCTTAAATACGATCTGTCAAAAAATGTCACTTAGAAAATAAGTTATGTCACAAATTGTAATAAAAGCATCTTTTTAAACGTGGACTATAGAAACAGTTTTACTGTTATGGAAATTAATTACACCGATTTAAAATAGGATGGTAAGAATGAAGGATACTGTGTGCCAAAATAAGTTCTCTATTTAGTGCTGGGACATGCATACGGAAGTGAAAGAGTTGATGTTTTCATGGTTTTCGACGGACACCTTGCTCGAACTGGACAAGTGCCTATTGGGAATAGGTACTTATTTCTCTGTTACATAGATCACTTATTTTGGTATTTACAAATATTAATTCCGGAAGTATATGTATACAGGGTGTTATATTAGTCGCGTGCCATAGCTTAGGGGTAGGTTCGGTATCGATAAAAGAACCCAGGGAAAATAAAAAAAGTAAAAAAAATAATATCGCAAGATCAACCTAATTTTGTACTTAAAATAACATTCGTTTAGAATTAAAATTATTTATTTTATTAAATGCTTTCATTGCATAACGTCTTAGCTTTAGGGTCGCACATTTTGCACCAGATAGGGTAAGCATTTAAACAAATAAAATAATTATAATTCTAAACGATTTCTATTTTAAAGTTAGTAGGTACAAAATTAGGTTGTTCTTGCAACGTTCTTGGCTTGGTGTGGTGGTACCTCCAATACTTCAGTTTTCCCACGACCACGGCTGGTGCAATCCAGTCGAAACGTCGGGCTTAAATTAAAGGTAAAGTTCGCGATAAATACCCGTTTGCATAAGTTTTAAAACTTTTTCTTGCATTTTCTTTTTCCTGGGTTCCTTTATCGATACTGAACCTACCCCTAAGCTATGCACGCGACTTATTTAACACCCTGCATATATTCTTCATGGTCTTCGAGTTGGTATATTTTAATAATATTTTTCTCTCATAACACTTATTTTATAACAAATATTTCACAACCAAATATAGCAATTAAAAAACACCACTCTTATTAAGAAGTTTTAATTAGTTTTATTGGTAATTATTATAAAAAGGTGAAAAACAAGATGCCTTGTGTTGAGCTTTATTTTTTCGCGATATTCTTTTTTAATTTTTATATTTTTATTGGGTGTGTCTCCTAGTTAACGAATCTCTACGCTTGAATACTTTTTGGATATGTTTTTTTTATCTAAAATAGAATTCTGACTATTTGAATTTTGAGGAAAAGAATGAACAATAGGTTGAAAACCTACTAGAAGAATGTTTATTTCTGCGAATGCTCTAAGGGATTATCCGAAATAGATTTCAGCATTGTAATCTCTTATATTAGTAGGCTAAGAACTATTGTCATTGGCCAACTAATATAAATCAATTACACACACCGTGCCACACTAAGCAACGAGGCTTGTGTCGTGGACACCAGATAGAAAAATGTCGGAAACAAGAACCAACATTCTTAGCTAATATAGTCCCTTGATTACTTCTCTTCAAAATTACGTTCCTCGCAGATTGCTATTCTAAATGGCAACTATCAGAAACTCAGATTCAAATAGTCCCAAATTATAATGGAGTTCTATTATAGTCCGGTCAATTTAGACATCCTAGGTTACATAAATTCCAACTAGGCTGAAAATTGGTAGGATTGTTCAATACACTATTATAAAGGAAATGTGAAAAGTCCTCATCGATCCGTGCAAAAAAATAACGCGGGGTCAAAGGTCACAAAAACAGATTTTTCGCGATTTTCAGCAGAACCGTAAGTTTTATTATAAAATTAACTCAGACAAAAATTGTAGATCAGATATCTATAAAAATGTCTCAATACTTTTTTTCCTAAGAGCCGCCGTTTTTTGGGATATAACGATTCAAAAAGTTAAAAATGTATGCGAAGTTTTCCTTGAAATGTTCCACCTTTACACCATAAAATGCCGATTGTGAAAAATCTACGCCATTCAGGATATTAAACTGATACTTTTCTGATAGCTCATGAACGAATGCATCTTCCGAAAACCAATTTATCAAAACAGTACATCTGCTGAAAATTTCTGGAAAGTTTTCTTGCTTTTCAAGGCCGGTTTTTCAAAATAAATGTATGACACTTGTCGTGCAAATTACAGAACCAGCATTGTTGTATTATTAGCTTTCTCAAATAGTACCACAATAACCTCTTTTAGTAAGTGAATGACCAGATAACAACGATTGTTCATGAGAAGGTAGTATTTTAATAAAACTGGGTTTGCTAGTGTATTGAACAATCCTACCAATTTTTAGCCTCGTCGGAATTTATGTAACCTCACCCCTATTTCTTAGTCAAATTTGACGGGACTGATATTCTAAGTACCTACTAGTCATTTTTAACAACGCATTGTCATTTTTTTCTTAGTGGTCAGTGCAATTAATTTTAGCTTCGCCTTACATGACAGTAATGTGTTCAAACAGCATTGTTTTCTTGTAATTGTTCGTTATGTGTGATTAGAATGTTTAAATGTGTTTTACTGTACTTTGGTTATTCTGTTTCATAAAATGATTAAGAAAAAAAATCTCAGCATTGACAACTGGTAAATAATCTGTAATTCCAGTTAATTTATTTAACATTTCAAGCACAAAGTACCTACAGAGGCAGACTTTATGCCATAGGCCAATTTCTTGTCTTGTTTGGTGTTTACTATACAGAATTATTTGTGAAACACCAACAGCCTCGCCGGATTAGATTAAGTACTAACATCATAAACAACATTTGTTCTACGACTTTTCCGAAAAAAGAAAAGATAGAGAGGTTTGGAAGGAAAAGGGGGAGGCCTTTGCCCAGCAGTGGGACACACGGTAGGCTATATAAAAATAAAAAGAAATAAAAAATTATAAGCAATCTGACATAATTATCTTAATCTGCTCCTATTTTCAAAGTACAGTAAAGCGCGTTTTTTTACGAGAAAATGTGACCGAAGTTGTATTAAGTCTAACAGAAATGTTAACCTTATATAAACATAAGATAACTCGATGTAAGATCGTTTGGTGTCTTCACAACTATACGAAATTGACGTCTGGATATAGGTATTTATATTCGGTGGACTTTTGAATTGAGTTAAGCCTTGGTATGGACTGAGTTCCTTGTCCAGAAAATAAGAGGCGAGAAACTCACTCACTTTAAATGTGAGTTGAGTGCGATTATAGCCAAAAAGAAGATCTTGCCGTGTAAATGGGCCCTTATTTAAACTATGTCCATTTTTAAATGATTGTGAAGTCACCATAAGATTCCAAAGACACTTGCCGTCCTGTAATTTCAATTTCATCGCGTACCCACCTTATTTGTTGTCCATTACGTTATAGCCTGTATTTATTATGTTTTATAAAACGATTTTAAAACATTTACTGGATTTTATTTATTGAACCTGTTAACATTCAAACACACACCCACCCCCACCACACACACACACCCACCCCCACCACACACACACCCACCCCCACCACACACACACACCCACCACACACGCATGAGACTAAACTCACGTGATGCACGTGAATTCTATCGCCATCATGAGCGGTGTAACAGAAGTACATTGCCGCTCATACACACACTACGGCCCCTTAGTCCGGAGCGCATCGGCTCGCTTCGATAACGTCTGCGGACGGGGGTCATCCTTCTCGGTAGGGAGCGCCTGAGTCACCTCTGTCGCTGGTCGTCACCCGCTGGGCCTCCTCCGGGTAACCGGAGGTCTCACCTGGCGGTGACAGACCGCCGAACCGAACACCTTTGCATTCACACACAGGCAAGCTGCGTACGCGCGCTCGACGACTTTCATAGATGGCATTCTGATCCTTTGCAGTGCTTCTAAGTACGTGTTGGCCTTAACACCTTCATTGTTTCTTGTATATCTTGTCAACAACGTTGTTATTCGTTTCGTTATTAGTGTCTATTAAATTATTTTGTGTGTGTAGCAACCTACTTATTTAGAAACTTTTATATATAAACCTTTTTGATAAATAGTTGGACTACACTCACTTATCGTGGTTCTGTTCCCGCAATGTGTTTCATATTAACGTTTGTTGTCGTCGAAGTGAATTTTTGTGGTCTCTGATTTAAATTATAAAAGTAAAATGTTTGAAAGTATCTCAGTTAAGTATTATTTAAGTTATTGTTAATGCTTGGATACATGTTTTTGAGCGGTTCCTCGATGTCAGAATTTCATTTATCTGAAAAACACCAGCTTGAAATAAAATTAGCTGTTATGAGGTTTGGCTGTCTCAAAAACTTCATGGAGATTTATTTATTTATTTATCGTATATATTTATTCTTCCTATTGAAAAAGAAGTATTGTATTGAGCTTTACAAATTAAGTTGTTGGTGTCTTGGGTTTAATTTCTCGTTATGAGTTTTTCTTTAGTAAACTAAATTTCGTAAGGTCTTTTTAAAAAGTGAATTTGTAAGGTCTAAATGGTAAAAGTAAAATGTTTGAAAGGGTCTCAAAATGGTCTCTACTAAGTTATTGTAGATACTTACATGTTTTTGAGTGGTTCCTTGATGTCACAATTTCAATTATTTGAAAAACACCAGTTTGAAATTAGCTGATGTGTATGTTTGGATGTCTCACAAAGTTCTTGGAGAATTATTTATTTATGATACATTTTATTCATGTACTGAAGAAAGAAAGTATTGTGTTGTGAGCTTCACAAATTAAGTTATTGGTGTCTTGGGTCGTTGGTGAGTTTTCTAGTAGCACAAAATTCGTAAGGTCTTTAAAAAAGTCTGCTCGTGGATGATGAGTTAAAAAAAAAGGGTTCGGGCGTTTTGGTCCTTATGACCTGGACTTAATCGTACATCGATTCAATGAATAGGTATTTTCAAGTGGAAAAAAAGTTATTATTGGGTTACATTTGGATTTGTTGTCCGATTCGAGATATCGGTTTATAAAATATGTGTTTTCAGTATATCGGATAGTAGTACGCCAAAAATCATTAAAATACATATTGTGTTGTAATTACTAAGGTGGAATGTTTAGTTTGGTTCAGTTTAGTATTTTGAAGCATATATATTATTCATATATTATATATTATTAAATATTATTTTAATAACAGCTGCTCGGTTCGATCTTAGGTTAAGCCGTGCTTGCCTAGGTTGGTCTGTGGATGGGTGACAATTATGTACCGAATTTCCTCCATGCCTCGGAAAGCACGTTAAGCTATTGGACCCGGCCGTCATTTGTAGATCTTTGACAGTAGTTACAGGTAGTTAGTGGCCCAAAAAGTCAGACAACCAGTCTTACCAAAGGGTTATTACCCAGTGCTAACGCGTTCGTGTTCCACCCGCGCCTCAAATGCCGGTGCCTGCCGGGGCTGCGGGACTGCTCGATAGAGATACCGCGGCCCTGGAACACAAAGGGCTAAGAAGGAACATGGATGGGTTTTAGTCAGTAAAAGTCTGTCACTCCCTTCCGCTCGGGAGGGGTCATTTCATGATTTTACATCCGAAAAAAAAATGTCAATGTTTTATGTACCTCGTCTCTTTCGAACACTGAAAAGATTTATACTTTTCGTTTAATATTTAAATCATTAAAATTGGTTCAACAGTTTGAAAAATGTATCAGAAATACTATTACATTATTTATTTATCACAAAATGATTCAATATTCAAGGTATGCGTACTCCGATCGGACAACATATCAGGTCAAGCGCCATACCTATTCGTGCTCTATGAGAATATACCTTTCTAACGATATACTATTTATATCTATTGGGTCCAAGACTAGAGTCCATATATTTGTGATCATAGATAGCCCTTTAAAATTATTTTATTTCATATAGGCCTAGATGGGCACTTATGAAACGTCGAAAAAGGTGCACGGATTGCGTTGGTCGATTCCAAGGAGAAGAAACGGCAGGAAACTACATGGTTACTCTTTTCATATTCAAATTCAAGGATTCGACTGGGCTATTGTGTGACGTTGAAAAACGTTTTGATTACTTTGTCACAAATGTGTTGGGTTTTACCATTGATGTAGCAAGAACTTTGTATTAGCCTTGCTTGATCTTTTAATTTTTATCAAAAAAAAAAACTACAACAAAAAGGATTGGACTGAAATTGTATTAGTCACTCGTCTCTTTCGAATGAATATAAAAGTATATTGCAATTTTTTAACCTTTTGACAGCCACAGCATAAACGTACGCGCGTGCCCTCCACGCCAAGCCACAATTTCATCTACTATTTTGTCACATATTCGTGTCGTTTGGCGTACAGGGCGTGCCCTGTACGCCAAACGACATTTTCGTTCACTTTTTTTTACACGCATTTTCGTACACGCTTCATTGTCACGTATATGTGACAATGGCGTCCAAAAGGTTAATCTAAAAAGTCTTGATCATCGTCATCAGCAAGCAGCAAGCTTGACAAAGCCTCTCTTATTGCACGCCACTCAGCTGTTTCAAAATCTTGGTGATTGTCATTTTCTTTATATTGCTTCATCTTTCATTCTTTATTAACCTTCATCGCTTGCTCTCTTTCGTCCTCAAAAAAGCATGGCCCAATAACATCGGTTGACGTTATTCCAGTGGAAGTTCATGCAAACGTCGGGGATGTCTTGGTCTAGAACCGACAATTTTGCTTGTTCACATGGTCATTAAGGTGATAAGTGTCATCACTGGCATCGTCTGGTTTTAATGGAGGGGGGGGGAAGGGAGGGGTTGAGGGGGGCTACCCCCCGGTCCCATCCCCACCCCGCGGAGCCCCATGATTATGGAGATATCCGTGGTTAACGTTTTGAGGTTATGTTTGGTTAAAACACTAATTTCCATCAATTTGAACTTTAATTTCCATAGATTTATGGGGTGGGGAGGACGAGAATGGGAGGTGCCTACCCCTCTGTACCAACCCCACCCCGCAAAAGCTCATGGTTACGGAGATATCTGTGGTTAAAATTTTGAGGTTAGGTTAGGGTATTTTTCTGATAGAATAAAACACAAGGAATATTAATAATCTTTTATTAGTCATATTTATACACATGTTTAATTGCATTTATTAATTCTTGAAATGGATCCAAGTGTTCTACCATATTTCTCCTCCTCCATTTGTACTCGCACAACCATTGGGTAAAATTTTGTTTATTTTGCTGCTGTCTAAATTTTTGTTTCAGTCCCCTCCACTGGCTCTCTATACGTTGAGTGTGTGTCCCATCTGGTGCCACAAACTTATTAGTCGGGTCGCTATGGTTGACCCGTTTATGAATATAGCCATGCTGAGGAAGGCTCAGATATGCTCTCCAATAGTCTGTATGGATGATGGAACCTTCCTCAACATGTTTTTTTATTAGTGGAACCAACATTTCCGCAGACCTATCATTATCGGGACACACCTCCAGCCGCAAATCATCGCAGCCGTCTTCAATCGTGCCAATTGCCCAATGGCCCTCGATATGTCGACCACGATTATATTTTATTTTTTCCAAATTTAGATTCATCAATTTGTACAACTCTATCCGGGCCACCTATCTTTCCATGGGCCCTTTGATTTTTCAGCTCATAAATTGTGACAGTCTCCCGGCAATAACTGAACCAGTCCGCAACTGAACAGTTCTTGATGAGACTACTAGACCATCATCGCATGTCAACTCTTTTCTAGTTTGATGGTATGTCAGTCCCTCACTAAAGGCATACATCATTGCATTACGAGTACATTGATTCGTGTGCGAGTCAATTTTGATTCTAACATTGTACTTCTAGTTATTTATAATAACAGGTGCGCGCGTCACGAGAAAAACAAAACTTTAACTTATTATATTTGAATACACACTGGTAAAAAGCCAATTTAGCGTGATGTGTGTTACCGTAGTTTTCGTGAAAAAGGGTTCTCTAACAGATTATATTCGGATGCACACCGGTGAGAAGCCTTTTCAGTGCGCTGTATGTCACCGATATTTTCGTGAAAAGGATTCTCTAACATCATATTCGGACGCACACTGGTGAAAAGCCTATTTAGCGTGATGTGTGTCACCGTAGTTTCCGTGAAAAGTGTTCTTTAACAGATCATATTCGGACGCACACTGGTGAAAAACCTTTTTGGCGTGATGTTTGTCACCGTAGTTTTCGTGAAAAGCGTACTTTAACAGATTATGTTCGGGTGCACACCGGTGAAAAGCCTTTTCAGTGTCTATGTCACCGATATTTTCGTGAAAAGGTTTCTTTAACAGATCATATTCGGACGCACACTGGTGAAAAACCTTTTGTAGCGTGATGTTTGTCACCGTAGTTTTCCCGAAAAGGGTTAATTAACAGATCTTATTCGAATACACACCGGTGAAAAGCCTTTTCAGTGTGCTTTATGTCACCGATATTTTCGTAAAAAGGGTTCTCTAACAGATCATATTCGGACGCACACTGGTGAAAAACCTTTTGAGCGTGATGTTTGTCACCGTAGTTTTCGTGAAAAGTGTTCTTTATCAGATCAAACTCGAATACACACCGGTGATAAGCTTTTTAAGCGTGATATTATGTCACCGTAGTTTTCTTGAAAAGGGTTCTTTAACAGATCATATTCGAATACACACCGGTGAAAAGCCTTTTCTGTGTGCTGTATGTCACCGTAGTTTTCTTGAAAAAGTTCTCTTACAGATCATATTCGAATACACACCGGTGAAAAGCCTTTTTAGCGTGAAATATGTCACCGTAGTTTTCGTAAAAAGCGTTATTTTACAGATTATATTCGGATACGCATCGGTGAAAAGCCTCTTCTGTGTGCTGTATGTCACCGTAGTTTTCTTGAAAAGAGTTCTCTTACAGATCATATTCGAATACACACCGGTGAAAAGCTTTTTTAGCGTGATATATGTCACCGTAGTTTTCGTGAAAAGCGTTATTTTACAGATTATATTCGGATGCGCACCAGTGAAAAGCCTTTTCAGTGTGCTGTATGTCACCGATATTTTCGTGAAAAGGGTTCTCTAACAGGTCATACTCGGACGCACACTGGTGAAAAACCTTTTGTAGCGTGATGTTTGTCACCGTAGTTTTCCCGAAAAGGGTTAATTAACAGATCTTATTCGAATACACACCGGTGAAAAGCCTTTTCAGTGTGCTTTATGTCACCGATATTTTCGTAAAAAGGGTTCTCTAACAGATCATATTCGGACGCACACTGGTGAAAAACCTTTTGAGCGTGATGTTTGTCACCGTAGTTTTCGTGAAAAGTGTTCTTTACCAGATCATATTCGAATACACACCGGTGAAAAGCCTTTTCAGTGTGCTTTATGTCACCGATATTTTCGTAAAAAGGGTTCTCTAACAGATCATATTCGGACGCACACTGGTGAAAAACCTTTTTGGCGTGATGTTTGTCACCGTAGTTTTCGTGAAAAGCGTACTGTAACAGATTATGTTCGGGTGCACACCGGTGAAAAGCCTTTTCAGTGTCTATGTCACCGATATTTTCGTGAAAAGGTTTCTCTAACAGATCATATTCGGACGCACACTGGTGAAAAACCTTTTGTAGCGTGATGTTTGTCACCGTAGTTTTCCCGAAAAGGGTTAATTAACAGATCTTATTCGAATACACACCGGTGAAAAGCCTTTTCAGTGTGCTTTATGTCACCGATATTTTCGTAAAAAGGGTTCTCTAACAGATCATATTCGGACGCACACTGGTGAAAAACCTTTTGAGCGTGATGTTTGTCACCGTAGTTTTCGTGAAAAGTGTTCTTTACCAGATCAAATTCTAATACACACCGGTGAAAAGCCTTTTTAGCGTGATATATGTCACCGTAGTTTTCGTAAAAAGCGTTATTTTACAGATTATATTCGGATACGCATCGGTGAAAAGCCTTTTCTGTGTGCTGTATGTCACCGTAGTTTTCTTGAAAAGAGTTCTCTTACAGATCATATTCGAATAAACACCGGTGAAAAGCTTTTTTAGCGTGATATATGTCACCGTAGTTTTCGTGAAAAGCTTTATTTTACAGATTATATTCGGATGCGCACCGGTGAAAAGCCTTTTCAGTGTGCTGTATGTCACCGATATTTTCGTGAAAAGGGTTCTCTAACAGGTCATACTCGGACGGACGCACACTGATGAAAAACCTTTTTAGCGTGATGTTTGTCACCGGAGTTTTCGTAAAAAGTGTTCTTTAACAGATCATATTCGAATACATACCCGTGAAAAGCCTTTTAAGCATGATGTATGTCACCGTAGTTTTCGTGAAAAGGGTTCTTTAACAGATCATATTCGTATATACACCGATGAAAAGCCTTTCCAGTAAGCTTTATGTCCCGGTAGTTTTCGTGAAAAGAGTTCACTAACATGATACGAGTATTCGAATACACTGCATTACCCTCAACAGGCTTTTCGCCGAATACGTCGGCGAAAAGCCTGTTGAGGGTAATGCAGGTATGACGATAATGAACCTTTTGAAATTTCTCCATCCACATGATTCATTTCAATACCGGAGGACGAAAGACCAAGCGGTGAATAAGTATATTGTATTTAAATACAGGGTGTAAGGGTAAACACCGTTGTCACTCAAACCACGGGTAGTTGACATAAATAAAAAAATATAGGACAGAGTTAAAAAACTGGATAAGGGATTTTCTTAAAAAAAAAAATTAAATTAAATTATGCGACGATGTCCCCGAAATCATGGCTAGCCCGACTACACGAGTGACGTAATCGCTGCCCGCCCGTCGAGGCATCTATCTACTTACAGAATTCTCGTAACATTACCTGATAAATTCAACTTTTCCTGGCAAAATACCTACCTTACGTGTTGCGTGACGAGTCTAAATGTAACTTTGATGTGACAACAAAGAAAATGAAAAGTAATCCAAACTACTGAGTAGGTATTTTGGCGTATTTAAAAAGTTCATCACAATTTTATGTACGTACAGTTAAAAATCACCGATTAAATTTACGCGTAGTGAGTGGGTCGTCATAAACAGATTGAATATCTACTAACTTACCTACTGTTCAAAATTCACACATTGTTGTTGAGCACTCGAGAATCTGATGTCTGCATACATCCTACGAGCCTCGTACAGGTTATTTATCACCCGCGATGGCGTAAAGCCGTACCATTTCGGTCCACTGTTCACTTGTGTAAGACATAGCACTAAATTTACGCGCGAGAAACTTAGGACTCGGCACACGGCGCGCGCTCCGGATAACGGTGTCCACACTAACACCCTGTAGAATATTCCTTGCACCATACTTGTCTCTGTGAATACCTTTAAGGTATAAACTACAGTATACGTAACGGTATGGAGATTTTGAAACGTGCCATTTTTGTTGTACTTTTTTCTTATAACATGTACTACAATTTTTAGTTGTAAACGCTTCATTGGTTAAATACAATGATACAATTTCCCGTTCTATTATTATTTTCAAAATGTCATTGTGTAACATTTTACACATAATTTACGGTGTCCCTTGTTCATGAAATCAGAACCAGCGCCGTAAACCACCAACGAGTCGGGTTTTTCCGAAATACTCTTCTACAAGCTGGTTGAACAAATTATGATTATTCATAAACTTGTCAAACTTTAAACCATTTCAACTGGAATTTACCCCTCTTCCCCCGGACCGCCGTAAGGTGCTAACGTGTTCTCAGTGTTGTCGTTATTATTTATAAAATACTATTTAAAAAAGTTGTATGTTTAAATTCAGTTAAAAAAAATAGGAGTGCATAAACACCGTGGAGGTATCGGTACTACGTTAAATCTACGTCAATCTCAACGTACGACAGCGTGTACGTGCGCGCCTGGTACCTCACTCGCCGTAGTTAATCCCGCCCCTGTGCGTCTACGCACGTTCGCCATCTTGGCTCGCGCACTAGCCACTCCCATATATCACGCTACTGGACGACACTTCGCGCCAGCCCCACCCACTCATTAAGCAGCGCTAATTATATCTTTTTACTCCTGCTGTCCTAATACTTATGGACTCAACAATGAACAAGTCGCTGTCGGAAACGGACATTAACCAGATGGAGCTACATACACCCCCCAACTTTGTGTACAAGCGGGTGAAGAGAAGCCGAGGTGACATGGAGGACTCCATTGATAAGCAATTAGAGAGTTTCAAGGAAGAGATAAGAAAGATGCTGGGCCTATTCTCCGAAAAACATGAAGCAGAGACTCAGATTACTACTACTTTAAGTGAAATCCAGAAATCGAATAGCAAAATAGAGAGCTCAATTGCTTCTCTTACTGCCCAAAATGAAGATTTTAGAAAGAAAATTGAGCAATTAGAAGGCCAGGCTAAAGAAGACAAAAATCTGATCAAAATTCTAGAGGATAAAGTTGAAATGATGCAAATGAGCAATCAGAAGACCAATTTTGTACTAAAGAATGTACCTAGAAGAGCTAATGAAACTAAGGAAGACCTAATTGAAATGGCTATGTATCTCGCTAAAAACCTAAACTGCACTTTCACAAAACACGACATAAAAGACATATATAGAACACGTGCGAAAAACAGTGAGATAATTAACACGCCAATAGTTGTTGAAACCGGCTCGACCCTAATTAAGTCAGAAATCATGAAAATGGGTAAGGCTTTTATTATTAAATATAAATCCAAGCTATGCTGCAAGCATCTAGGCTTTAAAACGCAAGAAGATACTCCTATCTTCCTCTCTGAGCATCTCACTCCGAAGGGTTCCCGCTTGCATTTCCTTGCTCGGGACTTAACCAAATCAGGTGAATTTAAATTTTGCTGGACCGCCTACGGGAAGGTTTTATTAAAGAAAGACGAACATTCGCCGACCATAACTGTGAGAAATGAGCAACAGATTCAGCAGCTGAAAAACACTAAATGACTAAGATATTATAACGATTTATTATTGTATTTTTTGATGTATTTACCTACTTTACGTAATTTGCTAAGACCTCTGTTTTGTTACTACTTAATTAATTGCTCTAAAACTTTTTGCTTTGATTGTGTATACACTTTTTCATATTATCTTAAATACTATAACCACTTACAAACATATTGTTTATATACTTACTTAGCTTGTTTTTTGGTTACTACAAACTTGTTCCGCGTGTATAATGATCACAACAATTATTCATTCTCACTCACCACACACATTCACATGCCTTTACTCACTCAAAAACATACCGATGACATTTATCTCCCCCCTATATACACTACAAAAAAACGGTTTCAAATTCTGTATAAAACTGAAGAAAACAATAATACTTATTTATTAACAAGAACACAACTTGATGGCATGTCCTATCTATCGATTCATGTATTTAATGGGTGATTCATTGCATACACTTAATGAGATAGACAGCATTGATATTGCGCGTAGTATTGAATGTGACTGTTTGGAGTTAGCTAAACGTATTAATATAAAAAGAAATGATTTTACTGTTGTCGCCCAAAATATTAGGAGTATTTCTTGTAACTTTGACGATTTCATACTAACTCTTTCGAACTTTAAGTTCGAAACTGATGTTATTATACTAACCGAATGTCGACTAACTCCTGGAAAAATCATCCCTCAACTGAATAATTACTCGTCCTATAATACGTCCCACCAGTTGAATCAAAATGATGGGGTGGTTGTCTATATAAAAAATAACCTAAAGTCTAAAGTTAAGGAAATAAAATTATCTCAAGCGTCTTGTTTGCAGCTGGACATACTGAATAATATTGTATTGTGCATTTATAGATCCCCTTCAAGCCAGAACACAGAGGCTTTTATAAATTCCTTAAGTTCCCATCTAGATACTCTACAAACTCAGAAAAATATTATTATAGCAGGAGACATTAATATAAACATTAGACCCAAAGAGGTAGAATCTTCCTGTGAACATAGAAATAGAACTAATTACCTTGACACCCTATCTCTGTACGGAATATTACCTGGGCATACTCTACCTACGAGAAGTGAAAACTGTTTAGACCATTTTATGCTGAAAATAAACAAACAGAAAACTTCAGCATCGATCGCTATCTTACACACTAGTGTTACTGACCACTATACCACACTTCTCTCCCTATCAAAATTAAAAAATATCACATTAGCTAATAAAACTAGATCAACGGTGGATTTTGAGCTAGCACTTAAGTACATACAAGAAAGTAATCTAGCAGACTTACTTTTTTGTAATGATCCGGAAACTCTGTGTAACCTTCTAGTAAACAAACTATCGGAATCCATCCATAAACATACTATTATTACTAATATTCCCAACAGTAAGCGCATTATAAAACCATGGGTAACCCCAGGAATTTTGCGCTGTATTAAAAATCGCAATAAGCTACAAAAAGATAATAGAAGAGATCCATATAATGACATATTAAAAATTACATACGTTAGATACAGAAATCACTGTAACAATCTTATCAAAAAATTAAAAAGAAAATATGAAAGAGAATTAATTACAAAATCAGTTGCCAACAACAAATTACTTTGGAAAAATATTAAAACTATAACTTACACAAATAAACCTAACAACTGCAATTCAGAATTACTTAACATTAGATCAACTCCTCTAGAATCAGTTAATCATATTAATGAATACTTCGCGAACATTGGTAAGAGCCTTGCTCAAAAAATCCAGCCAACTTTAAAACATGAAAATGGCCCAAACGTATTACAACGAACTCAACCCAACTCATTCGTAATGTTAGATACTGACGATGTTGAAGTGAATCATATCCTGATGAGTCTTAGATCTGACAGTGCGTCTGGTTGGGATAATGTTTCTACCGCATTTCTAAAACATGTAAGGAGAGAGATTGTCCCAATAATTACGCATCTTGCCAATCTTTGCTTTAGTAAGGGCATTTTCCCGACTTCCTTGAAGCTAGCCATTATCACACCAGTGCACAAGGGTGGGGACAGCGACGACGTCTCCAACTTCAGGCCCATATCTGTACTACCCTCTATTTCTAAAATATTAGAAAAACTTATGAATATGAGGCTTTTAACGTACCTAAAAGATTTCAACGTACTATCTGAGGCACAATTTGGTTTTCGTCGAGGTCTATCCACCGAGGATGCAGTTACTGCACTAAGTAATCATATAACCGAACAGCTTGACAAAGGTAAAAAATGTGTAACTGCATTCTTAGATTTAAAAAAAGCCTTTGACACCGTCTCTGTCCCAATCCTTGTAAGAAAACTGGAAGGTATCGGAATTCGTGGAATGCCTCTTGGCCTCTTCAAGGATTATCTCGAAAATAGGAAACAGAGGGTTAGAGTGGGTCAGTATACTAGTGAAGATGCATATACGTCATATGGCGTCCCTCAGGGAAGTGTATTGGGGCCAACCTTGTTCCTTATTTACGTCAACGAACTATGTAACATTAATATTGAAAACGCACAAGTATTTTGTTACGCGGATGACACTGCTGTAGTTTTCACCGGGGATACTTGGCAGAATGTTAACCTTAGCACGGAAACAGGCTTGGCAACAATCGCCAAGTGGTTAACAACAAATTTGCTCACATTAAACATAGCAAAAACCAATTATATTTGCTTCAGTGTCTGCCAACGTACACAACCAGGGGAAGATTTTAGTGTGAGAATTCATAATTGCAATACCAGTAACCGCAATAGATGTGACTGCGCTACCATCAACAAAGTACCCCATATTAAGTACCTAGGTGTAATTGTGGACCAGAGACTGTCATGGTACCCACACATTGAGCAGGTTGCAAATAGAATCAGGAAATTAAGCTGGATGTTCAGGACTCTTAGATACGTTGTTCCAAGGACTGTCGGTAATCATACAGGCCATCAAAAAGATTTCCTTAAAATGATTTATGTTGCGCTAGTCCAGTCAGTGCTTTCCTATTGCATACCTGTCTGGGGAGGTGCTGCCAAAACAAAATTTCTAGCACTGGAAAGGGCACAACGCGCTCTTATCAAGTGCATGTATTTAAAAAAAAAGAGATATCCTACTGAAGACTTATTCAAACTAAGTAAACTGCTCTCAGTCAGGAAACTTTACATAACACAAATAATATTAAAAAAACATAAGTCGCTTTCCTATGATGCTAGCATACTGACAAAAAGAAGGAAAGATATGATATTAAATGTCCCTAGGACAAGGACTTTATTTGCCAGTATGCAATTCAGCAAACGATCTGCTGCGCTTTATAACAAAATAAATAAATACATCTATATTTATCCCAAAAACTTCTATGAAAGTAAAAAAAAGATAACTGAATGGATACAAACCCTTACCTACGATGATACCGAAACACTTCTGAAACCTTGACACATACAGGCATTCACACACTCACTCACTCACTCACTCACCCACTCACTCACTCACTCACACACAAACCTACCCACACACATATTTAATTTATTGTAAGTTAGTCTTAATTTAATCTTATTTAACTTAACTTGTAATTTAAATAGTTTTAGCATGAATATGATACGATTCGCTCTTTATTTAACACGACTTGCTATGGAAGAGCGGACTCTCCTAACACAGGCACTATCTGCCTAAAAGGAGGATCCAATCACAAAATTTTTGTTAATACCTACACTTGTTATACCAATAAACTATTTTTTTTTTTTTTTTTTTTTTTTTTTTTTTTAGTGTAGGCTTGAACGTTGCTAGATTTTTGAGTCCACACGATACCAGTCTCTAACTAACTCTGTGGCTTTTCTTTACCGTCCGACACGATCTTCTACATTCTTGATGAATCTTAAACGTCTACGAGTTCGATGATGTTCCTTGGACTCGTAAACTACTCGCTCCTTCTTCAAGGCTTTGTATAAAACCACTACCGTCGAGCATTCATGTAACAATCGGTGTTTTAGCACCAGGATCGTCAGCTATAATCTTTGCATAGAAAGTACTCATATGAGGACACTTCCTTCTTGACTCTTTTCGATTTAAACTTGTGTTACCTTTTGCTGCGATTCTATTCATCGACAACGAAATATTCGTAGCTACACCATCTGTTGAGAAGTTATATCCAAAGCGTGGTAGTGTAAAGTGTCTAGTCCAGTACATCTTGTATCATAGGTACTTCATCCATGTGAATATAAATCTTTTGCAAAATAAAATCGCATGAGTTCATAACGAGTTTGATTATGTCTAAGTTGGTTGCATCTAGGGTAAATACAAAAACTTCAAGGAATTTTTCACGTTTCTAAACCTTGCAACAAATAAAATTCTTTATTTGTTGCGAGGAAATTGTCCAACATTAATACATCAATTAGGGCATCCAGTATCGGAAGGTTTTCAATTCCGGAGTTAATTTACGATATTGGGCTCTCAACTCCGGAATTCCGGAACTGGATCCGAAATTATAAAAAAAAAACAAAAATACCTTGAGTAACTTTTAATCATTTTTAACATTAGTCTTTAACTCAGTGTTGATACGACATTGCCAGTTAACTTTGAGTAAGCCAGTTAACAATATTATTAAAATTAGGAAAGTCTAAACTTTTTAAAAACTTAAAAATTAACAATTTGAGAGCCTTAAAATCATCATCATCATCATCATTTCAGCCGAAAGACGTCCACTGCTGGACATAGGCCTCCCCCAAGTGTCGCCACATTGACCGGTCCCTTGCGACTCGCATCCACCGGACTCCCGCAACCTTCACCAGGTCATCGGTCCACCTAGTGGGAGGTCTTCCAACGCATCGTCTTCCGGTTCGCGGTCGCCACTCCAGAACTTTCCGGCCCCAGCGGCCATCCGTTCTACGAGCAATGTGCCCTGCCCACTGCCACTTAAGTTTAGCAATTCTTCGGGCTATGTCGGTGACCTTGGTTCTCTTGCGGATGTCTTCATTTCTGATTCTATCACGCAAGGAAACTCCGAGCATAGCCCTCTCCATTGCCCTTTGGGTGACTTTAAGCCTTTTGATAAGGCCCATTGTGAGCGACCACGTTTCGGTCCCGTATGTAATCACTGGCAACACACACTGGTCATAGACTTTCGTCTTGAGACACTGCGGTAAGTTGGACGAGAAGATACCGCGCAGTTTCCCGAACGCTGCCCAGCCGAGTCGGATTCGACGATTGACCTCTTTCTCGAAATTAGACCTACCTAACTGGACCGTTTGTCCTAGGTATACATAATCGTCTACAATTTCGAGTGTAGAGCCTCCGATCTTGATAGGAATGGGTGTGACATGGGTATTCAACATGACCTTCGTCTTGTCCATGTTCATTTTTAGACCCACTCTTTCGGAAGCTCCACTGAGGTCATCGAGCATTGTACTGAGGTCCTCCATGGTCTCAGCCATGACCACTATATCGTCGGCAAACCGAAGGTGAGTGATGTACTCGCCATTGACGTTGATGCCTAGCCCTCTCCAGTCCAGAACCTTGAAGACATCCTCCAGTGCAGCGGTGAACAGTTTCGGAGATATTACGTCTCCCTGTCTTACACCTCGCTGTAGAAGGATAGGTTCCGAGGCTTGGTCCTGAAGTCGGACTGACATGGTGGCGTTTTTGTACAAACACTTCAACACCTCGATGTACCGGTAGTCAATTTGGCACCGTTGGAGAGACTGCAGTACAGCCCAGGTCTCGATCGAATCAAAGGCTTTCTCGTAGTCCACAAACGCTAAACAGAGAGGCAAGTTGTACTCTTCGGTCTTCTGTATAACCTGCCGAAGCGTATGTATGTGGTCCACGGTGCTAAAGCCTTTTCGGAGCCTTAAAATATTAGTGAAAAATAACATAATTAAATTAACACAAGTAATTTAGAGTAGTTTGGACATTGCTAGGTAGTTAAAATCAAAATATTAAAATGAGCATTTAAGTCTCTCCTCAGATTTATCATGTTTAACAACAATCTCAATTCACATCACAATCAATAAAATTAAACAAGTCTAATTAAACTTTTTAAAACAAATCAACAAATTAAGGGCTAACATCAAATATTATAATTAAAATTATCACAAGAAACACTTAAATAAATGAGAAATCACTATCAAGAAAAGCGGTCTACTCTATGTGCTACGCTGTTCTTGGTAATGAGTTCTCAAGAGAATTAACGAATCTAACATTTTGTCAGAGAGTGAGCTTCGTATTCGGTTACAAAAGTAACCAGCGCTTGAAAATACCCGTTCACTCTCACACTCGTGGGAAGTATGATATTTAAATAATTATAAGCTTGTGTCAGATATACACCTCGCTCTCCACCATTATCATACATTGCTTTTTCAAATTTGACAAATCCAGAAAGGTCAAAATGTTTAGTTGTATATTTACGGGGCTTTGTCTGGCATTTATGTAGCTCTTTATCAAGTTGTTCTTGTAGTGTTAAATCATCAACTGCAACGTCAACATCAGAAGCAGAAGACGAAGAGTCATCTTGACTTTCTGCATGCTCAGTGGTAGTTGTAGTGTAGGGCTTGTAATTAAGCTGGCGTAGCAGAGTAACAATAATCTCGCAAATTTCGTCGCTTTTTGGTTTTATAAAAGTTTCATCATCTGCTTGTCTAAAGAAGTCGTTAGAATTGTGCAGATAGTGGAAAACACTTGCAAGTAGTAGTCGCCTTTGCTTGATACGATTTCTCAAGTTTGTAGCCAGCCTAGCACTTAAAAAAATATTCTGTTCGTCGAGTTTTTAAGCATGAATCGCAAAGCCGTGTCAGCTGTATAAAGAGTCGCATCACGTCGGCATAATGTGAGAACAGACAGTTTTATGACATTCAAGCTATGATGAATGTTGTTCAGTGTTTGAATGTCATCATCTGAAAAGGAAACCTCAGATTTCCAATCTATTAGTGCCTTCAGAACTGAGTCTTTTATTTTCAAAAATACTCCGATCATGTCCGACATACTTGACCAGCGCGTGCGACAATCTAGCTGCAGTTGTATGTCTTTACCGTGTTCCGCATAGACGTATTTTCGTAACAAATCAGCTTTTAGAGGTGACTTTCTTACAGACCTTGCAAGGCGCCGAACTTTTTCTATAAGTTCCTTGTATGTTTTTGGTTCAACCCGAGCAGTGGGAGTTTCAATTTCTAAACGACTGTCATTCGTTGGTGGCGGTACGGAATCTGCGTCGTCGTCGCTTTCAGATTCGCTGTCTTCATCTGAATCAATTGCTTTGTTGATGGATACCGGCTGGAGTTCTCTTTCTTCGTTCGTATCTTTATATAACGTGTCAATTACCGCGAGCTGAATACCGTGGGCGAGACATTTGGTGGTAGCCGTTGCAGTATGTCCCCATTTTCGTCATCACGCTCGCACCGTCGGTTGTAAGGCTAACGACGTCCTCATCCAAAGACACGCCGAATGTAGCGAGATGGTCTCGCAACATATTATATGCTGCAAAAGCTGACATTGATCCAGTAATTTTGACGAGGCCAAGATTCTTGAAATTGAACCCACCAAAACCGTTGCTGTGCAAATTTATGTTCATGTATCTCTTGTTTCGCAAGGATGTCCACTCGTCCAAAGTTAGTGCGAATCTGTGGCCTTCTGTTTTTAACTTCTGTATTTTATTTTTTATGTCTGCTTTGACTTCTTCAGCTTGAGTAAATATTATTTTTGCTATTGTACTCGGCGATTTAGGTAGATCGTGGCCACTTTTTTTGAACATCTTTTGGAGATCTTGACTCTGAACAAAAAAGCGGAAAGAACAACCGTCCAGTGCTGCCATTCGCGATATGATCACTTCCATTTTTTCATTAGACTTGGAACTGAAGAAATCTGTCATCATTTTCCTTTTCTTAGTTTCTGTAGTCAGTATCGGTTGTCTTTGGTTTGAAGTTCCTGGAGTAACATCAGTCATGCTCAATGCCGATGTAGAGTTGTCGTCTTCACTTTCCTTCAAATCTACGTTTATTGCATGTTTTGCTCTCATATGCGTGTGTAAGCCAGTAGTAGCACCACCAACTGTTTTCAAGATCTTTTTGCAAATTTTGCATTTTGCAGATTGACCGTCACTTGCACGAAGAAAATGAGTCCATAAATTGGTCGTTGTCCTTTTATTGGTGAATTCTTTGTACTGACATTCCTTTTTTTTCGACGACGACCTTAAAGTGAAAAAAAAAAACATGTAAATCAGGCACGTTATTTCTGTGCAATTGTACAGTAGACAGATACTTGCAGATACTCGTATTTATGCAAGTATCTGTCTACTATGCTTACCTACTTATCAGTACATATGCAGGAGGTTGGAAATTGTCTTAATTATGAACCCACAGACGTACGCACATGCTTGAATTTCACCACTGCTTTCCTGCAAGCTACATTCAAATGTGGAATTTATGGTTTCTTCCAACTCATTACTTAAAATTGTGGCATCAGCACTGTGTACTTTTGTGGGTGGGGATAATAAAGTTTTAAAATTCCTCAATATTACGTCATTTTCGTCATCTTCACAATTTCCAGTGCCAATAAAAGATAAGTTGCTGAGGACAGCCGTTTTAAGTCCAGCGACAAATTGTCCAGCAGTGGGATTTGAATTACAGCCGCAATTGGCCCGAATGCAACCGAAAAGGTTTTCCAAGGGGTCCTGCTGGAGCCTCCTTGTTTCCAAACTTTTTATTGATGGGTGTGTACTGAGATTTCTCCAGATTCGTTCTATTCCATTGATGGACCAAATCCATCCTTCTTGAGATGGAGGGCGTCGTCTGCATTCCAAAAATGTTAATTCATTAAAAAATTTCTTCATTAAAGTGAAATGTGTCAGATGCGGTGAATTTTTTTTCATATTTGTTGAAAATGATTTCCCTCGTCTTAAATCTGGTGTGCATGCGTTGACACTATCAAACAGCTTGTCCATATTGCTGATAACGTTGGCTGTAGTGACAGCTTCTGAAGAGATTTCCCCTGTAAACATAACACATAATTTAAGATCTTACTAATAGGATTACATAAATCAAAACATTTATTTCAAAGATAATTAAATTATTTACAAACTACAAAACCATAATAGTAATAAATATGTACAAGTAGAAAAGGGTAAATTCATTACATAAATAGGATTTAAAGTATGTTACAAGACAACCCAAAAAAAATGATCATGTATCACACATTAAATAATTTCTGTACTTGGGAGAGGCCTATTTCCAGCAGTGACATCCTAGATTCTTTTTTCACTTAAGAATTATTTTAATAGGGGGAAAAATGCTACAAGATTATACTTTATATTATAAATTTATAAGTTTTATTTACCTTGTGCAATTTTAGCATACATCCCTGCAGCCACTGAATGGCTTAAGACTTGTGCAGCTAGCTTTACCTTCATTTTTTGCTTCGTATTTGGGTTTAAATGTTCTTGTTTTAAACATGGTGCATACACAAAATTAGGATTGCTGTTATCTGCCTCGTAAAATTCTTGTACATGGCTCCATTTAGCAACACCTGTAACAAAATGTGAGTTTAAATTTCCAATAAAATGGAAATATGTATGTATATGATGATTGTTATAAAACAAAATATCTTACCAAATCCAATGTGATCGTTCGATGTTATACCTGTAGGACATTTAATGTCATACTTTAAAAACATATTTCTAAAGCATTTGAGTAAATGTGGAGTATCAAAAATTGTAACTATTTCTTTATTATTTAGTACAATGTATGGCTGCTCTACAGATGCTCCCAAAATACTTAGAGCTCTCTTGTTCACACCATCCATATCGCACACTGAAGCTGCAATATTGATTCCAGCATCAAAACAATGTTTCAGAACCTGAAATGATTATCATAAATCAATATCGTACAAAAATAACTACTATCTTGACAACATAGCAAATAAAAAATTCATAATGCTTACCTCTTTTATAATAACTGACAGCCTATCTGCAGTCACAGATCCGCTAGAAAAATAATAAGCAATAGGTTGCTTCAGCTTTTTTCGTATGCCACCAATCATAAAGACAAGGGCATGTGTTGCCATTTGTGGTGACCTTCCATGCAATGCATGGTCTTGATACCCTTCAATTAAGTCTTCCTTCTTGTTATAAAACAAATTCTTTTTTATTGACATCTCATCAAACATCAGGATATAATTGTTTTCTGATGAATTCTGTTGTTTTATTGTTTTTTTTTCAAAACATTAAAAATTTGGTCATTAATACCGTGTTGGTATTAATGACCAAATTTCATGTTGAATTTGTTTAATAACAACTTTAGTGAACTAGGTGTTGGCAAGCAAATCACCCTTCTTAATAATTTGTAGCACCTAGGTGACCTTTTATAGAGCCTTAGCGCTATTATTTTCGAGTCCATATCCCATCTTCGACCTTTAGGTCTTTTCTTAAAGTTTTGCAATTCTCCTTGTAGAAATAATGCAAAAGTTGAGGATATTTTACATTTTAATATTTCATGTATTGAGTCATTCTTGCTCAATACTTTGAGAAATGATTCATTCTTCAGATGCTTTACTGATTTTTCGAGCCTTTTTATTTTTCTCATGTGATATTTCATTTTCATCATCATACTCGGTTTATCTTTTTTGGTAGTTACCAATGGATTTGCAGCAGTAATAGGATTGACCTTTTCAGTCATTTGCGGAATAGCACTAGACTTGTGTGGATTAATGTTCAAACTCTGATTCTCACACAAAGGTTTAGATGGACCCGCAACAGGCTCAAAAAGATTCCGATCAGCTATTGTGTTTGGAATATTCTCATACAGCGGTCGAATTGTTACTGACGGACCCACAATAGGCTGAATCACATTAATTTTGTCCAAATTAGGGTCAGCATGTGTGATCTGAAAATTGGAGATTAACAAATCATTATTTATGTAATGTACATCATTGGTTCACTAAGCTGGCCAAATATTAAAAAAAAATATATATAATTATTTTTCATTAATTAATGTAATGTATATAAATAATATGTATTTAAATAACAAAATAATAAGTCACTAAATTGCATCTTTGAAAATACCACCATCTGTTACCACCATTGTTATCTAGATAATCTTTTTACATTAGCAGGACAAAAGTAACAGAAAATAAAGATTAACTAACCTTATCACATTCCTCATCTGGTACTGCAGATTTGACTAGCCTCTTTCCAGCATTATCAATGAATCTCTTAAAATGTTTAGTGCATAACATTAAATGCCTAGAATGAAGCTTTTTTTGAAATTCTGGTGACGACCAAGAGTCATGAGGAAAACAGTATTTTGCCCATGATTCACACCTGAAAAATACAATTAGATAAATTAGCATTTATAAATACATTTTGTGATGAGAATTTTATGCTCTACCTAGTACTATGTTCAAGTAGTGATTTCTATACAACGATTTATTTTATCAAATAAACGTACCTTAGCTTAAGGTAACATAATAGCTTAAGGTGACATACGTTACCTTAAGCTATTTGTTCTCCCAGGGTTAGGAAAACGATGCAAGTTGATGTTAGGATCCTGAGCAGGGGAACATCCACACTTGGAACATTTCCTTTCGTTTTCTTTCATGATGAAAGAAAAAAGTGAGTCTCTGTCTCTTTAACACAATGCACAGCACTTGTTTTGGAGTCTCTGTCTCACGGTAAACACTATAACGGAGGAACGGGATGCTCAACTCAACGTTAGTAATGTAAGAATTCAGTTTATATGAAAATACAAACTTAATTCACAACACAAATAAGCAAGAACACAGCGATAACCGCCAGAAATCCGCCATTTGTATTTTTTTTTTGTTGTTTTGTTTGACACAAAAAAGTTGGTGTTGCCATGAATTGCCTTCATATTTTATTATTCAGTTTTTTTACATTTTGTTACTTCAATCAAAATGATGTGAATATTAATAATTAAATATTATATACTTCAGTATTATAGAAGAAGTTAATTAAAAAAAATTGAAGCGTAATTTAAACTTATGTTTCTTTTATGGCAACATAGAACGTGCGAGAGTGGATCAGTGGATATTATTCCATCTCGCTTTCTTAAAGCCCCCCAAGGTCATCCTCGGTACCAAACTGCTACTAAGAAGTTGACTGGGCCTGGACATTTCACTTCTATTATGGTTTCTGACCCCAGGGAGATGGTCCTAGATAAGGCCTTTCTTCAGATAAAAACAAACCGCATTCCACTACAACCACATCATAAGTCTCCATATACCTCTTGATGGCTACTTTTTCATTTATAATCCCATGCGCCATGGCTCTTGTCCGGACTAGATTTTTATTCAATAATTGTTTAGAATATTTAACTAAAGTTTCACTTCTAAAGTGGCACACAGTGTGAGAAATGCTGGCTGTAATGTGGGTTTCTCTATAATCATACCACTTTGGATGTGAACTCTGTCTGGTTTCGTTTTCAATTTCTTTAATTTTGTCTTCAGATACATTTAATAAATTCATGGATTCTACAAAAACATCCAGTGCTGTTTTTTCCATACTCGTATATTCATGGTCCATACAAATTCCTCGTTGATTAGCTGTAGGATATAAGTGTCTAAGAGGTATTGATGATTTAGGATAATTTAAAATCAATGAAAATGCATTGAAATGCATTTTTATCAAAATTAGGGTTTTGCCTTAAGTATGGAGAGTAGAAAGTTTGCAGTTGGGAGCTAGAAACTTCATGTAGAAGTATTATTTTATCCTATACAATATTTTTAGCAGCAAGAAGTACCGTTTACAATGAGCTTCTTTTCCTTCTCCTGCGGTATATTCACAGCTTGCTTCTTCAGGCATTCCATCATTACTTAATTTTATATTTACTTCATATTGAAGCTGCTTCATAGATGCCTTGCAATAACCTGGAAGAAGTATAGGCATGTTTATTATGAAAATTACTTTACACATCAATTTTTGAAACTTCACCAGTGCCAACCATGAAAGAAGTGGCCTAACCACACTTTAGTTTCTAGAATACACTTTTAAATGAGGTTTAAGTGAGAATAAGCCTACCTTTTAGGTATGTATCTTGGCCGGATGTTGTTGATCGTATAACAAGAAGGTATCTTGATTCATATAATCTTACAGCATCACTGATATTAAATCTGCAATAAGAACCATTGTGTAAAAAAGGGCCGCACTAAGGTATCAAACAAAACTTACACGTATCATTGGAAATAATAGATAACATACCTGTCAAAGTAATTTTGAATATGTTGTTTGTTATTCTTCGGAAATATGGTGGAGCTATTAACATCGTGATAAACTGCAGCAGGGACGTCAATTGCTTGGCTTTCAGAAGCTTGAGGGCTTTGATTACCGAAATTAAAATTTCGATCATAAGCTTCTAACCCAAAAATGAATAATACCATTTATCACTTAAAGTAATGTTTTTCACTTTTCATAAATTTTCCTACCATGAGTCAAGTAACTATTAACGCAACAACTGAAAATACTCCTCTTTTTGGGCAGTCGTACAAAAAAGTCCAAATCTAGAGATTCAAGTCAACCTTTCAATAAGATCGGCTTTCTTTCCAGTTAGCCTTCCTCCTCGTTTTTTCAGTTCCTCTTTCAATTCTTTAACCTTCCAGGTACCATACATGTTGACGAAAACGATAGCGGACCGGTTTAAACACAAAAAATAGCAAAATCTGTAGCGTTAACAAAGCGCAAACGATTTGACAGCGGCCATCTCGCCAGTAGCGACATCTGCGCTGAGCTTTGCGTGTAGATCCCCATTTGAGGGAGATTTTTTTAATTTTAGGCAGACTAATCAAAACAAACATTTCAATCAAAATAATTTATTTTTCATGTTCAAAATGACGGCCGTGATTTCTAATACAAGCACGGCTGCGTCTTCTAACTTCTGTAGTTGTTACTTTCAACATCATCTCCTGCTTCATTGTTTCAAACGCTGAATTAATTTTATCTATCAATTCTTCTCTAGTATTTATTTCTTCATACGTATACACGTATACACCAGTTCTTTGGCCCGGCCCCAAACTAAAAAGTCCAACGGGGTCAGATCTGGTGAGCAAGCCGGCCAAGGGATGGGTCCATCCCTGCCGATCCAGCTGTCAGGAAAGCAATTGTTAAGGTGTTCCCTTACGTTTAAGGTCCAATGCGCTGGGCAGCCGTCTTGTTAAAAAGTTACTTTTCGGTCTCTTTCGAAGATCGAGACACCTGATTCCTCTATCAGCAGTGGTAAATCGATTTGCAGAAATTGCAAATAATTTTCACCACTCAAAGGATCCGGTAGGAAGTGGGGCCCAATCAACGTTCTGCCAATTATTCCAGCCCATACGTTGACAGAGAATTTTCTCTGAAAAGACTGCTTCTTAAAATGTGGATTGTTGTCTTTGTCAGCCCATTCATGGATATTGTGGATGTTTGTAATACCCTCTCTTGAAAATTTGCTTTCTTCCGTCTACAAAATTGATTTCAGGAATCACGCATCTTCGATGTCTCTGTTGAGGAGGAAACGGCAGAATTGAATTCTTCTTTGGGGATCTTGCTCTTCTAGACCATGCACACTCCTGCCATGAAACGGATACTAATCATTTTGGTGCATTGTATGCCACACCTTCCATTGTGAAATGTTTAGATTTCGAGCTACTGCTCTGGTACTGATAGTAGGATCTGCTTGAAATGCTGCCAAAATGTCTTCTTCGATGGCAGTTTCGTGTCTGCCTGGGTTGACTCCAGGTTCCACGCGGTGTATCCCATCTTGGGCATCGACGAAACGTGTTGTAAAACACTCGGACATTCGGTACCCTTTTTTTTTTTAGGATGGGAAATCATCAAATGAATGAGCGGGAGGGAGTGTCAGACTTTTACTGACTAAAACCCATCCATGTTCCTTCCTCGCCCTTTATGTTCCGGGGCCGCGGTATCTCTTTCGAATAGGCCCGCAACCCCGGCAGGCTTCGGCCCTTGCGGGCCCCCTAAAACCCATCCATGTTCCTTCCTCGCCCTTTATGTTCCGGGGCCGCGGTATCTCTTTCGAATAGGCCCGCAGCCCCGGCAGGCTTCGGCCCTTGCGGGCCCCTCCCCTTATGCTGACATCTCTCTGACGGACGCCGTGGCGCCTCTCCAGCCACTCCTCAAAGAGGGGACTTACCGCCACTATCGTGGCGTGCCCTGCACGGGGTTGCGACAGTCGCTCTCTCCATGTCGCCATGAGATCGCGCCGGAGGTCTGTCCGCTGAACGGCGATTTGCCGCGGCAGCGGAGTTTCCCCCCGGCGTAGTGCCTTCGCGCGCCATTCATGTAGCCGCGCGAGGACTATCGCCTCCGATGGCGGCAATCCGGCAAGCAGGCCCGCCGCGTCGTGGGAGATCGTGCGGTACCCACGGACCATTTTCACGGCACCACTTTCTGGGGCGCGTTCAGATAGTGGGCGGCTCGCCGCCTCAAGGAACGCGCCCACACTGGGGCCCCGTAAAGGGCCATGGACCGCACGACCCCCGCATAGAGCCTGCGGCAGGAGGCGTTTGGCCCCCCAAGGTTGGGCAGGAGCCGCCTGAAGGCAGCCCCGGTCCGTTCCAGCCTGGGGGCCAAACGTCGGAAATGTTCCACGAAGTTCCATCGGCTGTCGAGTACGAGTCCCAGGTACTTCAACGTCGGCTCGACGCCGATAGATACCCCTCCCACCGTCAGTGTGGATCCCGATGGTGGCGCATTCCGAGGCCCATGAAAGCACATGGCCTCGGACTTGTGCAACGCCACCTCGAGGCCCAATTGCCGGATCCACTCAACGACTATCGCAACCGCGCGTGTCATAACTTCGGCCGCCGCCTCGTGCGACCTCCCCTGTGCCAGCACCAGGGTGTCGTCTGCGTAGCAAACGACGCTGACACCACTAGGGAGGTCGGCGCGCAGCACCCAGTCGTAACCGATTTTCCACAGGGGCGGTCCCAGAACCGATCCCTTCGGGACACCGCACGACATCTCTCGCCGGTTCCAATCTCCGCAGCGACTGGGGTAGATGACGGCCCTGTCCGTCAGGTAGTCCCCCACCACACGACGGAGGTAGGTCGGCACCCGGTGATACCGGAGTGCCTCCCTGATGCAGCTCCAGGGCAGGGAGTTGAAGGTGTTGGCGATGTCGAGAGACACCGCCAAGACAACCCCGCCCCGGGATATCGCATCCCCCGTCGTACATTCGGTACCCTTTATTTTTTTTTTAGGGTGGGAAATCATTAAATGACTTCTCCCACTCTGGGCGGAGCGGGAGGGAGTGTCAGACTTTTACTGACTAAAACCCATCCATGTTCCTTCCTCGCCCTTATGTTCCGGGGCCGCGGTATCTCTTTCGAATAGGCCCGCAACCCCGGCAGGCTTCGGCCCTTGCGGGCCCCTCCCCTTATGCTGACATCTCTGAGGCGCGCGTGGAACACGAACGCGCCGTCGATACGGCCTGTCGTTATTAGACGGACGGACGGCTAGCTAGCCTATAGCTGACCGTCCACAGGCCCGCACATTCGGTACCCTGCGATTCGGATAGCGCTCTTGATACATTCGTCGCGCCAAAGATCCATTGCCGTCTGCTCTACCGTACATAAATACGATTTTATACGATATCCGCATATTCTTGATTGGAAAATGTAGCCATAGTCACTTAACAATTAAGGAAAATGGCGTTAGGAGCTCACTAAATGTCAACTTAACACAATTAAGTCAAAAATCAATACGTGCAGGAGCGCGAGCCTACGACTGGACACGGTGAAACAAAAATGTTAAAACTAACGCAAACGACACGTGCAGGAGCGCAAAGGGCTGCAACTGAACACGGTAAATTGTGAATCAACACGACAACGTCCAATCACAACGGCAGTAGTTTGACAAAGATGTAACGGCTTCAACACAGACCGACTGATCCTGACTAAAGAAACACGACTTTGTTGCCTTAGTAACTAAGACCATTTTGCTGTAAAAACCAACTCATCGCTTTTCTCTATTCATTGGGCGTTCTTCCTGGAAATGTTGTCGCACCGCGCCTAGTCGTTTTGCATGTGTAAAAAATTCTTAGATTTGAACTATGTTATCATTTCGAACACATAAAGTATTCTTTTAGATAAATTTTGTTTTTGGTAGGCTGCCTAAAATTTGAAATTTCCCCTTAGAATTGGTTTGTAGGTCCTAATTTCAATAATTTATAAGATATCCGCGTAAACGATACCTCAAAAGAAAGAGCGATCATCGAGCATGTCTTTAAAAAGGTTTGAACAAAAGTAGCACCCTCCGTTTTTTTTTTAATATTGTTTAAAAAAAGTTTTGATCAAAATTTTATTTTTTTTTCTGATTTTTAAAATGTCTGTAAAAAAATGTCTAATGACACACAAACCTAAAACATATTTTGCTGGATTGCTTACACATTACTTTAATAAAATAAAATACAAATGAATTCATTTATCATTCAATTTGGCCATAAATAAGCAGTTTAGATAAAATTTTGGGAATTTCCGAAATAAAATTTAAAAATTAGATTTTAAAAAATTGGTAAGACTTCGTTTAAGACAACCATGGCTTAAATGGTTCTAAATTATCTATACTATATTCGCTCCAAAGCTTTGCACTCATCTTCCAATCACCCTGTATAATAAAAATGAATCTTAAATGTTTTAATTCTTTTACTTATGAAAAAAGCATTTTCATCATGGTAAGCAAATAAAAGCAATTGATAAGTAATTTTTACGCATAATTTTGACTGGTTGAAAATTGTGTGTTATTTTGCAATGCCTTGTTGAGCTTTTTGTTGTAATCAGCAACGGTTTCTTCTTCAACTATATGTTGGTTAATGCGCTGGAATTGTCTTCTAATTAACAGAAGAGCTAGCCGATTATATATGTATTTTTTTATGCTCTTCACAAATTGCACTGTACTCCTTAAAACAGGTTATCTATTAACCTAGCTAGGAATACAGCACCTTTTTTTTTTAGGATGGGATATCATCAAATAACTTCTTCCACTCTGGGCGGAGCGGGAGGGAGTGTCAGACTTTTACTGACTAAAACCGCATGTTCCTTCCTCGCCCATTATGTTCCAGGGCCGCGGTATCTCTTTCGAATATGCACGCAACCCCGGCAGAGGAATACAGCACCTCATTTTATTGTAGTCTTTGTACACTATAATTATATAGCTATTCTGTAAATTAGGAGGAAAACTAACTTTTTATCACGCTAGGTGGCACACGATCGACTGTCCATCTGACATTGATTTGACATAACGAAGGATTGTCATAATTGTTTGGATTTGTTTGTTTACTTTCACGTGTTATCTAATTTAGATTAAAATGCCTAAATGTTCTGCTTTAAACTGCAAAAATAAAAGGATTCATCTGTTCCCTAAGGATGCTACACGAAGAAAACAATGGGAATCTGCTTTACGCATCCCAAACTTTAAAGCAAGCCATACTGCACGATTGTGTGCAGCACATTTGGAACAAGAAGATTATTTTGGAAAAAGCAAATATACAGGTAAGCTAGCACTGCTAGGGATTTACTATTATAATGAGCCCTATTTTCTGATTCATCCAAAAGGAACATACTTGGTGCGAGCGAGTAAAGACTTTAATATTCTTTGTAAGGAGTTCTCTTTTGACCCATTTTGCGTCAAAGCCTCTTCTGTACGCACTCGGTTAAATGCAAACTTTTTTTTAAAAGCGTGTAGTGCTTAATTTTATTTATATTATTATTTCCCCATGTCAACAATGCCTAACCTAGTGTCTGAGTGTATTTAGTGCTTATTGCTTATTTTAAATTATCTTAATTTGTATTATTATCGTGCTTGCTATTTAGTGATCTAAGTTTTCTACTATCATCTCTGTGTCTACTCGTGGGAACCTGTAATTGGCTCTGTGTCGCTTATTCAAATGTTACTGATTTATTTTAGCTGTTGGTTCTCCTTTTAATAAATAAATAAATAAATAATTTGTAACCTAAACTTTAGTTCTGTACTGTGTTTCGATAATAAAAGTGCCTGTTTACTATTTCAGCTTATAAACCACTAGCAAAGTTTCTTAGTAAGTCAGCTGTACCATCTATATTTTGTTTTACTGAAGTGAAACCTGATAATCCAGCAGCTCTCGAAAGACAGCATTGTTTGGAGAAAAAAAGTCAGAGGAAACTTTTTCAAGAAGAACCACAGCCAGAAATTGCTTGTAAAGAAATTGTAACAACAATAGAAGAAGAAGATTAACATAGTAAAACTACATCTCTAACAAAACACACTCAAGTTGACCATGAGCATATGTATGGATCAATAAGTAAACACAAAGAAGATGATGAAGCCAATAAATAAATAAAGTTCTACACAGGCTTTGAAACATACAAAAAAAAACATTTTGTTTTCTCTACTCTTAGTCCTATGGCTCACAAAATTAAATACTATGGCAGTAATGTCATAAATTTAAGTACAGAAAATCAGTTATTTTTAACTTTGATGAAGCTAAAGCAGAATAAGTGTAATTTTGAACTTAGCAAATTCTTTAATGTAAGTCCGACCACTGTTTCAAATATACTTATAACATGGGTTAACTTTATTTACCAGCTATGGACAAAAATAAATATTTGGCCAAGTAAAGAAATGGTACAGTATTATATGCCGGAAAGCTTTAAACATTATGACGACAATGTTAGAGTGATTTCGGATGGCACTGAAATCAATGTTCAAAAACCAAATAACCCAAAATCACAACAAGCTTCATGGAGCAGTTATAAACATGCTATTACTCTGAAAATATTAGTTGATGCTACACCTGGCGGACTGCTATCATACTGTTCTGACGCATATGCAGGATCAGTAAGTGATAGACAAGTAGTTGTGGTGAAAGCATCCTTGCCGACAAAGGATTCACAATTCAAGACACGTTTGCAAACAGAAATGTGACAGTCAAAATACCAACTTTTTGAAAGGGAAATCTCAGTTACTTGGTCTCACCCTAATCAAAGACAGGGAGCTTGCTAATAAGAGGGTCCATATTGAACGCATAATAGGATTAACAAAAACTTATAAAATATTAAAGAATGACCTAGACCATAGCTTCATTCCTATTGCAACTAAGATATTCTTCATTTGTTTTATGTGTTGTAATTTTAGGGAATGTATTATGAAAAAGTGAAATAAAACAAATATTACATCATTGTTGTTTTTTAATCAATTCTAAATAGTTTTTATAAACATATTTCGTAAGGATTGCAGGCTCCAAATGATGAAGGTTGAAATTTATTAAATTAATCAACATATCACTTATGTACACAACATCTTTATTAATAAATAAAAAATACCTTCATGTCTTTAAATGTATAAACAATAAAATTGCAGTACTTTCTCCCTGTACAAAGCAGCTGTCCTTGAACCTGAGCATAGTACGGATGGGTTTTTCTTAAAAAAAAAGCTGTCCATTGCATTTCTCTAGGTATGGTACAGTCACTTCATTAATAAGGCTGTTTCTTGATGCATATGGGCATTTAACCTCCACCAATGTTTCTTGTCCTATTAATCCATCCGGAGAAGCTGCTAAAAAAGTATATTTACTTGAATTAAATAAACCACATTTTTCTACCATTATTCCAAAATTTTCTTCGTATTGGGATATTGCTATAGGTTCATGAACTTTTCCATGTACTACTGCTCTGGTATGGACAGCTTTAGGTGCTAAAATTCTTTGTATCAACTAGTCACTGTATGTTTTACTGTGACACACTGTATAAAACATGCTGGCTGTGATTTTGCATGATCTCCTTTCATGCCACTCCGGAGAATCAGCCTGTGCTCTTGTATTTTTTTCAACTTGTTCAGTTTTTGCATAGGTCACATTTCTTAAAAGTAAGTTCTCTATTAGTACATCATGTGGAGATTCTTTCAAACATGGGTAGTGATCCCATTCGATACCATGAGGATTAGCGGGTTGTAGCGTCTGTAAAATAGGCATAGAACTTTCCCCACAACCTAAATTACTTACATAATCTGTGTAATTATTCATTATATCTACCTCTCGTAAAGGATTATAATTACAGATCGCGGCACGTAAGTTGAACCAAAATGGCGGTCATCCGCGCATGTACAATTATGGACAAAAGTGTTGAGACGCATAGTCCTCCGCGGTAGTTCGGGAAATAAAATCTTAAAGGAAAAACCGTGAATTCGTAGTATTTAAATGTATTTTTTATGAAGGGTGGAAATGGAGTGAAATTACTCGTATTTATTGAAATGCAAGGTAAACGGAAAATCAAATTTCATCAATAATCTCGGATTTTCTTTCAAATTATTGTATTTCTCCAACAGCAGTGGCGTAGGAAGTGGTCGTTGGGTATTATGAAATAAAACAATTAAAAGAATTATAATAAAATAATTTAATAAAGAAATAAAAGATAAAAGTAAAAGTACAGACATGTTTAATCACTGTCACTCATTGGCATAACACCTTCTACATAATTTTCAAGTGGTATACCAGAACTTGGGCCAGGAGTTGCGATTTCATCTTCTATGTCAGTGGAAGAATCCAATTCAGAATCACTGCTGTCAGAATCTCCAAGTCGTATTATAAATTCTTCCGTCATATTATCAATGACGTGGTCGCTTTTGACGTAAGCTTCTTCGATTGCCTTGACTTTATCGCATAGCTTTTTCCAATCACATGGTCCCATTGCATTTACTTTTTCGTTGACTAACTCTATAACACGGGGCACATTCCATCGCACATTTTTGCTACTTACATAACCCTTTATAGCCGCCCATGCCATTTCTATGGGATTCAGATCTGGATGGTAGGGAGGCAGGCGAAGTACGTCATGACCATGTTCTTTAAAAAATTTGTCAATACTAAATGTTTTGAAGCGATCTTTGTTATTTTTTATTAATTGGTATAGTTGAGGCTTCAACATATCAGACGTAAATGCTATTCCTTTTTCTGAAAGCCAAGACTGCATATCAGCTTTCCTTGTGTTTGCGTTTGGTGCTAAGACATATTCCTTATTGTGGTATGATGCATTATCTAAAACTATAATTGAATTTGGGGGAAGATTCTGAAGCAATTGAGTTCGGATCCACTTCTCATAATTCTCAAAATTCATATCGTCGTGATAATCCCCGGACTTCATACCTGACTTGAACGTTAATAAGGCGTTTGGCACAAAACCATTCTCCGATCCGGCATGTACTATCACAACACGTTGACCTTTTGATACGGGTTTTTTTAATCCCTTAGTGGACCCATCTGTCCAACCTTTCGGTGTTGTGTGAGTAGCGTGAACATATGACTCATCAGTGCATATAATTGGTCTGTTTTCTTGTCGATATTGGCTTAGTTTTCTTAAGTAATTTATTCTTAATAATCTAATGGCTGACGTTTCTATTAAAACTTTCCTATTATTCTCGGTGGGTTTCCATTTAAATCCGAGTTCCTTAATGATGCGGCTAAGACTTCTTTCAGAACCTTCATAATTTATATCAGAACGTAATTTTGCACGAAGTTTGCCAAGGGTTGGTAATTCGTTCTCAGTTATATGAAAATTATGAATGCATCGTTTTATTACCCCCTAGTCAAAATCGTCTATGCCTGTAACTGGTTTTATTCGTTGTCTCTTTTTACCAGGGGTTCTAAATGTAACTATAAATTCTGAACGCTTACTTTCTTTTACAATCCTTTTAACTGTGGATACAGACTTCTTCGTAGCTTCTGCAGTTTTATTCAGAGAATCAGTTATATTATTGTCTTTAAAAAAATAATTATAAACGTCAAATACCATTCTTCTCTCCTGTCTCCTTAAAGTTAGTTTTGGTCGAGTCATTTTCTTGAAATAAACAAATGATCACACACTTGATAGAAATATAAAATATGTTAAAGAACTAAAAACTTCGTGCGCGATTGTACTCCAGGGGCGCGCGGAGAGTGCGCGGGCAGCGAGGGACGGAGTGCGACTGCGCGGTGGCTGGCGTCGCCGCGTAGCTATGGTTGAGCGCAGCCCCGCGCGGCGCACTTCATACCGCACTTCGATTGAGACCCGAAAATGTGTTACTGCGCATTCAAGGTCATAGTTCAACTTACGTGCCGCGAGCTGTACACGATTTTATTCTCTTGTGGGGTAAATTTTGAGCAGCAGTCGGAGAGTTATAAAATAATTTCTTGGGTCTAATAAACATCATTAGCGTTTGTGTACTTGATTGATGTAATTTAATCATTTTGTTCTGCACTATATCATGCACACCACAAAAAAAGGACAGCTACATGTTTACAACATGCATGAATACCACTCCCTGCTGCACATTCACAATGGCTTTCTTCCACACCTTCACAGCTCAATTTCACATCAACCACATATGCAACTTTTTTCATGCTAGGTTTGCATTCTCCTTTTAAAAATGTGTGCACACTGTCCGAGCAAAAACGGGCAGTTATAAGATGGCGAGATTCATATAAAAGCTCCCCGTTTGGCTTGGCATTGTATCTTTCAAAATATTCTTGTATTTCTTGTTTGGTAATATTTGGAAGTGACGAATCCGCATTTATATCTTTGAATTGATGCGAGGCTGGAGACTACATGATATCCTGAATGTCGCAATCCGTACCAAAGTTTTGGTTCCGCTCATACGCCTCTAGTCTGTAAAGGTATCATATATTTAGTCTACAAATCATGATAAATAAGGCTAGAAGGAGGGAAAATAACCTCAAATATTTAAAATGCTTACCTTTCAATCAAATCAGCCTTTTTTCCAGCAATTGACGCATTCCTTCTTCGAAGCTCATCTTTAAGTTGAGATACAGTTAGTATCAGAGAAAACATTTTGTATATTTTTACCCGTATTTTGTTAAAATAATCAAGATTTAGTAGAGATCTAATATAAACAATGAACATTGCACAGAGCATCTATATGTACAGTCGTTCAGAGCGCCATCTACAAACAGCTTTGCGTGTGGCTCCCAATTGCGACATGTACTACAATGTTTTGTTTTGATGAATAAATTATTATTATTATTTCCTTTATTATTTTTTTTTTCATTTTTAAATATTAAGTTAAAAAAAATATGTACAAAAACATTTAAAAATATAAAAAATTGTAGCCCACCGGTATCGGGAACAGGGTCCAAGCTACCGGCGGTCAGGGCTCCAGAGAGAGGAACCTCCTGACAATACGAGCCGTGTCCAGGAGTACCGCCTTCTGAATCAAGCTCTTGATCCAGCTGCCTAACGAGAGCCTCCTCAGGTATTGGTCGAGGCTCTTGGCAATTAAGCCATGGGCTGATACGACTATCGGCACAATGATCGCCGAGTCCACTTCCCACATGTCGACAAGTCAAGATACTTGATTTGTTTATCTTTCTCGGCTTTCACGAGGTTCTCATCATGCGGGACCGTTATGTCAACAATCATTGCACGCCGCTCTGATAGATCCATCCCCACTATATCAGGCCTAATGGCTATAACAGTCCTGTCAGTGATGATGGATTGATCCCTGTACAATGTGATACTGCCATTATCGAGAACTGGGTCGGGCACATACCTATAGTACGGCATTTCCGATTCCACAAGGTTGTGTTTTAGAGCAAGTCGCTGATGGATAATCCTGGCTACAAGGTTGTGTCTAAGCAAGTACTCTCCGTTAGCTAGACGAGAACACCCGGAGATAAGGTGACGGATTGATTCGCCTGGACTTCACAATAAATCTCCAGTAGTTATTCGTTATTATTATTGTTAAATTATAAAAGTAGCATCACAGTTGGCGATAAATAAAGTAGTTGTCAGTTGACAAATATTTTAATGATGCAGACATGGTAATACTTCATTTTCAAATATTTTACAGGCTGCCTCGACTAGCCTACACAGGTTTTTTGTGGGATATGTTAGGGATCATTTCTCTGGCCACCATTCCCTTAGTTTTATGTAACTAAACATGAGGTCATCATCGAGATCCTCAGTCTACAAACATTTTTCACAAATGTCACATTTAAGATCATTTCTGTTAAATCTGTTTCCATAGTCTCAAACTGCTCTGGGATACTTAGCACAGGAATGTCCTGACTGGAGCTGGCAGCAATAGATTCACCCAACCCGACTTGCTTTGTTATTGTCTCACAAGTACTTTTTCCTGACAGCTCCTCTCTATTTTCAGGGTCCTGAAAAACTTCGTTATGGAAATCAGTTTCAAGATTTTTAAAATCTTTTTCACAGTTGGAACCCCTGTTGTGTGGAGCTGTCATTCCTGAAATGATTGCCGTTTTAAGGGGTGCTATAATAAGTACTGTCTAAGACCATAGGGTGTATGACCAGGGGTAAGTCTCCAGGACATGATGGACTCAGCATCGAGCACCTACAGCATGCTGGTCCCCTCCTGCCACGTGTTTTGGCCATGCTGTTCACGTTTTGCCTTCGCCATTCGTACTTGCCGGACGAGCTGATGAGGACGGTCGTACTACCAATTGTCAAAAATAAGACGGGTGATATTTCAGATAAGAACAATTACAGACCGATCTCATTAGCGACAGTCAGCGCGAAGGTATTTGACAGGATGCTTAATGGTTAGTTGCATGCATGATCAGCCAGTTTAGAGCTACGTCCTGATTCTACCCCGAAGTCTTCATATCCCTCAACTTTATCAGATGTAATGTCAAAGAGGAGACGGCGTTTTAACGCAATTTCGTCATAAAGTAAACCACAGTATCTGTCTTTGATGTCTTTTTTGACAGCAACTTTTTTGAAATGTTCAATCACCGCTTTATTTACACCAGTGGACACTGGATTTTTTTTCAAAACATTGTATAATGTTTTGTGCTTGGCAATGGTATGAGATGCTGCAAGTATCTATAGGCTTTTGGTGATCGCTTAAATATAGCCGAGGCTGATATTTTATTCTCTGTAGTCCAACGACGGCCCTTAAGCCGTATACAGAAAGAAAGCTGGAAAAAGCTGGAAACTTATAAGCGCTTACCGGCGCTTGTCAGCGCTGGTTCGTTCCACACAAAGGAAGCAGGTTGAAGCAGACCAAGCAAAATGTCGGACTCATCGGACGATGATTTGGTTTTGTTAGAAAATGTGTATTTAAAAATGCGAAAAGAAGCTATACATCCCATTAATAGAGAAAGGAAACATTTCGGAGAGTACCATCATTTATTTGTAAATAAATTGAAATTTGATGACGAAAGATTTTTTAAATATACAAGAATGACTCAAGAAATATTTGATTACCGTAACCTGGTCCTACTTTGCACCAAAAGCTCCAACTTTTTTTTTTTGTCCACTTCTTTTTAAATATTGCCTAAATCAGTAATGTGATGTTTTGTGTCTAAAATAGTACTATTAAAGTTTAACCTGACATTAAACACATTATTGTATTTAGTGACCAACTTTTTTTTTTTTTAATTCTTTTGGAGCAAAGTAGTTCTTATGCAGGGGGTAACTTTGCACCGTAATTTCTCTTCACAAGTTTGTCATTTATTTTTCAATGGAGCATAGTTTAATTTAATCATTTTTACTTTGCTCCGATAGGACAGGGTAATAGAAAGCAGATGTGTTATAAAATAACCTTTATTTATGAGAGATCAATTTAAAAATCACATTTTGGTTTGCCATAGGATCATTTTTTCTTAATTATTACAGTAATTAACTACAACATTTCGTAAATAAATCAAAAATAAACAATATTGTTTTGCACTAGCACAAACTATCAATAAAACAATCATTTAAAAGATGAAAAAATATATAAATTTTCAAAATCTTCTATAAACTTAGGTGCCCCATATTTGGTTCAGTTCTGGCACGGAATAAAAGTCTCTGCGTCCAATTTTTTTCGGTGTGTTTATGCTGCCAAGTACATCATTCCATGTATAGTATAACTCGTCTTTAGGAAGAGGCCACTTCCAGTTCTTCAAAGAACGCTTCATTGATGATATAACAGCCCCATTTTTATTGATTTTTGTAATCACGCCGGGAAACAGCTCACCTTCGTATTTAAAAATGACATATTGACCTTCTTTTTTTACCAAGGGCTGTAACGCTAGATTCTCTGAATCTATAGAATTTAAAATGTTGGGGTCTTCGTTTTCAACGTCACTTAGTGGCCCTTCAGAGGAATCTCTTAGAGACATTTGATCATCACTTTCGCTGCTATCACCATTTATAATAGCAGAAGACGAACTAGGGACGGATTCTATTTCACCAGTTGTCGGCGAAACAAGCATCTGATCCGCTACACTTTTGCCTGGTATTAACTTTAGCTTTTTTCTGCCTCTATTGGTTGCAACACCCTGAGTCCATGCGTTTCTTTTTATTTCCAGGCTTTGTATAAAAGAATCATTAATTGCCTCAGTGTTAATAGCATGGGGTAGTCTATCCAGGAGAGGTTTAGCATCTAAAGGATAGATTCCGCATTTTGTAAATCCAGCTTTGAGGTTATTAGCACTGTTCAGGGTTATTGCATCTACTAAACGTTTTAACATTTGAGGGAAAATTCCCTTTGGGAGAACTGCATTCTTATACCCACTCGCACTAGATTTCCAGTCGGACAGAATGGACCTCCAAGCAACTTTCAGTGGGCGGAAGAACGCCACATCTAGCGGCTGTGTTAAATGGGTACTGTTTGGTGGTAGACAAAGAAATGTGATGTTGTTTTCCTTGCATTGATTAATAACATCGAGAGAAATATGGGAAGATAAGTTATCTCCTATGATGACTTTCTTTCCTGGCATTTTTTTCAATCTAGGTAACAATTGCGATTGAAACCAATCAGTAAATATGCTCATATCAAACCAGCCGCTTTGGCTACAACTATAGCGGGTCCCTTCAGGCCCACCTTCCGTCCATGTTGTCCATAGACAGCTAGACTTACAAACCACGAATGGCGGAAGTAATTCACCTTCAGCGCTTCCACAAAACATAATTGAAATACTGGATTTTGATGAATTTCGTAGAAGTTCCGGGTACTTGGTGCCTCTTTTTATAATCACTTTTTTATTGCCGGGATCATCCGTGACGTTTGTTTCGTCGTAATTCCAAATATTACTGGCTGGCACATCTACGAGCTCTTGTCTAAGATATTCAATGTATTCGGTCAAAATTTCTGGAGTGATGGCGGCCCTAGCTCGTCTAATATTTGCAGCAAAGCGTCTGGATAAATCAGGGTGGCGACGTAAAAATGACGCGACCCATTCGGTACCCGGCAAATTATTTTTAAATCTTATAACGGTTCGTCCAGTTTTATCAAGATAAGCTTTTACGATATAACGAAAATCAATTTCAGATAAGGGGAATCCGTACGTTCCCATCAATTTAATGCAACTAGAAAACTGTGATTCTTCTGCATCATCAAAAACTTGAGGATGTCCTGGTGGTTTCACGGCTGTATTATTTTGTCTGGCTTTAATGTAGTTAATTATAGTCCTTCTAGGAATATTAAAATGCTTTTCAGCTTCTCGTTGGGTCATGGCTTTATTTACTACTGTCAAAAGACATTCTTCTAATTTTTCTTTGCTATACGCTTTGTAGCGCCTTGCATCAGCTCGTCTTTTATATTTTCTAGGCATGTTTCTAGCCTAAAATAAGTAAAATACATAAGTAAGTAAACATAGATGGAAAAATTAAACTGTGGGTATTCTTTGCTCCAGGCGCATTATAACCTCAAAAGAAGGCGCAAAGTATACCCAAGTCAAAAAAACTGATACAAGAAATACAATACTGGCATTAAACACAAAATATCACCTGAATCAGATAGTTTATAAAACACGTTAACTAATTAAATGCGACTGTAATTGTTTTAATCACAAGTTTATGAGATGCAAATAGATTTTACTCACTTTTAAATTTTCACCTTGTAGAGCGATGCAATTCTCCTACACACAGAAAAAAATAATGGCTGACTTTGACATCTGTCAACTCTGGTGTTGCTAGATCAAGAAAAATATTTTCAGATAAAAATATTGGATTCTACTAAATAGTAGAGTATCAGTACGCAAAATTAGATTTAATAATTTTTCGGAATTGGAGCATTTTTACCACCCTAGGAGCAAAGTAGGACCAGATTACGGTACATTTTGGATTTAGTGAAAAACCATGTGATGAAAAATAAGTGTAATTATCATAAACAACCAATCCTTCCAGAAGAAAGACTCGTTGTCACCATTCGGTAAGTATAAAACAAATATCGCTTATTTATTCAAAGATAAAGATAATAATATATTAGGTAGATTTATAAAAATATTAATTATTATAATACTTTGATGATAAGTAAAAATGAATGTTCATTGATATCGGTCAATCTGATCTCAATAACAAAAATTGACGTTTATAAGTAGTTGTATATTATAAAGAAAAACCGTTTTAGGGTAATATATTTTTATTTCTGATTCACATTTTTATAAAAAGGTGTTCTTAATTATGATCCTCACTAAGGTATTCTGATATGGTCTCAGAGGAAGAATGAAAATAATTGTTTAGATCTGATGATTGATTTGTGATTGGTGGTGACTGGAGTGTTTCTGATATCGATTGAGTGGTGTGTGTATCTGGTGATTGATCTATGATTGCTGGTGACTGGGGTGTTGCTGATATCGATTGAGTGGTGTGTGTATCTGGTGATTGATGTGTGACTGCTGGTGACTGGAGTGTTGCTGATATCGATTGAGTGGTGTGTGTATCCGGTTATAGATGTGTAAATGGTGGTGGTGATGGCGTATACGGTGAGTACCTAGAGAGAGATGAGTGTGAAGAAAAATGTGACTGATATGCATAATCATCTACTGTTTTTTGAATATCATTACGAAATGACAGCAGTCGTTCTTGGGGAATCTTGCGAATATGAGGCAGGAGAATCTTTAGGAACAATAAATTAACATCATCTTCATTTTGACTTCTTTTGTTTTTCAAATACTACAGTTTTTGCCTCTCTAAATCTAACATATTTTGATTGAATGTTTTGTTTTTTTTCTGCGTGGTACTGAGCTCTCCTTCGGTGATTTGGTGCTTGCTGACCTCTCTGTGACGTTGCTTGGGCCGGCTTGATCAGGATTTGAATCGTCTTGATTGAGATTGTCTTGATCGAGATTGTCTTGATCGAGATTATCTTGGTCGAGATTAGAATCACTGGTTTGTGACTCAGATCCCACTGATAATTGACGTTTCGATTTGGTCAGATTTCCCGAAGATTTTTTTGCCTTTATGATATCTTTCAAAAACAGCAGGGATTTGTAATATGGCCATTTTGGTTCATAAGAAGTAGAAGCTCCATCCCCAGAACGTGGAACTGGAATTTTTCCATGTTCGATTGCAAATTGGTCCCCCAAATATTTCCGTTTCTTCCTGACTTTGTTCTCTGAAACATAAAATATTTTATTTTTATTTCAGCTATCTTGCAACTGGTGCATTATTTGCACATTTGGCATCTGAATTTAGAATGGGGATTTCTACAGTAAAGGCGATAATTGAAGAAACAGTCAGTATTTTATGGGATGAATTACAACCAATACATATGCCTATACCTACAAAAGAAACTTTCTACTCAATAGCAAACGACTTCAAGAATATTTGGGATTTTCCGAATGCTTTAGGGGCCATCGACGGGAAGCATGTACGTGTAATCTGTCCAGATCAGTCAGGATCTATGTTTTTCAATTATAAAAAGTTTTTTTCTATGATTCTGCAAGCAGTCGCCGACGCAAATTATAAATTTACAATAGTCGAAGTTGGTGGATTTGGTAAACAGAAGCGACGGTGGAACATTTAAGGCTTCCGAACTACACACATCAAAAGTGTCTAGGGATCAGCATATATTTTTGCAATAACTTTTCTCCTGATTGATATTAATTAAAATTTTCTTTAAGGATTCATCAAATAAAGTGTTTTCGTTTGTCACAGTAACGATAAACCAAGTCACCTTTGCATTAAAAAAGAAATTTGCCATTTTCCTAATAAAGGGATTTTTGACATTTGAACCACTAACATTAAAGTTCGAAAAAAAGACTGAAATAACAGTTTTCTTTAAAATTTTATTGGGTAACTTAAACAATTAATAATCCGTGTTTCTACCGCGAACACTAACAACACAAGAACATCGGTTTGGCATACTCAAAATGAGTTCATCCAAATCACGCTGTGGAATGGCCGCCCATGTTCGTTGCGACAACAAAAAAAGGTCTTCTTGCGACTGGATACCCTCCATATTCGGCAGAGCTCTTCTCTGTAGCATATCCCATGCATGCTCAATCGGGTTCAAGTCTGGCGACTGAGCAGGCCAGGGCAGGACATTGATGTTAGCTGCGGCGAGAGTCTGTCTTACAACTCTTGCGGTGTGCGGTCGTGCATTATCATGCATTAACTGAAATAAGGGACCGATTTGCACTTGTAGAGGAACGATGACGTCTGATACAATCGTCTCAGCATAAATTTGAGCGTTGAGGTTGCCTCTGATCCAAATCAACTCAGTTCTTCCGCCGATCCAAATACCCGCCCATACCATGATGGTTCCACCACTATAAGGATGGACTTCCTTGCAGGATTTTAATCGCTGTTGGCGTCCAGGGGTTCTCCAGTGTCGTATACGTCTTGTATCCGGTCTCATACCAAAACGAGACTCATCAGAAAAACACACGAAACGCCATTGTTCTTCTGCCCAATTTCTGTGTTCAAGAGCCCATTGATATCGAATCCTACGATTGTGCATTGCTATAGGTGGTACCCGTAGCGGTCTTCGGGAATGAAGGTTCACTTCATGCAAGCGGTTTCTGACTGTTTGGTCGCTAATTAAGTTCCCTGAAGAGTGATGAAGCCTCACGGCTAACATCATGGCGGTTATTGTTGGAGCTCTTCGAGTTAAGATTTGAATGTATCGGTCTTGTCTCCGTGTGGTGCAGCGATACCGTCCTCCATGGCGCTCAGCCACGGTACCAGTGCTTCGGTAACGTGTCCAAAGTCGACTGATAACACTCTGACTTGTATTCAGAGCTAAAGCCACAGTACGTTGCCAGGAACCAGCTTCTATCATTCCCACGGCTCTGAGCATTTCTTCCCTGCTTAAATGACGTCGCCGCTCCATAATAACGTTGGTTTTAATCAGTAGTAGGGAAACAGTAGCACTAATAATGTCTTCAATGCGTTGTATGTTTTTATAGGGAAAATATTGACAGCTGATTTTCATCTTTTACTCGAATTTGATTGACAGTTCCTGTTTCAAATTATGAAATGCACCATAAAGGATCCATATAAATTTATAAAATCATAAATTTATTACAAAGCCACATCTCAATCTCAAGAAATCCGCATAAAAATGCTTGATCCCTAGACACTTTTGATGTGTGTATTTAAAAATTTAAATACTGGGGAGATGGATATTCCAGAACCGGAATATTTTCCAGGAACGAACGTGAAAGCACCGTATGTTTTTATAGGCGATTAAGCATATCCATTGCTGAAATATTTATTATAACCTTTTGGTGGCCGAGATTTGTCTACAGACCAAAAAAAATTTAGTAATCGTCTATCGAGAGCCAGAAAATGTGTTGAGTGTGCGTTCGGCATAGCAAACTCAAAATGGCGACCTCTTTCTAAATGCATTGAATGTAATGTTGATTTAGCAGAAAAAATTGTTAAATGTATTTGTGTTTTACACAACACTATAATCGATAGAGAAGGTATCGACCGAAATTTTACTCCTGTAAATACAACACATTTAAGGTGGAATAGAGCAAATCACCCTACAAATGAAGCAATAGATATAAGAAATGTTTACATTGACTATTTTTCACACAATACTTTGACTTACAACAATTAATTATTTAACTTTATCTACCCTCACTAACATTAATGACATAGCTATGACATCACAACTTATATAACATTTTATTCAGACATATTTAAATAAAGAACTTATAAAACTTCACTGTTTACTAACTTTACTTAAGTCGAGAAACAAAAATAAAATCAATTAATACTTACCGTTCTTCATTCATTGCCTCGCTTATTTCTTTCCAACATTTGTCAGTCACGTTTCTTTTACAATGCCTTTTATCCCTTTTGTCCCACACAGTGAAGACTAAGGATATCAACACGTCTCTATTCATTTTAATATTATCGAAATAAATATGCCTGTCGTAATTACAAGTGTTGTCGCAGTTGTTTATTAATTTTAAACGGCAGCGCCCAGCGCTGACCAGCGCGTTTTGAAGGTTGTCGGTACTTGTCGGCGCCGGTCAGCGCGTATCGGCGCCCGTTCATATATTTTCCTGCGCAGGTTACCAGCGCTGTCAAGCGCCGATAAGCGCTTATAAGTTTCCAGCTTTTTCCAGCTTTCTTTCTGTATACGGCCTTAGGCTTTCTTTTTTCATTTTTGAGCGCCGACGTCACAATTTCTTTTAACACGTCTGATTCCAATGTTTCCAAGACATTTTCTTTGCGTCTTAGTGATGACAGGCTGCATTTAGTTTTCGCTAACTGCTGCTTCAACTGCTTTTCCCTTGGCGTTAAATCTGTAAAGATAATTATACAGTGTGTCCGGACACGGACTAGCGATATTCTAAATACTTAAATATAAACTATTTTAAAGTACGATTACACCCTAGGCTTGGGTCTAATACACTTACCCGCTATGTGGCAGCCATTTTGTTTTTTTGTTGAAATATGCTCTATGCGAGTACAAAAAAAACATGTCTCTCAAAGTTTTAGTCAAACTGAGATAAAAATAAGCTTATTCGAAAGGTAATAATATTGTCTACCCTCTGCATTACAAATCAATGTGTTCATAATTCCATAACTTTTGAAAAAAAAAATATGAAAGTAAAAAAAAAACGAATCATTATGCGATTCAACCAATAATTGTTAATTACTACAAAAACACTTCAACAACAACAACGTCTTAATAGTAACGTAAGAGCTAAATTCTCCAAACAACCAGCTAGTAAAATCAACAGTAATTAGTGAGAAAGTGATGTATAAAATGCTACATGCTCCGGCAACTTAATGACTGGGGTATCTCCTGTTGTTAGAGACAACAAGTCATTATATTTTTCTATTGAAATTTTGGGCGGTGTCGGATTAAGAAGTCCTATATCCTCTCTTAAGAAGACAGAGACCTGTCTCCTAAGAGAAAGAGAACGTGGAATCACCGTGGCTATTCTTAAAAAAAATCTTTCCGGGCTCAGTTTTCTTGACAGAAAATTCCATCATTTCAGTCCAGTTCAAGCATCGGCCCTCATCATCTTTACGGATAAAAAGCATCCTTAGGTCGGCTGAAAGTTTTTAAAATCGAGGAAATCAGTGTATGTGAGAACATTCACTACGTACGGTTTATTTCTCCGTGCCAACCTAAAAATTGGAGTCAATTGGCTCGGTACAAAAATATCCCCACATGTTTTCAAAGCATGGCCGATGGTGCTGTGTACAGAGTCTCCTTCGCTTTGTCCATGACATGGCACGGAGAACCGTAAAGTGATTTCCTGGATATTTGTGGTATTGTTTATGACATACAGTAAGGTCGATGCCGCAATGGAATTTTTAGTTCTGTCCACTGCATCCATCAGCAAACAGATAAACAATCTTAATGTCTCTTGCGTCACTCTTCTTGAGAAAGTCATACAGTGAAGTCGAAATTTCTGACGACCCTCTTTTGCTTGCTCCTTCATGCCATGTATAACACGAACGGGCTCCAGAAGTCATATCGTAAATTGTGAAATTGTACGCTGAAAGACGACGTTTATAAAAAACAGCATTTTCATTGCAAATAGGCAAGCTTATTACTTGTTGGAGGTCAAATGTGTAATGGTCACTATAACCGCTCGATCGCTTGCGCGAAAAAAAATGGGTACCTTACTTTGCCAGTTACTTTGGACCGCTTACTGTGCGTTCTGCCCGCTGTTACTAAAACTTAATTTATGACTTGCTCAAGTGGAGTACTTCAAATGTTTTAACTGTTATGAATAGTCCTTGAGATAAGAAATAATGTGTGATCGCTTTATTCTAAAAATATGATTACAATAATATTTTACAAGTATTTAAATTAAGAGTACCACCCATTTTAGCGACATTTTGTAAAACATAGGGGTTTTAAAAAAATAGGATCAATAAGTATATAGTTATTTATTTTATTCGTAAACTAGGTTTATTACTATACATATTTATTAGTATTTGAAAACAATTTACATATAAGAATGTAGTAAAAATATTATGTAAAGCCAGGTGCAGAATTCGCGGATGCGTAAAAGATCGTAACTTTTTTTAATTATAATTTAGGCCACTTTACATTAAAACTAAAGTACATAGAACAAAAATATTACCACCTTTAGAAAGGTCATTTCCTTCACTCTTAGATGAATATAATAGTTTAAATAGCTTATTCTTAAATGTTTGTCAAAATTATAAATTAAAATAAGCGGCACATATTTTTGCCAACTTGCATTGCCTACCTAAATCTTTAAATTTGTAAATATAGACCGCCAAGCAATCATATTTACTCATACGATAAATACACCAAAACCTGACGTTTCGAAAGCATCATAAATCTCAAAAAATAAAGTATTATTAACATTAATAAAAAATTAAATAAAAACGGCTACATACGTAACCTGACTGACTTGAGATCAAGCACTTGACGCCCGAACCGCAAAGATGGCGGCCATTCTTAGCTAGGGTTGTCAACTACTACGAACAACATTGTGTAAAAATACATTAATTTTTTTTCTTATAATCAAATTTTATTTATGTTATTTATTTTTGCATACATTTTAAATAGTTTTTAACCGACTTCGAAAAATGAAGGTTATGAGTTTATAGAAAAAAAAGATTGTCATAATGATTAGTAAAATTTTAAGGTGTTGCGTTTAATGTTACACGTTGTATGTATGAGTTGTGTTTATTTGTAATATGTGTAGGGTGTGTGGTAGGTTAATGTACGCGTGATTATGTCTGACGTGGCTCAGGAACTGTGTGATATTGCTCAAAACAAATATCTAAGCAGAGTGACATTTGGCATTGCTTGCAAACATATTTTGTACGGCTTTTTTTGCACCATACACATGTTAAGTACTTGGGTGGCCCAGTACCTAAAAAGTGGTTCCCTTCCAAAATTGGGCGGACGTTTTTAGATTTTGGGCCAACCAAGTATTTGCTAACTGAAACTTTGAAAGGGTGTTCTATGACTGGAGGTTTCATAATTTTCAGCAATTCTTCCGCTACTTCAGCCCTGAACCAACGATGTGTCACATGTTTGTGTTTTGATTTATAAATTATGTATGCGTTTAAAAGTGTTATGTTAAGGAGACGTCTGAATACTTTTTTATACCATATTTGATTACGTGATCTTTCCATGGGAAATGCCGAAAGTAGTTGGTGTTTCTTATCGACACCTCCCATGGCAAGATTGTAATCAAGGACCATTCGGGGCTTATATTTAAAAATTCCATATTTTTCTTTACCGCCCACAGTACCTTTGTGGTACGTAGACAGCATGGACACAACATTGGCATCACGCAACATCTTTACGTGCAAGTCAGAACAAAAGCTCTGCACCATTTCCCCTTGCCTCAACTCAGTCTTTGACACTGATTTGGCAGCTTCAGGGACAAATTCACGATTTATTCGTAGAGTCCCATAGCAATCTGTGCCTTGAGACTTCAAATATCGTGCCAGTAACGGAGAATTGTAAAAATTGTCCATGATAATAGTATGGCCCCTATTAAATAAGGGGCTTGCCAGGACATGGACAATTTTTGGAGTGGCATTGTCAGGTATTGGCGGAATCGTACCTGTCTGGTCAGTTTTGTCAATCCTATCATCAGCCCTGTCAGGATTGTCAGCCTTATCAATAGCGTCATCTTCATCAAGCTTGTCAGTCTCGTCAGTGTCGTCAGTCTGTTTTCCGGTATAGACAAAAAAAATCCACAAGTAACCGGTTGCCGATTCGCACAACTCATACGATTTTACACCAACTTTGGCGGCTTTAGAAGCAATTTTTTGTGCAAATGTACAACCGTCCCTTCCACTTCAGAAGGGATTCGTCTATAGCGATATTTTGTCCAGGAAGATATAGTGTGCTAAAGGAGACGGAAACGATGACATACATTCTTGGGCCCTGGATGTAAGGAGATGAAAATGGTATGAATCAATAGATTCAGACTTATCAGTCCTTCACTGAAAATTCAGTAAGTTTTGACAATCTGAGAGCCAAGTTATTTAAGGTTTGGTAAAAGTGAGGTTATGTTAAAGTCTCTTCATAAGAGCTGATTACTAATCAAGTTCTTTAAGCACTAATGTATGTTTTATTCAGTGGAGAATGTTTGAAATGTCATATTTTGATTGAAGATGAATGACTTGAAGCCATTAATAGATAACAGAAATGGATTTATCGAAAAGGCGTCCAGAATAAATAAAAAGCACATTTTAATGTAGAACACGGTATATTCATTTTACATTATTATTAAAATGTCGTCTAGAAAAATTGTGCATTTGGAACAATATGATTTTGATACCTAGCCCGGCTAGGTTATACTTGCTTTCAAAGTTTGTTGAAAGCCACTGCCGAATCACTGATGGAATTGTTTTACGTCCGCGGGTCGTCGGCCTAGGGTATTGCAGTGATTACTAGATCCCACAATTATTCACACAGCGATCCATATTTTCAATAATTCCTAGAAAAACAATTCCAAGTCAAACGCGTGAGCGATCTTCGGTGTGTCCAGTATGGAAGCAAGTGTCGTACAAGGTAAGCAGGGTCGGAATCCGTAATAAACAACGCAGTGGTCGTTGAAATTGTAAAATAATCGGGAAAGCACTTAAAACATAACGGAAAACACGAAACGAGTTGAGCAGAAATAATTGACAAGTGTCAGTGTCGGTCCGCTGTAAATGCTGTCAGTGCTGTCACAGATAATACAGATAAGGCGGTTTTTAAAAATATGATTGATTTTAATCGATACGAAATTGATAATCATTTAGATTTTTCAGTTATTAATTGTCATTTTCTTTATTAATTAAATACACTATATTGTGTAGAGTTGTCATTTTCTTTATTAATTAAATACACTATATTGTGTAGAGTTAATTACCTAGTGCAAAGCTTTTCTTTTTATAATTCTATTAATAATCGATTAATTCAATCGGTAATGTTATGAAAACTATCGTTCTCATTTTTCTCCGCTTCCAGATTTAGAATTGAGCTGAATTTTGGTATTTTAATATAAAAAAATATGACTAATTTTTTAGACCATATCTCAACTTATTACAATTGGGCCCACCATTTTCCGTGTCCTTTATTTTTCAAGAAATCAAGCACAGGCTGTATCTTCTTGAGCTTTATTTCGTCTTGTGTTTTTCCTGTAGAATCAAAAGAGTGGGTGAAATGTAAAACTCTTTTGAGTAAAATGAACCTATTGTATGTCATTATGGTTTTAAAGTATTTAAAGGTGAGATGGCCATTTTCCTCCCAATCATTTTAAATCCTACCCTTCTCGATGCGGCGTCGACGCAGCCCGCGATCTCAGAGACGCGACCTGTCACTCTAACAAGAAATATGTCGACTGAATAGATTTGGTTCACTTGCTATGCACCCACCCGCACCCCCCGTGCGAACCGCAACGTGACTTCACTTAATACTATGGCAATAAGCTTCATATTCGTTAAAAAGCTTTGATCTATACGACGTAAGTGAAAAATAAAATGTGTGAACATCTTAGAAAAAAATCTAGCTAAGTGTCCTATGTACATACTTCAATAATTTTGAATCGGGACGAAAAATAAAAGTCTTCCTAACTGTAGTATGTTCATACGACAGGTAGAGAGAATATTTTTTCCCTCCTTTTGCACTTACGCAAAACTTTTTTTTGATATACTAACAAAATAAATGGTATCCTATGTGTTCCAGGATATGGTCTGTGTTTGCCCTTTCAAAACAAATTCTAACACAATAAAAGTATCATCATCTCTGTCACATTTCACAAAATATGCAGTAATACAAATAAAATCTGTTCCAGGAGGCGAACTAACTAAGGGCAGAACTCTATAGAAACAGGAAAGGGGCATTTTCATACAACGTTCAAACAATATGTGACGCAAAACTAAAAATAAAAAATATAGTCTGTCGTTGGCCTGGTGGATCCCATGACAGTACTATTTTTAACAACAGCAATGTTAAGGAATTATTTGAGCGTGGCCAGCATAGAGACTATGTTTTGCTAGGAGACTCCGGATATCCAGCAGAAAAATATTTATTGACTCCCCTTAGAAATCCCAACCCCAGGAGAAATTATGTACAACAAAAGTCACATAAAAACGAGGAATACAGTAGAGCGTTCATATGGTGTATGGAAACGACGATTCCCGTGTATTGGTACAAAGCTGAGATTAAAACAAAACCGCATAGAAGTCGTAGTTATAGCCACAGCTGTGCATAACATATGTCGGGAAAGAAATGATCCTGAACCAGATTTACCAATCCGTATAGAAATAAGGAACGATTATAGTTATATTCCTAACGCTATTGATAATAGCAACGGGCAAACTACTCGTATTATCAGTAATTTAATTGAAAATTACTTTGACAGGTCAGTCAAATAATCTGTTAATCAAACTATAATAAATCTAGAATGTTTATTATAAACTAGCTGTTGCCTGCTACCTTTGTCCGCGTGAAATTATTATTAAAATATTACTTCCTTATTTGAATCAGATTTTATTTTTTAAATCAAAATATTATTATTTCCAGATTAGCTGCACATTGAAGTTGAGGTGATGAACCAAATTTCATTTCAGGAACCTATATATTAAGATAAGCTGTAAGTTTGAAATATGTAAAATCATGAACCATGAAGTTATATAAAAATAAAACTTTATTAAAAAGTCATTTATCTGTTTTTTTACTTAAAATGTCAATCTCTAACTTCATTTTAAATACTTGCAATTCATGAAACTCTTGTTTACGTTTTTCGTCATTTTCAAACGCCTTCCTCAACAATTCTATCTCTAAACGATATTTTTCTTCTCTGAGAAGGACCAAGGAACTTTCGTTAATGCTCTTGATTTTTTTTTATTTAAGTTCCACCAACTCCTTTTTCTTTTCAGCTAATTCCAAAAAAGTGTCTTGTGTGTTGTGGAGTGGCATTTAAAAGTTTTCTTGCTGGTCTTTTTGTAACACTTGCAGGCGTAGATACTTGTTCTACATTTTCTACGATGTCAACATCCTGCACTTCAACCACAACAGTAGTTACATCCATGGCAAAAACTGGTGTCGGAGGTGGTTCAACAACTATGCAATATATATCTCCATCATACAGAGAGTCAAGCCCAGAAGCCGACTCTTGTAGAATGCCAGCCACCCATTCATTTGTTGAAGATAATGGAGGCGGGCCTCCACCAGTCTGCCGACGCAAGCGGTTCAATTTACCAGCCTCCTTACTTGCACTTTTTTTTAAATACTCCCATTTACTTTTTAATTGTTTGACGCTCCGGTAAATGGTGCTTGAGGCGTTAAATTCATTAGCAATTATTTTCCACGTTTCATCTTTTTGCTTTATAGATAATCCATTCGTTTGTTTATTCAATATTACTTTGGAATGTTTATTTATAAGTTTCTTCAAATGATCAATGTCATTGCTGGTGAAATTAGCAGATCTGTCACTGTAAATACTCGTAAATAATAAAATATTACAATTAGGTGGCGGTGGTGGTGGTCCTATGGATCTTTTACAAAAAATACAACTATTACAATTTACAATGAAAAAGCTAACTATGAACTTCATGTAGCATGTCATTTTTATGTAATATTCAGGTCACCAAGAATTAATATTATAAACAACATACCTGGACGTCATGTTTATGTCCAAATATTGTTCATTGACTCCGGAAAGCTCCATAATAAATTATAATAGTATTTAATTCAAAACAGTTGATCTTAATTTTCGTGGTAATTTTTAAAGTTTTTAAAGAACTGACTGACTGACTGACTGACATTTCGGTGATATTGCGATGTTGTCATGTGTAAAAAAAGCTCCCCACGGTTTTTTGGGGAAATTACGACGGTTGTGTAGTGGCAACTCAATTGGCTTTTGCTGTTACTTGGATGAAGAAACACATCTGCTCTATTATCAGCAATGGTCAAGTAAAGGTTAATACTTTTAGTTTTAACTTTAGTTGTTGATAAAGAAACTGGCCGTAAGTGTCCTATTGACATTGTTGTATATACAGTATGTTAGTTTAAACGAGGGACTTATTCAAACCCGCAATAGTCTATGCTTACATGATACTAATAAACATATGAACAAAAAGAAAACACAAATACATAACAGATAGATCCATACCAAAAACTTCGCCTAAGTTTCGCAACGTGTGCGCCATGCGCTTATCGCAGAACATGTGTGCGGGTCAATGACCTTTCTAGTTATAATCCATTTTCCCTTCATACTTTAAATCTAGCTTTGGACAGGCAAATATCTAGGTAACTAGGTACTGACCGAATGTTCGCAGTCGTTGATTGACACCTTGCATAATAATTAACGGTTCCTCGCACAATATCACTAGATAACACTTAAGCACGAACTACAATCCCAATATTCTTCACTGGAATAATGATAAGACGTAAATTTTGGTTATTCAAGAACACGATTACAGGACACTCTTAATGTCGCGAAGTAAGCGGGGTTGTTTGTTAAATGCGATACGCGGAAACGCAATATTAGACATGCGGAAGTAACGGCGCTCGCGCATACACTGAGGTCAGCGCGGGGTGGCGCGGGGATGTGCCCTGTCGGTGCATCGGGGACATTACAAAGGAATGGGGCGGAGTTTGCGCACGGAGCTCAGGACCGGCACGTGTTTTGCCGCGTGACACCTACTTGCGCGCTCAGTGTCCATGAGTAATGTATTTAATTAGACAATTATGTCAAAAATTAAGGTTATAGGTTTTTTACATATTTGGATTGAGAATCGAATACTGAATACCTTCCCTCAATATGTCCCTCGTTTAACCTAACAGGCTGTATATTGGAACTAGCTTTACGTTTTATTTTTGTAATTATATATAGTTTTAGATGTAATACGTACATATTATACATAATGTATAACAAACAATGAAGTTAATACTTTATTATTATTATATTTGATTTTATTTTATATATTTTATTGCTATCTGGTTTTTTCTAGCTTGATCATATATGATTACTTTTGGCAACAAACCACTTTCACATAATTTGCTTATAATTTGTTTTATAATTGATACGTATTTGGCAGCTTAGGGGAACGCTCACCATCACCAAAATCTTCAAACCGCATAATATATTTATGAAAACTCCAAATCAGCCATTATATGCAGCAGGGGGACTTATAATTAGTTGCATGATTTTTTTTCTGCTACTTTCTCACTCCACTGTCTTAGTAGTTAGTTTTTTTTAACTGTCATAATTTTTGAAGCAATACTTTTGAAGTGATTGTTTTCTTTTATTATGGTATTAGTTTTGCTACATTATTTTTTCAGTCTGATAAATTTAGTTTTTTTCTCTTTTGATAACCTTGGAGGACGTATTTTGAAGGCTCATTTTTAACCTCTTACACTTTGGAGTTCAACTGATACTCCAAAGTGTAAGAGGTTAAAAATTTCCTTTTCTTTAAACACAAAACATAGAGGTGTACTAGATTAAAAGGGTCCTCAACTACCTACTTGTAGAACGTTTCGTGTAATGTAGTGCCGGACTGGTCACTGGTCACCCCAGTCAGTTCACCAAACATTACTTCACAAACACATTATTTGTCATTTCATCATTATACAACAACAAGTTTAACAAATAATTCACTTCACAAAATAATTATCCGATAAACAATTCATTATTTTTTCGTTTTATCTCATAAAACAACGTTTGAAATAAAGACATTACATATACTGATTGTGCCATTCCGAAAAAAAAGAAAATAAAAGAATTTGGTTTCCTATAAGCACAAATTTTGTGACAGATATGAATCGCTGCAAAACTGACTCCACGTAGTCTTTTCTGCCCTACCCCTAGAGTGTACGAGTATTCTAAGCCCGCGTAGGCGCGAAGGAGCGAGGCGGGCCGTGAGCTGAGGAGTAGGTGGCTTTAACACTCTCCACCGCGGCTGAGGCTGGCTGGCCAAGGCCGGCCAGCAAGCCGAAGCTGCGGTGGTGAGCGTTAAAACCCTCTGCGACGATAAGCTTGCGTGTGACCGCCGGAGCCCCGCAGCGCCGGAGCCGTGACAGAAACCATGCCTGCTGCATGCTTGCTGCATGCTTATTGCATGCTTGATTGCTGCATGCTTGCTTGCTGCTTACGTGCTGCTCGTTTGCTGCATGCTTGCTACATGAGTATGCTTGTTTGCATGTTATGAAAAACTATGCATTTCCTTAAATTTTTCTTAAAAAAGAGAAATAAAAAAATACTAGCCTATAAATTATATTGTTGAAACGTGATTTATCCAAATGTATCTAAATAAGAAATTAAAAATATATAAATGAATAAATATTATCTGATGCATTTGATAAAAGAAGTATTTGCCAAATGAATGTTTGTAAAACGAATATTTGTAAAGAAAATATACTTTCTTTAAGGCCGCGCTACTACCGCCATTACAGTAACAGACGTAATGTCGCCCGCCTTTATTCTATCTGTGATTGTGGTAGAACATCTGTGAAAACTAATAAAGCGAAGTAATTGTGGAAATAGGAATTGATATTGTAATTATAAACATTAAATGTCGTTTCTTTTATTACAGGTAAGGTTTCATAGTTAATTTATTGTTATATCTGGTAATAAGTGTAGAACAAACGTGTAATTAACAAATATAAACTTTTATTACAGAGAAACTCAATTGTGTTTTCATTGACGGTATCATCTCACCTACCTTCCGAACAAATACCATTATAAAACGACATTTCTTGTAATTATCAAGAAAATGGAGAAGCTAAAATTTGTATTCAAATCAAAATCCACAAAAGACGGAAAGTCAACCTATATCGCCATAACCTCAATTATTACACAAGATGACAAAGTTTTCCTGATCCCTGAAGAGTATGAAGCAGCGTCACTTCACAAACATATTCTCACCTCAAAAGCTTACAATACGGTGCGAAATACGATTAAGAAAAGACATCAAACTAGAAGTGTTTGGATAAAATTGACAGAGGATATGGTAAAAACATACTTTGATGAAGATGAAAACTTGATATTCGAGAACCAATACCTAGAGGAACTTACCCAAGAACAATTGGCAAATAGCAACAAATACGGATTAGAAGATCACTTGGTGAAAATCTTGGAAAAATTAGTGGAAAGTCAACAAAGAAAAGAAAAACAAAGTGTAAAAAAAATGGCCGACAGGTTTGTACTTGAAAAATTTGATGGCAAGAATATTAGTGCATGTCAATGGATGGACAATTTTGAAAAAGAATGCAAAAGATTTGATATAGTGGAAGATGAAGAGAAAATTGAAATCTTCAGATTATTTTTAGAAAAGTCATGCACTGATTGGTATGCATCCATGATGATTAAGCATAGTTTGCAATCAGAATGGTCAGAATGGAGATCAAACTTTGTAGAAACCTATGCAAACAAGGGTTGGGCTAGCAGCAAATATGCTATAACTTTTAGATATCAATCAGGATCTTTATTGGAATATTCCATTAAAAAGGAAAAACTTCTACTTGAAGTAAGAAAGACAATTGATCAAGGGACCTTGATTGATCTAATTGCATCCGGTTTGCCAGACTTTATAACAGATAGGATCAACAAAGACGAAATTTTAGAAACAAAAGATTTATTCAATGAAGTTGGAAAATTAGAACATTTGATTAACAAGAAAAAGTATCAGAAAAAGAAAGATGATATTAAGCCACTGAAAGAAAAGATGCAAAAATGTAGCATCTGCGAAAAGCTAAAGAAAGGAGTACGCTACCACTCAGAAGATTCATGCTGGTTTAATGCAAAAGTCAATAAAGAAAATGAAAAGAAACAAATCAAACTTGTAAATAATTCAGAATTGGAATGTGAACTGCAGTACGAAGATTCAAAAAACTAATAGCCCCGCCATTAATTAAAGTAAGGTTAGTATTGAATAAATCTCTAGAAGTATTTGGAATCTATGATTCAGGATCAAATGTATCATTAATAAATTCAAGATTACTGAAATATAAGCATAACACATTAGCCAATTACAGCAATACTAATTTAAAAACAATTAATGGCGTTAAAAAAGCAAGTGGATTAATAACACTTGATGTAAACATTTTCAATGTAGAAAAAAAAACTGATGTCTTTGTAATAGATCAAGATAATTTTGATTACGATTTTCTAATCGGGCTCGACTGTATAAAAAAATTCTATCTAATTCAAAATGAAAATTTAGAAATCAGTCAAAAAGTTCCAATACAAGAAAATACAATTAAGAATTCAGAGACAATCAACATTACCAAGGAAATTAAAAATGAAGACTCAAAAATAAAAAAAAAAACAATTACAAACGAAATAAAATCAGTAAATTCTCAAAACGACAAAAGAAACATAAACTTTAACGAAAACATTAGCAAAGAGAATTTCAATATGTGCATACACCATTTAGATTATGACAAACAGGCAATAATTGATGACTTAATAATAAACAATAAATCGGTTTTTGCAAAAGATAAATATGACATTGGCACAGTAAAAGATTATGAAGGACACATTGATCTAATAGTAGAAAAATATTGCAGCAAAAGACCCTATCGTTGCACAATTGAAGATAAAAAAGAAATTGAACAGCAGATTGCACAATTATTAAAAAAAAAAAATGATAGAAGAATCATATAGCCCATTTGCGGCTCCAGTAACATTAGCTTACAAAAAAGACGAAAATACAAGATCAAGATTGTGCATAGATTTTCGTGACCTAAACAAAATTGTTGTGCCACAGTCACAACCGTTTCCTCTTATTGAGGATCTAATGATTAAAACAAGGGATTGTAAATACTTCTCTACACTGGACATAAACTCAGCATTTTGGTCGATACCTCTGCGTATCACAGACAGACACAAAACAGCATTTGTTACACAAGAAGGTCATTACCAGTGGACTTGTTTACCATTTGGTCTGAAAACTTCGCCAGCTATATTTCAAAGAATAATGTGTAACATAATAAGAAAACACAAACTTGCAGAGTTCGCAGTAAATTACATAGATGACATTTTAATATTCTCCAAAACTTTCTCTGATCATGTCAAGCATCTATCACAGCTATTTCAAGCAATTAAAAGTGAAGGATTCAGACTAAAATTTTCAAAATGTACATTTGCAGCTGACTCAGTTAAATATCTGGGTCACATAATACGAAATAATTCAGTTAGTCCTCTTAAAGACAACTTGATATCAATTAAGAATTTCCCAACACCAAAAACACAAAAAAATGTGAGACAATTTTTAGGAAAGATAAATTTTTATCATAAATATGTACCAAAAATAGCAATAAAATTGGATCCATTGCATAACCTTTTGAGGAAAGAACAAGCCTTTGATTGGACCAAAGCGTGCCAAGAATCATTTGATGAAATGAAAAAAATATTATGCTCGCAACCAATATTAACTATTTTTGATCCAAAATTACCGATACACATATACACAGATGCTAGTATACTAGGAGTGGGGGCTGTCCTAAAACAGCTGCAAGAAAACAAGGAAGAAAATCCTGTAGCATACTTCTCAAAAAAATTGAATGAGGTGCAAAAAAGGAAGAAAGCTATATATCTGGAATGCCTAGCAATAAAAGAATGTGTAAAGTATTGGCAACATCTGTTGATAGGTAGAAAATTCATTGTTTTCTCAGATCACAAACCACTGGAAAATATGAATATAAAATCAAGAACTGATGAAGAACTAGGAGATTTAACATACTATCTATCACAGTATGATTTTGAAATAAAATATTCTCCAGGACGATACAACTTGGAAGCTGACTGCCTCAGTAGGAACCCAGTTTTAGATGCCAATGAAAATCAGGAGGAACAATTAAAAGTGCTCAACTTCATAAAACTAAAAAATATCATAGAAGATCAAGAAAAAAATGAATTTATACAGTCCAGAAAAGGAAAACTAAAATCAGACCACAATGTTTATTATAAAAAAGTAAAAAAAAAAGATAAGATAATCCTCTCGGAACAATTTAGTGTAGAATTAATTAAAAAGATACATACGGAGCAAGGTCACTTAGGAATAAATCAAATGCAAAAAACAATAAGTTCATTGTATACAGCAGAAAACTTAACAAAGAATATAAAAAAAACCTGCGAAAATTGTACAGTATGTATAAAAAACAAATCAAGAAGGCAAAACAAATTTGGAATGATGTCACACTTGGGCCCGGCCACAAAACCTTTTGAGATATGTTCTATAGATACAATTGGAGGATTTGGAGGATCTCGGTCCACAAAAAAGTACTTACACCTGCTATCAGATCATTTCACGAGGTACGCATTTATTTTGACATCTAAAACACAAAATGCAAATGATTTTATAAAATTAGTACAGAGCACTGCAGAAACGGATAATATTGGCATGATTCTTTCAGATCAATACCCAGGTATTAATTCTAAGGAATTCAAAAAATATTTAGGAGATAACAATATTTCACTCATTTTTACTGCAGTCAATTCACCCTTTTCGAATGGTTTAAATGAGCGATTAAATCAAACTTTGGTAAATAAAATTAGATGCAAAATTAACGAAAAAGATACCAAAGTAGCATGGACAACCATAGCACAAAATTGTGTAAAAAAATATAATGAAACGGAGCATACTGTCACTGGATACGCTCCTACGTATCTACTACATGGCACCGACGTTACGATTTTGCCCAATGAGCTAAAACCAAAGCAGACAGAGACCGATTGGATTCAAGACAGAAAAAAAGCTCTAGCAAATACACTTCAGTCTCACAATTACAACAAAACACTTTATGATAAAAATCGTAAACAGATCGACTTCAAAGTGGGTGACATGGTGTTTGTAGACAATGGTAACAAGCTGAATAGGAAAAAGCTGGACGAATTGAGAATCGGACCATTCAAAATCGTGGAAAAATTGTCGAACACAATTTACAGGATCAACACTGGCCATAAGAAACCAGAGTCAAACTTCTTCCACATCTCGAAATTGGCTCCATCATCAACACTTGACAAAGAGGACTAAGAAGTATAGAAACGTACAATATGTTTTTACTACCAAATAGACTTCTATAATATTTTGTTAGTACTATCTTTCCCAGGGGGGGTGATGTAAAGAAAATATACTTTCTTTAAGGCCGCGCTACTACCGCCATTACAGTAACAGACGTAATGTCGCCCGCCTTTATTCTATCTGTGATTGTGGTAGAACATCTGTGAAAACTAATAAAGCGAAGTAATTGTGGAAATAGGAATTGATATTGTAATTATAAACATTAAATGTCGTTTCTTTTATTACAGGTAAGGTTTCATAGTTAATTTATTGTTATATCTGGTAATAAGTGTAGAACAAACGTGTAATTAACAAATATAAACTTTTATTACAGAGAAACTCAATTGTGTTTTCATTGACGGTATCATCTCACCTACCTTCCGAACAAATACCATTATATATTTTTAAAATAAAACATTTGCGGAATAATTGTTTGCGAAATAAATAGCTTACGAAACGTTGGATGTAAAATGAAAATTTGTCAATGGACTTTTGGTGAAACATTAGTGAACCATTTTTTTAATGTTTGAATTTAATTAAAATGAAACAAACGTCAACTAGTTACGATTGTGGTGGTGTAGGTTGTTATTTTGTTCTCCACATATTCAATACTGTAACATACCGTTGGCTCTAATATGTTCTCCATAATATGATCTAGCTTATTTTATTTGATATGTACAGTCACTTCTAATAATATGTAAACACTTTCCTTAATATTATAGCTATTTTCGCGAGAAATAACGATTGTAACTAGGAGATTGGATCTTTTTCATAAAAATATAAGTGCCAGAATACTATGTACGAAATAACATTAAATTTTAATCAGTACATTAGGAGAAACACAATTTAAAAAATTCTTAAGTCTTTACATATGTACTACATGCAATTAATATTAAATTATTCATTGTCAACTGTGGGAAGTCATTTAAATTATCAGAGCCAACTGTAATTTTAACAAATTTAGCCCTCCTACGATTTAAATAATATTCATTTTCATAATCAGCTAAAGTATTATGGTATGGATATTTCTTTGATTAGTTATTGATAATATTTGAGCAGCATCAGGTCTATCTTGGATGAAATCTATAATTTAATGCGGCACCTACTGCAAAACCTTGCATTATATGAGTAGATGCCCGATTAAAAATACCCATTTATGACCTCTACAACCCAGGGATATACCCTCCCGCTCCGCCCAGAGTGGGAGAAGTCATTTGATGATTTCCAATCCCAAAAAAAAAAAAAAAAAAAAAAAGGGATATATGGTGACTATTATTAAATTATTAGCATCAACCGTGGATAATTGTGATTCACCTTCCTCGAGTGATGCTGGAACTTGAACAGAGTACCCACATTCTGTTAGAAGTGGTACTGCGTCCCTAAAACATCGGTTCTAATATAACGAAATCACCAGGTTCAACGAATGTCCACATTAGTGCATTTTGTAAACTAAATTCATTTTTAAGAATCTCGGCATCTGATGTTGTTGCCGGATAAGGCCCCATCACATCTAATGCATAATCCATCCATCATAACAAGTTAAAATAAATGGTTTCATTAAATTCCTAAGTCTGTGAAGAGAGAATGATTGTTTTTGATGTTTATAATTTGAGCTTCTCTGGATGTAGACATAAGACAGATTCCATCCATGATTACAACGGATGGTGGTGGTGGTTTGTGCTTCCAAATAAGCCTTTAGGGATTATTTAAGTCCTCTGAGCAATGTTATCTTTTAGTAATGTGCCGTATACCTTGGTTTTGTGGTACAAAATCTTCGAGTAAGAAGTTCTCTTGCATTATTCTTTAGTCTTTCCAAAAAACTTCTAGCTACCATAAATAATATCGAAAGTGTTTGATCTGAATCACCAGTTCAGGTAGGGACACAGTCCGCGTCCGTGGTCGGACACATTGGATTGGACGTTAGAGGTGACGGTGTAGGTGGGGGGGGGAGTGGAGCAGAGGGCGCGTGACTCCGCCTGACGGTCGGTGCTAGGGGCGCTGGCAGGCGAAGCCTGCGAAATCGGGTAATTAAGGTTTGATGTGGAGGGCGAAAGTTCTAATGAAGCTGCTCCACAAAGTCGAATGGCGGGAGTAGTGATGCTGTGCTTTGAGAGGTGCTGTGCGTAGACAATGGCTGATCGAGTATTTGACGGATGATCTGGTATGGCACCAGTTCAGAGGGAGTAGATTAGGTCGTTGGTAAAAGATGAGGGAAGATTGGGTTAAATGGGCTCGTCAGCTGTGCCCCCGTTCCAGAACGCTAACGTGCTAGAGAACTCGCTATCCATGAGGCAAAAAGCGCTAAACAAGCCACCTGTGAGTGCGTTCCAATCCTTCAATAATTTTGAACGTTTTGTGGCCATTAGTCAATACTTAAAAAATGTTTCGCGTCACAGAAACTTTTTGAATTCGACGCGTGCCTTTTTAATTATTGATTGAGATTAAATTTACATTCCAATTTACGTGATTGTCTCATATTTGTTTATAAAAAGTCAGCACTTTCAGCGCTTCATTTATGGGTAAGATTTTTTGCAGAACTTACCTCGGGTGGTGTCCGTTTCGACTGCTCGGCCACTATGTCGTAGAAAAAAAAAACTTATGTCAGCATTTCGAAGGAATTTGTAAAAGATGAACAGTGAAAACCGCAAATTCGAAGAGTCAATAATCAGAAAGTTATGTGGGTTTAACCGTGGCCGCGCAGTCCGCATGAATTCAACTGCGCGGCCACCAGTTCTCTTAAACGGAGCGTTGTAAAAGTCTAATTCCTTTTGCTAATCACTGACAGGATTTCGAAGAAAATGTAGATCATAAAAATAATGCCCTACTGTCTGTAGTTCACGACCTACATCACTCCAAAGTTTGGCCGCGCAGTCCGCACAAAGCGAACCGCGCGGCCACCAGTTCTCTTAAACGGAGCGTTGTAAAAGTCTAAGTTTTTTTGCTAATCACTGATAGGATTTCGAAGAAAAAATACATTGTAAAAATATAGCTCTAAAGTTTGGACTTCTCGTTCCACAACACTCACGTAATGGCGTACCGCGCGGCCACGTGTTTCTTAAAGTGGAGCTTAAACGGAGCTTGGTACAGGTGTCTTTCTTTTTGCTAATCACTGATACGATTTCGAAGAATTTGTAAACATCATGAATGAAGTTCTAATGTTTGAAAATCGCGAGTTACAGAACTTATACCCTGTAACTAGAGTTAAAAGAATGGTGACCATGATTTACGATGCGCTGACGAGATATTCCCATATAAGACGTTTTCATTGTCACGTATATTTCTATACTTTTTATCGTAACATGCAAATAGTTTTAGTCTTTTGGTTTGAAATTGAGTAGAGAAGCTAATTAAAAGGATATAAAGAAAAAAATGTCATCGATTGATTTATATTTCTATTTCTTAAGTAATAGATAAAACATAATATTACTATAAACTATAAATCACATAATTTAAAAATCACAATTCGTTTTCATATTTATAATTACAATTTAAAAAATAATTGCTTATTTTCGTTGTTGTAACGATTAAGATCATAACTATATAAGCTAAAAAAAGTAGCTTATTTAAAAACTACACTAGATATACGAGAGCAACATCATGTACCTATATAACATAAAATTATAAGTTTGTAAGTAGATAAAGTTTTATTAAAGTATACTTTAAATCACCTAATTCAACAATCACAGTTCGTTTTCATATTGCAATCAGAATTTAAAAACAAAATCTGACTTACGATAACAACAACATTTCTAAAACTTAAAATTATACAACTTACACCTACCTACCAATCACAGTTTAATTTGTTATTGTACTTACAATTACAATTTAATCAAGAAATAACGACCTACGTTTTTGTATCGATTAACATCATAATATTTTTATTACAAACAAATCAGTCATACTATAATCGTTATAGCAAAACTTACTACGATAAAATCACAAAATATTCCTATACCATGTAAATCACAGTGAATTTCGATATAAGCCTACTATTATCTAACATTTAACAAGTCTCTATATAATAAAAATCTAATTTTAGCTCCACTTTAGAGCAAAATTCTCACCTATTATCATGTAACTTAACTACCAATAAGACCATAAGTTAAATTGTGCAGTGTTATGGGCTGCACTGAACTTTCATGAGTTTTGTTTCGGTTGTCGTCATAACATAACCATTGGTCGTCGATTAAGCAATGACACTTGTAATGACCGATATTGCCAACACATGGAAGAACATACTCTAACGCACCTATCAACTTGAATGTTTTACGTTCCGTTATTTTTATATAACGTGGTATTTCATTAAGTATAATGTTTTGAGTACCATTTAAATCAAATAAAATAATATTATTTAATTTGTATTCGTATTTAATGCTTTTGTTATTGCATTCTAAACAATGTTTTAATTCTAAATTATCGATAACGATGGCGTCTTCTAAGCTTCTGATACCAAACATGTTAATAATATCGAAATTGAGAGAAAGAAACACAATGAATCTTGTTACATTTTTCTCATTACAAAAAGGCGTAATACATTTTTTACTTCTTTCTGCACTAAACAAGAAATCAAAAAGTATATGCTCAAACACAAAAGCCATATTACAATTACATTCGTAATAATTGTTTTTTTTTTTGGTAATAGAGTGAAACAATGTTTTCTCTTAGCTTATATGCTTCCTTTTCATTTTGATTTTGGGCTAATATATTAATAAAATCACGAATTAAACTATTTTCACAAGAGTTGAAGACTTCGCGAATATAATTGTTTGTTTGGTATCCATGTGCCAGCATAAAAAACACAGAATCAAACGCGCAGGTGTTTAAAACATTTTGTTTAGATTCGATTACATTTCCATTTTTTAAAAATAAGATTGAAGTAGATGTTATTTTATGAGTTTCATATCCCTCACCCTTCCAATTTTCGGTATACGAGGGCTCCTCAGCAAATATCGAGTCGGAAGTGAATGTCACGGCAGCATTTTTTATTCTTTTCTTTATGCTAATGCTTTTAACTCGCTTTAACTTTCGTTTTCGGGATTTAGAACTAATATTGTGTGGAATATCATTCAGACTCTTCAAACTAACTTTGGTTTCTCCTTGCAGAAAATTGTAATGAATATTCAAAAACTCATCAATATTATATTTGTGAGTACGAGTCTCAAATAACAAATGCTTTAGTGTTTTGAAGTAACTCTCTACTGAGGAGGATGTAGGCGACTTATTTTGTGTATCATACAAAGGACACATTACGTTACTCCACAATGGAAGCTTGATTAGCAATCTTCTCAAAGTTGATGTTAGGTGGGGCAGATAATATTTGTTGCGTGTTTCAGTCGGCGTCTGAAATAAGCTTTTTTGTTGCTCAACGATCTCATCAAACCAATACATTATATTATCTTCCTCAATTATTAAGGTATCGTGATAGAAAGTTTCTCTTTCACCGCCATATTCGGGGACCGGATCTTCCGTAGCGAATAATCTCTCCTTCATATTTTGCATTGCTAAGTCCCAAGCTTTATTAGTAGTGTTATAGTATTTGTAAGTGCATATTTTGACCATATTTGAAACTATCATTTTGACTTCATCAAAACTTTCAGATCTTTTTATCAATAAAATACATCGAATAAAAAACATTTTAATTGGAGTATCCACGTTTTGAAAACAAGGTAAATTGTAAACATTTTTAATAAAATGGCTGGTGTCTAACCTAAGAAAAACTTCTGGTAAGTTTACACTAAGTTTTCTCAACACTAAGAATGATTGTCTCAGATAGTTTTTCACTGTTATAGATGTTGTAAAAGCATCTACCTTTGCAGCAATCAAAGCAGACGAGTCGTCAGTTACAACTTCGTTAGGAGCGGTATGTATTTCCTTATACCATCTTTTTAACCAGGATGATATGGAATCTGCAGTATGAGTGTCCGCTATCATTTGAAATATCGCTTGAGATTTTATCGTTTTTGAAGTTAGCATACAAACGTATAGAAAGAGTCGCTTAGTTAATGTTGATCCATCAGGAAGTTTTATTGGGTGAAAGAAAGATCCCGTGGCGTCTATAGTGATAGTTACTTCCTGTGGATTTTTTTCTAAAAAATCTTTGTAGAATTGATTTTGTTCTTCAGACCAATAATACATGTAAAAATTCGGGACAAGTTTTATTTCGCGAATCAAATTTTTAAAACTTGGCAACATTGACATCATAAGTAGGCTTAAAATGGGATTGGCATGCAAACGATTACTTTGTCTCTTCTCGTGCTTTATTTTCCGAAGAGCGTTCATTGTAGGAAGTATGGGAGGGATTGCATTATCTTTATACTTAATAACTTTTGAAGCTATTTCTTTATGAATTACTGTGGCAGATTTGTACTGTAATTTCTTTGCAAGTTGATTTCTTTTGTATGGTGACATCTTAGATTTCAGTTTTGGATTATGCGGAACTAAGTTATCTGTATTAAAAATTGTACATTTTATAGTTGCTGTTTTGTCTGTTAACTTTTCGCTACATATTTCTACAGTGCAGCTGCATTGTGTGCATTTCCCTTTTATTTTCACATTATCTTCTGAGTCAATTAATTTATTCTTGAAAGTCCACGTGCAAGGTCGTCTCGAGTACTGCCATATTTTTTCTTTGAGTAGATTGCTCCACTTGAACTTAGGCAATGTTTTGTATTTCTTGTGTGTCGATGTAGTTTTTAGATCTCGTCTTATATAACGAACAGAAATTGGTTCTACTTTTTTCCACTCATGCTCATCTAGTAAGAAAGAAAATTGATTTGTATGCTTATCATTAATTTCACTTTTTGTCGTTGAAGATGTCGTGCTCCGACACGATGGAGAAGATAAAGAACTTTCTGTCGTCGTACTTATATCAAAAACTTTATTGTAATTTCTCTTTAGCCACGAGTACAACGCAAGCGGTGACATATCGTGATTTATTTCTTCTGAGATAGTATGAAATATAGGATCATTATATTTAATTTTTGTGTTTATGCAGTCTGTGGAATATTTTATAAATATTTTTTTTAGCTTGTCTTCGTTGACTCTCAGTTTACGTCCTTTTCTACCCATCGTTCTGAAAAAAAATGCGATGTATTAGTGGTAAGAAGTGGTCCTCTGGCCAGCTACGGTAACAACGCGAGCTTTGACGCGAGTTTGCCGCTTTAGTGGAAGTCTGCCGCGGACGAACATTTCCTAGGAAGTTTTATATTTGGTATCTATTTGTTTATTCCTTTAATATAATATCGAATTCATATGAGTTTCAATCCTTTTGGCAATGTATTTCGAGGGCTTAGAATTGACCTACCGAATAGGTAAAACATTTTTTTATGATAATGGTTATAATGTTGCATTAAATTTAACATATTATCCACTGTATTCAACTTTCAATTTAACAATACCCACCTTAAACTGTAGGCATGCAATAAAGAATTGGGAATTACACGCATGTTCCAATACATTACATTTTATTAATGTTTTGAATAAGTACTTACCGCTTGATTGATAAAACTTCCTTGTGTGATAAAAGCAACAGTATTAAAGACAATTAGTATAGTCACAATACAATCCTATGAAATAACTATGAACTATCTAACACTGCACTGATAAACACGGGCGCACTCTGTAACAACCGAGACTGAATAAAAACACTATACAGAGTCAAGCTCCGCGGGGCAGGGCGGGACCCCTCCCCGCTGATATTGTAGCCATTTTGGGAGTCGCTACAGACGCAACTGGGTAGGTGCTTACCTATACTCTCGAATGAAAACATACCAACGCAAGCGCACAGTGACTTTTTTAGGAAGTTATTTAAAACAGCTTACATCTTGGATATGAAACGCATGGACTACTGCAATAGGTAAACGTCATCATTATAAAATAATTAAGTTTTATAAATAAACACTTTAGGAAGATATTATATTTTTGGCATTCCTTTCATTCGCAGACAGGACAGATGTTTCATATAATTTAATAATTTAACTAATATTATAAACGTGAAAGGTTGTAATAATGTGTGTGTGTGTGTGTGTGTGTGTTTGTTGCTCTCACGCAACAACTACTGAACGGATTTTTCTGAAACATTTTTCAAAATATCACGATAAATAAAAAATTAAAATGTAAAGTATGAAAAATCTGTCTTTTGCGAGCTAGCTTTTATTTTACCCTATACTTTTTTTTGAGGCATCCTACTTCCTACTAATATTATAAACGTGAAAGTTTGTAATAATGTGTGTGTGTGTTTGCGCAACTACTACTGAATAGGTTTATAAAAACGTTTAAATACGCGCGGGCGAAGTACTTCGAACGTTGTACATCACGTTAGAAACATCAAAAATAACAGCCCCTATTTAATGGATTTTATTATTATACATATAAACCTTCCTCTTCTATCACTATCTATTAAAAAAACCGCATTAAAATCTATACATAGGGATATAGGGAGGGACAGAAAAAGCGACTTGTATATTGTGTAGTGATGATATATTTATACTATGATATTGAAATGGAAAAAAGCCTGGATTCACACACTATAAATCTTGGTCACCCTATTTTTTCCTTCGATTATAGGTTTTAAGTTCTGTAGGTCTTGTAGTTCTTAATTATAGGATTTATTTATACTGTCTACATATTCTTCGAAATGGTGTCAGTAATTAGCAAAAAGAATGGGACTTCTACTAAGCTCCGTGTAAGGTCTATTAAAAAAACTCGTGGCCGCGCGGTTCGCTTTGTGCGGACTGCGCGGCCAAACTTTGGAGTGATGTAGGTCGTGAACTACAGACAGTAGGGCATTATTTTTATGATCTACATTTTCTTCGAAATCCTGTCAGTGATTAGCAAAAGGAATTAGACTTTTACAACGCTCCGTTTAAGAGAACTGGTGGCCGCGCAGTTGAATTCATGCGGACTGCGCGGCCACGGTTAAACCCACATAACTTTCTGATTATTGACTCTTCGAATTTGCGGTTTTCACTGTTCATCTTTTACAAATTCCTTCGAAATGCTGACATAAGTTTTTTTTTTCTACGACATAGTGGCCGAGCAGTCGAAACGGACACCCTCGGGTGATGAAGGTGGTCTTGAAGACGTAGTTGTGCTGGGAGTTATAACAATTGTGGGAGGGGAACGAACGACGAGGTCGGACGAGGGCTGTGGTTTGTCTGAATCTCCTTGGAACACATCAACATCCTCGGTGAACACGTTGCTAAACCACGCGTCAACCTCGAGAGATGTCCAACTCACAGAACACATAATTATACTCAGGAGAAGAATGTCAACTCAATACAAAAAATTTGAGGACAAAAACTGGTGCACGCCAACGCCATCTCTTGTTATACCCAAATAAAAGTTTGTAGCGGGAATTTCGAATCCTATATTTTTTAATTTGATATATTATTTTGATAAAATTTGGCTTTTGCACCTGCAAGATAACTTTTCAGTTTTCTTGCAAGTGCAGAAGCCAGCTGGCGAAAAAAAAACAGTATGTGTTAATTGTAAACGTAAAAAAAAATATTATTTTTTTCATTACAATATCGTGGTACATAGGTAAAATAAAGTTAGTAAAGAAAAAATATTGTATGCAATCAGACCATTAATATACTGACATGACTATCGACGACATAATGATAATTTTCGAGTCCATAATTCACATGCTGGAAACTCGCCTTAGCAAGATGAGAACAAATCAAATCAAAATATTTTATTTCACATAAACTTATACATGCTTGGGCACTCATAAAACGTCAGAAGCTAGGTACAAGGCTCTTAATGGTCGTTCTATGGAGAAGACGACGAGAAACTCCACGATTACTCTTTTAAAAATAATTGGCCTTTACAATTAAACAGATTTAAGAATCAAAATCAAAACATTGATTTAAAGTAGGCCACACAGGCACTTTTGAACTGTCGAAACAAAGATAAAAATTAAATATAGCTACAGTCCTAGTCACAAGACAAAAACTGTGAAAGTACTGTAGTTGCCCATTCCCTAGCGTAGATCTCTATGGAGATGACCGGGCAAGAAACTCCATGGACACTCTTTTAAATCGAAATTTTGTTACAAAATCTTGGATACATCATTCATGTTGAGATGGTATATTATGTGAGAACAATGTAGCAAGATGTGCACGTTAAAAGTGTCCATAGAAAAATTAAAAATAATTCATTCAAATAAGCCATGGCAACTAAGAGATGACCAGTCACAACTGACAGCGCCCGTTCACGAACATGACGCATGGATCAGCACCATTCAGCTCAACCAGTTTGAAGGGAACTAAATGGTCCGACACACGCGCCACCATCAGCGAGACATTCGAGTGAGCATGACATACTCTCAACCACCAGGGTACATTCAAGTCAAGACTGCCGTACGTTTCCAGTGAATGATAGCTTACTAGTACATAGTACTCACGCAATATGGGCTATGCGATTATATAATACTAAAATTGTATCTAACAATGCAAAGATAATTAAGTACAATCTTCAGCAGCTCCAACAATACCATTTAATGCTATCAATGTTTGCGCCACTGTCCTTGTGGAGTAGGACCAGCTTTAAACATTAAATTTTAAACATGTTTTAAAATAGCAATTTTGTTTTTCAGTGCTGCCTGCGAGGCTACTTCTACAAACTCTCTGTTTCTTAGTATGCAGTATCTTTTGACACAAATGTGAAAAACAGTTTCCTATAAATTGTATGGAACCTTGTTTGCGTTTTTCACATTTATTCAAAAAATTATAATCTATATCGCCCAGTAATATTTTAATGGTAGCTTTAATACACGTTATACGATGTTTCTCTTTTAAAAAAATATTTACTTTTTGGGCACAGTTTTCGACACACATGATAAAATCGCGTGATGCGTACATTCAACTTTTTTCACATCACTGTATTCCTTGAATTCGACAAATAGATGCGTGGTGTCAGTTTCTTTTGCAATAAATAATTATTTGCAAGTGAAACATTGATTTTTAAGATTTCTTATAATAAAACCGCAAACATATGCACACGCTTGTAATTCAGCATCGTCCACAATGCCTTGTTCTAATATATCGTCCTCCAGCTCCAGTAAAATTGCTCCTGTGTCGGCCTCTTCGGTGTCTTCTTCAGCAGTTAAATTTGTAAATTATGTTCACTTGAAAACAATAACTTGCAATTGTTTATTATAGTATCATTTTCGTCAAGTTTACAATTGCCAACACTGATGTGAGACAAATTGCTTAAAATAGCTGTTTTTAACCCACCAACAAATTGTCCTACAGTGGGGTTTACGTTTGATCCTCAATTACCCCTGATACAACCGAATAAATTTTCAATCGGATCTTCTTGCTGAAGTCGCCGCGTTGCTAAACTTTTTACATCATTGTGGTTCTTTGTTAGCGTGGTCCACAGCTGTTCTACGAGTATGTCATTAATAGACCATATCCAGCCTTCTTGAGTCGGTGGCGTGCTTTTGCATCCCATAAATTGCAAATTTTTAAAGATATTTTTCATTTCTTTGAAATGGACTAAATGAGGTGAATTCCTTTTCATATTTGTAGCACATGGTTTGCCTCTTTTTAGGTCCGTAGTGTCTGGACACAGTCAAAAAGTTTGTCAATGTTCCATATAACATTTGCAGTTACTGTAGCCTCCGCAGGTAGTTCAACTGGAACAGTTTGAATAATTATTGTGTACTAGCTTCTGCCCGCGACTTCGTACGCGGATCCTGTTGCTAATGCCAGCGACAACGGGTTCGTCAAAATCGAAGATCTAAAACGTCTGATGTCGAATTCTAAGAGCCCGGGGAAGGGAAAATAAAGGATCTTTCCCACCTGAGCAACACATACCGTTTGTTTCTTTTTGCCATTTAACAGCTTCACAAAAAGTACAATTTTGAACCATACTCCGATGGCGGAATATGTGGCGTATACAATCATAGGAGTATACGTAAATGCACTCCGTTCCTTATCAACCCAAGGAAGGTCGCCATGCCCTACGGCTATATCTTGAGACACATCCGATTCTTCAGATGATATCGACATTCTGTTAAGACAATGTCGAAGTCGATCAGAATTCCAACGTTCGTTGCGCTCTTCTTCTGTCTGTTAATGCCGTAATCCAGCAATTCTTTCTCTCTCACTTTCTAACTGATTATCAATATTTTGTTCTGTGCGTGTTCGGGGCAATGTATGATAATCTCGAGCAGCAGTTAGTCGCGCATCACGTTCATCACTCGTTTCAAAACACCTGTTAGTAGATGTGCGAATACAGGAAATGCTTATCAGATTGAACAACTTTCGCTAAGACGTCATTCCTATATGTGTTATGGTGTAGCTGGGCTATTGGAGTTCCACAACAAGTGTCCCAGATCTTCGATTTGTATAAGTCAACAGAGAGTGCCCATCAGATTGAACAACTTTTGCTAAGACGTCATTCCTAGAATAATATGTATTATGGTGTAGCTGGGCTCTTGGAGTTCCACGTCAGGTGTTCCAGATCTTCAAATTTATTATCTCAGCAGAAAATGCTCATCAAGTGGAACAATTTTTGCTATGGTGTCATATTTGTATCTCTTATAGTTTAGCTGGTCTGTTGCGGTTCTGCATCAGGTGTTCAAGTTTCCAAGATAAATTATAGCCTATAGCTGACCCACGCAACTTTGTCTGTGTCACATAAGAGAGAAAAAAAAGGAAAATAAATCCCCGTTTTTGCTACATTTTTCATTCCTGCTCCGCTCCTAATGGTCGTAGCGTGATGTTATATAGCCTAAAGCCTTCCTCGGTAAATGGACTATCCAACACAAAAAGAATTTAATTTTTCAATTTGAACCAGTAGTTCCTGAGATTAGCGCGTTCAACCAAACAAACAAACAAACTCTTCTGCTTTATAATATTGGTATAGATATCGACTTTTCGGTCACCAGGAAACACCAAAATGAGCAAATTCATCATCTGCCTAGCCTTTTCCCAACTATTTTGGGTTCAGCTTCCAGTATAACCGAATGTAGCTGAATACAAGTATTTTACATGGAGCAACTGCCTATTTGACCTCCACAACCCAGTTACTGGATAATACGATACCCCTACCCAAAGTGAGCAAATAAAACTTATATTTTTTGTTCGGTCCAAACCCAGGGCAAGCTGTGACCGAACCGTCCGCGATTCGCGGAGACAATCAAATTAAGTTGCCCTTATGAAAGTAAATCAACTTACCTGGTGCCGGTGGGCTGAAGGGGATGACCAGTCCTTGATCAAGCCGGCTGATACTGTATGTCTGTGTGTGTACGTGAATAGTGTTATGATGTGGTTGGGTGATTTGCCAGATCCGACTATGTTTCAACCAGACGCCAGCCTCAGCAGCGCGTAACAGGTCGGAATGCAGCACAATAATAGTTCAAGGCACCAACGTCAACACCTTTCAAATTATAATGTTCAATTTTCACACCCACACGCGGGCTAAGTTAACCTCAAATTCGGCGTGGACAATTTCAATAATAAACCCGTAGCGAGTTGCCTAACGTGCTAGGCAACTCGCTAACCATGAGGCAAAAAGCGCTGAACAAGCCACCTGTAAGTGCGTTCCAATCCTTCAATAATTTTGAACGTTATGTGGCCATTACTCAGACTAATACTTAAAAAATGTTTCGCGTCACGGAAACTTTTTGAATTCGACGCGTGCCTTTTTCATTATTAATTGAGATTCAATTTAGATTCCAATTTACGTGATTGTCTTTATTTGTTTATAAAAAGTCAACACTTGCAGCGCTTCATTTATGGGTAAGATTTTTTGCATAACTTACCTCAGGTGATGAAGGTGGTCTTGGAGACGTAGTTGTGCTGGGAGTTATAACAATTGTGCGAGGGGAACGAACGAAGAGGTCGGACGAGGGCTGTGGTTTGTCTGAATCTCCTTGGAACCCATCAACATCGTCGGTGAACACGTTGCTAAACCACGCGTCAACCTCAGAGATGTTCAACTTTTCTGTGTCATCTTGGATGTTATCCTGTCCAGTCACATCATGTAACGGCCACCTCTGATGCTCTAAATGCTCTGGTAGATACTCTATATGATCAGGTAGGGACACAGTTCGCGTCCGTGGTCACTGAGTTGACGTTGACGGCTTATTCGAGCGAAATTATTCTAAATAGTCGATCGGCTCTACGCGTGCTGAAGAGCTCTGGATTCGTTTTCATTCCTCAGGACTTATGAAATCCGACACATTGGATTCGACGTTAGTGAATGTCAATGTCATAGACATAAAGGAGGCGGTGTGGGTGGGGGGGAGTGGAGCGGAGGGCGCGTGACTCCGCCTGACGGTCGGTGCTAGGGGCGCTGGCAGGCGAAGCCTGCCAAATCGGGTAATGAAGGTTTGATGTGGAGGGCGAAAGGTCAAGTGGAGCTGCTCCACAAAGTCGAATGGCGAGTAGTAGTGATGCTGGGCGTAGACAATGGCTGATCGAGTATTTGCCGGATGGTCTGGTATGGCACCAGTTCAGAGGGAGTAGATTCGGTCGTTGGTAAAAGATGAGGGAAGATTGGGTTAAATGGGCTCGTCAGCTGTGCCCCCGTTCCAGAACGCTAACGTGCTAGGCAACTCGCTATCCATGAGGCAAAAAGTGCTGAACAAGCCACCTGTTAGTGCGTTCCAATCCTTCAATAATTTTGAACGTTTTGTGGCCATTACTCAGACTAATACTTTAAAAATGTTTCGCGTCACAGAAACTTTTTGAATTCGACGCGTGCCTTTTTCATTATTAATTGAGATTCAATTTAGATTCCAATTTACGTGATTGTCTTTATTTGTTTATAAAAGTCAACACTTTCAGCGCTTCATTTATGGGTAAGATTTTTTGCAGAACTTACCTCGGGTGATGAAGGTGGTCTTGGAGACGTAGTTGTGCTGGGAGTAATAACAATTGTGGGAGGGGAACGAACGACGAGGTCGGACGAGGGCTGTGGTTTGTCTGAATCTCCTTGGAACACATCAACATCGTCGGTGAACACGTTACTAAACCACGCGTCAACCTCAGAGATGTTCAACTTTTCTGTGTCATCTTGGATGTTATCCTGTCCAGTCACATCATGTAACGGCCACCTCTGATGCTCTAAATGCTCTGGTAGATACTCTATATGATCAGGTAGGGACACAGTTCGCGTCCGTGGTCGCTGAGTTGACGTTGACGGCTTATTCGAGCGAAATTATTCTAAATAGTCGATCGGCTCTACGCGTGCTGAAGAGCTCTGGATTCGTTTTCATTCCTCAGGACTTATGAAATCCGACACATTGGATTCGACGTTAGTGAATGTCAATGTCATAGACATAAAGGAGGCGGTGTGGGTGGGGGGGAGTGAAGCGGAGGGCGCATGACTCCGCCTGACGGTCGGTGCTAGGGGCGCTGGCAGGCGAAGCCTGCCAAATCGGGTAATGAAGGTTTGATGTGGAGGGCGAAAGGTCAAGTGGAGCTGCTCCACAAAGTCGAATGGCGAGTAGTAGTGATGCTGGGCGTAGACAATGGCTGATCGAGTATTTGCCGGATGGTCTGGTATGGCACCAGTTCAGAGGGAGTAGATTCGGTCGTTGGTAAAAGATGAGGGAAGATTGGGTTAAATGGGCTCGTCAGCTGTGCCCCCGTTCCAGAACGCTAACGTGCTAGGCAACTCGCTATCCATGAGGCAAAAAGTGCTGAACAAGCCACCTGTTAGTGCGTTCCAATCCTTCAATAATTTTGAACGTTTTGTGGCCATTACTCAGACTAATACTTTAAAAATGTTTCGCGTCACAGAAACTTTTTGAATTCGACGCGTGCCTTTTTCATTATTAATTGAGATTCAATTTAGATTCCAATTTACGTGATTGTCTTTATTTTGTTTATAAAAGTCAACACTTTCAGCGCTTCATTTATGGGTAAGATTTTTTGCAGAACTTACCTCGGGTGATGAAGGTGGTCTTGGAGACGTAGTTGTGCTGGGAGTAATAACAATTGCGGGAGGGGAACGAACGACGAGGTCGGACGAGGGCTGTGGTTTGTCTGAATCTCCTTGGAACACATCAACATCGTCGGTGAACACGTTGCTAAACCACGCGTCAACCTCAGAGTTGTCCAACTTTTCTGTGTCATCTTGGATGTTATCCTGTCCAGTCACATCATGTAACGGCCACCTCTGATGCTCTAAATGCTCTGGTAGATACTCTATATGATCAGGTAGGGACACAGTTCGCGTCCGTGGTCGCTGAGTTGACGTTGACGGCTTATTCGAGCGAAAGTATTCTAAATAGTCGATCGGCTCTACGCGTGCTGAAGAGCTCTGGATTCGTTTTCATTCCTCAGGACTTATGAAATCCGACACATTGGATTCGACGTTAGTGAATGTCAATGTCATAGACATAAAGGAGGCGGTGTGGGTGGGGGGGAGTGGAGCGGAGGGCGCGTGACTCCGCCTGACGGTCGGTGCTAGGGGCGCTGGCAGGCGAAGCCTGCGAAATCGGGTAATGAAGGTTTGATGTGGAGGGCGAAAGGTCAAGTGGAGCTGCTCCACAAAGTCGAATGGCGAGTAGTAGTGATGCTGGGCGTAGACAATGGCTGATTGAGTATTTGCCGGATGGTCTGGTATGGCACCAGTTCAGAGAGAGTAGATTCGGTCGTTGGTAAAAGATGAGGGAAGATTGGGTTAAATGGGCTCGTCAGCTGTGCCCCCGTTCCAGAACGCTAACGTGCTAGGCAACTCGCTATCCATGAGGCAAAAAGCGCTAAACAAGCCACCTGTTAGTGCGTTCCAATCCTTCAATAATTTTGAACGTTTTGTGGCCATTACTCAGACTAATACTTAAAAAATGTTTCGCGTCACAGAAACTTTTTGAATTCGACGCGTGCCTTTTTCATTATTAATTGAGATTCAATTTAGATTCCAATTTACGTGATTGTCTTTATTTGTTTATAAAAAGTCAACACTTTCAGCGCTTCATTTATGGGTAAGATTTTTTGCAGAACTTACCTCGGGTGATGAAGGTGGTCTTGGAGACGTAGTTGTGCTGGGAGTAATAACAATTGTGGGAGGGGAACGAACGACGAGGTCGGACGAGGGCTGTGGTTTGTCTGAATCTCCTTGGAACACATCAACATCGTCGGTCAACACGTTGCTAAACCACGCGTCAACCTCAGAGATGTCCAACTTTTCTGTGTCATCTTGGATGTTATCCTGTCCAGTCACATCATGAAACGGCCACCTCTGATGCTCTAAATGCTCTGGTAGATACTCTATATGATCAGGTAGGGACACAGTTCGCGTCCGTGGTCGCTGAGTTGACGTTGACGGCTTATTCGAGCGAAAGTGTTCTAAATAGTCGATCGGCTCTACGCGTGCTGAAGAGCTCTGGATTCGTTTTCATTCCTCAGGACTTATGAAATCCGACACATTGGATTCGACGTTAGTGAATGCCAATGTCATAGACATAAAGGAGGCGGTGTGGGTGGGGGGGAGTGGAGCGGAGGGCGCGTGACTCCGCCTGACGGTCGGTGCTAGGGGCGCTGGCAGGCGAAGCCTGCCAAATCGGGTAATGAAGGTTTGATGTGGAGGGCGAAAGGTCAAGTGGAGCTGCTCCACAAAGTCGAATGGCGAGTAGTAGTGATGCTGGGCGTAGACAATGGCTGATCGAGTATTTGCCGGATGGTCTGGTATGGCACCAGTTCAGAGGGAGTAGATTCGGTCGTTGGTAAAAGATGAGGGAAGATTGGGTTAAATGGGCTCGTCAGCTGTGCCCCCGTTCCAGAACGCTAACGTGCTAGGCAACTCGCTATCCATGAGGCAAAAAGTGCTGAACAAGCCACCTGTTAGTGCGTTCCAATCCTTCAATAATTTTGAACGTTTTGTGGCCATTACTCAGACTAATACTTTAAAAATGTTTCGCGTCACAGAAACTTTTTGAATTCGACGCGTGCCTTTTTCATTATTAATTGAGATTCAATTTAGATTCCAATTTACGTGATTGTCTTTATTTTGTTTATAAAAGTCAACACTTTCAGCGCTTCATTTATGGGTAAGATTTTTTGCAGAACTTACCTCGGGTGATGAAGGTGGTCTTGGAGACGTAGTTGTGCTGGGAGTAATAACAATTGTGGGAGGGGAACGAACGACGAGGTCGGACGAGGGCTGTGGTTTGTCTGAATCTCCTTGGAACACATCAACATCGTCGGTGAACACGTTGCTAAACCACGCGTCAACCTCAGAGATGTTCAACTTTTCTGTGTCATCTTGGATGTTATCTTGTCCAGTCACATCATGTAACGGCCACCTCTGATGCTCTAAATGCTCTGGTAGATACTCTATATGATCAGGTAGGGACACAGTTCGCGTCCGTGGTCGCTGAGTTGACGTTGACGGCTTATTCGAGCGAAATTATTCTAAATAGTCGATCGGCTCTACGCGTGCTGAAGAGCTCTGGATTCGTTTTCATTCCTCAGGACTTATGAAATCCGACACATTGGATTCGACGTTAGTGAATGTCAATGTCATAGACATAAAGGAGGCGGTGTGGGTGGGGGGGAGTGGAGCGGAGGCCGCGTGACTCCGCCTGACGGTCGGTGCTAGGGGCGCTGGCTGGCTGCCTGCCAAATCGGGTAATGAAGGTTTGATGTGGAGGGCGAAAGGTCAAGTGGAGCTGCTCCACAAAGTCGAATGGCGAGTAGTAGTAATGCTGAGCGTAGACAATAGCTGATCGAGTATTTGCCGGATGGTCTGGTATGGCACCAGTTCAGAGGGAGTAGATTCGGTCGTTGGTAAAAGATGAGGGAAGATTGGGTTAAATGGGCTCGTCAGCTGTGCCCCCGTTCCAGAACGCTAACGTGCTAGGCAACTCGCTATCCATGAGGCAAAAAGCGCTAAACAAGCCACCTGTGAGTGCGTTCCAATCCTTCAATAATTTTGAACGTTTTGTGGCCATTACTCAGACTAATACTTAAAAAATGTTTCGCGTCACAGAAACTTTTTGAATTCGACGCGTGCCTTTTTCATTATTAATTGAGATTCAATTTAGATTCCAATTTACGTGATTGTCTTTATTTGTTTATAAAAAGTCAACACTTTCAGCGCTTCATTTATGAATAAGATTTTTTGCAGAACTTACCTCGGGTGATGAAGGTGGTCTTGGAGACGTAGTTGTGCTGGGAGTAATAACAATTGTGGGAGGGGAACGAACGACGAGGTCGGACGAGGGCTGTGGTTTGTCTGAATCTCCTTGGAACACATCAACATCGTCGCTGAACACGTTGCTATATCACGCGTCAACCTCAGAGATGTCCAACTTTTCTGTGTCATCTTGGATGTTATTCTGTCCAGTCACATCATGTAACGGCCACCTATGATGCTCTTAATGCTCTGGTAGATACTCTGTATGATCAGGTATGGACACAGTTCGCGTCCGTGGTCGCTGAGTTGACGTTGACGGCTTATTCGACCGAAAGTATTCTAAACGTTCGATCGGCCCTACGCGTGCTGTAGGGCTCTGGATTCGTTTTGATTCCTCAGGACTTATGAAATCCGACCTATTGTATTCGACGTTAGTGAATGTCAATGCGGATTCAAAGAGAAGAAACGCTTTGAAACTTCTCGAACCGGAACAAAATGTCCTACACACTCAACCCCCTCGTAGACCCGCCTACCTTTTCTCGTAACAAAATCATTCCTTGCACCAACAACATGTCTCGGGTTTAATATATGTCCCGACTTTTTCATAATATTTCAATCTCTTGTGTAGTGAGTCAAAAGAGGTGATAACAGCTTTTATGCTTTCAGACTGTTCCAAACGTAAACATGGCAGTATTTGATTAAATAATTCCGAAACATAACTAAAAACGTCATCCACAACGGTTTGTGGCACTTGAGGATTAGCATAAAGTTTTGATCGTAGCTAATTTAGTTAGTGTAAGTTAATTTAGTTTATTAATAACAATGATACCGTTTTGTCTTCAAATTGTACCTATCCGCTACATTGTGTATTAGGAAGTTAATTTGATTAGTATACTTTAGTTTAGTTTCATAATAATAATGATAACACTTTGTCTTACTTATAAAAAAAAATGTACCTTGCTGCTACATTGTTTAATAAGCACTTAGTAACTTCATTTAGTTTTAAGTTAATTTCGTTTAATGTTATTAAGAACTTAATAAGTACTTGTCTAATTAGTCTTTCAGTTGCCCCGCCAAAATGTTGGCAACACAACATTAAGTTTTTATTTGTATGGCATTTGTGCCATACAAATAAAAACCCAGAGGCCCAGAGGCCATACCAAAATTATCTGTCAGTGTCACTAAATTTTATCTATGGTGTATCATCTATGTTTTAGTGTACAAAAGACATTACAATGATCGCACGCATTTTTGCCAACGCGATAGGTGTAATGAAGATCTTTAAATGAACATCCGGATGCTGCATACCTGAAAATAAAATTAATTGTTTTATTACTTGTTTTAGCAAAACTTTTTATGAAAAAGTGGGGACAGATGAGAGATGCCTAGGTGAGAACACTAAACGATAAAAAGAATTGCAAGACGTCTGGTTCCGCTGTCTCAAACACGAAGCCCTCCAAATACCATAATCAGATGCTGTTTTTGAAAAAAGTAGTTGCTACTGGTGAAACGCTCGAAAGTGTCTCTGCTAAACAAACTAAAGAACACACCGAAGATGACACCACGACATCGAATGAACCTACAAACGAAGATGACAGTGTGACTACAATGACACAACTTGACAATGACAGTCAAAAGGACAAACAAAATATAGCTCCCCCCCTCCCCTCCGCCAAAACGCAGAGCACCAGCCCAAAGAAATTTTAATGAAATTGATGCCAAAATGTTGTCCTACATTGACTATCAATCATTCCGAAGAAAATTGAGCAGGATGATCGCAATTTATCGGTCTTCAAAGGTATTTTGCCGTCCTTGACTTTGCTTGATGATGACCAAACTTTGGAATTCCAGTCAGGAGTGTTAAACCTATTACAAAATACTAAACATAGAAGAGTTGACCTGTCAACTTATGACTGGTCAGCCTATACACAAACATCTGGTGCTAGTCACTATCAATCCCATTTTCTGCTATTTTAGCAGACCACAGCCTACTGATATTGCACTATCGCCATTACAACCTGTACACAGTGATGCTAGCAGACCACAGTCTACTGATAGTGCACTATCGCCATTACAATCTGTATACAGTGAAACTACGTTAGATCTGTCTGAGTTTTAAAAATAAAAGTACGTACCTTAAAAATATCGCTAGTTTTTCTTCTGGGCAGATACTTTTCCTCCAACGAGTATCTTGCTTTTTTTAATCCTTTTCCAATAGTTTAAGAAGTTCATCAAAAGTAGACATTGACATACGAAAGTAATTGAAAAATATCGATTCATCACCTCGTAACTGACTCATAAGTAAACTGTAAGCACCCTCTCTAGATCTTTGGGCCATAAGTGGATGACCATAAGTGAAAGATGAGTCTACTTTAGCGAGTCTAAAGTAGACTCATCTTTTGCAAAAATTGATAGCATTAAATGGTATTGTTGGAGCTGCTGAAGATTGTACTTATCTTTGCATTGTATAAATTCAATGTTAGTATTATATAATCGCATAGCCTATATTGTGACAGTTGCTTTCGCGTACAATAAACAATTACAAAAAATTCAGATTCAAACCAGACAAATAACACCCAGCAATTTAGAAAAGTTTAATAATAATTTAATTAGCAAGCTAAATATACCAGGCCATATTAGAAACAATGTAAATGAATTGTATGAAGAATTCATTTCGGTAGTGCACACTGAGTTCAATAACACTTTAAAAAAGAAAACTAAAACTATTGGCCCAAAGTTTATTTTCAGTGACTGGGCAACACAGGGTATTAGGAAAAGTAGGGAACGATTGTTTGAGCTATACGGCCTTAAGCCTTACACCAAAACAGAATCTTTTAATAAATATGTAGCTACTTACTCGAAAATTTTTAAAACCACTTGCAAGGTAGCCAAATCTTTATTCATTAGCAAAAAGATTAAATCAGCCGAAAATAAAATAAAGACGGTTTGGAAAATAATCAACAGCGAAACAAATAGAAATAAAAAACAAAGTAATGACTTAGCACTAGAGACCTCACGTGGCCTTGTCAGCTCCAACAGTGAAGTTGCTCATGAATTTGTAAAGAAGATTGGCAAAGCCCTATGTACTTTGAGTGTCGCCTATAGACTTTGCGTGCACTAGTGAAAACACCCGAAAGAGATGGATCTAAGGCCTAATAACATAAAGTGTAATCATAACATATTTTTTTGTAATGGGATTTTGAAAGAAAATCATTTTAAAGATTTACCATTTAGGTTAGGTTATGTGTGTTGTGAAATGTGTACCTATTGATATGATTGATTATTGAGTAGATTAATTCATTTTAGAATACAATGCAATTAAGTCTAATAATAGTATAATAACGCTTTTCTTTTGAGGCGAAAAGTATAGGATGTAAGTACGTGTAAGGAGGTTGTTACCTACACCAAAAGGTTTTGGCTTTGAATGTTGCTGGATCATCAGGCGAACCGTACCTTGTTCGCCATCTTAATATATTATATAATATACCTAAGCTTCTCCTAAAGCACGGCATTCATACATAATATGTATCCCTATCAATGTAAGCCAGGTCCAGCAATAAGGTAGGTAGGTAAGGTTATTTTATAAAATGAAAGTCTTTTTACAAACATTTTATACCCATTTATTATTTAACAATTTATATATCTAGCCGGAGTAAAACTTGGTCAAGGAATTGTGCAGGTGGAGTTATATTATCCTGGTGACGCGCGTAGCCCAGGTACCATACTATGCTCATTACGTGAGAGCAACATCCCACAGTGCGCAATCCAACAATACAATTGCAACAATATCCGGTGATGGCATTCCTACCCACTTGTTGCCGATCTATTGAAATAAAAACATAATAAGATTTTCGTGACACATGCCGGGACTTTACTTTTGCTCGAATCAAATAAGGACTTATTCCCCCTAACCTGCTTAAATTGACATTGTCCTCTCTGCAAACTTCTATTGTGTAAAGTCCATGTAAGCGTAATTGTTCACCTATGTATGACCTAGCTTGACGAATTTGATAAGTGCCACAAGCAAAGAGGACCAATTCTTCTATAGATAGGCTAGGGAACACAATATTTGAAGTGGTTATTGTAGTAAATATAGAGTTTCTTCTATTGAGATTCTCTTCTTGTACTATTTCCGCTAAAGTGTTGTCTGCAAAAAGCCTTTCATTAATAATAGTGACTATTTGTTCCGCATTACTTGGATCCACAAACATTGTGGCAAATGCATTATGGAGAGCTGCTGCAATAGAAAAGTCCTTCATCATGTGAGGGCATGCACGATTAAAATATTCATGCCTGAATATATTAAAGTCTCTTTTGATCCTGCCATTAACAGCTTCCACAACCCATCTATTTATTGTCACACAGCGAGACCTGTTCCCTTCAAGTGTAGTTAACTGGGATTGACCTGGTGACAGGGTTTCTGGTAGATGGGCGAGGAAGCCACGCTGATGTATAGCGTCTACACTATCCCTAAAGCCTCTATCAAGAATAAAAACATCATCTTCTCTAAAAAAATCCAAAAAACTATCTTTGCTTAATAAATCCATCATTATCGACGCGTCGTTAGTAGTGGCAGAATATGGCCCTGTAACATCCAGGATGTATCCATTGCAACAAACAATCATAAATGGTTTTATGAGATTTCGATACTTATGGAGGGAATAAGTCTCTTTTTTGAAATAAATAATTTGAGCTTTTTTGAGCATAAACATAGGTGCCATCACAGATAATAATTGCATTTTGTCTTTCCAGAGGGAGATCAGGTCTGCCATATAAACTATTTGCTATGTATGAATTTTTACTAATGACATTACTACGGCTTATATGATGCAGACCCAAATGTTGAGGCACATACTCCTGTGCTAATATGTTCCTAGCCTTGTCCATCAGGGTTTCCACAGTGCGCCTTGGCGTTTGAAATAAACTCGATAGCCTGTCTCCCGAGTCTCCTGTCCTTAATTTGTTTTTTTTTTTTTTTTTACTTTAATTTACTGAAACAGTAAAAAATTATAACATAACATCACGCCTGTACCTAATAGTACACCCACATTTGGCCAGTTATGTTTAAGCCTCATGTAATAGGGAGCGAGCCTATTGCCATCAACGGGGCACTAATCCAGACTCCGTGGCTGCTACGAGAAATTCCTATTGGCAAAACCAAGTAACACTATTCCCGACCCGGGAATCAAACCCGGGACCTCATGCTTAGCAGTCGCGCTTGTGACCAATAGACCAACGAGGCAAAAAATAACATGATTATAATAGCCTGTAACTTAAGTTTCTAGGATATGTCCACAGCTTGATAACTCTTATATAATGTTCACTTTCTGAAGACAGACAATGCCTATTTTCTGCAGACAGCAGCTGTATGTGACAATTCACACAGCAATCTCCAATTTCCTCATGTTGAGGGCTTTGGTTCGGGGATGTTGCTATATCCTCTGAAGCACCATTGTTAAATTGGGGGTTTTGGTTGTTAGTGCTGCGATGCAATATTCTTTGAGCTCGTAGCCAACATGGTCCACATGCTTCATCAGTAGGAGTAAGCTAAAACAACAATTAATACAACCAATATAACAATACAAATAATAAGAAAACATTTTTATAAAGACAATAAATATATTTACTTGACGGTGCTGAATCCACTGTGAAATGATTGCAGCAAGTTATTGTTCTTCATCAGTACTGTTTTCTCTCAGTACTAAACGACTTCTGCTCCTTAGAATGGAACGGCCACATCCAACACAAACATTTTGATGTCCAACTTGTCTTTCAGGTGCAACTTGGTTAGTTGCATGACTTGCTAATTGCCAACAAGCCTGGCATACGAAGTCAGCGTCAGTTGTCTGCGAGTAACATAATAATAAAAAACGTTAGCCTCTGTAACACTGAATAGTCTTTAGAAATTCTTTGTTTACAAAAAAAATATGGCTTCTGGTGGCTGGCGGTGGGCTATATTTTACTAGCGAAGCATTCTGGTTTTTTCACAGTTTTTACTTCTTGAAAAATATCGAATTATCTTTAGTATACGAAGTTGTTGATCTATAAAAAGCTGCAGCGACACTATTCACACGTAACCACTGCTTGACAGCATTTTGTCGTTGCGACGTGGTGTGGTTGTGGTACGTGTGAAGAAGCCCTAACTGTAGACAGTAGACAGTATTACTCACCTCCCTTGGATAAGTCCATAACCATAAAATATTAAGAAGGTCTTCGTTTTCGTTTGAAAGACGATGACGTGGTCTCGTCAACCGAAGTTCGCAGTTAACACACCGAACGTTAGAACGAGACATGTTTATATTAACAAATAGAGTCCTGTCTCAAAAAAAGTGTTCAATATCACAAGTACTCAACACGCAGGAACTCGAAAGCTCAACTGAACGCGGAATAAACAATGCAAGCAAACACTAATGAGTTGGAAAGTAAACAAATAACAGACGGCAAACAGATCGCAAGGATACGTAGGACGACTGTGACTGACAGATCCACAGATTAGATATGGACAGATCACAGGATGTTTAATGTTGCCAGGTACAAACTGTAAAAACCAACGATTATGTTATGTTTTCTTTAATTATTTTAGAATCACAGTTTATAGTTAAGATTGCAATCGCATTAATGACTATTAATACAAAAAGAAAAAATGTGTTTACAATGTTTTATAAAACGATTGTTAGTTTTTAACCATCCAGCCAACATTCATAATTATATTCTACTTTTAATAGATATTATTTTACTGAAAATGGCAATGATTACTTCAACACCGCTGTTTTCCGTTTAGTTATTGCTACTTTTACTTCTGATTTAACAAAATATTTATTTTTAAGTTTTTTCTCTTTTCTCACAAAATAAAAAAAAGATTTTAATCAGGAAAATAAACTACTAAACTTGATCTATAAAATGCATATAATTTAGTTTACGCTCGTTTCTCAAATAGAGCGACACTGGGTCTGCCAATCTTCTTTCTTTACTAGTATCCCAATTAAAACTACAGAAACCTTAAACTCCTGTCCCTTGCTCTCTATTGATTTACTGAAAGCAAACGTTTCAGCCTGTCCAAATGAATTTAAATTTCAGCATATAAACCCCATAACAGTCTTAAAAGCTTTTAAGCAAATCAAGATCAAATTAACTGAAGATCTATGGGGTTTGTCTATCAAAGTTTGTACCTCAATTATTGAGACTGTAGCTCCGTATTTAGCCTTAATATTTAATTTGTGCGTGGATCAAGGGGTCTTTCCGGATCTAATGAAGTTCAGTAAGGTAATACTGCTTTTTAAATCCGGGGACACTAAAGACACGAATAACTATAGGCCCGTATCCGTGTTGCCAGTTTTCAGCAAGGTGTTTGAAAAGATAATGCTCAATCAAATGCTTCACCATTTTAACATCAATAAAATATTACACTAGCAACAGTATGGTTTCACCAAAGGACTGCAGGTTCATAATCACCCCTACGCGCCTACGCGATTTTAAATTACACTCTAGGGGTAGGACAAACAAGACTACGTGGAGTCGGTTTTGCAGCAATTCGGTTCTGTCACTAAATTTTGTTGCAAAGCATATTAAATTTTTAACCAACAATATTATTTAATCGTTACAGAAACTATAGCAAATTGGTTTGATCAGAATTAACTGATTGACATTACTGTATAAACATCTAACATATTCTTCAGATAAAAGTTATCTCGCGATTGAAAAATCGTTTAAGTTACATAATGTTAAATATTATTAATATGTTAATGTTAAATAAATCATTTGCATGAAAATTGTTTTTGTTATTTATGTTAATTGTATGCCTAAATATTATTATGCTAATAGTCATATATTAATTGTATGCCTAAATATTATTATGCTAATAGTCATTAGGCCTACTAACATTATGCGAATCAAATTTATGCCAAAACAAATTAGTCTTTAAGATGATTATGCCAACATTAAATGTATGCCTAAAAAAATTATGCCGAAATATTATTATGCCAAAACAAATTGTGCCAAAATCGTTATGCCGAAGTATATTAGGACATAGAACATTATGCGAAAAGAAGGGATCCCAGTCAGGTTTCAGGCTTGCTAAAGTAGATTCCTCTTTCATGGGGTACTGCTTAAAATGTTACAATAAAATACCTCTCCACATTCTACAACTGAATGAGACGAAATTTAAATCTTGTGTAAAACGCACACTATGTAGTCAAGCATATTATAAGTTGGTGGATTACATAGATGATAAAAATGCTTGGCTCAATGCCGGTTCTGCTCCACAACCATAGGACCAACTAATTGATTCCCAGTCAAGTTATTGTGGAAGCTGCAGAAGATTGTAAAAAAGATCCTTGCATTGTATAGATTCCATATATTAGTATTATATAACTTCATAGCGCATGTGTGAGTACTATGTACTGTAAAGCCTCCATTTACATCTAGTTATTTTATTTTGTCTGACTTGAATAAGCCTTAGCGGCTGAGAGAACGTCATGCTCACTCAAATGTCTCGGTGATGGTGGCGGGTGTGTCGGGTCATTTAGTTCCCTTCAATATGGTTGAGCTGAATGGTGCTGATACATGCGTCATGTTCGTGAACGGGCGCTGTCAATTGAGACTGGTCAACTCTCAGCTGCCACGGTTAATTTTAATTTATTTATTTTTTAAGTTGTTGATTTCATCTTTTCTCTGGACGCTCTTAATGTGCACGTCTGTCGACATCGTTCTCACATATATGTATAATCACAACATGAATGATGTAACCAAGATTTTGTAACAATATTTTGATTTAAAGAGTGTCCATGGAGTTTCTTGCCCGTTCTTCTCCGTAGAGATCTACGCTAGGGAATGGGAAACTACAGTACTTTCTCAAGTTATTATGCCTTGTGACTGTGACTGTAGCTTTGATTTAGTTTTGTATTTTTGACATTCAAAAGTGCCGTAATGGTCTAATTGAAATAAATGATTTGAGTTTGAGTTTGAGTTTGTGTGAGTACTATGTACTAGTAAGCTATCATTCACTGGAAACCTACGGCAGTTCTTGACTTGAATGTGCCCTGGCGGTTGGGAGTATGTCATGCTCTCTCAAATGTCTCGCTGATGGTGGCGCGTGTGTCGGACCATTTAGTTCCCTTCAAAATGGTTGAGCTGAATGGTGCTGATCCATGCGTCATGTTCGTGAACCGGCGCTGTCAGTTGTGACGGTTTATTTGAATTAATTATTTAGTTTTTGAGTTGTATTTTTTATTTTTGTTATGCTATGGACATTTTTAACGTGCACATCTTGCTACATTGTTCTCACATAATATACCATCTCAACATGAATGATGTAACCAAGATTTTGTAACAATATTTTGATTTAAAAGAGTGTCCATGGAGTTTCTTACCCGTTCTTCTCCATAGAGATCTACGCTAGGGAATGGGCAACTACAGTACTTTCACAGTTTTATGTCTTGTGACTGAGACTGTAGCTACTTTAAATGTTCATTTTTGTTTCGACAATTCAAAAGTGCCTGTAACTGGCTTACTTGAAATAAATGCTTTGATTTTGATGCTGCCAATAACGTCGAATCTTCCTTCTCCGACGATAGTACCAATACAACACGACATCATCCATCCTTGTAGAATAGCGGCGATATACTGCGAGTTTTCTGTTCTCACATCGCATCCAGTAATGACGGATCCGTTGAACGTTATACGGTGCCTATGTGTGAACAGAGCATAAATTTATAACTTATCCGTTAAAAACGTACCAGTAAAACGGACTCCTATGTGTGAACGGCCCGTTAGCCTGCTAAAATCATATTTGAGTGATAGAAAACAACATGTTCAGATAAATGGTGTTAATTCACAGGGTTTTAAAGTAAAAATGGGGGTTCCGCAAGGCTCAATATTGGGGCCTTTCCTTTTTCTAGTATATATCAGCGTGTTAGGTTAAACGAGGGACATATTGAAAGAAGGTATTCAGTATTCGATTCTCAATCCAAATATGTAAAAAACATATAACCTTAATTTTTTGACATAATTGTCTAATTAAATACATTTTTCATGGACACTGAGCGCGCAAGTAGGTGTCACGCGGCAAAACACGTGCCGGTCCTGAGCTCCGTGCGCAAACTCCGCCCCTTCCCTTTTTATGGTCGCCGATGCACCGACAGTATGCTTAGTGCGAGTTTTTTGTACGTATCGACCGTGTCGACGTTTAACGCAAATATGTATGGCGCCGAGTAAGCGCCACCTAGCGTAATACGTGAGAACTACATATTGTGAGTGTTATTTCTAAACGCATCGACAATTGTTAACTTGCGAGTGTGAGATTCTAGAATACGTTCGTTCGTTTCACGTCAATTCACTGCAAGAAGTGGCGCGTACATTAGTAACCGGCCAAAATAAATTGACAGTCGTATTTTGTGTTCATAGAACAGAATCGACTGCCTATTCAAGTAGTTGTGGTTATACAACGAAGTTAGACGATGTTATTTATCTGTGGTCAATGGTCATTAATGTTGTTTGTGTTTACGAAAGTTTGTGTTGTGATTTTCATACAGTTTTGAATATTATTGTTAAAAATAAAGACTAGCCCGTCCCAATTTGAAATGTTGGTAACATAAACGGAGCAGTTAGTGTAATTTATATCTTTTGGTGTGTGACCTTGATCCATCTGTGAAGTTTGTAAAACTAAGTTACTGTTACTTTTTAGGCACGGAGATCTAAGCAAATGATCTAATAATGCCCGAGTGGCTTGTGGTGGAGCACTCTATCATTGTTTACGTGACCGTGTTTACGTGAACGTGTTTACGCGTTTTTTTAAGTGGTGTTATATTACGCTTATCTTGTGCTTTTGCGGTCTCAATCATTCTCCAAACGAAATAATACGAGATTCCATTGTAAGTTTTATTCACAATATGAAATTAAATTAAATTACTTTGTTATTATGACCACTCTCACGATGCTCTCACCACAAAATCTTAAGTGACAACTTTCGCGCTCGCAAGTGACTGTGTTTCGTATTCAAGCTGTCAAAACTGTCGAAATTGTAACTTGCACTCGCGTTATACATGAAAATGTTAGCAATGTGCTCGAAACGGTCCTTACTTTCTTAGAGGCACTGGACTGTCACTATCGACGACGTTAACTCGATCTACACGATACAGACGTTACTCGAATTTTAGTACACACCCCCGCGCCACTCCGCGCTGACCTCAGTGTATGCGCGAGCGCCGTTACTTCCGCACGTCTATTATTGCGTTTCCAGTCGTACGTCTTATCATCATTCCAGTGAAGAATATTGGGACTATGGTTCGTGCTTAAGTGTTATCTAGTGATGTTGTGCGAGGAACCGTTAATTATTATGCAAGGTGTCAATCAACGACTGCGAACATTCGGTCAGTATCTAGTTACCTAGATATTTGCCTGTCCAAAGCCAGATTAAATAAAGTATAAAGGGAAAATGGATTATACCTAGAAAGGTCACTGACCCACACACATGTTCTGCGATAAGCGCATGGCGCACACGTTGCGAAACTTAGGCGAAGTTTTTGATATGGATCTATCTGTTATGTATTAGTGTTTTCTTTTTGTTCATATGTTTATTAGTATCATATAAGCATGGACTATTGCGGGTTTGAATAAGTCCCTCGTTTAAACTAACATACTGTATATTAATGATCTACCCTATTTTTTGAAAAACCAACCTCAAAATATGGTGTTGTTTGCTGATGACACTTCTCTAATTTTTAAGATAAATAGACGGGCCCAAAATCTAGATGACGTGAATGATGCCCTACTTCAGGTCCAAAAGTGGTTCACAGCAAACAATTTGGTATTAAATGAAAAAAAAAAACTAAATGCATAAGATTTTCATTACCGAATGTTAAAAGTAGTGATTGTGAGATAATATTGAATAAAGAGAAACTCGAATTCGTAGACAAAACGGTTTTCCTGGGGATTACGCTTGATTCAAGGCTACAATGGGGTTCTCATTTAACATCTCTTGCGGGGCGCTTAAGTTCAGCAGCATTGCCATTAGAAAAATCCGTCAATTCACTGATGTAGATACCGCTAGACTGGTCTATTTTAGTTACTTTCATAGTATAATGTCTTACGGTATTTTGCTATGGGGACGGGCTGCAGACATTGAGTCTATATTTATTCTGCAGAAAAGAGCCATCAGAGCCATATACAATCTTTGTAGGCGCGATTCTCTAAGGGAACTATTTAAGGATATTGGCATCATTACGGTTCATTGCCAATACATCTACGAAAACATAATGTACGTCAGATAAAATCTGCATCTTTTCGGTAAAAGAGGCGACAGACACAATTACAGTACTAGAAATAGGGACCAACTAGTTCAGCCAGGCTTAACCAATGTTTTATGAAATGATAGAGCATTTACAGTAGGTTGTATGTTACTAACATTATGACGAATTAAAGAATTAGTACTTTGAGTATGTGTTTGTTGATTTTCATGAATGGTTTCAGAGTCAGTAGATTGATCGTTGTCAATGTCGTGTGATATGAAGGAATTCAAACTTTGAGGGATAGGATGGCATGGCTCTATGGCATCAGTGTTGTTTTGGACACAGTTATGGTTTACTAAGTAATGACGGCGATACGAATTAAACAAGCTGTAAGACCAACAGCACCCTGGGCTTGCACAGTAAGACATGACTACAGAGCGGTGATAAAACTCCATAGGAGATTTAAGACGCCTAAAAGAATTAAATACCAGATTGACTATTGCTCAATTTATCTCCATACTTGTTAAATGAAGTTAGTAATAATTTTAAAACCGTTCGCAATCTTTTATTAATTCTCTCAGGGTGACGCTTTTGTTATATAGAACATCAAATTTAGTTATTATTTAAAGGCTGCCCGTTGAACAAACATCCAAGAGGCGGCATCGGCAGAATACTCAATATCTAGAGCGAAATATTTTTTTAAGGCTGTGGTGAGCGCTGATTTTATGATGGAGAATTGGTATCTCACGGTCTTCGACACTACAACTTCGTACTGTGTAATAGTGGACCATGAAGATCCCACCGCAATGATAAACAATCCGAAAGGGATACCTTTACTCTCTACTAACTTGAGACGATCATCGATGCACCTTTCAATGTCCCCTGGTGAACTCACGTAACTGAGATATCTTTCCTTTGGATTTTACTGGTACGGGGGCTATTTGTTAGAGCAGGTACGGAATACACCGAAGCGCACCGACACTTCCTTGTTCCTCTCCAACTATTATGAATAAAAAAATATTAAGAAATGATATAATCTCAGTTACAAGCACTGGTGGTCTAGTGGTAGCAGCCCTGTCTTCCGATCCTACGGTCGTGGGTTCAAATCCGTGCTAGGCTAGTACTCTCAAAACGCTGAAGAAAAACATCGTGAGGAAACCGTCATGTCGTAGAACTTTTAAACTTCAAAAACACGTTTCAAGTGCACGAAAGGAGCATTTTAAATCATTTCACCACACCGGTGAAAGAACTAGTGGCACGGCAAGAAGATCTCCGTTACAATGTTTATTATAAAACTAGCGGCGGCGGCGTACATAATTAACTTAAATTTAGTAATTAATTACAAATGAAAAGTATTAAGTGAAGAAATTTCGTATGACATTGTCGTATTACTTATCCAAAAAAAAAAAAAAGTAATACAAACAATTAATTTAATTAAATAAAATCAGTCCTATCACGCTTCACAGAAAAACAAAAAAAATTAGAGGAAGGTCACAATACTTGTTGTCTTGAGCAACCTCCTGGTCCAACTCTGTGAAAGTGAACAGCTTCTTGGTCAGCTTCAGGGCTTGTTTGTGAAGGCGAACAGCTTCCTATTCAGCTTCAGGGCTTGGGGCGCGTCAGAGCGTCAGCACCACCAAGCTACTGCTCCAACCTCCTGGTCCAGCTCAGTAGAGAGCGTGGAGTACTGCTTCCTGGTCAGCTTCAGGGCTTGGGGCGCGTCAGAGCATCAGCGCCACCAAGGTACAGCTCCAGAGGACGAACTTCACCATGAATTCGGTGACTTGATATATTATAAAGTAACTTGCTTCGGATCCCGTAGTAGACTGACTTGAAATGTGTCAGGAATGCCCTTTTATACCCAAAAATTCATTTTTTGTTCAGTTTTTCCACATCAGTTGTTTTATTTTAGTTCTTTCATTCTCTCTAGATTATTTTGATTTTAAAATCAAAAATGTGAGTTGCCTGTATTTAAAACGACCAGTATTATTCAGTAAAAAACTTCCTCGAAGAATTCTATGAGCGTGCTAATTAATTTTATAAAAGTAAGATAAGATACTGTTATTTAGTAAACAATCGTAATTAACTCTAAAATACATTATTTGAGCTAATATATTGATAAAATAAAATAAAATTATATAAATCAAAAGAAACCTTCATAGGCCTAGGCCAGTAAGAAAATTAAAAGTAGAGGAAAAGTAACTGACAGCTTGATAATTGACGTAATGTCAAAAAAGTAAACATTGAAAAATTATTTTTTATTTCAGCTAAAATCGATGTTAAAACATCGTTATAGATCGAATATAACGCTAGCTAAAATAGTTACTGCCAAAGCGCGACTTAGATGTAAAAAAATATGCAAGGATAACGAGTATGAATGAAAGTATAAAGTGTAAGTACCTATAGTGTGTAAATACTATATTTCCTCATAAGTATAGAGTGTCTGAACCATGAAAATACTATATTTCCCCATCGACCCCGAGAAAATTTTTGGTCTAGAACAAAAATTTTGTAAGGTTAAAGTATAACAGCATTCACAAAACGTACATACTTCATTCAATCACACCGACATCTTACGTAGTTAGGTCAGGTAGGATTCACATTCAATGATCACTACTCAACCTGATAAGTCAATAACTTTAAGGCTTATTTTCGGAGTTGTAATCCGCTCTCGTCTAAAACCCATAATGAAATGAAATATAAAGATTTTTTTTTATTAGTTTAACAAGGGCTTATTTTTATGGAGTTGTTAGCCGCTCCGAATCAACTTTAGTTGATATAATTATAATAAGGGCTTATTTTTATGGAGTTATTAGCCGCTCCAATCAACTTTTAGAGTCGATAGTAAGAAACAAGTCATACTAACTTGTAGAGTTAGTTGACACGAAGGTTAGGTAACTTGTACCTAAAAGCACTTCTTAGAGATATCTGATCGGAACAGATAAAAAGATAAAAAAAAAATCTTATAATGGTGTAAGAACCGATGAATGAATTATAAAATAAATAGAGTTTTAATGGGCCACAAAGAACTATTATAGAAGAAGGAAAGAAGAAAAAAAATGAGTCATGAATATGAAGAAGAAATTTATTTACATAATTATGTACATTATATTTTAAAGTCTTTAATATGCCATTTAGCTTGGTTGCCATTAGAGTCATCAAGTATATAAACTAATGGGGATAGTTTCTGCTTTGTTAAGAAGTTCAAAGAAAATAATTCTATCCATGATTAAATTAAAGTTTTGTATTAAAGGGAGGAAAAACGATAACTCAAGAGAGTGAGTTTTAAAGAAGACTGAGTTAAAGAAAACTCAACAACTCAAGAGACGACTCAAGAGGACTCAAGAGTAAAGAACTCAAGTGTTTGAAAGTACTCAAGTGTTAGAAAGTACTCAAGTATTAAAGACGAGAGGACGAGAGGATCCTACATAGTAAAATAATTAAAATCGTAAACCGATGATAATAAAAACTGAAGAGGGTTTTTATTTAAAAAGTTCAAGAGCCCACGACACTATACCTAGCTTGATATAAGTTTTAAAGAGGAGGACTTGAGTGTTAAAGAGGACTAGAGGATCCGATTTAATGACACGAAAAAAAAAAAAAAAAAATTTTTTTTTGTGTTTTTTAAAGTTCCATCACGTTAAGAATGACAAGATGCCTGGGGGCAGGGGGGCAAATTTTTCGTTATTTTTGCGTTAGGACGCACCGTTTCTGAGATATAAGCAATTTTAGATGACGCGCATCAAGTGTGAGAGTGTGTGTGAGAATGAGATGACAGAGTAAGTTATAAGAGAATAAGCCAAATAAGAGTCTAATAAGGGAATACTAGTGTTAGTTTTTTTTTAGAATTTTGAAAAGTAATGAGTGAAATCTAAGTCTTGATTTTACGTTGGGCGCCAAACTGTCGTATTACTTATCCAAAAAAAAAAAAAAGTAATACAAACAATTAATTTAATTAAATAAAATCAGTCCTATCACGCTTCACAGAAAAACAAAAAAAATTAGAGGAAGGTCACAATACTTGTTGTCTTGAGCAACCTCCTGGTCCAACTCTGTGAAAGTGAACAGCTTCTTGGTCAGCTTCAGGGCTTGTTTGTGAAGGCGAACAGCTTCCTATTCAGCTTCAGGGCTTGGGGCGCGTCAGAGCGTCAGCACCACCAAGCTACTGCTCCAACCTCCTGGTCCAGCTCAGTAGAGAGCGTGGAGTACTGCTTCCTGGTCAGCTTCAGGGCTTGGGGCGCGTCAGAGCATCAGCGCCACCAAGGTACAGCTCCAGAGGACGAACTTCACCATGAATTCGGTGACTTGATATATTATAAAGTAACTTGCTTCGGATCCCGTAGTAGACTGACTTGAAATGTGTCAGGAATGCCCTTTTATACCCAAAAATTCATTTTTTGTTCAGTTTTTCCACATCAGTTGTTTTATTTTAGTTCTTTCATTCTCTCTAGATTATTTTGATTTTAAAATCAAAAATGTGAGTTGCCTGTATTTAAAACGACCAGTATTATTCAGTAAAAAACTTCCTCGAAGAATTCTATGAGCGTGCTAATTAATTTTATAAAAGTAAGTGTTGCGTATAATGTGGCAACATTAATCTTGAATGTAAAATATATGCCGTGTGGCAACACTTGATTCTCCCACTTGTGTTCCGGTTCGCTCTCAGAGAATACATCATCCCCCTCAAGTTTATTTATTCTTTTATTTTACACCAAAACTATTGTTTAACAACCAATAACCAGCGCGACATTGGTCCTTCGAGAAGAAGAATTCAGCGTGGAACGTGCGAAAGTCAATATATTCGCCAGATTGACGACGCGGCATCGTGCTCAACCGAAGGCCCGCCATTTTTTCAACCTCAGCGGCGTCGAGAACCAGACAGTGGCCGTGATTCTGTTACATCGGCTACGGGATCAACGTGGACGCATACTCGAGGGATGCTGGCCAGATAACTTCACGATCCAGGAAAAATACAGCGTTTTCGGCGTAAAAATTCGGCCTAAGTTGAAGGCGCCAGTGTGTCGGCGAGCGCGCAATCTCGTGTCGGCGAAGTGCGGATAGGCAGTGTCAGTGATACAATACGAAAGTTTTAGGAATTCGCGGCAGTGATCAGTGGCATTATTGCGGTTTTTTCGGTGTTTGCAGAAATCTGCAGTTTGTCGGCTACAAAGTGTCGGCATCTCATTCAACGTGTCAAAAAGCGCGGCATTCGGTGGCTGTTCGGTGCAAGTCGAAGCTGCGTAAGCGTAACCGTGGAATCGAGCTGACTTGGACGACATCTGGCGGTGAACATCGGAACTAGCGTTCCGCATACAAAGTGCTACCACGTGATTGACAGTTCGGAGCTGCATAAGGTGCTGTCGGCGTATGTCGGCCAGTGTACGATTTCCGTATCCGTCGCCTGCCTGCCTAGTGCCTACCCTTCCAGTTTCTCGTTGGATTCTAGAAAGTAAAAAGCGTTAGAGATAAGTTTCACGTAAAAATAATTGTGAAGAACAGTGCCATTTTCAGCTGTAGTTGTGCTCTAGCGATATATTGTGAAAAATTAACCATACAACTAGAAAATGGAGCTGTCGAATCTGATTTCGGCTAGAGGATACACCAAAGGGAATTTAACCAGGCTTTTTAACTTCGTTTGCAATAATGAAAATGTGGCAAATTCTTCAAGCGAAGCGTTATTAGTGAAAAAAAACCGTGCTTTAGAATTATTTTCTGAATATGAAAAATATAATTTAAAAATTTTAAGCTTGAATGAGCAAGATAAAGAAGATGTCTCCGTTGTAGAGGAGCACTACTTTCACATATTAGCAATAATAAATGCGGAAATAAAAACACGCGAAACACTAAAACCAAAGACCTCTACGCCGTCGTCTGCTCCAATTTCTAAGTTGAAGTTACCACCCATTAATGTACCGACTTTTAGTGGTAAGTTCACAGAATACATACCTTTCATAAATCTTTTCAACTCTGTTATAAATGATAATAATTCAATTGATGGTGTACAAAAACTGTATTATTTGCGTGCATATCTCAGGGATGAACCCCTGCAATTAATCAAAAACTTACCTTTGACGCAAGAAAGTTATGTAAAAGCACTAGCATTGTTAAACGATAGGTACAATAATAGATTTAGAATTATTAATGAGCATATAATCTCAATTTTGGACCTGAAACCTTTAACGAAATCATCAGCAAGTAGTTTAAGAGAATTTGTCTCAAATGTTAAACAGGAACTTGCTGCCTTGACCAATTTAGATCCAAACGTTAGGTATTGGGATGCTATAATTTTGTGTGTACTTTGCCGAAAACTAGATGCATACACATCGAGAGCGTACCAGATTGAGAGGGACACCAAGTCGGACCCCACCGTGGAGGACTTTCTTAGCTTCATTGACAAGCGTGCTCTGGCATTAGAAAATGCTGAGCCAGCCTATGGCCAGCCACACCAGCAGCACAAGGAAGTAAGGGAGCAACGTCCAGGCTCATCCACGGGCAAACTGGCAGCCTACACTGCAGCGCAGGAAGCTTCATGTCTATTCTGTAAGTCCAATCATAAGTTATACTTGTGTCAAAGCTTTCAGTTATTGCCTGCTAATAAAAGGTTACAGTTTGCAGATGAAAAGGGGATATGCCATGTATGTTTAGGTGCGCATGCAGGGAAATGCAGATTTCACTTTCGGTGTAAAGAATGCAAACAAAGGCATCATTCTCTGTTACACTGCGATAATGATAAGGTGAATAATCAGCAGGCCGCCGCATCTCCCGCCTCATTGGCGGCGAATAATTTATTAACCAATAATGTACTTTTACCCACAGCCCAAGTAAAGCTCCTCGCTCAAGATGGTACAGAGATGACTTTCAAAGCCCTGCTAGACAGTGGGTCACAGCTGTCTTTTATTTCTCAAAAGGCTGTCCAGCTGCTAGATTTAAAGCCCCTGCAGAGTAATGTTAATATAGTAGGGATAGTCAATACTCAAGCCAGCGTGAAGCGCTGCGTACCGGTGGAAATACATTCATTGGTCAAACCATTTAAATTAGCAACTACTTGTCATGTAGTTGAGAACATCACATGTGAGCTACCACAGAGAAAATTATATCTCTCAGACTTTGCGATTCCACCAAATATTAGGCTAGCAGATAAAGATTTTAATATCCCCAGTCAAATCGATTTGCTAATGGGAGCCGACTGCTTTTTCCAGGCATTGCTGCCATTGGAGTTGACGAGCTACGGTCCTGCATCGCCGCTTAGTGAGGCACGGCCTTCGACGCCAGGTCAACAGTATCCACAACTTATCAACACGCAGTTCGGCTACATAATCGGGGGAAGCTTGCCTACGAGTGTCTGCAATCAGGTAGCAGTGCTAAAATGCGCATCAAAATGCGAGTCAAATTTAATTCAAAATTTAGATAGGTTCTGGAAAACTGAGTGCGTTCCTGAAATCTACAATGAAAGTTCTTCAGAACAAGAGCTTTGTGAGCAAATTTTCCAGAGAACCGCTCAGTTGAAGGATGATTGTTTTGAGGTTGCCTTGCCTTTGAAACTGCCACTCGAAGATGTAAACGATGCGCTAGGAAACTCATTTCATTTCGCGTTAAAAAGGTTTTTAAACCTCGAGAAGAAATTGCACAAAGATCATAATCTTTTCCTAGAATATCAGAAGTTTATACACGATTATTTAAAGTTAAATCACGGGCACGTCGTTGATGTCGAGAGCTATCAACTTGGTAAGGACGCAGTTTACTTTCTACCACATCATGCGGTACTCAAACCCGACAGTAAGACTACTAAATTACGTACAGTTTTCGACGCATCGATGAAGACAAGTAAGAAAGTATCGCTCAACGATTTGTTGCTAAACGGACCGCCAGTTCAGAGAGATCTTTTTGATATACTACTCTTGTTCCGTTTTGGTGACTATACATTCACTACTGACATAAAACAAATGTTCCGAAATGTCCGCGTAATACCTGAGCATACATCCTTACAGAACATTCTTTGGAGAGACAGCCCTGACGAAACAATAAAGTGCATCAGGCTAGATACAGTCACCTATGGGCTAAAAAGCTCAAGCTATTTAGCTACGCGTTGTTTAAAGGAGCTTGCGATACAAAATGAACGCGAAATGCCTTTGGCATCGTCCATTTTGAACAACTGCACCTATGTAGACGATGTACTCTATTCAAATAGTAACTTAGGGTTGATTATGGAAGCAAAATCGCAGCTTCAACAGCTTCTCAGAAAGGGCAGTTTCAAAACACATAAATGGTCATCAAATGACAGTCGTATATTAGAAGATGTTCCTTCAACTGAGGGGCACTTTGACGATTTAGAATTTCAAAACAGCGACTGTAGTATAAAAACTTTAGGTTTGCAGTTAGTTGTTCATCAGGATAAATTTAAAATAACAAGTCCAGAATTTTTTGATGCAAAAAACATTACCAAAAGAGAAATATTGGCGTACATAGGAAAGTTCCATGACCCTATGGGTTTTGTAGGTCCTATCGTCGTACAGGCAAAGGCTATAATGCAAAAGTTATGGTCCTCCAAGACTGACTGGGACGCCGAGCCTGACAAAAATATTAAATCAGATTGGTTAGGATTTTTAAATAGTCTTGCAAAAATGGATCCAATTTATATAGGTAGAAATATTCAGCTATCTGATTCAAACACAGTTGAACTCATAGGTTTCTCTGATGCATCCAGTTCAACTGCATATGGCTGCTGTGTGTACCTACGCACCACTGACAATAAAGGTAATGTACAAGTGCATTTGCTCTGTTCTAAATCCCGCATAAACCCGATTCAGAAAAAAAACCTCACTGTGCCACGTTTAGAATTAAATGCTGCACTACTTTTGTCTATTTTGATTGCTAAAGTTTCAAACACACTTAAATTAAAATTAAAAATAAATCAAATTTACTTGTTCACTGATTCCCAAATAGTGCTGGCTTGGCTACGATCGGAAGCGATGAAGTTGACGGCTTATGTGGCGAACAGAGTGAAAACTATAACCAGTAATACTGCTGACTGTAAATGGCTATATGCAAACACTAAAGACAACCCCACCGACTACATAAGCAGGGGTGTCAATCCGCATGAGCTTAGTGCCTGCGACATTTGGTGGCATGGGCCTCGATTTTTGTATGACAGTAAGTATATGTTTAATCAATCTATAGAGTTACCATCAGACTTACCTGAGAGCCGGTCAATCACAGCAATCTCATCCAATGTAGGATCTGCAGCTCGTCCAACAAACGACGTTTTGCAAGGTATGCACAAATATTCTAGCATCCATAAAATGACACGTATATTAGCCTATATGTTAAGATTTATCAATAATTTAAAAGGCAGTAAAGTTTCACACAATTTTTTGTCGAGCACAGAGCTTAATTCTGCTCTCATGTTAATCATTAAGGGTGAACAGGAATTGCACTTCCATGAAGAAGTGGAAGTTTTAAATAAAAATCAAAGTGTAAAGGGTTCTTTACAAAGCTTGCATCCGTTTTTAGACAATCTGGGCATTCTGCGTGTAGGCGGCAGGTTACACCACGCAAATATTCCGTACACTCAAAAACATCAGGCGATTTTACCTAAGCAATCGTATGTCACCGAATGTATTGTTAGGTCTGAACATGAGCGTCTCCTGCATGCAGGACCTAGACTATTATTGTCCAATTTAAACCAGAAATACTGGATCACTAATGGTTTATTGTATGTAAAGAAAATAACAAATAAATGTGTAATATGTTTCAGGCAAAAAGCCACTGCTTCTAAACAGCTGATGGGTTCCTTGCCGGCCGGGAGGGTGACTGCGTTAAGCCGTCCCTTTGAGAAAGTTGGAGTAGATTTTGCAGGACCTGTAAACGTAAAACTTTCGCGCGTGAAACGATCCGTTATAGGTAAAGGATACATCTGCGTATTTGTATGTTTCGCCACTAAGGCAATACATCTAGAGCTAGCTTCAGACCTCACATCCGATACCTACCTCGCGTGCCTACGTAGACTTATATCGCGAAGAGGCCTGCCGAAAGAGATCTACTCCGACAATGCCAGCACCTTCAAGGGGGCAAGGAATCAGTTGGTGGAACTGTACGATTTGTTTTCTTCCAGAGACCACCAAAGTAAAGTTTTTCAATTTACAGCTCAAAAAGGAATTGACTTTCACTTCATTCCAAGTTATTCCCCTACCTTTGGTGGCCTCTGGGAGGCGGCAGTTAAAAGTACTAAGTACCATTTACGAAGAGTAGTACAGGGTCACCTGCTAACCTATGAACAGTTGAATACTGTGTTGGTAGAAATAGAAGGAGTACTTAATTCTAGACCTTTGCTACCGATATCTTCAAGTGATGTAAATGACTATAGCTACCTGACTCCAGGCCATTTTTTGACAGGAAACGCTTTAACTATGTATCCAGAAAATGATGTCTCAAATGTGCCACAAAATAGGTTGAAGCAATGGCAGGTATGCACGCAAATAAAACAATCATTTTGGAAGATGTGGCACAAACAGTACCTCAATATACTGCAAAACAGACCTAAATGGTTAAATATCTTACCCAATATCAAGGTAGGTACTTTAGTTATACTAAGAGAGGACAATGTTCCTGCAATGTTCTGGCCAATGGCTAGAGTGGTAAAAACATACCCTGGTCATGATGGCCATGTTAGGGCCGTCGAGGTAAAAACCTCAAATGGTAAAACCCATACTCGTTCTATTTTAAAAATATGTGTTCTGCCTCTAGATTCATAAGTTGTAACTTGTTAGGTGCTAAGCATGCGTTCCTTTTATGCATAGGCAATAGGCAGCATTTTTATTCACGGCTGTCATTATGTAAGCATGTTGCCGCTGGTCGGTATTATATATCGAACTGTTTATTTCTTTTATTGCAGAATATGTATCATAATGGCATACCATAGCATCACGAATAATTTATTATATGATTGTATGTATCATTTCAAGTCGTAGCTCGTTAGAGAGTTTACGCTCTAGGTTATAGATATATTATGTGTTTGTTATTATTAAAATGTAAGAGTTGATAAGGTTTGGTACTTAATTATTATTGATTCTGATGTGCTTGTTATTATTAGAATATAAGATTTGGTACTTAATTAATATTAATTCTGAAAAATATTTTGTTTATGTTTTTTGTGCAAATTTTGGTCTACATGTTAAATATTCATTGAAATGTACCTACTAAAAATTTAAAGACAAGTTTCGTTGTTAATGTTTTACTAATGTAAGCTTGTATCTTGTGTGGCCGCAGCATGTTGCGTATAATGTGGCAACATTAATCTTGAATGTAAAATATATGCCGTGTGGCAACACTTGATTCTCCCACTTGTGTTCCGGTTCGCTCTCAGAGAATACATCATCCCCCTCAAGTTTATTTATTCTTTTATTTTACACCAAAACTATTGTTTAACAACCAATAACCAGCGCGACAGTAAGATAAGATACTGTTATTTAGTAAACAATCGTAATTAACTCTAAAATACATTATTTGAGCTAATATATTGATAAAATAAAATAAAATTATATAAATCAAAAGAAACCTTCATAGGCCTAGGCCAGTAAGAAAATTAAAAGTAGAGGAAAAGTAACTGACAGCTTGATAATTGACGTAATGTCAAAAAAGTAAACATTGAAAAATTATTTTTTATTTCAGCTAAAATCGATGTTAAAACATCGTTATAGATCGAATATAACGCTAGCTAAAATAGTTACTGCCAAAGCGCGACTTAGATGTAAAAAAATATGCAAGGATAACGAGTATGAATGAAAGTATAAAGTGTAAGTACCTATAGTGTGTAAATACTATATTTCCTCATAAGTATAGAGTGTCTGAACCATGAAAATACTATAACATCTTGAAACTAAAATGTAAAATTGAACAAAAACTTACCAGTTGCTAAGTCCAGGAGGTCGGTGATAGCCGGTTCAGCTCTAATATCAGTCCCTTTCTCCACTAAAAGCTCCAAAAGTCTTTTTTTGAGTAGCAGGAAACGCTCGTCGAAGGTGGCTGACGCTAGTGGGTAGGTGTTTTCGAAATCATTCGCCAACTAAAAATTAAATAAAAAAGGTAAATATCAAAACGTTAACCCATTCGGCCACAAATAGAAAGACAGATTATACTTTTGTTAACATTCTACTAATTAAATTTTCACTAACCAATTGGTGACCGGTCCGTAGCCGCAGAGACAAAAACTGGCTAAAGTAATCGTCGATTGACTTATTTTTTAATATTTCATGTCTTGCTTGAAATGAAGCCATACATTCTACAATTACTACTTCATAGGGCGATGAAGACGCCTTTAGCCATTTTATTGATGCATCGGAGTCTTCGTCTTCAATAGGTAAGTTATGGGCAGGTGGAAGAGGTCGCAAGCGTTTTGAGTTCCTCTCATCTGTTGTTCTGTTGCTGCTGGTACTGCTTCCGCTGCTACTGTTTCGTTTGCGTGAGGCGTCTTGGTTAAGGGAACGGCGGTGGGTAATCAGTCTATTGTGCAGCAGGCCGGAGGCAGCTAACGCTTGTCGCTCAGTTACCCGCTAGGGCACATAATAAACATCGGCGTGCTCCCCTTCAAATAAGATGCATATTTCATTAGCCCAGCTGCTCCAAACCTCTTGTCTTATTGTATCTTTAATGCTAGGCAAGTTGCGGAGTTGGTGCTCTACGATCAACTGCACTAGACCTTTTCGATCTTTGGGAGTGAGTGGCTGACCCTGTTTCTGCAACAGACACTTTCCGAAGGTTGTGAGCTCTAGTAACCCTTTCAGATGTTTTCCAAAGGGCCAATTTCTTGCACGAACTGCCACTGTTCTTGTACCCAATCCTGAAAGAGTATTACAGTTAAAACATGGTTCGAATAAGGGAAAAAAGCACTTGTTTTGATTTCATTTACATGTATGGGACACTAAAATTGGGCCCTATCAGAATACCAGCGCTGTGACGTTTCTTTTTTTAATGTTACAGCACCATGCTGAGATAGGAGCCTTTTGGCCTCGTACAGGACGAGTTTCGTTTCTTTTAATTTTTAAATATATGTTTGTTTTTTCTGTGTAAGTTTTATTAGTAAGTTTTAAACTGATGTTTTTTATGTGTTTTGTCCTGTGCATGCTAATAAATGCTTTTTCTTTCTTTCTTTCTTCTTTCTTTCTAAAAAAAACTATGTCAAAAAAAAATGTCGGTGGACAGACAGGACCACTATTTGCGGCTTCGATTGGGGGAGGCCTATGTTCAGCAGTGGCTGATAATTATAATGAGTAGAGCTTTTTGTGTGTGGCTCATCCGGGGAAGTACTACCACCATCCCTATTTCTGCAGCCAAGCAGTGCATCGTAAGGCACGTTCCTGACGTGCGTGACCTACGAGGCAATTATTTTTTATAGGCGATGGTTAGCACATAACATCAGGTGGGCCATATGCCTATGAATGTACTCATAAAATACACATTGCTTACTGCTTACCGTCAAGTTCTGTACGCCGCCACCTACGACCATCAATGTTGAGAAGTGGATTGGCCAATGCTTTCAGGCAACGGTAGAGGAGTGGATTGGCCAGCGCTTCTGTCAACGTCCTGATAGACATCATATTATTATTAGAAAGCATAAGTACTCATAAAAATTAATCACTTAACATCCTTAACGTCTCCTTAAGTAGCAACATAACATATGTAGATTAAAGAAGGACATAGGCTACTTTGTATCTGGGTACAAAAGCTAGACAAACAGATAGTTAACCTTTTGTAATAAAACCCTAAAAGTATTAAGTAAGTCTGTTCTATGCATCTAAAAGTGGCTTTAGAATAAGTATAAGAATCAAAAACTCACCACTAATAAAGGTATTTCTGTAACAGAAATGTCCTCCCCGGGTAACACGGAAGGTGAGTTCCCGCAACTTGAGCTCTCAGTAAGGATAAAGCTCCTTTCCTAAATAGAAGAAAGATTATTGATATACTAGCGTTTGCTCGTTCATGTTCATGTCAGTCACATATCGAGCTACTACAAAAAAATAAAAACTGGGGCTGGGCTGATTGTTCCACTTATGGAATAACGCTATTTGTCGAATAAAAAATGTCAGTCCTTGTGCTTGACAAGCATAAAAAAGAGACGGACATATTTTTATATGACGAATAAATTTATCTGTTGAAAAATAAGACCTTAGAAGAATTCAAAAACTCACCACTGACAAAGATGATTCGCAGCAGCCCTATCCAGCTGATGCGGAAGGTAAGATGATGTTTTTAGAGTCCTGAAAAGTTGTGAAACTATTGTTAAAATCAATATAACTTATTTTTATGTACCATTATGTGAATTAAATGTATAATTTACTATCAGCACACCATACTCGCAACACACATGACTCACTCAACACCAACTTATCACAACTACACCATGTCACCATATACATATACTTCTTACATATGCTTGCGTACATCCCTACTATTCCTTAACTAGCTATTTCAGTATCACTAAAGATACCTTTTTAAACTTATTTACCCTCAAACATAAACTTTCTATACGTCACTAGAACTAATACCACCCTATTTCCTCGTAACCCTCAAACTACTTTTACCTTACCGGAAAAATGACTAGTAACATAAATGATCTAAATGACAGTATCGACGAACTATCTGTATCAACTACCTATATATGCACACCTGAGGAAACACTCTCCATCATGAAGTGTCCTAATAATTTATCCTAATAACAAACTTGCAAACGCTTCTGCACCGAATTTCTTTCGATTGCGATCTGGTTGTTTTAACTGAATGTTGGTTACCATGCTCAAGCAATACCATTATCCCGATTCTCAATAATTACTCCGCGTTCGTGACCACCAAACCGTTTAGGCGCAGAATGTCCAATTCGCAAAATGTCCAGCGTTCGAAAAATGTCAATTTCGCAAAATGTCCAATTCGCAGAATGTCCATTTCGCAAAATGTCCAATTCGCAAAATGTCCATTTCGCAAAATGTCCAATTCGCAAAACGTCCAATTCGCAAAATGTCCAATCGGAAAAATGTCCAATTCGCAAAATGTCAAAGTGATGGTGTAGTGGTTTATTTGAAATCGGACCTGTCTGTCACATGCGAAGAGTAAGACTTCCACCGATCTTTTTTGAATTTGTATTTAACGATCACCGTCAATGGACAATATAAACAGCTTTCTTACAGCTCTTAACAACATTCTTCCGTCACTGTATAGATTCAAATCGGTAGTTATAACAGGTGATATGAACGTGGACATCAGACCTACCACATCTGACATGCGCTCCCACGAATACTTAAATTGCCTTGCTATTCACGGTTATCTCCCTGCTCTGCCCTACCGGACCACACGTTTATCAAAACAATTTCCCCCACCTACACCTTTGTTTTAAGCTCCACAATAACTGATCACTCCTTCCTTTTTTTTTTTTTAGGATGGGAAATCATCAAATGACTTCTCCCACTCTGGGCGGAGCGTGAGGGAGTGTCAGACTTTTACTGACTAAAACTCATCCATGTTCCTCCCTCGCCCTTTACGTTCCGGGGCCGCGGTATCTCTTTCGAACAATCCCGCAACCCCGGCAGGCTTCGGCCCTTGCGGGCCCCTCTCTTATAAATAAATAAATAATAAATAAATAAATATCGCTGGACATTAACACACAGCGCCACCTAGTGCCACACTAAGCAAGGCTTGTGTCGTGGACACCAGATAGTTGATATACTACATACATACTTTTTTTGTTTGTAAATACATACTTATTATACATATAAAACATCCATGACTCGGAAACAAATGTCCATGCTCATCACACAAACATTTGCTCGTACCGCGATTCGAACCTAGGACCCTAAGAACGTAAGGCAGCCTCACTACCACTACGCCATTCGAGTCGTCTTTGAGGCGCGCGTGGAACACAAACGCGCGGACGGACGGCTAGCTAGCCCATAGCCAACCGTCCACAGGCCCGCGTCTACGGTGGCCGGTAGCCACCACGTGGCCCCCGACACCCGGTGCGTCTCCCGCGGCGTCCGGGAAGAGAGGATCTCTCCCTCTTTCGTTCCGCCACCTCCTTCGCTAGCATGACTGCTTCGCAGAAGGAGGTGACGGCTTCCCATTCCGTCTCGCTCCGGACCATGGATTGAACCAGGGCCGGACGCGAGAGGTCGCCGCCGCCGATCGCCGCTACGAGGATACGGCGGTGCTCCGCCCACGCAGGGCAGACTTCCACCGTGTGCTCCACCGTGACCTCCGGTCGATCCTCACAGTGGAAACACCCGGGAGTTTCCTCCCGCCCGATTCGGTGCAGGTACCTCCCGAAACATCCGTGTCCGGTGAGGACCTGCGTCAGGCAGAAGGTGAGGACGCCGTGGCGCCTCTCTAGCCACTCCTCAAAGAGGGGACTTACCGCCACTATCGTGGCGTGCCCTGCACGGGGTTGCGACAGTCGCTATCTCCATGTCGCCATGAGATCGCGCCGGAGGTCTGTCCGCTGAGCGGCAATTTGCCGCGGTAGCGGAGTTTCCCCCCGGCGTAGTGCCTCCGCGCGCCAGTCGTGCAGGCATCACTCCTCTTCCTTACTTTGTGTTCAAGATAAATGTTTACGAACGGTCGCAAACTCCCTTAAAACGAAAATTGATTATGACGGTCTTGACGAATCAATGTCACAAAAGAAAGAAAGAAAGAAAAAACATTTATTAGCCCGCACAGCACAACTGGACTTCATCCCTATTTTCAATATGAAAGATGCAAATATGGCTACTGATAAATTATTAAATTTAATGACTGCATCCATTTCTGAAAATACCACAGTTACAAAAGTTTCATCTAAAAAGAGAATCCTTAAACCGTGGATCACATCTGGTTTATTCCGGTGCATAAGAAACAGGGATGCTCTACACAAGAAAGTTAAAAAAATCCCAGAAAATGAAGTTCTCAAAATTACTTATCTTAGATACAGAAATTTTTGTATTCGTACTTTAAAGAAGGCAAAGAGAATTTATGATACAGAGAAACCAAAAAAAGCTAGTAAAAACCCAAAATCACAATGGGACACTATTAAACGGGTAACTAACACTACTAAAAATAATAATACATCTGTTCCATTACTAACTTTGTCATCTTCACCTACTGAATCTTGCAACACTGTAAACTCATACTTCGTTAACATTGGCGAGTCTTGCAAATAATATTCACACTATTACTACGCAGCCATTGACAGTCACACAACCCACTTCTGACATCTCCTCAACTTCATCGTTCGTCCTTGACCTTGACGAAATTACAGCAGTTATCCATTCATTACGCTCTGATGCTGCGACTGGCTGGGATGGCATATCACCCTACATCCGAAAGAGATACTCAACCTCCCTGGCGCCCATACTTTGCCATATTTTAACCTCTGTTTCGAGACTGGCGTCTTTCTCTCGTCTTTTAAAAATGCAATCATTCACCCAATCTTCAAGGGAGGTGATGGAAACTTCCCGAATAATTATCGCCCCATAGCAGTCCTGACTGCCTTATCCAAAGTATTAGAACGTCTGATCAATAAAAGACTTGTACACTACCTAGAACATTACAAACTATTTTCACCACAACAGTTTGGATTCCGTAAAAACAAGTCAACTTGTGACGCAGTTCAGGAATTAACCAGCCATATTGTACAAAACCTGAACGCTAATAAAAAAAGTCCTAACAATATTCTTAGACCTTGCAAAGACGTTCGACACCGTTCCCGTCCGTTCTCTCTTACTCAAACTTGAAAAGATGGGTGTCAAGGGATTGCAACTGGATTTCTTCCAAAACTACTGTATTTGTATTTGAAATCGATCTCAGGTAGTCAAGATTGATAAGCACAGCAGTAAAGAGCTCCCCATTTACTATGGCGTTCCTCAAGGAAGCATATTGGGTCCCACTTTATTTCTGGTCTTTATAAACGACTTTCATTTGCAGATGACACTGCTATTACTTTTGGCGCCAACACATGGTCTGAACTCGAAGACAAAGCACAGCATGGCTTTAATGTAGCGTTGAACTGGCTTTACCTTCATACGCTAACACTAAATACCTCTAAAACCAAGTTCATAACCTACTCGGTCAGTTCTGCTACCCAACCCAACCCACAATTAGTACTAAAAGCTCATACATGTGATTTGCAAACTCAAGTGTCATGTCAATGTGCACCTATATCTTCTACGGATGAAATTAAATACCAAGGTATAATCATAGATAGGTATCTCAAAGAAGATTGCCCGTCCTTCTATGGTCCGCCGTTGCGCATGAAAATAAGTTGTATGATAGTATAAATTGGACATAAAAGAGGGGAGATGTCATATTTTCTAAGGAAATAAAAGTGAACTATTTATTTTGTGGGGTTTTTATTGTTCTTTGATTTTCTGTTCAAGTTTTGAGGTTAGTTTTGTAGTTATCCTTCTACCAAAGAAACGGTCCTTACAACAATATGTTTTGAATTCTCATAAGAGAACAGAAAATAGTTCCATCAAACCAGTGAATAATCCTAAGTAAATAATATTAGCTACAATGGTATGTTACACCTACTTAAATGTAGGTTTTTATAAGTTAGTATAGGGAATCTATCTATCTATCTATATAAATAAAAATGAATTGTTGTTCGTTAGTCTGATTAAAACTCGAGAACGGCTGGGCCGATTGAGCTGATTTTGGTTTTAAAATGTTTGTCGTAGTCCAGGGTAGGTCTAAACGGTGAGCAAATAAGGAAAAATTGCGAGTAAGATAGAGTAAGACGACAATTCCATTTTCCCATATAAAAGTTGACCACTTACTTTCTGTCAAACATTTGACGGTATTGGTACTCTCAGTTCCACTCGAATTGAAGAACGCATTAAAACAAGACTTTTGAATCGACAACATAATATCAACTTTGCTCATAACATCGTGTATTTAAATTTCAAAATATAAAAAAAATAATTAATGTGTTGACATGTTTGATGGGTGCTAACCTTACAGTGTTACCAACTCTCAAAAATATTTTTATTATAATAATAAGTGTATCCGAATGTTCCATTGTTTTGTCATCTCATGTAAAAAAACCCGTGTATCCGAACGTTCCATTGTTTTGTCCATAGATTTAGAGACTTTTTGCTGCGCTCCTACTTTAACATCCTTGGTTTTGTCATCTCATGTTAAAAAAAAGAAACATTTAATTGGAGAAATACTGAAATACTGCTAAAAGTGATTTTCTTCTCGCTGCTTACAATGCCGAGGAAAAGAAAACGACCTGACATAGGTCGTCGAAGTCGTGTAAATGTGCAACGAGCTACTTTACGCTCCAACCGCACTAATGACCAGCGAGAGGCTGATAATGATAACAGTCGTACAAGTATGGGAGAATTACGTTCAAGAGTAAATAACTATGAAGTGGATAGGCAGAGAATGGAACGAGTTCGTGCACATCGATCACAACAGCAGCGAGCACGGGATAATGAATTTAATCGATTCCGCAGACAGACGCAATGCTCCTGTAAACCTCGAACGAGGAGCATTTTCCTACGATCCGGAAATTGATTATAGTGCCGACAAATCTGTGACGATTGGAGAAATGTCAATCATTTGTCAACATTGTAAAGCATTAAAATACAGTAGTGTGAAGTGTATGGAGGGAACGACGAATGAAACGGCGATCCGGATTATATTTTTGTATTATTAATCCTCTCAACACTTCTAACAGTTATAATGCGCCAATTAAGTCCAGATGACAGAGGACAATTTACTGAATAATATCAAAAAGCTAAGGAGATGATATCGGTCCGATTAGCAAGATCTAGGTCTCGATACAAGTCTAGATTTAGCTGTAAGTTCGAGCGTGTACTGATCAGGCGGCCTAAACGAGTACTGACTGAATGACAATGCTCTATTGCTTTAATACAAGTCATATGTTCCGACGGAGGCCGAGCTTAGCCGAACGCGCCCGAAGTTGCGTTCGGAAAGGTAGCGATCAGTACATTACAATGTATCCTTATATTTGTACAGTGTAAATATTTATTAGTATTGTTAAATTTGAAAATAGATATTATGTGTGATATAAATATAGCAATTAAATAAATGTGTAGAAATATTTCTGTTAATAAATGTTAGTTTTATTTCCAAAGACAATTATCGCGTTTTGTGTTTTCAATATCTATGATTTGACGTTTGTTCATATTTGACAGTTATGTGCAACGGGAAAATAACAAATACTGTTTGTGTATGGTGAAGTGTTTATAATTTCGATCTTATGTTAATTATTAGATAATTATAGTGTAAGTAATGTCGGTGCAGAGGTGACCGCTACAAGTGAACCTGAAGGATTATGTTGTGCTGGTGGCAAAGTACAATTGCCACAATTGGTTACACCACCTGAACCGTTACACTCATTAGTTAATGGGATGGAAAGTGAGTCTAAACACTTCTTGGCTAACATCCAAAAATATAATAATTGCTTCCAAATGACATCGTTTGGTGCAACGCATATAGTACAAGACGGGTTCATGCCCACTTTCAAGGTAGTATACCATAATTGTTTTAGTGAAATTCTAATTTGTATTTGTATCACAATTAATTTAACCGGTTCTTAAACAATTACAGATACAAGGACAAATTCATCACCTACTGGGGGCAATGCTGCCACTGCCAGATGCAGATCATAAATTTTTGCAAATTTATTTTATGGGCAATCAAGATGCGGAAGTTGATACACGTTGTGGTCATAATCCAACCGTCAAGCGAACCGTTGTCCAACAACTGCAAACATTTCTTCACGAGAATAATGAATTAGTGAAGGTGTTCAAAATGGCACTGGATCGGATGCCATCAGACAGCCATAATATTGTAATAAGAGCCGACAAAACACCTGCTGGAGAGCATGCAAGGAGTTTTAATTCACCGACAATAGATGAAGTGGCTATTGTCGTTGTTGGAGAGAATTTGCAATCAAGAGATATTGTACTTCATCGCCGGAACAATGAATTGAAACGTGTATTCGAAACGCATAGAGCTTATGATGCTTTACAATACCCATTAATTTTCTGGCAGGGAGAAGATGGGTACCATTTTAATATCAAAATGGTTAATCCAACAACAGGTAATTAGATTATATAAAATAAAATATTTTATGTATTCAATATATAAATGTATTTTTTTATCATTTGTACTTCCAGGTGCTGATACACACAAAAAAGTCAGTGCCATGAATTATTATGCATACAGACTCATGATCCGTGAAGGTGAAGTAAATCACATTTTGATGTGTCAACGGCTCTTTATTCAGTATGCAGTGGACATGTACGTCAAAATTGAGACTGAACGATTGACATACATTCGTCTAAACCAACAGCAGCTTCGATCTGAAGAGTACATTCATCTTCGCGATGCAATCAATGCTGACGGCAATGTAAATAATGTAGGAAGAATGACAATTTTACCGGCCACTTACATCGGAAGCCCGCGCCACATGCACGAGTACGCTCAAGATGCGATGTCTTATGTTCGAAAGTATGGCCGTCCAGACCTATTCATTACATTCACCTGTAACCCACAATGGATTGAAATAAAAAAAGAACTGCTACACAACCAAACACCACTTGATAGGCATGACATCACAGCCAGAGTTTACAAGCAAAAATTAAAATCTATAATGAATTTCATTACAAAGCATCGTGTGTATGGCCAAGTACGTTGTTGGATGTACTCTGTTGAGTGGCAAAAGCGTGGTTTGCCACATGCTCATATCGACACTGGAAATTTCAAATGTCGTAAGGGACAAAGGTCCACTTTTCAGGAGAGCCAATAAACAAAATCCAAAATAAAAAAAAATCGTAACTTGTTTAATATGTATCCGAATTATATGATTCTTACATACATAACTTTCAAAAAACCTTATCTACATCACACAAACAGTTAAATGGTTGTAAACTCAATAGTTTAGGAAATAGTGTCCCTTACGCAATAAATTTACTGTAAATATGTCCGTTACGCCTCCAAGAAATCTTACTAATTTTATGAAAATGCCTTACGACATAAACTAAAATACAATCTCACTGTCATAACTGTCAAACAGCATTCTACATTGCGATTTTTTCTGTTGTATAGTCATTCTAGTTTCCAAGTTTTTTGAAGTAAGTAGCGAAAAAATATATGAAAACATAAACTTGGGTACTTACAATTGTATTATTTTTATAACCGAAGATCAATTTGTCGCGGAATTTGTTTTATTTTAGGTAGTCCGTTACAGGTTATGGGAAATAAAACAAAAAAGTTGGTTTATATTGTTTTTTTACATTCGTTTTTATTTTTAAATGTGAACAAAGAACTGAATCAAAGAATTACCAATCAATATAAATTATTATGGAGCCTTTTGTGGTACACGAAAGGATAATGTAGCCTGATCAAATAGCCGTTCAAGATACCTTTCTGTCAAAGATTCCTATATTACATAATAGGTGTTATCTATTCATTTAAATAAAAAAGATTTATTCGTTACTCATGGCTTCTAATCAATACTTTAAGTAACTATAATATTACAGTACCAACTAAATAACAATTACCTATCTAAAAGGAACTTTCAAAGTGAGTATCATCTGTTTAGAAACTAAAAAAAAAATATTAATCTCTAATATTGGGTTTTTAAAACAAAGTCAGTCAAATTGTCTGTGCACCTAAATAATTATACTTTGTACTACAGTACCAGTATGAGAATTTGACAAAGTATCATCTACAGATACATTTTTATCAAGGAACAATCACATTTATCAATAACTAACACCTAGGACTTAGCAGAAAACACTAAAATAGTATGAAAAGTAAAACTTTGCTCTGTATAAATTATTAATTGACCTCAATATTCCCTGTAATCACAACCAGCAGGCAATAAATATTGTTTAATAATTATTAACAGATAGAATTTTCCATGAAGTTAAATTTTTAGGAATAGTATTATTTAATATTTAAGCACTAATTTTTAATTACCGAAACAAAAATAAACTTTTCCCGAAAATAAACGAAATATGTCCTAATAGATATTATTATGACGCTTTTACTCCTTATTACTCCTCTGGCTCTCCAATCTTCTCGTCTTTTTCGTCAGTCTCCGCTAATGTATCAGGGACGCCATTCAAATATGGAAAGTTTGAATATTCAGTATGAAAACGCTTTGGAATTGTACCGTTCTTGCATAAGCGTTGCAAATCATTATATTTTGCCACGGACAGGGGTAGTCTTGTTTCGTATAATGGTTTTAATTGAATCACTTCTTCTTCAGCCTGGTTTTCACTCGAACCCTCCTCTTGCTCTTGGTGTTTTTTCCCCTTGCCTTTCCCTTTGCCCTTTCCTTTGCCCCTCTTCGGTCTTGTATCAATCACAGGTTTTTCATAAAGTTGAAATTTGTGAACTTCTGCTCCTGGCTTCATTGAATATTTAACCGTTATTTCATTAGGATATTTTTTTTGCATAGTTACTGTTTTGATTTGACTAATTTTCAGTTTTTTTGCTGCTTGAGTAGAAAAGGCTTTTGAGGCTACTTCTTCATAATTGAAAAAATCTGCATGGTCTAATAAATGTACGTTGTAAGGTCGAGGCCGTTTTCTAGCCATTTCAATGTAAGCAGACCATTGAGATGGACTCCAGACGATGAGTTTCTTAACTTCGTTTTCAATAACTGCGTGGACTGAGTCTACGGGCATGTAAGTGTGACCGGGAATGAGATAATTAATTTGAATATTGTTCAAATGTTTCGATGTTTTCAGAAAATGATTTAGTGCCGCTAATACCACTTTATTTTTGTTCTGTCTTTAGAGTCCGTGAGCGCGGGCAATCAATGGAAAGACGGTTACTGAGTTTGATAAATATAATTACGGTGAATACAATAAGCGCTGTACAAGATGACAGAGTATATATCACATACCAGATGACAGAATATTTTTCTACCTATTATTTGGTTGCTATGACAACCTCCGTGAGGATACGGATTACCGCCACACCACCCCCCCACGGAGAAAGAAAAACTAGTAGAAAAACAAAAAAAAAAAACTAAACATAACTACATAACTTAAAATATTTACATCCGTTCTCTGGGAGACATATATCTTCAGCGTATATCGGTTGCGTCATGTTGACTAGGAGGTATGGAAAAGACTGCTGGATATACGTTTCATCATAAGAGTTGATGATCATTAATGCCAAGAAGTGGTCCTTGTTGCGGTAATCAAAGTTGTTCAAGGTGAATATTCCCTGTATCAGTGACGGGTCGAACGCTTGTCTAAAGTCCCTGACTCTCACTGTTGAGCTGGTGACGCAGTGTAATCGCTTCGCAAAGTACCCCAGAATTTCACACAACGATATCAAGGGCGGTATGTCTACGAGCATGAACCCGTTAGATGAGTTTGTTACAATACGGACGTCCACGGTCCAGTATGGCATGTGTGCAGTTGCGGTTCGTATACTCAGTGGTTCTATGACATCAGAATAGGCCGTCGTCATGTACTGTACGTCTGGCCTTAAGTCAGCGAGGAATAGGTAAGGGATGACCTGCAGTATTGCGAATTTGAATGCAAAGATACTCAACATTCTAAAGCAGTTTGGCCTCCGCCCTCACCACTTTGTCCTTTATTTCGGGTGCCTGAAACGTGGGGTAGACCTCAACCACGTAGCAATCTGTTAGGGTCCAAATTCCGGTATTAGACACACTAGATTTTATAGTGTCTAGAAGTAACGGGAAGCTTGGAGTTGGATTTATGGTAGAGGAAGCCAGCTCAAACGTCGTATGAAGGCCGAACCTCCCGTCACGGTATACTCCCAGGTAAAATATGACCCAGGTTCCTTCCACGTAACTATCCAAGGCGTGCTGTAGGGTAGAAATCAGTGTATTGTCGGCTAAGCCCAAGTCCGCCTCTGTCACAGGGTTGACAAACCTACCCTGAGGTGCGTATGTTACGTCGTAGCTGGAAGTGTGAAATGGGTGTATCCTGACCACGAGAAATGGGGCCACCAACTGCTGACCGTAACGTCCTCGTTCGTACCGGGGTGTTTTGATATGAATATGTGGTCCCGGAGGCCCAACTGCAGTCATGAACAAATTGGAAATGCGGTTCACGGTTCGTACAGCAGCCTCATCGGCAACCGGCTTGATGAACAGTCTTAGGGTGCAGTCTCCAGGCACCAGAGCGGGACTCGAGTATATGACCGGTTTCCCGAGGCGGTCCCCGACCAATACAGTGAAGAATGAAAATAGAGTGCGCAGGTAGGAATATTGGACGTACTGCATCCACAGCTGTTTAGATGGACAGGTGTAGGACGTAGAAGGCTGGTAAGTTAGTACCTATGTTCCCCTGTACTGTGCTAAGGAGTGCAAGGGCGGAGTGTGGTTCGTGCAGACGTACTATTGAATCCGAAAATCTCTGTATGACCCGGCTGTGGTCTGCGGAGCCGCGAGCAACGTACTCTTTCCCGGTTAGGAATATCTGTACACGTCCGGTTGACGAAGGCGAGTAATCCAATGAGATTGCGATTATGCGGTATGGATGATCGAAAGAGTACCCTATTGACCCAAGACCTAACAGACGTATTAGGACGTCCTCAAACGTTCTCCTTACTTGTGGGTGGCTGGTTAATGCGGCACGTATGTCGTCTGAAGACGGACCGGAGGGTAAGTGTTGTCCTTCACTTGGGCGGGTCTTGATAATAACCACAAAATATGGGCCGGTCGGCCCTTGCGAGAAGCGTAGGTGTGTTAGCGAATACTTTAGTATGGAGAAGGGCGTTTCTACGTGTATCACGTTCTGGACCAAGTCATATAGCAGTACAAATTGGTGTAGCAAGTCTTCGTCTCTCAGGAGTGGGTAGTAAAGCTGATACGTGGTGTATCCGTCGTAGACCGGTGCTATCTGTGTGGTAACGATAGATGGGAATGCTAACTGTGTGTTCTCACCAAAGGTGTCCTTGAGATGTCTTCTTAGCGTGGAGGGTCCAAAGTCCATGCCGCGTGAGTTTGACCGGGACTCCCAGCCCGCACGGTCACGACTCCCTCCTCTCAGAGAGGTGGACGCTGATACTAGGTCTGGTGTGTGCTGAAAGCAAAGTGCAGCTATTTGGTGCTTTTACAAGTAATCGGTGTCCGTTGTGTTTCGCGTTTTGTCGAGTGTTAGTCTATGTAGACTTTGAAGTGGTTACTTCTTCACAACAATACACGTTCAGGGGTAAACCTCCGTAGGTAGTCCTGTGTGTTTGTTTTTTTTTTTTTGTTTTTTTTTTTTTTTTTGTTTTTTTTTTTTTTTTTTTGGTGTCAGGCGGTAATCCGTATCCTCACGGAGGTTGTCATAGCAACCAAATAATAGGTAGGGGCTCGGCGTTCAATCATAATGAATCAGCGCTGGTTTTACCGGTAACGTCGCTCTTCCCTTGGATTTCAGCAGGGCGAAACAAATCCACCGTCGAAGGCAATCTAACGTTGCAAGATTTTTTCCATTCAACCTTTCGATTCCCGTAGATTTCGCATCATCACGTCGGGGTCACCAATTTAGAGTCCGTGAGCGCGGGCAATCAATGGAAAGACGGTTACTGAGTTTGATAAATATAATTACGGTGAATACAATAAGCGCTGTACAAGATGACAGAGTATATATCACATACCAGATGACAGAATATTTTTCTACCTATTATTTGGTTGCTATGACAACCTCCGTGAGGATACGGATTACCGCCACATGTCCAAAGCATGAGTCACAGTACAGTAAAAGGTTTTTTATGCCTCTATTATCAACATCCTTTAAGTACAGGTTAAGGCAGCTAGATATTTCTTGACTTCCTCGTTTACCCTCTGTTTCTCCCCACAGGTAACAGGTCACATTTTGTGTTCCACTTTCGTAAAATGTTAGGTTATACATGGCATACTTCCTAGAATAATATAATAGCATGCTTTCGCCGTGTGGTGTGTTTAATACTTTTTGCAAGTCAAAACTTGTTGTTATCGTTTCAGGGTCACTCATATTTTGATGCAGTTTAAACCGAGCATAACTTGCCTTCTTTTCTTCTATATGTGCTTCCATCTTTTTTGCTTCCTCTTCAATTTTTTTTGCTTCCTTTTCAATCTGTTCAGCTTCCTTTTCAGTATCGTTTGTTTCCTTTTCAGTCGAATTAGTTTCCATGTTTTCAAATTTAGTGCATAAAACGCACTTGTCCTTTTTGGGCACTTGGAAACCCATGTTATAATCGCCTGTAAATATATTCCTGAAAATCTTCTCACTGATTAACTGTGGCTGCTTGTCTTCCCTGCCTCTTTTCAAGTATAGCTGATATAAGTTACTGATGTTTTTGAACTCTTGCGGTAAGTAGACTTTCTTTGTATTAGGGCGACAGTAATGAGACGGTACAGCCGGAAGTGATTCAATGTATTGTTTGGCGTAGGCAACAACTTCTTCGTTGTATTTGATGGGTACATTGGAACGTCTTTGATCAATCTTAGACATTTCTTCCGATTCGTTGGCTAGCACGTACAATAACTGACGCTGCGTTACGTCTAAAGTTTTCAATAAAAAACTTTGGCATATTTGAATATAATCATCTCCGTTATTTACAAAATATTCATAAGTCAGAGTTCGGCGACTTATATCTTGAGAAGTCTTTTTTCGCTTGATAGATACTCTTTGACAACAGCGCAATAACCAGTCTTTTCTTCTCTGCACGCTTAAATCCCAGTAGAACTTAAAAAGGTTTTGGCGTCTTTCTTCTGTAATATCCTTACATGATCTTTTACACTTGCCATCTAAACAAGGATTTGGCTTCATTGATTTAGCTTCAACTGTTTTTCCTGTCTTTGTTTCGTAACTTTGACCTTTATCTTTTTTATTCTTTCGTATTTTTAAAACATTATTTTTTTTGCTTTTTTTGAAATTTATCTCTTCCTGTTTGACATCATTAGACTTCTTTTTTTTCTTTTTGTGTTTCCTAGTTTTTCCGGAGCCGGACGAGTCTTCTCCCGATTCCTTAGCTGACCATTCTTCGGAACTACCGACAGAAAAATCTTCATTTTCAGTTCCGTCACGAAAATCCATGCAAGATTTCAAAAATGGGTTTATTTCTCTCCTTTTCCTCTTTGGTCTCCTCTCAGTCTCAGATAATTTTTGCGCATCAAACTCAACGATATTTTCATAATTTTGTTCCGTTTCTACAGTAATTTCTGTTTCTGTATTTGTTGTGAAATTCGTATCCGGTTCTTCCTCTAAACTTCGGCAGAAATATCCAGTGGCAGGATCTAGTCCTAAATTACAGTCGTCTAAAATTTCAATCATTGTACGCTTGGTTTCGGGAACATTTTTCTTTAGTGGTGAGTTATTGTCAGATTCCTCAAATAAATTGTCTGTTTTTTCCTCTAAAAATGATTGCAAATTTGTCGAGGAAGATAGGGTTTGATTCGAATGTTTATAATTTAGCGTTTCAGCGTGTGGAGAAATCTGGTCATAACGAAAACTCAAACCTGCTGCGTCTGAAGTTATTTGTAGCTCATCATCACACTTAAAACTATTTAAAGGACCTAGTATTACGTCCTTCGAAACTACTCCTGCTATTTTTGTGTTAAAATTACTCGATTCTTCGTCGCTTAAATCGTAATTGTGAGCTTCTCTTGCTTCTAAATTCTGGTAATCGTACGAAATATTGTAAGTTACTGAGTCTCTCTCTTGAAATATTGGCTTTTCGAAGTGTTGTTCAGTGAAGTCAGGAGGATATCTGTCACGTCCTGTAAAAACAATTTAAAAATAGTTATTGCTAGTAAAAATGTGTCATTTACACCCTATGCTCTAATTATGCAAATACATGTTATGTATTACCCACCAGATTTTGCACTGTCGCTAAATTCTTCAACGTAGTTTTTTGTAACTTGTGGCGTTTCGGCCTCTTCTACTACTGTGCCATTTAATGTTAGAGTCCCTAACACTGAAAAAATAACAATTAATTGAAGTGAATCAATCAGCGTTTTACGCAAAAAAAACATTTGACGTCATAAGTAGGAGGTCTCAGACTTTCCGAGTGTAAAAAAGATGTTAAATTCATTATGTGATTTATTATCGAAATAAGTACAGTACTTCAGCGAGTTTTTCATAATAAAACAGTCAGACAGAAACATACAGCAAGTAATTAAAATACATATTTGACAATTTATTTTAATAACAAATCAACATACCTTGTGAAACTGCGGTATTATCGTGACATTTATTAACTTCAGGCTCAGATACGTCAGAAATATTGTAATTAAAATTATGATCAGTGAAGTCTGGAGGATCTCCACCATGTTCTGTAAAAACAATTAAAAAATAAGTATTTCAAATTGAACAGCGAGAGTCTAATTACCTTTTAGTATAACTATAACATAATATATTATAATAATATACAATACCTACCAGGTGGTGCACTGTCGTTAATTTTCTCAACATAGTTTTTTGTAACTGGTGGTGTCGTTGCTGGCATTGATTCTGTACTGTTTAATGTTTGAGCCTCTAGTCCTGAAAATAAAAAAATACGATTAGGTACGTGAATACGTCTCTTTTAGCAACAGATAAAACTACTTTATAAGACGTGAAATGTATTACAACATAATTATACTAATCGCTTACAAAGTTCTAAATAACTACGATCTTAATGTTTTACAGTTAGGTACATACTTAATTATTATCTAACAAACCTCTCGAGTACCAATTTCCTTCATGTTCGTTTTTAATAAGTAAACAAAGAGAGTTAGGTGATAAATTACATAGTAAAACTATGTTATCATAAAAGCTTTTAAGCAAATCAAGATCAAATTAACCGAAGATCTATGGGGTATGTCTATCAAAGCTTGTACCTCAATTGTTGAGACTGTAGCGCCCTATTTAGCCTCAATATTTAATTTGTGCGTGGATCAAGGGGTCTTCCCGGATCTAATGAAATTCAGTAAGGTAATACCGCTTTTTAAATCCGGGGACAGTAAAGACACCAACAATTATAGGCCCGTATCCGTGTTGCCGGTTTTCAGCAAGGTGTTTGAAAAGATAATGCTCGATCAAATGCTTAACCATTTTAACACCAATAAAATCTTACACGAACAGCAGTATGGTTTCACCAAAGGACGTTGTACGACTGACGCCGGTGTCACTTTATTAAAACATATTTTTACTGCGTGGGAAGAGGCACAAGATGCCATAGGAATCTTCTGTGACCTCTCGAAGGCATTTGATTGCGTAAATCACGAAACCCTGATTTTGAAGCTTGAGCATTACGGTTTAGGTAAACTTGCGCTCAGTTTAGTAAAATCATATCTGAATGATAGACAGCAGCATGTACAAGTAAAGGGTGTAAATTCGATGGGTTTAAAAGTAAAAATGGGTGTACCACAAGGTTCGATATTGGGTCCCTTCCTCTTTTTAGTATACATTAATGACCTACCCCATTTATTTAACAACCATCCGCAAATGGTGTTGTTTGCTGATGATACTTCTTTAATATTTAGGATAAACAGACGTGCGACAAATCTTGACGACGTAAATAGCGCCCTACTGCAGGTTCATAATTGGTTTACCGCTAATAATTTAGTACTAAATGGGAAAAAAACTAAGTGCATAAGATTTGCTTTACCAAATGTCAAAAGTAGTGATTGTGACATAGTATTGAATCAAGAGAAACTTGAATTTGTCAATAAAACGGTTTTCTTGGGAATTACGCTTGACCACGGGATACAATGGGGTCCTCATTTAACATCTCTTGCAGGCCGGCTGAGCTCAGCAGCGTATGCTGTTAGAAAAATCCGTCAATTTACTGATGTTGATACGGCGAGGATAGTCTATTTTAGTTATTTTCATAGTATTATGTCATACGGTATTTTACTATGGGGACGTGCTGCAGACATCGAGTCTATTTTTATTCTGCAGAAAAGAGCCATCAGAGCCATATATGAATTACGTAGACGCGATTCTCTAAGAGAACTGTTTAAGGAAATTAATATCATGACAGTACCTTGTCAATACATCTATGAAAACATCATGTACGTTAGGAAAAATCTGCATTTATTCAGTAAAAGAGGTGACAGACACCACTATAATACTAGAAATAGGGACCAACTAGTTCAGCCAGGTTTCAGGCTTGCTAAAGTAGATTCATCTTTCATGGGGTACTGTTTAAAATGTTACAATAAAATACCTCCCCACATTCTACAACTGAATGAGACGAAATTTAAATCTGGTGTAAAACGCACACTATGTAGGCAAGCATATTATAAGCTGGGGGATTACATTGAGGATAAAAATGCTTGGCTAAATGCTGGTCCTGCTCCGCAACCATAGATGCAAACTTATTGGACAATTATTGTGGTAGCTGCAGAAGATTGTAAAAATATTCTTGCATTGTATAGATTCCAACTCTTAGTATTGTATAATTGCATAACACATGTGTGAGTACCATGTACCGTAAAGCTACCATTTGCATTTAGTTATGTTTCATTGACTTGAATATGCCTTGGTGGCTGAGAGAATGTCATGCTCGCTTAAATGTCTTGCTGATGGTGGCGGGTGGGTCGGGTCATTTAGTTCCCTTCAATATGGTTGAATTGAATGGCGCTGATTCATGCGTCATGTTCGTGAACGGGCGCTGTCAGTCGGGACTGGTCATCTCTTAGCTGCCGTGGATCATTTGAATTGCTTTATTTTTAATTGTTGATTTATTTATTTTTACTCTGGACGCTCTTATTGTGCACGTCTTTCTACATCGTTCTCACATATATGTATAATCTCAACATGAAAGATGTAACCAAGATTTTGTAACAACATTTTTGATTGAAAAGAGTGTCCATGGAGTTTCTTGCCCGTTCTTCTCCATAGAGATCTACGTTAGGGAATGGGCAACTACAGTACTTTCTCAAGTTATTATGCCTTGTGTCTGTGACTGTAGCTTCGCTTTATTTTTCGTTTTATCGACATTCAAAAGTGCCGTAATGGTCTAGTTGAAATAAATGATTTGAGTTTGAGTTTGAGTTATTATAAAAATTGGTTAAGTAATTTTGCAATTTCTTCATAATAAAATAATATAATAATACAAACAGAATGATACTGCAATTATTTTCCTTTAGGTACTTATAGTAATTAAAAAACATACTTAAAAATAATATTAATTAACAAACTCTAACACACTTGTTGGAGCTGCGGTACCGTCGTGCCATTTATTAGCTTCAGGCTCAGATTCATCAGGTACATTGTAATCAATATTATGATCAGGTTCAATTCTGGAAAGTATTTATATAAAAAATAATTAATAATAACCAAGTTCTAAGGCAGTAAAGTTAGCGACATTAAACATTCAATAAAATGCAAAACTAAGTACGTTTTTAGGTAGTAAAAACATCAAGCATTTCTTATTTACTCAATTTTATGTCGTAACTAACAAAGCTGAGGTTAACTTTTGCTTTCATTTCAGTCGCAAGTAAAACAAGTTTGTAATTTACTGTCCGTCATATATACGTTATACGCAAACTTAACACTTACTACACTTTTATTCCTTATTTTTTTACCTCGTAAGTCCCTTACGACAAAATTTAGTCACGAATAATTGAGTTATTGTCAAATTTTCTTACGTAAAAACACAAACATTAATTAATAATTAAAACAATAAATGTATTACAAATATACGTAATAATAAAAAAAGACTTACCTCAACATTCGGCTTTGAAAAACATTAATAGCCCTTAATGTATTTCTTCTAGATTGAAGAGGATTCAAACGTTTTTTAGGCGTCATAGTTATAACACAGTTATTTGAAACAACATTAACGCAACACTTGAAATCTGCGCACGCGACACACCTTTCACTTATTTGTTTTGATTTATCACTGACGATGACGCGGGACGAAGCAAAAACAAAACAAACCCGTGGCGTAATAAACATACCGCTCCGCCTTCATCCCTCCCCCTGAGACGTTCCCGCACATGTCGCGACATGTCGCACCGTGCACCGGCCCTGTTACAAGTGCTATAAAAATCTAAACTGAATGTTATAACGTACACAAAAACCCTTTCAAGATTTTTAATTTCGTCTTTTCTCAGTTGTAACTATCATTATTGTACCGAGTTTAATGTAACTTTTTCTTTTTAATGTTTAAAGGCGAGTTACTACATGAAACTTTAAAATTAATTTTAATTTATATGTACATACAACAAACTTTGTATAAAAACGAGAGCCATAATGCTCTTCGGCATTATGTTGTAACGCACAAAAGCCTAAAATAGTTGTCCCTTACGCCAATGTGCGTTCAAAGTTTCGTGTTTATTTTATCAGATAGAATGTCGTAAAGAAACTAATTTTTAATGTAGTAACTTACAACATTGGGATTTATGAATAAGATAGATATACGACGTTGGAAATAAACACGTAGGCTCCTTTCATTCTGCAGCGTGTCGCCGGTCGCATGCAGCGCTGCCGGTCGAGTAGAGCATTTCACAGTTTTGCGTGTGCACTCGACCGGACTGGACGTGTACAGTCATGGATACAATCAATAAAAAAAAACTTATTTTGATTTCTGTGCTATATTATTACAACAAAAAACGTCGTGCTAACCGAAAAGGAAAATTGTTTATGCACCCTATAACTTCGGAGCGTTTGTTGAGTGGTGCATTCGTATCGATGTATTCGCAACTGCGAGAAGATGAAAATAAATTTTTCAATTATTTTAGGATGTCAATGAGCACATTTGACGAACTGATTTTTAAAATTGAAAACGAAATAGCTCATACTAGTTTACTCCGAATAGCTATAACACCTACGGAACGCTTGGCAGTCACAATAAGGTATGTTTGGCAAACTTTTGTTACCTACTTCAATTTAAATAATGAATTAGTCATATTTTACATCATCATTTAATCAAAAAGTCATCATTCATTTAAAAAAAAACAGTTAAAGTGTAGTGAAATCAAAATTAAACGAGTCTTCTGTATCATAGTTGTCGGTGGAGCATGATGAAGCACTCACAGGAGATACTTTCGAAGTACTAGGCATGGCTGGACCAGCACTTGTAGATAGACCAATGCTTGTAGATGGCCCCATATTTGTAGATTGGCACGGGACTAAACTGGTACATGTATCTTGGTTTATTCCAACGAGTAATTGTAGAACCTGACTCCGAAAATAATATTTTTTTTCAAAGTCTAGTCTTCTAACTGCAGGGAGGATTGAATTGAAGAATGCCACGTCTTCATCAAAAGCAAGACTGTTAGTAGAATTCCACATCTCAACTAACTGTTTCTCAAACGTAGTCATTTCCTGTGTCTTTTTCTTTTTATTACGGACGTTCGGCAAATCGTTTTCTGGGTCCCGGGAATCATTTTGTGTCAATGGATTGTCAGAAGTTTGTGCATTTTCAACAGACTCGGATTCGTGAACATCGCTTAAATCGGTTACAGGGTCTAAAAATGACATACAGTCAGCAAAAACATATTTTCTTTTAGGGATAGCTCCAGAACCCGATTTCTTAAATTTTACTGCCGTTTTGTAACGTACGTATTGATCTCTCGCACTTTTCCACCTCTGATGTAAACTCTTTACATAATAAGTAAATTTAATTGTTTCACAATTAAATTTATTCTGTTACAGGTACCTTGCATCTGGAAACACATTTACTGATCTACATTACTCTTATCGTATGGGGATTTCTACAATCAGTGGAATAGTGAAAGAAGTATGTCAAGCTATTTGGGTTTCTTTAAAAAACGAAGTCTTAAAGCTTCCGAATGAACCTAACGAATGGATTGAAGTTGCTACAGAATTTGAGAAGAATACAAATTTTCCGCAATGCGTTGGAGCCCTGGATGGCAAACACATACGCATGATAATGCCACAACACACTGCTTCACTCAATTTTAATTTCAAGGGGTATTTTTCAATTGTTTTACTAGCAATGTGTGATGCAAACTATAAATTCCAATATAAATGTGGGAGCACCGGGAAAAAATTCTGATGCAGGGATATTTAGAGAATCGTCACTTATGAAAAAAATTGAGAATGGTACTATCAATCTACCTTCACTTAAAGCGCTTCCTGGAATGAGAACTCCGGTTCCGTATGTGATACTCGGTGATGAAGCATTTGGAATTACACGTAATATTTTGAGGCCTTATGCAAGAAAAAATCTTAATTATAAGAAGAAAATCTTTAACTATCGTCACTGTCGTGCTAGACGGATGATTGAATCCACTTTTGGAATATTAACTAATAAGTTCCGAATTTTTCATAGACCTCTCAATGTGAACACAGACCTCGCAATCGACATCGTAAAATGTTGTTGTGTATTACACAATTTCATTCGAATAAAAGATGGTTACCAACATCAAGATACTTTGGTAATCCAAGGGCTTGCAGACTCAAATAATTCAATAGTGAACAACTCAATTGGAAATGAAGTTCGTGATCACTATGCACATTATTTTATTTCAGAAGAAGGTAAAGTTCATTGGCAGGACTATTGTATTACATAGGCTGCGAAATAAATAACTATGTTTTGTATTTACGTGTTTTTTCTTTTTCTCTCTGCGTCCAGTCGTCAACATTTTCAAATAAATCTTTCATTATTTCCACCCAACAACTCTGTTTCACATCCCTGTCTTTATACAACGGGTATCGTAAGTCCCAAATAGCACGCCTTTTCTGAACTTCTCTTATCAATTGTTCCGTATCAATAGCCGCCATGATTGTACTCAAAACGCACGCGCGCACGTCTAACAGTGAAAGCTCATATAGCTGCACTGGCCCGCGCGCCGACCGGCACACGCGGGGCGCGCGGGCACCGGTCAAGCATTTGCGCCGGTCGGACGTGTCGAGAAACGCGACCGGCCGTACGCGTCACAGTGAAACCCACCATAGGTTTCAAACAAATTGGGCCGGTCGCGTGCGCACGCGACCGGCGACACGCTGCAGAATGAAAGGAGCCGTAAGACCTTCAAATTTAAAATTTGACCCATACAACATAATTTTTTAAGCATAAGGAAGTTACAACAAAATTGAATCCCTTCATAACTTCTTTATTTGAAGGGATATCAAAAAGTTAGTTATACAGATCGACAGAGAAAAAAAATCTGAGTTCTATGCAATAAAAAGTGTACTTACGACAAAATGTCCCTTACGACATTTGAAATTTCCAGTGTCGATATATTAGTCTGGTTGGTTGACAAAATAAGGCCAGAAGAAATTGATTCCATTATTTCAGCCGAAATTCCTGATGAAACGGTTGACCCAAAATTGCATACAATAGTAACTAAACACATGATACATGGACCTTGCGGAGTTATCAACAACAGCTCACCCTGTATGATCGACGGCAAGTGCTCCAAACGATACCCGAGAAACTTGGTTGCTGAAACCATCTCGGGAATCGATGGTTACCCATTGTATCGTCGGCGATCAGTTGAGGACGGTGGACGATCTGTAGATGTTCTCGCCCATATTGTCCAAAACTTTTGAAGCTCACATCAATGTGGAATTTTGTAACTCTGTGGAATCCATAAAGTACATATGTAAATATGTTAACAAAGGTAGCGACATGGCCATCTTCGCAGTAACAAACACAAATGATGAAGTGTCTCACTATCAGATGGGTCGCTATGTAAGCAGCAATGAGGCTATTTGGCGCATATTTTCGTTTGCAATTCATGAAAGACATCCCACTGTATTCCATTTGGCAGTTCATTTGGAAAATGGACAACGAGTGTATTTCAACCCAAACAACACTCGCACTTTGCTGTATGCTGATATGCCGCGCTACTACACATGGAACGCATCATCAAAGTCTTTTCAGCGTCGTAAACAAGGAACACCACTTGAAGGATATGAAAATGTATTTGCCACAGATGCTATAGGCCGTATATATACAGTACATCCTAATAACGATGAATGTTATTATCTTAGATTGTTATTGGTGAATGTTCCTGGTCCGACATCTTTTCAACAATTGAGAACAGTTGATGGACATCTGTGTGCGACTTACCGTGAGGCGTGTCAATTATTACGGTTGCTTGAAAACGATTCGCATTGGGATGATACGCTCAAGGATTCCGTGATATCTTCATCGCCGCATCAAATTCGCACACTGTTTGCGATTATAATATCGACATGTTTCCCCTCAAATCCGAAAGATTTGTGGATGAAATATAGGGATGACATGTCTGAGGATGTGTTGCATCGCGTGCGTTGTGAAACTTTGAATCCTACATTGGAAATTACGGCAGAGATTTACAATGACACATTGATCATAATAGAAGATATGTGTTTATTGATGGCAAATAAAGTATTGTCGTGTTTGGGCCTGACAGCACCCAATCGTGCTATGCAAGATGCATTAAACCATGAGTTGCAAAGAGAGCTCCAGTACGATACTCAAGCTATGACCGAAGCAGTTCGCACAACTGTTCCGCAATTGAACGAAGAACAAAGGATTGCGTACGATCGTTTGATACAAGCTGTAAACAGTGGGTCTGGGGGGATTTACTTTCTTGATTCTCCTGGGGGTACTGGGAAAACGTTCCTAATTACATTGCTATTAGCAAAGATCCGATCGCAAAATGAGGTAGCCCTAGCGTTGGCTTCATCTGGAATAGCAGCAACTTTATTAGAAGGCGGACGAACTGCACATTCAGCCTTAAAATTACCATTAAACATGCATATCAACGAAACGCCAGTTTGCAACATCGCCAAAAATAGCGCTATGGCGAAGACTCTCCAAGTATGCAAATTGATAATTTGGGACGAATGCACAATGCCCACAAGAGGTCGCTGGAGGCACTAGATAGGACATTAAAAGATTTACGTGATAACCAAAACATTTTTGGTGGAGCTATGATACTGTTGTCAGGTGATTTTCGTCAGACTCTTCCAGTAATTCCTCGATCGACTGTTGCTGACGAAATAAACGCATGTCTGAAATCAGCAAATTTGTGGCGGCACGTAAAGACACTACAATTAACTACTAACATGCGAGTGTTTTTGCAATAAGATCAAACTGCGACTGTGTTTTCGAAGCAGTTGCTGGATATTGGCAATGGTAAGGTCGCAGTTGACAGCTCGACCGGATTAATGACTTTTCCCACAGATTTCTGTCACTTCACAGAATCGAAAGAGGAGCTTATTCAGCGTGTTTTTCCGGACATTAAACAACAATATAATAATGACAATATAACAATATAAAATAAAAAAATAAGAACTAACCTCTTCATATTCTTTTTCTAGTTCTGTTTCATCACAACTTTCCGCTATCAACGCCTCAATTTCGTGATTAAGGACGTTGAGTTTTTTCATTAGATCATTCAACAACATAAAATTTACTTCCCCATCGTGGGAGGAACCTTCACTGGATTCGATTTTGTTGAGAATTTTGGTGAACTGCATGCGTGCCACACGCCGTATCTTTTTCTTCGCTTCCATTATCCAAACTATTGTCCTGTCACGGTCGCCAAATTACCGAGTTTCACTTACGAACTGGTCAGCTAATTTATTTTGGGTTCTTTAATACGATGATACTGGATTCATATTAATAAAATACGACATGTCGCTGTTACAGATTGTTCACGGTCTTTTTGTTTTATTGATCAATGACATTATAAATTAAAAACCACAGACTAAAAAAATCTACTAAAGGGGTGAACACACAACATCCTGCTTAACGGTACTAAACAGCACCGCAGCAGCTAAGGTGCTGTTTAGTACCGTTAAGCAGCCATTAACAAGCTTTGGTCATCTTAACCAGCTAGTAGCACTATTCGTAGCTAAAGCTGGACAATAGTTCTTTTAAATTGTACTAACAAGCATTTTGTGTTTTTTTTTCACCATTTTACAGCCATTAGCCAGATGTGCTGTTTAACAGTGTAGAGATCACCCCTCATACAGTTGCAAGAATCATTTTATCCGTTTGTACAGCTAAAAAAGAGCCTTTGGCTGTAGTAGAGGCCTTTTTGGCTGTAATTTTCGCTAATGTGCTAGTTGGGCATTCTCTACCAGTCAATGTTTGGGTGTTTTTCTTCTTCGCAGACTCATGCTTATCACCATAATAATGACAGTAGTTTCTGCACTCTGAAAAAAAATCCTTTATCAGTTGTGAGGCAAATATACCTAGATTATTACCCTTTTTTCTGTTCCCTACATCTGAGCAAAAAAAAAAAATGAATAAAATACGGAAGTGCAATTGATGGGAAACAAAAACAAATGAAATAGCGGTTAAAATATGATAAGTGGCCGGAATAAAGCGGCTTTCAGACTACGCTATTATATAATAGCATATAGTATATAGCTCATAGCACAACAATATCGCTCACCATACATTTGTAATGGACACGTTCACACTGTACTCTACTATATATTGTTGGCTTATATTATCGCTATAAAATGGTGCGATACGCTGAGTTCATGCTATGCTATACCACGCGCCGCCCTCTTCTTCCTTCTTCACCCCCGGCCGTCCCGCAAGCGAATATTTTCCCCACTTAACAAAATTTTGGCAGACAGATCTTTTAAATCTTTGATCTCGTCATATTTGAATTCTTTCACTACGTGTGGGTTCTTAACAATTTTCGCATTTTCTTTCTTATAATTATACAGCGTGTTAGGTTAAACGAGGGACATATTGAGGGAAGGTATTCAGTATTCGATTCTCAATCCAAATATGTAAAAAACCTATAACCTTAATATTTGACATAATTGTCTAATTAAATACATTACTCATGGACACTGAGCGCGCAAGTAGGTGTCACGCGGCAAAACACGTGCCGGTGCTGAGCTCCGTGCGCAAACTCCGCCCCTTTCTTTTGTAATGTCCCCGATGCACCGACAGGGCACATCCCCGCGCCACCCCGCGCTGACCTCCTTTCATACTTTAAATGCTGTCAAGTTTTTTGTTTCTTCATGAGGCCTACTCGCAAACGACGACACAATTTTTTTATTTTTGTCGTAGTGGTACGCGTTCGCGAGTAAGCCTCCTGAAAAACACCAAAACTTATCCCTTTGTGGCATATTACTATGTATATCTGTCGTAGCAATAAACCATTGATTACAATGTATGCAACAAACAAGCAAGTACTTATGTGACAACATTGTAGGTAATTTGTCAAGACAAATAGTTGGCAAGTTTGCATTGGACACATATTATACAAGTTTGATGGGCGGAAACTAGAAATTTGATATAAGTTTGATATAAACTTGCTACAAGTATGGCCTTTGCCTCGTCAAACTTTGTGCAAGCTTTCACATTTGATATTTAAAACTTACTGCAAGCCTGAAACAAGTTTAAATTGCTATCTGGGAGAGTTCTTCTGAAAGTGAAAGCGAGGAAGAGGAAAATGACAGCGATAATAATAATATGTCTGGTATAGAAGAGTTAAGTTACGATTCGTCATAATTTTAATAATAAATGAATATGACATCCTTTTTTTACATTTTTTTTTTTTTTTGTTTTCCGTAAGAAATTAATTGTTTTACCTACTTAATGTATAGGGTACTAAGTATGAACTTGAATAAAAAAAAATTGAATGAAAAAAAACTGACCAGAAAAATAAAAAACATAATTATGTTTACGTTTTTTTTGCACTCAGTACTATAGACAAACGTCATTTGAGCCAAGTGTCTAGTTGTTGCGCCCGGGTTGTAAATATAATTTTAAATTAAGAACACGGGTGTGGGAAGGTTTATGGTCACTAAGTTCTCCAAGCCCGCCCGGGGGGTTAGCGCGGTACTCTCCTGGCTCAGCCCGGTGCGACGAAGACCGTAGCGGTGTGCCACGCCGGTGACGCCAGGTATGGTGACGGTCGGCAGGCGTTCGCGCCGACCCGAAGATGCTGGTAGCGGCCACGCAGGTAGAAAAGGTACCCGACGCTGGCCCGCTGACTACCGGTAAGCCGGACCCAAATGTGCAGCTATCCGTAGCAAATGTCCTCAGCTTTTCAGCCGGAAGGTTGTAAGTCAGCCGGAACCTTGGACCCTGAAAACAACGTCCAGCGTGTCCGGTGAACGCGTCTGATTTTCGGGAGCAGAAAAAGAGCTGGTCATCGGAGATGATGACATTTTTACTCGCGTCCACGCATAGACAAGTCCACACTCACTAGTGCAGATACACGGAACGCGGTGCGCACTTTACTGGAACGCAGCTAGTTTAGTCGTTTCGTAACGAGAAGGCCCTAATGATTTCACATAATCTTTTAGGTTCTAAGTTTTTACCGCCAATACCTGCCAAGAATTGTATCTGAAAAAAGAAATACTGTATATGTATTATGTAGGTAATGGCCTAATAATGGTACATACATAAATACATGTTGGGTGCATCTTAATTTGATTATTTTTTTTCTTAAATAAGCTCAAAGAATACAAAGTCAATAATTGATAGTTGTGCAACTACTGAAGTAAGTTAACGCAAGTCTGTGCTTCATGGGTAAATAGTAGGTACATAGAGATGACTATTAATATGAAACATTATTATATGATTTATATGTATATTTAATAAAATGTTGCCCTTACCATTGCCTGTTTATTGTCACTATTTTTGACTTGTTCATTTAAATGACAGAAACTGTCATCGTCATTTACTGGCAGGTTTGTTAAAAACTGTGGCAGTGAAAAAGGATCTTGCCTTCGTGGAGTCAATGGCTCTTCCGGCCGCCCTAAAATCAGGTCCACTTTTCTATTAATTTCTGACACTTGTTTCGACAAATCAGTCACCATCTGATGAGATGACTTTGCTGGATTGCCAATTGTTTGCTTGTCGCACAGTCTGTAACAAAAATATTAAAATTAAAATATCATTAACATCCCCTGAACACTGCTTAGATAAATTAAAATTATATTACCAGATGGACACATTTTTGGTTGACTGGGAACAACTGGACTGTCCACAGATGGATGGGCACGAGACGATGACGCAATTGGGATGGAAAACATTACAGTTGGGCTGGAAAACATTACAGTTGGGCTGGGTGGGCGTCGCGCAATGGAGTTGGCATCCATTTTATTAATGTTTGAAATCAAGTTTTTTTTTGTAGATGGTTGATGGTTTTGTTCATCTGATGAATCTTCAGCAGAGTCTTCTGGTAGATAAACATTTATTTTCCTTTTCCTTTTTCTCTTTTTTACTTCTTCATCGGAATCTAAATTTGATGTTTCTTCCGCTTTTCTTAAATGAAGTCGTGCATCCCCATAAGTTTCTAATGGAAAAAAAGTTGAATTATTTGCACCAGCCAACAATAAAGATTATTAGGTATACATACCTATTGCAAATAAGAATTAATTGCATACCATATCCTTTGAGAATTTTTATTTTATATTGTTGCCACATATCGCCAGGTGCAGCCATTTTCCGCAAAAGCTTTTCTTTAATTTCTTCAGTGCGTACATTGGGATAAAAGCAAGTATGTCTTATCTTCTTTTATCCAGTTGGAAGCAACAATGCCAGGAGCATTATTTTCCTCCACAAAGGTGACAATAACAAATCTAATGTTTTCTTCCATTATCTGCATTCTGAAAAAATACTTTAGTTACGTAACAGGAAACAATTTCTGAAGTGTTTAAAATAATTGCGAAACAATAATTATGTACCTGCTTGATGATGGCAAACAAAATAAAAAGGAATGGAGTTTTTTTATATACAGGATAGGGGGACAAGGTAAGGCAGGATTTAGATGAAGTATTATAAATGGACCAGTTTTATAGCAACATGGCTATTATTTTGGAAAGGAAGCAACACAACCTTTCCCTTTATGTCAGTAAGCGGTCTTTCACATAGGTTTGACAATTGTTTTACTATATGAATACCTATGTGGGAACTATCTATTAAGGGTGCACTAAAGAAGTTTTCTTTCACTAAAAATTCTTGGCAAAGTATGACCATGCTATTTTTATTTGTTGAAAATATAATGTTGCGCACTATAACAACCGTCCCATCATTTAAAAAGCAACAAGAATTAGGGTGTGTCGTAGTTATTTCAAATGATTTAAATTTAATAGACATGTACTGTTGGGAAACATCACAGCCTGGCATAATTAAACCGCTTGAATGGGGTTTGCCAAAACATGGCAAGCTGGAATTACATGGTGATGCATTTTTAAACCAATGGTTTGTGTTTGCTATTTCCCCAAACCTTTTTATAATTTGTTGGAGGGGTTTGTCGCCTTTTCTGATACTTCTTTTGAAAACCTGTAAAAAGTTTTCAAAAGGAAAGGCTGAACAGCAGTCAAGTGCACCAAATTCAACTATATCATCACTGATATGCGTGAGGCCATGCAAATTATGTGTTGCGAATTGTGGACCATATAATTCCATAAAAGTCTTAACAAAGTGTTTCAGCAGATTTTTTGCATACTCATTGTACTCAAAACAATATTCAGGATTTAACAATATAGTCATTGCAACAGTTAGGGAAAGAAAGTTATTATAATGTGATAAATAACTTGACTTTAACTTTAAAAGTATTACCGGTCCTGTGTATAAAAGAAATTGACGGAATTCAGTTGCTTTCCATCTTCTAACATCATCCAAAGAACGAGGTTTCCTGTTAAATTCTGACGGTATATGTCCAGCAAAAGAAACAAGGTCAGTGCTGATTGAATTTAAAATTTGACGAGGCAATTTTAATGGTACTGGTCCAAACATCCACAAGTAAAGAAGAGTGCGCACAACTCCGAGACATACAAGATGCATATAATCTAGTGGGAAACTGTTAATAAAATTTATTCCAGGGATTTCAGTTAATGGGCTACTTGAATTGTGGAAATCCTCATCATGCATCTCTAGAAACTCTTGATGGGTTCTAGGGGGTGCATCAATTTCAGGGAATGTCATGCGATTTTGCATATACAGTATGTTAGTTTAAACGAGGGACTTATTCAAACCCGCAATAGTCTATGCTTACATGATACTAATAAACATATGAACAAAAAGAAAACACTAATACATAACAGATAGATCCATACCAAAAACTTCGCCTAAGTTTCGCAACGTGTGCGCCTAGCGCTTATCGCAGAACATGTGTGCGGGTCAATGACCTTTCTAGGTATAATCCATTTTCCCTTCATACTTTAAATCTGGCTTTGGACAGGCAAATATCTAGGTAACTAGGTACTGACCGAATGTTCGCAGTCGTTGATTGACACCTTGCATAATAATTAACGGTTTCTCGCACAATATCACTAGATAACACTTAAGCACGAACCACAATCTCAATATTCTTCACTGTTATGACGATAAGACGTAATTTTTGGTTATTCAAGAATACGTTTACAGGACACTCTTAATGTCGCGAAGTAAGCGGGGTTGTTTGTTAAATGCGATACGCGGAAACGCAATATTAGACATGCGGAAGTAACGGCGCTCGCGCATACACTGAGGTCAGCGCGGGGTGGCGCGGGGATGTGCCCTGTCGGTGCATCGGGGTCATTACAAAGGATAGGGGCGGAGTTTGCGCACGGAGCTCAGCACGGAGCTCAGTGTTTTGCCGCGTGATACCTACTTGCGCGCTGTGTCCATGAGTAATGTATTTAATTAGACAATTATGTCAAAAATTAAGGTTATAGGTTTTTTACATATTTGGATTGAGAATCGAATACTGAATACCTTCCCTCAATATGTCCCTCGTTTAACCTAACAGGCTGTATACACCAGATTGTTTGCATTTTGTGCATGAATAATATCCAGTATGCCCCTTAACCTGTCAATCGCCGCTTACAATAACGGTAACTCCCCCCTCGGCCCCTCAGTTACGTCATCGCGCGCGTCAAGTGTCCGCGCCCGACAATAATGCTTATTGCTCGAGTTCTACAAACTCTTATCTCAAACTGTAAACAGTTTCGTGTTCTTGAATAACGAGGCCTTGTGTTACTATATAAACAGTTATTTCATAACTACTTTAGAATTTTATATATCATAAAGTTATGAGAGAACTCGCCGCAACTAGATCTGTTGCCGTAATTTATTTTGTTTTGGTAAAACTACTGAATCGATTTACACGAAACTTTAGAACTAATATATCGAATATACACCTAATATAATGCCAGTGTTTTTTTAGGAGTCTTTCATATATAATTCTTACAAGATTCCAACTCAAAGTTCTAATAAGTTGAACTGTCATATTGGAATTATGCCGTTCAACGCATGACTTTGTAAACGATCATCCGTGTTATTATGAACAGATATCAATATGAAATGTTTTTAGGATACTACCTATACCTTCTTCAACTGATTTCTAATCATGAATCGAAAAAATATACTACGAATATTTTTGAATACGAAAATAACAAAGAAGAAGGATTTATCCTATTTCCACTCGATAATTTAGGTTTTCTAACTAGAATCTTATTTGGAAGCAAACAAGGACAAGGTGCTACATCTATTTCTGTACACAGATGCCATCCTGTCATGGAAAAAATAAGAAACATCTATGTTTCAAGTGGTCGTAAATTTTGTTCTGAATTCAATCATGCTGTAGGGTGGGGAACACACCACTACATTATCGATAATATGTGTACCTATCGAAAATTGTAAATGTCGGTCAGTAAGGAAAATAAAATACAATTTAGATCTACGTGTTTTATTTATCACCCTGTGCAAGTTATTCACGTAATAATTAAATAAAAATGAATATTTTCACATAATAAAAAAAAATTAGAGGAAACATAATTCAAATAAAACATAAGGAAACATGATACAAACAAAACATAGATTATTCATATAGTGATTGGTATAATGTGTTACTCAATAGAGAATATGCAAGGAATAAAAATCTCTATTTATTACTTTTATATAGGGCTAAAAATTTTTGGGTGGACATAATTCTTATACAAACAAAACACATAAAAACCTCATATAGTATCAAAATAACAGTGATTTGTATAATGTGTTACGCAATAGGGACTTTTCAAGAAATCAAAACTCTATTACTTTTACGTAGGGGTAAAAATATTTGGGTGGACATAATTCTTATACAAACGAAACACATAAACACCTCATATAGTAACAAAGTAAAAGTGATTTGTATAATGTGTTACGCAATAGGGAATTTTCAAGAAATAAAAACTCTATTGCTTTTACATAGGGGTAAAAATATTTGGGTGGACATAATTCTTATACAAACGAAACACATAAACACCTCATATAGTAACAAAGTAAAAGTGATTTGCGTGTTACGCAATAGGGAAAGTGCATGATATAAAAAACTCTATTTATTACTTTTACATAGGGGTAAAAATATTAGAGTAAGTAGCCATAATTCTGATACAAACAAAACACATAAATACCTAATTTAGTAACAAAATGAAAGTGATTGGCATTATGTGTTACACAATTGGGTATGCGAGAAAAAAAACTACTTATTTCTTTGTAAAAATATTAGAGGAGCTACACATATTCATTCTTATACAAACAAAACACAAACACCTCATATAGTAACAAAATAAAAGTGATGGCATAATATGTGATAAGCAACAGTCTATGTGGCAAACAACACATAAGATAATTGAAGAAAAAATTACATGCACATTCCCTATTACGTGAGTCCCAATGGACACGCATGCACCCACACATACATACATAGCGTTTAGACAATAAAGAGTGGTATGACCCAGAAAACGGAGTGACTCTACTAGCGACTTTGTGGAAAGAACAAAAGGTATACTGGAAGTCTGTCATGTAAGTCTGTCATAAGTCAAGGAAAGAAAAAAATCTCAAAATGGAGAAGACTAGAGAGAACTATGGTAAAGTGCGAAACAAGGCTCCTATGCAAAGTGGAACACCACAAATACTGCACCAGTAGGAGGTACGCTTATTTCGCGTCGCGGCGTTGCTTCCGCACAAGCGGCAACGCCGACGAGATATAACCCCTGTCGTGGTGAGCGTGGGAATGCGGGATGCAAAGTGACGCTCCACTGGTGTTTGGGGCTGGCCAAATACGCTAGTACCCGCAGAGCTTGGACCCGGTCTGGGAGCACCAACACCAGCAGCTGTCGGGATACTGCGTTTTGGCATGTATTTGTGGTGTTTTTGGAGTATCTGGTCGACTAACTCCAACCGAAAAACTAGGTGCTGTTTGGGAGTAGCGGTAGAAGCCGCTAAATGAATTCGGGCATTTAAAATTGAGCAGTTGAGAAGGCGTTTGAAGACCTTTCTATTCCATTTCTGGCACCTTTTTCTTTCCAACAGGTATGGTTCCAGCATTTGATCTTTACGATCAACGCCTCCCATACCCTTATTGTAGTCCAAAATGACTTGGGGCTTAAATTGAGCTTCACGATAAGGTCTTGGCTCCATCCGGTCTTGTTGAACGCCATGGTAGGATGAGATAGTGCAAATCTTGCGCTTCTTATCCTGATAGGCCATGACAACGATATCGCCAGCATAAAATAAATAAATAAAATAAATATCGCTGGACATTAACACACAGCACCATCTAGTGCTACACTAAGCAAGGCTTGTGTCGTGGACACCAGATAGTTGATATACTACATAATATACTTTTTTGTTTGTAAATACATACTTATTATACATACAAACATCCATGACTCGGAAACAAATGTCCATGCTCATCACACAAACATTTGCTCCTACCGGGGCGACTATCTGACCGTCTTTCAGACGGCACTGCGATATGAGTGGAGGGACATTGCTACGGTTGACGCGCAATGTACCTACACAATCGGTTTTATGTGCCTTCAGAAATCGGGCCAGACAGGGGCTATTAAACCAATTGTCTAAGAATAGAGTATACCCTTTGTTGAGGAGAGGATGTATGAGCTTAAGGACAGTCGCCGTGCTTTTCAGCAGCGTCGACGGGTAAGTGGGATCGTAGTTAGTTCCAGTACCGAGGTACACAAAGAAAGACCAAAGGTAGCCAGTGGATGACTCGCACATTTCGAAGGTTTTAACTCCGAACTTGGCTGCCTTGGTCTTGATGTACTGGCGGAATATGAGGTTACCTTTCCACAAAGTCAGGGATTCATCAATACAAATATTCTGGGATGGGACATAGGCTTCCTGGAAGCGTCAATTTAAATGATCCAAAATGGGGCCAAAAGAAAAAAGTCTGTCGGAATTGTCAGTGGGTCTGTTACTGTTGTCATTGAAATGAAGAGCGCGGCAGAGGTTAAAGTATCGATTACGGGAGAACATCTTCCTAAAAATGTTCGTTTGCAGGAGTGGGTTATTTGTAAAACAGGATTTCGTGGAGGGCATCTTGATGATTCCGAGCATCATCCAGAAGGAAAATAGGACCAAAAGTTCGTGAATATTTGTGTCATACCACTCCCGGGCAAAGCTAGCGGATGAACCAGCTATCCCCTGAGCATAACGGTTTGTCTCCGTCACTATGTGTGACAAGATGCCGTCATCCCAGTACTGCTTAAACGCCCCATACGCATTTTCCGATGCGACTACAGGCCCCGTTTGTTCAACCAGAAATTGCTCCCTCTCACCTGAATAGTCACGCATGGATGACCACTCAAAGCGCGACGAAATCCCTGTCCCAACAAAAAGAGCCTCGTCCTGACCTACATCAGCATCGAAAAACTGATCGTCTGCATTCTGGTCATGCGCTTCATTTTCAGGCCTTTGCCTCCTCACTCTCGCAACTGCCCGCACTCTCGCTGCCTCCCTTGCTCTCACCACTTTCATTACACTCGCTCGCAGATCTTCTGGCACGTCCTCATCATTCAAATAAACCTCCACCAGACTGTCACCCTTTCTCCATTGGGACTCGCCTTCCCGTCCTGCTGCCCCCCTCGCCCGGCCGCCTCGGCGTGGTCCGCGCGCGCGTCGACCTCCTCGGCCACGCACCCGACTCTCCTCACGCTCCACCACTGGCGGAGAGTAGACTTGATGCTCGTCGGCCAGATGGTATGTGTCTTCGTCCTCTTGGACGATGACAACATACTCAACCCTAAAAATAAATAAAAAATTGTAAATGCAATTATAATTCTTGATGGAAATGTAAAACGAGAAAAAGTAAAAGTATAACTTACATCATCACGAGCATCAGCCTCGTCATCCGCAAGGGTAGGCGTAGGCGACCGAAGAGCGCGTGACGGGCTCAGCCTACGAAATGAAAGGTTTTCGTTATTATAAATAATTATTATGACTCAAAAACATTTCAAAATGACTTTTATTACTTACGATTGCATCGCACGCGGCGGGCTGGATCCCACTGGAGGACTGGCCGTAGGGGAAGGGCTGGCATCAGCAGCAGGTGACGGACTGGGCAAATCAAATTAAAGGTTTTTGTTATTACAAATACTACTGACTATAAAATATTTATTTCGGTGAAACTTACATGATCAGCGGCGCGCTCGCAGGACTTGAGGGGCGTAACGGGAGCTCCTCTCCCTCGGCCGTGTACAGTCCGAGGAGAGTCGGTGCCGAGCCGGTATACTAAAAGTTCAAAGCCCAACAAAATAACAACAATATAAATAATAAAACAATCACGCTTCACAACACACCATACAGACATACAAACCTAAACTGAACAACAGACACTTCTGTCATTATATATAATATCTGTAAATAACTATGATAAATTGCCAGAAGATAACAAAATCTAATTGTAATAACTGACAAAACACCTATTTTGCATCAAAACAATACAATGTCAAGTCTATGTGACAGATCTCATTCATCATCATGCAGTCCGAGGATAGTCGGTGCCGAGCTAGTATACTGAAAATCAAAACCCAACACCTCACACAAAATAAAAGCAATATACTTAATAATTAAACAATCACGCTTCACAACACACCATACAGACATACAAACCTAAACTCAACAACGGACACTTCTGTCATTATATATAATATCTGTGAAAAACTATGATTCATTGCCAGAAGATAACAAAATCTACTTGTAGTAACTGACAAAACACCTATTTTGTATCAAAACAATACAATGTCAAGTCTATGCGACAGATCTCATTCATCATCATGCAGTCCGAGGATAGTCGGTGCCGAGCTAGTATACTGAAAATTCAAAACCCAACACCTCACACAAAATAAAAGCAATATACTTAATAATTAAACAATCACGCTTCACAACACACCATACAGACATACAAACCTTTTTTTTTTTTTTTTTTTTTTTGGGATGGGAAATCATCAAATGACTTCTCCCACTCTGGGCGGAGCGGGAGGGAGTGTCAGACTCTTACTGACTAAAACCCATCCATGTTCCTTCCTCGCCCTTTACGTTCCGGGGCCGTGGTATCTCTTTCGAACAGTCCCGCAACCCCGGCAGGCTTCGGCCCTTGCGGGCCCCTCTCTGCTGCTGACATCTCTTTGAGGCGCGCGTGGAACACGAACGCGCCGTCGACACGGCCTGTCGTCACTAGACGGACGGACGGCTAGCTAGCCCATAGCTAACCGTCCACAGGCCCGCATCTACGGTGGCCGGTAGCCACCACGTGGCCCCCGACGCCCGGTGCGTCTCCCGCGGCGGCCGGGAAGAGAGGCTCTCTCCCTCTCTCGTTCCGCCACCTCCTTCGCTAGCATGACTGCTTCGCAGAAGGAGGTGACGGCTTCCCATTCCGTCTCGCTCCGGACCATGGACTGAACCAGGGCCGGACGCGAGAGGTCGCCGCCGCCGATCGCCGCTACGAGGACACGGCGGTGCTCCGCCCACGCAGGGCAGACCTCCACCGTGTGCTCCACCGTGTCCTCCGGTCGATCCTCGCAGTGGAGGCACCCGGGCGTTTCCTCCCGCCCGATTCGGTGCAGGTACCTCCCGAAACATCCGTGTCCGGTGAGGACCTGCGTCAGGCGGAAGGTGAGGACGCCGTGGCGCCTCTCTAGCCACTCCTCAAAGAGGGGACTTACCGCCACTATCGTGGCGTGCCCTGCACGGGGTTGCGACAGTCGCTCTCTCCATGTCGCCATGAGATCGCGCCGGAGGTCAGTCCGCTGGGCGGCAATTTGCCGCGGCAGCGGAGTTTCCCCCCGGCGTAGTGCCTCCGCGCGCCATTCATGTAGGCGCGCAAGGACTATCGCCTCCAGATCCCATGGCGGCAATCCGGCAAGCAGGCCCGCCGCCTCGCGGGCGATCGTGCGGTATCCACGGACCATTCTCACGGCCACCACTTTCTGGGGCGCGTTCAGATAGTGGGCGGCTCGCCGCCTCAAAGAACGCGCCCACACTGGGGCCCCGTAAAGGGCCATGGACCGCACGACCCCCGCGTAGAGCCTGCGGCAGGAGGCGTTTGGCCCCCCAAGGTTGGGCAGGAGCCGCCTGAAGGCAGCCCCGGTCCGTTCCAGCCTGGGGGCCAAACGTCGGAAATGCTCCACGAAGTTCCACCGGCTGTCGAGGACGAGTCCTAGGTACTTCAACGTCGACTCGACGCCGATGGAAACCCCTCCTACCGTCAGTGTGGATCCCGACGGTGGCGCATTCCGAGGCCCATGAAAGCACATGGCCTCGGACTTGTGCAGCGCCACCTCGAGACCCAGTTGCCGGATCCTCTCAGCGACTATCGCAACCCCTCGTGTCATAGCTTCGGCCGCCGCCTCGTGCGACCTCCCCTGTGCCAGCACCAGGGTGTCGTCTGCGTAGCAAACGACGCTGACACCACTAGGGAGGTCCGCGCGCAGCACCCAGTCGTAACCGATGTTCCACAGGGGCGGTCCCAGAACCGATCCCTGTGGGACACCGCACGACATCTCTCGCCGGTTCCAATCTCCGCAGCGACTGGGGTAGATGACGGCCCTGTCCGTCAGGTAGTCCCCGACCACACGACGGAGGTAGGTCGGCACCCGGTGATACCGGAGTGCCTCCCTGATGCAGCTCCAGGGCAGGGAGTTGAAGGCGTTGGCGATGTCGAGAGACACCGCCAAGACAACCCCGCCCCGGGATATTGCATCCCCCGTCGTGAGGGCTCTCACGCGCATGACTGCGTCCACAGTAGAGCGCCCCTTGCGGAAACCATACTGGTTCTCCGCAAGATTCGGCCCCATCCCCTCAAGGTGCTCGGCGAGGCGGTTTGCAATCACTCTCTCAAAGAGCTTGCCCACCTCGTCGAGCAGCACAATGGGCCGAAATGCGGACGGAGAGTCCGCAGGGCGCCCCGGCTTCTGGATGAGGACCAGTTTCCCCGTCTTCCAACGAAGCGGGAACTGGCCTCTCTCCAAGCATGCGCTTAAGAGCCCCCTCAGTCGGGGCCCGAGAGCCTCCTCATCTGAGGCCAGGACCCAGGCTTTGCCAGGCAAGCCATCGGGTCCCGGGGCGGTATTTTTGGCCTTGAGCCTACCCACCGCCACTCTCAGGTCTACCCCAGTCACTTCCGGAGTGTCGTCGTCGTCGTCTCTTGGGTCCTCTTCCGGCACCGCAGGTGGCGGAGCCATAGGCGGGGGCGGATGTTCCCCCCGCGAGGGGAACAGAGCGCTCACCACGTCCTCCACGAGCTCTGGCCGAGACTCTGCGTCAGCGGGGGGGCCCAGGTGCGGAGTTTATTCCGCACCATCTTGTACGGGCGCCCCCACGGATCTCTGTCGAGAGTCTCCAGCATCTCCAAGCGGGCCAGTTCCCTGGCCCGCAGGATAGCCCCACGGAGGGCGGTCTTCGCCGCTCTGTATCCCTCGTACAGCTCCGCCTCAATGGCTGCCGCATCCGGCGGGCGAATGCGGAGCCTGCGATGCCTGGCGTACGGGCGCCGCGCAGCAACACACGCCTCACGAAGAGACGTTATTTCGCGCGACCACCAGTACACCTGGCGTCGGGCGCTTCCTGGCCGGACTCGGGGCATTGCCACGTCACAAATGTCGGACATGGCCTCCTGGAACCACTCTGCCTCACTATTAACGTCGGCAGGCCTGTCCGGTGATGTCACCCAGGCCTGCACGATCGAGGCTTCCAGGAGGAGCTCCCGGTCCAGCTGCTTCAGCGCCCAACGCGGACCACTCGGGGCCTGTTGGACTGGCGCGCTTGAGGACTGGGCGGAGACGTCAAACCGGATGTACCGGTGGTCGGAATATGTCTCCACCCCCTCCACGACACGCCAGTCGACGACACGCGGCGACAGAGCGGGGCTAGCGAACGAAATGTCCACCACCGACTCGCCCCGCATCCGCACACACGTGGGAACAGAACCCCGATTAAGGACGTCCAGGCCCTTCTCCAGGGCCCAGTCCTCCACCATCCTTCCCCGCACATCTGTGTAACGAGAACCCCAAGCCAGGTTTTTGGCATTGAAGTCCCCGAGAACAAGCACGGGGAGGGAATGGCTTCCGACGACGACACTCAACTCTGCGAGAGAGTTGTGGAACTCGGCGAGAGTTCGGTTCGGGGAGAAGTAAACTCCCACCACGACGATCTCCCCGAACCGTGCTGCTACGCACCCCCGACCCCTCCTGACATTTTCAAGGGTCGGGGTACCGGCGGCGGCCGATGACACTATGGTCACCGAGCCGTCAAGGTCCGCAACCCAGTCTTCCCTGGGCAGGACAAAGTACGGCTCAGCGACCACAGCGATGTTAATCAACCACTGCGCCATGCTCTGGAGCAATAGATCCTGAGCACAGGCGCAGTGGTTAATGTTCGCCTGGAGGAAGCGTAATGGAGCCGTTATTGGCATTCCATTACCGCCTCCTCCCCCCGGGCCCCCTGTGAGGGCCCCTCCGCAGGCGAACTTGCCGTGCCCCGTGCGGCGACGGCGGCGGCAGCGGCTGTGACGGTCGCGGCAGCGGCAGTGGCGACGGTGGCGTTGGCGGAGGTGGCGGAGGGCCTTCCCCTGCCTCTGACTCTGGTCTTGCCGGGAGCAGCGCAGGCCTTGCTCCCGGCCCGGTGATCGGCCGGCTTGCGGGCCGCCGCACATGCAGGGCAGTGCGGTGCAGCGCTGCAACCAGCCGACACGTGGCCGGGCTGACCGCAGCGGAAACAGAGGCCGCTGCGGTCAACCTCCGAGGCGCATTGCACTGACACGTGGTGTCCCACGTGGCAGCGATAGCACCTCAGAGGTCTGGGCTCGAGCAGTTTCACCTGCGCCGATACCCAGCCCACCAGAAGCCTTCGGCCCTCCACAATTGTTTTCGCCGCCGTCACAGGGCAGCTCACCGTTACGGTTCGCGTTCCCGTGGGGTCCGGACGTAGGGTGCCTGCCTTGACCTGCTCGGCAGAGCACCCCCCGGACCTAGCGACGGCGGCCACCACCTCCTCCTCGGTGACCGAGTCGTCCAGACCCATGATGCGCAGGTCTGCGCACCTGACGGGTCTGGACACTCGGGCCTCGTCCGCGTTTAGGGACGCTCTCAGCTTTTCAGCGAGAGCGTCAGCGGACGAGCCGCTGGTTTCACCGGGGATCTCCAGCATACGAGCCCCCGTTGCGGTGACTTTGAGCCGGAGGCCCCCGGTGATCCCGAGCTCCCCGAGATCCACCGTCTCCTTGGCCTTCGCTAGCAGATCGCGGTAGGTCACGCCCTTCTTTTCCGCCTCCGGCTGTAGTGTAATCACTACAGCTGCGGTCTTCGGGGCGCGAAGCCTAGCCGCGACCTTTCGCGCCTTGTTTTGGCGCTGCCGCTCCTTTTTGCGGGCCTTTTTGGCCGCCTTTCGCCCCCTCTGCTTCTCCCCGACCAACTGCCATCCAGCTTCAGCCGTTGCAGGTGTAGGGGGTGTAGGGGGCTGGGGGGGCGGGGGCGGTGGCGGTGGCCCACGTGCCGCAGGCGCGGGCCCACCCGCCACTGGCGCTGGCGCCGTCACAGGCGTTACCTGTGCCGCCGCCTTGCCCTTCCTTTTTCGGGCCGCCTTCTTCGTCGTAGCCGGCGCCGCCGCCTGTTTGGCCGGAGTCGGCTTTACAGAGGGCGGGGGAGGCAACGCAGCCCTGCCGGAGGGGCGACTAGGTGGCCCCGGAGCGGATGCAGCAGCCGCATACGAGACGCTGCTCGTGCCGCCGCTTGTGCCCGCTACCGCCTTGTTAGCGCCCAAGGGAGGGCGCAGAACAATTCCCTCCAGGACGGAAAACCGCGCCTGGAAGGAATCCAGCTCTTTTCGAACCAGGTCTAAGACCTGGTTCTCCACCGGCACAGGCTGGCTCTTTCTCTGTGCCCCCCCACTTTGAGGCGCCACGCTGGGGCCAGGCTCCCTCAGACTGGCCAGGTCCGCTTGGAGCTTGGCATTCTCCTTCTGGAGAAGCTCCATAGCGGCCGTCAGGCGGGCCACGTCAGCCCGCAGCTTGGCCACCTCGTCCCCTTGTGTCGAAGGAGGGGGAGGCCCCCCAAAATTAGCCTCCGCTGCCGCTATAATAGAGGCGGAAGCCGCAGGTATGGCCCTGAGTTTCGAAGAAACCTTCACCTTCACGGCCACACTTCTTAAGGCGGCTTCCACCTCCTTTGCAAATCTGGACTTACGCTCCGCCTCGGAGCCGCCAGGTGCACTCGCCTCACTGGGTGCACTCGCCTCACTGCCAGACCCCGGGGCAGTCATGCCCGGGTGGCGCCCCTCTTCGGCCAGTCGTGCCGACCTTTCTGAGGCAGAGAGCCCCCCTCTCTTGCCTCGGATCCCCCCGCGCTTGCTGGTGGGGATCTTACGAGCAGAGGCCATCTGCTCCTCTTCTGAGGACGGCGAGCAGTCGCCATCCTTCCGGGACCGCTTGCGGAAGAACTTACTGTTCTCCGCAGCAGCCCCGGCACCCTCGCGGCGGGAGCTCCCTGAGCCTCCCGCAGCACTCACTTCACTCAATGCGGCGTCGGACTCCGACACCACATTCCTCCTCTTCTCTTCTTTGCCGTTACCGGCGTTTTGGTTTTTTTTTTCATTTTCCATATTTGAACCCACGAGTATGGGGGAAATATACTCCTAACTAGGCAGAGACCCCTGTACCTAGAAGGGCAGCTTTTTAGTTTTTATTACTCGCCAGGGGGTCTGCAGGTACCCCAGCGAGGATAAGCAGTAGCGACTGATTCGTCCAATAGGCACACCCGTCAGCCATACGTCCCCTCGCGCTGCGTCGCCGCTTGGGATTCGGGGTAACTTTTTATAGAGGTTTTCTACCTCGCAGTCCAGGCGGTTAAGCCAAGACCCTCGGTCCCTGTCCAAAGGACTCGGAGTCGCGAGACGTGATCCACTGCACTCCGATACGGGATTACGATATCAACGGTGACAGAGAAGGACGCATCCTTCTCTGTCTGCTCGGCGGCAGGGTAAGTGCACACCGAGCCCGCCGTAACACACTCCTCCGCTGTGCCCTCTGCTTAGCAGAGGGCACGCCGAGGAACCCACCGTTGGTCCGTGTAGGACCCCACACATGATGCCAGACTCATTGGCCGCGGCAGTGCCAATCCCAAGGGATGAGAATTTCTTCTCATTCCAGGAGGAAGGACACTGCCGCGCCCGGGGTGCACCGGCCCAGCGGCTGCTGTTTCCTCCAGACGTATCGAGAGGAACCAGCAGCTGCCGAGCACACGTGGAGGACTTCTGGCATCGCACCCCAGACATACAAACCTAAACTCAACAACGGACACTTCTGTCATTATATATAATATCTGTGAAAAACTATGATTCATTGCCAGAAGATAACAAAATCTACTTGTAGTAACTGACAAAACACCTATTTTGTATCAAAACAATACAATGTCAAGTCTATGCGACAGATCTCATTCATCATCATGCAGTCCGAGGATAGTCGGTGCCGAGCTAGTATACTGAAAATTCAAAACCCAACACTTCACACAAAATAACAACAATATACAGACAAAAGACATGCTACATACAAACCTGAACTCGACAACGGATACTTCTGTAATTAAATTTGTAAGTGTAATAACTGAAAAATACAATGTCAAGTCTATGCGATCTGTCTCAATGTCTCACTGATTTGTCTCATTACAGCAGATTCAGTAATATAATCAAGACGGTGAAAAAATTTACCTCATAAGCCGGTTCCTCCAATTCATCGAGGAATTCCGGCTCACCGTATACCTCCAACTCGTCCAACTCATCCTCAGACAAGTCCGCCTCGAGGTACTCCCGTCTAACGCCCTCATCCTCCGAGTCACTCTCGCGGAGCAGCTCCTCGAAGTCGTAGGGCACCTCGCCACCTCCGACGTTCCAAGACATTTCTAAAATAAAAAATAATTTGTTTTTTTCTGAACCCATACTGTCCCACTGTTGGGCAAAGGTCTCCCAGAAATATTTTACTTCATAAAAAAATAAAATAAAGTTATCGATACTATCGATAACTTTTGTCGATATGACCTACGGCCTAGTGGTCGTTGCGGACATGTTTGAATTTGGCAGTTATGTAATACGTAAACAACATGAGAAAACATCGAAATATGAGTAATAATAGAATAAATACGCCAGGAATATATGAAATTATGAATTATCATTAGTTTTTACGATTTTTACGACCTTACAAAGATACTAATTCATTGAGAATTATTAGAATTCTTATCCAACAAAAACAACGCTCACGAATATTTTGTTTGTTCAAAAGAGTAGTTTTATGGTCTTGTTTCAAACAAACAGTTAGATACACACTTGCATTAGATACTAAGTAATTATAATACATCCACTTATAACATGAATATCACACCAAATCTAATCTAATTCAAAAACAATTACGCCGAATTGGTCTGACGGTGGACATTGACCTTCGTTAGAAAATACTCAAAATATAAATATATCTGCAGATATATGCCTCGAATACATGAAATAATGAATTATCACTATTTTATACGTTGCTACTAATGTTTCCAAGACTATATTTACATTATAAATGAGTCAAATTCATATTTTCAATTGTTCATTCAATGGCGACTAACGAAATCGAAATTAGGAATATTTTGTTTGCTCATAAAATAATTTTGGGACATTGTTTCAAGCAAATTATTATCTAAAAAGTTGCAATAGGCACTTCCAATATAATAAACACTTACTTACCAAGGTTTCACAGTAGATAGCACGCACAAAAAACAGAAAATATCACGCCCGACCGCACGTCAGTTCACCGTTTTTTGCACTGACATTTTTCAACGACTAGGACGCGTTCTTTTATTTTTTTAAAAGTGTTGCCCCGTTTAGTGTTACTAAAGATTGCTGTCATTGAATCGAATATTATCTGGCCACAGAGGGAAACCTTTCGCATTCGATTTAGAGCCATATGTTAGGTAAAAATAAGGTTTGAATTTGACGGTACGAGGTGACAGAACGAAAACGTTCCAGCGGGACTCAACCGAAATTGTCGACTGGAACGTTTTCGTTCCAGTCGGGACCCGGAGGTTGCTAATAGAAAAGCCTTTGCTGGAGCATCACAAACAAAACCTTTGACAATAACTTTAATATATTTTCCATTGACATCTAAGCCATTGTTAATCAAATGAACTGCCTCAGTCACAAATTCCTGTAGGAATGAAGTGCAGCTAAGAGGCTTCTTTGTGCCACAATAAACGCCAATAGGGAAGACTATTGACTTTATTGAAGGTATATTAGAAACCAAGCCTAAAATTGGCCAGAACTCAGTAGAACTGCTTTTGAACAAAGGTAAACCGTCAATGTTAATTAATAATCACAACTCATTTACAGATTCGGTAACATAACCCCATATATTTCTCAATTGTTTTTGTAAACATATACAGGGTGTAAGGGTAAACACCGTTGTCACTCAAACCACGGGTAGTTGACATAAATAAAAAAACATAGGACAGAGTTAAAAAACTGGATAAGGGTTTTCTTAAAAAAAAAAATTAAATTAAATTATCCGACGATGTCCCCGAAATCATGGCTAGCCCGACTACACGAGTGACGTAATCGCTGCCCGCCCGTCGAGGCATCTATCTACTTACAGAATTCTCGTAACATTACCTGATAAATTCAACTTTTCCTGGCAAAATACCTACCTTACGTGTTGCGTGATGAGTCTAAATGTAACTTTGATGTGACAACAAAGAAAATGAAAAGTAATCCAAACTACTGAGTAGGTATTTTGGCGTATTTAAAAAGTTCAACACAATTCTATGTACGTACAGTTAAAAATCACCGATTAAATTTACGCAGAGGTGAGTGGGTCGTCATAAACAGATTGAATATCTACTAACTTACCTACTGTTCAAAATTCACACATTGTTGTTGAGCACTCGAGAATCTGATGTCTGCATACATCCTACGAGCCTCGTACAGGTTATTTATCACCCGCGATGACGTAAAGCCGTACCATTTCGGTCCACTGTTCACTTGTGTAAGACATAGCACTAAATTTACGCGCGAGAAACTTAGGACTCGCCACGCGGCGTGCGCTCCGACGAGCGACGTGGATTCGCTTTGGCGACAGCTGGCCGACTGAGGTACTCGTGAGTCACGAGAGGTGACGACTGTTCACTCGATCGCTGCGCGGGCGCGCGGGCTGGGGCGCGGTCGTTGACCCGGTCGGCGGTCAGCTGTTTCCGAGTGCATTAGGGTGAAATGATCTTGAAGAAAATAGTGGATTTTCTTCAAAAAAAAAAGGGTGCTTTTTTCATTGGTTTTAGGTTCTACTAATGAAACCAAACCCCTGGTTTCAAGGATAACGGTGTCCACACTAACACCCTGTATGTGAGTACTGTCCAGGCTCAACGAGACGAGTGATTACTGTTACTGGAGTTTTAAGTAAAGTTCTGGCATCAGTTGGCAACTCTTAAGAGGTATGGCTTTTCAATATAAGTAACAATGCAGATATTACCACATGAGTTACTTGGTATAATAGCCCAATTTCTTAAATGATCTACAAATATGTCACTGTCATGAGTATGACATTCTTCATGATCAGAATCTGACTGGGGATCTTCACGGATGATATTATGAAAAACAGAATTATTATTATTTTCAGCATAACATGGCAGTTGAGTTTTGGGAGAATCGGATCTATGAGATTCTTCGCGGTCAGAATCTGACAGAGTATTCTCATGGATGGTGTTACGAAAAACAGGATTATCATTATCAGCATGACATGGCATTTGTGTTGGAGGTGAATTGGAGCTGTGAGGAACAATAGGGGAGGGCAGATTATTTGTCCCAGCAGCTTCTTGATGATAGTATGATATTTCTTCTTCTTCTTCTGATTGGTTGTCACCTCTAGTTGCTGAAGCAATTGTCATATTTTCTCTTTTAATTCTCTTTAACCGGCCTTGTCTCGACATTTGTACAAACGGTTTTCGAGACATTTTTGCCAAGTACTAACCTACAAAATTAAGAGATGTATGATTTCAAAAACTCATTTCACACAAATATGGGTGAATGGAGCAGATTTACGTGGAAATTGTTAAGAACATTGTTAGCAACAGCCCACAGCTTGCTAAAAGTGAAGAAAAACTTGAGGAAACTAGGAAACCCTAGTACCTGAGGTGTTTATAGAATAGAATATTCTTTATTGTAAAAAAGTCCCAATCTGACCCACCAACCAAAATTATACAATGTATGTTTCAGTGCTTGAAATCTCAAAGCGGTGGCAGTAGGTACACACTAATTTCCCTCTCTCTTAGAGGCCCGTGCCCTTCATTGGGATGTATGTGGGCTGGTATTATAATTATGGAATCGTACCACATTACGAGATAGTTAGCAACCAATGGTGAAATAAATTGTTATTAGATTATGTTGTTGGGAATTTTTCGAGGTTATGTGACTTTATAGAATGATAAAGGGGGTCTGCATAAGCTCTAATTGATTAAAATGATCACCTCACTTTAAAGCCGGTCCGCTGCGGTATGTTTTCGTGTTTTGCTAGCACATAACGTGTTATCCATTCGACTCGGCAAACAAAACGGCGAACAAAAAAAAAACACGATCTTCGATAATAACACGGTGTTCCGTGTTAGCAATATACGAAAACATGCCGCAGGCGCAGCAGACCCGGCTAGAGAACCAAACCAAACTTACCGTCAGTCAGTAGGGATATTTTATCAAGACGATATAAGTAGTCCAACAAGAGTGCAATCCAATCGAGTCCAGTAACACAGCCAAAGTCAAACGTAAGAGAAATTCAAAAACACAGCCAGGGTCGTCGATAAATCGCAATCACAAACAAAACGGAGAAGCACGTTCACAAATCAAGGAAAGAAACGGAAATAAACACAATGAAGTTATACAAATGGCGCCACTTTTTGACAGTTACGTTTAGTTTCACACGACACGCGTCTCTCCGAAAGGCTCCGCTTAGATACTTAGTCTGAGATTACTACTATTGTTATCTTTGTTATTGTTTTAAATAATAAATACTTTAACTGATAGGTATCACTTCCGTGAGATCTTTTATAATGGTTGATACCTATTGATATTATTCGAGATCGTTTAACGTGTCAAGTTTACAGAATTATTGGATCAAACTTGACAGATCATGCTTACCTTGTGCTTACCTAACAAGATTGCAACAGTATCGAAACAAACTTGCCATATCATTTTAACATTCACAAGTTTTCAGCTAATTTGAAATAAATTTGCCACAACAAGTTTGCAACTAAATATCAAATAAAAAACAAACTTGCAGCAAATTTAAATACTATCTGGGCTCTTCTCCTCCAAGAGATATAATGAATTCTCTTTCTTGGTGTTCTTGCAGTCGATCTTTGACCCAGTATTCTTCCTCCAGTCTCTGGACATGGTTAACTTCTTTTTTCCAGTCTTCAACTGAAATTGAATTTATTGCTTCTCTAGTCAACTTTTCAATAAGTCTTTCAGACTGATCTATGTTTTTGTCTGCCACCCTTTGTTTAACTAAATTCCAGATGTATTCTATTGGGTTTAGATCACAGTGGTAGGGTGGCAGACGTACAACTTCGTGACCATGCTCCCTCAACAGTTCGTCTACCACATATTTTTCTTCTGGCTTATTTACGCGTATGATTTGGTATAATTCTCGCTTCGTCATCTTTTCATCAAAACTGATATTATATTTGGTAAGCCAGTTTTGCATCTCACTTTTGACTGATGACTGGCAAGGTATTTTTTCAGATTGCGTTGAATGGTACGGCGCGTTATCAATTACAACTATACCGTTTGGAGGCAAGTTTGGCAGCAACTTTTCCTTGAGCCACTTAACAAAATTTTTTGTGTCCATCTCGTCGTGGTAATCGCCTGTCTTGCTTTTGCATTTATATAATAACTCGGCCCCAGGGATAAAACCATTTTCGCCACCCGCATGAACGAGAATCCAACGTTGGCCGGGATTACTATTTTTCTTTATACTAGCGTCGCTACTATTCTGCCAGCATTTTGGCACTGTATAATGAGAATGTATCCAGGTCTCATCTAAATACGTCACCGGTTTTTTGTCCGATCCGAGGTCCTTATTTTCTTTCATTCGCCGCAGGTAGCGAGCCCTCCAGGCAGCGATATCAGGCTTTTGTATCAAAACCAATCGGGCATTTTTACATACGAGACAGAGTGAAACCAAAACACAGTACAACACAACCCGCCGCCGCCGCCACGCCGCCGCGCCGCGCGCGCCGGCTCGCAGTTCTCGGAATTCTGTTGTATAATATTTCCGAGAACTGCATAGTATAACAGAGTCAGCCGTAAAAATTCTAAAGAAAACAATTAAGACCACCTTGACACCTAATAATATACGATGTTACTGGCGTAGGTTGTTGGATAAAAAAATAATATTAGACAAAGACACTTACCTGGAAAATTCAAATCCTTTTTTGCAACAGCCAATATTTTCTTCAGCGTAGGGACTTCTTTTTTGACAGTGTAGAAACTGTTGATTATGTTTCTCAGAGCGACTAAGGTCCATGTTCACCGAAAAGATAACAGCCTGATTAGCTAAAACAGCTGTCACTGTGACATATTACCATACAAAAATGTGTTTTAAACAGCTGTTTTAGATAATCAGACTGTCATCTTTTTGGTGAACATGGACCTAAGTCGAAACTGTCAAGATTTTTTTTTTTTTGTGATTTTCTCTTCTTGCCAGGTGTTGACGGTTCAGTTGATGGTCCCGGTAATTGGGCAGACGTCGAAGTACTCGGCACCGGTGTAGGTGATGGTGCCACTGGTTTTACTTGCTTTTTTATTCTTAATAATGTACTTTTACATATACCAGTAGCAGCGCAAGTTCTATTTATCGGTTGATCCACCGGAATCATAAATTTTTTATTCACTTTTTCATGCTCAGCAATTTCTTTAGCACTTTTGGTAGGGTCCACAGCTTTTAGGTAGGGTACACAATTTGCTAACTTCCTTCTCACGTTCAAAAAAAGCCAACACCTTGAGTATTAAGGCCCTTTCTTTGCTGTGTATGGTTTTTCCCATCGTATAATTTTAAACACAACAGTTACAAGAAAACGTCCAAACGTAACGATAATAACAAAAATCCAATAACAAATAAACAAATAAAAGGTCCAAACGTAACGATAACAAAAATTCAACAAAAATAATTATAACAGCAAACGAATGACTCCGAAACTCAAGAAAACGTGCAACGGTAACCAAAGAATACTTATACTCTAAAAAGAGACGGTAACAGCGATGCTAACGCTACTGAAGGACGAGAGCGGGGCCTCGCGCGGGGTAGCGGGAGGGGGGTCGAGTTTCGAGCCAGGTGTCTAGTTATTGCGCCCGGGTTGTATTCATGTTGACAAGGTTTCGTGGTTTTTGTTAACCTTCCCCACGAACACCCTTTCCGTCACAACTAGGGTTGCCAGCTCCGGTTTTATGTTTTAGAGGATTTGATAAGATTAAATAAAGGACATAGGATGAAAATAAAGGATAATTAGTATCATGTTATTTTTAATAAAATGCTGCTAAGTTATCTTAAGTGACATTTATTAATTAAGGAACAATGTTAATATTAATACGCATTATAACGTAGTTCGTAATCTAATTAGTCTTTAAGTACTTGGTGTTACTTTTGGCTGCTCTAAGAGCTTCTTCGTTTTCTATAATGAAATGAAAAAATTGTTTGCATTGCATGTTGAAGTTCGATTTTATTTGTCGTTCTGCTTTTACAGTGTCAATGTGTAACTTATTTCGGTTTTTGGTCCACGTATTCGTACACAATGAAAAAATCCTTTCGGCTTGGGCGTTAGAAACTGGGATGGAAAATACGTATTGTATTATTTTTAGCAGATTCTTGTTTTCATCCGTTGATTTGAGAATCTGAATCCAATTTTCAAGTGCATTTTGAAACTTCTTATCGTCTATAATTTTCGTCAAGACAGGCTTTAATATACAGAACTCTCCATACAATGCATCAAGGTTAATATTAGGTATCTGTAGTTTTGATACCGTATTGCACAAATCCTGGTACTTAATTTCTTTTGTCAGTGTTAGCGGCTGCAAACAATGAAAATTACTATTTTCCGAGAAATCGAATCGCGATTCTATATAAGTCAGCACATTTTGATACCACTCCAAAAATATAGTGGTGTATTTTTCAGCCACAGAAGTAGACATTTTTAGAAGAATTTGCTGCACTACCATTCCAAAAAAGGCATCTTCAATTCGCTGGTTCATCTTTTGTTTAAAATTATTCATGATTCGGTATACGTTGCACATTAGGACGTTTGTGCCTTCAAGTTGACGAATAGTTTCTTCAAAAATTATCAACGTGTTGTGGAAAAAAGCTAAATATAATTCTGCTTCTAACACCTCTGTGCCAGTTATATTTGTCTCATAATATTTCAAAATATGATTGGAGATGTCAGAGGCTGAAAAGAAATATGCTTGTACCGCGGGAAGATTTTTGTACAGTCTGTCAATGGCAGGATACAATGACAGCCATCGTGTCGGCACGTGCCTCAGCAAAGGCGCATATTCGATGTCTACAAAGTCAAACATTTGCTTAAGCTCACTGGTCCTTTTTGCATGGCTGGAAAAATATGTAAACGTTTTTGTTACAAAGCTTTCAACGTCAAATTCCATCTTCCCGATAGCGTGTTTTGCGGTGTTGTGAACTAAATGAGCCAAACACCTAGCTTCGAGTATACGATCATTTTCATTCTTGAGACGAGTGTACACCGAATTAAAACGACCGAAATTTACGTTAGCATTATCAGCTGAATAACTGGAAATGTTTTCAATTTTTAAATCATTTTCAATTAATTTATTTTTTAAATTGACGAATATGTCACCAGAGGTCTCTTTAGCATCTTCGTAAAAGTCCAAAAGGTAGTGCTTTAAACCATCTTCTGGGGTAAAATATCTTATAACCAGTGGAAACATTTTAATGTTTCCGTGATTTGAAGCATCCGTCCCTATTGAATAGAATATACCTTGATCGACTAATTGCTTTACCGCTGGTGTTATGGACAGAGGGGCCAATACAGAACATGCTATTTTTGTTGCTTTTGTCCTTCCTAATTGCATGTCACCGGCGATTTTCGAATCCGGATAAACGATGGGAGCTAATTTGCTTGTACAATCCAGAGAAAGCATTGAATGTCCGTGCACCACGTTATGATACACGTTTGTTAGCTCAGCAGCAGCAACTTTCTTCATATGCGCACAGGATGACGGAGAGTTAGATTGAGATCCGAAGAAGTGATCAATAGTCTTACTTGTTTTAGCCAGCTTCACTTTATTCTGGTGTTCTGTACCTCGATCGTGCTGTTTGAGGTTACTCAAACCACCATTGCTAATCAGGAAGTCTCTTTTGCACAACGTGCAATAAGCTTTAAAAATATTTACTTTAGACGGCTTTACCCATGAATATATGTCTCCATTGCTCCCTGTATTTACAAAGACGTTTACTTTTCTTTGCGCTTGATTCACCGCCACTATTATTATCTGAAGAATCTGTATCTGAAGTCATCGCGTAAGTGACACGACAACACTGCAGTAAATAAACAAAAGAAGATGTATTTTGGTGCGTACGAACGAAATAAAACGCTCTGTAACGTCACGCGTCGCCTCAACTAGCAAAGGTAATGCCGAATATGCGCGCGCGAACCCGAATCCGCGCGATATTTATCCGACCGTGTTCCCCGCCCCCACCACTTGACTCGGCCGCCCGCGCCGCACCCCCGCAGTTTATCGGAGACATCGCTGACATCGTACGAAACCACGCTGATGCAACCAATGTAATTATTGACATACGCGTGTGTTCATTTTTCACAAAATAAAGGACGAAGTATTGTCCTCTATTGAAGATTTTAAATTAAGGGACAAATTCAATTTTCAGGTCTGAAAAAGAGGACGTCCTTTAAAATAAAGGACGTCTGGCAACCCTAGTCACAACAGGTTCTTACTATTTCTTGTTTACTGTTGATGGTATGATACTTTTAATCAATATTTAAGATAATATCTGAAGGTTATTGTTATAGGTTTTGAGTGCCAGAAAAAAAAAATGAAAAAAGGTGTAGTGCCCTTTATATTTGGACGAAAGATCAACCACCTTATCCTGTAGCTAGGGAAGAACGATTGAAAGAGAGAAATATACACAAAGAGTTATTCCCCACACTTCAAACTCTTCCTGGCACTTCAAGTTCAGTTGAACCAACAACAGAAGAAACATCATCATCTGAAATTCCTGGCACTTGGAAGTTCAGTTGAATCAACAACAGAAGAAACATTAACTTTACCAGAAAAGAGTAGCCGTCAGGAGGACGCTTTATTGCCAAATCCAGTATTGAACAATAAATCTACTCAAACTCCAGTACTTTTAAGACTCTTTGCTACAGAAGAATTAGTTTATGACGATGATGCAGTTAAGTTTTACACTGGTCTTGAAACATACAAACAAATCAGATTTGTTTTTAGCACCCTGGCTTACGATCTAACTTAAAAATCAGGTGGTGTAATAAGTCTGTGTTGAAGATCAGTTCGAGGTATTCCACGAAGCACACCCAAACGAAGCACACCCAGACGAAGCACACCTAAAGTATTCCACTAAGCACACCCGTAGGTGGGCTTCAAATAAAATTTTTAAGAAATTAATTTCCTATTCCACGAAGCACACCTACGAATATCACTCGCATAGTGCGGGGACTAAGAAATAAGTTCTTATTAACTTTAATCAAATTAAGACGTATTTAAACTTTTAAATAAAAAGGGCCATGGGGTCCGAGTGCCCACTTAGTATTTCGGGAAATCGCCAAGCGGTTGGTCGACTCTTCACGTGACTAGAGGGCGGGCCTATTTTTTGGCCAGACAATCAGTATTGCCATCCAACGTGGCAATGCTGCCAGCCTTCTGGGCACTTTTCCTGTTGGCAGCGACGTGGACGATTTTCCGATGCCCTGTAACCCTTTTTGATACTTGTACATATTTTTATTTCTATTATAGTGTTAGTGCGTATATATTGTAAACAATTAAGACGAGATAAATGTGATTTTGAATTATCGAGAATGTTTGGTGTCAGTAAGTCAGTGGTATCAAATGTCTTTATTACCTGGCTGAATTTTATGTATGACATTTAGACGCTTATTGACATATGGTCTTTTCGTGACTTAGTGCAGTATTACATGCCGGAGGATTTTGAAAATTATAAGAAAACAAGATTAATCATAGACACTACTGAAATACCAATATGCAAACCAGGAAATACTTTATCGCAACAGGCTACATTTAGTACTTAAATAAATAAGAATAGTATAAAATTCTTAATCGGCGCTACACCAGCCGGGCTAGCATGGCCAGAGACATTTTATCCACGGGGAGAGGACAAAATACTGTTCCCCTCTGTCAATTTTGTCCACCCTCCGAGCATGGCGACATGGGTGGATAAACTATTCACGGGGGACAAAACAGGGGAACGCTTGTCCCCGAAATTATTGCCATTATAAGAAAACTTTCATTTAATTACAAAATAGTCGAGAATATCGTCGTAAACCAAAGTACTTTTTTCGCTTTATTGCATCTGTGCTGGATATTTATTTTGTTTTGTTATCAATGTCTCTGAGTATATAACCTCAAATCGAGTAACTCATTTATCATTTATCACACTTTAACAGTGTTGATTAACTGTATTACCGGTTGCTCCAGCTCCTTGAGTTCCCGCTCAAATTGGGATATGTCTGATGGCCATGTCTGATTTTTTATAAATTTATCTTTATAAAATATCAGACATCGCGCCATTTGTAGTACACGTCCAAAAAAATGTTATCTCTTAAAATTATGGAACCACACTGTATCCCATCACATTTGGGAAGTTTTTAAAACAAAATGCCTTCAAGAATATTAGTAACGGCAGTGTCAAGAAAATCGGGTGTAACAAAATAAGCATTTCTTTTTTTATTTCCTGGACGCGAATTCGTTTATTAATAATTTTTCAAAGAGATATACTTAAACCCACCATCTAAAGATGAGGACAAATTTCTCCCTTTGTTATGTCAAAATATCTGTATTTTTTCTCTTCCACTAGTCGCCATGCTATAGACGGGGGGTGAGTATCCACGTCTAATGTCAAAAAGTGATATAATTCTCTTTCCCCCTGTTGCCGTGCTTTGGCAGGTGGATAAAATAATTTTGTCCCTTGTCAGTGGAAATAACCGGTGGAGAAAAGTTTTATCTCCTGCCCATGCTAGCCCTGCAAGTGGCTTAATTAGTTATTGTTCAGATGGTTATGGTGGTGCCACAAGTGACAGACAAGTAATAGAAAGAGCAACACTTAAAGATTTGTGTGAACCAGGAGATGTAATCATGGCAGACCGAGGTTTTAATGTGCAAGATATTTTTGCTCCAAAAGATGTGACAATTACTATTCCTTACTTTTTGAAAGGAATGGCTCAACTTCCAGGAATTAAATTGAAAAAAGATAGAGAACCGTCAAGGAATAGAGTGCATATTGAAAAAAATATTGGTTTAAGCAAAACTCACACTATTTAAAATCAGAAATTAATAGTTACTACGTACCATTAACTACAAAAATATTTTTCATATGCTCAATGTTGTGTAATTTTAGGGAAGGGATCATGCACAAACAGAAATAAATCACATTAAAATAATTATGACTTTATTTTTTCCTCATAATACTTATAAATGTATTTATTAACCAATGCCTCTTCAAAATAATATTCATAAAAAAACACAACTTTTTCAACATATCCCTACTAATATTATAAATGTGAATGTAAGTTTGTTTGTTACGCTTTCACGCGAAAACTACTTAACCGATCATCATGAAAATTTGTACACATATTCTTGGAGGTATTAGAAGTAACACAGGATACTTTTTATTAAAAAAAAAACTAACCCTCACTCGCAGACGAAGTTGCGCGGGTCAGCTAGTCTTCTATAAATGTTGTGTTGTTTTCATTTAGCATTGGACTTGGTAATAATATGGGCTAGTTTTTTTAAGTTTAAGCCTATCTTCATCACATAAATATGACACAGTGACAGGACTAATCAGTTGGTTGCGTTCAGCATAAGGACATTTAATTTCAATAATAGTTTCTTCATGCAGAAGTCCATTAGGACAGGCACCTAAATAAGGCCTATCTGCTGGAATACACAAACCACATTCTTTCATATTTAGTCCATATTCTTCAGAATATTTTTTAAAGCCACTTTTTCATTTATTCTTCCATGGCTAATAGGCCTTGTAGTTATGTTTTTCCTATGTAATAGATTTTTTGCGAATGATGATAATGATTGTGGTCGTAAATTACAAATTGTATGAAAATTGCTTGCTATTAAGCGATATTTTCTTTGAGTATGCCACATCTTACTTTGCCCTTGGGACCTGGTCTGCTCTTCAATTGTTTGTAAATCTTCTGCAGTCATATTAAAAAAAATACTGTTTGAACTGTGCCATGATCCCATTCTATGGCATATGGATTGGTAGGGCCATACAACTGTTTTATAGGCATTGTGCTATCTTCAAAATTTAGTGCAAGATTTCTTAATTTCTTATTGTATTGTTCTCGACATACTGGTTTTTTGTATGGGTTAAAATCTATGTTTCCTTTTTTCCTTTTATTTGGCAATTTCTCTGCTTTTAATGGCGTTGGTCCAAATTTCTTGTTCCTCCAGCAAAATTGTCTTATCTTGGCTCATGTGGGCAGTGGCAATCAATACTATGGCAACATGCTTACACAGAGCGTGAACACCGGACCGTGCTGCACATTCACAATGTGACTCTTGAGGTGCACCATTATTGTGCAGTTTAATGTTAACTTCATACTGGACTTTTTTCATTGAAGCTTTATATACAGGGTGTAAACTGTAGGATAAAATAAACGAGGGATAATAACTTGTTGTAAATATATTCAAGAGATCATTTTTATGTAAGAAAGCGGACACAACAGTGACAAGAAGTCACATCAAATTCAAGTACTTCCAAACATACTTTTCTTTTAATTTAAATTTACACCATAGACACATATACATTAAGTTCGTATATCCAATACACCCTCATAAATTTTAATTTAAAACACTAAAATATATCCAAATTAATAACAATCTCTAACGCCTAAACCAGTAATGCACTTATAGTGCTTGACACTACACAATGGTTTAGTGAGAACGGCAGCTATCATGGATTCAGTGGGTACATGTCTCAGTTCGATATCTTTGTTATCTCGTAGCACTTCCCTAATATAATGATGCTTTATATCAATGTGCTTACTGCGTGCGTGAAACATTGGGTCTTGAGCCAAACAAATAGCTCCCTGATTATCGGCATGAACAACTACTCGAGTGTACCTCACAATTCCTAGCTCCCTCATAAGGCTATTCAAATAAACTGCTTCTTTCATACATTCAGATAGACTCACGTATTCGGCCTCACAAGTTGATGTAGCCACGCTACGTTGTTTTCTGGATTGCCACGAAACACTTGCACCACCTAAAATAAAAACATATCCAGAATATGATCGCCTATCTAACACACAATTAGCCCAATCAGCATCCGAAAAACCTTGAACACAATCACCAGTTCTTTTGTATACGAGACTGTGCTGCATTGTCCCTTTAAGGTAACGTAATATACGTTTTGCTGATTTCCAGTCGCATATTTCTGGTTTCGTTAACTTCTGGCTTAGTTTACTCACCGCATTTGCAATATCGGGCCTAGTTGCGTTGCTCAGATAATTTAAGCAACCTATCAGTTCTCGATAAGGCCATGTTTCACGGTTTTCTGAATCATACTTGTCTTCGGACTTTTCTTTCGAATTCAATTCCATAGGAGTTGCACATTTATTACATTCTTCCATACTAAATTGTTTTAATAATTTTTAATTAAGTCCGCCTCTGTACTATGTGCTTGAAGTGTTAAATAAATAAATAAATAAGAATAATTTATTTGCTTAAAATACAGGTGTTACCAGTTGTTACAAGTCGGTGGTTTAGGCACAAACCATATTTTGCCTTTTTAGGGCATGCAAATATAATTTTACATTATTTTATAATGCGTATTTATAAGTATTTTCAATTTAAGCTTATTAAAAGTAAATTAAAATAATTATTAAATAAAAATACAATGTAAAAAAAAAGAAACCTTAACACATATTGCACAATGAAACTATTACCTATATCTTAAAATAGAAAAAATCTTAACACATAATATATTGCACCCGAAATTAACACTTATATTATCTTAAATTAAATTTTGTGTTGCAGAAATTCTTGTAAACTGTAAAAACAATTTTATTTATTTATTTATTTAACACTTCAAGCACATAGTACAGAGGCGGACTTAATGCCATAGGCATTCTCTACCAGTCAACCTTTGGGTGATGCAGAGACAAGCAGTGGTAGGTGTACATCTGAAAATAATAATTACTATAGTAAACTACAAGGATATATAAAATACTATAAATATATATAAATACTATAAATAAATATCAAAGTAGGTATATATTACTGTAAATAGAAATTAACACGGATATACTAAAATAAAAAGACAAACAATGGAGAAAACATTACTGTTGTGATGAACCTGCCAGTTTCTTGCGAATGTACTCTCGAACTTTAATCTTGAAAGATAAGCGATTGGTTGCCATCCTGATTTCCTGGGGAAGCGCATTCCAAAGAGAAATACACTGCACAAAGAATGATCTGTGAATGAAGTCAGTACGGTGAGAGGGGCATTGGAGAACACGGTTATGCGATGATCGCAGACTCCTATTATGGTTGGCACAAATGTACTGAAAGTGGGGAGCAAGGTAACTAGGGGAAGTGGGAGAAATAAGGAAAGAAAACAAGGTGGTAAGCGCCCTTTGCTCCCTACGCTGACGTATGGGCAACCATTTAAGAAGAGACCGGTGCTCGGAGACATGATCATATTTACGCAGATTAAAAACGAATCGAATGCATTATTAATTATTTAGAAGACGGTCAAGTTTGTCGAGGAGATCTGCATTCAGGTCAAAGTAGCACACATCACCATAATCGATGATAGGAAAAATCAAGGACTGTACAAGCATTGTTTTCGTATTTGAAGGTAAAAAGTTTCTCAAACGGTACAGAGCCCGCAACGACCCAGTAACCTTCTGGCTGACACGGGCGACGTGGGTCTGCCATTTCATAGTGCTATCGATGTACAAGCCAAGATCCTTCACATCAGCGCTAAAAGGGATGACCGTACCGTCGAAAAGAACTGGTGGCAAGGTTGTTCCATCCAACTTGTAATGGCTTCGTGAACTCCCGATGATTATTGCCTGACATTTGTTTGGATTTACTGCCACACCAAATTTACCGGACCAGGTTTTTATAGCCATCAGGTCCCTATTGAGATTTTCGACTAAATCTCGTATTTCGTCAACCCTCCCCTGACAGTACAGCTGCAAGTCATCCGCATACAGATGATACGCACACTGAAGCTCAGAAGTAAGGAGATTAATAAAGATAGAAAACAGAAGAGGAGAAAGAATACCGCCTTGAGGAACACCAGTTTCCAAATCACACCAACATGACGAGGAATCCCCAACGTGAACTGACTGCTGGCGTTCCTGAAGGTAAGAGGAGAACCATTCCAGTGCTCCGGGAGAGACCATAACATGGGATAAAATAGCTAAAAGGATTTCGTGACTGACGGTATTAAAGGCATTCGAGAAATCAACCAGCACCAGTGCCGTCACCTTGGTGTCTTCCAGCCCTGCCCTAATATCGCCAGTCACTTTAAGAAGTGCGGAAACAGTGCTGTGACCGGGCCTGAACCCAGACTGAAGTGGGCTGATAAGTGAGTTCCGATGAACAAAATTGGAAAATTGTTTGTGAACACAGGCCTCAAGCACTTTTGATAGAAAGGGAAGGATCGAAATGGGACGGAAATGGGCAGGAAGAGAGGGATTAGGGACCTTGGGTAGCGGACAAACATAGGCTTTGCGCCACAAGGAAGGAAAAACTCCGGTAAAAAGTGAATAATTTACAATGTGGGTAATAGCAGGTAGAAGCTCATCCAGAAGAGTTGTGATCATACCACGAGTGATATTATCACAACCCACTGCTTTCGACTTGATGGACAGAATGGTTTTTTTTATCTCTCCCGGGTCAGCTGGAACAAAGCAAAAGTGGTTAATATTAGGACGCGTTAGACCAGAAATTAAAGATAAAGTTTGTTGCTTGGTTACGGGATCCATAGATGAAGCAGAAGAAAAATGCCGGTTAAGCTCGTTCAGGTTAATAGAGTTTGGAAGGTCTAAATTTCGCGGTTTGCCGATACCCAGAGTTCCAAGAAATTTCCAGATATCGGCAGAAGAGGAAGAAGTAATATTATCTAGAATGTGGCGGCGTTTACCGATGCGTATCATCTGGTTGCATCTATTCCTGGCAACCTTATATAATGACCAGTTCTCGTCAGTACGGTCCCTCTTAAATTTACGGAATGCTCGGTCCCTGCGACGCATCGCCATCCGTATCCCTCTTGTCATCCATGGTGCAGGAGGACGTTTAAGTTTCACCTTTTTGATAGGAGCATGGACATTGTAGAGGTTGACCACAACATCATTAAATATGGCAACCTTGTCGTCAACCGAAGAGGCTTCCAACATAGGCTCCCAATCAATCAAGGATGCATCCTTCTTCAGCTCTTCAACATTCATCCGCGCAAAACAACGCCTGTACAGAACCTTGGGTTTGGGAGGTTTCAGGATATATGAGAGGAAAATCATGTCGTGATGAGAAAAGCCAGGAGCGTCATGTTGACCATGGGAGGATACAAAGGAAGGATTCGAGGTGAGGATCAGATCGAGCCAGGTGTCATCACCAGCAGTGTTATGGTGGGTAGGTTGGAGCGGCAACACGTGCAGACTGACTGACTCGATAAGATGGAGGAGTTTGCGGGATCGAGGGGCGGTACGGGCAAGTAGATTAGTATTAAAGTCACCCATGATGATGTGATGTGCATACTCTGAACCCAAAGATTCAAGTACTGATTCGAATTCAGTGAAGTAATCAATAGTGGGGGGACAGTAAACGACACCAATAACAGTTTTGGCTCCTTTGACGCAAACTTCAAGGAAAATAAATTCTGCAGAAGCAGAATATTGTGATGAAGAAGTAGCAAGAATTTTGTATGGGAAGTCACTACGGAGGTATATGGCAACACCACCCCCTCCCTTACCGATCCTATCATTACGTATAAGAGTGAAACCAGTAAGAGGGTAAGTTGTAGACGGGAGATGTGGTTTGAGCCAAGTTTCGGAAATCAGGATGGCGTGAACATTACTATTGTTAAAGGCGTCGTAAAACTCACTATAGTGGCTCGGAATGCTTTGAGCATTAATATGACACACATTTACCAACCGATTAGACGTATCATTAAATTGTTGTTGCAAAAAATCAGCAAGAGTATCATTGAAAGAACAAAAGCTTCCATCGCTTGAAGAAGCAGCAGATTCATCCGCGGATAAGAAAGTTTCACTGTCTGACATAAATATATAGGTACTTAATTAATAAATGTAAATAAATATATAATACAATTATATAGAAAAAATACAATTAAGCTATAACTAAAAACAAACTATCACTAACAGGTGCACAATTCTGCACCACCCGCCAGCTCACACCGACACAAGAAGTAATAAAACAAGCATAGAATAAGGCACTTATACACAGCAAAATACAAAGCAAAAAAAGAAAGCCGCAGTTCCCAGACATAAAGGGCAAGAATAAAATATAAAAGTGAAATAAAGGAGGAGGAGACACCCAACTGAACACTACGTGACGTTGCACTTGGAACGAAACGTTATAAAAAAATATATATATAATCTGTGTGTTATTATTTTATCAGCGGTGCTTTTAAATTTTAAACTGGATAATTGACTTAAACGCACCCCAGACAACAAAACGTGGACTCGAAACGTCACTGTCAGTTTAGTATTTCTAAACGTCAATCTGACGTTTGACAAGCATAGTAAGAAATAGTAAAATATTATCAACGACTCAAATCTCAATTATTACGAAAAATAAACACAGTTGGGGGTATCCAAATACCAATTCAAAATAAAGAAGCAAAAGTAAACAGTTGTGAAACATAAGGAAGATAACTGCATTATAAGACTGGACAAATAGATACTGGTAAGTAAGTAAAGAATATGAATGATATATACTTAAAACTACTAATCGAGAAACACTAACAAAACATCAACACTCTAACCTATTTTCGCATTATGTTTTGCAGATTTCCGGCAGCGTCGCCACCTCTACCACGCGCAGAAGGAGCCGCTTCCACTGCCTTGGGGTACTGGGCTACCAAGGGCTTCAGTTCATCCAAGGAAGTTATCTTGTGCTTGCTTCCGTCAGGAGCCTTAATAAAGCCTTAATTAAGCCTTATTTCTGTCAACCATTTGCGCAATTTACTTCTAAAATATTTAAAAGGGAGTTCTCTAATATTTCTGGGTAATTTATTAAAAATAGAAATACACGTATGAAACACATTCTTTTTAATTAGTGTTGTATTGCAAAATGGTATCATAATTTTTGTTGGATCTCTTGGCCTCTGTTTAGTGTAATTGTCACCTTTGAATTTAAAAAATTCACTGTGTTTCCTTACAAACATCGATACCTCAAACAAATACATACCGGTTAAGGTCAAAAGCCTAAGTCTTTTAAATAAAGGTCTACAAGATTCTAGTGGGTCCACACCGCAAATGGCTCGAATACATTTTTTTTGTACGATAAACGCCTTCTCATAGTCTGTTGAATTGCCCCACATTATTAGTCCATATCTTAAAATGGATTCAACGTATCCACTGTATGCTATACGAGCAGTTTTTTCATCTGAAACAATTCGAAGTTTCCTTAACGCATACACAAATCTATTGAGTTTACTGCATACGCTGTATATGTGTGGTTTCCAGTTACAAAATTTATCGAGAGTTATACCTAAAAATTTAATATTTTCTGTTTCTTCTACAATTTTATCATTTATTTTAATGTTAATACTATAAGAGGGTTTGCATTTGTATGTACTAAATTTAATAAATTTTGTTTTTGAAATATTTACACATAAGTTGTTAGATTCAAGCCAATTTATAACAGTCTGTACAGCTTCTCTTATTTTGTTTTCATGTGTTGAATTTTTGTTTTTATTTGGTACTATGACAGAAATATCATCGGCGAAAAGGACACTATCGTAGTTTAATGAATCTGGTAAGTCATTAATGTATATCAGGAATAACAAGGGCCCCAGAACACTCCCTTGTGGTACGCCATAAGGATTAAATTTAGAAGAGGATCTATAGATAGTGGATTCAAGATTTTCATTAAGGTTAGAAACTTCGACACATTGTTGACGTCCTGTTAAAAAACTTCTAATCCAATCCAAAGCGACGCCCCGGATGCCATATCTTTCACATTTGTCTAGTAAGATGCTATGATCCACAAAATCAAAAGCCTTGCTCATATCAAAGAATGTAATTCTCTTGTGACAATACAATGACATTGGCATTTCTTATAATGTCAATTCCTAAAATATATTTCGCCGGTCCATAATCTCTCAAGTCGAACTCCTTTGACAACTCATTTTTAAAATCGATGATTAAACCTCTTTCTTGGCTTCCAATTAAAATATCGTCGACATATATTAATACAAATAAGAAAGTATTCCCATTTTGCTTAAAATAAAGACATGGTTCGTTCAGACTCTGCTTCAAGCCCATTTCAGTGAGTTTCTTGTTGAGCCTGAGATTCCATTGACGTCCAGCTTGCTTCAAACCATATAATGATTTCCGCAATAAGCATGAATCGCAACCACTATCCAATTTACTAAGCATGCCCTGCGCGTGCTTTCTAATGATAGGATCTTCTCTCTCACGATTCATAAGCTTAATTAAACTCTCTCTTTATAGTTCTGGAATTTCCATGTAAATCTCTTCGTCTAATGAACCATTCAAGTAATAATCAAATAAATTCCAAAATTATTCAATGAATGTTACAACAATAATAACCTAACAATTCCAAATGAGTTGCATACTACCTAGTAGTTCCAACCAAGCAAACAATTACCAAAGATCAACTATGTGACACATGTAGATCACAATTAACAACAAAATAATTTCAAGTGAAAATTAAAACTTAGGTTGAATTTGTTTCAAGTCTTAGTATGGACCTGTTCTCAATTCAAAGGTAAGTTCAGCTTACCACTTATGACCTGTGGCAGGTACCACAATTACAACAACAAAACAACAATTGGGTAATTAAATCAATTTGGAACCAATGAGCCGATATCACTAGTCAGCAATTATTCCAAATAAACAATCATAATGCACAATAGACAACCCAGGTAGTTTGTGTACATACAACACAATAAAATCAACAATCAACAATATTAAACTATCACTGCACACATAATTATAATATCTAATACACTGAACAACAATATTCTTATATTTCCAGTACGACAACCTAGATGTGCAAATGTGTAAATTAATTGTATTGACAATTAATTTTAATTAAATGTGAGAGTCCGGCTGACAACGGCAACAAATCAGTTCAATGTTCTAGACTTCCAATTGACCAGGCACTAAGCAAGTTGATGTTATATTGAATAACCACGCTCTGCTACCAAAATGTTCGTTCCCAAACCAGGGCAAGTTTGGGACGAGATGTCCGCGATACGCGGAGACAATTAATCAAATCAAGATGCCCCTTAATAAAAGTAACTTACCTGGTGCCGGTGGGCTGAAGGGGATGACGCGTCCTTGATCAAGCCGGCTGCAAGAGTGTATGTAATGTGTGTGTGTAAATGTACAGTGGTGCGTGGTCGAGTGACTTGCCAGATCCGACTATGTTTCAACAGACGCTGCCCCGGCAGCGCGTAACAGGTCGGGATGAAGCACAATAAAGTTCAACGGCACCAGAACAACACTTTTCACTATGATAAATTCAATTCTCACTGTTATGTTTCAGAGCACGCGGGGCATGTTAACCTCAAATTCGGCGCGGAGAATTAAACAAGTACAAATAAGCCCGGTTTGTCACACAACTGGGGCGTTAAGTTCGATTCACAATGAATTATTACCAAATCGTGCAAAACAAAGGAGATTAACTTCGATTTTTAATTACTTCAAACAACAACCAAATTCTAGCGTGCCTTCACATGGCTCCAACAAAAAGACAAGACAGTGACAACTAGATGACAGGTCAAGTCAAACAAAAAAGTGACAGCTGTCATGACAGTCACAGAGTGCGTTCCATAGTACGTGTGGGACGAAACATTCATTATTTATTATTTTAGACGGTTTAATTTCTGAAAGATCGGCGCGGTATTTACGCCTAAGCCGATTGTATTCGGTGATCGCTGAAGCTTGAGCTTTTATACTCTTGAAGTCAACATTTATGAGGTGCACCCCATGAAGATTGGTTACTCGTGAAAGCGCCACGTAGGCTTGGCCACAAGAGAATATGGAGGTGCCAATGTCCATGAGGGCATTTTTTAGACTTAGACCTTGGCTCTTGTGAATTGTTAGGGCATACGCCACACAGATTGGGAATTGTTCTCTGTACACGTATGCCCGGGGTATGATCTCAAATTTTGACTTAATAGGCAATAATTCGTGAATTAAATTATTAGCGAATTTTACTACCAATTGTTTAGGCTTTGTTTGGTCTTCCGGGTCCCGCCTCACTTTTTGTACAACGCCTATCGACCCATTCACTAAACCTAGACTAACATCAATGTTTCTTCTAAGCATTACTTTAGCTCCCTCTTTAATGATTATAGTTTCTTCCAGTCCAGCAGTCATCGACGCATCATCTTCATACTTTTGTAAACACGCCCGGGCTTTCGTTATCATACATTTTGAACAGTCCAAAGAATCTTTAGCAATTAACTTTATCTCGGGGTGCGGAATCGCTTTTAACATATCATTATTTAACTGCATACACATATTTCTAGTCGGTAGTAAACAAACAGTATCTTCTGGTAAGTCCCTCAAACATTGTGCTACTTCCATTAACCTTCCTTCATTGGAATGCGAGAGTAGAGGTATCAATCGGTTAGACAGTATATCTTTGTCTGATTGAGTTGTCACTCCTACTCTGATTCTTTTTAACATTTCTACAAACGTAGAATCATCCAGCTGTTTCATATTCAACGTAAGTTCGTCGTAAGTAAATAGTTCAGTCCATAGTTTTGAAATACTTAAGGAGCCTATTGTTAAGTTTGCCGATATGAACTCATCGACGCCAGGTCTAGAGATAATGTCGGGATGTAGGTTGGTAAACATTTTAGTTTTGTTGCTATGCAAAATTTTAGTGACGGAATTAACAGTTTCTTGTTAACTTAATGTCTTTGCACATAATCAACTTTTTAAACGTTTCTTTCCCAATCACAGTAGTGAGTAGGTAGCTAAGTACCTTCGTTATGGGCCTCAAGGTTAAGCAAAGTAAACTGGATTTTTCTGACTTGTAAATTTGCGAATATTCAGATCAAAATAAAATTGTAACCCTGTTCAAGGGGAAAATCATTACGATCCTTGCACGAATGGAACCCGAAAGCAGATATGCCACTACTAGGTAGAAGTGAACTGAAAAGACATTTGCTTCAAGCGATCGAGTAAAGGTTAGTAGTTTAGGAGCGCACTACATAGTCAGCTGTCGCGTCGCACGTCGCGTCGCACGTCGCGTCGCGTCGGCTGCGCGGCTGTCGGCGACCGCGCGCGGTCTTTGAACCCGAGGTCATGCGCGAGCGTCAGACGATATTTATTTACGAATACCTTGCTTGTTAGAGTTGTAAAGAAAAAAAAAATGTTTAATCGCAAGTAATGGTTTCATTTAACTGTTCCCACAGCATAGTGTATGAAAAATGATAAAAAAAATAGGTAAAATTGTAAATAAAAAAAACTGATTTTTTGATGGCATCGTATCGAGAATCACTAGCCTTATCACCTGTCTTCGTTTTCGGAAGCGTTTCCCTTACACCCTGTATAAAATTAATTATCAATGAACTTTCTACCAAAGGTATTACCTACCTAGTACTGAAATACAGCTAAATTAATGATATTTTTAAACGAAACGATGTAATATCTAACTAAATAAAATAAACCTAGAATAATACTAGAAAAGTACTTATGAACACGAACGCGATTCGAAGTACTGCCTAACTGTAAATTAAACCTAGAAACTAAGAGTACTAAATAACTAACAATTAATAAAAGTATTCAATTAAATCTAATACCACGCCACACCGAAATACTGCACAACCCGTATATAATCAATTAGAAACAACTAATTCCGGTAGGTGCGCTGTTCACAAAATAAAATGTACCGCCGGACCCAACCAAATGCATGTAACGAAACCATAGCGACTTTTAATTTTTCCCGTGCTGCCATCTATCGAGGTATGCGGTACTAACTATCGAAAAGTCAACTATGATTTCGTTACTTGCTCAGACACTAATAATTAAGTAATAATCAGTAATCCGTCACTAATCATAAAATTCCTAACCTATTAAAATCTGCGAATTGTTATAATAACAACCTCCTAATTAACTTTAGCAAAGTTCACGAAATAATAAGTGAAATCAACGAAAAGCAAATAATCCCTCCTAATCCCTAGCAAACGTTTTCAAGCGCAGTAGAAGAATGTTGTAAACGAATGTAACGCGGCCGGTTGCCACTTCGCCATATAAGGTTATCGGAAAAACAAACATAAGCGCGTTTTAAAAGACAGTCAGCACCATCTAGCGACGTGTGCGGGTATCACCGCCACTCTTGGTCCAATGCAGTATATTTTATTTTAGTGTAATTTGTTTATTTAATTTGTGTAATCGTTCGACTATTTCTTCTTGTAAACTTGTAAGTATGTATAAGTACTCGTATAAAAGCCAGTCTAGTCTTATCCAGAGTTTTCCTTTAATTTTATTTATATGCGTATTAAAAGCAGAAGGGGAGGTATTCGCCCAGCAGTGGGACGCTATAGGCTAGATTAAATTACACTACGCTGGATTTTTACAATGACAGTCGATTTTTTTATGTACCAATAGTAGAAGGGGGCATTACCATATCTCTAATACAGCTGAGACCAGCTGAGGGTGGGGTGAGGGGGGGGGGGCGATTTTTGACATCAAATGAAGCGGCCCACCAAGTTGAATATTTTTTGTAGACAGTATGTCGATCTCTAAATAGTTTGGTTGGGCTCTTGTGTTTTCTAATCAGGGTCACCAGGTACTCCAGATCTTCGATTATCCTAGTTTTTATAGTTTTCCCTTTATGTGGCCATTAAACCCTAACTCTGTACCAAATTTCAGCTCTCTGAGTTTATGGGAAGTACTAGTTCTATTCTGATGATCATGAGTGAGTGAGTGAGTGTCATAAATGCGAAACTTTGCTTTCGCTTAACTTTGGAACTAAATGACGTATAGTTGAAATTTTGGATTTTAAGTATGTGATTATAGCTTACTGGATGACGAATTTCAGCGTTCTGGTCTTATCCAGAGGTTCTCAAATAGGGGCCTGAAAATGCGGCGAAATGGTTCCAGTAAAGGATGGTACGGCAGTGTTTGCTTCGCGCTCGACTTGGCGGGGGCACTGCCGTGCCCCCCGATCCATTCCTCTCAATCAAAAACTTTGTAAAGGAAAAGTGATTACTTTCTTAACTTCTTTGTGGCTATTGCCAATGCTACACACTCTGTTTCAGCCTTTATTTCAATTCTATTTCAGACTTTTTTATGGACATATAACGCTCTTTCTCAAATAACGATCTCGCCTTTAGTTCTCTTATAGTTTGTTTAATTTTAGGGACCGATTCCCATGCAGCAATAAAGTGGCGATATTTGTCTGGCAATTACATAAGTACTTTAGAAATAATCATTTTGTCGGATATATCATCGCCTAATTGACGTATATTTGCTCTTATCTCTTCTAGCTTTGAGAAAGATTGTTAAATATCGGTATCACACTTCAGTGAATAAAACTTTTGTTATTTGAGATGTAAAGATGTAGATGAATTTTTCTCATAAATACTACGAGTAGTTTACTTATTCTACATCTCAGCTATCTGCTATCCTTACTAACCCACTCTTGGTACTCCGCCGGTTTGTCTTTGCCGAGTTTAGGTATGGAACCATCCACGACCTCAAATAGGCCTTTTGCCTGTAGAATAACTCTCATCTGGAATTTACAGGTACACCATGTCGTACTTCCATTTAGTTTGACTCCAGATATAAATTGCGAATGCGACAATTCCTTTTTTCTTCCACTCTTACGATCGGCGATCTCGACAAGCCAGCACAGCCAATGACATGATAGATTATTTATTTTCGCCGTAATTTATGCACTCGCGTACTCTGGGCCCATAACTCTTTTCCATTCATCCCTAGCCCATAGGCTAGCAGAGTAAAATAATAGCGTAGCAGTGAACTATTTATTTAAACTCGGTGGAGCAAATCAGTCCAGATACAAATGGTTCTCATAATCAACTCCACATCATTAGGCTTGTTTCCACCATCAATAAATTGCAAATCTATTTAGTCTGTCAGTTAGAGTATTAGAAAATAATGGACACGTATTTTTTGTTTTTGTAAATCAACGAATATTGACAAAGATAAAACGCATCAAAACTCGGGAGTGGGGTCTCGTGACGTCAGTACTCACTAAGAATCATACCGAACAGTGACGTATTGGGAATTTTAAAAGCGTCGTATCGTCGTCAATTTTGTTTTATGTGACAAAAGAAAAAATACGGGTCAAATATTTTTTAATAATCAAGTGACGGACTAATTAAATTTTTTCAGTTAACAAGCCTATTATTTGTTTTGTATCAATATCCGGAATCCATCTTGAGTCAAGCACCTGTCTTTCAGCCTGTTGACAGCGATTACCTTTGCCTCTCCGCTGGTAGCGCCCTCTATGCTTACCGTTGGTACTAAGTATTTCAAGCGCGCATCGGGTGATCGCCCGATTTATCGTCATTATAGCGTCGTTTTTCGCGCCGTTCAGTTGATAGCGTTATTTAAACTTCGCGAAAAAGTAACAACCCGCTTATTTTAATTAAGTTTGGTAAAACTATTATAGTTTCAATTCGTGAAATTGTACCTCTCCGTTCTTATTATGGAAAATCCTAGTAATAATTTAGAGCCAGGTGATTCTGACGGTTCACTATCGCGTAAACGTGTTCGTTCTCCGACGCCGAGTGCAATAGATAGTGATAGCAGTTCTTCTACAAGCGGTGGACCCAGCCCTGAGAAACGTAAAGTAAGGAGGGACTCCCAAACCGTGAGTTATGCACACTTCGAGTTTTTATCACAACAAGTGGCTTATTTAACAAACCTCATAACGCAAAATTCCGTTATTGAAAATAATACCACTCCAAGGGCTAACATTAATACCGTTTCCGTAACCACAAACGAGTTAAATCTACGACGACCTGAAAACTTGTCCAACAATAACAAACTTCAGATTTTATCGGAAGTCGGTACGACAGTAAAAGATCCGATTTACCCTAGGGCAAACGAAACATACCTTAAAAAAATAACGGACCTACAACGTTTTAAATGTGATGATTGGAATGCGGTTCGGTTTTCGGATGCACAAAAGAAATATTTAGCTACCCCCGGTTTCGTTGAGTTAAATATTAACGACGAATTAAAGCGTTTTGAATCGGATATGTTGAAAGAAGATTCGCGCTCACATTTATTGGAAAGATCTTTTGCTGGATTAACGAATGCTTTACTTTGTCAAAAAGACGAATTGCAAAAATCTTTACAGTCATTGGTGGATTGGGCAAATGAGTCTAGAGAATCGTTAACGCCCAACTCGTTATTCGAAAAAGTGGAATCATTGTTTTCGAAAGAATCTGCGTATAGTACGGTTACTGATGACTTATTACAAATAGTGTGCGGCCGAAGAGCTGACTTGATAAATACACGTCGAGAGGCTATGTTGCGCCAAATTTCCGAAGGTTTTCATCGGGATGTCCTACATAAAATTCCTCCTAGTACAGAATATCTTTTTAATGATGAGGCAGTTCAAACCTACCTCCAAAAAATTGGGGGGGGTGGATAAACTTACGGTATCAACTAAATCAATACCACAAACTTATCCTAAAGAAAACTTTTATCAAAATCAAAAACCGTCGACTAGTAAACAAGCTGACGACAGGTTTTTTCGTCGAGACACCTTTAATAAAAGACAAAGACAGGCCTCAAACGCTTCACACCAAAACAAAAACCGTACAAGTAATCAGCGATACAAACCAAAGAGTAAGAAATCGCAATCGCAGGCTATCCATAAAAGCAAGCGTCGCGAATGACTGTCGGAAATTTCAAGGCGGCTGTCTAAAGCAATTTCAATATGCTTGGAGCAATCTGGGTGCGTCAGACAAAATATGCCGACTATTAAACGGGGCACGCATACCCTTCATACTCAGACCGCCGCTAATATTTCCGAGTCCTACAGTTCTGAAATGTTACAGAACCAAAACCTCTCCCAATATGACCATGCAAATCCAAACTATGCTCGAGTCAGGGGTACTAGAACCTGCAGAACTGACGCCCAGTTACCTTTCCACGTTCTTTCTGGTACCCAAGTCAGATCAAACCTCCCGTCCTATTTTAAATTTGAAAAAACTAAACCAGTTCGTAGTAGCCAAGCCGTTTCAACTATTCAGTCACTTCCGTGTACCAAGTTTTGTGCAACAACAAGATTGGATGGCCAAACTAGATCTGAGCCAAGCATATTTCCACGTGCCCATTGCACAGCAGCATCGCAGATTCCTGAGGCTAAACTATCATCAAAATTCACATCAACATCAGCTACTCCAGATGACGTGTTTGCCGTTTGGCCTCTCATCGGCACCCAGAACGTTTGCCTCGATAACCAATTGGGTAGCAGAATTCCTGAGAAGTCACAAGATCAGGTGCGTAGTCTATTTAGACGATTTTCTTTTGGCCAACCAGTCAAAATCGCAGTTGGAAGACGACATCGCATTCACGATCAAGATACTCCGTTTACTAGGTTGGACAATCAACAACAAGAAGTCTGTACTGGTTCCGACACAATGCCTCGAGTTTCTCGGCATTACATGGGACACAAAACGCAACGCAAAGTCCCTGTCGGAACCAAAGTGCCTAACGCTACGCAATGCACTTCACCAACAGCTTCAGTTAAGCAAGTGGTCCCTCAAACAGTACCAAACTCTAATGGGGAGACTCAACTTTGCAACGTTCGTGACTCCGAGAGGTCGCCTTCACTGTCGAACTCTGCAATACTACAGTCGACAGCTGTCGGCGAAACACCCGTATCGGTCGATCACGGTGCCACAACCAGCTCGATCAGAGCTGGAGTGGTGGTGTCAAGCCATAGGAAAGTCAATGCCGATACACTTGAGCTCAGTGACGTCACAACTATTGACCACAGACGCATCAGACATCGGATGGGGGGCTCAACTCGGCGACACAAATATTGTGGGCACCTGGACAGAATCTCAGAAGACATGGCATGCCAACAAAAAAGAGATGTTTGCCGTTTACGCAGCTATACGTCAGAACCAGCAGCAACTCCAAGATGCACAGATACTGCTGCAAACCGACAATCGAACAGTAGTCTCGTACATAAACAAGGAGGGCGGCACAAAATCCAAGAAGCTACTTCATCAAACTCGACAACTTCTTGCTGTTCTAGACAAGCAGAACATTCATCTGACAGCACATTATTTTCCGGGCAGGTTCAATGCCGAGGTAGATGCTCTTTCTCGGCGGAAGGCTTGTCCAGAATGGCAACTCACGAGGACAGCAACGACAAAAATTTTTCAAATGTGGGGTACGCCGGAGATAGACCTCTTCGCGTCGAGAACAGCCCACATAGTACCAAAGTACGTATCGCTGGACGTCAACGATCAGGAAGCCCAACATCACAACGCGTTCTGTCATCAGTGGCACTACGACCTAGCTTGGTTGTTTCCACCACCAAATTTGATTCCACGAGTTCTCCAACACCTGAACCAAGCCAGCGGAGACTATATATTGATTGCCCCGAAGTGGAGCAAGGTGTTTTGGCAGGCAGATGTTCAACGCCGAGCGCGACATCCCCCTTACCTAATTCCAGATCTAGCCTGCACTCTAGTAGACACCAGAACGGGGACGCATCCGCCGCAAGTGCAAGACCTACACTTGGAAGCATGGCTGATTTCGGGTGGCAAGATATTTTGACGGACTGGACAGATCAAGAACAAAAATTCTTTATGTCAAGCTGGAGAGGCTCCACAATCAATACCTACAGACCAGTGTGGCGCCGATGGAAGCGATGGTGTGAGTCCCATTCGATTAATTTTAAATACCCTAATGCCGATCAGGTAGCACGATATTTAGCACATTTACACTGTGATATTGGTCTTGCATACAGAACTATTTTGGTACACAAATCTGTTATCTCAACTTTCACACACATAACATCTAACATAGATTTGTCGTCAAATTTCTTTATAAAACACATATTAAAAGCTATTTCTGTAGCAAGAGAGAAATCTGCTAAACCACCTATTTGGAACCCTAAAGTTTTATTGCAACATATGAGTGCTTATGATTTTGATGAAAATAATATATTTCAAGTGTCAAGACATGTGGCCACTCTTTTATTGTTAGCATCAGGCCGAAGGGTTCACGACCTTACTCTGTTGCGAATTGATAGCAGTAGCTTAGTCGATGAAGACTCGTCTATTGTATTGTGGCCAGCATTCGGTTCTAAAACAGACAATCATAACCACAGACAGTCTGGATGGAGGCTTAAAGAGCACCCTGATAAAAAATTAAATCTGATTTTTTGGTTGAGACAATTAATATGTATTACGTCAAATTGCCGAGGAAATATAAAACATTTATTTATTACAGTTAGAGGGGATATTAAACCTGCGTCTAGAACTGTTATTGGTGGATGGGTGAGATCTCTTTTAAAAGCTGCTGGTATTGATGCAACTCCAGGATCAGTAAGATCCGCAGTTGCTTCTCTTAATTTCGTAGAGAATTTTCCTATTGATCAGATTCTTGCCACCGGTAACTGGAAAACAATTCATACCTTTCAGAATTATTATCAGAGAGAACTGTTACATCACAATGATTCAAATGTTACCAATCATTCTACATCTTTGTCTAATTATTTTGATCCTGTTCAATAAGAGCACCAATATTTACATCCATTTATGTTGTTATATTATTAATGTCATACCAGATTAATTATTGTAATACATTTACATAATTTTGGCGATGTTTTTCATTAACCCAATATTTTACATTCTAAAACACATTATAGCGTCTTTGGGTTTAGCGCACCAGGTGATAACAAACACATCACTCAAGATGGATTCCGGATATTGATACAAAACAAATAATAGAGAGTTTTACATAAAATAAAACTTACCTATTATTTTTTCATCAATATCCGGAATCCAGGTAAGGTCTACCTGGTGCATCATGAGTTCCATAATGACGATAAATCGGGCGATCACCCGATGCGCGCTTGAAATACTTAGTACCAACGGTAAGCATAGAGGGCGCTACCAGCGGAGAGGCAAAGGTAATCGCTGTCAACAGGCTGAAAGACAGGTGCTTGACTCAAGATGGATTCCGGATATTGATGAAAAAATAATAGGTAAGTTTTATTTTATGTAAAACTCTCTATTATTGCAGACTTGACTGTCAGACTTCACATTTTACCATAGACTCATTACTTATTTCCTTTTTAGCTCATTGGCTAGTTGCTACACTTCACAATATCCTCCTTCCAGAGCAGATAAGTGCTCTTCATTGATTATTCGAAAAGACATTTTGGCTGAGACATTATATAAAATCATTACAAACTTGAGATAAATAAAAAAAAAATAGTGGTGCTGCAATATTAGGTTTCCGTACATCGAGAACGACGGCTAATGCATATTGACGAAAATTCCCACCATAAAGCAAAAAGTCCCAGAATGTACCTACCTAAAAAAAAATATTTTTCTAAAACAAATTAGTAAAGCATTGAAAACCTTATTTTATGAAATATTATTTTTTTCAAAATCGACGATTTACCATGACAATGAGGGTTCTCTGAAATGACAAAACCACAAGGTGGCAGCACTGGCGTACGGCCTAAACATCTTAGTAGATGTTTAGGCCGTACGCCAGTGCTGACTCTATCAAAATACACGAGTTTCCTGTAGTTTACGCTTATTTTTTTGATTTCATTATCTTTTAAATCATTAATAAAATGCCTCAGTGTTGTACGGCATAAGCTACCTTATATTAATGTGGCCGCATGAGCATATCGACGACGAACTACCAATATCTTCTATCTAGAAAATTGCAACTTTACAGGAGACGAAAAAAACGTTTAATTTTTTTTGTTTTAATAAATATCTCTTTAATCTATTTTAATTGAATAATCTGATTAATGGAAATATTGTGTGAAGTATGTTGTTATTGTAAAACTACGATTTACAGAGTTAGAAGAAGATAGAAGGTATTGGTTCTAGTAAAATAACATCAAAATTTTAGTTTTATTTATTATCAGTTACCTGTGTCTTGTCTCTTATGTAAGGACGAACAAGAAACAGTCTCAAAAAAAATTAAGGTATAAAAAATATTTTCTGCAGGGAAACTTAGGTCTCACTTTAAAATTTCAAACAAAATAACTTCTAACAACTTAAATAAATTTATAATCAAATAATAGTTAGAGAACACTTTAATCATAATAGTAAAATAATCACATTATTTTTTTCTAAAGATTAGCAATTGGAAGTACATGCGGTACTTAGATTATTTTAATTTGTAAAACTAAAAACCACAGCCAAACTTGAAAAGTTAGCAAATTATTATCTATTAGGAACTGTCATTAGGAATCTTTGTCGCATAGAATAATCTATCTAACTTTTAAAGCTTCTCAAACAAAAATAATATTTCCAACAACTTACTAAGTTTTATAACAATCAAAATAAAAGTTCAAACTTACATAGTCTTGTAACAATCACAATAGTCATTCAAACATTTAAACTTACTTAAGTTAAATAATCACATTATTTTTGGCAATGTTATGGCAATAGGATAAAGGTACTTAGAAAACTATAATCATAAACCATCAGTCAGTTATCTTTTAAGTAGAGTATGGCAGAGAATCATAAAAACTGTGACAATCACTGGGCAAAACTGATTTTAGCTGCTGCAGATGGTTGAACTTGGTAGAAAATGCACTGTTTTAGACTTTCACGGTTTTTTACTACACTTAAAGTACTTACGGGATTATATCCGTGAAAAAAAAAAAAAATGAATAAAAAATGAAAATGAAAAAAAATGATGAATGATGATGAATGAAAATTTTGGAATCTTATTATAGCGAAGTTGAGGATAATTTACCTCACCAAGTAGCTTTAGTCTCTGTGGGAGATCAGTCTATTCTCCATCATAGCTTAGTTTGACTTTTAAAGTCATGTCTGGGCTATAAAGAATTGCTCTTATGTCGACAACTTGCGGATCGCCAGCTCTCCTTCCAGGTCGGATGCTTTTGTAAACCCATGTCTCAGGGCTTGCATAGTTTTTGAAAAAACTGTAATCGGCTTGGATTGTTTCGTATGGCTCCTTTCTCGCTTCTTTTGTTATAGTAACATAGTCACTAGGCAGGTGAATTTCTCTATTTTTAAGTTTCCTTTCTATTGAACTGTGAACAGAGTCACATTCCATTTGTGTGTGTCCTGGTTCCAAAAACTTTTGGGTAATGGTAACTCCATGTTTTTTGGACAAATTCAGAAGCGCGTTGGAGAGAATTGTATTTCTGTTTTGATATGTGCAACCATCTGAATAGATATAATCTATGAGAAACGAAGCGAAAGTGCTTGAAGTTAAATCTGAGGCGGTTTTGTCATACCAATAACAAGTGCAATGCTTAGAAATTAAATTGTACACAGTAAAGTTGTGACAAGTTAATTTTGTTTTAAAATATAAAGCACTAGCCGTAAGGTACAGACATACCTAAACGGCCTCTAAATCCATCGTAAGAAGAATGAATTCTCCAGCAGCTGCTTTTTCTTTGTCCTCAGTTTTTTCTAATCGTGCCCTGTTCTTTTTGATTATATGAATTTGATAGTCAGCTTCATTTATGTTGCCAGCTTTGTAAGCAGAGCATACATCACACATGTCTTTCTTCAACGTGTACAGAGATAAGTTTTTCTGGTAAAACTTTTTTTCAAACGTGTATCTGCACACTTGAGGTTCTTCATTTTCAGTGCAGTGAACCTTGTAAGCATTGAATAAGTATATGAGAGAATGAAACATAGGCTCAATGAACAACTTGGTTGTATCTTTCTTTGCATAATGGGAAGGTAGTTTAGGAATGTTATCAAGGAATTGATCAATTATCAACATTTTTCTTTCTTCTCCGGCTCTTCGTGTTCTTAACCTTGATGCATTTCGTGTTTCTTGATTAGGCGTTATTCCAAACTCAGCTTTTTTTACCCAAGACTGGACTGTATACTCGTAAGATCCTAAGGACAATGTGTTTAGAAACATTGATCTGCACACTTGAACCTTTTCATCGCCATTTATGGATAATGGTAAAAAATATGAGAGTGTTCCTTCTCGTCTTGACTCTGCATCTGATTTAGTCTTCGTATTTGTATTTGAGCGGGTCACAAGTCCTGTCACATAAATCTTACGTTGGTCCCAACACATAGTTTTCCAAAATTTACTGTGAATTTGCTTTCTTTTCTCTTCTGTGAATCGGTTCCATCCTCTTAGGTTACTTTTTCCACAGAAATTAGAGCTACATGTTTCTCCTATCTGCCTCGGAGGTCTTACTGTGTCTTGTTGCATTTTTCCTTCTTTAGGTTTTCTGTATCCTAAATACTCTACACCTTCCATGCGACGTCGTTTAGCTTCATTTTTTTTCCATTGACTAGGATCAGCTGTATGGCGGCGCTTCCTGCCTTCATTCAAATCTCCGAAATCTGTTGGACCTGTGTCCAGTTCAGAGTCTGTTAAACTCTCATGCAAATCAATATTAAAGTTTTCGTAAAATACTAAAAATGAAGGACTCGGGGGAATAATAATTGAATTTTCCTTTAGCGCAGGAACTGAATGGCTTTTTCTGATGCATGTGAAGTCATTTGGGGTATCAGAAGTCAAATCTGATAATGAAAGAGACCTAACTTTATCTATTTTTACGTTTTCCGAATCATGGTAATTTTTAGCTTCTTTGCTGGAATATAGCCTTCCTGTCTCAAATTTGAATAAAGGCGGGACAGATCTGTATCTTTTGTGGCTTGTCGACGGATGAATGTCTTGACTTAAGTCTGACACAGAAACAGACTTTTTCAGGAAGTCAATTTGGCGTGTTGTTATTTTCAAATGGCAGTCTTCTTCATCATTAGACAGACCAACAAATAGTGTTGGTTCTTCATTAAAGCCAAGTTCGCTCGATGCTAAATACAAGTTTTCGTTCGCGGTGGAATTTCTTGATGTTGTTGATTTTTCTTCAACTGAAAAATAGAAACAAGTAGTTTAGTAGGTACCTTCTTGAAACAATACTACCTGTGACGTAATGGGTGCAGATGGTGAAATAATAAACGTTTCTTATGCGACTTGGTAGTTTATTATTGTAGAAATCGTATGATTAAAAATAAAAAAAAACTGAAAACAATAAATAAAAAATACATGGTTAAAAAACAGTCCTAGTATGACGAAATTTTTAATAGGCGGCGAGGAGCCGCAGTTACAAGATAGTATTTTATAATCAAAAACTTACCCCGTGCGTCGGGTTTTTTTAGAACTACTTCATTAAATAGAAACTAGCTGTGCTAGTTAGAGCAAACACTCAATACTCTGGTAGCAGGAAGAAACTTAGGAAGATGTATATCGTTACATAATTTTGGTAGGACTGATGATAAAAATGGCTGTGCAGTCAATGCGACAAGCCAATTTTAAATTCGAATTTTGAAAGGACTGTTACATTTCTTTCCTGAGTACCAAGTAAGTACTATGGAGGTTTTTAGTCGTCGTGGAGGTTTTACGTCCACGAGACTGTAAATGAAACGACATCGTTACAATACCGGGGTGGCCGGCGCAAAAAAAAAAAATCTTTAATTTTTTTTGCAAAAGAAGGAGAATTGGTATGAAGAGGTGAAAGTTAAAGAAAAAGTTAGTTGAAAGTTAGAAAAGAGAAAAAAAAAATTAGTTAAGTTGAAGTTAAGTTGTTATTAAGTCAGAGTTAAATTAAAGTTTAAAAAAAATACGGGAATGATAACGATGTCATTTTCACAATTACATTAAATTTGGTAGGTAAGTAGTTACAAAACAAGTCACTTTTATATAAAAATAATAATATAGGTAATAACATATTTGTTAATTAATGGAAGTGCATGATAGAATTTGAATGTAAGAATGTTAATTACAGTGACAAATTTACACTAGGTTGGTTCCGGTTCCATTCAAATACTAACATTCATCGTATCTAACAAAGTCTTAATCAATAAGTCTGAATTAAGGCAACAGTTAAGAAGAGAAATCTTATATAATAGAAGATGTTTCTCAAGGAACTAACCCAGATTAGTGCAGGCTTATTGAATTATTGCCAGTCACCACCCGCTGGCGTTTGGTGATCGTGTTCAGTGTTTTTGTGTGTGATGAATGTCATGTGTAAGTGTGTGTGTTAAATGTTCTAAAAATTTACAAGTTTACTTACCCTAATAATGGTCAGGAAAAATATTAATCTGCTTAGAGATTATAATAAGTAGGTACTTGTGAAGAGTACATAATATTTTAGGTTTACGATGGCTTATTTTTTAATTAGGTGTCGTAACCCGCACCTTTTAAATAACCCACTTAAAATTCAGGTTCAAGGATATAAAATTACTATCTAACTTAAAAGTAAGGTTCATAAAGGCTTATTTTACGAGCTATGAAAACCGCTCGACACCATGGCTTATTTTAGGAGTCGTGTACCGCTCCATAATAAAAAAAGAAAAACAAAATCAAGAAATAAAATATGGTATTAACAAGCCAAATGTTTCATGAGGTATTCCTTGTGGAGTATTTACAACTAAATGGTTTTTACAAGAATAGATAATAAAATTATATACTATACAGTATGAGTTCATGCCTTTTTTTTTAATAAAACCATGTAAAAAAAAATAAGTAAAATTAAATGATAGCAAAAGAATACAAAATATTTAAAAGAGTGATAAATTAAAGTACAATAGTCCGTGCAGGGTTAAATATTGAGTTTGAGAGAGGACTCGAACAGGGTATGAGAAGTAAGAGGGTATGAGAGGTAAGAGGGACTCGTCACTCAAGTAAGAGGGTAACTCAGTATGAGAGGGACTCGTCACTCAAGTAAGAGAGGACTTGGCACTCAAGTCAAGTGAGTGAAAGAGGTTCAAGTGAGTGAAAGAGGTTCAAGTGAGTGACATTCAGAATAAAAGTAAGAGAGGGACTAAAGAGGGTCTAAAGAGGGTTTCAATGATATGTTTAGGATTAAAAAAATCGTTCACATTGGAAACCGTTTTGGTGGTCAAATACGGAACTAACCTTAGTACTGGCAAAAAGATTAATACTCCATGAAACGAGTTCAAAGACTATAAAACTATGGCCTGTTACCTAGCAACTACCTATGTATAGTAACTAGTTAATCATAAATATGACAAAAATGAAAATTTATACAATTTTCTTTAAAATGAGGAGGTTGAGCTATGATTTCAGGTTTGTTTAGTTGTGAAATATCCATATTGTATATGTCGCCGCAGGAGTCTCTATCTGCTAAGATTAATCTGATCTAATCATTAACACTCATAAACTATTCCATGATAATATTGATGAACCTGCCATCTCTGCTTTGGCAGTGGCACTAACAATTATTTACAAAGATCATTATTCAATTGACAGAAGGGTTAAGCGCCATCTATTGGCTTTTGTATTAACTAGTACTTAAATAGATCTTCGAGTGACAATTTAAGAGATTAATTAAACAAGTTTAGCTAGAACTATAGTTAAAATTAAGATAGCAAATATTTTATAACTATTGGGATTTTACCAATTTGTAATAGCTCTTTCGTGGACTATGATTTCTTTGTTTGTATGGCAACATTCCACATGTTGTGGAATGTGGCACCAAGTACAATTTTAATGGTCAATAAGTCAATTTATAATTCTAGACTATAACTAGAATCAGTTTTTCTAAAACTAACTACAAACTAAAAAGTAACAAGATTATTTACAAAGCAATTTATTAGTGGAAGACCTATTCTTTGTATTAATTTGACCTGTCCTCCGATCTGCCGGAAATGGTTTTAAAACAGTAATGAATCTAGTAATTTAGCTTAAACTTAATAATACCTTTGCATTTGTGAATATTAGTATTGTTTAATTATTACAGTAATTAAGTGTGAAGTATTCTGATATTGTTTGTAAGTTTTAATGAACTTACGATGTAATGAATTACTGTACTGAATGTGGTGTCACTTCCGGTATTCAAGGAACAGACGCGTCGATTAGGCAGTGTCTCGTTATCTTACGATGAGTGAAACAATTGAATTACCTATTAAGCAAATAATAATAGCTTTTGAAGTGAACATTACAAGCTTGTGTAAATGAGAAATGTAATATTGGTTGAAAAGAGTGTAAGGAGTTTCTTTGTCCGTTCTTCTCCTTATTAACAATAATATTGGCGAACGGGCTGCTCGACTCAGAATGTTTATTGTGTCTGTACCTAAATGGTTTCTTAGAAATAAACGTTTGGAGTTTGAGTAAAATGTTGTGTGTGATTTCAACTACCCATCTACCAACAATGAAGAATCACATCGCACGGCGATGTGATGATTATAGACTGCAGGACAATAAGTATGGCGGCGAATGGCGCCAATATTCGAGGACTGCTACTCTCCAGAGTTTCCCTGTCGTGATATCAGAAGTGGGATAGCTCTTGCGCACCGCTCATAATGCCGGACATCCAGAACAATTACGAGGAACTAGTAGATAATACTCTTGCTTTCGTGACCATGGCCGAAGGCGTGGCAGAGGAATTTTTCACCGAAGTGAATACCACGACGACGGTGTCAAGTGGCAATGAACTGATAGACAAGAAGATTTTCATCTAATTGGCTGACAGATCCCTACCAACATGATAATTATGGCTTACTGCAACTAGAACTTAGTGACCCAAGTTAGACCTTAAGAACACATAATTATGTGAAAATGCAATTTACATTGGTAACAAACAATGAAGTTGTATGTGATAGAAAACTTCGCACTCAAAATTACCAACAAGAACAGCACAGAATGACCGAAGCAGAATAAACAAAGATTGGTCTCCAGGAAGACATCACTACAAATAAACTTGCTGATGGATACCCACATCAATCCCGGGAAGTATTTTGTTTTATTAATTTTAGTATTTATTAACTGTAGATATTTACAGTCAGAATCAGAATCAGAATCAGAATCAGAATGCTTTATTTGTAAACATAGGTCAAATTACAAAAATGATGTTACAGATAGGTAGATCCTCTATGTTTTGCCCAGAGGCGTACAAATATATAATTTTAATTAACATTGTCTTTACTTTATTGGTAGAATTTTATAAAATTATGTTAACTTTCACATTCGTAATAAAATCAATATTAAAAAATAGGTACATGCATGTCAATATAAATTGGGGATATAATCAATTTCAACAAATGTCAAAGAGATAAAGTTATAATAATGCTAATGTCAAATATTCAGAATAGTCAAAAATAGGTTAGGTGATGTTGGTACAATTTTCTGAAGCAGAAATTATAGAATCATCGTCCAGATATTCCTGTAGTGAGTAATAGCATTTATTTAACAATATATTTAATAATTGTTTTTTGAAATTTTCCAGATTTAACGTTTTTATTTTTTCAGGTAGTTTGTTAAAAATTTTTTTGGCCATACAGAAGGTGCTTTTATTCATAAGTGCCGTTTTGCCATAAGTCGCTTGGAGTTCTAACTTATTTCTATCACGTAATTTTCTGTAGTAACTTTTAGTAGCTATTTTATAAAGTGAAATGTTAGATTTGACGAACATATTTGTTTCGTATATGTACAGCGATGGCAAGGTAAGTATTTAACTTACCACATCACACTCTGGCTAGATAAAATGCCACCAATAACTAGAAAACCTGTGGAAGAGAAACAACAAAACTTATCACTCCGTAGATTCTATGCACTCAACTCATCAATCAGATTTAACTTTTTATTTACTACAAATTAATTAACCAAGTAGTAACAACTAAAAGAAATGTTGTCAATGACTTTTCAATTGCAGTGACTAAGACATGCAATAGTAAACAATTTTATTAGTAATTAGTCACATCTGACATTCACACTATAGATTTATACCTCACAATCAGACATAGTTTGCGTTATGTGCAAAGTTTATGGCTTTTCAAATAAAAATGCAAACTTGAAAACATTTGTATTGGACAACATGTTGCAAGATTCAAACAAAAACACTTTGTTATGAACTCATTTATAAAAACATATTGTTTCAGTACAGCAATTTGTGACAATGAAATCTTAGCGCACTAAATCAACGCTACAAAGTTTTCAATATTCTAATAAAATGTGAATGTTTTATCAGTGCCAGTGCAACTACACAACTAACAGTGTTTTAAAAGTATTTCTGATTAGTTGTAACTTTCCCATCTTAGTTTAATTAACTTAATCCAAGTAAATAACTACTTCAAAACATTTGATAACCGACTTAATAACTTATTACTCCAACTAATTTAAACAATAGCAGGACTGCTTTGTTGGTCCAGTGGTCATGGGCTTTTTACTAAAGCATGTGGACCTGGATTCGATTCCCAGGTCAGGCAAAGTGTTATTGAGTTTTCCATCAGGAACTTCTCAGTAACAGGCCAGACAATCAAATGTATGGCAAAAAGCAATATCGCTAAATTAGAGACTTGGGCACGGTGTGGATTTATTATTTACACCTCTGCCTGTCCTTTCAGGGATTGCAGGTGTGATGTTATGTAACACGACACAATTATTATTATTTACTTGCACTGACTGCCTTGCTAATCTAGTGGTTGCAAGCATGACTGTTAACTGTTAAGCATAGGACCTTGGGTTCGATTCCCATCCCAGGTAAAGCAAATTTAGTGTTATTGGGTTTTTCCATTAGGAATTTCTCAGTAGCAGCCACAGAGTATGGATTTGTGCCTGGTTGATACAAATAAGCTCCCTATTACATGGGTCTTAAACATAACTGGGGAAATGTGAATGCAGTTTTAGCTACACTGCTTAACCCATCGGGGACCACAAGCGTGATGTTTTGATAAGTTATTTATCTGCACGAATTCTCACATTTCAGGTTTCAGACAAAATTGAGAGCAACCATAAAGAACAGTGAAGTTCTTCTAAAACTATGCACGCTGTCACTCCACGATAGTGACATGACATCAAGTGTGGAAGTCTACGAGTATACCACCGCCATAAGAATACCATCAAGAATATAAGCCGGCGAACCAATACCTATCACAATTGGTTTTAGCCAACCAATACAACAGACCAATTTCAATATAAAGTGCCAGCATTCCAACTGTTGCCAACGTGACTCAACTCAGTTTTAAAAACGCACAACTTCATGGACTTCAGCCTGGTGAACAGATGACCGTGTCGCCAGCTGTGGAGTCGTGAAATGGGGAACAGCATGAGAGCAGCCAAACAGGGATGACTGTTACAGTGTCCTCGCACCATAAACTAACAAGTAAAGGTGAGAAGTTTTCAAACTACTTCCTACACTTCCCCACTGATTCATCAATAGGGGTAATACAATAGCCAATTCAACCTACCTACATGATGCTCATGTGTGATGAGTGTTATGTATCCACATTCATTATTTTTGTTTTTGTAATGCTGCTAGTTGTTAGCAACTATTAACAATAAAAAATAACATTGTATTAGTACTCCTAACAGTAACTAATAGAATGAATAGTAATAATACTCACAAGCCGTTGGTATCCGTGGAGGAAACAACAAGCTCAATGAATACTCACAACAAATTATCCTATCAGTAGCCGTGGAGGATACTGATAATGAAAACAAACTATTAGTGGCCGTGGAGGCATCTAATAAACAATACTCTCATGTTATCCTGCTGGGTCCACGGTGTACTAACACCCAGAGCCTGGTTCCTTATATCCTGTCAAATCAAAGACTTCGTGCCTGTCACGGAGCAATGGTCCTAAATTCCTAACCCTTTAATCCTGTCAAATCAAAGACTTTGTGTCCATCACAGAGCGGTGTTCCTGATCCTATCCTTCTATCCTGTCAAATCCAAGACTTTGTGTCTATCACAGAGCATTACCTTCCCGTGAGAATGAACAAATAAAAACACATTACTTACACCACACTTACCAAATGAAAATTTCAGAATATTGAAAGCAATCAATAGTTTTAAATATGACGAATCTAGTAGACAGTAGATCAATAACAAAGTTCTGAAGTCGATTAAAACCATAGATCATTTTAAGCATAAGAATTCAATGAAAATGTTAAATTATTAAGAGACAACATTATTTTTAGCGAACAGCTGACCGATCAACATCACCTGACCAATTGACCATTAACTCAAATACAAGTTTCAGAAGTGCTTGAACACTAACTGATACTAAACACACTAATTCAACAAATGTTGGATAATTTTGGCAACAATATTGTTTTTGACTAGTAGCTGATCAAACTATGTCAATAAACTGAATTCAATTCTTGTAATTGGATAATTCAGGCTACAACATGTTGTTATTTAACTAATAGCTTATAACAGCTTGAATCTAAGCTAAGCACTACTAAAAGATTAAATAATAATTTAAAGCAGATCTAACTCTGCGACTGTGTGTATGTTTCTAGGTGAAGGCTTTTAGCAGCTTGAATCTAAGCTAAGCACTACTAAAAGATTAAATAATAATTTCAAGCAGATCTAACTCTGTGACTGTGTGTATGTTTCTAGGTGAAGGCTTTTAGCAGCTTGAATCTAAGCTAAGCACTACTAAAAGATTAAATAATAATTTCAAGCAGATTTAACTCTGCGACTGTGTGTATGCTTCTAGGTGAAGACATAAACACATTTATTTTTATTTAATAATAGGAAAATTGAATAGATGTCAGATCTATTAAAAGCTTTCTTTGTTGACTGAAACTTTCTTTCAAATCCTACAATTCAATGAACATTGTAGGATAATAAAAATAAAAGCAACAATAATCTGCCGACAAAATTTATCTCCACTATTTCAGATAACAACCGCGAATCTCCACATAGTGATGGCGACGGCAGGTGCAGAGCGCGCACCGCCGATCAGAATGGCCGTGTCGCCGCAGGAGTCTCTATCTGCTAAGATTAATCTGATCTAATCATTAACACTCATAAACTATTCCATGATAATATTGATGAACCTGCCATCTCTGCTTTGGCAGTGGCACTAACAATTATTTACAAAGATCATTATTCAATTGACAGAAGGGTTAAGCGCCATCTATTGGCTTTTGTATTAACTAGTACTTAAATAGATCTTCGAGTGACAATTTAAGAGATTAATTAAACAAGTTTAGCTAGAACTATAGTTAAAATTAAGATAGCAAATATTTTATAACTATTGGGATTTTACCAATTTGTAATAGCTCTTTCGTGGACTATGATTTCTTTGTTTGTATGGCAACATTCCACATGTTGTGGAATGTGGCACCAAGTACAATTTTAATGGTCAATAAGTCAATTTATAATTCTAGACTATAACTAGAATCAGTTTTTCTAAAACTAACTACAAACTAAAAAGTAACAAGATTATTTACAAAGCAATTTATTAGTGGAAGACCTATTCTTTGTATTAATTTGACCTGTCCTCCGATCTGCCGGAAATGGTTTTAAAACAGTAATGAATCTAGTAATTTAGCTTAAACTTAATAATACCTTTGCATTTGTGAATATTAGTATTGTTTAATTATTACAGTAATTAAGTGTGAAGTATTCTGATATTGTTTGTAAGTTTTAATGAACTTACGATGTAATGAATTACTGTACTGAATGTGGTGTCACTTCCGGTATTCAAGGAACAGACGCGTCGATTAGGCAGTGTCTCGTTATCTTACGATGAGTGAAACAATTGAATTACCTATTAAGCAAATAATAATAGCTTTTGAAGTGAACATTACAAGCTTGTGTAAATGAGAAATGTAATATTGGTTGAAAAGAGTGTAAGGAGTTTCTTTGTCCGTTCTTCTCCTTATTAACAATAATATTGGCGAACGGGCTGCTCGACTCAGAATGTTTATTGTGTCTGTACCTAAATGGTTTCTTAGAAATAAACGTTTGGAGTTTGAGTAAAATGTTGTGTGTGATTTCAACTACCCATCTACCAACAATGAAGAATCACATCGCACGGCGATGTGATGATTATAGACTGCAGGACAATAAGTATGGCGGCGAATGGCGCCAATATTCGAGGACTGCTACTCTCCAGAGTTTCCCTGTCGTGATATATATATGGCTTTTAAATTGAACAATAGGTATAAAACCTTTTCAGTAAGAAAATTGTTGAAAATAAATAGTGACAACGTCTGAGTATGACAGTCTATGTATTTAAATATTCAGATTATGATGATAATTTCTGATTATGTATTTTATTATATTATATTATTGTATAGTTGTGTATTTAGTGTTAAAAATATATTCTGTTAGCTGCATGTAATGTTTGTAAGAACTTAGCTTACGTATTCTCGAGTCGGCTTCGAAGGCCTAGAGAAATACGGGCTAAGCGTGTAGTAACTTGGATAAGGGTACTCCCCAAAGCCAAGGGTGAGGTAACCAACGTGTTTTGGAATAACTGCGAGGGTTTAAACTCCAAAAACTCGAGGGTTTATGTAGCTGTCGTTAGACAAGCCGTAGGTGTGAGTAGGTGATGTCTGTAAGGCTGTGTTGTAATAAGTATTGAGTTTTGTAAGTATTTGGTATATGAGTAATAGGTAGGTAATTAGTTTGTGTATGAATGCCTCCGGTACTAAGACAATCGGGAACCGATTACATTTGTAACCTGCCTTAGTAGCGTCGAGCGTGTTATTGTCTGTAAAATGTGTGTATAGTGATTGTAGTTAAGATCGTTGTGATACGTTCTGTTTTGTGTTATGAAAAATGGGGATGAAGTTTGACTGTAGTACTTACATAGGGTAGAATATGGTATAACACTAAAAAGTAATCACTATCACGCCGTTGTTATATACGCGCTGTAAATATTAATAATATTAGTCTCTAATCTTCATTTTTTGATCCAATTAGGGTGGTCAGTGTCCTCGGCGCAGTCACGTAGAATGTAGCGGGAGATGGTGTAAAATGCTTCTGGTAGCTGGCGTGTCGGCCTCGTCTGGCGTGTCAGCGCTTTCTCGCCAAGCTTCTGCAACCTCATCCCGGGGTAGTTCTTCCGGAGAGCCAGTGTGACGTAATGGGTGCAGATGGTGAAATAATAAACGTTTCTTATGCGACTTGGTAGTTTATTATTGTAGAAATCGTATGATTAAAAATAAAAAAAAAACTGAAAACAATAAATAAAAAATACATGGTTAAAAAACAGTCCTAGTATGACGAAATTTTTAATAGGCGGCGAGGAGCCGCAGTTACAAGATAGTATTTTATAATCAAAAACTTACCCCGTGCGTCGGGTTTTTTTAGAACTACTTCATTAAATAGAAACTAGCTGTGCTATTTAGAGTAAACACTCAATACTCTGGTAGCAGGAAGAAACTTAGGAAGATGTATATCGTTACATAATTTTGGTAGGACTGATGATAAAAATGGCTGTGCAGTCAATGCGACAAGCCAATTTTAAATTCGAATTTTGAAAGGACTGTTACATTTCTTTCCTGAGTACCAAGTAAGTACTATGGAGGTTTTTAGTCGTCGTGGAGGTTTTACGTCCACGAGACTGTAAATGAAACGACATCGTTACATACCTACTTATCGAATAAGTAGGTAGTATTGTTTCAAGAAGGTACCTACTAAGTATTTCTGTAACAAACAAAGAACATTAACTAGTATCCATAACTTTAGGTGCTTACTTGTGACGTGATCAGCACTTAAGTCATCATTGTTTAGGTTTAGTTTGGCTAGTATTTTTTTCCCCCGGACTCCTTGGAATAAACGGGACATCCGCGACATTTTACCTGAAGTTGAAATAAAGTTATTAAATAAATATTATGGAAGTAGATTACCCTATAATCTCTAACAACATGGATCATTGATCCTGCCATTTATTCCACAGAAAATTACACAATTTAGATGCTGTGTGCTACTTTTACAATTCACGCATTACGAACTCAAAACTATTTGAAAACAATACCTTCTATCTTAGTTAAAATAGAAGAAAAAAACAAACAAGTCAAAAGTATTTGAAAACAATAAACTCTATCTTAATTAATATAAGAGAAAAATATAAAATCTCAAAACTATTCAATCAATCAATCAATCAAAGCATTTATTTCAAGTAGGCCAGTTACAGGCACTTTTGAATTGTCGAAACAAAATTGAACATTTAATGTAGCTACAGTCCCAGTCACAAGACATAAAAACTGTGAAAGTACTGTAGTTGCCCATTCCCTAGCGTAGATCTCATATTTGAAAGCAATATCTTCTATCTTAGTTTAGTAAAAAGAAAAACAAACAATCTCTTCACCATTCGTTATTTAAAAAGCTTCATTTTACGAATATTAGTATTAAAAGTTTACTTACTGAATTTTCTAATAATCCATTACTACACAACGTAATAAACACTTTTTACAAAGATTTTTTCTCATAAAATTGCACGACGCCACAAGTAGGTACTTCTAAACACGAAAACCGAATGGCCGATGCGCCGGCCGGCACTCGATTTGCTCTCATTCATTCACTCCGTGCCAACAGATGTCGCCACTTTCTTCAATCAATCGCTCATTTCGAACTGAACTGTCAAGACGCCAGATAGATAGACCACGCGCAACGGTCAACACGTTATTAGAATAGATAGGAGGTTTTCGCAGCAATATCTTTTAGAAAATTTCAATACAATAACATAGTAGATATTTCTACTTATAGTAAGAAGGTATTCGCAGCAAAATTAGCGTCTCATAATTTAGAAGTTATTTCTATTAGTGCTTAATGGGATAAATAGTTAAATATTGTGTTAGGAGGTTTTGCCAGTGCACGCGAAATCGCATTTTACGTCGATTGGCATTAAAAACAAAAAATCGAAAAAAGGTAGTTAGGAGGTATTGGTAGTTCGTCGTCGATATGGTATATAGGGACGCTATCGTTTTGTCGCCAGGGCCTGCAGTCTCGACATTAGTAACGACGCTGTCGGAAGCTAACGTAACATAAATAATAACGAAAAAATTCGGTTGCAATAACAACGCTTGGGAGAAACGCAAGTCTCTACATTCAAGTTAACGTGCAAAGTCGTACATTATCTTGACATATTGATGTCGGTAGGCTAGCGAAAAACGTATTCATAGTTCGGCTATTTCAAAGACAATTTTATGCTTTCACAAAATCTCCTTGAATATGGGGAAAAGCAGAAAACATGATTCAATAAAAATCATTGTTTTTTTTGTATCTTAAACTGAGACTATAAAAGCCTTATTTTGATGGCACTATTTTTCATGAAAACTCGTAAGTAGAGCCAAAAACGTTTAAAAAAAATTAATAAATGGTTAAATATTTATGGAAATTAGAATTTGCCTCCTTGCAACATTGGCTTAATGTCAATGTCAAACTTGTCAATTGGTTTTGTATTGTTTTCATTGTCATTGGAATCCAATATTTGTTGTGTTTATGTTTTCAATGGTATTTTCTGAAGCATACAGTACCTCTACTAACTTTTTTCTGGCTAAAGCTGCGACCCCACCGGACATACTTCTACATTCACTTATTATAAATGTCGTGAAGTTATACTGGAACTCGACCTAAAGTTCGTAAGGTCGTTGTGTTTGAAGAGATGGCTGAAATTCATAAAGGAGCTCCATGAACAATTCTGTTGTTATTCCGTCCGGGTACAGAAATAATCAAATTCAAGGAATTTTACATTTTCACGCTGATGTCGTGTGATGTGTCGAAGCATGCCGAAGCTATCGGAAGCAGCACGTAGCGAGCTGTTGAGCCGTTGTGTCACACCACAGAAGGCCTCCGAGCCGGCTGGAGACTATGGTAGACAAAAGACGAAGAACAATCAAAAAAACAAACAGTGAATTTGTGTAGTGTGGTAATATTGATCAGATATTTCCAAGACTATATTTGTGTGTAATCGCAGTGTTCCAATATTCGATATTACCATATTATAGTTGTTAGGGATTCAAAGCAGAGTAAATGACACAAAATAAATGCTTGTGTGCAAGACAATTCCAAAATATTCAATTTACAAAGGTTTGAATCTTGTCAACCGATCTGCAAATCACAGAATCATTTAACTTAAAGGAAAAGAAGTGGTTTTCCATTACATTTTGTAATTATCCAAACCTGTTAAGTGTAAAATGAAACTCTTTCAGATAGAAATAACTCAAACGTGAGTGAAGTCACTCTCAGAATTACCCGTATACAGAATCTTAATATTTAGAAGTTGTACCATTACCATTAATTTATAAAGCTCTAAGTACCTCAGAAAGTAGTTAACCTATCCTTTATATTTTTTGTGCTTAAGGAAATGGCTAAATCAACCAAATTATTAAAACCATGACAAGTTCCTCAAAAATATTCATCTCATTCTTCCCATATTAAAAACTAGCTTCTGCCCGCGACTTCGTACGCGGATCCTATTGCTTTTGCCAGCGACACCGGGTTCGTCAAAATCGAAGATCTGAAACGTCTAATTCTAAGAGCCCGGGGACGGGAAAATAATGGATCTTTCCCACCTGAGCAACACATACCGTTTGTTTCTTTTTGCCATTTAACAGCTTCACAAAAAGTAAAATTTTGAACCATACCTCCGATGGCGGAATATGTGGCGTATTCAATCATAGGAGTATACGTAAATGAACTCCGTTTCTTATCAACCCAAGGAAGGTCATCATGCCCTACGGCTATATCTTGAGACACCCGATTCTTCAGATGTTATCGACATTCTATTCAGAGAATGTCGAAGTCTTCGCGCTCTTCTTCTGTCTCTTCATGCCGTACTCCAGCAATTCTTTCTCTCTCACTTTCTAACAGATTATGAATATTTTGTTGAACGCGTGTTCGGCGCTCTTCTTCTGTCTCTTCATGCCAAAAACACTCAAATAACATAAGCTCGAAGACATATTTATTCGATAAAATAAAATAATAAATGGGAGTTTTGGCCAGTAGAGTCAAATTTTCAATGATATACCATCGTCATCGAAAATCGATAATCAGTCCTAAACTGTTACCTCCTTAACCGCGTGGAGGTACTCCCAGTTTTTGTTATTTTGTAATTATACAGTGAAATTAGTGATAGCTTTGCAATAATTTTCACATCAGATGTTTCTGATCTTCGATTTTTTATAAGTCAACAGGAAATGCCCATCAGACCGAACAACTTTTGCTAAGACGTCATCATTCCTATGTGTTATGGTGTAGCTGGGCTCTTGTAGTTCCACAACAGGTGTTCCAGATCTTCGATTTTTATAAATTAACAGAGAGTGCTCATCAAATTGAACAACTTTTGCTAAGACGTCATTCCTATATGCGTTATGGTGTAGCTGGGCTATTGGAGTTTCACGACAGGTGTCCCAGATCTTCGATTTTTATAAGTCAACAGTGAGGGCTTATCAGATTGAACAACCTTTGCTAAGACGTCATTCCTATATGTGTTATGGTGTAGCTGGGCTATTGGAGTTCCACGACAGGTGTCCCAGATCTTCGATTTTTATAAGTCAACAGAGAGTGCTCATCAGATTGAACATCTTTTGCTAAGACGTCATTCCTATATGTGTTATGGTGTAGCTGGGCTCTTGGAGTTCCACATCAGGTGTTCCAGATCTTCAAATTTATTCTCTCAGCAGAAAATGCTCATCACGTGAAACAATTTTTGCTATGGTGTCATATTTGTATCTCTTATAGTTTAGCTGGTCTATTGCGGTTCTACATCAGGTGTTCAGGTTTCAAAGATAAATTATAGCCTATATGTTGCCCAGACATAATACCTATACAACAAAAAAAAAATCATTCAAATCCGTCCAGTACTTCCGAAGATTAGCGTGTACAAACAAACAGACAAACAGATAAACAGACAAACAGACAGACTTTTTTTTCTGGATTCGTGCTCTATTACTGTTTCTAAACCCGCTTCAATTATTATTTTTTAAATATATTCAATGTACGGACACAGCTTTTTTACTCTTTTATTATATGTATAGATGCATTGTGTAATTTAATTTTAACGTTGATTTTCATGTTAGTATTTCAAAAATTGATAATTTTGCATTGTTTTAAGAAAGTATTTGTGTGTATTATTGTTTGTATTGATGCAGATATTTGTTTCTATGCCGTGTTCAGTTGAAATAAAAGTGTAAAATGTTTTGGTGGTAATGATAAGATTGTACGTAGGTACCTATTTTTTAGTAGACTGTAAAGATGATGTGTGTATTAGTTATTATGTCTTGTTTAAAAATTTGACATAGGTTATTATAGAGGATGTACTGCGATTTGTAATTTTCTTGCCGTATTATGAGTTTGATGAAATTTATGTCCTTTTTACTTCACATTTTATACAAATAATAAACATATCGACGCTGGAAAGGAAAAGTTGTCTAAGCGACATCAGAGTAACTTTACAGTAGAGCTGTTTAAAGTTTGAATTTTCAGAAAAAAAATCGTGTAAATTATTGTAATGGTCCAAAATGCGTAATTCTTAGAAATTTGTTTGTTTATTTTTTTATCTACATTATAGTATACGTAACTACGAAAAATAATGCTTAGTTTTGAAGTTAGTGTCGCTTAGTAAAATTTTCCCTAAAAGTAGAAACAGGAAAAATTGACTAACCGACAAGCGTTGAAAAGGAAGGTACGGTAAAAATGTAAAATATGTCTTGTTTTTAGAATTTAGATAAGAGTAAAAGTTGCCTTACCAAAATAAAAAACATGTGGAAGTCGAGGCAAAACAACCTTAATATTAATTTAATATATCTTTTTCCCGCAATTTTGACATAAATGACATTTATTACAGAAAATTGGATTAATAATATCATTAAAAAAATGTAAATAAAATGCATTTAAACTGTTTTAAGTTTTATTAAATGTATCAAAGCAAGTATTATTAGTAAGATAGGTGTCCACAATAATAATATTAAGAACATAGAGATCACAAATTTAAGTATTTAGACCTATTAATCATTGAGATCAGTACAAAATGTGAATAATTATGTTTACAAAACTAGTAACATTTCAGTCAAAGCTCGATGCTCAGTAACACTTAAAATCAAATTTACCTCATAGGCATTCAGAAAACTATACGTAACAAATAGAAAACTTCTATAAAACGAACTTAAATTCAAATTCTATCATATCAACGATACTCTATCAATTCTAGTATGGTTCTTCTGGCAGCAGGTAACCCGATAAGAAACTAAATGAAATGACAAGATAAAAGGAAAATAACAGCCGTCAGGGAACCATTACTGTGCGAAAACAACTTACAGCTAGTAATATTGTCAGTCTTCATCTTCATTATAATATGAAGTAACAATTTTAAACCTTTTTGTCCTACGTTCTCGTTTTCTGTATCTAAATTTTCTTCAGTATTATTTTCCAGCAACTCACTGTTTTTATTCTTACTTAACTCTTTCCGCTTCTTTTTCTTATTCTTTCTTGTTTTTTTCTTTTTCGACTGGTCTTCTTCTTCATCACTGTTTATCGTGTCAGATTCTACCCATTCGTCAGAATCAACTTCGCCATTTTCTTCACCAGGACAGAATAAAGTGCAAAAATCTTCATCAGACATGTAATCAACATATCGGATACTTGTTTTGGCTTTTCGTTTACGAGCACTTACACCTAGAGCAGCCTTGTCCTTTGAACGTAACTCCTTATTGTGAGAGACTCCTGCAGGAGGATCATCATTTGAAGGTAAGTCCATACTGCGAGAGACTCCTGGAGCTTGTCAATCGAAGGTAAATCCATGTTGCGAGGTACTTCTGCAGCTGGATCGTCAATCGAAGGTAAGTCCATGTTGCGAGGTACTTCTGCAGCTGGATCGTCAATCGAAGGTAAGTCCATATTGCGAGGTACTTCTGCAGCTGGATCGTCAATCGAAGGTAAGTCCATATTGCGAGGTACTTCTGCAGCTGGATCGTCAATCGAAGGTGAGAGCATGTTGCGAGGTACTTCTGCAGCTGGATCGTCAATCGAAGGTAAGTCCATATTGCGAGGTACTTTTGCAGCTGGATCGTCAATCGAAGGTAAGTGAATGTTGCGAGGTACTTCTGCAGCTGGATCGTCAATCGAAGGTAAGTCCATATTGCGAGGTACTTCTGCAGCTGGATCGTCAATCGAAGGTAAGCCCATGTTGCGAGGTACTTCTGCAGCTGGATCGTCAATCGAAGGTAAGTGCATGTTGCGAGGTACTTCTGCCGCTGGATCGTCAATCGAAGGTAAGCCCATGTTGCGAGGTACTTCTGCAGCTGGATCGTCAATCGAAGGTAAGCCCATGTTGCGAGGTACTTCTGCAGCTGGATCGTCAATCGAAGGTAAGTCCATATTGCGAGGTACTTCTGCAGCTGGATCGTCAATCGAAGGTAAGCCCATGTTGCGAGGTACTTCTGCAGCTGGATCGTCAATCGAAGGTAAGTGCATGTTGCGAGGTACTTCTGCCGCTGGATCGTCAATCGAAGGTAAGCCCATGTTGCGAGGTACTTCTGCAGCTGGATCGTCAATCGAAGGTAAGTGCATGTTGCGAGGTACTTCTGCAGCTGGATCGTCAATCAAAGGTAAGTGCATGTTGCGAGGTACTTCTGCAGCTGGATTGTCAATCAAAGGTAAGCCCATGTTGCGAGGTACTTCTGCAGCTGGATCTTCAATCGAAGGTAAGTGCAATCTGCGAGCGTATTCTAGAGAAACACCATTAAGTGAAGGTAAGTCAATACTGTGAGGGCTTGTTCTTTCAGTCTGCGAAGGACCGAGATAAACCTGCCAATCATCTTGAACGGTATCATTAATCGAAGATCTGTTCATAATGTGAGAGAATCCTGATGCAGCATCGTCATTCAAAGGTAAGTCCGTACTGTGGATATGTTGAATGGTATCTGTAAGAGCTGGGAAAACTTCCTCGGGGTCATAGTTCTCTTCATCTTCAGTAATACGTCGTGATATTACAGGCGCAGTTGAAGAGCACTGACGCAGCGTTTCATTCTGAAATAAATGAAGTAGCTTCTTTAATTCATTTTATCTAAAATCATGAAATAACCATATGGCCAAGATTTAATGATTAAGTTTCTCTTCTCATCGTGTGGGACACAGAGTCAACGAACGACCCGATGAACCCTAAACTACTACGAGTAGGTCTCTGACATAGTTATGTAGCGACCACCGCCGTCTAAGTGATCATAGACAGAAACCGGGACCGACGGGTTAACGTGCCTTCCGAAGCACGGAATCATGTTTCTTTTCGGACAATTAGGTGATTCAGAATGCAATGTCCTAACCAAACTGGAAGACACTCACAAAGTGAAAAATCACTATATTGTCCCACCGGGATTCAAACCCGGGACCTCCGTAACTTGAGACGAACACTCAACCACTGCGCTACAGAGGCCGTATCACCTATGTAGGTACGTTCTTATTTACACATAATCTAAAACCTACCTACTTTCCTCTAACCTAGCGCTCACTTTTTATAAACATGAGATAATAGTCTAAAAGGCAATTATTAGCAGCACCAATATTACTTCAATACACTCGGCTTTGGCCGTAGTAGGTATATAGCTAGCGCCTGTGACGAGACGTGACCTTCAATGAGTAACAAGCTAAAGAGAGCCCTTATCTATGATAACAAAATAGAAATCTAATATACATAAACATAACAAATAATACTAAACAACAATGAGAGATGCAAAGAAAATTAATGATAGGTAGGTTCATACATACCGACTGTAAGTCGTCCTTGGTTTTAAAAGAGATTCCCGATTTATTAAGAGCCTTTTCCAAAAGATTATGTCCACGTTTTCTTCGGTCCATTGTTCTGAAATAAAGGTACACCATGTAGTAACGCGAAAACAGCATTATAAAACGAATTTATTTGTTAATTCAACTTACAGTTTTTATGTTTGTCGTACATAAGTTAAGCGTAAGCGAGACCTCAGTTGACAACAGCGCGTGCGCGTGTCTCCCAAGCGACGACCGGCCGCGCACCGAAGTATCTTAGCTACGTTGAAACTATCTTCACTGCATGCTCAAGCGACTGCTCACGCGTTGTTCGTAGGTGTAACCGACGTTTTTTATGTGAATTATTATGGGTAAAAATACACTTTGCGCCTGCGCGTGACATTACCATAGGATATAACCAACATTGGATAATCGTACAAGTTCAAGTAAAAGTTGCCTAAATAACAAAATAATACTTGAAAACGGCAGGTAAAAATTGACTAACCGACAATCAGTTGTATTTTTAGGCAGGTAATATTTGCTGAACCAGATGAATATTAAAAAAAGAAAACTGCCAAATTTAACTAAACGCCATGTAGGAAAAAAACCAAATAAGGCAAAATTACTTAAGTGATAAAAAAACAAATCCTTTGTGAGGAAAAAATATACTATGCGCCTAACACTATATTGCCAGATACTGGAAAAATTAACCAAGTGGAGTAATTACGATACGAACAGAAATGTAAAACTTGACCAAAGGCAGATTTATCATTTCACAATTACGACAACCACCAAATTTTCAAAAATGCTCAAAAATTTAGTCGGTTAGTAAGGAAGAAAAAGTGAAATCTTGCCAACTCCATAATGTCGAAGCGACATCAAAAGTCGTCGTAGAAAGACGTGAGTAGGACCAAACGACGCAGAAAAATCAGGCGATTCCAACAAGGTATATAACTCAATATGGCCAAAACTGTCGCTTAGACAACTTTTCCTTTCCAGCGTCGATATGTACATACGACCTTCATTAGGTACATGTTTTATACATTTGGTTTTAGACAGTACATAATAAGATTTAAAATGTGTGAGCGACCTTATTTATTAGTAGAATTATACTTGAATAACTTTGATATTAATAAAGTTGATAATAGTAATAGATTACAATATTGTGTGTTATATTTATTTAAATGAATCCTCTTCCTTCCAATGAAATGAATATTAGCGACGCCTGTTCACACTAATTCATGTCCGGAACCTACTTATTTATAGGTTAGGTTCGGCTTACGGCCATTAAAGGCCGTAAGCACAGCATACTTTGGTACAGACAATAGACCTTCGAGTAATAAGCCCGTCCGGCACAGATTTTGGTCAGTAATTCCGTGAAAACCACCAATAAATTAATTTACATTGGTAACGATTCACTTTGCGGGCTGTCAGAAATGCTCGCAAAATATATTCGTAAACTTTACGAAATTCGTTGAGTTAGCTACAAAGGTTGTTAGTAAACCAAGGACACTCGTTACCTTTGAGTGTAGAGACTACCAAATATCGCTAAATCTGGATCGGAGAGTCTTTGCGACCGAATTCGTTAGATTTGCGATCGTTATCTATGTCGAGACTGCAGGCCCAGGTACGTTTTGCCAACTTTCTTTGTGCAAATCATTTTTCCATATCTTTTGATGGGTGTATTAAATAATTTTTACCTTTTTTATATTCTTTGGCCCTTATTTGCTTTCAGGATCGCCATACATGTCTATTTTACAAATTTTGCAGCCTTTTCATACATTTTTAAAGCATTTCCGCTGAACCTGTGTGGGTTTACACATAATTGCCCTGACCAGCATCATTAACATTTATATTTAAATTGTTGAAAGGCACCCCAGTTTCGTCTTCAATGCTTTCAGAAAATTGTGGTGCCTCCTCATCAGTGATGGGCAAAAAGTAATTGTATTAATAATTACAAATTACAGTTACATTGTAATTAGTAATTAAAATACTTAGTAACAGATTACTTACGTAACTAATTGCAATGAGTACTTACTGTAATTAAATATAAAGTAATTCAATTGCAAGTTAATCTAATTACACTATAACAGATTACATAAGTAATCTGATAAAACGTAATTAGTCACATTTATATTAGTAGTAGTAGTAGCCGTAATGGGACAAATTAATACAAAAATGAAACACATAATAATTATACAAAAAAAAAAATGTAATCTTCTGTCAATCATTATATAATTTTAATCTTTTATTAGTTAAAGCGTGCAAGCAATCCCAATTTGTAAACAAAAGAATTGCGGATTTCTTAGAAAGTTCAATAATGCCGACATTCGAGTTTATTACGGGCCATGATAATAAAGCGACAAAAGAACGTACACACCTGCGCAGCCTTTTTTTTTTTTTTTTTTTTAGGATGGGAAATCATCAAATGACTTCTCCCACTCTGGGCGGAGCGGGAGGGAGTGTCAGACTTTTACTGACTAAAACCCATCCATGTTCCTTCCTCGCCCTTTACGTTCCGGGGCCGCGGTATCTCTTTCGAACAGTCCCGCAACCCCAGCAGGCTTCGGCCCTTGCGGGCCCCTCTCTTATGCTGACATCTCTTTGAGGCGCGCGTGGAACACGAACGCGCCGTCGACTCGGCCTGTCGTCGTTAGACGGACGGACGGCTAGCTAGCCCATAGCCAACCGTCCACAGGCCCGCGTCTACGGTGGCCGGTAGCCACCACGTGGCCCCCGACGCCCGGTGCGTCTCCCGCGGCGGCCGGGAAGAGAGGATCTCTCCCTGTCTCGTTCCGCCACCTCCTTCGCTAGTATGACTGCTTCGCAGAAGGAGGTGACGGCTTCCCATTCCGTCTCGCTCCGGACCATGGATTGAACCAGGGCCGGACGCGAGAGGTCGCCGCCGCCGATCGCCGCTACACACCTGCGCAGCCTTAGGTACTTATTTTGGCAACTTCAAAAAAGTACTTTTTATTATTTAATTGTTGTCGTTATTGAGAGCAGGTGTAATGCTATAAAGGGTGTAAAAAACCTCTTCACGAAGCCGAAAGGCACTTGTTCTCCCCATCATTGCGATCATTTTTTTGTTCTACACCATACCTGGGAACCTTCTAGTTACGGAGATATGGGGGGTCAAAGTTACAACTTTTTGACAAGTTTTTTTTTTAAATACTAGTTTTTTTTGTAAGATTTTGACTTTTAACACCTCGCCGACCCCCGTACTATTCAATGCATCCATCAGCACAATGTTTTAAGTGCGTTACATTGAGTTCTACCACAAAACATGATTTATAACCTCAAAAAAGAAAGTCGTTTCCCAGCAATAATTTTTGCGTAAAGTTACTTAGTTTGATGTACAGAATGCTTGGTTAACGGCTTTGTGATGAGGTGGTTTACACCCTGTATACAGTGTATCATTGTATGGAAGATAAGCAAAACCAACCAAATTATTAATTAGATTGCTAAAATAACTAGTTACGCCCATCACTGCTCCTCATCAATGTCCCATTAATGAGGAGGCACCAAGAATATCAGAAGTTGAAGCAATACCTATTTTCTCAACCAAAAAAATCCAGACTGTAAGCTGCCATCATCATCGCAGTTTGCATGCAGAGAATGGGTCGAGTTAACATTATTAATAAAGAGGGACTTACAGGCCCCTTCAAATGCAACCGTGTCTGGTGCCGTATTCTTCGCCCCATACTTCTGATATTCCCAAAGAAATTCGCTAGTGGGTTGAAATTGCGTGGTTAGCATCAAATGAACATGATTGGGACAACAATATCCATAATTGTTTCATTCTAAGTCCTCCAATTGTAAGTATGAAGTTTTTATAGAAGGTATAGCTTTCGTTTTAATTACACGTTTTTTTATTATTTTTGTCCTTAATTTTCTTAACAAATTTTACAGTTTTAGAACTTTTATGGTATTCTTCTACAAGTCATGGTGTGAACTACATCGTCGTACACATCCTTTATACGGTTCTCTATCGTGTTATCGTGTTACCTAACCTAATGAAATCCGTCAAACTAACAAAATAACTAAATTAACCAAAAACGATTAAAAGCGAATTAAAAAAGACATTTTCAAACAAACAATAAAGGATCGAGTCGCATTGAGCAGGATCGACAACGCTTAATTAATAGTGCCGCAGATTTAGGCAATCAATCCTGGCGAACATTTTTTTAAGAATCAGAAAACCCAATTTTAACAACAATTCTAACGACATTTACAACACCATTACTAACGACAATAAAAAATAAAGAAATTAATCTTCGATTGTGAAACTCTTAAAATCATGCCACTAAAACGCTGTATTATATTTCGACGTTTCATTCTTCAGATATATAATAACAACAATGTAGTAATTTTTATCCTACTGGCAACTTCGCACTGGTAAAGAGTAATTTCGTTACTTTTTTTTTTTTTTGTTTCTACCTGTGGGTAGGCTGTATGTCGAATCACCATTATTTCATTATTTTTTCGTGCGCGGCAACAAGCACACTAACCTCCCGGAATAAAAATCAGTTTTTTCAAAGTAAAAATAAAATAATAATACCCACAACTAAAAAAAAAAAAAATCAGATAACGGAACGCAAAACGTAGAGGAAAACATTGATGTCGATGAAACACTACCAGATGTGCCATCAACCTCCAAGTCACCCGATCAGCAGCCGCCAGCCTCGAAAGTAGTAAACACTGAGCCTGAACTCGACCCCGAGCTACTGGAAGCTTTGGGCGATGCTGTTGTCGATATTCCAGTCTACGGCCCGGACATACACGACAAGCTGGCTCAACGTTGGTTACCAATTCTTAAAAAAGGTATACAAAGCGAAGCTAAAGAAACGCTTTTAAAAGGATATACGATTCCTAAAAACTGCAAGCTACTCAAAGCACCTACTTTAAACGTAGAAATATCGGCTGCTGTCACTGATTTAGTAAGAAACAGAGACAAAAAGCTTCAAACCAAACAGGACCAACTCGGCCTAGGCATTTCGGCCGTCAACAAGGCAATGACCCTGCTGCTGACCGGTGATGACAAGGTACAGGCCGTTAAAATTTTTTCAGACAGCTGCCGAATACTTACTGATCTCCATTTTACCGAGACACAAGTAAGAACAAAACTTATGACGCCAGGTTTGGACAAGTCGTTCCTAACCTTAATACAGGATCAAGACAGAGATGAAACCCTCTTCGGAAGTAAATTACCGGAACAAGGACTGCAAATAAAAAAAACACCTATTCCGAAGCCGTCAACCTCAAACATTCCAACGTCGAGTGCTCGTTATCAGAACCAGGGAAACTGGTCAGGGCCTCCTCGCTTCTCGTCATCGAGGAGGGGGGGGGGGGGGCGGACATCCTCGTACCGGGCACCAGCACACCAACCTTACCGCCGGGCGCCACCGGCACCGCCGACGTCGACGTCAGCGCGAGCGAGCGCGACCGCGAGCTCCAACAAGCGTGCCCCTACGAGGCAATAACTCAGGTACATGCTGGTAGACTAAAATTCTACTGTAATTGTTGGCGTGGCATTACAAAGAACGCGCTTGTTCTGAGTTGGATTTATCATGGTTACCCCATACCCTTTTCGCGTAAAGTTGTACAGAGCTCTGTTCCCCAAAATATATTTTCCATCAAGGAAAAACGGGACATGAAAGTAGCTATTCGTAACTTAATAGATTTAGGCGCGATCACGGAACGAGAACCTAGATTTGATCAATTTGTATCTAACATTTTTTTGACACAAAAATCGAATGGTAGCTATAGATTTATACTAAATCTCAAACGATTAAATAAGTTCGTTTCAAATGAGCACTTTAAGATGGAAGACCATAGAACTGCATCAAAAATGATACCAAGAAAGGGCTTCATGGCAACAATAGATCTTAAAGAATCATACTTACTTGTTCCTGTAGCTAGATCTCATCGCAAGTATTTAAGATTTCAGTTTGAAGACGAAAAATTACGCAATCACACATATTTTAATTCAGAATTTAATGCTTTGCCTTACGGACTATGCTCCGCACCTCGAACTTTCACAAAAATCATGAAAGAAGTTGTTTGTTATTTAAGGCATCGTGGAAATAAATCTGTTATATATCTTGACGATGTATTATGTCTTGGAGATACCTACGACGAGTGTCATAAAAATGTTACCAAAATTCTTGAATTATTGAATTGCTTAGTTAACTTTGAAAAAAGTTGTCTGCACCCACAACAATGTTGCAAATTTCTAGGATTTATGTTCAACTCTATAGACATGTCAATAACATTGCCATTAGAAAAGCGACACAAAATATTACAATTTGTACAAAAATATTTAAAGTTACCGATTTGTACTATTAGGGAGTTTTCTCGCTTGTTAGGAGTTCTGACCGCAGCTTGTCCAGCCGAGACAAAAATATTTAGCTCTTAAAAAACATCAAATATACGAAGCTAAATTTAGACCTGCTGTAATCTTACCTGACTTAGATTGGTGGATTAAAAATATTAATTTCACATCAAATACTCTCGAATCTCAGAATTTTGTTTTAGAAATATTTACCGATGCTTCTAAAACAGGTTGGGGTGCATTTTGTAACAACGAACGTGTCAACGGTGATTGGAAAGACAGCGAGCGCAATTTTCATATTAATTATTTAGAGTTGCTTGCTGTCTTTCTTGGCCTGAAATGCTTCGCTCGAGACACAAAGTACAATAATAGTAATATTTTGCTACGCATTGACAACACCACTGCTATTAGTTACATAAATAAAATGGGAGGGATTCAATTCCCTCATTTAACCAACTTAACCAAAACAATCTGGCAGTGGTGCGAAAAACGGAATATTTGGCTGTTTGCGTCGTATATAAATAGTGAAGATAACATAGAAGCAGATCAAGAGTCGAGAATAATCAATCCCGATATCGAATGGAACCTCTCTGACTCGGAATATCAGAAGGTATTGGCTTTCTTTGGCGAACCAGTAATAGATCTCTTTGCTTCTCGCACTAATGCAAAATGCAAAACGTATGTCTCATGGAAACCAGACCCCGACGCCATGACAGTAGATGCATTTACGATAAATTGGAAACACACAGAGTACTTCTACGCATTTCCACCCTGCTCTTTGGTTTTGAAATGCATACAAAAAATTATTAAAGACGAAGCAATAGGTATCGTTATTTTCCCTTATTGGCCGTCACAGCCATGGTTTCCATTGCTTAATAAAATACGACGGTCTGATATTTTATACTTAACGCCTGATTCAAATATGTCGTTGTCCTCTTTCAGGACTCCCCAACTCCCTCTGAGACAGTTTACCCTGGCTGCAGCGGTGCTCTCAGGTCTGCCTTCGAGTCCAGAGGAACACCAAGCATGGCACTCGACCTAATGATGGCTTCGTTATTCCAGAATACACTTTCCCAGTACAACGGTACTTATAAACTATGGTGGCAGTTTTGTGAAGCGAACAGGCATAACCCTTACACTGGTTCTCCATCAGATGTTATGTTATTTTTAACTAAACTATTTAACGAAGGCGCCACTTACGGTTCTTTGAATTCTCATCGCTCAGCTCTTTCCTTGCTGTTAGGCAGTATCGTAACTTCTCACGACCAGGTTAAAAGGCTTCTAAAAGGCGTTTATAAATTAAGACCTGTCACTCCAAAATACACTTGTACCTGGGATCCACAAGTAGTTCTAAATTTTGTCGCAGAATAGATACCCAATAGAGGGCTGTCAATTATTATTGAAAGAATCACCAAGAAGCTGGTGGTTCTCCTAGCATTATGTACAGCGCATAGGGTACAGACATTTTCTCTAATAAAATTAGAAAATATTGTGTTGGGTTCATCTGGTATTCAGATTGGTATTTCTGATGTCATTAAAACGTCCGCGGCTGGACGCGAACAACCTGTACTGATATTACCGTACTTTAATGAGAATAGGGCAATCTGCCCCGCTACAATAAAGATTATATATTCGCAACAAAAGATATAAGATCTAAAGAGACAAACAGCCTTATATTAACGTATAAGCGTTCGCACAAACGAGCAACTGCTCAAACCATCAGCAGATGGATCAAGCAGGTGCTGTGTGCGAGCGGCGTGGACGTGTCTGCGTTCAGCGCGGGCAGCACGCGGCACACAGCCACGTCCGCGGCATCCGCTTCTGGGCTCTCGTTAGATGCCATTAGGAAAGCAGCTGGATGGACCAGTACTTTTCAAATCTTTGCAAAGTTCTACCACCGCCAGGTAGTGGACAGAGGTACCTTTGCTCGGTCAGTATTACAGACAAACGGTTCTGTGTGATTTTGTGAGCAATTAATTAAGTAACTTAGAACAGAATTTTGCTATTAAGTATAATTATTTACATAAAATATGTAATATCTAAGAAGTTTTTTGATTGTATAGAATAATATGAATATACCTCAGATAATAAAAGATGATCCTTTTTCTTTTCGTAAATCTGTTTATTTTTAACCGACTTCTAAAAAGAGGAGGTTATCAATTCGTCTGTATGTTTTTTTTTTTTTTTTTTTTTGTGTTTGTTACCTCATAACTTTCGACTGAGTGAACCGATTTTGATGATTCTTTTTTGATTTGAAAGCTGGTGCTTCCCATGTGGTCCCATTTTATTTTGCTGAAGATCTGATGCTGGTCTTCGGAGATATACAATGGAACTCTTCAAAAATGTACGGCAAATCTGCAGTGCTTGCTGTTAACGCTTGTAGGTTTATTGTTTATACAACATCATGACGTAATATCACGCCTGTATGCTCTGAGGGGGTACGTAGATGTGTACAATACACCCAGATTTCGACAGTGGTTGTTACCACAGTACTTTCGACTGGGTGAACGAATTTTGATGATTCTTTTTCCTATATCCTTTCCTAGATCCTTTTTCGAACTTGCAAAAGTGAAGTTCGATCGATATTATATGAGTACGTTTCATTCGAAGATATATACTCCCACCCTCCCTATACCCAAGGTGAAAACTTTGAAAAAAAAAATCTCTAAAATAATGGTGAGCCGACATACACCACAGGTAGAAACAAAAAAAAAAAAAAGTAACAAAATTACTCTTTGCCAGTGCGAAGTTGCCAGTAGGATAAAAATTACTACATTGTTGTTATTATACAGGGTGTTAGTGTGGACACCGTTATCCTTGAAACCAGGGGTTTGGTTTCATTAGTAGAACCTAAAACCAATGAAAAAAAGCAACCTTTTTTTTTTGAAGAAAATCCACTATTTTCTTCCAAGATCATTTCACCCTAATGCACTCGGAAACAGCTGACCGCCGACCGGGTCAACGACCGCGCCCCAGCCCGCGCGCCCGCGCAGCTATCGAGTGAACAGTCGTCACGAGTACCTCAGTCGGCCAGCTGTCGCCAAAGCGAATCCACGTCGCTCGTCGGAGCGCGCGCCGCGTGGCGAGTCCTAAGTTTCTCGCGCGTAAATTTAGTGCTATGTCTTACACAAGTGAACAGTGGACCGAAATGGTACGGCTTTACGCCATCGCGGGTGATAAATAACCTGTACGAGGCTCGTAGGATGTATGCAGACATCAGATTCTCGAGTGCTCAACAACAATGTGTGAATTTTGAACAGTAGGTAAGTTAGTAAATATTCAATCTGTATGACGACCCACTCACCTCTGCGTAAATTTAATCGGTGATTTTTAACTGTACGTACATAAAATTGTGATGAACTTTTTAAATACGCCAAAATAACTACTCAGTAGTTTGGATTACTTTTCATTTTCTTTGTTGTCACATCAAAGTTACATTTAGACTCATCACGCAACACGTAAGGTAGGTATTTTGCCAGGAAAAGTTGAATTTATCAGGTAATGTTACGAGAATTCTGTAAGTAGATAGATGCCTCGACGGGCGGGCAGCGATTACGTCACTCGTGTAGTCGGGCTAGCCATGATTTCGGGGACATCGTCGGATAATTTAATTTAATATATTTTTTTAAGAAAATCCCTTATCCAGTTTTTTAACTCTGTCCTATATTTTTTTATTTATGTCAACTACCCGTGGTTTGAGTGACAACGGTGTTTAACCTTACACCCTGTATATCTTCGAATGAAACGTACTCATATAATATCGATCGAACTTCACTTTTGCAAGTTCGTTTGATCATATATTATAAACTCACAAAATGTGTTTTTTATCATTTAAGTACTAATAATATTTATTCAAAAGTAAGTTTTTTTATCCCTCGGGAACAGTAAATTTTTCCTGGATGAAAGGTGTTATTTTTTTTCAGTTTCGCTTACAACGTCAGCGGTTTAGGGCGTGAAAAGGTAACTAACAAACTTACTTTCGCATTTATAACATTACCTAGTAAGGATTTGAAATCAGTACAAAAACAAGTCAAAACTTATATTGTCACTTACGGGATATCTTCCGTGATTATTTATTGTTTTGAGCTCCCGATATTCACACAACGACAAAAAATAATCACGGAAGATATCCCGTAAGTGACAATATAAGTTTAGTTTTAAACCGTGAAAGCCTAAAACAGTGTTTGAAAAACAAGTCATTTATAAATTAAATCTACTCGCCTATCCTTTTTCAAATATGTTTTTAAGACCTCGTCGTAAAAACTAGGCTTGCGTCGTAGTTCGACCATTAATTATTTTTCTTTACAAATTAAAGATAGATTTGTGAATCGTTGCTGACTTTGTGTGTTTCGTAAATAGGTGTGGATACGTTTTAAGGACGAAAATGAACGTTCTGCCGATGCGCTGCTTGCTGGGATAGTAACAATAAACTTCGCCAAACGCAACACTTCTAAAAACAATTTATCTAAATTACTTTTATACAAATTTTGAGTAATACTATAAATACTACAATCCGCAAATTCAGGCGATCTATAAATACAGCGCAATTCATTTTTTAATCTATCAAAATTAAAATTAGCCTGATATGTATTTGTAAACTCTCTGATTTCTTATTCAGGGAATTGTCCAACATATTTACTAAAATTCTCAGAAGTAAGTAACACAAAGAATTTCAAATTGTTAATATTCATATAACGATCTCTTAATTCGCTGAGTACATTATCTCGCTGAGTATATTATATTTGTATTTTTACATTATCGACATAGCGCTTTCTTTTGGGTGGTCCGGTTATGAGGGCAGTTGCATCATAATTGATCTCAAACCTGTCTCTGTAACGAGCTTAAAATTACTCAAATTGTTTTATTTTTTTAACACAATACGCGATGTCACAAGTTTTTTTCTGTATAATATTGTATAAAATATCGGTTTCAGCAAAAATTTCTTCGAATTAAAAATAAAAAGAATTCGAATTCTTTCATGTTAAATAAAAATGAAGTGACTTGTGACAATGTATCACCATCTCGGTGTTCTGTATTGTCATTCATTTCTTCAAACAACTGAAGGAGGTGTGTACTCATTTTTAATTATATTTAACGTGCGCGAGTGATATGTCCACCTTTTTTCCGCGACACGAGGCAGCTTTTTCATAACGGCAAAGTCGTTATAATAGGCTATTCGTTTTGTACTACTGTGAAAAAAAATCGTAATTGATTTTATTATACTAAAAAAGCGTTTTGTTTAAGGAACCTGTTCAAAAGATTTCGATAAAACTAAATATAATACACTAGCGACCCGCCCCGGCTTCGCACGGGTACTATGCTGATACACTACAGAAAAACTGTGAACGTTGTATATAAAAATACAGCGGCCCGCTCCGGCTTCGCACGGGTATAAAATATATAGCCTATGTCACTCACTGAAAAAATGTTTAAAATCGGTCCAGTAGTTTTGATTTATTCATTACTGCCCGTGGCCCGCACGCGTTTTTGGAGTAAAACAATTCCCCTTTTACTATACCATGAAGATTTCCTGCTATCTTTGGAATATTCATACACAACATTTTTACTTATTTACTTTTTACATTTTTACCTATTTATTTTATTTTTACAACAATTAATATATTACAGAATGTCTTTTTAAACAAAGTTCACAGCTTTCTTGTCATTAGACAATACAAACATATTTTCTCTAGAAGTTAGGTACTCTTGAAAGAGCGACATACAGTTGGCCATGTGAAAAACAGTCAACGCTCAATTTATAGGCTCGCTCCCGCCGCGAGAGGATAAAACTGCTGCCCCGTCATAAGTTTGTGCAATTAATTTTGAATGACAATCAAAATTTTCTAATGTTTCCAAAATGATAGAATCCCTAGAGCCCTACACTAGTGTGGTATGTCTGGTTTTCCTTCATGGGGTGCTGGAGCACCCCAAAGTTTATGACTATGTTTCGTTTTAAATAAAACCAAGTTTTATACCTATGTTTTTTTCTTAGCTTTAATTAAGAACGGAGATCACAATCAACTATAAAATCATAACATTCTAATTAATTTGAGCACCTTTGGCATACTTTAACTTGATGTTCCAAGCAAATTGGAATATTGCACTTGTTGTATTTGGTCTTGGTCTTCCGGTCTTTATTTCTTGTGCAGAAACCACAACGCCCTTGTTTGTGTGGTCCAATAGATGAACTTTGATGTGCAACAGGTTCTTTTAGGATTCCGGAAATCATTTCCCTTATATCCCTCCTCAAACATGGCTTTTGCAAACGTTCCTCCAAATGTTCATTGATGAGCCCAAATCCCAAGTTCTTTAAAAAAGTGCGACGAAACTTTTTATCAGCCTTATTGTTTGCCTTCGAGCATTTGTAAAGGACCCAGGAGTTTATTCCGATACCATTTAAAAGTCCATAAAATATGCACATAGGCCAGCGTCTAGTTTTTCTTTGGACTGAGTATTTCTTGGCCAATGCATCGAAAACGTCGACGCCTCCTTTTGTTTTATTATAGTAATGTATAATTTCAGGAATCTCAACTTCATTGCTTTTGTCTGGAGAGTCGTGGAGAGTTGACAACATGATGACGACTTTCTTCTGGGTTGATTTTGGGGGACATAAGTGTTAGTGGTCCATCATACGCAAACATAGCAGAGTTTTTCTCTCGATGTTGTAGCTCCAAAAACAACTCCGGTATTTCACTTTTATTTTTCCTTGTGGTTCCCACCATAGTCAAATCTCTCTGCAGTAAATTCTTGGCTAACGGGATGCTGGTAAACCAGTTGTCCATGGTGATGTTGCGGCGAGTTCCATATATTGATTCTGCGAGTTTCGTAATGTAATACTCAGGGACTGACATATTTGGGGGTGTAGATGTTTGGCCCACATAGACCATTGCTTTCAACATGTAAGCCGTTTTGGAATCACACATCATCAATATTTTGATGCCGTACTTTCGGGCTTTGAAGGTATGTACATTTTGAAAACGCACCGCCCTCGAAATGACATCAGTTGTTCGTCGATAGTGCAGCAATCGGATGGTGAGTACAATTCTTCACAGCTTCTTGTGATTATATCAAAGACCTCACGAATTGGAGCTAAGCGGTCATTTGTGTGACGTTCTTCACGAGTTTGTTTATCATCAAGCCGTAGACAGTTTGTTAGATATTCAAATCGGCATCGGCTCATTGTAGCCCTGAAAACCGGCAATCCAGTAAATTTGTCAAACATTTCTTTTGTGTTCATATCATTCATCTTGAAAACACCCGCTAAATAATATAGTCCCAGTAAGGCTTTCAACTCTGTCAATGTTTTTACAAACGATGGCATACTTGACGAAGATCCAACAGCTTCTTCACTGTCTTACACTCTTGGTATCCTTTATATTTTGTATGCTGTATTTCTATCCCTGCATTAGTATGTTTGACAATTATGTCCAGTACCTCGTCGGTAAAATAAAGAGACCAACTTTGTATCGGCGTAGTTATATCTTTTGCTGGACCTTTGTTGCCCATTATATGAAGTAATATATTGCGTTGCGCAATTCGACGCCTCGTTGGTTGTTCTCCACTCCATTTGTGTCACTTCAAGAACTTTTAGTTTTCCCTGTCTTCTATACAGGGTGGAATTTTTTAATGCCACCTGAAGGGAAAGTGCTCGAAATACCGGAGATAGGCAATTTTACTTAAAGGAAACATTCCTTTATTTTTTTAAAGAAACAAATCTGCATTCACAGATTTTCAAAAAATCGCTTGTCACACTCGGGAATCGAACCGACTAAAGTTCGAAAAAATAACATCCTGTAATTTTTGACATCAATCGATAGGGCCAATCATGTGGATTAAATCTCTCTAACAAATATGATAAATTAAATCAAAGGAAAACCATGAAAACTAAAGAACAGTTTTAAATTCAATGGGATAATTCAACAAGATAAAGCACTTTTATTCATGGTTTTCGTTTCATTTAACTTATCATGTTTGTTATAGAGATTTTATCCATTTGGTTGATGTCATCGATTGATGTCAATAAGACACAGAACGTTATTTTGTCAAACTTTAGTCGATCCATCCCGGGTTCGATGCCCGAGTGTGGCAAAATAATTTTCGAAAAACTGTGAATGTAGACTTGTTTCTATTTAAAAATAAACGAATGTCTCGTTTGAGTAAAATTTTCTATCTCCAGTATTTAGAGTACTTTCCCTTAAGGTGGCACTGTAAAATTCCACCCTGTTCAATTTTATATCACTTGTGATATGGACTGATGAGTCGACTTTCACTCGTAACGGTATGTGGAATCGTCGAAATGCACATTACTGGTCGCAAAGTAACCCTTTCGAAATCCAGGAGTCCGGACATCAAACGCGTTTGTCAGTAAATGTCTGGGCAGGAATTTATGGCAATAAAATCCTGGGGCCGGTGTTTCTTCCCGCGCGCATGGACGGACCGCGCTATCTCCACTTCCTTCGTACTGACCTCGAAGGAGAACTACAGATCCTCCGTGACGAGCTGGAGATGGAATGGGAAGCCCTGGGTGATCCACCACTCGCGCACTTGCCGATGAAATGGTTCCAGCATGATGGAGCCCCTCCGCACATAACGCTACCAGTGCGTTCCCATCTAAACGCCACCTTTCCGCGTCGCTGGCTTGGTAGGTTTGGACCGCAACCGTGGCCAGCACGATCGTCAGACCTAACGCCTTTAGACTTCTTTTTGTGGGGATACATAAAAGAAAAGGTGTTTATGAGTGTATGTGCGAGTGAGGAGGAAATGCGAGACCGCATCACGAACACGTTTCAGCAGCTGCGCTACAGCTGCAACGAGGATCCCACCTTGATGAACCGTTTACATGCTGAGACCCTGCGCCGTGCCAATCTTTGTGAACGCCTCGGTGGAGGTCACTTCGAGCCTTATCTAATACGACCGGAGCGATTTTAAGGCAGGATTTTTCTTTTACCTTTTTATCTGTGACCGTGTTGTGATTTTTACTTTTTTTTTGTACGTAACGCGGCTATCTGCTAAATAATAATTTATTGTTCGCTCTCGCTCGTTTCAAAGTGACGTAATAACACGTGGCGCGAGCGCGGCCGTCCTTTCGAAAGCTCGCTGCGCTGCCTTTCGCTGCGTGCGTTTTACAGAGGTAGCGATACATTGCGTGCGAGGTAATTAAACAAATCAGTTTTATTGGATTCCCATAAAGTTCCTGAAATAATTTCATGTACCGGTCAACTTAGTACGATGTACTGAAATCACCCTATCAGTTTGCGGAGGGCTGTCCCTTACACCCTGTATATTTTCTGTCTCATCATAAGATAAGGATAAAAGCCATTTTCGTAATTTATTTTTAATTTCATATAAGTTAAATCTATACAACGGAATAATTCTATTTAATTTATTATACATTCGTGAACTTTGAACCGACAGTTGTCGACTGGTAAACGCAAAATGACAGGGGGTTGTACTACATATTGGGAAACCGTGGCGTCTTTGAAGCAGCTTTTTATCCAATGGAAGATTGGAGTGTCTCCGCAGAACTGAACGAAGGACATATAATTGCCTTACTGTGAGAACTTCAGCCTCAGAATATAACTGATCGGTGGGATAGTCTCTAGGTTTAGAAAGCATCACCTTAAGGACAGCTCGTTGTGCACGTTCTGCCGGAATCATTGTGGTTTTGTAAGTACCACCCCACACCGGAATGCGGTACATAATGATTGACTGACAAAGGCTGAGGTATACAAGGGTTAGAGTTTCAGTATTGGCGGAGTACCTGAGTTCTTTAAAAATATATATCAGTCTTCTGACTCTAGTAAATAAATAAATAAATAAAATACTTTATTTCAGACCTTGATCCATATGATGTTAGTAATACACACTACTTATAAACTATGTTAGTGACTAACGAAAAACAAGATTTAATTCATATATCTGCTGCACTCACCAGACGCACCGGGTATATGTACATGTACACGTACCCAATGCGCCATAATGGTGCAGCACGGCTTATCACTAATGACCCTCAGCATGTCATTGCCGCTCCCCCGCACTCTGCGCATCATAGAAGCAGTCTTCTTACGTAAAATGGTACTGAAACCATCAGTACGCGCTTCCGCAAACATTCCTGACGCGCTACAGTAACGTGGGAGCCCCAACAACATCCTGAACGTATTATTATACTGAACTCTGAGGGCGTTGTATGCCCTCTGCGTATATCGAACGTGGGTTCGATATACGCAGAGGGCACGTGCACTCTGTGGAGAGTGCACGTGTACAATGATTGACAAAACGCCTTGAAAAGAGTTATTTTGACTTCTGGTGTACAACGTGCGAACCTGCGGGCCAACATGTTGCATCGAACAGCCAACGCCCTCCGTTCTCTTTCCATATCCGCATCATCCTTCAGGTCCTCCGTAACTATGTGCCCCAAGTACTTAAAATCTAGCACTCTTTCAAGGGCCACACCCCTTAATATAACCGGTGGCATATTATGTGCTGGTTTTTTATGCTTCGCCCTAAACACAAGCAGTTTGCTTTTTTGCACGTTGTATACAAGCCCGTGCGCTTCAGCATAGGCCTCACAGACCGCCAACAACTTCCTGAGTGCGCTAATTGACGGACTCAGCAGCACCATGTCGTCCGCGTAACTAATACTATTGACACACAGTCCGTCAATGGAACAACCAACACGAGTGCTACTGAGCTCGACAATCAGTTGGTTAACATACAGGTTGAAAAGCGCTGGTGAGGTCAATCCACCCTGTCTCACCCCGCATTCCAACCTGTACTCCTCAGACAACTCGTTAGCCCATCTAACTTGATTGGTTTGATGGCCATACCAATACTGAAACATATTTATTATGGCGTCAGGCACTCCCGCTTTGCGCATCTTACACCACAAGACGTCGTACCTTACCAGGTCAAATGCCCTGGAAAGGTCTAGGAAAGCCGCATATACAGGCGTACTTCTCTCCGTATAGTACCTGACAGTATGCTTGAGGGCCAAAATAGCACATTCAGTTGATAACTGGGGCCTAAAGCCGAACTGAGCATCGTGTATTTTAAGATGTTTAATAATTTGACTCTCAAACACACCGTCAAGAACTTTGGCCGTAACGGTTGCCAGTGAGATCGGTCTGTAATTACCCTTGTCACTGGCGTCACCGGTTTTATTTTTCAATATTGGTACAACCACCGTTCTCATCAACGCAGCGGGTAGGTACGAGTGTCGGATACAGAACGTAAACAACAACGCTAGCAGTCGTGGGAGATGCGGTCCGGCATGCTCAAAATGTTCTATGCTAAGGCTGTCATGTCCCGGCGATTTACCGCGTCTCATATTTTTAATTATTTTTTTAATCTGCTTAGCCACAATGCGAGCACATCCAACACAACAGCCCCAGCAAAGACACCACTAACATTCGACTTCGAAGGTAGTATTGTAAACTGTTCTTTAAACAGGTTTGCGATCTCCCCGGGCGTGTTTACACCATCGACACTCACCGGAATGCCCGGTTTGGGGTTTAACTTTTTGGTGTGTTTCCAAAACCCGCGAAAGTCTCTTTTTGTGTCTTGAAGCCAATATATCCATTTTAATTTGGTCTTGTTTATTCTGACAAAATTTAAGTTTTTGTTTAAAAATCTTGCGGGACTCCACCATAGCATTATATATATATCCTGTGCTTGGTTTACCATGCCAAACCCAGTTTGTAAACTGTTGCCTGGAGTTCCGGTGAGCGTCCCTAACATGCTTGTTCCACCCCAGGATAGGTCGACCCTTTAAAACCCCCCCCTAAAGTGACTGACATAAGTGGCCTCAGCAGCCTCCCGCAATGATAAAACAATTTTATGATATAAATTATCAATTACTTCCCTATGTTCTAGGTCATTACACATAGTGTCACAACATTGGCCTAGATCACTAGGAAAATCAATTTGCCTTAATTTCGAGTTACATTCTTTGGTATACAATTCAATCTGATCTATATTACGTTCACCCCACGTTACTTTATTGATTTGAAATTCATGTAATGGAGTCAACTTTGGCCTGGCTCCCATCATATTACATTGCAGCTCTAACGGGAAGTGATCTGACCAGTAGCTATCATAATGTACCCTAACAGATGTTACAGACTTCAACGCTGCCTCGGTTACCAAACAATGGTCAAGCCACCGACGGCTACCATGCACATCACTTACAAAGGTATACGAATCAACCCCCAGCTTAATTAAATCGGCACAAAACCAATTTTGTTCTGAACAAAAATTTAACATTTCTTTTCCAAATAGTTCCCCAGGATGTGCATTAAAATCCCCTAATATGTATACATTTTCAGTATCGCTACTTTCTATTATGGCCACAATCTCACTCAAACATTCCACAAATTCTAATAAATTATCAGGTGAATCAGTAGGCATATACACATTAAAAATTAAGCTAGATCGGTCCAACACATTAACTTTAATAGCAACAACGCGATCACTATTGCACGGAATCACAGTCACTGAATCAAATAGCGTGTTCCGCCATAGTAAGGCCACGCCTCCGAACGGGCGACCTTGTAACATTACACCTGTGTCCATTGCAGACTTGCCAAAGAAACTAAAGTCCTTATTTACTTCTCCTAAGTACGGTATTTCACTAGATTGTAACCAAGTTTCTTGAAGTCCTATCACATCCGCATCACTACTTAACATCTTAACACACTCAAAGGATCTTTTAAAAGATTTGCAATTGAAACTAATTAGTTTAGTTGAAATGTCCTTGTCCTTAGTGATCACATCCATTATTTTTGTTCGGAATTAATAGCACTCGATAGGTGATTATTACCCTTATTCCACGTTTTGTTGTACGTAACATATCTGCGGAAAGATAAGATCTGTGTCTAGTGCAGAGTGCCTCTATATGCGCGTGCCAGTTGAGATTTTCGTCAATTATTACTCCCAAGTACTTAATATTAGTAACTGTGCTGAGAGCAAGACAGTTACAACTTACTGGCTGATGAGGGAGACAAGTGTGAGCTATAATTTTATGAGAGAAAGAGGACGGAGTATTTGATTGTGGGCGATAGAACCTGATTAGTTTCGTCTTATCCAAATTCAACGTCAGCAAGTTAGTAGACAACCATTCCATTATTACTTGAAGAGCGTATTCTGCTCTATCTCTGGCTTGCTCCCAGGTTTTGTCAGACACTAGAAGTGCAGTATCGTCCGCATACGAGAATATTTTGCAATTTGAGATGGAGAGCTTGCATAGGTCATTGATATATATTTGGAAAAGTGTCGGTCCTAATATACTACCTTGTGGGATTCCATAGGTGAGCTTTTCGTATGAACTAGTGACCGAATCAATGAGAACACACTGGGATCTGTCACAGAGGTAGTCTTTGGATAGTCTGAGAGGCACTCCACGCACTCCCAAGCTTTCTATCTTTGAAATAAGTCGAGGGACAGCTTCAAAAGCTTTGGTTAAGTCTAAGGAGATGCCATGTTTTATTTTCTGGCGATGTATCATGAAAACAAATCGAAAATCCGGTATTTAAATTGAAAATACCAGAATTTCGGTTTGTCTTCGTTTTGTATTTTAAATAAAACGAAGTTGTAAGCGTTTTTCAAAATTTTTATTTTTCGATTCATGGCTCTTCTCGAAGCTTCGTCGATAAACTGTCTATTTTTTAAAATACAGTGTCGTTTTAGGCTTATACATAAAGGGTGTAAAACACCTCTTAACGAATCCGAAAACCACTTGTTCTCCCCGTCATTGCGATAATTTTTTTGTTCTACACCATACCTGGGAACCTTCTAGTTACGGAGATATGGGGGGTCAAAGTTACAACTTTTTGACAAGTTTTTTTTGTAAGATTTTGACTTTTAACACCTCCACGCCCCCGTACTATTCAATCCATCCATCAGCATAATGTTTTAAGTGCGTTACATTGAGTTCTACCACAAAACATGATTCATATACTCAAAAAAAAAAGTTGTTTCCCAGCAATAGTTTTTGCGAAAATTTACCTAATTTGATGTACATAATGCTTGGTTAACGGCTTTGTGATGAAGTGGTTTACACCCTGTATGGTTGAAATTATTATATGCATTTTATTTTTATCATAATGATCATTACAACCAAGCAACCATTCGAAATTTAATTTTCTCTTTAAAATTTCTATAAGTTCACTTTTTATTTTCGTTTTACACCCATGCTCATCTTAAAATTTACTAACAATTATTGCAGCTATCTCCACTGTCTCAGTAAAAAAATGACTTACCTCAGTGTTCTGGTCTGCAAGCAATGTGATTTTGCACTGATGGCAAATGGGTCCTAATTTTTTTATCATGAACCCACATACATATGCACAAGCTTGCAGATCACCAGAACACTGAGGTATTACAGTATTAGATACTTCTACACCTTCTGTTACATCAAATGTTTGAACAGCTTCATTAGTTTCTTTGTTAGGGTTTTCTTGAGTTAAAAAAGATTTTAAATCATTTAATGACATTGTTATCTTCTTTGCAGTTCTTATTTTTACTGCTATGCAATAAATTGTTTATGATGGAGGTTTTGAGAGCTGCAACAAATTGTAAGGTATTTGGGTTTGCATCCACAATTGCTGCGGATGCAACCAAAACAGTTTTCTAATGGGTCTTGGTTGAGTCTGCGCGTTGATAATCTTTCTATGTTATAATGTTTTTCTAAATTTAGGAATAGACGCTCAACTGCATTTAAAGTTCTTATAAAACCTTCCTGTGAAGGCGGCTTGCATCTGGCTCCAATAAATTCAAGTTTCTGGAACATGGTTCTCATTTCTTTAAAATAATTTATATGTGGACTTCTTCGCGTAAAATTTGTCAGGAATATTTTCCCCTTTTCCGATCAGGCGTATCGCCATTTAGGGCGTCGAACAGCTGGTCTATTTTTTCTATCAGCATGGCTGTCGTCGTTGCTTCTTGTGGAAGTTCATCTGGAAAGAAAACACTTATTTGTTATTTCGTTGTGAAAGGTGATGGAAAATTAAATGAAACTGAAGGCAAATAATAATTCAATTGTTTATTCAAGTATAGTAACTCATAGTGTTAGTAACAATTTCACTTACACCTATATTAGTAAACTTAATTAAATACAAAACTTAAAATAACCTAAAAATTGGACACATAACTATACTGCAGGTCCAGCAGAAATATTGCAGCGCCGGTTTACGATCGCGCAATCCAGTCGGCCTGAAATCATTTTTAAGACGCTGTTGGAGCTGCCCCGCACCCTGCGTACCAGGGATGCGCATCTCTTACGCATCACTGTATAAAAGCAATCTACGCGGGCTTCAGCAAACATCCCTGAAGCACTACAGAAGCGCGGCAACCCCATCAGCAGCGAAGAGCGCTGTATGCCTTTAGCGTAAAATGCGCCCACAAGCTACACGCGTAGAATGAAGTACAATATGCACGGAATGACGCGACTTTGACTTCACTCGAACAGCGTGCAAACCTGCGGGCTATCATGTTAGCACGTACAGACAGCGCCCTTCGCTCCCGTTCGATATCATTATCATCTCTGAGGTCGGCAGTCAGATAATGCCCTAGGTATTTAAATTGGTTAACTCTCTGTAGAGGAACATCGTTCAGTTTAATGATAGGCATCTCAATAGGTACACTACTGCTGCCGGCCTCAAAGACCATAACTTCACTTTTGTTCACATTGAACACAAGCCCATGTTGTAATGCATATCTTTCACAAATTCCCAACAGCTTGCGGAGGCGACAGAGCCAAAGTAAGGCAATTTCAGTTAAAATCTATCTTCTATCTATCTATCTTCTATCTATCTATATACTTGTCGCCGCAGGAGTCTCTATCTGCTAAGATTTAATCTAATCATTAACACTCATAAACTATTCCATGATAATATTGATGAACCTGCCATCTCTGCTTTGGCAGTGGCACTAACAATTATTTACAAAGATCATTATTCAATTGACAAAAGGGTTAAGCGCCATCTATTGGCTTTTGTATTAACTAGTACTTAAATAGATCTTCGAGTGACAATTTAAGAGATTAATTAAACAAGTTTAGCTAGAACTATAGTTAAAATTAAGATAGCAAATATTTTATAACTATTGGGATTTTACCAATTTGTAATAGCTCTTTCGTGGACTATGATTTCTTTGTTTGTATGGCAACATTCCACATGTTGTGGAATGTGGCACCAAGTACAATTTTAATGGTCAATGAGTCAATTTATAATTCTAGACTATAACTAGAATCAGTTTTTCTAAAACTAACTACAAACTAAAAAGTAACAAGATTATTTACAAAGCAATTTATTAGTGGAAGACCTATTCTTTGTATTAATTTGACCTGTCCTCCGATCTGCCGGAAATGGTTTTAAAACAGTAATGAATCTAGTAATTTAGCTTAAACTTAATAATACCTTTGCATTTGTGAATATTAGTATTGTTTAATTATTACAGTAATTAAGTGTGAAGTATTCTGATATTGTTTGTAAGTTTTAATGAACTTACGATGTAATGAATTACTGTACTGAATGTGGTGTCACTTCCGGTATTCAAGGAACAGACGCGTCGATCAGGCAGTGTCTCGTTATCTTACGATGAGTGAAACAATTGAATTACCTAGTAAGCAAATAATAATAGCTTTTGAAGTGAACATTACAAGCTTGTGTAAATGAGAAATGTAATATTGGTTGAAAATAGTGTAAGGAGTTTCTTTGTCCGTTCTTCTCCTTATTAACAATATTGGCGAACGGGCTGCTCGACTCAGAATGTTTATTGTGTCTGTACCTAAATGGTTTCTTAGAAATAAACGTTTGGAGTTTGAGTAAAATGTTGTGTGTGATTTCAACTACCCATCTACCAACAATGAAGAATCACATCGCACGGCGATGTGATGATTAGAGACTGCAGGACAATAAGTATGGCGGCGAATGGCGCCAATATTCGAGGACTGCTACTCTCCAGAGTTTCCCTGTCGTGATATCAGAAGAGGTGATAGCTCTTGCGCACCGCTCAATGCCGGACATCCAGAACAATTACGAGGAACTAGTAAAGTAATACTCTTGCTTTCGCGACCATGGCCGAAGGCGCGGCAAAGGAATTTTTCACCGAAGTGAATACCACGACGACTTATTATGCTGCCACAGTCAATATACGATGTTAAGTGGCAATGAACTGATAGACAAGAAGATTTTCATCTAATTGGCTGACAGATCCCTACCAACATGATAATTATGGCTTACTGCAACTAGAACTTAGTGACCCAAGTTAGACCTTAAGAACACATAATTATGTGAAAATGCAATTTACATTGGTAACAAACAATGAAGTTGTATGTGATAGAAAACTTCGCACTCAAAATTACCAACAAGAACAGCACAGAATGACCGAAGCAGAATAAACAAAGATTGGTCTCCGGGAAGACATCACTACAAATAAACTTGCTGATGGATACGCACATCAATCCCGGGAAGTATTTTGTTTTATTAATTTTAGTATTTATTAACTGTAGATATTTACAGTTAACAATATTTTAACTTACCACATCACACTCTGGCTAGATAAAATGCCACCGATAACTAGAAAACCTGTGGAAGTGAAACAACAAAACTTATCACTCCGTAGATTCTACGCACTCAACTCATCAATCAGATTTAACTTTTTATTTACTACAAATTAATTAACCAAGTAGTAACAACTAAAAGACATGTTGTCAATGACTTTTCAATTGCAGTGACTAAGACATGCAGTAGTAAACAATTTTATTAGTAATTAGTCACATCTGACATTCACACTATAGATTTATACCTCACAATCAGACATAGTTTGCGTTATGTGCAAAGTTTATGACTTTTCAAATAAAAATGCAAACTTGAAAACATTTGTATTGGACAACATGTTGCAAGATTCAAACAAAAACACTTTGTTATGAACTCATTTATAAAAACATATTGTTTCAGTACAGCAATTTGTGACAATGAAATCTTAGCGCACTAAATCAACGCTACAAAGTTTTCAATATTCTAATAAAATGTGAATGTTTTATCAGTGCAACTACACAACTAACAGTGTTTTAAAAGTATTTCTGATTAGTTGTAACTTTCCCATCTTAGTTTAATTAACTTAATCCAAGTAAATAACTACTTCAAAACATTTGATAACCGACTTAATAACTTATTACTCCAACTAATTTAAACAATAGCAGGACTGCTTTGTTGGTCCAGTGGTCATGGGCTTTTTATTAAAGCATGTGGACCTGGATTCGATTCCCAGGTCAGGCAAAGTGTTATTGAGTTTTCCATCAGGAACTTCTCAGTAACAGGCCAGACAATCAAATGTATGGCAAAAAGCAATATCGCTAAATTAGAGACTTGGGCACGGTGTGGATTTATTATTTACACCTCTGCCTGTCCTTTCAGGGATTGCAGGTGTGATGTTATGTAACACGACACAATTATTATTATTTACTTGCACTGACTGCCTTGCTAATCTAGTGGTTGCAAGCATGACTGTTAACTGTTAAGCATAGGACCTTGGGTTCGATTCCCATCCCAGGTAAAGCAAATTTAGTGTTATTGGGTTTTTCCATTAGGAATTTCTCAGTAGCAGCCACAGAGTATGGATTTGTGCCTGGTTGATACAAATAAGCTCCCTATTACATGGGTCTTAAACATAACTGGGGAAATGTGAATGCAGTTTTAGCTACACTGCTTAACCCATCGGGGACCACAAGCGTGATGTTTTGATAAGTTATTTATCTGCACGAATTCTCACATTTCAGGTTTCAGACAAAATTGAGAGCAACCATAAAGAACAGTGAAGTTCTTCTAAAACTATGCACGCTGTCACTCCACGATAGTGACATGACATCAAGTGTGGAAGTCTACGAGTATACCACCGCCATAAGAATACCATCAAGAATATAAGCCGGCGAACCAATACCTATCACAATTGGTTTTAGCCAACCAATACAACAGACCAATTTCAATATATATTGCCAACATTCCAACTGTTGCCAACGTGACTCAACTCAGTTTTAAAAACGCACAACTTCATGGACTTCAGCCTGGTGAACAGATGACCGTGTCGCCAGCTATGGAGTCGTGAAATGGGGAACAGCATGAGAGCAGCCAAACAGGGATGACTGTTACAGTGTCCTCGCACCATAAACTAACAAGTAAAGGTGAGAAGTTTTCAAACTACTTCCTACACTTCCCCACTGATTCATCAATAGGGGTAATACAATAGCCAATTCAACCTACCTACATGATGCTCATGTGTGATGAGTGTCATGTATCCACATTCATTATTTTTGTTTTTGTAATGCTGCTAGTTGTTAGCAACTATTAACAATAAAAAATAACATTGTATTAGTACTCCTAACAGTAACTAATAGAATGAATAGTAATAATACTCACAAGCCGTTGGTATCCGTGGAGGAAACAACAAGCTCAATGAATACTCACAACAAATTATCCTATCAGTAGCCGTGGAGGATACTGATAATGAAAACAAACTATTAGTGGCCGTGGAGGCATCTAATAAACAATACTCTCATGTTATCCTGCTGGGTCCACGGTGTACTAACACCCAGAGCCTGGTTCCTTATATCCTGTCAAATCAAAGACTTCGTGCCTGTCACGGAGCAATGGTCCTAAATTCCTAACCCTTTAATCCTGTCAAATCAAAGACTTTGTGTCCATCACAGAGCGGTGTTCCTGATCCTATCCTTCTATCCTGTCAAATCCAAGACTTTGTGTCTATCACAGAGCATTACCTTCCCGTGAGAATGAACAAATAAAAACACATTACTTACACCACACTTACCAAATGAAAATTACAGAATATTGAAAGCAATCAATAGTTTTAAATATGACGAATCTAGTAGACAGTAGATCTATAACAAAGTTCTGAAGTCGATTAAAACCATAGATCATTTTAAGCATAAGAATTCAATGAAAATGTTAAATTATTAAGAGACAACATTATTTTTAGCGAACAGCTGACCGATCAACATCACCTGACCAATTGACCATTAACTCAAATACAAGTTTCAGAAGTGCTTGAACACTATCTGATACTAAACACACTAATTCAACAAATGTTGGATAATTTTGGCAACAATATTGTTTTTGACTAGTAGCTGATTGAACTATGTCAATAAACTCAATTCAATTCTTGTAATTGGATAATTCAGGCTACAACATGTTGTTATTTAACTAATAGCTTATAACAGCTTGAATCTAAGCTAAGCACTACTAAAAGATTAAATAATAATTTCAAGCAGATCTAACTCTGCGACTGTGTGTATTTTTCTAGGTGAAGGTTTATAGCAGCTTGAATCTAAGCTAAGTACTACTAAAAGATTAAATAATAATTTCAAGCAGATCTAACTCTGCGACTGTGTGTATGTTTCTAGGTGAAGGCTTATAGCAGCTTGAATCTAAGCTAAGCACTACTAAAAGATTAAATAATAATTGAAAGCAGATCTAACTCTGCGACTGTGTGTATGTTTCTAGGTGAAGGCTTTTAGCAGCTTGAATCTAAGCTAAGCACTACTAAAAGATTAAATAATAATTTCAAGCAGATTTAACTCTGCGACTGTGTGTATGCTTCTAGGTGAAGACATAAACACATTTATTTTTATTTAATAATAGGAAAATTGAATAGATGTCAGATCTATTACAAGCTTTCTTTGTTGACTGAAACATTCTTTCAAATCCTACAATTCAATGAACATTGTAGGATAATAAAAATAAAAGCAACAATAATCTGCCGACAAAATTTATCTCCACTATTTCAGATAACAACCGCGAATCTCCACATAGTGATGGCGACGGCAGGTGCAGAGCGCGCACCGCCGATCAGAATGGCCGTGTCGCCGCAGGAGTCTCTATCTGCTAAGATTTAATCTAATCATTAACACTCATAAACTATTCCATGATAATATTGATGAACCTGCCATCTCTGCTTTGGCAGTGGCACTAACAATTATTTACAAAGATCATTATTCAATTGACAAAAGGGTTAAGCGCCATCTATTGGCTTTTGTATTAACTAGTACTTAAATAGATCTTCGAGTGACAATTTAAGAGATTAATTAAACAAGTTTAGCTAGAACTATAGTTAAAATTAAGATAGCAAATATTTTATAACTATTGGGATTTTACCAATTTGTAATAGCTCTTTCGTGGACTATGATTTCTTTGTTTGTATGGCAACATTCCACATGTTGTGGAATGTGGCACCAAGTACAATTTTAATGGTCAATGAGTCAATTTATAATTCTAGACTATAACTAGAATCAGTTTTTCTAAAACTAACTACAAACTAAAAAGTAACAAGATTATTTACAAAGCAATTTATTAGTGGAAGACCTATTCTTTGTATTAATTTGACCTGTCCTCCGATCTGCCGGAAATGGTTTTAAAACAGTAATGAATCTAGTAATTTAGCTTAAACTTAATAATACCTTTGCATTTGTGAATATTAGTATTGTTTAATTATTACAGTAATTAAGTGTGAAGTATTCTGATATTGTTTGTAAGTTTTAATGAACTTACGATGTAATGAATTACTGTACTGAATGTGGTGTCACTTCCGGTATTCAAGGAACAGACGCGTCGATCAGGCAGTGTCTCGTTATCTTACGATGAGTGAAACAATTGAATTACCTAGTAAGCAAATAATAATAGCTTTTGAAGTGAACATTACAAGCTTGTGTAAATGAGAAATGTAATATTGGTTGAAAATAGTGTAAGGAGTTTCTTTGTCCGTTCTTCTCCTTATTAACAATATTGGCGAACGGGCTGCTCGACTCAGAATGTTTATTGTGTCTGTACCTAAATGGTTTCTTAGAAATAAACGTTTGGAGTTTGAGTAAAATGTTGTGTGTGATTTCAACTACCCATCTACCAACAATGAAGAATCACATCGCACGGCGATGTGATGATTAGAGACTGCAGGACAATAAGTATGGCGGCGAATGGCGCCAATATTCGAGGACTGCTACTCTCCAGAGTTTCCCTGTCGTGATATACTTATAATAAATCTGTAGAGAGGTCAATTCTGTACATGAAATATATTTACAAAATAACTATCGGGGGGTGATTAGTGATCGATACTGATGCCAAAAATGCAATCAGTAAAATTTTTGTCTGTCTGTCTGTCTGTCTGTATGTTATTTATAGAAAAAAAAACTACTCGACGGATTTTAACGAAACTTGGTACAATTATTCTACATACTCCTGAGCAGGTAATAGTATACTTTTCATCACGCTACCATTAATAGGAGCAGAGCAGTGAAAGGAAATGTTGGGAAAACGGGAGAAGTTACTTGGTTTTTTTAGCTTCCGTCGCGTGTGCAGCCTTAATGGTTAAAGCTACATAGAAATCATGTATAACGGAAATATTCCACATAAAATTATATAAAAAATATCCCAAGACAGCATATGTCTATCTTTTATAGTTGACTCACAATAACACGTGTAACTCCCGATAGCTTAGCAGTTCGGAGAATAAATGTGAATGTAAGTTTGTTTGTTGCGCTTTCACGCGACAACTACTGAACGGATTTGGATGAAATTTTGCACACAGATAGTTTATAACCTGGATTAAAACATAGGATACTTTTTATCCCTGCAGTAAGATTCCATGGGACAATAATCAAACTTCACGCGGGCGAAGCCGCTGGCAGAAGCTAGTTCATAATATATCTCTATAAACTCTAATAAGTTGCGATGTTTTCTGTAATTATCAAACAACTAGATTATTATTATTTTTTTTTTTTTAAGTATTCCAAGGTAGTAACTAATCATACAAATTAAGCGCCACAAAACCGATGCAATGATTTAATATAATATATAATCAAATAGATTGATAATTACAGAAAAAAAAAGGTATTTTAATATTACATGTTTATCACAACTTACTGTTTGCAACCTTTGCAAGTATTCCTGCGGCGACTGAGTGGCTGAATACTTGGCAAGCTAAGCTGGCCTTCATCTTCTGTTTGAAGTTAGGTTCAATATGCTGCTTGGTTAAACCAGGTGCAAAAACAAAATTTGGATTTTTATTGTCTATTTCGTAGAATTCTTTTATGTGGCTCCACTTGGCTATACCTGTAATAATAAACATGATAGTCTTGAAATTGGTTAAATTCTTACCATCATGTTGTAATAATGAGATCCTTCAAATATAAACCACTTTTTTATTAAAAAAAAATAAAAACTACTCCAAAACTATTTCCTCACAAAATCACTCTCAAAACAGAATTTTCTTCACTAGCCCAACTATCAGCTTAATTATATTCTCAATTATATTACATACTTACTTCTTTTATAAGAATAGAATATAATCTATCGGCTGTAACATAGTCACCAGATAAGTAGAAAGCTTAAGGTTGCTTCCAATTCTTTCTGATTCCAATAGCCATAAAAAGCAATGCATGTGTGGCTGGCTCCATAGTTCTGCCTTGATTCCCATGATCTTGATAACCATCAATAATTTCTTGTTTACCATTGTATTGTAAATTTTTTCGAATAGATATTTCGTCGAATGTCAACATGCACAAATTTTCTTCTGGTTCCCGATTACCGGTAATTCCTTTAATTGTTTCGAAAATTTGCCTATTTATACCGCATTTTATCGGTATTTTGTTTAGTTACGCTTTTAATGTACCTTCGCTTGGTAGAAAAAAAAGTCGCCTCAGCAGTCTATAGCAGCCAGTAGACCTTTTGTAGATGCCATAACTTTGTCATCTATACTCCACCTCCGTCCAGTCAGTTTTCTGGGAATATTTTGAAGTTGACTTTGCAACAATTATGCAAATGGCCCATATATATTTTATCTATGAGACTTTTCACATTTCTGTAGTTAATTGTTTGAAGAGGGTACGTGGTTGTTTCTTACTTTTTTTTCTTAGTCTCATAATTTCACTCAAATTTCTCCTACATTTTTGTAAAGTTTGAGTTTTTTAGGGGTCAACTCTACTGACTTGCTTAAATCCAGCTCCCTCAAAATTCCTTTGGTCTTTGGCATCTGGAAATATGAAATGTATCAATAAATAAATCACAGGTTTTATTATTCATTTTTTGTTTAATGTGAGTGAAAATTGGTATACTACAAACCTTCTGGCTATCAGTAGTTGGTTTACTTATACACACATCAAAAGTGTCTAGGGATCAACATATATTTTTGCAATAACTTTTCTCCTGATTGATATTAATTAAAATTTTCTTTAAGGATTCATCAAATAAAGTGTAAACCAAGTCACCTTTGCATTAATAAAGAAATTTGCCATTTTCCTAATAAAGGGATTTTTGACACTTGAACCACTAACATTAAAGTTCGAAAAAAAGACTGAAATAACAGTTTTCTTTAAAATTTTATTGGGTAACTTAAACAATTAATAATCCGTGTTTCTACCGCGAACACTAACAACACAAGAACATCGGTTTGGCATACTCAAAATAAGTTCATCCAAATCACGCTGTGGAATGGCCACCCATGTTCGTTGCAACAACAAAAAAAGGTCTTCTTGCGACTGAATACCCTCCATATTCGGCAGAGCTCTTCTCTGTAGCATATCCCATGCATGCTCAATCGGGTTCAAGTCTGGCAACTGAGCAGGCCAGGGCAGGACATTGATGTTAGCTGCGGCGAGAGTCTGTCTTACAACTCTTGCGGTGTGCGGTCGTGCATTATCATGCATTAAAACTAGAGGATTAAAATAAAAAAAGTAAAATTAGAGGTATCCTAAGTAGGGAGTATTTTGGGGACGATAGAAAATAGTTGTTCATTATCGCACGGCTTGATACAATCACAATCGGTTGTAATGTTTGTGTAATTCTTTTGTTCTTTTTATTCTTTTTGTTTGTTTTTTTTCTTTTTTTCATTATGTATTTGTACGCTCACCAGATATTGGTTTGAGATTTGTTTAATTGCTAACATATATGTGGAAGCTTGTAATTAGCAATAGTCCACAAGCATATCATATGATCCAATGTTGTCATTAGTCTGTAAGCTTTCTGTAAAACAAAGTAAACGACGGACGTGTCGTCTCAAAGTCTGAAGACTTGCGTGTTTCGACTTGTCGTCGCTGGGCCTGAGGCGCCGAGCGGAAAGTATCGTCACTGGGCCCAAGGGCGCCGAGTGGTATTGTTGATTGAGGATAAAATGTAGCCTCAAATCTTACCTTCGCTAGTTGTATTCACTTCGAAATCAACGTTTTTCACTCTCATTATAAGGTATCGGATGTTTACTGGACGAATATTAAAAGCGTACTGAAGCAATGGCCGCCGCGCGCTGCCTATAAGTACTGGAAGACAAGGACAGGTATAGAAGGTGATACCGGTAAACCACCCTAATATAGAAAGAGATAGAAGATACTTACGACGAATATTGGAAGGGTAATCTCAAATGTGGTTCAAGCGTAGGCTCGAACACCTAAATAGTAGTTTATGAAACTAGTACATAATGAGGGGTATTATACACGAGTGTGTTTAGTGTGTTTAGAGTTACAGTTTTTTAAACTGTGTTTTTTTAAACAAGTGTTTTTTAAACTCACACAAAGATTTGGTACCTTGCAAGTAGTTTTAAAAATTTTCGCGTGAAAATTTTTAAAACCACTTCCAAGGTAGCCAAATCTTTATTCATTACCAAAAAGATTAAATCAGCCGAAAATAAAGACGGTTTGGAAAATAATGAACAGCGAAACAAATAGAAATAAAAAACAAAGTTATGACTTCACACAAGAGACCTCACGTGGCCTTGTCAGCTCCAACAGTGAAGTTGCTCATGAATTTGTAAATTTCTTCACCAGTATCCCAATTAAAACTACAGAAACCTTAAACTCCTGTCCCTTGCTCTCTATTGATTTACTGAAAGCAAACGTTTCAGCCTGTCCAAATGAATTTAAATTTCAGCATATAAACCCAATAACAGTCTTAAAAGCTTTTAAGCAAATCAAGATCAAATTAACTGAAGATCTATGGGGTTTCTCTATCAAAGCTTGTACCTCAATTATTGAGACTGTAGCTCCGTATTTAGCCTTAATATTTAATTTGTGCGTGGATCAAGGGGTCTTTCCGGATCTAATGAAGTTCAGTAAGGTAATACCGCTTTTTAAATCCGAGGACAGTAAAGACACGAATAACTATAGGCCCGTATCCGTGTTGCCAGTTTTCAGCAAGGTGTTTGAAAAGATAATGCTCAATCAAATCCTTCACCATTTTAACACCAATAAAATATTACACGAGCAACAGTATGGTTTCACCAAAGGACGTTGTACAACTGACGCCGGTGTCACTTTATTAAAGCACATATTTACTGCGTGGGAAGACCGTTCGAAGGCATTTGATTGCGTAAATCACGAAACCCTGATTTTGAAACTTGAGCATTACGGTTTAGGTAAACTTGCACTCAGTTTAGTAAAATCGTATTTGAGTGATAGACAGCAGCAGGTACAAATAAATGGTGTCAGTTCAATGGGTTTAAAAGTAGAAATGGGTGTACCACAAGGTTGGATATTGGGTCCCTTCCTCTTTTTAGTTTATATTAATGACTTACCCCATTTATTTAACAGTCACCTGTAAATGGTGTTGTTTGCAGACGATACTTCTTTAATATTTAAGATAAACAGATGTGCCACTAATCTTGACGACGTAAATAACGCCCTACTGCAGGTTCATAATTGGTTTATTGTAAATAATTTAGTTCTAAATGGGAAAAAACTAAGTGCATCAGATTTGCTCTACCAAATGTCAAAAGTAGTGATTGTGACATAGTATTAAATCAAGAGAAACTAGAATTGGTCGATAAAACGATTTTCTTGGGAATTGCGTTTGATTCAAGGCTACAATGGGGCCCTCATTTAACATCTCTTGCAGGACGCCTAAGCTCAGCAGCATATGCTGTTAGAAAAATCCGTCAATTTACCGATGTTGATACTGCGAGGATAGTTTATTTTAGTTATTTTCATAGTATTATGTCATACGGTATTTTACTATGGGGACGGGCTGCAGACATCGAGTCTATATTTGAGTCATATAATATCACAAACGGCATTCTCCACTTTACTTTCATTTGAAATAAACATGAAAAACGTGTTATGATTTATTATTTTGTCAAAATACTTTATATTTTGCAAAATTATACTTACTAGGTATATGTTTTAGTAATTTGAAGTAATTTAATAGAAATATCGAGAAAGTATTTAAAGAAATCGATAAAAACAAATGGAGATTGCTGGTTTTGTTACGCATTATTGGAAACTTCCGGGTTTGATAGTAACTGTATTGGAGACTGCCATTTTTGAAACAGTCAACGCCATCTTTGAAATCAAACAATACGTGAGCAAGTTATCTTGATACTTTGGGAAATCCAAAGTTAATGTCAAGGAATATAAAGAAAACGCATGAAATGGTTCGTATTGTTATATTGACAAAACTATACGTAGGAACATCATGATCATCTAGGTAAGCAGTAAAACAAAATTAAAAATGTATAAGTACAGGAAAAGTTTTTAATCTGTAAAATATTTACTTTTAATCACAATAATAATGAAAATAATTATATTCGTAAAATAGGTTCCTCATTCTGAGATTCGCATAAAACTTCATCGACATATGTATTCTCTGTCTCAACTAATGATTTATAGTACATCAATCCCTCATCATCCGTCCAATTGTCTCCGTAATGTTTTATTATTAAATTTTTCACATCTGTTAACTTATTCGCATTTACAGGCCCAGAAGAAATAATTTCACCAACAGTCATGGTATGAAAGTTTTTTTTTTTTGTTATCCCTCTGTACATTCCGTCACTTGTTTTATAAAATAAATCTCCCTTTACTACTACATCAACTCTACTCTTTGTTCTTTTAATAAAAAATCTTTTAGACTTTTGGAATTGAAAGTGCCACTGACCGACATCTTTGACACAAGCCTTCATAGCGCTTCTCCAGTCATAAACTTTGAAGTCAACTCCTAGTTTTATTACAGTACTGTAATTTTCAATAATTTTCAAGTATTCTTCAGGAGTTTTGATGATTTCTTGTTTGCGTAAGTGTTGCCGCACACGGGCCACACGCGGCAGCCACAAACGCCGCCACAAGAGGCAAGAAACTGCCACAAAAGTAGCTGAAGCGCGCGACAGCCACTTGTAGCCGATGGTCGACACTTGCGGTCGGTGGTTGCTACTTTTTTTAACCCAGGCGTGCAGTATTATAATGGACTCGGACGAGGAAGGTTTAATTGCGCTACTTTTAATAAGAAGACGTCGTCGTAGAAGACGAAACCGTAGTTATTGGATACATCCAATTTTAACGAATGGACACAAATGCAACGAACATTTCGATAATCTTCTAAACCATCCAATAAAGTTTTTCAAACATTTTCGTTTAAGTATAGATACGTTTTGGGAACTACATGCTCTATTATATGCTGGATTAAAGTACCATGACACCAACATGCGGGAAAGCATCGCACCTGCGGAAAGACTAGCTATCACATTAAGGTAAGTGGAAATAATCACTATCATAAAATTCCACAGAACACTATAGTAAAATAATCTATACTTTATTTACAATCATTATAATCACTACTTTTAATTATTATAACTGCGTATTAAAATCTAGGCCGTATTTTTGCCGTGTGGGTGCGGCTTTAGAATACAGTCCCTCACCCCCTCTCTTCCCGTGGGTGTCGTAAAAGGCGACTAATGCCCGGTTTCTGGTGTCCCCAGTTATTCTCTCAACAGCTGTTGATTCAATAAAGTTGTGTGACGTTTAAACTTAGGTTAACTCTCGCTGCGTTTCTGATGACGCACGGGCCGATAAAATAACTATGGAACCAAGAGCCCGTTTCATATTCCGCCGCTAGATGGGTCTGTTTAAAATTATGGAGTTTAAAATTGATTTTATTGTTTCAAATCGTCATTAAAACAAGTTTTATTCATAATTTTATTTTTTCGATTGTAAATAAGTGTTTTTAAGATTTTTTTAAAGTTTTAAATTAAAATAACTTGTTATTTATCATTGACTATGAATGATCCATAAAAAAATATCCCGAACTCTGTAGTACAATTGTTTTCGCCGTGGTATTTTTTAGTAGATAGAATTTAAAATTGATTTTATTAGCGCAACTTGTAGAAAGTTAAAACTAGTTTTATAGATAAAATATTTTTACGTGAGTAAAATATAATATATAATATAATATAAAAGGGAGCCTTATGTCCTTTCCCCCGGTCAACTTTATCTGTGTACCAAATTTAATTAAAGTTGACCCAGTGGTTTGAGCGTGAAAGCATGACAGATAGACAAACAATTACTTTCGCATTTTTTTTTTATTTATACCTATTTATGATATTAAAGTAGGCAATAGGGATATAAGGATCCATTCTCTCAAACTTTCGCATTTATAATATTAGTAGGATTTGTGATAGTTCACCCATGGGGCACAATTGCATGGTTTATTCTACTAGAGAATAGCTAGTGAACAAATAAAACACGTAGGTATTTGTATTTATTTTTTGTCTGTTTATTACATATAATTTGGTATCACTCGTCATCATCACGGAACATGTCTTCGATAACAGAACTTTTGTCCATAGACTGGTCAGAATAATATGAATGAGTTGGAGAAGGCTGAATTATAGGTGAAGACGGGATAGATGTAGAAGCGTATGGCATGTCAAGCATAGACTTGTCGGAATAATGTGAATCAAGTGGAGAAGGCTGGGCAGATGTAGAAGCTTTTTGTGTAGAGTGTATGTTGGCATTTCCTGAGGAATAACCATAATATTGTGCCGAATAGGTTTCATTATTTTGATTATGCGTGTACTTTCTAATTAACTGTAATAGTTCTGATTGAAATTTTCGTCAATTTTTTGTACATGTGGAAGCAGCGACATCAGAAATTGCTTATCGGGGTCATTTTGGTCGCTTATTTGACCATGTTTACGTTTTAAATTTTCCGAAAGTGTTCTGAGAATTTCATTTTCTGATTTTCGGCCCTTTTTATATTAATGTTTCTGTTTATTTTCGGGCGAGGTGTTTCCGCATCATTAGTTGCACACTCCGAAGTAATATCGGTAGGCGGTCTCACTTCTTTTAAGGAATTCAAGAAAGATATAGATGATTGAAATAAATGTACTGTTTACTGCTTCTTGCTGCCGAACCACTCGCAACGTTCTTGTTTTTTGCATTTTCTCTATTAATACTGTCACGAAGACTCTTCCACTTCCTCAGCAATTTAGTTACTGTAACAACAAAAAAATATAATATACTTCATTGTTTCAGGTATCTAGGAACTGGATGCTCGTTTGAGGATTTTGAACTCTCTTACCACCGTGGGGCCTCTACAGCAAGGAAAATAGTACAAGAAACATTTCAACTAATTTGGAACTATTTAAAAGCCGTTTGTATTCCAGAACCGACCCAAGACATGTGGAATGAAATTGCCAGCGGATTTCTTCAAAATACTAATTTTCCTAATTGTTAAGGCGCCATAGATGGGAAACATATAAGAATTATTCATCCATTCGATACCGGCTCCTTGTACTTTCAACTATAAAAAAATTTTTTCAATAGTACTTCTAGCAACTTGCGACTCGATTCTACAATATTTAGAGAAAGTGAACTGTGTAATAAAATACACAAAAAGACATTAAATATACCCCCACCACGACAGGTCGGTAATCGACAACCATTGAACTATACATTTGTTGGTGATGAAGTATTTGGCCTCAGTGAAAATATGATGAGGCCATATGCTGGAAAATATTTGGACTTAGACAAAAAAGTTTTCAATTATAGGTTAAGCCGTGCCAGACGTTGCATTGAGTGTACCTTCGGCGTACTAGCAAACGAATGGAGAATATTACATCGCCCATTAAACACTTCTGTTCATTTCTCAGAAGACATTGTGAAAGCTTGTTGCATTTTGCACAACTTTATTCGCAAAAGGGATGGTTTCAATTTTCGTGACACTTTGAAAATAGTGGGACTCGAAAATATACAAAATACAGGCTGGCCAGTAACACGAGCGTCTACTGCAAGAGATACGTTAAAAGATTATTTTATGAATGAAGGAGCAATACCGTGGCAAGAAAATAGAATATAAATATATGGTTTTATATTTTTTTATTAAACTTACCTTCAATGTTCTTTTCTTTGGCAGTTTTATTCGAAAATTTTCCTACAAACAATTCGCAAATTTCTTCCCAGGCCTTCACTTTTTCTCCTCTATTACTATAACTATCACTTTTTGTATCCCAAATCGCAGGACGGGATTGTATCTCTGATATAAATATTTCTATATCCATATTTATCTACCTATATGAACCACAGACTACGTGCGTGCGTTACCGTCGGCTCTAACAGGTTTACTGAGGTGAGGGAGAGAGGGGCGCGGAATCACGCGAGTGGCGTGTGGCGGCTTTTTAACCGACTTCCAAAAAGGAGGAGGTTCTCTATTCGACTGTATGTATTTTTTTTTTTTTTTATGTATGTTCACCGATTACTCGAAGACGCCTGAACCGATTTGAAAAATTATTTTTTTGTTTGAAAAGGTATACTTCCAAGTTGGTCCCATAGTCGCCAAGTCGGGATCTGATGATGGAATCTTGGCGAAATTGAGGGAACTCTTCAAATTTTATAGGATAACGTACAGCAATTTTGGTATTTTCTACAACAAGTGAAGCATTTGCGTTTGATAAGAACCATTCTACCATCAGATCTGATGATGAAGCCAAGAGTCACGGAACTCCATAATGAGACAATGTATCCTAGTCGTGTTTGGGCTTGTTGTAATTGTAACGGTATGCACTTTCCATGTGTACCAAGCACATGTGAACCACTAAAAAGTGAAAAATAAAAACTTTTTTGCAAAAAATAAAACCGACTTCAAAAAAAAAACCAAAAAAGTGAAAAATAACTTTAGCTTCTGAAGTCGGTGACAAACAAATTAAATCAATCATACAAACGTCACCGACTTCAGAAGCTAAAGTTATTTTTCACTTTTTTGGTTTTTTTTTTGAAGTCGGTTTTTTTTTTTTTGTGTCGGCGTTTAGTGGCCGGTGCGGGCCACAAGAAGCAAGCTGCGACGATTTGTAGCGTGTGGCCGCCACCGGCGCCAACCGCGTGCGGCGAGTCCATATAAAATGTATGAAAATTACAGGAAATATGCCAGTGGCGGCGTTTTGTGGTTGTGGCCCGTGGCCCGTGTGCGGGAGCCCTAAGTCTTTTTCAATCATCCCGAATACTCGATCCGGCGGTATAAATGAATGTCCTACTACGGGGAACACTATTTCAACAACTTTTACTGTTTTTGGGGCATAATTTGTCAGCCACTTAGCTATCATTGTCACCATTGACGAGTTTTTATTTTGTCCACCGCAGCCATCCGCAATCAGACGTACTGTTTTTATCCCAACAAAATCTGTTGAACAAAGTCGGTGGAATACAATAGAGGCTATTTCATTTGAGCCTTTCGGAGAAAAGTGTCTTCAGTCCAGCAGTAAGCAAAAGTATTTTTCCTTTGAAAATTTTGTCTTTGAATTTCCTTGGATAACGGTACAGTTATAAAGATATAATTGTCTAGAATAATACGTGGTTTGATCAGGAAGTTTCGGCATGGGACAACTTTTTTGACAATCAAAACAAAACCTCATCATATCAGCTTTCTCTTCGCGAACTAAATCAAAAAATGCTTTGGCTCGCAATTTGTGAACTCTTTTTTCTATCATAATAGCATTTCGTTTTGATGTATCTTTCTCTACTTTTAAAAACTCATCATGCTGCAAGCAAGTTGAGCACTTGTTGTAGAAAATACCAAAATCGCAACACGTTATCATTTAAAGTTTGAAGAGTTCCCTCGATTTCGCCAAGATTCCATCATCAGATCCCGACTTGGTGGCTATGGGACCATTTGGAAAGAATACCCTTTCCAACAAAAAAAGAATTTTTCAAATCGGTTGGCAAGCGACTGAGTTATGCCCGAACAAACATAAAAAAAAATTAAAATAGATACATCCGAATTGAGAACCTCCTCCTTTTTTAAGAAGTCGGTTAAAAATACTGATGACTATAATTGATTTAAAAAGATGGCTATCTATTACACTGAAGTGTCTAAAATAAAATCATTAGACACTTGGAAATTACGTAACAACTGTTACTTATGTATAAACTGAACATTTTTTTTTCTTAAGCCTAAAGATCCCAACACAGGGTAACATGAAACACCACGCACCTACCACAAGTGTCCAGCACATACCAAATTATTGACTACGTATCAAGTTATTGAACGTATTTAAATAAAATATAGACATTGGTGCCGATTCATAATAGCCTAAATTAAGTTTAGTTTGTGCACAACAGAATCGACACCATTATCAAAGTAACCTTTAATTTAAATTAATAAGGAACAATAACAAATTTTAATTATTTCACAAACTTACGAATAATTATTAAAAAAAAAAAAACTAAAAACAAACAACAATTCTTTTGACTATGTATTTTATTATTTTATATTAAGAATCAATGTTTTCATTCAGTTTTCAAAAACTTAAACCAAAAATTTAACTTTTACTATTAAATAAAAACAAAATAACTTTAACTAATAAAAAAAACTCCTGCTGTAAAACTAACAACAATTCTATTGACTAAGTATTCTAGTTTCTAGTTGAGAATCAATGTTTTCTATCAGTCTTCAAAATAAATTTAAAAAAATATAACTTTTACGATAAAAAAAATATCTCCTACGGTAATTTAACGCAAAATCTTCTTATCAACTATAATAAATTGTAGTTGTATTATTATAGTTGTACTAAGTAGGTATGGATGTACGTTTGTAGTTAAACTTAATGTAGTGTTATTCAGTGTCAGTGTATTAAGTAATAAAAAACAAAAACTTTTTTTGCAAAAAATAAAACCGACTTCAAAAAAAAACAAAAAGTTAAAAATAACTTTAGCTTCTGAAGTCGGTGACCTTTGTTTTGTTGATTTAATTTTTTTGTCACCGACTTCAGAAGCTGAAGTTATTTTTAACTTTTTGTTTTTTTTTGAAGTCGGTTTTATTTTTTGCAAAAAAAGTTTTTATTTTTCACTTTTTAGTGGTTCACATGTACTTGGTACATATGGAAAGTGCATACCGTTACAATTACAACAAGCCCAAACACGACTAGGATACATTGTCTCACTATGGAGTTCCGTGACTCTTGGCTTCATCATCCGATCTGATGGTAGAATGGTTCTCATCAAACGCAAGCGCTTCATTTGTTGCAGAAAATACCAAAATCGCTGTACGTTATCCTATAAAATTTGAAGAGTTCCCTCGATTTCGCCAAGATTCCATCATCAGATCCCGACTTGGTGGCTATGGGACCAACTTGGAAGTATACCCTTTCAAACAAAAAAAAGAATTTTTCAAATCGGTTCAGGCGTCTTCGAGTAATCGGTGAACATACATAAAAAAAAAAAAAAATACTTACAGTCGAATAGAGAACCTCCTCCTTTTTGGAAGTCGGTTAAAAACAATAAAGCAGATGAAGAGTATGACTATCCTATTATTCGGCAGTTTCTTCGTCCTCTATATCTGTATCAATTAAACAGTCTTGAATACTAGTAGCATAGCTTAACCTTTTGTACTCTTCATGATACCACCACTGGTATGACTTTGTTAGTGCACAATTTGTTGAGATCCATGTATTTCTTTTTAGATACTGGCAGCAACGCTTTGTAGCATGGTTTCAGTTGAACGGCGTCGTTTTTCTTCGTAATTTCAATTTGTTCAATTTCGGCATCTGGATTCATAGAGAATTTCACGTAGCACATATTTGTGGTCGATTTTTTAAATGTAACCGTTCTTAGTTTGCTTATTTTACCCGTCAAATTTCCCTTGAAGTATTTATCTGCAATTATATCCCATTTATTAAAGTCAGTATACTTAAGAACCTCTACTTCATAGGGTTTTGGTGACTTCCTAGCCAGGGTGAAAACTCCACTGTGAAGGTGCCCAAATTATAACGCCACCTAAGCTTTTTTCAATTACGGAATGTACTGAATCTACGGGCATATTATGTATGCCCACGAAGCAAGTAATTTATTTGTATCGACAAAAGATTGTTACAATTTTGGAGAGTTACGTTTATGCAAGTTAAAACTGTTTTATTTTTATTTTGTCCTGGGCACGAATCACAGTAAAGTAACAAATGTTTTATTGTACCCCTTTGATCCACCTCGTTGATGTACTTCTGTAAAATTGAAGATACTTCATTGGCTCCTCTTTTCCCGTCAATTTCAGACCATGTGTAACAGAACCCATTTCTTGTGCCTGATTCATAAAAAGTTAAAATGTACACTGCTAATTTGCGGCTGTAATATAGCATCATATTTTCGCCGTGAGGTGTATTCAAAACTTTTTGGAGGTCAAAAGTTGTACACAAAATAGTTTCATCTTTGTTATGAATATCTTGATGTGCTTTGAATCTCTCAGTTGTTTCTTCTTTATCCTATGTTTCAGTTTTTCTTCTTCGTTAAAATTTTTATCATTTTCAAATTGTGTACATTTCAAACACTTGTCTTTGCGGGGGAAATGAAATCCTATGTTGTATGTATGTATAAAAAAGTTTTCACTACTGAGTATATCAGTAGTGAAAACTTTTTTAAACACCTTTTGTCCTACGTTGCAGTACGTAGGAGAAAAGGTGTTTAAAAAAGTAGGCATTTTTTTCTTGATTCTCTTTGTAAATTCTATTTAAGTTTGTTAAATTTCTGAATTCCTGGGGCAAATACGTTCTTTTACTGTTTTTCCTGCAGCAGTGTGAGGGGGGTAATGCTGGTAATTCCTGTATATATTTTCGTAAATTTTCGATAACTGTATCAGGGGTTTTGTTTTTGGGCACATGTTTGCCTCTCATATCTTCACTCGCTGAGCCATGAAGAGAGTTTGTAACTGTATTGCATAATGTTTTTTGCTTTAAATCTAGTGTGCAAATCAAAAATTGTTGACACGCTTGTCGTTGCCCTTCGCCTTCGTTAATAAAGTAAGCTACTTTTATCCGATGATCGATGTCGTTTAATACTTAGCTTTTTTGAATGGCTTACCAGCCAATCTTTACGTCTCATGCTATCCAGACTCCAAAAATGTAAAAACAAAGTTTTTCTTCTTTCTTCATTGATTTCGTAGCATTTATTTGTACAATTATGTAAGGAACACGGATTTGGTTTCATGTCTTTAGCAGGCACAATATTACCTGTTTTGGTTGTATACTCTTCACCAGTTTCTCTATTTCTTGAGGTTTCTTTTCTAATATTCTTTCTTTTCCCTATTCTGCCACAGCACTTGCACTGCAATCTGCGTTAGAAATTTTATCCGTCCGTCTATTGTCCGTTGATTTAGAAACTGAAGTGGAAAGTTTTTTTCTGTATTATTTTCTTGATTTTTTTCTTAACGACATCAGATTCTGATGATTCTGAACCACTTGCTTCCCAAAATGAAGAGCTCCATACAAAAAATCTACATATTTTTGCCGCTTCTGCTGTCTTAAATGTTTATTTTTTAAATATTCATCACGTTTAATTTTTTAAGCATCTGAGTTTAATTTTTTTCATGTGTAGAATCCCCTCTGTTATAGTTACCTATTTGTTCAACTTGTTGCTGGTTTAAATCGAGCTCATTGTTTGAATCTCTCTTAGAAGAATCATATATATCTTTGCTATTTTTTGCTAAATCAGGCAATGTCAAGAGCGATTGTATATAATTTTCATCTGATACTATGGCGGATTTTATAACGTCATCAAGAGTTATACATTTATTTGTATTATCTATCTGATTTTCTTCTCTTTTTTCCAAATTTGTACTGTTTCCTTTTATGTAATCGTTAGTTTTGTCTATTTCGAAATCTGTCATATTTTTTGTTTCTTCATTTTCATGAAAATCTATATTATCTATTTCTTTAAAATCTTCTATACATTGTAAGTCCATTGCATTTTTAGATAAACCAAATGTCATAATTTTGAGGACAAATGTTTACTTGCGTGTCATCATTCAGAATTTGTAGTTCGGTTTTTTACATTTATCAAAATCAAAATTAAAATTTGGTGATATACTCGTACCTTTTGTTTCTAAATTATATTCGTTAATATCAATTTTATTTTTGCCATCATAATTATTATTCTCATAGTGTTCCCGTTGTATTTGATGGCAAGCCTCTTCAATTTCGTGTTGTCTTGCGATTTCTCTAAAAATTTCTGATTCTTTTTTAATTATATTATCATCTTCTCTCTCTTCACTTTCATTCGTCAAATCATAAATGTGTTGAATATTGGTATCTATAGGTGTAGTTTGTTCATCTGCATTAATTAATATAATAGGTTCAGACAGTTCAGACTTTTGTGTGGACTTGTTATTAGTGTTTAAAGTAGTTCTCTTAGTACTTTGAGCATTCTTTTGTTTTTTTTTTTTGGAGTTTTAAAAGTCAGTTTTTTTACTACACTTAACCTTGAATCATTTTTTTTCGAGGTTCGGCTTGTGGTTCCTGATTATCGGTCGAGTTGGAGATTTTCACGTAACCTTTGAAATAAGTTCTGCTCTTACTATTCATGATGATCTGAAATAAAAATGAAACAGATTTCAAATAAGTAATACGACTTAGGGCTATTAGTCTAGTACTCGTGAAGACGCCATCTTGTTTATTAGTAGTTCTTATGACCACTTTCCAGCTCAATCATGAAACAAGCTCTATAGTACCATTTATTATTCCATTGTTACCGAATGCCAAACTTTAGCTTAACTGGATGCCATCAAGTAGGTAGGTAATTAAAAAATAGATTGCCAAAGGAGGTGTTTTTTTTCGGCCCAAACATGTACCGAGGTACAAATTACTATTCAAATTCCTTCCAATAATTTGTATTTTTAGCACTATATAAAATCCTTCAATATTAGATAGATTAGGAAATAAAAGCATATGAAAAAACATTACCTCGCAACGCAGACTGCGTTTGAAGAAACGTCCATAACAGCTTTGATTGCTGTCAATTTGTTCCATCTGTCAAAATATTACATTGGTTGGTGTTCAAATAAACCTACCCACCGTAGACCGCAAAGAATGTAGTAAATATAGGGTAAACGGAAAAAGTTATACCCACCCTTTCGAAGTCTGACAAGAGATCTAAAATAAGTACACAATGACCATACTACGCCAACAACGCCAATAGCTATACATACATGATTATAAATGTCTTTAAGACTTGATTGTCGTCATATAATATAAGATTATCGTGAAGATATAGGTAGTCGTAATAAAAGTATTGATTCTATATGGAAATAGTACTCCAGAGACGGGTAACCGAAACGGAATGACAATGACAACACAACAATAATATCAACAACAATAGAAAAAAAAAACCGGCCCTGGCCTGGAGCCCTGTCTTTTGGCCGTAGATAACCAAACGCGAAAAGAAATACGACATGTGAAATAAATATATTTTGTAAATTCTTGTTCCCATAATAATTCGCGAAAAATGTGTGCTAGAAAAAAAAACTTATTTGTAATACATAAACAAATTCTAAACAGTACAGTTTTAGGTTGTCACACGTTTATAAAATGAATTAACGGAACGCATCGTCGGAGAAATAAATCATGAGATTGCCAGATTGAAATTCTTGGGTTACAAGTTTTAACATCTTCGATCGACAATTTCAGGTGGTACAAATGCGCAAATAAATTCGATATATTTTTTTTAGAATCTGCGATTTTTTTCCTGTAATTTCGTAATTTTGTTCTTAAGGTACACTGTTGGGCCATAATTATAGGGAAAAAAAAAAGATCTCCTTTGAACCAGAAAGACTGAATGTACGGTCCACCCGTACAATTCATATATCTTTTTACGTTAAATAAGCAGTTTTGTACCGCGTGCGCAATTTACTTTAGTTCGCGTTCGGTCTTCGCCGCGTGTACTCATTATCATGATATCGTAGCATTTCGATATCCTAAAATCATTATATTATAAGTGATCACTGTATCAAATTAGCTATAGCATTATATCAATAAAATCATATTATATCTATCACAACTTATCATTTATAGTTGTCCCGTACAACTTTATGGTCCTTCGAGCCACCGCATTGGCGGGACCCACCACGTGTTTTACGAAGTGCGTGTGAACATTCCGCCGAATCAGTGGGTGGATATATCAGTAGCAACCACCAGCACCAGGTAACAAAGCAGCAGATACCGGTGAGTGAGCTATCATTATCAACGCAACAGCGAAGCGGCTGGTCTAAGTTCTGCGTGTGCAGTCGCCAACGAGGTTAGAAGCACGTATCACGTGGTTGTTGCATCAGCATACAAACGACCACACCATCATACAGCATCATCAGCATTCAAATAGACTACTATCAGCTATCATCAAGCATTCTATGAAAAGGGTGTCTATTCTCGAGCAAGTCTTGCATAAAATCATTTATCAACATAAGGTACCTATATCATTTTCCACGCTTAGTCGACGAAGCAAGGAATACACAATCGAGTTGGATTCATAGAAATATCATAGATTTCAATTATCATTTATCAAGCTTAGTATAACTAAAGCTACTTCAGCATCTCCGAAATGGAGGACCTACTCGAAAATCAGAATCAGATTATGCAAGGCATAGAGCAGCTCTTGCGCAATTTTAAAAAGGATGGAGCTGAAAGAAAAACCTCTACTTACGTCAAGAAACGTTTAGAGCTTCTCGATAAATATTGGGAAGAGTTCCAGTCCAATCATATTAAGTAAGGAGAACCAGAAGCGCGTGGCTACAGCTATTTTTCAGAAAATTATTATCAGAAAACTAGGCAGTTTTACAACGAGGCACGTGCGTACATTCAGCAGTACAAGGTCACCATGACCGATCCCAAGATTGTCGCAACACCGACCTCTCCACAGCCATCATTGCAAGCAGCTGATGCGGAGAAGAGTCAAGGGCACGGGACAGGATCAACAGATCTAGATGCAGGAGACAATCAACAGCAATCGACCAGCAAGGTTAGGGCCAAGTCTCCAGCTTGTTACACTTCGCAAGGTAACGTCAGTAAACTGGAAGAGATGCTGCGTAAACAGAAAAGCAATTTTAAGGCATTCTCGCGTACCATTGCTATCATAGATTTCGATACAATATCTGAGAAATGGGAGTTCGAAGATATTTTGCAGACTATCCAATCGAGATGGTCAACAATAGACTCGTTACATTGGGAGATTGATAGCGAGTTGTTTGAGGAAGATAAAGAATATGAAGAGTCATTCAGCAAATACGAAAAACTTTATCTTGACATCAAGAAATCTATCAACAGTAAGATGTGGTCTGTCTCTCACCGTGAAAAGAGTACCCCAACGATGGAGATCCCAACATTCAACGGAAACTATCATCAATGGGTAGCATTTAAAGACTTATTCTCGGAATCAATACATAACAATCGTTCTATCTCCTGCGCACAGAAAATGCAGTTTTTGAAAGCTAAGCTCAGGGGAGAACCGGAGAGACTTGTCCAGCACTTACATATTAGCACCGAGAACTATAAGGTCTGTTGGGACATATTGAACCACAGATACAATAACACTAAATTAATATTCAGTTCCCATCTCAATATTCTTTTATTATTACCAACTATGCAACAGCAGGCAGCTTCACAAATCAAGAAAATGTATGACACCACTAATGAGTGTCTGAATGCGGTTAAAAACCTTGGAGTTGACATAAAATCGTGGGATCCATTTATAGTTCATGTACTAGCATTGAAACTAGATCAGCAGACCCACTCTGACTACACGGACTCATTAAAAAACCCACGAGATTTGCCAATATTGAGTGAATTCATGAGATTTCTAGAGAACAAGTTTACATCACTCGAAGCTTCACGTCGCAAGCAAGATGGTCAGAAATCAGATTACAAGTCTCAGCAAGAGCCCAACAGCAAGAAGCATTTCCATAAGTACAATAGATCATATTCTAACAATTCTGCGACTAAAAAACAATGGAAGTGTCCAGTTTGCGACGAATATCATCGTTTATTCAATTGCAAAACATTTTTAGAATCAACATCGGATTCTAAACGCAAGACAGTGAATAAACTAAACTTATGCAAAAACTGTCTTTATGATCATAAAGGTAAAGCATGTTTTTCCGACAAAAGATGCCGAGAATGTCAAGGCGATCATAACACCTTGTTACATGATACCTTCTCGGGTTCCAGTAACTCGAAGTCCTACGCCAGCGATTCGACTTTAAAGGAACGCAAAAACGTCACACACGTATCGAATCCAGAGATATCTGAGACCCTGTTGGCAACAGCTCAAATCAAAGTTATGAGGGTTGATGGGGTATACTACCCAATGCGAGCCCTAATAGATCAGGGATCCCAAGTATCACTAATCACTGAGGACGCTGCTCAGAAATTAGGACTTCCTCGACGAGCATGCAAGGGAGTTGTAATGGGAGTTGGTACCAAGGAAAATAATTGCAAGGGTGTTATACAAATTGAAGCATCAGCAATGTATTCAGACTTCGTTTTTTCCACCGAGGTACTTATCATGAAAACTCTGCTTTATAATTTGCCCAATCGCTCATTCCAAAAGCCATCATGGGCTTGTCTAGAACATTTGAATCTAGCAGATCCTGAATATAACCTTAGTCGTCCAGTCGACATACTGCTTGGAGCAGATGTTTACTCATCGATCATTATGAATGGCCTCATCAAGGAAGGCGATTCCCAGGTAGTGGCGCAGCAAACACGCCTTGGCTGGATTATAAGTGGGAACGTAATATCCTACCAATGTAGTGTTGTCCTAAACAACATAGATGATATTCAGAGGTTCTGGGCGATCGAAGATGTAGCTGACGACAGCCAAAACCAGTTATCAGAAGAAGAGCATCAGTGCGTACAGCGTTACAAGGCCGATACGTCAAGAAGAAAAGATGGTCGTTACGTCGTCAGACTACCCCTGAAGGCAAACATTGAGGAAAAATTAGGAGAGTCCAAACTCAAGGCCATTGGACAATTTTATCAACTTGAAAGGAAGTTTTCAAATAACGTCAATATTCAAACGTCCTATAGATCATTCATACATGAGTACATCGAATTACGCCACATGCAGGAAAGTAAATATGACAAAAATCAAGTAAGCTGCTATTTACCACATCATTGTGTAATGAAATCAGATTCCACGACGACTGCGTTACGGGTCGTTTTCAACGCTTCGGCAAAAACATCTTCGGGGCAGAGTTTGAACGATTTAATGTACAGTGGACCTAATTTACAAAAAGATTTGTTTTCTTTGATTTTAAAATGGAGGCAATACGAATTCGCATACACTGCCGACCTAGAGAAAATGTTTCGACAGATTTTTTGCCACAAGGATGATTTGAAATATCAAAAAATTGTATGGCGTGACTCTCCAGATCAAGTACTTCGTGAATACGAACTCATGACCGTCACATACGGTACAAAAGCAGCGCCATTTTTAGCAATAATGACGCTTAAACAGCTAGCAAACGATGAACGCCACAAGTACCCATCAGCAGCGAAGGTCTTAGAAGAAGACTTCTATACGGACGATCTTTTGAGCGGTCATCATACACTGCAAGAAGCAAAGCAACTGCAGAAAGATTTAATAGATCTTCTGAAATCAGGAGGTTTCAACCTCCGCAAATGGTCATCGAATAAAGCGGAGTTACTCAATGACGTCAGCAAAACAGAGGAAGTATTTGATTTTCGTCATCAAGAGTCCACCAAGACTCTCGGGTTGCGCTGGCACCCTACTAAGGATCAATTCACGTTCCAAAGCAAAATCAACGTGTCAACATCAAAAACTGTGACGAAAAGATCTCTCCTATCGGACATATCAAAAATCTTCGATCCTTTGGGGTGGCTGTCTCCAATCACCACCAAGCTCAAGCTACTATTCCAAGCAGTATGGCAGTTACAACTCCAATGGGATGATCAAGTTCCTGAAGAGATTGTTAAACAATGGTCACTAATGACACAAGATTTACAACATATCAATGAGTTTAAGCTACCGAGATGGCTGCAGTGTCACAGGAACGGAACTATTAAGCTGCACGGATTCTGTGACGCATCAACAAAAGCATACGCTTGTGTGATTTACTGCATATACGAAAATAAAGACGTCAACCAAATCTCAACAGTATCATTAATAACTGGAAAGGCGCGGCTTGTTCCTACAAACAAAGGTATCACATTACCAAGATTGGAATTAAACGCAGCCGTATTACTATCAAAGTTAATGCACACAGTAATACAATGTCTGGTTGGACATGAAATCAAAATCTTCGCATGGTCGGACTCAACAGCCGTACTGGGATGGCTTCAAGGCGAACCAAGTCGCTGGAAGCGTTTCGTCGCCAATAGAGTTAAGCAAGTGACCGATATCATACCATCGAACAGCTGGCAATATGTTAAGTCAGCAGACAATCCAGCTGATTGCGCCAGTAGAGGCATGTCTGTAGAACAACTTAAGCATCACACTCTCTGGTGGCATGGACCCTCATGGTTAACTTCATTCGATGAAAATCAGCCTAAGGAAAACTCTGACTACAACACTTGCGAAGAAATGAGAGAGGTACCAACCGCACAACAAGCCACCTCCTCGCAAAAACAATCATACGACGTTATCAACACAATACTGAACAAATATAGCAGCTTTGCGAAATCAACTCGTATACTTGCGTGGATATTACGTATATCATCAAAATCGCAACCAATGCCGTCTTTTCTTACAATCACTGAGTTAAGAAGAGCGAAGCACATTTTAATCAAGCATGTACAGCAATATGAGTTTACGGAGGAGATTAAAAGCCTTCAAAAGCATAGCAATGTAGACTCTAAAAGCAAGCTACTTAACCTAAATCCGTATCTAGACGAAAACGGATTACTGAGAGTTGGTGGCAGGATAAGCAATGCAAGGATAAGCAAAAACATGCAACATCCTATTATCATTCCTCACAGTGGATTACTTACAGATCGACTGATTGATCAAGGCCATCAAATGACCTTCCACGGTGGAGCTCGCCTGACACTAGCTTGGTTAAGACAGGAGTTCTGGATTATAGGTGGTAGCCGTGCTGTCAAAAAACGCATACATAACTGCGTCACATGCAGAAGGCATAATCCTGTAAAATATACACAAATAATGGGAGACTTACCTGAGTCGCGAAGTAATCCGTCGCGGCCGTTCAATCATACTGGGGTCGACTTCACCGGCTATGTGGACATCAAAGCAAATAAGGGTCGTGGCATCAAGACGACCAAAGGCTACATAGCGGTGTTCGTGTGCATGGCAACCAAGGCCGTGCACCTAGAACTCGTTTCCGACCTGAGTTCAGCTGCCTTCCTAGCAGCACTAAGGAGGATGGCAGCACGTAGAGGAGCTCCATCACATATCTATAGTGATAATGGGACAAATTTTGTCGGAGCCAACAAGGCCTTGCGTGAAGAGTACATAAATTTACGAACAACCCTTAACCACGAGTTCTACAGAGCAATCACAGATATGCAAATACAATGGCACTTTAACGCGCCTTCCTGGCCGAGTGCTGGAGGGCTCTGGGAAGCGGCTGTCAAAAGTCTCAAACACCACATCAAGAGAGTGGTGGGTGAGCAAAAACTGACGTATGAGGAGTATTCCACATTACTAGCACAGTTGGAAGCCTGCCTTAATACGAGACCTCTTTGTGCGATCAGTGAAGACCCGGAGGACATGGATTACCTAACTCCGTCGCACTTTTTATCGAGTGGTCCCACACTTACCATCATTGAGACGGAAAAAGACGCAAGGACACGATGGCAACTCTGGAAACGGTGGAAAACCGAGTACCTGTGTCAGTTATCAGCACGTAGCAAGTGGCGGCAGCGCCAACCGAACTTTAAGATCGACGACATAGTTATCATCCAAGACGCTAACTTACCACCTGGGAAGTGGACCCTTGGCAGAATCATTGAGCTGCACCCCGGCAAGGACGGCTTTGTCCGTGTGGTATCAGTTAAAACCAAAAACGGGGTAATCAAGAGGCCAATCACAAAACTTTCCTTATTGCCAGTCTACGAAGATCAACAACCTGAAAACAGTGCAGAGCAAAATAACAGAAAAGACTGATCAACCTTCGGCATCGAATAAAACATCGAAAAATATATCAAGACATCGTCGGAGGGGAAAAATCGGCAATTTAATTTACATCGCTCTCATGTTTTTGATGTTAATCATAACACCATCCAGTTGTAGTTACAAAACAGCACCTTTGAATAGCAATCAGAGTATTTACTTCGACAAGATCTCCAATATGCGTCTCGAACGAGACGAGTGGAAGATGATTGTATATTATGACATGGATCCCTATTGGCAGGGATTAGTTTTGCTTAAAAAATACGTCGATCATCTGGGCAACATATGTTCTAATACAACTAAGATATCACAGTGTGACGCAATCCTCATGCAATTACGTCACGGTAGTAATGAACTTGACCATTACAATAGCATGTTGCTTGGTCAGCAGTTCACGGGGAACGTGCGACAAAGGCGCGGTCTTATCAATCCTATAGGAAGCATAGCTCGGAGCTTGTTTGGTGTCTTAGCACAAACAAATTTCAATCGGATTTATCCAAACTGTATCATTTATTGAAGACTAAAGCCAGAGTCATGCAGCAGTTTATTATCTTCGAAGTTAAGATCCCATTAGTGAGTAGAGACAGCTACGACCTCTACAGAATTATAACTGTTCCGCAGCAGGTTGGCAGTAATATGATCAGCATAATTCCCATCGCAGATCTTCTCGCAATTAATTTACAAAAGGACGCTTACATTCCAATGACGGAAATCGATGTCCAAACTTGTATGTTTTATGATACAGAAACATACATCTGCCCCTTGAAGGGTCCGATTCATCAAATGAGGTCGGATGAAAACCTTTGTATCAGAGATCAACAGTCCAATCGTTGCAGCACAGCATCTACAATCTGCACAAACCGTTGGACAGAGCTTAATAAATTAAACACATATTTATATTTTTGTTGCGGACCGTGCTCCATACGAATCATATGCGAGTATCAAGTTACGGCCGAACAATTAACCAAGGCCGGCGTTATCATGCTCGGCGATGGATGCGTCATCAAAGGCGATACTTACACCGTTTACTCACATAAGAAGCTGTCCAACATTCTGAAAACCACGGCAGGCGTTTTGAGGATTGATATTCCACCTATCAACAACATTATCAACCTATCGATACCTATCGTTGCAATCGACGAACAGTCTGACCATACCCACATCGAGACTCAAGGTCTGGTAAAGGAAGTCGATGATAAGTTGAGTCAGATGAAAGATGAACCGAGCATTGATGAAGAATTTGAGGACGGGTTCTCATATCATGACGTACATCACTACACGGTGATATACATAATGGCGTTCGCCCTGTGTGCGGCAGGGGCCGTACACGTGTGGCGGCGCCTGCGGCGTGTGCGCAGCGTGGCTCTGCCCGCGCGCTCGACTCATCAGCAGCTTCAGAGTGCTAGTGTAATGAGTGTTCCGCGTATCAGTGTAAATGAGCAATCGGGACCTAGTGAAATTGAGCTCAATACAATTTCGAGTGTAATCAGTGCGAGTAAACATAACAAGGCTACGTCGCCTTTGTTCCGCGAATCTATTTTCAATAAAAGTGACTAAGACTTTTTAGAGACTATTAAGTTTTTTCGCACACTTACCCAATTTGTGCTTTCGATTATTGTCATTACTTTCTTTAAGTATATGTACTTACATTGTTTAATCCTTAGACTTTGATTTTTATATTTTAACTTTTCATTTTTATCTTAGTCTCTCGTGCCTGGGAGCATGTACGGTCCACCCGTACAATTCATATATCTTTTTACGTTAAATAAGCAGTTTTGTACCGCGTGCGCAATTTACTTTAGTTCGCGTTCGGTCTTCGCCGCGTGTACTCATTATCATGATATCGTAGCATTTCGATATCCTAAAATCATTATATTATAAGTGATCACTGTATCAAATTAGCTATAGCATTATATCAATAAAATCATATTATATCTATCACAACTTATCATTTATAGTTGTCCCGTACACTGAAATTTTTTCGTGGTAAAGAATGACGAGACGTGCAAGACGTTCACCTGATGTAAAGTGATACGCCTGCCCATGTCAGGACTACGCCTACTCAGAACTTTACATTGCTATGTCATAAGTTGCACTGCATTTCACTGTGCTCGTCATCCTGAGGGCTCATTGTGCGATTCGGCCCACGATCGTTAATTTATAATACGCTAAACCAAAACCCAGTAATGCTTCGCAATAGGCTTGTTTCCACCATCAAATCTATTTAGTCCGTCAATTAGAGTATTGGAAAATAATGGACACGTATTTTTTGTTTTTGTAAATCAACGAATATTGACAAAGATAAAACGCATCAAAACTCGGGAGTGGGGGCTCGTGACGTCACTGTTCGGTATCAACTCACTAAGAATGATACCGAACAGTGACGTATTGGGAATTTTAAAAGCGTCGTATCTTCGTCAATTTTGGTTTATGTGACAAAAGAAAAAATACGGGTCAAATATTTTTTGATAATCTAAGTGACGGACTAATTAGATTTTTTCAGTTAACAAGCCTATTACTGCTTTACGGCAGAATATCTGACACTGCGGTGGTACATACCTACAGGCGGACTCTGCAAGAAGAGTCCTACCACGTGGTGTCGACAGTTTAACGTCATGTCCAGAACGAATACATACAATACCTACATATATAAAATATGACGACTATATGACCCGCCTTTTAAGTATTGTCGGATATCATTTGGCGGTTTTAGAAAAACTCAAAGAAACTATAGCCTCATGCCTATTTTCGAGTATGACCAGCGCAAGCGGCGCAACTACTATGCGTATTATCACCGCACTTGCCCGGCTATGGGCAATGCAAACCGTCCGTCTCTATCGGGGTTAGACCAATTCAGTCACTAAATTGATATACCTACACGATAAAAGATCAGATGAGGCAATTTATTATTACATGGAGTCTAACTTAAATGTAAGGGACGCACGGCAGTTTACACTTTAGTTAAATACCTATTAGGTCAGCGTTAGACAACTTTAGGTATTGGTTTGTTACCATATACCATACCAACAAGACCAGCTTTTATAAAAATAGTGTCTTCATCTTTCTTTTCCTATACTTATGTCCATGTAAGGTTTTTATTGTTATCAGTACTGCAAATCAAACTAAATTATTTAATCACGAAAGACATAGTAAACGATTGTAGTTTACGATCGGATGGCATGACATAATTATTCCGACAGTTTAATTCACTTTCTATCAAATTAAAATGTCTTATATTCCTATAATCAATGAAATAAATACATATCTTACTTACCTATTTAAAACAACGTTACCGCACTGTCACACCAATATTCACTCGTATGTTAATTTCCGATCAAATTGTTCGCAGCAGCGAAATAAATATATATGTCACCGTAAAATAGTCAAACACGTTATATTACAATATAACGTGTTTCTCTCTAGCGATATTGTAATATCTCGAATTATTGTCAACTGAACATACGGAAGTATCTCTGCCCCCATAATCGGGACTTGGGGCACCCCCCCGTTAGGCTAGTTAGGTTCCTTTAAACCCTGCACCCGGAAATAGGGGCCCCGCGAAGCGGGGCTCCGTCGACTACGCTTTTTAGGGGAATATGAAGTGTTTTAAGGTTAGGTTATATTAATCGATATTTCTCAGGAATGGTACAGTATCTTTTCATGAGAGTGGTATCACTGGGCAAGGGGGACCCTTCCTTCTCTCCACACCGCGTGAGTTGACTACCATCGCATGCATTTCACGAAAAATAATGCGTTTTATTGTAAGCAGTATGTTCATTTGACAATAATTCGAGACTTTACAATATCGCTAGAGATATTACAATATAACGTATTTGACAATTTTACGGTGACATATACGTCCTTTCGCTATAGCTCTGTCGAGCCGACTGACTTAACAGTGCATAGCAGTGCATAGCATTCGCTGCGCCCCCGTAAGGGGGCGCGGCAGGCGGTAACGGGGCATCGCCCCCTGGCCGCGGAAGCCATACCTGGGCCCGCTACTGCGGGACCCGTATCTCGGTGGGACACTGTCCCAGGTCTTGGTGGGCGCATGTAACAACATGCGTCCATGTGTGTGATTGCTGTGTTGTAACTGTAAGTGCGCTACAGCGCTGTCGTTCAGCGCTGTTTTCTTCACAGCACCCCGGCGGTCCGTCCCCGCCAGGTGAGACCTCCGGTTACCCGGAGGAGGCCCGGCGGGGGACAACCAGCGACAGAGGTGCCGACTTACAGCGCACCTACAGTGGATGTGTGGTTCCCGCCCGCCCCACTAACCAGAGCTAGCCGGCCGTGGTACGGACTAAGGAACCGACGTGTGTGTGTGGGTGGTATTGTGATGTGTAACACCACCCATGTGTGCGTGTATCGCAGGCCCAGGGCCGCGACAACGCGTGAGTCTACGTGTGTGTAGAGAGATGCATGAGTGGTCTTGCTACGTGCCGTGCCCATATTAACTTGGCCCACGTCACGCAGCTGGGTGAGAGTAATGTGTGTGGAGTCATATTGTGCAGGTAAGCCGCGTGTAACCGAGGAAACAGCTTACCTGGGTCCAATCCGGTGGAGAGGCGGCGGAGGGGGGGGCGACCATGCCTTGCAGGGCCGCAGGAAATCCCTGTCCTGCCCGGCCTAGCCTTGATACAGCTTGAGCAGCGAGGCCAGGCCGTCCAGGACAACGAGCTCGACGCTCTGGCCCTGCCTGATGGCCTTAATCAAGTCCATCAGCAGGTGGATGGCGCGGGCTGTGAAGTCCTTGTTGATGGTTGCAGGGCCGGCAAGTAGGCCGGCAGTGGAGGTGCCACTCTCGGCACGTGCTTCGATTTTTCTTGGGGCCGTGGGCCGCGCCACGCCGGCGCCAGCTGTCGGCCCCACAGACTTCTCAGGTGCAGGCTTCAGTTGGATGTCGTCCGGTGTAGTAGCCTGCGCCAGGATAGGCAGGTCGCCCGGAAGGTCATCCTCAGGTGCGGTGGGGGGCGGGGGTACATTACCCTTGCCCCCTCGCTTCCTCTTCTTACCCCTCCGCCGCTTCGAGGAGGGGGGAGCTTCTCCCCTGTTGGTGGGCCCGTTGGCCGCCGCCATGAGCGACTGGCCCTGGGCCTCGGTGGAGGCCATGTCTATTGGCCCCTCGGTAACCGTTGCCGGTCGCCGAGAGACGGTAATGGCGGCGGCTGTGCCCACTCGCCTGTTAGCCCTTATATCTGCCTGAAATGAAGGACACTTAATGTTGTTGGCGGGATGATCGCCCCCGCAATTGACGCACGTGGCTGGTTCGTCACGTGGTCGGGGGCAGTACCGCGCAGAGTGCCCCTCACCGCAGCGGACACAGGCGAGCGGTCGGTGGCAGTTGTGTGACGAGTGCCTCCATTTCTGGCACCGGTGACACTGGGTGGGCCCACGCTTGCCCCGCCAGGCTTCTATCTTGACACCTCTCATGTTTAAAAACACGGAAGTGTCCAAGATCCTGCGTACCTCAGGCGTCCTCTTAAGCACGGCGTGGAATACGCAGCCGGGTCGTCCCTGGCTCGCCTTGATATGGCGAACGTACTCCGGCTCGTACCCCAACGCGCGGAGCTCCTCCTCGATTTCTTGTGGCCTGGTGTCCACAGGCAGCCCCCTGATGGCCACCTTGCAGCTGCGCTCCGCCTGCAGTGAGTAGGCAAACCATGAAGTGCCATCTTCCTTCTCCAGGCCCACCAAGTAGCTCTGGACCACCCTAAATTCGACATCACTCTCCGGAGTGAATCGAATTCCAGCGCCAAATGGTCTGGCGCTAGGGGGGTGGCCCAGCTTCTCCTTGAGGGCCCTGAAATGAGTGGCCCATCCTGGCAGCCTTTCCACCACCAGCGGAGGATACCTAGGCCGCTTCTGAGGCTTCGGATTAGGCCGCTCGGTGGCCGAAGAATCTCCGGCCCGGGGGGCCGTCGGCTGTGGGGGAGAAACATTAGTGTTACTCACCCCTCGCTGCATCCTGGGACTCGATGACGTCAAATCTGGTGTGGGAGGAGGCGTGCGGCGGGTGGCCTCCGCAAAGGTAGGCGACCTGGCGGCGTCCCGCCCCCCCCGCGGCGGCGCGCACTCGCGCTGCTGCGGCGGGTCGAGGCAGTAACGCTTCGCATCCTCCTCGGACTCGTCCGTGCTGCGGCGCCGTCGCTGGGGCCGAGGCTCCGACCGATGGTCGTGACCCAGGCCACGCGACGGCGACGGCGACATCATGGGGGTGCGCCTCCCTGATGCACTCGGTCCAGACTCGTCCGACCTCACGGACTCGAGCGACATGTTCGAGCCGAATCTCGGCGAGCATGTCGGCCATCCGGCCGGGGAGTCAAAGGCCGAGGCACGAGGGGGCGCCGGCGAGTTGTAAGCGTCGGACCTCATCACGGACTCGGCCCCCGAGAGGGCGGTCGACGCGGAAGGTCGCGCAAAAGTGGCGGCGTGCGGTTGCACGGCGGGCCTCATAGGTGTCGGCGCTGACTTAACAGCCTGCGCAGGCGCGTTCACGTACAATTTTGGACTAACAAGTTGATACTTATTCAACAATAAAATGATTTATAACGACTAGTAATTTTACTTAAGTGATGTAGTTTACACTTGGACGGAAAGGGTAATATACTTTTGTGACTTTTGCCGAAATTTAACTGCAAAGCAACTTTGCTGATAACTCGCAAACTGCTCAATAACAGAAAGGCTAAATTACTTAAACTTCACTGGATGAAAATAATAAGGCATTTTTCCGTAAACGCCATTTCTCATTCCAATTTACGTAAATCAAAATTACTTAATCCAAGTTATTCTTAGATTCCAAGAAGAGCATAACTACTAATACAACATTATTTTCAAGACAGCAGAAAGTTTCGATTTACTTTAATTGATATTTGTATATTTATTTATGTAGTAAGTAAACATGACTTATGCGACCTTCGTATAAAATAGACCGAAAAGTGTGTCGCTTCAGTAATCGAAAAAAAAAATCCGCCTTTTTACGGGTTACTGAAGCGCCACAAAAGTGATTCGATTGCAATGCTACCTAAACAGATCGATGAAAAAAAATCGCTGGTTCCGAATATGTATGTAACTCAATATGCCTAATTTGGCGGTTAAGTAATTTTGCCTTTCCAGTGACGATATTTATATTTCTTTTTGCCTTGACACTAGACAAATTTATGAGTTCACGGCATAGATTCTTGTTTGCAATGTAATGATTATAATTTGTCTTTTCTTCTTCAGTGGGATTAGATAAATTTAAAAAAAATATCAAAAGATCAAAAGATCGCAACGGATCTTTCTTGGGAAAAAAAAACTTATCTTGAAATTTTGGTTGACTATATCTCGGTACTGACGTTCAGATCTAGCTATCTCATCATATTTGTTAAACTGGAGCCATTCCGTATACATTTTGAATAATCGTTGAAAATTAAGGTCGCCATCCAAATATAAGGGTAAAATACCAATGTTCAAAACATCGAAAATTTAAATATCGATTATATCAAAATGTCGAAAATTGTTATACCTACGCTTAAAACGTCGAAGATTGAAATGACGAGTGATTAAAATTTCGAATGATTCAAAATATCGAATGACATTATGCCTAAGTTCAAAATATCGACATGTAGTACACCTAAGTTCATAATATCCACTTTAAAAATACCTACTAGTTAAAATACCGAAAAAAAAAATTCTTGCCGAAAAAAAGGTTTCTGTCACGGCTCCGGCGCTGCAGGGCTCCGGCAGTCCCACGCGAGCTTAACGTCGCAGATGGGTATAACGCTCACCACTGCAGCTTCGGTAACCATTATATAACCATTCGATAATATAAACTTTCGTTATTTTAATTTTCGGTTTTATGGTCGTTCGATATTTCCATTTTCAAAGTCAAAGTCAAAACATTTATTGCGAACCAAGTGTACAATGTGGTGTTATGGTATGGTAGTACTTATGACTTAGCGGCCTTTTACAAGCATTGCAATTTCTCCTTCGATTGCCCTTCTCATTTTAAATTAGCATGCATTCAAGCATGCATTCAATTACGTAATTTTTTATTTGAACATCGATATTTTAACAGTAGGTATTTTAATCTTCGATATTCAAATACGTACCCAAATATAATCAGTCTGACCTCTTTCTGGTGTAATGCGACTCAACTGGTTGCAAGCTCTTGATGTGGTCACATACACTAGTTTTGACAGATTCAGTATTTTTAAGAGGGTGATTTGAATGCCTGCCCCTTTGATCAGGGATCAGTATTCCTTTTGTAACATCCATCTTTTCTAGTGCCTTATTGACAACTTGGTCACTGACAGATATAGTGCTTCAAAAATGTATGTTACGTACATCTACATGTTTTATATTTTCGCCGTCAGCTACGGGCAAAGAGTATTTTAACGTATATTTACGTCTAGAAACTGTACTCGTATCTGTGTAAACTCTGCGTTTATTTTGTTTCTTTACCAAGTTTGCCACATACATCCACTGTTTCTATCGATCACTTATACCCCAAAAGCTTTCAAATATATTTCTTCTACTTTTTTCACTTAATTTATCATAACACCTGGAAACGACAACTACACGGTGGTCCCATTATTTTTCTTGCCTGTATTTTACCTTTTCTAGTCACATACTCTTGTCTCAAGTTTCGTAAGGTTTTCCTTTTCTCGTCTATCCAGTCTTTTACGTGTCGTTGTCTTATGTTCCCTATGTCGCTTCTTGTACGACGCTGGTTTATAGTATGCGGACTATTTGATATAACGGATAGTGGGCTATTTGCTTGTGGAGTTGAACAGGTACTTGCATATGTTGGTGATGGCTGAGGTGCAATATCCAACATTCATAAATTTTCTTTTTCTATTTAATACGGGCAGAAGTTATTGTCGCAATCATAGTCCAAATGATTAATGCTACAGGTAGGTGAAGGATGAGCTGTTTCAAGATTTATGGAATCATTTGTAGTGTTTAGTATCTCCAGATTTTAAAAAATGTCAACATCTGATATTATATTAGCTAATTCATTCATCTCAGATTCATTAAAAGTAACTGTCAACGGAGAATCTGTAATAAAACGTAATGGTAAGTAGTATCAATTTCATAATTATCTATTGCTAACTAGACCTAAATTAGGCCCATGAGGCTAATCAGACATAGAAATGTGAAAACGCGGTGGTAGACCGTGGTGGTACCAATTGTGAAGAGTAAAACCGGTGACCTGGGCGACACGAGCAACTACAGGCCAATCTCACTAGCCACAGTGCTTGCTAAGGTTCTTGACGGTTTGCTTAATACACAGCTTGACCGGTATGTAAACACGCATGACAACCAATTTGGTTTTAAACCGGGACTGTCTACAGAGTCAGCTATCTTGTGTTTGAAGCAAACTGTCAAGTACTACTCCGATAGGAGCACACCTATTTATGCATGTTTTCTCGACCTCTCGAGAGCGTTCGACCTGGTTAGTTATGACATCTTATGGCAAAAATTAAGTAACATCTCAATGCCTCTGGAACTGTTAGAAATTTTCAAGTACTGGTATCTTAACCAGGTCAACGTTGTTCGGTGGTCCGGTGCTCTGTCGGAGCCGTACAGGTTGGAGTGCGGGGTAAGGCAGGGCGGACTGACCTCGCCAAAGCTCTTCAACCTGTACGTCAACGCACTGATAGAGGAGCTCAGTAGTACTCGTGTCGGCTGCCATATTGACGGTGTTTGTGTCAACAATATAAGTTATGCGGACGACATGGTGCTGCTGAGCGCTTCGGTGTGTGGCCTATCCAGGTTGCTGGGCATCTGCGAGCGTTACGCACTTGATCACGGTTTGCTTTATAACTCAAAGAAAAGCGAATGCATGGTCTTTCAGGCCGGAGGTCGGAACTGCCCGGATTCTGTTCCACCTATCAGATTGAATGGTGTCAACTTACAAAGAGTTCAACAGTTTAAATATCTCGGGCATATCGTGACCTCTGACCTGAAGGACGATGCAGACATCGACAGGGAGCGGAGGGCGTTGTCTGTGAGGGCCAATATGATCGCGCGCAGGTTTATTCGTTGCTCGGGGGCCGTCAAAATAACTCTTTTCAGAGCTTTTTGTACGTCCCTGTACACGGCCAGCCTGTGGGGGTCGCATACCCAGAAACAGTACAACGCTCTCCGTGTTCAGTATAATAATGCGTTCAGGGTGCTGTTGGGGCTGCCCCGGCACTGCAGCGCGTCGGGGATGTTCGCTGATGCTCGTGTCGACTGTTTCTACACGACGATGCGGAAGCGGTGCACATCTCTGGGGCGCAGGCTCCGGGCTACCTCCAACACCATCCTGAACGTATTTTCGAACAGGTTTGATTGTCGGTACATTAACCATTGTTATATGGTTAATGTAATGACAAACAAACAAATGGCTCAGGGGCAGGTGTATTATTAGTCTTATAATGTAATTTTAAAGTTTTAATGACATGTTTATTATTTAATTAATTATTTTTGTACTTTTTGCGATTTACATTTTAATTTTATAATTGTTATCTCATAGACATTGTAATTTTGGAATTTTAGTTTTAATTTATACTATCTAATTGATTTTAATTAATTGTAATGGTTAATTTATATCGAGTTGTATGATTATGATCCTAAAGGGATTGAAATAAATGTTTTTTGATTTTTGATTTGATTTGCTCGGTAATGAAGATCTGAAGCGATTTAAAACGTTTATTGTTGTACTAGCTGACCCACGCAACTCCGTCTGCGTCACATAAGAGAGGGAAAAAATCCCCGTTTTTGCAACATTTTTCATTCCTGTTCCGCTCCTAATGGTCATAGCGTAATGTTTTTTTAGCCTAAAGCCTTCCTCGATAAATGGACTATCCAACAAAAAGAATTTTTCAATTTGAACCAGTACTTCCTGAGATTAGCGCGTTCAACCAAACAAACAAACAAACAAACTCTCCTGCTTTATAATATTAGTATAGATGTAACTAAAAAACTATACTTTAGTAACGTAAAATATACTATGTCAACATGCAAAAATAATAAACATAAGTAATTCCGACGTAAACGCTGATTTGGTATGTTCTAAGCGACGTAAGTTGTTGTAAGTAATCTATATGTTACTGTAAAAGCCCGAAGTGCAGTAAATCTTAAGATTTCCCAGTAAATCCTAAGTTTTACCAGCTTCAGTGGTAAATGTCCGAAATGTTCTATGATCATCGTTAATTTCGGACATTTACCAACATACACTCGGTAAATCTTAGGATTTACCTCACAGAAGTGGTAAATGTAAAAAAATTTACAAGTCGAAACGTGTTAGATCACTGTGGCGTACTCGCGGGCAGTCTGCAGCACCCACAACCCGTATCCCACTCTCGCTCGCCTCCGCGCGCTTCATTCGATCATTTTGCTCGTTTAAATACGCACGTTCATTCGATTTGTGTTTGTGTTTTTAGTCTCGGGAAGCAATTTATGAATCGAAATCAGTGTACATCAAAGGTTTTATGAAATAATGGACGAGCTCGTGGCAAGTAACATAGATAACAACTTTTATCTCGATAAGGAAAAATACGCAAAGCCGTTCATTAGAGGCGTGTAAAACGATATGAAATTTTGACAATTGGCGGCGAAGAAAAGTTAATTGCGCCGGTAAAAGAAAAAGATGGTGAAATCAGGTATTACGTTTGTTACGAAGACTTGTTCAACATTCTCGAAGAAATACACGTTACTGTTGGAAACGGTGGGAGGACAAGGATGATTATGGCATGTAACCGCAAGTATATAAATGTAGCAGTTGAGACTATTAAGACCTATTTGAGACTATGCCAACGTTGTCCAAAGAAACAGAAGTCAAATTATAATGATTAGACTGATTATTAATAATAAATAAATGGTTAAGAAATACTCATCAAATTAATAAAAATAATAACATCAAAACTGTATCATCATAATTATAATTAAAACTATGTGAGGCTTTGACTGATCGATAATTAAAATAAACGATTAAGAAATAGTCATCATTTTATTCCCATAACCAACATTTACCAACCATCATTGGTAAATCTTAGCATTTCCCAAACTCTGCTGGTAAACTCAAACTCAAAGCATTTATTTCAACTAGACCATTACGGCACTTTTGAATGTCAAAATACAAATAAAATCAAAGCTACAGTCACAAGGCATAATAACTTGAGAAAGTACTGTAGTTGCACATTCCCTAGCGTAGATCCCTTTTGGAGAAGAACGGGCAAGAAACTCCATGGACACTCTTTTAAATCAATATATTGTTACAAAATTTTGGTTATATCATTCATGTGTGATTATACATACAGGGTGTTAGTGTGAACACCGTTGTCACTCAAACTACGGGTAGTTGACATAAATAAAAAAATATAGGACCGAGTTAAAAAACAGGATAAGGGATTTTCTTTAAAAAAAAAAAATTAAATTATCCGACGATGTCCCCGAAATCATGGCTAGCCCGACTGCACGAGTGACGTAATCGCTGCCCACCCGTCGACGCATCTATCTACTTACAGAGTTCTCGTAACATTACCTGATAAATGCAACTTTTCCTGGCAAAATACCTACCTTACGTGTTGCGTGACGAGTCTAAATGTAACTTTGATGTGACAACAAAGAAAATGTAAAGAAATCCGAACTACTGAGTAGGTATTTTGGCGTATTTAAAAAGTTCATCACAATTTTATGTACGTACAGTTAAAAATCACCGATTAAATTTACGCAGAGGTCAGTGGGTCGTCTTAGACAGATTGAATATCTACTAACGGTAAGTTACTGTTCAAAATTCACACATTTTAGGTTGTTGAGCACTCGAGAATCTGATGTCTGCATACATCATACGAGCCTCGTACAGGTTATTTATCACCCGCGATGGCGTAAAGCCGTACCATTTCGGTCCACTGTTCACTTGTGTAAGACATACCACTAAATTTACGCGCGAGTAAGTCCAACGAGCGACGTGGACTCGCTTTGGCGACAGCTTGCCGACTGAGGTCGTGACTCACCGTTCACTCGATCGCTGCGCGGGCGCGCGGGCTGCGGCGCGGTCGTTGACCGCTCGGTCGGCGGTCAGCTGTTTCCGAGTGCATTAGGGTGAAATGATCTTGAAGAAAAATTGGATTTTCTACAAAAAAAAAAGGTTGTGTTTTTTCATTGGTTTTAGGTTCTACTAATGAAACCAAACCCCTGGTTTCAAGGATAACGGTGTTCACACTAACACCCTGTATATGTATGTGAGAACGATGTTGAAAGACGTGCACATTAAGAGCGTCCAGAGAAAAGATTAAATCATCAATATAAAAAAAAGAAATTAAAATTAACCGTGGCAGCTAAGAGATGACCCGTCCCAACTGACAGCGCCCGTTCACGAACATGACGCATGGATCGGCGCCATTCAACTCGACCATATTGAAGGGAGCTAAATGACCCGACACACACGCCACCATCACCGAGACATTTGAGTGAGCATGACATTCTCTCAGCCGCCAAGGCATATTCAAGTAAACAAAAAAAGATAACTAAATGTAAATGGTGGCTTTACAGGACATAGAACTCACACAAATGTGCTATGCATTTATAAAGGGTGACTGGTAATTAGTGTACGATACTTTAACACGTGATTGTGCTCATGATAACAAACAACTTTTACTATGGGACCAACAATGGGAAAAATATCAGCTATTCAGTACATCTTGCAAAATGGTATGTTTATTTTTATTGTACTGTATCACAATGCTGTCTTATTTGACCCAATGGTTGACTGGTAGAGAATGCCTTGTGGCATTAAGTCCGCCTATGTACCACTATTGTACATGAAGTTTAAATAAATAAAAATAAATAAATAAATAAATTAGGCGAACATAAATGTACTGAACAGCTGATTTTTTTTTCGCGATTTCAGGGTTGGTCCCATAGTAAAAGTTGTTTGTTATCATGAGCAAAATCACATGTTTAAGTTTCGTACACTAATTACCAGTCACCCTATATAATACTACGAGATGGAATCTATACAATGCAAGGATATTTTATAATCTTCTGCAGCTTCCACAAAAACGTAACCTGGGAATCAATTAGTTTGCCTATGGTTGTGGAGCAGGACCAGCATTGAGCCAAGCATTTTTATCATTAATGTAATCCCCCAAATTATAATATGCTTGCCTACATAGTGTGCGTTTTATACAAGATTTAAATTTCGTCTCATTCAGTTGTAGAATGTGAGGAGGTATTTTGTTCTAACATTTTAAACAGTACCCCATGAAAGATAAATCTACTTTAGCAAGCCTGAAACCTGGCTTAGAATATCTCGAAGCATATTTTCCCCTGAATGATCGCCTTTCTTGAGTTTTAGAGCTTTAGAACGCGCCATCTTAAAAGCAAAACAAATATCAATGTTATAATTTATTTCTAGTACCAAAAATTATTAATTTGCACGGAAAGTACTTAATATTATAATTATCGTACGCAATGAAACAAGATAGTACACAATGAAACAGTGTTTCACTGTGTCCATTATGCAACTGTTTCATTGTTGACTACCTCAGGTTTATTTTATTAACCTCCAAAAAATCCACTAAATTGTAACACTTTAAATTACGATATATTCTACGTTAATCTACGAAATATATTGAATGCTGGGTAATAATGAAAAATATAATGTTTCTAACCATAATTTAATGAAAAATCAATAAAAAATGTTGAAAATACTTAAATTTTTATCGAAAAATTAAAAAAATCACCGCAGACACGTCGTCGCCGTCGGTCGAATCACGAAAGGGCTTACCTGAGTTTTACCAAATTTTAAGGTTTATACAACGTGTAACAGAAAGGGTATTATAGTCATTGAAAGGGGTATTAGTCGTATGAAGGATTCTTTCATATGACTATACCCTTTCTGTTACGTTGTAGAATACTCGTTTTGATTGATGTTTATATATTTTTGTTCAGTTTATATATTTAATTTACTTTTTTGTGTAAAATAGTTGGCTGTGGAGATATTTTTTTTTTTAAGTTTCTCTTACGCCCCTTTGTGATGTTCAATTAATATCATTTATTTCATTTACGCCCGGTATCTTGGATTTAAATTAAAAAAAAAAAACAGGTAAGTATACTGAAGTTTAATCTTATTTTGTAATTTAATAATCTGAAAAATTCTCGTACATGAAGTAATAAAAAAGGGTCGAAAAACCAATCAAAATAGGTAGTAATTCTTATACTCATTTATTAAAGTTAAATTATATTATATTAATAATAATGTATTATCATAATATAATAATGTATTATCTCCGCTGCACATTTTCATAAGGTCGATAGTTCGATACTTCTCTTTGGATTTTTTTTTAAGAGTCTGCAGCGCGCGTTCACTCGCTAGAGTGTGAAAAGGATAGCGCTATTACTTCCGCGTGCGAAACGAGAGTCAGAAAAAGTGTGTGTGCTCGCTTAGAATAAAATAACGTAAGCGCCAGATCATCTGCCTAGCCTTGATGCTAATTACGAGAAAACGACGTAGAAAAATAAGATTTTTTTACGGCAGGATTTGAGATATTACCTATCTATTGGGCTAAAAATCACCATTAAATTCCATAAGGTTTCAGAGATCTAACTCAAAATATGTGCAAAGCAACATGTTTTAGAATGTTTTTTTCTATCGAGATTTTTTTATCCAATTGTGTTTTGCTTCGGCAGAACTAAAGATTATAAGTCCAAGTTAATGGTGACCAAATTGTGAACTCTTAGGTCATTTGGATTTCGAGATAAAGTTCAATCAATATCATCAAAACTACATAGGACGGCCTTTTAAAGAGTGGTTTAACTGTTCGACGTTTGTCCTTAACCAATGTACATTACTTCGTTTCAGTGATATATTTGTATTGTGTTTCCATGTGACTAGTTTTAAAGAACAGTGTTGTAGGTTGGTTTCTCAATAGTCTAAACTCCATGACATCTGTTCACATAAATGACTCACCAGTTTGGTCATCTCCCTTTTTCAACTGATCAACTTAAGTTTTGATGCGAGGTCTTTGAAATTTGTGAAATCATCATAATTCAGAAGTCTAACCTCATAAGGCTTTTTGCGTGCCAATCGTATGATGGGTTCCAGGTCATTGCAAATGCTATCGCGCTATACTTTGTCCATGAAAAGAACAGAAGTAACGTAAACTGATTTCTTCAATCGATTGACAGTTAATCAAATATAAAAGCATTGCCGCCATTGTGGAATTCTTATTCTGGCCTACACAGCCGTCGCTGAATATGAACACTTCTTTCACTCCCTTCCTATCACAATTTGTTAAGAAATAATTAACACTAGTAGACATTTCATTTGCACATCTCTTACTGATCGTCTTGTTCCATAAGTTGCATACAGAGTCTTTGTAGTTTAGATCATAAATCGTAAAGTTATGATTTACCAAACGTCTTTTATAAAAATGGCACTTTCTTTACATTGTGGTAAATAAATTACTTGTTGCAAATCAAACGAAACACAACAAATGTTCGTACTTTGTGTAGCTCGAATCTTGCACTCTTTTTTGATTCGTCGTATTTCTTCTTTCTCCTTTATGTGTCTATCATATTTCTCTTGAAGCTTCTCTTTAACTTCACTGGTGCCTCCCTAGTATGTAAACCGAGTGATAAATTCTCTTTGCAAAGTTAGATTTGCCAAGGAATAGAAATCCTTAATATATTTTCCCGGCCATTTTCATCAAAACGATAACAATACATGCCTTGTTTTGTGCAGTTTTCTAAGTTGCATGAAGAGCCAGCCTTCTTTCCAGGCACAACTTTTTTGGTATATGGTGAAATATATTCTTTACCAGAGTGTCGCAAAAATTTGGCTTCCTTGTATTGGTTTTTTCTAACTGGTTTTGATATTTCTCCTTCTCTTGGAGCGCCATCTACTACAAAGTCTTCGGGAGCTAAAAAACCTAGTTGATATTGTCTTATAATACTGGGCGATGGATAGTAAGAGTCAGATAAAACAACGGTTGCATCAAAATCATTTGAAATACTTTCCATATAAATTTCTTAATCAGCAGGCGGGTAATTCAACTGGCTTTTATTTTTAGCATGATCAGCACATGATTGTCTCAAAATGAATAATCACACAATAAACAGGAGCATTTAAAGCACGTAGCTAAAATCGGGTTAGTACAATTGGAAAATTCACAAGTCTGTTCTATGTCATTTTGTTTAGGTTCAAATGTAGCAGTGTTTATTATTATCATGCCAGGTTTTGAGGTTTGATGATATTCACAGTTAGAGCAATCATTGATAAAATGGTTATAGCAAAGCAGACACAAACACCGATGACAAGCACTAAAAACCTCTTTCGTACATATAGAATACTCACAGAATTTCTGGTATTCATGTCTTGAGCTAGTAAAAGTACTCGTATCTTCAATGCGTGTATCAAAAAGATTCTGTTCCAAATTACTGAAAGAATAGTCGTGCTCAATGTCTGGTGTTGATGTCGTATCAACCACATGATTAGAACAGCAAGCTCCATTTTCGTAATGTTCAGTGCACAAGAAAGCAGTACATTCAGCACAAGTTGTCAAAATGGGGTTATGGCAAATGATGTATTCACAGCAATTTTTTGCACGTACCTTAGGGTCATAAGGTGATAGTGGTTCTTCTTCAGATGATGATTCCAATGCTTCTATAACAGTTACTGTACCATACCACCATCTTCGCCCATACCACATTTTCACTTTCGTCCCAAGAGTTATCTTGTCACGTTTTTTAATAGGCAACAATTCTCGTGAACTGACTACATTTTGAGTTCCATCCTTCCACGTAACTAATACATCCATCATTAATTACGAAAAGTATCCTTCGGGAGGAAATGCAGTTCGTCTCTGTAAGAAACAATAATAATAATAATAACGTTTATTTCGGGCTACGCCCATAGTGTTAGTAACAATGGTCTTAAAAACTAGTGTTAGTAGACATACAATACCAATAAATGTTTTATTAAAATACCCAATTTATTTTCAAATCACACTATAAATAACTTAAAAATGGTCAAACTTTACCAATATATCTATATATTTTGTGTAGCTAATAAAACAAAATGTTTAGAACAAACTAACCTAAAAAATGCAGATTTAGGACTAATCTGCTTGAAATGTAAACAATTTACTGTGACTATTAACTTACCTTGTGATTTGTGCAAAGAACACTAGCAAGTAACTATTTATCCGCTGTTTTATTCACTTTAAACAAAGAAATTAATTATTTTACGTCATAAAAACAAACTTTTCTGCTAACAAATTGCACAGTGAATGAATGACAATGAACAAAATTTGACAGGTCCTAGTTTCAATCGCGCCAAACGCCTAAAAAAAAAAACAACTAAAAAAAAGCAAAAAAATAGACTGTGTTTTTCAGGGTAGCGACCTCTTTCTTCATCCCCTCGAGTTTTTCGGACCACCACGGCAATGTAAGCACTTCATTTATTTTCTTAATAGGCATTGTTGAAGTGCATGCGTCTTTTATTAATTTAGTGTAAAGATTTGTGGTTGAATTTACTTGCTCGGCCGAATTTAATTTATCCATTTCATTTTTGTTTATTGAGTTTGCATGCATGATGAACTCACTTTTTTGGATTCAAAGTCCTAGTTGTTCGGTTGATTTGAATGCCTTTAGACCTTTTTAGTTTAATGTTAAAACAATGCCGTTGTGATCCGAGCTCGTGAGGCCTTCGTCTAATCTCAAGTCATCCACTAAGTGCAGGATATCTTTTGAGCATACTGTGATGTCAACGTGACTACAGTATCGTATCCCCCCTCTGGTCGTGTCGAAGGTCGGAATTCACCTTCTGTTGAGTATGTTCAGGTCATCGAGGACTCCGGACATTTCTTCGCCTCTGCGATCAATGGACAGGCTTTCCCATCGTCGTTCGTATCGTTCGTTTGCATCTCCTCCAAGAATCAACCTCCCGGGACCTACCTCTTCCGCAATGCGTTTGAGGTAGTCGAGGTATGGTCCAATTGGCTGGTCTGGCTCGAAGTAAAAGGTGACTAGTGTGATCCTCTTGGCGCTGGTTCGGATTCTCACCACGGCCACGGTGATGCAGGGCCGTCTTAAACTAGGCTGGGACCCTTGGGCACACAAGAATTTGGGGCCTTTTTGGAAAGTAAAAAAGCGAATTATAAAATTATTTTTGTTATTAATCCATATATGCCCAGAACTTTTTTTAAGATGAATTTTAAAGATTTTTGACTATGTTGGTAATAAATCAAGTCAAGGAACAAAAAAACAAAAAATAATATTCACTTATGCATGGAATGCTTCAAAGCATTTGTCATGCAAATTGACGTTACATTTGCGGCACATTTTAACCGTTTTGTTTTTACAGAGCGCACATCGTCTTCTGACCTGACCGGTGAGGATAATATGTTGAGCTGAATGCTTTCTAACAGAAATTGGTACAACTGTACTCACTTGTTGCGATGGCCCAGGGTGAGATTTGGGATTCCAATATTTCTGGAGTAAGGACCTTGCAATAGATCGACGAAATTCTAATGTATCTATGTTCGCCCCTAATGATCTAGCGAATAAAGCAGAGTTGCTTACGGCAACATCAATTACCCACATCAAAATGGGCATGTACCACTTTTTGCCTCTTATAGAAATCCGGTAAACTACAACATTAGCATCAATTCTATCTACTCCACCCATAAATCTATTGTACTGATGTACAACGTTTGGCTGATCAATATAAATTTACTGTTTGGCAGCAACTGAATATCGGCTTCCCTTTGGATAGGGTGTACTCCAAATTCATTTGACAACAGTGTAAGTACGTTGTTGTCATTCCAGCGTACGGCGCAAATATTATCATTTGCATCCAACCTATAATCATACTCGTAAGATCCTCTTGGCTGCTTTTTGCAAGATTTGACTTCAATTAGTGGACATTTATCTACTCTATTTTGACGAGCAGTTCCAGTAACTTTTACGTTGTTTTCTTGCAAAGTACTCAGTAATCCAGGGGATGTAAAAAATTGTCATAATATACAGAAAACTTGTTTCTGGGTATTCCTTCTTTACCATGTTCGTCAATTTAGTTACAACATGTTCCCCTAGGCTAGTATCTCGCGCTTCACATCGTCCTTCATATAAGTCCACTTGTAAGCAGTACCCTAAACGAGTTGCTGCAACCCATGCTTTGAATCCGAAACGGATTGGTTTGCCATGAATATGCTGTTTGCATCCATGACGTCCGAAATAGGGTATCATCGACTCGTCAATACTCATATTTTTCTCGATGGAAATTCTGTTGAGCAAAATGATTTATTATACTTTCTATGGACATAATTGACAAATTACTCGGTTGTTGTTGTAACGTTGTTGTTCGCCATTCATTTTTTATGCTCTTAAGCTGCGAAAATGACCGCTCTTCACTACAATTTTTAACCATTAGGCAAAAGAATATTCTTGTAGCAATTTCTACGTTTGGAAAAGCTTCTTCCAATTTGTGTGATTTAAGTTATTTATGTATATTTGAATCCGCTGATTGCTTTGCTATGTTTTTTTTTTTAATATTGGCTTAAATTAAAACATTCTGTTTTGAGCTCATCTGCGTTTAATGATTTCGTGGTAAAATTCTGCAAATTCTTTGCATTTTTTGGTCAACTCACCAGATTCTATTGTTGTTTTCCGACAAAGAAAACTAAATCGATTATCAATTTCTTGGTATGCTGCCGAACGTTTTTTAAAATTTGTATTTAATGTGTCAATTATGGGAATGAAAGTATCTACGTGAAACTTTTTCTTGCCTCCGAACTGTGCAGTCTCTGATGATCCTTCAAAAAAAGTGATGCGTGTGCTGCGAAATCTTTTTCTTTCAAATGTATCTTGTAGTCAGCATATGGATTTTTTTCTTTAATAGCCGTTTCGTACTGATCAAAACGATTGCGTACGGTATTCACATTACTGATCAGAGATTCGTAAAGTTTCGTTACAACGTTCATGGTCAGAATGCTATTCTATAAACTTAGACTTGTTTTATTTATAACTCCCAAAAGATCATTCCACATTTCCGTTAGAAGAGGAGTCTCAAATTTTTCCATGTTTTTGCTAGGCTTTGGGCGTCCTTTCTAGTGTCTCCTGGTTGATTGATGTCACTTGCGATTGAAGACAGTGCTTCAGAAATACTTGAATTACCATTTTGCAAAGCATTAATAGCATTGGCACGTGCAGACCATCTAATTTCCGAAAGAGACTTCAGACTCAATTTGCACCTAAATGCTCTGTCAAAATTTTCCATCGTTTTTCAACAAATTGCCGAGAAAAAATTGAACATATTTTTGTACAAATTGAAAAAAATGTTACTGCTTTAGTAACATACTCAACAACCTGAACACCCACTAAATTTAGCGAATGTGCCGCACATGCAACGTTAATCGCAAATTCGCGAACTCCTTTTATTCTTGACTGACACCAGAGACATATTTGATGCATTATCGTAGCTCTGCCCGCGACAATCTTTTATAGGAATATCAAGGCTTTCAAAAAAGTTCAAAATGGTATCTGCTATATGTTGCGCATTATGTTCATCCATAGGCAAAAATTGCAAAAATCAAGCTGTCCGTCTTTTACTAATCTAACTATGAAAGTCAGTTGGCCAACGTGGGATCTGGCGTAGAACCTACGCTAATAAAGTAGGACTTTGCTGATTTAAGTTCTTTGACAATGGTTTTCAAAACTTGCTGTCCCATTAAATTAATAAATTCGTTACAAATGTTTGCCGATAAATCTGATTATTCCTTTTCCACGATTTCCGCAGTTTCGTATGTGATCAGCAAGAAAAGGATCAAATTCAATAATGAGTTCTAAGCATCCCAAATAATTCCCATTATTTTGCGATCCTAATGTCTCATTATCACCACGAAAAGCAAGACCTCTTTAAGCCAAAAATTTCACTACTGTAACCATCCTCCTAAGCACATTCTTCCAATATTTAATAATACTGAACAGAATACTCATTAGTTAAAATGCTCATTAGAGCTAATAAACCTATTATAAAATTCTGTATTCATAAACGTCCAATAAACACTTCATAGCTTTGTTGTCGTTATAAGATGTTTTAACGTGATTAAGTTGTCGTTCTGCTGAATCCATAGATTAAATGCCAAAACAACTAGAGTCATTCATTGTTGGAGCTGACAAGGCCACGTGAGGTCTCTAGTGTGAAGTCATAACTTTGTTTTTTATTTCTATTTGTTTCGCTGTTGATTATTTTCCAAACCGTCTTTATTTTATTTTCGGCTGATTTAATCTTTTTGCTAATGAAAAAAGATTTGGCTAACTTGCAAGTGGTTTTAAAAATTTTCGAGTAAGTAGCAACATATTTATTAAAAGATTCTGTTTTGATGTAGGAAAGCTACTGCCTTACGGGTCATCACAGGCATGGTTTCAGGCAAATGAACTGAAAGTAGAAGTACAAAGAATGGTGAGAACTAATTGGATGGACAAAATTAGGAAAGCTAGAAATGAAAGGAGAAAGTGAGAATAGAGTGGAATATGTGATTAATAGACTGGTAACTGAAGTAGGCTTATGAGTCTTACACAAAATACTTCAATAAGAAGATTAAATTAAGTTGAAATTTACATTGATTTACTTGTCTTTTACTTTTTCTTATTGTGGGTAGGACTCTTGGCTTAAAATTTTTGGACCTAATTGACTAAATAATGCTAAAAATTAATAAAGAAAAAGCAATTTTCTCTATTGTTTTGTTTTTAGTTTTAAATAGATAGAAAGTTACTTCATGAACTTATTACAAACTACACAACTACTTATTATTTAACAAGTGTTAGCTGACACTGAACCTATGTTCAACTACAAAGGAGTGCCAGATTAATCAGAATAATGATTTTAGTGTTCCATGAAAGCTATTAACTAACTAAAGTGAGCTTATACATTAAAAGGAAACAATTATACTCCCTGATTGATCCACAGGAACATCAGCTGTTCGTGATATAGGTTACCGGTTGAGGTAGGCAACCAAACACTATGTTTTATGGCGTATTTTTCCGTGAAAACAATAATCCTGGGTATTTGCACACTTAGTAGTCATTTAATTACAATAATACAAGTTTTTAACACTTAAAAAATAATTAAAACTAATTTTAAATTACGGAGCGAAACTTAGACATGTCACTCAACCAGTGTTGCCAAAACGATAAGCCTCTTGAATTTTTATTTTTAAATTTAGCACTTCAATTTCTTTTTGGTGGCGTTCCTCATTGTGTTTTATGAGTTGTTCATGCAATTCTTGTGACTGTCTTAATTTTTCTCTGTGCTCGACTTCTGCACGTCTATTGGATTCATCAATTACTCTTTCTTTTTCTTTTGTGCAGTGAAGTTTATCTTCACTCAGCATATTTTTAGATCTCCTCACTGACACAGGAGTAGCTACGAAATTTCTTTTCCGACCTAAAAAAAACAATTATAAATTCATCATCCCACCACAACTGACACTTGACAACACTCTATTATGTCTACTTGCATTTTAAAGGTGATGACACTGGCTGTCTTAATAAACACCCAGGTGCACCGGTATCTTTTATTAAGGATTTCTGAAACAGAATAAATGAATTTGTGAAATAATATTAAATGCAGAGATATTCCATTAAGCACGCAATTAATTAATCACCTTGATACTCACAACATTCTCCAATTCACCTGGTGGGATTAATGTTACCACATCAGCATTGGGCATTTTGAATTGGCTTGATGGGCTTGGTGTACGTGATGGTTGTGTGACAATCGTATCATGTGACAGTAGCAGCACATCCTAAAACAAATAAATAAAAACTTAAATATCCCTTTATTACACAAAAAAGGAAAGCATATATTTGAATAATAAATTAATGTTTTATTTTTTTGTACATTATTGTATCTTCATTAACAAAAAGTGGGTTGTTATACAAACAAATATTATTTTGTGTAATACTTCTACATTGCATACACAAACAAATTGTTATGTGAATGTGTGAAACTTGAATAATTAAAGGGATTACCTGAGAGTTTTCTATGCACTCCAATTTCTTCTTTGCTGGCGGTGTCATCACATAATGTGATTCAATTATTTCTTCAACATTCTACAAAATAAAACGATAATTATGTTAATTGATTATAGTTATGATGAGAGTTTCCAAAGTCTACATCTATCACCAGGAGGGTTCTGATCCGCCAATATTCCAGCCGTCCGACATACATAGGAAAATAATTGTAATTTTGTCGCTTTCTTTTGATATTAATACATATTGAAAAACACAAAATATTCACACATTTAGTACAGATAGAGGTGCATACCACAGGTAGAGCGTCATCATCATATGTTGATTCCAGACCATCAGCAGATAAAACCATCAAAGATCTCATCCAGTCTTTGTCAGGGTGGTCACTGTTTGATGTGCCTGGTATTTGACCTCCAGTCCTTCGCCTTTCTTGACGTTCCTTACTTGCTTCCTACAAATAATGCAATGCGTATATTTAATGCTTTGGCATTCGACCTGCTTAGAGGGAGGTTACTGGTAGAACTCGTCTATGTAAATCAACTAGGCATGTAGAACTGGTAATTTTTGCAACACCACCACATAAAAAATACTATTTACTTTACTTACTTTTCGTGCACCCTTTTTCATATCATCAAATTTGTATTTTAATTGTTTTAGTGTGCTTTGTCTCGAGCTACTTGCGTTAAATTCCAGGTGGAGGTTAAGCCATGTTTTTTTCTTTCTGTGCCTGAGACACGGCATCTGTTTTCTTACACAGTTATATGTGTGTTTGTTTTCATCAATTAATCGTTTTAATAGTTCAAGTTCATTACTTGAAAAGTTAGATCCTCTTTCCCTGGAACAAAACATGTGTTATAACAATTATTTTAGACACCAAAAGCCATGTTATAAAAACACCACCGATGCTATAAAATAACATGCACTTACTTTGATTTAACGTCCATTCTGGCGAATACACTTGTAGTTAGTAGGTCGAACGTAAAATCTATGTCGATTGATAAGAAAACGCAAGAGAATCAAAAAAAAATACTGAAACATAAATCAGCAACAAATAATATTTATTTCCAAACAACAATGACAACTTGACAGCTAACACAATGTTGGCAGTCGAAAAAATATTACCCATCGAAAATTAAGGGAAGGTACACGAAATTGTACTGACAACGCTTTTAACCCTCGTCAGTTCGGTGGTATGGAATCCGCATTACGATGTTTATATCAAGCGATTAGAGAGTGTTCAAAGGCGGTTTCTTTACCATCTGTGCTACGGCGATCACTTGGCTAAACAACTGACTAGCTACTCTGATAGGTTAAAACATTATCACTTGGAAACACTAGCCAGTCGTAGGAAGAAACTGGACTTCACCATCCTTCACAAAATATTTAGTGGAACTATAGATTGCAGTGAACTTTTGATCTCATTATATATTAAAATTCCAACTCGTACTCCCAGGCATAAAACATATGAGTTATTCTACATTCTTGGCTCGAAGACCAACTTGGGTCATTACGCCGCTGTGCCAAGACTTTGTAGGCAATATAACACTTTATCTAAGACCTCTAATCTTGACATCTGTGATTCCCTCGCAAATTACAAAAAAAGCCTCAAAAAAAATTCTATTTGTTAATTATTGTGTCATTTTAATTTTAATTTATATTCCTTATTTTATTACCAAATGTGTTATGTTTTAATTCAAATCTAATTTAATTTAATTTTTCAATTGTATTACTTAATGTGTGTCGATGTTAATTTTATTTTTTATTTTGTTTTTATTTGCTTGGTTATACATTTTATTATGCACGCTGTGGTCTCCTGTAAGTGAAGGAGTACACCTACGTGCTACTTTTGTCGCCGATTTTTTTTTTTCGTGTTTTGTGTATATTCTTTGTTGGAGATCCTAAATAAATAAATAAAAATAAATAAATAAAAACCGTCGCGTAAAATATTTATGGACAACTGAATGCGAAGATAACCGACGTAAGTTAAAAAAATAGTTTTTTTAGTAAGTTAAATTTTGACTTTTACTTTACTGTAATGTACGTGCGTGTTTGGCGTAATTTATTGTAACATCCTGAACAATTTCGTTTGTTGTCACCCATGATTAAGTTATGTACTGTTTCCACAGCTGATGATGAATCTATCTTCGGAATCATTCGTGGCTGTTTTAGTGAAACCTTCGAAAACTTCTGAATTATGTGTTCAACGAACTCTTCTTTCGTATTTTTTTTTTCATTTTTCATGTTGTACACTATCACGGCATTTATGACTGTCGTTCCAAAAAGCAACTCTAAAAATTATTTATCTCCTCATGTGCCGCCTGCAACTGGATATTAAGTTCACAGATTTGACGTTTGAGTTCTTCATTCTCGTCATCCATAACAATATTAGGTACGCTATCATTTGTGTCGCCCTCTATTGTTGAATTACTGCATTCCTCGAATGTTTCTATTGCGGGTTCGGAAAGTTTTTGTAGAAAAATAAATTAGAAATCGAAAACAATGTTAAAAGTCAAGATGTGAATAGTGGGATTCGAAATCGAGTCAAGCCGCTCCTCGGATGCATACAAATATAGAATAAACACCTTAACTTAACAGATACAAGTAGTTTGTGTTTACACAAAATATGTCGAAATAATTTAAATATTTTCAATTTCACTTGGCTGGTGTAAACAATTTTGTGCGTTTTTTGTGAATTACATCTAATTTTCCATTTTTATTTATTTGAACATTTGGTGACATATCTTTCACTACTTCAAAAGGACCTGAATATATGCTATCAATTTTATTACAATTTTCATTTTTTACTAGAATTAAATCATTTGGCTTATAAATTACAGGATTTGTACTTTTATCGTATGTATTTTTTCTTTTATTTTACTTCTGATCAAATTTTCCCCAGCCTCTTTTTGAGTTAGCTGCAATCTAAATTTTAATTCCAAAGGATAACTTTCGTGATTATAAAGTGGTTCAACAATATTGTTATCTAAGTTGCTGGGAAGCGAACATATTTTACCACAGACCAACTCAAATGGTGTGAATTTAGTTTCCGAATGTACTGTTGTGTTGAAGGAAAAACACCAATATGGTAGCCATTGACTCCATGCTTCTGGGTGATTATCGGATTGAATACGTAAGAAAGAGCCTACATTTTTATGAGAATTTTCCAACGCACCAATACTTTGGTGGTGGTAAGCTGTGGAGTTTAAATGAGCTATTTTTAAAAGTTTACAAACCTCTTCAAATACTGTAGACATAAACTCGGATCCTCTGTCTGTTGCTGTTTCCTTCGGTAACCCGTAGCGAAGAATAAAACTATTAACTAAAGCCTGAGCCACCTCTTTAGACTTTTTAGAAATTAAAGGATGTGCCACAACATACTTAGTCAACTCACATTGTATGGTTAGTATATATGAAAATTTATAACAATCCCTATCTAATGGTCCTACTAAATCTAAAAATATTTTTTCAAATGCCGTTGTAGCCGTTGTGGTAATAATCATAGGCTCCTTAACTAGTCTAGCATATTTTTCCTTTTGGCATTTCGTACATTTTTTCACGAATTCTCGAACATCTCGTTCTAACCCTGGCCAGTAATAATACTTCTTTATGTTATTTGCCATCCTTCTCATGCCCGCGTGGCCACTAGTAGGCAAGAGACGGAAGTCATTAAGAATAACTTTTCTGTCGTCTTTATCGTCTATTCTTAGAACATCTATTATTATTTAAATTCGCGGTACGTACCTATTTACTAACGATTTAATCTCACTTAATATTTCTTCTATAAATTCTTTGTTTTCTCTATGCTTCACTATACATATTTCGTCGACGTCTATTAATTTGCAAAATCTACCTAACACCCTCACAAATGCGGCTCGCGTCAATTGTGATTGGTAGTCGGGATTTATAAAAATTGTTAACTTGCTTTCTACATAGCAAAACGCGTTTTTTTCTTCAGTTAAACGCTACCCGCGAAAAGCAAAAAAAAAAGAAACCTCATTCTTTTAGTCTATGGCCGATCGCCATTGTTAGATGCGCGCGCATAGGAAAACTGATTAATTATTCCCGCCATTGCGAAAAAAAATGCACAACTCGTTTTCACTGTTGAAATAGTTATTTTTAGTTTTATTTTATTCTCAAGTGTGTTGAAAAACGTCGTATGATACACGTGTGTGTTGATGATTACCGTCCTCGGCTCTCTTAAGAACCTCGCCTAACGGTTCGGGTCTCAATGGCGCCTCAGCGGTAATCACCAACATTACACACTTGTACCATAATGTACTATTATCTGTGGTCAATGGTCATTAGTTTTGTTTGTGTTTACGAAAGTTTGTGTTGTGATTTGCAAACAGTTTTTAATATTATTGTAAAAATAAAGACTAGCCCGTCCCAATTTGAAATGTTGGTAACATAAACGGAGCAGTTAGTGTAATTTATATCTTTTGGTGTGTAGTGAGTGACCTTGATCCATCTGTGAAGTTTGTAAAACTAAGTTTGTTAGTTTTTAGGCACGGAGATCTAAGCAAATGATCTAATAATGCCCGAGTGGCTTGTAGTGGAGCACTCTATCATTGTTTACGTGAACGTGTTTACGTGTTTTTTTTTGTGGCGTTAAATTACGCTTATCTTGTGCTTTTGCGGTCTCAAACATTCTCCAAACGAAATAATACGAGATTCCATTGTAAGTTTTATTCACAATATGAAATTAAATTAAATTACTTTGTTATATGACCACTCTCACGATGCTCTCACCACAAAATCTTAAGTGACAACTTTCGCGCTCGCAAGTGACTGTGTTTCGTATTCAAGCTGTCAAAACTGTCGAAATTGTAACTTACACTCGCGTTATATATGAAAATGTTAGCAATGTGCTCGAAACGGTCCTTACTTTCTTAGAGGCACTGGATTGTAACTATCGACGAAGTTAACTCGATCTACACGATACAGACGTTACTCGAATTTTAGTATGAAACTCGCACTAAGCATACTGGTTACTGCCCGCAGCGGCGTTTTGGGCAAGGATCACCTCCTCCTTGGAGTTAGTGGTACCCATCTTCCCTGGTGATAATTATAACTCGTACAGCCGAAGTAAGAGAGTTGAAACCTGGTAGCGCGCCACACTAATAAATTACATATTGACATTTTTTTTCTCTAAGTCCCACTCGCACATAATATGGTCATGATATTTTTAAACAAATCAAGCCACTGCCATTGCGCTTTGGCGGGGTCGCCATGTAAGGCGGGATCTCTAGGAGATATTGAAACACCGAGAGCTGAGTCTATACTGTCTTTATTATAATGATTAAACGATGAATAAGATTACATCTAGGTACATTTATATGATATAAGGCGGGTTACATTCCAATAAGGTTGCTTACACACTACACTGCGCCAAACGCGCCTTGTTACGTCTTGTTGAAAATAGTGAATGGTTACTTCTTACTATAGGTATCTATTTAGATGTCATCAGCTGTTCGACGTCGGGGAAGTCCAAAGTCCAGTTCTTTGTTTGACGAGCGTTAAGCTACAGATACACATGCTCGAAAGTAGCACACTACTAAGCATGCTTGACAGCATGCTAATATTGAGTATGCTGTCGTACTGGCTACACATGCTAGGTATTGGCATGCTAGTTTTGAGTATGCCGCTGTATTAGCATGCTCAAAGCAAACATCCCAGTCACACTTGCTACAGAACTCTTGCTGGTAGTACAAGCGCTGCCTTGAAATGAATAATCAATTAGCTATTCGTACCGAACTCAATAAAATTGTGTTTTTGCTCGCGGTGAAATGTACTAAAAAACTGTTGCTGAAAAACACCAAAAAAATAAGAAATAGAACGATTTGGGTTCGTGATTGGATAGCAAGAAGAGCCAATCTTGGAGCGAGCACTCGTTTGTTGGCAGAAATGCGAGACGAAGATACCGAGGGCTATAAAAACCATTTACGCATGTTGCCTCATCAATTTGATACGTTACTTTCAAAAGTTGAAGCCTCTATACAAAAGCGTGACACACATCTGCGAGATGCTATTCCTGCTAGAGTTAAATTAGAAATCGCGTTGACTGTTGGAGATTCTCTGCACACATTAGAGGCACTTCACCGAGTGGCAAGATCTACTATATCTCAATTTATACCCGAAGTTTGTGCTGCGATAACCATGGCTTTAAAGGAATATAATAAGGTAAGAAAAACAAACATTATTTTTGAAAATGTTTATTAATTAAAAAATCAACATTTATAGCAACAATCAAAATCAAATTGAGAAATATTTCACTCAAGACATATCCCAAGCTTTGCTTAGGACATCAGCTGTTCCTTCTGAAGTGCCTTGCATAGATGTCCGTCTAAGTAACGAAAAAGAGTCTTGATTTTGTATGTTAGTTGAATAATGTGTGTATTCTGAAGTACCTTGAATAGATGCCTGTCCAAATGATGGCAACGGTTGTACATTTTGCGAGTTAGCTGGATTATCTTGAATTACAATTGGTTGATTTGGGGTGTACATAGTAGGAATGGATACGCTTCCAATGTTTGGATACAACTGTCGACGTCTAGCTGATAGTAAACTTGCTTGAATTTCAGCTTGCACATCCAATGCTAAATTTAATGGCAGTGCGCGTAGTTGCGAAGCTACATTAAGACCAAAATAATGAAATTCATCAAAATGTGGTGGATTATTTATATTAGAGGATATTTGTTCTAGGCGCTGTAAAGCAGCAGTTACTGAATCATTTGTTGTCGTAGACACTGCGTTTCTTTCTCTGCGAGCGAATCTCTGATATGTTAAATTTCGGCTAGAATGACTCGTGTTAGATTCTTCCTCAGTGGGTGCCATAGGTCCAATTCCTACTTGTGACCGAGGTCTAGTTTCCATTTCCGATTGTGTAGTGCTTCGAGAGTCAGGTCTATCTTCGCTCATTAATGACTGCGAAGCACTTCTAGGCCGCTGGGTGTCGTCATTATTTGGTGATCCCGGGTCATCCTGAAAAATAAAAAAAATACTCATAAGACACAAATGTTATTAATTTGAGTATTTTGTGTTTTGCAGATCCTATGATGAATGGAAGTTAATCGAAAATGGATTTCGAATTAAATGGAATTTTCCTAACTGTATTGGAGCTCTGGATGGTAAACATATAAATATTTTTGCTCCGGGCGATAATTCAGATTATTTTAATTACAAAGGGGACCACAGCATCGTGATGCTAAGTAACTTTAGTTGATGATAAGTACTGTTTCTCATATGTGAACATTGGAACAAATGGAAGAGCTTCTGATGGAGGCATTTTCGCAAGATCATCTTTGGGACAAGCATTAGAAAGCCAATCTTTAAGTATACCAGAGCAATCTGTTATCGTTGGAGACGCCGCATTTCCCTTAAAGCCGTATCTCATGAAGCCATATGTATGGCGGACTGAGTCTCTTGTCACCACTGCTGGATTTTTCCTACTTTCTAGAGGACTGTTCTGCGTGAAGTAAACGCCGTGATGGTTTGTGGTAGACTGGTTTAATCAAGGAAAACAAAAGATATCAAAAATAAATAACATTCTAAATATAAATAAACACTGTACAAAATACCAAAAAGTATAAAACTGTATAAAAAGGTGCGCGTCGCGCACATTCCTCCCCCCAAAGTTAAGCACTCAGCTTGAGCAGCTTCTTCAAGGGCCTCCTCAGTATTCCCGCTGCAGTACTGACGTCCGCCACTCTGATCACCCCATCACGGCCCGGGTAAGTCGCTGAGATGCGCCCTCTCGGCCAGGAGCCCCTCGGTAGGTTGCAGTCAGCCACCAGGACCAGATCGCCTACGGCCAACTCTGGAACATCGCCTTGCCCGGGTCTGGGAATAAGATTCGGCAAATACTCCTTAACCCAGCGCTGCCAGAAGTGGTCCGCCAGTCTGACTGCTTTGCGCCAGCCGCTTCTTGATACTAGATCTCGGTCCGTCAAGGTGGCGGGAATAGGACGTCCCGACGAAGCTGCGAGAAGAAAATGATTTGGAGTGAGCGCCTCTTCGCTGCCGGGGTCTACTGAGACGTGCGTCAGGGGACGGGAGTTGATGAGACCTTCTGCTTCTGCCAACACGGTTCGGAAGACTTCTTCGGATGGAGCACGTTCGGTGAAGGTCGCTCGGAGTGCTGTCTTCACACTTCTCACCAATCGCTCCCATACTCCACCCATAAACGGCGCCGACGGAGGAATGAAGCGCCAACTGATTTTCTCCGTCGCAGCATATTCTATAGCTGCGTCCCCGTAGAGTGCTCGGAGTTCTCTTCTTGCCCCGATGAAAGCGCTGCCATTGTCAGACCAGATCTCAGACGGCGTTCCTCTACGAGCCACGAAGCGCCGAAGACTCATTACAGCAGAATCCGTCGACAAGCTTCCAACAATGTCCAAGTGGATAGCGCGGACGACTAGGCACGTGTACAAAGCGACCCATCTCTTTTCCCGTCGTCGGCCGATAGTCACCTGAACTGGCCCGAAGTAGTCTAGCCCTGTGAATGTAAAGGGCCGCTTGTGGTGAGCTAAACGTGCCTCCGGTAGATTCCCAGTAGGCGGCTGGAATTTCACAGCTCTGCGAATACGGCATAGCTGGCAACGGAAGGCAACGGAGCGGACGACGTTTCTTAAGCCAAGCAAGTAGAAGCTCTGGCGAAGCTCGTTGACTACGGTCTCTGTGTTGGCATGGGCGGCTCGGCGGTGGTGGTGATTCACCAGTAGCTGGACGGCAGGGTGCTTCCCGTCGAGGACAATGGGGTTCTTTGTGGCTTCAGGCACTCCCGAAGCTGCGGCGATACGGCCGGATAGGCGTAGGAGTCCCTCTTCATCCACAATCAGTGACAGTCTGAACAGCCGACTGGCACGAGGTATGGGCAGGGGTGGGAGGCTGCTCAGACGCATCATCTCATCGGGGAATGAGTCCAGCTGGGCCTGGCGCAGAATGTGCGTCTCGGCCAGGCGCATATCTGCTGCTGTCTCATGCATAGAATGTACAGAGCCGAAAGAAGTTGACGGCTGAAAAGAAAACGTTAATATCCCCCCTTGCATACGCACTAAATTTTCTACATGGAACCCCTTACGTGACAAGAAATGGATTCTGATCCGAGTTAAATATTTATGAGCTCTATATGTTGCTCGTACCAATCTCAGCCAAGAGCTAAACCGCTTAGGATCAGCTGAGATAGGCTGATGTCTTTCAACGCTACCAATACCAATGAGGTGTACTACTGCAATGGTAAATGTCGGATTCCTACTCTCTTCATTTACACTTGGGTTCTCCGAGAAACTACAAGGCTCACTTGGCCAGTCAGAAGAAAGTAAGAATTTTGGACCAGTGATCCAGCGAGACTCTAGGGACAACGTAGTGCGTTTTAACCGGGTTGCGTCGTCAGCGACATTCAACTCGCTAGGCACCCACCGCCAATCACTGGCACTCGTTAACTCTAGGATCTCGCCGACTCTGTGCGAAACAAAAGGTTTGAATGAGCGGGCCTCGCTTCGTAACCAACTCAACACCGTCATTGAGTCGCACCAAAAAACTTGCCTGACGGGTCTGAAACGATGAGAGTCGCAGATTGTTGAAGCGAGGCGCGCGGCGATCAACGCTCCCTGTAGCTCCAACCGCGGAATTGACACCGGCTTTAGGGGAGCCACACGGACCTTGCTGCAAATCAGTGCGAGCTTGACATCTCCATCCTTAAGCACGAACCGCCAGTAAGCCACCGCAGCAAAGGCAGACTCGCTGGCGTCGGAAAAAACATGAAGCTCGCAGTGACTTACTACACAGTCGGCTAGGCAGTAGCAGCGTGGGATCTGCAATTCGGCAACCCCAAACAAATCCTGAAACCATAGCCTCCACGCTACACTGTCCTGCTGTGAAAGTTCTTCATCCCACTCGAGACCCTTGCGCCACGCATTTTGGAACATGATGCGACCGGTCACTACTAGAGGCGCAAGAATTCCGAGAGGGTCAAAAACCCGCATCTCGTGGGCCAAAACCACCCGCTTGGTAAGCTTTTTTGGCAGGCCATCCTTTTTTAATCCAATATTGAAGCCAACACAGTCTGTAGTGGGCTGCCAAATAAGGCCAAGCGTCCTCACAGGAGTGGCGAGGTGGCCCAGGTCTACGGGTGAGGACACCGGCGCCTCCAGCAATGTCTCCTTTGGCAACAACGTCAGGGCCGAGGCGCTGTTGGAGGCCCAGCCACGCATTTCAAAACCCCCGTTTTTGTGGACAGCGTAAATATCAGCGGCCAATTTTGCTGCTTCATCCACACTGTCAAGGCTGCAGATGCAATCGTCCATATAATGATCGCAAATGATTGCACGTGCTGCGTCCGGGTATCGTGTCTGATGCTCGGCCGCATTTTTATTTTTAATGTAAATTGCCGTAAAGGGACTAGAAGCGGCACCGAACATCATCGACGACATCCGGTAAACGCGCAGCGGTTCGCGCGGACTTTCACGCCACAAAAACCTCTGCGCATCGCGGTCTTCAGCTCTAATACTAATTTGCGGAAACATTTCCCGAATGTCCGCAGTCAACCCAATTTTGCCTTCCCTAAAACGAAAAAGAATGCCCAGTAGTGGCTGAAGCAGGTCAGGGCCCGGTAATAACATCGAGTTTAGCGAAACGCCCTCGGATTTGGCAGCGGCGTCGTGCACAACCCGTAGCTTATTCGGCTTGTTTGGGTTGACTACGCCAAAGTGAGGCAGGTACCAAATACGTGGCCCAGTGGGCGCCTCTGGACACAGTTCGGCGTAGCCCTTCCCAACCGTATCGTGAATGTTAGCACGATACCGCTCTGCGTAGCCACTATCCCTGGAAAACTTCTTCTCCAAGCCTAAAAACCTAGATAAGGCGAGGTTGTAACTATCAGGTACCGACAAAACGTCAGACTTCCAAATCAGACCTACTTCAAAACGACCACTGGGCAGGCGGCGTGCTGTGCGCTCAATAATCTGACCAGCACGTTCGTCATCGGAATTGCGCGCCTCACGTTTCGAAATACCTATAGACTCGAGTTTGTACTGGTCTTTAATAAGCTGCTCTAATTCGGAACGGTCGCTCTGGTCTACAGACGCGGACTCAAACAGTGTGGCGTGGCTAACAACATCAACCCGAGTCGTTAAACTACAACCGAAACCGAACAATACCCAACCAAGTGCAGTACGAATCGCGACGGGTTGTGACTTAGATCCCTTACGTGTGGCCCTAGATACGGTGAGATGCCAGTTGTCAATGCCAATGATGAGCATCGGTTGAATTTTACCATAACAAAACTCATCTGCGAGATCCGAAAGATATGGGTATTTCGTAACAGCGTCCCTGTTGACAAACTGAGAAGACACCCCTAAACCGTGAATAGATCTAACCCTACGAATAAGGTGACTATCTTTTGCGTGACGACCCTTGATGTAGAAGTCGACGTAACGCACCATTGCATTTTTGTTAAGCCCCCCTATGCAATCTACCTGAACGTGTCCTTCTGGCCCCTTAACACCTATCTTAGCAGCGAGCTCCGCATCAATGAAAGTAGCGGTCGACCCGTCGTCCAACAATGCATAAGTATCGACACTACCAGACGGACCAGACACAGTCACAGCAACAACTTTCAGCAATGGGCGAAGACTCAGCGATCGCGCCGGACTTTCAGCTGAAAAAGAAGTTGACGCGTGGGACAGGATTTCTTTCCCTTCAGGAAGAGAATCAATAGGTACGGAGCTCGACGCACACGGGGCGTAGCTCAACGTGGACGGCGCAGACTCATCGTCCTCTTCCAAGTCTACGTGAGCCGCGGCTGCGCGCTCACTTGCACTGTGCAACAACCTATGATGGCGGAATTTGCAATCGCCAATGTCACACAAACTTTTTGCTGAACAAAAACTAAGCCTATGCCAACCTTCTTTGAGGCACCTGTGACAAATTCTTTTCTTTTTTATGAAATGCCACCTGTCATCTACTGACAAGGAAAGAAATTTGTCACATTGCGTCAATGAATGCCGTTGTTGACATAAAACACAATGAATTTCGCTTGCAGCAGCCGAGGATGAACTATTTTTGGCTTTTGACCGAGATTTCTTTCCATCAACGACTGCGTACACCTTATCCCTGACTCGGCTATTAGTAGCGGAAGTCGAACTCGGCGCGCTAGCCGATTCAGGGAGGAGACCGAATCTAGACTGCAGCTCGACTATGTCGGTCAGGAAGTCGACGAACATGTCGAGCATGGGTAGACCACTGGCCGCGTGACTGCCGGCGTAGGCCACCCATTGTGCTCGTAACAGTGGGGAAATTTTAGAAATTACTGATTGAATCAGCTCTGGCGATGTCAGGTAGTGAGGCTGGTCGAGTAACCGAATCGCTTCCACACAATTACGAACACGACTAGCAAAAATAGCAAGGTCTTTACCTTCACCGGAGACGCGAGGTAAAGCACGCATTGCAGCTGCCTCCTGAGCTACTATAAGCTCTGGGCGGCCGAAGCGCGTATCGAGCGCGCGCAGCACTACACCAGGCTCGCGCGCCGTGGCCAGCAACATCATGACCGCTTCACGCGCGCATCCCTTCAACGCTTTGTTCAATCTAGCTAGATTTTCCACAACAGAATGCGAGTCCATCGTATCTTGAAAGGCTCTTTTAAAAGAAAGCCATTCTAGATGCGATTTACCGTCGAAAAATGGCAGTGGAAAATCCCTATCCCTACGGTGGCAAGCGCCTTTATTTACATTTTCTATAAGAATGCCTAACGACTTCACAAGGCGGTCTGAATTGCTGGAACAGAGATGCATGTTAGCATTTGTTGCTGTGGTGGCTAGGTCAGCCGGTTTTATGGATGGCTGAACTAGGGCCCGGCGAGAGGGGCCGATCGATATAATTGAATTATGTTCAACGGGGTCAGCTAGGCCAACTGGGTCGGTTTTTAGAGCAGCTTCTGATTTGTTCAGCCAGTCATTTACCGAACGACTGCTTTTTGAGCTATGATGACTGGCATCAGCATCTATAGCCGCCAATTCCGCACGGAGTTCCAATTCCGCTGCCTCGCGTTCTCGCGTGGCGACCCGGAGTTCCAACTCCGCTGCCTCGCGCTCTCGCGCGGCGACCCTCTCTGCGGCCGCCTGCTCTAATTCAGCCATACGGCGAGCATGTAATGCCTCCGCGGCTAACTTTCTAGCCACCATTGTAGCAGAAGAACGAGATGAAGTTCTACTTACTGGTCTCGACGTAGTCTGAATGGTAGTGACGGGCCTCGGCGGGGTCTGATTGCCGGAGACGGACCTAGAAGGGGTCTGAACTGCTGCCGCCGCGTCGGCGGGTGAGTGACTGGGCCCTTGTTGCTCCAGCTCCCTCTCCACAGCATTCCCTTCAGCTCCCATCTTGGCAGCCGCACGAGTACGCACCATCACCACTACCTACTTGACTGGCTGTAGAAGAACTTGAAAGGCTCGAAGGACCACGATATGGCGGACTGAGTCTCTTGTCACCACTGCTGGATTTTTCCTACTTTCTAGAGGACTGTTCTGCGTGAAGTAAACGCCGTGATGGTTTGTGGTAGACTGGTTTAATCAAGGAAAACAAAAGATATCAAAAATAAATAACATTCTAAATATAAATAAACACTGTACAAAATACCAAAAAGTATAAAACTGTATAAAAAGGTGCGCGTCGCGCACAATATGCAAGAACACCTACCCAGAGAGAAAAGATAAATAAATAAAAAAAAAAAATACACATACATGAGAAACTTCAGTACTTGTAGTTGGACGATACTCATTCGAGTCTTTCAAAAATGAGTGCATTTCTTCAAACCAACAAATAGTGGGCTTATATACATTGGACGCACCAGAACCAGATCGCTTTGAACTTTCTATTTTTTTTAACTCTGTATGATATACCGATCTTAAATTTTTAATTTTACTTTTCAACATTTTTAGTGTAAAATTTGGCTCGTCAATAGTACTTAATAAATCTACGTAAGCATTATTTCGAGCAATGTTGTTTTTATACAGAGGTGAACGTGGATTCCACAAACACTCATGGTTACGGTAATTAATAACAAAATTTAGCGTCTTATCGTCTCCCCAACGCGCCATTTTACACACAACCAACTGACTAAGCTCACTGTTTGCTACTAACAAGCATGCTACAAAGCAAACACGTTCAGACATGCTTTAAACGCAGCCCCCACTACCCCGCTCCTCAGGTAGCGTGCTCAAAAATCAACAGTTGGTCGATTTACTAGCAAACTACTAGCTAGCATGCTATTTTCAAGCAAGGCCCAATACACACGCGCTACTTGATAGCATTTGCTCAAAAATAGCATGCTTTCGTGCTACTTTCGAGCATGTGTATCTGTAGCTTTAGAACTAGTACGGTTGTGATTTGAAATTCTGGGTTTCTTCCGTCGTATTTTGATCACTGTTTTTAGCCGAATATGGTCAGGAGGTCATGAAATTTGTCAAAACACTGTTATTATGTGCACCGTTCAATAGTTTATGTGATAAGTGTATTATTTATTATGAGTTCACACTTTTGACACTGTAATTACATTGTCTAAAAAAAACTTCACTTGTCGTTAATGTTTTCCTGAGACAACATTGTCACATAATTATTGGTGTGTCCTGTCACTAATGCACTTATTTTTTCACGAAATACTGGTTGTTTACATAAAAATTACGGAGCTGACGTTAACTTGTCGAGTTCGTCGCGTTCCTTTATTCGTAGCGTTCCTTATTGATATCATTGTCCGCTATTTTCTTTATTTTTGATGTTGTTGGTTCTGATGAATCCTTCATATGTCTTTCAGCGGCCTGTGGGCACGGCACAGATTAACTGCATCTGATAAATTCAGGTTTTCTTTATTTAACAACTCTTTCTTTGTTTTCATATCTATTATTCCTAACACAATTTTGTCTCGTAACATTTCATCTTTAGACATAGCATATTCAGTCTTCAATCAACCTTGTTAGGGCTGCATAGAAAAGATCAAACATTTCGTATTTTTTGTTGCATTCTACTTAAATAAATGTATCTGTTGTAGATTATGTTTTTCTTAGGGAACATTTTGGTAGATATAATCTGTAATATCTCCGTGCGTGTTTTACTAGCTTTTTCTGTGTCCGTAAGATCGAAATCCGCATATTTTTTTAATTTTTCGACGCCAATGGTGCTGAACAAGACGCTCACCTTTCTCGGCTCCTGTTTCGCTAACCACTCATTCATTTGAGATGCAGAAATAATTGTTCCATGCAGATAAGAATGATTTGAATGCGTCTTGTAGGTCCGCATCTGTGTTAATAGGTGCTGGCCAGGGCACATTTATGTTTTAAGGGAGTGACTTCGGTGACAGTCTTGCGATCTCCTCCTGCATAGACTTCCAGAGCATGGTATGTTGCTTCACAGTATATTTTATCAATATAATCAACGATACGATCGTGTCTCAGATTCACACACACTGACGTCCCCTGTAGGCGAATACATTTGAATCTGACACAGTGGCTGTTAGCCCATTCAACTCAGTCTGTGAGTACAGCGTGGAGGAAAGCAAAGTATAATTACTCCGTTTTGACGAGCTATGTCTATAACTTCTAAATTTTGAGTGTGACATACACAGACCATATAGAGCTCAGGCAGGGCACTCCCATAGAGAGAAATCGACTGGTATGAGGCTCACATATCATGTTTGACAGTTTTTTTTTTTAATGTAGCATTGAATCCGGTGCAGATTTTCAGGCAATGGTGTGGTATGGCTTCAACCTAAATGGTTTTTCTTGCTAGGAATTGGTAATTTTAATTCCGTTTTATAATCATATTCCAATATGTTTTGCGAATAACTTAAAAAGGGAATGTTAGGAAAAAAACAACTTTTGTTAAATACATAAATAAATATCGCTGGACATGAACACACAGCGCCATCTAGCGCCACACTAAGCAAGGCTTGTGTCGTGGACACCAGATAGTTGTTATACTACATATATACTTTTTTGTTTATAAATATATACTTATTATACATATAAACATCCATGACTCGGAAACAAATGTCCATGCTCATCACACAAACATTTGCTCCTACCGGGATTCGAACCCAGGACCCTTATAACATAAGGCAGTCTCACTACCACTACGCCATTCGAGTCGTCAATGTTATTACTTTCATTTATTTTTTGCATTTGAAGCAACGGTTTCTTTTCAAGTCGGAAAACATCTGTGCCGTTTAATATTTTATTTATAACATTGCACCAATTAAATACTGCTAATCTTAAAGTAAATGCAAGAAAGCATTGACAAACAGCATCCTTATGCAGTTCACAATTTAGGAAGTCAAACAAATACTTAGATTTGAAATGATTCTTAATATTTTTTATAATAGGACTACATTCAGGTTGATTTTCTAAATATTTGTTTCCTTCATCACTATCACTACATATCTTAAAACAAAGTCTCCCGCCGCGTCTGTCTGTCCCTATGTATGCTTAGATCTTTAAAATTAGCAACGGATTTTGTTGCGGGTTTTTTTAATAGATAGAGTGATTCACGAGAAAGGTTATTGTATATATTTTTACGCGGGTGAAACCGCGGGCATCGGCTAGTCTAAGATAATTCTAAAAAATCTCACAGCATTTTCTGGAGGGTAGGTCAATTTCTTTTCTTCTATGCTCTTGAACTCTCTGAAGGAAATCCAATTGTTTACACTATTTTTATCATAGTTGGATTGACTACTAGTTAAATTTTCTTCAGAATAATTTAATTTATTTTTTGTAATATTTTTCTTATAGCTCAGCTGTAATTGCACGTGAGTGGACCTGTAGCTTTTCTTGCCTTGCTGAGTTTTGAATGCTTTCTGCTTTTCAACCCAGTTCGATAGCTCAGAGGACTCAGATTAACCTAACTCAAGATCTGCAAGTGATAATCTTGTTGATTCTGAGTTAGTTTGTTCTTTATTGAAAGTGATTTTAATTTTAATAACTGTTTACCTGAATCCTCTTCACAATTGTAGCTATTTGAATGAAACTTGATAAACCCGTGATTGAAAGGTACTTTTTTCATTATTCTTCTTTTTGACTAGAACTATTGGGCTTGCGTAGGCAGAATTAGATTCTTTAACGATATTGTTTTAAAGAAGCTCAGTCACAAGTTTTTGAACAACTATGCTTTCGCTGTATGGTAATCTGTATGATTTGTAAGAGACTGGAGAGCTGTCAGTAAGTGTAATATGTATTTCTGAAATAGTTGATGTTCCCAGCTCGCTTACGTGTAAAGCAAAACAATCACGATACGCATTAACACGTTCATCGCGGAAGCCCATTTATGCATCTAGTTAATATGGCGCAACGATATCTAAAAGTCCTCGTTGTAATCCACAAGGAATGACGCAAAGAGATCCAATAGATCGCGTACGACTTGGTCACTTCAAACCTCAATATTTCTATGAAAATTGAATAATCTTATTTTTTTTTTTTTGTATGTGCAGGTATGGGATGACAGAGACCTTTGAGTTCGTTTTCACCGCCTCAAGTTATCTAAAACAAAATACTGGAAAATATTCTAAATAAAAAAAAAAGAACTTTTGGATCTCGTTCCGCACATGATAGCAAAAACATGCGAGTACTCTTAGATCTCGTTTCGCCGATATTGCACAGTATCGATAAAAAAATAGTGGTGGGAAACAATAAGAAAAACAACATTATCGATACAGGATCATTTATTCTAATAAAACAAAAGTAAGGCATTAGAAACTTAATAACTATTTTATTTTTACTTCCCGTGACCCTAGGGCTGGCTTTTACCTTGGCCAAAGGCTTAGCGTTGCCATACAGCGCGGTAACGCCGCCAGTCTCCTGGGGACTTTACCAGTTGACAGCGTTGAGGAGGAGTTTTTTGACGCCATTTTTAGGGTTCCGTAGCCAAATGGCAAAAAACGGAACCCTTATAGTTTCGCCATGTCTGTCTGTCTGTCTGTCTGTCTGTCTGTCTGTCTGTCTGTCCGCGGATAATCTCAGTGACCGTTAGCACCAGAAAGCTGAAATTTGGTACCAATATGTATATCAATCATGCCGACAAAGTGCAAAAATAAAAATTTAAAAAAACATTTTTATTAGGGTACCTCCCCCAGACGTAAAGTGGGGAGCGATTTTTTTTTTAATTTTGACCCTGACGTGTGATATATTGTTGGATAGGTATTTAAAAATGAATAGGGGTTTTCTAAAATCATTTTTTGATAATATTAATATTTTAGGAAATAATCGCTCCGAAAGTCAAAAACAATGTGTCCCCCCCCCTCTAACTTTTGAACCATAAGTTTAAAAAATATGAAAAAAATCACAGAAGTAGACCTTTATATGAACTTTCTAGGAAAATTATTTTCAACTTGATGAGTTGAATAGTTTTTGAGTTATATAGCACTTTTTCAAAAAAACGCAAATGATAACTTTGTTTTTCATACAAATACTATGAAAAACAAAGTTATTTTTGCTGACGAAAAATGTTGGTATTTTTAATGGTCTGGGAAGCTACGGAACCCTACAGTGAGCGTGGCCCGACACGCTCTTGGCCGGTTTTTTTTTAAGTTTATAGTTTAAGTTAGTTTAGTTTATTTTAATTTATAATTGTATGTAGCATTTTTACAAATAAATTTCTATTAAATAAATTATCAAAAAAAAAATATGGAAAATACTTTTATTTAGTACAAAAAATGTCAATGTTTTTCATTAAAACACGGAAGACACATAGTTCTTTTACATTTCACACAGAAACCTTTAACCTGTTTTGTCTTTTTATCAGCTTCTTTGCTAGTCATTGTTCTTCGTGCCTATATTTGTGTTCGATGGTCAATTCCGGATCATCTTTTTCCAGGTTAAAACGAACTCCTGTGAATTTCGTAATGATGCTTTCAATAAAAATTTTCTTTGCATCTTCTTTTGTTTCTTATTATTATATACCACCCATGCATTTACTACAGCTGTTCCCAAAATTAGTTCCATCATCAATTTACGAAACCACTTCTGTCCCCTCTTCAAAGTGCTGGAATAAGATGACATTTGGTCACTGTAATCAATTCCTTTTTTGCTATCATTGTAAAAATATATGCATTCTGGTTTCCTTATATGTTCCTCCCTCCCTCCCCTAGACCTTGTTTTTGTTATAAGTTTTGCGTCATGATTTTTGCATGAACTAATCATTAAGACTGCTCTTTTGTCCACCCACTTTATAACTTTTACACCTGTTCTTCTCATTTTTCCAATCACTTCGCCCTTTTTTATCTTTTTTGCCACAACAGACTTTGGTAAACCCCTTCTGTTTGCTCTGAGAGTACCACACAAAAAAGTTTTTCTCTTTAACAGTTATTCAGCAAGTTCTACGCTGTTGTAAAAGTTGTCTGTTATAACAATCCTACCGTTTTTGTCCAAATTTTGTATTAATTTCAAAACAGTCTTCATTCCATGATCCTTTTTCCGTCCTTCCTGTCCTTTTCCTGTATACACTATCATATTACAAGTATATCCATCGACAGTACATAGTTTGTAAAGCTTCACTCCATATTTATGCGCTTATTTTTTATATATTGCCGGAAAAGTAATCTTCCGCGCCATGGAACCATGGTCTCATCAATAACTAGGATTTTACCTGGGACAATAACTTTCTTAAAATTAGCAAGAAGCATTTCATACACATCACGTATTTTATTTAGTTTATCGGTTGTCCTGTCAACAGTGTCATCACTAAAATGCCAAAATTTTGAAATTGCAGTAAATCGATCTCGACTCATAACTTTTATGATATATTCGTTTCGGTACTAATTTTTTTGGACCAATAGTCATTAACGTGTGGAATTTTATTCAAACCCATAACTAGGGCAACACCTAAAAACTTCAGCATCTCTTCTCGGTTAATTGGCTTCCAATAGCGAAACCTAGATTTTCTCTTCAAGTCTGGATTAGTAAGAAATTTTTCCGCGAACAAATTAGTCTCAAGAACCATCTTGTCAACTATTTCACCTGTTAGAAACAGTCTAAATAACTCATCTGGTGTCTTAGCATTTTCAGGTACATTGTATTGACATTCGTGGGGGTACTCTTCAAATTCCGGAGTCGTGTCCTCTATGTCGACCCATTCATCTCTATCAGAGTCTTCTGCAACATTTTCTCGTTGTACTGTAATGTTTGGAGGTGTTCCATCATCATTCATCTGATTGTTACTATCTCCATCACTTTCATCTTCGGTTGTAATAACAGTAATATCAGATTCACTTTCCGAAGAAGTGCTAGGAACATAACTGCTGTCATCATCTGTATCAATGACTGGATCATTTTCGTGGGTGCTATTAATACTCGTACTAGTAATTGTCTCGTTATCTTTAATAACAACATTAGAAGAAGATACACACTGTGCTTTTATTGCTTTATCCATGTGAAGAGGTAATCGACTGGGACCTGGCGTAGACAAATCTAATTGTGGTTCTTCTGGTGTCTCATGAAAATTTAAATATGAATTTAGTTTTTCTTTACTAGTACGATTATTTCTTTTTGGTGTATTAAGTAGATCAGATATCTTTTGCTCATCGAAAGACTCATCAAGGGTAAGCATATTTGACACCGAAATATTGCTGAGGGAACCGTAAGTAGAGTTACACCCAGACAATGGCACTAATGGTAAAGTATCATTATTGCCCATTGCATTATCTGTAATAACAGGCGCATTTTTGGTGCTGGAATTATTATCTCCTCTATTATTTTTATCTTTTCAGTTCGTAAATCCATGCCAGCATAGTCCCAATCTGGTGTGCTAGGTGGTACAAACTGCAAAAAGCCTTGTTTGCTGGTACTTGGCAAGTTAGATGTATGTAAGTTAGAACTACCCACATCTTGATCCGTGCTGCACGATGTATCACGTTGGACGCATGGTGATGGTGACGCATTAGTAAGTTCTTGATAAGAATGTCCAGTACTCGGGCTAACACAAATATTTTCACTACGTACATCAACACGTTTGAACACTTTCCGCAACAGGGATGAAGATTTTGGAGATCGATTATTTTCATTCACCACGTTAGGTTCTTTGGAAGAACTAAAGGAAATCTTCGGAGTAGGTATGGCCTGGCCTCCAAGCATTCTTTTGAAGGCAGATCTAAATTGCCTTGCTGTGGGGTTGTTATTTTAACCCTTAGATTGTATTGCACTGAAAAAGTATTCCATATGATCCTGTCTGAATTTGTAAGTTCAGAAAAAGGTAGGAGAGTTACTTCTAACATAGTTCTCGTACAAATACAAAACACTTTTTACATATTAGGAAACCCAAAAATCCAGTGGTCCTATTACTTTCTAGGATATTTTTTTCAAATACTTTTGTTAAATACTTAAACATGTTTATTAAAAAAAAATATGTTTCGAATACATAAGAGTTTTTTGTACGTATAGGCATTCATATTACGTGTATTCATAACATAGAATAGAATAGAATAGAAGAATAGAATAGTGTAATGTAGGTAGATGAACATAGATAAATGTAAGAAATGTAGGTTAGGCGCCGGCCGCTGCCGGCAGTCCGCAATATACGAACTAAGCGAGTGCCCGTCTTTCATTTGCTCCGCCCGTACAAACATCACAGTGGCGACGAGGATTAATTACCTTTGTGCGCGTGCGTTTAAGAACAATAATCAAGATGTCGGTTATGCGAATTTGAAGTGAAAACGGGACAGTGGTCATCCTACGTGGATAGGTTGGACATGTACTTTCTAGTTAATAAAGTGGCGGAGGAATTGAAGTTACCAACTTTAATTTCTATAATCGCCGATGAAGCGTACGAGTTACTCGTCAACTTATCGAGTCCGAAGAAACCGTCGGAGTTAAAGAACGGTGAAGCCATTGGTATTATGTGTCAGCACCTACAGCCGACGCCATCTTCATTAGCGGAAAGATACCGTTTTTGGCAGAAAAGGCAGGGACTGGACGAAAACGTGGCAACATACGTTACGGAGTTAAATATTTAAGCGAGAGCTTGCGTGACCAGTTCATATGCGGACTCAAGAGTGACGTCATCAGGCAACGACTGTTTGCGGAGGATGACTCAATAACATTTTCACAAGCCGTGAAGATAGCGAACGCCATGGAAGCGGCTGAAAGAGACGCAGCGATAGTGGATGGAGCATCCACATCAAGTCCTAAGGCGGAAGCGATACATTCGGTCGCATCAAACAAGGGGGACAGTGGCGGAGCGAGTCACAGCAGGAGCGGTGGCAGCATGCGGCCACCCGGCCGCCGCGGACCGGGTAGCGCGGGCGGCGGAGCGGGTGGTGCGGGAGGCGGCGGCGGCTGTCTAGCCGCGAACCGCCCGGCTAGCAAGAGTTTCGCATCGGGACGCAGCAACTACTGCACAGCTTGCGGAACCACTAACCATAGTGTGGCAAGCTGTCGCTACAGGGAGTTGGTGTACAGCAAAGGCCAGCGTATGGGGCATTCACGTCGGGTGTGTCCGGAGAATGTCGAACAATCGTCGCGATATCGTCGTGGTCAACGGAATGGGAATATGTATTCCGCGGAGGTCGTAAGCGAGTCCGACGTGGAGGACATCGAAGAGAGTTTAAACTGATTGGACTGAATAATTATAAGCCAGTAAGTTTACCTTTTTTTGTAGATGATACCGTGTTAAATATGGAAGTAGATACAGGGACGGCGGTTTCATGTACAAATGATTGTACCTACGAACGTTCTCATCTGTCTTATGAAAGAGATACAATTTTAAAATTTTATGATGGTACTAACCCTTTAACAGTTATAAGGATCTAGATGAGATAGAAAGATTTGGTTTTCGGATTTGTGTTACAAAAGGCGAAATGGTATCGTGGTCGCGTAGATTCACAGGGGGTGAAGCAGACGCGGCGCGGCGGAGCGCGGCAGGGTCCCCCCACCCTGCCGCCTCCGCCGCCTCGCCGCCGCGCCGGCCGGCAGTATACGATTTGAGAAATCTAGGTGGACAAAAATTAGGAATGCTGGTATTGCTTTTTGAATGATTGTAAATTATTGATCTACGGTATAATAGTAAAATTAAAAGCATACTTTATTTTTAAAACAACATTTATTGAGTGTTTAGCAAAAATATTAAATCTTTATGGTTTTTATACACATTTTTGTGAGGCAGTTTTCTTAATAAAGCTATATATGGGTCTGAAGACATTAACATATATTTTATTAAGTCATAATTAGTCCGATGACGTGAAGTTTTAAGAGTATGCTCCAATCGCACTCTTCTTATTTCTTTATTTTTAGCTTCCGAAGCCTCTTCAGACATTTGCCCGAGTGGTATTATCGAATGCCGCATAATCTCTGCACCATGTACTAAAATTTTATGCACAGTTGCTGGCATGTTGTACCATGGGTATAAATCTAAATACAGGGTGAATTTGAATAAATGCGACAAAATGAAATGGGAGCTTCAGTTACAGTAACATAGTAATTATAAACTGTTTTTTCTACTATCTAAATCGTTAAAAAAAATTACGCGATTATCGTTTTCAAAAGGTCCATTGATGTTATTATCTTTATTTAAGTACGAATTATCGGTATTCCCGTTCATAGCGGTCATTTATCTAATTTAGCCTAGTTTCTAATGTAAGTATCGCGCGACGTTGCCAAACCTCGCATGTGCGCCAGCGCTGACATCCCTTCCCGGCGACCGCGCGCCGCCCACTACCCTTCCTTCGTTCATTACAATTTTACATTTGATATTTTATACATTTTCTTGACAACACGTATTATTGTATATTTAAATTTGTCGCATCTATTCAATTTCACCCTGTATACTCGTCTAGTTTCAGTACAGTATTGATGGAATTTTTCCGAGTCAATTTCATACCCAGAAGCTATGGCAGCTAAAATTGTTCCGAAACGCTTTATTAAATTTTCATCGATACCAGTAATATGTGCTGTTGTTGCACTATTATTAAAAAATGCCCTTGCGGTATTCCCGTCATTGCTGGTCCCAAACCCAGGTCTCACTCTATCAATTATAAGCCCCACTTCCTTAAATTTCCTCTGTATTTCTTCCTTTCGTTTCTTTTTCATGTCTTTTTTTTGGCTTCCTCTGGCTTGCCATTCAGAAAATTCCATGCGGTACGTAATATTTAAAAGACACTCCATAGTGCGAATATATGCATGAAGACTTGATATGCCAAACTGATACATGTCCTGATCAGGTTGCCTATGATCTGTAGGTGAGTTCATCTCTTTCGATGTTGCTTTGCAAATGTAGCATCTCTGGGAGGATTTATTTTCAGAGAGTACATTGCATACTTTTCCATCTATCATGGAAAGAATCAAATGATGGCTGACGAATATATTACATCCATTTATCTCTACACGGGTTGGCATTAAGTTTTGGATTTGTGTTTGCATTTGTTTGCATTCTTCGTTAATTAAGAAATCCGTTTCTTTTTCATGCATAAATTTAATTATTCTACAGAATCTTGGTGAAGAAGGGCGTGGATTTTCCCATAAGATTTTCTTATTGTCGTCATCTGTTATAAGTCTTAAAGGTACTAAGGATATGACAAACACATATTCGTCCGTACTCTCCACATTTTCAAACCGTTGTTTATACAAACTATGTCCAGAGGAACCATCACATCCCCACTTATAAATCATTGTATAATTTAACTCATTTGTAGAGCTTAGCAATACATTTCCAAGAATATTTTTGCATAATCTCATAACCGTGTGATCAAGAAGTCCTTGAAGCTGAATTTCAGCCCATGTATCACTAACTGTAATTAATTCCACCGGAGGATAACAGTCTTTTTTTACTCGTGCTAATTGGTCGTAGCATGGATACAGCGGAAATCCTCTTTCTTTTGCTTCTTGTTGTATATTTTTATAAGTGTGAACTGTGAAATTGTTTGATATAAACAATGCTAATGCTTCTTCAGCAGTGTATGGTCGTAATTGTTTTTCAGAATTTCTACTTCTTCTGGACGTTGAAAAAAGTTTCCGAGCTTGCTTATATGTAGTAGCACGTCTTGGTGAAGCCGTGGATATTTCCTGCATTAGGTCAGCAGCATCACGTCTTCCACTGGATCGAACACTCAATTGAGCAGCATATGATAACTGTTCTTGGCTATAACCAGTTAGTAAATGTTGGACTTTACGCTTTTTGGTTCTTTTGGAACTATTTTCAAACCTTGTTTGCGGTCTCCCACGAATGGAACTCGATTGTGAACACTCGGGGATCATATGTAACACTATATCTTCGTTTAGCCACTCTTCGTAAGAACATAGAAACAAGTCCAACTTTCTTTGCTTGCGTTCCCATTTTTCACGTATTTTTTCACATTCATTCTTCATTACAGCACGCAAAAGCCGTTCAGCTTCTTCACTAAGAACTGGAGCACTTAATGTTGACTTAACAAAGTCAATCATTTGAGTTACTCGCCCTTTAGCCGAAATTGAACGCCAAAATTCAAACAACGATTTTCTTTGCAAACGGGGACCTATAACAAAAAAATATGAAAAAAGTTAATTTGCGCAAATAAACGCAAAATATAACAACTTGTACCTAATAATAGAATAAATAAGGAATCATTTAAAACTATTACCATCATTTTGCTGTATATTGCTAAGTACTTTATGTCTAATTACATTTTGAATTATAAGTTATGAAAACGAATTGAAAAGGGTATGTTTAGGATCATATTTTATCATCTTAAAAAGTAATTTGGTGTAATATTTTAACTAAATAAAACCATAATTACCTCTAGTAGAAGATTCCATCACTAAAAAGCACTTGGTATCGCACAAAACACTCAGAGACATGCAAACACGTTAACGTTAGCGGTCCCACTGAACGTGCTCTCGCTTACCTGCTATTGAAAGGGTATCTTTGCCTTTTGTTGTCGGAAGGGTCGCGGGGCCCAGGTAGGTTTGCTTTGTTTTGGGAGTTGCTAATTGTTATATATGTGTGCGTGTGGCACACATCCGCCATGTTATTTTATGAATACACGTCAGTACGCTAACAGCAAGCAGTGGTTTCACTTGTCCCCATCCCACGTATCTATCAGTGGCGAAGATTGAGATACAAGTGAAAAAATGCACCATTTCTATAATTTTGATTTTAGATTTTTGTCCACCTAGATTTGTGAAATCGTATACTGTGGCGGCGCAGCATATCGGCGAATGCAAAATTCTAGTAGACATGGGTCGGATTAGGTAAAAACGATACCTAATCCACCTAATCCTAGTATTTGAAAATACCTAATACGAATATTTATTCAGTAATGACTTTATTGAATAAATATTCGGAGTAGGTATGGCCTGGCCTGTTAACGATATTTTGTATCGTATGTGGATTTGGTAAGAAATATGCGGCATGGAGTATCCTGGACGTTTCGTTTCTGATATACTTATTGTCGAATATTTTCTGATATTTCTGATCGTTTTTTTTAGGCAAACGGTACTTTAAACTAAAAGTCAACGTAAAACTTTTGTTTTTGTTTTTAACGTAATAAAGATAGGTTAGGTTCACTTTTATAATAATAATAATAATAAAATTTATTTCAGACCATTGAGTCCATATTTGAAACATTACAATTATCGTTCATACATAAAACACATACACGAAAGAACACAAAACATACATAAAATGAAAATATACACACATACATTATATAAAGAGAATTTCATTTTAAATATCTAAATGACGCACGATGAGTGGTCATCCAGTGCCACATCATTGGACTGTCCATTCTGTTGGCCATGATAGCCACCAAGCTGTTAGAACTACCACGCACTCGCCGCATCAGGGAGGCTATTCGTGATCGCATAAGAGCGTAAAAATCAGGCACGCCGTACTCCGCAAACATCCCTAATGCACTACAAAAGCGCGGTAGTCCCAACAAAACTCTGAAGGCGTTACTATATTGGACTCGCAGAGCATTGTACGAGCTTTTTGTATAGCCGACCCATTGGGCGCAAGTGTACATAGTTTGGCAATACGCTCTAAAGAGTGTAATTTTTACCTCTTATGTACAACGTGCAAACCTATGGGCCAGCATGTTACATCGAACTGCCAATGCTCTGCGCTCCCTCTCCAAGTCTTCATCGTCAGACAGACTATCGGTGACCCAATGTCCCAGGTACTTGAACTTTGTCACCCTAGAGAGCTGAGCGCCCCCTAGTGGGACAGTGTCGTAACATTTGTTACCCGCTTTGAACACCAGAAGTTCGCTCTTTGTCGCGTTGTACCTGAGACCATGAGCCACCGCATAGTCCCCACAGATGCCGAGAAGCCTCCTAAGTGCACTGATAGATGGGCTCAGCAATACCATATCATCCGCGTAGCTGATGTTATTTACGCAGTGCCCGTCAATGGAGCACCCGATATTGGTATTGCTGAGCTCACAGATCAGCTAATTTACGTACAGATTGAAAAGCTTAGGTGAGCTGAGTCCCCCCTGTCTCACTCCGCATTCCAACCTGTATGCATCTGACAGGACACCCGCCCACTTAATATAATTGTATTGGTTATTATACCAAAACTTCAGCATTCTTATGAGATCGCTTGGAAGGTCCTTAATATTTGATAATTTCCTCCATAGGCAGTCGTAAGACACGAGATCGAAAGCCTTGGAGAGGTCCAGAAAACATGCATATACAGGAGTTTTCCTACTTGTATAGTATTGAACAGTCTGTTTGAGACATAGGATAGCTGTTTCGGTGGATAAAAGCGACTTAAACCCAAATTGGGCGTCATGGAGTATTAAGTGCTTATCCAACTGCCGATCAATCAGAATGTCCAACACCTTTGCAATGATAGTTGCCAGGGATATAGGCCTGTAGTTGCTCTTGTCACTCGCATCTCCAGTTTTGTTCTTGACTATGGGCACAACAATAGTTTTGAGTAAGTCAGCTGGAAGATAGGAGTGACTCAGGCACAAACTACAAAACATTGCTAGCACTCGCGGCAAGTGCTTACCTGCATAACGTAGATGCTCTATACTAAGGCTGTCATGACCAGGTGACTTGCCTCTCTTTAATCTACGTATGACAGTCGCTACTTCCCTGGCCGAAAATCTGATAGGCATGTCTTCGGACCCCCCCACTACCTCCGACCCATCCGACGACGAACCTAGGGGAGACTCGACCTTTAAAGTTCTTCTAAACAAATTGGCGATCTCATTAGGATCACTAAGACCCTCAACACTCACGGGCTGACAACTCAAAAAACTTATTTTTTTGTAATTTTTACCGAAAAATGGCTTACTTATAATTAAAACTGGTGTACCTACTATGTATAGAAACCAGAGCATTATGATATTCAAATGCATTTCACCCTATTATCAAAAAATCAAAGCATTTATTTCAAGTAGGCCAGTTACAGGCGCTTTTGAATTGTCGAAACAAATATGAAAATTAAATGTAGCTACAGTCCCAGTCACAAGACATAAAAACTGTGAAAGTACTGTAGTTGCCCATTCCCTAGCGTAGATCTCTATGGAGAAGAACGGGCAAGAAACTCCATGGACACTCTTTTAAATCATAATGTTGTTACAAAATCTTGGTTACATCATTCCTGTTGAGATGGTGCATTATGTGAGAACAATGTAGCAAGATGTGCACGATAAAGTGTCCATAGTTAAAACAAACAAAAACAATTCAAAAATAAAATAATTAATAAAAATTAAAAAAAAAGCCGTGGCAACCAAGAGCTGACCAGTCCCAACCGACAGCGCCCGTTCACGAACATGACGCATGTATCAGCACAATTCAACTCAACCATTTTGAAGGGAACTAAATGACCCGACACACGCGCCACCCTCAGCGGGACATTTGAGTGAGCATGACATACTCTTAACCGCCAGGGCACATTCAAGTCAAAAAATAAAAATAAAAACGTAGGTTTCCAGCGAATGATAGCATTCTAGTACATATAGCACTCACACAATATGGGATATGAGGTTATATAATACTAAAGATATTGAATTTATACAATGCAAAGATAGTTGTACAATCTTCAGCAGCTTCAACAACACAAATTAGCGCTATCCATTTATGCACCCCTGTCCTTGTGGAGCAGGACCGGCATTGAGCCAAGCATTTTTATCAGCGACATAATCGTCCAATTTGTAATATGCTTGCTTACACAGTGTGCGTTTAATGCATGTTTTAAATTTGGTTTCATTTAGTTCAAGAATGCTTTGTGGAATTTTATTATAGCATTTCAAACAGTACCCCATGAAAGACGAGTCTACTCTAGCGAGTCTGAAGCCTGGCTGAACGAATTGGTCTCTATTTCTAGTACTGTAATTGTGTCTGTCGCCTCTTTTACCAAAAAGATGCAGATTTTTTCTATCACATGAGTTTCTAATTTTTACACATTTATTTTCAATAAAAGATGTGAAAGTTTTGTTATTTTCTTTGAGAGTATCATTCCATAAGACATACATCGCTAGAGCACTAACTAGTCCAGTGGTATTCTACGTAGATGGCGCTGGCGGAAGTGCTAATTAAACTTGAACCTTAACCTCCACATTTTAAGGTACAGAATAGCTTCTATGTAGACTGTGTACGAATATTTTGTGCCATACCTAATCCTCGATGCTTTGGATTAGGTACGGACTCGCATCGAAAAATACCTAATCCACATACCTGTTCCAATATTTATGCCTCACGTCTAAATTCTAGTATGCTAGTTTGTATTAGTTGTGTTAGGGCTACCGCACACTACAGACAAGACTGTCTTGAGACAGACTTGCCTCATAAAGACAAGTCTGTCTCAAAACTGTTTTGTCTTGGGCACATCGCACACCTGAGACGAAACTGTTTGGTCAACTATAGGGCATGCTCCCGGGAAATTCCGGTACCGAAAATCCCGGGTATTTTTTTAACAATCTGGTACCGGGTCTTTCGGTATACTTTCGGTACTATATTATTTACTTTTTTTTTTTTTCAATATAAAGTAAAAAGTCATATTAAATAAACTACTTTTTTTACAATAATGGTAAAACGAAACATTTTTAATCGAAAATTATTATCATTACCGAGAGTAAAAACTATTCAACGATGTAAATAAGGGGTCAATTATAAGAAATGTAAGTTGAGTTTTGATTTGTTTCATTTATTGCATTCATCATCATCATTTCAGCCGAAAGACGTCCATTTGAGGATATAGGCCTCCCTCAAATGTCACCACATTGACCGGTCCCATGCGACTCGCATCCAGCGGATTATATTAAAAAACCTATTTGCAAAATAAACATTTTATCATTTGATAAAAAAAAAAAACAAAAAACTCGGGTACCCGGTTTTGGACAAAAAAACCCGAAACCGAAAACCCGGGTTTGATAATAGCCACTTTTCGATGCCCTATCGCTAGACTGTTTTGTCGTAGATGTGCGCGCCCGCGTACATCCAAAAGGGAAGCCGACAATCGGTAGTCAGACTTGTCGCTGTGCAGTTTTTGTAGGTATGAGACAGTTTTGTCTGCAAGACGTTTTGTCTCAAGTGTGCGCATCTTCATATATTTTGTATAGCGAAAGTCTGTCTCAAGACAGTCTTGTCTGTAGTGTGCGGTAGCCCTTATGTAGCAAGTGTTTTTAGCGATGTATTAATTTATTTTTTCACAGTTTGTACGAAGTAGGTACATAATACAGGGTGACTGGCTCGGGACCCGCGATAGCAAATTCGCAAATAGAGGAGGTCATTTGCTAATTACTGAACCTTACTTTCCCTAACCAAAGTTTTGTAGTTTAGGAGATATGTAAATTTTTATACTTTATTGATTTTTTTCCAAAATTTGACCTTCAAGCAACCATAACTTTTTTTTGCTTGATTTTTGTGGGCTTTTTTACTATTTGTTGGTAGTCATAAACATTGGTGATTAAAATACCTCGGAACTTCCCTCAAACTAGGGTAAAAAAATAAGATAGTACGCTTTTTAAAGAAAATAATGAGAAATCCAAATCATTACGATCAAATTCAACCTCAAATAAAAAAAAAAGCTGCGGTGTTTCAATAATTATTTTTTATCAAAATTTGTTAGAGTTTATAAACTTTCCAACGATATCAAATTTGTATTAATAAAGTTGCTAGTTTAAAAAAAACTATTCAGTATATGTTTGTTGAAGCTAATTGTGCAAAGAATTTTTGCAAATGTATAACTAGGTAGGTAGAAATTCTTAGTGGATTTACATATTTATTATTTAAAATAATACTTTTACAATGTAAAACAGAAAAGTACCTATAGGAAATCATACCGGGAATTTAAAATCCTTTGTCCTTATTTTTTCATTGCAGACAACTCTTTGGCCCGGCCCCAGACGTAAATGAATCAAGTGCAATGAAGAAAATTAAATGAGGACAAAAGAAGAGTTTATCGAAAAAAAAACAACAATAATTCTTGTTCAGTTATTTATTAAGATATTAAGCTTGTCTTACCATTACGGAAATGAGGAAACGATATCAGGACCGTTTCAGAAATCGCGGGCAGCAATGCCAGCAAAATCTTAATTTTTTGCTTTTGCTTTCCGATATCTTTTCCTTTTTTTCTGTTTTACATTGTAAAAGTATTTTTTTGAATAATAAAAAATGAAAATCCACTAATAATTTCTACCTTCCTAGTCATAAATTTGCAAAAAATACTTTGCACAATTAGCTTCAACAAACCTATACTGAATTGTTTTTTTTTTAACTAGCAACTTTTTAAATACAAATTTGGTACCGTTGGAAAGGCTATAAAATAGAGAACAAATTTTGATAAAAAGTAATTATTGAAACACTGTAGCTTTTTTTAAATTTGAGGTTGAATTTGATCGTAATGATTTTGATTTGGCATTATTTGCTTTAAAAAGCGTACTATTTTATTTTTTACCCCAGTTTGAGGGAATATCCGAGGAATTTTAATCACCAATGTTTATGACGACCAACAAATAGTAAAAAAATCCCACAAAAAAAAGCAAAAAAAAAGTTATGAATGCTTGAAGGTCACATTTTGGAAAAATTCCAATAAAGTATAAAAATTGACATATCTCCTAAACTATAAAACTTTGGGCTAGGGAAAGTACGGTTCAGTAATTAGCAAATGACCTCCTCTATATGCGAAATTGCTATGGCGGGTCCCGAGCCAGTCACCCTGTATAGTGCACTAAATAAATTAACCGTACCTTCGAGTAAGAATTCCCCTTAGAATAAATAACCATAACATTAAAAATTATTGTAACTTTCTAAAACGTTCTCCAGAATGTAACAAACACTTTTCTGGAAACCGCATCAAAATCGGTTCAACCAAACGCGAGATAATCGCGGGCAAACATACAGGTCCAACTGAGAACCTCCTTTTTTTTTGAAGTCGGTTAAATAACAGAACATCCCGGACCATTTTGATAAGTTACCATAATTATCGAAAAGCTGCAACTGCTAGTTATAGTTTTTATCTACTTTAGCTAACTTGACACTTCAATATTCTCTTGGGTAGTCGGCGACAGCGGGCGCAAAAAAGTTGTACACGAGTGCTCTCTAAGGCGCGCTGCGGACGACTGACGGGGTACGGGACGGGAGCGGTGGTATGACCGACCCGCGCGCAAATTTATTGCATGCTGTTACAAATATTTCTTTTTAATATTCTATAAGCTCGGTTTGTATAAAAAAAAAACCATAAAGCACTAAAGTATTTAATAGTGAACGTGTAGGCAAAATTGTATTAAAATTGTTCTAATTACAATCGAATAAAACTGGTTTTTCTCATCATGGACAAGTATAAAATGTTAATTATGGGGAAACTTTGCGAATTTTTTGTATGGAGCCAAATTGTCTCAATCGTGTTTTGACCCTCATAATTCACTAAGGAATATCTTTAAGTTTTACAATCATGAAAAAAAAATAAGGAAAATTTGTGGTATTTGAGGCCAAAAATTGATTTTTCGAGCAGTCGAAATGCATCAAAACGTGTTTTTTGGGACCCATTTCGCCTTGAGATGCCTCAAATAAAAATTGATATATAATATATATTTTTAACTTTTTTTTTTATTGGTGGTAAGAATATTCCCTCTACCTGTTTGAGAGTAATGAAATAGCGGTACGTTTTTTCAAGAAACTAAAAAAAAAAACATAAATCTTACATAATAAATTTATTAAAATCATACAATTGAATACCAATAAGAAAATAGAAACAAAAATAAAAGAAAATTACATTTGTTTATGAAAATTCGAAAAGCATGGTGTTATGCATAAAGGCACTCCACATTTGCTACACTTGATCTTAGAGCGCTTATCCTTTGCCTTGGTGCTGCAATATCGGCATCTTTGATACGACGGTATATCATTTGGCATGTGATCACCAACATTGCAACGAGGTTTTTTTCCCACGAAGTTTTTATCCACGCTTCTTCATCTCTGTCAGAATCACTTGTTTCTGACTCTGCTTCTGCTTCTGGTGGCGTCGATGAATCGCCGTCTTCATGTTCAGCCCCACTTCCTAGCCTCGTCCTAGCTCCACGTCTCGTTCCAGTTCCAAATCTACGTCCCGTTCCAGATCCACATTCCGTCCTAGCTCCTCGTCCTCAACCTTTTACAGGTAACTCACGTGAAATAGGAGGCTCAGCAGGCAGTAGTACAGCTGGTTGCGGCACATTAGGTAACGGCACTGCAGATGAAGACGCAACAGGTTCTGTCACAGTAGGTGGAGGTATTACAAGTAAAGGCTCATCGCATAGGAACTCCGCATCAGATGATGTAGATGGTTGAGGCGATAACGATGCTCGTATTGTTGCAGTAGATCGAAGGTCTGGTTCATCTAAATCCCCTAAAATTCGCTGTAAACATTGTACGGAACGTCATCCTCTTCTGATTCTTCACCATCTTCAGACTCTTCCGGTTCTGACAAACCGAACATACCGTACAACTCCTTCTCAATATCGTCATCTCCGAGTATGTCATTTTCAATCAATCTGCAAAAAAATAACTAAAGCCATGCAAAAACCACACCAAGCGCCAAGGAAAAGCAATAATAAGACCACCAAAACTTATTATTTGAAATTCCTTAGTCGCAAAGTAATAGAAACAGTTACCATAACCACAATAAAGGAATATTTTCACTAACCTTATTAGTAGAAAGCGGATCCTTCACGGTTAGAGGGAATATTCTTCCCAACAACAAAAATCGACATAAATAAAAATTCTTGGCAGATACATAAAAAATACGTCTTTCATCTATGAATTATCATTCAAAAGCACAACGTCTAGAAGAACTTACCTTTTTTCACCACTCTATTGCAAAGACATGTACCGATTTCTCTCGCAGTACAAAAAAACGCCAGATTTGAACATTCACCTCAAGAACTTTGAAAAAAAATTAATCTGTCAATGTCTAATAAAAACAGAAACCAACGTCATAATGTTACGCTAGTGTTGTCAGGTCAAAAAATAAAATTGCTAATAGAAATTTTGTTTTTTTTATTGGTTTTTATTGGTGGGAAAAATGTTCCCTCTAACTGCAAAAGGGCTAAAATAAAACCATTGGGCATAATTCGTCCACGAGTTTTGATTCCAAGGGCAAGAAAAACACCCCCGGGGGTTACCACTGCCCCCGGGTGTTTCAACTGCGAGGATCGACCGGAGGACACGGTGGAGCACACGGTGGAAGTCTGCCCTGCGTGGGCGGAGCACCGCCGTGTCCTCGTAGCGGCGATCGGCGGCGGCGACCTCTCGCGTCCGGCCCTGGTTCAATCCATGGTCCGGAGCGAGACGGAATGGGAAGCTGTCACCTCCTTCTGCGAAGCAGTCATGCTAGCGAAGGAGGTGGCGGAACGAGAGAGAGAGAGCCTCTCTTCCCAGCCGCCGCGGGAGACGCACCGGGCGTCGGGGGCCACGTGGTGGCTACCGGCCACTGTAGACGCGGGCCTGTGGACGGTTAGCTATGGGCTAGCTAGCCGTCCGTCCGTCTAATGACGACAGGCCGTGTCGACGGCGCGTTCGTGTTCCACGCGCGTCTCAAAGAGATGTCAGCATAAGGGGAGGGGCCTGCAAGGGCCGAAGCCTGCCGGGGTTGCGGGCCTGTTCGAAAGATACCGCGGCCCCGGAACATAAAGGGCGAGGAAGGAACATGGATGGGTTTTAGTCAGTAAAAGTCTGACACTCCCTCCCGCTCCGCCCAGAGCGGGAGAAGTCATTTGATGATTTCCCATCCTAAAAAAAAAAAAAAAGGGTGTGATGATACATGGAAATATATGGTAAGATAAAGGAACCTACAGAGACCTACAAGCCTAACAGTCCCTACGACCCTAAGCCCTATAAGCCCTACAGCCCTAACCTACCATATACCTAGTATGTGATAAATAAATATATAAATAAGTTCAGGATGTCTGCACCATGCAACCTAAGGTTACAGACGGATAGTAGACAGGAATACCAGGTTCGGGAAGGGTCACTGCCAATCCCGCAGACTCACGGGACTGATCCGAAGATCTCTAAAGGTGTCTTGGCCACAGCGAGGGGTAATGAGACAAGAATATAAAATTCAAATCTGATTTATTTACAAAATGTTCTGCTTATATACTACTTTTTCACACTATTATACTAATTCTATGTGTCCTATGCGTGTAAGATGCAACCAAATCATTCTTTTAACTGGGCCACGCGTGAGCCGAGTGCTGAGTCAATGTCCAAAGGTTACATTGAACACAACGTTGAATCCCGTTAGTACTTTAAAGGTCTCTGCACCAAGGAACTTATATTCAACCTGGAATGTGCACAGGCTGCCGAAACGCGGTCCGAGCGAGATAGCTTCGCGAGAGCCCTCTGTCCCTTTCATTAGGGTGACCAAACAATATGATGTAGGTAGATACTAATATAATAGGATATAATATATTAACCAATAATTTGATTTCATTAAATAATAAGAATTATGCTTTAAGGATAAATTAAAGTAAAACGCATTATTGAGAATTTATAAATATTTATTTATAAATTCTATATACCTACTTTCTATATTTACAGTCAGGTTCACACATTACTAAATAAAACAGTTTTATGCAATTTCTGTCTTAAAGTTGATTTGTGACCTATAATTTTCAATGTTTGAGTTTTACCGTGGCTCATCATACGGGCGGTAAGATAATGAGACGCAATGCTTTTAATAAGTTGCATTTCGTGTGAATCTTCACATTGAAATGATTGAATGGGATGTGGCGGATCAAAATAATTTCTCAGAATACTATAAAAGTTTTGCAAAACAAATAATATAATTTTTACTTTATTTACCTTTTGTAATGACTCTGAGCTATGAAATTTGAATATTTTTTCTGTGTACAGAATGATTTGAAAAACAAATTTAGAAACATATTTTAATTTGCCTCTGTCTATGAATGACGTGAAGGATGAAACTTTGTACACATCAATAGAGTGATCATAGTCATGATCATCATGTTCCTTGTTAATAAACAAGGCAGCAAGACAATGTTTGCAACTTAATTTTTCGGATATTTTTTTTGCACAGCATCCAGCCATGTAGTAAAGTATATTGTTTTTGTAATATGAAAAGTCTTCATTGTCTACATAAAACAGTAAATCGATTAGTTGGTCTTCGCTAGCCTCGGCATTTTCTATAATTGCTCGTTTGGGATGTCTAAATTCCAAAACTGGAGTCATTTCAAAATCATCCTCAGTGCCACAATTAGCGTTAACACTGGGTTCCACGCTATTGCGAAATAAAAGTTTTCGCAACGTGTACCGAAATTGAAGCGAACTCGGGTTGTCGTTTAAGGCACCACACCTTCTAACGCAAGAAAAAAATATTTCAAGATTATCCTGCGAACACTTATATGTTAAAAAGTACTTCATTTCAAGTGTACTATCTTTTAGTAAATCAAGACACAAGTTTGCAAGGTAAATGTATCAATAATAAATCCAAGAGCAGGAGTTTTACGTCGGTGTTCAAGGATATTTGTGTCATTGATTTTTAAATTCATCAAATAGTTTCTAGTTTCAGTGAGCGCATTCATCCAAATTTCAGTGTTTTGCAAACGTAATGGTGACTTAAAGCCTTTACCAAAGGGATTTTTTGAATTGAATATATCAAATATTCTATCCAAAACTCGAATATACTCGACAGTAGCTTCGCTTCCTTCAAAACGCTTATCGCCACATTTTGCTAAGAATTCAATTGCATCGGCAACTGAATTGCTCAACACTTGTGCGGCTAATTTGACATTCATCTTTTTACCAGCAAAACCAACGTGATTACTAGTAAGTTTGTTCGCTAATTTGAGCCCTTCCTCTTCTTGTATTGCATCTAATTTTTTTATAAAATTGAATTGTATGTCATCTTTCACAGAAGTCATATTTGTTTCTGCAAAAACATTTCTGGATAGCTTGAGCATATGGGGAGGATCTAAAATGCAGTGGATTTGACAGTCTTTTGTTGGGTGCTTGAAACTTGTCGTCATTTCAGGTAATGTGAACTTGCAACCCAAAATCTCATAAGTTTTGACATTAACACAAGTACCATCACACGTTAAGGATCTTACAGTAATATTTGCTTCTGATAACATCCTAATAGCTGTTAATATTAACTGCGATTGAAGCTCAGCTGATATTTTGTTAATAAAAAAGTAAGCTATAGGACATTTAAATCTTTTTGTGTAAGATACAATCATGAAAACAAGAGCCTCAGAAGCTAAGGTTTCACATTCATTTGGTAGAATTCCTCCATAATCTACATAGCCCCAGTATTTATCAGTTTTTTTATCGTATCTTAATTCTGTTCTTATTGCCATAGAATCAAAAAGAAGGGCTACATTTTTAAGAGAGGCGTCCTTGGCTGCAGTTTCTTTTAAAAACATTAGTACTTCCTGTATGAAACCAACACTACAGTCACGTGTAGCCAAAAGTCTTCTCAATGTAGCTGGATGAGGGAGACACACATGTTTTCTTAAAAAAAGATACGCTTTTGGGCTGTAGAAGTGCAAAGTTAGCGCAAAAGATTTCAATTCTTCACTATACCTTACTTTTTTTTTATTAATAGCGTAATTAAACTGCTCATGAATATGCACAAAATTCGTTTTTATGACGCTTTCAATTTCTTCTGGGTCATGGGTCTTTTTTTTTATCACATTCAATAAAGATTTAATGCTATGGATTCTTAAGTCTCTTCTTTTTACGCGCTGCTTCAGAACTTTCACTTCTCGTTTCAAACCTTCAATTACATCACATTCATAGCGAATTTTTTTCGTAGGAGGTTCCTTGGAGGTGCTAGGCATAGGGCTGATTTCAAACTTATGCTCAGGAGTGACTGAAATATTCGCGGGTTTCTCAATAGACACTTCTGCTTCACTTCTTACTGGGGCACCTTGAACAATCATATTGCTTAGAAAAGCTATTTTTTTTTCTGGTGGAACAATCTGCAAATTAAAAAGGCCTATTATTTATGTTGGAAGGTACTGTGAATAAATTTTAATCAAAAAAACCTTTTTAAAAATAAGCTTTTATAAAAATTTCAATAAAAGAACATTGTCATGCACGCGCTGTTTTAATGTTGGCAATAAGCTAACTGTTTCGGATACTTTTATAGAGGATTTATAGCATGGGTGTAGAAAAAATTAGACAAAACCATCTAAAAACCGTAAATCTTAAACCTTAGGAAAAATAGTTGGAACAGCATCGGATTTCAGTTTTGAAACTGAACTATGTTTTATTATATCCTGGGGTCTGAAGTGAAGACTGCAAATAACGGAATAATTTTTGATATTTGAATGACTTGGAATGGCATCGAGCCATTTTTGCCTCCCTGATTCTTCTCCAGGCAGTCTGAAATTATATTCTTTAAACTTATTTGGGCCCCGACGGGGACGTATTAGTCCCAAACGGTAACTCCCGTTGAGCACCGCGGGGACGTATACGTCCCCTGTCGTCACCATATGGCTCTGAATCGTTTGCAAACGCAAGGAGCCAAAAGCAAACTGGCAGGAGCTTCAAACGGTACCAATTTTTTACTAAAAATAAACTGGGCAACACTTTTTTGAAAGGCGTCCTTGTCGTTGAAACGCATGCGGATGAGTAACTAGGCGGGTCTCGAGGGAAGTTTTAGTTTTTATTGCGCCCGGCCGTTAAAGGTTAAAATATACGAAGTGACACACCTAAATTCCCTGGCCGGGTGCCTCACTTGAGGCACCCACAGGACTGTCCGGTTAAGCAGTAGCCAATCGCAAGATTGAACTGCAAGGTGCCATTTCGAAAAAAAAAAAAAAAAAAAAAAACACACCTAAATCAGCGATTAATATGGGAAGTTGAAACTTTTTTGCCATTTCCCTACAACGTTCCTCGGGAAATGTGAAATTTCATGACCACGTCTATTAAGTATTCGCTACACCATTACATAAAGTTATATGCGTGGCGTGTACTACAGAACAGTCTCAACACACATATTACTGAAATAAATGTTAAAATCAGCCTAGTACAAACATAAAATACCTATAACAGACATGCGTAATTATGATTACGTTGAAGACTACCTCCTATTTATATGCTGCATTGTGTAAATAATCTTATAATTTCGTTAATTATGGGCACCCTACTTTAAGAATTGAAATATACTTACTTGAAGAAAGAAACACCGCATCCTGCATAGGATTCGCTTTTGCAACCTTTAATCGCACACTTTTTAACCATTTTTATTACGTCTGATTTTAGAAATTGGTTGTTTTATAGTCGAATTCGGTTAAATTAAATATTACCAACTTGATCACCATAATAACAACAAATTAATATGGCTGACGGGCTGCCAGTCTAACTTATTTAAATTCTACTAATAATCTCTTCTTTTTTAATTACATTTCAATACAGTGTCCAAATTATTGCTAAAAAAATGTTCTCATTCTAACAGATAATTGAAAAATATTAGAAATATATCAGAACAAAAATTAATGTTTTTTTACTAAGACATGAAAATATAATTTTTTCCTACCATTCCTACTAAATTCGGGAATAATCCTCCTGGCAACACTTTAGAAAGAGACACAGGGCTCTCGCAACGCTTTCTCCCTCTGACCGGATTTCTCTCTGACCAAGTGATTGTCTATAATAGAACTTAGCTTCTTAAACATAAGGTTTATTTTTATATTGGTGTCAAATTGGCAATGCACATTCCAGGTTGAATATAAGTTCCTTGCTCTGCACACAGCCGGCGTGGCGTGGCGGGGCGCGGCGTGGCGGGGCGGCGACGCTGCGCTGGCGCGGCGGCATCGATCACACTGCGGGCGCGATCACGTCCCGTCCCGCCGCGCCCATTCCCGCGGACCGTATCGCGACGCTATTCATTCATCAAAAAGATGTTGAGCGATTCAGACGTGGAAACGCTCTTGCTCTTATTTGCGCTAGCTAAGAAAAAACAACGTAAACGGAAATGGGTGCATGAAATAAATCAAAACCGTCGTAATTATGGGGAGTATCACAGACTATGCCGCGAAATTTTATCCCACGATGATAAGTTTTACGCCTACTTCAAAATGATGCAAGAGTGTTTTGAAGAATTGCGTAGTATTTAATGTGATACGATAAGCAAACTGGACACAAATTGGAGGAGATCAATCAGTTCAAGAGAAAGGCTGGCATTTGTTTGAGGTAGGTACCTTTTTATTTATATAATTAACACTTGTTAACATTTTTGAGCAGAAAACAAAATTAAATATATCCAGCGTAATTAAAATTATCAACATTCTTTATAATCACAATTATAGCTTAATGAAAGTATCTCACTAAATTTTTCAATTTTCATTGATTGATTCATATTTTGAAAATTATAATTTATTGAATATTTTTTTAACCAGAAAACTAAATATTGGAAATCTATATACTTCAGATTACAAACAGCTTATATAAAGTATATAACTAAATCTCTTACTACTTAACACCAGTCTTCATTATTTATTTTTTTATGACTTTTAACATAAAATATGAATAAATCTAGCTTAACCTTTAATTAACAACAGTCTCAAAATCACAGTCTTTTCAATTTCTAAGTTTAATTAACATCAACGGTATATATAATCAATAACAAATAGCTATTTTTTTTAATAATGATGTATCCATATTATACTAAGGGCCTGTTTCACCACCCTCAAGTAAAGTGTCGAGTAGGCTAATCGCCAGTTAAAGTGACCCGTAACTTCACGTGCGAGTTTCACGACGTTCGAGTAGCACTAATCATAAGATTAACTGACCCGTAACTTACTTACCACGTCTTCTGCCAATTAGCGTGCTTTACTCGACGATTAAGTATTGTCAGCTGTTGTCTTTTCTTGCATCACCAACGATTATTTTAAAATAAACGAATAAAAATGGATTTATTTGATTTAATTGATCATCAGTTGGATGAATTAGAACATTCTTCGACGCAACGAATAGCGAGGATTCGTGTATTTAAATTCCGTGTTGATTATTTTACGGACATGGATGAAACTGATTTTTTCGCTAGGTTTCGTCTATCGAAATATGCAGTAAACCAAGTGCATAACTTTATTAAACATAAAATAATGCCTAAATCGCAAAGGTGAGTGGTATTTTTTAATTATTCAAGTGATTTTACCTAAGATAACCTATCAAACCATATTAATCCCTCCTATAATTTGAAGTACCTACTTATGTGTTCTGTTACCTGTTGATTGAAGTAGGTGCAGTTAGTAGGTACATTATAAAAAATCTTTATTTCAGAAATCAAGCAGTTCCAACAAAAACAAGCCTACTATTAACGTTGAGGTATCTCGCTACTGGATCCTATTTAAGAAGTGCGGCTGATTTTTGTGGAGTCAGTCCACCAACAGCAAGCCGTATCGTTAAGAAGGTGACTGAGGCTATTGCTCAACTACGCACAATGATAATAAAGTTCCCTGACAACTTAAGCACCCTTCAAGATGGTTTTTATGAAATCGCAAGCTTCCCTAGGGTAATAGGGGCTCTAGATTGTACCCATGTTGCAATAAAGTCACCTGGTATGTTTTATTCTTTAATGTTGTCATGCCAATGTAAGAAAATAATAACTTGGTAATCATTATTTGGGTACATAATAAAATATTAAAATGTAATCCACATCCACTTTTCATTTCAGGAGGCAATTCAGCTGAAAATTATAGGAACAGAAAGTCAAACTTCTCAATTAATGTTCAGGTTGTTTGTGACAGCCAATTAAAATGCTTGGATGTTGTAGCAAGATGGCCAGGATCTGCTCATGATCAGACAATTTTCAATAATTCATCTTTGAAACACAGATTTGAAAGTGGACAATTTAGAGATGGCTTACTTCTTGGTGACAGTGGATATAAGTTAAAGCAATATCTTTTGACACCTTTTCTGAACCCATCATCCCCGGCAGAAAATTTATATAATGAGTCACATATTCGAACAAGGAATACTATTGAAAGATGTTTTGGTGTGTGCAAGAACAGGTTTCCTGTCCTTAGGCGACAGATAACATTCAACTTAGCTCGTGTACAAGCTATAATAGTTGCCTGCTTTGTATTGCATAATATTGCAATTGATGTAAATGAAAGAAACTTTGGGGACAACTACAACTCAACTGATACACAGACTCTGGAAGAAATTGCAGCGCAGAGCCCTGAGCTGAATTATGATCCTAGAAATAGACTGGTGCAAGAATATTTTTTACCATTACTAAATAATAATAGACCCTAAATAAAACAAACAATTTATTTATTTAAAATTGTTTCCTAATTTTAATTTGTACTCTTCTTCCTTCCATTTGCGCTCCTTTTCTTTAAACTCTGCCTCCTTCTTGCGTTCATTTTCTTCAAATTCCCACACCTTCTTTTTTTCAATTATTTCAGCTTCCAAAAAATCTTTTTGGAGCTGAACTAGTTCCAGCTTAGCTTGAGTCAGCTCATCAAAAAGTGTTTTTTTCGGTACATTAGCTGTAAATAAAACAATAGTGAAATTAAGTTGAGAAAGAAATTGTACATTTTTATATACATTACAATGCTATTATTATGTCATACCAATCAGTGCAGGATGTTTTCTTGATTTTAAATTTCTTCTGCTAGTGACATCCCATTTTTTATTGGCAGAAGTAGTTGGAGTAGTACCACATCTCCCATTTGGCGTTTCATGCAAAGCTTTGTCTGTAATAAAAAATAAGTATATATTAATTTCAAATATATGTTTACTTTTATAGAAGAGAACTCTTGTTTCATATTAAGAAATAGCACATGGCCGTGTCCGGTATCAGACTGGACGGTTACAGATATTAACCAGTGTGAGGTAGACCTTAAGTTTACATGACTGCTGTTGCTGTTAATTTATCATTACTGCTATTACTTGAAGGTTACAAGTGAAAAGTATCAAAAATACACTCACCATTCACGTTGTCTACTTTTAATATATTTGTTTCCGGAACTGTTTCGGCACTAGTAGTGGGTGGCAATGGTTCAAACTCATTTGTAACAAGTAGTACAACTTCTGTAAAAAAGGTACAGCAATAATTAGCAATCAAGTTAATTAATGTGAAATAAATAATGATTTAACTTTGATTCTGCGACACAGCAGGCACATTATATTCTTTTGCAAATATGTTGATAGGTACCTACATGACAGCTATAATAATAATAAATAAATAGTTTATTGGTAAAAACTAGTATAAGTATAAACACAATAATATTAGATTGGATCCTCCTTTTAGGCAGTTAGTGCCTGTATTAGGAGAGTCCGCTCTTCTTTAAAGGAAGTATTATGGATACTTACGGGTTTGAGTAGCCTCACTTTCTACAACCTCAGTTGTGTCCATTTGCAATGGTGGAATTCTTAAAAATTCTTCCATTTTAGGAACATCAATTGTGTCTGCAACAAAGCATATACTTAGGTATTTTATTTGAATAGGTATGACTAATTATTTACAATAAACCACTTTTGATTTCAAATAGACCGCATCGGTAAAGACGGTCACGTTCCCTAGTGCTTTTTTAAACAAGTGAACAAGCTTACCTTCTTGATTTTGTGGCAATACATCGGAGTCGAAAATACTTTCCAAGCCATCGGCGCTTAACGTTATCATGGCTTTAATTTGTTCTTCCACATTATCGAGTGGAGGAGCTGTGTTCTTACCACCTCCGGTACGGTAAAGTTCCGAGCGACATGCAGCTGACTTTTTCCTGACTGTACGTTTCAAGCCCTCATATTTGACCTTTAACGTTTTGGTCGATCTAAATATGCCTCCAGATCGAGCATTAAATTCATTTTGAATGCTTTCCCAAGCGGCTTCCTTCATTTTCCACGTCGAAGCATCACTTTGTTTATTCTCCAGCACAGCATGGTATTTTTGTACAAGTGATACTAAAATTTCCCTCTCATGTAACGAAAAGTTTGCACTTCTATCTCTTTTAACTTTATCCATGATAATTAAATACGTAAGTACTTAATAACTTAAGAAATTAAAATCGCACGAGTTAATATTTCCAACCGAACAGACAATCCACTACTACAACAAACAACAATGCACAAATGACAGCTGCAATGACGTTTGACGAGTGACATTGACGTAATATTGAACGAATGTGATGTATGATTTGTTACGTTACTCACTTAACCAGCAAGTTGTTACTCGGAGCTTATTTTTTCGTTTGTGAAATCGACAAAAGATACTCGTAACCTTTACTTGCTGATTAACGTTAATTGAGAAGTAACTAATCAACACTTTACTTGGAGATGGTGAACGAGGCCCTAAGTATACTAAATTACTCACAGCTTTTAATCACAGATAGCATATAGTGGCAATGTACCTAAGCCAATTTTTGAAATGATATCCATACTTTGATTAATTCTAATAATGAATTTGACTTAGGGCCGATTTTACCATTTCAATTGAATGCGATCAGTTCAAGTTAATCTCAGTTTAGGCATTTAACTGAGTTCAAAAGCCCAAATTGGATTTTACCAACACAAACTGAACTCAGTTAGAGCTTGAACTCATTTAATTTCTGAACTCCCAGTTTTCTACGGTTAACGCGGTTAAACGCGATTGAATGATATACGTCATCTGTCATCGTGTTGTGTTCTATGTTGTGGAAAGATTTCGTATTTTCGAAGTAATCGGCTTTTATTATTAAAATAAAAGCATGAAAAGGGCTTTAGCGCTTGCATTTGATGAAACTCACGATGAAAATATTATTCGCCACCAAGATGGATCCGTGAGCGAGAAGAACATTTTGACACCCTTGATGATAAGGATTTTGTAACAAGATTTCGTCTCACGAAACACACAGTGCTAGATTTATTGGAGTCTATTGAGAATAAACTAGAGTTTCCTACAAATATGTAGGTTCTATTTTGTAGTTTGTTAGTTTTTACTTATGCAGATAGATAACTATGATCATAATGTGTTTGTTTTTTTAGAAACAACAGTGTAACACCCATCAATCAATTGCTGTGTGCCCTACGCTTCTACGCAACAGGGTGCTATCAAATGACTGCAGCATATTTATGTGGATTCAGCACTTCTACTGCCCATAGATTTGTGCACAAAGTCAGTGCCGCTATTGCCACACTTCGACCTCGTCACATTTATTTTCCAGAATTACCAGAAGAGATCCGCCAGACAGAAGTAGAATTTTATAAGAGAGCTAAATTTCCGCATGTTGTAGGTGCTATAGATTGCACTCATGTGAAATTTATTAAATCACCAGGTTGGGTGTTGCTTTTAATTTTCATGTTTTAAAACAATATTGAAATTCACTATAAAATAGATATTAGTTATTGACACATAACTTTTTCCAGGTGGAGATAATCCTGAGATTTTCCGAAACAGAAAACAGTATTTTTCGCTAAATGTACAAGCAATCTGTAATGCTAAATTAGAATTCACCGATGTGGTTGCACGATGGCCAGGTAGCGCACATGACTCATATATTTTTAATAACTGTTATAGAAGAGCTTTGTTTGAACAAGGACAATATGGTAATGCTGTTCTTGTTGGAGATGCAGGCTATGCATGTAACAAATACATGATGACTCCATTAGAACAGTGCAATACTGATGCTGAAAATTTATATAATGAATCTCATATCCGAACCAGAAATTGTGTAGAGCGACTATTTGGAGTCTGGAAAAGACGTTTTCCAGCCATAGCCATTGGCTTAGGAGTGGCAGTAAAACATTCATTTCCAATAATCATTGCCACAACTGTTTTACATAATACAGCCAGAAGAAGTGGTGAAGAAGCACCACCTAATGATAATGAAGTAATAAATCCAGCATCTTGGGATGCTATTTTAAATCAAGGAAATATAAATACTGGAAATGGAAGACTACAAAGAACCAATCCAAATCATAGAAGGCGCAGTGAATATGTGACAAACTATTTTGCACAGTAAGACCTTTTTGAATCTATTAATAATTAGATTATTATTATAAGCCATTTCATGAAAGTCTAACCAATGCTAAAAATCCACATCAAAATCTGTTAAGTACCTACTTATGCTTTTGGACTGAGGAAAGCTACTTTATTTAATACTATGCAGAGATAATGGGACAATATTCATATCGTAGAACAGATATAATAGTAATTCCTTTTTTATCTTTCAGACTAGCTGCCCGTCCCGGCTTGTGACGGATATCAGAGACATCGTCATGAATCACACTATTTATTGGTGAAACTGCATGAAAAATCTGTTCAGTAGTTTTTGAAATTATTGCAAACCTATTTATACAAACACGCAGCAGTGACTTTGACTATAATTATGTAGATATAGCAAAATAAGCAAGGAGATTGACTATTCCACTATAATTTACTTCACTATAACAGCATCTGAAGTGATTTTAGCTACAATTAATATAAATTCAAATGAAATTGTCTACTAAGTTGTGAGCATTATTTAGTATTTTACTATATATTTATAACAATGTAATAAAATGTGTTTATGAATGATTGTTAAATAACAATAAAACAAAATATTTTGTAAAATCTATTCTTTTATTTTTTCTAATTCTATTTTTAAAATTTCGAGTTTTATTTTTACTTGCTCAGTTTAATATTTTTCTTGCTTGAGTTTTTCCTTTTCCGATTCTTCTTGGAGCTGTAAAATTTTGATATTCGGCCTATGCTCCTCCTCGGCGTAGGCATTTGCAGTCAACAGAGTTTTTATTCTTTCAGTGTTTAAACTTTGCTCCTGGTCCCGCCGTAACACCGGCCTCCGACGGCTGGTCCTGGCAGAGGTAGTTGTTGCCGAGCGTGGGGCACTGTAAATATAAACAGGATAAATACATCTGAGAAAAGCAGACAAATCTGTGATAACTTAATTGTGTTTCTATTACTACAGAGATAAATTACAGGCCTTTCTCAATAAAAGGTTATCCAAAACAAAGCAAGCGAAAATACAGACAGACGACGGGGGACTTTGTTTTATAATAAGTAGAGATTGAGATTTACTAACCTTAATGGAGTCTGCACTGTGGGTAGCAGATTTTGATCCTCAGGCTCCCTTGGTTCCACATCAGGTGAGGGACTCCGGCCCAGAACTGGGTTTCTTGGCTCCCTCAACATGTTCTGATTGTATTGTGACCAATCCTGTAAAGAAGTGTGATATTATTACCTAAGTAGATAGTTTGTGGTTTGTTATTGTATGTGTCTCTTAATATTGCTTATCCGATTATTAAACATTATTTATTATTCACAGTATTTAACTAGATGAGATCAATTTTAAACACATGTCATGATTCTGCATACTTACAGCGGTAAATGTACATGTGTCTGCATCAGCCGTTTCAGCGGTAAATGTGTCAGCATCAGCACTCTCCGTTAAAACTTCTGTTCCAAATTGATAATCTGAAAAAAAAATGAAAATAAATATTCATCGTTTAACATCTCAAAACTCTCATCTACAAACAAATCATGCTCATTAATTGTAATGATAGGTGTAATCTGTACTCATATTCAAGTAAAATAAGTTATCGTTTCATATTAACATAGCAAGTTATACCTCTTTACTTAAAAACAAGAAATCTAGCAACCTAATATTTCAGAATTAGCAAACACATACCACTAGTAAAAGTGACCTCAGCTTCAGCTTCTGTAGTACTGTTACCAGCTACTGTAAAAATAATGCACATAAGCACAACATCTACAAATTATTACTAATATAAAATAAGCTAATTTATTTAATAAAAATAAATACCAACCTAGAACCAGAGTCCCATCTGAATCAAATGGATTCACAAAGCCGGTCACTCTTGATTGAATTAATTCCAAAACACGTTCAGTGGCCGGATCTTCCACAAATTTTTTTTGGGGGACCTCCACCTATACAAAAAGAAAGTAAATATCTACTTCAAAGTTTCTAAGTACATATGTAAGGGTATCAAGTAGTTTGTATGCACTCACTTGTTCCCAAATGATGTTGGTTACGCATGGTATTAATTTGCTTCGCCCTTTTCTTCATATTCTCCCAGCATGTTTTTAAGGCTCCGGAATCTCTTGGATGGAGATTGGAGCTAGCATTAAATTCGGTAGCAATTTTTTGCCACTGTTGATTTTTCATACTCATAGTGACATTGTCAGTCTTTTTATTTTCAACTATGTTGAAATATTTCTCCACTAACTCTATTAAAGTGTTTTTTTTCACTCGCGGCGGAAGTAGGGTCTCGTTTTCGTTTTGATGCCATTACACAGTCGCAACACAGCAGTGGTCACCAGTAGCGGAAAAGTCCAAAAAATCTTCAAAATCCGCACATCCAAACGAAAGTATCACCGGTCGGTAACAATTTGGTAATAATGCTATTGACAGAATTTAATTTCCCGAAAAGCGAGGTTAGTAATGCCAGTTAAGAATTACATTTTCGAAACAAAATATGATTTCATTATTTTAAACATCAAATTGATAGTATTTAAGTATACTAAAGTTACTATAAACTTTAATTACCAATAATAAATATATTTATAGCGATTTAATAATATAATTCAATTGAAAATAATTACAACATCTATATAATTTTAACAAAATAACAAATTGTAATTGTCCAACTATTTTTTAATTTGGCATCGCGTGACGGCTATTTTGCCAACTGTCACTTCAAGTTTTGTCTATGGTTATTGCAATTATTTGCGAGTTTACGTTCTATGTAATTTATGGCCAGACAATATCTGTATGTGTTGTCTATATAAAGCCCACTGCAACGGACGGCGACTACACGACTTGGTTTTGCAAAGTTGAGAGCATTATCTGCAATCTGAAAGGACCTGTTATAATATTAGGTGACCTTAACTTGAGAAGTGCCTCTGTAAATGTTAACAATTATTACTGTTACTTCTTAAGCTTCTGTAGTCTGACTGAGATGAATGAAGTGTGGAATATGCGTGGGAGTAAGTTAGACGTAGTGCTGGCTCGGGAAGGCACCGAAGTAAGTTGTGAGCACGTTAAAGGTACGGAGCTGGTCCCAATCGACCTTTATCACCCTCCATTAGATGTTGCGTTTACTCTCAAAACCCACAAAGATAGAGAAAAATTAGACCCCAGCAACATTGATCGGAGTAGGGATTGGAATTTTGGCAAAGGGAACTATTCACTTTTAAGCGATCTTATTCTTGCTGCTCCTTGGCATGACGTTATTAGCTGCGATGACGCATCCTCTGCTGCTGGTAAGTTCTATTCAGTAATTTACGACCTGTTTGATTGCTCAATTCCAAGAAAGAGGAGAATGAGCGCTGGTAATAGGAGGTACCCAGTCTGGTTTACGCGGGATATTGTGAACGACACTCGGCGGAAAACTAAACTCCACAATAGCTGGAAACTTTCGCGATGTGATGCCACATATGCAGAGTTTAGTAAACTGCGGTCTAGCCTAAAGATAAGAACCCGAGACGCCTACAGATTGCACTGCAGCAGCGTGGAAAACAGCATACGCAGTAATCCACGACACTTTTGGCAGCACTTTTCTAGCCTGCGATCTAAGGGCGGATTTGAACCAATCGTTGTTCACAATGGTGAGACGTGCTCGGGTGTCAAAGCGGCCGAGGCATTTGCTCAATATTTTGCAAGCGTATTTCAGCCCAATTCACCTAAATTAGACCCTATGAACTCCAGTCCAAGTGGTGTGTCAAATAATATTCCCCTCCCCATCTTAACCCCATCGGACGTAGTAAAAGGGATTGCTAAACTAAGGCCCTCCAGCTCAGTTGGCCCTGACAACATTCCAGCCTTTGTCCTTAAGGGATGTAATGACACCTTGGCAGCTCCTTTGTGTCATATTTTTAACCTTGCCCTCCAGTCCGGCTTATACCCTGAGCAATGGAAAACTTCGCGAGTCACTCCTATCCCTAAAACCTCCGACAAAACATCGGTAGAGAAACACAGACCCATCGCTATCCTCCCAACCGTTGCCAAGGTTTTCGAGCATATTCTCCATACCGTGATTTACAAACACGTTGACAAGCTATTTTCTGATGCCCAACACGGTTTTCGACGGGGTCGCTCCGTAGACTCCAATTTGCTCATCCATGTTGACTACTTATCCAGTAGCTTGGACACCGGGAGGCAGGTCGACGCTCTATATTTCGATTTCCAAAAAGCCTTCGACACAGTTGACAACGATATATTGTTGACAAAACTAGAGGCCATAGGTTTCTCGTCCGGACTTCTCAGCTTCTTTGCCGACTACCTTCGAGATCGCAAGCAGTTTGTCAGACATGGTTGCTTTGAATCTAAACCTTATAACACCCGCTCGGGCGTGAGCCAGGGATCAGTATTGGGGCCACCTCTGTTCTTGATCATGATTAATGATTTGGTAACGGAGGTTAAGTTTGCCAGGTGCTTGCTATACGCTGATGATCTAAAATTGGTTGCACAAATCAGATCGGACGAGGACTGTATACTCCTACAAAAGGACATTGATGCCGTTTATAGGTGGAGCATTGTAAATAAACTTCCTCTCAACACAAGCAAGTGCCACGTCATGACATACGGTAGAGGGTTGCGACCAATCCATTTCAACTACAGATTGGGTGGCGACATAATTTCTCGAGTGACCAACGTAAAGGATTTGGGAGTGACTTTCGACCGCTGTCTGACATTTAAAGACCACATTTCTACCCTTGCGAAGGAGTCTTTCAGGCGTCTGGGCTTTGTGATGCGAAATGCTCGTGACTTCCGCAACCCTAATGTCCATCGTTTATTATACACCACTCTAGTTCGAAGCAAACTTGAGTCTAGTGCCTGTGTCTGGCACCCTTACACCGCTGCCCAGACATTGATGCTCGAAAAGGTGCAGAAAACCTTTCTAAGAGGCTTTTTCCAAAAGTTATTTTACTATTTTCCTTTCCTGTACCCTACCAACTATCTGTTAGGAGCGTTGGGCTTTAACTCCTTGGAGGTGAGAAGAGGTGCTGAGCAGCTCAAGGTAGCCTGTAAAACCCTAAGAGGACTAATCGACTGCCCTGAGCTCCACAGCCTTTTTTGTCGGCTATTCGTGCCCGATAAATACATCGGACAACGCCAATGCCGCCGGCATAGTCTGTTCGCCCCACCGTCATCTAAAACTGTCGCCAGAGCTGAATCTCCGGTGTGTCGTACTCTTAAGACGCTCAACGCCCTTCTGATTGCCAACCCCGAATGTGATGTGTTTGCGGATGAATGGAGTAAGGTTATGCGGTTATGTCTGATTTTCTGTGAGAGAAAGTATGCAAGAGTGTCCACTGTTCCATGTTAGTTTGAGTAATTAATTTAATTCAAACCATTATAATGTATTGTATTTCTACTTTTGTTTTGTAAATTATTGTAACTGGTGTTTCTATGTTAATTATTGTAATTGGTGTTACCGTTTTAATTAACTATAAATAGACCAAGTACGAACGCTTATGTAAACGCGATTAATTTGAACTTAGTTTTATTGAACTCGGTTTATTGGGTAACTGGTAAAATCGGCCCTTATAAATTCCAAATGATGACTACAATACGGCCGATGTATCTAGGCGAGTCTGAACATAGGCTCTGCGAGCTTTAGCGCATGTACACTCGTGAAGAAAATTGTTATAGCCAATGTTTTTTTTTAAAACTTACGTACGAATAAAATTTCTTATACAATTTCTTATACTTATTACAAGTAAAATTAAAATGAATATCAAAGCACTGCTAAGAAAGCTAAGAAAAAAGATAAAAAATATCTTTTAAAAAAAAAAAAAACAATTTCGATCCTTTCGATAGTGGCTGATTTTTATTAAGTTTAAACACATATATTTACACTTATTATTACTACCTATGTATGCAGTGATTAATCACTGTCGCTGAGGGCGGAAATCCCCATCATAAACTCGTCGGCCTCTTGCGTACCATGTGAGGTACTTGGCATAGGTTCGTCCTCGAAATTGTCGCTCTCACTTTCAGACTCACTTTCCGAATCTGAAGCGGTATTAATGATAAATTGTTCCGTCATTTCATCAATAATATGGTCAATCTTCCTGTATTCATCTTCGACCTCTTGAACTTTTCTGCATAGAGCACTCCATTCTTCCTGACCCATTAAATTTACTTTTTCTTCAATTAGCTCCATTGTCCCATTGTGTTACGTTCCAGTCGACGTTTTTAGCGGCTACGTGCCCTTTAATGGTAGCCCACGCCATCTCGATGGGGTTTAAATCGGGATGGTATGGGGGTAAACGAAGGACATCGTGGTTGTTTCTCTTATATTCTAAGTAATAAAGTAAAGTAATATTTCGTCTATTACATATGTTTTGTGCACGTCTTTGTTTTTTTATGAGGTCGTAAAGTTGTGGTTTACGCATGTCATTTTCATATGGTATACCCTTTTCAACTAACTACGATTCCATTTTTGCCTTCCTATCATTAGAGGTAGGAGCAGGATTCAATAATTTGTAGTGTCCGACCGAAACAGGATTTTCAGCCGAAACCGAAACCGAAACCGAACCTTCGGTCTTGGTCCCAGTTTCGGCCGAAACCGAAACCGAAACTTATTTAAATTTTTATAGCATGTTAAATCTTTTGTATTTTTACGCGTATATAGACAGTAAACACGTCTAAAAAAATAAAATGCAACAATTAAAGTACCTATGTTTCAAAAATATTTCTTAATTCATAAAATACTGCTTTTAAACAAACATGGCAAATAGGATTCTTTTCTTTTTGTGTCATTTTTTACCTGAAAGAAATCAGTCATTATTAAATAAATAATATCTCAGAGATTAAAATACAAAAAGAAAAACCACTAAGGTACACATACCTATGGCAGTCATTATTAAAAGGAAAATTAATTCAAGTAAATAATGAAGTATAACTAGAAAACTTTCACGTACAGTACTACTGTACTACGGGTCCGAATTGACTAAGCACCTGGCGTACTAAAGGGAAAAAATGCGACATGACTGAAGGTCATTCACGGTAACAGTTAAATCACCGGAGGTAGTTGTGTATCGGATTTACGGGGCGGCTCGAATACAGGTACAAAATTGAATCCAACAACAATTACAAACAAATAGAGTAATGTTTGAATCAAACATCACAGGTCAACAAACATCACAAACAACAAATACACATCTTTTAGGGCGCCTTCAAATTTCCCGCAAAGTGCCACGCGGTGGCAGCCAGCGCTACAGCGCTGGCCACCTCGCTGCTTGGTTTATCCATATAATTAAAAAACGCACGACTGCAGCGCTGCAGCCGCGCGTCAGTTCACGGATCGACTTTATCTAATGATTCTATTTTATTACAACTTACAACCTATTTATTTTCCGCTGTAGGACAAGACTCTAATGAATGCCATAAAATACATCATCATTAATCAAAAGTAAAAACAAATATTTACCTAATAATGTTTGCGCGAGAAAAACCACAACCTCAAATCATCACGATCATGCTGGCTAGCAAACACAATTGGCAATCACGTTCACTCACTCAAAGTAAGCCGAATGATGCGTGACAATTCACGAACACCTAGTTTCGGCGGGGCCGAAGGTTCGGCCAATTATTGGCCGAAGCCGAAACTGTGGCCGAAACTAGATTTTTTGGCCGAAACTAGCCGAAACCGAAACCGAACCTTCGGTCGGTCCTTAAATTATTTGTGGTACGGAGCATTATCAATAACCACCACCGATTAGGGCTCAAATTTTGTATAAGTTGGGTCCGAATCCATTTCTCGTAGTTTGTGAAATTCATGTCGTCATGGTAGTCTCCGGTTTTGCTTCCAGATTTAAACATCAATAAGGCGTTTGGAGCAAATCCTGCTTCTGACCCAACGTGCACCATAACTATTCGCTGACTTTTTGATATAGGGCGCTTTAGTCCTTGAGCGGAACCATCAGACCACGCCTTGCCTTTTGTATGTGATGAGTGGCATACGACTCGTCAGTAAATACAATTGGTCGCCCTTCATCCCTGTACTTTTTTATTGCTTTTAAGTATAGGATCCTTTTCAGACGAATGTCAGTCTTCTCAATAAGTACCATTCTATTGCTTTCGGTCTTTCGCCATTTGAAACCCAATTTATTTACAATTGTCTTTAAGCTCGTTTTAGCCCCTTGAAAAATTATGTCCCGCTTCAGTTTCGCCAGTAATTTATTTATGGTCGGCATTTCTTTCTCGGTTTTGTGAAAGTTGTGCATGCATCTTTTTATTACACCTTGGTCAAAATTATCAATGTCCGTAATAGGTTTTGATCTAGACCTTTTTTTACCAGGCGTGCGGAATACCGAAAGTAAACCCGAAACATTACCTTCAGTTGCGATCCGCTGTATTGTGAGTTGGGACACACCCGTTGCGTTAGCAACTCCTAAAAAAACTTTGTACACATCTTTTACGCCATCTTCTTTTTCTTTTTTCATGTATTGCGTTGAAGGCGCGCGTGGCGGGCCTCTCAAAATGTAGAAGGTGCCACCGGGGCGATGGTCGTTCGGAGAACAGAAATAAAAAGTCTAAATGCACTGTAAACTATTTACACAAAAATGTATGTACAATATAAGAACTTAATAGAAATAATTTAATCTACGAAATCAACAAGAAATATTATCATACAGCATGAAAAAACTTTTGTCAAGAAGTGACAGAAAATGTCAAATCAAAAAATAAATATGTAAATAGGGTGTCGCAGCGGCTCTTTAGTAATTTCATCCCACACAGGTGGATCCCGCGGGATGAATCGACCTATTGAATTTTTGAATTGGTCAACTGATCCCGCTGACCAATTTTATAATTTGTATAGTCAAGAAGAAAAGTTTCTTGATATTAATTTATATGGTGATTCCCGTTGGCCTCATCGCCGGTGTCCACACTGGTGGGACGGGGGTGGGTTAATATTTATATTACCTAGTTTAACTACTCAAAAATATTGTATAGGATCTAGTACTTAGTACAGCTGTTGTGCTAGTTACGGGCAGTAACCTTACGAACAGTACCAGGCTGGCATGAATCCAAGAAGGTATTTATTACTGGAAGACCGTACCTATCCAGAATAATAATTATTGAAATGCATACCACCTTGAGCTCATGCCAGCCTAGTACTTGTTGGGGAACGTAAGTGTATTTACGGGGTGGAATTTTTCATTGCCACCTGCAGTGAAAGTCATTAAGTACTCTAAATACTGGAGATAGCAAACTTTACTTAAAGGAAACATTCCTTTGTTTTTTAAAGAAGAAAATCTACATTCACAGATTTTAGTTCTGAATTCTGCCCAACTTCCATAGGCATTACGTTCATACCATGGTGTCTGAGGCAGTCGAATGCTTTACCACATTGGCAGCAATATAGAACCCCACAAGGAGCGCTCAAACGCAAACATGGCGTGAGCCGGAAGGTTGTGTCACCTAGCGTAGTGCCAATATTAGGTGACGGTAGTGTCTGAAGCCAGAGGCCCGACTCCCACTCACCCACAGCCAGCAGGCGGGCACGCTCAGCAGTATTGGTAGACATATTAATAAGTTTATTCCGTGATTTAAATTTGTTTGATTTAAATGTTTTTATTTCGTCCTGTCATTTCGTCTTTCTCATGCTTTCTTCATTTCAATACTTTTAACGTACTGTCTTATATGCTTACTTAAAGTATCGAAAGTATGGGAGTACCGGTGGTCCAGTGGTGGCGGCCCCGACTTACGAACAGGTTCGAACCCAGACAGGCACATTACTTTGTGTAATTTATTTCATCACCACTGCTCTCAAAACGGTGAAAGAAAACATCGTGAGGAAACCGGCATATCCTAGAACCAAAACATCGCAGACATGTGACATCTACCAACCCGCACTGGGCCCGCGTGGATTGATTATAGCCCATACGTAAAATACGCGCTTTGACGTGGAGTTGCGGACACCAGCCCGTTACAAAGGAGTCCCAGTTCTTTATCGGAACCGGCTCTGCATTCCCTAAATATGACACAATAAATTATGAGCCTCAAAAAGTACCAGGCTGGCATAAGCTCAAGGTAGTATGCATTTTAATAATTCTGAGTATACGTACTTACGTAGGTACGGCCTTCTAGTAATAAATACCCCCTTGGATTCATGCCCGCCTAGTACTGTTCGTTAGGTTACCAACTAACACTACTCGATCCCATACAATGTTATAAGTACGGTGGGGACAAAGAGATTTTATTTTTATTCCTCCTAACATTTTTCTACACGCTGTTACTCAAATTTGAAATTCGAAGGCATTTTCTTTTTAATTTTAAGAGCGGGACCAATCTACCAAAGAAAATGACATAAAAACAATAATTTAGTAAACTCATCCCGCGGGACCCAAATGACCGGGACCAATCTACTAAAGAGCCGTCGCAGCACCGGCCAGTAACAAAACGAACGCCGCCTCCTTGGTCGCGGCCTAGTGATGAGTAGTGTTAGGCACTACAGCGTTATGTCATAAATATTTTTTCTCGCCTGGCGATTTAAAACACTATTATGCTTTGGTGGCATATTTGGAGAATTATGGAAGTGCTAACTGACACTTAAATAACACTAACAAAAACAACTTATTCACAAAACAAAAACTTAACACGAAACAAAAAACTTAACACGAAACAAAAAACTTAACACGAAACAAAAAAACTTAAGAATTATAATAACAAATCAAGAACAATAACAACGAAAACTTTTGTAACCGACTGTGCTCAAGACAGAGATAGCGACACGAAAACGACACCAATGCTTACGTGTGACTGAGACATATTACCGTGTACCGAGCAATCCCGAATAAGCACGAAGCTTGACAAAGGAACCAAAAAGGGATGTCCAATACGCATGCGAGGGTGTTATTTAATCGATTTTTATTCAAATCGATTGAAATTAAGTCATAAAACATATTTAATTTTAATTTTTTTAAGGTCTTAAATTTTCTCAAATAGTCTTTACTCAAGTAGTCGTTAAAAGATAACTCTCAATATTAAAGTAAATTAGGTCTTTCAAACGAGAAAATTGTATTTTTGGTAGTTTACTTTTTATTTAATTCGAAATCTTGTTTATTAACGACAAAATTCACTACATCTAGAAATCTATTTCGTTTAATATCTATTTAAACAAAAAACATTAAATTCGAAAATGAAAATAATCGATTGCGATATTTGATCGAATAAAGGGTCGATTGTGTTTACGTAGGGTCAATCTCTAGCCTAGACCACCGCCCCCACACGTCGCCTCATGCCACCATTTAGTTCCTAAAAACAATTATTGCGCAACCATCTGCGCGAAGTTCGGACTCGCCAAGATACATCGGCCGTATTGTAACTTTTCAATATCTCCTTATCAACATCACTCACTCATAAAAATTCGAATATAAAATTTTCTTCTCTCACATTGGCATTATTGTCTCCAGATAGATTAATTGGTTGAGGAGCTGGCGATTCCTGGTTTGTGTTGTTAACTGAACTTATATTAGAGTAAGCTGATGATGCCATCGATATACTCGTATGGAGTGGATTATATGATGTAGAATCGAGCAGACGGAGTTCGATATTTGAAAACAATTTGGCCATTTCCAGTTTAACAATGGCTTGTTCTCTGGGCGGAAATTTCTTGAATGTATCGGCATAACTAAGGAATAAATTGTCAGTAACGTCGAGTTCCTTCTTATTTTTATTAGAATTTATAAACTGTATCACTCTCCCTACATCATCATCACTTTCTGGATGTCCTCTTGATCGTTTAGCCTTTCGAGATGAAATGCTTGATGATGACGGGGGTGCCTGTGATGATGACGGGGTGGCTTGCGATGTTGATGAGGTAGCTTGCATTGGTGGCTGGGAAATTGCGATGGAGGTGAGGTGACCGGTGATTGGTTATACTATCGTATCCAGGAGTATGACCAGGTGGTTGACTTTGAGGCGAAGATGGTGATGTTGGTGGTATTTCAACAGGAACGTTTGAATGGGATTCTCGAGGCGCATTGAAATGGTCCAAGAATGCCAGTTGTGATGCCCATGTGTAATTTACGTTTCTACGACTAGAACCAGTTGTTCTTTTGAGCTGTTTTTTATATTTAGTGTAGCCGTCTCTGATTGTCTTCCATTTGTGTTTTACTGCTTCACCTGCGGTAATGATAAAATTTACAAGAATAGAATAGAATCAAACTTACAAAAGATTAAAAATAAAGACTTATACTATTTTATTTAATGAATATATTTGTATTGCATTGTATTATAACATAACAAATTATTCCTCATAAATAATAACCTTATTTCTTTGTTTAAGGTATTTAACAACCGGTGATTCTTATCAAACCATAACCATCAACCATATATATTATTATCAAGCGTTTTCTTTTCGGGTTGGACATAGTACAGTCAGCAATATTGTGAAGAATGTCTGCGTAGAAATATGGATTTTATTGCAACCAACGTATATGCCAGCACCATCTGAGGAAACATGGAGGCAATCAGAAGTTGGATACAGAGAATTTTGGAATTTTCCCAACTGCGTGGGCAGTATAGATGGGAAGCACATTGCTATTAAATGTCCTCCAAATAGCAGAACACATTACTACTAAACTTATATTGTCACTTACGGGATATCTTCCGTGATTATTTATTGTTTTGAGCTCCCGATATTTCGACGCTGTTGCAAGCGCCATGATCGCGGGTTGACTGGAGACTGCGGGTGGATGGAAAATAAAATTGTTACGAGCAGACAAATCTGTCTACCCTCTTTCTTTGTCTTTTGCTACGCGCACTATTGGAACTCGACACTAAGTCACGACAAAACGCACTTCCAGTATCACCAGGTTTTTTGGAGTTTTTTGTATGATGCCGGCTGCTACTTTTGAGCATACTCAAAACTGGATTCCACGTGCTCGACAATTTGAAGCCATCCTCTCGATTTAAATTTTTATACTTCTTTATTTCAATTGCTTCTCTTGTCAGCCTTGGTAGGTAACAGGTACTACTGCTACAAAAATTACTTCTCTATCGTTTTGTTAGCAATCGGAGATCCATTTTATAAATTTATTACTGTGGATATCGGTAGCTATGGTCGAATGAGTGATAGCGGAATATTCGAAAACTCAAATGTTTATCAAGCGTACTTACACGGAAAATTACTACTACCGCCAAAACCTCTCCCAGGAGATGAAAATCCCACACCACATGTTTTGATAGGAGATGAGGGGTTTGCTTTGAAAGAATATCTTATGCGACCTTTTCCTAGAGCAGCCGTTGTACATGACAACCGAAAAAAAAATTTTAACTATCGACTTTGTCGAGCTAGACGAGTTGTTGAGAACAGTTTTGGTATTTTGGCACAGAAGTTCAGAATTTTCAATAGACACTTAGAAACCAATGTTGAAATATTAAACAGAGTTACGCTTGCAGAAATGAATTTATATTAAAGAAACAAATATGAAGACAGCCATTACTTATCAGTTTTCGTTCAAGAGAGAGTGTTACCACTTTTTTAATACTACACATTAAATATAAGTGTTGCCATCCTTTATTCCTCAACACTTATTTTACTTATACAAAATCATTATTTCACAACTTAACATGTTACTTATAACAAAAAAATATAACTTCTATTCCTTCTAACAATCTTAACAATATCAATCAACCTTTTATTGAAAATAAATGCTAACTTACTTTAAAATACTATTTCTATGTTTTTCATACAACTGTTTTCCCAATGCTTTAGTAAATAGGTCTGCAAGATTATTGGTGCTGCTTACATAAGACAGTTTTACACATTCTGTGTTTAGCTTGTCAATAATAAAATGATATTTTACATCTATGTGCTTTAGCCTCGTCTTACTATGGAAGAACTACAGGTATTCCATTACCTGTAGTTCTTCCATATATTCTAATTCTTCTTCCAAATTACCAAATTCACATGTGGTAGCTTAGTTGTTCAATATGGCCAAAGATTCTTCGGTTTTTTGGACTCTTGTGAAAAAATTATACCTTTCCGTTATATTTAAAAGAGGACTGAATTTTTCGTCGAATTTCTTTAGGATGTCATCTAACTTTGTTGTATTTCGATCTAAATTAAAGCTATTAAAAATTTCTATTCCTTCATCACCAATAGCATTTAGGAAAATTGCTGTTTTTTTCGAATCCGTTACTTTAGATAAATCATTAGCATCCATAAAAATTTCAAATCTAAGTTTCCATTTTTTCAATTTTTCTGCCACGTTATCGCCATTTTGTATGATAAGCGGTTTCAATTGCACAAAGAACGCTTTGTCCGCCATGTTGGTGACTTAAATGACTTGCCTTAATTTTTTTACTTACAGTTTTCTCGACTTTCATTGGCTTCTTCGTTTTCCTTTTAAATTTAATATGACACTAATTCTGACACCATGTTTGGGATTTGGTCGGGATTGCTTTATTATCAAGGAAACTGCCTTGGACTCTTTTATAAAGATATTATTTGATTAGCACTGTTCACGACATGATTCAGGTTGACAATGGAAGAGAGCCAATCAATACCTCGTCATTCCATAGACAATAACAATATGTTTTTAAATCATAGACTACAACACCCTCAACGACTTCCATACGCTCCCTACATAAGCCGACATCCTACTTCAAACTCGCCACTTCATTTCGGAACTGTCGTAACTCCACTCTCATAGCACTGAGCTCCTCACGGATACATCGAATCTCATAGGCTACGTTGAGCTCCTGAGCCTGCGGCTGTGCTATTTACTCTTTGGGGGTGGAGTGAGAGGCAGGTGTTGGTAGTATTGGAGGAGGCTGAATGGCTGCTGGCTGGACGGTAGTAGCAGACTGGATGGTAGTTGCAGGCGGGTGAGTTCCTGGCTGGCGATCGCTATTTTGCTGGGTTATATTTGGATGGCTACTGACTAAGCTACCATCAGACGGACCTTTAACAGGTGTAGCCGAATTGTCCGTTCTCGGTATCTTTGCCTTACAGGTCGGGTACAGCCAGTTAAGTGACACCTTTGTTGACGTAACGCCAATGCAAGCAGGATGATATGATCAGGACACTTTGTGCAGCGGACGCCCTCAGACATAGTCATAAACTTACCGCAGCCACACCACACTTCGCCCTGACTGATCCGACTGTTTGGGTTCCACACAAGTTCTAGGTTCGTAATCTTTGGGTATAGTTCCGAGCTACCACTAAGGGGTCACAGATGGCGCTGATTGTATGCAATGTGAAACAAACTGACTGTAATTTGTCATGTAATTTTCAGTAGGCGCGAATTATTGCAATGATCCGCCTCACAAATTGTCACTATACTTAGTTGCACTATTTAGTCTGTTTCTGCAAAACACTTTGGTTTAATTTAGTTGTAAATAGTAGGTATCGGGTAGATGATTTTCACTGTTTATTAGGATTTATATTTTAGGCTTTTATTATTTTATAACTGAACACTGACACTGTTCCACAAAATATGTTAAGTACTGTATCCCGTCGATGACTTTTAGCAATAAAGTTTTTAGATAATCACTGTCATTATATTTTTAAACTCGTAACTGTGGTAAGCTAGTCAGCTGTTACCGACATCCATGTCGTCACTCACACGTCAAATAAATTATTTATTTTTCGAATGAAATCAATAGTTGCATCAGAATTTCGGAAGCTTACAAGATCTATTTTTTTTTACCAAATTCTATAGCATCTGCTACCGAATCACTAAAAGCTTAGGCTGGCAATTTTACTTTCATTACTTGTTTATTAAAATTGACATAGGGTCAGGTGGGGTAAATGCGAGTACCATAGCTAGAATGATATATTCCATCGTAGACAAAATTTTACTTTTTAACTGGATAAAATTTATACTTACCATGTGTATTAAGTATTTAGTAGGCTACAGTTTTAAGTTATTTGTTTAATTACAGTCACTCAGGTAACTAAGGTAATCAAAAAAAAAAACATTGGCTCACTATTACATTTAGGTACCCAGTGTTCAGGGGCAAATGTAATAATATTGGTCAATATCTTAAGACTTTAGGCCCCTCGCCCACGGCGACTTTTTGTAGCGATGCTGTCGCAGGTCCGCATCGATACAGACGCGAAGCAGTCGCTAGCTGTGTGCCCGCGCCCACGGGACCAGATTCAGTCGCGATGCAAACGCGATTCGGTCGCGATGCAGTTACGATACAAAAATACCTTGGATCAGTACAGTTGCAAGATGGACTCCGTTGAGGCAACATTAGTCACGTTGTCTTTGGTGCTGCTTTTACGTAAGCAGCCGAAGCGTAGGCAACGGAAGCAGCGTCAATATTGGATGCATCCATTTAATACCCAGAGATTATTAAAATTTTATTAATAGGTTATTATGTACAATATTTACAAACTACATCTAAAACTAATTACAAAAATAAAACTAAACGTAAAACTAGTACGTAAAAGTAGTATATACAACAATGTCAATAGGACACTTAGGCGTCAAAATACTCCTCTGCATCGCTGTCATCGGGAAACGTGCCCAGAAGACTGGCAGCATTGCCACGTTGAATGGCAATGCTAATTCTTTGGCCAAAGAAGTAGCCAGCCCTCTGGTCACGCGAAGTGTCGATCAGTCGGCGGGAGATTTCCTTAAAAAGGAGACGCGCACTCGGACCCCATGACCCGAGCGTTTCGACCCCGAACGGCTCAAAGCTGTAGTTACCAATAAGGTTACAGTATTTGCGCCGTTTGAGGATCTCAGCAGCTGCAGCAGCAGCGCCTGCACAGCCCGCCGTGCTTGCAACGTGGCAAGGCGCAAGGGTGTCGACACAAGTTGCGTCCCACACCAAAGGCCTGCCAACGCTCCAAGGTACCAACGTCATGCCGTCCGGTCTCTTGCCATCGTCACGCACCAAGCCGTTTGGTTCTAAAACCGCTGGTACGCCGGCGCTGGCAAGAGCCCGACGGATAATGTCGTTGATGCTGGCGTGCCGTGCAATGCGACCTGCGCTCCTGTAGCAGGACAGGCCATGGTGTCCGAGGCTGTCGACAGCTACACCGCAGTGACAACGATGCGAAGCAACACAAGGTGCGCCTAAGCGTAGACTCGTAGCGACCCGGAACGATGCGTCATCCATCATAGTGCCAATGGTGAATGACGGAAGTGCCTGAAGCCACAAGCCCGACTCCCATTCCCCCACAGCCAGCAGACGGGCACGCTCCACAGTATTGATTGACGTATGTAAAAGGGTATTCCGTACAATACTGCAGAGGGGCACGTCCCACTGACTCTGGGAGGACAGGTTGTCGGGCAAATCCGTATTGGGACAAGCCATTTTCCAAGCGTTCAACGCATCAGTCAGATACGGCACCTGTTCATCAACCAGTGAAAAAGATAAAATATCCCTGGTTAATTTCTCGGTACCGTAGACCGAGGAGAGGAAGGCTGGTAAACTTATACTTGAAATTTTGCGGACGCCGAGACCACCCAAGCGAATGGGAAGTGTGGCTTGCTGCCAAGCTCGGTCGTCCAGGGCCACATTAAGTACTGAAGTAAGCGTGTTCCTAATAATTTGGTCGACTTTTTCTAAAAGCTGTGGATGCTTCCAAAGATGAGAAGAGCGAAGGCTATACGTGAATTTTGGTCCAAAACAACAGTATCGAATAAGAGTGAAGGCTGAATGAATGTTAATTTTGAAAAGTCTCTCCGAAATATCATTAAAATTTTGGATTTTTTCTTCAATGAAAGACGGAAAAGGTTCGTCAAATATTGGTGACCCTAGAAGGTGAAGAGATTTTTTTTCGGTAATTTTGATATTTGGTGCCAGAGAGTTAAATTTAGAAATGGTAGTCTGTCTGTCAGTGGTTTCTGGAAGGTAAATTTCGCACTTCGAAAGGTTAAGGTCTAGGCCAATGGAACAAAATTTTTCTTTTAAAAAAGTTAAATCTTTTAAGACTGTGTCCACATCACCTCCCAGGATTCCATCATCTAGGTACCATACGTTGAATTTAGAATTTAGCTGTCGAATAACTGGCCCTAGAGGGTCACCCTGTTGGCATCCAACGGCTGATTCCAAAAGATTGTCCTTATAGAGTAATTTTGAGGGGTTCGTGTAGCATTGGTAAAGAAAACTGTAAATTTTGGGTATTTCTTTTTGCACCTCTGTCAACAAGGTGTCCCTGTTTACGGAATTAAAGGCATTTTTAATGTCAACCTTAAGGATGACCTCACCCTTATCACTATGCAGGTAAGTGGACAGAGCGTGTACCGCAGCCTCACAGCCCTCTTTCGACCCGAATCCAAGCTGTAGGGGCTGGAATTTGCTGGCCAGTTCTTCACTGTAAAAGGCGCAGCAAATTTTGGCTGCGATACGACGGTAAGTTGACCCTACGGCAATGGGACGAATGCCGCCATCCTTCTTACGTAGGGCACAAAGATTGGCCCTGTAAAGAATATCGATGACGGCATCGTTCACACTGCCGGAGAGCATGAAATTGATGAGGGCCGTCAGCTCCTTCAAAAGGGACTCACCAGCTTCCCAGGCGCCGGAACAAATAAGGTCCTTCAAATGTTGAGGAGTCAGGCCGTCGAGGCCGCCAGCGGAGCCACTCCGGAAGGAACAGACGGCCGCACATACTTGCTGAGCTGTAATTTGGAGTGTGTTAGTTTCCGGAATGGGGGGGTCAGGGAAGGTGAGGTCATCAGCCGGGGCGGGATGTTTGCTCTCCAGAGCTGTAAGGGTCTCTGGAGAGTACGGCGCAACCACATCGCTGCTAAAAATGATCCTAGCTGCACCACTGATATCACCCTCGCCTAATTTAGATTCTACATGGTGCAGTAACCTCTTTGGGGAAGATGTGCTGTAAATTTTGGGTCAAAACTTTGGGCCGAAATGTTACAGTTGTCTTTAATTTGAGTTGTTAAGGTTTTCTTATTTGCCAAATCTTTTTGCACATGTAGAATTCTAAAAGGGAAGGTAAGTAATTGCTCCCAAGCACTTTGAGAGTTCTCTCGGGCGGCGAGGCGGACACAACGCGCTAAGCTTGATGCTACAGAAGGTCGCGCGCCTCGAGGAACTCTCTTTAAAACAGGAGTTGAAACTTTTAATTTTGAAAGATATTTCCAAAAGGGTAGAACGGGTGGATCAGGAGTAAGGGGAGAAGGTATTGTGGGGCATGAAGAAGGTACATTGAGGGGCTTATGTTTTCTCCCCAAATGTACCTTCAAGCCTCTTTCACCCTTAAAAAGCGTGCTTGGGAACAGTGTGGGCATCTTACTAGGACATCCAGCGATGTGTTAGGTTGACTGGCACTTCGTCCGGCGTCACTACAGTCATTGTTGGACATAGAAAACAATATTTAAATACAACTTACGTGATATCTTAGCAAATAGAACATAAAATTAATAAAAACCAAACAAAAACACAAGTAAAAAGTCAAGCACGACATATAACACGATGACAGCAACGTCACGCAGGCGGCCTGGGGCGCCGCCGCGCCGCCGGTGTCGCTGCGCGCCGCCGGCCGCGCCTATCACGCTGGCATTTTACTTGTCGCCCCGCAATCCGCGCCGCAATTCGCTTCGCTCTTGGCTGTGACTTGCTTTCGAGATACAAAACTACTAGCTCGCTATTTATTTTGTCTTCGACTTCTAACAAACACTCAGTGGCGATATTGTTTAATGACAGATTGAGTTTGTCTGTATTTCACTACCAATAAAGTTATTTTCCAGTAATAATTTTTGCGGAGAGTTACTTAGTTTGATGAACAGAAAGCTTGGTTCATTGGCTGCATATTCCGTATTAATTTAAAATAAATTTACTACGAGGCCGTTTTTTCACAACCAGTCGTCAGTGTTGCCATTGTCATTTTTTTTGAGAGAGATTACTTTGTGGACATCATGTAACAACATTCAAAATACTCAAAAATTATGATCTTAAATTCAAAAGTTGTTATAGAATGTCATATTCGACGTTTTGTGAATTGCTTTCCATTGTAAAACCAGAGTTGACACGCAGAAATACAATGATGAGACAAAGTATATCAGCTGAAGAAGGACTAACCATAACTTTAAGGTAAGAAAAACCAAATATTATATTAATTATGTTTTAATGGTTTTGCACAGTGGTACTGAAAGTTGTGACTATCGTCATAATCACAACTTTAATCAGAATTTTAATCATAATAAAAAAAACACTTATTAACTATTCAATATAATATATGTCGCCGCAGGAGTCTCTATCTGCTAAGATTTAATCCACAGAGTACTTTTATATTTATGGAATAGAGGTACAACTCAGTGACGAAAGTGAGAAACGTCAAATGTCGCCCTCTGGACGCAGGTTTTGGAACTAATGCCAACATAATCATACGTATAGCTATAGATACATATGTAGTACGTACGTACTACTTATGTATCTATAGTACTACTACAGGGTACATGAATTACATATTCGCGTACAGTTATGTAGAAAATCGAAAAAGTAATTCACATTATTAGACAATAAAACAATGATCTTCGATTAAATTTTTTATTTCTTTCTTTTAAAACACTTCTTGCTAAGTTTCTTAGCTTTTACTTTAAAAGAATCCGTATCATCATCACACTCCCTCTTATTTATTAATATATTATTAATGTCTTTACAGTAGTTGTAAATAAAAAATCTGCTGGATATTTTTATTAAAAAATCTAAATTATTAACTTTTCACTGTGTATTGAGCACTTTATGTATGAAAAATCTACAGCTATAAAAATCATAGTTCTTATTAGTTCCCTCAAATTTTTCTTATCTAAATTCATCATTATCATTATCGGCCTATTAATGTTCCCACTGCTGGGACAGGCCTCCTCTCTATGAGAGGGAATGGGCTATATAATCCACCACGCGGGCCCAGTGCGGATTGGAGTATCTAAATTATCTTTTAATATTATATAATTTATATCCTGCAGATTTGAGATGCAATTTGAGAGGGAGTCGTTGGGACTGCAAAGCCATTTTTTATTTGCATATTCCCGGTATCTTAAATATTCGTGCTCACTGTCTGACATTAAATCTTTTTTACATTCAACACACCCCTTAAATACTTTTTTTTTGGCGCTTTTGACAAAATATCCACTAACATATTGTAGGCCCCCTATTACGCGTGGGTCATTTTTTTCTTCAAGGGGTGTGAATATTATATCGGGAATATTACTAAGTTCGCAATTTGTTCCCTCTTTGCTGCCCTCGCTTGTAATGAGTACTTCATGTAAAGTTTTACAATTATCAATTTCACAGTTAGCTCCAGGAGCATGGACACTAGAGAGGCTGTTAACTAATAATGTGGTGAATGCTGCTTCAAATCGTTCTGGTGTAGGGTTTACGTTGCGGCATCCGTGGCTCCTTATGGACCCAAAAAAGTTTTCTATTGGGTCTTGATTCAAATGCCGCAACCAAACTGACGTTACACCATATTCTGTTTGTATTTTTTTAACAACAATTCAATTCCTTCTAGTGTCCATACCCAATTTTTCAATGTCGGAACATATTCACCGTTTGATGTTTTAGTACTAATAAATTTCATGTCTTTCATAATAGCTTTACTCTCCTTCCATGTTTTGTGATGGATAGAATTAGGCGTCGCAGGTCCTAGGAGAGGTTTGCCGTGTTTCTTTCTTTTCCCAAAGCTTCCGTTTAGGGAATCAAAAAGCTTGTCAAAGAACAATAGGATGTCTGCAGTGTCTTTGGCTTCTGCTGGAAGTATACCCTTATCTGTGAAAAAACATAGTTTATTAAATAATGGTGTCGATTCTGTTGTGCACAAACTAAACTTAATATAGACTATAGCTATCTTTTACTAAAAGGCAGTGCGAGAAAAGGACGGCTATAGCTATGCACTAAGTTAGAAATGTCAAACTAGTTTATGCCTTGCGCTTCACCGTGTTCTTAGTCGACATGTTTTTACGTGCACCCTTCATTCGTATGGAAATATTAGTTCGAATTAAATTTGACAGCTCTAAATTACGTCCGTCTCTTTCTCTTTTTATTGGTGTGAAAAAGATAGTAATAGCATAAATTAAGTTTAGTTTGTGCACAACAGAATCGACACCATTGTCTGATCTGCGTAATGTAAAACTATAGTAAGTATTTAATATTTGTATTTCATTGTAAACGTCAGAAAAGAAAGTGCGGACTGATGAAATTTACCTGCTAGATAGCCCATATTCGATGCCACAGTTTGGCTAAAAACTTGTGTAGCATTTTTGACTTTCATCCGAGGAATTTTGCTTGGGTCACAGTGGGCATCTGTCAATTTGGGTACCAATCGGATTCCTTTGTACCCTGGGTTTTCCTTGTGTAAGGCCATGATATGAGCCCATTTTGCAAGTTTTACTTCCCCGTTTTTTATATTTCAAATTTTTTGTTATTAAATTATTTCTTATGCATTTAATTAAATGGGGAGGGTCATACAATGGTATGATTTCTTGATCATTTATAATGAAACTGTTGTCTTGGGGCTCTTCTCCCTTTCTCAGTAGGTTACCCCTCGTCTCTTCCAGAAGATATTTGACGCAGTTTACATTATTTGTGCCCTGGTCGCATACAGTTGCTACCACAATGAGACCTGCATTTTGTAACTCGGTAATTACAGCTTTTAACTGCTTCGCAAGTTCAGGTCCCCTTGTTGCAGCTTGTGAAAAAGTGTATGCAACAGGTTGCTTATAGTTTTTTAGTAACCCTCTTACCATAAACACCTGTGCATGATCTGCATAATCTGGTTGTGTCTCCAGGCCATTTGTAACAAACCCACAAACTTTGTCCTTACGTTCGTTGTATGTAACATTCGGTTTGAGTGACATTTCGTCAAACAGGACAATACATATTTTATGTTCTAACTTCATTTTTTCAGTAGCTTTCTTTATTTGCTGAATCATATTTTTGTTTATTCCTGGATTTATATCTGCCAAATTAAGCAACTTCAGGAGAGTTTGGCGAGATGGCAAGATAAATATTTTCCTAAGAAATCTGTATCCTTTTGGGCTCTGTTTCAGAAAGGACAAAGGAATATTTTTTTCCTTTAGAGTGAAACGACGGCCTTGGTTACTTTTTTGTGCTCTCTGAACTGTAATAATGTCAAAATTTTGGATGTGCTAGGTAATTCATCGAGTGTTTTCAAAAACTGGGGATTCGTCGTTAGATTTTGCAGTGCCTTGATCTTTTTTGCCTGATTTTTGACCTTGTTGCGGCACTTACTTAGTTTTACTCCAACTAGCGTAAGTTTTCTGTATAAAACATGCTCAGATTGAGTTAGAGCAACGCGTTTCACTCGCCTTCTAGTAGCGATAGTGCGTTGTTGCTTCTTGCGATGCTCTGTAATGAAAGAAAACATAATACACTTATTATACATTATTATACCTACATTATTAGTTTTTAGATTCCTATTGTATTTTACCTTCTAAGATTCTGAATAAAGATATTATTATTATTATTAGTAAAGAAAATTATTTACTTTACTTAGTAACTATGTTGTTTGATGACTTAATGAGTTTTTTACCATAAAAGGCAGGGCGTAATAGTAATAAATGCATTAGGTACTTGTATTCTACTATATTTACCTACCATAGATTAGCTAAATGTTTTGTAAATGATTATTTTTCAGGATAAAATCTGCCTAATAAACATTTGGTCTTAGAAATAAAAGTGTAAGTAATCTAACATTAACTTTATTTTATTAAAAATTAGAATAGGTAATGAAGGACACGTAAACAAGAAAGAAAATTATGATGTAGCAAGAGATTGATATTATAAATTACAATATTGTTACCAAAGTTAAACATTCTATTTTTAAACTAAATTAAAATGAAATAATTTTTAGCTGGTTCGATTCCCGGTTGTAAGCTTGTCGAGAAATCAGTGAATACAGTTTTGTTTCTTTTTAAAAATAACGGAATGTTTTCCATACATTAAGTGACTTCTCTTCAGGGCCCATTGTTTTTTTCCACCCTGTACCCTACCTGTGTACTTACCTAATGTACCTTATTTCCTTAAGAGGCCTGCGGAGCATGCGAATTTCATACAAACGTAATACCAAAATAACTTGTAAATCAAACATATTCTTAAGGTAGTGGGTATTTATTTTGATTGGATTACAGAATATATAGGTTCCCAAACACATATTTTGAATGTACACTGATTTAAACATAAATTCCTCATATCTCGACTTTATATCATTGTCCTTTCAAAATATTTATTTTGGAACATAGATATTCTATAATACAATCGAAATATATACACACTACCTTAAGAATGTGTTTGATTTTCTTATTATTTTGGTATTACGTTTGTATGAAAAACGTATGCTTCGCCGGCCCTTTAATAAAAATATAAGTAAGGAAAAATATTCATATAATGATACTTAATTAATTATCTTTACTTATCAAGATTACCTTATTTTGCATACTTATAATAGAACGATTACCCATTTCCCACTACTAAGATGGTCAACCCTGATTTAATCTAATCATTAACACTAGAGATGCAACGAATATTCGGCAACTATTCGGTATTCGGCCACTTTTTTAGGTATTCGGTATTCGGCCTAATAGTGACCAGTATTCGGCCGAATACCTAATACCAAAAATTATTAAAATAAAAACGCAATTTCAGTCAAAAACCATTTATTTGGAAAGTTAGTTAAGTAGTTTTAGTATTTAAAATTAATTAGAGGCAGATTGTGATGAACAAATACCAGTTTCTCTGTATTAGCTGGTAAAAGCCGATTCCGTTTTTCTTCATACACAAGACCTGCCTCTGAAAATAGTCTCTCACTGTACACACTACTGCAAGGTGACGACATATATATTTTAACAAATTTTGTTAGCTTGGGATACTGTTTGGCGTTTGCAGACCACCACTTGTAAGGGTCTGCCCTACGATCGATACGAGCGCATTTCAAATACAAGTCAATCTCGCCAGCGATATCACTTTTTTCCATCCCCTCAGTTGCCATACTTGCCGTATTGGGCGTAGCGACTTCATCGAAGCATTCCCAGAAATTGTCATGGATTTCTTCTAGCGTAGTTGCACTTGCATTCTGATCAGTGTTACGTCTCTTAATAGGTGGCGCAAAATCATCATCGCTTTCGCAACTACTAGACTCATCACAACTTTGCTTCAAATTATCTAAAAGAATTTTTTGTCTTACTCTCTATCTGAACAGTTCCCAAGAAACTAGATTTGAACCTCGGGTCAAGAAAAGTGGCGACCAAGTACTTGTCGTTATCATCAAAGTCAAACCGCTTTTTAAGCTCAGTTCTCAGTGTCAATATCATTGTCAATAAATCTGTTGTCTTTGCTGCAGTTTCTTCCTTTTCCAGGTATTTCAACAATATTGCAACATGTGGTATCACTTCAGAGACGCAAGACAGACCAGAACTAGTTATTTTCGTTATCTCTTCGAACGGTTTCAGAAGTCTAATGCATTGTTCCATCAGCTCCCACTGCGATGGTGACAAATTGGTCAATATATTGTGATCTGTTATGTACAAGGACACAGCTCTTTTCTGTTCCAGTAATCGCTCCATCAAGTAATAAGTCGAGTTCCATCGAGTGACAATATCTTGCAATAGTTGATGGCCTGGCAAGTTTAGTTCTTGACGAATCGATTTAAGTTTTTGTTGAGCTGTACCAGAGTGGTTAAAGTGGGTGACAATCCGTCTTGCGGCAGCTACCATCTCACGTACTTCCTCTTGAGCTTTTATCGATTCCTCGACAGATCGTTGTAGCGAATGTATAAAACATTAGGCAGAATCATATTGCGCAACTCGTACGCCTTTTATCATGTTGGCTCCACTGTCATGCACAACTAAATGTATCTTGTTTTTAGGAATATCCCATACCTCAGCAATAGCATTGAGCTCCTTTGCGATGTTATCACCTGTGTGTGAGCCAGAAAATGGCTTCATCGCCAGTACACCATGTTCAAGAATAAGATCTGGAGACAACCAATGTGCGGTGAAACTTAGGAAGCTCTCGTAATTATGTTGATTTGTCCACATATCAGATGTCACAGATATCGCGTTGGCTTGTAAAATACTGGACTTAATTTTAGAATGAATTCTGTTATACATGTCTGGGATAATATTCTCGGCCATATAAGTGCGACTTGGCATTCTATATTGTGGCACTGCTTTTTCCATAAGCCTTTTGAAACCAACTCTTTCAACAATAGATAACGGCTCGTTATCGACAGCAATCATTTCTCCAATTATGTAATGATATGTTTTCGATCTGGAATCATTTATGTCCCATAACATTTTCCTTTCAGTTGTTTCTTTTAAGGTTAATTGTTTTTGTTTTGGCGATAGACCAACAGGCGCGCTAGTTGTGAGAGAACTACTTTTTTTGTTTCCACTTGTTGAAGGTTCTGCAATCATGGTAGCATGCTCCTCAGCATGTTTATTTTTGAGGTGGTTTTTCATGGCAGTTGTAGCTGTAAGCAAAAAATAAACATATGACACAGACAAATAATACAAATATTACAAACATTCTCATTTAAAATAAAATATTAGTGTGATAACGAACGACACAGTGAGAGAAACAGAATGGGGTAGGCAAACTTTTTTTTAGGTGGTCATTCTATTTTATTTTTTTATTCTTAAGGGTGCAAGGAACAAAAAAAATGAATGGGCTGATTTCCTTTGCCGCGCTGCATAAAGAAAATAAATGTCATGCGAGCGAAAGAGATATACGAAGCTATAGAATAAAAAAACAAAATAAAATGACCACTTTTAAAAAAGTTTGCCTACCCCATTAGGCTTTGTAAAGAAAAGAGACGCATTTAATTAAGCTGTTTATTTAGTTAGATAGGTAGGTAAAGTAGGTAGGCACTCACTTGCATTTTTTCCTTCTCACCCCGCGATATATTTGTTTTACACAACAAACACAAGGCTAACTTAGGATTGTCTTTGCAAATCTCAAAATATTTCCAAATCGGAGTCCTTCTGTTACTCACTGAAGCCATAATAAATAACAAAACCAACGAAACTGGAAAAAATCACGAAAATGTAAACAAAAGCGCTTTGTCTTGATGAAGAGCGGCACGCTAATGTGGTACAATCCCTACCCGTTCCCTCCAGGCCCTCGCCTCCCGCGCGTCTTGCATCGAAACAGGTCTTAACATGTCGCGAAGCCACGAGAAATACACGAACCCGCCGCCGCCTGGCAACACCCGAATATTAGGCCGAATATTAGGCCAAGAGCCTCTGTTCGCAGGATGTATCGCAGTGGTTCAATATAAACGACGACTTGGGCAGAATATACTTTTAATTAGAGAGATCACAGAGATATTACAGGAGGCACATAAAATAGGTTGAGTTAAGAGGCGATGACATAGCAGAAGCAAACGAGAATGAATGTGCAGTATTACCAGGACTTACAATATCTAACTTATTTTTAATAATAAAAATGTTGCCAGATATGGAGTGTACTAAATTATTTCAACACTTCCCCTTACATAAACAAGGCATGTGCTCTGCTACCACAAATAAAACAATATCAGATACTTATTTTAAACAAAACTTAGGATTTTCTACATCATAACATTTAACTGACTCATAAAATCCTTATGCTTAGTACCTGCTAAAGGTTTAGTTAAAACGTCCGCTACCATCATACTCGTATGAAGATAAGTCACATTAATATAGTTTTTACTTATCAAATCTTTAATGAAATGGTATCGCACGTCTATGTGTTTAGTTCGTTTATGACAATCTTTAGTTGTTAACATTTTGATAGCACTCTGGTTATCATTTCTTAATTCACATTTAAGATATTTACCAGTTAACTCAAATAAAAGATTCCTTACAAACAATATGTCTTTACAACTATTACTCATGGATACATATTCAGCCTCTGTACTTGACGTTGCGACACAGCGCTGTTTTCTACTTTCCCAATTAATAGTGTTACCTTTTAATTTAATTACAAAACCAGAAAATGACTTTCTATCATTTGGGTCATTCGCCCAATCTGCATCTGCGAAAGCTTCCATATCAGGTTTTTTATTATTTTTCATAAATAACAAACCATGATCAATAGTACCTTTAAGATAACGAAGGACCCTCTTGGCAGCTAACCAATGACATTTATTGAAGCTATTATTAAATTGACTCAATAAACTACAACAATAAGAAATATCAGGTCTTGTACATACATTTAAATACATTAAACTACCAACAAGTTCTCGATATTTCAAATCACATTCGGAGTTATTATCATTACAATTTTCAAACTTCTCATTGACTTGCATTGGTGTAGAAACACTATTAGCATCTAATATTCCAAATCTAGATAACAATTTCTTGATGTACTCAGATTGTCTCAACAATATTTTCCCCTTATTTCTGTCTCTGTGTACACTCATGCCTAAACAATTCTTTATTGGCCCTAAATTTTTAATATTAAAGTTATTACTTAAAATGTCAATGATATAGGACTTTTCCTTACAACAATTACTAAAAATAAAAAAATCATCAACATAAAGGGCTAAAATTGTCAATTTGTTATCGTTAGTTCTTTTAATATAAACACATGGCTCACATTTAGTCTGTCTATAGCCATGTTTAGTCAACAAATTATGTACTGTTTCATTCCAGATTCTGCTTGCCTGCTTAAGGCCATAGATACTTTTCTGTAACAAACAAACTTTTCCATTATTATGTTTAAAACCATGTGGCTGTTCCATAAAGATTTCTTCGCTTACTTTACCATTTAAAAAAGCAGTCGTGACATCTATGTGGTCTATCTCCATGTCCATATCATTTGCAATATTAAATAAAATACGCATAGTCGAATGCCTGACAACAGGGGAAAAAGTTTGGTTATAGTCAACACCAGGTCTTCGAGTAAATCCACGTGCAACTAAACGTGCCTTGTATTTATCAAAATTACCTGATGTATCCTGTTTCACCTTAAAAACCCACTTGGTTTTTACAACATTTTTGTTTAAAGGCCTATCAACTAACGTCCATACACCATTTTCGATCAGTGAGTTATACTCACATCTCATGGCTTCTAACCACTCATCTTTCTGTGGACTAGTTATTGCATCTTCATATGACTGAGGTTCATCTAGGACATAAGACTGACATAATAGAGAAAAAACTACCTCATAATCTCCGAAGCGCTTAGGTGGAATACCTCTGGTGCTCCTCACCGATCGCTGTGGAGCAACTAGCTCCTCTGGAGACTGGCTGTCATCAATGTCACTGCACGACTGGTACTCAAAATCAGGACTCTGAGGTGAGAAACATTGCTCCCCCTGCCCCAAGGATTTCTTAGAACTTGCCACTTGTTCATTTTCAGAGGCAGTGTTCTCACCGGATGCCATATTCTGACTGGGTGCCTCAAAACCAGTAGAGGGCTCAACAGTGGCTGCATCAACATTTATAAAATTATCATTCAGCATATTATTATTATTATTTGTTTCCAAATCAAATAACTCGAGATTATTCGTATCTGAGATAATATTATTGAAATTATTATAATTTAAAATGTCATTATTCTTATTAGATAAAACATTATTTTCATTGCTATTTAAAATGTCATTATTATTTAATTTAGCAATTTTATTATTATTAATTTCAATGAAATGCACATTTCTTGGTTTTATTACCTTTTTAGGAAATAGTGGATCAACTAACCTATACCCTTTCGAATCCTGACAATATCCAACAAAAATATATTGTCTTGACTTAGAATCTAACTTCTGTCTATGACAGTCAGGTATTAAAGAGAAAACCTTGCAGCCAAACACCCTTAAGTGGCTCAGGTCAACTTTGGACCCTGTCCACACTTGTTCAGGAATTGTACCAGACAAAACAGCAGTAGGAGACCTATTTTTAAGATAAATTGCTGTCATCACAGCCTCGCCCCAATAGCGCTTTTCTAGGCCAGCTTCAGATAACATACATCTAGCTTTCTCAATTAAGGTTCTATTAAGCCGCTCAGAAACACCATTCTGCTGCGGACTATAAGGTTGTAGTATCTTTGGGTAATATGCGAATAAAAACAAGGAGTGTTCGCTACACGTTTAATGGCCGATCGATGATTGATCAAAAACATTTACACATGAGTACCCACATATTATAAAATACCACAATCCCTCCCCCAATAATTTAAAACATATGTATATAAAACTAAAAATCTTAACATTTATAATTTACAATTTTTTTCCTGACAGCTCTGACCGGTCGCTGGTATGTACTCTGTGGTCCCGTGCTTACAGGTTGAATATCTAGTTCCGAAGGTATTGAATCGATCCTTTCGCCATCCTGTTCCCCTTCTTCTTCGGAACTATTATTTGACGGCTGATCCGTTTGATGTTCGTCATTCAGCGGAACCGAGGACGGAGTCCCGGGAACAGAACAGAATGAACTGTCACTCTCCTCTCCCTCTGAGTCAACCTGTGCCGTGGTGTCAGTTTCCGCGAGCGTGTCTGTGGGATCATTTACTGATGCTAATTGTATGAAGTCGCCGACGTCCTCTATCTCGGGTGGTTGCGACTTTGCCCCTTTATAGCTTACAATATGGTCTATATGTTTTTTTAAAACAGTTTTTAACACTGGCACGTATATACCATACAGTCTATTTCCGATTTTGTGCCTTACAACACCATAATGCCATATATGTTTTGTCCCATTATTATAAAAATGTTTAATTAAAACCTCATCATTACAAAACCATTCACTTTTACGTCTGCCTCCGTATTGTTTATGCTGTAAGGTCTGTTTTTGAACGACATTTTTCTTAGCAGCGGATGCAAGCGACACAGCTGATGCGTTATTTGTATGACTCATTCCTTTGGAATGTGTGTCCGAAACTCGCAACAAATCGAGCCTACAGCGTAATGAGCGACCGAACAACAACTGAGCTGGTGAAAATCCTGTCGTACAGTGTTTTGAATTTCTATAATTAAACAAAAATTCATTAAGCTGGCGTTGTATTAGTTTTGGATTTGTAATTTCATTTAACATTATTTTTAAGCCCCGTTTCACGGTTTTCACAGTATTTTCTGCCTGGCCATTTGATGCCGGATGATATGGAGCGGTTGTTAAATGTTGAATGCCGTTAGTCAAACAATATTTATCGAATTGGCTTGAACAAAAATTTCTTCCATTGTCTGTGACCAAGGTACGCACTATTCCGAATCTACTGAACATTTCGGACAACTTAGATATAATAGCTTCACTATCTGTATTTGTCATTGGAAAACATTCCACCCATTTTGAGTGCGCATCTACTGCAATTAAGAACTGTTTGCCGATGAGCGTGAACATATCTAAATGCACCCGTTCCCAAGGTCGCACAGGGTATGGCCACACAGTAAGCGGAGCACGAGGCGGGTTGCTGCGAAGCGAATTACATTTAGTACAGGCACCCACCTTTTCTTCTATATGCTTATCAATATTTGGCCACCAAAACCGCGATCTTGCTTCAGTTTTCGTCTTTACTACTCCAAAATGAGGAATATGTAGCATGTCTAGAATCTGTTCTCTAAAAAAAGATGGTATCACCAATTTGTAACCCCTAAGCAAACACCCATTTTCATAACTTAAATCACACCGACAAGCAAAAAACGGTTTAATTCGCAAATCAGCAACCTTCCTCGGCCAACCGTTTTTAACAAAACCTATAATTTTGCGTAACGTTTCATCGCGTTCAGTTTCCTGTTTAATCTCTTCAAGTGTAATCGGCTTTAATATGCTATCTGTAATGTGATTAACAAACATTGATCTGTCGTCATCTTCCAACACCTCATTATTACACTTAATGTATTCGGCAACCGAACGAGATAAATAATCTGCAACATTTTGTTCACTTTTAACATACTCTAAGTTAAGGCGCTACCCCAGGCAAAATTAGCAACTCTATTTGTGGTGATTCAAACTTCGTTTGAAATACTATTAGAATAAAGTTCTAATCAGCTTGCACTACAAAGTGGTTTTTACGTCAGTCACTGCGGGTCGAATAGTGCGAAATTAGTGATTTTTATTCTTTATAAAATCAAATTTCCGTCTTTTGAAAAAAAAAAAACTAGCATTATGTTCATTATTAAATTGTCTATCCATTAGTATAAGAAGCAAATCAAAATAATGTTAACTTTACGAGAAGAAGCATGTTATAAATATTTTTTTCTCATTTTTGTGGTTTCATTGTGAGGGGATTTATTACACATTATGAGACTTAAAATAAAAAATAAAACTACCACTTTGCAGTCTAAGAATATGTAGAAATTTAATGTATTTTTATTACTTGGTATTTCTTTTGGATAAAGAGGAGTTGGCTCCAAAAAACTGCACAAAAAACGGCTTTTGCCTGGGGTAGCGCCTTAAAGTTATATGCCGACAGGAATAACGCATAACGTTGCAGACGGTTTGCCGCTATCTCTGGTACCCCCTTTTTGCTGCCAAATATAGTTAGAAGCGGTTTGTGATCTGTACGCAATGTAAACGGCACAACACGACCGTACACGTAGTGATGAAATTTTTTTATAGAAAACACAATAGCCGCAGCCTCTTTCTGTATCTGAGAATAATTACATTCAGCTTTTGACAGAGAACGGGAAGCGTAGGCGACTACGCGCTCCGTGCCATCGGGGTATCGGTGCGACAATACCGCGCCGAGACCGCGCGGTCCCGCGTCCGCCGTCACTATCGTAGGCAGCTCCGGGTTATAATGTGCCAAGGTGCGTTCTGATGCTAGTTCGCGTTTAATTTTATTAAAAACCTGAACCTGTTCCTCACCCCACTTCCATTTAATACCCTTTTTTAAAAGTAAATGTAGGGGAGCCATGAGGCTAGATGCTCCACGAATGAATGACCTATAATAAATGACCATGCCCAAGAATGACTTTAATTCGCTTATATTTTTAGGAGATTCACTAGTCAATATAGCTTCTACCTTAGAATTCGATTTACGTAATCCATTTTTATCAATAATAAATCCTAAGTACTCAACGGAATCTTTAAATAAATCGCATTTATTTTCCTTAACTCTAAACCCTGAATTTTCAAGCCTACTCAGCACTTCTTCTAACCTTAAAAGGTGCCGTTGTTTATTTTCAGCCGTAATTAAAATATCATCAAGAAAAATACATACTCCGTCAATACCCGCAAGCACTTCTTCTAATATTCTTTGAAATATACTTGGAGCTGTTGACAAGCCGAATACCAACCTATTAAAGCAAAATAAACCTTTATGAGTGTTAATGCACGTCAGTTTTTTGGTGTCATCCAGTAATAACTGATTATAGGCCCTAGATAAATCTAGTTTTGAAAATTGAACTCCGCCATGAAGTTTCGCGAATAGGTCTTGAATACGCGGTAAAGGATAACTATCCGTATATAACCACTTGTTCAGTGTCACTGAGTAGTCACCACATATCCTTATATTACCGTCAGGTCGTAACACTGGTACAATCGGTGTCGCTACTTCCGAATGCTCGACTTTCTCTAATATACCTAATTCTAATAATCTACGCAATTCATTATCTACCTTTTGTTTTAACGCTAACGGTACCGGTCGTGGTTTAAAAAATTTTAATTGTGCATCTGGCTTTATTTTCAACGTAACTTTGTGCTTATTAAACGTACCCAGCTCATCGGTAAACAAACGAGCGTATTTTCCTTTCAAATAAGTTTCAAGGTCAACACTTTTAATGTGATTACACGGAACACTACATAGCTGTAAACTATACTTAGAAATGAAATCGCGACCCAACAGCGAAGGTTGTTTGTTATTACATTGCCCCGTATCTACAACGTAAAACTTTAAATTTTCTGTACGACCTTCATAAGTCACAGGCAATGTTAAGCTACCTAACGGTGAAATTTTACTACCATTATAGCAATTCAACACTGTATTACAGGACTTTAAATTGTATTTATCCCTAAAATTCAATTTGTAAACAACAGCTGGCAAAACTGAAACAGCGCTGCCGCTGTCTATTTCACACATAAGCATTGTACTGCCCACCGACACTAATTGTTGCATCGGTTCGCCATTGACACATTTTATGTTAAACAATTCATAAATACCTTCAAATGAGTCATCGTCATCCGCTGCTAAGAACTTGCTACTTTTCACCTTATTTCTACACATACGCTTTAAATGGCCCTTTTGATGACACTTTTTACACGCATAGTTTATAAATCGACACTGTTCCGTACTATGGTTCTTATATCCGCACACACTGCAACACTTCCCGACTTTCGAGATCTCCGCGGCGGCGCCGGCGGCGGCGCGGCCCGCGGCTTCTGGCCGCTGCGCACTGACTGCGCCGCGCTGTTTTAACTCGAACACGGAATGCGCCGGCTCCGCTGGCAGCGCGGATGGCTCGGTGACAGCGCCATTGCTGTGTGATTCCCTTAACGCCAACCTTGCACATCTCACACTTTGCGCTATTTCTAATGCTCGATTAAATGTCAGCGTGTCCATGCTTTCTGCGAACAGCTTCTCTTTCTCCTTGATATTTTCTAACCCGAGGACAAACCGATCACGCAATGCTGACTCGAGTTCTGTTTTAAACCCGCAGTACTGCGCGAGGTGACGTACACGCGACGCCCATTCAGTCAAATCTTCTCCTGGACGTTGCTCCGCTTTATAAAACTTGTACCGCTCCGCAAACGTACACTTTTTAGACGCAAAATGACTGTCTAGCTTAGATATTAGACTTTTGAATTCTAACGTCTCGAGTTCTTCTGGGAAAACCAAATCCTTAACGACGCGGTACGTTTCTTCCACCAAACACGTCAATATCAGGGATCTCCGTTTTACTTGCGCCTTGTCGGTGTCGTCTGTGATATCGTTCACCAAACAAAACTGAGTGAAACGACTTTTGAAGATGTTCCATTCCTGCACGCGGTGGTCAAACGTGATATGTCCTCCATACAGCATTCTTTCTTGAGCCATTTTATTTTCAACACAGTATTATGTCAAAATATGCCTTCCTTGCTCACGTGAAGATCGCCTCGTCGCCAATTTGTAGTATCTTTGGGTAATATGCGAATAAAAACAAGGAGTGTTCGCTACACGTTTAATGGCCGATCGATGATTGATCAAAAACATTTACACATGAGTACCCACATATTATAAAATACCACAAAGGTATAGTGGTTTGATGTATAATACCATGTTGAGATAAATAATTTTCAAAACTTTGATTAACATACTCTGATCCATTGTCAGATCTCAAACATTTTACAACAAAACCAGTTTGTTTTTCCACTAAATTTTTGAAATTAATAAAACATTTTATTACCTCATTCTTCTGTGCCATCAAATAGCCAAAAGTCATCCTTGAAAAATCATCGGTAAATGTCACCAAATAACGCGCTCCTCCCCAGCTGCTCTGCGACATTGGGCCACAAACATCAGAGTGTATTAACTCCAAAAGCTGCTTTGCACGCTTAGCTTGTCCTTTGGGGAAAGACTTCACAGTTTGCTTCCCCTCAATGCATGGGATACAGTCTTGCAAATGACCAGAGTCACACTGGAAATCAATTCCTACAGCAAGACCATCACGCAATGCACACATACCTTGCAAGCTTAAGTGGCCGAGTCGCTTGTGCCACAATTCCATTTGGGCACTATGAACATGAGAACATTGCTCTTTGTTCAGAACATTGGAAGAGACCTGCGAACATAAGACATAAGGCACACACTCTAACCTATAAATTCCATTTATAAAAGTTGCACTTGTTAACAAATTGCCTGCTACATCATAAATATGACATTTTGAATTGTCAAACACGACTTTGCGCTTATTTTTAGTTAAACAGCTCACAGATAATAAATTGGCGGACAGTCCAGGAACATACATCACATTTTCAATGGTTTTAGAATCATTTTTAAATTTAAGTTTTACAGTACCTATGCCCATACATTTTAGTTGCTCATTATTGGCTACAGTAACAAAAGTTTTAAACTTAGTGTCCAAACTTAAAAACATTTCCTTATCTTTAGACATGTGTGAGGTACACCCACTATCAACGATCCAAGTATGTGAGCTGTGAAGAGTAGCAAATGCAGAGCCCGAGACAAACAGAGTGCTTGTCTCTGAATTGTGTTGCGATTTGGAGGCAGCTTTCTCACGTTTAAACTTGAAACATTTTGCCTTGATATGGCCAGTCTTCTTGCAATAACTGCATACTATGTTGCGTTTTGTACTTACAAAAGCCATATCATTTTTATTTTCATTGTTGTTTCCATTATTCGCACGGCGAAAATGTTCTTGTAAAAGCCTAGCCCGAACCATCTCACTTGTTTGTGCTTCTAACGACGACAAAGATTCCAAACTGGATACAAGGACATCATACTCCTGTGGTAGTCCACTTAACAGAATTTCAGCCACTTCTTTGTCTTCAATCACGCGCCCAATGTCCGTCAGCTGTTGCACCAAGGTCATTACACCTTCTATGTATTCATTCATCGAGTTGTAATCGGTATAGTTAGCACGATGAAGTTGTCGTAATAAAAGAACACGCCGGTACAGACCTTTATCTTCGAAGACAGATTTCAAGGCATTCCACGCCTCCTTCGATTTGTTAGCCGATCTAACATGTTGAATGCAACATGATTTTAAGCCGAGACAAATACGGGCCAAAGCACGTCCATCTTTTGTAGGATCGGTATCGGTGCCCTCCACGCATTTCCACAAGCCTTCCAAAACAAGTGACATCTTCATTTGGAACTTCCAAGTATTATAATTGCCAACTCCATTGAGTTTCTCAAAAGTATTAGCGGACTGAATAGCCTGAGGCACATGGCTATTCTCCGCCGCCATTCTGCCTCGTGACGTGTACTCGTCGAACAAAGAAAATTTCACTCACGCGTCGAACTTGATTATTGATGCCTGCCTGGGCAGTCGCTGGGCCCATAACCTGTTCGCAGGATGTGTCGCAGTGGTTCAATATAAACGACGACTTGGGCAGAATATACTTTTAATTAGAGAGATCACAGAGATATTACAGGAGGCACATAAAATAGGTTGAGTTAAGAGGCGATGACATAGCAGAAGCAAACGAGAATGAATGTGCAGTATTACCAGGACTTACAATATCTAACTTATTTTTAATAATAAAAATGTTGCCAGATATGGAGTGTACTAAATTATTTCAACAGCCTCGCCGAATATTAGGTATTAGGTATTCGGCGAAATCAGTATTCGTTGCATCTCTAATTAACACTCATAAACTATTCCATGATAATATTGATGAACCTGCCATCTCTGCTTTGGCAGTGGCATTAACAATTATTTACAAAGATCATTATTCAATTGACAGAAGGGTTAAGCGCCATCTATTGGCTTTTGTATTAACTAGTACTTAAATAGATCTTCGAGTGACAATTTAAGAGATTAATTAAACAAGTTTGGCTAGAACTATAGTTAAAATTAAGATAGCAAATATTTTATAACTATTGGGATTTTACCAATTTGTAATAGCTCTTTCGTGGACTATGATTTCTTTGTTTGTATGGCAACATTCCACATGTTGTGGAATGTGGCACCAAGTACAATTTTAATGGTCAATAAGTCAATTTATAATTCTAGACTATAACTAGAATCAGTTTTTCTAAAACTAACTACAAACTAAAAAGTAACAAGATTATTTACAAAGCAATTTATTAGTGGAAGACCTATTCTTTGTATTAATTTGACCTGTCCTCCGATCTGCCGGAAATGGTTTTAAAACAAGTGTCAATAGTAATGAATATAGTAATTTAGCTTATACTTAATAATACCTTTGCATTTGTGAATATTAGTATTGTTTAATTATTACAATAATTAAGTGTGAAGTATTCTGATATTGTTTGTAAGTTTTAATGAACTTACGATGTAATGAATTACTGTACTGAATGTGGTGTCACTTCCGGTATTCAAGGAACAGACGCGTCGATTAGGCAGTGTCTCGTTATCTTACGATGAGTAAAACAATTGAATTATTAAGCAAATAATAATAGCTTTTGAAGTGAACATTACAAGCTTGTGTAAATGAGAAATGTAATAGCTTGTAAGGTTGAAAAGAGTGTAAGGAGTTTCTTTGTCCGTTCTTCTCCTTATTAACAATATTGGCGAACGGGCTGCTCGACTCAGAATGTTTATTGTGTCTGTACCTAAATGGTTTCTTAGAAATAAACGTTTGGAGTTTGAGTAAAATGTTGTGTGTGATTTCAACTACCCATCTACCAACAATGAAGAATCACATCGCACGGCGATGTGATGATTAGAGACTGCAGTATTATTATTATTTATTATTATTAGTTCTGGAGGAAACATGCGTTAGTTTGGTCGTTACCTATAACGTAATCTTTTCCAAACATTTGAACAATGTCAGTGCTGTCTGATGAAACAGATTCTTGTAACTTCATAAAATAGTTGGGTATTTCCTAAAGATACCGTAGAAGTAATATGGAATAAATTAAAAGTCATATCCATGCCTGAACCAACAGAAGAATCACATTTAAAAACCGCTGAAGGGTTTATGAAACATGCAAATTTTCCTAACATAATTGGAGCAATAGATGGAAAACATATAAGAATTATAAAACCATGTCATACCGGCTCAGAATATTACAATTACAAACATTTTTTTTCCATCGTGTTGCTAGCAATATGTGACGCTAATTATAATTTCATAGCTATGGATGTCGGATGCTATGAAAAGAGCTCCGATTCAACAATACATGACAGCAGCGAATGGCTTAAAAAAATACGAGAAGGAAATTTTAAAATACCTCAACCGAGACAATGGAATACCTATACCGTTTTCATTTATTGGCGATGAAGGATTTGCCTTATCCGAACACTTGCAAAGACCATACGCTGGTAAATATTTACCACGAAATAAGAGAATATACAATTATCGCTTGACACGCGCAAGGCGTTATATTGAATGTACGTTTGGTATATTGAGTTAAAATTTTCAACAGGCCCATAAACGTTAATGTTGATTTTGCTACGAACATTGTTAAATCGTGTTGTGTATTGCACAATTTCATACGTAAGCGAGATGGGTACCAATTTGATCACACTCTGAGTATAATTGGATTCCAAGATTCACCTGCCAGTGATAATTTACATTTAATTAGAAGACGAAGATCTGAACTAAGTGGTACTGCAATCCGAAATATACAGTATGTTAGTTTAAACGAGGGACTTATTCAAACCCGCAATAGTCCATACTTACATGATACTAATAAACATATGAACAAAAAGAAAACGCTAATAAATAACAGATAGATCCATATCAAAAACTTCGCCTAAGTTTCGCAACGTGTGCGCCATGCGCTTCTCGCAGAACATGTGTGCGGGTCAATGACTTTTCTAGGTATAATCCATTTTCCCTTCATACTTTAAATCTGGCTTTGGACAGGCAAATATCTAGGTAACTAGGTACTGACCGAATGTTCGCAGTCGTTGATTGACACCTTGCATAACAATTAACGGTCCCTCGCACAATATCACTAGATAACACTTAAGCACGAACCACAATCCCAATATTCTTCACTGGAATAGTGATAAGAGAACCTTAGAGCTTCCAAAAACCTACTCCTTGAAATTCCCTCACATCGCACTGGTTTTATGTCCGCTTCTTATGCTGTCTCAACTATAAAGCTATGGAACGCGCTACCCCTTGGCATTAAAAAAACTGAAAGCAAAATGGCTTTCAAACGAACAGTTCGGAAGTACTATTTGAAGTCAGACTAAATTACTCACAAGGTAGTCGTAGTTATTATTATGAGGTTTCTCGTATTTTGAACTATTTGTATGTATTTTAATATGTATTAGTTTATTTCATCTTATCTGTAATATATGTGTATTAGTATGTATACTATTTATGTACTTAATTCGATTTGTCAACAAAATGGCATTGTTCTCATTGATTTTTGTACTCTACCACAATGCTGTCATATTTGACCCAATGGTTGACTGGTAGAGAATGCCTTGTGGCATTAAGTCCGCCTATGTACCACTCCTGTACATGAAGTTTAAATAAATAAATAAATAAATAAATAAGACGTAATTTTTGGTTTTTCAAGAACACGTTTACAGGACACTCTTAATATCGCGAAGTAAGCGGTGTTGTTTGTTAAATGCGATACGCGGAAACGCAATATTAGACATGCGGAAGTGGCGGCGCTCGCGCATACACTGAGGTAAGCGCGGGGGTGTGCCCTGTCGGTGCATCGGCGACAATACGAGTTTGCGCACGGAGCTCAGGAGCGGCACGTGTTTTGCCGCGTGATACCTACTTGCGCGCTCAGTGTCCATGAGTAATGTATTTAATTAGACAATTATGTCAAAAATTAAGGTTATAGGTTTTTTACATAATTGGATTAAGAATCGAATACTGAATACCTTCCCTCAATATGTCCCTCGTTTAACCTAACACGCTGTATATACTGACTATTTCACCGGTGAAGATTCTGTACCGTGGCAAGATTCAAAAATTTGAAAAAAGCAACCAATAAAATAACCAGCAAAGGAGATCATCTTGTTTATATTTTTACTATACCTACCTAGGTACTAATTATTATCTCCTAAACGCGTGAACCAATTTACATGATTCAAACAAATAAAATGGTTTTAGACCTAGACCTTTCATTTGACACCAAAATCGTTAAGATATCTCAACAAACAAAAAATCACATTTTCACCTTGCTCTCGTAATTATCTAACATGTATCTGAAAGGCGTACAAACAAACATTTTTTGTCACCGATTGTGTAGTTATCTAGTTTTTTATTAGTGATCGATGAGTTAAATAAATAAATAACTTACCACAATCATTCTTTTCTTTATTGGTTTTTTCTCCAAATTCTGCATTAAATAATTCATTTATCTCTTCCCATGCCTTCCTTTTTGCAATCTTATTCGAATACTCAGGAAGACGTGAGTCCCATATTACAGGACGCTCCTGGATTGCCGTAATAAACGTTTCAGTGTCAAATGACTCCATTTTACGCCTGTGACGGACAATACCACGCACTCTGGACCTGTCTGTGTTGCACGTTGCACTGATGCGGATTCCCAATCACGCGCCGCGCCACACTCCCTCCCCCTCCGTTCTCTCTACCGATGTCGTCCGACGCGGTCGCGCGTTTGTATCGATACAATCGCGATGCAGTAGCGCGTTAGAAGCGCGACGCGGTCGCGCGTTTGTATCGATACAATCACCATGCAGTAGCACGTTGCAAATGCGACTAACACGCGTTAGAAGTGAAAGGCGCGACTGCATCGCTACAAAAAGTCGCCGTGGGCGAGGGCCCTTAGATAGTTACAAATCAGGGGGAATAGCAATAAAATGCGAAAATTCAATTAACTTTGGCTTCTTATTTCAAAGAGATCACATGAAAGCTTACAAAGATACTCGTATGAACTTTTTCTTACAGACAATCAATTGTAAATCAATCAACGAAAAAAAGAAAAAAAGGGTTTACGAAATAATCATATTCTTGAATTTGAAATCAAAGTTTAAAGGGTGTACATGGAGAGAGCGACTGTCGCAACCCCGTGCAGGGCACGCCACGATAGTGGCGGTAAGTCCCCTCTTTGAGGAGTGGCTAGAGAGGCGCCACGGCGTCCTCACCTTCCGCCTGACGCAGGTCCTCACCGGACACGGATGTTTCGGGAGGTACCTGCACCGAATCGGGCGGGAGGAAACGCCCGGGTGTCTCCACTGCGAGGATCGACCGGAGGACACGGTGGAGCACACGGTGGAGGTCTGCCCTGCGTGGGCGGAGCACCGCCGTGTCCTCGTAGCGGCGATCGGCGGCGGCGACCTCTCGCGTCCGGCCCTGGTTCAATCCATGGTCCGGAGCGAGACGGAATGGGAAGCCGTCACCTCCTTCTGCGAAGCAGTCATGCTGGCGAAGGAGGTGGCGGAACGAGAGAGGGAGAGAGCCTCTCTTCCCGGCCGCCGCGGGAGACGCACCGGGCGTCGGGGGCCACGTGGTGGCTACCGGCCACCGTAGATGCGGGCCTGTGGACGGTTAGCTATGGGCTAGCTAGCCGTCCGTCCGTCTAGTGACGACAGGCCGTGTCGACGGCGCGTTCGTGTTCCACGCGCGCCTCAAAGAGATGTCAGCAGCAGAGAGGGGCTCGCAAGGGCCGAAGCCTGCCGGGGTTGCGGGACTGTTCGAAAGAGATACCGCGGCCCCGGAACGTAAAGGGCGAGGAAGGAACATGGAAAAAAAAAAAAAAAAAAAAAAAAGGGTGTAAAACACCTCTTCACGAAGCCGAAAGGCACTTGTTCTCCCCATCATTGCGATCATTTTTTTGTTCTACACCATACCTGGGAACCTTCTAGTTACGGAGATATGGGGGGTCAAAGTTACAACTTCTTGACATTTTTTTTTATATACAAGTTTTTTTTGTAAGATTTTGACTTTTAACACCTTCACGACCCCCGTACTATTCAATCCATCCATCAGCACAATGTTTTAAGTGTGTTACATGTAGTTCTAACACAAAACATGATTTATAACCTCAAAAAAAAAGTTGTTTCCAGCAATAATTTTTGCGTAAAATTACTTAGTTTGATGGACAGAATGCTTGATTAACGACTTTGTGATGAGGTGGTTTACACCCTGTATTATACCACGCTTGGTTATTGTAGGATTCGGCAATATTTTAACGATGGAATCAGTGGTGATTGTGTCAACATCTTCTATTATAGGCCATGCGAAGGTTGCACCCTTACGTCGTACAAACTTTACCTCCCAACGACTGTCTATCTGTTTTTGCACGAAGCCTACGTAATATTTATGTCCCTTCACCAAAGCATATTTAACAATCACCCATTTGTTAATATTAATATCTAATCCAGTCTTTTCTTCTGCCGTATTTTCTTTATTCATTTCTGCCATTGTAGCTTCATTGTCTAACTCAATAAGAACTTCAGCTTCCTCTTCCACCCATTCACTTTCGTCACAATTTGCATAGTGCACTTCATTATCTAAATCTACATATGTAGTGTCACTTTCTGAATCCTCTCTTCTGAATCCTTTTTCTTCACTTTTCCTTCTTTTTTTCCTATTTTCTTGTTTATTTTAGCTTGTTCGTTCGTGATTAACTTATCCTTTTCCTTCAACACTTCAAGCATTCTTGCAGACGTAATAACTTCAGCACCTGAGGCAACCTTACGTTTCTTTTGTTTATTTATAGGGAGATGTTTTTGCTGTATAGTTGAAAGAATCATCTGTTCAAATAATATTGTTGGTGCGGCATTGAAGGCTTGCATTTGATTGAGAAGTTGCTGGTACGGAATTCTGTGAGGATTGATAATTGAGAATTGACGATTGAGGTGTTGTGGGAATGGCCTCCTCCTCAAAAGCTGGTTGATTTAAAATTGATGGTGATGAGTTATTAAAATTTGACCGATGAGCATCAGGACTCGCCTCATTATTTCTCGCAAGCTCCCCTGCAAGGTGCCTCTCCCAGCGCTCTAAAGTGTCCTTAGCAAAATTTTCTCTTGGAATGACGTCAGAATTGAAAGGAAATATCCCTGATTTTCTAAATCCACTCATGATAACATCTTCACTAACACTGATCCAAGTTTCTCCCAAAAATTGAGAGAACAGCGCTTTAGGTAGCTTCGTACCAATATTCTGTCGCTGCCAAGTGGCAACAGTTTGGTCCCCTTTTTGTTTAAAAGACTTGAACACTGATACGTCTAATGGCTGTAGTTGGTCACTTGTATGGGGTGGCAGTTTAACCTTTTGGACGCCATTGTCACATATATGTGACAAGCAAGCGCGTGCCCTGTACGCCAAACGACACAAATATGTGACAAAATAGTAGATGAAATTGTGGCTTGGCGTGTAGGGCACGCACGTGCGTTTATGCTGTGGCGGTCAAAAGGTTAAGAATTGTTATGTCTTTGGCCAAAGCAGTTTCCACTAGGTCGAGGGACACATGTGTGGAGTGGCCATCATATATAGGTAAGAGAGGGTAATGGGGATCACTTAAGCAAAAAATAATACAAAATTTTAATACAAAACGAACTATTTATTGCAACCGCCTTTAAATATAATTTACTTAATCAACTTTCGTTTGAGATCAATTTCAATCACTTTGGCAATCAACTTTGGAAATTATGAAACTAGAAAAAAAAAATAGTTTTGACTCCCATTACACCAACATGGGGGTAATAGTAATCGCCCTGAGGGCAATTGGAGTCAAAGTATATCTAGCACAAATCGCAGACATAACCTTGAGCCGAGTTCCACCCAGTGCACTCTGCGTGAGCCCATAACCCACACGAGGTACATCTGCACCACATCTCATTATTTCTTCCGAAATCGTCGCATATAAGGCATCTGTTTCCAGCATTTTCTGCGTCATCATCCTCATCGTCTTGGCATAAGACGTCAGTGCCAACATCTGATTCAGAAGTTTCATTCGATTCTTGCAATACTTTGCGCTTTGCCTTTTCAGGACCCTTCTTCTGCTCTTTAGTTTTTTTTCCCTGTCCTTTGCCTTTCCATCTCTTTTCTTTTCCTTCTTTTTTCTATTATTTTCTTTTTCTAAAAGATTTTCTTTTATTGGCGTTGAAGTTAAAATAGTCGCGTGTTGCTTTTTTCAGCCTTGTCTTGTATTTAAAACAGGAGTTTTCTCAGGCAACTTGATTAAATCATGGAATGTTGTGTTGATTTGATTTGGCGTGCTAGGTACTTGTGAATCAGTTTGTTTTGAAGTGCTCGGAACTGGTGCATGAACTTCTTTTGATGTGCTGGGAACTATACTGGTAGCTGCGAGAAATTCATTGCTATCTTGGATTGGTATGGGCTCAGATTGAAGAATTTAAGAATTGAAGAATTTAAGAAGACTTTTTAAAAATAAGTCACATTCTTTTTTATATGCCATTTTGAGGGGACCAAAAAAAGAAACATCCAAGGGCTGCATCCTATGAGACGTGTGTGGTGGCAGAGACAATATATGGATGTGATTGGACTTGCAATATTCATAGACGGAAAGAGAAATGTGACTGGCATGGTTGTCTAAAATTAAAAGGATGGGTTCATCTGCAGACGGCTTAGCGTGCTGTTTAAAATGCACCAACCATTCAACAAAGAGGTGCTCGTTGATCCACCCATTGTCTGAGCATTTGTAAAGCGCTCCTGCTGGACCATCCTTCTCGAGTAAAGGAGTCAATCTTTTCCTAGGGAAAATAAACATCGGTGGAATGTACCCACCTGCAGCGCTCATGGCACACAACAAGGTAATATTTTTTCCCCTCTCCCAACTGGTTAAGGATCCTACTCTCTTCTGCCCTTTTAAGGCCAAAATTTTTCCGGGAGTCTGCACTGTCGAGATGCCAGTCTCATCGCAATTATAAATATTTTTTGGAACAAATCTATGCTTTTCCATCAACTGTCCAAGTAGTTCAAAAAACAAACTTACTTCTGTTTTATTAAATGCCGTGATTCTATTTATGCTAGTTGCCTACGGTTTCCTGACAGAAATATTATTTCTAGCCATAAAAGCATTTAACCAGTCGCGTCCAGCCATTTTTGAAGCTTGGTTAAAATTATGCTTCAAATTTAATTTTTCAGCATATTCAAAAGCAACTTTTCTTATTTGATTAGCAGTGCAACCATAAAAAATATTTGCCATTTTCTTCACCAAGTTTGCTAGCTCGTCTTCTTCTTCAGCACTAAAGACAGTGAATCGTCCTAAACGTGGTTCTACAGTAGAACCCTTTTTTATCCTCTTTTGAAGACTTGAAAAGGGGATTCCCATTACTTTAGCAGCATTCCTTATAGAAGAACCGCCATCAATAAGCTGTATAGCTTTTTTCAGGCTATCAGAAGACCAGGAAGCTTTTTCAGTTGTCCTGACTCGTACTTTCGGCATCTAAAAAGAGATAAAAATAACTTAACTCAACATGTATAGTTGCGGGCAATAGTAATCACTTGCGGGTTATGGGAGTCACCTCTGACTCTCATTTCCCACAACTTCACTAACGAGAAAAAAATAAAAAAATATAAAAAAACTCTTAGACACTGATATAATCAGAATTGAACATTACAATTTTGAACATCTAACTAAATACGGGTATTTTTTTTAATTACATAGTACAATATATTCTCCACTTACCTTCTGATTTGTAATGACGTAAAATTACATCAGCGGAGCGCAAAATGAAAACACAGCCGTCACTCAGTGGCGCGGGCGCTGACTGGTGCGAGCCGTCTTATGCTGTGGCGGGGGGCTGTTGCGGGGGGAAAGACGTCATTTACGTGTCGCTCGCAAGTACTATTTTGTGGTTGTGTGGGTGACTCCCATTGCCCACTGATTCCCATTACCCTACTCTCCCCTAACCAGTACTGGCCGTTCGTCACCTAGACCTTTTCAAAATAGTTTTTAAATACCCCTGTCTTCATCCAACCGTTGGGGGTAGCAGCATAGGCTGTACCGGGATATTCCTTGTCTGGTGGTGCCTTCCACTGGTCCCAGATATTTTTGGCTTTAAAAATTATAAGAGGTGGCGCTCGCCCACCTACAGCGTTAGCAGCCAGTACAAAAGTTATATTTTCTTGACCAGATGTGCTGATAACTCTGGATGAGCTTTCACCTCTTTCTCCTACTATTCTAGATTTCGATGGGTCAATACTGAGACTGCTTTCGTCCAAATTCCAGATTTGTTTGGGCTTGTCTGTTAAGGTTAACTCCGCCAAAACATTTCTTAGAAGTTCAAAATATCCATAGATGATGAATGGATCCGTGGCAGCCTTTTTTCTTGCATATTCCAATGGTTCTGGCTTTCGAATTGACAAACGATGGCGTTTTTTAAAATTACGGAACCAGTCTTCCCCTGGTATGCCCCGCTTAAATGGGGTCTCGATTTTATTCACGTTAACGTACTGGCCCACTAGCTCTATAATTTCCTTTCGACTAAGACCAAAACCCCATTTAGCCAGTGTCTTAACAGATGTTGCCAAAACGTTTTCAACATTCTCAGGAAGAGCAGTTCTGCGTCCTTTAGATTTTTTTATAGCTCCTCGAGTTCCCTTGTTTCGGCAATACAACGTTGCAAATGGAACTCCGTAAAGAAGAGATGCCTTGTGTATGGTAAGAGTACCGGCTTTTATTTCATCAAGTAATAATAATTGTAATTTTTCTTCAGTGTATTTGGGTGGTCCTGATTTTTTGACATAATTTTGCGGCATCTGGAAAGAAAGGGGTAATTGAAGTAAAACTTTACATTTGCCCCTTGCTATGTTATTATAATGCGTCCACCCTTTGTAGCAGAACTTTTTATGTTATAATATTATTTTGCATACCAGCTGATAGCATAAACTTCATTTGGCAGAAAAATGTTTGGCAGATACTCATTTATCATACGTTCAAACTCATAATTTTGTAAGCCAGAATCATCTTTAGGCATAAATTTCATATGCATAAGATTTAAAAGTAGAACTATCTTATCGCAGAAAGTTCACAGTCAGAATCATCTTTTGGCATAATTTTCAAATCGATAGTTTTTAAAGGCAGAACTATCATATCTCAGAAAGTTAACAGTCAGAATTATCTTTTGGCATACATTTCATATGCATAATAATGGAAAGATTCATTTATCAAATCACAGAAAATTCATAAAGTCTGGTTTTTATTTCTCTGTAAGAAGCAGGGAAACATGCAAACAAGCATATATCGTGCATGTAGCAAGCATGCAATATGCAAGCAAGGATGAAGCATGTAAGCAAGCATGCAGCATGCAAGCAAGCATGCAACATGCAGCATGCAAGCAAGCATGCAGTACGCAGCATGCAAGCATGCGTGCACCATGCATGCAGCAGGCATGCAAACATCTGAACAAGCATATACCATGCATACAGCAAGCATGCAGCAGCAGGCATGCAAACATCTGAACAAGCATATACCATGCATATAGCAAGCATGCAGCAGCATGCAAACAAGCATGCAGCAAGCATGAAGCATGCAAATAAGCATGCGGCAATATGCAGCAGGCATGTTTTCTGTCACGGCTCCGGCGCTACGGGGCTACGGCGGTCCCACGCGAGCTAATCGTCGCAGATGGGTTTAACGCTCACCACCGCAGCTTCGGCTTGCTGGCCGGCTGAAGCCGGCCAACCTCAGCCGCGGCGGCGAGTGTTACAACCACCTGCTCCTCAGCCCGCGGGCCGCCTCGCCCCTCCGCGCCTACGCGATTTTAAATTACACTCTAGGGGTAGGGCAGACAAGACTACGTGGAGTCGGTTTTGGAGCGATTCGTTTCTGTCACTAACTTTTCTAGCACAATATATTGACTTTTTAAGATAATATTTTAATTTTAAATTAAGGTTAAAAATGCTATTTTGTGGCATTGAAAAATGGCAATAATGCCAAATAAAATTATTCCAAATGGAATTCTGCAATCTTCATAGTATGCCAAGTGAAATTATATCAAATAATCGTCGTTCTAAATAAACATTATTCTAAACGAAATTATGCGAAATTTGAATACTGCCAAAGGTAATTATGTCAAAAAAAATTCTGCCATCTAAAAGTATGCCATTCCAAATTCGGACATACAAACATTCAGCCAAACAATAAGTATATTTAAAGAAAAAAAAATGCCTTTAGTATATTCGTATAAAAAAAATTATGCCAAGTGTGTTATGCTAAATGAATTTCGGAGCAACAAGATTCTGCCAGATAGATGGAACCCTATTATAATTGCCCCAACACCTAAGTATTAAGGAGTAAATGCAATAGCAGCCATAAAAGAACAACCTTCAGCTAATATGTAAAAATTTGCATTTAGATTCATTCATAACCATAGATCAGAATAAGTAGAGCTATTTAGGTTCATTGACCGCAAATATTGATGTTGATAAGGATATTCCACGGGATTCCGACTGATAGATACTACGGGATTTTATTATTATATTATTTGTTTAATTAAGTGAATTATTGTTGAAGCGTATATTATTTTAATTAAGATTTTATTGTAAATACAAATTGTTCTATTTGATAAAGTTTTGATTTTCTGAGGAACAAAAAATTTGTATGGTAGGTAATATGCTTTTGTACCTACAACTTCAGAATAAAAATGTTTAAAAGATCAACATTATTGATTCTTGAATAAGAAATTGTTACGTATAAAACATTTTTGTGGTTTAATGAATCAACTTTATCTATTTATCCCCAAGTCCCGATTATGGCGGCAGAGGTACTTCCGTATGTTCGGTTGACAATATTTCGGGAGTTTACAATATCGCTGGAGAGATTACAATCTAACGTCTTTGACAATTTTACGGTAACAGATGCATCGCCTTCAACCTGCTTAATGCTGTCCCGCTCCTATTGGTCATAGCGTGATGTTATATAGCCTATGGTCTTGTGGCGAGATTAATTTTACTTAGACCGCCACCTTTGATTCCGGAGCGGAATCGCTCCGCTTATGAATCTTGCACCACACTCACAAATCAGGTGATGTGTTGTTTGTCACCGAGTGCGCGTGCACTAGCGCTTACACGTGCCGTACGCAGCCACTGCGCGCGTGATATTTGTACTGGCGAAGGTGAAAACGGCCTTGAGCGGCCGGGCGATGGCGTGCGCGCAACCGAGGGCAGCGTGCGCGCAGTCAACTTGTGAGGGAGCCGAGCAGCGAGCACCAGTCCACCGTTGGCTACCAGCCTATCTACTCGCGCCGCGCTTTGCTTAATGTTAATTGTTGCTCCTTCAGTTTTAGCTCTGTATCTATCCAACGTCTTATTCTTAGGTTCGAAATGCTCCTCTATGGCATTAGCAGTAACTACAAGATCTGCATACTGAGCTGACTTGAAACATTGGATGTTCGGCATGAAAAGATGGATGATAATGTCTTCACGGCTAAAACCCTCTTCTTCTATTTTCGCTTCCAATTTTTTCTTCTCAGCGCTAGTGGACGCGCACTCGGTGACAAACAACACATCACCTGATTTGTGAGTGTGGTGCAAGATTCATAAGCGGAGCGGTTCCGCTCCGGAATCAAAGGTGGCGGTCTAAGTAAAATTAATCTCGCCACAGTCTTCCTCGATAAATGGATTGTCCAACGCAAACAGATTTTTTCAATTCGAGCCGGTAGTTCCTGGGATTAGCGCGTTCAACCAAACAAACAAACAAACTCTTCTGCTTTATAATATTATATATAAGTATAGATTGAAATACATACGAGAAACAAATGCAGTAACTATTTTTATATGATTGCATGCATGGTAACAACAGGCTGATTATTTAATTTTTATCTTACAAAAAAAAAATCTTAAAATTTTCAACTACCATAGGCACTTCAATGTCTCCAGATGGTGTACAAGATTGTATATGGTTAATCTGTATTTAAAATATCTTCATGCAGACCCTGTTAGACATGTGAAAAAAAAAGAATTAGCCAAAGAGGTTCCCATAGCCACTTCCACCTGTACACTTGTATATTTTATACTTGATTTAATTTATCCTAAAACAAAGTCTAGACAAAATTCGGAACGGTGAAAAAGAAGTCAGAACTTTATAAGGCAACTGTTAATATTTTCTTATATGGAACTGGTGTTTTTTGCCACACTTTGAATTTATATCAACTTGCCGATAGTTTGATTTGACTCATTTTACTAGTACTAGGTTGCTCAAGTATGATAAAGTTGTCTTCTTTCTCTGATTCAAGTCGAATGGTTTTTTGTCTTGCGAAAGCAAGGAGATTCAAAATGTTTGGAACATATCCGAGCACCAATTTTTTCCACAGATTTCGTATTCTTGGTTTTTTGGGAAAGTGGTAAAAAAAATTAACTCGTAGAATAAAAATTTGATAGGAATTTTGATTTATGGGTAAACTTGCCGAGCACTGGTATCCCTAAAACTCTATCAAAATACACTAAAAGAATATTACTACAAAACAAATGAAAATATCCGTTTAAAACGTGTGTGTGTTAATTTTTGTGAAGCCAATGTTGTATAATCGATTCATGACGGATTATCTTGAGTGCACCAAGAGAGGGCAATGTAAGTTTTATGTCTTCAAATGTCATTGTGCGACGTGCCAGATCTTTATGAACAATGGTTGCAGGCTTTTATTTTAAATTGTTTGAAAAATTTCGTCTCAAGTATAACGAATTTTCTTTCTTGTGTGTCATGTTTAAAGTTATTGTCTAAGTTGATTATTTCACTTAGAAATTCAACGATCTTACCTGTATTCTCAGTGTCATAAGTCCACACCGTTACGTTGCACTGCATACATTTTCCGTGAAAGGTACCATTGCCATTTATGTTATAATTTTTAAAAGATATCGTACATGGCAATTTAAAATGTTTCCAAAGCTTATACCTGGAAAGGCGGGACCATTTGTAATTAGGAATGGTTTAGTCCTGACTTCTAACAGTAAAAACATTTGATAATTACGTTCTCTTATTTACGTTCTTTTTATCACTTCTACACTCGCTCTGGAAATGTCCTATTTTACCGCACTTAAAACACTTTCCATTCTTTCTATTTTTCACCCCAAAAGCAGATGACGATGAAGTTTCCTGTGGTTCATCAATCAACAGTAGAGAGAGCGTAATTTTTTTCTTCCATAGGCAACCTGGGCCACCAAATTATCTAAAGTCGTCTGAATCCGACTCCCATGCAGAAACAAAATGTTTGTATTCTTCTGGCATCGTATTTTAGTTCTAACAAACTTGTCATAGATTTCTTCACTAATTTGTTTCAGATTATTTTGCAATTATAAAAAAAAAGTTAAAATTAAAATGTCAAAGATTCACTTTGACTTTTTAATTTTTATACTGGAAGGATCTTTCGTCGTATCCTACAAATAATGCCCTAACGAACATAGAGGCTTTCTTTTTTTATTGCATAATTCAATTCTGCTCATCATACCACATATAACCAGCACGCCGTAAGGTAGACTGTAGCCGATGTCATTAATTATGTACAACATCTTATACCTGTACCTACAGTCAAAGTAAATAAAGATCTGATTCTGATTCTGAACAAAACCAATAAAAACGGTATAGGTTATCAAATAATTAGGTTTTCTAAAAAGCCACAATTTTAAGCATTACGTTTTCAACGAAGAAAAAGGCCACAATCGCCGTCGCGCCCTCTTTCTTCACTATAAATGTTTTGTTATATTGTATTTTATTGTTTTTTTTCAAATTACGACGAGTTTGTACTTAATTCATTCATTCTAATTTCATTGATGATGCCACAGATGCCACAGTGTTTGTTTACTGCATTGTACAAACGACTTCCCAGAAATCGGAAGTTTCTTTCAGCAAATTTGGTTCTACGACTCTCTACTGGACAGACATCAGTTGATCTTCGTTTTGCCAGATGACCGGTAAAACGAAGATCAACTGATGTCTGTCCAGTAGAGAGTCGTAGAACCAAATTTGCTGAAAGAAACTTCCGATTTCTGGGAAGTCGTTTGTACAATGCAGTAAACAAACACTGTAGCATCTATAGTAAAAATAAGTTTGAGTGTAAGAAGATAGCGAGCAAATGGATCATGGCTCTTACGTATGAGGAGACAGAAAAGTTACTCTAAAAGTACTCTTATTTATTTACTCTTGCACTCCGCATTATAGCGCAAACATTTACAGTGTTCCCGCGCATACACACCACGCACAGATTCCCACACTCACACGCACACACACACGCACACACTTCCACACACACACACGCACACAAACATACATACACACTCCGAGAATGGCTACAGTCCATAGTTTTAATTTCCTTACATACTGCTTGCTCCAGCAATCGCTAGTGACACTAATCACTATGTAACTCCGAACTTGTATAAATTATCTTGGCAATGTATATAGAGAGAGCCCTGACACCCATAACACAAGTTTAATCTTAGCTTGGGTGCCAGCGGTTTTAAATTCAGTGGTATTTTTACAATTTTTTGGTTTATATAGTCTTATCTACATAGTGCTATTCTGAAAATTGTAAATTTGGAAATAAAGCACTAATTTATTCATTTTTTATTTATTTATTCAATTTTCAATATTGGGTACTGTAATGTTTGTGTTTTTGTACTTACGTTTTTTACTACTGTAATCCAAAATTTTATCATACATTCTTTCCGAATAACTGCATAGCCTTTATTTGGAGGCTTAGCATGCATTTTCGCATTTTAATTCATATTACTTATTATAGCATTTCTGTACATTTTAGTGTTTCCAAATCTTTGTTTAAACTCAAACTCAAACTCAAACTCAAATCATTTATTTCAATTAGACCATTACGGCACTTTTGAATGTCAAAAATACAAAACTAAATCAAAGCTACAGTCACAGTCACAAGGCATAATAACTTGAGAAAGTACTGTAGTTGCCCATTCCCTAGCGTAGATCTCTATGGAGAAGAACGGGCAAGAAACTCCATGGACACTCTTTTCAATCAAAATATTGTTACAAAATCTTGGTTACATCATTCATGTTGCGATTAGAGATATATGTGAGAACGATGTAGACAGACGTGCACATTAAGAGCGTCCAGAGAAAAGATGAAATCAACAAATTAAAAAATAAATAAATTAAAATTAACCGTGGCAGCCGAGAGTTGACCAGTCTCAATTGACAGCGCCCGTTCACGAACATGACGCATGTATCAGCACCATTCAGCTCAACCATATTGAAGGGAACTAAATGACCCGACACACCCGCCACCATCACCGAGACATTTGAGTGAGCATGACATTCTCTCAGCCGCCAAGGCTTATTCAAGTCAGAAAAAATAAAATAACTAGATGTAAATGGTGGCTTTACAGTACATAGTACTCACACATGCGCTATGAAGTTATATAATACTAATATATGGAATCTATACAATGCAACGATCTTTTTTACAATCTTCTGCAGCTTCCACAATAACTTGACTGGGAATCAATTAGTTTGCTCCTATGGTTGTGGAGCAGGACCGGCATTGAGCCAAGCATTTTTATCATCAATGTAATCCACCAACTTATAATACGCTTGACTACATAGTGTGCGTTTTACACAAGATTTAAATTTCGTCTCATTCAGTTGTAGAATGTGGAGAGGTATTTTATTGTAACATTTTAAGCAGTACCCCATGAAAGAGGAATCTACTTTAGCAAGCCTGAAACCTGGCTGAACTAGTTGGTCCCTATTTCTAGTATTATAGTGGTGTCTGTCACCTCTTTTACTGAATAAATGCAGATTTTTCCTAACGTACATGATGTTTTCATAGATGTATTGACAAGGTACTGTCATGATATTAATTTCCTTAAACAGCTCTCTTAGAGAGTCGTGTCTACGTAAATCATATATGGCTCTGATGGCTCTTTTCTGCAGAATAAATATAGACTCGATGTCTGCAGCCCGTCCCCATAGTAAAATACCGTATGACATGATACTATGAAAATAACTAAAATAAACTATCCTCGCGGTATCAACATCGGTAAATTGACGGATTTTTCTAACAGCATATGCTGCTGAGCTTAGGCGTCCTGCAAGAGATGTTAAATGAGGGCCCCATTGTAGCCTTGAATCGAGCGCGATTCCCAAGAAAATCGTTTTATCGACAAATTCTAGTTTCTCTTGATTTAATACTATGTCACAATCACTACTTTTGACATTTGGTAGAGCAAATCTGATGCACTTAGTTTTTTTCCCATTTAGAACTAAATTATTTACAGTAAACCAATTATGAACCTGCAGTAGGGCGTTATTTACGTCGTCAAGATTAGTGGCACGTCTGTTTATCCTAAATATTAAAGAAGTATCGTCTGCAAACAACACCATTTGCGGGTGATTGTTAAATAAATGGGGTAAGTCATTAATATAAACTAAAAAGAGGAAGGGACCCAATATCGAACCTTGTGGTACACCCATTTCTACTTTTAAACCCATTGAATTGACACCATTGATTTGTACCTGCTGCTGTCTATCACTCAAATACGATTTTACTAAGCTGAGCGCAAGTTTACCTAAACCGTAATGCTCAAGTTTCAAGATCAGGGTTTCGTGATTTACGCAATCAAATGCCTTCGAAAGGTCACAGAAGATTCCTATGGCATCTTGTGCCTCTTCCCACGCAGTAAATATGTGTTTTAATAAAGTGACACCGGCGTCAGTTGTACAACGTCCTTTGGTGAAACCATACTGTTGCTCGTGTAATATTTTATTGTTGTTAAAATGGTGAAGCATTTGATTGAGCATTATCTTTTCAAACACCTTGCTGAAAACTGGCAACACGGATACGGGCCTATAGTTATTCGTGTCTTTACTGTCCCCGGATTTAAAAAGCGGTATTACCTTACTGAACTTCATTAGATCCGGAAAGACCCCTTGATCCACGCACAAATTAAATATTAAGGCTAAATACGGAGCTACAGTCTCAATAATTGAGGTACAAACTTTGATAGACAAACCCCATAGATCTTCAGTTAATTTGATCTTGATTTGCTTAAAAGCTTTTAAGACTGTTATGGGGTTAATATGCTGAAATTTAAATTCATTTGGACAGGCTGAAACGTTTGCTTTCAGTAAATCAATAGAAAGCAAGGGACAAGAGTTTAAGGTTTCTGTAGTTTTAATTGGGATACTAGTAAAGAAATTTACAAATTCATGAGCAACTTCACTGTTGGAGCTGACAAGGCCACGTGAGGTCTCTAGTGTTAAGTCATTACTTTGTTTTTTATTTCTATTTGTTTCGCTGTTGATTATTTTCCAAACCGTCTTTATTTTATTTTCGGCTGATTTAATCTTTTTGCTAATGAATAAAGATTTGGCTACCTTGCAAGTGGTTTTAAAAATTTTCGAGTAAGTAGCTACATATTTATTAAAAGATTCTGTTTTGATGTAAGGCTTAAGGCCGTACAACTCAAACAATCGTTCCCTACTTTTCCTAATACCCTGTGTTGCCCAGTCACTGAAAATAAACTTTGGGCCAATAGTTTTAGTTTTCTTTTTTAAAGTGTTATTGAACTCAGTGTGCACTACCGAAAAGAATTCTTCATACAATTCATTTACATTGTTTCTAATATGGCCTGGTATATTTAGCTTGCTAATTAAATTATTATTAAACTTTTCTAAATTGCTGGGTGTTATTTGTCTGGTTTGAATCTGAATTTTTTGTAATTGTTTATTGTACGCGAAAGCAACTGTCTGCCCGCTGTGATCTGAAGGAAGGTAATTTACGATAGATTTATCTATGTAGTCGCAGCAACAAAACACATTATCAATACATGTAGCAGTATTTGTAGTAATTCGGGTTGGTTCTGAAAAAACGTTTGACAAATTAAATGATTTAAAAAGACTTAAAAATCTACTGCTATTTACATTATTCTCTAAGATATTAACATTGAAGTCACCACAGATAATTATTGGTTTATTACCAGTTACAAGTTTTGCTAAAGCATCTTCCATTACTGACTCAAAGATAGAGTAGTTCAGATAATTTGGGGGTCTGTAAACGCACACTATTATATGCTTATCAAGCTCAACACAAGACAATTCAATGCTATGTTCGACCGATAGATCGACTATATCATTTCGAGACTTAGATTTAATACAATTGTTAACTAAGATTAAGGAACCCCCTCGCATCTTAGATTTTCGGTTAAAGCAACTTCCCACGTTGTAGTTATCATAATTTATTTGCATTGATTCATAATCTTTCATCCAATGTTCGGTAAAACAAATAACATCAAACTTCGTTTTTTCTAAAAACAATTCTATCTCTAATTGTTTGGATGAAAATCCCTGAATATTCTGGTGAAATAATTTCAAGGTATTCTGCTCAGCCCCTTTTTTACAAATAGTTGATGGAGAGCTAGAAGATATCGGTTTATCTAAATTGTCTCTATTACCTTCTATTGTCTTACTGACTAGTTTAAATCTAAGCTAAAATGTGTATAATTACAATTAGTATAATTACTAATTTCCGTGGAACTATTTACAAAAGACTGCGACATACAACTTATGTCTGAGTTTATATTAAAAGCTAATAGCCTCGCTATTTGACGTCTAAAACTAATCGGTAGATATGCATTATTCCTCGTTGACTTTAATTTCTGAACGAAACTGTTGGTGTCAAAAAATACCAACTTGTCACAATAGTGACTTAGTAAATGCATGTGATTATTAAGTTTATGAATATAATGATTTTGCCTGCTTGACAACTTCTCAAAGTATGGAAAGGCACAAAGAATTATTTTCCTACAATTTAGTTGCAACAGTTGAGTGACATTGTCAGTGATATCATCAATTTTTACGTTAAGACTATTCCCAACAAATACAGTTAATATAGCATTAGGATCTAAATCCTTCCGAGTTATGGATGTCATTATTTGGTTGTAAGAAGCCTGAGGTGCACAATAATTTTGGGAAGAATGACTCAGATTGTTACTTATTAATTTTCCTAATCCTATTCCGATACTGTCTGTAAACATAATGGAGCAACCACACTGTGAACTACTAGAAAGGGGAGAACTACTTTCTGTTTGTCCTATAGGTATAGAACCTTGTACAGTGAGCGGTGAATTTTCAATGGGGATACAGCCCGGAACACTGCCCAACCGGGTCGGGTCCTCCGTTACCTCAGGCAGGACAGTGTCCGGGCTGGATTCCCCTTGTGATGTACATTGAGTGTTTTCGATGGTCATCATGTCTACATAGTCTGCATTACCATTTACTAACTCGTTTGCAGCAAGTATATGTTCCTTAATTTGTTTCTGTGAATTTACATACTTAGAATAACATAATTTTAGTTGACACTCTAAAACTTGAATTTCTGACTGTAAGTGTTGAGTGTCTGTTTCATAAAACTTCTTACTGTCCTCTAATTTAATTTGATAATTATTTAACTTTTTAATCAGAAAAACACGTTCTTTTCTTAGTTTTATATTGTTGGAACTATGTTTTTGTTGTTTTTTAAATTTATTGCATTTCTTTATTATTCTATTCAGTTTTGCATATTTTTTTATTTTATTTTGGCTTACTTTATAACTGCTGCAGTTATATTTCAGAATAGAATCTTCAGTAAGATCTATTGTTGTTAAGGAATGTGGGTTGCAATTTGAATTTAATAATTGATTATATAGGTGATCTGTTTCCCTAAACTGAGTACATTCTCTTTGTTTCTGAAACTCAATAATTTGTTTATTGGCATGAAGCAGTTCATCTTCTAAGTCCCTAACCTTACATAAAGCCGTTTCATAATAGTTACTGCAGTCGTTGAAACCATCTGTGACCACCCGCAGTTTGTCCCGTTCATCGACAACATCCATGTATTGTTGGTGCAGGTCCACTAGCTCACGTTTCAAGCTTGTGTTTTTGAGAATGACCTTCTCAATTTCGATCTCATGTTCCTCTCTATCCAATAACAGCTGTTGACATTTGCTGTTAGATGCCTTAAGTTCATCAAGGGCCGTTCTCAACTTAGCCTGCAACTCCTGGGTAGTAGCCTTACGGGTCATCACAGGCATGGTTTCAGGCAAATGAACTGAAAGTAGAAGTACAAAGAATGGTGAGAACTAATTGGATGGACAAAATCAGGAAAGCTAGAAATGAAAGGTGAAAGTGAGAATAGAGTAGAATATGTGATTAATAGACTGGTAACTGAAGTAGGCTTATGAGTCTTACACAAAATACTTCAATAAGAAGATTAGATCAAGTTGAAATTTACATTGATTTACATAAGTCTTTTACTTTTTCTTATTGTGGGTAGGACTCTTGGCTTAAAATTATTGGACCTAATTGACTAAATAATGCTAAAATTTAATAAAGAAAAAGCAATCTATTGTTTTGTTTTTAGTTTTAAATAGATAGAAAGTTACTTCATTAACTTATTACAAACTGCACAACTACTTATTATTTAACAAGTGATAACTGACACTGAACCTATGTTCAACTATAAAGGAGTGCCAGATTAATCAGAATAATGATTTTAGTTTAACCAAAGTGAGCTTATACATTAAAAGGAAACAATTATACTCCCCAGATTGATCCACAGGAACATCAGCTGTTCTTGATATATGTTACCGGTTGAGGTAGGCAACCAAACACTATGTTTTATGGCGTATTTTTCCGTGAAAACAATAATCCTGGGTATTTGCACGCTTAGTAGTCATTTAATTACAATAATACAAGATTTTAACACTTAAAAATAATTAAAACTAATTTTAAATTACAGAGCGAAATTTAGACATGTCACTCAACCAGTGTTGCCCTTTTGTGATGTCAGAGAATGACAATGACAAGCCTAGTTTTCTTTTTAATTTATTGCTATAACTTGGAGTTATAGGTTTTATTTATACATTTGATGATGTTAGACCTTCTTTGTTAACCATTTTATTCTTCTATGTTCTAGAACCAACATTATGAAATTCATAATTTCATCATGACGGGAAGCCGAGCCTGAAATATTCAGTCTGCGTTTGGGCCTCGAGCCAGCAATAAGCTGGAAATTACTCTGAAATATTTGACGTGGTCACTAAGCCGGCGAGATCTAGTCCTGGCGTCATTTTAAAGTCCTGAAGTCATGAAAAACTACAACTATTACTGCAATTACCACTATTGAGAGCCCCTGGACGCTGTCTGCCTTGAAAACTTACTGCTGCTACTACTGCGGTTTCTACAACTGCTGCTACTCCTACTATTCCTACTTCTGAGAACCTGGACACGGACAGCGGGTGAGCCTCGACCCTCGAACCATCGGAGATTGGCAACTGCGAGTGAGCCTATCACTGCGGCGAGCGGTTTCTGCCAGCTGCGAGCTTTGGACCCTTACCTCGACATGGACCCTGATCACGTTACCTCGGCTTCCCTAATTTAGTAAATTTCTATTCCCTTGTATTATTAAACCATAATTCATTCCCTTGCCATTTTTCTTTTAAACTTTACACAACGCAACCTTACATTTTCTTCCCCAGGAAAACGTAACGTTACAGTACATAGAAAAAAACCCTCATGGTGATTGTGGCCGTGTTCTATGGAATGGCTAAATTGCGTATGTAGAACAGACGAAGTCCTAATTACGTTTGTGTCTTTCTTCTACGTTCAAATTATATAAAATTATTAATACATATGAACACCTCCGCAGATAAAAGGCATAAAAACATAATTAGAAAACACGCCCGCCATGTTAAAAATAACAAAACGGTAAAAAAATAAGTTAATATAAAAAAAATAACTAAAAAGTAAAAATAAGTTAATGATTTCAGTGTAGATGTGTAGAATGGGAACAAGGTATGTCAATCAATATACCTAGCCTTTTTCCAACTTCTGTTTAACCGCCATTAAACCCAAAAATGGAAAAAAAAACAACCAGTGAAGAATTTTTCCATAGAACTGTCCCCCGACTGCAATTAAAATGTTGTTTTTCTTTTTATTTTAACTTATTTTTTACTTTTAAATTATTTTTTTTTATTTAAACACGCCTGTCATAGCGTGTTTTTTAATTTTTTAAATTATTATTAGGTAGATTTCCTTTTTTTGAAAAAAAAAAAATCTACCTATTGTTCTCTCACCTACGGGGATATATATGAATACGTATGTATATGGGTGACAAGCAAAATTTAGCCACACTCTACAGGTCGCAATTATGAACCGATTGCTTTCAAACTTGGCCAAAAAATCGAAACGGTCAAAACTTAGGCTAAGTTCGTGAATGGGCGGAATTCGTCCATGGGGGGCGGCGGGGGGGCGGTTTTTCTAAAATCAGTTTATGGCCATAACTTTTTTCCTGTGGAAAATTTTTGAACCGTTTCTCATTTTTATCATTCTGAGTACGAATACGGACATTTTTAAATGAAAACTTTTTTGATGCAACCCATAAATTGGGGAGGGGGTTGAAAATCCCAAATTTTTTGCAAAAAAAATCATATCTCCGAAACAGTAAACATTTTGAACGTCGCAAAATATTTCTTTTTGAAAGCAAATTGTTTACTTTACAATTGTTACCTTCAAAGTTTAGCGATAAAACTTATAGTTTTCGAAATAAAAAATTATAACAAAACATTTGAGGGCGTTTCCATGCAGTTCAGTTTACCCTTTTTAAATTCTCTCATAAGAGTTTACTCTTATGAGAGAATTTAAAAAGGGTAAACTTTCCATTACAGGACAACGATTTTGAAATCATATTTTTTTTTGTAGATTGTACACATAAGTACAACTCTTTATACAAATTTTCAATAGTCGGACGCTCCAGCACCTTCTTCGAAATCTACCTCCTCCTGCGGCTTGCCGGAAGGATTTTTTTTTATTTCATACCTTTTAGTGACAAAATAATATGTTGACCAACGACCAATGCGAAACTAGATCGCCTTAGTTATTTTAGTTGACGCTAAGATTTCTGAGGCGAATTAGTTCTTGGTGGGTTTTTTTCCCATGTGGCTCGTGGATAAGCTTTCGTGGATCTAAAAGGGATCCCTTCTTTTCGCATAATGTTCTTTGTCCTAATATACTTCGGCATAACGATTTTGGCACAATTTGTTTTGGCATAATAATACTTCGGCATAATTTTTTTAGGCATACATTTTATGTTGGCATAATCATCTTAAAGACTAATTTGTTTTGGCATTAATTTGATTCGCATAACGTTAGTAGGCCTAATGACTATTAGCATAACGTTAGTAGGCCTAATGACTATTAGCATAACGTTAGTAGGCGTAATGACTATGAGCATAATAATATTTAGGCAATTAATATAAATAACAAAAACAATTTTCATGCAAATGATTTATTATACATAACATTATGTAACTTAAACGATTTTTCAATCGCGAGATAACTTTTATCTGAAGAATATATTAGATGTTTTGACAGGTTTTGTATCAAAAAATATGTCAATCAGTTAACTTCTATTATGAGAAATAAAGATGGCGGTTATTCCTCAGATAGAAGTTAACTGATTGAAACAGTGGTCCTTAATTATATATAAATATTTATTTTAGGTGTATATTTTTAGCAATTGCTTGTAAATATGCTTGTTTAGAAGTATACTCATCTTTTTTACTAAGAATTTTTCAATTGTTTTGGTTTTGTCCGTGTATTTTTTTTTTTTTTTTTTGGTATAACTGATGTTCCGACATCCAGTTTATCAATTTCAATAGTTTGATGTTTTATTTCTTGAACGATCTTTTTTGCCAAAAAATAAAATCCAGGATGGTGTTTTCCCACAAAATGTGCAAATCTATTGTGCCATGCCATGCCTTGCATGCTGCATGCTTGCTTGTTTGCTGCATGCTTGCTTGCTTGCATGCTTGCTTGCTTGCATGCTGTATGCTTGCTTGCTTCATGCTTCCTACAGCGAATAAAAACCCCACAAAATTGTTCAATACGTTATATTATATTAATATGTTATATATTACCTGATTCAGGAGATATGGCTTTTTTCCAATCGTCGAAATAAAATGGTATATCCTCTTCGGGCTAAAAAGCTAGGGCGTATAAACATTTAATTTCCATGGCAAATGATATATCATTACCGTATAAGCGTTGGAGGCCATTTTTCTGTACGTGGCGGTATATAATTTGTCCTAAATGAAAATTGCATCCTTTTATTGTTGTATTTTCGAAAAATTGTCTATATTTATGTGCAGTTTTTTCGAAGTCCATTAATATAAATCTGGGTGATAAATGCTAATTATTTGCATCGCAGTACTCAATAATTGATGTAAATTAATATATTAAAGGTCGTTTTATCCTTGGTGGTGCATAATGCTAATATACACGGAAATGTTTGTGAGATATCATTCTCAATATTCCCGTGTATGGTATAAAGTTGACAAAAAATCTTAGGTACAACTTTGAATGTTCAAATCAAAATCAAAGCATTTCAAGTAGGCCAGTTACAGGCACTTTTGAATTGTCGAAACAAAAATGAACATTTAAAGTAGCTACAGTCCCAGTCACAAGACATAAAAACTGTGAAAGTACTGTAGTTGCCCATTCCCTAGCGTAGATCTCTATGGAGAAGAACGGGCAAGAAACTCCATGGACACTCTTTTAAATCAAAATATTGTTACAAAATCTTGGTTACATCATTCATGTTGAGATGGTATATTATGTGAGAACAATGTAGCAAGATGTGCACGTTAAAAGTGTCCATAGCAAAACAAAAATAAAATACAACTCAAAAACAAAATAATTCAAATAAACCATGGCGACTAAGAGATGACCAGTCACAACTGACAGCGCCCGTTCACGAACATGACGCATGGATCAGCACCATTCAGCTCAACCATTTTGAAGGGAACTAAATGGTCCGACACACGCGCCACCATCAGCGAGACATTTGAGTGAGCATGACATACTCTCAACCGCCAGGGCACATTCAAGTCAAGAACTGCCGTAGGTTTCCAGTGAATGATAGCTTACTAGTACATGGTACTCGCACAATATGGGCTATGCGATTATACAATACTAACATTGAATCTATACAATGCAAAGATAAGTTTGTACAATCTTCAGCAGCTCCAACAATACCATTTAATGCTATCAATTTTTGCGCCCCTGTCCATGTGGAGCAGGACCATCATTAAGCCAAGCATTTTTATCAGCGATATAATCGCTCAACTTGTAATATGCTTGTTTACATAGTGTGCGTTTAACGCATGTTTTAAATTTCGTCTCATTCAGGTCAAGAATACTTTGTGGAATTTTATTATAGCATCTCAAACAGTACCCCATGAAAGATGAGTCTACTTTAGCGAGTCTAAAGCCTGGCTGAACTAGTTGGTCCCTATTTCTAGTACTGTAATTGTGTCTGTCACATCTTTTATTTACCAAAAAGATGCAGATTTTTTCTGACGTACATTATGTTTTCGTAGATGTATTGGCAATGAACCGTCATGATGCCAATATCCTTAAAAAGTTCCCTTAGAGAATCGCGCCTACGAAGATTATATATGGCTCTGATGGCTCTTTTCTGCAGAATAAATATAGACTCAATATCAGCAGCCCGTCCCCATAGCAAAATACCGTAAGACATTATACTATGGAAGTAACTAAAATAGACCAGTCTAGCGGTATCTACATCAGTGAATTGACGGATTTTTCTAATGGCATATGCTGCTGAACTTAAGCGCCCCGCAAGCGATGTTAAATGAGAACCCCATTGTAGCCTTGAATCAAGCGTAAGCCCCAGGAAAACAGTTTTATCTACGAATTCGAGTTTCTCTTTATTCAATATTATCTCACAATCACTACTTTTAACATTCGGTAATGAAAATCTTATGCATTTAGTTTTCTTTTCATTCAATACCAAATTGTTTGCTGTGAACCAATTTTGGACCTGAAGTAGGGCATTATTCACTTCATCTAGATTTTGGGCCCGTCTATTTATCTTAAAAATTAGGGAAGTGTCATCAGCAAATAGCACCATATTTTGTGGTTGGTTTTTCAATAAATAGGGTAGATCATTTATATAGACTAGAAAAAGGAAAGGACCCAATATTGAGCCTTGCGGAACCCCCATTTTTACTTTCAAACCCTGTGAATTGACACCATTTATTTGTTCCATCCACTACATCACATTACTTAGACAAGCATAATAAAGTAATGAGTTTTTTTGTAGTAAATATTATTATTCTCTTGTTTGTGTCGTATTTTTTATCAATAGTGATGATCTGGTCGTATTCTTTAAGTAAACATTCTGTTTTTAGTTCAAAATCTATGTCTTGTGGTTCTTTTATACTATCCATGTTTTTCTTTTGCTTGTATATAATTTGTTTTAGATTAATATTGCCTGGTAAATGACACGATATGGCAGGTGAGGTTATAGCTTCACAATTTGCTATAATTTAAATTGGCTTCATACTCGGATTTAATTTTGCATCTTCTTTTATTCTATTGACAGCTATTTGAATCTGGAAAATAAAAAGAAGGAACTATAGCAAATAGTACTTTTTAACGTAGTGTATCAATAGGTTAAGGTGCAGCCTAGCCGCCAATATGTTTGATACAAATGTATGAACTACTTAATAAATTTAAAAAACTTACTTTTTCTCTAAGTGCATTTGGTTCATGATTGTGATTTTGCATGTGCTTAGATAATATTTCATGTTGTTGGTCGTCGTTTAATTTCGTAATAAGTCGAGAGTTATATTTGTAATTGTTATTACGTCGCATTTCACACACCCAATAATATTTATTTTCCTTTTGTACATTTTTCTCATAGATGAAACCATCCACATTTAATTTGATGCCGCCTCTTTTGGTTATAAAGGTACGCACTGTATTTTCCATTCGTAACTACAATTCACGATATTTAACAAGTAAGTAAGAATCACAACGTACATAAATTACAACTTTTCAATAATACATTTAGTGACACAATAGTTTTACGACACCACCGTCTACTTAGAAAAATAAAAAAAATAATTTCTATTCTACCTACAATATCAAGTGCCTACAAATTTCATTAGAGCAATATTGTATAAACGTGTATAGTGTCAATATTCTAGGTGTTAATAATTATTTCATTGTTAGACCTATAAAAATATGTTTTAATATCATTATGCGTAAATAAATTTATGCTTTAGGATATTATGCTTAAAAAAGTTATGCTTTAGAACTTTATGCTTAATAAATTTATGCTTTAGAATATTATGCTTAATCGTTATTATGGTAAGAGAAATTATGCTTAAAAAATTATGCGTAAGCTGTTATGCGTAATTATATTATGCGAAAATATAATTATGCCAAATAAAATTATGCCAAGTTATATTAGGTCTTAAAATTTTATGCAAATGGATAGGGAACCGATCTAAAACGCCAATTGCCAAGCCTTCTAGCTGTCTGACGCGACTAAGCGCGACATATGCTTAGCCTTTGGCAAATATTTTAGCGCCTACACCTACGACGGCTCTGTCCAGTGTCGTCCCTTTTTTTTATTTTAGGATGGGAAATCATCAAATGACTTCTCCCACTCTGGGCGGAGCGGGAGGGAGTGTCAGACTCTTACTGACTAAAACCCATCCATGTTCCTTCCTCGCCCTTTATGTTCCGGGGCCGCGGTATCTCTTTCGAACAGGCCCGCAACCCCGGCAGGCTTCGGCCCTTGCGGGCCCCTCCCCTTATGCTGACATCTCTTTGAGGCGCGCGTGGAACACGAACGCGCCGTCGACACGGCCTGTCGTCACTAGACGGACGGACGGCTAGCTAGCCCATAGCTAACCGTCCACAGGCCCGCATCTACGGTGGCCGGTAGCCACCACGTGGCCCCCGACGCCCGGTGCGTCTCCCGCAGCGGCCAGGAAGCGAGGCTCTCTCCCTCTCTCGTTCCGCCACCTCTTTCGCTAGCATGACTGCTTCGCAGAAGGAGGTGACGGCTTCCCATAAGGAGGTGACGGCTTCCCATTCCGTCTCGCTCCGGACCATGGATTGAACCAGGGCCGGACGCGAGAGGTTGCCGCTGCCGATCGCCGCTACGAGGACACGGCGGTGCTCCGCCCACGCAGGGCAGACTTCCACCGTGTGCTCCACCGTGTTCTCCGGTCGATCCTCGCAGTGGAGGCACCCGGGCGTTTCCTCCCGCCCGATTCGGTGCAGGTACCTCCCGAAACATCCGTGTCCGGTGAGGACCTGCGTCAGGCGGAAGGTGAGGACGCCGTGACTTCTCTCTAGCCACTCCTCAAAGAGGGGACTTACCGCCACTATCGTGGCGTGCCCTACACGGGGTTGCGACAGTCGCTCTCTCCATGTCGCCATGAGATCACGCCGGAGATCTGTCCGCTGAGCGGCAATTTGCCGCGGCAGCGGAGTTTCCCCCCGGCGTAGTGCCTCCGCGCGCCAGTCGTGCAGGCGCGCGAGGACTATCGCCTCCAGATCCCATGGCGGCAATCCGGCAAGCAGGCCCGCCGCCTCGCGGGCGATCGTGCGGTACCCACGGACCATTTTTACGCACCACCACCACCACTTTCTGGGGCGCGTTCAGATAGTGGGCGGCTCGCCGCCTCAAGGAACGCGCCCACACTGGGGCCCCGTAAAGGGCCATGGACCGCACGATCCAGTGTCGTCCCTTGCAGCTTGTATACTGTCACGGCCCAACATAATATTATAGTGGCAGCATGCGCCGCTCGACTTTTCCTTGACCCCGTAACGCATCGAATTCGACATTGCTGGGCTCAATCTTTAAGCCCAAACCGACTGTGTTGCCACTTGCCACGTATGGTTTTGTCATCGAATTCGACGAAGACGGCTTGTGGTAATTCTCCAGGTTCAAGTTGGTCACGGCGTGGTGCTGGCTATTCGAATTTTCGAATGACCCTCATAGCACCATTTACCAAGCCGTGTCCAACGTTTATTTTTCCGCAACATTACTCTCGACCGGATGCCAATTTTCAGGAATGATAAAATACCTCCTGTTTTATTGGGGTCGGAAGGTACAAATTCGGGTTTCGGCCATCACGTCACACATCCGACATCTTTTAGCTAGTTCGCTGGTCATTGTTGCATTGCACTCATCCACCTGTTTAGTTGTGGGGAATATACGCACGCACTCGCCATCTGCAAATGGGCTAGTCAGTGGTACTCTACGCCTAGGGTTGCCAGCTCCGGTTTTATGTTTTAGAGGATTTGATAAGATTAAATAAAGGACATAGGATGAAAATAAAGGATAATTAGTATCATGTTATTTTTAATAAAATGCTGATAAGTTATCTTAAGTGACATTTATTAATTAAGGAACAATGTTAATATTAATACGCATTATAACGTAGTTCGTAATCTAATTAGTCTTTAAGTACTTGGTGTTACTTTTGGCTGCTCTAAGAGCTTCTTCGTTTTCTATAATGAAATGAAAAAATTGTTTGCATTGCATGTTGAAGTTCGATTTTATTTGTAGTTCTGCTTTTACAGTGTCAATGTGTAACTTATTTCGGTTTTTGGTCCACGTATTCGTACACAATGAAAAAATCCTTTCGGCTTGGGCGTTAGAAACTGGGATGGAAAATACGTATTGTATTATTTTTAGCAGATTCTTGTTTTCATCCGTTGATTTGAGAATCTGAATCCAATTTTCAAGTGCATTTTGAAACTTCTTATCGTCTATAATTTTCGTCAAGACAGGCTTTAATATACAGAACTCTTCATACAATGCATCAAGGTTAATATTAGGTATCTGTAGTTTTGATACCATATTGCACAAATCCTGGTACTTAATTTCTTTTGTCAGTGTTAGCGGCTGCAAACAATGAAAATTACTATTTTCCGAGAAATCGAATCGCGATTCTATATAAGTCAGCACATTTTGATACCACTCCAAAAATATAGTGGTGTATTTTTCAGCCACAGAAGTAGACATTTTTAGAAGAATTTGCTGCACTGCCATTCCAAAAAAGGCATCTTCAATTCGCTGGTTCATCTTTTGTTTAAAATTATTCATGATTCGGTATACGTTGCACATTAGGACGTTTGTGCCTTCAAGTTGACGAATAGTTTCTTCAAAAATTATCAACGTGTTGTGGAAAAAAGCTAAATATAATTCTGCTTCTAACACCTCTGTGCCAGTTATATTTGTCTCATAATATTTCAAAATATGATTGGAGATGTCAGAGGCTGAAAGGAAATATGCTTGTACCGCGGGAAGATTTTTGTACAGTCTGTCAATGGCAGGATACAATGACAGCCATCGTGTCGGCACGTGCCTCAGCAAAGGCGCATATTCGATGTCTACAAAGTCAAACATTTGCTTAAGCTCACTGGTCCTTTTTGCATGGCTGGAAAAATATGTAAACGTTTTTGTTACAAAGCTTTCAACGTCAAATTCCATCTTCCCGATAGCGTGTTTTGCGGTGTTGTGAACTAAATGAGCCAAACACCTAGCTTCGAGTATACGATCATTTTCATTCTTGAGACGAGTGTACACCGAATTAAAACGACCGAAATTCACGTTAGCATTATCAGCTGAATAACTGGAAATGTTTTCAATTTTTAAATCATTTTCAATTAATTTATTTTTTAAATTGACGAATATGTCACCAGAGGTCTCCTTAGCATCTTCGTAAAAGTCCAAAAGGTAGTGCTTTAAACCATCTTCTGGGGTAAAATATCTTATAACCAGTGGAAACATTTTAATGTTTCCGTGATTTGAAGCATCCGTCCCTATTGAATAGAATATACCTTGATCGACTAATTGCTTTACCGCTGGTGTTATGGACAGAGGGGCCAATACAGAACATGCTATTTTTGTTGCTTTTGTCCTTCCTAATTGCATGTCACCGGCGATTTTCGAATCCGGATAAACGATGGGAGCTAATTTGCTTGTACAATCCAGAGAAAGCATTGAATGTCCGTGCACCACGTTATGATACACGTTTGTTAGCTCAGCAGCAGCAACTTTCTTCATATGCGCACAGGATGACGGAGAGTTAGATTGAGATCCGAAGAAGTGATCAATAGTCTTACTTGTTTTAGCCAGCTTCACTTTATTCTGGTGTTCTGTACCTCGATCGTGCTGTTTGAGGTTACTCAAACCACCATTGCTAATCAGGAAGTCTCTTTTGCACAACGTGCAATAAGCTTTTAAAATATTTACTTTAGACGGCTTTACCCATGAATATATGTCGCTCCATTGCTCCCTGTATTTACAAAGACGTTTACTTTTCTTTGCGCTTGATTCACCGCCACTATTATTATCTGAAGAATCTGTATCTGAAGTCATCGCGTAAGTGACACGACAACACTGCAGTAAATAAACAAAAGAAGATGTATTTTGGTGCGTACGAACGAAATAAAACGCTCTGTAACGTCACGCGTCGCCTCAACTAGCAAAGGTAATGCCGAATATGCGCGCGCGAACCCGAATCCGCGCGATATTTACCCGACCGTGTTCCCCGCCCCCACCACTTGACTCGGCCGCCCGCGCCGCACCCCCGCAGTTTATCGGAGACATCGCTGACATCGTACGAAACCACGCTGATGCAACTTAATGTAATTATTGACATACGCGTGTGTTCATTTTTCACAAAATAAAGGACGAAGTATTGTCCTCTATTGAAGATTTTAAATTAAGGGACAAATTCAATTTTTAGGTCTGAAAAAGAGGACGTCCCTTAAAATAAAGGACGTCTGGCAACCCTATCTACGCCGATCCAGGAGTTCCAAGTTGTTGCATGGTGAGTTGACCGACACGTAGACTATTTAAAATATACAAATGTGTTGCCGTCTGCTTGCTTCATATTCTGTGACAGTTCGCAGAAGCTAAACAATCCCCCTAAGTCCACTTCAGCGCTTAAATGTGGCGGTTGTTTGAAGCAGTATGATCCGCCGGCAGATTTAGCTACTGGTGGAAGCTGCATCAGGTCCCCAAACAGCCAAACATTGACACCGCCAAAGTAGGCATCGCTTGGATATCCCTTATTGTGGTGTAAGGAACCATAGAAATCTTATCTATAATGATCCATTTTATACTATTCCACTTTTGTCTTTCTCTCTGAAGGCGCTCTCCGGTCAAGAGACGCATGGTCTCCATCCTGCCTTTTTCAATAGGGAGAGCAAAAGTGTAAAGTAAAGTAGATCCCCCAATGAGCCTTGCAGCTACGCCAGTTGGCGCTGCCACTACTACCACTTTGCCATAGGCACTGTACATAAGGCGACTTATTTGTTCCACCACGAGTTATTTAAAGGTAAAAGTTTTGCCTGTCCCGCCACTCGTAACAAATATACGTAATGGCTCTGCTTCACAGTCTGTATATAAAAGCCGGTCAGAATAGGTCCTAAACAACTGTAGTTGGGACACATTCATTGAATTTACTGCTGCTGTGTACTGCTCAAGTCAAGATCAGTCATTGTTTGTGCTTCTGTCTCGTTAATTTCGTCAAGAACGATACTTTCACCCTCATCCATTACGCCCTGACTTTGTACGAAATAGCCAGCCTAGTCGCAAGAATTTACAAAAACTACTTTTCGAGAAGAATCATGCATTTTGATATGGCACATTCGAACAGCAGCCTCGCACGTTGATACTTCTCGGTGGGTTCAAATTGCATTTTGCATGGCAACACTTGTTTTGTTATGCCTCCACCCTTCTTTTTCACCCGTCTAATTGCTTCTCTTATACTTCTAGATACATCGGCAGGCTTTATGTCTATAAGAATGAGTTCTTCTTATATTCCGCATTACAAGATGTACATTTTGAACTAAATTGATAGGTTCTACACCGTCATGGCGCAAACGACCACACATGGACACGTTTTGTTGAGCTTTACAAAGTTCTACCTCAGAGAGAGCGAAAGAGAGATATTGGGCAGGTCAGTATCGATCGACATCAGACTGGTGGTCACCATTTCACAATAATGTAATTTGAAAGAATATCCACATCAATACGTTCATTATAATCGGCTTCACAGTTACCGTCTGCATGTGTCGCAGGCATCTCAGTGACAGGTTATATCGAAGTAATATTTTATGGTGTTACCACGGTTATAGAGTACTGGAGATCCCGTACCTTACGTACCTCCAGTGAAATCAAAAGATGCCTACAAAGTGCTTGTTCAGAGGTAAACTTCATAACCATTGAAGTTCCTTTTTCACCAGCTACAAAGCCTTTATGAATCGAAAAGGTAATATGCGCCGGCTTCTACTACATATATCCAGGCAACATTATCCACGCAACAGTACTCTGGTTTAAAATTTCCAAATATTACAGTTCTTTGAACCTTCCAGCTTCAAAATATTTTGACTGCTGTCCATCTTGATCAATGCAGGTGCATTTAACACAAGGTGCTCCTCCTTATTTTAAGCTTTATTTAATTTGCCTTCCTTTTGGCCTTCCTGCACAAAATGGCGTTATGGTTTTTTTTTAACCTAACCTCAATTTCATCAGAGTGCAGTATTTTCAACAGCTCGAGCTCAGCAAGTTGTATAAAATCATTCGAGATATAATGTGCCTGGGCCCATAACCTGTAGCGATTAAATAAAAGATGCTGATAATTTTAACCATAAGTGACCAACTAAATGTAGTTACATTGAAAGTTTTCAATAAAAATATACAGATCTGGAGTACTAAAAAAAACTAAGTTATTCAACATAGCGCACCAAGATTTCAAGTGGAGAAGATCAATTGGATAAATTATTCAATTACTCACTTTTGTCTACCTACCTACTAGGAAAATAATAATAATTACATTTGCAGTTCAATCAACTTATTCCTTTTTAACATGATTTTGTTTCTCTCTGCCTCAATTTCGTTATGCCGTTTAAGGTGGTTTAAAATGTCCTATTATGTAAAAAAATATATAAGATACTCGTATTTTTCTGTGATTTGGACGACACAGTCAATTAAACACAATTGAGTTTCTCTGTAATAAAAGATTTATTGTGTTTATTTTACATGTACGATAAAATTCACATGAAATATAAGTTTTAAGTTAAAAAACCTTACATACCTGTAATAAAAGAAACGATGTTTAATTTTATTAATCTCAATGTGCGTTCCTGAATCACAATTGGATCATCCGTTTAAGTAATTAATTATTATTTTTCTCACAACTACGAGACGCATATCGGTTACTTTTACCATAGATAACGAAATACATTTGATACGTCACGGTCCGGCTCGAAGAGGTTTATTACAAAAATAAAATTAAAGAAAATTATATATTTCTTTACATTTCCCCTCCCAGAGAAGATAAAACAATACGTTTGCTTATGCATAATCTTTGAGACCAGGCGGGGCTGGTGTTAGCGTCGAGATGTGGAAATAGTTTGATTCGGATTTTTATGGTCAGTATTTATCTTATAAGTTGAGTTTGATATTTTTTTTTAAGATTTTGTAGGGTCCGAATTTCAATTCATCGAGCTTCTCATATTCAGTTTGTTTCCATTCTCTACAAATTCGGTATAACCAAATTTGAAGCCTATTTGTTGATTTTCGCCGCATCTCCTGATGGATTGATTGGTAATTCCATCGTTGAAATTAAATGTCCATACAGTAAAAAAACTTTGAACACTTTTTTCCAAAACAAAATTAGCTTGAAGTGCATTGCGCAAATGCAATTGCAGATGTTAATGACTGGGGGAACAAGAAGGCATATTTTGCGGGCTCTGACGCAAAATGACCACTTCTCAAAATGACTAAAGCAAAATGTCCCTTTCTCAGAATGTCCCTATCGCAAAATGTCCCTTTCGCGGAATGTCCCTTTCGCAGAATGTCCCTTTCGCAAAATGTCCCCTCCTAAAACAGGCATTTCATCAATAAAAAAACTGGTCCACCAGTTTTTTTAACCACTAGCTCAGTTTTTTTAAGCACTGGCTCATGACCAGTTTTTCTAACACCTCAGTAGGTGTACACCACAGTGGGGTTCACCACAGTGGGATACTGTAATAATGTTTAATCAGTAAAATGGGTACGTGCACGCACATAAACTAAAATAAATAATAGAAATTGAAGTTTATCAGATTTTGTGTCACTCAAAACATCAATTTACACAATTAGACAATCAATAAATTAAACTTAAGCCAATATAAAACACGAAAAAAAATGTCTTTATTACGTTAGAAAAAAAAAATCAATACAAGTTTTTTCTTTAAGGAATGCAATTGTAATATTTATTTTAATAATAATTATAATCAAATTGTTTTTTTTATAAATTGTGCAAGTGTTAATGCATTTTTTTCTAATTTAGCTAATAATACTTTATATTTCTTGTCGAAATAAATGTCCCCCTTTTGTCTATTCTTTTTTCCCTTGTTAAATAAATTATTTTGTTATAAAACATATGAATACGGGTATTTATCGCGAATTTACCTTAAATTTAATCCCGACGTTCCGTTGCGTTTTGTTGTCCCAGAATTTGCTTTCTTTTTTTAATTTGGAAACAAACATGTACAAACTCGATTTTTTTGGTAATCGTCTTGTATTAATACGACGATGCCAGCCTTCTAATAGTGCATTTGTGGTACGATGGCGCTGGGCAGCACAACTCAGAATTGATGTCGATATTTTTGGGTACCACTGCTTTTCGTAATAACATCGAAAGCGATTCATTTCTGGGCTGTCTGGTGCTTGACTTAAAATATAACACCACGTTGCAGGAATATGGTAAGCAGGTACGAGCGGTATAATAGCTGTGATTCTAGCAATATTTCGTCCTTCCCTTGTTCGTAATAATCCTTTTTTTCAGCATTCTTCCAAATTGCGGCATTGTAGTGACGATAGCAACCGCTTATGTTTGCATCTGGATATACTGATTTTATTGCATTTATTTGTTCAAGTTCGTGATCGCACTTGAAAGTTATAATATTAATTCCAAAAAATGTTATCTGCTCAATAACGTAAAGACCTGTCAAAATGAAACCCATTGCTACTGTTAGCGTGTAACACAAAGACTACGTAGATGTTTACATCACTATATATTACAAATCAAAGTCCACCGCCGCATCTGTATGTATGTTCGCGATAAACTCAAAAACACCTGCACCGAGTTTCATGATGTTTTCACCAATGGATAGTGTGGTTCTCGAGGAAAGTTTTAGTACATAATTTGTCTTTTTCATTTGGAGTCTTAGTAATAGCGCCCGGTTTTGCCCTTTGGGTACGGAACCCTAATAATAGCGATAAATAAACAAAGTACCTGCATCAAAATTGGACATTGGTGTGCGAGCATGGCACTTTTCCCTTGATGTCAAACAGGTAGATCCAGATGGCCCTGGGAATTCTGTACAATCAACAGCAGATGCAGGTCCAGATCTGGATGTATCAGTTAGGGGTTAAGTTTGACCCGTTGACCCAAGCAAGTTGGTGATATCAATCATAGGGCCAAATTTTCTTCTAGGCCAACAGTAGCTATGGTCTGTCTCCGCAAAGGTACTGACTGTTTGCTGAACACCTGTAACATAGCACTACAATATTAGCAGCAGTTGAATTACTTTTTTTCCACATAACATAACGCCTTGATTTGCGAAGGGTTAGGCAGAGGTGTCCTTATAGTGGTACCCACATTTCACCAGATATGTTTAAGTCCCATGTTATCATCAGCTAGTCTCATAAAAGCAATGTATGCTCGCAAATAATATTGTGTTACAAATGCGAAAATAATAATAGATCACAAATTCCTGTTTATTCCAGTTTTCAGAGTAGGTACTTTTATGTTACTATCCGAGGATTGCTAATCTGAATCAATTTGGTATTGCTAAGTATGTTGTTTTCTCATAAATGTTGAGCTTATTTAATTCTACTTACGATTCAAATTAACTGTTGGTATTGCGGAACAAATAAGACGACCTCCAGTTGTATTGAATGTGGGATCAAAATAATGATCATATATTCTTTTATTCTTGTAAATCTTCGAACGGTCAGTTTCTCTAATCTTGCTGCCAACAGCAGCTATCAAAGCAGCAAACAAATCAGGGTGGTTGTCAGGGTTTGGGAACCGGTGATGGGATACACCGTATGTAACTGAAAATGGAATGTCATTCAGGAATATCAGTTTAAGGCTAAATAAAATGAAATTATGGAATAACATAAAACTATACGGTACGGTATTAAACACTTACCTAAAGCATCACAGCCAAAAATACAACGTCTCCTTCTGAGTTCACTCATGTTAACAAAACAAAAACAATAAAAATGACCAACGAATTAGCTGAGATAAACTCGGGAAGCGAGCGCATCAACGTCGGGAAAGCCGGAGTTGATTGACAATAACATGGCCGAATGGCGACTATGACGTTGACTTGAAACTTTGACAGACAAGACAAGATGGCTGTCAAGTTTTGTTATAGCACCAATTTCCAGATGTCGCTGACGTCTATGTAAATTGGTGACAGTGCTAAGTGTGCCCCCCTGCACCAATGCCTCGTCTGAGTGGGCCGAAACTGAAGATGAGGCGCCCGGCATATCAACCGACTGCGTCGTCGAACCATGCCAGGCAGTGCCCACCGAGACATCAATACCGTCGCCAGGCGCGCCGTTGAACCAGGTACAAAAAGGGCAGATTACAGTATTTCCTTCCTAACTGGGATAGCATCAACACTAACCCTACAATACGTGACTGGATATCAGGGTCCAGAATCCCATTCAAAGAGTTTATATCCAGTCAACAATATTATTTCGGAAAGTGAAAGAACATTGATTTCTTTAGAAATAGACAAATTGTTGCAGATAAGCGCTATAGAAGGTACTCCCTTGCTTGTCCTAAAATCTTTTGTCCGAAAATCATTATCCATAACACGTTTGCTATAAACTTCAGTAACCATAATGTTCAAAATACCGAAATTTTGTTTTACATAAGTAACTTTACTTTTAATTCTGTTTTGTCATAATATCGAATACCATAATAATTGAATCTCCTAATTTTACATGACCTAAAGTCGTATGTCCTTAGTATTGTATCACATAATGTGTATGATTCCGAATGGTCATTTATAAATTGTTAGTCGCTAAAATAATCCCTAAAAGTTAGGTTTTAAGTGACAGAAACGAATCGCTGTTTTAAAATCGCGTAGGCGCGGAGGGGCGAGGCGGGCCGCGAATTAAGGAGCAGGTGGTTGTAACCGATGCTGCGGTGGTGAGCGTGAAACCCATCTGCGACGATAAGCTCGCGTGAGGCCGCCGGAGCCCCGCAGCGCCGGAGCCGAAACCATGCCTGCTGCATGATGCTTGCTCGTTTGCATGCTGCATACTGTATGCTTGCTTGCATGCTGCACGCTTGCTTGCATGCTTGCTTGCTGCATGCTTGCTTGTTGCATGCTTGCTTGCTGAATGCTTGCTTGCCGCATGCTTGCTACATGCGTGCCGCATGCTTGCTTGCATTGCAGGTCACATCTACATACATGCGTGCATCTCAAAACAAGTGGGTATATCTCTCTCTCTTATCTATGTAACGCCTGACAGAAGTTCATAGCAAAAACTTTGTAATACAAATTAGTTCTAAGAATAGGACATGACTTTTATTGAAAACGGTTTTATGTCTTTTGTATATTATTGATTGTTATACTTATGACAAACGGATTTAGGGCATATTATATTTAGGGATTTCAACTTTATGGCATATGATAGTATGTGATATAAAGTTCGGGTAAATTATCATTCGGAGAAATGATGATTAGGACAAAAAAAAAATGACATTTTAGACTATGGATTAAAAAGTCAGGTAACACGATAGATAACCGCTATAGAACCATGTGATTCTGTAGAGAAACAATTCTTATCTTGTATTTTCCTTCATCCTAAGGCAGATGGCACATGTCGCTTTACTTTAAACTTTAACCCTTACACGCTTGTAACTATTCCAAGACGGTTGTTCACGCCCACGCTGGCGCCATCTAGCGCCAGGGAGCGTTACGCGGTGCGCCATTGCGCCATCAGCGGCATCGCTGCGAGCTCTGCCACCACTCCGGTCTCCTGCTCAGTCCATACGTTCAGAACTTCATTCAGGGCGCCTAAAAAAGGATTGCTTTGTATAGAATCATTCCTTTTACCTTCTCGTCCACCATCAAACCAAAACCACTGTAAACGTTATTTCTTCAATATATGTAATGTAACCACGCAAGTCGCTTCATTTTGAAACAATAACCCACGGGAACGGAACCTCATCCTCCACATATTTTAGTCCTTCGAGCCATATTTTGATCCTGCGAGCCGAAAGAATTTTGGACTATTACAAACTGGCAGTAAGACACACTCGTTGCAGGTGATGATAGTATTTATTGAGCTTCTACATTTAAATTCTCACAATTCTGTTTTCACACCAATACAAGATGCGACGCCATATATTTTTCTTATTTTGAACCACAGACAAGACCATCGACTATAAAGCTTGCCACACATCTTATTTGAAATCAAAACCCCATTTATGAATATCTAACACCCCCTCTCAATTTCAAGGTACACAATTACAATATCTCAGATCAATCTACCAAACAATCTATTTTAACTTGAAGTTGTCCCTTTTTTATCCTTCAATGCTAGCAACCCTAATCTGTCAAACTAACTAACAACAGATATAACCTAAAATAGTAAACAAACTGGTTGGTTTATTTATTGAACAATTGATCACTAAAGTACTTGAATTTCTCATAACACAAGGGTTTAGTCATAATATCTGCAGTGATCTGCTCTGTTCTGATCACTCCTTAATTATAGTCTATTTTCACCATTTTCTTTGCAACTATATCTTTGACAAAATGCACTTTAATGTCAATGTGTTTTGACCGTCTTGTGTTTTCATAGTTCCCAATCATTTTTAGAGCACTTTGGTTATCACACAACATCACTGCACTACACTGTCCTTGAAATTCACTTGTTAATCCTTTTATGTACAGCAGTTCAGCCATAGATGCAGCTGCCGCCACATACTCGGCCTCTGCAGTCGACAAAGCAACTAGAGTCTGCTTTTTCGACGCCCAGGAGATGAGGTTATCTCCATGATAAACAACCATACCGCTACTGCTTTTGCGGTCAGCCCGGTCACCAGCCCAATCAGCATCTGTAAAAGCTAAAATGTTTGGATTATGTTCTTCATTCTTCTTATAGATCAAAGTTCGCTCTATGGATCCTCGTAAATATCTCAGTATCCTTTTTCCAGCCTTCCATGCACTCTCTGTTGGACAATCCAGGAATCGACTCAGGTAAGATGTAGAATATGTGATATCAGGTCTAGTCATCATCGCCAAATAATTCAAGCTCCCTATTAATTCTCTATAAGTCACAGTTGAAATTAACTTCCATTGGTGTCTTCGAGGTCTTACATTCTCCCATGTTATATTTTAATAAAAGTTTTTTAATAAATTCCTTTTGTGAAAGTTCCAATGTGTTTTTATTTCTCTTTATTTCCATTCCTAAATAGGTGCTTATCTCTCCCATATCCTTTGCTCTGAATTCTGTCTTTAGCTTCTTTACCATACTTTCTATTTCTTCTCCTTTTCCCATTAATATAATATCGTCCACAAAAACAATAATCCATAAGTTATGTCCTTTGTAAAAGCATACATCACGTTTTGATCTCATTAATTGGTTTTCTTCACAAAATAAGTTAAATCGCTCATTCCAACATTTTGGAGCCTCCTTTAGTCCATACAACGCTTTCTGTAGTTTAAGTACTTTATCTTTGTCCTCCTTTTCTATTCCTTCAGGTTTCTTTATGTAAATTTCTGAATCCAATTTTATTTACCGTTCAGGAATGCCGTTGGTATGTCAAGTTGTCTTATTTCCCAGTCTCTTTGTAAAGTTTGTTATTTTTACCACTGGGGAATATACAAAGTCTTCACATTGTTGCTGAAATCCGCGAACAACTAGCCTCGCTTTCTTTGTTCCATCTGACTTTGTTTTGAACACCCACTTAGTGTCAATGGCCTTCTTCCCGTTTGGCAGCTCCACTTCTTTCCAAGTATTTTGTTCTTCTAGAGCATTTAGTTCCTTATCTATAGCATCTTTCCAACCTTCTTTTATTGCTTCTTCATAGGCAGCAGGATCTTCCCCCTCTGTAGCTAGATTTCCAAAATCATAATCCATATGCCAATTTGGTTTCTTTATTCTTCTGCCTCTGGTAGTTTTTTCCTCTGCTTGTTCTGTGACATCCTCCAGATATTCTTCTTCTAAAAATTGCACATCAGAGAATTCTTCTGCATTACTTTCTTCCTGTTCTTGTATTATATTTTCCTCTTGTCCCTGTCTAGTATTTTCACCTTGTCCCTGTAGTGTAATTTCATTTTCTTTCAGATTTATATTTTTATCTTCTACTTCTGTTTCAACAGATGCTTGCGCATCCAGTAAAATTACTTTCTCAGTTTCTATTTTGTGTAGATACAATATATCCCTTTTATTATCAACACATTTTCTTTCTGGATAGTATAATCTAAATCCTTTTCTTTCTTCGTATCCCACAAATAAACTCTTTTCTCCTTTTGCACCCCATTTGAGCCTTTTCTGTTTCGGTATGTGCACATATACCTCATATCCAAATATCTTGTTCAGAGTTGTTACATCAAATTGCTTTTCTTCTAAGACTCCATATGGAGTTTTTCCTTCTAACCTACTGCTGCTTGTCCTGTTTAATACATATACTGCCATGTTAATGGCTTCTGCCCATAATTACTTCTCTAGATTCTTTCCGGCAAGCATAGTTCTTGCTCCCTCCACCAAGGTCCTCATCTCCCTTTCTGCCCTACCATTTTGTTCTGGGGTGAAAGCCACCGTTGTCTGATGACAAATTCCTGGTTTATCCAATAGTTCTTTCATTTTTCCATTTACAAATTCACTACCATTATCTGTGCGTAGAACTTACACTTTGTTATCGGTTTTTCTTTCTATTTGCATAATAACATTTCTTATCTTCTCCGGAACTTCAGATTTTTCTTTAAGAAAATATACCCATCTATAATTTGAATGATGATCTTTTAATAATAGAAAATATCTTGCCCCTCCAATTGATTTTACTTCCATTGGTCCACATAAATCTCCATGAACCAGCTCAAGAGTTGTACTAGTTACCGTTTTACTTTCAGTAAATGGCAATCTGTGGATTTTTCCTTTTAAGCAATCTTCACATTGGTCATGTTCCTTTTCATCATAAACAATATTGTTTTTCTTCAAAACTTTCTTTATATGTTCAAAGTTTTGGTGACACAGTCTCTTATGCCACTCAGTCAATGTCGCTAATGCACTCTCATTATTTTCACACTCAAAGTCCATGAGGTAGAAAGGGAATTGTTCATTTTAGGCTAAGCGTGAACAAGATGCCCGGTAAAAACTATTTTTACGAAACAATATTATTAATTCTAAGACACATATTTTTGCACATCATATTCACGCCAGATACACCCACAAAAAGTCGAAATAAAAAGTATTTAAACAGTATCCACCACTTAGAACATCGCCATTTCGTTTGACGCAGTGTTACCAGCACAGAAATAAAACATCAATTTCAAATTGTAATCGATTAGACAATCGATTATGGTAACCAGAAAAACGTGTTTGTCTGCAAAACAAGTACCGATGAAAATACTGAATGAAGAGATTATACTCATTTAGTTTGTTTTAAAATAAAGCAATCAAAAACGTTATTAGTGTTTTAAATATTTTTTTTAGATTAGAAGAACGGTTCTAACCCAAGTAGCAAAATCGTTGTATAATATTAGAACTATACAACTAACAGACATGTAAGGGCTTTATAACAGTTTTACAGCAACTAAACAGTTGTAAAGTAGTTTTCAGTTCGACGCATTAGTTATATATAATTTAAGTCGTATTGGTGTGTCTGGTAAACGTCATCTCAATGATTTTATATGACGGTCATATAACGTTAAGTCGAGTAAACGTTTCAGTCAGAAAATAGTGATGAGTCGCCATGTTTTGTAAATTAAGAACCTTTAATTCAACACTTAAACAACAAACAGTTATGTAATGATTGTATAGTTAACTATTATAAAATAAGTCGTATTAGTTTGTCTGGTAAACGTCATCTCAATGATTTTATATGACGGTCATATAACGTTAAGTCGAGTAAACGTTTCAGTCAGAAAATAGTGATGAGTCGCCATGTTTTGTAAATTAAGAACCTTTAATTCAACACTTAAACAACAAACAGTTATGTAATGATTTTATAGTTAACTATTATAAAATCGTCATACTAGGTCGTTTAATTCCACCTATATGTAACTTTTAGGTTGAAACGTTATTCTTATATAACTTATATAAGTCGATTGATTATTTAAACATTAATTAGAATCTTTTATATAACTCGTTCGCCATTTTTCATTGTATCTAAATTTTAATTATGGATTTCAAAAAGTGGAAAAGTATTAAACGAAGTGGTGGTTTTAGAAGAAAAGTAAATAAAAAGTATCAATCATTATTGCTAAATACAGCAACGATACCTTCATTAAATCTGGATGAAACTGTGCCCAGCCAAGCAGAAAGTGGTAAAAATGAAAGTAGTTCCGTACATTTTTCAACATTTAATGCTGTACTTGCTGGATCCAGGAGTCAGGACAGGTGTTCGATAAATCTTTGTTCCGCTCATGTTCTTTTACCAGAAGGCACACAAGATAGCGAAAGTAAGTAATTGTATACAAAACTCCTCTTCTTTTCTTTCTTTTTGTCAGATTCATTCGTAAGTTTATATTACCCGAATCTTATTTTTTTTTGTAGACGAATTAAATAATTCCGATTTCTCTAAAGAAGACAACTCCATGGAAATGAGTGACGAAAGTTGTGAAGAACTTGATAAAGATGATCAATTCCGGCAAGATTTTAAAAAATGGGCACTCTGTTGTAATGTTCCTCATGAAACAATAAAAAAAATTAGTGAAATAATTAATAGAAGATTACCTCATATTCTCCCCAAAGATCCAAGAACGCTTCTTCAAACTAAAACAGTATCATTAATTCCATTGGATAAAGGCTACTATTGGCACAATGGTGTAACTGAACCACTTCAGAAATATTTTGAACATCTTACCCTCGTACCAGAAAGTATATCGTTAAATATAAACATTGATGGATTGCCAATATATAAGAGTTCCAGAGAACAAGTATGGCCTATACTATGCAATATATTTGAAATACCCTACCTGTCACCATTTGTAGTAGGCATATATTCAGGAAAAGGAAAACCTGCAGATTTAGAAGCTTACTTCAGACCTTTTGTCGCAGAAATGAAGGATCTTTTGCATAACAGCTTGAAAGTGACAACAAAATATGGAAAAGAGTTATTGGTTAAGGTTACAATTAGAGCTTTTATCTGCGATTCTCCTGCAAGAGCACTAATTAAAGGTAAGGTTTTTTTCACTTCTGTTATAGGATTGTAGAGTTGAGGACTTAAGCAACTTTCACTACTTTCCAAATTTTCACTTTTATACATTCACGAGTACGAATATTACCGACTAAACCCGATTTGCATTACACGGCTAAAATACGAATAGTGGCAAGTGACTCATCAATTAAAGTCCTCGACTGTACTCTTAAGCATACGAGTATATACTCGTACTAAGTATATCACTACCTACTAGCGAAAAGGCGGCCCTTCGTAAATTTTATATGAGATGATTAATATTTCTTCATATTTATTTTTTATTGTTGTACAAATAAAGAATTATCTTTCAATCTACATGTATTGGAAATTTCTTTTCAGGAGTGTGTAATTTCAATGGAAAACATGGATGTTTAAAGTGCACTGTGGTTGGCGAGTATTCACACCAGTCTAATACAGTCATATTTCCTGAGACTAATTGCCCTAGACGCAATAACGACGACTTTCGCTCCAAAATGTATGGCCAGCACCATAAGTACGATTCTCCCTTACTTGAACTGCCAATTGATATGATAGAAGATTTTCCTGTGGGCGATTCTCTCCACCTCATAGATTTAGGAATAATGAAAAGGTTACTTATAGGTTGGAGGGACGGTAATTTTGGTAAGAAAGTTACGAAATGGTGTGCAAGAGATATTGCAAAATTCTCCCAGTTTATGACAAGTTGTCGCTTGCCAAAGGAAATACATAGGTCGGTTAGAACTATTGATGTTTTAGCTCATTGGAAGGCGTCAGAATTTCGTACATTTTTGTATTACCTAAGTTTTATAATATTAAAAGATTTGCTGTGTGCTGATGCATATCATCATTTCTTGTTATTTTTTTGTGCAATTACTATTTTCTCCAATGATAAACATTTTAAGTTTCTTCGACTGGCTGAAACTTTACTTAAGTCTTTTGTTGAAAATTATGATAGGTATTACGGTAAACAGTATATTACCAGTAATGTTCACAATTTGACACATGTCATCGATGAAGTAAAGAGATTTGGTATATTGCAAAGCTTTAATGCATACCCGTTTGAAAATAAACTTTATTGCATCAAAAGAATGGTCAGACATGGATATCAGACACTTAGTCAAATTGCTAGAAGACTTATAGAGAAGAATAATATCGAATTAGAAATTTACGATGACCATGATAAAAAAATACCGTTCATCCGCAAATGCAGAAGTAAAAATGGATTCATCACAAACTTGTATCTGGAAAATTTTGTTTTGTCAACGCAGAGCCAAAACAAATGGTTTTTGACTACCAGTGAACATGTTGTAGAAATTTTATTCATAAGTAATAACAAAGGAAACATAGAAATTCGTGGCAATTCCTTCAACAATTTATCTGATGTGTTTGAAACTCCAATAAAATCGTCATTTTTGAACATTTACAAAATATGTAACTTAGTTAGACAAAACAATTCTGAATGTTTATATACTGTCAATGATATAAAATGTAAATTAGTTAGCGTTACGTATAACAATACTATTTTTTTTATACCCCTACTACATACTCTTTAATTGTAAATAAAAAACCGGAAATACTTAAATGGTTTTTTTTATTTGGCATCATTCAGACTTTTATTTATTTCTTTACTTATCTTAAGTAGGTAATTATAAAGTTGTTAATCATTTTAATTTAACTTGAAAGTTATTACACAGTAATTTTTTTTTAAAATTAATACTTAGATAAAATAAACGTAGTTTGTACAGTGTATAGTACACACTATCGTACGTTTTTACATAACAGACAGACACGTACGAACAAACGAACACACAACACAAAAAACACATTTTTTTAAGTCCTCTTCTGTGATTAAAACTCTTAATTCTAATTACTTAGCTTGATGGTACAACGCAACACATAAATTCAAATTGAGGAAGCAAACGATTTTTAACCCATATCCGACAAAGAAGAAGAGAACTTAAAAATGTGTTAACAGTTGAAAAACATAATCATCAACTACAATATTATCATTATTAGGATTCATTAGCAGAGTACCGTAAAACGGGATGTATAGAAACGCAGGGATAACGTGAATCGAGGCAAAACTTTGAGAAGGATTTTAACGTTGAAATAATAGTGTGACATAGTGGCCAAAAAAGTGGCAAATGTCTCAAAATAATAAAGCAAAATTAGGCAAATAAAATAGAGAACTTTTTGGTAACATATCATATCAATTCAACGTTAAAATCCCTTTAAAAGTTTTGTCTCTATTCACCCGTGTACACACCACGTTTACCCGGTAGCATTCAGCAAAATCATCAAAAAAGACTCATCAATAGCAATTCAGAAAAATTATTCATTTGCAGGTTAAAAACAAATATTACCTTCTTTTGAGTAGTTGGCTTAAAGGTATTATTGATACTATGTATGTACTTAAGATACATTAAGTATGTAATTATTGCGTCCATAAATAACTGATAAAACGAAAACCAAATCAACATGGTATTTTCAATAACAGCAGTCAAACGGAAACTACCGAACCACGTTTTTGAGACAAACTGTAGTCTGGAATTAACAAATCAATCAACCTAAATCTAAACATCTAATTATATTCTAAATACCCTGGTTGCATAAGTAGGAACTATTGGCACTTATAACTTATTAATTAAAAAAAAGCTTAAAAATACTTAAAAAATAGTTCGACACACCAATTCCTAAGAACGGAATTCGACTATCTCTTGTGAATCGAGATCATTATTGACTATAATATGTGAATTTTGATCAAGGGACTGCACGTTTTGTTGAATTTCTTGAAGTGCCTGACTTTCGGTAATGTTATTCTTAGGCATACTACGTTTGGGTCTAGATTTGCTAGATGAAGCACGCAACAACTTTATTTTATTTCTGGTTTCGGCATGGCGCATAATATTTTTAAAGAAATTTTCGCATTCTATCTTAGTATAGGTTTTGTCTGATTCATTTACAAGTTCAAAAAATAAATTGAACGTCCGAGTGTAGACTTTGAAACAAATTTTCGGCGTTAACTTTTTAGACCCTCCAGCCCAAGAGCATGTTGTCATAAATTTTCTTGTGAACATTATGTCCACTAATGCGTAAGCGTTGTTGCTTCCTCGTCCTTTCCCATTTCCACAAACTACTGCCAGTTTATTTTTGACTGATGTCATCATGGTCGGATCTTTGAGGAGTTCCTCAAACGCGTCAAGTTCTTCTTTGGTCGATATGGGCTTAAAGTCGTTAGCTTCCTGAATTTTAATTTCTGTTGTGCGTTGTATATACTCATCGAGCTGAGTACTTAACTCTGACATTTTCATCACTAATTTGCTTTCCAAATTTTGCACGTATTCAAATAAAACTTTTTGATTTTCTTGAATGGTACCGGTGATTTGTAACAAATTATCAAGTTTTTGTGAAATATCTTGATGATCTAGTTCAGCTGTGTGCAAAATAACACTATGTTGGTTTTGTTCTATTTCTTGATTGGAAGTTAAAACAACAACATCGTTAATATTAGTAGAATTGGACGTGGATGGTTGTAAATAGTGAACATCATTCTGAAAAAAAAGAGTATAAATCACGAACGATGACATCCTCATAGATAGCAAGTAGGAATAACGCAGACCGTTAGAGCGAGGCCACACGATACGGTAACAGTGCGGTGCGGTGCCGCACCGCAATTAATTCGAGCTATAGGGTGCCACACGGGTGGTGCGTCACCGCACAAGCCACAAGGAAATCAGTAGCAATACTATCAGTACTCATTGTAAGAAAGATAAATATTACTTAGTTTTAATAAATTGTATCACACAACATGAATAAACACGTTCGATACACTAACAATACTGCGGTGGCGGCACGTTGTCACTCCGGCGCCGCATCGCACCGTTAACGCATCGTGGGGCCCAACTATAACCCGACTCGAATAACACGGCGCGGTGTACTTTTCAAGCAACACCCTTCGCGGGATGATTTTGTGTGGTTTTTTGAACAAGAGATACATTTTTTCACAAATATGTGTATTCTTAGATTATAATTATATTTTACTTACAACACAAGCATTTGCCAGGTCATTGAAACACTCTTGAACGGCAATAGTTTCAATTGAAGTACCTCCGCGTCGATTTAAATCTTCATTTTGTTCCTCTTCTGTGTCACTCATGCTTGACATTTGAGTGATCTCTATCTCAGCACTTTCGAGTGAACGAATTCCACTTCTTTTGACGACACATTGAATTGATGACCAAGATGATTCGGGACATGAAGAGGGATTCTTTAATAAATCCTCCACTTTTCTTCTTGGCCAATACAGGATACCATTTTGTTCCCACTTTTCAGGCACCGCTGATAAAACTAACTTTCCCCTTTCTAAAGTTTGTACAATTTTGAAGGTCATATCTGAAACAAAACATTGTTATGGTTAAATATTGTTATTATTAACACAACAAAAAAATCAAATTACATTAACAATGAATACTAAACATAAACATTACGTACTCGACTACTCGTACTAATTAGTAATGTCTATTTGATAAATTTGAAACTAGGTAGGTACTTCCTACACCGAGTATCAATCTATGACTAAACTAAAATTTTAAATGCGTAGAGCGAGACGGAAGAAAAGGGAATTCCCCTGACAACAAACATTTTTATTGCGCGTTGACTGTCGATACGCGGCTCGCCTTTAACAAATTTTATATGTACCTACATGTAGGTATTTAAGTACAACTGGCGCAGCTGCAACGATTGGGTGGTTATGTTGGTAAATATAATTTATGAAACTAACCTTACAAATAGTGATGAATAATTGAATATGTATTATTTTTAAAAACAAATTAAAGTTTAACAGTTGCAGTAACATTCGTCCTCAGGAAAATGGTCGTAAATGGCATACTTCTTACAGTTTTGGCACCAAAAGAAATCATAGTTTAATAATTTAGTTATGTTTCTTTTATATTGGATGATAAAGTGTTTGAATTTTGAGTCGGTAGGATGATTACATCCAAAGCACTTCTGTGATAACTGAAAATGGGTGTTATCCCATGGCCATTTTATTTGTTTTAGCAACTCGAAGTCTTTTTTGGTCAAAAACTTATCAATGTCATAATATATCACCATGATGTCTCTGTAAAAAACAGAAAGAAATATTCTCATGACTACACATAAAGGTTTTTATATTTTCTAACAGAACTCTAATTGCAACCGTCATGGAGGACGCCATAAGTCGGACAAAAACATGCTTATATGACCAATAGTTATATACAGGTCTAAATGCAGTCGCCCAATGTTTATTGGCAATATGGCGGAAACAATTGATGCCAATTAATGTATTTTATTTTTATAAACAATATTGAAACACCAACATTATGAAGGCCCATTAAAATATTAAACAAATAACCATACATATCATCGAAAATTTTAAATTCCCAAGTATATGTCACCGCTCTTTATCTTCAAACACAATCAACTTTCTTAACATTAAATTAATAAATAATAATGATTATTAAAACCTTTGACTTACCTTTTTAATTATAAGTTTTATCACAACACAATAAATTGTTGTCACACAAGTTGTCTAGCTTGCACCACTGACCGACCACCGACCACCACCATAACAAAACATCTATACGATGATTTAGTTATGTAAGAGTATTACTATAAACTATTACAAACCTTACTAGTTAAACTTACAACGTCTACGTGATTTTTACTCAACTTTACTGCCGACTGCAAAACGACCCTAACACGATTTAAATGTTATATAATCTGCGCCCAAACCCGCGTTATATTTACGTATAAAAAACTATTATAAAACCATTTTCATATCGCTGAAAGTTATATAAAAAACGTTATTGTACTATTTATATGACATTATTTTGCTACTTGGGATCGATTATGGTCAGATTATTATTTTTTTTTGGCAACCCCCATCGGACATCCCTAACGTCAAGTGAAATGTCAAATGACATCTGCTTTGTTTTCGTGCACTGTGTAATATATTGTTGGGATTCTCGCCACAGAGTGTATTTAGTTAGCACGTGTGTCTTGAATTTTTATTTGTTTTTAGTGAATTAGTGACTTGTTGTGACTTGTTTTTATTCTATTGTGTTGTCCTTGTGTTGTTAACCGGGTTTGTATTGTTTATTTCCAGTAAGAGTAGTTTTTGTCGTAATAATGGAGCGAAATAAACCTCCCGATCCTGATCCTCCCCCTGACATCCCTTCTCCCTCAATTTCCGCTTACGCTCCTTTATCACCGACCTCACCGCTATCTCAACTCGCCAATGTTGCTTGCAGCTTGTCAGATACACAAATAACATCCAATCCGTCACGCAAACGTGCAGTTGACGATATTAATATCACAAGCCCTCCTACGAAGCAACAAAGAGCCCAAGTTGTTCGTACTAAGTACTCAGGGACAGATAAAGCGCCTTTCCTAATCCACGTATCCCGCACCGAATCCCATCCTAACGCTAATACCACACTCCATCCCGTCACATTTGGCATGTTCCTTTATAATAACAATATTGGTAATGTAGTTCGTGACGGCGTTAAACGTGTTGGTCGTAACCGAGTTTCTGTGGAATTCACTTCCCCTCAGGATGCGAATGCCTTTATCGTCAACAGTATTCTGACCAAAAATGGCTATATCGCTAGTATTCCCACATTTAATATTACCCGCATGGGTGTTGTAAAAGGAGTTCCCCACGACATGTCGGAAGAGGAGTCTAAAACTTATTTATCAGTCCCATCTGGCTGTGGACAAATTCTTAAGGTCAGACGTATAAATAAAAAGATTTTCCACGACGGGGCTATAGAATGGAAACCCACAGAAACTTGCGTGATCACATTTGACGGACAGGTTTTGCCAAACAGAGTTTACTGCTGCTATACTTCCCTCACAGTACAGCAATATGTTTTCCCTACCATTCAGTGCCGCAAATGCTGCAGATTTGGACACGTTGAATCGTTATGTAGGTCGAAACCACGCTGCAGTAAGTGTGGCAATGATCACCCTGGTGATGGTTGCAGCATTTCTGAGGCTGAAGCTTGCTGTGTACTATGCTCGGGGAATCACTTTGCTAATAGCAGGTCATGCCCGGAGTTTGGTAGACAGAAGGCTATAAAGACTATTATGGCTGAGAAATCCTTGTCCTATGCTGAAGTAAGCAAAACTGTCCCAGCTGCTTCCCGTAACTATGCCAATGCAACAAAATCCCAACCCCAATCATATCGCAAAACAGTATTTCTAAAGCCTAAGACCCATGCCCCCCTTTCCCCGTCATACGATAGAGTTGCTCATGAGCAAATAACTAGTTCTCCCCAATCTTCACAGCCCAATGGCTGCGCTCTTAATAACCTATGCAGACCATAATAATATTTCTTCCATCATTGAAATTCTCGTAAAACTTCTAACCACTGTAATGTCTTCCTCTAGCTCACAAATACCGTCCAACGTTGCCCACCAACTTGTCACTCTTCTTCGAGAATTTAAAAATGGCGGCTCGCCAAGTATTCCTCCAGTGGAATGTGAGGAGCGTGTGGCATAAAAAGCACGACCTCATTTCCCTCCTAAATAAGTACAAGCCCTTGGCTTGCTCCATTGCTGAGACTTGGCTTACCCCAAGTCTTAGCTTTCGTGTACCACAATTTAATATTCTTAGATGTGATAGATCTGATGGCTATGGAGGGTCGGCTCTCCTTTTCAATAACCGTGTCCCACTTTTGTCCTTCTCCTTACCTGCGCTTGGTGGTGATGTGAATGTAGTTGGGGGGACTGTTGAAGGGATCACGGTCCTCTCCGTATACATTTCACATCCTGATGTGTATGCATCCCCGCGGGGTGGGGAGTGCGGAAGCGCGTCGCCGCGCGCGCTCGGCCGCGAGCGTTCTCTTAGTAATAAACGAATCTTATACTAGACGGTCGTTTCATTGCGCACAAACACATCATTGGCGACGAGGTGAACGATACCCTACAAAATGAACGCTTTTCTAGGAACCCTAACTACATTTGACCACAAAACCAATGATTGGCAAGTATATAAAGGAAAGCTAACGCAGTTCTTGAAAATTAACAGTATAGATGACGAAAACCAAAGTGGAATTTTACAGTGCCATCTCACAGAAGAAACGTACCGGCTGGTGCTCAACCTAGCCTTTCCAAAAGAGGTAGGAACATTGAGCTACGAAGATTTGATAGCATTACTCGATGGCCATTTCAAGCCGAGGAAGTGCACATTTGTGGACAAGGCGAAATTTTTTGGGGCCAGCAGAGAAACAGGCGAAACCGTTGGAGAATGGGCGGCGCGATTGAGAGGTTTGGCAACGTATTGCGACTTCGGCACCGCTCTCGAAACGAACTTGAGAGATCGTTTCGTCCTAGGCCTGAGTGCAGGTCCAGAGCGCGACAAGCTCTTCGAGCAGAACCCGTCGACGCTCACGTTGTCACGGGCTATTGAAATGGCGGAGCAGGCAGCATGTGCCAAGGAGGCAAAGGCCCTTATGGGCAGTCCTGAGCCTTTAACAATTAAGGAGGAACCAGTATACCGCGCTAAGTTCCAAGGACAGGCGAGCCGCGCACGTGGCGCCGGCGGCGGCACCGATGCAGCTCCACGTGGCGATACGGATCGCTGCGATGTTTGCGGAATGAAGAATCAAGTGTCGTTTTAGAGCATATAAGTGCCAAAAGTGCGGTGTAAAAGGTAATTTTTTTTATTAATTCATCTATTTTTGACCTTTGGTGTACGTCTAAATGATCAACTGAAATGTTGAAGTTAGTAATTTCTATGTGTTCATTAAAGTTTACCTTGCATTTATTATTCCTAACTAAATTATCCTCCTCTGTTTTTTGTTTTTCATTATTATTGTCAACAATTGAATATTGTATGTTTTCAATGTTGTCACCTGTTAAGCCAGGAATATTTAGAATAGAATAGAATAGAATAATCCTTTATTCGTTAATGGACATCACAACACAATAGAGCAGCACATACAGATACATTATAACAACAGACAGCTTAACAACTAATTAAAAACAGCTCAACTGCGCTGAGCATGCCCATAACGAAAGGGTAGCCAACTCAGCATATGCTGGGTGTAAAACACTCAGCGCTGGTTTTCAGTAGGCCCCCCGCAGTGACACACGGATGAGGGTAGTAGGTAGTAAATAAATAATGATATTATATTAATTGGGCATTTTTAAGTGTGTAATAAATAAATAATATACAATAAACATTTTTGTCAAAAAGGAAAACATAATTATATTAGTAATAATAGAACACGAAGATACCTGCTAAATAAAATAAGTACTTATCCGAAAACGAAACATAGTTTATTGACATTTCGCACTTCGGGCCGGCCGATGCCGCATCGACCTACGCATTTTTAAAATGCAATACCGCAACGACATTTTGTTAGAGCTAAATAAAACAAAGCAATAATTGCTTCCGAGAAAGTGTACAGTGCCCGTAGACTAACATTGCTGAGCATTGAGTTCAAAAACAAAATTACTTATTACAATGGAATAAGGAATTACAATGGAAGTCGAAGCAAAACGATGAGTGTACAAATACATAACAGTATATGTGAATATACACACACAATATATGGATTCTGGCTATCGCAGACAACGGATTTACCACCGCCGCTATTTGTATTATTATGTTTTATCTTGTTGTTTAAATTTTGTTTTATTTGAAGGTTTTCATTTTGAATCAGTTGAAAAGATTTTATGCAATCTAATCCAATCAAAAAATCATAATCAAAATTGTGTTCATCTACAACAAAAACATTTACCTTTTTCTCTATTTGAAAAATTTTAATCATTAATGTTATTATTCCTAGGGATTGTTTTACACCATTAATCGTTTTTAAAGGACATTGCTCGTCGTCCATACATGGTTCGCCTAAGATCCAACAGGGAGGTGTATTCACTTTTTGGGTTTTAGATAATGTATATATTCGAATGAACCTAAATTAAAACAACGGACACTTTTGAGAATTCGGAAAAAATCAAAACACTTTCGGATTTTGAGGTTATATTTACGTCAATAAAAACATTCGGTATGTAGCAATAACTTAGCATTTATTACTGAATGTAACAACGGGGTTGGCCGGTGAAAGCCGAAATCAGATGGCGCTAGCATAGTTTGTTCCCAATCTGACCAATGAGGTCAAGCCATTTTGAAATATAAAATGACATTACCCGATTTTCTACCAATGACGATGCTTGGAACAAACTATGCTAGCGCCATTAGTTCCACAATTGCCATCCCCACTGGTATAGGGGTCTTTTGGCCTCGGTCAGGACCTTTCGTTTCTTTTTATTTTTAATCGATTATCTATGTTTTGTTTACAATAGTTGAAATAATGTTACTTTTTATATGTTTTGTCCTGCACGGGATAATAAATGCTTTTTCTTTCTTATTGCTCGTTTCAAACAGCGCTTTCAACCAAGTTTTTTGATAAGCCGTATTATTCCGCGAAATCATAGCGGACTGTTTGGAACTAAAAACCACTATCGTATATCAAGTGTTGAGAATACTGACGCTTGTCTGTGTCAAACTCTTATTAAGAGTGCTGTACAAAGCCTAGGCTGTATGAGCTATAATACCTTTGCCTATTAAAAACCCCAAATTGAACCAAAAAATAATAACATCTTATGTTCGAGGATTATGACGGAAGTTAATACTTTTTAAAATGTTTTCGAAATTAAAAAGTGTCCGTTCTATTGAAATATTTGTAATGTATATTATTAAAAGAATTATGAATTATAGTAAATGTTTCATGTGTGTTGATTCATAGGCTATTTTTGACAATGTCCTTTGCCTGGTTGTTATTACAATTATGGGTTTGGTCATTTTTTAAGGATAATAATTTTGAATTAATCAAACTTACATTAGATCCTGAATCATAAACCCCCAATGTTTCTATGGTATCATTAACTATTACTTTAATTTTGATTAATGGTGGGATTACTAGTTTTTTGGATCTACTTCATTTAGATTCATTTCTAATTCCGAATTGTTAACACTCCTAATCGGCTCTTTCTTTGAATATGAACTGTCTTTATTATTGAACCAGCAAACGGATTCCGGGTGATAACGATTTCCTTTCTTTTCTTTTTCACAGATTTTGCATGGCTGAGGTTTTAAATTACTTTGTTTATTTTTACCATCCAGATGTACTTCTTTTTTTCTACTGTTTTTTTATTTAAATATTCTAAACCCCTAATGCTACTAAATAAATCTTCAGTTTCTTTTATTTTATTTCTATTAATTTCATCAGCTATAAAGTTAGGTAACCCAGTTACTATTAAATTAATTAAAGTAGGTTTATCTATAGACCTGTTAATTTCTAATAGAAGCCTCTCTTTCTTTAAGGCATACTCAAGTAATGAACCCTGCCTATATTTATATTGAATTGCATACCTTATTGGTGTCCAGCCTCTGTTCACATATGTTTCACAAAAGTTCTTTTTCCAAATAACCCAGTCAGAATTAATTGTATGTTTAATAATCATCGAACAATACCAGTCTTGACATGAGTCGTCCAAAAATATCCGGAACACTTGAATTTTTTGAATATCTTCAGTTACACCAACACGAGTACATTCAGCTTCAAAGTTAACCATCCATTGTGTGACACTAGATGTCTTTTGCGTGAATTTATCTATTACCATTTTCTCTGATATCTGCTTTAAATTAAACTTGTTATGTTCTTTCTTCAAGTCAGCAAAGTTTTCTATGGCTTCGCATATACCTAGTAACCAGGTTAACGGGCCTAATCAAGAAACTGCAGGAACAAATACAACATTACACCGCATTCTCAACCAACCCTTCTTTTTTTTTTTTTTAGGATGGGAAATCATCAAATGACTTCTCCCACTCTGGGCGGAGCGGGAGGTAGTGTCAGACTTTTACTGACTAAAACCCATCCATGTTCCTTCCTCGCCCTTTATGTTCCGGGGCCGCGGTATCTCTTTCGAACAGGCCCGCAACCCCGGCAGGCTTCGGCCCTTGCGGGCCCCTCTCTTATGCTGACATCTCTTTGAGGCGCGCGTGGAACATGAACGCGCCGTCGACACGGCCTGTCGTCACTAGACGGACGGACGGCTAGCTAGCCCATAGCTAACCGTCCACAGGCCCGCATCTACGGTGGCCGGTAGCCACCACGTGGCCCCCGACGCCCGGTGCGTCTCCCGCGGCGGCCGGGAAGCGAGGCTCTCTCCCTCTCTCGTTCCGCCACCTCTTTCGCTAGCATGACTGCTTCGCAGAAGGAGGTGACGGCTTCCCATTCCGTCTCGCTCCGGACCATGGATTGAACCAGGGCCGGACGCGAGAGGTCGACGCCGCCGATCGCCGCTACGAGGACACGGCGATGCTCCACCCACGCAGGGCAGACTTCCACCGTGTCCTCCGGTCGATCCTCGCAGTGGAGACACCCGGGCGTTTCCTCCCGCCCGATTCGGTGCAGGTACCTCCCGAAACATCCGTGTCCGGTGAGGACCTGCGTCAGGCGGAAGGTGAGGACGCCGTGGCGCCTCTCTAGCCACTCCTCAAAGAGGGGCCTTACCGCCACTGTCGTGGCGTGCCCTTCCTCAACCAACCCTCAGTTAGGCATAGTTACGGAAGCAACGGACGTGTAGCTCGAGGCGGAGGATTTTCTTACAGACATCGAATCTTCAGTAAAAGTGACTATGGCTTCTGCACAAAATCCACCTACCGAACAAATCTCTGGTCACCATTTGGGAATTAGACTCCCTAAATTAGAACTTCCAAAATTTAATGGCGAAAGCCTAAAATGGTTTGAGTTTTGGGACCGCTTTCAATCAAATATTGATAACCAACCAATGGCTGATACTGATAAGCTTACATATTTGATTAGCAGTCTACAGGGCAAAGCCCTAGAAGCAGTTGCTGGGCTAGCAATTACCAACCACAACTATACCATCGCCACGGAGTAGGGCATGCAATTATCGAAATATTTCGATAATCGATAAAATGAAAAATATCGTTTTTTTTTCGATAAAAACCGGTAATTACCGATAATTATCGTTTTTTATTAAAAAAATACAAAAACTTGTTTTTTACATGTAAATAAAGGGATAAACTGATGCAATTACTTACCTAAAATGAAGGACAATATAATATACTGAAAAAAAAATAAAACAAGGTTTTTTTTTAAATCAACGTTTGTATTTCTTAATAATTATGTAACATAACATTTTGGATTTACTCACAATACTCACTAAACTCTTCTTAAAGAGATCTTTTAAATAAAATCTTAGAAACCTCTTGCTTAATTATTAAAAAAGTTAGACTCTTCAAAATAATATAATAATTACGAGTCAAATATTGAAACTTTTGAACGTTTACTATAATTAAATTGACTTTAAATAATTTCGTGAAAAGACATCTGAGTCATAAAATTTTAAATAGACATCTTAACAAGATTTCTTAACGATTAATACAATATTTAAATTAACATATAATAATTTCGTATTATAATTAAAAGAGATCACATTTAAAATAAATAATAGAAAATATTTTTAAGGATTAATGCACTATAATTAAATTACTTAGCATAAAAATATTATTTTGTATTATAATTAAAAGAGATCACATTTGAAATAATCACATTTTAAAGAGATTTTTTTAGGGTGTATTGTTGTTTTTTTTTTTGCTGCTGAAAATATGTCCGCAGAAATGACAAACAATCAATAGTTTTGTCATTTAGGCTAGTCCGCAGCTTATTACATAGCACTCCAGCCCGGCTAGCATGGGCAGGGGATAAAATTTTATCCACCGGTTATTTCCACTGACAAGGGACAAAATTCAAACAAAAGTGGAAATAACCGGTGGATAAAATTTTTATCCCCTGCCCATGCTAGCCGGGCAGGTGCGGAAAAGACACGTTCGCTTTCTACACTAGTTGGCTTAATTGAGCGAAGCCATCGGTATAGCTTTGTTAGCAGTTGACCACGATCACCACGTTCGTTGACCACGATCGACACGTTCACGTTCACACACAAATTGCACAATGAACAAATGATAGGAGCGGGAATGAATGGCGCGCGGCGAGGGAACAGGGACGCATCGAACGTTCGTTCAGAAATGTGTTAGAATTCGTTATATAAAATTATCGATTATCGGTATTTATCGTTTTTGTTTTCGATATTTATCGTTTTGTCAAAATGGACCGATACCCGATAAATTATCGATTATCGGTTATCGGTTTGCATGCCCTACCACGGAGTCATTAAATAAAAATAAATAAAATAAAATCGTTTTTTTTTTTTTAATCTCGTTATGGTTCCCACGATACTTTGATAGATGTACATTACATAGCACTGACGAAGTTAGACCGAGCGGAGTATACAGCAGCAAGTTGTAGACAAGTTTTAGATGAAATAGAGAGACATTCAAGAGTTTTAGAAAAATTAGGCGAAGATGTTAACGGTAATCACTTGCGTGGCACTATTTTAGGCAAATTTCCTGAGCAAGTGCTCCACCAATACCATATGATACCTCGACAAAATCAAGACAACTCTACAATAAATGTCAGACAGGACTTGCTAAGTATTGTAATGGCGATGGAAAAGGCCCAGTCAATGCCAACTGGATTGACCACCCGACAGGAAAGAGGCATAACAACAGAGGCGCTCCAAACAAAATCTGACCACACACCAAGTAGGCCATTCTTAAAGCGAAAGGCAGACAATCTCTCAAACAATCAACCTAGGAAACGGAGCAGATTGCCATGTATTTTTTGCCAACTAAACAATCACAGTAGTGTGGATTGCAAAAAATATAAAGACGTACAGTCTCGACAAAAGCAGTTAGGGGAGAGTTGTCATAAATGTTTGAAGAGGAATCATACAACTGAAGAATGCCGTCGAAAAATAACATGCTTCCGCTGTGGTGAAGGACATCTACAACTGCTCTGTCCCAGACAAAAGGGTAAATTGATTGCGTCAAATGATGAAAATGTTAAAATTCAATGTTATATGACAAAAAACCTTACCTTTTTACAGACAGCAGTAGCAACGGCCATAAACCCCCGCAACACAACCAAAAGCCATAAATGCAGGCTTGTACTGGACAGTGGTTCGCAGCGTAGCTACCTTAGTACTAAGGTTGCATCCAGATTGCAGCTCACTCCTGATAACGAAGACCAACTCGTAGTGTATATGTCACCATAAAATTGTCAAATACGTTATATTACAATATAACATGTATCTCTCTAGCGATATTGTAAAGTCTCGAATTATTGTCAACTGAACATACGGAAGTATCTCTTGCCCCCATAAACGGGACTTGGGGCACCCCCCCGTTAGGTTAGTTAGGTTCCTTTAAACCCTGCACTCGGAAATATGGCCCCGCGAAGCGGGGCTCCGTCGACTACGCTTTTTAGGGGAATATCAAGTGTTTTAAGGTTAGGATATATTAATCGATATTTCTCAGGAATGGCACAGTATCTTTTCATGAGAGTGGTACCACTGGGCAAGGGGGACCACTCCTTCCCTCCACACCGCGTGAGTTGACTACCATCGCATGCATTTCACGAAAAATAATACGTTTTATTGTAAGCAGTATGTTCATTTGACAATAATTCGAGACTTTACAATATCGCTAGAGATATTACAATATAACGTATTTGACAATTTTACGGTGACATATACATTTGGAGCAACAGATCCAAAGGAGATGTCAAGCCCATCCGTGGATATTGTCTTAGAAACCAAACGTGGCATCAAAAGACAAGTAAGAGTCAATGTTGTACCACATATTACCGAGAGATTACCAATAGCTAAATTTGATTATTCCATGGTTGATTTAGTGGCCGATGATGACTCTACTGGAGAAAATGTAGACCTTTTGATAGGGAATTATTATTTTGTAGGCTTCTTACGAGATACAAAAGAGAAGATTGGTTATAATTTGTATTTGGTGGATTCTGACTTCGGATGGCTATTATCAGGAAACTTTGGACAAGACTGTACTGCGGAACAAGAAAATATACTAACTGTGACTACTTACTGCCACTGTCACAGTTCAAGCTGCCCTTATTTTACCGAACCTGATCTACCTCTCAGAAACATTGACATAAAATTCTTGTGGTCACTAGAGTGTATTGGCATTAGTGATTCCCTTAAGACTACAAGACAAGATGAAGCAGTCAAACACTTTAATGATACTGTAAAATACAACAATGGTCGTTATGAAATAACATGGCCATGGATTTAATACCCACCTCAACTCTCGGTTAATTTTGGTATGGCATTAGAAAGACTCAAAAGCTTAATCAACAGGCTGGATAAAACAACACTACAAGAATATGACAATATTCTCAAGGAGCAATTAGATGGGAATATTATTGAAATAGTGGACATGGGTCATCCTGTACACTATTTACCTCACCATATCGTAAAAAATGAAGGAAAGCGCGGACGTATCGTCTATGGCGCTTCAGCGAAAGCAACTGGCAAGAAGAGCCTAAATGAATGTCTCTACAGTGGACCATCTATGCTAGAGGACCTCATAGTTCTTCTCCTGAAATTCAGAACGAAGAAAATAGCTGTTGTAGCCGATGTAGAGAAGGCTTTCTTACAAGTGGGGCTCCAAGAAAAGGACCGTGATGTAACCAGATTCCTATGGGTAAAAGATATCACGAAGGATTTAGCGCAAGAGAACCTGTTGTATCTTCGTTTCCGTCGCATGCCCTTTGGGGTGATTTCAAGTCCATTTCTTCTCACAGCAACTATTAAATATCACATGACACAGACTGGTGTAAACTTACTAAAAGATATAGCCAATAATTGCTATGTAGACAACTTAGTAACAGGAGCAGACTCGATTCAAGAAGTCCAAGAGGTATATGAAAAAACAAGGGAGTCCTTTGGACAAATTTCTATGAATATAAGAGACTGGCTCTCAAACGAAAAGGAATTCCTTAGTCTTATACCTGCAGACCAACAAGCGAAACATGAAGGTACAGTTAAAGTTCTTGGACTAACATGGAACATAGCAAGAGATACGTTAAAAATAAAACTAACGGATCAACATTTTAACAAAGATACACCAGCTAACGCTAAAAGATAGGTACTTCGTACTTTAGCCCGGATCGCCCGCTTTATCTGTCCATTAATACTGCCATTGAAGATCCTGTTCCGGAACATCTGTGAACAAAAACATAAGTGGGATGCTTCCTTACCAGATGAATTGATACAGTCCATGCAGGAAATCTTGAATGTCATAGAGACAGCGGCACACATAGAGCTGCCAAGATGCGTAACAAATGCTGTTCCAGAGTCTGAGACAACATACCAGTTGCACTGTATCTCCGATGCCTCGAAGACCGGATACGCTGCAGTTATATACTTGACATCACGAAGTCAACAGAAAACATTAGTCTCATTCCTAATGGGAAAGTCAAGAATAGCAAAAGATGAAAGCAAAAACGAACTTCATATACCTAAATTGGAACTACTCGGTCTCCTAATAGCAAGTAGGCTTCTAAAATACGTGAGAGAGAGCCTATCCTTACCGATAAGCAAGGAATCAATGTGGACAGATAGCTTGATTGTACTTGGATGGATGAATTCCAACAAACTACTGCCACCCTTTGTATCTAATAGAGTAGAAGAAATAAAGAAAAACCAGATGCAATCTGAAATATACTATATTAATACAAAGATGAACCCAGCTGATTTTGCAACCAGGCCCGACAGGTGGAGTCAAGCTAAAGAACTTTGGTTCAACGGCCCAACATTCTTTAAAGAAAATGAATCAATATGGCCTACAGATAGATATTATATGAACCACATGACAGCTCTTTCTATCGGGGAGGGCCTGGACCACAGTGATAGTAAAAACAGGGCAGAAGCAGACAGTGATCGAGGAAATCAGCAGGGACTGTTGGAACTAAATAACAGCCAACAAATGGAAATTGACGACCCTAAAGACAATCCAGTCACTGAACCGGTGAACGAAAAGCAGGAATGTATAGAAATTAACTCAGCACAGCAGAGTCTAGCATTACCAAAGTCAGCGCCTGACGCTCTGGCGAAAATTAAAGAATTGCAAAAACACCATTTTGCAGATGAACTTTTAGGGAAGAAGACACGCCTTATAAGAAACCTCGGTGTATTCTTAGACGTTGATGGAGTGTTGAGATGTCAGGGACGAATGGTAAATACCACGTGGACTTACGACATGAAACACCCAATATTACCCAGAGATTGCGAATTTACAAATAGGATTATTAAGGATACTCATGAAAGCAACTACCATGTTGGTGCCACTCATACACTCAGCTTCATTAGAGAAAGCTATTGGATACCACAAGGGAAACGTCAAGTAGAGCGAGTGATATCAAGGTGTCAGCAATGTACAAAACATGGAGGTGGCCTTTATCGTCTGCCAGCAGCACCAGACCTACCAGCAGAAAAAGTGAACTACAGCACACCATTTACCTTCTGTGGGCTCGATTATTTTGGACCTCTATATGTCAACACACCAAATGGAAAACCGAAGAGGTGGGTAGCAGTATTTACTTGTCTCGCTGTACGAGCCATTCATTTAGAAATAGTAAACGACTTGACAGCAGAAGAATGTCTCCTGGCGCTTAGACGATTTGCTGCCACTAGAAATACACCTAAGCGGATGTATTCCGACAATGCTACATGTTTCAAGCTAACATCTGAAGTGGTCAGTAAACCCTACTGCATACATAATAAAACATTCCTTAAAACGCACTCTCGAAAAGCACCTACTTGGAGACAGCAAACTGCTGACAGTGCTAAAAGAAGTGGAAGCAGTCATCAACTCAAGACCACTTACAAAGGTTGGAACTGAAGTGATCCACATACACACATCAAAAGTGTCTAGGGATCAAGCATTTTTATGCGGATTTCTTGAGATTGAGATGTGGTTTTGTGTGTTTTCTGATGAGTCTCGTTTTGGTATGAGACCGGATACAAGACGTATACGACACTGGAGAACCCCTGGACGCCAACAGCGATTAAAATCCTGCCAGGAAGTCCATCCTTATAGTGGTGGAACCATCATGGTATGGGCGGGTATTTGGATCGGCGGAAGAACTGAGTTGATTTGGATCAGAGGCAACGCTCAAATTTATGCCGAGACGATTATATCAGACGTCATCGTTCCTCTACAAGTGCAAATCGGTCCCTTATTTCAGTTAATGCATGATAATGCACGACCGCACACCGCAAGAGTTGTAAGACAGACTCTCGCCGCAGCTAACATCAATGTCCTGCCCTGGCCTGCTCAGTCGCCAGACTTGAACCCGATTGAGCATGCATGGGATATGCCACAGAGAAGAGCTCTGCCGAATATGGAGGGTATCCAGTCGCAAGAAGACCTTTTTTTGTTGTTGCAACGAACATGGGCGGCCATTCCACAGCGTGATTTGGATGAACTCATTTTGAGTATGCCAAACCGATGTTCTTGTGTTGTTAGTGTTCGCGGTAGAAACACGGATTATTAATTGTTTAAGTTACCCAATAAAATTTTAAAGAAAACTGTTATTTCAGTCTTTTTTTCGAACTTTAATGTTAGTGGTTCAAATGTCAAAAATCCCTTTATTAGGAAAATGGCAAATTTCTTTATTAATGCAAAGGTGACTTGGTTTATCGTTACTGTGACAAACGAAAACACTTTATTTGATGAATCCTTAAAGAAAATTTTAATTAATATCAATCAGGAGAAAAGTTATTGCAAAAATATATGTTGATCCCTAGACACTTTTGATGTGTGTATTAAGACCAAATGATTTTCTGAGTCTGGGAAAATGCCTGACCTTGACTCCTACTACCGATAGTGTTAATTCCGCAGATAGTTCTAAACTCAAATCAATTTAATTGAGAGCTGGAAAAGAGGATTGATAAGTATTGAGAAATTCAAAAAAATATTTATGTCACAGTATCTGACGAGCCTACGTGAAAGGTACCAAAATTCTCCCAAGCAGCCGAGAGTTGTATCTGATTGTATACCTAAAATAGGAGATATCGTACAGGTGAAGTCAGATTTAAAAAACTGTGAAGCGTGGAAGGTCGGAAAGATAGATGAACTAATAAAGAGCGCAGATGGCAAACATAGAGTTGCTAAGGTCAAAGTTGGACACTATAATGAATTGGTCTGTAGGTCACCTCTATCCTCTTGAAACCGAACCGGATTACCCAACACAATGCGGATCAACTGAGGAGGAAGCGACGAGTCCGCTACCAGATGTCCCAGTTGTGTACTTAGATCTGGATGACACCTCAAGTCAAGTGGATGACATGCAACCACCTTTATCAACCAATCCAGAATCTGAGAATGGTGACAATGAGGTACCCACAACAAATGAGGTAGAGCCAGTGCAAGAACCTACGAGTAATACAGGTACATCAGAGGCTACTGTCGACCCTGACGTTTTACAACCGGGGACCCGAAGTAAGAGGGACGCTGCTATTCGAGCCAGAGAGAAAATACTGGAATGGACGCGTCAACTCTTCACACTACTGCAATAACACCCACTTTCCGCTTGTGGCAGTGTCGCGCACGGCGCGAATCGCCATAAAACAATTGGTATGTATCAACACGACAATATTAAATTATATTTTGTGGTGTGGCAACACCACGCTTGGTTTTTTGCTTTTGACTAATTTTGTTCATGTTGGTACTGGGGTAGAAACATGGGGGGAAAAAAGATGGCTGCCGACACAGGTTTGAAAAGGTGAGAAAGGAGCATGTGGTCAGGAGACAGATTAGAAGCGACGAGCTTCTAATAGTTCCATCTGAAAGACCCCGGTGAGTGTTAACTTTGTAATATCTCATGTCGACATAAACGTACATGATGAGTGGAGAGATGAGAGGGTAGTTCAATCTTGCAGTGCACAGCACACTTGGTAGTCAAGGACATTAAACTGGGAAGTCTGGAATTCCCATACATTGTAGTGTGGTCCTGGAACACACCGGCACGGTCAACTGAGCTGGAGCAACCGTGGCGAGGCTATGGGGATGGTGGAGGCCTCCGGGGGGCCATAGGCCCTCTGTCCGGCTAAGTGATTATGCAAACACGTTTAGAATCACCAGGGATACACCCTGTTTGGACCGGAGCAAGTTGACCGATGCCCAGCTAGGTAATGGAGGTGCATAGCCATGTAAGGTACAATTATAAGTAGATACCAGTGGCGAAGGGTGAAAAAAGAGTCAGGGTAAGCCGAGAAAAAAAATTAGAATGATTTTTTTTTTACTTGACTTTTTGATGTTTGTTTGACCTCATTTTCATTATCAGCGACCCCAAAAACCACGAAAACGACACCCATGAAGAAAAAACCGAAATTTTTCGTCGGCGCCATCTTCGATTTTCATTTTGACCTCTTTTTTATCATCAGCGACCCCAAAAACCACAAAAACGACACCCATGATGAAAACACTGAAATTTTTCATCGGCGCCATCTTGGATTTTCAATTTGACCTCATTTTCATTATCAGCGACCCCAAAAACCACGAAAACGACACCCATGAAGAGAAAACCGAAATTTTTCGTCGGCGCCATCTTTGATTTTCATTTTGATCTCATTTTCATTATCAGCGACCCCAAAAACCTCGAAAACGACACCCATGAAGAAAAAACCAAAATTTATCGTCGGCGCCATCTTGGATTTTCATTTTGACCTCATTTTCATTATCAGCGACCTCAAATACCACGAAAACAACACCCATGAAGAAACAACCAAAAAATGTCATTTTGGATTTTCATTTTGACCTAATTTTCATTATCAGCGACCCCAAAAATAATGAAATTGGCAACCATGACAAAAAAAAAACAAAAAAAAATAGAATAAAATGCAGAGGTACCATAGTTAAAAAATAAAAGTGAACAACAAAATAAACATCCAAATAAATAACCAAATACGAAATCCACCATTACTAATACTATCTCGTTCTTCCCCTATCAAACTTTCTTTTTCTGCCCCTGTCGTAACTCGCTAAAATTCGGTTTACTGCACAAAATAATGTCATTCATCAAGCATGAATGATGTCCGATTCTTTACGAAATTCAACGAGCGATAACGATTTCTTTCCATCTCGCTCACGCGCACGCATTTTCTATTACTTTCTCTATGAATAACTCGGTTTGCTTCGGCTTACCAGAGCCATACTATGGCGGGCTGGCTAGTGACGTCATGACGTTTATTTTGCTTAGAAATTAAGCTGCCAAAAAGCCGATAGCGCCTGCCGGTTACTTTATAGCAAAATGTTATTGAAGGGTAATTTTTTTTGATTAAATGCGAGTAGGCGTTTGGTGATGCTTGTAAGAAGTAGTGATTGTGCAATTTTTCAATTACGGTAGGTAGAGAGTGGTTGTGTTCTGAACTTCTGAAGGTAAGCCGGTGGGAATTGAGTTGTTAGGAGCCTGCGCCACTGGTAGATACCTGTATAATAGAGAGAATGGCAAAGCACTTGGTAAAACCAATAAAGACATGAAAGTGGCATAGCCATATGAGGAAGTCACCTGATAGGTATACGCATGTAAGTTACATGAACATGATGAAATAGGTCAACTCATCTCTCTACCCTCATGACAAATGTGTATATTCTCAAATATTATGTGTTCCCATGTGGTCCTCACATGTGTGATGCCTACATTTAGTGGTTGGCTTATTATATCGCATGTAGAAGGCACCACAATGATAAAGGTAATTGAAAACCAACATATGTTACAACGGATACTATGGCGTTTCGAACCTAACGAACCACTCAAACAGTACAAACTTAACGCTGTAACTTACGGTACCGCATCTGCACTATATCTTGCAACACGATGTCTAGTTCAGCTGGGAAAAGAATGCACTGATAAGTCCATTTCAGATGCTATCATTATTGATTTTATGTTGATGATTTTATATATGGTCACAACGACTTGTCTAAGCTGGTAGACATTTGCAGAGGCGTCATTAGCCAACTTGAAAGCGGACAACTTTCTTTAAGAAAATGGAATTCAAATAATTCACACATTGTACAACAACTCATAGGTGAAAATAGCAAAGATGAATTACTTAATTTGAGTAACCATGAGTATTCAAAAACATTAGGATTACTTTGGGGTTGTAAAGAAGATGTGTTGTTATTTTCAGCAAACATTAAGAAACATGAACACATTACGAAACGCACAATCTTGTCTACCATGGCTCAAATATTTGATCCACTTGGACTCATTAACCCTTGCATATTGTTGAATCGAATCAAATCGATTATGTAGCACATCCCTAAGGTAAGTGTACGTGAGCAACCCTATGGTTGCCATGGTATGTTTTCTGATAACTTCAATAACTATGTAAAAAGTAAATGTCGCACTGGTATTTTAATATACAATATTAAACTGAGGTGTGTAAGTTACTTCCTCATCTTTCCTGCTTGCCACTCCCAACTCCAGCAGAGCGTGGTTCCAAGGAAAAATGAGCGCCACTGCCTCATATCGTATTCAAGCTCTCTCTAAAGAAAATTATGATACGTGGAGCGTGCAGGCTGAAGCAGTTCTAATTAAAAATGGACTGTGGGGATACGCCAGTGGATCAATCACCGAGCCAAAAGAGGAAACAGAAAAAAGTAAGTTCCATGAAAATGACTTGCTTGCTCGATCAGAGTTATTGCTGATCATCTCACCATCAGAACTTAAACAAGTGCGGGGATGCAAGACATCCAACGAGCTATGGCTTAAGCTAAAAGGAATTTACCAAAGCAAAGGTCCTGCTCGGAAAGCAACTTTGCTAAAACAGCTGATATTAAAAAAGGCTGATAAAGATGACGTCCGTGAACATTTAAATAATTTTAAGCTAGCGGATATGGGCGTTAACTTGCATCCCGATCTACTAAGCATAATGATGCTTTACAGCCTACCAGCTGCCTACGAGAATTTCCGTATAGCAGTGGAAACTCGTGACACCTTACCGTCTCCCGAAGAACTGAAAATAAAAATCGTGGAAGAGAGTGAGGCACGATAAAATATTGACTGTAAAGAAAATGAAGAAGCCTTTTTCACAAAGAAAGGAAAATATTGCCAAAAGTGTAAAAAGAAAGGTCATACCACTCAGGCGTGCTGGAGTCAAAAGAATAATGCTCCCAGAAAGAAATATGAGAAAACACCTGAGAAAAATTTCAATGTATGCCTAAACACAGGAAAAGAGGTTACTAATAAAAACACGTGGTGTCTTGATAGCGGTTGTACATCGCACCTTTGTGGTAAAAGCCTCTTATTTAACAGCATGACGCCAGCGTCAGGAAATTTAAAGCTGGCCTCAAATAAACATACTGCAACGATTGAAGGAAAAGGAAAAGTGACAGTATTCAAAGAAAAAGAAAATTTTAATTATAATAATAATAAAGCTTATAGCCCACACTAATGGTTTAGCTGAGGGTGCCGTGAAGCCAGTTAAACATCACTTGAAACGAATACTTGCTCTTGCAAACCTTACTTACGAGGAAATTAACACAGTACTTACGCAGATAGAGGCTATCTTGAACTCAAGGCCTCTTACTCCTTTATCTTCTGATCCTTCAGACCTAGTAGCCCTCACACCGTCACATTTCCTTCTTGGACGAACATTAACTGTTTTACCTTCTCCTCAGGCACAAGACACTACAAGGTTGAGCACTTTCTCACGATTTATGAGAACTCAACAGTTGAAAACCCATTCCTGGGATAGATTTTACAAAAAGTACATTACAGAGCTGCAAAAAAGACAGAAATGGTGCAGAGGTAGAAGAGACCTACGACTTGGAGAGATGGTGCTGGTCAAGGATGATAGACTGCCACCAAACAGATGGCTGCTTGGGCGAATAACCGGCGTGTATCCAGGCTCCGATGGTGTGACCAGGGTAGCAGACGTGAAGACTTCATCGGGCACTCTTCGGCGCGCCTTCAATCGACTGTGCCCGCTACCAGTTGAAGATCCACCTGATGTGTCTACAAGCCACAGTCCCTTGCCGAGGGACTTGTTGACGCCTTGCATGTGTGTGTACACGACTTTACACACACACATACGGCACGGTGCGAGAGGCGATGCTCAGCGCACAATGTACTCTGTGGCGCAGCGGGACCAGAGCCGCGCGCGGGGTGCGCGGAGCGCCCCACCGCCGACCTGTTTTGCCGACGACACCGGTCGCTATAGTTGTGTGTCGATATAAGTCAAATTTACGTGTAATCCAAGTCACATTAAACCTAATCATGAATCTACTTGCGAGTTTCATTAAGATGAAACCCTCAACGAGCCCACCCCTTCGCTGCTAGCGTTCAACGAGTTCTTCACACATTTAAAGTTGGTAATATTTATTTTCAATACACTTTTCATTATGTTGAAAAGCCTTATATACGTCTCTTGATTTTTATTTGGAAGTAAGGCATACACTACAGGTACAATTTGTGTGCTTTTGGAATCAGAACACAAATCCACATGTAAGGTAAAAAGTTGGTAGAACGGCTTGGGTACAGATTTAAAAGTAATAATAATAATAATTATTATTATTTAAAAGTGCCATCTGCAAAATATCGGCGGTAATGTTTACGCCGAGCGCGCCGCAAAATTTTTTTGGAAATATTTGATGCGAAAACGAATAGTTTGTTGCTTTCTCCATCATCTGCCACTAGAAAATCATCGCTTAAAGCTTCAGGTATGGACACTTGAGCCAAATCTTGAAAAATCAGATGATCTGCATGCAAACATTTTTTTCGCGCTCGGTACAAACAATCTTTTTTTTCATGAAAAGTCGGAATTGATGCTTGGATGTGCTCGGTTCAAAGGTCAAATTATCTAATTTATTTTCAAAAAATCCTTTTCACACCACCTACTCGCAAATGTCAAATTATATGTCAAACAACCTTAACCTAAAGTGAGTCATAAGTGGCCGGGGGCACAGCCGGTCAATTAGGTTGTACTGGATTTCATTATGACCCGCTGGCTAATAATGTGATTTGAATTTGGAATCTCACATGCTCAGCTAAATTGGCAGTATAGTACTAACAGTGCCAGAAAGAGGAAAGGTATTCTCGATACCCTTACTACGCGTGCATGATATTCTCGATTTCCTACAAAATCATAACGACTGCTTCTTCCTATCGTTGCCATGTTTTCGAAGACATAATATTGTAAGAATAATTAGATAACTACGAACCATTTTTTAAAAGGAATGGAATAACATTCAAACTGGCATTAATAATAACAAATACCGTACCGCGCCGTAATTCCGCAATAGTAATTGGCTGTAACATTAGTTAATTTATTTTAAGTAAACTGCGCTAAGATTACTGTGGATTTTGTGAATAAATAAATATGTTATTCTTACTGTTTGCTTATTTAATAAATACTTTGTTTTTTGTACTATGGCTATTATTTTCTCACAGTAGGTGTAAAAAGTAGAGTATCCTCCTCTGGGCTAAAGGTGTCTTTGACTTGGGCTAGCTTGAATCCCTCGCTGCATTCAGGATTCTTGTATTAACAACTCACAAACTAACACATAAAAACAAAACTACAACTACTACTACTACTACTAATTTCTATTCTATTCTATTAACTCCCTCGCTTCGCTCGTGAGTTAAACTCTGTTGAGTGTCAAGCTCCAGTTGTGTTGCTGGTGGTCTTGACTAGTCTTGATGAGTATGAGTAAAACTACTTGCTGCGGTTTACAGGACTGTATTGAGATTTATAATAGGTTGCAGGTTACAAAGATATTTTGCCGATATAATTTTATGTGCATACGTCAAAGGGCGTTGGTGAGAGAGTGGCGCGCAGAGCGCGCTTACACAGATAATTAAAAAATGCAGATTATACTGTGCCACGACGGCACAGATAATAAATGTTTCCACGACGGGCGTGGTCCGATGTGACGCAGGAACATATTCCCCGGGTTGAAGAGAGTGCTTTAAGATGATGTTGAAGAGACCGGAAGAGGGCATATGTTGTTGTATGCACGTGTAATGGTGCCCTTCTTCGTCAGGATGTCGGCGACTCGACAATGTCCGTCAGAGCCAGTCTTCACTGCAACCACTCTGCCCAGCAGCCATAGAAGGGGAGGAAGATTAGCGTCTCTCACTAAGACCATAGCGCCCGTTTTCAGGTCTTGCCCAGCTGTTTGCCATTTGGTTTTCTGCTGTAGGAGAGACACATACTCATTAGAGAAGCGCTGCCAAAAATGTTGCCGTAGTTTTTCTACGCGATCGAAGCGCTGTAGCCGCTGGATGTTGACGTCGGTGATTTGAGGGCGAGGGAATGACGTGAGTGGTCGTCCGATGAGGAAACTCAAACTCAAAGCATTTATTTCAACTAGACCATTACGGCACTTTTGAATGTCAAAATACAAATAAAATCAAAGCTACAGTCACAGTCACAAGGCATAATAACTTGAGAAAGTACTGTAGTTGCCCATTCCCTAGCGTAGATCTCTATGGAGAAGAACGGGCAAGAAACTCCATGGACACTCTTTTAAATCAATATATTTTTACAAAATCTTGGTTACATCATTCATGTGTGATTAAACATATATGTGAGAACGATGTAGTAAGACGTGCACATTAAGAGCGTCCAGAGAAAAGATTAAATCAACAATATAAAAAAAAGAAATTCAAATTAACCGTGGCAGCTAAGAGATGACCAGTCCCAACTGATAGCGCCCGTTCACGAACATGACGCATGTATCGGCGCCATTCAACTCGACCATATTGAAGGGAGCTAAATGACCCGACACACACGCCACCATCAGCGAGACATTTGAGTGAGCATGACATTCTCTCAGCCGCCAAGGCATATTCAAGTCAAAAAAAAAAAAAGATAACTAAATGTAAATGGTGGCTTTACAGTACATAGAACTCACACAAATGTGCTATGCAATTATATAATATTACGAGATGGAATCTATACAATGCAAGGATATTTTACAATCTTCTGCAGCTTCCACAATAACGTAACCTGGGAATCAATTAGTTTGCCTATGGTTGTGGAGCAGGACCAGCATTGAGCCAAGCTTTTTTATCATTAATGTAATCCCCCAAATTATAATATGCTTGCCTACATAGTGTGCGTTTTATACAAGATTTAAATTTCGTCTCATTCAGTTGTAGAATGTGAGGAGGTATTTTATTGTAACATTTTAAACAGTACCCCATGAAAGATGAATCCACTTTAGCAAGCCTGAAACCTGGCTGAACGAGTTGGTCCCTATTTCTAGTATTATAGTGGTGTCTGTCACCTCTTTTACTGAATAAATGCAGATTTTTCCTAACGTACATGATGTTTTCATAGATGTATTGGCAAGGTACTGTCAAGATATTAATTTCCTTAAACAGTTCTCTCAGAGAATCGCGTCTACGTAATTCGTATATGGCTCTGATGGCTCTTTTCTGCAGAATGAATATAGACTCGATGTCTGCCGCACGTCCCCATAGTAAAATACCGTATGACATAATACTATGAAAATAACTAAAATAGACTAGCCTCGCGGTATCAATATCAGTAAATTGACGGATCTTTCTAACAGCATATGCAGCTGAGCTCAGCCGTCCTGCAAGAGATGTTAAATGAGGACCCCATTGTAGCTTTGAATCGAGCGTGATTCCCAAGAAAACTGTTTTATCGACAAATTCCAGTTTCTCTTGATTCAACATTATGTCACAATCACTACTTTTGACATTTGGTAGGGCAAATCGAATGCACTTAGTTTTTTTCCCATTGAGTACTAAATTGTTAGCGGTGAACCAGTTATGGACCTGCAGTAGGGCATTATTTACATCGTCAAAATTAGTGGCACGTCTGTTTATCCTAAATATTAACGAAGTATCGTCAGCAAACAACACCATTTGCGGGTGGTTGTTAAATAAATGGGGTAGGTCATTAATATAAACTAAAAAGAGGAAGGGACCCAGAATCGAACCTTGTGGTACACCCATTTTTACTTTTAAACCCATTGAATTGACACCATTTATTTGTACTTGCTGCTGTCTATCATTCAAATACGACTTTACTAAACTAAGCGCAAGTTTACCTAAACCGTAATGCTCAAGTTTCAAGATCAGGGTTTCGTGATTTACGCAATCAAATGCCTTCGAAAGGTCACAAAAGATTCCTATGGCATCTTGTGCCTCTTCCCACGCAGTAAATATGTGTTTTAATAAAGTGACACCGGCGTCAGTTGTACAACGTCCTTTGGTGAAACCATACTGTTGTTCGTGTAATATTTTATTGGTGTTAAAATGGCAAAGCATTTGATTGAGCATTATCTTTTCAAACACCTTGCTGAAAACCGGCAACACGGATACTGGCCTATAGTTATTGGTGTCTTTACTGTCCCCGGATTTAAAAAGCGGTATTACCTTGCTGAATTTCATTAGATCCGGGAAGACCCCTTGATCCACGCACAAATTAAATATTGAGGCCAAATACGGCGCTACAGTCTCCATAATTGAGGTACAAGCTTTAATAGACATACCCCATAGGTCCTCGGTTAATTTGATCTTGATTTGTTTAAAAGCTTTTAAGACTGTAGTGGGGTTTATATGCTGAAATTTAAATTCATTTGGACAGGCTGAAACGTTTGCTTTTAATAAATCAATAGAGAGCAACGGAGAGGAATTTAAGGTTTCAGTAGTTTTAAGTGGGATACTGGTAAAGAAATTTACAAATTCTTGAGCAACTTCATTGTTGGAGCTGACAAGGCCACCTGAAGTCTCTAGTGTGAAGTCATTACTATGTTTTATATTTCTGTTTGTTTCACTGTTGATAATTTTCCAAACCGTTTTTATTTTGCTATCGGCTGATTTAATTTTATTGCTAATGAATAAGGATTTGGCTACCTTGCAGGTGTTTTTAAAAATTTTCGAGTAATTTGCAACATATTTATTAAAAGATTCTGTATTGATGTAAGGCTTAAGGCCGTACAGCTCAAACAATCGTTCCCTACTTTTCCTAATACCCTGTGTTGCCCAGTCACTAAAAATAAACTTTGGGCCAATAGTTTTGGTTTTCTTTTTTAAAGTGTTATTGAACTCAGTGTGCACAACCGAAAAGAATTCTTCATAAAATTCATTTACATTCTCTAAATTAGGGCCCGGTATACTTAACTTCTTAATTAAATTATTATTAAATTTGTCTAAATTGCTTGGTGTCATTTGTCTAGTTTGTATCTGAATTCTTTGCAATTGTATATTGGACGCGAAAGCAACGGTCTGACCGCTGTGATCAGAAGGAAGGTAATTTACGATGGATTTATGTATGTAGTCGCAGCAACAAAAAACATTATCAATACATGTAGCAGTATTTGTGGTAATTCGGGTTGGTTCTGAAAAAACGTTTGACAAATTAAAAGATTTAAAGAGACTTAAAAATCTACAGCTGTTTGCATTATTCTCTAAGATATTAACATTAAAGTCCCCACAGATTATTATTTTTTTATTACCAGTTACAAGTTTTGCTAAAGCATCTTCCATTACTGACTCAAAGATAGAGTAGTTCAGGTAATTAGGGGGTCTGTAAACGCACACTATTACATGCTTATCTAGCTCAACACAAGATAATTCAATACTATGTTCAACCGATAGGTCGACAATATCATTACGAGACTTAGATTTAATGCAATTTTTGACTAAGATTAATGAACCCCCACGCATCTTAGATTTACGGTTAAAGCAACTGCTCACATTGTAATTCTCATAATTTATTTGCATAACTTCATAATCTTTCATCCAATGCTCAGTTAAACAGATAATATCAAACTTAGTTTTTTCTAAAAATAGTTCTATTTCTAATTGTTTGGAAGAAAGTCCCTGAATATTCTGGTGAAACAATTTTAAGGAATTCTGCTCAGCCCCTTTTTTACAATTAATTGATTGAGAGCTAGAAGATACCTCGAAGTTGTTGACGAGTTTAACTAAAGTTTCACTCGTACCTTCTATTGTCTTAGTGACTAGTTTAAATCTAAATTAATATGTGTATAATTAAAATTAGTATAATTACTAATTTCAGTAGACCTATTTACAGAAAACTGCGACATACCACATATGTCTGAGTTTATACTAAAAGCTAATAGCCGAGCTATTTGACGTCTAAAACTAATAGGCAAGTACGCATTACTCCTAGTTGACTTCAGTTTCTGAACGAAACTGTTAGTGTCGAAAAATGTCAACCTGTCACTATAGTGACTAGCTAATAAACACATGCGATTGTTCAGGTTATGGATGTAATGATTTTGCCTGGTTGACAATTTCTGAAAGTATGGAAAGGCACACAGAATTATTTTCTTACAATTTAGTTTCAACAGTTGAGTGACATTGTCAGTGATATCATCAATATTTATGTTCAAACTGTTACCAACAAATATAGTTATAATAGCATTAGGATCTAATTCCTTCCTAGTAATGGATGAAATTATCTGGTTGTAAGAAGCCTGAGGTGTACAATAATTCTGAGAAGAATGACTCAGATTGTTACTAATTAATTTTCCTAACCCTATTCCTAAACTATCTGAAAACATAATGGAGCAACCACATTTAGTACTACAACACAGGGGTGAACTACTTTCTGTGTTTCCTACCGGTGATGACCCTTGTACATTGTGTAGTGAATTTTGAATGGGTATACAGTCCGGAGCACTGCCCAACCGAACTGGGTCCTCCATTACCTCAGGCAAGAGAGTGACCGGGCTGGATTCCCTTTGTGATGTACATTGAGTGTTGTTGAAGGTCATCATGTCTACACAGTCTGCATTACTATTACAACTATTGACTAACTCATTTGCAGCGAGAATATGTTCTTTAATCTGTTTTTGAGAGTTCACATACTTAGCATAACATGACTGTAGTTGACGCTCTAGTAGTTGAATGTCAGACTGTAAGTTTTGAGTGTCTATTTCATAAAACTTCTTACTGTCCTCTAATTTAGTTTGATAATTTCTTAACTTGTTTATAAGAAAAACACGTTCCTTTCTTAGTTTAATGTTTTTGGAACTATGTTTTTGTTGCTTTTTAAATTTATTGCATTTCTTTATAATTCTATTTAGTTTTGCATATTTCTTTATTTTATTTTGGCTTACTTTATAAGTACTACTAGTGTATTTCAAAATAGAATCTTCAGTAAGATCTATTGTTGTTAAAGAATGTGGGTTGCAATTTGAATTTAACAATTGATTATAAAGGTAATCTGTTTCCCTAACCTGAGTACATTCTCTTTCTTTCTGAAACTTAATAATTTGATTGTTAGCATGGAGCAGTTCATCTTCTAAGTCCCTAACTTTACATAAAGCCGTCTCATAATAGTTACTGCAGTCGTTGAAACCATCTGTGACCACCCGCAGTTTGTCCCGTTCATCAACAACCTCCATGTATTGTTGGTGCAGGTCCACTAGCTCCCGTTTCAAGCTAGTGTTTTTGTGAACGACTTTCTCGATTTCAACCTCATGTTCCTCTCTATCCAATAACAGCTGCTGACATTTGCTGTTTGATTCCTTAAGTTCATCAAGGGCCGTTCTCAACTTAGTTTGCAACTCCTGGGTAGTAGCCTTACGGGTCATCACAGGCATGGTTTCAGGGAATAGGACTGAAAGTAGAAGTACAAAGAATGGTGAGAACTAATTTAATGGACAAAATTAGGAAAGCTAGAAATTAAAGGAGAAAATGAGAAAAGAGTGGAATATGTGATTAATAAACTGGTAACTGAGGTAGGCTTATGAGTCTTACACAAAATACTTTAATAAGATGATTTAATTAAGTTAAAGTTACAATGATTTATGTCTTTTACTTTTTTCATAAAGTGGGTACCTAGGACTCTTGGCAAAAAATTATTGGACCATACTGACTAAAAATGCTAAAAATTGATAAAAAATAAGCAATGTTCTCTATTGTTCTGTGTTAAGTTGATTAAATAGATAGGTAGATAGTTACAAAATTAACTTATTACTTACAAACTACTACTACTCATTTAACAAGTGATAACTAACACTGAACCAAAGTTCAACTACAAAAATAGTGCCAGATTAATCAGAATAATGATTTGAAAGCTATTTATTTACTAATGTGAGATATATAAACATTAAAAGGAAACAATTATACTCCCCAGATTGATCCACTGGAACATCAGCTGTTCGTGATGTAGGTTACCGGTTGAGGTAGGCAACCAAACACTATGTTTTATAGCGTATTTTTTCGTGAAAACAATAATCCTGGGTATTTATGCACTTAGCAGTATTTTAATTACAATAATACATGTTTTTTACACTTAAAATTAATTAAATCTAATTTTAAATTACGGAGCGAAATTTTGACATGTCACTCAACCAGTGTTGCCCGAACATCCTCAAGGAAATGAGAAGGACAAAGATAAGAAAGGTCAGATGGATCAGTGGATAGAGGTGTTAAAGGTCTGGAATTTAAAATAGCCTCTATCTGAATCAAGCATGTTGAGAGCTCTTCATAAGTTAAATGAGTTAGACTCATGACTCTACGTAACAAATGTTTGGTGGATTTTACTGCACTTTCCCAAATCCCACCGAAATGTGGGCTGTAAGCAAGTATGAATTTAAATTCTATGCCTTTGTTTGCAAGATCTGACTCTATATTACTAGATGAAACCTTTAAGAAGCGTGAAAGCTCATTGAAAGCTCCCACAAATGTAGTGCCGTTGTCGGAGTACACGCGTTGAGGCTTGCCCCGGCGACTAATAAATCGGCTGAAAGCCGCTAGAAAAGCTTCCTTGGTAAGGTCGGAAACCAGCTCCAGATGAACGGCTTTGACTGCAAAGCACACAAAAACACAATTGTAAGATTTAATCAATTTACATCCTCTACCCCTACGGTTGGCTATCAGCACTGGCCCAGCGTAATCAACCCCTGTGTTTAAAAAAGGGTACTCGAGATGAGTCCTATCGGTTGGTAGGTCACCCATGATGACCTGGATAGGCTGAGCTTTGAAGCGATTGCAGCGAACGCATTTACGCACTATGTGCTTGGCTAAGTTCCTGCCTGCTAAAGGCCAATAGGTAAGTCTTATGTGCGCTAAGAGTAATTGCGGTCCAGCATGAAAGAGTGCTTTGTGCTCTTTTTCAAAGATAATTTTTGTTACGTCATGCTTGCTACATAATAGAATAGGATGCATAACATCATAACTGTAATTAGAGTTATTAAGACGTCCACCTACGCGTATTAAGTTGTCTGAATCTATGAAAGGAGAAAGACTAATTAATCTATTCTTTTTGTGTAAGGCCTGATTAGTTTTAAGACATGTGTATTCCTCAGGAAACATTTCTTGCTGAGAAATCTGTAATATGAGAGTCTTTGATGACTGTAACTCTGATAATGTTAAGTAAGATGATTTTTTGTTATTCTGTTTTCTGCAATTAAATATAAATCTTTGTACATAAGCTATAATTCTGATTAGTGATGTAAATGATGATTTTTTATGAATTAAATTTGAAATTATATTAATATTGTTTTGTTTAAGTGTGTCAGCAGATGTATGTAATGATATTTCAGGTAAAGAATGAATTTGTGTATTTGGTGAAATAGGAAATTGTATTTTTGTTTCATTAAGAAAATCAGGACACGACCACCAAAGAGTGGACGAGCTGATACAATCAGCCTTCACCCCCCGAGAAGTGAGATCAGCGGGGTTGCTCTTGGAAGGCACATAACTCCACGTCTGTCCAGTCGTGGCTTCTTGGATTTCACTCACTCTATTGCGAACGAATTGTTCAAGACGACTTGGCAATGTAGACAGCCATCCGAGCACAATCGTCGAATCACACCAGAAGTAACAGTGGTTAAACTCTAGAGTGAGTGATTTACGTACCTTCAGAAAAAGTCTTGTTCCCAGTAACGCACCACACAACTCCAGCCTTGGTATGGTTGTGGGCTTTATGGGGCAACCCTGTTCTTGGAAGCTAAAAGGCGAACGCAAACTGTTCCGTCGACTGCTACCGTTCTAACGTAAATACAGGCGCCATAGGCGCGTTCAGAAGCGTCTGTGAAAGTGTGCAGCTCCATTGAAGAAGCATTGTTACAGGATACCCAACGAGGAATATGAACTGAGTTGAGTGCTGGAAGTGACTGTAAGAACTCATGGAATTGTGATTTTATTTCTAGTTGGTACTTCATCATCCCAGTTACATTTAAGTATCCACAGTTGCTGTAACATAAGTTTGGCCTGAACAATGCATGGCCCGACGAGGCCAAGAGGATCAAACACCTGACTTATTAAAGACAAAATATTACGCTTTGTGATTTTTGAAATTTGTTTTGAATCTATTAAAAAAAATAGTTGGTCTGTTTTACAGTCCCAATATAGGCCAAGTGTTTTGCTAGGCGTGTCATTTAGGTTTAATTTTTTATCTATATTTTCTGTGTTAATATTAGTGACTGATTCTAATATCTTTGGACTGTTTGATTGCCACTTTCTGAGGTGAAACTTGGCGGACTCGAGATGATTTACAACTCCTTGACATTGTTTTATGACTGTCTCAATTGAATCGCCACCACTCAAATAGTCGTCGACATAAAAATCACGTCTGACGGACTGACTAACTTCTGGGTCTGAACATTGATCTGCAAGAGACACTAGGCATTTTGTAGCCAGATATGGGGCTGATGCTGTGCCGTAAGTCACTGTATTCAGTGCATACGTCTTTAAAGGGTCTGAAGAATTGAATCTGAAAACAATTTGTTGTAAGATGGCTCAACTAAAATGGCTCTGTACATTTTTTCTATGTCACCCGTTACTACAAACTTGTGTTGTCTGTATCTCAAGAGTATGGATAGCAAGTCCTCCTGTACAGTTGGACCTACCATCTGAATGTCATTGAAGGACTTGCCCGAGGTGCTGGTGGCTGAAGCATCGTAAACTACACGGAGTTTTGTGGTAGAGCTTGACTCGCGTACAACACCGTGATGAGGCAAAAAGTAATTAAATTCTGATGGATTTGGTTGTGAATATTCTGTCATGTGATGAAGGTCAATATATTCTTGCATAAATTGTAAATATCTGTTTTTAAATGTGGAGTCCCGCTCGAATCTACGCTCTAGGGAAAGGAAACGCCGCTTCGCCATCGCATAAGAGTCACCTAAGCACTCGGGCGAGTCCTTCAAGGGTATGGTGACAACGAATTGACCATGCGTATCCCGACGTGTGGTCTCTTGAAAGAGCTTTTCACAAGCCTGTTCTTCTGTAGAGAAACAGCTAGCAGACGACACAGTATCAAGTTCCCAGAAACGAGTCAGCTGGTCAGACTCCTCTTGTGAAAGGAAGTGACAAACAGAAGGTTGTGTACGAGGCTGACTGACGCGGCCTGAAATAAGCCAACCTAGCTTGGATGACTGTAATCTAAGTTGATTATTGCCTAAGTTAATGGTATCGGAACCTAAGACGTCCCAAAATACCTCAGCGCCTACAAGAATATTAATAGCAGTAGGTATATAAAATGAAGGATCTGCTAATTGAATACCTGGCGGGATGGTGATGTACCTTTTATCCACATAAGAACCAGGCAGTGAATGTGTGATTTTCGGCATGACAAAACAGCTTACTTTCGCCTGATAACTACCATCACAAGACTGCAAATGAAGACTGCAGGTTTCTGAGGTACTAGAAACTTGACCGTTTATACCTGAGACGGTGGAGCTAGTGCTTTGTCTTACCAGACCAAGCTTCCCACAGAGCTCTTGGGTGATGAAGTTGGAGGTGCTGCCGTTGTCCAACAGGATTCTGGCTGTATGAAGCTCTCCATTGACATCTGTCACCTTGGCCAAAGCTGTGGATAGCAAAATGTGAACCTGATTATTGTCTGAACAGGGTAATACAACGTTTGTTGACAATGCAATGTTGTCCCCTGTTGGTTTTTCTGTTGTTGATTCCCTATGTAAGAGCGTATTATGTTTGACCTTGCAATATTTGCAATGTGATAGATTGCAACGCTTTATTGAATGACCAGGTCGAAGGCAGTTTAAACAAACATTGCTTTCTGAAGCTTTCTTAATGCGTGCTTCGACCTCAAGGTTTCTGAAAGACTGACAACTGAATAAAAAGTGATTCTGAGAACACATAGGACATTTCAGATTGTCTGGATTGTTTTGTTTAGTTTTAGTAGTTGTAAGGTAGCTTTTAGTTTTGTTATTTTCTTTAATGTTTTGAGTATTTGTTGTGTTTTTATTATTATTTAATGATTCAAGTAAATCTGCTCTGTTAGATAAAAATTTAATATAATCTTTTAAATGTGGGAAGGCATCTAAATTATTTTTATACTCTTCCCACTCTCTGCGTGTGACCTTGTCGAGTTTTTCTGACATCATGTGTATTATAAGAGTTTCCCCTAAGCCCCCTTGCTCAGTGGGCTGTCCTAAGGTTGACAAGGCACAAAGATTTTTATTTGTAACATCGATCATGTTCCGTAATAAGCTACAAGATTCGTGTTCAAAATGTTCTAGGTTAAATAATGCCTGCACGTGGTTATTTACAAGTAATCTTTCATTGTTGTACCTTTCCAACAATAACTGCCAAGCTGTACCATAGTTATCGGCTTTGAAATCTATGCTTTTTAACACTAAAGATGCACTGCCGGTTAAGGCTGCACGTAGATAGTGGAATTTGTTGATTTCTTGTATGCTATTATTGTGATGAATAAGGGAAAGATACGTATCTCGGAATTCAAGCCAGTGCTGATAGTCCCCGTCGAAGTGAGGCAAGTCTATCTTCGGCAGCCGAACAAAGTCTTGCTTGCAGCCAGAGCCGTGCTGTGGGAGGTCGTCTGCTGAGGTGGCAGACATGAGCGCAGTCGAGGGGGCACGCGCGGTCTCCGCGTGTGTTCTCGCGCGGGCCACCAGCGCATGGTACTGCGTCTCAAACTGCTCCCTCTCGGCATACATGTCGTCCGCATCCTCCGACAGCAACTCCAAATCTGTCTGTAACACGTCGAATTCCTTATATAGTGTTTCCATTAAACTAAGACGGCTTTTTAACTCCGCTGCTTGGAAATTGTCTAAATCGGTGTTAGGTAATAATCTTAAAAAGTTGCTAAAATGCGTAAGCTTAGCTTTGAAGCCACCACGCCTCTTAATAAGTTCCTTTATTTTAGCCTCAGACATAATGTGGTGAGGTGGTTATGACAAAGCAAAATGGCCGACGTGCAAACCAAGACAAAGAGAAAAAATTAAAATGTAGCAAGGTAGGTATGAATTTAAGAAATAATGCGTCAATGACTGGCTAGGTTCACGGTGCGTCAGCTGATATTGCAGATAAGCCCTGCGTTCAAACGGGTTCGACACGTAAAAGACCTAAAAACCGTGTGGTTGTTTACGCGATCCATGCGTGCGATAAGCAACCAAAGGAATTGACAAAAAAAAAGGAATGAATGTTGTTGTAATTTACTATTACTTGTATTGGTATTAACTAAGAAGAGATCAACATGCCGATCAGTATAGTACCATTTAAAATTCCTGGAAAAAGATAGTAAAAAGGCAGGAAATCAAGGATAATGGAACGGACTCACTCAGAATAATGTCCTTCAGCCCTCTATTCTAGGTAGACTGTTCTTGACGTGTCTTCTTCGCGTAGCAAGCTCGAGCTCAAACACGGTACGGACGCCAAGCCAGTCCAAAGTCCCAGGATGCACGTGCACAGCGAAAAGACGGCGATCTTCTTGCTCGAAGTCGAAGGACCATATGTTGAGTGTCAAGCTCCAGTTGTGTTGCTGGTGGTCTTGACTAGTCTTGATGAGTATGAGTAAAACTACTTGCTGCGGTTTACAGGACTGTATTGAGATTTATAATAGGTTGCAGGTTACAAAGATATTTTGCCGATATAATTTTATGTGCACACGTCAAAGGGCGTTGGTGAGAGAGTGGCGCGCAGAGCGCGCTTACACAGATAATTAAAAAATGCAGATTATACTGTGCCACGACGGCACAGATAATAAATGTTTCCACGACGGGCGTGGTCCGATGTGACGCAGGAACAAACTCTTAACTCCCCGAATCCTTAATTGCGCTCGAGATTCAATATGACGCTATAACATAGTGACATAAGACACAACTTTAGCCCCTTGGTGCATAATCTACTATTAATGGGTTCTAAATTTGTACATACCAATTCCTTGAGCGTACACATTTCTAAATATACAGCATTTTTATCATAATCTGTCTGACAAGTATGTTGGGACTGCCACATGATTTGGTTTTCAGTTTCATTCAAAGTAACAGATAATGTTGCATTCCCTTTTGTTTGTACAACGCCACAAAAACTACCAATGAGCCACGTGGTAGATTTTTGCACAAATTCGTGACAACATTGAAACCTGGCTTCATCTTTCATTTCAAATTTGCCAGTATAATATAAACTTCGAAGGGGTATAAGTAGCCAGTCTTAGCATCGCAACGAGCCCATACTTTATAGCCCCGTTTTATATGCTTCATAGGCATATATTGTTTCATGGTAGATCTGCCCTTGAATTTTACCATACACTCGTCCACGGAATAAATAGTTGACTCTTCTGCCTGTTGTGAGAATATGAAGTTCAGTTTATCTATCAAAGGCCTGAGTTTGTGCAATTTATCAAAATTCGGTGACCCACGTGGTGCAGCTGTTGTATCATTGACGTGTAAATTTTCAAGTATCTTTTTTAATCTAGTTAAGCTAAAAGTAGAAGAAATATCTGGATTATTATAAAAACGATCCGTAGACTAGTATAGTTCAAAATCCGGCAGTGGGTGTAAACCCATCATAATCATCACACCCAGAAAAGCTTTTATCTCTTGTTGAGTAGTCGGCAGATAGTTCTTGCTTGGCTTTCTTGAATGGCGTAGCGATTGGTCTCTGTCACAATTATGTTTTTCAAATCATCAGGAAAAATATTACTGAAGAAATCAATAGGCTAGTTCTTGTGTGAATATGACATTTTCGGACAAAACTTGGATGTGAATTGGGGAACAGAATCTTTTCTTTATTTTCCAATCACTATAATTTCTTTCTGATCTTGTGTAAGACATGTTTAGTGAATAAGCAGAAGCAACATCCATTACTTCCATACGTTCATGCATATTATTAGGAAAAGCAACATGCGATACCTTGTGATGTGGGGTTGAGGAAGGGTTAAGTAAACAACATGACGGGTACTACTCCGAGAGTCAACTGTACGCTCGACTGATCTCCAACTGAACTCTCTCCTTTAATTGATGGTATATGTATACATAGATAGTACGTGACTTCGTGCTAATACTAAGGCTACGAAAACAGCTTATTTACCTTAACTTAAACCATGGATAATACGTGACATGCTGATGTACAATATACGTGACATGATGATGAACAATATACGTGACTCCACACCACAACCTCTTCAATTTCATCTGAAACAACCTCAGTGGTTTCGAGAATGGTTTCAGCTTCTTTCATTCCACCCTCAAACAGCCTTTCCAATTGGTGATCGATGATGTCGTTTTCAGATAAATTAATGTATGTATTTGAAGGAGAATGTAAAAATCACCCATTTTGTCCTCCGAGTCGCTCGCAGAATCGTTTTCCAAGATGTTCTGGAGATCTCTATCGCTCAAATGTTTTTTGGAAGACATGTTGGTTGGTCACCTGCAAAAATGATTAAGTTTTCACCACCTTTCGGGACGGTAAATGTTAAGAACGAACAACGGTCATATTTTAGCCACGTACTTTAACAGTCATTTAAAAAAAAAAAAATAACGTAACCTGGCAGAATTTTTCATTCCACAGTATATATGTAATATTATTCACAAAACAATCAAAATAATGTACTTACCGGAATGCTTGTGGACGTAAATGAATATTTTACACTTTTGTCCCGGTAAAAGTGCTCCTCAGACATCAAAAGAGATTGCCCATCCTTCTATGGACCGCCGTTGCGCATGAAAATAAGTTGTATGATAGTATAAATTGGACATAAAAGAGGGGAGATGTCATATTTTCTAAGGAAATAAAAATGAACTATTTATTTTGTGGGGTTTTTATTGTTCTTTGATTTTCTGTTCAAGTTTTGAGGTTAGTTTTGTAGCTAACCTTCTACCAAAGAAACAGTCCTTACAACAATATGATTTGATTTCTCATAAGACAACAGAAAATAGTTCCATCAAACCAGTGAATAATCCTAAGTAAATAATATTAGCTAAACTCAAACTCAAATCATTTATTTCAACTAGACCATTACGGCACTTTTGAATGTCAAAAATACAAAGAAAAATCAAAGCTACAGTAACAGACACAAGGCATAATAACTTGAGAAAGTACAGTAGTTGCCCATTCCCTAGCGTAGATCACTATGGAGAAGAACGGGCAAGAAACTCCATAGACACTCTTTTCAATCAAAAATGTTGTTACAAAATCTTGGTTACATCTTTCAAGTTGAGGTTATACATAATTATGTGAGAACGATGTAGAAAAACATCTGTCTTATAAACCCCTACATTTAAATGTAGGGGTTTATAAGTAAGTATAGGGAATAGAAAATAATAATGCTTGAATATAGGAATAAAATATTTTTATTGGTTCATATGGTCATCATTTTCATAAAATATGTCGTCTAAAAACGGAGCCGTCGGCTCAAATGATCGATATCGAGCCCAACCAAGATACCACAAAATGGTAATTACGGGTGCGCAGCATCCCACGGTTCGATTACCCACCAAACAATTGCAATAGTAACCAGCAATATCAGCTACAGAGTTACTTATAGCCCTATTAACTAAAATGTATGCTTAGTACACTTTACTGCTTCCAAATAAACCTTCTGGAATGATCCCTTGAAGGCACAGAAGTTTCTGATGCACTTTCCACTCCATGACTTGATGTAGCAACATCCATGTTCTCTTGTGTTGCAATGGCTTCTTCACTAACAAACTGCGGTTGCCTATCTTGATCATGCTGAGTCTGTCTTCTCACACTTCTATAGGCATTAGTCCAACAACGTAAGCAAACTCAAAAAAACGTTCTACACAATCCACACCAGTAGCACAGAAACAGTCCAATAGTATTCAGAAAGATATCTTGTTCGTACAGGAATCCGAAGACTCTACTGGACACGTACTCGACGTAATAATAAGTTATTTGATATCACAACAAACTCAACAACTTATACACAATAGGCATGTGCAAAAAAATATCGAAATATCGATGTTTTTCCATCCAATTATCACTACATATGGTCGATATTTTTAAATCGCGATATATCCATATTCGATATTTATTTTAGAGTATCGAATTCGTATCAAATCCGATTTTTTTTAACGTTATTTTTGGTTTCGTGTCGATATCTGATGACTACTTTTTTGATTAAATTGTATTTTATTATTTAGGCTCAAGCATCAATAAAAATACCGTTTTCTTTTATTCTTTTCTACGAAGTTTGAATGCTTTGGGAATATGTATGAATAATCATACGAAACCTGACGATATTCGATATTTTTCGCTCGATAATTATCGATACTGATTAAGAATATCGATACGATAAATATCGATATATTTTTTTCACTTGCCCATCCCTACGACACAATGCTGTTTGACTTGACAGTGACACTTTTGATGACAGTTCACCTTTTATTTGCCCGTGGTAGTGTTACCAACAGTTAATCTAAATCACCCTGACCATTACTGATTTGTAAACTAATGAAAGATTGTTGATTAGGAAAGAAATATTTTTTTGATTATATTAATTACAAATAAAAATATGAATCACGCGGGAATATCTAATAGATTTTGAAATATTTTTAAAACAACGTCTGCCTCTACATATCAGTTAAAACCGATTACGGGGAAGTTTCTCAAGTTGTCAACACTGCTTTCACTTTAAGAAAGCCATTTTGAAAATAATGCAATAAAATCGAATTAGTAACTATTAAGACACAACATATTAACCCCACATACGATTTCGATCAAGATAAGTAAGAAAAGTTAAAAAAAGATTTCATAATTTATGACTATATTTTTGTTGCTATAATATTTTATTTTAGAGCGATACTGGGTTTGGGCAATGGCCTTTGGCGCGCGTTGAATGAAAACTTTTCTGACAGCTAAACGACATTAAAATATCAAACAATAATGTCAAAATAGGCAGTTTTGTCATTTATCAGTCTTCAAAAAAACTAATGGATGCGTTCAGGTATATTTTAATTTTTGCAACCATAAACTAGTAAGGTGAAAGTGGCATATATTTTGCCATTGTTTGATTAAGGGTTAATATCTGTCTGTTTAAGGCATATTGCCAGTGTTTTTACACGGGGAATCTTTGTGTCAACTATACCAAAAGAACGTTGGATGACCTACGCGTACAATACAATTTTTTTTTTTTAGGATGCTGTTGGTACTGCCGCGATGGTGCAGCGCTTCTGCTATGTTTGCGCAAACCCTCTTCCATGCCGTCATTTGTAAGAAAACCGCGTCGCTGTTGTCAATGTTGCGGGCGAGTGGCAACAGCATCCTAAAAACTATGGCGGAAAGTATCGACTCCCCGATTATTAAAAGTTTTGTGAGAAGGACAATCACATAACATTCATCTGGGATGCCCTTTTCACAATACTATTTACTCTATCTTTTATAATGTATATCAGCTACTAACACTAGAAATAAGTTATTTTGTATTGCTTACTAACAGAATGGATAACTGTTGTCCGAAAAATAAAGAATATTATTAATATATTGTACTGATAACGAGATAAGTTCGCTTCGACTATGAGTGCTAGAGCATCCTCTCCAGACATCATCGTACTTATTTCTAGTGACTGCATGTAGGCTTTTAAGTAATCAGTAGGTTTGATGGATTAGACATTAGATAAAACATCTTCAATTATTTTTGAAGCTGCACCCTGTCCTGAAGCTTTCAGTTTCATTTGCGTGGCATCAACCGCCATTCGGGAAAGTTCGTGAACTAAGTGACTAAGTGTTGCATTGTAAAGATTCAATATGTATTCTGTATACGTTTACCTTATATTTTTAATAAAAATTTTATTATTATATTATATTATTATTAATCTCTTTAGTATTATATAATCGCATAGCCCATATTGCGTGAGTACTATGTACTAGTAAGCTATCATTCACTGGAAACGTACGGCAGTCTTGACTTGAATGTACCCTGGTGGTTGAGAGTATGTCATGCTCACTCGAATGTCTCGCTGATGGTGGCGCGTGTGTCGGACCATTTAGTTCCCTTCAAACTGGTTGAGCTGAATGGTGCTGATCCATGCGTCATGTTCGTGAACGGGCGCTGTCAGTTGTGACTGGTCATCTCTTAGTTGCCATGGCTTATTTGAATGAATTATTTTGTTTTTACTATGGATACATTTAATTTTCATCTTTGTTTCGACAATTCAAAAGTGCCTGTAATTGTTGTTGGTAGAGGTTGATCTTTGATCTAAATACGTACGTGGTGGAATAGTGGTAAGGCGACAGGTGTTTGGGCAGCAGCAATAACAAACAAACTTGACGTTGTAGTTGTTTATTATACTCAGAATAGACACAGGACTACAGCACCATCGTTATGGGATAAATAGGAATCACAAATCACATTTACTTATTAAAATAACAAAAGTATTGTCTAGTCAGCCCGCCATTAGGGTTGTGAGGTAAAAGGGAAGTGGAAAGGTTTCCAACGAGTAACCACGGACAATAAGATACTATTGTCTTTGACTCAGAATAAAGGCATCTACATACAATATTTCCTATACTTCCCCTTGACTTTATGATATCTCAGTCATTAGTTATAATTAACATAGAGCAATACATAGTCACAAAAAAAACTTAAAACATTAGTCCTTATTCTACATTAAAGACAGTTAGTAGATATAAAACATCACAGTTTATCCCTAACCATCATATCTCTAACAAAGTCACAATGTTTCTGCTTACACAGGGGCTTAGTCAACACATCCGCTATCATTCTATCTGTAGGTTTATACATAACATTTATCAAACCATTTTTAACTAGGTCCTTAACAAAATGATATCGGATATCTATGTGTTTGGTTCGCTTATGACATAATTCTCTAGATTCCAACAATTTTTGAGCTATTTGGTTATCATTATAAACAATACAGTTATTCAAATTGGTAGATATCAATTCTAAAATTAAATTCTTAATAAAACAAATATCTTTACAAACATCACCTATAGCCAGATATTCTGCTTCCGTACTGGATAATGCGACACATCGCTGCTTGCGTGATTCCCAGTTAATTGTACAGTTACCTAGCTTGATTACATAACCAGTATAAGATCTACGATTGTTGACATCATTCGCCCAATCGGCATCAGTATATGCGCTTAATTTCCAAATAACGCTCTTTGTAAAAAACAAACAGTAATTAATTGTACCCGCTAAATACTCTACTCTACTCTCTACTCTTTTGGCCGCGAGCCAATGACTTTTCTCAAAACAAGTGCTAAACTGGCTTAAATAACTGCAAGTATATGCAATATCTGGCCTAGTGCATACTGCAGCGTTTCAATAACGCTACATTTTTGAATATCACCTTTTTTGTGGAGTTTGTCATGCAACCTGTTTTTTTGGAAACCTTTAGTCAATATTTTTTCTTTAAGTATTAAATCTTTTCGAATTTGGAGCGAGTTTTTGTTCGTAAAAAATTGAAGATTTTTTTCTTGTGACAGTTCGATGTCGATTGTTGCCGGATGCAGTATTGCTGACGTGTTATTTTGTTAATAGCAGTTTTATTTTTGAAAATGATTTAAATTAGCTGTCTGCTTATTACTATTCGCCGGAATGGCGTTATCTGAACGTGCTCTGTTGGTTCGGTAAGTTTTTACGATAGTTTTTTTTCCCTGCAAATTTCCATGGTCAGTGCTTAATTTTTGGTCTCATGCCGCCTGTTTTTCTTATTTACGTTGGGCAGGAGGCGCTGAGTACGGCATCACCATCATCCTCAACCAGTTTTTTCAAGAAACGATCCACCTCGCGCCTGGTGTGGTCGCGTACAACCAGCCCGGTTCCTGACGAACCACCTCGCGCCTGGTGTGGACGCGTGCGACCGGCCCGGTTCCTGAATTTGTCAGGCTCTCAATCCAGCCAATGTGACCAAGCTTGCAACGATTGGAGACCTGGTTCTGTAGTACTAAGGTCACCGGCCTGATGCTCCGTGGCCGACCTGCGGCGTGTCACTTCGTCTCGTCTGGTTCAAGCTGAGGATTTCCAAAATTTTACTTATTTATTTCTTAATGTTTAAAATGTTCTTCCTAAATTAAGGCTTAGTAGTACTACCTCTTCACAGGGTATGTGCGAGGATTTAAGCATTTAGCACTAATATTTTTTCTCGTACCGAGGCGTGATAATTTTACATTGGCCAATGATTTGATTACCGCTAGGTTTCGCTTAACTTTTTTCTCTTATTTTCAAGAATCTGAATATAACCATATAAATTCCATTCATTCGTACATGCTTTGTTTCAACAGATATAATTGAAATTTAATTGAACTTCTTTAAAAATTTTTGAATATCTCGGCGCAATCGACCTATTTTTTATTACAATTTATGTTATCAAAATTATACGTTTGTGTTTAGCGGAAAAGTGTGTTTTCTTCAACATTCCCGCTACAATACACATAAATACATCAGACACCCTAAAAGTTGTCTATATTTGTATACACTATTATCTAATTGTGCACTTGCATTTTCAGATTTATGTAATTTACAATTTGATGGTAAAGGTACACCACCTGCCTACAGGTGTAGTCAGTACAGGTGTAGGGTTGTCTACAGGTTTACAATTTTCCATTCCGAATTTTACAAGTAAACTCTTAATATATTCAGACTGATCTAAATATAAGGTGCCCTTTGACTTATCTCTATTGACTCTTATACCTAAACAATTTTTCAGCGGGCCTAAGTTTTTAACATTAAATTGTTGTTCTAGCATCTTCTGTAAATGAATTCTAACATTGCTATTTTGACTATAAAATACATAAAAATCATCCACGTACAATGCTATCATAACAAAATCATTGCCCATTTCTTAGTATAAACACATCGTCGACCGTAGGTTCAATTGAGGTAAGGGACAAAATACGATTTTTCAGGAGAGGCCGACAAAGTTTTTTTTCGGACTAAATCGCCTATAACTTTTTTTCTTATTAACCTTTTTCGTGTCTGATTTCACACATAATCTTGTATTTTAGTGCTCTATCTACACGTGTAACATTTATTTAAATAAATTAGCTATTTAAGAAAATAGATGTCCCTTACAACAACGTATTTTGTTAGTAATGTCCCTTATTGACCAAGTATCTTGTAGTCTCGTCCCTTAAATTAAATCGACCTCTGCGTTGGATTCAATTTATTAATATGAAAAAATAGTGTAAAGCACTTGTTGAAAAAAATTATGGAAAAAATACAGTGTAAAGAGATTTTTGACATAAAATGAAGTACGACACTTTTGACGTACGGATATCATAAATTTGGAAATCGTTATTATTGTTACAAGAAATCATTTAAGAGACATGAAAATGTATTAGAACCGTGTGTCTGTTTTTTGAGTGTTGCTTACATAGTACAATGAAATGAAATGTTTGTACATTGTAATAGCTAATTTGTACAGATTTAATAAAACAATTTACATTTCATTTAATATGTTTATTGTAGTCAAATTATTAAAAGAAATGATAACAATTTTACCTATAATTACTTTGAATTTTTATTCAAATAAAAAAGTAGCTGCAAATAATCCTAATAGAGCCTATAAGGCATTGTTAATCAAATTAAAATAATCAATTTTACTTACTATCGCATTACCGCTTAATCAGCCTTCAACATGAGATCAATGTTTAATTATTATAATCATTAAAAAAAATATTAATAAAATTGAGATCAATAAATGTTTCAGAATTAAACGTTTTTTCATCAACATTATCTTCTTCGTCCGTTTGATTCAAATTGTCAATCACTTTAGCGCAATATGGTAGCTTCAAATAATCTTGATGAAATCTACTGGGCATAGCATTCACACACAATTTTTTTAAATCTTTGTATTTTGCGATATACGATATTGGTAGCCTGGTGTTATACAAAGGTCTTAGTTTTATGCAATTATTGTCCACTGTTATATCATCTGCTAGTTGTGACGGCACACTAACAGATGTTTTACTCTTAACCTTACCCTTTCCCGTCACTTTTCCTTTTCCCTTCCCACTTTTCGTTTTACGTTCTGGATTACTCCTTATCTTTTTGGCTGCCATTTCCCCATTTATTTTGATGGCATAAACAACTGCTTCCTCCTTCATAGAGTGTTTAGTCCAAATGGTTTTAAGGTCTTTTTTCTTTAACGTAGCTATTCTAATTTTCGTAACTTGCAAGTCTTTCGTCTTTTGTGGAAACAGTTTTTCTGTAACGGGGTCCCAGTCAATGAAATCCTTGTGCTCCATAACGGTTACGACGTAGGGACGAGGATTATTTCTAGCACATTCCATGTAACTAGGCCATTGCGTGTAACTCCAAACAGTGAATTTTCGCACTTCTCGTTCAATAACAGAGTGCATGCTGTCAACTGGCATGTAACTATGACCGGTCAGTAATAAGTTAATCTGAATCGTTTCGACATTCTTGGATATTGACAAAAAATAATGCAATATTGCCAGCATTGTCCTATTACGATTTTGTCTAGTGCAAGCATCGCAATACAGGATAACTTTTCTTATTCCTCTATCATCAACATCTTTCAGATACATGAAAAGGCAAGACCCTATCTCTTGTGACCCTCGTTTCCAGTCGCATTCACCCCAAACATAGCAAAACCCGTTTTGAGTAGAGCTTTCATAAATCGTAAAGTTATACACAGTGTATTTTCTGCTATAGAATAACAAAATATTATCACCATGAGGCGTATTTAAAATCTTTTGTAAATCAAAGCTTGCCACTAGAGTGTCCTTGTTTACAGAATAGTTTTGATGACTAGTAAATCTTTCATAAGTAGCATATTTTTCTTCCATGTGATCTTTAATCTTTTCCTTGTCCTTTTCTGCCTCCTTTGGATTGTTTTCATGATTAGCACAAATGTTGCACTTATCCTTCTTCGGAACGTGAATAGTTATGTTGCTGTATTCCTTATGGAACAGATTAATGAAAACACGTTCCCTCAGGTAATTTATCTTTTTCTGTTCGCATGATTTTCGGTATAGGCGGTATAAGTTTGTCAACGTTTTGTATTCTTGTGGTAAATACAGCCTATTGCTTGATTGCCTACAGTAATGTGAAGGTAGTACCGGAAGAGACTCAATGTACTCCTTTGCCGCATCTACAGTAGCTTCTTCATATTTCATATTACTAATTGGTTTACTTCGTTTATCTTTTTGGGATAAACCCTCTTCTTGTGCATTACACAGTGTATATATAACAAAAACTGCTGTGTAATATCTATAGTCTTTAGCAAAAATTTTTGACAAATTTGTCTCCGTCCTTCTCCTTCATTTATAATAGTACTCGTATGTACATTGTCTTTTACTTTCAGTCGAATCAGTCTTTTTCCGTTTAATTGGTACTCTTAGTGCACAGTGTACTAACCAATCTCTTTTTTGCTGAATATCTAAATTCCAAAAGTGGTCGAAAATTCTTTGTCGCCTCTCATCTAAAAGCTCATAACATTGCCTAGGACATTTTCCTGGTTGACAGGGGTTAGGCTGTAGTTTTTTAGCGTCTTTAAGTTTTCCAGATGACGTTTCGTAAGCATCGCCCTTTACTCTTTTCGTTTTCATCATTTTTCGCTTGTTAATCAGTTTTTCCTTTTTATATTTAACAGTTTTCTCTTGCTTGACTGATAGCGATTTTTTTTATGCCCGCGCGCTGCTTTCGCATTGGTATCATCCTCTCTTTCGCACAAAGAAAGACGTTGTGAGATAGAAAAGGATGGTAATAGTGCAAGTACGTGCTATCTTGTGTGATGAAGTTAGAAGTGTGTGTAAATAAAGGTAACAGGGATAAACAATTCAATACTTCTCATCAGCAAATTAGTGTAACGGACACCGAACCTAAATATAATTCGATTCAAATTGGTGTAACGTTGACACTGCTTAAAGTATGACAATGCAAATTGAGGTAAGGGACAACTATGTCAAAACTCGTGCAATCCATTTAAAGTATGGATGATATTATTTTTTTTAGATAACAAAGACATTAGTGTAAGGCCAGTTTTATTATTGTTTCTTCAAAAATAAACCATGTAATGGTAATTCGTTGATTGGGAAGACCCTTACCTTATTTCAAGTGGATTGGCGGCAATAATTACATCATTTCAAGTTCCTATATTGCATAGTTTTTCAGATACATTATTATTATGGGGCTGATTCGAAATTTGGATCCAAAAATCATTAGAGTAAGGGACATTTTTCTTAAGCTAGAATTTTTTCATATACACCATTCGATAGAGCGAAAAATTCTGAACAAAACTGTATACTTTTTGTACTGTATACCAGTGGCGAAGGGTGAAAAAAGAGTCAGGGTAAGCCGAGAAAAAAAATTAGAATGATTTTATTTTTGTCTTGACTTTTTGATGTTTGTTTTGACCTTATTTTCATTATCAGCGACCCCAAAAACCACGAAAACGACACCCATGAAGAAAAAACCGAAATTTTTTGTCGGTGCCATCTTTGATTTTCATTTTGACCTCTTTTTTATCATCAGCGACCCCAAAAACCACGAAAACGACACCCATGAAGAAAAAACTGTAATTTTTCATCGGCGCCATCTTAGATTTTCATTTTGATCTCATTTTCATTATCAGCAACCCCAAAAACCTCGAAAACGACACCCATGAAGAAAAAACCGAAATTTATCGTTGGCGCCATCTTGGATTTTCATTTTGACCTCATTTTCATTATCAGCGACCCCAAAAATCACGAAAACGACACCCATGAAGAAAAAACTGAAATTTTTCATCGGCGCCATCTTGGATTTTCATTTTGAACTCATTTTCATTATCAGCGACCCCAAAAACCACGAAAACGACACCCATGAAGAGAAAACCGAAATTTTTCGTCGGCGCCATCTTTGATTTTCATTTTGACCCTTTATTTATTATCAGCGACCCCAAAAACTACGAAAACGACACCCATGAAGAAAAAAACTGAAATTTTTCATCGGCGCCATCTTAGATTTTCATTATCAGCGACCTCAAATACCACGAAAACAACACCCATGAAGAATCAACCAAAAAATGTCATTTTGGATTTTCATTTTGACCTAATTTTCATTATCAGCGACCCCAAAAATAATGAAATTGGCAACCATGACAAAAAAAAAAGAAAAATGCAGAGGTACCATAGTTGAAAAATAAAAGTGAACAACAAAATAAACATCCAAATAAATAACCAAATACGAAATCCACCATTACTAATACTATCTCGTTCTTCCCCTATCATACTTTATTTTTCTGCCCCTGTCGTAACTCGATAAAATTCGGTTTACTGCACAAAATAATGTCATTCATCAAGCATGAATGATGTCCGATTCTTTACGAAATTCAACGAGCGATAACGATTTCTTTCCATCTCGCTCACGCGCACGCATTTTCTATTACTTTCTCTATGAATAACTCGGTTTGCTTCGGCTTACCAGAGCCATACTATGGCGGGCTGGCTAGTGACGTCATGACGTTTATTTTGCTTAGAAATTAAGCTGCCAAAAAGCCGATAGCGCCTGCGGGTTATTTTATAGCAAAATGTTATTGAAGGGTAATTTTTTTTTGATTAAATGCGAGTAGGCGTTTGGTGATGCTTGTAAGAAGTAGTGATTGTGCAATTTTTCAATTACGGTAGGTAGAGAGTGGTTGTGTTCTGAACTTCTGAAGGTAAGCCGGTGGGAATGGAGTTGTTAGGAGCCTGCGCCACTGCTGTATACTTCTGTACTCATTTTGGGTATTTTGTCCCTTACCTCAATTGAACCTACGGTCGACGACATGGTTCACATTTACACTGCTTGAAGTCATGTGAAACAAGAAGGTCATGAACCTTTTCATTCCACATTTTGCTAGATTGTTTAAATCCATAAATGGCTTTTCTTAATAAACAAACTTTACCATGAACTTTATCTGAAAATCCCATAGGTGGCTCCATGTAAATAACCTCATTGAAATCACCATTTAAGAAAGCTGTAGCTACATCAATATGATCAATATCTAGATCCAATTGATTGCTAAGACTAAATAAGATTCTCATTGTGGAATGGCGTACCACTGGTGAGAAAGTGTCATTATAATCGATTCCTTGTTTTTGTGTGAAACCCCTGGCAACAAGTCGCGCTTTAAAACAGTTAAAGTTACCATCAGTGTCATGCTTAACTTTATACACCCATTTACTTTTAACTATATTTTTGTTAACTGGTTTTAGGAATTGGAATGAAATAAATTTTACGTTACAAAATAAATCAAGTGGACAGAATCAAGGGCAACAGTTAATGAGTGCGCGCGCCGGATGCGGGGAATGAGCTCCTTGCCACGCTGCCCGTTGGCTTATATAGGCTCGATCAGATGTTCCGGGCTTTCTGGAGGGGTGTAGGTTGGAGACGCAGCTAACACGGCCTCTCCTGACGTGCCAGCGTCCTTGCAGGCCTCGGCAACCACCGGAGCGTCTTCAGCGGGAGCTACCTCCGATTCGGCCTTCCTGGGTGTCGCAGACGAGGTGCTCGGCTGTTCATCTACTTCATTCTCCTCACCATCAGAACCTGTACATCATAAACTAACAGTGAGCATATAAATGTTAGATGTGACAGCAGATCTATTTCCTTTCTTTTTTTTTTGTTTCACGAGCTATTTTTTTTGGATGAAAGAGTTTATTCGATCAAATAACATGAATTGCTTCATAATACTCATTGAGGTAAGGCCAATTCACAAATCACAGGAACCAAATCCACCATGATAACGACCACCCAACAGCTGCATGTAACACATAGCCTTAACTCAAAACCTCTTAGAGGCCATCAATGAGACCACTAGCCATAATACCAACCAAAACCTTAGGCAGCTGCAGCTGCCGGCTTACAAGTATATATGACCAAGCCTGTCCTCGGGCTTTACACAGTACTTTGCCATTCACGCCCCGAATGCCACATAGACACGGGTACTTCCTGGGTCACGACTGATACCAAACTTGCAGGATCAAGGCTAAAGGCGTAGGTTAAATTTCAGCTACAGTAAGAAGTCGCTATTTAGGTGATTTAATTCATTTCTCAAAAACAAAACAAAGATCATACACTCAAGCAAAGTTCTTAGAACGTAATCTTGAATGAAATACCAATAACAATAGCTCGGATCATAAGTTTAACAAAACTTTTACACCAAATAAACAAACATCACACGGTCTGTTTAGTTTAAAATGAATTTGTGAACTTCAATCCACTTGAATTTTAAAATAACATCGTAAATTCTACTTTTATCCTTTTACAGGTACTTAAGTACTTATTGCGTTTGAAAATAAATGTGAAGTGTCAAATTAGTGGAAAAAATTGTTGAAGTTTTGTTGAAGTGGCTAGAAGGTTCGTTCTCGTAAATAATAGCACTTCTTTTTTTGCCACGGAACAATATTTCCTTTCTATTTCAAAACTGTTGTCATAAAAACATACTTCATTTGTATAAAACCGTAAAACCATTTCAACAGAGAGGGCAAACGTAGTACCTGCGACTAAAGTGGATGAAAAGATTAGTGTTTAAACTTAGATTCGAAGAATGCAGTACAGCACTCAGGCGTCCATTCACCATGCCATGGCAGCATGTATTCAGCGGCTGCTTGTGTAGTTTTGCCATATGAGCCCGCCACCAACTGGAGCTTGTACCGTCCATTTGGTAGTACTTTAGTGATACGATACGGTCCTCGCATACCACTGTCTAGCTTGCCAATAGATTGTGATACTTTTTATTACATAAGCTAGATCATCGACTGCGAATGTTTTTGGTGCTGAACAATTTTTATTTTAGGTACACGCGTATCTTGAGCAGACTGATTTTTCACCAGAAGGGTCTTAGTACGCTGTTAATGCAATTCGCGCCATTCGTGATTTGGATTATCGCCCACTGCTATAATTATGCTTAACAAGAGCTTGTATAACCGGGGTAGACTCTGTACCAATTAGAAGATTGAGTGCCGAACATTGAGTGGCTTTTTTGCTTCGTTGTATTTAGTACAAATTGTAACTTCCATAGTACTTCCGACCAAGACTCGCGTTTGTGATTCGTTTCGATGCGTATCATGTTAAGAACGGTACGGCAATACCGCTCTACTTGGCCGTTTGACTGGTGCGTTTCTGGGGTAATAAAATGCAAGCTGATACCTAATCCGGCGGCCCAACTCACGAAATCTCAGTGCTTGTGAACATCCGTCCTTTGTCACATACTAACAATCGAGGGGATTCGAATAGTGAGATAGCGTTAGTAAACACACGTTTTAACTCAGCGCTTTCTTGTTTATAGAGCGGGTAGAGGAGGCAATACTTAGTGAATGCATCAATAATGATAAGCACGTACTTATAACCGTGCGATTCTGGTAAAGAGCCAAGTACATCGGTATGAATAGTATCGAATGGGGTAGATGGCTTTTGCCATTAAACAATCGGTCGCAAAGGAGCACGGGGTATCTTTTTGTGCGTTATGCAGACAACGCAATGTGAAATGTATTTATTTACAAATTAGCTTATCCCCAGGAACCAAAAGTGTTTGAGTATCAAATCACACATCTTTTCAACTCACAAGTAGGATTTACTCAGGTCATGTTCCCACACCAAAAACCATACGCATCAGGATTTACATGAGTCTCCGGCACCTACCGTCAACTTACTAAAATACGCGACTACGCGCTTAGCCTTTGTGTATTTGCATCAGAATAACGCGTAACCGTCGCGGTTACCTATCGCACTCGCGTCAGTATGTAACTGCGTAGCTAGATCGGGATCAAACATCGTTATTAACAAAAAGTGTACTCAAACAACCACCGGAAACTACATGGAAGTCTACCTCTAAGGTTAAATTGTTGAACTCGATTAGCAAAAAGTGACGTGGCTTTCCGATTTTAACTCATTTCGCGCAACATCTGAGCATGAGGGCTTAGGCGGCAAGAAAAATGTTTGAGAAGTTCGTATGAGGGATACTGACGAGCCGCTGTCAATTAAAACGTCCGTAGGTACACCACACAGAACTGCGGGTGTCACGACACGGTTTGCCGTATCACCCTTAATTTCACGACAAAAATGTACATAGGATTTATTGCGCGATCTGGCCGCTGTTTATCGAAACACTTTTCTTCCGTATGGCCCGATTTACAAAAGTTACATTAAAGTTTTTCAAAATTTGAATTGGAATCAGTGTCCTGACTATCGCTTACGGTTTTCGAATTCGAACCACAATTACTATTTTTAGATCGTTTGGGACAAGTGTTGCTCTTATGGCCGTGAGCGCCGCACGAAAACCACTTAAGTTTTTTTCATCAGAAACTGTAGCACTAGGGCTCCTTTCGATACCGTTATCGCAACAGCTAATAGTTCGATTAGAAAGGGCATCAACATTGTTTTTGCTCATATTTGCATTAGTTTTATTTGGCATAACATAAATTGATAAAAATTCCACAATGGTTTCGGTAGTTAATTTTGCATTCATAGCTGCTGAACGAATTTGCGGATCTTTAATATCGCGCACAAAAGGTCATTACTTAGTCCTTTAACGATAAGCAAACGCAACAAGGATTGGCGCGTGTATTCCGCGTATGTGGAATATTTATCTGACTCAGTGCACATGACGTCATAGAGGATATTAGCGACATCGACACGACTTGGACAAAGTGATTTTAATTCTTATTTATAGGTAGGTCCAATCGTGTAACCAAGAGTGAGATTCACCCTTCAGACACAAACCGATTCGTGTTATTTTGTGTCTTATAGCGCTGTCAACTTCCTCACACCATGCTAGGATGTCATGAACATTAGGGTCTAAGTCAGAGACGTAATAATGGTTTGATCTCACCGGGTTTAGGCTTCTTAGCGCATCAATGAGACGCTCTGTGGAGTCCCCTGCAGCCGACGTTGAAGGCAAGGGCGACTGCGACAGCGACAGCGCCAGCGCCGGTACCAGCGGCGGCGGCGGCGCGGCGTCGGGACAGGTCGCGTGATAGCAGGAGGGCTAGCCGTGCCGGTGATGGCAGGGCGCAGCTGATGCTCCACGCTCGATCGTCGATCTGAAATTGAACTTCGCTCCAAGGCAGAGACCTTTTAAGTATTGCGTCTAAGGTGATACTAAGATGAGTTAGGTCGGGCGGCGGTGGCGTGCACTCACGTTTACGTTTAGTTTTAGTGGGGCTAGTATTTTTCGACATTTTAATTTTAATTAAGTGGGAAAACGAGAGCCGTCCCGCTTCTGATTTTAGGAATTGGAATGAAATAAATATCACAAACAACAAAAGTAATCTATTTAAACTCAAAAGTATAAATTTACGTTACAAAATAAATCAAGTGGACAGAATCAAGGGCAACAGTTAATGAGTGCGCGCGCCGGATGCGGGGAATGAGCTCCTTGCCACGCTGCCCGTTGGCTTATATAGGCTCGATCAGATGTTCCGGGCTTTCTGGAGGGGTGTAGGTTGGAGACGCAGCTAACACTGGTTTATCAACTAGCTCCCAAACTTTATTAGCGACTAATGAGTCATACTCATGCTGCATGGCAGCTTGCTAGTCTTCAGATTGTGGAGAATCTAAAGCCTCTTTGTAAGATTGTGGCTCATCTAATAAACCCTCATGCAATGACATAAAACATTCATAATCCCCATACCTTTTTGGAGGAACGTTACGCGTAGAGCGTACATTACGACCTGTAGTGACAGTATTGTGCTCCGAAGCTTCCCCTGCAGCTGATGTCACGCCAGAAGTCAGATGCTCAGTGATTGAACATCCTTCAGCGGACTCTTTAGCGGAGGTGCCAGAGTTATCTGCCTCCCATTCACTCCCTGTGCAGTAGTCTCCTTCAGACTCTGAAATATCACAGATAGAATTTTGATTAGGATGCGTTAATGTCATGTCATCATTATTTATTATACTATTGTTTGAATCAATATTATTAGAATTGCTTAATATGTCATTATTATTCAAATTATTGATTTCATCATTAGAATTATTAATTTCTTTATTAGAATTATCAATATTAGGTGGAATGTCAGAATTATTTAAAATGTTATCTAAAACAATAAAATCTTGTTGATCTCTGACATTTTGTCCCAAATCCTTATAAAATTTGTTTTCCAAAAATGCCACACTGCGTGACAAAATAACTTTTTGTGGATTTGAAAGCTCTATAAGTCTATATCCCTTACAAGTATCACTAGGTATATCCCACAAAAATGGACATTTTAGCTTTAGGATCAAGCTTCTGTCTCTTCTGTGATGGAATTAAGTAGTATGCCAGGCAGCCAAAGACACGGAGATGGCTGAGATCCACAGGAGAACCAGACCAAAGTTCCTCCGGCTAAAGAAGCTTGAAGCTAAAGCTACTGTAGTCGATCTATTTTTCAAATGTATAGCTGTCATCACAGCTTCACCCCAGTAATGCTCACTGAGACCAGACTCCATCAGCATACACCTAACTTTGTTCATCAATGTGCGGTTAAGCCGCTCTGAAACCCCATTTTGCTGAGGGCAGTATGGCACCGCAACTTGATGAACAATACCATGTTCCTGTAAGTATTTGGAAAACTTATGGTTGCAGTATTCACCGCCATTGTCAGATCTTAAAACTTTAATTGGCAAACCGGTCTGCTTCTCTACACATGTTTTAAAATTAATAAAATGGGTCGATGGCGAAGGTCTTTCTATTGTAGTCATCAGTAAATGTCACTAGATATCTCGCCCCTCCCCAGCTAGGCTTTTGCATGGGCCCGCAGACGTCAGTATGAATCAGTTGCAGTGATTTAGAAGCACGCGTCGCCTCTTTAGGATAAGATGCGGCCGACATCTTGCCCTTAATACATGGGACACAGTTCTTCAAATCTTCATTTCCATGCTGAAACAGAACATTCATACCACATGCAACCTTTTGTAAATTTTTCATACCTTGAAGGCTCAGATGCCCTAGACGTCTATGCCAAAGCTCCACTGCTAAATCAGCTGTAACTGTAGCACTCAACAAATCCTCTCTGTCATCAAGGAGTAGAGAGTGCGCCTGTATTGGCGATGACCCTGACAGAGTTAGTTCACTGTCCATAGACTTAAATTTACATGCAATGTACTTACAATCAAATCTATACAACCCATTAAAACATGCAGCAGATGCGACTAAGTTGGCAGGATTTTGATCAACATTATTGTAAACATGACATCCATCTTTATTAAAAACAACGCAATGACCAGACTGGACTAACTTGGAAACGGAGATGAGATTAACAGATAACTCAGGGACATACATAGCATTTAAAAGTCTTACTTCATGCAATGTAAGAGAACCCATCCCTTCACTATTTATAGTTTGGTTGTTAGCAACAGTAATAGCTGCCTTCTTAGTGTCTTGAAAATCTTGCAACAATGCCTTATCATTTCACCATGTGGTTAGTAGCACCACTATCAATGTAAAAATCACTTCACAAATTAGTGAACGGTCGCATAAATTGTAGTGAACTGCTATCGCGCATTCCGTTGAAAGTCCCGCCTAGAATTCCTCGCTTTCCCATAACCACAATTCTACAGCGCCCTACTACCTACACAAACACAGGTCTCAACTCACCACTCGTTAAAATGTGCGACAACCTTAATTCATTTAATAAGTCCGTACCCGAAGCAGATATATTTAACGACCGTAAGATGAAGTTTAAATCAAGAATCTTGGCCTCCCTACACGCTAACGAAACGTAGTGAACTCTTACTATTAGTGAATGAATTACTCTGTTTTCATTTACCTTTTCTTTGTTACCAAATTAATATCCCATTTTCCTTTAAATTGTACACCTAGACTTAAGTTAGCAACTAAGCGGTAATCTGGCGTCTTTTTTGTCAATGTTGTGTTTACCTGTAATTGGCATATATATTAGAACACTACCGTAGGAGTTAGTTTAAGTATGTGCATATATGTGCTGTAGGTGAACCTTAAGTAAATAAATAAATAAATAAAAATCACTAGATTGTGATGATATCAAGGCAGATGCTGAATAAATCTTCTCATTTGATTGTTGCTGCATCTTCGTACGCTTCAATTTAAAACATTTTGTTTTAGTGTGACCACTCTTCTTGCAATAATCACAAACGACGATGCTCTTCTTTGTCTTCATGGTAAATGCTGTTCCATTATAATCCATGCTGCTTCTCCGGGAGAACTCCTGTAGTAGTCTAGCACGAACCAACTCACTGGATATTCTGGTGGTGACCGTTGCAGTAGACAGATTGGATACCACAGAGTCATACTCAGCCGGTAGACCGCTCAAGAGAATTTCAGCTACCTCCTCATCGTCCACAGTTTTGCCTATGTCAGAGAGTTGTTGCACTGTAGTAATAATAGCTTCAATGTACGAAGTCGTACAATTATAGTCATTACAATGAATTTTGTGTAATTTACGCAACAACAAGACACGTCGAAAAAGTCCCTTGTCTTGAAAAACATCGGAAAGCTTGTTCCAAGCTTCTTTGGCAGTAGTTGCGTTCCAAACATATTGATATAGCGACGTTTTGATGGAGAGACAAATGCGCGCTAGGGTTTTACGCTCTCTGTTACCATTTGGATCCGCGTTGGGTTCGCCCTCGATCAAATCCCACAGTCCTTCCAATAAAAGTAAATTTTTCATAGAAAACTTCCAAGTGTGATAATTTGACGATCCATCCAACTTTTCCATAGTGAGGTTATGGTGGCCAACCGCATGGTTGCCATTGCCGGCTTCTGCCGCCATCTCGAATGTGCTGTGCCGTCCTTATATTTGCGCCCAAAGTTTAGCCTTCGCAAAACGAATACAATCAGTGTTTTCGTGCACTGGGCCCATAACCTGTTGTTGGTAGAGGTTGATCTTTGATCTAAATACGTACGTGGTGGAATAGTGGTAAGGCGACAGGTGTTTGGGCAGCAGCAATAACAAACAAACTTGACGTTGTAGTTGTTTATTATACTCAGAATAGACACAGGACTACAGCACCATCGTTATGGGATAAATAGGAATCGCAAATCACATTTACTTATTAAAATATCGTAAGTATTGTCTAGTCAGTCCGCCATTAGGGTTGTGAGGTAAAAGGGAAGAGGAAAGGTTCCCAACGAGTAACCACGGACAATAAGATACTATTGTCTATGACACAGAATAAAGGCATATACATACAATATTTCCTATAGTAATTGGCCTACTTGAAATAAATGATTTAATTTTGATTTTGTAAAACTATCTTAATTTTTCTAAGTATTTATACATCACGTACAATCGAGTCATATATCCAGGAAGATTAAAACCATTAAATACCCTGTACCCATATCATACACCATGCTTTAAGACGTCTTTTTTCTTCAGACGAGTATGACGAACTTGACAGCCATTCATACAGTCGGAGCCGGTCACGCAATCGAAGCCGTTCATATAGTCAGAGACGGTCACTCAGTCGGAGGCGCTCAAACAGTCGCACCCGTAGCCACCCCAGTGCGAACAGCAGTTCATGTTCGCGCAGTCACCCAGTGGGTGAACACATAGACGAATACATCCTTACTCAGGAGAGTGAAACACCCAACGAGCAACCGGTCCTGGGGTACCTGAAGAAATAATAAAAAAAATAGATGATGAAGGTCCTCATAAAAAAGCTGAGGACCTACATAGCAGCTTGAATAAAGATGGATAGCTATTCTTCAAGATGGCCTAAATGCGGAGACAAGAGACATAATAAGAAGAAAATATAATACTCCTAATAACTGTCAGCTGTTGATGTCACCCAAACTCAACGAGGAAGTGGCAGCAGCCATGAACGATAGTGAAACTAAGGGACATAAAAGGATCAGTGATAAACAAGCCACACTGGCCGCCACCATCTCTGCAATGTGACACGTGCTAAACATAATGTTGACTCACTCAGCAGAAAATAAAAGAAATTGAGAAACGTGATGCTTCACGGTTATAATGTGACATATTTCACAGCGACACTGTCACAAGACGGTCACTAATTCTCCCAGGTCTAAACAAAGATCTAAGAGAACTAATGGAAATCTGAACTCTAAACTGAATATCTATAGACAAAAACGGGCAAGAAACTCCATGGACACTTTTTTCATTCAAAAATGTTGTTACAAAATCTTGGTTACATCATTCATGTTGAGATTATACATATACAGGGTGTAAACCACCTCATCACAAAGCCGTTAACCAAGCATTCTGTACATCAAACTAAGTAACTTTACGCAAAAATTATTGCTGGGAAACAACTTTTTTTTTGAGGTTATAAATCATGTTTTGTAGTAGTGTTAGAAATGTCATAATAAATATAATTTTATGTAGAGAGGATAAGTAGTAATAGTCCCTTTGTTATATCTCTAGGTGATTTTGTGGTAAAGTTTAATATCGCTATGTTATTTGATAATAATATTTAAAACTTGTATTGACACCGGATGTGTGCGCATCTAATCTTTTTATATTTTAAATCACGCGATAGCCAGGTGGTGGGACAAACAGAACTGTTAAATAGGTTGGAGCGCACTCAATCGGGGCATTCGTGCGCTAGATATTGGATAAGACACATCCATGCTGTCACTATGTTCGTGTGAATTACTTATTGTGAAGTGAAGAGAACAATATACGAACTTATAAAAGTTATCGTCTTGTTATTCTCTACCTGGTTGTTATTATCAGAAGTGGAACGTTAACCTACAAAAATGGAAAGTGACCTTGAAGACAATGAAGGACATCGGGTGAGATCTCGGTCTCGGGGGCGTAATCGAAAAAAAACCGCCATCGTCGAGACGTTTCTTTTGATACGGTACGGCGATCCCGACGTAAGAAGAGATCCACTAGACGAGAGAGTTCGTCTGAATCGGATCAGAGGTCAAGGTCTTATCGTAAGACAAGGTCTCGCACTCATCGTGACAGTTCCACCGAGTCAGTCACAAGTTCTGCTCGGAGAAGAAAACGCCATAAGAAATAAAAAAAAAAGGATCCGAGATCCAGAGGAACAGCTACAGAACAACAGCTAACTAATGAAGAAGAAGTGTACAATGCCTCCTCCACTGCCTGATCCAGCCCCGTCGAGAGTGGCAGAGCCACCACTTCAGCGACAAGGGATGCTGAGCCGCCTCTCGGAGATCGTGCATCGACCCCAATATCCTCGCAGTTGCAGATTGGTAAGAATGTGAATAATTATGCTTATTAATAGTTGTTGTGTGTTGTGTGTACAACTTCCTTGGATTAAATATACTCTTGCAGGTAATAAGTAATAAAAATACATCGTCGTCCATACAGGTTTTATTGGATCTAACCATAGATACAAGTTGCCAGAGATTATAAAAACTGATGCTTTTACCATAAACCTAACATTAAAACCACAGATTACTAATTATACAAACATTCGCAACATCACTCCCGGGGCACAATGAAATAGGTGTACATATGTATAAACGTTATATAATCACAAACATTGTATCTAGCTATTCTAAAATTACAACCTAATGCACAAACTCGTTTACTGCACTTAGAAACAATGAGTATTTTTTATTTAGTGTAAGTATTAAACAATCAAGTAAATTACACTGTAAGCAGTCTCAGATGGAGATCAAAACTTTAGACAAAAAAAAAAAAGAACCGAAACTCAACCATGAATATTATGAAATAAATTAATCTAGGAATCTGAAAGGTAGTTTTATTGTCCGACCCGACCTAGTCGATGTAGGGGGGGCAGATGTAGGACACTGAGTACCATCATCATCTGATGACTCCATATGCTGTAGCTCTGGACCGAGCTTGGCACCAATGCTCTCAGGGAGGTTGTTCATCCACTCTTGAGATGCTGCTGAGACTTCTAGAGGATATAACTTTTGATAAGGTCTTACCTTTTCACCTGAAGCTGTCTGCACTCTAGCTGACCTCGTGCAACCATCTTTGCCTGCAAAAACCTCTTTTATTATGCCAATAGGCCAATGCAATCTTTTGGAATCTGTCTCTACCAAAACTACTTCTCCGACTCTGGGTTCTTTTCTGGTTTCCTTTCCTTTACTTATTAATAATCCTAAATATTCACTTTTATCTCTTCCTGAAATCTTCTCGTAACTGTTGTAGGTATCTGTATCGAATATTTAGATTCTTGTGATCAATCTGATCTAAGTCTGGTGTCTCATTAGTAGGTAAACCTTGAAGGAACAACATGGGTGTCAAAGGTCTCATGTCTCCCATTTCCACATAAGTTAAAGGTCTGTTGTTGATTGTTGCTTCACAGTCACATAATATAGTTGAAAGCTCTACCCAGTCAACTGAAGCTTTCCCCAATATCCTGCGTAGCATATCCTTCACCACTCTAACAAGCCTTTCCCACCAACCTCCCCACCACGGAGCTGCTGGTACGGAGAATTTCCACTGAATGTCGAAGCAGTTCTCTACTTCCTTCCAGTCCACATCATGCAGCAGGTTGGCAGTGCCCACAAAATTTGTCCCGTTGTCTGTGTAGACAATTCTCGGCCTCCCTCTCCTGCTTATAAATCTTCGTAATGCCATTATGAAGCTAGCTGTTGACACGGAGTCGGTGAGTTCTAGATGTATGGCCCTGTAAACTGCACATGTAAACAGCACAATCCAACACTTGTTATTATTTTTCAGAAAGAGTGGTCCTGCTAAATCTATTCCTGTTACTTCAAATGCTGTAGTATTGCAAATCCGATCCTTTGGAAGAGGTGGTTCTGGAACTTCATAATGTCTTGCTTTAAACCTCTTGCAGATTATGCATTGCGATACTACTTTGTTTGACAATCTTCTAATTCCTGTTATCCAATAATTATTTCTTAAACTAGTCATCAAGGTTGAAGATCCTGCATGGTTCATCTGTTCATGTTTTTGTTGAACCATCCGTTTCACTATTTCATTTTTGCCTGGTAATAATATTGGATATATAAAGTCTCTGTTTTCATTACTGTATTCTAACCTTGTCCTTATTTTTAGAATACCTTCTTCTTCTGTAGTTTTCAGCTTTTTATTCATGATCTCCTCAATGTATGTCTCTCTTTGTATTAACTTTATTAGTGTTTCTTCAGCATTCTTGTACTCTTCATATCCTATATGAGTAGAAGTAATGTTGTATTGCTTTCTGATTCTAAAGCTCATTCTTAGTAGTCTTGCCACTAGTATTACTATCTTAGTATATTTGTTGAAATACAATAATCTATTGCTGAAGACTTCTGTATTTATCTCTATGTGTACTGATGTGCTTTTGCTTTGTTCACTCTCTAAAACCTCTTTTTCACTTTTTGTTAATGTACTACAAGTCTTTGGCCATTCTTTTTCTTTCAGGTACAACCATTGTGGACCCAACCACCATTGGGTTTCTAGCAGCTTCTTCGTGTTGCAGCCACGGGAAGGTAAGTCTGCAGGATTGGAAATACCAGGTATGTGATTCCAATAATCTTTACTTGTGTTCGTACATATTTCTTTGACTCTGTTTGTGACGAAAGCTTTCCATGTTTCTTGTCTTTTCACCCATGCCAGTACTACAGCAGAGTCTGTCCAGCAGAATACTTTGTAATCTTTACAGTGTTGGAGTAGGCCTGATTTTATGATTTCTTGATATTGCCTAGAGGCTATTAGTGCACCCATCAGTTCTAGTCTTGGCAGCGTCATTTGTCTCTTGATAGGTGCCACTCTACTTTTGGCTATAACAAGTCTTACTGTTACCTCTCCTCTCCATTCAGTGCGAAGGAAAATACAGCTAGCATATGCGTCCTTGCTCGCATCACAAAACACATGAACTTGTACCTTGCAGTCTTGTAGTGATGCTTCTGCGAGGCGTCTAGGGACTCTGCATCTATTGATACAGTCGATGGTTTTTATCCAGTCTTTGTATTCATTCTCCAGCTCTACAGGTATCTTCTCATCCCAACCAGTATTCAACATCCACGCCTTTTGAATTATCAATTTTGGAACTAATGTGGTAGGTGACAAGAATCCCACTGGATCAAATATCTGTTGGGTAATAGAGAGTAAGTCTCTCTTGGTGATATCTTTAGGTACAGTTTTTAAATTTACGGTACAACATAGATCATCTTTCCGTCTGTTCCACTGTACTCCTAATACTGAAACTGATCTTTCATCTTCCAGCCTTTCCTTCTGGTCTTGTATGTTTGTCATCCAGCCTCTTAATTCAAACTTTCCTTTTCCCATTAGCTCTATGGCTTCTCTTCTGAATCTATTAACTTCTTTTTCAGAATCAAAACTTGTCACACAGTTGTCTACGTAGAAGGATTCTTTCAATCGTGTTGCTGTTTCCGGGTAAGTATCCACATTTTTGTCGAGGTGGTGGTTAATTGTAGCCGCCAGTATGAAGGGACTGCACGCGACGCCGAAAGGGACCCTTGTATGTTGATAAGTAACTATTTCCTCTCTGGTCTTTGGATCCTTCCACCATAGTAATTTTAAATATTTTCGATCTGGTTCTGTAACAGCTATTTGTAAGAATGCCTTTCTTATGTCTGATATAACTCCAAAAATACCTGTTCTAAACATGGTCAGTAACTTCGGTATAACTTCTATAAGGTTTGTTCCTTTCTCTATACAGGCATTTAAGGAATTTTTATTCTTGTCCTTACAGGAAGCGTCAAATACTGGCCTGATCTTTGTTGTGGTACTCTCCAGTTTGATCACTGCATGGTGAGGTAAGTAGTGGCCTTTATTTTTGTTATTTTCTTGTACCTCTTCGATAATACCTTCTTTTTTCCATTGTTCTAAAACTTCACTGTATTCTTCTAGTTTTCCTATATTTTCTAACTTCTTAGTTGTAGACACTAGTCTTCTGTATGCTTGGTCATAGTTAGACTCTAGCTCTGGTCTGTCTTTCCACAGCAATCCTACTTCATAACGTCCTTCCTTGTTTACTGAAATTTTATCATTGAAATCTTTTAATATTTCTGTCTGAGATAGTTCTTCCTTTTTATATGGATCTTTTATACCTAGTGTTTCTATATTCCACATAAATTCTAAGCTATCTTCTGGAATGGTTGATACAAAATTAGAACTGACTGTAGTGTTATAAACACCTTGAATGGGACCTTGTAATGTCCAGCCAAGCTTTGTAGGAATAGCCACCAGACTGTCTGTTACATGGACAAAATTAGATTTCAAAATTGACCCTAAATAATCGGAACCAATTAATAAACTTATTTCTGATAGCTGCTCCTTAGGATCAGTCAAACTAATTTTCATTTTCTGTAATATTTTTACTAGGTTGGGGTCTTGTACTTTCGGTAATGTACCACAAAGTACATCTTGTTCCAACGCTGTCATTGTGGTCTGGTATGTATTTTCTAGATCACTTACTTGGAGTTCAATGAGTCGGTGTGGTTGTGCTGTCTTCTTTACACCTCCGAACAGTGAATGTCCAAGACTTTCACTGCCAGTTACCTTTAGTCCTAGTTCTTTTGTCAGCTCAGCCTTTACATATGTTCTCTGTGAACCGGAGTCTAGAAGCGCCCTCACCTTCTTCTCTTGGTTGTTACAGGAAACTTTGACAACCAAGGTCTGTAATAAAGTTGTTCTATTATTACTTGTATTATTACTAATTACTTCTACTTTTTCAGATTTATCCGGCTTGTCTTCAAGAGTATTATCAGTATTCGGTTTCTTTTTCTGTTCACAGGTTGGCCCCTGAGACTTCATGTTAGGACAAAGAATAACATGATGCCGTTTGCTGCAAGACAAACATTTTACATAAGCTTTACACTTTTTTGCCATGTGTCCTCTTTTAAGACAAATATAGCACCCACCCTTCTTTTTGAGAGCCTCCTTTCTCTCTTCTAGACTAATAGTACTAATTTTACCACATTCTAACGAGTTATGAGATTTATCACAAAAATAACAAAGTTCCTTACCATCTTTTTGGTTGTTTTGGTCGTTGGATTTTCCCGTGCTTACCTCTTTTGACACTAAACATGAAGCAGTTGGTACTGTGTCTGTGTTGCTTACCACACGTGCTAAGTTGCATCTTTCTTCTGCTTCTACCTCTTTACGAATGAATTCTAATAGCTGGTTGAGTTTTGGCTCCTTATTAAGGGGTAGTTTAGCCCATTCAATTAATAATTTATCAGGAAGTGCTGACTCAATTAACGGTACTAGCATACATTCATATTTACCTTTTGATATGCCTAATGACTCAAGTATTTGTAAATTTACACTTATTTTATCATATAAAACTTGAACTTTAACGCTGTCTTTCTTTAATACTAAATTTAACAATTCTCTAACGTAAATCTCTATTAGTATCTCTTCTCTTCCATAACGCCTCTGTAGAGTCTTGATTACGCTAGTATAATTTTCTTCTGAAGCTGGGTAACTTGAGACGAAAGCTTGCGCCTGTGAACCTTCCGCCATCCCTTGTAATAAGTATTGCAGCTTGTCTTGAGCCTGTAAATTCCCATCGTTGTGTATTTTTTCGAATTGGCTCCAAAATGCCAACCAATTTTTGGGGTTATCATCAAACTTCCTAATTTCAAGCTTCGGCAATTTTAAATGCGGTTTTGTCTCGTAATGCTTATTTTCAATAACTCGTTCCGTTTTTGGCCATCTTGATTTTAACTCAAGCCATTTTCTTGTGTAAGAGTCGCAAGTGTCGCATTCTTTTTCGTACAATGTTTGGTCGAAATCTTCTGCGCTAAGCATGTTCTCCTTAATCGCTTCGTCGAGAATCTCAATCTTCTTCATTTTTTCTTGGAGAAACTCAAAGTCAGTGATGGTGTTAGCCGCCACTTCGTGTCGGGTGAACACACGCCGTAACTGGTCGCGCTCCCGCGACAGCTTCATGAGATCCATCTGACTGTATTTCATTACCGACTATTGAAAACACGGTGTCACGGTCGCCAGTTGTTGTGTGTTGTGTGTACAACTTCCTTGGATTAAATATACTCTTGCAGGTAATAAGTAATAAAAATACATCGTCGTCCATACAGGTTTTATTGGATCTAACCATAGATACAAGTTGCCAGAGATTATAAAAACTGATGCTTTTACCATAAACCTAACATTAAAACCACAGATTACTAATTATACAAACATTGGCAACAATAGTAGTGATTTCGCTAGAGGAGCCCGTGGCTAAATAATATCAGCCGCTCGGGTCGATCTTTAGGTTATGCCATGCTTGCCTAATAATAATAGGTAGGATAAATAGTTTATTCACCAACAAAAGTTACAGACACATTAAAAACAATACAAATGTTGCAAAATCTGTGCAATAATTTATATAACCCCGGCCTCTTAAACTAGGATCACCTGTATTTTATTAAGAGAGTGTTCGGTCGAGCAGTTCCTTAAACATAATGTGATACACTAGGTGAACGATACTGAAGTAAAACAAGATCATTTAAAAACTTACAAATAGATTTGTTGTGTGAAGTGTACGTGTGAAGTGTACGTGTGAAGTGTACGTGTGAAGTGTACGTGTGAAGTGAACGTGTGAAGTGTACGTGTGAAGTGTACGTGTGAAGTGTACATGTGAAGTGTACGTGTGAAGTGTACGTGTGAAGTGTATGGTGCGCATGTGATGTGTAGGTGAGTGCGTGTGTATGTGTGACTGATGAAGTGCGAGTGTTTAAGGTTGTGAAATATAGGCGTGTGTGTCCTGTTTTTGTAAGTGCGTATTAGACAGTGAGTACTTGTGTTATTAGGCGATGTAGGCCTAGGTTGGTCTGTGGATGGGTGACCACCCTTACATACCGAGTTTCCTCCGTGCCTCGGAAAGCACGTTAAGCCGTTGGTCCCGGCTGTCATTTGTCCATCTTTGACAGTCGTTACAGGTACTCGGTGGCCCCAAAAGTGTGACACTAATCTTACCAAGTGGTATCTTATTTCCCAGTATTAACTGGGTTGTGGAGGTCAGATAGGCAGTTGCTCCATGTAAAATACTGGTATTCAGCTGCATCCGGTTAGACTGGAAGCCGACCTCAACGTAGTTGGGAAAAGGCTAGGCAGATGATGATGATGAGTAGTGATTTCGCTGTACTGTTGCAAAATATTTTAAAAACTGCTGCGTATGGCATCTCCTATGATAAAAATATTATACCCAATTTTGACCTTAATCAGAAAAATCAGAGGATTGAACACTGGATTTCTAAGGTTAATGAATGCGCTAAAATTTATAACTGGAATGATGACCAGACGACGCATTTCGCCTTGCCTAATTTAACAGGTCATGCGAAAAAATGGTATGAGGGTGTTCAAACTATTATTTTGACTTGGGCTGAGTGGCAAGAGCGTTTGATTAGAGCTTTTCCCTCGGAAAGTAACTATGGTGCCCTATTAACGGAAATGTTAGAAAGACGAATCAAAATAGGTGAAGCCATAGATGATGATTGTGTTTCGTATGTATTTATTTTATTCTATATGTTTTAGTTATAAATAATTTCTAGTCTTTTTTTTTCGGTTATTGCACCTACTGTGTATTATCTCTGCATCACCCTAAGGTAGACTGGTAGAAAATGCCTAAGGCATTAAGTCCACCTTTGTACAGTTTTAATTGTGCATAAAGTTTTAATAACTAAATAAATAAATTATTATTTTGATAAAATTACTCTTTTAAATGCTTGTGAAATTAAGGGGAAAAAGGCGGTTGATTGTCTAATATTTGGGATGGATGATAGAATGATTAGAGCTAGCGCTTCCTCAGCTAGGCTAACGGATCCAGAAGAATTGCTTAAATTCTTGAAATATTTGGGTAAAGAATCTAACTTTCGTTTTAATAATAAATCAAATAACAATGTTGGTACATCGTCTGATATATTTTTTTTTCTAAATGTAATCAACCGGGGCATACAGTGTCACATGTTGATGCCCTGAGCAGAAACCCTCAGCCTCATTTATCGGATAATATTCAAGATATTGTGCCGTCTATACTTAGAATTACACAGGAAGCCTGGCTTTCGAGTTTGCAATTAAAAGTTCCTAATATTCAGCGTATTTGTACAATTTTAGAAGATGAAGAATACACAGACATAAAAAAAAAAAAAAAAATACGTTAATAAATAATATGCTATTTAGAGTCGTAAATAATGAACTGGAATGGGTTGTACCGAAATGCGCTCGTTTTCATCTATGTAAGTTGAATCACTACGATATAGGTCATTTTAGTATAAAAAAAAAAAACACTGAATAAAATAAGTAAAGACTTCTGGTTTCCAAAAATGAAACGTTTCGTCACTAAATATAGTAAATAGGTACGTTAGATCTTGTCTGGAATGCGCATAATTATAGTAAAGAACCAGCTGGTCCAAAAGAAGGATTTCTGCATCCGACACATAAGGTTGACAAGCCATTCGAAACGGTGCATATTGATCACTTAGGACCTTTTGTAAAAAGTTCAAAAGGTAATTGCTATCTGCTTGTGTTGGTCGATGGATTTACAAAATTTTGTTTATTAAGGCGATTACACGAGATAAACGCGAGTTTTATAATTACTAAAAGTATATGATTCACTGCTATAAACAAGACCAGAAAAATATATGATATTCTTGAGGATATATGCTAGCATGATACTGTTTTGAAAACATAATACAATTAATTTGGCTCGATAAAAAGAAATCACGAACTTACCTCTAAAAATATCTTTCAAACTATAAAAACATACTAATATGCATGCGATCATTCTGATTTTTTGGTAATACAAGCAATATATTAGCATGATACTGTTTTAGTTTTTTAATCCAATAAATAGTTTTTTTTGTAAATCGATCGAAACCACTCATTTCGCGCTATTTGGCCCGCAGTGGCTGACGTAACAACCACTTTGTAGTGCAAGCTGATTAGAACTTTATTCTAACAGCATTTCAAACGAAGTTTGAACCTCCACAAATAGAGTTGCTAATTTAGCTCGTCTAAGCGCCTTAAAGCCCTTGAGGAATTTAAAATCAAGACCAACGATTCGTGCTATGGGGGATATATTATCAATTTTCGGATATCCTAATAGGATAATTTCGGATAGAGGATCTACATTCACATCTAAAAACTTCGAAAAATTCTGTAAAGAATCAAAAATAAATCTTATTTTTAATGCTGTGTCTTCTCTTAGATCGAACGGACATTTATAAAGGTATAATAGGACGGTTCTAGATGCCTTAACTGCTTTTACAGATAAATTAGGTGAAAGATTCTGGGACACAGTCTTAGGAAAATTGCAATTGGGGTTAAATAACACTCTAAACAAAGGACTAGGAAAAGCACCATCTGAAGCTCTATTTGGAACGCAATTGAATAGCAAGAGCGATAACATTTTTTCTGAAACATTAGGCGTCAACTTGGTTCTGTACAAGATAATATTAGAGATCAAATAAGTCAACATATTGATAAAGATAATGAAAATCAGAAAATAAGGTTTGATAAAAAAAGAATAATAATTAAAGCTAAAATATACAATGTAGGAGATTTAGTAGCAATGATGATAAAAGTAGAAAACTGTTCCCAAAATACACTGGACCCTTTAGGATAACTAAAGTCCTTGAGAATGATAGGTACGAGGTTTCAAGTGTAGAAGGTTCCAATATTTCACGAAAAAAATATTGTAATGTCTGGGCGGCCGACCATATAAAACCATGGATTACCATGACCAGCCTCAGCGATTCTGAGAGTAGCCTTAGCAATGAGTCTAGTAATGATTAAAAGTGATAGATGATGCCTTGTGTAGTTGAGTATCTATACTTCTATACTTATACTTATACTTATATACTTATAATATTATAATAAAGCAGAAGAGTTTGTTTGTTTGTTTGTTTGGTTGAACGCGCTAATCTCAGTAACTACTGGTTCAAATTGAAAAATTCTTTTTGTGTTGGATAGTCCATTTATCGAGGAAGGCTTTAGGCTATATAACATCACGCTACAACCATTAGGAGCGGAGCAGGAATGAAAAATGTTGCAAAAACGGGGATTTTTTTTTTCCTTTCGTTTTTCTCTCTTATGTGACGCAGACGAAGTGACGTGGGTCAGCTATAGGCTATAATTTATCTTGAAAACTTGAACACCTGATGCAGAACCGCAACAGACCAGCTAAACTATAAGAGATACAAATATGACACCATAGCAAAAATTGTTCCACGTGATGAGCATTTTCTGCTGAGAGAAGAAATTTGAAGATCTGGAACACCTGATGTGGAACTCCATGAGCCCAGCTACACCATAACACATATTATTATAGGAATGACGTCTCAGCAAAAGTTGTTCAGTCTGATGAGCACTCTCTGTTGACTTATAAATATTGAAGATCTGGGACACCTATTGTGGAACTCCAATAGCCCAGCTACACCATAACACATATAGGTATGATGTCTTAGCAAAAGCTGTTCGGTCTGATGGGCATTTCCTGTTGACTTATAAAAAATCGAAGATCAGGAACGTCTGATGTGAAAATTATTGCAAAGCTATCACTAATTATACTTCATAAAATAACATAAGCTGGGAGTTCCTCCACGCGGCGGTGAAGGCGGTAACAGTTTAGGACTGATTTTCAATATATCATTGAAAATTTGAGTCTACTGGCCAAAACTTCCATTTATTATTTTATTTTATCGAATAAATATGCCTTCGGGCTTATGTTATTTGAGTGTTTAATTTCCTTTTCCATTTATCTTCGTGACTCGGTAGCCTACCGGGTAACGCAGGGGAGCAGTTACTAAGATTTTAGTTGATCAGGTATCTTCACAACAAAACTATAACCATGCCTAGAAAGAGGTCAAATCTTTCCCAATGTTCCAATTGATCATCAGATCCCAAGAATCGAGCGTCAGGAGAGACTTGATGCTGTTCGAGAACATCAGGCTGCAACTTGCTCCTTGGAAACCTCTTCGGATCGCGAAGCACGCCTGCGTTCTCAGCGTATTTACGCATCTACATCCAGGTCTATAGAGACCAGTGAAGAATAGATGCGCGACTGACTGCTGATCGTGAACGTCATACATTGTCTCGCGAGTCGGAAGCGTTCACGGATAGAGAATTGCGCTTGAGTTCTCAGCGTATTCGCACATCTACTAACTGCAGGTCTTTTGAAACGAGTGATGAACGTGATGCGCGACTAACTGCTGCTCGAGATTATCATACATTGCCCCGAACACGCACACGACAAAATGTTCATAATCAGTTAGAAAGTGAGAGAGAAAGAATTACTGGAGTACGGCATGAAGAGACAGAAGAAGAGCGCAACGAACGTTTGAATTCTGATCGACTTCGACATTGTCTGAACAGAATGTCGCTATAATCTGAAGAATCGGATGTGTCTCAAGATATAGCCGTAGGGCATGGCGACCTTCCTTGGGTTGATAAGGAACGGAGTGCATTTACGTATACTCCTATGATTGAATACGCCACATATTCCGCCATCGGAGGTATTGTTCAAAATTGTACTTTTTGTGAAGCTGTTAAATGGCAAAAAGAAACAAACGGTATGTGTTGCTCAGATGGGAAAGATCCGTTATTTTCCTTCTTCGGGCTCTTAGAATTCGACATCAGACGTTTCAGATCTTCGATTTTGACGAACCCGTTGTCGCTGGCATAAGCAACAGGATCCGCGTACGAAGTCGCGGGCAGAAGCTAGTGTATGTATAACTAGCTGTTGCCCGCGACTTCGTCCGCGTAAACCACCCTTGTCACCTAGAGGTATAAAAGTAGCCTTCAACTTGTTCTCTGACCTACCAAAAATACACAAAAAAAAATCGGTGAAGTCGTTTCGGAGGACTTCGATAACAAACAATGTGACACGATATTTTTATGTCTTAGATAGCTTTGTCTGCGGCTTTGCTCGCGTTGAATTTGGGGTAATTTTAATTCAAAAAAACCGGCCAAGAGCGTGTCGGGCCACGCTCAGTGTAGGGTTCCGTAGTTTCCCGTCTGTCACAATAAGTGTTTAATCCAATCCGATTTTAATAATTATTTTTTTGTTTGAAAAAAGATACGTTCAGGATAATAAAATATGTTAACGAAGTTAAAAAAAATGCCTTCATATACGATTATACTACGAACTTAGTCCAGAGATTATTTTGTACAACTTTTTGTCTTTTTTGTACAAAAACTTGTTTCCATCCAAGTTCAAAATAATTTTCCTAGAAAGTCCTTATAAAGTTCTACTTTTCAGATTTTTTTCATATTTTCTAAACTTATGGTTCAAAAGTTAGAGGGGGAGGGGGACACATTGTTTTTTACTTTTGGAGCGATTATTTGCGAAATTATTGACATTATCAAAAAATGACTTCAGTAAACCCCTATTCATTTTTAAATACCTTTCCAACAATATATCACACGTTAGGGTTGGAATAAAAAAAAATCACTTCCCACTTTACATATAGGGGGGCTACCCTAATAAAACATTTTTTTCCAATTTTTATTTTACCACTTTGTCGGCGTGATTGATACACATATTGGTACCAAATTTCAGCTTTCTAGTGCTAACGGTCACAGAGATTAAGCGAGGACGGATGGACAGACAGACATGGCGAAACTATAAGGGTTCCTAGTTGACTACGGAACCCTAATGAGGGAATTTCATTGCGCAAAGAGTAAGTAAAATTCAAGATCGAGCAGTATTTTAAAGATATACATATCTGGGTTGCTCATAAATTAGTTGGTTTCAAAGCAGAACAGAGGAAATTTGCAGAAGTATTGTGTAAAATCTTAAATTATTGTCTAGGATGGAATTACTATGGCCGGTAAATTACATAACGATACGTAGCTACGAAGACAAACAAAATTTAAAGAAAACTTAGATTTGTATTCAGTGAAAACCATAAAAACGACACCCATGAAGGAAAAAGGAAAAAAAAAATCATAGGCTCGTTTTTGGATTTTTATTTTGACCTCATTTTCGATATCAGCGACCCCAAAAACCATGAAAACGACACACATGACGAAAACTTTACTTCAACGCCATTTCGATTTTCATTTCGATCTCATTTTTGTAATCAGCGACCTCGAAATCCATGTAAACGACACCCGAGATGAAAAAAAAAATACTTTTCCTCGGCGCTATCTTGGATTTATCAATAGGAGTACTCTTGTGAAGTTTCGAATAAAATAGTCTAACTAATCTTTTTTCCCCATACAAACTTTGGGGACCCGTTTCACCTCATTAGAGGGTGAATTTTGAAAAATCCTTTCTTAGTGCACCCCTAGACTACATAAGAAACTTACTTGCCAAATTTGGAATCTGTAGACTCAGCGGTTGGGGCTGTGCGTTGATTTTTAGACTTTATCACCCCATTAACCCCTCTTAGGGGTTGAATTTTGAAAAAACCTGAAACCTATTTCTACTGATTTATCAATAGGAGTACTCTTGTGAAGTTTCTTATGAAATAGTCTAACTAATCTTGTTTCCCCATACAAACTTTGGGGGCCCGAATCACCCCCTTAGAGGGTGATTTTTGAAAAATCCTTTCTTAGTGCACCCCTAGACCACATAAGGAACCTACTTGCCAAATTTCGAATCTGTGGACCCAATGGTTTGGGCTGTGCGTTGATTTTCAGACTTTGTCACCCCATTTACCCCTCTTAGGGGTTGAATTTTGAAAAAAAACTGAAACCCGTTTCTTCTCATTTATCAATAGGAGTACTCTTGTGAAGTTTTGAATGAAATAGTGTAACTAATCTTGTTTCCCCATACAAACTTTGGGGGCCCGTTTCACCCCCTTAGAGGGTGAATTTTGAAAAATCCTTTCTTAGTGCACCCCTAGACCACATAAGGAACCTTCTTGCCAAATTTGGAATCTGTAGACCCAGCGGTTTTGGCTGTGCGTTGATATATCACCCAATCAGTCAGTCAGTCAGTCAGTCAGTCAGTTTACCATTTTATATATATAGATTATTATAGTTGCTGTTGAATAAAATATTGTGTTGATTATAATGCCGAGATACTGTAGATATGTGAGTGTTGACAGATCCACTTGCAAAATGTGATGATAAGTATAATATGTGAGTGTTGATAGATCCACTTGCAGATTTTGACGCGATTATGTAAGTGTTGATAGATCCACTTGCAGAGTCTGAGATATTCAAGTGTTGATAGATCCACTTGCAGAGTCTGAGATAGTCAAGTGTTGATAGATCCACTTGCATAGTCTGAGATAATCAAGTGTTGATAGATCCACTTGCAGAGTCTGAGATAATCAAGTGTTGATAGATCCACTTGCAGAGTCTGAGATAATCAAGTGTTGATAGATCCACTTGCAGAGTCCGAGATAATCAAGTGTTGATAGATCCACTTGGGTTTGTAATAAGTTGAGTGTTGATAGATCCACTCGCATATAATTTGGAGTGTTGATAGAACCACCCAAATAGTTCATTGTGTGATTGATTAATATGATGAATCATTATACTAGATAATTTCTATTGTTAAATTATTTACATTTGATTTGTGATCAACTTATTATTGTTAAATCATTTACAATAGTAGTATTAATAATTAATTACCATTTATCTGTTTTGCGAATTAAGTTTGTGGACAAACTTAGTGTCAGGAAAGGCCGAATGTTAGAAATGTCATAATAAATATAATTTTATGTAGAGAGGATAAGTAGTAATATTCCCTTTGTTATATCTCTAGGTGATTTTGTGGTAAAGTTTAATATCGCTATGTTATTTGATAATAATATTTAAAACTTGTATTGACACCGGATGTGTGCGCATCTAATCTTTTTATATTTTAAATCACGCGATAGCCAGGTGGTGGGACAAACAGAACTGTTAAATAGGTTGGAGCGCACTCAATCGGGGCATTCGTGCGCTAGATATTGGATAAGACACATCCATGCTGTCACTATGTTCGTGTGAATTACTTATTGGGAAGTGAAGAGAACAATATACGAACTTATAAAAGTTATCGTGTTGTTATTCTCTACCTGGTTGTTATTAGTAGAACTCAATGTAACGCGCTTAAAACATTGTGCTGATGGATGGATTGAATAGTACGGGGTTCATGCAGATGTTAAAAGTTAAAATACTACAAAAAAAGCTTGTATTTAAAAAAAAAGTTGTCAAAAAGTTGTAACTTTGACCCCCCATATCTCCGTAACTAGAAGGTTCCCAGGTATGGTGTAGAACAAAAAAATGATCGCAATGATGGGGAGAACAAGTGCCTTTCGGCTTCGTGAAGAGGTGTTTTACACCCTTTATGAGAGAACGATGTAGAAAGACGGGGGGCACATTAAGAGCGTCCAGAGAAAAAAATAAAGCAAACAATTTAAAAATAAAGTAATTAAAATAAACCGTGGCAGCTACGAGATGACCAATCCCGACTGACAGCGCCCGTTCTCGAACATAACGCATGGATCAGCGCCATTCAATTTAACCATATTGAAGGGAACTAAATATCCCGACGCACCCGCCACCATCAGCGAGACATTTGAGCGAGCACGACATTCTCTCAGCCACCAAAGCATATTCAAGTCAATGAAAGATAACTAAATGCAAACTAAAAAATACTGTGCCTTCAAAACACAAGTTACCTGCAAAATGCAAGTTTAACAATAATTTAAACTACAGGGGGTAGCCTGTAGTTTAAATTCAACGACCACCAATTCAAAGAGTAAAGTAACTATTATAGAGGAAAAGAGTGATAACTCTGTGGTAAAATTTGCATGTATGGAATGTGACCTTAAGTTTGGTGAGAGGGACCTTAAGTTTGGTGAGTTAACTAAAGCTCTGATATTCATATACAGCAACAGCAGCCCCACAGCAGCAGCAGCAGCTCTGATATTTATATAGCTTTATAGGTACCCGTATTTCGGTATTAAAGCTGTTGCCCGCGTTTTCGTCGGAAATTATCCCACGGGCACGTTGTAAATATAGCACTTAAGGATAATGTGCAGCATGACTATTAGATGAGGATTTAATTTAAAAATATTCCATTCACAGTCATCTCACGCATATCTCAATTAAAAAAACACATAAGTCGTTCAAAATAAGGTCCTTTTATTGTTATAAAACAGCAATTAGGTACTATTTATTCGTTTTATGCTTATTACAATATATTTGCGCTGCATTTTTTGTAACATCCTCACCTTTGTAGATGATTTTACCTTCTAGAATTCTATGTATTAATAGATCTGCACCATCTATAAATAATTATGTGTATAGTTGTGTCAACAAAACGTTGTTTTACTTTTTCTTTATGTATTTCACAATCTATTAAATCAAAATCGGTGAATAGATCAATTAAGGTTTTTATTCTATCATTTGTCTTCTTTTTGTGGCAATCACTATTTAAAAATGCAACAGTTGTTTCTTGTATTTCCTGAAAACAAGATACTAGGCAATCGGAGGGATAGCAAAGCCACTTCTTATTTTGGCAACATTCTCTGGCACGTATGTATTTTTACATTTCCTTGTCCGAATTGCCTAGTAACTTGCTTTTACAATTTTTACAACCTTTGACGACTTTTTGTTGACACTTCGTCAAGGCCCACCCACAGATGTAAGTTCTTTGATCAGCCCCTGAATCAGAAATATTTCTTGTATTTTGCATAACATTCAGAGGCTGATCAATTACAATACTTTGGGATTGCAAAGGAGTATTACAGTTTTCTTTATTTTTAAGGAAAAAGGAGAGGGATTGGAGACATTCATTGGAATCCTCTTCGCAATTGGAGCCTACGGAATGATTTGTGCTGAAATTATTCAATAATAAAGTTTTAAATGCTCCCTCAAATCCCACACAGTTGGGCATGACATTTCGAGCACCCAAACTTCGAATACTTCCAAAGAAATTTTCGAGCGCGTCTTAGTTAAAATTACGTTTCAGCTTTGCGTCAAAGGAATATTTTTTTGAAAATATTTGCCAAATCGATTTAAAGCCTTCGATTGTTCGAAGTAAATTATTTATAGTTGGTACAGACTTTTCGATTTTCTCCCCATCACTTGTTTTACCATAAATTTGGCAGTTTTTAACATTTTTATTGCATCTTGCCATAATTTGTGATGAGGAGAATTTCGCGATACAGCAGCTTTATAATATTTTACGCCACGTAAAAGATAACGCGTTAAAAGAATCAAATAATTTATCAATTGTCAAAAAGAATGGTATTAGATCAAGACATTTCGAGGGATAATCTCCTCTTCCAACAACATCAGTAGCAACTGCCATCCTGTTACTTAAAACTTGAGCAGCAATTTTCACTCTCATTTTCTTAATTTTGTCGGAATCTATGTGTTCATTTGTCAAGTTGTGATGGACACGCAACTCTCCATGCGACCTATTGGCTTCAAAAACCCGCTGAAAGTATTCCCACTTTACTATTTTTAATTCATTTTCGAGCACATAATGCATTTCTTTATTTAGTAAATTATTTCTAACTCCTTTTAATAAATGGGGAACATCAAACAGGGGAACTATTTCTTGATTATTAACATAATTAATGTTATGATGTCCTTTCGCCACTCTTTTCCTGCTCGGAAATAAGCATTTTTGGCTTCGGAGATTAAGTTATTTATAGTGCTTACATTAGCCGAGCTTTGGTCGCATACGGTAGCGATAATCTTCAGACCAGTATCTTGTACGTTACTTATAACATCTACTAAAATTTCTTTAAGTTTTGATCTTTTTAGTGTTTGCGTAAAGTAGTAAGCTACTGGTTGTTTGTGATTTTTCCTTACCCCTTTGACCATGAACACCAAAATATGATTGACAACATTTTGCGTCTTGTAGTTCCCATAATTCTCGAAACCTACAAGATGTACATTGAAATGGATTTGGGGACATATGGACATTTCGTCAAATATTAACGTACACAGACGATCTTGTTGTAACATTTTCGACACTGTGGACTTTAATTCTTTAAAAACAATTTCATTTATGCCTGGAGTCAATTTTACTTGACCAAGCAAAGACATCAGGACTTTTTTAGAAGGTAATATAAAATGTTTGCACATTAACTTGTAGGCTTTAGGGCTATTCTTAAAAATTGAAAGCAATAAAATCTTTTCTTCGTGAGTAAATCTATGCCCCTTCTTCTTCTTCCGTCCTTATATGCATTGCATTCGAGTAAACAATTTAGCTGACTCAGACATGTGACTAGATAATTTCTCAAAATCCCTGTTACCAATTTTGTTTTTAAGTTGCTTAATGCGCAACTAGTGAGTTTTAAGTTTTTGACGTAATCTGCTCTCTTCATTTTGAAGTTGTCTTGCTTTTCTGGCACACAGCGTTTGCAGATACTCGGAAGTTTTACCTGAAAGATTAAATTTAAAATCAAAACTTAAGATGTTCAGGTTTATCAGATAAAATTGGTCACACAAGCGACTAAAGATTTGCTAAATTCCATAAAATTTATCTGCTCAATAACTTAAAGACCTGTCAAAATGAAACCAATTGCTACCGTTAGCGTGTAACACAAACACTACGTAGCAGTTTACATCACTACATATTACAAATCAAAGTCCACCGCCGCATCTGTATGTATGTTCGCGATAAACTCAAAAACACCTGCACCGAGTCTCATGATGTTTTCACCAATGGATAGTGTGGTTGTCGAGGAAGGTTTTAGTATATAATTTATCTTTTTCGTTTGGAGTCTTAGTAATAGCGCCCCGTTTTTGCCCTTTGGGTACGGAACCCTAATAATAATGATAAATAAACAAAGTACCTGCATCAAAATTGGACATTGGTGTGCGAGCATGGCACTTTTCCCTTGATGTCAAACAGGTAGATCCAGATGGCCCTATGAATTCTGTACAATCAACAGCAGATGCAGGTCCAGATCTGGATGGATCAGGCAGGGGTTTAGTTTGAACCGATGACCCAGACAATTTGGTGATATCAACCATAGGTCCAAAAATTCTTCTAGGCCGACAGTAGCTATGGTCTGTTTGCGACTGTTTGCTGAACACCTGTAACATAGCATTACAATAATTATCAGCAGTTGAATTACTTTTTTTCCAAATAACATAACGCCTTGATTTGCGAAGGGTTAGGCAGAGGTGTCCTTATAGTGGTACCCACATTTCACCAGATATGTTTAAGTCTCATGTTATCATCAGCTAGTCTCATAAAAGCAATGTGTGCTCGCAAATAATGTGGTGTTTCAAATGCGAAAATAATAGATCACAAATTCCTGTTTATTCCAGTTTTCGAGTAGGTACTTTTATGTTACTATGCGAGGATTGCTAGTCTGAATCAATTTGGTATTGTTTTGTATGTTGTTTTCTCATAAATGTTGAGCTAATTTAATTCTACTTACGATTCAAATTAATTGTTGGTATTGCGGAACAAATAAGACGACCTCCAGTTGTATTGAATGTGGGATCAAAATGATGATCACACTGTATGTAACTGAAAATGAAATGTCATTCAGGAATATCAGTTTAAGGCTAAATAAAATGAAATTATGGAATAACATAAAACTATACAGTACAGTATTAAACACTTACCTAAAGCATCACAGCCAAAAATACAACGTCTCCTTCTGAGTTCACTCATGTTAACATGTAACAATTAAAAATCTAATGAGTCCGTTTGGAGTAGGTAGCGGCATCTAGTTCCTTGAAAGCTCCCGATTTGCCTTGTGTTCAATAGATGGCGCTGAAATCAAGATGACTGATTGGATTAATTTTTATCAACAATAAAACATATTAAATAAATAATACAAATAATGTTGATGACTAATTAAAGGAAGATTAAGGAAAGAAAGACTCCTTGGTTGATAATTTACGTTTATAATATCAATGTGGCCATAGCAATAAGTGCACTCAATAAATCGGTATAGAATATGGCAATGATAGGGCTTCGAGGAGCTTCTTTTTTTTACTAACAAGCTCACGACGGAACAGAAGCAAAAATTAAAATAACCTTTGACTGGGCACGCTATCTTAAGGCGCTACCCCACGCGAAATTAGCAACTCTATTTGTGGTGTTAGAATACATTTCTGATCAGCTTGCGCTACGAAGTGGTTTTTACGTCAGTCACTGCGGGTCGAATAGTGCGAAATTAGTGGTTTTTATTCTTTATAAAATCAAAGTTCCGTCTTTAAGAAAAAAAAAAACTAGCATTATGTTCATTATTAATGCCCGGTTCCTATAATTGAGAAACGATCCGTTTTAGTTACGAATAGTAGTTTTATTTACGAGGCGTAAGCTAAAACCGTTCCTATAAAAAACGTCTCGTCGTGCAATTTACTGACGGCTTGCAACTAACGGATGGGAGGGTACCGGTAAGCGTATTGTGTGGAGATGAGAGTCTATGGTGTTCCTATAAATATTTTAAACGTCCGTAGACTGTCAAGATGACTATTCGTTATGTCATTTGGTTACCTGCCAATTTCGGTCGGTTATAGTAGAATTTCTAAAGTATTTCATTGTTTTCGCTTTTAAATTTTGAAATGTCGAGTTCAGATAGTGATAGAGAAGTGTTCGATATTCTAACAAACTCCAGTGAGACTGATTCAGAAGAAGATAATAGGCGTGATAGAATATATAAAGAAAGAGTGGATTATTTAGCGTTGCTGGATTCTTACGAATTTCAAGTGAGATTTCGACTCGATAAAGAATCTACTGAACAGTTACTTCTTGAAATTCATCCACATATAAGAGTAACAGGATCCAGGTTAGTATCTTGGAGGTATTTGTAGTATTGTACACCCTAAAAATGTAAACATAACCTAAAAAAATGATGATATTTCAGGAATCATGGGATATCTCCACTACATCAGCTATTGTTGACGTTAAGATTTTATGCTTTGGGAACGATGTTATTGTCAGTGGCAGACTTTGTGGGTGTGTCAAAAACGTCAGCTTGTCGCATTGTGCGTGATATTAGCTTTGCTATTGCTAAACTGTATAGCAAATATATTTACATGCACACTGACACAGAACAAGAGTTTTATAATATATCTCGGTTCCCACGTGTTCTTGGTGCAATTGATGGTACACACATCAGAATACAATCACCATGTAAGTCTCCATGAAATGAAGTACCTAGGTATTTATGTACATCTAAAAACCGTTTCACTCGTTCTTTACTAGCCTTTTTTTCCACACAGGTGCTCAGATTGGAGAAGAATTTAGAAACCGAAAAGGTTACTTTTCCCTGAATGTGCAAGGGGTATGTAATGCCAATCTGCTATTCATGAATGTCGTGGCTTGTTGGCCTGGCTCTGCTCATGATGCCACTATATTCAACTCTTCAGAACTACGTGGTAAAGTCATATACCTAACTTTCTGTAAATACTTACTTATTTACATAATTTAAATAAAAATAAAGATTTTTCTATTTTCAGCACAATGTGAAAGTGGATTATTTGGCAACAAATGGTTGCTTGGAGATAGTGCATATCCTCTGAAGCCTTACCTTTTACCACCACTACTAAACCCGCAAACACAGGGTCAAATATTGTACAATGAAGCGCATATCCGAACAAGAAATTGCATTGAAAGGTAGTTATGAGGGTTGGCAATTTCATGGGTGTGTTATAATATATGGCATAATAAGGGATAGTATATTTTTGCTAGTAAAGTATAGGTATGAATTTAATTAGTAATTATTTGGTTTTAGATGTTTCGGAGTATGGAAGCGGCGATTTCCTGTTGTGGCATTGACTTTGCGCCTGAGTCTCTTACGAGCACACGCTGTAATAATAGCTACAGCAGTGCTCCATAACATTTGTCGTTCAAAGAATTTAGTAGATGTACCTCCAGAGATAGAAATACCGAATGCAGAGGCAGTGCCTGTAGTCAATAATGCTGATGAAATGAATAATTCTATGGAAAGAGACATATTGATTGCAGAATATTTTAATAAGTGAGTATTACTTATATCATCCAATGATGTGTAAGTAGTAGGTACATGTACTACCAGAGGCCTTTTCCTTTTTTATTTAATATCACTACATCAAAGTTCTTCATATTTTTTTTTCAGTTTACAATAATGGATGATTGCTCCTACTCTTGAGTAGGAGCAATAAAATCCGAAAAATGTAATGAAAAGAAATAAAAGGAACAAATTTATTAACTATGTTTTATTTTACAACAACTAATTGTTTTTTTTTGTGCCATATTAGGGAATATGGCACAAAAAAAGACAATTACACCCCATCAATACTATTATTACAATTATTTTCCTTATTAGCTAACTCCGACTTCAGTATCTTAATCTCTAGTTCTAATTTTTCTGTCTTTTTATCATAGTATTTTGCAATTGCCAAATTACGTTGGAGCCGTCCATCATCTTGGCGCGTTTTAAACTTTTTGGCTGTAATAAAGAAAGCTCAGATTAGGTTTCGCTATTAAAAATATTCACATTCTTTATTGCACAGTTTTTAATAAATAAAAAAATGTGTTTACCCACATGTGGGAGTTTGTATGGAATGAGTTTGTATGTTTGTACGGAATTTAAAAACTTCCAAGATTTTATTTTTCATTATGAGTGAACTTATTTTAATGCAACTACATTATGCATATGCCAGATAATATTATGTAAATAATTATATTACCTATTATATAATTAGAACTTGGAACATAATATGGGAGACACTCACACGTAAACACTGTTAATATAAAATAGTGATTTTACCTTTGCTTTGCAGGGGCTTAGACATGGAGGTCATTCCATATATATGTTTTGCACTTCGTTCACCTGTGTTGCCTCCTGAAGTCCCAGGCTGGGGACTAAAGTCTATTTTCCTCTGTTTTGCTTAAATATAAAAGAAAAATTAATAATGTGTATACAAAAATACCTATCTACAGCGTGATAAAAAAATGAGCAATGAAAAAACTACTACATAGAAAGCAATAAGAAAGAAATAGAAAAGATACATACTTGTACTTAAAGGCAAAAGTGAGTCATCCTGGATGATAACTGTTGCATCATTTGCGTCAAGTTGTTCTTGCATACAATCATCATCAGCATTGTTCAAATCTATGATGAGATTTTCAGTACCACCATCACCACCAAATGGAACATCGAACCCACTACATGTGGATCCCAAAACACTTGACACTTTCTCCAAGATTTCATCAGGTGGAATGAAATCTGGTTTGCCACCCCCCGTCTACAACAAAATAAAACACATTAGGTATTAGTTTATTTGGATGATCGCCTATCAAAATCCATATAAATCAAATAAGATCAAATTTGATAGACTAGGATACTTTTTATGCAGACATTCCCATAGGAACAGGATTCATGTGTGTAAACCGAGTACCTAATAATAACAAACCTATGTACCTACCTTTAAATTGTTCATTCTTATGTTGGCAGCTCTCTTACGAGCTGCTTTTTTTAAATTGTCCCATTTTAGTTTGAGCTGACCGAGCTGCCGAGGTATGTGACCACTTTTGGAATTAAATGTGTTGGCTATAGAAGCCCAAGATTCCTCTTTTAGCTTGTTAGTGGCGCCATTGGTCTCTTTAGTTGTGATGATGGGGTGGCTCTGTATGAGATCCACAAGTAGGGAAACCTCATCCCTGCCCATAGCCTTCTTTGTTTTCTGTAACAGAAATAAGTGTCCCTGAATGAAGCTTTACCGAAGCAAACACCTTTGTAAAAATAGATCAAATAAATGTTATCGTACTCACCGGCGTAATATCCATTTCAAACTATGTTGATTGCAAACGAAGTCGTAAGTACATTATCACTATTGGTGCTGCTGTTATCGTATTAACGCACATCTTTGAGTGAAGAGGGCTCGGTATTTCATCAACCAACGGACGTTCGTCGAAAGCAGTAAATTGTGGAACGGTATTTACGACTCGTAGTCGGTACTCGAAAAACGAATAGTAGTTCGTTTACCGCGACGATTCGTTAAATATAGGAACCGGGCTTAAGTTGCCTATCCATTAGTATAAGAAGGAAATCAAAATAATGTTAACTTTACGAGAAGAAGCATGTTATAAATATTTTTTTCTCATTTTTGTCGTTTCATTGTGAGGGGATGGATTTATTAAATATTATGACTTGAAAAAAAAAAAACTACCATTTTGCAGTCAAGAATATGTAGAAATTGAATGTATTTGTTATTACTTGGTATTTCTTTTGGTAATAGAGTAGTTGGCTCCAAAAAAAGCACAAAAAACGGCTTTTGCTCGGGGACGCGCCTTAAGTTTTTCTTAAAAGATAACCACGCATCACCATACAAACTAATAAATAACGGAGCCAGTGTGGTTTCCAAGTGAATCAACGACTATTGGCTACGCTGTGAGTATTGAAATGTAATTTCATTGTGCCACGTTCTTACTTAACAAGTGAAAGAGAATTCAATTTCGTGTTTATTGTCTGTACAGGGCTCCAAATAACAAAATATGACATCGTCATCTTTACATACCTACATATGTTAAAACCCTAAAAAACTGCGGTCTCCATCAACTGGGATTGATGACGTTCGACAAAGCAACACCTCGTTAACTGGTTCCGGATCACATCGCATAATCTTTTGGAGTCATTGATGTTCGATTGAGCCTGGATCCACTACAAGCTTTGAAACTGGCTGCGAAACGTGTCTGGGTAATATATTAACCTCACCCAAAAGTAAGTCTTCAACATCCTATTGTGTTTTCAACCTCAACAGCAAGCTGGAACTGTATGTGTCGTCGTTCCTATACTATTATTAAAAGTTATGTATGACCGCTCTCTGAATTTTCATTCCATGACCTCTCAAGCCAACCCCACATAGTCACATCATCTTTGCCGCAGAGACACCTAGCCGGTGAGTAAGGTAAAATCATCCTTACAAACAAAACAAAAAACAATAAAAATGACCAACGAATAACAAATTAAACAATATTCTGAACTAAAAACAAAACTTAACAAAACAAATAACAAATTTAACAGAATTTGCTGAAATAAACTCGGGAAGCGAGCGCATCAACGTCGGGAAAGCCGGAGTTGATTGACAATAACATGGCCGAATGGCGACTATGACATTTGTTTGATACTTTGACAGACAAGACAAGATGGCTGTCAAGTTTTGTTATCGCACCAAACTCCAGATGTCGCTGACGTCTATGTAAATTGGTGACAGTGCTAAGTGTGCCCCCCCTGCACCAATGCCTCGTCCGAGTGGGCCGAAACTAAAGATGAGGCGCCCGGCATATCAAGAGACTGCGTCGTCGAACCATGCCAGGCGGTTCCCACCGAGACATCAATGACGTCGCCAGGCGCGCCGTTAAACCAGGTACATACAGGCAGATTACAGTATTTCCTTCCTAACTGGGATAGCATCAACACTGGATACGTGACTGGATCTCAGGGTACAGAATCTCATTCACTAGTGTACCTTCACAGAGTTTATATCCAGTCAACAATATTTTTTCGGAAAGTGAAGGAACATTGATTTCTTTAGAAATAGACAAATTGTTGCAGATAGGCGCTATAGAATCATGTGATTCTGTAGAGAAACAATTCATATCTTGTATTTTCCTTCATCCTTAGGCAGATGCCACATGTCGCTTTACTTTAAACTTTAAGAAACTTAATAAATTTAGTAACACAATTCACTTCAAGCTAGAGGACATTAGAACAGTTTATAAAGAGAAATTCCAAGCAGCGATTCCTCCTAAAAGCAATAATGTTTCTGTTCACTAACAGCAAGAATTGCGGGAAAAATTTAATCACAAAATGTCCATTAAAGCCATACAAATATGTATTAGACGAAATAAAGCATACTTTTTTGGCATCTATGATTATATAAACCTATTTGAAAAAACCCTCTCATAGCGAGGAAGGAATTTCCCTCTCATAGAGAAGAGGCCTGTCCCAGTGATGATGATGATTTGAAAAAAGAGGAGAATCTGACACTTACATTATAACATTTCAAATGAGCTTTGCAGAATATTCGAACATCGTACCCCAAAATTGAATTTACCGTCTCCGACCAAAAAAATGGACTAACGTAATTCAAAACCAAATATTTTTTAAAGTAATATAGAGTGTACATTTGCTTTCAATAATAGTTATGTACCTACTGATCTTAACTTTAATGACATCAAATGTACTGGCATGTGTACCCAATGTGACGCGATACTGTCATTGAAGAAGTTAGATGGGGGAGATACCATCAAAAATGTTTGTAAAGGTTACTTGTAAATTAAAATACTACTACTAAAAATGATCCTCACTACCCTCTTATTAAAAACAGACTTACTTATGATTGAGTAAACCGAATGAAATGAAAGTTAAAATACGAAAAAGCTTTAAAAGTTCAACTCACGATGGCGGACCAGGTAATGACTATATAATTAGAAGTTAAAAAAATCCTAAACTACTCATTTTAAGAAAATTCTGTCATGAAGCCGGGCGGAGGATGAATGTACAAAACCAATATTACAATGACACTTTAAAAAGTAGACAGAACATACTTTTTGTTGATGCTACTGGCTCCTTATTTCAGTCACCACCTTCTAATGATTTATTAAAATATCGCACTCCTAATCATTTATTTTTATATGCAGTGGTTGCCTACACTCTGGATGCCAGTGTACCAATGTGCTACATGGCCTCCGAATCTCATACAATGGAGACGATAGCCACATGGTTAAATACTGGCAAATTTGGAAAGTTTTGCCTGATGTGTAATTTGTCTCCGACAGTTCTGCCCTCTTAGGAGCAATAACTAAAGTGTTATGAAAAACCGACTTAAATGAGTATCTAAAGAGTGTTTTGATGTGCTTGAAGGAAATACCGCAGCAATACCTCTATATTATGTTTGCATGCACAAATCCCATTTTATTAAAAATCTTTATAAGTTCTTTTACATTCGCTGCTTGAAACATATTCAGTAGCTCTGTAGCTATCGTTGCTATGAAGAATTTAAAACAGTTTTAAGAGACATAATCACGTTATCGCTTCCCGAGTTCAGGAGTGCGGACTTCCCTGCGGACTCTCCGTCCGAATACCGGCTCATCGTATTGCTCGACGAGGTGGGCAAGCTCTTTGAGATAGTGATCGCAAACCGCCTCGCTGAGCACCTTGAGGGGATGGGGCCGGAACTTGCGGAGAAACAGTTTGGTTTCCGCAAGGGGCGCTCTACGGTGGACGCCATCATGCGCGTGAGAGCTCTCACGACGGGGGATGTAATATCACGGGGCGGGGTTGTCTTGGCGGTGTCTCTCGACATCGCCAACGCCTTCAACTCCATGCTCTGGAGCTGCATTAGGGAGGCACTCCGGTATCACCGGGTGCCGACCTACCTCCGTCGTCTGGTCGGGGACTACCTGACGGACAGGACCGTCATCTACCCCGGTCGCAGCGGAAATTGGAACCGGCGAGAGATGTTGTGCGGCAACATTTTACATTAACGGTTACGACTGGGTGCTGCGCGCCGACCTCTCTAGTGGTGTCAGCGTGGTTTGCTACGCTGACGACACGCTGGTGCTGGCACAGGGGAGGTCGCACGGGGCGGCGGCCGAAAACATGACAAGCGGGGTTGCGATAGTCGTCGAGAGGATCCAGCAACTGGGTCTCGAGGTGGCATTGCACAAGTCCGTCATTTGCTTTCATGGCCTCGGAATGCGCCACCGTCGGGATCCTCACTGACGGTAGGAGGGGTATCCATCCACGTCGAGTCGACTTTGGAGTACCTAGGACTCGTACTCGACAGCCGGTGGAACTTCGTGGAGCATTTCCGACGCTTAGCCTTCAGGTGGCTCCTGCCCAACCTGGGGGGGCCAACATAAATAGTCAAAATCAAGCGAAAAGTACATGGTCTCTTCGGCCTTTTTAAAATCAGACGCAAAATAAGTTTTAAGAAGAAAGTAAACAAGGGCTCTGATTCCCATGTCAGAGGGACACTGGTGGGGCAGGAGTGTGGTTTTAGCCGGTTCGAGTCCGGCACTACCTCGACTGTCTCACAACCTGTGAGGTAGTCGAGGTGTCAGCGGGGATTTCCCACTCCTGCCAAAACAAAAAAAAAAAAAAAAAAAAAAACCTGGGGGGGCCAAACGCCTCTCCGTAGACGAACTACGCGGGAGTCGTGCGGTCCATGGCCCTTTACGGGGCCCCAGTGTGGGTGCGTTCATTGAGCCCGCGCCCTAAAAAGTGGTAGCCGTAAAGATGGTCCGTGGGTACCGCACTAATATACGAGAGTTTGAATACTAAACTGGAAATAGAATTTATTAACTTTAAGAATTTGGACTTAGAATTAGTAGATAAATAGGAAATAAAATGATATAGGACTTCCAACCCATACCGAGATTCAGAGCGAACTGGCATGCAAGCCCATGAATATGGCGTCTAAGTTACTAAATGCTGACAAGGCAAGTCTGGAGAGCGGTCAGCCATTCTACTGTCTTTGACAAGGTATAAGAGCCCCCCCTCAAAAGACTGAAATTTTGAGGAAAAAGCCCAATTTCAGGAAGCTATACAATTTCTCGTAATCTAGGCAATGGAATTGAAGAGTTTTCAGGTTCATTATTTATACTATGGTTATTGACATCGTTATGGTATGGGTCGTCGGTTTGATACAAAAGGCAAAGAACTTAGATCTATGCTTAGAAATAGCAATATATCTGATGACATATAAGATTATCACAGGATACTCAACAAAGAATAAGCACAATCACAACAGATGATTCCGACAGTGAATGGATAAGAGATAAGTTATTTATTTATATTTATTTATTTACATTTCAGAAGAAGATTCTGCAACTGAGACAGAATCAGCAGAAGACTGCAGCTATGATGATGATCCTGAGTCTCCGCTCATGACCAATAAGGCGATGACAGATGAGTATGAATCTTTAAAAAAAAAATGTTGGGTTCTGACAGAACGAGATCAACAAAAGAAGCCTGTAAAGTGCAAGTGGATATTTAAGAAAAAGTATGGAATAAACGGTGAATTGATGAAATTTAAGGCTTGTTTAGTTGCCCGGGGATACACTCAAAAATATGGCGTTGATTATCTGGAAACATTTTCTCCTGTCGTGAGATACTCCACACTTAGATTGTTAATTGCTTTAGCAGCTGAACATGAGATGAGTATTGACCACATGGATGTCAAAACGGCGTTTCTGAATGCAAACCTAGAGGAGACTGTTTTTATGGAACAACCACAGGGTTTTGAAGTTAAGGGGAGTGAGAATATGGTATTCAAGCTCAACAAAGCTGTTTATGGTCCTAAACAGGCATCAAGATCATGGTACGAGAAAATTACCAAGGTATTATGTGTTAAGTTGAACTTTAGTCGTTTAACTTCAGAACCATGTGTTTACTGTAGGTCTGACAAGCATTCAATGATAATGAGTATAGCCTTGTATGTTGATGATCTGATCATATTTTGTTCACCAACATTTCAAGGAAAAGATAAGATTAAAGCAGAATTGCAGCAGGAATTTGATATCACAGATCTAGGGCCAGCTCAACACATACTTGGTATAAAGCTGTCTAGAAAAGGTAATGAAATCTGTCTTAGTCAGTCTAATTATATTATAAAATTGTTAAAGAAGTTCCGGATGGATGATTATAAGCCTTCAGGTACACCGATGGAGACTGGTCTGAAGTTACCCAAAAAAACTCAGAAGGTACAAGAATTTGAGTTCGTACTCATGTTGGTCATGTGGGATGAAATTTTGCAAACCTTCCGAAAAGTCAGCAAGGTATTACAGGACCCAGAAGTTACTCTAGAGACCTGCGCTAATCTCTACAAATAACTCGTAGATTTTTTAGAAAAATTGCGGTGCGACTTTGATTCTTTAGAAGCCCGTGCAAAAGAAAAGCTACCAGATGTGGAATAAATACAAAGACACCCGGCAAAGACGAAGAAAGAAAATGCCCAATGATGGTTCAGCTCCTGAAGTAAGTTTTAGCCCAAGTGAACTATTCAAAATAACATGCTATTATAGCATCATTGATAAATTAAATGCAGAGATGCGAAAAAGAGGCGAGATATACCAGAAACCGCAGACAAATTCTCATTCTTGATTAAAATACCCGATGCCGATAAAATTATGTGTCCCGATCAAACTGCAGAATACAGTCAACACAGTACAAATTTAATAAACACTTATCCAGAAGACCTGAACACCGAATTAATAACAGAAATTCAACAGTTTCATTCATATGTCACAAGTAAAATAAGTTCCAGATCCAGTGATTCGGCTCGCACAAGTTCACATCAAACTCACGCACAATTGTATAAAATAATTTATGATGATAAAATTGATTCAGCTTTCCCTAATGTGGAAACAGCCCTGCGTATATTTTTATCGCTTATGATAACAAATTGCTCAGCGGAACGTTCTTTTTCAAAATTAAAAATATTAAAAAATGATAAAAGGACAAAGATGATTCAAGAAAGGCTCGATAATCTGTCGATATTATACATAGAGTCCGATATTTTAAAAACGTTAGACGTTAATACTATCTTGCATAAATTCAATGCCTGGAAAAGCCGCAAAGCGCATTTCAACAAATAAATAAATTGTGCTATGGTTTCAATTGTTGTCGCACTGACTCCACTTCTAATACGTTACATCTCATCATGTCATAATTACAAAAAAACTTATGTTTTTAGGCGGTAAAGGTTTAAAGACTGATTCTAGTTGACTTACGGATAGGGGGGCCCACAGGCGTGGATTGCTCAAGTTTCAAGATCAGGGTTTCGTGATTTACGCAATCAAATACCTTCGAAAGGTCACAGAAGATTCCTATGGCATCTTGTGCCTCTTCCCACGCAGTAAATATGTGTTTTATTAATAAAGTGACACCGGCGTCAGTTGTACAACGTCCTTTGGTGAAACCATACTGCTGCTCGTGTAATATTTTACTGATGTTAAAATGGTTAAGCATTTGATTGAGCATTATCTTTTCTAACACCTTGCTGAAAACCGGCAACACAGATACGGGCCTATAGTTATTAGTGTCCTTACTGTCCCCGGATTTAAAAAGCGGTATTACCTTACTGAATTTCATAAGATCCGGAAAGATCCCCTTGATCCACGCACAAATTAAATATTAAGGCTAATTACGGTGCTACAGTCTCAATAATTGAGGTACACGCTTTAACAGCATAGTTCTTATAGTTTCGGAAAAAAGTGGCTATGACATACGGACGGACAGACAGACAGACAGACAGACAGACAGACAGACCGACAGACCGACAGACAGACATGACGAATCTATAAGGGTTCGGTTTTTGCCATTTGGCTACGGAACCCTAAAAATGAAGTTCAATCGGAGGAGTTACGTACAATCTTTTGAGCGGTTGACTTTCCAAGCTAAGGCTGAGTTACAAAAAGATTTTGTAAGCTCATAAAGTGGCAGAGTAGTATAAGAAATAGGTGCAAAGGGAACCGTTATGACCCAGAATTTAAATTATTTGCTTTAAATCTTTAATTTTCTAGTCCGCAGACCTACAGAAGTTTAAAATCATTTTATCGCTGCCAAATGAAAAGTCACTTCATAGATTTAAAATGATTATTTCACCTGTGATTGAGAATCGTACCTTAGAGTTTTAATCCGCGAAATTGAAATCTTTGCCCGAAAATGCCAAGTATTGGACTCTGTGTTTGGATGAAATGGTTATCAAATGACATTTACATTATGACACTAAAAGAGACGAAATGATTGGTCTTCATAATATTAACGGTTAACTGACACCTGAAATAGCTTCCATTCATGCCTGTGTAATTATGCTCCGAGGCGTTATAGTCAACTGGAAGCAACCTATAGCATATTCATTCCTAGGATCCCCAAAACATTCTGAAAGATTGGAACTCTGGTTAGATGAAGTTATTTTGAAACTCTCATATATAGGAATAGAAGTTAGGGCAATTGAGCGCGATCAAGGGTCAAACTTCGACAAATATGCCAAGCAAATAAAAAACGTTACAAAGGAAAAGCCTTACTTTTTATTAAATGCTAAAAAATTTACTACATTTTCGACGTCCCACATTTAATCAAATGTATAAGAAACAACTTGCTCACGAACGATTTTGTGTATGATGATAAAAAGATTTCTTGGAAATATATTGATACATTGTATTCAAAGCAGTGAGAGAGTAATTTAATGATGACTCCAAAAATCACTGAAGCACATATCACACCTAACAATTTTCTGAAAATGAGAGTGAAATATGCCGCACAGGTATTTAGTAACACTGTCTTTATATTTCAAGAGTCTACCTGAAGATGCAAGAGCAACAGCCGAATTCGTTAAGAAAATGAACGATTTGTTTGACGTTTTAAATTCAAGATCAGTCAAATCAACCAATAAGTTTAAAATAGCCTTTTCATTAAAAAAATATCAACTTAATGTTTTAAACAATGCCATAACTATATTTACACACTTAAGAGCTATTGATACAAAAAAGGTGTCGATAATACTAACAGAATCAAAACATTTAAAAATTTACAAATAACAATCAATCTATAATAATGCTATGCAATGATTTGAAGGAAGAAGGATTTGATTACGTATTCACGAGACGTCTCAATCAAGACAGTGTAGAATTTTTTTTTGCCACAGTTAGACAACAGGATGGGAACTGCCGAAACCCTACAGCTATACAATTTCAAAGAGCTTTTTCCAAATTATTTCTTTTAAATATGTTGAAAAACTCCACTTACTAACTGTGAAGAAGATATAAGCGAGTTAATCCAAAAAGATCATATATTTTTGGAAAGACCTAAATTCAGAGATCCCATTAGTCGTACATTCCCTTCAGCTGTAGCTTTAAAGGGCGAAACAGATTATCGTTTTGACTTGCCTACGGAAAATGCCCTTTTATACAGTGTGTCCGGACACGGACTAGCGATATTCTAAATACTTAAATATAAACTATTTTAAAGTACAATATTACACTCTAGGCACTTACCCGCTATGTGGCAGCCATTTTGTTTTTTTGTTGAAATATGCTCTATGTGAGTTCAAAAAAATTAATAAAAATAAATAAGCTTATTTGAAAGGTAATAATATTGTCTACCGTTTGCACTACAAAACAATGTGTTCACAATTCCACAACGTTAGAAAACAAAAAATTAAAGTTGAAAAAAAAACGAAATTTTCTGCGATTCAACCAATAATTGTTAATTATTACAAAAACACCTAGACAACTTTTTCATTATTTTTACTAGATCGACAGATTTTGAGCTAAGCTACAATACAACATAAAATTCACAACTGTATGTTTAATACTTTGGAGAGTTATTGTTGTTTGAACATATCTTCAACCCAGGTGGCTCAGAGAGCTGTGGTGTGTCTACAAGCTGGAGGTGGCACTTTGAGCAACTGCTTTAGATATTTCAATCGTCTTTTAATATTTGAAAAAAAAACATTAAATAAAATTCAATGTGAATGTTATGTGTTTAAAATAATTTTCCGTTAAGGGTTCCGACAAAGGCCTTTTGTGCTTGCGCATACGCTAGGTTAAGACGCCTGCGGAGCATGCGTATTTCATACAAACGTAATACCAAAATAATTTGTAAATTAAACATATTCTTAAGGAAGTGTGTATTTATTTCGATTGAATTACAGAATATCTAGGTTCCCAAATATATATTTTGATTGGACACTGATTATAACAAGAGTTATAAGAAAAATAAGTTTTCTATGGAAATTTTAAATTCCTCATATCTCGTCTTTGTACCATTGTCCTCTCAAAAAATATATTTGGGAACATAGATATTCTGTAATCCAATCAAAATAAATACACACTACCTTAAGAATATGTTTGATTTACAAATTATTTTGGTATTACGTTTGTATGAAATACGCATGCTCCGCCGGCCCCTTAAACAAATAAAAAAGTTGTCTGGGGTGTTTTAGTAGTAATTAACAATTATTGGTTGAATCGCATAATGTTTCGTTTTTTTTTCAACTTTCATTTTTTTTTTCAAAAGTTATGGAATTGTGAACACATAGATTTGTAATGCAGAGGGTAAACAATAACCTTATTTTTAGTCATACTGTTGACGTGTTGTTGTTACTGTTGTGTGTGTTTGTGTTATCTCTCAAGAGATATTGTATAAATTCAATGTCTTTAGTATTATATAACCTCATATCCCATATTGTGTGAGTGCTATGTACTAGAATGCTATCAGTCGCTGGAAACCTACGTTTTTATTTTTTGATGACTTGAATATGCCCTGGTGGTTAAGAGTATGTCATGCTCACTCAAATGTCCCGCTGATGGTGGCGCGTGTGTCGGGTCATTTAATTCCCTTCAAAATGGTTGAGTTGAATGGTGCTGATACATGCGTCATGTTCGTGAACGGGCGCTGTCGGTGGGGACTGGTCAGTTCTTGGTTGCCACGGCTTGTTTTTTTTTTGAATGAATTGTTTTATTTTTGAATTGTTTTTGTTTGTTTTTACTATGGACACTTTTATCGTGCACATCTTGCTACATTGTTCTCACATAATGCACCATCTCAACATGAATAATGTAACCAGGACTTTGTAACAACATTATGATTTAAAAGAGTGGCCATGGAGTTTCTTGCCCGTTCTTCTCCATATAGATCTACGCTAGGGAATGGGCAACTACAGTACTTTCACAGTTTTTATGTCTTGTGACTGGGACTGTAGCTACATTTAATTTTCATCTTTGTTTCGACAATTCAAAAGCGCCTGTAACTGGCCTACTTGAAATAAATGCTTTGATTTTGATTTTTGATATGATTTTTTTTGTACTCGCATAGAGCATATTCCAACAAAAAAACAAAATGGCTGCCACATAGCGGGTAAGTGTATTGGACCCAAGCCTAGGGTGTAATTGTACTTTAAAATACACACATCAAAAGTGTCTAGGGATCAACATATATTTTTGCAATAACTTTTCTCCTGATTGATATTAATTAAAATTTTCTGGATTCATCAAATAAAGTGTTTTCGTTTGTCACAGTAACGATAAACCAAGTCAGCTTTGCATTAATAAAGAAATTTGCCATTTTCCTAATAAAGGGATTTTTGACATTTGAACCACTAACATTAAAGTTCGAAAAAAAGACTGAAATAGCAGTTTTCTTTAAAATTTTATTGGGTAACTTAAACAATTAATAATCCGTGTTTCTACCGCGAACACTAACAACACAAGAACATCGGTTTGGCATACTCAAAATGAGTTCATCCAAATCACGCTGTGGAATGGCCGCCCATGTTCGTTGCAACAACAAAAAAAGGTCTTCTTGCGACTGGATACCCTCCATATTCGGCAGAGCTCTTCTCTGTAGCATATCCCATGCATGCTCAATCGGGTTCAAGTCTGGCGACTGAGCAGGCCAGGGCAGGACATTGATGTTAGCTGCGGCGAGAGTCTGTCTTACAACTCTTGCGGTGTGCGGTCGTGCATTATCATGCATTAACTGAAATAAGGGACCGATTTGCACTTGTAGAGGAACGATGACGTCTGATACAATCGTCTCAGCATAAATTTGAGCGTTGAGGTTGCCTCTGATCCAAATCAACTCAGTTCTTCCGCCGATCCAAATACCCGCCCATACCATGATGGTTCCACCACTATAAGGATGGACTTCCTGGCAGGATTTTAATCGCTGTTGGCGTCCAGGGGTTCTCCAGTGTCGTATACGTCGTGTATCCGGTCTCATACCATTTATAAAATCATAAATTTATTACAAAGCCACATCTCAATCTCAAGAAATCCGCATAAAAATGCTTGATCCCTAGACACTTTTGATATGTGTAGTTTACATTTAAGTATTTAGAATATCTCTAGTCCATGTCCGGACACACTGTATATTTCCGGATATCTATTATATAAATGTAGTAAGAAGTATACGTGTCCTGAATTCATTTCTGAATTAAATCGTATTCCCGGTTTCAATGAATCGAGAATGTTTATTCATATTAAAACTTTGAACAAAACATCGTCGTTCCACGAACAGTTGAAACTACCCTCAGATTCTTTTTATAACTATGTAAAAGGTCTTGAGACCACATTTATTAAAAAAAAGTCGAGCAAAACATGAGAGCGAAGCTAGGCAGCTCGATTTTTGAAATTTAAAAAAATATACCATTTAACTCCCCTTGCTCTTGTTTCCCCAAAGATTACTTATTAAAACTATTTGACCGATTTCGAATATTCTCTACGTTAAAGTTTAACAATCGGGAATTTAAAGAAGGGATAAAATATATTAATCATTACATCAAAATGAAACACTTATAAGCAAATTTTTTTAACTATTCTTTTTATACATATTTCGTTGTTATACTTATTTTTAAAACAATTATACATTGTGATACATTGTAAAACATGTTTTATTTTATAACGTACCTATACTAAAAATCCCTACTAACATCTTCGTCGACAGAGTAGACAGGCAATAGTATTCCAGTGTGGAAATAAATTTTTAGCATTGTCTACCCTCAGTGTGATAGCACGTGGTGGCGCTTATGTGTTAACTCACATCGTAAGTTTAAGTACCTAGGCATATGTAATTTAATACGGATAGCCTATGGAATTTCATGTTTTATGGACCTGTATTGAGTTCTTGTTTCAGATCATTCTGAGCAGGTACAATAACCGCAGGTGGCGGCGATGCTTCGGTTGTTTGAGCAACCGGAGGTAGCAGTATGGGTGGAAAAGGCGATTCAGACCTCGCCGGCGATAAACATGGCGGTGTTGAGCCTTCTGAATCTACTTCAACTGGCATCTTTTCCAGTTCCCTTTCCAATTTCCGAATCTTCCTCTTGATATAATTCTGGTCCTTATTTTTCGTTTACCCATTATTTTCTTGAAAAGCACGGTCTATTCCGTGAAGTCGGAGAAAAATTCAAATCACTGATCACAAAATCACGAAAAAACCGTTACTTATTTAGCAGAACTACTAAAATTTACTGATGACCGAAGTTTTGAGTGAGTTTAGTCAATGACCGGAAATGCCGGAAGTGGTCATTTGACTTATAGACGAACGAAATTGTTTGTGATACTATTCTTTAATAATTACCTTTCAAATTAGGAATTATTTGTAGAGTCCTTAGATAAATTCCACTCTTACCTTGGTTATGCTTCAATAGATTGATTATTTTTCATATTCTCAATGACTACATACCTGTTTTCTTCGTAAACAAACCCAAATGTAAATTTAACTTCCGCCGGTACATCTGAGTTCACTGCACTTGTTATTTCAATAACTAATTGGCTACGCACGTCCTACACGTTAATCTGTCTCGGAGAAGGAGTAAGTATAATTCTACATACCCTAGTGGTTTTCTTAATATATCTACAACTCTCGGCTGATCTCGACTGTTCATCGCAAACTTTACTAAGATTCATTGTTTCGCTTATCTTTGTTTTTAGTTAATTCATCTATTATTTTCTTTTGTGCCCTAGTCACACAGCATACAGCAACAACTTGCTCATGCATACCTTTCAATTCTTCTGATGTTAAACAAACCCTTGACAAACCATTCGCAGCTACATTTTTCTTTCCTTTGACATAAATAATCCTAAAGTTATATTCCTCCAATGTTAGACGAAATTTAAGGAGTCTGCTTGAAAGATCCCTCATGCCAAAAAGGTATATCAGAGCCTCAGAGGTTTATGATCCGTCATTATCGTTTTCTGCCGTACAACTCCGCACAAGTATGGTCTAAAATATTTTACAGACCAAACTATTGCTAAAAGCTCTTTTTGAATGGTAGGGTAGTTCTTTTCTGCCTTATTTAAGGGCCTACTTGCATAAGCTACTGGTCTTAAATCTTTATTGCACAATACGGCTCCAATGGCAATACCTGAAGCATCTGTTTGTAATAAAAAATCGTTTTTTTTCCGTAAAATAGTATTGTAGAACGGGTGAAGAAATTAACGCATGTTTTAAAAACTCAAAAGCACTCTCACACTCAGTAGTCCATTTAAATGGTTCATACTTCCTGCATAATTTATTTAATGGCATTGCTATTTCTGAAAACAATTTGATAAATTTACGGTAATAATTACAGAAAGGAACAAAGCGTTTAACGTCACCTGAATTTATAGGTGTAGGGTAATTTTTTAACATATTAGTTTTCTCAGGATCGGGTTACACTCCTTGTTCTGATACAATGTGGCCTAAATAAAGTATTTCTTGTTTTAAAAATATACATTTTTGAGGATTTAATTTTAAATTAACTTTTCTTAACCTCTCCATGACATCAGTTAAATTTTAGTTATGAGCAGTAAGATTTCTTCCAAAAATTATAAGATCATCTTGATATACCAGACATTTCTCATAGGTAAGACCTTTTTTTTTTTTTTTTTTTTTTTAGGATGGGAAATCATCAAATGACTTCTCCCACTCTGGGCGGAGCAGGAGGGAGTGTCAGACTCTTACTGACTAAAACCCATCCATGTTCCTTCCTCGCCCTTTACGTTCCGGGGCCGCGGTATCTCTTTCGAACAGTCCCGCAACCCCGGCAGGCTTCGGCCCTTGCGGGCCCCTCTCTTCTGCTGACATCTCTTTGAGGCGCGCGTGGAACACGAACGCGCCGTCGACACGGCCTGTCGTCACTAGACGGACGGACGGCTAGCTAGCCCATAGCTAACCGTCCACAGGCCCGCTCATAGGTAAGACCTGACATTGCAATAGACATTATACTAAAAGCACTGGGACTTGTTTTAGTCCCATTGGTAAGCGTTTCATCTGATGTTGGTGAATGCTGTTAATTTACGACTGCTCGGTTCTAAAGTAACTTGATAATAACCTTGGTGAAGGTCAAGGTGAGAAAAGTAAAAAGCACCTGATAGAGAATCCAAAATTTCGTTTATAGGAAATTTATCATCGCAAATCATATCATTTAATTTCCTAAAATCTACTACTAATCGCCATTATTTCTCAATTCCTTCGCTACTTCTCTTCGGTACTAATAAAATTGGACTTGACCATTCACTCTTCGATTCTTCTATGATATCTATCTCTTTTCATTTGATCTATCTGCTTAGCTATTTCCGGTTTTAATGCTTGTAGTAACCTATATGGTTTAACATGAACGGGTGTAATATTAGGTTTTACTACTATACAGGGTGTAAACCACCTCATCACGAAGCCGTCAACCAAGCATTCTGTACATCAAACTAAGTAACTTTACGCAATAATTATTGCTGGGAAACAACTTTTTTTTGGGGTCAAAAATCGCGTTTTGGGGTATAACTCAATGTAGCGCACTCAAAACATTGTGCTGATGAATGGATTGAATATTACGGGGTTCGTGGAGGTATTTAAAGAAAAAATCTTGCAATAAAAACTTGAATTAAAAAAAAAAATCTTGTCAAAAAGTTGGAACTCCTCAATATAAATAAATAAATATCGCTGGACATTAACACACAGCGCCACCTAGTGCCACACTAAGCAAAGCTTGTGTCGTGGACACTAGATAGTTGATATACTACATATATACTTTTTTGTTTGTAAATACATACTTATTATACATATAAACATCCATGACTCGGAAATAAATGTCCATGCTCATCACACAAACATTTGCTCCTACCGGGATTCGAACCCAGTACCCACCACTACGCCATTCGGGTCGTCAGTCGTCGGATCTCCGTAACCAAGGTTCCCAGGTATGGTGTAGAACGAAAAAATTATCGCAATGACGGGGAGAACATGTGCCTTTCGGCTTCGTTAAGAGGTGTTTTACACCCTATAAACTGTTTGTGGTCGTCAATTTATCGCCTTTTACATAAAAAAACGTCGGAATACTTAGTTTTACGTAAAACGCTTTACAATGATCACAGATGTCTGACCACCCTTTTTACGAAAAGAACAAAGAAAGAGAAATCGATCCCTTTTCAATAAAAAAACTAAGGATCTCGGCAAAAAGTAGATGCTGCGATGCTATTGGCTGACGCATGCATAACCGCTTCTATAGTGGCCGAGCGCCTGCATAAGGGAATAGTCTTTAGGGTGGTTAGAGATTACATTGGTCGGTGGTACATATTGCCTCTATACACTGCTTTTCTTCTGTGTTTAAATAATTTAAATTTAATTCGGATAGTAACGTTTCGCGTTTCGTTTTGCGTAGTCTTGTAGACTTTCAACACGAAGTAAATGGCGAGGGCGGCCATTACAGCGAGGACGATGAAAGTCATGATGCTGAGGCTCTCCACGTGTCCTCCTATTTCCTTTATTAGCAGCATCATTGCTTCCGCCGGCCGCGTTCTGGCTGATGAACAGCTCTTCCTTCTCAACAGTTGATCGACACATACTTCTGCTTGTAAAATGTCGCGACCTTTTAGGCAGGGTCGTCATGTGATGTTGGTGGTCCCAAGGATCTTAAAGAAGTAGACAGCCACCTTGATTGGACTCTATTAAATTACAGTTAAAGAGGGTTTTGCGATTTCTTGTTCCTAAAAAAACATTGCTCGTTAATAGCACCTAAAAGAAAACGAACTCGACAAATAAAGCTGCATCTGGAACATCTAAAGTACTACAACCTGGATCTCACGCTGCAAGTTTTACCCAAGCATGAGGAGTGTTAGTAAAAATATCCAGCAATACCGATGACGATGGTTCCAGTTTTTGTAAACTGGAACCATCTGATTCTGTCTGGATTCTGTGTTTGTACACAGAATCAGAAGTCCGCTCCATTTACAAAGATAGTTAAACGAGTTCACACTGGCCCTCAAATAATATTACATCTTACTAAAGTACTCTCGAAATCTCACTCAACATTAAACGAACCAAACCTGCATCTGATATGAAGAAAATGAAAACAGAATCAGAGGCGCCCACTTTTTGGCAAATATTAGAGTCAGTTATTCTCTTGATGACTTCCAACCTATTAAATTCAAAACGTTACAACGTTTCGTCAAACTTATTTGCCAAACACAGAGGTAGAAGGAAAGCCATGTTCCTTTCAGTCAAAAGACACTGATAATATAAAACTGAGAAGGTTTAAACTTTTGATCTCAGTGACAGTAGTGAAAATTAAGTAAGTAGGTAGTTGAGGAGTTAAAGAACATTACAATATTTGTATTATTTTTTTAAATCTTGGCTCCGGGCTACAGGGTTGCTGAGTTTGCTTAGTATCATAGGAAGATTATCTCTGAGCTTTCGGTTAAACATTAATTCAGCCGAACTGTGGTGTGTTTCTGTAAACTAGTAATGCCAGGTATATATCCTAACTTTCTTTGTTTCTTCACTTTGAATTTCAGCTTGCTTGCCCATTTGTATGGTTTCCTCTAGTGTTAAGTTCGGTTTTAGTAGCATTCTATCACTTTGGGTTTTGTATTTCGTGCCAACTACAATTCTGTCGCGTATAAGATCAGATTTGATTACCCCATACTCACAATGCTCTGCCAACTTGTGCATCTCTGTAACAAAGTCATCAAATCTTTCCCCATGTAGCTGAACTCTGGCGTTAAATTTAAAACGCTCATATAGTACATTTCGTTAGGCGCAAAAAAATCGTCTTTTTAAAAAAAAATCATTAGATTTCCCATAGGTTTCCTCGGCACCGAAGTGCACAATTATATCCTCGGCCTTTTCTCCCATGCGGTATATGAGGCAGTTGATTTTGTCTTGGTCTGCCTTTTTATAATAGCCCGTTAGACTCAACTGGCACAATAAGAGCTAATTGTGTGTGTTGAAAATTGTCCGCTGAAAGATGTTGAAAAACTTAAAGGAGGAGAACAAGGCACCAGCGACTATAAGGTTTATGATGACGTGTTTGTCTGTCGCTGGATGATGACAATGTAGATACGGTAGCCACCAACTTTAAAAACTGGGCTTTGCCAACGGCCCTCGCTGGTCTCACGAAAAAAGGCAAAGGTATCAATACCCCAAACCCTCACTAATAGCTAGCTATGTGAGCTATGTGTGCTAGCTGTGTCAAATGTTATTTTTTCGAACTTTAGCCGAACCATCCTGTGTTCGATGCCCGAGTGTGGTAAACGAATTTTCGAAAATCTATGAATGCTGATTAAAAATATGTTTCCTTCGAGTAAAATTGAAGTTACACAAAAGCACATGCGTGAAACGCGGTAAAAGAAAGAATGAAAACGTCAGTTTTACGTCTAAGACAACTATAACAGTTCCTCCCTCACTTAGTAGCGAATGTTTCTCACCCCAGAACGAAAATCTGACGATATCAACTTAGTTCACTAATTTACTAACATAATTAACTTAAACATTTAAACATCAAAATACAATATAAATCATAACCCAAACTTTATCAAGGTATAACAAATCAATGCGAACTACTAGCTTCCTAACCTTGTTCTGAGCATGAGGTGCCCGAACCGGTTTTCGCTTCTGCTGATATACGGATATCATCAATAAAGCAATGTACACCCGGCCTTTTAGTATATTCTCAATTTTCCTTTGCCATTTCGCTGGAGCACAGTTAAGACCAAACATTAATCGTATACATCTGTAAAGCCCTTTATTTATTTATTTATTTATCAAAAAGGTAAGTATACTTAAAAACTAAGCCCCACAACACCGTTGTCATGGTTTGACTGTGGGGTCGGTGAGTCTTTAAACACTCATACTTATGCACTAAATAAATTAAAGTTTATTTACAACTATACCTAATTTTGTTAGTAATAAGTATTAGTAACAATGGTGCTTAGATATTAGGTTAGTATTGTTACTATAATCATCACTTAGAAGTAAACATTTTTAACTTATATATGTCACCGTAAAATGGTCAAACACGTTATATTACAATACAACGTGTTTCTCTCTAGCGATATTGTAAACTCTCGAATTATTGTCAACTGAACATACGGAAGTATCTCTGCCCCCATAATCGGGACTTGGGGCACCCCCCCGTTAGGTTAATTAGGTTCCTTTAAACCCTGCACTCGGAAATAGGCTCCATCGACTACGCTTTTTAGGGGAATATAAAGTGTTTTAAGGTTAGGTTATAATAATCGGTATTTCTCAGGAATGGTACAATATCTTTTCATGAGAGTTGTACCACTGGGCAAGGGGGACCCCTCCTTCCCTCCACACCGCGTAAGTTGACTACCATCGCATGCATATCACGAAAAATAATGCGTTTTGTTGTAAGCAGTATGTTCATTTGACAATATTTCGAGATTTTACAATATCGCTAGAGATATTACAATATAACGTATTAGACAATTTTACGGTAACATATACATATATGTTTTGTTAGTAGCAATGAAAAACTTATAAACTAGCGTTAGTAACATTTACTCGAAGCTGGATGACGCACGCCGATTCCGGGGAATGTCTCCTTGATTGCGTGCAGGCGTACGAGTATCTACCACCCCAAGATCGGATAGTGTCACCCATCATCCAACCATATATATAATTATTTAACCTATACTTAACACATGATATCTAAATAATATTTTTTAAATTTATTTCTAAATCAATTTTTATTGGTTTCACTCCTTATGTCAGCCGGCAGACTGTTCAGTAGATACGGTATTCGCTTTTTTAGGGTTCTGTCACCAAAGTAATTGGTGACTCTGGGTACATTGAATCTACCAGCAGCCATAGATCGTGTGTTATGATTGTTGATAACATGAGTTAAGCTATGCTCTTGGGTACCTTGAGGGTTAACTGCTAAAAGGTATTTATGGGCATTAAGTGCCAGTAAGTGTCGTCGAATCCGACTAGGCTGGGCAGCGTTCGGGAAGCTGCGTGGTATCTTTTCGTCCCACTTACCGCAGTGTCTCAAGACGAAAGTCTATGACCAGTGTGTGTTGCCTTGCCAGTGATAACATACGGGACCGAAACGTGGTCGCTCACAATGGGCCTTATCAAAAGGCTTAAAGTTACCCAAAGGGCAATGGAGAAGGCATGCTCGGAGTTTCCTTGCGTGATCGAATCAGAAATGAAGACATATGGAGAAGGCTATGCTCGGAGTTTCCTTGCGTGATCGAATCAGAAATGAAGACATCCGCAAGAGAACCAAGGTCACCGACGTAGCCCGAAGAATTGCCAAACTTAAGTGGCAGTGAGCAGGGTACATTGCTCGCAGAACGGATGGCCGATGGAGCCAAAAAGTTCTATAGTGGCGACCGCGAACCGGAATCGATGCGTTGGAAGATCTCCCACTAGGTGGACCGATGACCTGGTGAAGGTTGCGGGAATTAGATGCGAGTCGAACGGGACCGGTCAATGTCGCGACGCTTGGCTATGTCCAGCGGTTGACGTCTTTCGGCTGAAATGAATGAATGAAGTGTTGAAATGAAGTGTCTTCTCTTAACTTCCCAATTTATGTAAGCATTTCGAAGGTCAATTTATAAAAAATTGTCACCACCAGCCAAACCATTAAATAACTCTTCTGAAGTTGGTAAAGGATCACATGTCAAAAAATATGACGTATTACTTGAGACTTCTACTCTCCTTTCCAATGGCAGCTGTTACATTAGCGACACCTAAAACATTTAAAAATGTGATGACTGATGTTCATCTACTAGTAAATTTTTATTTAAAGTTATCTTGTAACCTCCACATAGCCTAATTTTGCAATTCGCTTTCACTACTGGTACCACTGCAGTGGCATATTCACTAATCAACTTTGATCAAAATCCCTTCCCTTACCAAATTATCAATTTCCATTTCAATTCTCTCGTTCAATGCAAAGACACTGGTCTTGGTCTAGCCCTATAGCAAATAGGTTTGGCATTTTCATTTAAGTGCAACGTAACTGGGTCCCCAATACCTAAATATATTTGATTAACCTGAAGCCATAAAATGCGTTAAAATTATTGATTCACTCCCCAGGAGTGGGTGCTGGTTCACCAATATGATGTATTACTTGACACTTCTACTCTCCTTTCCAATGGCAGCTGTTACATTAGCGACACCTAAAATATTTAAAAAATGATAAGAATAAGTACACAGTTTAGTTTTTGTAGAAGCCAATTCCTCATCACGAATTCCTCTAAAGTCTTCCAGGTTTATTATGGACACTGCTGACCGACCCACAGTCAAATTCCATTGACACTTCGGACCCATTGATATTTACTTTTATCCAAAACTTGTTTGTATTTGCCTTTATGTTGCAATTATTAACAAATACCAACTTCTCTGTATTATAATCCACTTAGCCAGTTACATCCACAGCATTAAATCTTTTAAATCGAAGGCGCATCTTTCTAAGATGTCCTGTTTTCTGGCAGAAATAACACTTAATGTTCATCATTTGCTGGCATAATGGTTTTCACCGCATCGGAAACACACAATGTTTGATGATGTTGCTGGCCCAGATTTATCCAATGACCCTGTATTGTAATTGGTTCCTGGCTTTGTTTGTGGTTATGGAGCAAATGAGGGTTTCTTTTTATTTATGTACACTGCCTTTACCTCTCTCTCAACTGTTTGTGTTCTCTCTGCTTGAGCACTTTCTATGCCTGTGGCAATTAGCTTATTCTAATGTTAGCTTGCTTGACTCAAAAAGCCTGTCACGTATTTTTTGTGATCTGAATGGACACAAACTGGTTTCTCAAGGCTGTATCCTAAAAAGGTACCAGAATTGCAGATCAAGGCAATTTTTCTTAGCGACGCAAAATATTCCTTAATTGACTCACCTTCTCTTTGGCGACGGTTATGATATTTAAGTATTCCGCAAACTCCGACGAGTCTGGATCTAAGTGCTTAATAAGGATTTCAACATTTTGACTATACGAATTTGAGCTTGGTTCCGCTGGCGACACTAATTCACATTAAGTCTCGTATTGATCCGTATCGATTTAACGAAGGAGTTCTTATCTCCTTCCACCGTGATTGCGTAAATAGTTAAGGCACCTTCAAACCTCTGCCGTCCGTTTACTAAAAGGCCATTAAGTGACATTTTGGCAAATTTGAGTTATGTGTACTACGTAAAAGAGCAACTTTTTCTCCATCAATCAGTCTGGGTCTTATTATTCTATCTTCATTTACGCTAAAGATCTGGAGGCTACACACACGGCTAACTACATCATTTTTGAGATTGTTCAACACTTAAATACGGTTATGTCACTTTATAACACTATAATACGGCTACACGGTTGTAACCGTAATATTTAAAATTTATTTTAATCCTCTATGCAATCTTAGAAAACGGTTACATGAAACTACAACAGTTTTAAACCGTTACATCACTTTATACGCATTTTAATGATTTATAGTAATACAAGGCGCATTGGCATTAACGACATCTAAAAGACAGTTTTCTTCAATGACCACTCTACAAAACCGTTATTCACACTTAGCTGGCTAGTCGTTGTAAGCCAGCGTGATTTTGGAGCATATACAAATCTAAAAGACAGTGACCGTTATTTAGTTGTGATTGTTTCAAATATAAGTTCAACGAATACAATACAAAAAACAGTTAAGTGACATTCCTACGCTAAAAGACGTCTATGTTCCTACCTTCCTGGTATGCCCCCGCACCTCGCACACTCCATGACTCCAGTTGTCCGTTACTCCGCGGCGAAGTAAGACGTGTCTGTGAGCATTGTGTGCTTTCCCGCCAAAAATGGCCACAAACGGGAGGTAAGGAGTTACATTATTTTTAAGATTAATTAATTGCTGTCATTTATTCACTTCGTAATATAAAACGCATGTATCTGTTTCCATTCTTCTTAAGACTAATAAATTGCGTTATCATTTATTCAGATCATAATATATCACTCAGTAACGTGTACCTTCACGGTGTATTGAATGAAACAATAAATTCGGCAACCTAGTACCTACTGATTGACGATTTTTTTTTCATTTTGCTTGTCTGGATTTATACAGGTTGAGCTTTTAATGGATCTATACCGCAGCTATGCTAATCGTTTGAAATAGGAAGAGTAAACTTGTTCTTCAAAATAAATCTCGAGTTTCTGAAACGCAATAAAACTACATAAGGATTTTTTTAATGTTTTTTTTTTTTCGTTTTGAAATCGGAGAAAACGTGCCTAAAAAATAACAAATTCATGCAAATTAATTGCAAAATACTTTTTTTGCTTAAAACTCACATTTTTACCTAATTCTTGTTACGATTTTATTTCTAGATTTAAGAACTCAAGAGTCAAAGCGATGTTAGAGATATGCAATGATAGATGCCAACCAAACATGGTTAACAATAAAGAAAACCAGCCACCGCGTCGTCAACACCGTCAATCTTCCACCGAGCTATGCAAGAAAACTACGTCAGGCAGCAACAATAATATCCCAAAACATTTAGAAAAAATGGTCAACTCATTATATGCAGCTGATTATTCAATGACGTCAAGTATTTTTCAATAATTGAATGAAACTAAAACTTCTCTCGATTTGGGTCTAGATTTCTCCGAGCTTGCTTCTACTCTTAGTGCAGATGCTAACTTAAGCATACAAATGTCATTAACTTGTAAAGAAATTATGCCACCTATGTCGTCTTCACCGTTGCCTTCACGTATTTCTTCGGTATTGTGTGATTCCTCTTACATAAATGATAACCGTACCGAAATATTGTTGCCAACACCATCATACCACTCACCATCATATAGTACAGTTCGACTACCAAACTTAAACAGTGAAATGTCTTTAACTTGTAAAGAAATTATGCCACCTAGGTCGTCGGCACCGTTGCCTTCACATATTTTTTCGGAATTGTGTGATCCAACTTACATAAATGATAACCATACAGAAATATTGTCGCCAACACGGTCAAACCACTGACCAACAGGGGATTTTTGTTCTGATGATTCAGTTAAAGATAAGGATTACTGCCCATGTAATGAAACTTTATCAGATGACGATGACGACGACGACAATAGACAGTCAACGCCCCATCAGAGATCCCATCAAAAACCAATAAGTCCTACTACCGATGTTAATTTGGAGCCTCTTCCTGAAAACAATTCGATGCACCCGGAAACTGGTTCTTCGTCTAGTATTGTCACTGCAGCAGAAAGCCGTATTACGATGACTATGAGGGAAAAAAAAATAAAGAAAAAGCAAGAAAAAATACTAAGTTATAATGTGAAGATTGGTTGTGATGAAAAATGTTCCAAAAAATGTTCAACTAAGTTTACTATGGATACACGAGAATCTATACACAAAAAATATTGGGATTTATCTTGGAAAGAAAGGAGAATATTTATACAACAAAGCACTTCCGTAGCAATACCAAAACGAAAAATTACATCTGAACCCAAAAGAGCTCCAAGAAGTACATTTACATTAAAACATTTAAATGGAACAAGCGATGAAGTCTGCAAAGTATTTTTTTTAACAACATTAGGTTTTCACAAAAATAACGACACCGTATTGTACAATTCCCTGAACAAAGCTCCAGTTGACAGGCGGGGATTACACATTAAGACAGCTCCTAAGGATCGCAGGCTACTTACAGAGCACGTGGAATCATTCCACCCTCTTGAGCCCCACTACCGCCATGAACATGCTCCACTTAGGCGATATATATCATGCGATGTATCGGTCACTTTGATGCATAAAGACTTTTGCGAGAAATATCCATCGCAGAAGGGGTCGTATGAATTTTATAGGAAGCATGTAAAGAGCATGAATATATCTTTTGCTAAACTTGGTAATGAGGAGTGCGAAGTTTGTGAAGCGTATGAGTTACATGCCAAAGATACAAAAAATATGGTTCCGGATAACTGTGAGGCTTGCAATTTATATATATGTCATGAACAGAAATATAATAAAGCGCGCAATTTGTATGAGCCCCATAAGAAAATGGACAAAATTGTGTAAATATATATTTCAGTGTTGATTTACAGAAAGTTATAATGTTACCAAGGCTAGATAGTTTCAAAAGTATTATATTTTGTCCTAGATTAACAACGTTCAACCTCACATTCGCACCTGTAGGTAAAATTACTAGTCAACATAAGCCACTAGCATGTATTTGGCATGATGGCATCTCTGGTCGCAAACAAGAAGATATTATGAGCTGCTATTATTATTTTATTTTGCAACACCGTGACGTAAATCTAATATCACCATTTGGATGGATAACTGCAGTGCCCAAAATAAGAACTGGTTATTATTTTCTCTTTTTACATTCTTAATTAACAGCGACTTGATAGCCACTGAAACAACGACCATACAGCCTATAGACGCCTAATACACGATCTAACGCACGAAAACTATTCTGTCAACTCGCTGAGGTACGAGGTACGCGAGGGGGACGGGGTACTGCGTTCTGATTGGCCAATTCAAGGTCATTGCATTTCACTAGGGATGGGACAGTTTTAAATCAAACAAGAAAGTATCGTTATTTTTTAACTGTAGGCATAATAAAATATGTTTTACATACTTTACTTGCATTAAATTACCTCCTTTATGCTACGGCCAGACTTGCAGGCGAAGATTCGTGTTCGCGTTGTCGCGATAAAGTTCGTGTTCGCTCTATGACGAAGTGCTTGGCCACACTTGAAAAAAACCTTGCTACTGTCGCGATAATCTAGAACGTCGCGATAATTCATTTGTGGGAAAAAATGGAAGAGGCGGTTGTACTCGGGTAAAAATTATTTACTGCATCTTTCCTTATCCTCTCATTATTCCAATCCGTGATTAACAAGTTCAATCAAACACGTTTAAACCTCTCGGAGTATCGCAGTCAACTAGAGCGCGCGAAGTGTAGCCAAACGCACGAACTTTGTCGCGACAAAACCCTTTGATGTGCGGCAATTTACCGACAGCGGCGCGAAGGGCTTTCGTATTCGCGAAGTTTATCGCGATAGGACGAATTCTTTGGCCAGACGTGTCGCGACAACGCAAATCTTCGCGTTATCGCGATAGTGTAGCCCCAGCATTATTCTAATTACGATTGAATCATGTAGGTAAAATATCTGAACTTATATGAAGTTAGTAGGCGGCGACGGTTTTTCATAGGGATAAAACAATCTTCGGTAAAATGACGTGAACATATTAATAAATAAATAAATCTTGTAATGTTTTATTTTTAAAAATATATTTTTTGCATAAATAAATAGTTATAGGTTTTATTTTTTGCATTATCGATAACAGAGGTGGTCGTACGATTGGGAACATCACTAATTATGCTAACGTAACATCGAGGAAAAGAGATAGAGAAAAAAATACTTTCAAAAGAAAGGGACGCAATCATAAAAGACATCAAGTATGACCAGTATAAGATGAACTCCGATAAATATTGTCAGAAATTTAATCTAATTTAGATTATGGAACTTTTAAATTACCGATGAAATGTGATACCGTCTTTCAGGAAACTTGAAGTTCGGCTTTCTTTATCACACCAACGTATTATACACGGGGCCATATTATATCTATTTTCTCGATTTTTTAAAGGAGTAATGCGGAAGTGTTTGCGGCTCACAGGAGTGGTCGAAACTAATTCGAACTCGGTGAGTGACGACGGCTATAAGATTTATACCCCTTATGTGTTGACAGACATCGGTCGCCTGTTATTAGGAGTCTAGAGGCTGTATGGTCGTTGCACTGAAACAATAACCTTTCAATACTTTGAGCCTGGTCACACATTTATGAGCTGTGATCAGTTTCATCACCAAGTCGAGCTCTCCATGAAAAAGAAAGGAAAACTATATAATTTTCAGGATTTTACAGAGTGCGTTGCTTCAGCTAATTTAGCCAGAGTGGACGTTAAAACTATGGAGCCCAAAGATTTTTTAAATTTCAAAAACTATGTTTCTGATAGACGTATTCAAACATCATCACCGAGAGTATACCTAAAAGATTTAATAGAAGTGTGTTTCAAACGAAAAAATTACGACATCTTATATAAGACAGAAGTAGATGATCCTGATTATAAAGTTTTACGATTTATGACCGATAGATATTTAAAACACACGGATGTTTTAAAACCAGAGTTTAAAAGTGTACCAAAAGGTATCGACAAGGCAAGAAAAGACGCAGTTATCAACGCGTTAAAAGATATTAGCGTACTGCATAAAATGCAATTCTGGTACGATATGCCTGAATGTGAGGAACGCGTGAGCACGGCTAAAGGAAACAGATCTAACCTGTAATATTGGGTCTTGGAGACTGTTTTTTTAAATATTGCACCTTTTTATATTGATTATTTGATTTATAGTGTAAGGATATTTACAATGCTGATTGGGTTCCTAAGTAACTAAATAAATAATATTTAGTTATATGGTTTACAAGCAGGTAAACACAATATTAAGTCATTATTGATCTCATTACGGAATAAGTAAATCCAATTCTAACAAAAATATAGTATATTAAGTACTAAAATAGTTTACGTACCGAACGTTTTATTGTTTTTTTTAATACCTACATTTTATTTGTTTTATTTTTTAATACATTTTAATTGGTAAGACTAGGGGCTCTGATAACGGTGCTTGTGACATCTTAGAACGTTGTATCTATTGTAATAATATATAATGAATAAGATAAATACTGTTTACATGATAGCAGCATTGGTGCGTCACTATTGTGACGTCTCTAACCTACGGCATATAATATTAATCACACACTTAAGAAACAGGTGCCACCATGAAGTGCCCCTAGTTGACGTCTTTTATTTATAATTTTGATATTAGTTATTGTTTTAGAGTTGATTTCTGTTTTTATGTACCACAAAGGTTTTTGAGCACTTTTTTATAATAATTATTTTAACTTCTTATTTGATTACAAAAACTTAAACGAAAAAAACTATATTTTATTTTAATTAACTAACTGTCACATTAAACACGCACACACACATTTAAAGCACAAAAAGCTAACCTAAAATCTAACACATAGTTGTTCATTTGACTTTAGAGCAATATGGGTTAACCAGTAATTCCTAAACTAAAAGACAGTTATTGTGCACAGATTAGTCCTCCCGGACTAATCCGAATCCCGGATAGATATCCGGACGGATATTAGTGTCCTTATTTTACTGATTTTAATACTTACTAGCTGACCCGCGCAACTTCGTCTGCGTGAAGAACCGCTCGACCAATTTTGTGCAAACTTCACATAAACCATCTACTAAATAGTCCGAACAAAGCCTAAACATTTGGTTTGGATAGGTGAGCCCGTTCTAATGATCAGCACTAAGTTTGTATGTGAGTTCAACCTTTTTTTAATGAATTTTGAGTTTTCAAACATGTATCAAAATAACATGTTGTTTAAATCAAAAGCACAAAGGTCCGTGTTCACCAAAAAGACGACGCTCTAATTATCAAAAAACAGCTGTTTAAAACACATTTTTGTATGGAAATATGTTATATGTCACAGTGATAGCTGTTTTTAGATAATCAGACTGTTATCTTTTCGGGGAACATGGACCTAAGGAGTGTTGATATGAAATTCGGAACAAATCACCGCCAACAAAATAACTCTCTACCCCTTTTTAACCCCGTTAGGGGATGAATTTCAATGAAATACGAAAAACGCCTTCCGGCTTCCATCAATTCTGTTAAAAATGTTGATTGCAAAACTTGAAGTAGATTGGACCAAAGAATCACGTTTTCCCGTACAAACTTTGCAACTCCCCCCCCTCCCCCTTTTTCGATCTTCGAGTTTGAACCAAACCAGAACTTTTGACCAACAATACGAATTAACGTACGATAGGCATGGGCAAAAAATATCGATATATCGATATTTTTCCATACAATTATCGATATTTATCGTCGATATTTTTTCATCCCAATATATCGATAATCGATATTTATTTTGGAGTATCGAATTCGTATCAAATTCGATTTTTTTTTAACGCAACTTTGGTTTCGTGTCCATATCTGATGACTACTGGTTTGATTAAATTGTATAAAATTACTAGCTTCTGCCCGCGACTTCGTACGCGGATTCTGTTGCTTATGCCAGCGACAACGGGGTCGTCAAAATCGAAGATCTGAAACGTCTGATGTCGAATTCTAAGAGCCCGGGGAAGGGAAAAGCGGATCTTTCCCATCTGAGCAACACATACCGTTTGTTTCTTTTCGCCATTTAACAGCTTCACAAAAAGTACAATTTTGAACCATAATATGTGGCGTATTCAATCATAGGAGTATATACGTAAATGCACTCCGTTCCTTATCACCCAAGGAAGGTCGCCATGCCCTACGGCTATATCTTGAGACACATCCGATTCTTCAGATGATATCGACATTCTGTTCAGACAATGTCGAATTCGATCAGAATTCAAACGTTCGTTGCGCTCTTCTTCTGTCTCTTCATGCCGTACTCCAGCAATTCGTTCTCTCTCACTTTCTAACTGATTACGAATATTTTGTTGTGTGCGTGTTCGGGGCAATGTATGATAATCTCGAGCAGCAGTTAGTCGCGCATCATGTTCATCACTCGTTTCAAAAGACCTGTTAGTAGATGTGCGAATACACTGAGAACTCAAGCGTGATTCTGTATCGGTAAACGTTTCCGACTCGCGAGACAATGCATGACGTTCACGATCAGCCAGTCGCGCATCTATTCCTCACTGGTCTCTAGAGATCTGGATGTAGATGCGTAAACACGCTAAGAACGCAGGCGTGCTTCGCGATCCGAAGAGGTTTCCACGGAGCAAGTTGCAGCCTGGTGTTCTCGAACAGCATCAAGTCTCTCCTGACGCTCTTCGGTAGATTATTGGGATCTTATGATCCTCAATCTTGTAGCTCCTTTGGAACATTTGGGAAAGATTTGACCTCTTTCTAGGCATGGTTATAGTTTTGTTGTGAATATATCTAATCAATTAAAATCTAATTGACTGCTCCCCTGCGTTACCGGGTAGGCTACCGAGTCACGAAGATAAATGGAAAAGGAAATTCAACACTCAAATAACATAAACCCTAAGACATATTTATTCGATAAGATTAAATAATAAATGGGAGTTTTGGCCAGTCGAGTCAAATTTTCATTGATATACAATCGTCATCGAAAATCAGTCCTAAACTTTTACAGCCTTCACCGCGTGGAGGTACTCCCAGTTTATGTTATTTTATACAGTGAAATTAGTGATAGCTTTGCAATAATTTTCACATCAAATGTTTCTGACCTTCGATTTTTTCTAAGTCAACAGGAAATGCCCATCAGACCGAACAACTTTTGCTAAGACGTCATTCCTATGTCACCGTAAAATTGTCAAATACGTTATATTACAATATAACGTGTATCTATCTAGCGATATTGTAAAGTCTCGAATTATTGTCAACTGAACATACGGAAGTATCTCTGCCCCCATAATCGGGACTTGGGGCACCCCCCCGTTAGGTTAGTTAGGTTCCTTTAAACCCTGCACCCGGAAATAGGGGCCCCGCGAAGCGGGGCTCCGTCGACTACGCTTTTTAGGGGAATATAAAGTGTTTTAAGGTTAGGTTATAATAATCGGTATTTCTCAGGAATGGTACAATATCTTTTCATGAGAGTTGTACCACTGGGCAAGGGGGACTCCTCCTTCCCTCCACACCGCGTGAGTTGACTACTATCGCATGCATTTCACTTAAAATAATGCGTTTTGTTGTAAGCAGTATGTTCATTTGACAATATTTCGAGATTTTACAATATCGCTAGAGATATTACAATATAACATATTTGACAATTTTACGGTGACACCTATATGTGTTATGGTGTAGCTGAGCTATTGGAGTTCCACAACAGGTGTCCCAGATCTTCGATTTTTATAAGTCAACAGAGAGTGCTCATCAGATTGAACAACTTTTGCTAAGACGTCATTCCTATATGTGTTATGGTGTAGCTGGGCTCTTGGAGTTCCACATCAGGTGTTCCAGATCTTTAAATTTATTCTCTCAGCAGAAAATGCTCATCACGTGGAACAATTTTTGCTATGGTGTCATATTTGTATCTCTTATAGTTTAGCTGGTCTGTTGCGGTTCTGCATCAGGTGTTCAAGTTTCCAAGATAAATTATAGCTTATAGCTGACCAACGCAACTTCGTCTGCGTCACATAAATAAGAGAGAGAAACGAAAGGAAAAAAAAAACCCGTTTTTGCAACTTTTTTCATTCCTGCTCCGCTCCTTATTGTCGTAGTGTGATGTTATAAAGCCTAAAGCCTTCCTCGATAAATGTGCTATCCAACACAAAAAGAATTTTTCAATTTGAACCAGTAGTTCCTGAGATTAGCGCGTTCAACCAAACAAACAAACAAACAAACAAACAAACTCTTCTGCTTTATAATATTATAAGTATAAGTATAGAAGTATAGATGTAGGGTCTAGCATCAATAAAAATACTGTTTTCTTTTATTCTTTTTTACAAAGTTTGAATGCTTTGGGAATATGTATGAAAATACTCATGTGAAAACTGACGATATATCGATATTTTTCACTCGATAATTATCGATACTGTTTAAAAATATCGATTCGATAATAACGATATATTTTTTTCACTTGCCCATCCCTAACGTACGATTTCCGAACCTATGAAGACCAACCTTTTGGAAGACAGTACTTTTAGCAGGACACCTTCTACCTCAAAAATGGCCGGTAGACATTGGCGAAGGTGATTCTTTCAAGGAAAATCTTAAAACCGCGATTTAGAAAATGACGTCACAGCACAACGCCGTCTACCGAAGAGCTATATTCAAAACTGCACGCAGTTGATCTCCAGATACTATTTAATAAACCAGGTATAGTTTCAACATCCTGGTGTAAATTATTTCCTGGTTTGAACACGTAATTTATTTGCTGTGATTGTGAAATTTTAACCAATAGGGTGAAAGGGGGGGTTACCGAGGTCTGACTTTTAAACTGAGTTGTCATTGCGCTAAGGCGCGAATATTCAATTTGTGGTCTATTCAAAATCACCACGTTACAATATATGTGCAGTTTTTTCGAAGTCCATTAAAGGTTGACGCACACTTATCCGCGCCGAAGGAATCGACCGCGCCGAAAGAATTTTTTCTCAAACGTATGACGTCATCTATTCGTCCGATTCGACGCGGATAAGTGTGCGAGGTTTAGTAGGATTTCATACAAGTAATTCTAAAATTCGATTCTTTTGGCGTGCTCGATTCCTTCGGGTATGCGTCCACCTTAATATAAATCTGGGTGTTAAATGCAAATTATTTGCATCGCAGTACTTAATAATTGATGTAAATAATATATTATAGGTCGTTTTATCCTTGTTGGTGCATAATGCTTAATATACACGGAAATGATTGTGAGATATCATTCTCAACATTCCGTGTTCCCGTGTATGGTATAAACTTGATAAAAAATCTTAGGAATGACTTTGAATGTTCCATCCATCATTATATACTTAGACAAGCATAATAAAGTAATGAGTTTTTTTGTAGTAAATATTTTTATTCTCTTGTTTGTGTCGTATTTTTTATCAATAGTGATGATTTGATCGTATTCTTTAAGTAAACATTCTGTATTTAGTTCAAAATCTATGTCTTGTGGTTATTTTATACTATCCATTTTTTTCTTTTCCTTGTATATAATTTGTTTTAGATTAATATTGCCTGGTAAATGACACGATATGGCAGGTGAGTTATAGCTTCACAATTGGCTATAATTTCAATTGGCTTCATACTCGGATTTAATTTTGCATCTTCTTTTATTCTATTGACAGCTATTTGAATCTGAAAAATAAAAAGAAGGAACTATAGCAAATAGTACTTTTTTAACGTAGTGTGTCAATAGGTTAACGTGCAGCCTAGCCGCCAATATGTTTGATACAAATGTATAAATTAATAAATTTAAAAAACTTACTTTTTCTCTAAGTGCATTTGGTTCATGATTGTGATTTTGCATGTGCTTAGATAATATTTCATGTTGTTGGTCGTCGTTTAATTTCGTAATAAGTCGAGAGTTACTTTTATAATTGTTATTAGGAGAAAGGTGTAACGGGAGTCAGCGGGCAATCGTGGTCACTAAAATAACTTAATAAACCGATAGCCTAGAGTTGCTAACACCCCGCAACCAAGGTCACTGCATGCGCCCCGCACCGGCCCCCAACGCCCGCTCAGTTCACGCCAAGCGCTGGGACGATATGACCGTGTTACTTTTTCGCGCCAATTTCATCTAATTTTTTACGTGAACATAATAAACGGTAAGTCGATTACTATAATGTATTTCTATCATTAGTTCAGTTAAAACTTTAGTTTAGACGTTTGAGATTGGGTTTGTAAAACGTTTAAAGTGATAAAGTCTAAAATAATTATTTTATAACCTTATATTTTCAAATTGTCTCTTTAGGGTAATGAGAGTCGGGGTGACTCCCAATACCCGCAGTGATTCTCATTACCCGCAGTGTTTATAGCGTGCAAACGATTAATTTTATCGTACTTTTTCTATTTTGCAGATGCCGAAAACTCGACCGAGGAGCACAAATAAAGCGCAATGGTCTTCCGATACACTGTACAGAGCGAGGGACCTCATAAACGGAGGTTCATCTATAAGGCAAGCTGCCAAAAGTATGAATATGCCATTCTCCAGCCTTCAGAAGCGCTTAAAAAAAATGGATTCTTCGGAACCGCGTTTTGGGCGCTTACCAGTGTTCAGCAAAGAAGTGGAAGAGGACCTGGCTAACCGAGTTAAACTGATGGCAAAAGCTTTTTACGGATATACTGCTACTCAAGTCAGAAAAATTGCTTTCCAATATGCAGAAGACCATAACATTAAACACAATTTTGACAAAAGCTCTAAAATGGCAGGGCGTGACTGGTTCGAAAGTTTTCGCAAAAGAAACAACATTTCAATTCGCAAGCCGGAAGCTACCAGCATCAATAGAATAACAGCTTTTAACAAGGAAGAAGTTGAATTGTTTTTCAATTTGCTGGAAGAATTGATGGCCAAACATAAGTTTGTACCTCAAAACATATATAATTGTGACGAGACAGGTGTATCGACAGTCCAGGACTCCGGTAAAATCCTAGCTCCTAAAGGGGTAAAACGGGTGGGATCTATCACAAGTTGGGAAAGAGGGAAAAATATAACATTGCTGTGTGCAATGAGTGCTGCTGGTGGCTTCGTGCCACCGATGTTTATTTTTCCAAGGAAGAGAATGTCTCCACAGATAGAGAAAGATGGCCCAGCTGGAGCAATTTACAAATGCTCGGACAACGGATGGATAAACGAGAATCTCTTTCTTGAATGGCTTCAACATTTCACTGCGCATACTAAGCCGACCCCGGAACAACCCGTTCTACTGATACTAGATAATCATGCTAGCCATATTTCATTAAAAATCTTTGAACACTGCAAAACAAACAACATTCACATGCTTTCATTGCCTTCTCACACATCACACCGTATGCAGCCTCTTGATGTCACATTTTTGGACCTTTTAAAGCAGCTTACAAAAGAGAGTGTGATTTATTTTTAAAATCTCGGCATGCTGAAAAAATAACGCCATATGATGTGGCATCACTATCATGCAAAGCATGTGAAGCTGTGGCATCTATTAACAAAGGAGTGTCTGGATTCCGATCTACAGGTATATTTCCACTCAACCCCGGCGTTTTTTCCGACGAAGACTTCTTACCAGCTGAAATACTCAACAGTGAAATTATTGTTCAAGACTGCTCTACATCGCAAAATCTATCAACTTCCATGGCTACGCATGTACCATCTTCTAACTGTGTAATTATGCCAAGTACCCCACTGACAGACCCTCCTGTTTCCGTGCTCATGCATGAATCTGCAAACTCCTTGGCTGTACCATGTGAACAACAGAAAAACCTTGTGGTATCGGTACCAACCCTTGCATCTTTGTGTTTGTTGGCTTTGGATATTGATCAAACATTTGATCCAACATTGGCATTTGCCATTCCACCCAGGCAAGTCATTTCACAAACGTCAGCTTCCCCAATTGCATCTTCTAGTTCCTATGTCGCACCGACCACTCCGTTGAAACAAATCATTTCAGGACGATCTGCATCTCCTGTCGCTTCGTCCAGCTCTGTCTTGGTGTCTTTTAACTCAGACCGAAAAAATACTCGATCCTCGCTTACAGCATTTAAAAATTTGCTTCCAATCCCGGAAAAAACAACATGTGTCAAAACGAGAAGAGGCGGACTTAAGCAACATGCAAAAATTTTAACGTCTACGCCATTAAAGGAATGTCTACATGAAAAAGAAAATAAGAAAAGAGAAAAGGCAGAGAAAAACACAAAGTAAGAAGCCAAAAGAAACTAAGAAGAAAAGTGAAGATAAGAAAAACAAGATTGACAAAGGAAAGAAACGTAAAACACAAAGCAAGGCAAAGAGACGTGTTTTACAAGAAATTCATTCCACCTCTGAGTCAGATTCAAGTCTCATTAACATTTGTGACGATGACGAAAATGATGATATGGAAAATGCTGCTGGTATTGGTACCAATACTTGCCTTATTTGTTGCGAATTCGGCCGCAACAACGAGATCTGGTACAGGTGCACTTCTTGTGGGCTATGGGCACACGCAGACTGCACCGGATGGGATTCAGGTGAAGGTTACGTGTGTGACAACTGCTGACTCCCATTACCCAATGAGCGATTCTAATTACCCGCATATGCGGACAATTGTGGTCAAAGACATTATTTTTTAAAATAATTATAATTAGTAAAGTAAGTTCCCAAAATTAACGAAACTTGTCAGACTGATAGTTAAATAAGTAAATTACATCAAAAATATATAACTATAAACATAACTACAAAAATTTGTGTTTTGGAGAAAATATTTTACCCCTTCCTCCCCTACGTCGCATTTCACACACCCAATAATATTTATTTTCCTTTTGTACATTTTGCTCACAATGAGCCTTATCAAAAGCCTTGCGTGATCGAATCAGAAATGAAGACATCCGCAAGAGAACCAAGGTCACCGACGTAGCCCGAAGAATTGCTAAGCTTAAGTGGCAGTGGGCAGGGCACATTGCTCGCAGAACGGATGGCCGTTGGGGCCGAAAAGTTCGGGAGTGGCGACCGCGAACCGGAAGACGATGCGTTGGAAGACCTCCCACTAGGTGGACCGATGACCTGGTGAAGGTTGCGGGAATCCGGTGGATGCGAGTCGCAAGGGACCGGTCAATGTGGCGACACTTGGGGGAGGCCTATGTCCAGCAGTGGGCTTCTTTCGGCTGAGATGATAAGATGATGATGTACATTTTTCTCATAAGTAGATGAAACCATCTACATTTAATTTGATGCCGCCTCTTTTGGTTATAAAGGTACGCACTGTATTTTCCATTCGTAACTACAATTCACGATATTTAACAAGTAAGTAAGAATCACAACGTACATAAATTACAACTTTGCAATAATACATTTAGTGACACAATAGTTTTACGACACAACCGTCTACTTAGAAAAAAAAAATATGCAAATTTCATTAGAGCAATATTGTATAAACGTGTATAGTGTCTGATATTCTAGGTGTTAATAATTGTTATACCTATAAAAATATGTTTCAATATCATTATGCGTAAATAAATGTATGTTTCAGGATATTATGCTTAAAAAAGTTATGCTCTAGAACTTTATGCTTAATAAATTTATGCTTTAGAATATTATGCTTAATCATTATTATGGTTAGAGAAATTATGCTTAAAAAATTATGCGTAAGCTGTTATGCGTAATTACATTATGCGAAAATATAATTATGCCAAACAAAATTATGCTAAGTTATTTTATATTAGGTCTTAAAATTTTATGCAAATGGATAGGGAACCGCTAGTGGCACTACAAAAAGTACTTCAGCTACATTGAACAAAAAGTACTACAGCGACATCAATGACTAAGGTGATGAACTATCAAGCAAAATACGTCAGAATTCCTACATCGCGCAAGCAACATTCTCCGTGACTTAAGAGCATACACGAGATCCCAACAAACAACCGTCGGAAGATCCTCCCTTTTCTACGGGGGATGCACCCTGTTCTTCATACCCCCAAACTAGTAAAGATTATTTGATGCAGTTTCTAGACTAACTTCCAAGATTTTTATCACATTACTGTAGAAAATCTACATCAAAAGTTTACCTAATTGACGACCCGAATGGCGTAGTGGTAGTGACGCTGCCTTACGTTCTTAGGGTCCTGGGTTCGAATCCCGGTAGGAGCATATGTTTGTGTGATGAGCATGGACATTTGTTTCCGAGTCATGGATGTTTATATGTATAATAAGTATGTATTTACAAATAAAAAAGTATAAATGTAGTATATCAACTATCTAGTGTCCACGACACAAGCTTTGCTTAGTGTGGCACTAGGTGGCGCTGTGTGTTAATGTCCAGCAATATTTATTTATTTATTTATTTATTTACCTGGAGCCAACATCTAATAATTGTATGAGTGATGACAAAGAAAGGTTGTCTTTAAAAGATCGCTTTTAGCGATAAGACCGCCCATTGTGTCACCCCTTGTAAAACGTTATAAAGAGATTCTATTCTAATATAAAAAAGAATGGGATACTTAGCAACCCACCACAAAAGCCGTTTAATAGTTGTACTTTCAATTTAGTTATCAAGGAGAAAAAAGATCACGCGAAGAAAACGCCTTCGACAAAAGTGAAGCAGAAAAAGGAAACTGTAGGTGTTCTGCCTATGGACCTACAAGCTGTTAAGATCTGTCCATGTTTGAATGCGTCGGCATTGTACTATTAAAAAAATTGTGTGTCCACAATTTCACAATTTATAATATAAATACACAACATTGCCGATGCTACTGGTTTGATGAGACTGAAGCGGCGCACACTGGGGCCCTTGCCCTTTCCTATAAAGTAATGCTCAAAAGTCCGAACATAAATGAAATGCTATGAAATGTTTATTTTAATTTAAATATCAGTCAGAAATGAAAAATTGATAAAATACAACATTATATTTCGACATCCGAAGCATCAGAATCATTACAAAAGGTTAGTAATTCTTCTAAAAGCATATCTGTAACTTCAGGATCAAACGGTCTTCTTGTAACTGCTTGCGAAGGTCTTAAATTTGTTATGACAGGGTCAGATGAAATAAGTAGACGATGAAATATATCTTCTAAGTTACTCTGTCTTGAGGTTTTTCGAGAGAAGCGCTCTCTATATATTTTAAAATCCTTGTTTCGTGATTCCTGCGCTTCTTCACTTAACTGCCCAATCGGTAGTAAACAATTTTCTATGATTTCATTACCGTGGATTAATATTTTGTGCAATGTCGTAGTCATCGGGTACCAAGGGTAAAGAGTGACGTATAATTCCGCCGTATTCAGACAAAACGATTTAAACTTGTTGGTATCGATTTTAAAACCACTTGATATTGTTTGTAATACTATATAAAGCTTATGAATTAATGTCTGATCAATACCAGTAATTGATGCAGATAGCTGACTATTTTGGAAAAACTTACGAGCCACATTTCCGTCATTGGTGTTCCCGTAACCTGGTTTCGGCTTATCAACTATTAATGACATGTGTCTTCTAAATTCGGCTTGTATTCGTTTTTTATTTTCCTCCACCACGCTTTCGGTTTCTTTATTAACCCTGCCCAGTATTTAGGCGCCTCGTAGGTCACCGGTGACCTCAAGGCAGACCTGTTTTCAAACCTATTTTGTGAGCCGTAGGACACTAATTCCGTATATTTTGTGTATGCGTGTGACCGCTACGGCGCTGTAGAATATGTGCGCACGATGGTTTTCGTTTACCTTGAAATTTGTTAAATTCACATAGAAAAATCTGCAGTTTTCGGCGAACTCGTTCATGGATGCGGAGGTTTGGGTTTTAAGTGCAACATAACTATTCCTTTTAAACATTTTACGTAGCTTATTATATTACCATTTTTGTAGGCTTTTTAACAGTAAAGTAATTTTTTAAAATGCATAAGTAGTGTCTGAGAAAACTGAAAGAAGCCTCTGCTATTTTTTACAATATTTTGGGTAAGGAAATAAAATTAAATAATAAATACAGTTATTGTGTAAGTAATGAAAATATTTATTAGAAAATGAATAATAATAATTAAATTGCTAAAATTATTATAAAGAAAATACGTTACTACATGTGGATCTCGTTGAAACACTGTAAACACAAATGCGGTTTATTTTCGCATTCATTGCAAAATGTTGAAACCTTTTTTGTTTTATTTCTGGCAAGTTTCGAACCATATAGTTCGACATTATTTTTGTGACATTTATTACAAAATCGTCGTGTGTTTCTAACTGATCCCTCTTTTTGAGTTAGTTTTTGCCTTAGCCTTTTAGGTCTTCCAATCTCTTCAGCAGTTTTATTTTCCGTCTCAGTCAAATCTTCCACCAACTGCCTTCGAAATTCTACAATCCCCATTTTAGTTATATGGTGTAACATCACTCAAGAGTTCATCAATGCAGTGTTCAAAATTATTTCTATTCCCAACTTTTTGTACCACTTTACAGTCTTTCTTAATGGAGATGAATAGGCATTCATTTGATCACTAAGATCGACTGAACCTTTTGCCATGTTATATGCACAAACCATCTTTGGCTTTCGAACTATCTTTCCTTTTTTCATGACAGTTTTGAACCCTTTAGAATGCTTAGTGGACAGCATAAGCACATCCCTCTTATCTTTCCATTTTAAGACGCATATACCCCGCTCATTTTCCCTCGCTATTGACTCACCTGGTTTGAGTTTGGCTTCAATTACTTGCTTTGGTAATCCTCTTCTGTTTTTCTCAAGGTGCCAACCAGGTGAGTATCATTGTCAAGTAATTGATTTGCAAGCTCAAGATTTGTGTACCAATTATCAGTTGAAACAGTATGCCCTAAATTTAGTAGTCCATCACATAGACCCATGACCACATTAGTAGGAGATGTATTCAAGAATTCATGATTTTTGCCTGCGTATAATTGTAGCTTACACATATATCCGGGTAAGGTGCAAAGCTTAAATAATTTCATCCCATATTTATGTCTTTTGCTTTTATTGCACTGGCGGAATATAATACGGCCCCAAAATGGGACTTGACTTTCGTCCACACATACATCTTCTTTCGGAGCATAGCTTTTCTGGAACGTTTCGTTGAGAACTTCTATAAGAGGCCGAATTTTGTAAATACGATCCGATTTATCTGCGGTTTCATTATTTACATAGTGTAGATTTTTTAAGATCAATTCAAACCTGTTTCTGCTCATCACAGTTCCAGGAAACCTTTGGCCGAAGATTTTGTTTTTACTCCAATAGTCTACTATTTTTGGAAGTTTGACGAGGCCCATGTAAAGGATTAATCCAAAAACTTGTTTAATTTCATTGGTCGTCGTTGGTTTCCATGAATGTGAGCGTGATGAAGGTTTGGAACTTTGACCCGCTTGTTCAGCAAATAAATTAGTTTGTATGGCAATATCTTCAAAGATTTTATCTGGGACTACTAAACTAAAATATTCTCCAGGTGGTCTGTTTCGAAGCTGACTTGCAAACGGTTCTTTCATGCTTGAAACAAAAAGTTTATAGATAATAAATCGGTGTCACCCGCTGCGCGGCTCCTAAGGGTCAACCAAACAAACAAACACTTCAGCTTTATAATAATTACTATTATATGTATAGTATTTAGAAGAAGTATAGATGAACTTTCAGGGTGGACAAAGGCTAGTTTTGGGTAAAATTTACGCAGTTCCCGCGGGATAAACAATTTACAATTATAACCAAATTCTACGCGGGCGGAGCCGTGGGCAAAAGTTAGTAGGTGTACAAAATTCTCACCTGTAGGTTCCGTAAACGCGATCACAGATGGTTGGTGACCTCTTGGCTCTGCCCACCTTTGAATCGAGATATCCCGAAGTTTGTCGATTTGACTTCGAACCATGTCTTCCCCAGAATCTTTGTCACTTTCCGAATCACTGTTAATAACAACTCGTGCACGTCGTTTCGGTGGATGGATGATTTTGTCTTCACTTTCCTCTTCGCATTTTTCCTCCGAACATCTTTCTTCAATCTCACGGAAAATACTGGCTTCTAATAAGTCAATACGATGCAAATCTTCTTGAGATATGTCTAAATCTACTATATCGAAACCGTCAAAATCCATCATAGAGAATGAACACGCGAATACTAAATAAAAAACAAATTGACGTGCATCCCACTTGAGTGCAAGTATTCGACTGCGGGGCGGGTGACCGGAGGTGTGACCTATCTGGCGCCTAAATAACGTAAATGCAATTTTCGACATCACAGCGCCGCGTAGGACGTCGGTGACCTCATGGGGTTTTTTGTGATTATTTCATAAACTATACATACGATTGCAGCCTAAACTAGACATAAATCCATATCTTATTAAACTAAATCCAGGAGCACCAAAAAAAAAAAATGTAAATTTTGACCGTTCCACTACGGCGGTTAACGTGTTAATACGCCAAGATTATGTCGGTAATTTATAGGCCAAGTGCAACAAACATTCAAAAAATCGTATCCAGGCATGAAGTACCGAGATTCCAAATGACAAATATTCGTTTTTTAAAGTTTTATCTAAAATAGCCGCTAAGTTATTAAAATCCTTTGACGTAGCATCACATAAATAGCAACGTAATGTAGACTTAGTGTCAGTTAGCGAATTGCATATTTTGCCATCAATCATGGTAAAAAGAGGTGTATGTGTGATGCTGTATTCTTTTTCATCAACCATAACTTTTGTATCTATCAAGCTATTGATCTGATTATCCATCTTGTGTTTTCTTTTTTTGTAAGCTCTACGGATTCCTTCTCATATTGTAATTTGATGGGTCGGCAAAAACGTGGAGAAGAGGGCCGTGGATTTTGCCATAACACGATAGTTTTTCCATTTTCATTGTCAGCTATCAGTCGAAGCGGAACTAATGATGATAGAAACGTATATTTATCATCACTCGTATCTGATGCGAATTTTTGCATGTACTGCGTGTGGCTGGAACTACCATCGAAGCCCCATTTGGAGACTAAATAAATCTGTTTAATGTTGGTGCTGGTTACAGCTTCTTTTTGTGTAATCATTAAACGATTACCTGTGTGGTCCAATAGAGATTGCAGTGGAACCTCACTTTCCACCTCATTGGTTTTTATTCCGTCAGGAAGACATTGTTTTTTCACAGTACGGACATTTTTATAGGAAGGAAATACATCCTTGGCGTAATTTCTTATAATATTATATTGCCTCCTACTTAACTGTGCCTCCATCATTAAAGATAGTGCTTGTTCGTTAGTTAACTTGTGACATTCAGGTACAATTCTTTCGAAAGATGTGTTTGGACTAACAAGTTCTTGAACTTTTTTGGCTTCCTTGCGTTTTCCACTAGCTCGCAAGCTCATTTTTGCTGCGTATGTTAATTCTTCAGTAGAATGGCTATGACGAAGTTCTGCAGTTTTCCTGCGTTTTGACTGGTCACTACATTCATCAAAAGTTTTCGTTGGCCGTCCTCCTGCAGGCTTCAGATATAATTTGAACTGGGAAACATTCTCCAACCAAGTTTTTTCAGTTTCCAAAAACCTGTTTTTGTGTCTACCACATCTATCCCACTTAAATGTAAAAGACTTCTTAAAATTTCGCAATGCTAATTTTAGTATGTCTTAGGTAGGTTTCTAGGTCCATGAACTTCTTTTCCACAGATTTAAAGCTACTTTGGAATATAATTAGTCATTAATCCATAAGTACTGATCGTTATGGTTCATAAAAACAATATTAGAATAACCATACCTTGCGTAGTTGCAGCCATGATGCACTTCAATTAAATATGACGATAACTTGAAGAAATAAAAGTTTTAAAATTCTCTAAGAACTCACGAACGCTAACGAACAATTAATGATGTGGGTACAAAGTAAACTTTGAGATGATGCACTGGACAGTAGGTAGCAGTTACTGATTTAGTATTTGTAGAAATGATGTGACACATTCTTAAGTCTATCCTGACATAGTTTATTTTTTTAAATACCCTCATTTTGAAAATCGAGTTTTGAGCATTACGTTGTATGGGCGGGTCCCAGTGTGCGGCGTTGACTGCAAGTACATTTGAAAGTTGCCTTATTGACCATTTAAATGATACTCTGATCATCAGTCAGACACCTGTTTTGATTATTTGCAGTGACTCTTTCAAATGCTCTTTTGTCATTCAGTGTTGATAAAAATGTAATGATTTATCAGAAATATTTAACCGAAGGCCACACGCAAATTGAGGTTGATTCTGTTCGTGCCACTATTAAAAAAAAATCAAAAACTAACCTATTTATTTACCATCTGATTGTATCCGATTTACTAGCGAGGCCAGGCGTAGATCCGAACCATACGAAGTTAAAAGCCTCTACTATACTTTTTGTCGAAATTACGAAGTTGAAGTGTGACATTACTGCTTACTGTACTGCTGCCGACGCGACGTTTCATTTGTTTTTATTTAGCCGGTGATTTGATATAGTTTCAATTGAGTGTTATTATTATTATCAGCCATTTGTGTCCCACTGCAGGGCAAAGGCCTCCATTCCGCCCTTCCACTTATCCCTATCTAGTGCTGTTACTCGCCAACCCTTGTGGAAGATGTTGAGTTCGTCCCACCATCTCCTTCTGGGCCTGCCGCCTTGCCGTTTGCCGTTATACATTACCTATCTTTAATAAAACAATACAAGATGGTGCAAATTTACGGCTCTAATGGACTTTTCAGAAAACCACCAAGACGTGGCACTTGGCCACTGCAGCCGCACCAGCGAAGGGCGAAGTTTATTAAAACGCTGTTGGATGGAGTGCGCCCAAATTTTAAACTCGGTCTCGGTGTACTGCCTCAATAAATCATAGTGCCCAAAGGTGAAAAAAATATCTTTTCAGCATCAGGAGACGATAGGAAAATTTAACTGTGTTGGTAACTGGTAATGCTGCTGGAGTTTTGGATCCACCAAAGATAGTATACCCTTATGAGCATTTACCTGTTGTAATTGCTAATAGCGTACCAAAAGATTGGTGCTTAGGCAGGTCAGATTCAGGCTGGATGTGTGCTAGAACTTTTGATGAAAACGTTACCTACTGGTGTGATTCAATCGATGCATAGAAAAAAAGTACTATTCCTAAACAAGTTATATTATTCTTGGACGGTCATAAGTCACATGACATGATTTATCAGATTTTTGTAAAGATAATGGGATTGAAGTTATCTCTCTATTCCCTAACTCGACACATCTACTTCAGCAGATAGATGTTGCGGTCTTTAGGCCTTTAAAGGTATTGTGACACAATCAAGTGAAGAGTTGGAAAATGGGAAATCTAAAACAAACAATGAAAAGAGAGCATTTTGTTCCAAACTTTGAGCTTTGCGAAATATTGCCGCAGATACAATAAGAAACGGATTACGAAAAAGTGGGTATTTTCCCTTTGGTCCAGAATACGTCGACATGATAAAATAAGTTCACAAAATCGTGCTATTGTTTCCACATCGGCATTAGAAAAAAAAAATGACTCGACAAAACAGTTTACGAATACCTTGGAATCATAAATATGAAGCGTGTTTAGAAATGAAAAATTGAATTTATTCACCAGGCTATTGTTAGAATTACTTGAACGCGTCATTCATGAAGCGCCATCTGTGTTGTTTTTTGTAGTAACTAAAGAATGTGTGTAAAGAAAATGGTCTCAGATAAAACATAATGAAAATAAATAATTAAAGTATAAAAGTGTTATTCAATCTTGCAGCCCCTGTAAAGATTAAACATTAAAAGGTTATGGGCTTCAAAGACACGGAAAAGGTCCAACTATCCAGACCAAGATTGCGAGAAAAACAGTGAAAAGCCACACGGCGTTCTAGCGTTGTAAAAAAGTTGAGCGTCCATGACAGTTATAAAAAAGCAGAAAATTCGTAATATATTTATATAAGATAGAAGAGGCTTGAAAAATGGAAAAAATAAGAGTAGATCGCCTAATTATATTAAATGGCACCAACTGGTTGACGTGGAAGTTCCAAATTTCAATTGTTTTGAAATCCAAGGGACTATATGGCGTAGTGGAAAAAGAAATGTCGGCGGACAAAAAAGATAAAGAGACGGACGGAGACAAAGATGCAAAGGCTCAAGAAATCATTGCTACAAGAGTCGAGGAAAAAATCCTGTCATGTATTATGATGTGCAAAACTGCGCATGAAATGTGGAAAAAACTAACCTCAATCTACGAAAGTCACAGCAGTGTAGGCGCACATCTAGTACAGCAGCAATTTTATAGCATCAAATTTGAAGAGCGAGATAGTATGGCACAGTTTATAGCAAAAATAGAAGAGGTTGTGTGTCAGTTGAAAATCAAAAAAGAGGAGATTTCTGAAAATATGATAATCACAAAGATATTGATGAGCTTGCCAAGTAAATACAAACACTATTTCTGCTTGGGAGTCAGTGTCAAAAGAAAAACAAACATTGCAAGAAATAACGGCACGTTTAATGATTGAAGAGGAAAGAGTGAAAGATGAACAACCAGAAAAGACATCAGCATTTTTAGCGAAGAAGAATAATTATCAACAGAAAGGTGCAAAATGTTTTGAGTGCGGTAAAGTTGGTCATCTCAAGAAAGAGTGCAGAGCAAGAAAGTGCAATTATTGTGGACAGCCTGGTCATATATATGAAAATTGCTTCAAGAGGAAGGGTAAAGAAAACAACTTCAGTAATAGAGGGAACTACAACAACAGAGGAAACTACAGTGACCGTGGAAACAACAGCAATAGAGGGAACTACAACAACAGAGGAAACTACAGTGACCGTGGAAACAACAGCAATAGAGGGAACTACGATAACAGGGGAAACTATAATAACCAAGGCCAAGGTGCAAGGCAGCAAGAAAACAGAAATAACTACTCAGAGGGAGCAGCAGTGACAGTTGACGATGAAACAAACTTTTCATTACTCATACTCGGAAAGTAGGTCTGAAGTTGCCTGAGGAGCGGGCTGAAAGTAATACTTTTCAGCCCTAGGGAGAATCTCTTTCAACTGACAGCTGTCACATTATTAAAAAAAAATCTAGTTCTATTTTCACATTTCTATTGAACCATGTTTCGACTTCTATATAGCCTGTAAATTACAGCGCGATATAAAATTGAAATAACATAAAATTCAGTATTAATTAAAGAATATATTTTTTTTAAATAACAGTTATATTTTAGCTATAAATATTTCTTTAAAATAACAGGTTTGGGCAAAATATTTACTATTTTTTTAGTGACGATATTGAAAATAAAGGCTGAATAGCCGGCCACAGAAAAAAAAGTAAAATAGGCGGGAAAGCGGCAATCCGATCTTCATTTTTTTTTTGAGTGGTTTCGTGTTTATGTTTTTATTTTCCTTGTAGTCGTAGTGAAAAGCACAGTGTTTACCTCGGGTTAAAGACTTATTTAGTCCCTCGAGCTATTAGCGCCCGCGCTACGCTTGGGCGCCAAACTCCGTCTCGGGACTAAATAAGTTACTTTCACCCCTAGGATAACAATGTACTATTAAGTTGTATTCAGGTACTGATTTGTTTAACTTTAGTTGTACTACTCCTGACAATATTGTTGTTATAGAGTGGATTGTAGATTCTGGATGCACTGAGCATATGTTTAGGTCTGAACTTTATGTCAAAGATGACCGATATTCAGTCATTATCCAAAGAAATGAAAATTTATTTAGCTAATGGTAAATTTATAACAGCTACGAAGAGAGGTATTTTAAATATGAAAATTAATGAGGGATATAATGTCAATGTGAATGCTGTGATTGTAGAAAACCTGCAATGTAATCTGCTTTCAGTAAAGAAAATAATAGACACAAACTGCGAAGTTAAGTTTGGTGAGAATTACGTAGAGATACCTGCCTCTCCTGGAATCGACAATACGGGTGCCCTATTATATAAGGGAAACTGAGAACCTTTCCTTGAGAAGGAATATTGAGGACCGAGCCACGGAAATCTGAAAGACAGAACCTTAGCCGGGTCACGTGGCCTTTTGCCAATACTATACAACGAGCCACGACTTCTGTTTGCCTAACCCTGTGTGATGGGACACCAAGAAATAGGATTGCCCACGGGGCGTACTAAGCAATACGCAATACTCACGGTTGATTATCGCTGAAGACACTTGGATCTGGCAGATTCGACCGGCTGAAGAATGGGTCCGCCCAATCGATCGGCGAATCCTTTATACCATGAGTCTCTGCAATTAATAACCAGGGATCACAACAATATCCTTTTCACGACCGGGGAAGGACTCCGGAGATCACTTCCAACCATTAATACACCAAAATACTCACCTTATAAAACTTGTGAAAAAGTATGAAGCTTTTCGTCTGCGTAATCAAGTGCAAATGGACGCCAACTTCTTCGGCTGTCAAAACTCCAAACCGGAATTAGATGGAGCACCTAGAAAATTAGGCTTCAGGTAAAACTCATAGGGGCACGGAAGACGGAATCACTACACCACAATGTTTAATTCCTGAAAATCCCTAACAACTGTCTAACATGACGTTTATATTCTGACACAATAACAAATATCGAGATCCAATCTACCAAACTCCATATTCCCTATTTCTAACACCAAGATTTGACTCGAGTGAAGAAATCTTTCCTTTTAATTTCCACGGCGAATTGAGAATCCATAACCTGGCCACACTGTCATCGACAAACCACAAATTAAAGATGGATTCCCACAGTCAAACCACAGATTACAATCGACTGTGAGCTACTCGAAGATTCTAGAAGAAAGTCTATAGTAAAAAAATAATTTCTCTTCCGGTTATGGTTAAAAGACCAGTAACGAAAGCTGAAAATTATTAAGGATTGATGTATACGATTTTAGTTCGATGGTTTCCAGTCAAAATGTTAAAATTAATTATTGATATCGATTTGATACTACAACTGCGCATCGGCTACCGCCAGATGTCGCCTCCAATTGTCAGAGACTGACGTATGACTAAACGTAGTGATTATATACTCTGTGGAATGACATTTAAAATGTAAACATCATTCATAGTTACTATATGATGAATCTATTTTATAGTGAAAGCCTGTTAAATAGTGTTTTGAAAAGTGATTTATCCTCAGGAAGTGTTACTGAAGGGTGCAGTGACAAATTACAAATGAAGGGAAGACTCCCTCTACAAATCGCAAGCCAAAATCATTCGAACAAACTACAATGAACATAACACTTGGAAACCATTGAGATCAATATTGGAAACCTCACAGCTATCAACGTATGCTCACAGGTAAATGCTAGGTACAAAAAAAACAACGTAACAACAGGTGACTCTCGTGATTATCGAGGATAAGCAAAGCTGGGTTATCTCTCGATGCTGAAGTGAACTGAAACAAATAGGAATTAATCAAATAAATATATCTATTCCACACCTACAGATATAAATATCTCACAAATATGTTAATTACCTGGATAAAATGCTTCATTACTTCCACAAATAATTCTGCATTCATCCAACCGCTAGGTGCGGCTAAGCCAACTAGTGTCCCGGGGGGCGCCCCATATACCATGTGCGCCTTAAAGTTTTTTCGTGGAAATACCATAGCTGGAGGTATTGCCTGGCCAATCGCATTTACAATGCAGCAAGTTGTAACCAAGATTCCACGTTTCCCACTCGTGACTTTACAGACATTGCGTCCTTTAGCTGCCAGAACTTTATGAAGTCGTTGCACAGTTGTGGTAGAGGTCTCATCGAGATTATAAATTCGGCTTCCATTAGCAAAAGATGGAGAGCGACTTAAAACTTCTTTAAGATTGTCGAAAAAAAATTGCATTTTATTAAATGCTGTAGCTCTTGCTATACTACAAGCCTCAGGTTTTTTCTCTGACAATTCAGGATGTCTTGCCCTAAATCCCCTCATCCAATCTCGGCCTGCCATTTCATGGATTTTCCACGATGGCGGCATTCAATTTTGTTAATCACTGCCATTTGGTAGGCAATTCTGCGGCAGTCTTTTGAAGTTTGACCATAGAATTTATGTGCACAATCCAATAAATTCTCCTTATTGCTGTCTTCTTGTTCATCATTAAAAATTTTACTTGCATCGTAATGCGGCTCCAATCTACATGACGGGATTGTTCCGGTATTTTTCAATATATCTTCGCAGTGTTGGATAGGGCAGATTTGCTGCTTCGGCAGATTTTCTTATACTCAGCCCCGACAAATGTTTATGAATTCCTTTTTGGATATCTGCTGCCGTGTGATATCACTTCTTAAGGGTCTGCCGCCCTAGTGTGTTTCGTCCCATGCTGAAATAAACAAAATTCCTACTACAAATGTGACAAATACCATACCAATACACTCAGTGTTATCTACACAATAACATTTGGCAAAGCACTTCAATGTGGTACACAATGAACCGTGCTTACCCAGTCTATGTGGCTCACTGCGTACCCATCCCCTCTTAGCAAATGTTAGGTTATGTTTTACACAATAAACATTGAGAAGTAATTCCAAAAAGTAGTTTCAAACAAGCCCAAAGACCCACATTACACTTATAATTCACTCATAGTTTAAAAAGAGTTAAAATAATAAAGTAATTAAAAAATATACTCACGATTTTTTCGTCGATTTTGCTATTTTATTTTTATTTTATTTTATTAATTTTAAGAAAAGTTACAGCTAATACATTCGAGTAGTAAAAAGTAATATGTAGAAAAAAGCCAATTACAACTTTCCACTTATAAACTAATGTATGAATTTACAAAACGATACAAACAGCGTTATGGTAAAACAAAGAGACAAATACAAAGAGTAAACAAAAATAAAATACATTACACAATAAAGTTACACTTCAAAGAAAAAGTTACTTGAGATTTTTTTTAATTTCTGGACACTATTTGTAAATAAATCAAGCTCAACATCCCGGCACACTATATTGAACATTCGACATGCCCTTAGGATATATGCATTTTGCCTGTAGTTAGTTTTTACTATAGGTACATGAAGGAGATGAGGTCTCCTAAGAAACACAGACGGCACACGAAGTCCAATCTTGGCCACCAGCTCAGGGACGTCAGTAGATCCGTTCATTATACTAAATAGAAAAGCGAGATCTGCAATTTTTCTTCGCTCTTGCAAAGGAAGTATATGAAATTTCTTACACCGACTAGTATAGTTAGGAAGATAAGTATTTGAACGATATTGAATGTACCTTAAAAATCGCCTTTGTATGCCTTCGAGGCGATTAATATAAACATTGTAATTTGGATTCCAAATTTGAGAAGCATATTGGAGATGGCTACGGACAAAAGCACAGTATAGAATTTTCATGGTTTTGACATTTTTAAACTCGGAAGCAACCCTGAAAATAAAACCTAAAGCTTTAGAAGCCTTGTTGACTATATTATCAATATGCTCATCAAACAAAAGCTTCGAGTCAAAAGTCACCCCAAGATCCTTGATGACGTTGATCCTTGATGGCAATTGAGGTATTCGATAATTTGTAGTCATATATAATAGGGTTTGGTTTCCGAGTAAATGTACATACATAGCATTTTGAAATGTTTAAATCTAACCTATTTCGGACGCAGTAATCATGGAAGCGGTTCAGATCCTCCTGAAGTAGGTGTGCATCATTAATGGTTGAAACATCACTCAGAATTTTCATATCATCTGCATACAGTAAAATTTTAGAGTTTAAGAAGCAAGAGGCGATATCATTAACAAAAATATTAAATAAAAGGGGTCCTAATAAGGATCCTTGGGGAACCCCCGACGGGATGAACATCGCTCTCGAGGTGTAACCGTTGAGGACCACAGTGTGGCACCTATTCTCGACATATGATACAAACCATCTGTACAAGCTACCCCTCACACCAATCTCTAACACTCTTATTATAAAAACTTCCATAAGTACCAAGTTTAAACCAGAACTAAAAGGTCTAGGGTTAGTACGGTACTAACGTTAGTTCTTTCATTCGTATTACAAATCGAAGACCAACAAAGGACTAACTAGTACCAAAGAAAGTCTCTGGTCTTAACATTTTCCACAGATTATAAGCAGCAAAATATTTAAACTGTTCATTCATTCGTTCTTAGTTCTATGCGCCGTTCCTTTTTACAAAATGTTGTAACGTAAATTAAAGAAAAAATATTTCATAAATTTTTATTTGTAGTGATAAAATATAAAGTTTTGTTATTTATAGGTATTTAAATATTCCGACTTGTATTTTTTTTGAATGCATGTTCATAATTCAATTGTTCTGGTTTGGAACAACTATCGAGCTAGCGCGTATAACGGAGTGAACTGGGCAGCGCGCGTAGTTCGAGTAAGATATCGAAATAAGTTACAAACGGATGTCCTCGAGGATCGTGGGATAAATCATCACGTAGCAGATCGACAATCTTTTGGCCAAAACGTTTTGTAAATCTGTATTTACATCGAAAATCTTCGCCGGATAATTGAAATGGATTTCGTCGCTGACGAACTCGGTTGGGTCCCCGGGAACTCTCAAAAATACCCAACAGATCCAAATCTTCCAAATCAATCGTATCAATAATATCAATAATATCCATTTTTGTTTAAATCACAAAAACTTTCCGAAAATTAACCTCAAAACCAAAAAAGGATTTGACCTGATTTGACTTTTGACAATTTAGTACCATAGTTAAACTAGGGGTCACGATGGTCTAACTTTGGTACCATAGATAGTTCTAGGACTAGCGATAAACTTCGTTTTGTAATAACGTTTTTTCAAGTTCATGGTTTAGACCTAGTACTAAACCCGGTACTATTTTTAAGACCACGTTTTGTAATAAGCCGGTAACAGGAAGACAATCTATTCTCTAGATTCTCTTTCTATGTTTTGATCTATTCGATCAAAACATTTACTGTAGTCAGTGTATATAACATCGACCTGAGACCTCTTGGACATATGCTCTGAAAGATAGTCACTACAGACCACGACATTGGATGTGGTGGATCGACCTTTTAAGAATCCATGCTGATGTTCGGAGAAACTTAATTTAAGTGAAGAAGATAGTTGTACGTGTACGATTTTCTCCATAATTTTAGCGAACACGCAGAGTTTGGAGATCGGTCTATAGTTTTCAACGCTACCCTTAGGTCCTTTTTTATGAATCGGTGTTATATACGCCTACTTCTAGATTGTAGGCACCACTTCTAAGTCAAATGACCGTTTGAATAATATTGCTAATGGACTGGATAGGCACATTTGGTTATAAAAACTGGTGAAATATTATCCGGACCAGCGGATTTATTAACATCCACTGGCTTTTGCAAGCGAAATACGTCCTCCTCCCTCACATCAATAGAGCAGATGTCTGATAGAAGACCAGTAGACTGATCCATTCCTGCATAGGCTGAAAATTCATTCGTGTCGAGTCGCTCTTGGAAGTTCGAAAAGACGACACTTCACCAAATTTAAGTACAGATGGGTAACAGTTAGTTTGTTGTTTAGATTTAACATATTGCCAAAAAGCCCTGGGATTTTTAGAAATGGCTAATTCAATGTTTGCTATTTATTCATCAAACATTTCCTTCTCCAGATCTTTAGCCCGTTGACGTAAGATAACAAAAGAATGATAATCCGAGAGATTTCCATAGGTTTTAAATTTTGAATGAAATTTTGATTTTTCTTTAATTATTTTAATAAGAGGGCTTTTGTACCATGGAGGATACTTAGCCCTTGGAGCGACGGTTTTGGATGGAATATGTGTATTATGCAGCAAGTTGATAGTGCGATAAAAGGAATCAACAGCTTCTTCAAGGGGCCTACAGTTTAGCTCTGCTGGCCAATCGATTGCCATCATTTCTTCAATGATTGCGTCATAGTTCGCCTGAGCATACAAGAACTTGATTCGAGGCCGAGAATGCAGCTGATGAAGTTGGACGAAGTCGGCAGAGATACAGAGCGCCTTATGATGCGAGTCCTCATGCACCAGGGGATCCAGGCTGCAAGTGACAGCCACTTCACTGTTAGACAAGACGAGGTCAAGAATCCTGTTGTTTACATTTCGATGGGAGTTGTACTGTAGCAGATTGCATGCGGTGAGAGTATCGCAAAAGCTGGTTTGAATGGGACCATGCAAATTACCAGGACATAGATGACCACCGTCCACCTCAGCGTGCCAGGCAATATTCGGTTGGTTAAAATCACCAAGCACTAAGAGCTTATCAGCGGGATGTTTAAAAACAATATCAGATAAATTACTTGAAAAATTATTGAGTTGGACCATTAAAGAGTTGCCAGATGACTGACTACATATATACACAACACATAAATGTATTTTATAGGTTACTTTCGGTTTCATTTGGTGTAAAGTTAAGGTAACCCACAGATCCTCGGCAGACATCTTCATCTATTTCCATGTAGTGTTTGTTCTTTTTTGTAGTTTTCTTGCTTACACTTGTTTCATTTTTTAAAACATCCAGGACTTGAGCTAATGTTGGATTCGTACGCCCAATAAATCTGTTTATTTTGGAATGCCATCCCTCCAAGTGGTTTGTTGTTCTTATTTCTTCTGTACTGCAGCAGCAAAGTTTGGCAAAATCGTTGTGTTCAAACCATTGCTTTTTAAAATATTTGTTAAATTTTTGTACTTCTATGGCGACTGGGCTTTTATTCATTACATATTTATAACCTTTATTAATATACTCTTGTGGTAAGCGTGCTAAACCAGCACAGCGGGCTACGTGTCTCTTTTTGACGCTTGATTTTAAACCCAGGTTTTTTGCCTTTCGGAATAATGCCCTGTTGTAATGGAAGTAGCATAACTTTATTTTGATCAACGGAAAGACATCTCTAATACCTTGCATTGCTGCTTTTTCAAAATCCAAAGTAACCTTCTGAGGTTTAAATGATGGAATCTGCGATTTAATTAATCTGTACAATATTTCGTAGGTTTTTCTATTTTTGTTTTCAAGAAAGGCAAAAATTAAAGGGGTTACTGAATGAGTGTCTTTATCATAACCATGTATCGAATATAACTGTTTGAAACATCGTGGGCAAGACTTAAAGGTACCGTCGCAGTAAATGTGTTTGTAATTTGTGATTTTTTGTCTAGAACTTTTTGTGCAAAATAATAAAATTCGATTGCCTTCATCAATGAAATCAGCTAAGAGCATATTTTCAAATTTTTTTGGTACAATTACTTCGCTGGGTAATGTAAATCTTTGTTTTGTAACACCCAATACTTTGTTCCGTTCGTTGTATAGTCCGCTTTTAATATTATTAAAATTTGGCAATTTATTGATCAAACCAACTCCTTCATTTTCCATTTCAGATTTCATATCGTCATATTGTTTTTTTATTGAGACAAAATTAGTACTTACTTTTTGTTTTAAAGTATCCATTTTTTTAAGAAATTCTGTATTTATAATGTCCCCTTTGCAATGTATCTCGTGTTGGTTTTGTTTTATAACTTCATTCTTAGAATTAATAGTAAAGTTGCCATTACATCCAAAATTTTCATTCTCGCAATAAAAAAATGTGTTGCCGGATTTGTAGATTTTTTTTCTATGGTACTTACGTCCCTGATATAGAGCTGCCACACCTCCTCTTTTTGTGCTTATAAACTCAACTTGTGTTGTATTCATGGCAAATATTGTTAACACCGAATCTAGTCAAAAAATGCTATTCATTTTTAAATTTCCTCGTTGCACTTACCTATAGTACCTACATGACAATTATGTCATTCTAGTTAATTTTAAAATCATTTGCTTATGTGTAAGCGGCCAGCAATATTTTTTATAGATTATTAATTCTAAAGAGGTTTTGATTTTCATTTTCATTTTTTTTTTTTTATATATAATATTATTATAATTTATAGATTATTAATTCTAAAGAGGTTTTGATTTTCATTTGTCGGTTTCGAATGAAGAAATATAATTCTTTTGTCGAAACAAGTTTCGAGATACGAAATATAATTCTTATATCGAAACTAGTTTCGAAAGAAGAAACAATATTCTTATTTAGAAACCAGTTTCGAACCTTGGTAACCCGCAGATAAAATATTCGCGGTTTAAAACTAAACTTATATTGTCACTTACGGGATATCTTCCGTGATTATTTATTGTTTTGAGCTCCCGATATTTCGACGCTGTTGCAAGCGCCATGATCGCGGGTTGACTGAAGACTGCGGGTGGATGGAAAATAAAATTGTTACGAGCAGACAAATCTGTCTACCCTCTTTCTTTGTCTTTTGCTACGCGCACTATTAGAACTCGACACTAAGGGCGCGTTCCCACCGTGTCGTGACGACAGATAATCGTGTAGTTTTAAGTGTCGTGGCTTATATGTTTAAATGGAGGTGTTCACATTTAGAACGACACAATTTACTGTCGTCTACGACAGTTTTTGCAGTGACGACACTTTGTCGTGACAGTGGGAACGGCAAGCACGACAGTCGTAAAACGATAAAAAATCGTGGACGGCAACTCTATGTAGACGAACACGTGTTTTCCCTTCCCTCTCGCACCCGCGCGCCCCTCGCGTCTGTACTCGGTTTGCTTTGTGCGTGTTAGAACTTGTCAGACTCCTGCGCATGGTGGACGTATAACAATGGCTAATAATATAACACCGGAAGTTTTAATTCCACTTGTGGAACAAAGGGCTGTCCTTTGGGACAAAACTTTAGACATTTATAAAGACAAAGGTTTGAAATTAGCCGCGTGGAGAGAAATTTGTTGCGTTTTTGAACCTAATTTTGACAAGTTGGAGGAAAAGGAAAGAAAAGATTTCGGTAAGTTTCTGAAACTTTTTATTTATTATGATACGTGTGCTGTAATGTTTTGCCAAGGTACGGAGCCTATTTCAGATACAAAATAGTCGGAAAATTGTAAGCGCACTGCGTTTCCACCACCTTCGTTTGAACGCAGCTGTGTTGCAGGCATGTTTACCAGGAGCATAACGGTTGGGGTATTCTCCAAGTATATAGCGTCTTTTTTTATTGAAAAATTATGTAATACCGTACAAGCCTTTACCAACTTCAATAGCTGTTTCTGCACATACATCCAATGGTCTATGCAAGATCCTCCATTTATTGGATAAGATACCAAAAGTGCATTCAACATATCTTCTCGCGCGGCTTAGACGGTAATTAAATATCTTTTTCTTATTGTCTAAATGAGTACCGCCATAAGGTCGCAATAAATTTTGTGACAATGTAAAGGCTTCGTCTCCAACAAATACATATGGTATTTCTTCTTGCATATTTTCGTGTAATGGCGTGGGTCTTGGTATATTTAAAGTACCATCATTTAGTTTCTTCCAAAAATTGGATTGTTTTAGGATAGATGAATCACACTTTTTTCCGTATGAACAATACTAACGTAAATGAAACGGTATTCTGAATCAACAATTGCAAATAAAATAAAAGAAAAATAATCCTTATAGTTAAAAAACATAGAACCACTATTTATTGGCTTTGTAATCCTTATGTGCTTGCCGTCCAGCGCACCGAGGCAATGAGGAAAATTTGCTTTCGTTTTAAAAGCTTCAGCGATCGCTTTCCATTCTTCTTCGGTATTGGGCAACTTTAAATATTCTGCACTTAATACGCTCCAAATAACAGAACACGTTTCTTTGATTATTTTGCTGATGGTTGACATTCCCACTCTAAAATTATAATGCAGTTGTATAAACGAACATCCCGACGCCAAATATCTGTAAATAAATACAACAGCTATTATAATACGCTTATATTCGAGGACCAATGCCCTAACATTATAATTATGTATAAACATATAATCAGTTTAATACGTAGTCCCTTACTTGTTCACGGAAACATCCGGGGATACTAGTGGAAAAACTCGATCTTAGTATAGTTTTTTAAACTCTGAAAAACGTGCAGATGTTTGCGTGAACAATAATTTGACTACGTATTAGACTGATTATATGTTAATACATATAATGTTAAATCTATACACAAACAAATTTTAATTTTAAGTCTATTTTACTTTTACAGCTACACAGATATCTACAAAGTGGACACATATTCGAGATGCATTTATGAGATCCCTGAAATATGAAAAAGAAAAAAAGCGATCTGGTGCAGGCGCAAAAACTACTAGGCCGTATGTTTATAAGAATCAGCTGTCTTTTTTATTAAAAGTTACTGAGCCCCGTATGACCTCTGATTCATCTAATGAGCCTAATAATTCTATCTCTGATACATTAAGTGATGCAGCACCTTCTACTCAAAAGAAAACTAAGACTGACACATTAGATGATAAAATGTCACAATTTCTAGATTATAAATTAAATAATCAAGAACACCCACATGTGTCCTTTATGAAAGGAATTTTACCATCTTTGGTATCATTCGACAATGATGACAATTTTGAATTCCAAACGGGTATTATGCAACTGATTGAAAAAATTAAAAAGAAACGCCTTCGTAATAATTTATATGATACTTATGCAAACTATGGTGACTATCAAAACCATTTATCACAACCGACAGGATATTTTACACAAGATCCAGGTGCATCAACTTCGACTAGCAATCAAGTTATGGAACCGGCTGCATCACCAAATTCAGTCTATACTAATTTGTCTGATAGCACACAAGATTCTTTTAATTTTGACAATATATAATTTAAAGATGTCTTTACTTATAAAACGTGTAACTCTAAAATAAATCTCTAAATAAATAAATGTATACATTAATAAAGAATTTTCATTTTATTTACTTACCTTAAAGTTATCACTAGTCTTTCTTCGGCATTTATTCAATTTCTGAAATGTGTGTTTTCTCTTCTAAGATTGTCTGCAAGTCGTGCCAGTAGGCTATCAAAGGTGGAGACAGTCATTCTTAAATACTCATAAAACTTTCCATCATCACTTTTTAATTCTTCTATATAACTCTGACATAATCTTAATGGAATTCTTTTCATTAACATTGGATGTACCCAGTACTTTCTTTTCATTGCTTGCTTCATTTTCTTTCTTTTCAAAAAGTAATACATTATTAAAATTTCATCTTCGTCCATTGAACTCAGGAGAGTAAACGCACTAGTAATCACCAAGCGAACGCAGAGGCGACTAGATTTGTAGCTTGCTGATGATGTGTAAACGACAAAGCGACTGCCGGGAAACGATAAAATGTCGTCGCGATCCAATGGGAACAGCTAGATACGACAGTCGCTAAACGATAAAAATTGTTGACGACAAACAATCGTTATAATGGGAACAGGTAGAGACGACAGTCGTCGAACGATAAATTAGTCGTTACGACATAGTGGGAACGCGCCCTAAGTCACGACAAAACGCACTCACAGTATCACCAGGTTTTTCATAATCACGGAAGATATCCTGTAACTGACAATATAAGTTTAGATATTATTATGATGAGGTAAGTGCAACAAATCGTATTAAAAGTGTAGAAACATTTAGTTTTAAAATTGTATAGGATATGAGTCAGAAATTTCAAGTGTAAACAGATCTCACCTCTAACCGCATAAACATAGAGTATGAAATGACAATAAACAAAACCTAATGAGTCGAATGAATAGGCGACACCAAGCGATAAGAGAACAAAAGGCGGGCGAGAATGGAGAGGGCGCTAGTGGTGCACAGTGAAGATCGACTCCGTATTTAAAAAATGTAATTAAATAGTAATTGTGCATTTATTAATTGATTATTAGTATAATTGTGTCCAGAAAGTGACTACTGACGCTAAATAACGTTATCTCCGAAAAACTCAAGTGTGATGTGACATAATAAACAACATACGTGTAGTGTTTACAAAACAATCGAATCAGTGACACAGGCGTAAGAAAAGGACTTAAACCAACTTCACGACGTAATAACACCAAAGACTACAGGTACAATAACCTAGTTCTATTAGAAATCTCATTAATGACATGAAGTGCAAATAAAGATCGTTAATTTTCAACATTTTGAATTTGCACTCTTGTGGACTCATCAAAATTGAGTAAAGTGACATCTAGTATCAAAACAAGTAATACGGTGTAATAGACATCTAGTGATAAATATCAGTACTTCATACACACCTAAAAAACAAGGGATTAAATGCTCAAAACAGGCAGGATTTATAAACAAACAAACACAGAATTATTCAGATACAGTAGCCAAAGAAAAGGCCTCAGTTAAATCAGCAATACCTACACAAGAACCGAGGTATGAGCAAAAAAATACGACTACCAGTAAGATATGTATACTCAGCAATAACAAGGAAAATAAAATACTTTCGATCTCAAATACCACTCTGCAACTTGAGTCCATAATATGTCACTACTTAATGCCACACCGTACTATGGACCAAATGATGCTCAATATAGAAACCAAAGTGAAGTCATTTACTATGAATGACTTCTGTATTATATTAATAGGAGAAGAAGACATCAACTCAAATGACTACCCTAATTTGATATTTAGTTTACGAGCATCTATTAATAAAATTCAACATACAAATATTATTATTTGCGCACCGACATATAAATGTGGCAACTATACAAATATATATAATGGAAAGATTGAATACTTCAATAGTCTACTATGCCATGATATATTCACCCACGAACACGCTTACTTTCTCGACTCAAACAGGAACCTGACCTATGACTACAAAATGTTCTATAGACGTAGCGGAAAGCTCAATAACACTGGCATGCGGACAATCTTTCAAGATCTAAATGACATTTTACTCGACATCAAACTTTTTTACGCAGACTCAATAGAATCAAACAATATGACACAAGTAAATGAAAATAACCTGACTCAACAATCTGTTGACCAAGAAGGAACCATCATGGCAGGAAACCAGGAGAAACTAACAGACTTTTTTCGTAACCAATAATGTTTGTGTTATGCATCAGAATATTGCCGGATTACTAAACAAATCCGACAATGTCACAATATGCTTAGACGAGCTGTTATCAGAAAAGGGTCTAAGCGTAGATATATTGTGTATAACGGAACACTTTATTATGAAGGGGTACGAGTCTTATGTAACGATACCAAATTATCAGCTAGCAGCATCGTACTGTAGAAAAGAAAGCAAGAGAGGTGGAGCTTGCATTTTAGTAAAGAACGGACACCACTTTATCGAATTAAAGAAGATATCCAACATATCAGAACCCGGAGTATTTGAATGTTGCGCGATAGAGTTACCTGATTATAACATTGTCCTGGCATGTGTGTATAGAATTCCCAAGTTAACAAACTTCAACGTATGTATGGACAAATTACAATTCCTCCTGCAAGAGTTAACTAAGAAATGCCATTATAATATTGTCATTGCAGGGGATTTCAATATCGACATTTTAAAAAAGAACGCCCAAACAATTGAATTTGAATGCCTATTATTGAATTACAATGTAAAATTAGCCCTGAATCAACCTACACGCCTAAAAAGTAAAACCTGTATTGATAACATTGCTCATAACTTTCGCAAAGTATGTAAGGCCGAAGTCCTAGAACTTGCTCTATCGGATCATACGGCACAAATAATGACGTTTCCAGAACAAAGAAAATGTAAGATTAAATATTGGAAGGTTACAAGACGCGACTACTGCAATGAAAATATGACAAAATTTAAAAATTGCCTAGATAAGTTATCATTTTCTGACATTTACAAAACCAATGATCCGAATGTAGCTTACAAATCCTTTTTTGACATATTTTCGTTATTCTATAAATTGCGTTTTCCCGAAAATAGTGTTAGAATTAGCACGATGAGAAAACCAAAATGGGTTTCACGTGGTGTAAAACTATGTAGTAAAAAGAAAAGACAACTGTTATGGCAATATAGACTTAAACCAAATGAGATTAATAAAAGCAAACTAAATTGTTATTCAAAAGTATTTAGAAAAATTGTAAAACTCACTCAAAAGGCTCAGAATAACTATGCAATAAATTCGTCAGATAACAAATCAAAAGCTACCTGGAAAATTATAAACAACTCAAAATTTAACATTCCGAAAAATGGTATTGACAAAATTTGTGTAAAAAATGACATCATCACTGACCCAAAGGCTATGGCAGATGCTTTTAATAATTACTTCGTTGACAAAATTAACCCTATAGCAGGATCAGGCAATAATGCTGCCTCACTGATACCAAAAAGAAAAGATTCCTTTTTTCTCGCCCCATGTCTGCCAATCGAAGTGTTTAACATTATAAAACAGTTGAAAAATACAAATAGTGTAGGACATGATGGCCTATCAACAAAAGTTTTAAAATTTGTAGCGGGAGAAATATCGTCGCATCTAAGTCATATAATTAATTTGTGCATCGAGACAGGTGTTTTTCCAGATGCACTAAAAATATCTATCATTAAGCCACTATTTAAAAAGGAAAATAAAGAGCTAATGGAATTCTATAGGCCAGTTTCCCTTATTAGTATAATTTCGAAAGTATTTGAAAAGTATTTATATAAACAGCTGTATACCTACATCGAAAAAGAAAATATACTCACTAATGAACAGAAAGGGTTCAGAAATGGTAGAACAATAAACTTGGCCATCTATGATTTTTTACATAATGTTATGGAAAAAGTAGATTCGAATATACCTGTATGTACGATATTCTGTGACATGACACAGGCTTTCGACCATGTCCGGCACGACATACTTTTAGAGAAATTAGAAGCATATGGTGTTAGAGGTAATGTCTTAAACCTTATTAGATCTTATTTAAGCAACAGAACACAATTTACAGAAATTACAGCAGTAAATAAAAGTAATAAACAGGAAATTATGTACAAATCAAGGGAACGTGTAGTAAAATTTGGCGTACCGCAAGGTACTGTCGTAGGCCCGCTATTTTTTATACTGTACATTAATGACCTACCCAAAAGTATCGACCACCCAATGACACTTTTTGCTGACGACAGTACTATAACAATTGCTTGTAAAAATAGAGACACATACGAAGCTGACATTAACAATTCTATAGAATCAATGGTAAAATGGTTGGAAAACAATAATCTTAAGATAAACTTTGACAAAACGAATGTACTGCACTATGCCCAAAGGTCATCAATACCAAATGTAAACATTCACTATTGTAACAACAACATAGACAAAGTGAATGTAACCAAATTTCTTGGAGTAACGATTGACAGCAAATTAGATTGGAAAGCGCATACGGAAGCATTAAGCAAAAAAATTAGTAACTCCACATATGCACTGTATAAATTAGCCCCCATCTTAAATGTTGACGCGCTTCTAACTGCTTATCACGGTTTAGTGTCCTCAAACTTAAGATATGGACTCATATTTTGGGGAAATTCAACAAATAAGAATGTGATTTTTAAAACACAAAAGAGGTGCCTGAGGGCTATGTTTGGACTTCAGGTTACAGAGAGCTGCAAACCATTTTTTAAAGCATATAAAATACTAACCCTTCCGTCGATGTACATTTTAGAGACCATCATGTTTGTGAAATCAAATCCACAGCTATTCCCTTTAGTGTCAGATAAAGTAGTTCGAAATAGACGCGACAATAGTAAGTTATGTATCCCAAGATCCAGGACAACTCTAATGCGCAAAAGTGTTTTCTGTATGGCGCCAATTCTTTATAATAAGTTGCCAAAACATTGGAGGGAATTAACCACTGACAAATTAAGAACTAGATTAAAAAACCTACTGTTACAGAAAATTTATTACAGCACTGACGAATTTCTAACTGACAAATTAATTTGACTTGTGTAATGACATCCTAATTTTCATTAATAGTAATTGCTTTGACATTTGATAATTTATTATGTATTATTTACTATGATCAGCGTATGACACTATTTGATTGTTTTTATTGTATCTTTTATTTTTTATGTTACGGTTAATTGCTATTTTGCTGTGTGTAATGAACCAATATAAAATCACTTGATGCTGTGTAGCGTCCAACACCTTATATTTGTACGCCGTTCAGGCAAAACATGACTGTAATAATTATAATCTAATGTAACATCTTGCATGCTATGTGTGTATACTCATGTTTTGAACAAATAAAAATTATCTTATCTTATCTTATCTTATCTTATCTTAATGGAATGTGTGCAAAAAATACGTACCTATGTTTCTCAAACTTAAGGCGAGCGAGTTCACAATTAACAATGATATGTCCACAACATCAATCAAACAAACTTTTTCCAAGGGAGTAAACAACACGCAGTAAAGAGGAGACGTTTTAATTAAAAAACAAACTTTTTTAAATCTTGTTCTGTGTGTATGCAGTATTTTGGAGACGCGGTGTTTTTTCTCACAAGTATTTTGCATCCTCTAACCCACACATGTTCAAAGCCACGCTCTTTGGCTAAAGCTTTGGTTCTATTCAGTAGGAGTTTGTTTTCCAGTGTGAGGTGGTCATTGATGTACACCCTGTTATTGCCCTGCAAGCCTAGATCACCAGCAATAAGTTTTTATGTTGCCGCTATGAAGTCGTTTTTTGGGTAGCTGTTGTGTACAGAGCAAATAATATTTTTATTACTATGAAAAACACAAGGACGCGGCGCGCGCGTGCGTTAGTGGCGACAGGCGGCCGGCGACTAAATCAAACTACGTGGCGTGGCAAACGAGTCGTTACATGTTTTTTGAACGAGCTGGCAACGTCGCCTATTGCTGCAACAAAATGGCACTCCTAATCAACTTAAGAGTTACTAAAGATAGAGCAAACCTTTTTGCAGATACACAAAAATGAATGAACGAATTCTTCGACTCTCTGCCAACAATGGAGTCCCATTATTGTCGAGCCTCATCATCAAGACAATATCTACAACCGGATTGGAAAGAAAATAATATGTTTGTATTAACAGTAGATCCGCAAGCAGTTTTGATGGCCAAGTCTAATACAAAACGGATTTACATGTTATTTTTTACTCTGATGGCTGTGGTTACCAAAACCGCAATGTAACGTTATCAAACGCACTTCTAAATTTGGCAGTTAAAAATTAAGTAACCATAGAACAACAATATTTAGAAGTCGGACATACACAGATAGATGTGGATCCTATGCATTCTTCTATAGAACGAAAGATGCGTAATAGAAATAAAAACGTACCTGCAGACTACGTTGAAACTATTAAGTCCGCCCACAACAATCCATTTTATGTTAAGTATTTGGAACATGATTTTTTTAAGTTTTTAATAATATAACAAGCTTTATAAGTATTAGCCCAGGCCGTATAGCTGAAGACCCTAAAGTCACCGATATACGTGCGTTGATGTATTCTCCATCGGGGAATATTTCGTACAAATTACGGTTGAGTGAGCCATGGATGCTGATGTCCCAGAAAAAGAGATTTTTTTCAGCATTAAGTTTTGACGAAATGCTAAATTTACACCAAGGTAGACTCAAAATTAAAGCTTAAAATACAACGACCTAAAGCAAATTAAAGAACTCCTGCCTGCAGATTTTCGGGATTTTCATGACAATTTACCACATTACTAAAATGTCGAGGTTCTTTTTTTATAAATTTTTCATTTATGTTTAATTTGTAATGTAATATTAAACAAAAATATATTAGTAAGTTCGTTTTTATTTTTCAATAGAATTTCTCCAATTTGAAACCCTAAAGTGTACTAGGGTAGGTTGGTGTAAGATGGCGCAGGAGATAAGTTGGCGCATTCGCGATTGCTGGATTCTGGTGTGACATTAGCAGTTAACTTCAGTTGTGTTTTGTTGACTACCTGTACCGGTACTTGCTCCCAAAAAAATATTCGATTTGCTTATAAAACGATTGTTCCAGGTAAGTCATAAGATTTTGAACACTTTTAATCTAATTTTATTCTCATTTGGAAGTTGAGTCAGTATAAAACATTGCATTAATTACGTGTTTTGAATGAGTTGTTGAATAAACACATACTTCATCTCATCGTAAGAAACGAAATAATTCTGTATTTCATAAGAGATGGCGTTAGTGTAATGATTTATGCGTTGTGGGGAAGTTTGTAAGATGGCGCACTGAGCGGGTGTACAAGATGGCGCGCGCCATCTTACAAACCCTCTATTTTTAATTTGAGGATTGGACTGTCTTTTCAATTGAAAAAAAAAACAATTGCAGAATGTCAAGGCGCGAAAGGAAAAGTGACAGACAAACATGGGCACCTTCACTTATCGAAGAAGCACGCAAGCTCATACATGAAGGTAAAAGTAAAAGATTTGTTCCAAAAACACTTGGAATGCCAGAATCAGGGGGGTGAAACTTCCATACACTGGCGTCAAACAAAATATTCATAGATAGCGCTGCCATCTGTGTGTTTGAGTTTAAAAAAACCTTAACAGAAATTTAAAGCACCTAACAAACCTGATCTAGAAAAGGTCTGGACATGTCCTGGATGTCAGGAAATATATAAGGAACCCTTGAAAGAAGACTGGATAAAATGCTCAGTGTGTCAAGAATGGTGGCATGATGCATGTACGGGATATCTTGGATTTGGTGTATTTAAATGCGACATTTGTCTCCCTTAGATTACCTGCGCCATCTTATCAACTTACCGGATGGGTTGTGTAAAAGTGCGCATTTCTGTTTTTTTTAAGTTTATATGAAAATTAGTCCGAAGATAATTGATGTGACTTTGATTTAAATGTTCTATTGTTACCAATAAGTCAAAGATTTAGAATATGTAAATTTGATTTTGAAACGTTGCATTTTTATTTTCTTATGACCGATTATTTCAAAAGTGCGTCATCTTACACCAACCTACCCTAATATTAATAAAATTCAAAAATAATGGTGTTAATTATAACACCATTATTTTTAATTTACACCATTATTTTTTAAGGTACCGGTAAAATATCTACCAACTAGAATTTTGATATTGCAGTCGTTTAATAATCATAATTTTAAATTACTAACTTTTATTTATTTCTGACAAGTAGTATGATTGGGAGTTAGCTTAGTTTAAACATTGTGACGAATGTCTTGGCGCCAAAGAACGCAGAGTTGATTAAACATTAACTGTGTTGTTTTCACTGTCAGTAACTCAGTACAGCTGGGACTTGATGTCACGCATCTAGATGTGAAAACAGTATTTCTTAATAGCGACCACGAGGAAACCATCTACATGCAGAAACCAGACTATTATGAGGATTCTGGTGACTCTAACAAAGTGTTAAAACTTAAAAAGGCCATCAATGGCATGAAGTAGGCCTCTAGAGCCTGGATAAAAGAAGATAGATAGTTGTTTGCTTAAAAATGGTTATTGTAAATCTAAGTTGGAACCTTGTTTGTACACAAAAAATGTTGGCAATTACAAGACTATTGTACACAACGTGTAATATATACAACGTGTAACGTTAAATGCGCAAAACCTGAAAATAGTTTGATCAGAATCACGTCATCCTCTTTTTAATGTAGGTCATATTTTTCAAAAAATCTTCATCAAAAATGTTGCCCGGTCTATTTATTAAAAGGTCAATCCATCACGCTCGCAAACTTGCCAAAATAGGTAAACAAACACACAGAAATGGTTGTCGTCCAATTTAAATTTTCTCATACGCGGGTAATAATAGTTCTTGCCAGTAAATCTTATTGCCAATAAACTAAAACAGCACATAAAACCTTTACATTTTTTGGAGTTGTTTTTTTCTCTCTCAAAATTAGGTCAATTAAATTAAAAATCATTTGGGGTGTCTGAGGTTTTGCGCATTTAATCAGAAATTCATATTATTTTAAATGTCATCAGAAAGGGAAAGAAACCCAATATTACCTCTTAATACTGAATTCTCTACTATACTATACTCTTAATCTGAACAACATTCAATAATTTAAGGTCTACATCACAAACGGCTTGGACATTGATTGAAAAGTATCCTTTTCTATTTCTGTATTCCTCTCCTATGAGTTTGTTAGTAGTTGAACCTGAAATACAAAACATTTTATTTGTTGTAGTTGTGTATAGCAACTTTCTGAACAATTAGGTAAATAAATTGCAAATTTTTGTAATTGTTCTTGTACTTGTATACCTACATGGAGATTGAATGTGTACATGTGTGCAATAGCACCACATACTCTAGGAAATTGAGCTTTTATAAAATTTGCCTGTGGTTCTAGAATGCAGAAGTGTATTTTTTATACAATCTAGCGATAGCAGCAGATATGTCTGCCACTATTCTACAAGCTGACGATAAGGATGCTCCAGCAAAGTCGGCCACTGAATTAAGCATTGTACCCAGTGCATAAAATCGAAGTGCCAATAAAAGTTGATGCAATGGTTTATTCCTGAAAATGATACTATAGGTTAGGTATTCGTTCTTTTAGGCCATGTTTATATACATTTTGAAGCAATTTGAGCAAACAAAGAGAATTCTTACCGTCTTGATTTGACTTTGATTCATTCATAACTGATTCAACTTAGGGTTTGTTAAATCTGAATGTGAACAACTCTGTCAGTTAAACTTGCCATGATGTTTATTCGTTGAAAAGTTTTTGAGGACACAGCTCTCTGTTGTTCGCTATCGCTACTATCCCAATCCCCGGCAGCTGAGCTAATACTTCAAGATCACTATCACTGGAAAATATTTACATTTTCACGCCTTCTAACAGCACAATCGGTCGAAATTGGAGGATCGCAAATAAAGATCAATCGTTCAAAAATCGATTTTGTCAAAATCAGAGACCGGATATAGAATACGAGTATCTGTCACTTTCATAATTATACCAATCTCAGTGTTGCCAGATGTACGATTTAAATCGTATTCATACGATTTTTTACATTTATTTTGCATGTACGATCCAAGGGCAGAAATCGTACGTAAACATACGACTTTTTTAGATTTCATACAACCGAAGTACTAATACCAATATAGCACGTCACTATTTATTCTTTTACTAACTAAGTACCAACCTTTCACATCCCTAGTTAGTTAGATTTGTCTATGGTTAGGGGATTTCCCTTACATCCCAATGATACACGTTACGTTACTCGGAAGTCAGAAGTATTTCATTCGTTCAATTTTTTGTTATTTAAAGTTAAAGTGTGAAAGTTTTTAATCATGGAGGATGAAGATTCAATATCTAATCCAGGCCCAAGTCGCTCTTGTCCTTGAACTCCAAAAAAGACTTTGGCGAGACGGAATGAGTTAACTAAGGATCAAAAAGAAAAACACAGAGCTCAGAAATACCGCTCCGATTGGGAAAATCTTGAAGTTTTCAAGCATTGGCTGAAACCCGGCAAAACTGAATACAAAACAAAATGTATTGTATGTGATTGTGAATTATTATCCGAGTATAGTGTATTAAAAATCCATTCCACTAGGCAGAAACACCTTAAAGCTCTGTCTAATGCTAAAATTGCAAACAAGCAACGTAATTTGATGACAAATTTTGTCACAGAAAATCCTGTTGGAAAAAATAAATTGGAATCTAAAATAGAACTAAAGCTATCAGCTTATTAAATATCGCCGAACACAATATTTCTTATCGATCATCTGACTGATATTATCAATGATATATTGCATGACTTTGATGTCAAACATAAAATTTCCCTGAAGAGAACGAAGGCAACTGCAGTGACAACGGAAGTCATCGGCAAAGCAGAAAAGTCAATGTTGACTAGTGTTTTGACTACACAAAAGTTCAGTACCATATCCGATGAATCAACGGATATTAGCACTCAGAAAGTTTCGTGTATAGTTGTGTGATATTTTGATAAGGACAAGAAGCAAATCGTTAGTAAATGTGGGAACTGTGCAAGGTATTTGACTCAAAAACCCTGATATGGTCAACCAAGGTGCTACAGGTGAGAATTTGTACAGAGTTATGATTCAGTCTTTTTTGGATAAGAACATCCCACTAGATAATATGATTGGATTTGCCGCCGATAGCTGTAATGTGATGATGGGTGAAAATAAGAGTGTTACCAGCAGGCTGAAGGAAAATTTACCGGGTATCTTCATATTAAAATGCGTATGTCATTCGGCTCACCTGTGCGCATCTGAAGCATGCAAAGAACTTCCTCGTAGGTGCGAAGACTTGGCACGAGAAATTTATAATCATTTCAAGCTTAGTGCAAAAAGACAATGCCAATATAAAGAATTTCAGAAGTTTCTAGATGTAGAACCACACAAAATTCTACATCCATCTCAAACAAGATGGTTGTCCCTTATTGCCGTTGTTGAACGCATCTTGGAACAGTGGGAACCACTGAAATTATTTTTTACAAGCACGTGGTTACAAGAAAAAATAATTTCAACAGAGATAATCTTTCAGAACTTGAATGACAATTTCATGAAATGATATTACAAGTTCTGGCGTGGATTTTGCCCAAGTTCACTGCATTTCATAAATTATTCCAGTCAGATATAATGAGAAAGCGACATTTTGTTATGTTTTATGGAGAGAGAATATATTAACAGAACTGAACTTTCTTCTGTTGATATAGATTACCAAGAAAAATATCTTGCCGACCGCCAAATGTATTTGGGTATAAAAGTAATGAACGATGTAACAAGTGAGGAGTTCACTGGCCACCCACAAAAGTGCACAGAGTTTTTCCACCGTTGTACCACCTGTCGAAAATATAAAATGCTTTAGCAAAGAAGCAAAGTCTCGTGTTGATGTAGAGACATGCTGATTGCATTATATCGCACTGGAATAAGATCGCACAGGTGGTATATGAATATTTTCACCACTAAAGAAATTCGTTTTCTATAGTTTGGCTCTCAACAAAAGCACTGATATGTCTGATACAGCGCAGTTGGCAGTTTTCGTGAGAGGAGTGACAGAATCAACTAAAAAAATCCTAAAAGATTTTATCGAAATTTATAGAAGTCATCCATGTCTTTGGCAAATTAAAAACAAAGATTGCCATAATCGAGGCAAAAAAGAAGCTGCTTATAAATGACTCATAGAAAAATTGAGAGAAATTGAGCCAGATGCGAACAAAGAAGTAGTTGTGAAAAGGATCAATAATTTAAGAAGCAATGTTAGGAAGGAAAAGAAGAAATATGACCAATCTTTAAAGTCTGGGGCATCTGCTGATGATGTGTACCGTATTAAACTGTGGTACTACGATTTGTTCAATTTCGTTCATGATCAATGCACTCCAAGGGAATCTTCATCCAACTTAGATAGTGATGACGAAAATAGTTGTGAGGTAAGTAAAATATTTCATACTTCGTAGTATAATTTTTATTAAGTTGAATACATAATTAGGACATAATAGACACATAATTATTTTGTATTTATCGTCATTATAAGGGTCATTGTCAAATTTTGCGCAGGTAACCGTGACTTAAAATGAGAAAATTGTAAAAGAATAAAAATGCTTAAAGATGACTTTTCTTTATAACAATGTCTGATAAAACAAAGGAATTTTGTGTCTTAGAGTCGGCCACGATGTTTTACAATTGATTTCTGATTTATTCCAGATTTTGCAGGTTAGGGTGTAAAAATAATACAACTCTGTTATCGTAACGTTTTAACATTTATTATAAAATTAAACAAATCAGTCCCAATTATTTTGGCATTAATGTTAATTACAGTCTTTTATTTTACTATCACATGCAAAATCACTACATTTTTTTTGAGTTTAACAATCATTTCTTATAATTCAAAACAACTCTGTTACTTTTTTAATTTTAGTAGACGTAAAATTCTATCTTATTACTCTTAACCTTCATATAATAACTACTAAATATAACACATGAACGTATAATCATCTAACAAATTAACATATTGTTAATTTACCATGTTATATTAAATAGTTCTTCATAAAAATCTTTAATATGTCCTTTAATGTTTGGGACAGAAAAGTAACAGAGGTGTAACACGGTAACATAGTTGTTCTTTTTTTTATCTTCCTTGGCTTATTTGCGCTCGATTGAGCTTTAGATCTTAATATTATAAACATAACCTTCAACATTAATAACAATCAAGTTTATCAGTGGTATTTACTAATCTATGAAAATAAAAAACAAATATTCTAAGAGTAACTGTAAAGTAAAAGTTGCTTATTTCTCAAAAATGTCTAAAGCAGTATCAAAATGGTAATATATTCTTTTACCTTTACAGATTTTTTTAGGTTCTGGAACAATTGCAAGTAAATTATCAAAAGGCACATATGATAAATCAGACTCGACTAATTTAAATTTTGTTGCAGTATGATCGGTTGACTTAAAAAACATAATTTTAACCTCACCATCTTCTTCTACTTCCGATATGGCCTTACCCAGATATACGTAGTCCTGTTTTAAGCTGGAAAATTTAACCAAGACACAAACGCCTTGTTTTATTTTACTAACGTGAATATTTTCCTTCTCGATCAAAGCATCTTCAGTTTGCTTTGATGTACCGGGTTGTTCTTCCAGAAGAGTGCTAGTAGGTTTATCTTTTAATGATTTAAGAGGAGCATCATCATCGGAGTCTGAGCTGTAGACAATGTTATAAAAGCTTTTTGCTCGCTTTTGACAAAGGTTACTTATATCGGACAGAAAATTGTTGTCACATGTTGAAGGAGTTGATTTTTCCAGTACAGTTTTTAACGGAACGTAGTGCTTGGGATCCATGCAAGAGCAAAAGCCACGTTGACAAAAACAACTCAAGTTTCTATACTTCAGAACACCAGCCTCTTCAGTGAAAACTTGATGTACCTTCATGGTACCTAATAATGGCACAATATTCTCCGGGATCTGAGTTGTACTCTGTTCAATATCCTCATTAGTGATCAGATGTAGCGTCACTTTACTAACATCTTTCAAAGCAAGATAGAAATTTGTAGCATCAGATATGTCACTTCCACGTGCAACAAGCTGGTCAGCAGTGCGTTTCAAAAAAGGTGGTTTTTACCCGCGTACCCGCGACGAACAGTTGAGTTTTGATCCGCTCCGAAAGAAAAAAAAAGTTTCGAGTGTTAATAACTTGTCTTAGTCTAGTATTTGTGCGTAGACCGTAAATATACTGTATCTTAGCCAAAGTGACAGTGTTAGCTAACTGATATCAGCCCTGTGGTAAGAGTAATCAGCTGAGCAATCTTAACTTTGACGGTGATTCTATAAACACGGGTAAGCACTGTGCGTCAGTGTCGGCAGTTGGAAAGCATCGGGATCTGTGTCGTCCGTGTCGCCGCCGAGTACGTTAGCTGCGATCGCTGTCCATGACCTAGGGCAACCCGCAGTTCTCCCGCTGCTACGCACACATGCACATTTGCCCGTTCTATACGGCTGCCTTAGTACATACTTACAACACTTATTCTTAGCTGAATAACACTGCCCGGAGTTGGAATATTTTATATTTATTTTATACTTCATAAACCGATTAAATAATGCCTACAAGCTGTTGTGCCGAACATAAAGACGAGGAGTGCGCCACTTGCTGTGTTTGTAAACAATGTTTTCACGTAACGTGCCTACAATTGACTAGCAAGCAAGAACATTCTGCAAAACTGTTGGCTACAAACTGGCAATGCTCGTCGTGTAAAACTGCTAAATCAAAATCCGGAATAACCAGCGTAAACACCCCAGTGAAATGTGCAGTGGCCTCTGAAAATGTAACGTCACGTTCTAAGAAGAGACAGGCTCTTTGTTCGCCACCAACTGAGGCCTCTCGTCCAATAACTAAAGACGACATTCGGGATATTGTCACAGAAATCTTGAGAGCTGAAAGGACTGCGATGATGGCTGAGTTGAGGAGCACCATAACGACCTTAATAAGCTCTGAACTGAAAACAATTAGAGAGGACATTCAGGATGTGAAGGACTCAATGGCCTTTATTAGCAAGGACTACGACGACCTTAAAGAGGAATTAATATCATCGTCGGCATTGGTCAAAAACCTAGAATCTCAAAATGACATCATGAAAAACACGATCATTAACTTAACTACACGCATCAATCAAATGGAGCAGCACGGCCGCAGCAGCAACATCGAGTTGCAATGTGTCCCGGAATTTAAGTCGGAGAACCTGATAATTTTAACCAAGCAGCTGGGATCGGTAATAGGATGCCAAGTCACAGATGATCATATTTTAAATTGTACCAGAGTTGCCAAGCAGAAACGTGACTCCGATCGTCCTAGATCTATAGTGGTACAGTTTTGCTCGCCAAGAATCCGAGACTCCTATATCGCAGCCGCAATAGAATACAACAAAAAACACGCTGAAGCTAAGCTGAATTCATCACATATCGGGATAGCTGGAGAGAAAAAGCCGATATATATAATGGAGCACTTATCACCGACCAACAAGGCTATTCACGCGGCTGCCAGATCGAAAGCTAAGGCCATAGGTTATAAATTTGTATGGGTTAGAGGGGGTCGTGTTTTGATGCGTAAAGATGACACATCTGAATACAAGGTGATCAGAGATATTGCTTACCTTGATAAACTTGTGTAAAACCTTTTTCTTATATATTTCTTTTACTATTAAAGGCATGATTTTCAGCTATAACCAATTAAAATGCTTAGTATATTTTATCAGAATGTTAGAGGGTTACGCACCAAAACACACGATTTCCTGTGCTCTGTGATGTCCTGTAATCATGATATAATTGTACTGACAGAAACTTGGCTTAACAGCAATATCTACAGTAGCGAATTATTTGATAATAGATATACAGTATACAGACGTGATAGAGAAAACTCGGGACACAATGCTCACAAAGAGGGTGGAGGAGTACTGATTGCTGTATCTAACAAATTAAGCTCTAAAAGATTAGCTCATAGAGAAAGCAATTGCGAGGATCTCTGGGTAACTGTAGAACTAGCTTGCAGATCTTCAAACGCGGTGTCTCGTCTAGATTTGTGTGCAGTGTACCTTCCACCCCCTGTGTCAAAACCCATACTAGAATATTTTATTGCCAACTGTAACAACTATTTAGATACATCCGATGCGTATACTTGTTTAATAGGAGACTTTAATGTATCTACCGTTAATTGGCATGCGGTTAATCATTCCATCGCCGAAAAGAATTCCTCTGCCCTGGGGCAAATTTTGACAGACTTTGTGACAGCGAATAATCTTCTCCAGTGTAACAACGTCTGTAATAACAACGGGAAACTTCTAGACCTAGTACTGACTAATACACCGAAGTGCATTGTAACTGATGCTCAACCACTGTCGCCTATTGATCTTCATCATCCCCCCTTAGACATTCACTTATCTATAGCGGAAATCACACTACTTAAATCAAACAAATCATCACAGAAACGCAATTATCATAAAGCTGACTACACACTAGTGAATGAACATCTTATCAATCAAAACTGGTGCGATATACTCGAAAAGTGTCGTGATGTTGATGAAATGGTAGACGAGTTCTATGGCATTCTTGAAGCCACAATAAGCAACTTTGTCCCATTGTGCCGTAGAAAAAATGTAAGATATCCCTCTTGGTTCAGTGCAAACTTAATTAAGCTATTAAAGGAAAGGTATAAACTCCGTATTAAAGTAAAAAAATTCAATAATCCCTTGGATGCCATAGAACTTAAATTAATAAGCAAAAGATGCGATGTGGCCACGAAGGAATGCTATAACTTGTACATTGCTAGCGCGGAGTCAGCAATTAAGAATAATCCAAAATATTTTTGGTCATATTTAAAAGATAAACGTCGCCAGGAGAGCAGGTATCCAGCTACCATGACTAATGGATCTTGTATATCATCGGATGGCACGGAAATCTGCAATCTGTTTGCGACGATGTATTCTAACATCTATAATAGTGATTATGGGTTGCGGGCTGACGAACACTCCGCTTACTTTAAAAAATTTAGTTCGACTTATACAGCTTCCGACAATTTTTCGTTTATTAAAATCGAAGAAGACGAGATCCTTAAAAAGTTAAAAACCTTAGATCAGTCGAAAGGCGCTGGTCCTGATGGAATCTCTCCACTCTTTATTGCGCGTTGTGCACAGAGCTTGGTAAAACCTTTACAGATAATTTTTAATAAATCTTTCAGTTCAGGTCAGTTCCCAAAAGCCTGGAAATTGGCAAAAGTGGTTCCCGTATTAAAGGGTGGAGATAATGATGTAATGAACAATTATAGACCAATATCTATTCTTTCTATCTTTGGAAAAGTCCTAGAGTCATTGCTGTGTCCGTATGTGCAGCGTTACTTTGAGAAGTCCCTATGTGAAGAGCAGCATGGATTCGTCCAACGTCGCTCGACGTGCACTAACCTTGTCTCCTACATAGAGACTTTAACCGAGTCCCTAGATAGGGGCTATCAGGTTGACGCTGTATATACGGACTTCAGCAAAGCATTTGATAAAGTGCCCCACAGACTACTGATAAAAAAGCTGTCGGTTTATGGCATCCATGGCCCACTTCTCAATTGGTTTCAGTCCTACTTAACCAATAGAGAATTCTATGTGGTGGTCAACGGTTACTGTTCGTCGCGCCTCCGAGTCACCTCAGGTGTACCCCAGGGATCGCATTTGGGCCCCATTTTATTTAACATCTATATTAACGATGTCACTGATTGTTTCATAAATACCTCGTCATTCCTTTTTGCAGATGACATAAAAATGATAAAGACAGTGACATCAGAACAAGATGTAATATCAATGCAACAAGATATAGATAGGCTGCATGAGTGGTGCTCCATAAATGGTATAAATTTAAATCGCGAAAAATGCCGTCACATCAAGTTCAGTCGAAAGTTGCATAATATGAACACGTCTTATAATATCTGTGGTACGCCTCTGGCTGAAGTAGACCATATCAGGGATCTAGGCGTCTTGCTTGACAGCAAGCTGACCTTTGTACCGCACATTGATAGCATTATTAAAAAATCACTACGTATGCTAGGATTTGTAATCCGTAACAGCAAACTATTTCGAAAAGCACATACTAAAATAATGCTATATAATAGTCTCGTCCGTAGTACTCTGGAGTACTGTAGTGTTGCTTGGCGGCCACATTTTGCTGTCCATTCACTAAGAATGGAAAGGGTTCAAAAAAGATTATTGAACCGCTTAACATTTACATTCGGAAGCAGAAGCCTGAAAAGAAAACCTTACAGAGAAAAGTTAGATTACTTCAAAATGAAATCTCTCGAGAAACGTAGGGACACTTTAGACCTTAAGTTCATCTTTAAAATATTCAGGAGTAAGATTGACTGCCCGCACCTTCTTAGCAAATTTTCTCTCCGAGTGCCTCGAAATCCTCCCCGAAAACCGATCACGCCCTTGGGGGAACCAAACCCCTTTCGTAGAACTAAATTTGGCGCAAGTTCCCCCATACCACGCTTATGCAAACTCATCAATGAGCATAGTGATCTTATAGACATCCACACAGACAACCTAACTCAATTTATTCGTAATGCTAACCGTGAAAATTAGATTAGATACTTTACATAGCAGTAAGCTACTAACATAGCAATAAGAATTAAAATTTAGTTTAAGATACATACTAACACTCATAATAACATAACTTTTCATTTTCTTTCTGAGCTGTAAAACACAAAGCATGCGGTGTTTACCTTTAATTAGGTGTGCAGTATTGTTTATTCTAAGCTTACCAAACATGTCATGATTAGCTGTAACATCTGTTGGTAAACCATAAATAAATAAATAAATAAAAAATAAATAAAAAACCGCCAATACCATCGGCAGCACCTTTGCCGTGACCCGCTTCAAAAAAATTCCACGTGACTTTAGTAAACTTGTACTCAGAAAATAGTTTTGTGCATATCAGATAAAAGTTCTGTTTCTGGCGGTATTGTGTGGCTGGACCGTCTGAGAATACATGCAGGATATTAACTTCTGGAAATTTGTCATGAATTGAAGTAAATATGGGATGGAGGTGAGCCCAGATTGCAGCTGGGTTATGTGAAAGGTTTTCAGACACTGTACAAAATGACGATACTTCTATCTTATTATCTGAACCACGGCTATATATCACTCCAGTATGCAAGGATACTTGATTACGGGAGCCTCCAAAATGATGAGATTGTATCTCTTCAAAACATTTACAATTATAATTTTCGCTGAAGTCAATATGTAGCGCAATTTCATTTATGACCAAGTCATCAATGCATTTTCTATAATTTCTGTACTGTGTCTTAATATAATAGACATGCCTTTTAAATTCCTTTAGTTTAACTTCAAACTTATCTATCAAAGCCTTACCTGTACTCTCTATCTCTTCTTTGATGCTTTTTGTAACTTTGATTTTTTTTCCTGACTTCTCTATCACTTCAATTTTAGTTAACCATTCAGGATATTTTACTATTATCTCTTCTTTTGATGTATCATAAGTAGTTGTTTTCAGTTGGCATTTAAAACAGATTCCTGTCATACATGCTGCTGAATCCGGATCGCATACTTGGCTTACAATAATCTTGTTAAGATCTGAGGTTGGTATAATTTTATTTTTGTACAAAGCAAATGCTAGGTATTGGATATTAGTATGAATTCGACACAAACATGTTTCTCTTGCATCAACAGTTGGAAACAAAACATAAAAGGGTCTGTATCGTGTAAAAGTTTTGTAACTACATCTCAAGGTGGGATTTTCACGTTTAAAAGATTGATAAATGTTCTTCATATTATCGAGTAAGTAGCGCTTTTGCATTTTATTTTTCTTTAGAGAAACTGTTTCCTTTTTTCCAGCAGTCGCTCTTGATACGTCGTCACGTTCAAAAAAATCCTTAATTTTGGTACTTAAAATCTTTTTCTTAAGTAGAGGCTGTTTTTTTCGAATGTAACCTTGGTTCACAGCCAAACATTCTTGAATGATTTGTGTTTTTTGCCTAGAGCATTTCACAGCCTTCTCCTCAAATATCTTCTGAATAGCACATTTCTCCTTCTGGCTTTTGACATTTTTGTACCGTTTTTTAATAGCATTTGTTAAGATCTCATATTTCTGTCGATTTACTTGACTACCTTCTTCAATTTTAGATCTCTTCCGTTTTTCTCTATTGTATCTTTTTTTATCTCTTGTTTATTGCTTCTAATTGTTCCTTTAATTTTATGTTATCTCTAAATAGCTTCGATCTGTTTCTTTTAACTTGCTTTCTGCCGCGAGAAGATACTGATGTGATGGAGCTTGGGGTATTTTCACGGAAAGTAGACAACTGGGGCGTAGACAAGCGACGATGAGCATTTGGAATAACTTGATCTTGCGCTGAAGGGGCTGGACTATTTAAACGAGGAGGTGATGACTCTGGGGTGTGCATAACAATACGAAGCGCTCTGGCCTTATCTCTCCGTCTAGCATTTGCAGTTCGCCATTTCTTTTTTATGGTTCGATGTTCACGTGCTGTCATATCTCGTACTAAGCGTTTGTTTGCATGGTATCTCTCTCGATCTTTTCTTTTACATTCTGCTTCCTTTTCAGGATTATTTTTACGTCGTTCTCGGTATCGTCGCTGCTTCTCAGCAGGCGTGAGAGGCATCTCGAAATCGCAAAGAAACACACAGTATCCTGTAACAATGTTTTCATATTTATTAAAACATAACCAAGCTTATTTATAAATTAGGTAGGTACTTAAGGAAAATCTTTCATTAAAAATAAATCATTTCAATACGTAAAATTTAAGTGAAAAGCAAAAAAATAAAGGGCTAATTCAACTCTGTTACTTTCTTAACAACTCTGTTACCACGCGCTAGTAACAGAGTTGCGTGGTAACAGAGTAGTAAATTTTACATTACATAACACATAAGTTTTAAAATAAAGCGTACAGTACACTATTTCTTTCATATTTAGAATATTTACCTCTTTGATAACACACTGAACTTAAATTAATAACAAAATACGCTGATTTACTTACGTAATCGGTAGGTAACAAAGTGGATGCACAATAAAAACACGCAGCCTGTTCAATGCCTCGCGGTCGACTGACGCCTCCTGTACCCCTCCCCCGATGTACCGATCAACCATTATTAAAAGCAGACATCCCGTCCAAGCTAGTAAACAGTATTAAACAGCGCCATCTCTATTTTAAATTGCGATTTACTCAGTAACACAGTATTCCATACAGTTTCACACAATACGCGGGACCAAACTTAAAAAAATAGTTATTAAGTAAATTTTGATACTTACCGGTTTTAAGACATTTTGTATAAATGTTAGCAATACTCTGTTTATGGTAATAATTTATTTGGGGTAGGTTGATAAAGAAGAAAATGAAATTATTTGATCTTTATTATAATAAAGTGCTACCAGGGACATATAAGAGTTTAGAAGGAAAACCATTCTGTTACCAAAACTTACCACAATGTTACTTTAAATAAAAATCTAAAAAATCAAAACTAAGTCTTTATTTTAGTAATCAATGTTCATTAATGCGAAGTATTTTGTATTTAATGTAATTTTTGTAAGAGGTTGTGTAATTATTACTAATAACAAAATAATACAGTTGAGGGACTAGTTTACCTGCGCAAAATTTGACAATGACCCATAAACTTCACCAGCTTCGCAGCAAAGGTGGCAGGTTCGCATGTTTTACCATTTATTGGATTTGAGCATGGCAAATGCATGGCTATTTTACAAAAGAATTCATAAAGTTAAGGGGTTGCAGGATAAACATTTGAACTCGGCAGATTTTCGGCTTTTTTAATGTAGGCTTGGTGTACCATCGAATATGAAGAACCGTCGATCTATCGAAAACGAAATTCAAGCAAAACGACACAAAGGCCCAGCTCAACATGTTCTTCCAGTGGCAATCAGGCAAGATCAGACAGGACACTGGCCAGAAAAGAGACAGAAAAGAGGATACGCTGTAAATATCCTAAATGCTCTGGTGTCTCACAGACAATGTGCGAGAAATGTGGCGTTGCTCTGTGTTATAATAAACACAACAATTGTTTTAGACTATTTCACCTAAGTTGAACTTTAAAATTGCAAGATTTTTTAGGTCCAGATGCCACTGTTGAATTTATAACTACAATTAATAATTTGTTTGATATTCTTAATAGCCGAACTCTTAACGTTTACGGTTTTAAAAAACCAATCTGTGAAAAAAATGGTAAAGAGGTCCTTGACTATTTTATTGAAGTTGAAATTTACCTCAAAGGATTGAAATTAATGGGCAAACCGATTTTGGATACAAACAGAAGGGTTGGATTTTTTGGCCTACTAATCTACATAAATAGTTTAAAAAAGATGTATACTGATTTAATAATAACAAAAAAATTAAAATTCCTGCCGTTTTATAAAATCAGTTTTAATGAAATGAAGTGATTCTGATCTCGCGGGTATAGTTAATGCGTTTTGTTCTTGAATTATTGGTAAATCCATTGTAATATTTTTATTCCGCAATTTTATTGTATTGTTTTCAAAATCCAATACCGATTTATATTTATGCATAAAGTCTTGACCCAATATACCGCTTGCCTTACATGGCAATGATTCGAATACAAAGAATTTATTATTTAAAATCTGATCACCTGTATATAGATTAAGATAGACATATCCGATGGTCTGAGCTTTGCCACCAATACCATTTACAACAACTTTCCCCTTTTAGATCGGAATGTTTTGTTTGAGTACATATTCCTTTTTGATGGCTGAAATTGATGCACCGGTGTCAATTAGCCACGAGTGCCCATAACCGTTCTTGTTTAAGTTTAATTTAATATGACATAAAGGGTGTAAAACACCTCTTAACGAATCTGAAAACCACTGGTTCTCCCCGTCATTGCGATCATTTTTTTGTTCTACACCATACCTGGGAACCTTCTAGTTACGGAGATATGGGGGTCAAAGTTACAACTTTTTGACAAGTTTTTTTTAATTACAAGTTTTTTTTGTAAGATTTCGTCTTTTAACACCTCCACGGCCCCCGTACTATTCAATACATCCATCAGCACAATGTTTTAAGTGCGTTACATTGAGTTGTACCACAAAACGTGATTTATAACCTCAAAAAAAAAAGTTGTTTCCCACGTTTAGATACTTAGTTTGATGTACAGAATGCTTGGTTAACGGCTTTGTGATGAGGTGGTTTACACCCTGTATGCTATTACATGACATAATTAGATTGTTATTCACGAAAAACTTTTCGGGTATTTCGGGATCTTCAGACTGTGTCTGATTTTCTCGCGAATCCGAGTCTGCCAAAATATGCATTTGTTGCTGCTGCACTGGAGAGTTTTTTGTATGGTTATAAAATGTCCTACCTGTGGTTCCTCGAGACAATCGAACCACACGATCACGGTTTCTGCTTTGATCGTTCTCATGGCGTTGTGAATCATCCTGAGACTGCGCTCGCGCTGGTCCTCGTCCTGATGATTCACCTCTGAAATTCCTGTACTGACCTCTATAATTCCTGTATTGATAGGAGTTATTACGGCGCATAGTCAAGATATCAGCAGACGTGGACGGGTATGAAACCTCGTCTATAGCTGCCTGAACGGCATCACTCAAACTTGTGAAATTTCTTGCCGATATTATGGTACTCAACCGACGATTCCTCAATCCATCAGCAAAGCTTTTTATAGCCTGTATTTCGTTTAAAGGCCTTAATACATTATAATTGGTCTCATTCCCTTCGGATTGAGTAATCGTCAAGTTTACAAATAAATCGGTAATTTGCCTTCCGAATTCGTTTACTGAAAGATCATTTTGTCTAAAGTAAAGTAATTTATGCTGCAAAGCCGTTGCTGACTTTTTAGGCAGCAATTGCGATTTAATTGCCTTAATCAGACTATCGACACTATCATATGTATTAGTTAGCTTCAACTTGGCCGCCTGTGAAAGTCGACTTCTTAAAACAAAGTTGATTAATTTAGTCTGACCTTCTTGATCGAGCTCATATTGATAATATTCTATTCCGTCAATAAGTTGCTTTACACTTGTTTCGTCATTTGTTATAACTGGTACCTAATAAGCTCAACGCGATTTTTAATTCAAACTTTGCCATGATTTCTACCTTATTAGGACTCTTCTCTCTAGATGGAATATTACATAAGTCTAATATAATATTAATTAAAAAAAGTCGTTATCAATTTTTCAAATTTTATACAGTCTTCTTCTTTCAAGTTTGATCTCAATTGTTCTATTTTGTCCTAATCAGTATTAAAGCGACTTACTATATTATCAGCTTCTTTTATTTTTCTCAATACTACTTCACCCTGTCGTCTACCTGGGCCGTACTTCACTAAATATGTTCTTATCTTATTTAGCTCACTATTTAAATTGAATAAATGTTCATACATTACTATTCCTTACAGTCATTAGTTGGATTATTACAATTTTCACTGATTGACACTTACACGCACACACGATTTCACTTAAACTCACTGACACTCATGTGTAAATCGTAGATTTCCTGCACTTTCTACTGACATGGAATGTCCTTGCTGATGTCGCCAGACCGATAGTTGCACCCCTCACATGCAACCTTTGGATCTCGGTAATTCCTGGTACGATTATATGATCGCCGCAAAATATGTCGGCTTAATTGCTCCCTTATCCAAGACTGATGGCACTTTTTGTACAGTCTGTATAACATAAAGGCAACTCCTAGAAGTAACAGCGTACATATGATCATAACCACAACGCTTATTGTGGATAAATGATACTTGAACTCCTCTATGATGGCTGAGTTGTGGCTCCCAAAGGCACTGTTCTGGTTGACGAAAACCTTTTCATTCCGTACTTTTGATTGACACATGATGACACTTTCTTTCAATGAATTTCCAACTCGATGACACTCGCTTAGAGAGCGATTTAGATTAAAATAATGCGCACATGATTGGCAATGTTGGCTCAAGTGGCAGGGTCGCCATATAAGGACGGGACTAAGGAGAATGAAACATCTCGGATGCTGAGTAAATACTGATTATATTTGGTGTGTAAATAGGTTTTATAGTGTACTCACACAGGTAGAATATAATATACTTATCTACTACATCACACCTGGGAACCTTCTAGTTACGGAGATATGGGGGTCAAAGTTACAACTTTTTGACAAGTTTTTTTTTAATTACAAGTTTTTTTTGTAAGATTTTGACCTTTTAACACCTCCACGACCCCCGTACTATTCAATCCACCCATCAGCACAATGTTTTAAGTGCGTTACATTGAGTTCTACAACAGAACATGATTTAAAACCGTAAAATAAAAAGTTGTTTCCAAGCAATAATAATAATCAGTGTCGCGCACGCACCTATCGACGACGGTTGCGTATTTACGGCAGCACTCTGCGACGATTAGTAGTAAAAATGACGAACAGTATTAAGTGTGACAAGTGTAACATCGTAATCGATGAAATGTTGTCTTACATCCAGGACAAAGTGTCTGTGGTGGACGAAGAGACTTTAGTGCGTATTTGTGTCTCATCCTTCACGAGTGATGAAATCAAAAGGTCAAAGTCACTTCTTTTTGATGCCATTCCTTCGAAGCTGCGCAAGATTATAAGGAAAAATAAAGGCAAAGAGCAGAGAGATCTGGTGGATATCATCAATCTGTTCAAATCAGCCGAGCCGGATGATATTCCTGTGTTTGTGGCCAGGAGTCTTGAAAAGTTGCCACCTATTACATTCGACCACTTGGACTGTACCAAGCTGTTGAAAGATTTAGTACGAATGCAAGCAGCAATAGACGAAATTAAATCCACTTATGCGACGTTAGATAATATAAAACAGCTGAGAACGGATTTTTTTCAAATCAGAAACGATTCGTTACCACCTACGTCTGCATTAAAAGTGAATATGAATCGGGGCGCCTGGTTACTGGATAGCGGGCCGTTGGGACTATCGCACTTGCATAATTCTTCTCTCCACGGGGTAATATGTGACACGGATGCGAATGATAGTGATCTGCATCAAAGAACTCCTCAATACAGAGAATTATTGCAGGTACAAGAAAAACTAAATAAACACGACTCATGTACTCAGCGGCGGTCATCACCGGTCGGTGTAAGCGCTGCGGTGACTCACGCGCATGAGCCGAGTGTATGTGCAACCGGTTTGGCGCCGACTGAGCGTAGACAAAACGATCTGACGGCGAATATTCCATAGTTGAAAAGGAGAAACGACTGTCGGAGAACGGTTGCAGAATCACTGAGCGCTCGGGCCAGACTGTGAGTATTAACGAAACACATCAGCTGATTGCTACGAACAACGTGAACGTCACTAATAAGGGTGTAATGATTCAGTCTGATACTCCGTCCAATGTACACAACAATGACGATGGATGGCAAAAAGTGTCTTATCGTAAGAAACTCCCCAAATATCGCTATATGGGTAAAACTGGTGTTGCGACAGATGCGGTGGGACGATTTAAAGCAGCTGATAGAAAAGTGCCAATGTTTATCACTAATATACATAGTGAGACGCCCAGAGAAGAAATAATTGAATATATTCGCTCGAGAACACAAGATACGGTGTCTCTGGAGAAAATAATAATGAAGAAAGAAAGGGGACACGTTGCCTACAAATTCTTTGTTTCCGAGTCCAAGCTACCATCATATAGCTGGATGAGAATTTATGGCCCCGTGGCATTGTATTTAGGCGTTTTGTCAATTTTAAGCGTCGACATTCGAACGGATTGTTATCTGTTGACGGTGTTAATAAAAACAGTAATGGATAGCAGACCACATCGTTTTGCCACCTACAACTGTAAAAACGTTAAACGCTCCATAGATAGCGTTAGGGAGCTCTGTCGTTCCTGTGATTTGGTAGCCTTGCAGGAAACTTGGCTACTTCCTGAGGAAATTCCGTACTTAAGTACGGTTGACAGCGAGTTTGGCTACACGGGGATTTCAGCGGTGGACACGTCCGCAGGCCTGTTGCGAGGGCGACCATATGGTGGTGTGGCCTTGCTGTGGAGAAGCAGCGTATTTCAGCAGGTGTCTGTGTTGCGTTGTGACAGTGATCGTATATGTGCCATTAAAATAATAACCAGTGACCGGCCAGTGATAGTGCTAAGCGTATATGCCTACGAACGTGGCGGGCAATTTAGCGGAGTTCACGGATTGTCTTAGTATTATAAGTGCAATAATTGAGGAATACGGCATTGAGTCTGTGTACAGGGTGTCCCGTAAATAATGGATCAAACGTAACGGGTAGGTAGCTTACCTCATTTCCAACAACTAATTTGAACAGTAAAAAAAAACCGATAAGGTAACCAAGATATTTTTTTTTTCGATTTTTACTATTTTCTGTCCCAGCATTCAGTGTTTTTAATGCTGTTGCTGCAAATGGTATCATATTTAGGTGTGATTTTTGTCAAACATTTCTGAATAGTTTACTAATGTTATAAGATACCATTTTTTTAAATAACATTTTATTTGCCTTAGAAAAAAAATCTTGAATTGAAAAGTTTTGTTTTTACGATGAAAGGACCAGAATTGGAAAAATTCTCCTGTAAAAAAAATATATGTTCCGGCCTCCGCCGCCTGGCAACACTGCCGGGTGACGTGGAGCACCGCAGCCAATGGGTGCGCCGATCGCGCGCCGTCTTGCGCGCGGGCCAATGGCTGCGCGCCGCGATCACGCCACCTCAGCCGAGCCAATGGACAGCGGGGCGGCAGCGGCGTCGCGCGAGCGGGAGCACAGGGCTCCGCTGAAGAATCGTTCACTTGGCCACGAGGGCCGCTAGCAAACTAACGCGTATTTTTTGTAACGGGTCCAGCGACATTATTGTGAGAATCTAATTCCGATCAATACATCAGTTTATTTATTATTCAGTCTTGTTTCATTGAAGAAGACCTAAAACCCACGCAAGCGCGTGAACAAATGGCGACCGTGACAGGACCCGTTACATCGTCGTAAACTACAAATTCGTCGAGATTTCGAGAATCGTCGAGCAGCGCCCCGTGGACAAGTGCCGCAGCCCGCCATCCATCCAGCAGGGCTGCGTAAGGGTCGAGCGTGTGGAAGAAGACTGACGAGCTGCTCCGGGAGCCCGGTGAGGACGGCGAAACGTCAACCGAAGGTCTAGCCCAGGAGAGTATGCCCTGATCCTTTCTTTATTCCTCGCCTAATTTCGATTCCTGTGTGTCCTCGCGCTGTGAAGGCAGTGGCAGCTTGCTTGCCAATTGTCAGGAGGCTATAATTTGCCAAATTTCCAGGTTAAATTGCACGTGGGTGCAAGCCGGGTGATGCCAAGCTAAACGCTAGAGGGCAGGGTCCTTGCTCATTCCCTTCATTAGCATGTTCGCTGCACGAACCCTCTTAAGATAAATTTCTTACGAGCAGCATCCACGCTACGCATAACCTAATAGTTTTCCTTTGTTCAACGCGAGTTGTCATTCGAGTCGTGCGACTCATTTCATTTTCTAGGCTAAATAATTGCCTATGCTTAGCTAGTCACGCATGCGCGTGAGCTAGCCCCACACTCCCACGCTCGCATCCTTGCTAGGTGAACCAGCAATCCGGCTGACTGTTTCAGAGTTCCGGCCATACGGCAACTGTTCCGGTCCAGGCGGCACAGCGGATTCCCTCGGCGCGCCTGTTACATCGCAGCGGCGGCCGACGCGACGCTGCGAGCGGCGCGGGTAATCGTGCCCGTGACCACGTGTTGGAGCGGCGCCTAAGATTGTCAGGTTCCCTGCACATTTTATTCGGCTCATTGCATTGCGTTAGGTAGGGCTTACATAGTTATTATACAACAATAGCATCATGGCCAACGCAGATGCCGACATGAAGGTCAAAATTAAAGAGTTGATTAAAAAACGTGGCACTATTAAAGGTAGGCTAACTAAATTCTTAGACTATCTAGGTACTATACAAACCTTGAAGTCTAGTGATATTACAAGTGTACAAGCTAGAGAGCTTTCATTAAGATTGGCCACTTTTCAAGGCTTATTCAAAACTTTTGATGAGTTACAATCTGAAATAGAATCATTATGTTCCGATGTAGATGAACAATTAGACGAAAGAGAGGCCACAGAGCGTCAATTTTACTCGGCTATCTCTGTAGCTCAAGAATTGATTGAGGCTACCCCGTCACCGGTCAATAAGGCCAATAGTATTGAAGAACAAAGCACTTGTTCTCACCCGCAAAGTAATTGTTCTCATGCATTTAATGGAGTGAAATTGCCTACCATACACCTTCCAAAGTTTGATGGAAACCTATTAGCCTGGTTGGAGTTTAAGGATACGTTCGATTCTGTTATTAACTGTAATAATTCAATTCCCGAGGTCAATAAATTCCATTATTTAAGATCAGCTTTGGACGGGAGCGCTAAGGGGGTAATCAAATCCATAGAGTTTACCTCGACTAACTACAAACTAGCATGGGAACTACTGTGTGAACGGTATGATAATAAAAATATACTGATAAATAACCATCTTAAGGCATTAGTAACTGTTGAAAAATGTAGTAAGGAATCCTACAAGGCATTAAGGTACTTAGTAGACCATATGTTGAAAAATTTGAGAGCGCTGAATACACTAGGTCAGCCGACTGACCAATGGGACTCACTAGTCCTCTTCATTGTAGCTTCCAAGTTAGACTCTGTCACTTATGCTAAGTGGGAAGAGTATAGGTCTCCATTACCCGATTATCATAAACTAGATAACTTTACAAGGTTCCTAAGAAGTCGTGCCGACATATTAGAAACTATGCATTTTGCAAGCATGGTTAATACTGATCGAGGTGACCGAAGGTTCAGCAGCCATAAGGAGCCTAGAACTAATAAGGCATTCGCTGCTTCTAGTGAACCAGGTGTACCTACAAAGTGCCATGTGTGTAGTGATACCCACCAGTTACATGAATGTTCCAAATTTAAAAATATGGACATTGAAGATAGGTTATCTGAAATCAATAGGTTAAAATTATGTAAAAATTGCCTCAAGGGTGGTCATAATTCATTCCAGTGCAAACTTAGGCCTATGTGCCGCGTCTGTAAGAAGAAACACCATACGTTAGTACATAGGAATGAGCCAAAGGTCACTGGTGCTGTCTTAGACTCGACAGAGCCCTCTAACTCACCGGTGTCATTATCAGTTGCAGCGGCAGGTCAAGTGCTGTTAGGCACGGCTCTAGTAGACCTAGTTAATAAGCGAACTGGTGAAGTGTACCAGGCACGAGCATTGCTAGATACAGGCAGCCAGATGTCTTTCATATCCAGCGTGATGAAACAAAAACTTGACTTAGTCAGTGACACATCACGTCCAACTTATGTTTCTGGAATAAATAATTCAACCTCCAATATTTCCGAAAGGGTAAACATTAAGATAAAATCGCGTGTAAGCACTTTCTGTATCCCAATTGAATGTCTTGTTGTACCAAACATTATAGGTACGTTGCCAAACATGCAGGTCAACGTTCAGCAACTCAGTATACCAAAGGAAGTTAGGCTAGCAGACCCCACTTTCTATAAACCTTCTCAGATAGACATTCTGTTAGGTGCTGACGTATATTGGTCTATTGTGAATTCAAATCACATACGTTTAGGTAAAAATAAACCTGCCTTACAAGACACCAAGCTAGGTTGGTTAGTGTCCGGCCCTACCGGGCAAGATAGCCTAAAATCCCTCAAGATAACTTGCAGTTTTAGTCAAGAATTACAGGATTGCCTAAAAAGGTTTTGGGAAATTGAAGAAGGTTATTCTGAACAATTTTCTCGTTCACCAGATGAACATTTTTGTGAAAGGCACTTTGTTGAAAACACTAAACGCCTAGTTAACGGTAGATTTTCAGTGTCAATACCTCTAAAAGAAGCACCTAAACGTGCGCTAGGAGATTCCTACGCTATGGCTAGGAAAAGATTTCTAAGTTTAGAGACTAGGCTGAACAAGAATCCTCAGTTAAAGGAAGCTTATTTCAACTTCATTAACGAATATAAAGAGTTAGGTCATCTAACTGAAGTTGTAAAGCCTCAATTCGGGTACTATTTACCCCACCATTGCGTCGTTAGAGAACACAGCGAGACCACTAAGGTTAGAGTCGTTTTCGATGCATCTGCAAAAACTACATCAGGCAAATCGCTGAACGACATTCAAGCGGTAGGTCCAGTCATCCAGAGTGACTTGATGTCTATCTTACTGCGTTTTCGAGAGCATAGGTTTGTCCTTACTGGAGATATTGCTAAAATGTACAGGCAGATTGTTATAGATGAGTCCCAACGCCATCTGCAGTTAATACTGTGGCGCTGTGAGAAAACTCACAACATTGTAATCTATCAGCTGAATACGGTAACTTATGGTACAGCATCGGCGCCGTTCCTTAGTACTAGGTGTCTTCAACAACTAGCACTAGAGTGTGACGATGAACTTATAGAAAAGACTATGCTAACCGACTTCTACATAGACGATTTAAGTACAGGTTGCGCATCAGAAGATCAGCTGACACACATTCATAAAGGCATAACTCAAGTTTTAGAGTCAGCTGGGTTCATACTTAGGAAGTTTCGCACCAATTGTCCACAGATATTCAAGAAGGAACAAGTTAACAGCGACAATTTAGATCTGTGCAAAGAATCAGCTGTGTTAGGATTAAACTGGTCTCCGGTGAGTGACACAATTCAATTCTCTACCAATGTACCTCTTGCCTCTCAGTTAACGAAACGAACGGTTATCTCTATGACTTGTAAAATATTTGATCCACTAGGACTCTTGAGTGCTGCAATTATCAAACCAAAAATATTACTGCAGAAGTTATGGTGTGCCAAGTTGGATTGGGATGAGCCAATACCAAATAACTTAGCTAAGGATTGGTTTAGCTTTGGTGATAATTTATCTTGTTTGTACAATCTACATCTACCTAGGTACGTCTTGTGTGAAATGCCAGAACACATCGAATTGCATTGTTTTGTAGATGCCTCGCAAGTAGCCTATGGCGCATGCGTTTATCTAAGGTCCAAGTGTAGTAATCATGCGTATACATCACGCCTGTTATGGAAGGGAAGGCCCTCCCTTCTTAAAAGAAGAGAAATATGAGTGGTCCACGAAGCCACCACTTTCAGAGGATGAGCCCTTACCTGAGGTGAAATCGCTCACCACATATTCATCTACAGCAAACAATAAGGAAGGTTTAGATGTTAAGGTGATAGATTTCAGTAGGTTTTCTAATTTTTCACGGCTGAAAAGAACAGTCGCCTATGTTCTAAGGTTCATTGACAATTGTAAGGGTCAAAGAAATTTAAGTCAGGCACTGTCAGCTGAAGAGCTACAAAAAGCATGCACTCTGCTGGCTAGACTTAGTCAGTTTGATACATTCTATGAAGAAATTGAAACATTAAGTAAAGGGCATTCCTTACATAACAAATCTAAATTATTGCCACTTAACCCCTTCGTAGACTCTAAACGGGTGCTACGAGTGGGAGGCCGTCTGGGAAATTCTAACTTTGATTATAATAAGAAGCACCCTATTCTCCTAGATGCGAAACATAGTTTCACGAAACTGTTATTTAAACATGAACACTTACGATTATTTCATGCTGGTCCTCAGGCACTGCTCGCTGCCATTCGTGAAGAATACTGGCCAATAGGAGGGAGAAACCTAGCTCGTACTGTTACCAAGCAGTGTGTGGTATGTACACGACTGCGCGGTAAGCCTTTTGAACCAATCATGGGTGACTTGCCAACAGTAAGAACTGACCGTAGCTTCGCCTTCAGTTCCTGTGGGGTAGACTTTGCGGGTCCCTTTCGAATTTCAAGCCGCAAGGGCCGAGGGAACCGCATAACTAAGAGCTATCTATGTTTGTTTGTGTGTCTTACTACTAAGGCGGTTCACCTAGAAGTAGTCAGCGACCTCACTTCTGAAGCCTTCATTCTGTGCCTGCGTAGATTTGTGGCTAGGAGAGGTAAACCCTATGCTATCTATTGCGATAATGGTCGGAATTTCATAGGGGCATGCAATGAGCTGGGTAGGATGTTGCAGAAGAGCCAAGAGTCGGTCTTCAATTACTCGGCGAACGAGGGAATCCGCTTTGTGTTTGGGCCTGCATATTCGCCTCATTTCGGGGGAATATGGGAGGCGGGGATCAAATCCTCTAAATACCATCTAAAACGAGTAGCTGGGGAGGCCTGTTTGACGTTTGAAGAGCTGGCTACACTGTTTTCACAGATTGAGGCCATACTGAACTCCCGCCCCCTCTCTCCCCTCTCGTCTGATCCAAATGACCCCTCTCCGCTAACCCCAGGGCACTTCTTAGTGGGCAGGCCATTGACCGCCGTCCCGTCGCCACCCATCACAGTACTGCGACCCAACCGCTACGAGCTCATAGAGAAAATCCGCCAACAGTTCTGGTCCAGGTGGCAGAAGGAGTTCCTGGCCGAAATGCAGCAGCGGTCCCAGTGGAGGACCCAGCAGCGAGGCATCTGCCTTGGCGACCTCGTGCTGCTGCGCGAGGCAAACCTGCCGCCACTCCAGTGGCGCTTAGGGCGCGTCACGCGCCTACACCCTGGCCCAGACGGGGTCAGTCGGGTGGCTGACATCGCCACCACCAAGGGGACGGTCACTCGTGCCGTCCGCACGATGTGCCCCCTCCTCGGAGAGCAGCATGGTTGAATGCTTCAACCCCCGGGAGTATGTTCCGGCCTCCGCCGCCTGGCAACACTGCCGGGTGACGTGGAGCACCGCAGCCAATGGGTGCGCCGATCGCGCGCCGTCTTGCGCGCGGGCCAATGGCTGCGCGCCGCGATCACGCCACCTCAGCCGAGCCAATGGACAGCGGGGCGGCAGCGGCGTCGCGCGAGCGGGAGCACAGGGCTCCGCTGAAGAATCGTTCACTTGGCCACGAGGGCCGCTAGCAAACCAACGCGTATTTTTTGTAACGGGTCCAGCGACATTATTGTGAGAATCTAATTCCGATCAATACATCAGTTTATTTATTATTCAGTCTTGTTTCATTGAAGAAGACCTAAAACCCACGCAAGCGCGTGAACAATATATGACACCAAAGTGTACCATTATTTTAAAAACTTGTAAAATTACTAAGGTTTGCAAATTGGTATAAAACTTACGCCTAGTCGTTACAAAGATATTGCTATGAATCTGACAGAGGTGCCCCTACGAGAACGCAAAGTCTGCACCTCCTAATAAAGGAAGCTCTTATCCGACGGACAAAATGGCTGTTGTTTATTTCTGATACAGCAGATTGGATGCGCTGACGTAATTCTTCTTCCGACGTTATTCGTTGTTTGTAAACTTTGTCTTTTAAACATCCCCAATTAAAAAAATCTAAGGGATTTAAATCCGGAGATCGCGGAGGCCACAAAATTGGTCCTAATCGGCCGATCCATCTGTCAGGGTAAGTTTCATTGAGTTGCGCCCTTACTGCCGTCGCATAGTGAGCGGGGCAACCATCATTTTGTAACCACATTGCTTGCCGCACGTCTTCTGGAATATTTTCTAATAACGTTGGCAACTCATTCCTTAAAAAATGCAGATAGTATTCGGCGTTTAGAGTTGCTGGTAGTTCAAAGGGCCCTATTATTTATTATTATTTATTTATTATTCCTGCCCATAAATTTATTTTAAATTGATGTTGGCTCCTGTCCTCTCGCATCAAATGTGGGTTAACCAGCTGCTAAAGGTGCAAATTATGCAAATTGAGATATCCATCTCGCCGGCATGAAGACTCGTCACTCCATAAAATTTTATTAAAAAACTGTGGGTCCGCCCGTATCATTCTAAGCATCCTTTGGCAAAATGCTACTCTTTGCGGGTAATCACGTGACGTCAGCGTTTGAACACGTTGCACGTGATATGGGTGCAACCGGTGCCTTTTTAGAACTCGATGTACCGTCGATCTTGGAGTACCTGTGCGTTGCGCTATGACGCGAATTGAGACCGTCGAATCTTCCTCGATTTCTCGAATAATAATTTCGTCATTGACTTGTGACGGTCGCCCTTCACTGGCACCCCCAACTCCGGTGCCAAGAATTCTTCCCTCAAGAAGCGCGTTATGCACTCTAATGAATACGCGATAGTCGGGATGTCGATCCCGGTTCGGGTATCTTCCACGATACAATCTTGCGGCCGCCCTGGCATTACCTCTTGCTTCTCCGTAGATAAAATGCATTTCGGCATACTCCCGTGGCGTGTACTCGTAACGAGGCCTCGTACTACTGCACACACGTACAACCTCACACAAACGATTGTTTTCGAAGTCCGTAGGATTGCCAAGTCATTCGTCCAAAACACAAACAGTTCCAAATCGTTAGGCAAAGCAAAGTCCAAATACACAGCACAAGTTTAATTTTAAGGAACACAACAGTTAGGCACAGCGGGAGCGAAAGTAGTCTGACGTACGTATCAACTCGAAGAGAGATTCGTGTCAACTAAACAAATAAAATCATGCAACAATGAAGCCCTGTATGAGTGAAGGGTGAAGGAAAAAAAATACCTGCACAAAGACACCGATTTACCAAAAATACAAAAGCGGCGCTATCTATCCCTTTCACACTGAGTGAGGTGCAACTCCGCAGGTAGCGGTCCCAAATTCTGAACAGATGACGTCATCGGCTCGGAATTACGCTACACGCTTAACCACATGCTTAGATTACAAGCATAAGCCATTACGAGAAAGAAAAGTTAGATTGTACCATTTTAATTTCTGATCTGTCTTCTTCATCACATTCATAGCAATATCTTTGTAACCGCAAGGACTAGACGTAAGTTTTATACCAATTTGCAAACCTTAGTAATTTTACAAGTTTTTAACCGACTTCCAAAAAGGAGGAGGTTCTCTATTCGACTGTATGTATTTTTTTTTTTTTTTTTTTTTTTTTTATGTATGTTACCCGATTACTCGAAGACGCCTAAACCGATTTGAAAAATTCTTTTTTTGTTTGAAAGGGTATACTTCCAAGTTGGTCCCATAGTCGCCAAGTCGGGATCTGATGATGGAATCTTGGCAAAATCGAGGGAACTCTTCAAATTTTATAGGATAACGTACAGCAATTTTTATATTTTCTACAACAAGTGAAGCATTTGCGTTTGATAAGAACCATTCTACCATCAGATCTGATGATGAAGCCAAGAGTCACGGAACTCCATAATGAGACAATGTATCCTAGTCGTGTTTGGGCTTGTTGTAATTGTAACGGTATGCACTTTCCATGTGAACCACGAAAAAGTGAAAAATAAAAACTTTTTTGCAAAAAATAAAACCGACTTCAAAAAGAAAAAGTGAAAAATAACTTTAGCTTCTGAAGTCGGTGACAAAAAAATTAAATCAATCATACAAACGTCACCGACTTCAGAAGCTAAAGTTATTTTTCACTTTTTCTTTTTGAAGTCGGTTTTATTTTTTGCAAAAAAGTTTTTTTAAAATAATGGTACACTTTGGTGTCATACATTTTTTTTACAGGAGATTTTTACCAATTCTGGTCTTTTCATCGTAAAAACAAAACTTTTCAATTCAAGATTTTTTTTCTAAGGCAAATAAAATGTTATTTAAAAAAATGGTATCTTATAACATTAGTAAACTATTCAGAAATGTTTGACAAAAATCACACCTAAATATGATACCATTTGCAGCAACAAATTACAAATTACATTAAGAACACTGAATGCTGGTAAAGAAAATAGTAAAAATCGAAAAAAAAAAATATCTTGGTTACCTTATCGGTTTTTTTTTACTGTTCAAATTAGTTGTTGGAAATGAGGTAAGCTACCTACCCGTTACGTTTGATCCATTATTTACGGGACTAAAATATATATTTTAGGCGATTTTAATGCTACACCGTATGGTTTATTTTTCAACGAGCTTGTAAGCTATTGTGCTGAGCAGTATTGGATATGTGTTGATGTGGAAATGCTAGGTATTGACTCGGATACGTTCACTTTCATTAGTGACGTGTACGGGTCATGTAGCTGGCTGGACCACTGCTTGGTAACTCAGTCTGCAAGGCAATCTGTTACCAATTTATTTATTTATTTATTCAGCAATACATTTTTAAGCTAACAGTTTTATACCAAAACGCTTAAAAGCTAACAATAATCATTATTACAAATATGATTAATTATTGTAAATGCTAAAGGATGCCCTTTAGCATTCACAATAATTGAGAAATCTAATAAAAAAAATAAAATTACATGTCAAGTGGAATAAAATCACCAATAAAATAATGTAAAGACGTCATAAAATGTCATAAGAAAATAATAATAATAAAATGTTATGTCATACAAGTACGGTTAGACCGGTAGCCGACCGAAAAGGTTGGGCAGATAATGCCGAAGTCAAAACTAAAATACTAGTGTTACAACATGTCAGTGAAATTCAATAATATAACAACAGTCAAGATTAAAATAAAATAAGAGAAAATTACAAATCAATTGCATAAAAATGATAATACACCTTTCCTTAAAGTGCCAATAGTATCCACAAATATGTCGGCATTTGGGCTGCTGTCAAGGTAACGATTAATGAGGCCAATTGCTCTTGCGGTTGGGCTGTTATTGACTTGATGGATGCGCCGTTCCGGTGGGCATGCAAGTAGTTGGTGCCGCCGCCGTCCTATGCCACGCATGTATTGCTGCGGTACATACAGATGGATATGTTCCCTTACCGATGGATTATCTATACTATTGTTAATTAACAAGTAGTAGTGTAGAATATGCATTAATTTGCGCCTGAGCTGCAAAGTATCCATTCCGACCATTCCTGACACAAATAAAGAGGGATACAAAAATGGGTAGTATCCGTAGGTGCGTTTATATATATAACGGCAAAATTTCCTCTGAATTTTTTCAACCATCAGTGCATATAACTTCTCCGTAGGATCCCAGACAATTGCATTATACTCCAATTTACTGCGCACATATGCATTGTAGAGCAGCTTTATAACTTTGACGCTTTTAAATTGGGAGGAAGTTCTGACGATAAAACCCAGTGCTTTATTGGCATCTTTGCACACCTCTTTAATGTGTTCGTGGAAGTTAAAACCACTGTCTAAGGTTAGTCCCAAGTCCCGTACTGCCGAGACACGTTCAAGCGAATCCGCCAACTTGTAGGCAAAATGAATTGGCTTGCGAGATCTAGAGAATGTGATGACTTTACACTTTGACACGTTAAGCGACAGCCTATTCCTCACACTCCACTCCACAACGGCATCAATGTCCCGCTGAAATGCCAAACAGTTTTCCGGTCCAGTGACCGTCAGAAACAGCTTTAAATCATCTGCAAACATAAGGCATTTCGCCGCAGAGAGAACTTCCGGCAGCCGATGCGTATGTGGATTATGACACGGTATGGTCAGATCACTTCCCACTTATTATCGAGTGTAAAATAAATCTGATTCCGCAGACGGTACATCCGAGTGTTATGCTGAACAGGGGGGTAATGTGGGGTGTACGTACAGGGGAACAAATTGCCTTGTATACTAGTGAGTGTAACAGGAGGCTCAGACTTGTTGACTTTCCTGCTGAGTGTATTCAATGTGCTGACTCTTATTGCCGCGACCATTCTCATAGGCGTGCCATTGACAGACTGTACTCTGATATTGTGACCGTCGGGGTAGCGGGAGGACAGGTGTGGTTGGCTCGCGTGTGGTAGGGTGGAACAATAGCGTCGGCGAGGCTCATCGGGTGGCCAGAGCAAAATTTATTGAATGGGTATTATGTGGAAAACCTAGGTGCGGGGAAGTATATCGCGAAATGTGCGAAACCAGAAGGGTATTCAAAGCCAGGCTTAAGTGGTGCCAAGATCATCAGGACCAATTGAGAATGGATACCCTTGCTGTGAAGCACTCGAACGGTGACTTTCGGGGTTTTTGGAAGGGTACCAAAAAGGTAAACTTAGGTCCTGGCCTTCCGGTGAGCGTCGACGGGGTTAGTGAATCGGGGGTATATCCCCCGATTCACTAACCCGAGTGAGTTTATTTAAGTCCTACTTTTCTGTAAAGCCTCAGTTGGGAAAACGGATCGCGGAGGTAAATACTGAAGGGCTTACAGGAGTAATGGAGACTAGGATTTTGGCCAGTGAGGTGGGGAAAATCATAAAATATATGACCAGAGGAAAATCTCCTGGCCATGATGGCCTTAGTATTGAACACCTACAGTATGCCGGTCCACATGTATCTAGGGTTTTAGCTATGTTCTACTCGCTATGCCTGAGTCATTCATACCTGCCGTACGACTTCATGAGAACTGTAGTAGTGCCTATGGTGAAGAACAAAACTAGGGATTTAGCAGATAAAACTAACTAAAGGCCTATCTCCCTAGCTACTGTTATAGCAAAGGTGTTTGACGGTTTGCTTAATACACGGTTAAATAAACTCGTGTCACTGCATGACAATCAGTTTGGGTTTAGGCCTAAGTTATCTACAGATAGTGCAATACTGTGTCTCAAGCATACTGTCAGATACTACACGGATCGAAAAACACCAGTGTACGCGTGCTTCCTCGACCTGTCCAAGGCCTTTGACCTGGTCTCGTATGATCTGTTGTGGCAAAAACTTGAGGGCATAAACATGCCACATGAACTTGTTAATAAAATATCTTCAAGTATTGGTACGAACACCAGGTTAACAATGTTAGATGGGCGGGTGCATATCGGAGCCATACAGACTTGAATGTGGGGTGAGACAAGGTGGGTTGACTTCACCCACACTTTTCAATCTCTACATGGATGCACTCATCGTCGCGCTCAGTAGTCGGCATGTAGGCTGCCATGTTGATGATGTTTGTGTAAACAATCTTAGTTACGCAGATGACATGGTGGTGCTGAGCGCGTCGGTTTGTGGATTGCGCAAACTGCTAGATATCTGTGAGGAGTATGCGGGCAGCTATGGTCTTATGTATAATGTCGCAAAAAGCCAATTCATGGTATTTCAGGGAGGCGCCAAATGCCCAGAGCAAGTGCCCCCTATTCGCTTGAATGGTGTACCGTTGGAACGGGTGGATCAATTTAAATACCTAGGCCACTGGGTAACAGCCGACCTGAAAGACCATGTTGATATTGAGCGGGAGCGGAGGGCACTGTCTAAGAGAGCAAATATGATAGCCCGTAGGTTTGCACGTTGTTCAAATCAGGTTAAAATCATGCTTTTTAAAGCTTTCTGCACCTCCTTATACACGTGCAGCCTATGCATCTTACTCACAAGTTGCTTACAGTGCCCTTCGTGTCCAATACAACAACGCGTTCAGGGCAGTGTTGGGGCTGCCCCGCTTCTGCAGCGCCTCGGGCATGTTTGCGGAAGCGCGCACCGACTGTTTCCACGCCACCATGCGCAGGCGGTGCGCGTCCTTGGTGCGCAGGGTGCGGGCTAGCTCCAACACGGTCCTGGCGATGGTTGCTCAGAGACTGGATTGCCCCTACGTTGGGCATTGTTGTAGCAGGCACATTGCTGTTACTTAAGTTGACATTTTATACTGCTGTCATTTCATGTCATATGTTTAAATTAATTTATTTTAATTCGTCAATTTAATTCTCTAATTTCATTTCATTGTCGTATGTTTTTTTTATTTTTATTATTATTTTATTTAATTTAATGTTTTTATTTTATTTTGTTGTGTTTTGTACCACTGACATTTATTGATTTGATCTGACATTTATTTCTCATGTTTTAATTATTTTTGCCATTGAATTAACTTTGTTTATTAATTAATCAATCAGCTAGCAAACGATTTGTATACTATTGTTTTTGTGTCTAATATGGGTCAATGACCTGAATTGAATGAATTTTATTTTTTTATTTATTTTAATAATTTTTGCTTAAAGTTACTTAGTTTGATGTACAGAATGCTTGGTTAGCGGCTTTGTGATGACGTGGTTTACACCCTGTATAGCTGATCCAGGTAAATTGACCATGTTTACAGAGGAAATTATTCCGTATATTGGTGGGTTTGTAGTTAAAATAATAAAAAAGTCTTTGAAATGCGAAGATTGCCTACTGGCACTTGTCAGTATCAAATATTCAGGGCTTATATTAAGTAGAGATAAGGGGGGGCTTATTCATCCGTCTCATGATGTCCTTTAAATTTGTACTTTGGCTGAGAAAATTTTAAGACGACATTTACACGAGAGAATTTCATTTTTTGCAGAAAAGAATATAATGTCACGACTCATACTTGCTACTCTAAAGGGGTGCCAATACGTGTTTACGACAGAACATTTTGATAGACAGCCACTTATTGGTAATCACCGTATCCTACTCATTAAAGCTATAGCAGCCCGTTACTTAGAACTCCGAATATATCACGCCACAGAAGTATTTGAACCGAAGGAAAAAATAAGAAATGTTCATAATAAACTAGTTTTATTTAAAGGGCAGTAGCAAAAATCTTGTAATCCTGTAAAGGTGTGTGAAGTTATATGAAACTAGCTGTTGCCCGCGGCTTCGCCCGCGTGAGGTTCGGTAACTGTCCCACGAGATCATTCATATTAAAGGGATAAATAGTATCCTACATGTTAATCCAATAACATGTAGGATACTATTTATCATATAATAATTAATTCCAACCAGTAGTTCCTGAGATTACCCCCTACATACAAACTTACACACAAATTTTATCTCTATAATTTTAGTATAGATAAAAAAAGTCTTGCTAGCACCATCTCTTGAGGCTCATTAAAAGGTAACTGACAATACCTCCTGGAAAACTCCTCGTTGCTATTAATTTGTCTATATTTCTCTGTCTACGATTTTCCTTCATATATTTATATTAATTTTGTGGTGATGTTTTCCACAATTATTGTGTGCGATAAAATAAACTACACGTCTACCTAGAAATGTATTTAATCGCTTAAGCAAAACTCCAAGAACGTTTTGAGAAAATTCCAACTGTCAGTTCTGTCATCACACATACACATAGACGGTGTAATTGAAGTTTTGAGCTGTTAGCTGAGTTGAAATTGTTTTAAACTGTCAATATGGCAAAATCCCAGGTAGCTGAGACCCTTTCGCTGAGAGATAGGCAGGTCACTGAGCTCATGGCCAGTTTGGGTGTGTCCGAAGAAAACTCAGACACATTTAAACTCAACTTTACTGAAGTGGAGTGGAGGCAATGTGCGCAGGTGAGGGATGCCGTGAAATACCTAGGTTTTGATGCCAGGCAAATTATTGCCCAGTTTTTTAAGAAAGCATCCGAGAGCCCAATCAGGCCTGATGACATACCAACACTCAAGGTTGGTGATGCAACGCTATATGAGAATTGTGATCCCAAAACGGATCTCATGTTCTTTATTAATGTGTTCCTCGAGAGGGGAAACAATGTCAATAAAGCTGTGATGAGATGTGATGGGTCAGCGGGAGCAGCCTTGAAGAGAAAAGCTCGCGCTTACGGGGTTGTGATGGAGCCCGGTCAAAACAAGAATATCTTAGGGTCGAAAGAGCTAACTCTGTCTAGAATAGCTCAGGCATTCGCCATACAAACTGCGACTGTTATAATCAAAGATCAGGTCCCCGGAAAGCTTAAAAGTAAGCTTTTCAGTGTACAGCTGCCACTGCTCATGCAACATACAATCTTTGCAGGAGTCATCCCAACATCAGGCATCTATCAAGATGACTTGAGATTAATCGCTCTCTACCTGAATGTGGAAATGTCCCTCTCGCTGTCCTCTCCCAAGGAGAAGAGGAAATCGGCTGTCAAAACATTAGAAGAGCTCATGGAGCAATCGACTCAGTACGTTGATGCTGCCATCACTGGCAACATGATTGATGATGCAATCAGGACGAGAGTGCTCGTGAAAGCTGGCATCTTAGAAGCACAAGGGACAAGCTTAATCTTGTCAGAGAGGGTTAAGATAATGGCCTCTGAGGTAAACCTGATAAGACGATTTGAAAGACAAACATATCAGAATGCAGTGGCAGCAATCACTGCTGAGAGGACCTCTGAACCAAGTACTTCAGCGAATTTAAACTAGAGGCCCCTGCGCCTCTAGTGGCTGACGATGGGTCATTGCTGGACGCCAGCACATCAGGCGGAGACTTGAATCCTCCTGAAGGGAGAATCAGTCACGCGATGAGCTCGTTGAGGAGTGCAGCTCGGAGGTTGCAGGGTGCATTCATCACCAGCCTTAATGATCCAGAACCCCATCCTAATATAGAGGATCTAGATTGACTAGTCGTATTCCTATTCTTAGTCATTTCTCTTAGAGGTCCCATTTCCACGAGAGAGTAGCTGAGGATCTAATGCGAGTCATCTATAGTGTAAGGTGGTTTGGGTAGTCATGTAGTTTAGTTATAGTTTAATATTAACCTTTACTTTGTAATCTATATTCTATCCTAATATTGATTCATTTATTGTTTTATTAGCTTTAAATCATGGTTAAATCATATCTTGCATGTTATATTAGTTGTGTAATCTAGGTTAAGCAAATGATTAGATGGAATACCCATTTAATCATTTGAGGTGTCAAGTCGAGGAAGACTGACACCTCGCTCCGATAATAAGGATGGGCGTAGCTTTTAGTGATGTGCCGCCACAATTTAAATAATATTAAATAATAATAAATATTAATAATATTATAATATTTTTATTAATAAAAAGAAAATGTTTTGTCCGATTTGGGTAATTTTATTTACTTACCTAATAATAATCTTATATTTAAAACGTGTTAGCTAAATAATGCGCAACCTTTCGGGTGGTAGCCCTGCCATGAAACTCATGAAACTGAACAACTTTTGTTCCAGAAGTTCCGCAAAATCTTAAAAAGTTTTTTGACTTTTCATACATACTGATCAGCTAACAAAGTCAATTTGTATGGAAGTTCAATTTTTTTTTTGTGTATTTTAAAAAGTTGTGGAACAACCACCCCAGAGATTTTTCGTTACTAACACATATTAAAAGCACACACATTATAATAAACAGAGGTTAAGTAGGGTAAAAATACACAAGTGTGGCAACACTTCCTATTCAATCGTTCTATCTCATGTGGCCATGCTTACCAGCTGTCTATAGTTTTCTCTGTCTAGGAGTAAAAAGGATGTGATTTGACTAATTTGCCGGCTTGCTTATCGCCTATTCGCTAAGCAATCCGATTGGTCTACGAAGGGCGACAGTGGCAGCGCTCTTCCGTGTGGTCCTCTTGTAAAAATCCTCGCCACTCGAAAACTAACGTGCTCCGCCCAATAAAAACTTTCTTCTAATAAGAAGTGGCCCATCATTGATTTTGTGCTACAACCCCATCCAAGATACTAAATAACATACCGACACCTATAGATATAACCCAAGCAACATGCTCACGTGATAAATAAAAATAAATAAATAAAGTAACGTGATTCGGAGCTATATGTCGTCGTTTGCTTTTTAAGACGTCATCAAGTAACGTGATTCGGAGCTATATGTCGTCGTTTGCTTTTTAAGACGTCATCAAGTAACGTAATTCGGAGCTATACATCGTCTTTCGTCTTATAAAACGTCATCACATGACGTTAACCTGCGCTGTGTATCGTCATTCGCCGTAAATAACTTCAACAAAAGACGTATTGGCTTTATCGCAATGGGGATGGTGACTGTCAAGTCAAATCAGTGCCTTTTTACTTTTTATTAAACGTCAGAACGGCATGTTCGGTACATTTTTGTATGAAATACTAAAGTACGAGTATGACGTCACGTCTAGCTGTTGTCAAATCATTTACTTTTAATGTTGATTTCAGGTTTATAAAATAAGTTAGAACATAATAAAAATTGAGGTAATTTTTCGCATGCATGGTGTGGCTCAAACGAAATAATTTATTTTAATAATAGCATCTACCCAATTCGCCGAAAGAAAATTAAAAAAAAGAAGCTTTTGACATTTTTTAAGGCGGTTATTTTTATGAAACGACTGTTGAGGTTGCATACCACTAGACAAAAAAGTCTATGGGTAATTCTGTCAACTGAAGAAAAAAATTAGTGAGTGTCATGTGTCAAGTGTGGTTTTTTCAATGTCGTTCATAAAATAACTGTTTAGAAAAGTTTCTAAACACAAATAATATTATCTGTAAGTAGTTTTTATATGGCAAACTTTTACATGTGAACGATGAACAATGTAATTCACTCCAACTTCCTTCACTCTCTTGATTCTATCTGCCCTACTGCAAAGACGTGTTGTTATATTAATTATTAAAATACAGTCCAAGTTACAATATTTCTCGCCTTTTATTCAACATAGGCGAAGTGGTCCTTCGAGCCGGATATGAACCAGCGACCTATGGATACTATATACTATATATATATACTTTAAAAAAATAGATTTCCACTGAAATCATTTTTGTATAGTGATTCACAAATTGTATTAGCTTGGATACAATCAAATAACATAAAGTCAAATCCTTATGTCACGAAGCGTGTCAAACAAATCAGAGAGCTGACTAAAGGTGTCAGTTGGCACTATGTCAGCACAGCTGAAAACCCAGCTGACCTGTTATCTAGAGGATGCGATCCACAGAAGTTGCAGTCTAATGAGCTTTGGTGGTATGGTCCAAGGGATCTCTCTAATGTGGACTACAAACACTCTCTTACAGAGTCCAAGTTACCCATTCCCCTTGATGATGATGATAATCATGCTGATCCTGTTGTAAACTGTAATGTAAATAATTCTTCGCCAACTGGTCACAAAAATTCATTTTCAAAAAACTTTTTTGAAAGGTTCTCTGACATCAATAGGTTGCAAAGAGTAGTAGCCAACGACCATACAGCCTATAGACGCCTAATACACGATCTAACGCAAGAAAACTATTCTGTCAACTCGCTGAGGTACGAGGTACGCGAGGGGGACGGGGTACTGCTTTCTGATTGGCCAATTCAAGGTCATTGCATTTCACTAGGGATGGGACAGTTTTAAATCAAACAAGAAAGTATCGATATTTTTTAACTGTTGGTATAATAAAATATGTTATTACATAATTAACTTGCATTAAATTACCTTCTTTATTCTAATTACGATTGAATCATGTAGGGAAAATATCTTAACTTATATGAACTTAGTAGGCGGCGACGGTTTTTCATAGGGATAAAACAATTTTCGGTAAAATGACGTGAACATATTACACTATAAGTAGATGGGATCCAGTTCTCTCGCTTGGTTGCAATTATCCATTTATTTTTTAAATCAGGATCATGTGGGTACCTCTAAAATTAATAAATTAAAGTTTCACAATTCATCAGATCTAATCTGACCGATCTCCGTGATCTGTGATCTGTTGTAATTTTTAATTATTAAAAATATGTTTTTTGCATAAATAAATAGTTATAGGTTTTTGTTTTGCTTTATCGACAACAGAGGTGGTCGTACGCTTTGGAACATCACTAATTATGTTCACGTAACATCGAGGAAAAGAGATGGCGAAAAAAGTAGTTTCAAAAGAAAGGGACACAATCATATAAAAGACATCATTTGCCCAGTATAAGATGAACTCCGATAAATATTGTTAGAAAATTAATCTAATTTAGATTATGGAACTTTTAAATTACCGATGAAATGTGATACTGTCTTTCAGGAAACTGGAAGTCCGGATTTCTTTAACACACCAACGTATTATACACGGGGCCAGATTATGTCTATTTTCTCGATTTTTTAAAGGAGTAATGCGGAAGTGTTTGCGGCTCACAGGAGTGGTCGAAACTAATTCGAACTCGGTGAGCGACGACGGTTATAAGATCTATTCCCCTTATGTGTTGACAGACATCGGTCGCCTGTTATTAGGAGTCTATAGGCTGTATGGTCGTTGGTAGTAGCCTATATTTTGCGTTTTCGCAACAATTCTGATATAAAAAATGAAAGGTTAGTTGGTGTCCTAGCTCCAAAAGAGCTCCACAATGCACTTTTAGTGATCATGCGCTGTACTCAAGAATATCATTTTTCAAAGGAGATCACCTTGCTCAAAAATAACTCTCCTATAAAGTCAGGCCTGTCCAGCTTACACCCCTTTATTGATAGTAATGGTTTAGTTCGCCTAGGTGGTCGACTTCAGAATGCTTCTGATATTCCATATGAAAAGAAGCACCCGGTTATTTTGCCAAAAAACTGTCATATCACGAATATTATAATACACAAAGAGCACTTGCGTTTATTACATGCTGGTGCAAAACTTGTCATAGGCTCTCTTTCTCAAAGGTTTTGGATCATTAGCGCCATTCGTGAGGTTAAGAAGGTTGTCAACCGCTGCATTAAATGCGCAAGACTGAAGGCTGCAGCTGCTGTGCAGCTCATGGGTTCTCTGCCTGAGGAAAGATTGACTGCTGTGAGACCATTTCATATAGTAGGGGTAGACTTCTGTGGACCTTTTAATTTAAAGGTATCCAGAATGAGGAAACCTCTCATAACAAAAAGCTATATTGCCTTGTTTGTATGCTTTGCAACAAAGGCCATCCACGTGGAATTGGTTAGCGACCTCACCACAGAGGCATTTTTAGCATGTCTCAAACGATTTATCGCCCGGCGTGGAATGCCTGTCACTATCTTTTGTGACAACGCCAAGACCTTTAAAGGTGCTGAAAATGAACTAAATAAATTATATGAATTGTTTAACTCTAAAAAACATGTGGATGAAATTCAAAACTATTGTGTACCTAAATACATACAATTCAAATTTATACCTAGCTACTCCCCTGAGTTTGGTGGGCTATGGGAAGCAGGTGTAAAGAGTCTAAAGTTTCATTTTAAAAGAATAGTAGGTAATATTGCTCTGACATTTGAGGCTCTTTACACTATCATTGTAGAAATTGAAGCAGTTTCAAACTCAAGGCCTCTCTTGCCATTGAGTTCAGATGTGTCTAACTTTCAATATCTTACACCTGGACATTTTATAATAGGTACAGCCATGACTACCTTTCCAGAGGTAGATCACTCAAATGTTCCAATGAACAGACTTAGATTTTGGAATATGTTAACAAAAATAAAACAAGACTTTTGGTCTGTCTGGTCGAGGGACTATCTCACTCAATTACAGAGCAGGCCCAAATGGAAACAGGTCCTCCCCAATCTAAAAGAAGGTGACCTTGTTATTGTACGCAGTGACAACACTGCACCTCTATCTTGGCCAATGGCGAGAATAGACAAGATAATCCCTGGACCAGATGGTCAGGTCAGAGTGGCCCATATTAAAATGGCCAACAATAAATTGTATACAAGATCTCTTAGAAAACTGTGTCCATTACCACTTAATTAAATTTTGTGTTTCCTAAGAGCTTGCCTTGGTTTAAGTAATTTCTTATGTTAATATTTAAGCCATAAAACAAATTAAATAAATACTAAACTATGTAATTGTTATAGGTTTAGAATAAAAGAAAACTTGTAGTTAAAATATGTTTATTGTTTAAGAAAGGTTTGTTGTTAAAAATTATTATTTTAACTAGATAATTTATTATTGTAAGTTATATTATTATGTTGTTCACCGCCCCCGGCCCAACTATGTTTAGAAAAGTTTCTAAACACAAATAATATCATCTGTAAGTAGTTTTTATATGGCAAACTTTTACGTGTGAACGATGAACAATGTAATTCACTCCAACTTCCTGCACTCTCTTGATTCTATCTGCCCTACTGCAAAGACGTGTTGTTATATTAATTATTAAAATACAGTCCAAGTTACAATATTTCTCGCCTTTTATTCAACAATAACTAAATGTGTATATAAAAATCTTTTAAACAATATTACGTGCGTGAGGTGTGTACACACAAAACTAAACGGACTATTAACTATCTATTGTGTTGTGTAACGAACCACTTCTGATTCCACTGCTGCTGTTCACTAGGTGAGTGATACTTCATTAGGTTCTGGGTCCCACCGGAAGGAGAAGAAATGGATTTTTCGACGAAGATTGAACTCGGCAAATTTGTGGGCAAGGAAAATTGGACTACCTGGAAATATAAAGTTTCTATAATGCTGGAAGGCACAGAAGGTGCCACGGAAGCAGTTGAGGGGAAAATCAAAAAGCCGGTCTTTGCTGAAGGAGCAGGTGACGCTGACATCAGCGCCTACAACACTGCAATGGCAAAGTTTAGGCGGACTGAGAGTGGCGCTCTACTCATGCTAACTACTAATATGACCGAGTATATACTAAAGAAAGTTATGCGATACAGAACGGCACACGAGGTTTGGCAAGAGCTGCATAGACTATTTGACGGACAAACAGACGACAGAGCGTATAATTTATGCTTGGAGTTCTTCGGGTTTCGTAAAAGAAAGGAAGATGACATTCCTACTCACATGTCGCACCTTAAGAATCTATGGAATGAATTGAAGGCGGAGATTGCTAAAATCGACGCTACCGCTAAGCTCCCTGAATTATTCCTGATATGTAAGGTCTTAGATACACTTGACGATCGGTATTTCAACTTTAAGTCAAGTTGGCTAATGCTCAAACAGTCTGAAAGGACTATCGACAGTTTAACGACGAATCTTTGTACGTTCGAAAGAGAGCTAGGTAGTCAAGAGAACTCACGGCAGGAGGCGCTAGTGACTACATCTACTGAACGTCAAAATAAGAAGAATTCGGACGAGCAGCTGATTTGTAACTACTATTCTGTAAAAGGACACAGAGTTCGCAAGTGTAAGAAGTGGATTAAGGATGGGAGGCCACCTAAGCCAACTTCGGGCACATCATCGGCGTCTAGCTCAAAATTCAAGCAGGTACAGCAGATTTCCCTTATGGTAAATGCGTGCTCTATGAATCAAGTCCAGGATCGCGAGAACTGCTACGTGGATAACGGAGCAACGGTTCATATCGCAGTAAGGAGGAATTTCTTCACCGATTTTCATGAATTTGACTCAGATCACACAGTGACTACGGCAGACGGAACTACCATATCCGCCTCTGGTATGGGCTCCGTAGTAGAAGAGTCAAATGTCAATGGGCAAAAGGAAAAAATTACTCTGAACGATGTGTGGCTGGTACCGTCTTTAACGAAAAACTTGTTTTCGATGCTTGCGGCGCAAGATAAGATGCAGAACAGCATCTTCACTTCCACAACTAGAGAGTGCAAGTTGGAAATCGAGGGTACAACTAGAGTTGTTGGAAGTAGGGTCCATCAAGGTAGACTATATAAGTTGGATTTAAAGACACTAATTCCAAGAGAGCATACGAAAATTGAGGGCAATGCTTTAACTGGCTTAAACATGCTACAGTTATATCACGAGCGGCTAGTGCACCAGGATAAAAGACACGTCATTCGCGTAGTAAAACGTGAGTTAGGCATCCAGCTTAGTCCAGATAAAGTGACATGTGAAGGCTGCGTTTACGGAAAGTCTCATCGAAAGCCGTTCGGGACCAGAGAAAGAGCTAAAGCAGTTGGAGAGCTAATACACACAGATGTTTGTGGTCCCTTCGCAAAAAGCATCTCGAAGTACGAGTACTATGTACTATTTAAGGACGACTATTCAAGTTATCGCATGGTTTACTTCATGAGACATAAGTCAGAAGTAAAGGATAAACTTCTACAAATGCTTCAAGAAGCAAAGAATTCCGGTCATGTCGTCAAGACGCTGTTGAGTGACAACGGTGGTGAATTCGAAAATGAAACCGTTCGGAATATTCTAGAGAGGCACGGCATCAAGCAGCGACTCACTATGCCCTACACACCGGAGCAGAATGGTTGCTCTGAAAGGGAGAACCGAACACTTGTAGAGGCAGCAAGGTCCATGATGTACTCAGGTGGAGAGCTACCTCAAGTTCTCTGGGCTGAACTTGTAAACACGGCAGCATATGTTCTAAATCGGACAGGACCATCAAGGGTTGAAGGAAAATCTCCATACGAGTTATGGCTTGGAAGAAAGCCTAGAATCTCACACCTCAGAGTGATTGGAAGCATTTGTTATGCTCACGTGACTAAACAAAAGCGCAGGAAGATGTGCAAAAAGGCAATTAAAGGAATACTTATAGGCTATGAGAATTATGACGGTTATCGCGTCTGCGACGGAACGCAGACACTGAGATCAAGGGACATAACGTTCGAATCAGACGTCGAGTTCAGGATAACGACAAGCGATCCCATTATGTCAGAGGGAGCTGAGGTCGGCGATAATAGACGTGTTCTCATTCAAGAAGTACCTGAATCACATGTCGAATACCAGGAAAGCGATGAAAATGATCTTGAGGGAGAAAGAGCTGAAGATCAAGTTCATGTTCAAGGTGAAGCAGTTCAAGATGATATCGAAGTTGATGATTTTGTTGATGCTAGTGATGAGCAAGAACAACTAATTGTCGCTGAGCCTCGATACCATCTTCGAGACAGGTCCACTATACGACGACCTAAGAAGTATGAAGACTTCGTATGCTTCGTAGGAACGGAGAATTTTCCTGAGACATACAGACAAGCTGTTGAGAGGGATGATAATAAATATTTTAGTGTTCTCTGATAGACTAGGAACAGGTTTTGGTTCTATGTTAAATAACCGTTCTAATCATACAGTACTGAACCATTGCCACCATAACCTGCATTTTAATGAGCTCATTCATAAAATTCAATATACACAATTGAATGAGCAAAGTACTGTAGTTTTACTAGTTGGAGATAGCCTTAGTATATCAGAAAAGGACATAATTAATGGTATTGACACCCTACTTAAGTTAAGACTAGGCAAATTAATATTATGTGCATTTCCTTATTCTGACAATTTACTTGCTCAAGAAAATGATTATATTTCTAGCCTAAATACGTTGAGGCATTTTTTATCATAGTCATAGTGACCGTTTATTGTTTTTTGATACTAACAATTTTGTTAAGGATTTTGTTTCGATTCGGGATCATTATATGTTTCTTCCCAAGATTAGTAAACATTTACTAGCTACATTGTTAGCTTTTAATATACACGCAGTTAATGATGATTTAATTGAGACTAGGTTAAGTGATGAATCAGTATTATATGATAACACTGTTGTAGATTCTTTAAACTATTAGAGCCGACAAAAGAGAAGACGGATAGTAATATTTTACTTTACCACCAAAATATAAATCGCTTCTCCGGCAAAATTTTAGACGTGGAAATGTTAGTAGATAAATACCACATGGATATTTTATGTTTTAGTGAAACTTGGTTAAAACCAGATAGGATGTTGTTTAATGTAAGTAATTTTTCAGTTGCCAGCGCGTTCAACAGATCCACAGTGGGTGGTGGTACCCTGATACTTTGTAATAGCTCTCTCAGATATAAGGAAAGGAAGGATATCACTGCTTACTCTGTTGATCGCTTATGTGAGGTAGCATGTGCGGAGGTTGAAGGCCATACTTATGTGTCTATAGGCCACCAGCATCTAACTTGTCATTGTTTTTAATCACTACGGAAGACATATTAAGTAAACTTTTCAGGGAAAATAAATTGGTTTTTGTTTGTGGTGACTTAAATATTGATCTGCTAGTCGATTCACCCGAAAAATGTAAGCTCATCTCATTGTTTAAATCATTCAATTTAAAATATTTATTTAATGAAGCAACTAGAATAACGGCAACTTCAGCTTCCTGCATAGATAATGGTATTTACTAATAGTAACGTTAAAAATTTGTTCTTAATTAGTGGCGTTTGGTCAGACCATACTGGTCAACTTGTATCTTTTGATTTGGACAAAAAGTTGCACTTAGCTAAAACTATTCAGATAAGACCTCTTAATAAAAACAAATTAAAATCTTTTAATAATAATGTTCTAAGTAACCTTTCAAATGCTAGTTTTGATTCAAAAGACCCCAATTTATACTACGGCTCATTATTTTCTACAGTTTGCCAAGAATTCAATAAAACATGTCCTTTGAAAACAGTTAAAGTCAATTCTAAATCAAAATTTAGTGAGTGGGCTACCGCGGGAATAAGAAAAAGCAGAGACAATTTATACAAATTATATCACGAAAAATCTCTAACCTCAGATCAAGTTTTTCATACTTATGTTAGAAATTATTCAAAAATATTCAAAAGTGTCTGCGCTCAAGCAAAATCACAAATAATAATTAACAAAATTGGTATTTCTAATAATAAAATAAAAACAGTGTGGCAGGTTATTAACAAAGAAACTGGAAAGACACAACAACGAGATCAGAACGAATTGTCCTTGAAAATAGATAATCAAACCATTTCTGACAAGCTAGAAGTGGCTGAGACACTAGAAAGTTTTTTCACTAATATTCCGCTAGAAGTTACAAAATCTCTCCCTTCCTCATCTACACTAGCTGAAGCTTTTCTTAAAGAAAATTTTACTGCGGATATACAAAACTTTAATGCACTGTTTTAGACTTTCACGGTTTTTCACTATACTTAAAGTAACAACCGACCGAAACAAAATCACGGATATAATCCCGTAAGTACTTTAAGTGTATTACAAAACTTTAAATTTAAACCAATATGTATAGCTACTATTATAAACGCGTTCAAAAATCTCAACATAAAAAATACTGAAGACTTATGGGGCATATCCGTCAAGGTTCTTGGAGATATTATTGAATCAATCGCTCCTATCCTAACAGGCATATTCAATCAATGTTTGGATAGCGGTAAGTTTCCTGATCTAATGAAACATATTAAAGCAGTACCAATTTTCAAATCGGGTTGTAAGAGTGATCCCTATAATTATAGACCTATATCTGTGCTTCCAGCATTGAGTAAAATATATGAAAAAATCATGCTGGACCAGATGTTATCTCACTTAAACTCAAATGGGATTCTGCACAGTCAGCAGTTTGGATTCACGAAGGGCAGGTCGACAATGGACGCGGGAGTAAAACTCATCACTCACATTTTGGAATCCTGGGAGAAGTACCAGGATGCCATTGGCATTTTCTGTGATCTCTCTAAAGCGTTTGACTGCGTGGACCACAACACACTGATGTGTAAATTACACCACTACGGAATTCGTGGTCAAGCTGCTGATCTGGTTCTTTCTTATTTATCAAACAGGCAGCAAAAAGTAAATGTAAATGGTGCGGCGTCCTCCGGGTCTCTAGTCAAGATAGGCGTGCCCCAAGGTTCAATTCTCGGTCCTTTCCTATTTCTTGATTACATTAATGATCTCCCTTATATGATGGCCAAATTATCAGATATAATTTTATTTGCTGATGACACCTCGCTAATTTTTAAAGTAAATAGAAAAGATACGCATGTCCAACATGTTAACGAAAGTCTAACCGTTCTCTCGAAATGGTTCGCTGCTAACAATCTTTTATTGAATGCAAGCAAAACGAAGTGTTTAAAATTTTCCTTACCAAATGTATCACAACGTGATCTAAATTTAAATCTTGACGGTAATAAACTTGATGTTATAGCGGAAACTGTATTCTTAGGGATTACTATAGATTCAAAATTGCAGTGGGGCGCGCACATTAGAACTCTTTCGGGTAGGTTAAGCTCAGCTGCATATGCAGTTAGGAAAATAAGGCAGTTAACGGATGTAGCCACAGCTAGGTTAGTTTACTATGCTTATTTCCACAGTATTATGTCTTACGGCATCCTGCTGTGGGGATCAGCAGCAGACGTTGACTCCATTTTTATACTACAAAAGAGGGCAGTCCGCGCGATTTATAAAATGGGTCCTCGCAAGTCACTCAGAGAAAAATTCAAAGAGATCGATATACTAACTCTGCCTTCACTTTATATCTTTGAATGTATTTTATATGTCCGCAAAAATCGAGGGCTTTTCAAAATTAGAAGCGACTTCCACAATAAAAATACACGCAGTAAACATGAAATTGTAATACCTAAATTCAGATTAACAAAAACTAGCAAGTCTTTTATTATAAACAGTATACGCTTTTATAACAAGTTGCCAAAGTCAGTTATAGAACTGACCGATGGAAAGTTCAAAAACTATATTAAATGTGTCCTTATGAAAAAAGCATATTACAAAATCAAGGACTACGTTGATGACAAAGAAGTTTGGCTATGATTCCTTCTGCGCATGCGGCTTCCCTGGTAGCTCATAAACGGCACAGATTTGTGGACGTCTCTAACTATTCTCAATCTCATTATTCTTTTTCTTTTGATTCAGATTATTACAGTAGTTTTCAAATCATTTTTTTCTCAAATTTAGCTCAGAATAGTTACAGCACTGATGACAATGTTTGTGTCACTTGTTTAATGTAGTCCTTTAATTAAATATTCTTTTTTTTTTTTAATTTACTTACATTTGTATAGATGCTTTTTTACCTATTATTTGTGAATGAGTGAACATTGTAGGCCTTTTAGATTCCCGGATGCTGTTTAACTTTTGTTAAATATTTCCTTTGTTTTACCGTTTTTGTATAGCAAGCAACGACCTATTGTCGGGCCTACGCTGTTCCCCCATACTTTAGTACTACTGCTGTAACGAAACATAAAAATATTGTAATACCAAATGATTTGAAAAGAGTAACCATGGAGTTTCTTGCCGGTTCTTCTCCATGGAATCGACCAACGCGAACCGTGCACCTTTTTCGACGTTTTATAAGTGCCCATCTAGGCCTATGTGAAATAAAATATTTTGATTTTGATTTTTGATTTTGATAGTGGTGAATGGCTCAAAGCCATGTCGAACGAGATCAAATCCCTAAGTGACAATAAGGTTTGGACGCTATGCGATTTACCTCAAACAGAAAGGCGCTACCTTGTAAATGGGTTTTTCGTATCAAACGAAATCCAGACGGTACAATAGATAAATACAAGGCAAGACTGGTAGTCAAAGGATTCAAACAACGTAAGGGGATAGAATACGATCAGACGTACAGCCCTGTTGCCCGTATGTCTACCATAAGAGCTCTGTTAAGTGTCAGCGCCACGGAGAAGTTACATCTGACACAGTTCGATGTATCCACAGCTTTTCTGAATGGGAAGTTGAAAGAGGAGATATACATGCAGCAACCTGATGGATACTCAGATAACTCTTCAAAAGTCTGCAAACTTCAAAGAAGTCTGTACGGCCTCAAACAAGCACCTCGGTGTTGGAACTCATGTTTTGAAGAGATTCTCCTGGATAAAGGATTCATACAGAACGAAGCTGAACCCTGTCTTTTCACGAAGGTAGTGGAAAACAAGAAAATATTGATTACCCTTTATGTGGATGACGGACTGGTAGCCACGACAGATGAAGCTCTAGCGAACCAATTCCTCAAAGAATTAGGAAATACGCTGAAGATCACCACGAAACCAGCATCCTACTATTTGGGACTGGAAATTGATCGAACGGAAGACGGTTCTATTTTGATGTGATTAAATGGTGTCAATTCACAGGGTTTAAAAATAAAAATGGGGTTCCACAAGGCTCTATATTGGGTCCTTTCCTCTTTCTAGTATATATAAATGATCTACCCTATTTATTGAAAAACCAACCTCAAAATATGGTGTTATTTGCTGATGACACTTCCTTAATTTTTAAGATAAACAGACGGGCACAAAATTTAGATGACGTGAATAATGCCCTACTTCAGGTCCAAAATTGGTTCACAGCAAACAATTTGGTATTAAATGAAAAAAAAACCAAATGCATAAGATTTGCTTTACCGAATGTTAAGGGTAGTGATTGTGATATATTATTGAATAATGAGAAACTTGAATTCGTAGATAAAACGGTTTTCCTGGGGCTTACGCTTGATTCAAGGCTACAATGGGGTTCTCATTTAACATCTCTTGCGGGGCGGCTAAGTTCAGCAGCATATGCCATTAGAAAAATCCGTCAATTTACTGATGTAGATACCGCTAGACTGGTCTATTTTAGTTACTTCCATAGTATAATGTCTTACGGTATTTTGCTATGGGGACGGGCTGCTGATGTTGAGTCTATATTTATTCTGCAGAAAAGAGCCATCAGAGCCATAAGGCGCGATTCTCTAAGGGAACTATTTAAGGATATTGGCATCATGACGGTTCATTGCCAATACATCTACGAAAACCTCTGTGGTGGTCTGGACCCTCGTTTTTACAGCATAGTGAAGCATTATGTGTTACCGCGGAATTCGTTGAACTGCATCAGCTGCCAGGTCGGCCCTACGTAAAATTTATGTATAACTCAGCCGATTACGAAAATATAAAAGGCGAATTAAATCGTATAGACTGGCAGTCGGAGTTGAGTAGGAGGTCGATGGAAGAAGCGGTAACTTACTTTTATAGTATATTAAGGAGGCTACATGTCACGTATATACCGACAAAAACTGTCGTCCCTAAACCTAAATACCCTCCCTGGTACAAAAGTCCGTTGATAAAAATACTTAAGGAAAAAGCTAAATTTCACACTAAATTCAAGAAGTACGGGAACCTTTCTGACCACCAATCGTTCGTTTTACTCCGTCAACGGGCTAAAGACCTGGAGGGGGATTTGTTTGACAATTATATAGCCAAAATAGAATCTGACATTCGCGACAACCCACGGGCCTTTTGGAGGTACGTCAAGTCCAAGCAAAAAACTTGTTCTTACCCCTCTGTGATGCAATCTGGCCAGATAACGTCCTCTGATGGTGACGTTATTTGTAATATGTTTGGTGATTGTTTTTATGCTAACTTCCTGGATAATACTAGTGATACCGGCAGTCAATCCTCGGCTTGTATTACGGTCGAAGAACCGACTGACAACGCGCAAGATATAAGTCAGGTGGAAATAAGACTAAGTGAGGTTTGTAGGCTGCTAAAACAAGTAGATTTAAACAAGTCTGCGGGTCCAGATGACATCTCGCCCGTATTCATTGTCAATTGCGCCAAGGATCTTTCTGTGCCTCTTTCCATCCTGTTTGAAAAATCCCTTGCTACTGGCGTGGTGCCTAAAATATGGAAGTCGGCATATATAACACCGGTACATAAAAAAGGGTCAAGGACATTGGTCGAGAATTACCGACCTATTTCGAAGCTGTGTGTGTTTGCTAAAATACTGGAGAAAATTGTGCACGCACAGGTTTCTTCGGTACTCAAGCACATCATGAGTGAAAGCCAGCACGGCTTCGTGAGGGGTCGGTCGACCACGACTAATCTCATTGTCTGTAGCGACTACCTCTCCGAGTGTATGTCACAAAGGTCCCAAGTCGACGTTATATATACCGACTACAGCAAGTGTTTCGATCGGATAGATCATGTGATACTATTGCGTAAACTTTTATCTGTGGGCATCAGGGGCGATCTTTACCGGTGGTTCAAGTCCTATGTGGAGAACAGATGTCAGACTGTAGTTCTGAATGGATACTGCTCTAAGCCTATGAACGTCCCTTCGGGGGTCCCCCAAGGATCCTTGCTGGGGCCACTGTTGTTCAATATATTTATCAACGACATCTCTTCTTCATTCCGGTATTCAAAACTGTTATTGTACGCTGATGACATGAAGATAATGAGACAAATAAGTACCCCGGCGGATGCTCATCTATTACAGGCGGACCTTAATAGTTTTCAAGACTATTGTCTTAATAATAAGTTGGATTTGAATGTCGCCAAGTGTTTTGTCTGCTCCTTTACACGGAAACCTATCCAGATCGTCCATAATTACACGCTTTTTGATACTGTCCTAAATAGGGTCAACACTATCAGGGACCTTGGAGTTACCTTTGACGCTAAGCTTCTCTTTGATACGCACATAGACAATGTAGTCAAGAAAGCATCAAAAGCACTTGGTTTCATTCTCCGGGTGTCCTCGGAGTTCAAAAGCATAAAGACCATTAAAATATTATACTGTTCCTTTGTCCGTAGTCATTTAGAGTATGCTTCTCAGGTCTGGAACCCCAATTATAATGTCTACATAAATCGTATTGAGAGCATACAGAAAAGGTTTCTAAGGCACATTCAATACCGGTCTAAAACGTTTTCAACGAATTATAACAACCGTTGCAAAAAATTTCATATCCTTCCACTATACGAAAGGCGGAAAATATCAGATCTTGTGTTCCTTTTCAAGATAGCCAATGGAACAACTGGTGTTACCGAGTTGCTGCACAAAATGGGGCTGCGAGTGCCGTCTGTTTTCTTGCGTAGATCTCATTTATTATCCACCCCAGTGGTAACCACAACGTATAGACGGAACTCATACATGGTGAGAGCGAGTCGTATGTACAACACTACCTGCCAGGAAGCTGAGATTGACATTTTTAATACTAGTACCGCTAAGTTGAAGAAAACTTTGACGAATACCTTCTTTGAGCGTACTCATATTAAGTGACTCTATGTACCTATAAGTCTTTATTTGTATGTCATCTTATTTATATACTACACGTGGAAACTTGTAATTGGCCATATTTTGTTTAAGCTATTACTCACTGTCTGTTTAGCTGTAAGTTTTCCTAAAATCGAAATAAATAAATAAATAAATAAAAACATAATGTACGTTAGAAAAAATCTGCATCTTTTTGGTAAAAGAGGTGACAGACACAATTACAGTACTAGAAATAGGGACCAACTAGTTCAGCCAGGCTTTAGACTCGCTAAAGTAGACTCATCTTTCATGGGGTACTGTTTGAGATGCTATAATAAAATTCCACAAAGTATTCTTGAACTGAATGAGACGAAATTTAAAACATGCGTTAAACGCACACTATGTAAACAAGCATATTACAAGTTGAGCGATTATATCGCTGATAAAAATGCTTGGCTTAATGCTGGTCCTGCTCCACATGGACAGGGGCGCAAAAATTGATAGCATTAAATGGTATAGTTGGAGCTGCTGAAGATTGTACTTAACTATCTTTGCATTGTATAGATTCAATGTTAGTATTATATAATCGCATAGCCCATATTGTGTGAGTACTATGTGCTAGTAAGCTATCATTCACTGGAAACCTACGGCAGTTCTTGACTTGAATGTGCCCTGGAGGTTGAGAGTATGTCATGCTCACTCAAATGTCTCGCTGATGGTGGCGCGTGTGTCGGACCATTTAGTTCCCTTCAAAATGGTTGAGCTGAATGGTGCTGATCCATGCGACATGTGCGTGAATCGGCGCTGTCAGTTGTGACTGGTCATCTCTTAGTCGCCATGGTTTATTTGAATTAATTATTTTGTTTTTTAGTTATATTTTGTTTTGGTTTTGCTATGTACACTTTTAACGTGCACATCTTGCTACATTGTTCTCACATAATATACCATCTCAACATGAATGATGTAACCAAGATTTTGTAACAATATTTTGATTTAAAAGAGTGTCCATGGAGTTTCTTGCCCGTTCTTCTCCATAGAGATCTACGCTAGGGAATGGGCAACTACAGTACTTTCACAGTTTTTATGTCTTGTGACTGGGACTGTAGCTACATTAAATGTTCATTTTTGTTTCGACAATTCAAAAGCGCCTAACTGGCCTACTTGAAATAAATGCTTTGATTTTGATTTTGATTTTGATTTCTCAGCAATCGTACGCTAAGAAGATCCTGGAACGTTTCCAAATGTCAGATTGCAATCCAGTCTCAACGCCCATTGAAAGGACATCTGAAGAAGGGAAAGTTGACGATACCCCTGAAAAGAAGTACTTTCCTTATCGTGAGGCTGTAGGAACACTAGCGTATCTAATGACAGGTACACGCCCCGACATAGCATACGCTGTCGGAGTAGTTTCAAGGAAATTGGAGAATCCTTCCTGGACTGATTGGCTCAAAGTGAAGAGGATATTCAGATATCTCAAAGGGACTATATTTTTCGGAATTAGATTTCCAGACTTGTAGTCTGGAAATCACAAAGCCATCATTCAAGGATACAGTGATGCAGATCACGGTGGTGATGAGCTCACAGGACGCTCTACCACTGGAGTTGTTTGCCTGTACGCTGGAGGACCAGTGTCCTGGCTAAGCCAACGTCAACCATCAGTCGCGATCTCAACAACTGAAGCAGAGATTGTAGCAGCAAGCGAAGGCGCACGCGAGCTAGTCTGGCTCCAAAGAATCTATTGTCAGCTTACGAGTTTGGAAGGCATACCAATGTTACGAGTGGACGATGAAGCAGCCATACGCCTTGCCAATAATCCTCAATTTCATAAACGGACAAAGCACATTCGAGTACGACACTTTTTCGTTCGTGAAACCGTGCAAGAGGGTCTTGTTGATGTCAGGAAGACAAGTTCTGTTGAACAGTTAGCCGATATACTTACCAAGGCAGTCCCGAAGCCCAGGCTAGTCAAGATTGGAGCCGACTTGGGACTACAAAACTTTTCTTGCTAGTGAGGGAAAGTGTTGAGGTTGCATACCACTAGACAAAAAAGTCTATGGGTAATTCTGTCAACTGAAGAAAAAAATTAGTGAGTGTCATGTGTCAAGTGTGGTTTTTTCAATGTCGTTCATAAAATAACTAAATGTGTATATAAAAATATTTTAAACAATATTACGTGCGTGAGGTGTGTACACACAAAACTAAACGGACTATTAACTATCTATTGTGTTGTGTAAAGAACCACTTCTGATTCCACTGCTGCTGTTCACTAGGTGAGTGATACTTCATTAACGACCGGCTAAGCTAAAGCTAACAAATAAATAATCAAAGAACAAAGTTGGCCCAAAACTCAAAAACTAGGCCTAGTTTTTGAGTTTTGGGCCAACTGTGTCCTGTTTTGTTTGTTCTGTGTGTGTGTTAAAGAGTAGGTTAGGTACGACGCCGACGAGAGCAGCAAAGGAGACGGGCGAATCTGGGCCTAACGTTACACAGATTAAATATTTATCAATATTTTGTTTCAGTTTTTTTGTGGTCAAATAAAAAATATTAAGCAGTTTTGTCATGGCATAAGAAATTAAATATTTAATCAAATTAATACTTGTTGAGGTTCAATGTTGGTACACAATCTATGGTGTTGTGAAGAAAAATAAGCAGAGCGGTTTAGTCTGTGTTCGCGATATAAAATGAAAAATACTGATTTAAGAATTTAGTCATGTGCGCAGAGAAAAATGTGTATTTTAATAAATAATAAAAGAAAGTAAACTATAAGGGAACATAAGTCTTTTAATAATATAAGAACAAATTATAACAGTGGTAGCAGAGCGTGGTTCGCGCCCGTGCACAGGCACACGAAGGAAAAATGGCGGAAAGTATTAAGATAAAGCAATTTGCCGGCGAAGATTTTGCAATATGGAAGTTCCGCATTAGCAGCATACTACGGGAAAATGAATGCTTAAATGCAATAGAAAACAAAGACTTTGCGAGCGTCCCCGTGAACAAAAAACTTGAAGCTCGAGCACAAAGCATTATTATAAGCGGCGTCGCCGACAGCCATATTGATTATATTCAAGAGGAGAATAAAGCATACGACATGATGTTTAAATTAGAGCAACAATTTATGAAAAAAGGCACCAGAAGTAAATTATTCCTACGGCGGGAACTAAACACTATAAAATACAAAGAGGGAACGTCTCTCGGAGAACATTTTGTTACGTTGTCAAAAATATTCGGCCAGCTAAAAGACGCAGGAAGCCCCCTAGCAGACGAAGAAAAGGTAAATGTACTATTGCTATCCATGCCAGAATCGTACGAAGTTATTATAACAACTTTAGAGTCAGTACCAAACCTGACAGTAGACATGGTTAAGGACAGATTACTAGGAGAGGAAGAAAAGAGGAATAAGATGGGTCCTCAAATAATAGAGCACCAAAGGAATACCTTTTTGTGCTTTGGATGCGGCAAGCCAGGCCATAAAAAATTCGAATGTAGAGCGAGATACCAACAGGGACCAGCCCGCGGACATGGACAATATTATTCAAGAGGTCAAGGACGAGGAAATAGAGCGCCACATCGGGCAGCATTTGGAGGCAGAAGTAGGTCACAAGGAAGAGGTCGTGGAATTCCAGACAGAAGATCTTGGCAACAACAAGGACCTAACTATCCAGGGAATAATCATCAGACATATGCGGCATCAACAGAGAATGAGTATGCATTTCTGACTGGCAATGGACGGAACCAACAAGATAATGATCAATGTGAAATAACTTGGTGTGTGGATTCGGGATCATCAGACCACCTGACAAAATAGTCGTATAATTCCAATACCCCCTAACTCCACACGGAACACATTTTCAGAAAAAGAAAAAAGTGTATCTATTATTCCCGAGTACCTGTCTAAATGAATCGTAATTATTCCACTAGGGAATGTAATTCTAATTGGTGTATAACCTTGATTTATGTAATTTGATTAATAAAAAAGAAGATTAACACACATTTAAATACAAAAAAAATGGATTTAGCGGGTTTTGAAACTATCTAATGGATTTAGCGGATTTTGAATGTAACTAGTTGTGGATTTAGCGACTTTTGTAACGAAATGTTTTTTTGTGCATATACAGGATGTGTGAATGAAGAATGACAGTTACGTAGACTAATATTTTTATTTTACTCCTGTAATTCTGTCGTTTTTGACATTTAAAATTGACATAAAAGCCGATTTGCAAACACGCAACATTTTTCCATCTGTTTTTTTATATAGGAAATATTTTGTACTCATATTTCTGAAACTTCGACTCCCATCTTTAGGTCGACGTCTTTGAATATTTTTTGTCACACAGTACTTTAAAATAAAATTATCTTAGTATATTTTATCATTTTTGGCGTAAAAGTGCTTGTGTATGTTCATCAAATCGCTCATTGTCAAAGATCCACACTTTAAGCTTTTTGTATTGTGTTTACATTTCGGTAAAACGGGTAAAAAGGCAGGCGCATATCTGAAAAAAAAATAACTTAGGTACTAATAATACATGACTCATAATTATGTCAGAACTAATATCACTATTAGTACACACACTATTAAAAAAACATCTTACAAGCTTATAAATTTTACCTAATATGGTTAATGTAAGAAATTGTCAACAAAACGAACACGCTGTGTCACCTTACTAATAATGCCTATACCATAGTAACAAACCAAACTTTAACTAACCTTTTTTCCTTCAATTTGTTCTTTTTCCATAATTCCGGCTGACTTTTTCTTTTCCTTCCTTTATTAGGACCTGCTTTTTCAACTTTTTTAGTTAATTCTTCCATTATTTTAATTATTAAATGCAAATTACGGACAACGATAATTCAACAGTTTTGTACTGTAACGCCATATTGAAATCTTCAAAATGGGGTGTCGTGATTGGTCGAAACGGATGTAGCGGGATCTGGAGGTAACTATGAAAGGAGCTGTCGGATTTTGGAACAAATTCGTAAGCTTGATGTCAAATTTAGTCGGGAGATGGCGGTTTTAGGCACAAAACGAACATAATGAACTTCGAGAATTTGCACAGACTATCTAAAAACAGAGATAGTTAAAAAAAACTTTGAAAGTGGAGTTAGCGGATATTGGAACTATACGACTCGTGCGTTTTACAACTACATGGAACTAAATACACCAAAAGTGATTGCTGCGGCCAAGAATGCAGTGAGTTTAATAGCGGTTGGATTTGGGAACATAAAGGCAAGATGTTATGTTGGTAAAAGATATATAGACTGTACTATTAAAAATGTATATTATGTGCCAGAGTTGAGGAAAAACTTGTTGTCTGTTTCTAAAATTGAGAGTAATGGTTATAGGGTTGAATTTTTAAATAGTAAAGTTAGAGTATTTAGATATGATCAATTGACAATGATAGGAAACAATGAAGGGTCTTTGTATACTATTCACATGCAAATATTAAAAGATGAATGTAACTTAAGTAACAGTAATGATGATCAAGTGATGCAGCTGTGGCATAGACGTTTTGGTCACCTCGGGTTTAAAAATTTAACTTTGCTTTCACAGAATCAAATGGTAAGTGGCATTGATGACTTGACTAAATGTAATAAAAATAATTCTGTGTGTGAACCGTGCTTACTAGGTAAAATGACCAGACAACCTTTTAACAGACAAGGACGTAGGGCATCCAGACCACTAGAATTAGTACACACTGATGTATGCGGACCAATCACCCCACTGACTGAGGAAGGATACAAGTACTTTCTGACATTTATAGATGACTATACTCACTTTGTTTGGGTCTATCTACTTTCTAATAAAAGTGAAGTTTTTGACAAATTCAAGCAGTACTATTTTTATGTAACCAACCATTTCAATGTTAATATATTAAAGTTGAGATCGGATAATGGCGGAGAATATGTGTCAAGGCAATTTCAGGAGTTTTGTTACAGCAAAGGAATCCAAATGCAATATACAGTGCCATACAATCCCCAGATGAATGGAGTAGCAGAACGGATGAACCGCACATTAATAGAAAAAGCAAAAACAGTTTTGTTAGACTCACAGCTTAGTAAGGAGTTTTGGGGCTATGCAGTTTTGTTTGCAGCCTATGTTACTAACCGAAGTCCGACTGAAGGAAAAAGTCAAACACCATCAGAGCTATGGGAAGGAAGGAAACCTGATGTGAGAGCTATGAGAGTGTTTGGTTGTACAGCATACAATCATGTGCCTAGAGAGTTACGTCATAAATTAGATAATTCAGGAAAGAAAATGATTTTTATTGGATATGTCAATTCAGGATATAAGCTGTATGATACAGAAACAAGGTCAGTAATATCGGCACGTAATGTAGTGTTTGATAAAACAAAACCCGGACGTGACAATTGTGTGAGATACACACTGGACACAAAAGAGAAAAAAGAAGATGAAATAAGTGAACAGGAAGAAGAAAGTGAGGAGGAGAAAGATAGTGAAAATGTATCAAAGGACAAAATACAGCAAAAAGTATCTAAGAATACGAATAAAGAAAAAAAAAAGGACAGTAAAGAAGAAGAGACACAAGAATTGGAGAATGATACAGACAGAAAGACAGAGAGTTTAGAAAGAGGGAGAGAAAAGAGACAAATAAGAAAACCAGCATGGCAAAAGGATTATGAAATTGATTTAAACCAGGATGATACATTTTATGATACATTATATGCATTATTATCAAGTTACCAGGAGATTCCAACTAATTTTGATGACATTAAAGGGAGAAAAGATGAGAAGCTTTAGAATAAGGCAATAAATGAGGAATTAAAAGTTTTAAAAGAAAATGAAACTTGGAAGTTTGTACCTGAACCACAGAAAGAAAAGCTACTAGATAGTAAATGGGTATTCACAAAGAAAAATATAGGAGAAGAAGAAGAGTTATATAAAGCAAGATTGGTAGTGAAGGGTTTTCAACAGAAGGAACAATTAGAAAACACTTATTCACCTGTATTGAAGATGCAAACCTTGAGAGTTCTTTTATCGATTGCTGCTCAGAAAGAATATGAAATACACCAGATGGATGTCAAGGGAGCTTTCTTATATGGACGGATTGATGAGACAGTATACTTAAAACCTCCACTAGGACTGACAGTTCCAGAAGGTCAAGTTCTAAAGTTACAAAAATCTCTTTATGGTTTAAAGAAGAGTCCAAAATATTGGTATGAAAAATTCACAGAAGTTATTACTGAACGTAGTTTTACGCGATCTCAAAATGACTATTGTCTCTATTGTAAGGACAATCTCTATTTGATTTTGTATGTCGACGATATACTTATAGTAGGGCCTAGTGTTACTGAAATTGGAAATGTCAAAAACTTCTTAAAGACTAACTTTAGCATGAAAGACTTAGGGAACAGCAATCTGACATATCTTGGCATTAGTATTCAGAAGAAACATGATTGTATTTATCTTAATCAATCTAAATATCTGCAGAAGGTTCTTGAATATTATAACATGGACAATTGTAAAGGGACTAATTCTCCTATGGACCATAATTTTAAACTGGACTTTGACGAATGTGAAATTGACATGACTTAAGAACATCAGTGCAGGTCTCTTATTGGTTCTTTGATGTATGCTATGGTGAGCACAAGACCTGACTTAGCGATAGCTGTATCATATTTGAGTAGATTCCAGTCACAGCCAACTTTGAAGTTGTGGCAAGCTTTAAAGCGTGTTCTTAGATATGTTAAACAAACTATTGATATTAATTTAAAATATTCAAAGTTTAAATATGACAGCTTAACAGGTTTTGCAGATGCAGACTTTGCTCGCGATAATGATAGGAAATCCACTAGTGGATATTTGTTCAAGTTATTCGATAATACAGTAACATGGAAATAAAAGAAGAAAAGTACAGTTTCATTGAGTACAACAGAAGCAGAATTAATTGCTTTATGTGAAGCATCTGTTGAAGCTTGTTGGCTAATGAAACTGTTGTGTGACTTTAATATTAAAATAAGCAATACTTTTATTTTTGAGGACAATCAAAGTACTATGAAAGTAGTAAACAATCCAGACCAGAAACGATTGAAACATATTGATGTCAAATTTAACTTTATTAAACAAAAGGTAGAGGAAGGATTAATAACTGTTAAATATGTATCCACCACGGATCAAATTGCAGACATTTTGACGAAGCCCTTATCAGGAGAAAGATTTGTAAGATTGTGTAGCATGCTTAAATTGTTGAAATGTTAATTATTGTAATACATATTATGTGCAAACATTGAGGGAGAGTGTTGAGGTTCAATGTTGGTACACAATCTATGGTGTTGTGAAGAAAAATAAGCAGAGCGGTTTAGTCTGTGTTCGCGATATAAAATGAAAAATACTGATTTAAGAATTTAGTCATGTGCGCAGAAAAAATGTGTATTTTAATAAATAATAAAAGAAAGTAAACTATAAGGGAACATAAGTCTTTTAATAATATAAGAACAAATTATAACAATACTGACTTCCCTTATTTTCTTTTTGAAAAATTGTTGCCAGATGATATAGGTAAGTTAATCGATGTAACAATCGATTGTTATTACAAAAATAGAATAATTAATCAATTATTTAAATACTTTAAAAAGTGATTCAGTTTAATTCTTTATTACATATATAAAACACATATCATTTAAACAATGAATCGTGACACTTTACCGTTTCAATAAAAGTCGTAAAAATAAATTGATGAAAAAATCGATTTCACAATCGATCGTCAATGTTTTGATATACAGGCAACAAAGCGGAACTCATGTCAATGTCAGGTCAAAAAATCAAATCAAACGTCAATCATTTCGTTCGTTGTCTTTGAGTTTGCGGATATTTTCGGTTGTGTTTTCGGGTTAGTCCCGCTATGGTATGGTCCCGGTATGGCACCCTCTTAAAATACCTATCAAAAAGTCCCGCTATGGTACCCTTCAGTTTTTGGTACTGTTGTAAAGAAAAGTTATACAATGCGTTAAGAAAAAAATAGTATTAATAAAAAATATATTTTCTTAACTATTATAGTTAAGCAAGATAATATTTATTAATACTATTTTTTAAACAAATCACGCTCGGTAATTGTCGTTTCACTTCAGGTAGTTACCTGACCAACCGGTTTTTTCGTAAAACAATAGAGACGAGCCCTTCCTCGAATTCGTATCTAGCTCTTCCCTTTTGTTTTTATGAAAATAGAGAGAGACAGTATTATTCCGGGTTTAGTTTGCTATTTGCAGGATAGCTTGTTAGTTTATCTATTGCAATGTCTGGGTCAAGTAGTGCACGTGGTGTAAATTTAATAATTATTGACAGTCGACGCGGTGGAAAAACTTTATTACGTGCCGGACATAAATATATTAAACGCCGAGAAAATAAAAATTCAAGTACTTGGCATTGTGTAAATAGGAGAAATAGTATTAAATGTAGTGGATATATAACTATTGAGAATACCAATAATACAATAATTAAAGATTATAAACACAGTGATCAGTGCGTGCCACATTTTGAAGACAATGAAGTTCAAATGGCTATAAGTGAGTGCAAAAAAGAAGTAAATTCAAATTACGGATCAGTACAGAAAATTTTCGAAAAACACATGGGTAACTTAAAAGACAAAGGGTTACACCTTACAGGAAATGTTCCTGACTATAAAAAATTAAAAACAGTATTATACAGACACCGAAATAAGTCGTTGAACGTACCAAAAACACAATTTAAGAATGTGGAAGAAATTATAATACCAGAAGAATTTAATAAGTATGTATTGGCTGATTATTGTAATGAAGACTGTAATCGAATAATTATATTTTCCTCGACAGAAGTAAAGGAATATATAAAATGTGTAACGCATTACTTTGGTGATGGCACTTTCGACGGCTGCCCAAACCCATTCGAACAAGTTTATGTCATTCATGGAGACATGGGAAGCACTGAGTTATCCACGAATGTAGCACCATTATTTTATATTCTGTTAAAAAACAAAGAAGGGAAAACTTATGAAAAAGTTTTCGAATTGATTAAACAAACTTTGCCTGAATGGCGTCCATCGAAATTTACCTTCGATTATGAAATAGGAGTAATAAATGCAGCAGCGAAGATTTTTCCTGATATCAAAATAAATGGATGTAACGTACATTTTCAAAAGAACGTTATCAAAAAAGCGAAATCTTTAAATCTCATGGAACACGAAGAGTCCTCGAACCATGTTAAGCAATGCATAGGCTTGGCGTTTTTGCCAAAACAAGATATTGAAGACGGCTGGCTGCATATAATGGAAAATCGGTATAATATCTTGGTTACTTTCCAAAATGATGTTTGAGTACTTAACTCTAATTATATGGCAAAAAAGTAAAGAACAACAATATCAGTAAGGACCTGTTAATTTCATTGCTTTACAAGTACGAACGTTTAATAAGTATTTTTTTCAGTTTCGACGATGAAGCTATGACCAAATTCAATGACTATTTTGTCACTCAGTGGCTTGAATATCCAGACCTCATTTGGTGTTGCCATAATGAACGCCATAGAACAACTAACTTGGCGGAATCATGGAATGGCAGATTCAACAAAGTTATTGGAAAAAATCCCAGTTTATTATTGTTTCTGCAAACAATTGGCAACGACACATGTCACTTTGATATAAAACAAGCCAAGTAAGTTGTATTTTTTAGACAATATTTTTAAGCAGATATAATATTTTTAAAAGCAGATATATATTTTTTTACATAATACGAGTACATAGAAGAATTTGAAAATGGATTTGATTTTATTTATTTTGGTAGATATTATTGGTTGTCGCCTTCTATTACAGACGGTTACTGAAAAAAATATAGCTTAACTTAAATAACTGATGATTTTTGTTATAGCTTTCGACTAAAAAGATCACCTATAAATTCAAGAAAAAGAACAAGTATAGAAATCGACCGCCAGATTCAAAAGCTAACAAAAAGTTACGAAAATAAAGCTATCTCCATTGGTGATTTTCTGATTAACATATCAAAGTCAACATTTCGATCAGAACATTTAAAAAAATAGTTTATTTTAATTTTGTTTTTAGCCTATTAAAATGTTTAATACTTTTTCTCGATGTTGATTATTTTTTGTAGTTTATGTTTACAATTTGCGCCTTTTTCTCCATGTTGATTATTTGTAATTAATATATTTGTCTAGTTGGTTGTTGATTATTTTTGTAGTTTATATAAATTTACAATTACTGCCTTTTCTCAATGTTGATTATTTGTAACTAATATTTATGTCTGGATGTTGTTTTTATTTGTAGTTTATAATATTTACAGTAATACTTTTCTGAGATGTGGATTTTTTATATTTTTTTTATTGTTGATTATTGGTAATTAATATTGTTGATTATTTTAAATATTACATTGCAATTAATATTTCGTTTTACTGTTTGATATTTTTTTATAAATATTTTGAATTAATAAAAGACTGATTTAATATCGCAAACAGACGTTTTATTGATACACTCCTAAAAGTATTTATTTATAGATACACTTTTCTTTTCAGTTGTACCTTCTATTGTCTAACGTAGATCTAAAAGATGGGTACCATAGCGGGACTTTTTGATAGGTATTTTAAGAGGGTGCCATACCGGGACCATACCATAGCGGGACTAACCCGTGTTTTCGTGTGCTGTAATCATTATTATTTAGTGATCTTGTAACGACTTTGGCTACGTATAAAGGATTCTGACGGTTATTGCTTTCACGAACGACCCACGCATTTCTTACAACGGACTCAGATAACTTGCCTACTCGACTTACCTCAGCTTCGTATACCGGATTTCGAAGTAAAATGCAATGAGTGAACAACATCATCATTGTATAAACTACGGCATAGCTACTTGGCGGCGTAATCCTTCTATCGGATTACATCAAATAGAAGACGAAGGCATTCTTTCAGTTATTCAGCAATGGCCGAGATGGGAACATACCCGGTAAAAACCCAGACTTTGGGTAAATACCTATTTATACCCATTTTTACCTTCCCATTTTCAATTTATACCGGGTAAAAATTACAATCAGTTCAATTGAAACTAATTGTTGTATTTATAATAGATACTTTGACTTACAAAGTTTTTTTCAAAATTGATTTTTATTTGAGACCGTCGTCAGCACAACATACGCGTACATTGTTTTCTCATTAGAACAAAAGAAGAGTATAGCACTATAACTGTGCAATGAGGAACGACGAGGAGGGGAGGGTGCATTGCATCAATTGGCTAGAGCTGCGCCATTTTGATGTGCACGCGCCGCGCCGACGCGCGTCATTTCTGTTTTCTTTCATGTGTCTAATGTTTAAGTAATTCTTTTTCAATAATAGTTTATTCATTTACAAGTTTATTTCAACTGAATTGTGTGAAGTTTTGTTCATATAATACTATAAAAGAAGGTAAGTCAATTTTAATTCATAGTACAACTGTACAATATTATATTTGTAATTATATAAAATATAGAACGCATACTACTGGTTAAGGTATACAAAATAGAATAACATTTCGACATTTATGAAATAGTGTATATCACTTTACTTTAAATAATATACTTAATAATGTTAGTCTAGATGAGCTTGGCCCACGTGTTATGTTGTAACGTTTATTTTGATTTGAATTTGAATATTTTATATCGGGATTAGGGATCGAATTAACAACCATCAAGAAATACTGTGTAAAAATTAATATTTAATAATATTTACTAACTAAATATAAAGTTGAATGTGTTTTGTTCTTTTTATTAACTTCATTAAATTCACTATTTTTTGTTTAGATAATGGGAAAAGGCAGAAAGAAACGAGATGAAATTTGGAAACACTATCGTGTGGGTCCTGATAAATCAGTAATTTGCAAGTATTGTGATCATAAATATAAAATAGCAAACGTCAACAAAATGGGAGGTCATTTAGTCAAATGTGATAAGTGTCCAGTTATTGTTAAAAATGACTTGAAGAATCAAACTGACGTAAATATCACCGATACTACTAACGCTCCTGTTATAACAACGGCATCGTCGCACCCAGCGCCCCATATTGGTTCACTGGATTCAGAAAATAGTAACTTATGTCTGAATCAGCCATCGTCGTCATCACAAACGCAATCGACGGAAGAGGAAGACATCGAAAGGCTGACAGTAAAATTTGCAAAGGCAGTATTCATTTCTGGATCACCTTTGAGCCTGGTGGAACACCCATTGTGGATAGACTTTTTTACAGATCTGCAACCACTATTTAAACTACCATCACGGAAAAACTTATCAACGACGCTTCTGGATAAAGTGTATACTGAAATCAAAAAAGAGGTGATGGAATGTTTAAAAACCACAAGTTATTTGCATTTGCAGTGTGACGGATGGACCAATGTCAATAACGAAGGAGTAATAAACTTTATTATTTCAAATCCTGAACCCTACTTCGTAAAAAGTTTATCCACAGAAGATAACAGGCATACCAGTTTGTACCTAAGCGAAGAAATTATAAAAGTAATGCGTGTTTATGGCGAATCAAAATTTGTAGCTTTGATTGGAGATAACGCCAGAAATCTTCAAAAAGCTTTCCAATTAGTAAAAAACAACATTCCACAAGTAGTACTTCTTAATTGCCATCGTAATTGCTTCTGAATTGCCCATACATTTACTTACTAACCCACGATATCATTAAATGTGAAGTTATTAAAGGAGTTATTGAATTAGCAACGGATGTTGTAAAAACAATAAAAAAGAGCCAGCTTTCGAACTCACTACTAAAGAAAATTATAAAAGAAAAGAAAACCGGAGAGACCATAAAATTACCAGTAAAAACACGATGGGGTAGCCATGTATCTTCCTTAAAAAGTTTAAACAAAACAAAAGCTGCCCTACTGGCCCTGGCCATTCACGAAGCCGCAGTGATTCCTTCAGAGACCAAATCTACTCTTCTAGACGATAGTTTCTGGAATATGATAGAAGATTGCATTGCTATCTTGGAACCAGTTACTGAGCCTATTTTCAAATTAGAAGCAAATGAATGTAATATACATAAGGTTTTTCCCATGTTCAAGGACGTGAAGTCAAAATTGGAGTTCATGCTACCTAACATAACAATCATAAGCAATGAGGACAAACAAACCATTTTGAATTCAGTGGAGAAAAGAACAAAAGACTGTATAAAACCAATACATTTAGCAGCCTACCTTTTAGACCCCAATACACAAGGATTGACATTAAACGAAAATGAAGATCTGGACGCAATGGAATTTATTAAAATATTGGCTCAAAATCACAATTTCGATGTAGTTACAGATTTAGCTAATTACAAAGCCAGGGATGGATTTTGGAGGAAGCGCTTCATTTGGGAAAAAGTTGAAGATATAAGTCCCGTAACATGGTGGAAGGGACTTTGCTCGTCTAAAAACCTGAGCAAAATAGCAGTACGCATTTTAACTGCCCCATGCACATCTGCAGCAACAGAGCGATCGTTCAGCAAGCATGGCCACATTCATTCAAAAAAACGAAACCGTTTAACATCCGAAAGGGCAGCTAAACTTGCCTTTGCGTCTTATAACTGGGATCTGCTCTACAAGTTCAATCAAATTGTAGGATCTGAAGATAGTGAATCTCCTGAAGATAGGATGACTCCAGATCGTGTTCAAAACATTGAACAGTCTGGAGAAAACCAATCTAGTGAAGATGATCGTCGGGACGATAATCGAAATAACCTCACTACAGAAGAAAATATCTTAGCAAGAAAATCACCAGGGCATGATATAGAATTTTTTGACTGTGGTAGTAACAGTAGCAGTAACGAGGACTGTTATTAATATGACCTGACTGAAATTAATATTCAAAGTACTAAAGCACGACTGCGAATTTATACTAATTATAATTTTTGTTTTGTATAATATTGAGGACTAAAACTAATCACACACAGTGCCATAAGTACCTACCAAGTTAAAAGAAAAGTTTATTAAATTTTAGTATTGTTGTGTTGATTATAATTTAGTGGAGATTGGTATTTTAATGATGATGACCAACACGTCATCATCGTCGTCGTCGTTAGTGTTAAGAAAGGTAATGAAAAGGGCTTAGGGCATGTGATTTTGATGTGTTGTTATTACTAAAATTATGAAGACTAAATAATTAATGAAGGATATACATATAAGCTATAGGAGTATCGAACTAATTGTGCAATTTTAATATTTTAGATTTGGTTATTATTTTTTACTGTATACTATTACTGTCCGAGTTGCATTATAATTAAAAATTAAAAATCTAAGTAATTACTCAATGATTTGTTTTGAAATTTACATATACAATGCTATATATATATTCTTAAAAGTAGTGTACAGCATTTCGTTAACTTTAAAACATGTGCAATCAGTACAATATTCAATGTTTGTTTTTATTGTAATCCGTTTATTTTATTTGAAAATTATGTTGATTAAAGTTTTAAAAGATATTTAACTTCGTTTTATTTCAAATCAATACTTTATCTTCAATGGTTAAGACCAAAATGAACATGGTAGATCGTATTATTGATGACAAAGCCAATTAAATAATAATAGGACAGTATTCATTTCATGACGAAGCCATTTAAGTAATATAAAGACAGTCCTTTTTTTTACCCGGTATTTTTTATTAATACCCGGTAAAAAAGGGTATTTATTCTATTTTACCTATTTTACCCTTTCCTTCCAATTTTTACCTTCCCATTTTTTACCCACCCGCCCATCTCACTTGCACCTCAAGTGGTAAGTAGTTTATTTTATTACAAGTTCACATTTTGCTGGACCTTACTTCATTATTATTCTTAAATCACTATGATACGAGTATCTCTCATGATTGAAATATAATCCGCGTCTAGACAATCCACTGATAACTTAATAACTGAGTTAATTGAGTTATAAAGAATTGAGCAATTTAATTAAGTAACTGATTGATTTTGATGTGCCGTGCTTCTCCGAGGCTATCAACGCCTGGAAAATCGCTTGCCCGAATTCTGAGGAACCCGACTATCCATTTTCCCAGAGACGGTGGGACGAGCCGCTCTGCAGAGTAGTTCAGATCAATCTACTGAACACGTCTGCTACTTCTGCTGAGCGTGCGCGCCTGCTGGCTGTTGGTGAGTGGGAGTCGGGTCTTTGGCTTCACGCTCTACCGTCGTCGAACACAGGCACATTGCTCGATGACACCACTTTCCGCCTCGCTGTTGCTCTACGCCTAGGCGCCCCTTGTTGTTCTCCTCATCGCTGTCACTGTGGTGAAGTTGTCAACAGCCTCGGACACCACGGCCTGTCATGCAGCCGAAGTGCGGGCCGTTTTGCACGGCACGCGAACTTGAACGACATCATCCGTCGATCTCTTGTCACCGTCGGCGTTCCAGCTTTATTAGAACCCAATGGTTTGGCACGCGACGATGGCAAGAGACCAGACGGCATGTCTTTGTTTCCATGGAAGATGGGTAGGCCTCTAGTGTGGGACGCAACTTGTGTCGATACTCTTGCGCCTTCCCATCTTCCTAGCTCATCGTGCTGTGCAGGGGCTGCCGCTGCGGCTGCTGAGAACCTCAAGCGGCGTAAATATAGTAACCTTATTGGTAACTATATTTTCGAGCCGTTTGGGGTTGAAACTCTTGGCCCGTGGGGTCCGAGTGCTCACAGCCTTTTTAAAGAAATTTCTAAACGCTTAATTGACACTTCCCGTGACCCTAGGGCTGGCTTTTACCTTGGCCAAAGGCTTAGCGTTGCCATACAGCGCGGTAACGCCGCCAGTCTCCTGGGGACTTTACCAGTTGACAGCGTTGAGGAGTTTTTTGACGCCATTTTTTAAGTTTATAGTTTAAGTTAGTTTAGTTTATTTTAATTTATAATTGTATGTAGCATTTTTACAAATAAATTTCTATTAAATAAAAAAAAAGTAACAATAGGATAGCTTACATTGTATGAAGGCATACTAATTATAATCTTAATGTAATCACTATACCAGCAAGAAATAATAACACATGTAATTCAGAAAGACAGAGGGATAATACAGGGGGAGTTTAGCTGGCGTTGGTTTTGTAAATAGTCTTCTCACTATTGTACTTTGTGTTACAAATACAATGTTCTAGCTTAGTCTCTCTAAATTCCATGTACCTATATTATTTCTTGCCGAGGACTGTAAGTAACAAACTAACATTGTTGTAGGTGAACAGTTCTCATCGCATTTGCCAAGGATGCAGGGGATGCAAGGATGAAGGGGTGGACATTTTTTTCACATTGGTCAGTAAAGTGAAATGTTTTTCTTAATCCTAGGGGTTAAGATGTACGTGGTTGCTGAAGAAGAATCTAAGGATGAGGGGATAGGTGGTAACGTGGTCAAAGTCTCATCAGTATGGCTTACGCCAAGAAAGTTAGAAAGTTTCTGGCCCAATTCGAAGTTTTCTGCTCAATATAACAAACTTCTTGTTAAACATGCACATCCAGCCGAAGATTGGCCTCTAATACAATTGAGGCGGAAATTTTTCGAGACTGGTAAGTATGATCGAGTTATCTACGTAGGTAGGTACATATTTATTGTTCACCACTTTCAGGCACCTGAAATATTTTAGGTTAGAGTCAGTAAATATTTGTTGGGATAACCCAACAAATATTTACTGACTCTAACCTAAAATTACCTATCACATTATTGTGATGATATACCATTTTACAAAGATAAACATAAGTTTATCTTTGTAAAATGGTATATCATCACAATAATGTTTCTAGTGTCCGTAGACTTTGTTATGTGTACAAACTGCAGGTTGTACAGGGCAGTTGGCCCTGCCTAACAGTTTTTACTGCAGCAAGCCTGCATGTCAACTGTCAGCAGACGGCAAGGTATAATATTATATTATGGATGGCAGGCCGTCCCTAATAGATGGAATATTATTTAGAAATAATCAAGTTGTTATACCAACGACGATCCGTGAAGAAATGTTGCGACGAATTCATGAGGGCCACCTGGGTGTGGACAAGTGTCAGCAACGCGCGCGTGACGTCATGTGGTGGCCGGGCATGGGCGCAGCCATCGAGCGCACCGTGCTGGGCTGTGACACGTGCCAGCGACACCGCGCCGCCAACCCGCGTCAGCCACTCGCACCGCACCCTGTGCCGGAGCTGCCCTGACAGGTGCTAGCTACTGACATCTTCGAACTTAACGGTAAACAACATCTATTGGTTGGTGACTATTATTCGAAGTTTGTGGAGATTGCATTATTATTCAGGATTCACTAAGTTCCCTTTCTAGTAGGTATATGATATCTCAGAACCAAATTAGGGAACATATTTTTGCAGCAAATGAGTTGGTAATGGGTCAATGTAGTTGTCAGACGGTTACCAACCACGACAATATCCAGCCTGAGGTAATGGAGGACCCATCCCAGGTTGAGAATTTGTCTCAGGACAGTTTACCCAACCGACAATCAAATAATTTTACACATGATAGTCTGCCTGAGAGTGGTAATTTTATTTCTCATAATAATCATGATTGTAATCTTTCAGTTATGTTCTCTGACAATATAGGTAAGGGGCTAGGTAAATTAATTAGTAATAACCTGAATTATTGTACTCAAAACAATTGTATGCCAGGGTCTACCTACAAACAGGTTATGGCATCTGCGACAAAAACCGTTTGTGATGCTAGTACCACCATAACTATATGTGTAGGCAATAGTTCTAAGATTAAAAAGGAAGATATCACTGACTGTGTATCCGAGTTGTTAAAGTTAAAATGTAGTAAAATCATATTGTGTGCTTTTCCCTATTTTGAAAATTTGGGTAATAGGAAAAACAATTATATACATATGTTGAATAACCATATTAATTTTCTAGTAGGTCACTATAGTGACAGACTTATATATCTGGATATCAACACTATTGTTGGTAAACTAAAGTCGACACGGGGTAAGGTGTATCTACCTATTGTATGTAGACACAAAATAGCTCGGCTATTATCTTATAGTATTCACACAGACATAAATAGTATGTCTAAGTTTAGTTATATTATTAATACATCGACAATTAGTAATTCAACTAATGTTCAGGTGACTGGCACGAATGAATATAGCACTAGTGCTATAAATGTTTACACACATTGTACTGGAAAGGATCCATCTGTCACCGTGGAAAATTCTCAATTAGGGTTTATTAGTGATCCGCCCTCACTCCATATATTAATTTAAACTAGAAAGTGAGACAACAGAAGGTACCATTAACAATATTATTGTTAATCCTACCAACAACAAGGTATCTTCTTGCACTCAACTAGTTAGTAAAAAAGGGCCTCAGCAGAACACCTTTAAATTATTCCACCAAAATATCCAAGGCATTTCTTCCAAATTATTAGAAATTGAATTGTTTTTAGAAAGTAGTAAGTTTGACATTATTTGTTTTACTGAACATTGGCTAAAGGATTACCAAATGCTTATTAATTATGAGAACTATATGGTGGGTAGCTGCTTTAACCGTAAAACTATGCTTCGTGGAGGTTCCCTAATATTAATAAAAAATAGTTTTAAATATAAGCAACGTAATGACATAGTAGGTCTCTCGGTTGAACATTGCGTCGAACTGTCCTGTGTTGAGCTAGATAAGCATGTAGTTGTGTGTGTACAGACCCCCAAACTATCAAAACTTTTCCTTATTCGAATCAATAATGGAAGATGTCCTGGCAAACCTTGCAGCCAGTAATAAGTCTACAATTATTTGTGGTGATTTCAATATCAATATTTTAGAAGAGAATCCAAATAGCAGTCGGTTATTAAATGTTTTTAAGTCATTTGACTTGATCAACACTTTTATAGAACCTACTAGAGTAACATCATCTTCTGCTACTTGTAAAGATAATGTTTTCTGCAATTGTGATTATTTAGATAAAGCCATAGTGAATTGTTTGCCGTCTGACCATAGCGGACAAACTGTAACTTTTAGGTGTAAAACTCCAATACAAAATGTTCAGATTAAATTTAGACCTATAACTTCTTGCAAATTAAATAGGTTTAATATTTCCCTACAGAACAAGTTAAGTGAAATGAGCCAAGAGGATATTAATATAAATCAATTGTATGACCGTTTCTTTTCATTAGTTCACACGGAATTCAACAAAACTTTTGAAAAGAAGACAAAGAGTATTTGCCCTAAATTTATATTTAGTGATTGGGCAATTAGAGGTATCAGAAAAAGTAGGGAAAGGCTATTTGAGCTTTACAGCCTTAAGACTTTTATAAACACAGAAACTTTTAGCAAGTATGTTGCTAAGTATTCAAAGATTTTTAGAAATACTTGCAAGGTTGCTAAAGCCCTGCACATTAGCAACAAGATCAAAACAGCAGAAAATAAAATAAAGACCGGTTGGAAAGTCATAAATAACGAGACTAACAGAAAGAAAATACGTAATAATAGCTATACATTAGATACAGAATGTGGTCCTAAAAGCTCTAATCAGGAAGTAGCTCAAGAATTTGTAAATTTCTTTACCGATATACCAATAAAAACTACGGAGGCCCTTAATTCCTCACCTGAAATCTCAATAGGCTTGTTAACTGAAAAAAACTAATTAGTCCGTCACTTAGATTATCAAAAAATATTTGACCCGTATTTTTTCTTTTGTCACATAAACCAAAATTGACGAAGATACGACGCTTTTAAAATTCCCAATACGTCACTGTTCGGTATCATTCTTAGGGAGTTGATACCGAACAGTGACGTCACGAGGGGGACTCCGAGTTTTGATGCGTTTTATCTTTGTCAATATTCGTTGATTTACAAAAACAAAAAATACGTGTCAATTATTTTCCAATACTCTAATTGACGGACTAAATAGATTTGCAATTTATTGATGGTGGAAACAAGCCTATTGGCTTATTAAAGGCGAATGTATCTGGCTGCCTGGCTGAATTTAAATTTAAACACATTAACCCTATGACAGTTATTAAAGCTTTCCGGCAAATTAAAATCAAACTGACCGAAGATCTATGGGGAATGTCTATCAAAGTTTGTACATCTATACTTGAGACCATAGCCCCGTACTTAGCTTTAATTTTTAATTCATGTGTAGACCAAGGAGTGTTCCCTGATTTAATGAAATACAGTAAAGTCATACCTCTTTTCAAATCCGGGGACAGTAAAGATGCCAATAATTATAGACCTGTATCCGTGTTACCAGTTTTTAGCAAGGTTTTTGAAAAAGTAATGCTTAATCAAATGCTCTATCATTTTAACACCAACAGAATCTTACATGATCAACAGTATGGTTTCACCAAGGGACGTTGTACAACTGACGCCGGTGTAACCTTATTAAAGCACGTTTTTGCTGCGTGGGAAGAGTCCCAAGACGCAATAGGAATTTTCTGTGACCTCTCCAAAGCTTTTGACTGCGTAAATCACGACACATTACTTTTGAAACTGGAGCATTACGGACTAGGTAAACTTGCACTTAGCCTGGTAAAATCTTATTTGAGTGATAGAAAACAACATGTTCAAATAAATGGTGTCAATTCACAGGGTTTGAAAGTAAAAATGGGGGTTCCGCAAGGCTCAATATTGGGTCCTTTCCTTTTTCTAGTCTATATAAATGATCTACCCTATTTATTGAAAAACCAACCACAAAATATGGTGCTATTTGCTGATGACACTTCCCTAATTTTTAAGATAAATAGACGGGCCCAAAATCTAGATGAAGTGAATAATGCCCTACTTCAGGTCCAAAATTGGTTCACAGCAAACAATTTGGTATTGAATGAAAAGAAAACTAAATGCATAAGATTTTTATTTTTTATTTATTTATTATAGGTCTACCAACAATTGTTTACACTGGATACAGGGACATAATTCATTCATAAAATTAAATAACAGCGCAACAATTACTTATAGGTAAACACCACATGTACAATACAATAAATTCGGGAGATAAGCTAACTTAGTAAGTACTAAGCGCCAATATTCAATTAAATTAAACTTGAGATGTGAAAACCAGAATTTGACAAAATCGTTTTTAAAAATAAATGAAATTGAATTATTTATGAAAATGACAACATTATTAAATGGCTAAAATAAAAAATTAAATTACATTGGTGAGTTGGAATTGATAAATTATAAATAAAGATCGACATAAAATAATAATTAATTGACTAAAAATTTATAAAATTAAATAAAACTTATAAATTGTTATTAAGTATAAATTTTTAACATGAAAGAGAGAAAACAATCATTAAATATTAAATTAAGAACAATGGTAAAAAGGACCCAATGAAATAATGGTAATAATAGGTTATGATAAGTTTGACACGATGAACCAATAACTGACTGTGACTAGGGGTTGCTTGGTAATCGAATAAGGATGGCTTTTTGTTTAGCAAGAGAGTCAAAGTGGAGATCAATAACATCACTGTAGCTATTTACCGCCTTGCACATTCTTGCGATAGGAGAATTGGATCCCAAAACTGTCCTTCTAAATGGCGTACAAAGAGGTGTGATGGCACTACGCGGGATTCTAGATGGTGCACGAAGACTGAAAAGAGAAAGTAAACTAGGACTGTCTATTTTATGCTTAAAAATTTTGAAAGCAAACATTGCGTCTATTAAGTGTCTACGTCTGTCTAGCGAGGTCATGTTAAAATGCTTTAATCTTTTATTGTAAGAACGTACTTTTTTGGCGATTCCATTGGAAAATGCGAGGTGCCAAGCGAAGCGTTTCTGGACACGTTCAAGTCGCAATGAATGTGTTGCGTAGTGAGGGCGCCACACCACACTATTATATTCTAGGATGCTACGAATGAGACTGTTATACAGCAGTATTTTGGTTCTGTTGTGACGAAAGGTTTTACAATTTCTTAAGACGAACCCTAACATTTTCGAAGCTCTTTTTGTAATACTATCGAGGTGTGGTATGAAAGTTAACTTCTTGTCAAACAGTACACCGAGGTCCTTTATTGTTTCAACTTCCTTAATTTCAACTCCGGATATGTGGTAACTACTGCGCGTTGGGATGTTCCTTCTTGTGAATTTAACATGGCAACATTTTTTGGGATTCAGTTCCATTTTGTTGCTGTTGCACCATTCAACGAGACGATTGAGGTCACTTTGAAGTTTTAATGGATCATCTTCAGACTTTATAATTCTCAAAAATTTTAAATCGTCAGCGTACATAAAAAAATCCGAGAGCAGAAAACACCGTGGGATGTCGTTTATAAAGAAAATAAATAAAATTGGCCCCAAGTGTGAGCCCTGAGGAACACCGGAAGACACGCATTGCAGAGTCGACTGATAACCGTTAACGACAACAAAGAAACATCTATCAGTTAAATACGAGCCCAGCCAATCCAAAAAGGATCCAGAGATACCGTAGGCGCGCAGTTTAGCCATTAAGATTTTGTGGGAAACTTTGTCGAACGCCTTGCTGAAATCCGTATAAATAACGTCAGCTTGATAGCCGGCATCAATAGCCTTTATAAGATGTTCTGTAAAAGGGCCTAGGTTCGTACTAGTAGAACGGGTTCTAACAAATCCGTGCTGATGGTCGCTTAAAAACATTTTTAAATGATCCTGTAGATTTTCATTACCGAATGTTAAAAGTAGTGATTGTGAGATAATATTGAATAAAGAGAAACTCGAATTCGTAGATAAAACTGTTTTCCTGGGGCTTACGCTTGATTCAAGGCTACAATGGGGTTCTCATTTAACATCGCTTGCGGGGCGCTTAAGTTCAGCAGCATATGCCATTAGAAAAATCCGTCAATTCACTGATGTAGATACCGCTAGACTGGTCTATTTTAGTTACTTCCATAGTATAATGTCTTACGGTATTTTGCTATGGGGACGGGCTGCTGATGTTGAGTCTATATTTATTCTGCAGAAAAGAGCCATCAGAGCCATAAGGCGCGATTCTCTAAGGGAACTATTTAAGGATATTGGCATCATGACGGTTCATTGCCAATACATCTACGAAAACATAATGTACGTTAGAAAAAATCTGCATCTTTTTGGTAAAAGAGGTGACAGACACAATTACAGTACTAGAAATAGGGACCAACTAGTTCAGCCAGGCTTTAGACTCGCTAAAGTAGACTCATCTTTCATGGGGTACTGTTTGAGATGCTATAATAAAATTCCACAAAGTATTCTTGAACTGAATGAGACGAAATTTAAAACATGCGTTAAACGCACACTATGTAAACAAGCATATTACAAGTTGAGCGATTATATCGCTGATAAAAATGCTTGGCTTAATGCTGGTCCTGCTCCACATGGACAGGGGCGCAAAAATTGATAGCATTAAATGGTATTGTTGGAGCTGCTGAAGATTGTACAAACTTATCTTTGCATTGTATAGATTCAATGTTAGTATTATATAATCGCATAGCCTATATTGTGTGAGTACTATGTACTAGTAAGCTATCATTCACTGGAAACCTACGGCAGTTCTTGACTTGAATGTGCCCTGGCGGTTGAGAGTATGTCATGCTCTCTCAAATGTCTCGCTGATGGTGGCGCGTGTGTCGGACCATTTAGTTCCCTTCAAAATGGTTGAGCTGAATGGTGCTGATCCATGCGTCATGTTCGTGAACGGGCGCTGTCAGTTGTGACTGGTCATCTCTTAGTCGCCATGGTTTATTTGAATTATTTTGTTTTTGAGTTGTATTTTATTTTTGTTTTGCTATGGACACTTTTAACGTGCACATCTTGCTACATTGTTCTCACATAATATTCCATCTCAACATGAATGATGTAACCAAGATTTTGTTACAATATTTTGATTTAAAAGAGTGTCCATGGAGTTTCTTGCCCGTTCTTCTCCATAGAGATCTACGCTAGGGAATGGGCAACTACAGTACTTTCACAGTTTTTATGTCTTGTGACTGGGACTGTAGCTACTTTAAATGTTCATTTTTGTTTCGACAATTCAAAAGTGCCTGTAACTGGCCTACTTGAAATAAATGCTTTGATTTTTTTTTTGACCCAATTTACAAAGTGCTACGGTTGTAGCCGCACTAAAAAATATGTTCAGTCGCTTTGGGATCCCGCAAAAGGTTGTGAGTGACAATGGGACACAATTCTCGTCACAGGAATTTAAAACGTTTAGTGAAAAGTGGGGATTTATTCATGTAACGAGCTCGCCGTTATATCCACAATCAAACGTGCTCGCTGAACGGAATGTACGTACAATAAAAGCATTGCTGACTAAAGCACGTGACAGTGGTGAGGAATGGCAGCTGGCGCTACTGAACTTCCGCAACAGCGCCGTGACTGGTGAACAGTACTCGCCGGCGCAGCTATTGATGGGGCGGCGGTTGCGGTCCAGACTGCCAACCAGTACTCAGGCACTGCGTCCAGTGGCTGTGGACGAGCCCGCGCTGAGAGCTCGCAGGGAAATGATTACTCAGAACACTAAAAGAAATTATGACAGGGGTACTCGGACCCTACCGCCGTCACACCCTAATGAGCCAGTGCGAATGAAAAATGATAAACAGTGGTTAAGATCAAATGTGGTAAAATTGGCACAAGATAACCGTTCGTACTGGGTTAGAGCAGAAAATGGGCGCTTATACCGTCGCAATCGCCAACATCTCATGAAAATACCTAACACAAATAGTTCTGAACACACACGTAATGCAGATAGGTATCTTGATCTAGATGATTACAACAGTAACCCGTATTCAAGTCAGCAAAGGCCAGTGGCGCCGGCACCGGCGCGCCAACCCACCCCGCCGCGGCCGCGGCAGCCCGTGCCAGCGGGGGCGGGGGTTACTGTTACTAGAAGTGGTAGAGTAGTAAATCCGCCTAATTAAATAATAAAATCAGGCTAATTGAATTTTGTTAACTCATATAATACTTACCGATGTAAAATTAATCTGATTATAATATGTATATGTATATAAATGCCAATATTGTAAGAATAGAAAGCAGCATGTTACTTACAGGTATTATAATTATGAATTTAATAAAATGTAAATAAGATGTAATTGCTGAGTGAGTGAGTTTAATGTAAAAGTAACTAAATGTCTAATGTTTGAGTTAGATAAAAGTTGTATTTATGTATACCTAGTTATATTTCTGTACTTAAATACATAGTTAAAAAATTGACAATAATGTTTAAAAACATTGCATGAATTTGTATTGCCTATTTAATTAGATATTAGAAGGGAGATGTTGTAGGTAGACTTAACATTTTATAGAGGGTACCTTGTGGTTACCAATAAATCAGTCGTTCCTCACGAGCTGTTTGATTGAGACGCATAACCTTATTACAACGGTCATATCGACACCCGCTAAGTATACGTATGTATCTGCCAGATACACGAAACGGTTTTTATTGCATTTTTGGTATCCATGTACCTATATTTACCACATACATTTTTATTTTTTTCAATTAACCCAACATTTTTTATTCTCAAACGTATAATTGTAAATCTGCATATGGTTCTTCTTCTTCTTCTTCGTGTCGATGATTCCCATTGTTGTTGATTTAAATTTGTTTCGACCAGAACTCAGCCACGTCGACGGCGCTGGTGGTGGCTTCGGACAGGTCCCTTAGAGTGCAGGTGGAGTTGCATAAAGAGCATGTCAGGAGGTGGGCCATGGTTTGAGACAAGGGTCCGCAGTCGCACTCAGTTTTATCGGAATACCCCCACCGGAACAAGTTGAACCTGCATAAGCTGACAAATAAACACAGCGTACAACCATTTCCAGTTACATACTTCGACGCGAGGGGAAAAGGGCACGCGGTCCGGGTAACTGCCGGTCACTCAGTTCTTCGGCGGGCAGCGAGTTGTCCACGCGAGTGTTGCGTTGTTTTTTACCATGTCGAGTGAAGGTTGTGAATTTTTAACTCCATGAAGGGAACATGCAATCAAAATAACAAAAAATGCTGTGGACCAAATAATAAGCGTAACGTCAGACCAGATAGACTCGCCATCAAGGCAAGGTAAGTAATATTAACAAAATATTTTATAATTATTAAAGTACATTATTTTAAGTGCACCCATAAATTGAGATTTCTACCTATACTGTAAATATTTTAACACGTCTTAGCATGAAAATCTATCGTCATGACGACATTCGCATTGTCGGCATTCGGCAATTTATTCATTCCCGATGCATAAGTATGTTACTACGCAGTTACACATTTTTACGTCGGAATTTGAGGTATTCCACGAAGCACACCCAAACGAAGCACACCCAGACGAAGCACACCTAAAGTATTCCACTAAGCACACCCGTAGGTGGGCTTCAAATAAAATTTTAAAATAATTAATTTCCTATTCCACGAAGCACACCTACGAATATCACTCGCATAGTGCGGGGACTAAGAAATAAAAATATCGATAGAAGAAAATATTTATTATTTAAAAGAGTAACTTAAATTTCTAACATCATTCAGATTCATTATAATATTGTGACACAATATTTGTCTTTTTTATAATATAACTATTTAAAATCACAGATTGTTTCATAATTATATTTCCAAAAAAAAAAAAAAAAAAATTCTAAAAAAATAGCATACATAGAAAACATGTTGCCTTATGTACGGTTTTGCCACATTTACCGCTGCAAGACTTGGATGAGGCCTGGCTCTACATCATGAGCGAATGTCCTCAAGGAGAAAGTATTTCTAGATTTAACGATTACATTATAACTCAGTGGCTCGGACATAAGTTATGGCACGACAAATCGGTTGTGACGTTAAAAATAAAACTAATAATTATACAGTCTCATTACTCTGAAATAAATAAAATTTTCGATAAAAACAGAGCCATAAATCTGGCAAAACGTTTAGATTGCTTCCAAAAAAATTGCTATAATTATGCCGAAATTAGAGTAAAAATGGGTTATTCAAATCATGATAAACATGCAGAAATAAAAAATAATATAATAGAAAATACAATAAAAGATTATAAGAATGGCTTAAGTTCAGTTGGACATTGTCTAGAGAAATTACGATACTGATTAATAATAATTCATTTGATTGATAAGTTTAAATACTAAATTGTCCATTTCTTCAAGATTATTTAAGAATCTTAAAGATTGTGATTTGTGGTTTTAAACAGTCTGTGATTTTATTAAGAGCACAAAAAAGGAAAATAATAGAAAAAAAGTTTTTTTTGAAAGATAATATTATGAAACAATCTGTGATTTTAAATAGTAAGATTACAAAAATGACAAATATTGTGTCACATTATTATAATGAAACTGAATGATGTTAGAAAGGAGATAATTTTTTTTGGCCCGCCTGGTCGTATTCATAATAACACCAAAAAAAAGTAACCATTTTACTATGGTATTAAACGAAATATTACGTAGAAATGAAAACGAAACCTTAAAATCATATTAAATAAGCTATGTTATGATATCTTTTTGCGAGTCAAATCATTCCTGTTGTGGTCAATGTCATTTGACAGCAAATACTTACGTGAATAGGGGCGTTTTTTTTTTGTTTACTGAAAAAGTACGGTACCTACCCGTTGGTAATCATATAATTATTATAGAATCAGAAAGAATATAAAAATAAATATTATCAAACTGTGAGCATTTTTAATGCTATTTTTAAAGGTTTACACAAAATCGCATAGATGGTTTAAACAATCAACGTGGCACTTTTTTAGTGATTGACAGACAACTTCATTATTGTGACATTTACTTTTTCTGTTTATTTTGGTTTTTGTAAGTGTTATTGCAGATTTTTTGCATTTATTCCGGTTAGACAATGCTTAGCTAATTTAACCACTGGAATCTAGAGGTTATAAGGAAGAAATCAATGTAAGTTTCATTATTAAATGCTACAATTTATGTGAGTGGCCTATTCCCCGAACAAAAAAAATTGTCTCCATTAAGTTTGTCTTTTAAATAATAAATAAACATTTTCTTCTATCGACATTTTTATTTCTTAGTCCCCGCACTATGCGAGTGATATTCGTAGGTGTGCTTCGTGGAATAGGAAATTCATTATTTTAATTTTTAATTTGAAGCCCACCTACGGGTGTGCTAAGTGGAATACTTTAGGTGTGCTTCGTCTGGGTGTGCTTCGTTTGGGTGTGCTTCGTGGAATACCTCCGGAATTTTGTTTGATTGAAAAATGTATCTAGGCACTTACATACTTATTCTAGGGAACGTGTTTAAAATAAAATCAGTTAACTAACACACATATTGTTTTACATTGGATTTTAACTTGATTATCACCCTCTCCTCACACACTTCATTTACACACATCATCACCTGCACACTTCACAGGACACTTTACTTCGCACCCATTACACTACACCATATCTAATTTTAATTTGTTTGCGTTAATTAAGTTAGTCCGCCTTTTTCCCTTCTGCATTAAATCATTTATCTATGTATTCAAATTAGCTATTATATTATAAGTAAATTACATTTAATTCGAGGTAAGAGCCTGGGGATCCGTCACACAGGGTATCCTAGTATGGATGCCAGTCTCTCACAAAGGAACATATATTATGCATTTTGTTAAGAAGTAATTGTTACAACTTATTTAAGAAAACTATGTGAACCTTTGTGAAGAGAAATAAATAAAGACATTATTATAAATGATAAATTATATTTATTCAGCAAGTAGGTTTTCTCAAACACTTTTACACGTCATTTTTTTAAAACTAGATGGGACCGGTGTTTCGTGCCTGACTACTTTGAGAAGAAACAGCCGAAACAAACAAACTCAGAGGTCATAGTCTCTTTTAAAGTCCAGACAATCTTGTTCAACTCACATGAGAACTATGCAGATTAGTGTCTGAGATGGTCTTTTGAAGAAAGAACCACACAGATTTGAGTGGACCTGTCCAGTCAGTGCAAGCATTTGTCAGTCATCGTGTAGCTTGACTTACAACTCAAGGAGATCAACGAAACGACGAACAATACCAAAGAAAGGACATTTGGGTAGGTCACTTATAGTACTCAGACTGCCAGACAGTCGTGGGAAAAAAACAACAAAAAGTGACCCACAAGGTCCTCACATTCACAATAATTAAATAAAATAAATAATAATTTACAATTCAAATTCGAATGTCAATAAAAATACGAAATGTCAAATACACACATAAAATAAAGTAAAAAATAATAAATATTATTAATATCTATCTGTATACTTACATAGTTTTACTTTTATGAAATGATGTTGATTATCGTAGAAAATCGAGTGGTTTATTGTGCGTTGATTGTTTCAGACACTCCAGTACACTTTTCAAAATATTTCACTGATGAAGACTTGCAACAAATGACATAATTCATAGAAAACAGTGACGAAGAAACAAGTACTGCACAAAACCATCTTAAACCCTCAGAATGTTCCAGAACACATTCCCCAACCGTCATAAGTCATACAGCTCCAGTGATTTTGCCGAGTAACTCTCATGACCCCATATTGGCAACAATAACGCCACAATCACCCATGATGAGCAATGTCAGTTCAGGTATTCGAAATGATATTTCTCTTGAGTCGCCAAATTTCTCGTCAGTCATAGCTCAAGCAATTGCTCAGTTAGATTGTGATAATATATCACCAGCTCCTACACCAAACGTTGTCATGCCAGTTAGCTCACCTATGCCAATACAGACCACGATAACAGAAAACACTTTCTGACATGGAACCATCACCGAGGCGCAGGCTATCCACAAGAAAAAAAGATAAAGGTAGATTACGAATGGTGGTTTTCCTCATTTTACCATCCCTATTTTTGTACGCATTACCTAAATTTTTATTTTTCTCACGCTTACAATAAAAATTTAGGAAATGCGTACAAAAGTAGGGACGGTAAAATGCGCTTCGTCTTCAAGGACCCACCAAGCAGACCCACCGGTGGGTCTCCGAATACTGATGTGTCTCCCAAGAACTACTAGTGGGTCCGCTGAGATTTTGCTGTCTTCGAAGACCCACAACTAACCCAAGACCTACTTAGTGGGTCCTCTGAGATTTTGTTGTCTTCGAAGACCCGCTACTAACAATATCGTTACAACGTACATACATAGCTTTTAGTACTGGCTAGTTGACATTAATTGACAATATTCTTTAGTGTTTGTCATTGTCATATTTGTGTCTAACTAAGATATTACAGTAATAATATTTAAATGTAAAATGCTGTGTTGCAATGTAAATGAGAGTTCGTCTTCGAAATAACCCGATTCCGTTCAGACCACGCTACTTTTAAACAGAAGGGTACTTTTACATGGAGGATATCAATACCATAAAAAGAAAATTTATGCAAATGGATATACAGTATATGGCAATGTAGTATGAGGAAAAAATATAAATGTACTGGCTCAATAACAATACAGGTACGATATCATTTCAGTTTACAACTAAGCCTAATTAATTTTTTGTAAGTATTATTTTTACAGTTTTAACTTTTTCAGGATCCTGTTTGTGTTCTAAAAACGACTAAGCATAACACGTCAGACCCTCAAAGGCCCTCCAATCCTGATTTTGGCAAAAATATAGTGGCTGAAACAATAGACGCGGCTAAGGAATATGTAAAGGTTTCGACAAGTCCGATTCCGAAAATTTTTAAAGACAAAATCCAAGTTCCTCTTTAAGACAAAGGGTTACATTTCGTAAGTAGCGTAAGTATCACACCCTCATACGGAAATAAAAACTTTATGTTAGGGATTTCCGGTGTCAGTAAAAAAAAGGGACAGTAAGAAAGCGCAAAAGATATGATGTTATTCCTAAAGAACGAAAGAAAATTAAAAGAGATTAAAAATATATAAGTACCAAATATTTTGTGAAACCCGGATGCCAAGAGAACACTTGTTAAAAAAAAATGGTTACCTAAATTCTCAGAGGATTATCGCAAAATTATTAATCGTAATTTCTGGAAAATGTCTTGGTCGGAACAAAACACTTTTTTTTAGCTAATACTATCCAGCAAAAGCTTGCAAGACCAAAGAAAAAAAAACGTTTTTTCTCACAACTTTAGGTTACATGAAAAGTAACTGTAAGGCTGTGAGGAACATTATTGACACATACTATAAAACACAATACGCAGAGCCTATTGCTGACGGCCGAGGTCATAACCCGAACCCATCACAAATAGACAGTACAAAGGTAAAAGAACATATCGCCCTTTTATTCATAAAACGAAACAACTCAAAATTTACGTTTTTCGATTTTTTATCATAAAGTGAATTAATTTCACACGGAGAATACGTACAGTCCAACAGCCAACTCGATACGATGAAAATGACGGAGATAGAAGACACAGTTCTCTTTTTGATTAATGCACTCGAACAAGTTGGTACTGGTGAAGTGATTGATCCCTTTAGTGATACACCGACTTTGCTCAAGTAAGTTCTCGGAAGTTCTTGCGGAAATATGACACAATCTTGATCTATATTTGTGTCAACGTAATGTAACGTTTCACACCGTGGTGTTATTATCATATAATTATTAAAACCTATATTGCCCATTCTTAAGTCTAAAACAATAGTTCCTATAGTTGTTTGAACAGACAAGGTATTAAATTCGTAGTTCATTATGCAATTAAATTTAGTTAAAAAGTCCTGACCCAAGATTCCATCTGTTCGATATGGTATACTTCTGAATACGTAAAACTTATGAGTCAGTTCAGTTTTATTTACTTGTAAGTTCAAATAAACATAACCATCAGAATAAATGTTCCCACCAATACCTCTGACGCAAATTCTCTCTACATGAAACGGAATGTCTAATAAGCAGTACATTTGTGCTCTTCTATGTTAATATATTGTCCTTTTAAGTATTTTGTGTGTACATGAATAAATAAATAAATAATAAATAATGTCTTGCGAAACTAATTTCTCATACTTCACGGCGGACAATGAAGCACCGGTGTCGACTAACCAATTCTGAGTAACGCCGAATACACTCATGGGAACCGAATTTATGCTGTCACATAGTGTGTTTGTTTTATTATGCACGAAAAAAACTATGCACTGACTCTACTTTTTCCGAAGTTTTCTGCTGATTTTCCTGTGAATTTTCTGATGTCGGGCGAGCCATATTGATTTGGTTATTATCATTTCTATTATTTTGGAACCTATATCCTCGAGTATAATATGTATTTTGGTATCCGCGGCTACCACGATTATAGTAATTAGACCTACCTCTGTTATTCGTATGATAGTTTGAATAGTTATTTTCCGTACGTGCACCTCTACCACGTATCGGCTGCGCCATAGGCCTCCTCATGTAATTAAATCTTTTCTGATGGCCGTATCCACGATTTTTAAAGTTATTAAACTTACCTCTTGCGTGCCCGTAATTCATGATTGCACTTTCAGGTTGCGACGACAGTTCTTCGTCCATTGCTCCCCTGATAGCATCTTTCAGCGTGCAATAATTGCGCGCCGCTACAATAGTACTAACACGACTATTTCTCAGGCCGTCAGAAAATCTTTTAATCGTATTTTTCTCGTTTATTGATTTTAAAATTTCGTATTTCTGAGAATCCCCGTCAGCCTGTGAAATGGTCAAGTCAACAAACATAGTCTCGATATCCTTACCGAAATCTTCTATAGTCTTTCCACCTTGTTTTGCGCGCTGCAATTGACTTTGGATTGCCGTATCAGACTTTTTTGACAGTAGTAAACATTTCATATCCCTTATTAATTCTGCAATTGAAGAATAGTTTTGAGACATGCGCAATTTTGCATTTTCTGACAACCGTGATTTTAAGATAAAGCTAATTAAGGATTTTTTGTCTGTGTCGTCTAACATAGCTTCGTACATTTCTACGTTTGCTATCAATTGTTTGGTAACATTTTCGTCACCAGTCATAACGGGCAGCAAAGAAATTGCCGTTTTCAAGTTAAATTTTTCTATGTTGGAGGTAATGTTTTCCGATTCCACAACGGAGCAAAATGACTTTATTTTATGGAAAGTAGATTTTATCTTTTCATGTAAATTTTCTAAAATTTTATATTCTGAGGATTTAATTTCTCCACTTGATACCTTATCCTCTATGATCGTACAAATATCATTAAACTTATCATATAAATCGTTAGCATGTTTATATTTACCACTTAAATCTTGTACCGATCTCCTGGCTGGTCCCAACTTTGTAAGATATTCTTCGTGTTAAAATATTATTAATCTCATTAGCCATATCACTTTTTTATGTTAAATTACCAGAAGATAGGTACCGACATATTTTAATATTAAAAATAATTCAAGCTTGTCATACATGAGCTTTACCTAAACCTCTAAGAACATTGGTTTTTTTTAGATAATTAGGTATAATAAAAGAAAATTATAAGTAAATAGCCCTTAATTTTGACCTAGGTACTATTGAGAGGGTCACACCAAACATTTGACGCACTATCGCACTTTCACATTGAGGCTATTTGACGTCACTTTACGCACTCACTTTCCTGAAGGCTCTGCTGTGCCACGCTCAGCAGCGATCGGTGCGGATGTCCTGCGTCTCGATGAAGCTCGGAAGCTCTGGAACGTAGCGTGGAACACTTCTTGCCTTATCCACCGTTTATGGCATTGCTCATGTATAAAAAAAACAATCAGACCCATTACAGCCAAAATGGACAGAATCAGGCTATTTATTCCCAGATGCCAGCCAAGGTCTTGGTTCGCTTTGCCATTATTAGCGCCAGCTGCATTTTGGTTTAGAAAAACCTCCTCCTTATTTTGCGTTGACTGACACATGTTTCACAAAAGTCGTCCGTTTTTGATAAGTCCGTAAGTAGAAGTAATGTCTTTAGCACACGTTGTCACTGCTATTGTTTTAAAACTCCGAATAAATCGCGGTAGGTGGTCGCGGTTACAGGCAGGGTCGCCATGTACTGTTTGGTGTTCGGGGGACCAAATAAAAGAAGTGTCTTTCTCGAAGTACTAACCTTTAATGAATCACTTACATACTAAGTTACATTTACATAGGGAGGATATCTTACACACACTACACTGTTTTGGATACAACCTGCACAATTATTAGTTAATGTTTTTACATCATTTGTGATGTTTGGCCACCAAAAACAACTATTAGCTAAAGATAACATTTTATTAATACCCAAATGACCAGAATGCAATTCAGTTAAAACTTTATCCTTTTAACTGTCAGGTATAACTACTCTATCCCTCCATAAAATGCAATATTTAATTTATATAACTCAGTCTCTTTGCCTTTAAAATTATATAAATCTCGATTAATCAACTTTGGCCAACCCTCTCTTAAGTAAGTACAAACCTTGCTTAAATTAGGGTCTTTCTGAGTATGTTTAGCAATTTCAGATAATGTTACAGGTGGTTTATCCAATACAATGCTGTTAATGTTACCTTCCAGATTAATTTTATCCTCCCCATTACTATTTTTAATTGGCAACCTAGACGGAAAATCTGCTGCAGCGTTATGTTGTGAAGTCCAGTACTTTATATCATAATTATAGTTACATAAAATTAATGCCCACCTAGTCATTCTATCTGCATATGTACTACCAGCTGTTTTATTTGGATTAAATATAGATATCAGCGGTTTATGGTCTGTAACTAATGTAAATGTTCTACCTTTTAAATACAAATCAAATTTCTTAACTGCCCATATAATGGCTAAGGCTTCTTTATCTATTTGTGAATATTTTACTTCTGCTTCATTGAGTGTTTTGCTTGCAAAAGCAATAGGGCGTTTAACAATATTATTACCTAACCTAATTTCATGAGCTAAACAAGCTCCTAACCCATACTTGGAAGCGTCACAGCTCAATACAACTGGTAGCTTTGGATTATAATGAATTAATACTTGATCTGATACAATAGCTTTCTTGGCCCATTCATACGCTAGTTCTTGTTGCTTAGACCATACCCATTTTTCTGAATTTTTTAGTAATGTATATAAATGTTCTAAATTTTCAGCAGTATTCTTTAGAAATTTATGATAAAAATTAATAGTGCCAAGGAAACTACGTAATTCTTTATTATTTTTAGGTTGTGGTGCTTCCAATATGGCCTTGATGTGCCCTGGTGTCTTGTGAATGCCTTCCTTATCAATCACATGCCCGCAATACTCTAATTGTGGGGACATCAACACAGTTTTCTCTTTATTTACTTTAATATTTAAATTCTTAAGTTTTTGAAATATACACTCTAAAGTTTTTAAATGGCAATCCACGTCACTACTTGCAACTAAAATATCATCAATAAACAATATACATTAGGCATATTAAAGTGTTCATCCATAAAATATTGCCATTCCTGTGGAGCAGGTGACATACCGAACATCATGAACGTTGGTCTATACAACCCCCATGGTGTGGTAATTGTCATAAGCTTTTGTGCCTCCTCATCCATTTTCCTGTTCATATAAGGCTCCTTAAATCAATTTTACTAAATACTGTTTTAACATTTTGATCATCTTTATTTAATTTTGCAAAAATGTCTTCTATGACAGGGATTGGATGATTTGGTATCTCTAAAAATGGATTTATTGTTACCTTGTAATCTCCACAAATTCTTATATTATGAGGTCCTTTAATGATGGTCACTATGGGTGTAGCCCATGTGCCTGTTTCTTTATTTGTCACTCTATACATTTTACCTTTGGTACATAACTTGTCAAGCTCCTTTTTAACTAAATTTTCTACAGCATAAGCTATTCTTCTTGGTTTAAATGTAATGGGTTGAATATTAGCTCCTATTAATTTTAAAGTGCCTACAGTACCTTTAATTTCGCCTGGAGTCCCTGAAAATATATCACTATATTTTTCTACCAAATTGTTAAGTTTAATTTGTGAATTTTGGTGAATTATTAAATTGCACCGTTTCATACAAGTTTGCCAATCAATTTTCATAGCAATCAGCCAATCCCTACCTAACAATGGCTTTTTACCTTCTTTGACAATAATCAGTGTTGCTAAGTATTCTTCATTTTTAATATTTACATTTGTCTTACCCAATACAATGATATTGTTACCACCATATCCTGATAGCTTTATGTTACATGGAAATAATTTTAAATTAGGGAAGGATGCTATGAACATAGATTCAGGCATTAACGTGACATCTGATCCACAATCAATTTCAAATGATATATTAACATTATTAATTTTTAAAGTTATATACCAAGGACTTGGACGCTTCTCATCTATTGATACCACTTTGTTAATATTTAATTGACTCTCTGTTTCCTGAAATAAACTGGACAAATCATAACTATCACACCCAGATTCACTATTCAATTGTACTTCACTAACTTGCATAACAGAAAATTCTTCATCATTTGTAATTTCATGGACCTTCTTGGGTGTGTAAGTTTTGTTACTGTTTGCTTTGCAAACACTTGCCATATGCTCTTGTGGCATTTAAAACATTCTTCCTCTTTAAATTTGCATTGGGGTTTTACATGTCCCATCTTCCCGCAGCAATGACATTTAATGCTCACATGTTTTTCACTTATTTTGTGTATGTCTGAGCTTTCTTGCCCAGAACTGCCAGCCGTTATTAATTTTGCTCCCTTCTCCGCCAGGTCCATGCTCATTGCTATCTCCACCGCTTTTGCAAACGTTAAATTTTCTTCCCCAAATAATCTTCTGACTATGCTTTCACTCTTTAATCCATGAACGAATTTATCTCTTAGACATCTTTCTAAATGTGTGGTAAAGTTGCACGTCTGTGCCAATTTCTTTAACGCCGCCACGAACTCACAGATTGACTCATCTGCCAACTGTTCACGTTTCAATTCGTCCGCAATTTCTGATTGCTGTGGCTCCAAGTGTTTTTCCACAAGTTCCACTAATTCAGTATACGTTTTATCCTGTGGTGTTTTCGGGAAACAGAGTTCTGACAGCAACGTGACCATGTCAAAACCTATAAACGCGATTAGATAATGCGACCACTTCTTTACATCCACCTCGTGGATCTTCATTTTATTTTCTTAACCTGTTTGTACACCTTAAATGTGCATTTTGCAGCTGAAAACTCAGGCAGTGAGATCCCAGCAGCCGCCATTTTGTGAAATTTCGTCCGCGTAACAAGACGAAATTATTAATTAACTTTCTTTGTAGTTTACGAACGTAACACGTAGCACTTACACTTTTTATCTTCGTCGCCACTGTCACATATTTGCTAGATATGTGCAGGGCTGCTGGGTTAATTGTTTAAATAATCAAGACTAGGGTTGCATTACACGCGAGACAACTTTAATCAGAGCCCATCATAAACTAACTACAAGCATAGACAACCAACAATAGCCGGCAGGCAACAACTACAATAGCCGGTAAGTTCGTCATAAATTTTTTCAGTCGGGTGCGCATTAAAATCTCCCAACATGTAAACAAAATCTATAACAGTTATCAATAATGGCACTCACCGAGCTTAAGACGTCCGTAAAATCCGTTACATTCGACACGGTATCCGTGGGCATGTAAACACTTAACACTAAAAAAGATTTATCATTTGTGACCACTTTCACAGCACAAACCCGTGGATTACTGCACTGAACCACAAACGCATCGCGAAACAGACTATTTCTCCACAGAAGGGCGACGCCACCGTATGGCCTGCCGCGAAGAAGGCCCGCCGAAGTATCTACTGCTGACACTCCAGTACTGCTAAACTCATCACTTATTGTGTCAAGAAACGAGACTTCATCAGGCAGTAACCACGTTTCCTGTAGCGCAATTACATCCGATTGTTTACATAGTTCACGAATACTCTGAACAGAGCGCTTGACATTTTTGCAGTTAAATGATACAAACTTGCAAACACTATCGTTACTCAACATTATCACTTAGTTGTGTGCATAGACATAAGAAAAATAGAGGATACGCCGTAAGTTGCATAATACATTTTTAGGTTATACAAATATCATGCAAACATGAACCTTGCCAACAAAAATATATCCGTCTCATTCTCACACGCAATAATTTGCTAATGTAAAAAAAGATAAAAACATTCCTTAAACTTCAATTTTCTGTTGACAGTTTTCATTACGACACCAAGCTCCACCTTGAAGCACGACGCCATTTTAGGTTGTCGTTCGTTTGTGGTGTTTTGTGGTAGTTCGTCTGTCATCTAAGCGTCATTCGGAGTTAATTTTCAGTGTTACAGTGAATTTTGGCTCTTTTGGTGCTATTTTGTTGATTTGTAAAGGCTAACTGAGCAAAAACAACATGACGAAGTGTTGCATCAATGGATGTAATTCAAATTCTCGTAAAAATGAAGAAGGATTGTCATTTTTCAGGTTAGTTGCAATTTTTTTCCTTATTCATGCATATTTTTCGTGTGAATTGCATTCCGTGTTCATATTAGGGGTTCTAGGTCGTGTTTCCCGCTATTATCTAGGATTTCCAATGACTATTATCATGTAAAATAAATATAAGTAAACATTTTGATTGTTTACATTTAGACATAGTGTTGTCGTACCGTAATTTGAAATTATCGATATACAGAACAATAATATTGATATCGGTATTCCTATAATCAAATAACATTTTAGACGCGTTAACTGTATATTTAATCAAACGATCGATCGAGAGCCTTTGGATGCCTCCCGTCCGTTACTAAATCTCCAGGAGATTTATGTCAATTGTTTATTTATTGTTTCTAATAAATCGTTTAGGGAAAGAACTTTAAAAAAATGTGTAAATCAAGACTTTTCTTTAATAGTTTTCATCAAAAGATTTGTAGTAAGATCATTTCTTTGGTACCTAAGGATGCATAATATTTATTTAAGGTTCCCAAAGAATGAAGGCCTTCAAAAATTGTGGATTGATAATATAGGCCAGGAAAACATAAAACCTGCAGCAGTAAGAAGAATATGCTCCGTGCATTTTGAAAAAGAATGCATAAACAGAACACTAGATGTAGTTCGGCTTAAGGATGATGTGGTTCCCACGGTTTTCCCAGTAAGTAAAGTATACTTTCTGTTATTAAAGTACTGTCTAATATACATTGAATACAATGCGTGGAGCCAATGTCTGTTGATTGATGTCACATGCCTTGTAATTAAAGATTTAGGAATGTGTTGTTTGTTTCACAACTTATAATTTGAATCAACAATAAATTGAGCAATGGATAAAATACAAAATGCAGAAAGTAATGTGTTTCCCAAACTGTGGACCACCACTGATCAATACCCCTTTAGGAGATTAACATATATTTTCATATTTCTTTAAGTTTACTACTTCATCTTCAGTGCAATCAAGAGTGAAACAAACAAGTTCTGTAAACAGAGCGTTGGAGGAGGTTCAGCTTAATGATAATGTAGTTCCTGCTCTTTTTCCTGTAAGTACCATATCTTTCATATCTTGTTTTCTACTGTTAAAAATATACTATAGTAGGCACAAGTTCTTGAAGATAAATGTGTGCCCGAGCTCTGGGTCCCACCACCACCCACGCTTGATCTATGATACTTTTGCAAGCAAAAACCAGCTTGTAACATACAACAATATAAAATATAAATCAAATGTTTTCCTTCAGCATATGCCGATGAATGTAGATGCTCACACGGAACAGGTGCAGCTAACAAATAAAGTAGATTTATCTGAAAATACCGGAGAAATGGTTAGTATTTTCATTCTTTATCCATAAGAATAATGTCTCCAACAGCTCAAACCTTGAAAGAATCATCAGAGGATGTTCTTAAAAAAATATTATGTATCATAAAACTACATCAAACATTTAAAAAATGTTTTCTTTCAGCTTATGCCAATGGATATAGATACTGAAAATCCCATCTACACAGAACAGTTGCAATCAACAAGCAAAGTAGATTTAACAGGAAATGCAGATGAGATGTCTGTGGTTAGTATGTTCATTTTTTATAAGCATAAATGACTGACATATCAATATAACGGTAACTTGGAGAAATCATGATAGGTTCTTAATAAAAAACTTACCATGAACTAAACATGATCTTAAACAAACCACTTAAGCCACACATATCGCACTTCAAATGAAAATTGACTATATTTCTCGAATACTGTGTTTCATCTTTCTTGGGTGCTTCAGGAATCGTCGTCTTATTTCGTTTCATTTTTTAATATTTTTCTCTCTATGTTTACTTTTTATCTATCTTCTATACATATAAAAATTAATCCCGATTTCCTTAGGTCTTGTCGCCATCACGCATGAACGGCTGTACCGATTTCACTAATTCTTTTTGTGTTGTGTTTGTTACTGTCAGGAGAAGGTTCTTAGGTAGGTAGGGTAGTAGGTGACAGGACAACGTCTGTTGGGTCGTCTAGTTAGTTATATAGTTTTTTTTTTATGTTGTCCTGACGAGCTAATAAATATAATAAGCTTTTTCTTTCTTTCTTTTAAATACCTGTCGGCATTTAAAATATTTTTAGAATCTTCAAATAAGTCTCTAATTTGCCCATAATGCTCTAGTTAAAAATCACTGTACATAGATTTATTTCGTTACTTTCCAGGTTTTCGCAGATAAAATGCAAGAACTGCAAAAACTAGTGTTAGTACAGCGGAAGAAAATAAAACTTCTGAACCAAAAGTGCCGAAGGTTGAAGCAAAAGATACATACATACCAAAATGTAATCGATGAACTAAAAAAACAAAATTTAGTTCCTCACGAAGGTGCTATTTTATTGGAAGAATGTGCTGGCTCTCCGAAATTTCTTACTAGACAAATTTCGCGTCATAGGGGTGAGTCTTGCCCACGATCATATGGTGAAGACATAAGAAAGTTTGCGCTGACTTTGAACTTTTTGTCGCCCAAAGCCTATCGATTTGTGAGGACAACTTATAAAAATTGTTTACCTCATCCTCGGACACTATCCAAATGGTACCAACATGTGGACGCTGAAAGGCCCAAAATAGCTCAAGGCCGATCCTCTGCACGCTAATAATAGATGAGATGGCAATTAGAAAAGGTCTATATTGGGATAAAATGCGTCAAAAAAATTTTATGGATGAGTTAACACGGGAATAACCGAAGAATCGGATTCCACAGAGGAAGCCAGCGAATGCTTCGTGATGCTGCTTACAGCCATTAATGAAACGTGGGCGCTTCCAGTAGGTTATTTTTTAATTAACTCGCTTACGGGAGACCAAAAAGCCCATTTGGTAAAAAATTGTATTCAAATGGTGGAGGAAGCTGGCATAAACGTCGTAGCGCTAACTTGTGACGGGCAATTTTGCCATGTTCCAAGAGCTTGGTTGTGACCTGCAAAAAGACCAGAAAAATACTGATTTTAATGTTGGTAACAGAAAAATTTGTTGTTTCATAGACCCTTGTCATGCGATTAAATTAATACGCAACACATTTGGTGATTTAGGCATTATAATAGACGATGTAAATAATAAAATCAATTTTAAATGTGTCACACTTCTTCTTGATTTACAAGAAAAAGAGGGTCTCAATTTAGCTACCAAATTGAGCAAAGCTCACGTCGAGTTTGCCACGCAAAAAATGAAGGTGAGGCTTGCCACTCAGTTGTTTAGCAACTCAGTGGCAGATGCACTCGAATTTCAAGGCAAATTTAGAATTTTTAATAATTTATTTGATTGCCTTCATAGGCGATCTCTTCGACCGCCAGGCTGGAAAAAGGCGTTATTTTGTAAAAAATACGGGGATGTTATCAAAATGTTCCATGAAACCACCACTTATATTAAAAAATTGAAGTTGGAAACAGGTCAGCTTATTGTCACTTCTCGTCGCAAAACAGGGTTTATTGGAATGCTTGTGAACATGTCCAGTGCACTCAATTTATACCAATCATTAATAATAGAGAATCATTATAATGAATACTTGCCCTTCTATAAAGTTTCACAGGATCATCTGGAACTATTTTTTTCTGCTATTCGTTCAAGAGGCGGATACAACAATAATCCCAATGCCGTACAATTTAAGGCAGCCTACAAAAGGCTATTCATTCGTGCAGAAATTAGAGAACATGGCATAGGGAACTGTATTCCTCTTGAACAAATATCAATATTGAATTGTCCTAGTACAGATGATCCTGTAAAAAATATTAATAAATTAACGGATCGAAACATGTCGATAGAAGAAGACGATAGTACCCTGTATGAGGAGAACCTGGATCACCTTAGATTATCACAGAGTGAGTATTCAGAACAGGTCGTCTTGTACATAGCAGGCTTAATTGCCAGAAAATTATCAAAAAGCTTGAAATGTGATGAGTGCGTTGGACTGTTATATGGTTCAAAAGAACAGTACATACTCGTACAAAGCCTTATAGGAAAAAAACTAAAGGTGGCTTAACATATCTCTCTCCAACTTTAGTAAAAATTGTTAAAAATACTGAAAAGATTGTGAAACAAAATTTAATTTATAATGAAAATCCTGAGAAATATTACATTCATATATGTATATAAATTTTTAATGGAACATTTTGAAAATGACAAAATTTTCAATAGCGCTAACAGCGAACATGAGAGTTAGTATATAAATTACTACTGATAAAATCAGTAATTATTGCTTATTTAGATATAAGATATAAATATTATGGGAAAAAACATGCTGAACATGTGTCTAAAAGAATTTTTTTGACTAAATTAATATTATTTCGTCACGAATAAATGATTTTAATCAATTTATTACATTATTTCCTTTTTTTACCAAATTATTATTGTTTCATCATGAATTAATGATTTCAATTAGTAAACATTTGTACGGTGCAACCGCACATTCTGCAATTCTGCAGTTTACGCCACATTCATTTCAACTTATAAGTAATAATTAGTTCAGTTCGCGTTGAGCTATCAAGTCAGCCAGGCGTTATTTTATTTATTCTTAATCCTTACTCTCGTTTACTTCCGGAATCCACCACCAACTACGCTACTGGTCTTTCTTGGTGATCTGGTCTTTACAATAATAATTGCAGGTTGTAAACACTGTATAACCAAATTGATCTTTTGTGGTTGTTTAGGGCGCCTTCAAATTAGCCGCAAAGAGCCGCGCGGTGGCAGCGCGGCTGCAGCGCTGCCGCCGCGCTGCTTTGTTAATCCATATAAATAAAAAACGCGCGACTGCAGCGCTACACCCGCGCTGCGGCCGCGCATCATTTCATCGATCGACTAGTGACGATGCGCACGTAGTTTTTGTTCAGGTCTAAACATAAACGAAAATCAGGTTGAACAATTTATCGATGAGGTTGAGAGTCGTCCAGCGATATGGGATTCGAAGTCAGACAAGTATAGTAATAAAATCGAAAAGAAAAAGGCTTGGGAAGAAATATGCAATATATTTATTGAGAACTTCACAAACAAGACTCCAAGTGAAAAAAATGAAGCATGTAAGTAGGTATACTCGTCAACTTAATTTATATTTTCGTGGTTTGCCATGACAATTCTCCTTCTGGGCTAACAAAATAATCAGCTAACGTATCACGTACGCAAGCACTTAATTGTGTGTGATTATTGTCATTTCGTTGCATATTTTGTAAATCGTATCTCGGCGCTGTCGGTTTGGAGATGGATGACTTCGAATCTGTCTTCCAAAGGAAATTATGTAACACACAACACGCACGAATGATATCTTCAGCAAACGGTACTTGTACATTTAGCGGACGATGAAGAATTCTCCACTTATTCGCCATGATGCCAAACGAGCACTCAATGTATCTTCGTGCTCTCGATAAACGATAATTGAAAATACGTTTCTCTTATAAGTTAAACGCTTGAATCACAGACAAGAACTGAACTTTATTTGTAAAAACATACAGTACTACATACTCTATGGTAGATGACGCTACTAGTTGGTAATGTGTGTTATTCTCGATAGATTATAGACATAAAATAACACCCCCACTTATCGGAATATCCACTAAACAGTTTTATACAAATTATTCTAAACAAACTATACCAAGAAACAACATAAATTTATAATGTTTTGCTGAACATAAACTTTTAGTCAAAATGTCAGCCGGCATATCAGCTGTCGGCAAATACAGCACTTTAATAATTTTATATTTTACTAGATCACGACAAAAATGATATTTAATATCAATATGCTTTGTACGTTTGTGAAAGACTGGGTTTGCACACAGCTTCTGTGCGCCCTGGTTATCATTGAATAGGCTGATTGTGTACATCTTATTGGTTATCTCATATTGTAATCCCTTCAGATATAATGCTTCTCTACATGCCTCAGATAGACCAATATACTCTGATTCAGTGCTAGAGAGGGCTACACATTTCTGTTTTCTACATTCCCATGATATTACACCATCAGATAACAAAAAACACATTCCAGTATATGATCTCCTATCTATAGAGTTAGAGGCCCAATCAGCATCTACATAGCCTGTTATTTCTGTATTACCTTCTTTACAATATTTTATTCCATAAGATTTAGTTTGTTTTAGATATCTTAATACTCTCTTTGCATATTCCCAATGCTCTTTAGTGTGGCAATTATTAAACTGACTTAAAAAACTTATAGAGTAACTAATATCTGGCCTAGTTAATACTGACAGGTACATCAAACTACCAATTAATTGTTGATAGGGCACATTACTATTTACAACTACTTGACCTTTATCTATATTTAGTTTGACCTCCATTGGAATATCAACTGTCTTACAATCACTTAAATTAAATCTGCTCAAAAGTTGATCTATATATATCTCCTGACTCAAAGTTACATATCCTTTATCTTTATTGAAGGTTAAATTCATTCCAAGACATAGTTTAACTTCACCTAAGTCCTTAATGCTAAACTTATTAGATAAAATCTGTTTCAAGTTCTTAGTTTCAACTTTATCATTGGAAAATATAAAGAAATCATCGACATAGACTGTTACAATGGTCTTACATTTGTTAATATCTTTTATATACATACATGGCTCTATTTTTGATCTTTTGTAACCATTACTGATTAAACAATTATCAACCTTTTTATTCCAAGCTCTAGAGGCTTGTTTAAGTCCATAGATGGCCTTTTTAAGTTTCAATACTTTACAAACTGAACTACTACTATTATAACATTCTGGCATTTTCATATAAATGTTTTCTTCTAAATCACCATTCAAGAACGCAGTCTTTACATCTAAATGGTTAACATCTAAACCTAACTTGACAGACAATGCAAATAATAGTCTAAGAGTTGTATGTCTCACTACAGGCGAAAATGTTTCTGTGTAGTCTACACCATGTTTTTGAGTGAAGCCTTTTGCGACTAAACGAGCACGGTAACGCACATTGTTTTCACTATCGTACTTTTTCCGCAAAACCCACTTGCACTGCACTATAGTACCAATTTTTGGTACATCAACGAGTTCCCACGCACTATTTTTCTCGAACGACTGTAACTCATCCTATACTGCCGCTAACCACTGTGCTTTCTCAGGACCTTCCAAGGCTTCTTGCAATGATATCTCACCCGTGAACATGTTGTCATCTTCTATATGCAAATCCATATCTGTCTGGCTGCTGCCTACGCCGAGCACCACTTGTTATGTTGACATTGTCGAGTATAATGGAGTCTTCATTGTCTGTTGTACCGGACTCAGAGCTATCTAATGTATTATTTTCACAAGGTACATACAGTTCACCGCTGTCATCTATGTTCAAGCTTTCTGATTGTTCAAGTGAATCTTCCTGAAGTGTCAAATCTTCCCCCACTGGAACCATATTCACCTCATCTGAACAATTTTCCTGTACCTCCAAAACATTTTCTGTCTCTATCTTCTCCAATACTATAACATCTCGACTGGTAGTGATGGCATTAGACTTCGGGTTGTAAATCCTGTACCCTTTGACATCATTGGAATAGCCGACAAGGATACATTTTTCAGACTTCCTGTCCCACTTTAATCTCTTCTGTTTCGGCACATGTACCATGATTGTACTACCGAAAACACGTAAATGACTTACATCAGGCTTTCTGCCCGTCCATATCTCAAAAGGAGTTTTATAATTTAATGATGTGGTCACAGTCCTGTTCTGTAAGTACACTGCAGTATGTGCCGCCTCTGCCCAAAACCTTTTCTCGAGACCTGCATCGAACAGTAGACACTTGGCTTTCTCAACGATAGTCCTGTTATATCGTTCTGAGAGACCGTTTTGCTCAGGTGTGTATGGGTTCGTTTTTTGATGTACTATCCCATGCGATATAAAAAAATCGTCAAACTTGCTGTTGCAGAATTCTGTCCCATTGTCACTTCTCAAGATCTTTATGCTGCGATTAAGTTGATTCTCAACTTCTGCTTTATACTTTTGAAAGCATTGCAATGCCTCATCTTTAGTTTTCAAAAAATAAATGTATGTCATACGACTAAAATCATCTATGAACAGCATAAAGTATCTAGAGCCACCTATAGATCGGTTTTCCATCGGTCCACACAGGTCGGTATGCACAATATGTAGCAACTCAGTACTTCTGCTACCTTCTTTGGGAAAAGGTAAGCGGCTCTGCTTGCCTTCACAGCAAGCGACACATGATGACTTTGATATATCAGTCTTACTATCAAGTGTCAATCCCTCTACAGCATCTTGCATCTTGTTCAAATACTGGCTGTTGACATGACCTAGACTTCGATGCCAAATTTCACTGGACACCATCACTGCAGCTGATGAACAATATTCAGGCATATTTAGTTTATACACCCCATTCAACAGGCTCGCTGTAGCTACCAGTACTCCTGCTTGGTTGAAAATCTGACAACCATCATTGTTAAATGAAAGGGAATTGTCCATTTTAGGCTAAGCGTGAACAAGATCCCCGGTTAAAACTATTCTTACGAAACAATATTATTAATTCTAAGACAAATATTTTTGCACGTCATATTCACGCCAGATACACGCACAAAAAGTCCAAATAAAAAGTATTTAAACATTATCCACCACTTGGAACACATCGCCATTTCGTTTGACGCAGTGTTACCAGCACGGAAATAAAACATCAATTTCAAATTGTAATCGATTAGACAATCGATTTTGGTAACCAGAAAAACGTGTTTGTCTGCAAAACAAGTACCGATGAAAATACTGAATGAAGAGATTATACTAATTTAGTTTGTTTTAAAATGAAGCAAGCAAAAACGTTATTAGCGTTTTAAATATTTTTTTAGATTAGAAGAACGGTTCTAATCGATAATGGTCAGATATTTTTTTTTTTTCCTGGCAACTCCCGTCGGTCATCCCTAACGTCAAGTGAAATGACATCTGACATTTCTGACAAGGAATTTGCTTTCTTTTCGTGCACTGTGTAATATATTGTTTTGTTTACTCGCTGCTTCGAACGTTTCTTTTTCTTATTATGGACTCCGATCGATACCGCTACTACCGTACTTCTGAAGATGAGGAACAAATGCGATGTGTTAATTGTGGCGCTGATGTAATGCATCGCTGAAGACAGACTTTGCAGCTTGTTGAAGTATTAACGATAATACGGCAATGGACTGCTCCTCAAGTCGTAAGTACACTAGTTTCTCTATCTGGTGTTTAGCCTGGTTTCTGTCTTGTCGTTTGCCTATATCAACTAAATAAAAATAATATCTTATTTACAGGTTACATCTCATAGGTGGGACTGTCACTCATGCTGGGTATTAGCAATGAACAACTAATCTGAACAGCACAATGTACCAAGCACATCAAGCGATCATCGAAGAGAACTATGTGTTAATTGTTGATACGGCGTACCAGATCTCATGGTCTTAACACAAATTCAGAGAGGGAAACTCTTATCAAAAATGTTATCAGCGAGTGGATAGCACCACAACAAGTAAGGACTGATTAACTTTTTATTTAGTTTGTTTCACGAGTATGCGAATTAGAATGTATGCTGCTAAACACGTATTTACATAACACTTACTTGAATACTGAACAGTTATTCTAGCTCCGTGAAAGAGAAACATTTTATTTGCTACATAACAGAATAAAAGAAAGTGTCATTTTGTGATAGTTGTAAATTCTTTAGTTAGTATTCATTCTTAAATACATTCACTGGGTAGCAAAAACAATTTAAAATCAATTGTTTTGAAATGGTACTAATTAAGAAATACATTGTTTTAGGTTCATAAAGGTGCCATCCGTGTTGGCAACGAGCTGACAGAGCCCTGGTTCCTGCTCCAGCTGTCTCAATTGTCGAACCAACAATTGTATTGCCGAATTTCACGAGAGCCCCGGACACACAAGCTAATTGTTTTTGCCCAGATTGAAACTCCTCAGCGACTTGTAGTCCCAAAATGGGTGAGGGTAATGTTGTTCATAGATTTTAATTTGTATGTCTCTGGAAACATCAGAATATGGTACTTAAGGTGGGCTAGGCACGAAAATAATGTTACACCGCCTGCCCAGTTCTTAGACAATATTTTAATAGTCTACGACTCTGAATAAAATCAAAATAAAAACAAATAGTTTTATTTTAACCACCTTGATACAACCCTATAATGTGATAATAATCAGATTGTATCAAAATACCACTGGCAAATAACATATTACTTATGAGAATATGCATATTACAAAGATTTTACCCGGCAAGATTTCAATTTTTCACATGGCAGTTGAAACACATTCTTGCATCTGGCCACAACTTTATTATAATAATTGCTTTCCTATAGCTAAATAGTTTTTAAAATGCAAGTCGTTTATTAATAAAGATCTTGTCCACGCTTAGCCAGATCACCCATACAAACTGAGCAATTCCCTGTTTCCTTTTGATATAAGTTGACTAACAGACAACAGATTTGTAGTCAACTTCGGTACGCATAATACACCTTCTACTGTAATATCGTATTCACAGGCACGCGTCTTTGTCGTAATCTGCACATCTCCCGTACATAATACAGGTACTTTATCTTTATTTGCCACGACAATTTCCTTGATCATAAGATCCCGCGACACATTTGACAACCATTCTTCGTTCGCGGTAAGATGAACACTCGCCCCGGAGTCAATATACCAATCGCTTTTGCAAAATTCACCATTCAGGAACACGGCGCTAAACGCATTACTGCTTGTACGTTCATTTTTATTTGTATTCGACGAATTTTTGTTCGAAAATGTACACTGGTTGCGGTAATGCCCTGTTTGTTTGCATTTGTAGCATGTTATGACTTTTGGTTTTGACTTTGACGTCTGGGCGTTGTCTTTGGTCGCAGTGCTACCAACATTCCGGTTCTTCTTGAAACTCGCAAACGCGCCACTGGAAGAATCGTTATTTTCGGCGCCATTTTTGCTTTCTTCCATGTCCAACAACTTGGTTTTAATAGCGTCTGCTGTCAATGGTATGCCGCAATGCTCAATCGCCATTATCATAGCGGAATATTTTTCTGTTAATCCCGCTAACAAAAGCGATGCGACCCACTCATCATTTATGTTAAAACCCGTACCACTCAATTTTTGGCTTGTTTCGATGATTTGTGTCACGTACGAAGTCATTGAAACGCGCTTCGGGTCGTTTGTACACTTTTTATGTGCACGTACAGCGACGAATCTATTGTCAGAATCAGCTTGGCTCTTGTTTTCGCGTCACCTGCTGCTCCTATTTCTTTTGGTACAGTCTCCGACTTAATGCAATCAGACATTCCCTCCAAAACTAGGAAATTCTCAGCCGCGAAAGCCCACTCACTGTAATTCTCTCGTCCTTTTAATTTAGGCACACTGACAAGATAGTTCGTCATTTTTACAGTCACAGCGTTAATCACAGTTTATCTCAATCTGCAAAGTCTATTTCCACTAGGAATGTCCAAGAAAATTGCGAGATAACTAATTTTTCTGGGCGCATAACCTCTTATAAGTTAAACGCTTGAATCACAGACAAGAACTGAACTTTATTTGTGAAAACATACAGTATTACATACTCTATGGTAGATGACGCTACTAGTTGGTAATGTGTGATATTCTCGATACATTATAGACATAAAATAACAGTTTCTTCTCATTTAAATAATTGCCAGCGTAAGGTCGTTGTATAAAATTACTAATCCCGAATGCTTCGTCACCAATGAAAACAAAAGGCACTGGTTGTCCATTACTTGTAATTGGCAACGGATTGGGAATATTCTCTGCTCCTGGAGACTTTGGTAAAAATTACTGTTTTTAAAAATCTGCGAATCCGAAGCCTTTCCATACGATCCAACATCTATGTAAGTAAAACAATATTCTGAGTCACATATTGCTAAAAGAACTATAGAAAAGTATTTTTTATAGTTGTAATATAAAGAACCAGTATGCGCTGGTTTGATTATTCTTATATGTTTCCCATCTATAGCACCCAAGCAATTAGGGAAATTCGCCTTGTTGTAAAATCCGTTTGTAACCACTAACCAATCTTCATCTTTAAGCTCGGGTATATAAATCGAAAGAAATCGAGCCAATCAAGCATGACATTTTGCTTGATTGAAAAAAAATGAATGAAACAATCAAAAACGTATGAAAATAGATTATTCAATATTTTTTCTCACAATAAAGTTAAAATGATCAACTCTTAAACATGGCACATCACAGATTCAATTAAGTTGCGTGATAAGTTCTATAATAATTAATTTATTGTTTTTATAATGAAGAAATTATTGTTTGTCTAGCCACAGAATATTGAATACTAATACCCAAAATCTATAAAACAAGCAACCTTTTATTTAATTCAATAATGGCACTTTTTAAATACGAATGTATTACTCTTGTATGATTCACACACTCACAATAAAGTTAAAATGATCAACTCTTCTCGATAATAATATTTTAAACATCACAGATTCAATCAAGCTGCATGATAAGTTCCATAATAATTTATTTATTGTTTTTTTAATGAAGAAATGATTGTTTGTATAACCACAGAATATTTAATACTAATACCCAAAATCTATAAACCAAGCAACATTTTATTTAATTCTTTAATGGCACTTTTTAAATATGAATGTTACTCTTGTATGATTCACACACTCACAATAAAGTTAAAATTATCAACTCTTCTGGATATTTTAAACATGGCACATCACAGATTCAATCAAGCTGCATGATAAGTTCTATAATAATTTATTTATTGTTTTTATAATGAAGAAATGATTGTTTGTATAACCACAGAATATTTAATACAAATACCCAAAATATATAAAACAAGCAACCTTTTATTTAATTGAATAATGGCACATTTTAAATACGCCACACGGTGTTTCAAGTCGAGACTCGTTCGTTCATCTTCATTTGACATTTCATTTTCATTTCGTAATTTCGTTGGTTTCGTTTGGGAGTCCAAGAAAAGCAAGCTTTTGACGTCGCGGAGTGAATTAATTCAATTTTATTTTAAGTTATTGCGCGGTTACATCCAATAAAACAAAATTCATCAACACCTGATTGTGATGGAAAATCAAAAAATCAAAATCAAAGCATTTATTTCAAGTAGGCCAGTTACAGGCACTTTTGAATTGTCGAAACAAAAATGAACATTTAATGTAGTTACAGTCTCAGTCACAAGACATAAAAACTGTGAAAGTACTGTAGTTGCCCATTCCCTAGCGTAGATCTCTATGGAGAAGAACGGGCAAGAAACTCCATGGACACTCTTTTAAATCAAAATATTGTTACAAAATCTTGGTTACATCATTCATGTTGAGATGTTATATTATTTGAGAACAATGTAGCAAGATTTGCACGTTAAGTGTCCATAGCAAAACAAAAACAAAATACAACTCAAAAACAAAATAATTAATTCAAATAAACCATGGCGACTAAGACATGACCAGTCACAACTGACAACGCCCGTTCACGAACATGACGCATGGACCACCATTCAGCTCAACCATTTTGAAGGGAACTAAATGGTCCGACACACGCGCCGCCATCAGCGAGACATTTGAGTGAGCATGAGCGTGGAAGAAGTGTGCGACCTTCTCCAGGCTTGGGGGCTGCCCGAATTACGTGCCACTTTTATCAGTAAGTACCTACTTAGCCTTTTTGGCAAAGATATAATAATACGAGTATGTATGTTGTTTTCACATTAATTATTCATCAACGATTATTTTGCAGAAAATGAAATTAATGTGCAGGCGCTTTCTGCACTTACACATGATAGTATCAAAGAGCTGGTTCCTCTATTAGGGCCTAGATCCCTATTTTTACGGAGCTGGAAAATGTGGAAGTCGGATTTCACAGCCTCTTTCACAGACATCAGCGGTATTGATAATATATCTTTAAGTGTAAGTATCTGGGTGGGTACTTACCCATATATAGGAGTCAGGTAGATAGGTACAACTGGGTCAAGTTAACTAGGCACCGTTTCAAATAAGTATGTCAGCCTAGTGTGTAGTGTAGTATAGTAAATCTATAAAAAAATGTATTTAATTAAAGTACTACCTAGGTATTTAACTAACATAAAAAATTCTAACTATATATTTCAGACTAGTGCTTACAAACTAGCTCATTATAGTGAGATGTCTTGAATGAGTAGAAATTAATTAGGAAGTACTATGCATGCAGTACATCAATGTGGTTGTCTACCTTGTCTACATGCATTCAGCAGGCATTTAGTTTTGGGATTAACCTCTTGACCAGACTAGATTTTCAATTGTTTCCTAACTAACCACTGCCACTGGCATAGAACGGGTTACTAACTAAAATGTAACAATTTTAATTTTATTACTAAGTCTTAAATTTAAATTATTTTATCAATGTAGCATCTTGATGATTTGTTTTTTACATTTTACGAGATGCTAAGGTTCACTACAACTTTGGAATTCTTCTGTAGGGAAGATCCTGGCCAAGAAACTAGAGAGGAATTGCATGCATTATAGTTATATTTAATCTGTTTCAGAACGTATCATGAACTAATCTCTCGAAAACCCTTGACAAAGCTGACAGTATTGATATAGGACGGTAATTCTGCACGTCATCCTTGGGTCCCGACTTATGAACTGGTATTATATTTGCAAGTTTCCAGGCTTGTGGAAAGCATCCTTGAGAGATAGAGAGGTTAAATATAATGTGCAGGGGTATACATAAATTAGCAGCTGTATGCTTTATAAAAAATACTGGTAGATCGTCCGACCGAATATTACTTAGCAGAGTGCAACTTTCGGAACAGTCGTTATCCGTGGATGGAATATTAGAAGTGGAAGGTTCATATACGGATTTAAAAAAGTCTGAGAAAAGATTGCATATGTTTTCTGGGTCGCTAGTTGACTGGTTGTTATAATTCATGGTGGACGGAATGCCAGCTACACATTTTTTCTTATTGGAAATGAAAGTCCAGAAATGCTTGACATTGTTTCGAATACCATCCTCGACTCTGTTGATATATTTATTATAACAGTTCGTGCATTCTTCTTGGAATCTAGATCGGTAAAGTGCAAACTGCTCGTAATCCGAAACGTTGTGGTACATTTTCCACTTAACCCACGCTTTGGCCTTATTTTTATAAATATGTATAAGAGGTTTTGAGAACCACACGGGAAACTTAGAGGATCTGCTGATAGTCAATGGTACATGTTTTTTAATAATACCGAATATAATATTATAAAACGTGTTGACGGACTCGTCAACTGATTGGTTGCTTAAGGCGTCTTTCTAATTTATTTCCTTTAAGTCGTCATTAATGTCGTCGTAATTGGCCTTGTAGTAATTATATTTTTTTATTGTTTTGCGTACTAATGAGCTGTGAGGTAAACGTTGGGCTATGAATACACAGAACGGGGGATGGTGGTTGTCAAGTTGTAGTAAGTTACTTGTGGGTGTAAAAACTGAGCAGTCATCATTACTTATGACCAAGTCCAGTATTTTCCCGTTTGAATTTTTTATCGGATTAAATTGGTAAGCATTTAAGAGGGACATAAATACACTTAAGTGACTACATACGCGAGAATTACCGATACAGATCTTCGCAGCAAGTGAAGTACTGTCTATACTAGCAACCCAGTCGACGTCTGGCAAATTATAATCTCCAAACAAGTAAAATTTTTCGATATCGGTGTCATCAAGAAGTTTTTGTAATGAGTCGAAATATTCAACATAAACACACTCTTAGGTGGTATGTAAACTGCTGCAATCATTTGGCACTTACCTTTGGCTGAGCTACTGAGTACTAATTCTCTTGCAAGGTGCATAAGAAAATCAGCTCTTCTCATTTTTGATTCTGGATACTCACTATAAAGCACAAATGCATTGACGCCAGCTATATCCAGCCATCGATTAAAAATTGCTTGTGGCCAACGTCTTGTTTTGCGGCTACATGAATAAATAGCACATTTTTTGTCTATTTCGTCCACACCTCCTTTACTATGATTATAATCCACAATCATGGAAGGTTTATTGGTTTCTTCATCAGTACTGGCGTGGTGGTGGCAAGAAGAGAGGAGGATCACTGCCTTGTCTTTTTTTGGGACATAAGAAACCAAAGTCAAATCTTTGGTAAAACCATACAAAGAACTTCAACGGCTCATAATTATGTTCTCAAATCCAAGAAATACCCCTCGTTTGGAAGTTTGCCTTGGCAAAGATACAATATTATGTGCAGGTGTGCGTGAGGTCCTTGAAAATTCAGTTTTCGCCCATTTTCTCCTACGTACGTACCACCACTCGAATTTGACAAAAAAACCTCTCTAGAATCCAGGCTTTCAGGACTGATTGGCTGCTCCTCTAATCTTTCTTGATCTTCACCACCAGATACTTCACTTTCTTCATGCATTTCCTCCTCAATAACAAAATTCCGATCGGTAACCTCATCGTCGACATCACTGAACTCCGACTCGTCGTCTTCCTCCAAGAACTGTTGAATATGTTCGTCAGTAGCCTTTCTTTTCCTAGACGGTCGGACAGTTTTTTGCTGTCGGTTACAATCCATCTAAAACCAATAACACATATACATTATAATTTTAAATAAACAATGAATTACTTACATTTCAAATATTTTGCTGACGTGTAGTATAAAAGATACTATGAAAATATTGACGTGACGTCCATAAGACAGTATGGGGATAAAATTATTTTACTGACAATACGTCTACATGACACATCACTTATTACTGACCTTACGTATTACGGACACCGCACAGCTATAAGTAGACACGAGCGCACGCCGCGGCTGTCGTTGCCGCACTGGTGGGGAGGGGACGCGAGCGCAGAAAGCTACCGAGCGGTGCAGGACGATTCTCGGAAAAATGGCGGCGTAGCAACCAAAATTTTATGTTGCGTTGTCTGTCAGACGTAACCTCAGCAGCAGAGGGTTAAGTCAGTATCGGAATGGAACTTTTTCTTATCTGGTGAATGAACCATTATAATCGTTTCGGCTAGCAATATTTTTTCCAAATTATGTTGATTTTAAATAGAAAAAGAATTGCGTTTGGTCGGATCCGAGCCAGCGCCTCGTCGAGTGGCCGCCGTTGATACAAGAAGCTCTCCAATACCAATCGACCCCGGTGACTTAGCGGTGAGTGCCGAAATTTTAGACCAGTACTTAAAGGTTTTGGGTGTCAATGACTTGCAATATACTCGTTGCTAATGAGGTCCTTTGTTCGCACAATCACAGGGGTCACCTTGAGCACTTGGAACGACGAAGTTTTAATCTGTTTCTTGTTAAATATTGTTATCACACAGCGTTTCTTTTGCAATTTTTTGCAGATTAATGTTACACTAGAGTCACTGAACGTATCACATTTATAAGTTTCTATTGTTATATTTAAAATTAAGACATCATTGATTCACTGTCACAGCTCTGTCATATCTTCTGCATAATTTTAACACAATAAAACCATAATTCGCAAATGGTTTAATCTTTTCTTTCTCGTGTCAATTTACTCGATTTTTGTTTCGAGTTTTTGATTTTATTGTTTATTTTGGTCAAATTAAAAAAAATATTACAACATGAATACAACATTTTATTTTATAATCTTCGATAAAATACTGTAACAAGTAACAAAATTTTATAAAAAACATAGTGATATAAAATAATTATTCCATTAACCTCCTCACTGAACTTGTACTACCTATAGAACATAAAAAATCTTGCGAGTTAAATATTCACGTCACGTCAAATAAAAACCCCTAGCGACATCTATTGAAGATTGTTGTAAGGTAGGTGACCCAAATAAAGCCTATGCCCTAATAAGGCCTATTTTTTAAATTTCCCGCTTCACGAGTTCAAATTGCCGGCAATGTTTGTTAATGTGTGCGTGTACATTAACTAACACCCACAAGCACAGCAAGTGGCCCGTGTCGCGAGCGTGTTGGAACCTGCAGTCGAAAACAACAACGACGCGGAGCGCACGCTTGTTTTTATAAAATTCTGGCAGAGTAAATTGTAAGTATTTTTATTTGTACACGGTGTGCTGTGTTTTGTCTGTAGGATAATTATACGTGTATCCATCGAAAAACCTGTAATATCGGTGTATTCCTTATAATTGTTGTTTTGTGTACCCATGTGTTTAGGTTTCATAAAATCTACGCAAGCTAAAGGACCAGAGTCCATTCCACAATTTCTATTGAAGACGTGACATCACAATCGTAACTGCCAATCACAGCGGCGCAATCCAATTTGTTGCCTATGCGCCATTGAACGAGACGTCACGCAGCGCCCCCATACGTTTTTTCACTTGAACTAACCTAACAGAGTGCCGAAACGTTCTAAGAATTGAACAATTTTATTGAAGTTGGTGGTTTTAGTGGGTGTAAAAGCTATCCTCAAGAACAGAAACTCTAGCTGAGCCGGCCGGCAGAAGACTCGCAGCTGGAAAAGACTATCTAATCAAGTAAGTGGCACATTGTACTGTTTTTGACAGACTTCGATTCGTGATCGTCCGTCTTTTCTAGCATTCCGTAGAAATGTTTCATACAGCAACATTTTTGTAATCCATTACATTTCACCCAAATGTGCGAAGCCTGATTGGTTCGCGTACACGCGTACACCATGTGCCATGCCCTAATAAGGCCTACAAAAAAAATGTGTAGGCCTTATAACGGCACAGGTACAGGCCTTATTAGGACAATGTTATATGTCAGTTAGAAAAGTATCACAGTAAATTAATAAACCCTTGTTTTCAGTAACATCATGGAAAACGAATCACTAGCTTCTACTACAAGGAAAAAAGGGGCTCAATGGACTTCGCAAGAGATGGAAAACGCTGTTAAAATGGTAGAAAGAGGTATATTATCTACATATGCTGCTGCAGTCAGATACAACATCCCAAGAAAAACCCTACGCAACCATCTAGCGAGTGGGTCGACTATACGAAAGCTAGGTCGGCCGTCTATATTGACTACAGAACAAGAAGCTGGACTTGTCAGAAGAATAATACGTTTGGCTGATGTTGGAGTACCGTTGACATCAAAGATGTTGCGCGTACAGGCTTTCTTATTCTGTAAAATTAAAAAAAATCCAAACGCTTTCAATGATGCCAAAAATGCCGCAGGGAAGAAATGGTTGAGGTTATTTCTCAAACGGCACCCCGAATTAGTACGTCGTAAAGCACAGATGATGAATCCAGCTCGTGCTCAAAAATTAAATAAAGACATTGTTAGCGATCACTTTTCCAAATACAAAGTTGTGCTGGATAGACTTGGAATTGAACATAAACCTGAATTACAACATCGATGAAAAAAATTGTCGCATATCTTTGCACCATCAGCAGGAAGTTCTGACAGCCAAAGGGAGAAAAAGAGTTCATCAAATAGCGAATGAGCATGCTGAGAGTGTGACTGTGGTAGGCTGCGGAAATGCTATAGGATCAGCTATTCCGCCAATGATATTGTTCAAAGGCAAGAGACTGAAGCCAGAATTCCAAGACAATTTACCTCCAGGCTCTCTGGTGAAGATGACACCAAAAGGAAGTATGATGACAGAAACTTTCATAGAGTTTATTAATCATTTGCATAAATACAGAACATCAGGGCCATGTCTCCTCATATTTGATGATGCAAAATGCCACCTGGACTTTACTATTGTCGAGGAAGCTGAGAAATGTGACATTACATTATATTATCTTCCATCAAATACCACACATGAATTACAGCCTATGGATAAATCTGTTTATCGTTCTATTGAGCACCATTGGGACCAAGAGTTGATTAAATACGTCAGTCAGCATCCCGAACGAACCCTTAACGTATGACTATTAGCAATATCACGAATGGGTTTCGCGCTACAGGGTTATATCTGTCGCCGCAGGAGTCTCTATCTGCTAAGATTAATCTAATTATTAACACTCATAAACTATTCCATGATAATATTGATGAAACTGCCATCTCTGCTTTGGCAGTGGCATTATTTACAAAGATCATTATTCAATTAACAGAAGGGTTAAGCGCCATCTATTGGCTTTTGTATTAACTAGTACTTAAATAGATCTTCGAGTGACAATTTAAGAGATTAATTAGACAAGTTTAGCTAGAACTATAGTTAAAATTAAGATAGCAAATATTTTATAACTATTGAGATTTTACCAATTTGTAATAGCTCTTTCGTGGACTATGATTTCCTTGTTTGTATGGCGACATTCCACATGTTGTGGAATGTGGCACCACGTACAATTTTAATGGTCAATAAGTCAATTTATAATTCTAGACTATAACCAGAATCAGTTTTTCTAAAACTACGACCAAGGACGTACCCATTTGTCCATGCCCCCTGTACTTTGAATGTAAGCGCGCAACTGCGCGCTTGTAAGCGCGCAGTTGAATTTCATCGAATAGGCAATTCGAACTCGGAGGGATCTTACGCAGACCGTCACGAAGGTTCTTATTTGCAATTTCGCTAAGGATACGCTCCCGGCGATTTTCTATATATTCAGCTCGTTTTCCGCAAACTAGCTGCATGATTTCCTCACTAATTTTGTGGAATTTTGATGAGGGTAGAAATGATTCCGAAATTTTATCAAAAATGTTACAGGCTGAAAGTGAAGCATCCGAAGATGCTGTCCAATCAATGAAATTCTGTAGGCTTTGATTGAGCAACTCGCGTTGTGAAATTAAAGTATTACAAAGGGCTGCTATCAATCTCTCGGAATTCGCCGCGTAATCTTTACCGTTAACAAACTGTCGAAGTTCGTCGTTAATATCAAGTTCGACAAAGCCAGGTGCAGCGTTATGAATCTTCAAGGCATCCGCGTAGCGCACATCCTTCCACGAAGAATCACCGAACTTTTGTAACGCTTCCAGTCGCTTCACGTGGTCCGGATTAGAGCGAGGCACCTTAGGGTCCTTGAGAGACGTATTAACAATGCTTAAATTTAAACGCGGCACTTCACTGAGTATATTATTGGTAGGCGCCGACGGACGATTCAAATTAAAGTCTAACGGTAATGCGGAGCTAGGTCCAGGAACTGGTTCCAGTACCTGAGCCGCTGTATGATAATTCGGGGTCGAGCCCGATGCGGCTGCACCCACATTTTGCATTAAAAAGTTCGTTAGCACGGCCACTTGGTTCACAAGGTTTCAAATGTCTGATGACTCACCGCGTTTCCGTCGCTTTACCTCAGAACCTGAAGAATCAGATTGTGAAGAGCTCGAATCACTTCTTGGTAGACGGCGTTTACGGCTCGATGAAGACATTAAGTCGACGCCTACCTGCACTTCTTGATCCGAATCACAATTTTCCACACTTGCACTATTTACTTGATTTTCACTCATTTTTATTATTATTTTATAACACTCGGTACTCCGTACGCAAAATACACGCTTGGGCGTGGATTTGCGGACACCAGCCCGTTATCCAAAATAAAAATTCAAACACTTCGCACTTTAAACTAAAATACGAGTAAAATAAGATTCAAAATGTTAAAAGGTAGCTGCAAACTCTAGTTTAGATGTTGCTTGCTCGAGAAGTAACGACGCTATGAGGTAAAAGTCCGCCACTAGCGAACACGCCACCTGGGACCACGTGACTACCGGAACCACGTGACTTCGAGAGCTGTGATTGGCTGACAACCAACGGGAAGTATACAGCGCCCTCTCACCGATGCTGTGCATCGTCACATCGCTCATTTGGTACAACAATGACGTAATTACACTTTTTTTTTCAAAAACAAGTTGAATATGTCAAAATGTGCGGAAAGACTATTTACGTCGGGAGAAACATCGACAGAATTGAATTTGTAGTGATTTGCCGCGAGATGGCGTGAATGTCATTGTAGGATTGAGTAAAATGGCGCCATTTCTGCTGCTACAACCTCTGGATGGCCAGTTGCGCGGGGCGCCCCGCTGAGTGTGGTTGTGTTTTGGAGCTACAACGACGTAAAGGTATTTATGACATTTAATCCGATACTTTTTGGTGCAACAATGCCGTAATTGAGCAATTGCGGCGTTGTTGCTCCAAAAAATATTAAGTTCTTGGTAAAATAATGACAAAATTGCGTAATTACGTCAGTGTTTGTCCAAGTAAAGTATCTTTCTGGTGAAACAACGACGGAATTTTGTAAATATGTCGTTGTAGCTCCAAATATGGTATTTTGTGATAGTTCAGTGACAAAATTGAGTAATTACGTCGTTTTTTCTCCAGATGAATTATTAATCTGTTAAAACGATGTCAGAATTGTGTAATTACGTCGTTATTGCTGTAAATAAAGTATGTTCTTTTTTTTTAATAGACAAAATTACAGAACTGTGTCATTGTTACTCCAGTACTTTTACGTGTATTGTGTGTTTAAGGCTGAGTTACAACTCAGCCTAAATAATTATAATTTTTATGAGTGAGAAAAATGATGACTAGGCATCGATCATTTATTAGTGGTCGATGTGACTAGGAGATAGTTAAATACATTAAAGAATTTATGCCTATAGCAGCCAATACATCTAGGACTATATTAATTTAAACTTTCAGAGAATATTATTAATGATGGAAAACCGTGCAAGGAGATTGGTGAATTATTGTACAATGGAAAGGAAAGTACCACCATTTGCAAAACCGAATGCTTCCGAAGCTAGTAAACGATGCAAAGATGGTAAGTATGTAGTATGTAACTTAATTCTTATTTAATAAATCACAGTTAAAAGTACCTATCTCATTCATCTATTAAAAGTAAGTAGTAATCGGTTGAGATAGACAATACGTTCGATTATGATTTATTAAACACATAAGTATTATTATATATTTTTATTTCAGAAAATGATAAAGATACATTTACAACAAAAAAAAAAGTAATTCATTATAAAATAATATGCGTACATCAAACTCTCAAGCTCCAATTGAGTCACCAACTTCTGTTAACCAAGCTATGGATTCTGATATTATGACCTTGGAAACAAAGTCAAAGTCACTGACTTATCATGATGTACCGGAAATGAATACACGAGATGATGCAGATTTTTCTCCACACGACGGTGGAGATGAATACCGTCCTGAAAAAGTGTTATATATGTACCTACAATGTCGACGGATACATAGTGTAGGAGTGCGGGCTGCGCCCCGCCCCTCCCCGCCGCGCGGGTACCCTTTTTAAATATAATATTCAGTGTGCAACCAACTAGCGAGTTTGATTGACCCCTGCCATTTCCATATCTAACACGTGGCGACGAGGAAGTAAGTGTAATTTCGAAAAATACCTACGACTCGAAATTTAAGCGATTACCTTTATCAGTGACCAATAAAAAATTATTAAGTTACACGGGGGAAAAAATTGAAACGGTTGGAGTAGTTTTATTACCAGTGTCATATCTTGGGCGTACGCGCACTTTGAATGTGTACATAGTCCATGCAGCCGGCCCGCCGTTGCTAGGCCGCGATTTCATTCAAGAGTTCGGCCTGGAGTTAGCGCCGTCGCGCGTTCACGCTGTGTTTGAGCAATCACAAGCGGCATGCGAAACTAATAATAACATAGATAAACAACTCACAAACATGTTTCCTAAAGTATTCTCGGGCAATCTAGGATCGTTTAACAAATATAAAATTGATTTACGGTTAAAAAATGATTCAAAGCCAATCTTTTTCAAAGCAAGACCAGTACCTTACGCGCTAAAAGAAAAAATAGATAAAGAGCTCGATCGATTGTTATCATTAGGTATCTTAAAGTCAGTGGAACACTCGGAATACGCATCGCCAATTGTGCCCGTATTGAAAAAGGACGGTACCATTAGATTATGTGCTGATTATTCTGTAACAATCAATAAACAGCTGATAATTGATCAGTACCCCTTGCCGACGGTAAATGATTTATTAGCCAAATTACACGGAGGCACACAGTTCAGCAAAATTGATTTGTCAATGGCGTACAACCAATTTATTTTAAACGAAGAATCACAGAAGTTGACTTGCATCAATACTCACCGCGGTCTATTTAATTTCACACGATTGGTATTCGGGTTGTCCAGTGCACCTGCAATTTTCCAGCGCGCAATGGAATGCTTGCTCACGGGAATTGACGGAATAATTTTTCTACTAGATGATATACTCATAACGGGGGCAAATAAGGAACAACACATGCAGAGACTCATCACGGTCTTACAAAGGTTAGACGATGCCGAATTAACGGTACAGATGACAAAATGTGAATTCTTTAAAAGAGAAATTTCGTATCTGGGGCACGTCATAGATAAAAATGGAGTTAGGAAGTCGCCCGACAAAGTCAAAGCAATTTTACAAGCACCAAAACCAACAAACGTGTTACAGTTGCAGTCGTTTTTGGGTCTAACTAATTACTATCGAAACTTCGTGCCGGATGCATCGTCCGTATTATGTCCATTATATAATTTACTACATAAAAAAACAGAATGGAAATGGACACGTATCCACGATGACGCGTTCGTTAAAATAAAAAACATCTTAGCATCCGATAAGACATTAGCACATTTCGACCCAACCGCTAAGTTAATATTAACTGTAGATGCGTCACCGTCAGGGTTAGGCGCTATATTATCCCAAATAGACGTTCAAGGGTTAGAAAGGCCAATATCATATGCGTCGCGGACACTGTCGGCTGCGGAGAAAAATTACGCACAGATTCAAAAGGAAGCAACGGCGATAATCTTTGGGGTAAGACGATTCCACCAATATCTATACGGACGGGCCGAGCCTTTCGTTCTACGGACAGACCATAAACCCCTGTTGGCTATATTCGGGCCCCATAAAGGCATCCCTGAAGTATCGGCAAACCGCTTGCAGAGATATGCTATCTTTTTAGCAGCGTATAATTATACCATTGAGTATATTAGCAGCAAGCATAACAGCGCGGACTATTTATCTCGGGCGTGCGAGGGGGGTGAGGACGGGACGAGAGCGCCAGCAGACCTCGCAGATTGCGTGGAGCGCGCGTCCTACGTCAACTTTATAGTGGACGGAGACTTACCGGTGACGCTTAGCGACTTGCGCCGCGAGACGGCTCGCGACAATCATCTGGCGACTGTTAAGCGTTATGTTTTAAACGGCTGGCCTAGGAAAGTTAACGACGAAGGCTTGAAACCATTTTTTAATTGTCGGGCACAGTTATCTATAGAAAATGAGGTCTTAATGCGCGGACATAAAGTCGTAATTCCCTCGTCCTTACAAGAGAGCGTTTGTAGGGAACTGCATAGTTCACATTTCGGGGTGGTGAAGATGAAAGCAGAGGCTCGCAAGCGGCTGTGGTTTCCGAACGTGGATGTAGCTCTGGAGCAAATAGCAGGCGCTTGCGGCGTGTGTTGTGCGCTGCGTCCCGCACCGCCGCATGCCCCTCTCGCGCCTTGGCCATTGCCACCGCACTCTTTTCACCGGATCCACATAGATTTCTTGGGCCCGTTTCATGACTACATGTTATTAATAATTGTGGACGCATATAGTAAATGGGTAGAATGTTACGATATGTCATCAACTCACAATTCAAAGGCGGTTATAAGTAAATTATATGATTTTATGTCACGGTTCGGAATTCCGCACACGTTGGTGAGTGATAACGGTACGTCGTTTACATCCTCAGAGTTTAAGGACTTCTGTAGTCTAAACGGTATAGAGCATGTCCTATCTCCTGTATACCACCCAGCTAGTAACGGGCAAGCCGAGAGCTTCGTTAAGATGATAAAAAAGGGGCTAAAGGCAATCATATTAGAGGGTGGTAATAAAAAAAATATGCACGGGAAAATTTCAAAATTTTTATTCGATTACAGGAACTCTAAAAATAGTACCACTGATAAGTCACCTGCAGAGTTAGTATTCGGGCGTGCGCTGCGCTCGCGGCTGGATCTATTGAACCCTATCGCGCCGTCACCGTCATCCACAGATCTAACTCGAACCGTCGCACACAATCAGTCCTTACAGGGTAAATACTACCGGGGCAAACACAGAACAGACTTCAAAGAGAAAGACAATGTATGGATAACTAAAAATACAAACAGTAAACAATTCAGTTGGGTTCAAGGTATCATAAGGAAGAAAATCGGCAATGTCATGTACTTAGTATACGTACCACACATGGGATGTGAAGTCACGAGGCACATTGACCAAATAAGAACACGAATGGGCAATTCACCGACAAACGACCAAGACTGGGACCCAGACGTGGTGCCCGATGTGGCGCCGCCAGAAGTTCCTCACACCGACACAATAACGCAGCCGGGAGGGGGAGGAGGACCGGGAACTGACCATGGACTCGGAGCGACATCACCGAGTACTCCGGTGGCCCCGCCACGCGCAGCCACTCATTGCCAAAGGCGGCAGGCAATTAGTCCGATCTTCACGACACCTACCGCGAGCCCGAACGGCAGTGAAGATGATAATAATGAACCATCATAGATTAAGTAGTTGTAAGAAGTAGTTCTAGTAGTAATAAGCAGAAGTAGTCATAAGTAGTTCTAATAGTAGTTAAATAGGTTTTACAGTATTTCCTTGCTAAAGGGGAAGGGATGTTATATATGTACCTACAATGTCGACGGATACATAGTGTAGGAGTGCGGGCTGCGCCCCGCCCCTCCCCGCCGCGCGGGTACCCTTTTTAAATATAATATTCAGTGTGCAACCAACTAGCGAGTTTGATTGACCCCTGCCATTTCCATATCTAACAAAAAGTTAGTAATAATATGCCACGAAATGATGTGCCTTTTTTTTTTTTAGGATGGGAAATCATCAAATGACTTCTCCCACTCTGGGCGGAGCGGGAGGGAGTGTCAGACTCGTACTGACTAAAACCCATCCATGTTCCTTCCTCGCCCTTTACGTTCCGGGGCCGCGGTATCTCTTTCGAACAGTCCCGCAACCCCGGCAGGCTTCGGCCCTTGCGGGCCCCTCTCTTCTGCTGACATCTCTTTGAGGCGCGCGTGGAACACGAACGCGCCGTCGACACGGCCTGTCGTCATCGCCGGCTTTATCGAGTGGATCTATAATACGCCAGGCAACTGGCTCTGGTTTACGCCGAGCAAGATCTTCTCGTCGCCCTCGAAGGTCAGCTCAGCCAACCTACAGACAAATACCGTCTCAATCTCAACCTGATGTTGTGGATTTATGGACTGGAAATTTTGAACCTCTCGAAATAAATCTGTATGAACCAACATACGTGCCAAATTTCGACCATGGATGGTCATACGAACAGTTCTTTGAACGTTATATAAGGTACCTGCGGGTAACAAGAGCCGTTCTGTATCAAGGGCCACTATTACAATAATGTACTTCTAACGGTTTGATTTTATTCTAATCACGCACACATGTAAAGGACCAATAGAAAGGCTTAAATACGCCAGCGCAGTCTCGCACGATCATCCATCTTGTCAGTAGCCGTGTCGCCGTTCAGAGAGTCGGTCTGCGTCACTCAATAGTAATTTTTTCTCTTGAATGCAACGAAATTGTGCGTGAAATATACTGTTTTTTATAAAACCTGGTGTTACAAAGTAAATCTAACAGTTTAATTGATGCTAAAGCAGGGTAAGTTCAAAAGATTTTATTGATTTAGTGTATTTTATATCGGATCGAGTAAAATGAGTACCAAAGTCTAATAAGGGCCAGATGAATGGCGGGTAAAGGGGCCGGCCCTCAATCATAGTTTATTTTATTTATAACTTTTGCAAAGGTTGTAGCAGAGTTTAACAAGGATGTAATGTCTAAATTTCTTTATTGTTTTTCTTTTATTTGATGGACTTTTTTTAATTTTTTTTAGATCGCACTCATGGAGCCTCCTGTCAAGAAAGCTCGAGGACTTTGGTCATTGCAACAATTAGAAGCCGCAATGGCAGCTGTTAACGAGAGACGGTTGTCACAACGGGCAGCGGCCGCACGCTATTCTATTCCCAGAAGAACTGGTTAACCACCTGAAATCCGGAAAAATAGAAAAACAAATAGGCCGTCGCACAGTTTTGACTGCAGAGCAAGAAAGTGATTTAGCATCCAGAATCAAAAGACTTGCAGCCATAGGTTTTCCTTTAACGCCAAAAGTTATACGACATCAAGCATACGTTTTTTGTGAACAAAACGATATTCCTAATAACTTTAAATCCTCACAGCGGGCTGGAAAAGACTGGCTAAAACTCTTTTTAAAAAGGCACCCCGATAGCGCAAAGTACAAATTTTGAATCCAGGTAGGGCTCAAAAACTAAATAAGCATATTGTTATGCAGCATTTTGAAGAGTACAAAAAAAAATATGAAGAGCTAAATATCAACAACAAACCCGAGCGCTTGTTCAACATGGACGAGAAAGGTTGTAGATTGACAATACACAATCAGCCCATGGTTTTAGCAAAAAAAGGATCCAAGAGGGTGCATATGGTTGCTCCAGAACACGCTGAAAACGTGACTGTTGCAGCTTGTGTGAATGCCTTAGGGAGTGCCATACCCCCCATGATAATTTTTAAAGGCAAAAGAGCAAAACCCGAATTTTATGACAATTTGCCAGTAGGATCGATTGTAAGAATGGCCCCAAAAGGAAGTATGACCTCATCATTGTTCGTGGATTTTATCCATCACTTAGGAAAATATAAAATGGGAGGCAAGTGTTTGCTAGTATTTGATGGCGCTTCTTGTCACTTGGACTATAAAATTGTTGAGGCAGCTGATGAAGAAAACATAGTCTTATACTGCTTACCATCAAACACGACGCACGAGCTCCAGCCTCTAGATAAAAGCGTAAATAAACCATTTGAGCATCATTGGGATGAGGAAGTTTTGTCGTTTTTATACCAATATCCTGATAAAAAATTAACAAAAGCACGTAGTTATGTTTCGGCGGTCGGTATTTAAGTTAAAAATATATTTATTTATTACAATATTAATTTAATTATAAAAATACAGGATATTAAGCCGGTGGCTGATGCAAGACTGAATACAATGCAAAGAAAAATAATTCTATTGAATTTACGTTAAATGCATAGTTGCAATACGACGCATGCTGGCGGTGGCTGCAAGCTCAGCGTAAACGCGTGTTACGATGAGTTAACTACGTTTTAATTTAATTTTTAGCAAAGTTTGGTCGAAATGTATGAGCCATGAGAATATAGTGAATGGGTTTAGGGCTACAGGACTCTATCCATTTAATCCGGACGCAATTCCAGCTGAAGCATACCCACACAGCACATGATATCTACTAGATGTTAAATAATAATCTACCTAGATCTTAGATATCAAAGACATGCAATTAATATCTAGTAGATATCTACAACTGGTCTTGAAATCGTCTCAATAAAAAGATATGATTTCATATCTAGCAGATCTTTAAAGCTGGTCTTACGATTGCCATAGAAATAATATTGGAATGTATTTTATTAGATCATTTTTATGAAGGAAGGTATAATTTTTTCATTGGTTCTTTATGAATTATAACACGATATTATGAAAAATTCCCTCGATAAAAAATAAATACCTAGGTATTTATGAAAAATACTTATTGTTTCGCTCTACAACCTCTACAATGCCTTGCTACTCCATACCTACTAGGTACCTCGTGTACCTACGTTGTGCCTATACATAGAAAGCAACGAGATCATTATTTTTATAGAAAAAAAAACTATTCATCATCATCATCATCATGGGGGTTTAGGTTTCCGCACTTAGTCCTTGAAGTGGACCATTGTGCGTGAGCCATGGTGGCCGATTACTCCAACCAGCCCACCTCCCTCCAGAAGCAGATTAAACTTCCCGGTCTCCTCAGGACATCTGCAAGTGATCCTGGTGTTCCCAGGGTCTCTTCGCGAATCTTGGTAACGCCTGTGCACTCCAGGAGCACATGCGCTACCGTCTCCTCCGCCTCCAGGCACGCTCTGCACAGGGGACTGTCAGTGATACCTAGAGTGTGGAAGTGTTTGTTCAACGAGCAGTGTCCAGTGATGGTCCCCGCCACCAGACGCAGGCTATCTCTGTCCAGGCGCAGAAGGCGCCTGGTCAGCTTTGGATCCAAGGATGGCATAGCTTCCTTGGACTGCCTACAACCTGGTGCCGAGGCCCACCATTTCCCTGCTTGTAATCGGGTGTGATCCTTTAACCAGTTCCTCAGCTGCTTGAAGGGAATGGGCACAATGGGTTCGGGTCCGTATGGTATTGTACTGGATCCTCTTCTGGCAAGTTCGTCAGCCGCATCATTGCCGAGTGATCCACTGTGTCCTCTAATCCATTGCAGCGTTACCGTGTTGTGATTCAACACCGTGATTTGTTCTAGGGCCTTGTGGCATTCTAGTATTAGTCTCGACGTGATCTGGTTACTCTTTAGGGATTGAAGGACCGAGGCACTGTCGGAGAGTATACGAATGTTGGTATCCGTAACCTCCCTGGCCTCTATAGCGTGTGCTGCTTGGATAATGCCCACACACTCCGCTTGGTAGACAGAGTTGAACCTTCCAAGAGATTTTGATATCTTAATGTTGAGGTCGTCGGAGAACACCCCGGCGCCTGTCCCATCGTTGGTTTTTGATCCATCAGTATAGATTCTTAGCTCTCTTGTGCCTGAGTAGTCGCACAACTCCTCTATGAGCTCTATGTTGTAGTGTTTTTTGAAGCAGTGAGTCTTCAGAGTTCTGTCGATAGGGGATGCCATCATCGGTTGTTCTTTGATTGCATCTTCTTTGATGCGTGTATGTTTTATTCTTGAGTCGTTCCTTAGGGTGCCGGCTAACTCGAGTCTGAAAATCGCTACGGCCGCCTCCTCTCTTACGACGAGGTGTAGGGGTGGTAGCCCCAGCATCACCTGTAGGGCAGCAGTTGGTGATGTTCTCATGCTGCCGGTGATTGCCACGCAGGCAAATCTTTGTAGTTTCTCAAGGTCCTTTTGGGTCGTACTTAGGTTGGTCCTGGGCCACCATACTAAAGACCCGTATGTGATAATTGGTCGGATAACTGTGGTGTATAGCCAGTAGGTGATTTTGGGGCTTAGGCCCCAGTTTCTCCCGAGGAGTCTCTTGCATTGCCAGAGAGATATACTGGCTTTTGTGACGATGTAATCCGTGTGTTTTGCCCAGTTGAGCTGTTTGTCCAAATAGATACCCAGGTATTTGGTTTCAGTCGATAGGCTTAGAGTTGTCCCAAAGAAGCTTGGTAGTTGCAACGTTGCCAGCTTCCTTTTCTTTGTGAAGAGGACGAGTTCGGTTTTGGTGGGGTTCACTGCTAGTTTGTGTTCCTTGCACCAGTCTTCTACTATCCTTAGGGCCTGGCGCATAAGGTTGCATAATGTGTTTTCATGTGTGCCGTTTATTATTATAGTCAGGTCGTCGGCGTAGCCCACCGTGTAGTAGCCTCTGCTATTGAGGCGGTTGATGAGGCTATCTACTACGAGGTTCCACAGTAGTGGCGAGAGGGCTCCACCTTGGGGGCAGCCCTTCGCCACTATGGCTCTAGTGGTGTCGTTCACCGTAACTTGAACGGCTCTCAGTCGGAGCATATTTGTGATCCAGCCTCGCAGGGTTGGGTCCACCCCATGTTTCTCGAGGGCTGCGTTGATGCTATGGAAGATGGTTTTGTCAAAGGCGCCTTCTATGTCGATGAAGACGGCCAGTGACGAGCATTTATGTTCCACTGCACTTTCGATCCTGGAGATCACACTATGCAGCGCGGATTCTGTTGATTTTCCTGTGGAGTAAGCGTGTTGTTGTTTGTGAAGTGGTCTTTCCCTAAGAGGTCCGTCCCGAATGTGTCGATCGCAGAGTCTCTCGAGGGTTTTCAGTAAGAAAGATGTTAGGCTTATTGGCCTGTACGCCTTGGGTTGTGTGTAATCTGATTTGCCTGGTTTAGGGATGAAAATGACTTTCACCTCTCGCCATGCAAGTGGTATATATTTCTGTGCTATGCAGGCTTGATAGATGACGGTCAGCCATGGCGTTAAGACGTCTACTCCCCATTGTAGGAGGGCGGGGAAGATTCCGTCTAAGCCTGCGGATTTATATGGTTTGAAAGTCTTTATTGCCCATTTTATTCTTTCTGCTGTTACTATAGTGCGGGCTCTGGCCCAGTCTTGGTCGTTTGGTGTGTGCGTTGGCTCAGTTGCCCAGGTTCTGTCCTCGGAGAGGTCGCAGTCTGGAAAGTGGGTTTCCAGGAGAACCTTACTTGTCTCGTGGTCCGATTTGGTATATGTGTTGTTTGGGGTTTTCACCGACCCGAGGGCGCGATCCTGATCGGTAGATAGGATCTTTCTCACGCATGCGGCCTCGTTGTTCGATTCAATCTCTTCGCAGAACCTTCGCCAGGCCGCCCTGCTGGCGTACCTGACTTGTCTTTTGAAGGTGTATTGTGTTTTCTTGTATGAATCCCAGTCTTCTGGTAGTCTGGAGTTCTTGGCTTTGTTAAATTGTTTGCGCATGGTTTGCCTGAGCTTACTAAGTTCCGAGTTCCACCAGGAGTTGCCCTTTGTCTTGGTGTTTTGGTCTTTTAGTTTGCAGCAGGCGTGGTAGGCTTCGATTATGAATTCCGAGAGTTTTGTTACAGTGTCTTCAAGTTGTTTAGGGTCTGTTAGAGTTTGGGGCGCTTGGTGCTGCGTTAGCAGGGAGGCCAGTAGTCGTTTGTAGCCGGGTACGTTGGTACGGCGTGGGTTGCGTCTGGGTTCGGGTTTTTTTATACTAGCCACTAGTGAGAATCGGATTCTTCTGTGGTCGGAGCAGGAAGGCTCGTTGGAGACGTGCCAGTCAGATATAAGTTTTGCCGCGCTTTCCGAAGCCAGCGTGAGATCAATAATTGTTTGTCCGCGAGATGTAACCCAAGTGGGTTCCGAGCCGTGGTTAGCGATGTTAAGGTTAGTGGAGAACAAGTATGTGCATAGTACCTCACCTCTAGTGTTGGCTTTGTTGCAGCCCCAAAGTGGGTGATGGGCGTTTGAGTCCGTGCAGATGACCAGGTCCAGGTTGGCATCTTCACAATACCTTACCAGGTCGGCCATCTCCTTTGGTGGGCAGTCCTCATCCTCGCCAGGCATGTATACCGAGGCTAGGACGATATCAGGTGCATCACCGTCGGTTTTTATCCTGACGGCTGTTAGATCTCTGGAACATAATTGCGTGAGTGTGGTGGTGGGTACATCTTTGGGTATATAGGCGCAGGTTCGAGGCTTTTCTGTGCCTTGTGTATCGAGGATTAGCTTACCTCCAATGTTACCAAGGCCACATATTCTATTTTTGCGGATCCACGGTTCTTGGATGAGTGCAATGGTACAGGGTTCCGTCTCCAGTGCCCTGCGCAGGCAGGCGGTAGCCATCTGGCTGTGCTGGAGATTGGTCTGGATAATTTTTAAAGGACGGGATGTGGGCGGTAGTGGGGTGGAATTAGGAGGAGAGGGATCCATCGGATGATACACCCCCCCCTTCCAGCCCGTGCTGGTCTACACTCGGTACCGGTGACGACGAGAGCAGCCGCTCCGTCCACCCTGATGGTGAGGCTGCATTCCTCACCGCGTCGGCATCAGCCATCGCCGTTCTGGCCATCTCCTCCTCCAGTTCGGTCATGGTCGGGTCAATGTCCGTCGGTGCCGGTTTCGTTCGTTCCGTGTCGGTGTCGGTCTGAGTGTCAGTCTGTGTGTCGGAGGGGTTGGTTTTGGGGATGAAGCGAACGTATATCGACCCAAGAAGGTACGATATTCGTCGCTCCCTACCCAAGACCTTTTCGGCTTCGTCCGGTGGGATACCCAGGGTCAAATAAGTCCCATGGTTATCTCCACCGACCGAAGTCGCCCTATATAGGGACCACCTACCGACAGCGTACCAGGGGTTCTGGCATGTCAAAATCTTCTGGAGCAGCGCTATGTCCCCATTATACCTGGGTACGAAGAGCGCCGCTCGTAATGGGGTCGGTACGTCGGACTGTCTCATTATAGTCAGTGTCACGTCAGTGTCCGGCAGTCGTATCTTGGGTACGTTCAGAGTTAGCCAAGTCAGCGCGTTTTCGTCCTCGCACCATATGTGCACCGTGCCATCCACTACCCTTGGGTAGCCGCGGAAGGCCGGGACTTTGGTGGGGTCCGTACAACACGTGTCCACTATCAGGTCTTCGAGCTTGGTCTTTACGACCTCGCCCTCGACAGGTGTCATGTCACGTGATGGAGGCGGGAAGCAGATCGCTACGGCGAGTCGCGCAGGAATATCCTTCGTGGCCCGCGCATAGGTTCTCTGCTCCCCTTGAGCAGCCTGGGTTCTGAAACGCTTGGCGTCCCCCTGGAGCGTGCTTGGCGAGGCCGTATCGTCCGGACGCTCCCGCTTCGCCGCTCCCTGGCCACTTGGCCCTGGTTGCGGTTCTGTGGGGCCCGGCTTGGCTCTTTGTTCCAGGGATGCCCGGTTTAGGAACCCAGCCCGCTTTCCTCGTTTTCTAGTCCGGTGTCGGTCGCCAGTCGTCTCATTGCGGTTCTGGTTGCTTCCTCCGGATGGTCCCGGTGCGGGCAGTGACTTCTCGCGTAGGGTTTCCCCTTCGCGTACTGTTCCCTTTTTTTTTTTTTTTTTTTTTTTAGGATGGGAAATCATCAAATGACTTCTCCCGCTCTGGGCGGAGCGGGAGGGAGTGTCAGACTCTTACTGACTAAAACCCATCCATGTTCCTTCCTCGCCCTTTACGTTCCGGGGCCGCGGTATCTCTTTCGAACAGCCCGCAACCCCGGCAGGCTTCGGCCCTTGCGGGCCCCTCTCTTCTGCTGACATCTCTTTGAGGCGCGCGTGGAACACGAACGCGCCGTCGACACGGCCTGTCGTCACTAGACGGACGGACGGCTAGCTAGCCCATAGCTAACCGTCCACAGGCCCGCATCTACGGTGGCCGGTAGCCACCACGTGGCCCCCGACGCCCGGTGCGTCTCCCGCGGCGGCCGGGAAGAGAGGCTCTCTCCCTCTCTTGTTCCGCCACCTCCTTCGCCAGCATGACTGCTTCGCAGAAGGAGGTGACGGCTTCCCATTCCGTCTCGCTCCGGACCATGGATTGAACCAGGGCCGGACGCGAGAGGTCGCCGCCGCCGATCGCCGCTACGAGGACACGGCGGTGCTCCGCCCACGCAGGGCAGACTTCCACCGTGTGCTCCACCGTGTCCTCCGGTCGATCCTCACAGTGGAAACACCCGGGCGTTTCCTCCCGCCCGATTCGGTGCAGGTACCTCCCGAAACATCCGTGTCCGGTGAGGACCTGCGTCAGGCGGAAGGTGAGGGCGCCGTGGCGCCTCTCAAGCCACTCCTCAAAGAGGGGACTTACCGCCACTATCGTGGCGTGCCCTTCACGGGGTTGCGACAGTCGCTCTCTCCATGTCGCCATGAGATCGCGCCGGAGGTCTGTCCGCTGAACGGCAATTTGCCGCGGCAGCGGAGTTTCCCCCCGGCGTAGTGCCTCCGCGCGCCATTCATGTAGGCGCGCGAGGACTATCGCCTCCAGATCCCATGGCGGCAATCCGGCAAGCAGGCCCGCCGCCTCGCGGGCGATCGTGCGGTATCCACGGACCATTCTCACGGCCACCACTTTCTGGGGCGCGTTCAGATAGTGGGCGGCTCGCCGCCTCAAAGAACGCGCCCACACTGGGGCCCCGTAAAGGGCCATGGACCGCACGACCCCCGCGTAGAGCCTGCGGCAGGAGGCGTTTGGCCCCCCAAGGTTGGGCAGGAGCCGCCTGAAGGCAGCCCCGGTCCGTTCCAGCCTGGGGGCCAAACGTCGGAAATGCTCCACGAAGTTCCACCGGCTGTCGAGGACGAGTCCTAGGTACTTCAACGTCGACTCGACGCCGATGGATACCCCTCCTCGCGTACTGTTCCCTGCCCGCTCGTTTCCGCGTCCGACTGCTGCTTGCTCTGGGTTTCCCCTTCGCGTGCCTGTAGTCGGTCGCGTACTCCTTTACAACCTCCCGTTTGCGCATCGCGTAGACTATTGCCTTCGCGGGCTTTGCGCAAACGTTTGTTGAGCTCTCTTTCTCTGTTTCGGAGTTTTCCGCGCTGAGTCTTCAGCTTGCGGACCTCGTCCACAGAGATGAAACCGGAACCACCAGGCTCCGCTTCCTTTCCCGTCCCGAGAGAGTCTATGTCCCTCAGCCTTGCCTCGATCTTCTCACGCTGGAGTGCCAGCGTGCGGAGTTCGCTGCTAAGGCTGGATATTCGCGGGTTGTCGGCGTCATTGTCGGGATTGTTTGTGACACTGTTCCGAACGATACTCTGTTGCCAGGCCATCGTGGAAGGTGTCGCAGTCGTCGTCGAGTCAGTGGGCGCACAAATCGCAGCCGTGGTCGTGTCCGTGTGTGTTTTAGTTGGCGCGTGAGCCGCAGCCGGTGCTGGCGGTAAAACCGCCTTAGGCAGAAGAGTGCCCCCCCCCAGATTACGGTGGAGGCAGACCGACGAGTCGGTGTGGGATTCCCCGGCATTACCGGGACCCACCTGGGGAATATTATTTTTGCTTTTCTGCGACATGTTGGGTTTGGTGGGCTTTTTTGGAATCGAGGTTACCCGTCCTCATGGACCGAAAGGATAAAAGGGAGAAGGGAGGGAGGGTCTGGGTGTAGGATCATGGAGATGGGGTGAGGGATTTCCCTAGGCTTGGGATTGTGGCTTTCGGGAAGGTGCGAAGAAGCGCCTGGGGGTTTTCGTTACGTCTATTTCTTATGGAATTAGACCAAGAACAGGGTGGCAACCTCGTGAAGGTGAATCCCCCAGACCTGCCTTGAGGATCTACACGACCGTAGCGCTCCCCCTCAAGACCCCGCCACCCTACTGCCTCTGATGGAGGCAGTAGGGTAGGCCTGCATCTATACTACCAAGCAAAGCATAAGCAAAGCATGTCGTTGTGCAACCGCGAAAGCATAAATACAGACCCTCCCCTTCAAAAAAACTATTTCTATTTCTACAGCTGCCCGTATGAATTTCGCGCTATCTTAGCTACAATCTGAGGCGTTTCGTTTCGTTTCATTGATTACAAGCAAATCATAGTTTGTCTGTGCTGATCATCGCGTTGTCAATCGACGCTACAAAATGTGTAATTGTATGGTGGTCATTTTCTTAATGTAATTTTAATGTTTGCAGGCTTTGAGCAATACGCGGCCTCTGATGGTGACAGGTTATTTATAGCGTTGTCATGCATTTCCTTTCAAATGTGAACTCGAACGAAACGTGGCGTGGTGGTAAAGGAACGTTGAAACTGTTGAAACTTGAAGTTGAAAGAAAAAAGAAGCCTGTGAAGCAAAGACTACAATGATATAATGGGAGACTGTGAAGTGAAATGAAAGAATTGCTCAATTGCCTCTTGAAGATTCTTTTCTTTCAACGGAATAACGGCGCCGACGGCGGCGTGGCCTGTTTTTAATTTTTTATTGTTTTTTGTTAGTGTAACTGTCTGTGGTTTTTGTAGTGTATTGTGGGTAACTGGAGATGAAACAGTCTCGATTATACGGAGCTAATGAACGGACGTGTCTGCGTTTTATTTACCTAGCTACCTGAAGTACCGAATATATTACAGTGGCGACGAGGATTAATACGAAGAACAAAGATAATACTTGTGGACGATAATTGGTGTTATCAGTGCAAAAACTGTGTCCGGGAACTGAGATCGACGTGAAAATGTCTATCGGAAAAGTGAGCGCTTTCGATATGAAGACGGGGGTGTGGTCATCGTACATCGACCGGCTGGAAATGTATTTTACGGCAAATGACGTGTTAGACGACTTGAAATTGCCTACTCTGATAGCCGTAATGGGGGACGAGCCCTATGAACTTCTAGTTAATTTGGCCAGTCCAAGCAAGCCGTCGACATTATCGTACGAGCACGCGGTCAACTTGTTACGTCAGCACCTTCAACCGGAACCGTCGTCATTAGCGGAGCGATACCGTTTCAGACAAAGGAGACAGGGGCAAGAGGAAAATATCGCTACCTACATAGCGGAACTCAAGAAGCTATCTAGGTTTTGCAAGTTTGAAACTAGTCTTAACGATAACCTAAGAGACCAATTCGTTTGTGGGTTACGCAGCGACATTATCCGACAGAGGTTATTTGCGGAGGATACAATATCGTATGCAGAGGCAGTGAAACTGGCAACCTCATTGGAAGCAGCGGAACGGGACGCGGCGGCGGTAGAAGCACCACACAGCGAGGGTACGGCGGGGGCAGCCGGGGGTATCCATGCGCTCAACTTGGCGGGGACCGGGCGGTCGGGGAGTCGAGGGGGTCGCGGTGGCGGCGGGCGGGGCGCACGCGCTGTCTCGATGACAGCGCGTGATGTCGGCATGCGCAGCGGCACGAGCGGCACGAGCGGCAACACACGAAGTGGAGGAATGCAGAAAAATAATTGTTCTGCTTGCGGAGCTTACAATCATGCTCAAGAAACATGTCGTTTCCGGAACTACGAATGCAGCAAGTGTCAACAAGTAGGACATTTGCGACGGGTGTGCCCGAACTGGGGAGCACCTGGAGCATCGCGAGGAGGGGACCGACACCGGGCGACAGCAGCAGCAGGCCCGGCGCGGGGCCGCCTGCACTTCGGCAAGGCCGAGCAGCAGTCTGACGAGGACATCGGCGGGGACATCGAGGAAGAACTACATCACTTATGCTTGAACGACTACAAACCAGTAAGTGTGTCTATTGAAATAGACAATAGAATTATTTCGATGGAAATAGATACGGGTACGGCTATTTCGTGTATTAGCAAGTCTATGTATGATAAATATTTTAATTACTTGCGGATTGAAAAACATAACACTATTTTTAAATTTTATGACGGCACAAAAATAAAACCAGTAGGTATAATTAAGCCAACAGTACAGTACAAGGGCCATAGTAAATGCTTAGAATTATTTGTCATAGAAGGCGGTACGACTTCCCTACTGGGAAGGCAGTGGCTGGGAGAATTAGGCATAATAATACCGAAATTTAATTGTGATTTACTGAATCAAGTGAGTTGTGAACATACAAATACAGAAGTCGAAAATTTAATCCACAGATATAAAGAACTATTCAGCGGCGGGCTGGGGCGGTACAGGGGCGGCAAGGCGACTCTGCGCGTGAGGGAGGGTGCGGTGCCGGTGTTCCACCGCGCGCGGCCGATGCCGTACGCGCTGCGCGAGCGCGTCGACGACGAACTGGACGCCATGCTGCGCGCCGGCGTCATCGAGCCTGTCGACTGCTCCGACTGGGCCTCCCCGCTGGTACCTATCAATAAGCCCGATGGCTCACTTAGAATTTGTGCAGACTATAAAGCCACATTGAATCCGTCTTTACTGGTCGATCGTTACCCACTGCCTAAAATTGAGGATGTCTTAGTAAATCTAAATGGAAATAGGTATTATAGTAAAATCGACCTGTCACAAGCCTACAACCAAATAGAACTGGATGAGACAAAAAAATATACAGTTATAAACACTCACCGCGGGCTATTTCAGTACAATAGGCTGGTTTATGGGTTGTCCTCGAGCGTAGGTATATTTCAGCGTATAATGATAAACATATTGAGTGGTATACCTAACGTTCAAGTGTTCTTAGACGACGTCATCATAGGAGGGAAAACGGAAAGGGAACATATAGACGCTCTAAAGTTAGTTTTCCAACGTTTATTAGAAAACGGGTTAAAATTAAAAAAAAGTAAATGTGTTTTTTTAGCTGAGGAGGTGACTTACTTAGGTTATATAATATCAAGAGAAGGAATAAAGGCGGATAAATCTAAAATTGAAGCAATTACCAACATGGAGCAACCTCGGAATGTATCAGAACTGAGGTCATTTTTAGGAACAGTAAATTTTTTCGGTAGGTTTATTAAAAACCTCAGTGCAACACTTTTCCCTTTATATAATCTTCTGCGGAAAGGTATGGATTGGGTTTGGTGTAGGGAATGCGAACAAGCCTTCACCGAAGTAAAGAAGATGTTAACAAGTGCCAACGTTCTGTGTCACTACGACCAGGGCAAACCATTGATAGTCACGTGTGACGCGAGCGCGCGCGGGCTAGGGGCCGTGCTCACGCAGCCGGGGCCGCGCGGCGAGCGCGTCGTGGCCTACGCGTCACGCACGCTCAGCGACGCAGAGAAAAATTATTCCCAGATTCATCGTGAGGCACTCGCTATCATTTTCAGTATAAAGAAATACCATCAGTATTTATACGGGCGGCGTTTTATCTTACGAACTGATCATAAACCGTTGGTTTCCATATTTGGGCCTAACACGGGAATTCCTAGCATGACAGCGAGTAGGATGCAGCGATGGGCAATAATACTATCAGCCTATAGCTACGATATAGAGTATGTAAACACCAAAGATAATTGTGCGGATGCGTTATCAAGACTACCCGACAGTAGACAAAAAAACAGTTCAGTAGCGGTTCCGGAACAAACGTACCTACATTTCGCGCAAGATGCGTTGTTATTAGATTACACGGAAATAAAAAAACAAACGATTACAGATCCGCTGTTAGGAAGGGTTCTCAGATACATTAGAGATGGGTGGCCAACCGAATGTGATATTGATGGTTTAAAACCTTATTATAATAGACGAAAGGAATTGTATGAAGAACTCGGGTGCATCATGTGGGGTCACAGAGTAGTCATACCGGAAAAATGTCGAGTAAAAGTTTTAAACATCATACACGAGCCCCATATGGGTATAATTAAGTCAAAAGCAATAGCACGCAGTTACGTGTGGTGGGGCGGCATAGACGAAGCGGTCGAGGCGACGTGTCGCGGCTGCGTCGTGTGCGCGGCGTTGGCGGACGCACCGCCCCAACACGCGCCCCGCGCCTGGCCCTGGCCCGCGAGCCCCTGGGCGCGCCTCCACCTCGACTTCATGGGCCCTATCTACGGGAAAACTTATCTTATAGTTGTGGACGCTAAGTCCAAGTGGATAGAAGTATTCCCAGTTCCTAGTACGGCTGCGGTGACAACTATAGGTAAGTTGTCAGAACTGTGGGGTAGATACGGGATTCCGAAACAAGTCGTCAGTGATAATGGACCACCCTTTACGAGCCGAGAATTTAAAGATTTTTTAAAATTGGATGGGGTAGAACATATTTTTACAGCGCCCTACCATCCCGCATCTAACGGTGCAGCCGAGAATGCAGTAAAAACAATAAAAAGGGTAGTAAAAAAAGCGTACAATGAAAACAAGGACATAGATAAAACACTCAACAAGTTTTTACTGTATTATCGGAACACCGAACACTGCTCAACAGGGGAAAGTCCGGCTATGTTGCTAATGGGTAGACGTCTACGAACACACTTGGATTTATTAAAGCCAGATCAGATAGTCAAGGTACAGCGTTGTCAACAGCGGCAAATGGATACCAAAGGAGGATCTGATAGGAGTATGAATGTAGGTGAGGAAGTCTGGTACAGGCAGTATCTAAAAGGGGAAAAATGGCAACCTGGGAAAGTGACTGGCGTGTTAGGTAATACGGACTATAAAGTGACGGATGACAGTGGTAACGTAGTACATAGGCATATCGACCAGTTAAGGCGTAAGTCAAGGAGCTCGTTAGTTTGTCCGACAGTGGACAAAGATAACAAAGATAACGTTCTTCCTAAGAATAACATTCCGGTATCACCATCGGGTACGGTCCGGTCGCAGCGGTCGGAAGGGACAGAACCACCAACGTCGGTGTCACCGGCGCGAAGCATGGCCGAAGGCGAGGATTGTTTTGTAACTCCAGAAAAGGAGATGAGTTCACCTAAGCCTCACCCGCACTCACTCGCAGACGCTGCGCGCGCATTGCCGCCTCAGACCCGCCGGGTTAGACAGTGTAGGGTAGTCAACCCTCCTACATACAAGTTTTAGAATAAGTACTAGATGTTAAGTTGTTTGTTTAGAATAAGTTATTTACTAGATATTAAGTGTTTGTTAGAAGTAATAATTAGGTACTTTTGTTTATGTATCAATTAAGTAATACTTAGGTGATGGTTATTTGTTTTATGTTATTATACCTTAAATTAAGTATGGAGGAGTGTAGTGTATTGTGGGTAACTGGAGATGAAACAGTCTCGATTATACGGAGCTAATGAACGGACGTGTCTGCGTTTTATTTACCTAGCTACCTGAAGTACCGAATATATTACAGTTTTAATGTGATTAGTTGTGTTCGAAACGGTGAACGAAAAAGTCTGGAACGAATACCAAAAGTAGTATGCATTCAGGTAAAACATCACCATAGGTCGGGACAAGCTTGTAAACTAAATGCGTTCCATAAAATCAACTCGCCGTCACCCGCCAGATGCCGCCGCCTATTAGGACGCCGCGACCGCTGGTGGTAGAGGCACGGAGTCAATAAAAAGCGACTGCTAGTCCGTTTCCAGTTTAGAAATGTACTCTGTGCTAGTCGTGCGTAGGTCTCCTCAGATGACGGTAAACCGTCAACGACTTTCGGCCGGCCGTAAGCGCGCCGCCTCCCAGCTGCTTAGCTGCTCCGGTTGAGGGCGAGGCGATGGTGATCTAGTGCCGGGGTGAATATGTAAACATGAGGGCTCTATATGTATATGGAGTCCATGAACATATTAAGTATATGACAGCATAGCCGTTTCTAGAATTGCTTCCTGTGACTTTCCCCGCAGGGGAATTAAACAAATGGCTTGTGATTAACTACCATTCTCAATAGGTCTAATATGGAACAGATCTTCGTTCCACATGCTAATACGTGTCACACATTTGCAGAATCTGGCATGATTTTATGTGAGCTACAACCGTGTGTATCATGGCCTTAACTTTTATTGTTTTTTCAGCTTACTTAAACCAAATATGTCAAGGAGAAAGCCTTTGTGCGAATTAAGCAAGAGGCATGTTAGAAGGCTCATTACAAATGATATAAACAATGAACAGAGCCCTTCCACTTCTTCCTATTCTTGTCAGGATTCTGTATATAATGATGATGACGATTGTGCATGCCTTGAAATATATGAGGATGTTAGTACTGCTATTGTAGAAATTGACACACATTTGAGTACAACAAACCAATAAATTGACACACATTTGAGTACAACAATAAGAAAAAAATTATGTTGTCTTGTCTGTACCATCTGAAAACTCTGCACCTTCCGTTCATGCTGTAGTCTCTTAACTCTTTGATAGCGGCTTGGGCAATTGATTGTAATATCAATCTCGCACATTCTACAAAATTATTGAAAATCTTAAGAACACATGAATGTTTTTCAAAATGGCCATCTGATGCTAGAACTCTACTTAACACTCCTAGAGTTATTATGGAGGTAGTGCCAATGACGCCAGGCCACTATATTCACTTTGGACTTGAAAAAGGAATCAAAATGTTAATACAGTTCTATGGGGAAGATAAATTAGACAATGAGATTAAGTTAACGCTAAATATTGATGGATTGCCATTATCTTTTGCTTCTTGTGCTGAAATATTCATTATTGGTGTATATTATGGAGAATCTAAACCCCAGAGTGTAACTGAATATCTGCAGCTGTTCGTAGAGGAACAAATAATGGTTTATCATACAACACAAAAACCTTTAAAATAATGATTAAAAATATTGTGTGTGACGCCCCTGCTAAATCCTATATTTTGAATGTCAAAGGCCACAGTGGTTATTCAAGTTGCACAAAATGTAAAATAGAAGGAATTTATAAGGAGAGAAGAGTGTGTTTTCCAGAAATTAAAGTAAACACATTAAGAACTGATGAGGGATTCAGACGAAAAGAAGATGATGATTTTCATTTGCCAGGCTTCAACCCCTTAATCACAATATCAGAAATGAATGTTATCAAAGATGTTCCTTATGATTACATGCATTTAATTTGTTTGGGAGTAGTAAAAAAACTGATTTTGTTGTGGCAAGCAGGTAGTTCAAAATATAGACTACCACATCAGAAAGTAGAGCTTATGTCACAAGAGCTGATAAAGCTTCGAAAATTCACACCAGTTGAATTTTGTAGAAAACCAAGATCAATGAAGTATGTGAAATATTGGAAAGCCACTGAGTATAGGCAATTTTTGCTTTATACAGGATTCACTGTCATATCAAAAGTTGTTAAACAAGACATTCTGCTCAACTTTTTGTCACTTGTAGCGGGAATCAGAATTCTTTGTACTACAAATACTGATACTAGTCTAATAGAGTATGCTGATAAAATTCTGAATTATTTTGTAAAAACATTTAAAAATATATATGGAGAGCACAACATGTCGCACAACATCCATGGGATTCTGCATATTGTAGAAGATGTTGCAGTCTGGATACATATAGTTGTTTCAAGTTTGAAAACTATATGCAAAGAATTAAATCGCACATCAGAAAACCTGAAAAACCACTGCAGCAGCTAAAGAAACGATACGATGAGTCATGCAGTCAACTTCTACGAAAGAAAACAACTGTATTAAAGTACAATGTATTTGAAACATCACAACACTTTGATGGTCCAGTGACAGATGGTTTAATACCCGACAGGCAATTTAGAAAGGCTACCTGTAATGGGTTTGGTGTTAATTTGCAATCAGCTGCTGATCTTATATTTGGGTTAAGGGGCACTAATGAAATTATTAAGATTATGAATATTGTTGAAAAAGATGGCAAGAACTTTGTTGTTGGTCAGAAATTTACAAAAAAAAGAAGACTTGTTTTCTACTCCGTGTGATTCAAGTTTGATTGGAATGTACTTCATCAGTCAGTTGCATTGCATAAAAACACTGTACTTATTAGATGAGTTAGAGGAAAAATATTACAGCATGCCTTATACGAAAACAAGAGTTGATGGTTTCATAGTTGCATCGTTATTACAATAATTATTAATTCCGTTTACAAGGTATTCAATGGTAAAGTCAATTTCGGCTGGATATCAATTATTTTGAGAGCAGTTGTATAATTGAAAAAATCAAGGGATAAATAATTTATCCCTTGATTTTTTCAGATGTACATCATTGGTTTATTTTTGGACACTAATGAGGTTGAGGTCGTCCCTGAAGAATGGTTGGCAAATCCCTCAACATCAGTGAAAAGTACCACCCAATGTTGGTGGCCACCTTACAAGTTAACTGCCAAAGCTGTAAGTAGCAGGGAAGAAGTAGCTACCAGGACATGGAGTAAACACTCGTTGAAAATTCTAGGAAGATACGGTATTATATTTTAAAATATTTTATTTGGTGGTAAATATTTTTATCATCATCATCAGCCTGTGAAAGTTTACTGCTCAACATAGGCCTCCCACATAGAATGCCGCGATCTTGATTACGCACTCTCACTAAGACTGCCATCTATAATGTGATTAAAAAATAACAATGTATGACATGAACAACAGAACTTGACCTATGTAACGCCCGGTTTCTGAAACGTACGTCAAATAATCAATTAGTTAACAGATTGTCAAAATTAACAATCTGTTAAACAACTGCGGGTTTCTGAAAAGCCATTTACCGTAAAATTAGCGAATCACCTGTTAACAGGTGATTTATTTTTTTGTCTGGCCACCCTTGCTAATATCAGTCAACTTCATTCACTCATTTATGTTTTGTTTCTGTCTAGCGCATAGCTTTGTCTCTACCTTTTGACACCAAATGTCAAATTCAACTTTACAGGTTACCGGTATCTATTTTATCTAAAATATTTTCGTGTTTATTGTTCTCTGTTATTGTGGTCTGTTTGTTGTTATAAAACTCGGTATAAAAGTTCACACTCACCAAATTTCCGATAATATGTCACGAAAAAACTATACGGAGAGAGAAAAGAAAGAGCTCTTAACAATAGTGGATAAGTAAGTACCTTTTGTTCGAATATAACATTCCAATCTATACAAATGTGTTTTTCTCAAACATGCTCGGAAAAGATCGTATTATGTTTGAAATTTGAACACGAAACACTTTCCAATTATATGAGTAAAATCATAATCAACCAGAGGGACCGGTTGGAGGCGGCCTGCATCCAGTGGCTTCCCACCACCTTTATGAGGTCATCTGTCCACCTTGTTGAATAAAAGAATATGGAGATAAATGGTAATTAAACAATTTTTTAAACACGCTGCTATTATTTCCTCGCATTACTTGAGAAAAGCACTATACCTGCCTCAGCGGAAACAGATATTGCCTGAACTCGGCTAACTGCCAGCCTCGCTCTGCTCGGCTGTCAATCTCGTTTCGTCAGGCAATGCCTTACTTTCCGCACCTCGGCAATAATGTACTATTAAATTTGTTTGAAATGGATAGCTTCTAATTTTATAATCTATTTAGGTACAAAACAATAATAGAAAACAAGAGCACCAATGCAGTGACAATTGAAAAGAAAAATGAGGCGTGGGAAAAAATTGCTCAAGAATATAACTCATCTGCTGAGAATCCACGAACAGCGAAGCAACTGAACACTGCTTATCAGAATTTAAAACGCCTAACAAGACAAAAAACAGCTGAAGATAATGTGTGTACCTAAATTTTTATTGACTATTTACATACTATTATACTATACTTTTCATAGTTAACTTTAGATCTCTGTGCAAACAAATATTATTGAGCGAAGTCTTCTGTACATAACATCTCTGTGAAAGACTTCCAGTTTTCTTTTACATACTTGTCTATTAATATTATTTGTATCTAATATTGTAGAAGCAGAATTATATGGAAAAAAAAGCCAATGTGATTTAAAAAGCTTAAAAAAGGCTAAAGCTGAAGACAAGGTGTGTATAAAATTAGTAATGTTTATTAAATGGTATCAATTTGTCTGCTGGGGTCCTTTTCACAAAACCACAATTTTACAATTACAGTTCAATGTACATGACGCAGACAATATGTAGTCAAGAAATAGTACATAAACATACTCAATTGACTACACATTAAACATCACATTCCCCTTGTAATTGTAAAATTGTAGTTTTGTGGGGCAGATTTTGACAATATAAATATTTTCAGAAAGCAATAATGGCTACTGGCGGAGGAACTTTTATACCGCAATTGAGTGAAGTTGGTGCACAAATGTTGGCATTGATGGGAGATCAGTTGAGACCGCTGTCCAACAACTGTGACAGTGCAACTAATTACTTTTGCGACAAGGACGAAAATGAAACTGCAAATGATGAAAATTGTAATGAAAATAACAAGGAAATTATAATTGACATAATACAAGAGTTTGGTGAGTAACTTTCTGTATATATTCTTTTTTAACCCGGCGTCATGGGGGTGGAAAAGTGTTACACGGACGTTGGGGTGGGTCTCACCGACCCGTTTTTAATGTCAAAATTATTCCAATACTGTACAAATAATAAAGTTAATATTATTAATTTTAGTTTTTTAGGTATCTAAGTAAATAAATGAAACACAAATGTCATATTATATTTATGTTTTAATTAAATTAAATGAACCTTTAAAAAAAGAACGACAAATGACAACAAAAAAAAAATCTTCTGTTTAAATATAATTATATTATTAAAAAAACAATCAGCCTTAATGTTTTAATGGCACTTTTATTTAGGAAACTAAATTAACTCAAGAAAAAAAAATCACTTCGTGTCTTTGGTACAGTCAGCACAAAAAGGTACTATATGTTCTACACAGATACATAAATAAAATTCGTTTAACTATATATCAGTAAATACAATTGTAAACAACAACAAACAATCAAATATAAAAGGATAAAAACACAGATAATAAGTAAAACAATATCTATACAAAATGGCGTGAAATTGTTACACTGACTGCGGGGATGGGTCTCACATACCTTATTCAATTTTGTGCACCTGTAACTCCCACTGCGGCTGTGCCACGACTAAGATGTTGCTTGAGACGCATAGAACAACTCAACAGTTCCAGCTATTGAGAAGAACGGCAATTTCGCACGCATAGTAACCGAACTAGAAGCGCAATAAAATGTGATGGGTCGCACAGACCCAACCCCCAAGACGCCGGGTTAAATATGTATGGTTCCCCGTTACGAATAAAGCCATCCCAACTCATTGCTAGTGATAGTTGTCTGCTCAACCGGACTAAGGAAATAAGATATTTTCCATAGTACAGTTGACCATGGAATTACTGTCCTGTATAGAGGCATTGTGTAAATGGATTATAAGACGGTGCTAATTTCATACTTAAACAGCAATATCTATCAACCAAAATTTCCAAATAATTTACAAATTAGATACATTTCATCTCTTTTTAAAGCGTTCTCATAGTTTACATATCGGCTATTTATTATGATTTTTCAAATATTTTCCTATGAAGTCCAGTATTTCTACAGGTTATTGATGGTTCATAAATAATGTAAATATCAAAAAAGGCACATATAATGGATGGACAATACATTTATTTCAGATAATCATGAAAATGATGTTTCCATGGAGCTGCCACTGGAGGAAATTGAAATAACCGAAGAACCACCAGTGGAGGAAAAAAGACCACCAAAATTGCAGAAAAAGAAAATTAATCCTTTCTCATCAAGACCATGTTCTTCGCACAGCCGTAATATTCATCTAAAAAAAAAGAAAAACATAGAGACCACTACCTCCATCAAAAGAAAATTTTATCAGAAAAAACTCGAATGTGCATTATTAGAGAAAAGAACCCAATTAATAAATTATAAAATAACAATGAAAAAAGAAAAACTAATTGATTTAGAAATTAAAATTAAAGAATTAGAATATAGTTCTAAAACAAATAGTATGTAATAATGAGAAACTGAATATAAACTACTTATGTCTTTTAATGTAACTGTTTTTTAATTAATATAAATAAAGGAGACCCCTATGTACTTACTGGTTGAAGTGAGTTATAAGTAAAGCAGATCGAACTGAAAAATTTTCATTTCCTCGTCCAGATTGGGGAAGAATTGGTACCACTTCTGTAGGTAAATCCATATCTGCCAGGTCTTCAATAACATCATTGTGGCGTAGGGCAATGTTATGCAGGACAGCACAGGCAACCACAATAGACATAGAGGTGTCTAGTTTTACGCGTAACCCCATAGACAGACAGGGGAAGCGTCTCTTTAATACCGTAAAATGGGGTGAAGCGGGTCCTAGGGGGGAACAGAATCATGTAGTCTAATTTTGTTCACGTTCATTTTCTGGCTTTAAAACTTAGTTTATCTGTGGTCAGGTAACTGACTTAAGCAAAGAAGGTTTTGAATTTTTATGAAATGGCAACACACGATTCATAGACAAAGTAGAATGGAAGAAAAAACGGTTTAAAAAACCCACTTCAAAACACTCGTATTTTGGTTCCGCGTAATTTCGTTTTTTTTTTGGTTTCTGTGATTTTTCGGCGATATAACCCGGTTCTAAGCAAACCTTGTCTCTTTGGTTATTGTAAAAACGCATAGGTGAGTGAATTTGTGTATTATTTTCCTGCATAATTGGAGAAAAACTTATTTAAGGCAATTACTTAGATTTTTGGGGTTATCAGGGTCACCTGAGGGGTGATGCGGGTCATAGAAAGGGGGCAACAGAATCACTTGTGGGGCTAACAGACTCAAGAATGGGGTGTACAGGGTCAAGAAAGGGGCGAAGGGGTTTTTTTTATTAGGGTTGTCGACACGTTTAATGCTAGCTTTCCAAGGTAATGACTAGGTCTATTTAAATACAACAATAAAATAAAATAGTTTATTAATTATAACTCTTTGAGTCCTTTCCTAGGTCATCATTACAAAATAATAATGTTTTTTTTATTTTTACCTACTTTATTTTTAAATTTAAGCTATTACAGATTGCAAATCAAATTATAAAAAATATACCTTTGTATATTATATATCCTGGTGAGTTAGTACGCGTGCTCAAATAGGTCCCAATATTTACGAAATATATTTTATTTGTCTACAGATATGCCTAGAAATTATCGACCCAAACCGGGAGTGAAATCTCTTAAAAAACATGACGTAGCCATAATTAATCAAGCTTTACTAGACATATCAGCTGGAAACACATCGATACGACGTATTGCTGAGAAATATGGAATTTCATATTCAGTTTTACAGAGACGCAATAACAAATCAGTGAAACCCCATGGTGGCCAAACGGCAATGACGCCAGAGGCCGAGGCTTTTATTGTAAAAAATTTAAATATTTGTGCGGATTGGGGTTATCCGCTGGACCAAAACGATTTAAGATATATTGTTAAAATGTATCTTGATACATCAAACATTACTGTGAAAAGGTTTAAAAACAACTATCCAGGGCCTGATTTTGTTGAGAGCTTTCTGAAACGACATAGTGACAAAATATCAAAGCGGATATCTCAAAACATCAAACGTTCGAGAGCAGAAGTGTCACCTGAAATGATGAAAACCTACTTTGCAGAACTAGAAAAGTCACTTGAAGGCGTACCTCACTCTAACATAGTCAACTACGACGAAACAAATTTATCAGATGACCCTGGGCGACCAAAAGTCATCGTTCGGCGTGGATGTAAGAATCCAGAAAGGGTCCGGAATTTTTCAAAAGGGTGTATTTCTTTGATGATTGCAGCAAACGCTGAAGGAGAACTATTGGTGCCTTATGTAGTGTATAAGTCAACCTACCTTTACGATACTTGGATACAAAATGGCCCAAAAGGAACCTGCTATAACAGGTCGAAATCTGGCTGGTTTGATGGAGAAATCTTTAGTGATTGGATCACAAATGTCATTATTCCATATTTTGACAAAAAAACCGGTAAAAAACTTCTTATAGGTGACAACTTATCGTCTCATCTTTCAGCGCATTTAATAGATCTGTGTAAAGAAAAGGACATACACTTCGTTTTTTTGCCACCAAATTCCACTCATTTGACCCAACCACTAGATGTGGCTTTCTTCCGACCTATGAAACAGGCATGGCGGAGTATTTTGCAGAAGTGGAAAGAAACTGATGGACGGAATTTAAGCTCCATTCCAAAGGGATGTTTTCCTCGCCTTTTGAAGCTATTGATCAATCAGCTTAATATTAACGCTAAATCCAATTTACGTTCTGGTTTTAAAAAAACTGGTATTGTTCCTTTAAATAGTGAAGAAGTCATATCTCGCCTTCCAAATGCCGAAATTGATGAGACTGCCCAAGATGCTGTGAACGAGTCATTTGTGAAGTATTTAAAAGAAATGCGTTATGGAACTTTGGATATTACTGAACCAAAGAAGAAAAAGAAATTAAATGTTGTAGCTGGTAGAAGTGTGTGTCCGGATGAATTAAATAGACCCGAAGAAGATGAGCAACAAACTATAAGCAAAATTGTATCAGTGCAGAAAAAAAAAGGAATAGGAAAAAAGTCCAAACCGCAATCTTCAAACAGTCGCGTTATTGAAAAATTTATTCCTTTGTCCCTAAATACACAAATACCTCTAAATCCATCAACCAGTAGTGCTAGCACTTCCACTATGTATGAGATTCTTGACATGGATATAGAATCGATGCCTATTGTTTTAGAAGATGATCTATTAGTTGGAAGAGAAGAAATTTTGATAGAACAGACAGAAACGGAACAAGACACAAATGTAGACAAAGATGTCAGCATTCAACAAGTAAACAAAAAAGAGGCTATAAAGGAGTTTAAGGTCAAAATATTATCCGACGAAATAGTTACATCGAATCATTTTCTTACAAAGAAAAAGAAGACAGAACATAAAAATATGGTGTGCACAACAAAAAAACCCAAACTGTTTTTTACTCCAAATGCAGCTCCGATCCCAAGCCGAAGAGGTTCGGAAATGAGTTTAAATTACTTTGATAATGCAGAAGAAATTATGAAGATTTTAGAAGATGAGTAGGTCTGGCGATGTTGGTGCAAGGGTATAATATCTATATTATGGATCTATGTACTAAGCGAGATGTCTTCGTTTTCACTGTAAGGATATTTCTAGAATGATAATTTCCGATTACATAGAATAAGAGATTTTTATGGAGCTGTGTTTAAGAGACTGATCTTTAAATAGGTACTTAAATGTTAGGTTAATATTATGGACCTACTAACTAAGCGAGAAGATTTTTTTTGTTTGGTTTATATTGTAAGAATATGTTTTATAAAAAACGTTATTTTCCTATTTATAAGAGTAAGAGATTTTTCACTAAGCGAGAAGACAATTTTGTTTTTGTTTGTTTTAAAAATTGTAAGGATTTATTTTATAAAAAATGTTATTTTCCCATTTATAAGAGTGAAAGATTTTTTATGGAGCTGTTTTATATGAGACTGATTTTAAAATAAGTAGGTACTTAATTGTTAGGTATTTATTTAGTGGTTTGAATTTTTTTCTGTGTAAAAAATTGTTACCTACCTAACTGCAAAGATTAAAGACTGGTTGAATATGGAACATTGTTTTTTTTGACAACCCTAGCCTAAAACCCTCATCACCCCAGTTCTGAGTCTGTTCACCCCGAGCACGGGGTGAACCGGGTTTGACCAGTTTTTTACGATTTTCTCTGATTTTTGTTAATAAAACATTATAACTATGTATTTTTTAATAAACTTTAGAGTCTCGGAACATTAAAAAAAGACCTTCAATCTTATTTTGACAAGTTGTCATATATTAAAATTGTAAACAAAGTTCAAAAGTGACCCGCTTCACCCTATTTTACAAAACACCTTTCTATAGGGTTTCTTGTTGCAATTTGTGCATGATTATATGCTTCTTCACCCGCTGTTCCTGGCTGTATAAATGGGGTCAACAGGTATTTACGACAGGGGTAACCACTGTCTCCCAGTAAGACATTGTTGCCATACACTCCCATCTCAAAATCAGCACAGATGTGCGAATCATTAAAAATGGTGGTATCATGTACAGATCCCGGCCACCTACATATTATGTCCATGATGTATAATTCTGCATCACAAACCGCCTGAACATTTAGTGAAAAATAACCTTTTCTATTGCGGAAAAGTTCTGCAGATGGCCCGCCAGGAGACTGAATTTTTATATGTGTACAGTCAACAGCTCCGATCACATTGGGAAACCCACTGATGGCATAAAATCCATTCCGGACCCTAGCCTGTTCTGCACTAGTTAGTGGCATTTTAATAAATTGGGGCCTTAATTTAGCAATTTCAGTCGACACCTTCTTAATTATGCGGCAAGCTGTTGATTTATGTACTCTAACATTATCTGCCACAGATATTTGGAATCCTCCAGAGGCATAAAAATTAATAGCCAACAAAACTTGCTCCGCGGCGCTGATGGCGTGATTACGCTGGGTCATGGGTTCCAGGTGCATCAGTGACTCCATCAATTCTAAGAAAACAGGTTTTGAAATTCTGTATCGGTCCTTAAATTCTTTATCATTGTAATGGTTTACTGGATGCATTCGCTCTCGAAACAGTCGAGTTTGCACCAGATCTTCCTCTTCACTAGATAAGCATATATTATCATCAGATAAATCAGACAACATTTTTGTTGGGCACCTGTTAAAATTCACTGAAATATTGCAGTAATAAGTATAATTTGATTTGACACTCTGTTAATTGATCGATTTTCGCTAATTAACTGTCGATTATTAACTAGACATTGACGCGAAGTTAACATGAGAAAAAGCCTTCCGGATACCGAAAATTACCATAGTTCGAGATTTGACACTTGCAATGACAAATCACTGACAAACTGTCACTTTGGTTCGTTCAGAAACCCAAACTGCGTTTAACTATAGATTAACAACTTATTACGTAATTTTTTCGATGACGCGCGTTTTAGAAACCGGGCGTAAGTCGCTGGTCAAAATCTTAAATTGCTGTTGTAAGTTTGACTGATGCTACAACAACCAAATGGCTCATGGGTGTAGAAAGATAAAAAAAATGCTAAATAACCTCTGAGCTAAGCCTTATTCCTAGTAATTTTGCCAGATTCGGCACCTATGCTGTGACACATACATATTTCTAGGAGAAAGTAATAAATATTATATTTTTGTTCTGTTTTTAGAAACCATTGATGAGGCAAGGAAAAAGTTGCCCAAGGCTACAGAAACATCCAACATAGACAGCGATGATGAAATCCAACTTAAAAAAACCAAATTCTTAACAGAAGATGAGCTGACAAGTGAAGATGAGATAAATGAAGAAACTACTATATTAGCAATGCCACCAAAATACTCAAAGAAACAGTCAAACCAAGAGAGGGCAACACCAGCAGCCAAAAAAACACAAGACCATTCACTTGCAAGACATATTAACCAAGGTTCTCCTTCATCAAGAAATGTCAGTCAAGAGTGTTCAACACCACGCAGTACGAGGGTTAGCCACCTAGATTTTTCATCACCGAACATCACTATTAGGAACCAAGAGTGTTCGTCGCCACATTCGTCGAGCAATGTGATGATTACCAACCAAGATTTTTCATCTACTCAAAACATAACCTTAAAAGAACAAAATCAGGACCTTCAGTCTAGGAGTGGTATGTATGCTGACATTATAATATTTACAGCATTCATGTGAGGCGGCCTTTTGTCCTATGTCTCCTTTTATAAGTTTGAATGTAGATGTATAATAACATTAATATTTCTTTCAGACCCTCTGATGTTGTTTCGGAGAGATGTTTTGGACATAAAGTTTAAACTAAATACATTAATGGAATCATTTGATGACCTGAAACATAAAATAATAAATAGTGTCCTTAGTACTGGAGTAACTGAACAAAACGCTGAAGAATTTGAGAAGATAATCTCCATTACCAATAAATTCCCAATGTCTGAAGAAGATTTGGAGACTGTAGAAGTTATTTTTGAAAATGCTAAGATCAAGAATAATTTGGTAAGACATTAAGTTATTGCTTTACATAAAGCCATCGTCTGTCACCCCAACATGCCCCACGTTACGTTATAGTTTTATATGAGGGGCAACATTTTCCTGGAGTCATTGAAAATACAAATAAAAATGAGTTTGAAGTAAGCACGATGACATTTTCAACAGGAAACACCTATAAATGGCCAGAGAAACCAGATAGAATGTGGTACCAAAGAAAAGACATCGTAGAGAATATTAGTCCTCCAATATTAATTAACAAAAGAGGATTTTACAGTGTAAAAGAGATGCAAAAATACTCAACTTTTACTTTTAGTTTGTTACCTAAGTTTTTAAGAAATCTGTGATTTTTATTAACAAATACGAGTTTATGATCAACCAAGATAAGAAACTTTGTATTATTGATTCTGATGGTGACCAGTCAGATCACCAAACATTAATTCACAAACTTTTACTTGACAAGCAACGATTAGAAAACACATTATTTGTCATTTCATCAGTATACAACAACAAGTTTAACAAATAATTCACTTCGCAAAATAATTATCACATAAACTTTTATTTAATAACGTATTATTTGACAAACAATTCATTATTTTTTCGTTTTATCTCATAAAACAACGTTTGAAATAAAGACGTTACACAAATTGATTGTGCCATTTAAAGAAAAAAAGAAAATAAATGAATTTTGTTTCCTATAAGCACAAATTTTGTGACAGAAATGAATCGCTGCAGAACCGACTCCACATGGTCTTTTCTGCCCTACCCCTAGAGTGTAATTTAAGCCCGCGTAGGCGCGGAGCCCCGCAGCGCCGGAGCCGTGACAGAAACCATGCCTGCTGCATGTTGCATGCTGCATGTTTGCATACTGCATGCTTGCTGCTTGTTGGTTGCATGCATGCTGCATGCTTGCTGACCTTGCTGCTCGTTTGCTGCATGCATGGAGTATGCCTGTTTGCATGTTATGAAAAAACTATGCATTTCCTTCTTTTTTTCCTAAAAAAGAGTAATAAAAAAAATACTAGCCTGTAAATTATCTTGTTGAAACGTGATTTGTCCAAACGTATCTAAGTAAAAAATGAAAAATTTATAAAGAATAAATATCATCTGATGCATTTGATAAGAGAAGTATTTCCCAAATAAATGTTTGTAAAACGAATATTTTTAAAATAAAACATTTGCGGAATAAGTTGTTTGCGAAATAAATAGTATACGAAACGTTGGTTGTAAAATGAAAATTTGTCAATGGACTTTTGGTAAAACATTAGTGAACCGATTCTGATACATATTTTATAAGTGCATGCAAAAATTCTTTATTTACAGAAATATCTAGTTATTAAAATAGGTAGCAGAAAATTAAAAATTTTGTTAACGGGTCCCTCTATTAGTCTATGGCAGATGCCATATCGTTCATAACTCGTTACCGGAAGAGAGAACACTTGTCAATCTTCAGTCGTCGCGGACGCACGCACGTCAATAAAACACGGTGTCGGAACCTCGGGTTGCACCGCTATTACGCGCGAACGCGTGCTTAGTTGATCATTTAATTACCCGGGAGTTGGAAAAGGTTAGAGCCGTGGATCAGAGGACCAAGTGATCCTGTCAATGTAACAATCAGTGCGATAATATATGCGTAAGTGTACTATTCCATGGTTTCATTTAACCCACGCGATCATCACAACATCAACGGGGCTCAAGGAGGAGTTCCATCTCGCGCAGCGGAGCTGTGCGGTTGTTTCAGCCGTAGCGGCTGTGGTGGCCCAAATCTTCCCCTGCGTAGCGAGCCGAGACAAGGTTGGCCGCGCGGGAGGCACCATCAACGTCATCACCACCCCACATGTTCGTCGAGCCAGGGCGAGTGGCGAACATTTTTGGTGGCCCATGAGGGGAAGACTCAATTTCAGGACCAGTTTAGTGAAATCAACCGACTTTTGATACAGTTGGAGGAGGCCTCCACCTAAGAATCAACGGTATCTTCACCACCACAAACTCAGGTGAGTCAAGTCAAGTTACCTTCAGTTCAGTTGCCGATTTTCAATGGCAATCTTCAAGAGTGGCTGTCATTTCATGACCTCTTCATGTCATTGGTAGACTGTAGACGCATTTCTGACGTAGAAAAGCATAACTATTTAAGGTCATCACTACAGGGAGAGGCCTTGTCTGTTATTCAACACCTGCCGATGGATGGCCCCAGCTACTCAGTGGCCCTGGACTTGTTGCAGGAAAGGTATCAGAACAGTAGGTTACTGCTCGACACCTTCATTAACAAGGTCCTCACATTGCCAGCAATCACGCATTGGGATGCGACAATGCGCTCATTATTTTACGATCCACTAAGGGAGTCACTCCAGGCGCTGGAGAAAATGAAGCAACCCGTGTCCGAGTGGTCATACTTACTTGTAGTCATTATTTTGCAGAAGCTTCCCATACGGCTAAGACGTTGTTCGAGGAACGACATGGCAGCAACCCGCAGATGCTGCCAACCATCGGGCAGTTGCTGGATCTGTTGGATGAACAGTGCAGAGTGCAGCAGGCAGTGTCACCTGTGTCGACGGAGCAGTCGACAGCATCAAGATTGTCAGTTCAGCGTGGGCGAGCTGGTTCGGCTTCCAAGAGGGCCCGGCCACCCACACAAGTGTACACCACCGAACGAGAGGCAAATCAGGTGAAGACAGCTTCATGTTCCTATTGCGCGAGCACAGCCCACTCCCTTTACAAGTGCCCACAGTTCACCGGCCTGGCGGTTTCGGCGCAGAAGACCTGGGCTAAGAAGTCAGGAGCGTGCTTCAAGTGTTTGCGCACTCACTATGCACGGGACTGCACGCAGCGCAACTGGTGCGCTAGCTGTGAGTCAACCGCTCACAATTCGTTGTTGTGCGACGGTGGTGCCACACAGCGCCTGAACCCAGGTACCACTGAAGGGGCAGTTCACAGGGTCCGAGTCACACCGCCCGCTTCAGCTAGTACGTCAAGAGCAGTCACCCCACCAAGGCGGTCTCCGATGAGGTTAAGTCAGAACCTACCAGAGACAACATCACAGCCTGAGGTGACGCCACCGCCGGTTCAGACGGTGTCAACCAGTCATGTGATGCGGCCTGGAGTAGGCAGGCGTGCACAACATGCTCAGGAGGTCTTCCACTCATTGCGCTTCGGGACTAGGAGCAGTCCAGAGCACTGGCAATGAAATGAGGGCACTGTTGGTGTGGAGCGGGAGAGATTCGTGATGCCGCAGATCCGAGTCTCACCCACTGCCGTGATCATGGTGAGATCAGGTAATGGAACTTACGTTAAGGCCAGGGCCTTACTGGACACCGGAGCTGGTTGCTCAGTCATAAAGAAATCATTTGTAGATAGACATAACCTACGCCAACAGAGCTGGTTGCTCAGTCATAAAGAAATCATTTGTAGATAGACATAACCTACGCCAACAGTTAGCCAAAGTGTATTTAGTTATAACAAGGTTGAGACTCCAGGCGCTCTAGCCAAGTTAGTGTTCAAACCGGTAGAGTATGCAGTACCTATCATTAGCACCGTAGCTACAGTCATGTATCAGATCACCGGTAATATACCAAGTAGTAATTTTCAATTGAAAACTCATTTAGATTCATCAAACCTGCATCTAGCGGATCCAGACTTTGACAAACCACAGGATGTGGACATTATCCTAGGAGTAGAGGTACTCAATTATGTCTTTTCAGGTTCAAGGATAACCACTAACCTCCCAGGTGTTGAGGCATATGACACCTACTTCGGTCAAGTTCTCATGGGAGCCATACGGCTGGCCAGCCAGCCCGCATCTCATCAATCAACAGAAAAAAGGGGGACCTCCGTCGAGGACTACGGTCTCCATGCAACCAGGCTCGAGGAAGTGCTGGAGAAGTTCTGGAAGGTGGAACAACCTCCAGAGGAACGGCTGGAGCATCCAGATCACGCGGAATGTGAAAGGTTGTATACTTCCACTACTAGTCGTCTCCCCAATGGTCAATATATGGTACGGCTGCCACTGCTGTCAAAGTGGGACAAGCTTGGCGAATCAAAAGCTCTCGCCATGCGCAGACTTTATTCTTTAGAAAGGAAGTTTGCAAGGAATCCAGTTTTCGCTTCGAAATATAAGGAGTTCATGCGCGAATACGAGGACCTTGGCCATATGTCCAAGTCAACTTTCAATTTTACAAGGGAACATTATGTAATTCCACATCATGGAATTTTCAAAAAGTACTCAGAGAAAATACGAGTAGTCTTCAATGCCGCCGCGAAGTCAAGCACCGGCGCATCCCTCAATCAATGCCTTCACTCAGGGAAGGCGCTTCAGAATGATATCACTAAGATATTAATGAATTTCAGGCGTCATCAAGTCGTCTTCACGGCCGACATCAAGATGATGTTCAGGCAGACGTGGATTCACCCGGACGACAGGAGATATCAATTGATACTGTGGCGTGAGGATACCTATGGGTTGAGGTCAAGCCCGTTTGTCGCCATACGGACACTTCATCAGTTAGCCGATGACTGGGAGAGCCGGCACCCAGGCTCTCAGGCCTCTCATATCACCCGCCGAGACGTGTACGTGGATGACGTCCTTACGGGAGCGGAGACGGTCACTGAGGCTCAACAGCTAAAATTGGAACTCATAGAGCTCATGCAGAGTGCAGGTTACGAGCTCAGGAAATGGTCGTCTAACTGTTTAGAACTTTTAGAGGATTTGCCGCAGGAATATTGTGAGGTTCCCCGTCAATTTGATTCAGAGGACCAGAGCTTCATCAAGGTACTGGGAATACAATGGGACCCCGTCACGGACTCAATGTCATATCAACTCAACATACCGATAGGACGACCGACGACAAAACGCAGCGTGTTGAGTACTATAGCGAGACTATATGATCCATGCAGCTATTGTGCGCCAATCATTTTCAGATTCAAACTGTTTATGCAATCACTTTTCACAGATGGCTTGCAATGGGATGACCCACTCACCCAGACCCAGGAAACTCAATGGGATGAGCTTGTTCAAGACCTATTTCAGTTGAGTCAGCTACGAATACCACGGTGCGTGTCCGTAGCCAGCGCCGCATCATACTCACTGCACGGGTTCGGAGACGCGTCAGAGCTCGGATTCGGTGCATGCGTGTACCTCAGGACGGAGGACACAGCAGGTAACGCTTTGGTTCGATTATTAATCGCCAAGACACGAGTAGCGTCAAGAAAGGTCAAGCAAACCATACCGAAGAGCGAGCTAAACGCCGCCCAGTTGGTTTGTAATTTGCTTAATCACGTAGCAACGGCTTATGAGGATTCAATTCACTTCGACAGCATCAACGCGTGGTCGGACTCAAAGGTAGTTTTGTGTTGGTTGAACACAAAGCCTCATATGCTTCAAACTTTCGAAGGAAACAGAGTTCAGCACATTCAGCAATCCCAAAACCCCATCACATGGAGGTATGTCAATTCAGAGTCAAATCCTGCCGATGTCGCATCGCGCGGACTCTCAGCAAGGGAGCTACTCAACTTCAGGCTCTGGTGGAGCCCAGAGTGGCTGTTCAGGAAGGAATCACAGTGGCCATCAGCGCCAGTGACCATGTCGCCGGATCTGCCAGGATACAAGCGGATACATCACGTCACGACTACCGTAGAGGCATTGGAAAAAACGCTACTGTCAAGAATCAGTTCGTTCAGCAAACTCATCAATCTTACATCATATGTATTACGGTTTTGCAAAAATTTACGATTGTCGAAGGAGCAACGTAATCTTCGTCCCACACTCAGCATTGACGAGAATCGTGCAGCCACGAAACATTGGATCAAGTATGTTCAAATGGATGCCTATAAGGATGAAATTATCATATTGAAACGAGGAAATATTGTTTGTAAGTCTCTTCAAAAACTCAGCGTTTTTGTAGACAAAAATAACTTCATTCGCGTTGGAGGTCGACTGCGAAACTCAAACTTGCGTTATGACGCCAAGCATCCATACCTTATCCCTAAGGAGCATCAGTGGACTCAACTGCTGATAAGCCATTATCACAGAACTCATTGTCACGCGTCAACAACTGCGCTCATCAATATCCTTAGACAGCACTATTGGATTCCGTCAGCCCGACGCCAAGTCTCTTGCGTCATCAGGAATTGTATGTCATGTTTCAGGTTTTCAGCTGCAGCTCAAGCGCCATTCATGGGCGATTTACCTGCGGACAGAGTGACGGCATCGCCACGCGTGTTCGCCGGTGTAGCCACTGATTTCGCTGGCCCGTACTTAGTCAAAAGTAGCGAGCTTCGAAATGCAAAATCACTGAAAGCTTATCTATGTGTCTTTGTGTGTTTAACCACTAAGGCAGTTCATCTGGAGTTGGTGTCGTCATTAAGCACCGAGGCGTTCGTCGCAGCGTTCACACGGTTTGTCAGTCGGAGAGGACTACTTGCCCTCATCCGAAGTGATCAAGGTACCAATTTCAAAGGTTCTAATTCATATCTCAAGGAGATTCTTCAGTTCTTACGTGACAATGAAGTGGTCTTACAAGAGGAGCTTCGTCGTTTAAACGTTCGTTGGGAGTTTCATGTCCCCGGGGCACCCCATATGTCAGGCTTAGTAGAGGCCGCGGTCAAGAGCAGTAAGAATTTGCTCAAGCGTGAATTGGGAGATCGCATCATGACCTTTGAAGGTCTGTCAACCATTTTGTCAAGGGTAGAAGCAGTTTTGAACTCACGCCCTCTTCTTCCTCTGTCAGAAGACCCCTTTTTTTATTTTTTTTTTAGGATGGGAAATCATCAAATGACTTCTCCCATTCTGGGCGGAGCGGGAGGGAGTGTCAGACTCTTACTGACTAAAACCCATCCATGTTCCTTCCTCGCCCTTTACGTTCCGGGGCCGCGGTATCTCTTTCGAACAGTCCGGCAACCCCGGCAGGCTTCGGCCCTTGCGGGCCCCTCTCGTCAGAAGACCCCTGCGACTTTGAAGTTCTCACTCCCGGTCATTTCATTATTGGTCAAGCATTGGTTTCGGTACCAGAGTATCCATGGCAAGATACTAATAGTTCATATTTGTTACGTTTCCAATTAATTCAACAAATTAGTCAAAACTTTTGGTCAAAATGGCATTTAACATATCTTAACAATTTGCAATCACGCAACCAATGGTATCGTCATGTACCTAACATTAATTTAAATGATTTAGTTCTAATTAAGGATGAGAACGGCCTCTACGCCATTCTAAGGGAGGTGCCCTTAGAATGGCGTAGAGGCCGTGTTATACAATTGTTCAAGGGTGCCGACAATGTTGTACGATCTGTTAAGTTAAAAACTCAAAACGGCGAATTGTTTCGGCCTGTAGTTATGTTATGTAAACTCCCTATAGAATGTAATGTTGATAGTTAATAAGTTTAATAGTTCATAAGGCTTTATTTTATTGGAGCACCATCAGTTCATGTTTGCTTAAGTTTTAACTGTTTATTTTGTTTCAATTCACTTCAGTTGTTCAATTCAAGGGACTTACTTCATCCTAACTGTATCTATCCATTCATCATCACATTCATCATCACTTTCATCATCAATTCATTGTTATTGTGTGTTAGTCATAAGAATCATTATTGTAATTATCACTAAGGTGTTCGAGTTGTAATATAACCTCGAGTACCTCGGTTCAACCTTTTCCTGCCCCCGGGAAGGATGTTCAGTCCAAATAACGGGTCCCTCTATTAGTCTATGGCAGATGCCATATTGTTCATAACTCGTTACCGGAAGAGAGAACACTTGTCAATCTTCAGTCGTCGCGGACGCACGCACGTCAATAAAACACTGTGTCGGAACCTCGGGTTGCACCGCTATTACGCGCGAACTCGTGCTTAGTTGATCATTTAATTACCCGGGAGTTGGAAAAGGTTAGAGCCGTGGATCAGAGGACCAAATGATCCTGTCAATGTAACAATCAGTGCGATAATATATGCGTAAGTGTACTATTCCATGGTTTCATTTAACCCACGCGATCATCACAACATCAACGGGGCTCAAGGAGGAGTTCCATCTCGCGCAGCGGAGCTGTGCGGTTGTTTCAGCCGTAGCGGCTGTGGTGGCCCAAATCTTCCCCTGCGTAGCGAGCCGAGACAAGGTTGGCCGCGCGGGAGACACCATCAACGTCATCACCACCCCACATGTTCGTCGAGCCAGGGCGAGTGGCGAACAGGATGGTTCTCAATTCGGATGTTTGTTTTTTTTTTATTTTTGTTCGGGCATAACTCCGTCGCTGGCCAACCGATTTGAAAAATTATTTTTTTGTTGGAAAGGGTATTCTTTCCAAATGGTCCCATAGCCACCAAGTCGGGATCTGTTACGTATTCGGCTACGTATTCAAAGATTTTTAGAAGTACTTGCAAGGTTGCTAAAGCCCTGCACATAAGCAACAAGATCAAAACAGCAGAAAATAAAATAAAGACCGTTTGGAAAGTCATAAATAACGAGACTAACAGAAAGAAAATACGTAAGAATAGCTTTACATTAGATACAGCATGTGGTCCTAAAAGCTCTGATCAGGAAGTAGCTCAAGAATTTGTTAATTTTTTTACCGAAATACCAATAAAAACTACGGAGGCTCTTAATTCCTCACCTGAAGCCTCAATTGGCTTATTAAAGGCGAATGTGTCTGGCTGCCTGGCTGAATTTAAATTTAAACACATTAACCCTATGACAGTTATTAAAGCTTTCCGGCAAATTAAAATCAAACTGACCGAAGATTTATGGGGAATGTCTATCAAAGTTTGTACATCTATACTTGAGACCATAGCCCCGTACTTAGCTTTAATTTTTAATTTATGTGTAGACCAAGGAGTTTTCCCGGATTTAATGAAATACAGTAAAGTCATACCTCTTTTCAAATCCGGGGACAGTAAAGATTCCAATAATTATAGACCCGTATCCGTGTTACCAGTTTTTAGCAAGGTTTTTGAAAAAGTAATGCTTAATCAAATGCTCTGTCATTTTAACACCAACAGAATCTTACATGATCAACAGTATGGTTTCACCAAGGGACGTTGTACAACTGACGCCGGTGTAACCCTATTAAAGCACATATTTGCTGCGTGGGAAGAGTCCCAAGACGCAATAGGAATTTTCTGTGATCTCTCCAAAGCTTTTGATTGCGTAAATCACGACACATTACTTTTGAAACTGGAGCATTACGGACTGGGTAAACTTGCACTTAGCCTGCTAAAATCTTATTTGAGCGATAGAAAACAACATGTTCAAATAAATGGTGTTAATTCACAGGGTTTGAATGTAAAAATGGGGGTTCCGCAAGGCTCAATATTGGGTCCTTTCCTTTTTTTAGTATATATAAATGATCTACCCTATTTGTTGAAACACCAACCTCAAAATATGGTGTTGTTTGCTGATGACACTTCTCTAATTTTTAAGATAAATAGACGGGCCCAAAATCTAGATGACGTGAATGATGCCCTACTTCAGGTCCAAAATTGGTTCACAGCAAACAATTTGGTATTGAATGAAAAAAAAACTAAATGCATAAGATTTTCATTACCGAATGTTAAAAGTAGTGATTGTGAGATAATATTGAATAAAGAGAAACTCGAATTCGTAGATAAAACGGTTTTCCTGGGGCTTACGCTTGATTCAAGGCTACAATGGGGTTCTCATTTAACATCTCTTGCGGGGCGCTTAAGTTCAGCAGCATATGCCATTAGAAAAATCCGTCAATTCACTGATGTAGATACCGCTAGACTGGTCTATTTTAGTTACTTCCATAGTATAATGTCTTACGGTATTTTGCTATGGGGACGGGCTGCTGATATTGAGTCTATATTTATTCTGCAGAAAAGAGCCATCAGAGCCATATACAATCTTCGTAGGCGCGATTCTCTAAGGGAACTTTTTAAGGATATTGGCATCATGACGGTTCATTGCCAATACATCTACGAAAACATAATGTACGTTAGAAAAAATCTGCATCTTTTCGGTAAAAGAGGCGACAGACACAATTACAGTACTAGAAATAGGGACCAACTAGTTCAGCCAGGCTTTAGACTCGCTAAAGTAGACTCATCTTTCATGGGGTACTGTTTGAGATGCTATAATAAAATTCCACAAAGTATTCTTGAACTGAATGAGACTAAATTTAAAACATGCGTTAAACGCACACTATCTAAGCAAGCATATTACAAGTTGAGCGATTATATCGCTGATAAAAATGCTTGGCTCAATGCTGGTCCTGCTCCACAAGGACAGGGGCTCAAAAATTGATAGCATTAAATGGTATTGTTGGAGCTGCTGAAGATTGTACAACTATCTTTGCATTGTATAGATTCAATCTATTTAGTATTATATAAACGCATAGCCCATATTGTGTGAGTACTATGTACTAGAAAGCTATCATTCACTGGAAACCTACTTTAGTTTTTGACTTGAATGTGCCCTGGCGGTTGAGAGTATGTCATGCTCACTCAAATGTCTCGCTGATCATGGCGCGTGTGTCGGACCATTTAGTTCCCTTCAAAATGGTTGAGCTGAATGGTGCTGATCCATGCGTCATGTGCGTGAACGGGCGCTGTCAGTTGTGACTGGTCATCTCTTAGTCGCCATGGTTTATTTGAATTAATTATTTTGTTCTTGAGTTGTATTTTGTTTTGTTTTGCTATGGACACTTTTAACGTGCACATCTTGCTACATTGTTCTCACATAATATAACATCTCAACATGAGTGATGTAACCAAGATTTTGTAACAATATTTTGATTTAAAAGAGTGTCCATGGAGTTTCTTGCCCGTTCTTCTCCATAGAGATCTACGCTAGGGAATGGGCAACTACAGTACTTTCACAGTTTTTATGTCTTGTGACTGGGACTGTAGCTACATTTAATTTTCATCTTTGTTTCGACAATTCAAAAGTGCCTGTTATTGGCCTACTTGAAATAAATGCTTTGATTTTGATTTTGATTTTGATCTGATGATGGAATCTTGGCGAAATCGAGGGAACTCTTCAAATTTTATACGATAACGTGTTGCGATTTTGGTATTTTCTACAACAAGTGAAGCATTGCGTTTGATAAGAACAATTCTACCATCAGATCTGATGATGAAGTCGAGTCACGGAACTCCATAATGAGACAATGTATCCTAGTCGTGTTTGGGCTTGTTGTAATTGTAACGGTATGCACTTTCCATGTAGGTATATCAAGCATATGTGAACACTAAAAAGTGAAAAATAAAAACTTTTTTGCAAAAAATAAAACCGACTTCAAAACAAACAAAAAAAAAATGAAATCAATCAAACAAAAGTCACCGACTTCAGAAGCTGAAGTTATTTTTCACTTTTATATTACAGAGTCAGGCAATATGGTCCGAAATTATGTTAGAAAGACAGACAGGGGAAAGGCATATACTAAAGAAAAATTATTAGAAGCCGTAGAAAAGTTGAAGAACGAAGAATTTAATGCTTATAGAGCCTCCATTAATTACCGGATTCCTCGACCGACAATAGTGGCGCGAGTGTATGGCAGATATGGACTGAAATCAGATTCTTTAGGAAGAAGTACAACTATTCGTAAAGAGGTAGAACAAAAATTGGCTCAAAACTTGCACCAAATGGAGATACGGATTTGGACTGTCAAGAAAAGAAATTATAGAACTTGTCGGACACTACGTAACCAAAAACCAAATAAAAAATCCGTTTAAAAATGGCGTTCCGGGCGAAGACTGGTTTTTATCATTTAAAAAACGTCACAATTTATCCGTTAAAAATCCATAGGCAGTGGAAAACTCCCGAAAAAAAGCTTGCAATCCATGGGTGATGGATGAGTTGGGATTGCATGATAAACCATCACAAATATGGAACCTTGATGAGACTAGTTTTAGTAAAGATCCCAGTAAAACCAAAGTGGTGGGTTTGAGAGGATATGCCTCAACAAGAACTATTGCATCACCCGGTAAAGACAACACCACAGTTTTGTTGGGTTGCAGTGCAGCTGGTGACAAAACCCCACCATTAATTATATTTAAAGGAAAAATATCTGGGATGAGTGGACCACTAATGAGGGCAAACAAGGTAAAACAAGGCAGGGCTTCCCTGCCTTGTTTTACTTTATTGACATCATTGACGTTCGGCGAGCCACAAAAAAAGTATTTAGCATTGAGGAAGAGGCAGAAATAGCGGGATATTTAAAACATATGGAAGAACGGCTATTCGGTTTAAATACTCTTGATCTCAGACGGATGGCATATGAGTTGGCCGTTAGAAATAATAAAAAAAATGGCTGGTTACGCCTGGCTCAGAGGTTTCTTAGATCGCCAGCCAAATTTATCTATTCGTAAGCCAGAAGCTACGTCCGCAGCTCATCCAATGAGAATACAATAAACATGAGCGATGATAATACAACCAATGATATAAAAAGGAAGAAAAAGTCTGATGATGCTGAGGATAAAATGATTAATTACAAAGTTAATGCAAAGGATGGACGAAAGGATGAACAGAGACTGAAGAAGTGATGAAAGTGAACCCGCATACAACTTTGCGTTGTCTCTGGTTGAAGATTTAAAATCAATTCATCCAGACTATCATCATCAGCCTTTTAATGTTCCCACTGCTGGGAGCAGCGGTGGCCCAGTGATGGCGGCCCCGACTTACGAACAGTAAGTCGTGGGTTCGAACCCAGACAGGCGCATTACTTTGTGTAATTTATTTCATCACCGCTGCTCTCAAAACGGTGAAGGAAAACATCGTGAGGAAACCGGCATGTCCTAGAACCAAAAATTCGAAGACATCTACCAATCCGCACTGGGCCCGCGTGGTAGATTATAGCCCATTCCCTCTCATTGACAGGAGGCCATGTCCCAACAGTGGGAACATTATAGGCTGATGATGATGATGATGATGACTGCTGGGACAGGCCTCTTCTCTATGAGAGGGACAAACCAGACTATAAAATGGACAAATTGGAGATCATGGGAGTTTTCGAAAAAATACAAGCTTATGTCTAAATCCTCCAAAAGTATACGGCCTGGGTTCGTTCTGCGGGGCGTTTTGCGTGGTGGCGAGCGGCCGACAGCGCGTTCAATGAGTGGCCATAGTGCACGCTCTGCGTTTGGGCGAATCCGCCGGCCCCGAGAAATACAGGGTGTTAGGGTAAACACCGTTGTCACTCAAACCATGGGTAGTTGGCATAAATAAAAAAATATAGAACCAAGTTTAAAAAACAGTCCGAAATTTACTTGAAAAAAAATTGATAACAAATTATCCGACACTGACCACAAGTTCATGTGCAATACAATGCGCTCGAGTGACGTAATCGCCGTCCGTTCGATGCAACTTTTCCTTCATACTTTTTCTGGCTTAGAACCGGCCAAAATGACGAGTCTGAATGTAAATTTAACTTAACAACAAAGAAAATGAAAAAATGTAGCTCTTTTTGGCGTATTTAAAAAGTTCATCACAATTTTATGTACAGTTAAAAATCACCAGATGAATTTACACTGATTGAATTACACTTACCTAATATCTACATAAATCTTAGGTTTGGTTTTAGGCTGTTCAGGGAACAATTCTTCATACAACCTATGAGCCTCGTTCAGGTTGTCACCCGCGATGGCGTACTGCCGTACTATTTCGGTCCACTCAGTCCACTGTTCATTTGTGTAAGGCATACTCGTAGATAGCGTCTTGACAGTAATTTCTTCCAACAATTTCAATATTAGAGAGACCGTCTTGAGAACTTTGACTTTCATTAGAATTTAGATAATTTTCTTCAATTTCTTGCGATTTTTTCGGTACGCAAATAGTTACGAAGGGCACATGCAGCTTGTACGATTATGTCTGCCATAGGTATCCGGTTGTACTTGCATAGGTCCTTGAAAAACGCGAAACCTTGCTCTTAAAATTCTGAAAGCATTTTCTACAGTTCTTCGAGCACGTGATAAACGGTAATTAAATACTTTATTAGAATCATTGTTTACAAGCTTTGCTTTACTGTAGGGCTTTAAAAGGTACGTTTTTAAAGGAAATGCTGCATAGCCACAATAGTATACGGCATAGGTTCAGAATTTTGATGTATTGGAGTATTCTGTGGAACATTCAGTTGGTTCCGTTCGAACATTTTCCCCATCACGGAATTTTCGTATACACCACCATCACTGTTATGGCCATACGCCCCTACATCTATCATAACAAATTTATATTGAGCATCAACTAAAGCAAGCAATACGATTGAATGATCTTTTTTATAGTTCTAATAGGTTGATCCAGCATTTATTGGGCATATTATGTTTACATGCTTGCCATCCAATGCGCCAAGACAATTAGGAAAATGCCAATATGTTTGGAAATCTTTTGCAATCTCTTTCCATCTCTCTTCTGAAGGTTGTGGCATTATAATGGGTGCTAGATTTTTCCAAATAGCTTCGCATACTTCCTTGACTATATTTCTCACTGCGGTAAAACCCATACGATAACTGAATGCCACTGAACGAAAGGAGTTACCAGTGGCCAAAAACATGTGAACAAAAAAAAAAATATAACTAAACAACAGATATAGTAAAAAGAAAAAATATTAAGTCAAGTACCTAATATTAAAGTTAACATAATAATACATGTTAACAAATTGTCTACCAATATTTTAAAGGGTGATAGTGTTGAAAATGTGAACAAATTTTCAAAGGATCATAGATCGCTAAAATGATCTTGTACGAGTACTAAGGCACTATGAACAACTAAATTTTAATTCCATATTTCGAACTATGTTCCGTGGGAAATAGTTGTTTAATATAATAACACTATCAGCTCTTAAAGTAACGATTTTTGAGTTGAAAAATGCAAAGATAATTGGGCTAAATTACGCAACGCATACTGTAGTGCACTAAAACGACGAAAAACTAAATCTGGGCAAGCGGCAACGCAACTCTATGGAAATACGAAGATCAAATGGGTTTTTTACGTCCATACATGGAAATGAGAAACACTAAGACTAATTTGATACCGCCATCATCTCCGTCGATATCTGCAGAGACCATCACATCGGAATTGCCTGCAGAAAGTCCTGAAGTTCTTGAAAGTCCGCCTGATTTCAGAAGTGAGTCACAACAAAGCAACTTAAGTTCATATTCTCAAAGGAGCTCATCTTTGAAGAGAAAATCTGATTTAGCAGACATTTACGATATGATGAAGACACAGCATAGTCTGAGGCAATAAAAACAGCAGTCAAAACTGGACTTGGATGAAACAGACATGTTTTTCTTAAGTATGGGCAAAGCAGTCAAAGCACTACCGAAATTAGACCAAACAAAAATTAAATTAGATTTACATACGGCTATTTCTTAGGCTGAAATTCGTAACATTGAAATGGAACGTGTAGTAAAGACACCGCTTAGAATAGTTTCTCAAACGGTAGTTCCGCCAAGTAACCAGCCTCTCCCAGAGCCATCCAGAGTCTACTACTATCATAAAGACGGGCCCAAAATCTAGATGAAGTGAATAATGCCCTACTTCAGGTCCAAAATTGGTTCACAGCAAACAATTTGGTATTGAATGAAAAGAAAACTAAATGCATAAGATTTTCATTACCGAATGTTAAAAGTAGTGATTGTGAGATAATATTGAATAAAGAGAAACTCGAATTCGTAGATAAAACTGTTTTCCTGGGGCTTACGCTTGATTCAAGGCTACAATGGGGTTCTCATTTAACATCGCTTGCGGGGCGCTTAAGTTCAGCAGCATATGCTATTAGAAAAATCCGTCAATTCACTGATGTAGATACCGCTAGACTGGTCTATTTTAGTTACTTCCATAGTATAATGTCTTACGGTATTTTGCTATGGGGACGGGCTGCTGATATTGAGTCAATATTTATTCTGCAGAAAAGAGCCATATATAATCTTCGTAGGCGCGATTCTCTAAGGGAACTATTTAAGGATATTGGCATCATGACGGTTCATTGCCAATACATCTACGAAAACATAATGTACGTCAGAAAAAATCTGCATCTTTTTGGTAAAAGAGGTGACAGACACACTAAAGTAGACTCATCTTTCATGGGGTACTGTTTGAGATGCTATAATAAAATTCCACAAAGTATTCTTGATGGACCTGAAGTAGGGCATTATTTCTCAGGTTCAAAATGCTTGGCTTAATGCTGGTCCTGCTCCACATGGACAGGGGCGCAAAAATTGATAGCATTAAATGGTATTGTTGGAGCTGCTGAAGAATGTACAAACTTATCTTTGCATTGTATAGATTCAATGTTAGTATTATATAATCGCATAGCCTATATTGTGTGAGTACTATGTACTAGTAAGCTATCATTCACTGGAAACCTACGGCAGTTCTTGACTTGAATGTGCCCTGGCGGTTGAGAGTATGTCATGCTCTCTCAAATGTCTCGCTGATGGTGGCGCGTGTGTCGGACCATTTAGTTCCCTTCAAAATGGTTGAGCTGAATGGTGCTGATCCATGCGTCATGTTCGTGAACGGGCGCTGTCAGTTGTGACTGGTCATCTCTTAGTCGCCATGGTTTGTTTGAATTAATTATTTTGTTTTTGAGTATTTTATTTTGTTTTGCTATGGACACTTTTAACGTGCACATCTTGCTACATTGTTCTCACATAATATACCATCTCAACATGAATGATGTAACCAAGATTTTGTAACAATATTTTGATTTAAAAGAGTGTCCATGGAGTTTCTTGCCCGTTCTTCTCCATAGAGATCTACGCTAGGGAATGGGCAACTACAGTACTTTCACAGTTTTTATGTCTTGTGACTGGGACTGTAGCTACTTTAAATGTTCATTTTTGTTTCGACAATTCAAAAGTGCCTGTAACTGGCCTACTTGAAATAAATGCTTTGATTTGATTTGATTTGATTTGATTCACCTACAGAAATTAATGAGTTTTCACCTGAATCCCAGTCCATACTCGATCCTGAGGCTCAAAATTCAAATTCTACCGGAGAAGAAAACTTGTCCACTTACTACAGCGGTGTAACTTTTAATTGAGCACCGTACTTGAATGATTAATATAATAGTTTCGTACTTGTTAAAATTAAAATTGTTGATTTTTAATACAAAATAAAAATTACTTCAAACTGCTAGCCTTTCTTTTGTTCCAATGGGTTGGCGAAATCTGGTACTTTTTAATATCTTGTTCAATTAAAGAATGTATGTAATTGAATTGTTGTTTTGTCATCCTGAAGTACTGTTGAAATTTAATTTCATCGCTTTTTAGTTCTTGCACCAACAAATGATATTCACTTCGGCTTCCTCTTGAAGTATTTATTGGATGTACCCAATATCTCCTTTTCTTTCTTTCCTTTTTGAGTATGCTTAACATGAGCAGGTATGCTACATTTTCTTCAATATCCGTATCCGAGTCTGAAGAAAACATTGTAGACGTTTACTCCAAAGGCCTCCACTGTACTGACCGAGACGAATTTTCGTCAGGGCGCGCGGCGACACGACACGCAAATGTAAAGGAGGAAACACATTATTAAAACGCGACGCGACCCGATGAAACGCGATGCGTGTTGAGTTGAATCAAATGTATTGTATTCTATAGACCAGAATCACACTATGAACACCCGACGCGACGCCATGCGCGCACACGCCACCTGAACCAGACGTGCCAGATCGGTGTGTCGCCCATGGTGGGGGTAAACACGCCACCCGACGCGGCGCGCGCGGTATGTTTCTAGAAAACACCCGACACCACGCGTCAGTCCACGTGCAGTCGTTTGATATTTTTTAATATTTTCCATTTATTTAGCGAAATGACCGACGAAAAATGAATTGAGTTGGTAAAACGATATCCTGTTCTATATGACATGAATTTAGCTATATACAGGGATCAAAACGTGAGAAATAATGCATGGGAAGAAATTGCGGAGCAAATGAATACACACGGTAAGTTTTATTGAAAAAAACATTTATTATAGTACAAATTAAATTGATATTTAATAAGCTTATATCGTTGTAGTAACTTTTGGGAGATTTTAATTTTGTTTACCTCTCCTCACAATATCAAGTTGCCACGGAACGGCGCCTTCGGTACAAAAATATTCCTTGAATTTATTTCTTACTGAAAAAGCATACAGTGTGGAATTTCTGCGAATGGGACTTAAGTGGTCAAAGGCTGTAGGTTCTGTCAAATTCGCCTGTAGTGAATCATCATCACAGTCTGAAGGCAAATCATCCGTGCCTAAATAGTTATGTAGGCAACATGTTGCCAGAATAATTTTGTCGACCATGTCCGGTTGAACAGCTAAAGGACCAGCAAAAACACGCCATCTTGATCTCAAAATGCCAAAGGCATTCTCGACTATACGTCGGGCACGACTAAGCCGATAATGGAATATTTTATTGGGTTCATTGTTACGAACATCATTTTTGCTGTAGGGTCGCATTAAAATTGGTTTCAAGGGAAAAGCTTCATCTGCAACTATCACATGTGGCAATGGATCTGAATTTAGAGTTAATGGTTTAGGGGAACAAATTTTAACTTTCCATCTTGCATTAATTTGCCTAAGATGGATTTTTCCAATATTACACCATCGCTGTTTTTACCATATGATCCGACGTCTATGACTAAGAATCTATACTTTAGATCTACTAAGGCCAGTAGTACGATTGAATTTGTCCCCTTATAATTAAAATAATTCGAGCCACTATTTATAGGACAAGTAATGTTCACATGTTTTCCGTCTAGTGCCCCACAGCAATTAGGGAAATTCCAATAATTTCTAAAACCATTTTCAGATTCTTCCCACATTGCAGTTGTAGGTTTTGGCATATAAATTGGACCCATTTTCTTCTAAATTGCATCGCAAACGTCTTGTACGGTACTGAATCCCATTCGATAGTTGAATCCTAATGATCTGAATGAACTGCCCGTAGCTAAAAACCTATAACAGAAAATACTTAGTATCTATAAATATATATAGATTATCTTTTGTTTCAGTTGGAGACATAAAAAATAATTTTCCAATTAAGGAACTGCTTTACCAATGCAATAAAAAGACGTCGCAAGAAGAGTGGTCAAGCAGCAACTATGTAGTTCCTTGGAAATTTGAAAAACAAATGGAATTTCTGTTACCACAAATTGAAGGAAAACCTACAATTACAAACTTAGGTGATGCAAATGTTGACAATTCAACACAAGATTCTTTATTGCAATTTTCTGAAGATTCTGTACCTTCACCTTCCACCATTCTGCATACACCAAGGACCTCTTCAAGAGCATCTGCTGCAAGTTCTCAGACACGTACAAACAAAAGTGATAATGACAATAATTTATTAAAAGAAATGGTTGATGTAATGAAAGCGTCGCAAGATGAGACAGAATAGATCAGAAACTGATATGGATGAAAATGACTATTTTTTTTTTTATCAATGAGTAAACAACTAAAAAAGTTACCTAAAACAGACCAATCTGAAATTAAATTTCAATTACACAGGCTTATACACAATTCGGAAATGAAAATGTTAAATAATCGTGAACGAATTCTGAATACTCCGATTAATATAACGGTAAACACCGGTTTATTCCGCAGGACGCAGCCGCGCACGGTGTGCGGCGACAAGCATGAACTTGTATATTTGGATCGGGTACCGCCTGGCGTAGAATGTTATATTTTGATTTCATTGCATCAGTCATTCCTATGCGCTTCTAACGTATTGATCGAGATTGTGTTGTGACTTGCGAGTGATTTCTTAATAAGACAGTGGTGTTTGTTTCTTGCTCACAAAATGGGACGAAAGAGAAAAAACCTAATTCATTCATATTACATTTACAACGATGAAAGTATAAAATCAAAATGTCAGATGGAAGGTTGTCAGCAAGAAATACGAGTAAGTATTCATTAAATTTATTTGTTCTTATTGTAGATTGTACATTTTTAGAATAGATAAATTAGTACTTACCTATTCACCCTATTCACCTGCACACAAAGTAGATACCTACTTACTTACATAAAGATTTCGCGGTCGCGGTGCCTGGATTTGTGTCCGGTTGATGGCAATAGGCTCGCCCCCTATTACACGGGTGTAGGTACTATAAGGTGCATCTCTACCTAATCCTTCGAAGAATATAGGCGTGTTGTATAATGAAAGATGATGTAAACCAATAATTATTATTTTAGGTATCTACGTATAATGTAATTAAGTTCTTACAGAAAAAATATGCAAGTCCGATGACAAGTTAATTGGTTATGTGACAAAATTAATCTGATGGTGTAGGAAGATCCTACACCAGGAAGAATCATTTTTTTTTAGATTTCCTGATGTACTATTATCTACTTACACCATTATACATATATTTATAAATAACCGCTTTTTACTACATGCATACGAATGTATATAGATAGGGTTACCAAAATATTTTTTTGACAATTTTTCTCTGTCGGTCTGTTTGTTCCGGCTAATCTCTGAAACGGCTGGACCGATTTTGACGGGACTTTCACTGGCAGGTAGCTGATGTAATAAGGAGTTACTTACTTACTACCACTACTTACTTTTTTATTAAACTACTTACTAAACTACTTACTACTTACTTTTTTGTTAAATTCCACGTAGACGAAGTCGCGGGCACAGATAGTAATTTAAATAAAACACTTGGATCCGCAAACGTGTTTTATTTCAATGCGGTTGCAGTAAATATGCTCATTCAGCTACGGTCCGTAGATACGCTTCAATTTATATTTATATAATTAAATGTATTTTATTTATGATCTAGAGTAAAGGAGTTACTATAGAACTGTTAACAATAAACAAACTATATTTGTTACAGGGACATCACGCTGGAAATTTGTTACGACATTTTTTTACGCAGCACCGTGTTGAGTATGATAGAATTCAAGCAAGGATTTTTGCCGACAAAGATGTAAACCTCCCTGCCGAACATAGTAGAGTTCTTGAATGCCTGGTCAATTTAGTAGCAATTCATGGCAGGCCGTTATCTTTACTGGAAGACGAGGCATTTCAAAACTTAATTACAATGATACCGAATTGTGGTTTAAAACCTAATGTTAGAAACATAAGAACATGTATTGAGAATAAAGCCTACGATGTTCGCAAGAAGATCCACGAGGAATTACCTAAAAAGTAAACTTGTATGTCTGAAAATTGACGTGGCTTCCGTAAAATCAAGAAGATTTCTTGGAATAAATATACAGTTCATTTCAGAAGATAAGCTTCAACTGCGTAACTTGTGCGTTATTGAACTACACGAACGAAATACTGCAGTTTTCCTGAAAGAATGTGCTGTGGTAATGGTTTTAAGCCGTTACGGAATCGAAGCTCAGCAATTATACTCCATTACCTCGGACAACGGAAGTAATATGCTTGCAATGTCTCGTCAAATTGAAGAGGAAATTCAAGATTCGCTTGAAGATTTGAACGGTACTGAACATACTGAAGAATCTCAGGTTAATTTTACTCAGGAAGACGACCAGGAAATGCTTGATCTGGTGGAAAGTTTGGAATTCGAAAGGAAAAATGTAGCACAACCTATGGTGATAGCCGCACGTAAAGCCGCGCACACCTTGCAGCTCGCAATGAGAGATGCTTGTAAAGAACTTGAACCCATTTTCGAGTCGTGTCGCCGTGCAGTGAGAACTCTTCGTACACCTAACGTGGCACTGGAGTTAAAGCGAAACCAATTGCTTCAAGCCGTCCTGGATTGTCCAACTCGATGGGACTCAACTGCCGATATGTTAGAGAGGCTAGTAAGTTTAAAAGACTTTTGTGAAAAACTTTATCCAGCTTTAATTGACAATGAAACATGGATGAAAATTGAAGAGAACTTGCAAGCACTTATACCGTGCAAAATACTATCCAAACAGTTGCAAAAGGAACATTTGACTTTTGGTGATTTTTACATAGCGTGGGTAAAATGTGTAACAGAGATTGAAAAAATTAACAGTGTAACTGCAACATTTTTAGGTATATGCATGAAGGATAGAGAGACCAATCTTCTGACTAACGACACTTTTTTGTCTGTTTTTTTTTTGGACCCGAGAGTCAATTCGATACTTTCGGGTGAACAGAATGAAAGAGCTCGTGTCCATTTAATGCATACATATCAAAGATATAATAATCATTTCCAGTTGCAATCCCAGGAACAACCAAGAAATGAAAATGATCCAAATCAAGCTAATGTTCCTCAAGAAGTACATACATCACGGAGTAATATAGATAGTTTCTTTGATAGGCGATATAGGGAACGCCAGAGAGAACGACCAACAGACGCATGCACCTACTTAAAAAAATCTTTGATTGATTTTCTAAATCAGCCACTGTTGCCTTCACACGAGAATGTTTTGAAATATTGGTACGAAAAAAGGTTCTCTGATCCACAACTGTATTATTTATCCAATATAGTGTTAGCCACTCCACCAACACAAGTAAGTGTTGAATGATTATTCTCTTCTTTAAAATTTATTTTAAATAACTTAAGAATGTCATTGAAAGATCCCATCATTGATGACATTTTGGTAGTAAGAAATAACAGTATTCATGACAAATCAAGTTAATTTATTAGTTTACTTATTACTAAGTATGTATCATCATCATCATTACTAAGTATGTATGATTATGTCAGCGGAATACAGGATGTTTTTACATAACCAATCAGAGCGCACATGGCGTTTGGTTTTTGCTAACTTATTATTATTATTTCGCGAGAGAATTCGGTAAGTTTATCAATTTGCGAAAATCTGGACGTAAAATTATACAATTTATCTCTCATTTAGAATTTTACGCAACTTTTTAAATTGACTAGGAAATTTATAAAATCGCGGATCGTATTACATTCCGGTGACATATAATGTCACCGTAAAATTGACAAATACGTTATATTACTGAAGATATTGTAAAGTCTCGAATTATTGTCAACTGAACATACGGAAGTATCCCTTGCCCCCATAAACGGGACTTGGGGCACCCCCCCGTTAGGTTAGTTAGGTTCCTTTAAACCCTGCACTCGGAAATAGGGGCCCCGCGAAGCGGGGCTCCGTCGACTACGCTTTTTAGGGGAATATGAAGTGTTTTAAGGTTAGGTTATATTAATCGATATTTCTCAGGAATGGTACAGTATCTTTTCCTGAGAGTGGTACCATTGGGCAAGGAGGACCCCTCCTTCTCTCCACACCGCGTGAGTTGACTACCATCGCATGCATTACACGAAAAATAATGCGTTTTATTGTAAGCAGTATGTTCATTTGACAATAATTCGAGACTTTACAATATCGCTAGTGATATTACAATATAACGTATTTGACAATTTTACGGTGACATATACATACATAATAATTAGGTAACGTCAGTTAGTGCACTACGCACAAATAATAGGTTAGATCACAAATAGTTAAATTTTGATTTCCGGTATGGAAATCATGGTCAAGTGGCATGTGTCGATATTTGTTTCTGTGTATTAGCTTTAATATTTCCACACTCACATACGTGCGCATGCATGGCTCGACAAATTGTAATTCTTTTGAAATAAGATTTCCGTAATATTCATTCCTCAAATCATTCTGATTCCTAATCTTATTGCTTATCTTATTAAAAGAACGAATGTGTGCTGTGCAATCATGACTATGATTGCACAGCACACATTCATTCTTTTCATTTTCCGTTTCTGAATTTTGACTTGGTGAAGCAAATTCCTCCTTAAATTCCTCGTCATCCTCGCTTAGCGGAAAAGTAGTTAGACTCCTTTGTATTCCTGAAAGACTCATTTAACTTTACTTTTGGATGGTCTATGGTTGTCAAACTGACGAGACATATTTTTTCCGGTCTTAATATTTTATTTAATAAATAACAGCCTAACAGCCTTTCAATGCAACAAAGCAGGAAATTGTACAATATTTAAGAGCATAATATACCTAATAGATCATATTATATATAATAATCCTCATAAATAAAAATCTTTCGAGTGAAATGTCAAAAATTTCGTGTCATTGATCTTAAAATCTTAAAGTGTACCTAATCATTTTCAAAAATCTCAACGGGACGCCCGTCTCCCGACATCGTTTGCCGGGGCTGGCCAGGGCTAAGCAAAATGCCAGTTTGGCCGGCGCAGCGGCGCCCCGGGACGGCAGTGCGACTGTGCGCAGCTACTACTGTGAGCTCGTAGACATCGGTACGAAGATTACAAGAATATACAACTCGCGAAGAGGCAGGCCCCGTGTACCAGCAACGGTCGCCGGGGCTGCGTTTTGTATCTGCATTCATCACGGCACCCGAGGCCCGGAGCGTGACGATTCCAGTGTTTTAATAGACTTTTAAGTGGTTTTTTTATTTATCATATTTTTTTTTTTAGTTTAGTAAAATTAATTTTAAAGTTTAGTGTATTTTATAACTGGCGTATATGAGTAACAGCAGCAGCGATGTGGTGGACAACAGTGCAAGTCAACCTTCAACATCGCTAAACACCCCGGAGAGATGCCCGCTTTGTACTCAGGCACGGTTTTTAAAGGTAAGCGGGGTCTGAACGTGCATATTGGGAAAGTACACAAACTTCCCAATGCATCCACCTCAGACCCTGTCTCAATAGCCACACCTACAACTCCGTCAACATCCTCTTTCGACCCATTTTGGAAAACCCTTTCAAAATTCAAAAACTCTGTTCCAGTACTTAAGCGAGTTCCTCGAGGCGCTAGACCGCTTGTAGCCCAAAATTTAGCTGGTTGCGTTCGCCTTGCCATCCAGGAGAACTCGTTAAGTGCTTGGGAGCAGTTGCTTACTTTCCCTTATCGTATTCTACATTTTAAAAAGAATTTGGCCACAAAAAAATCTTTAACCGCTCTTATCAAAAATAACTGAAATATTTCGGCTCAAAATTTTGTTCGTAATATATGAGCTCTTGGATATACCTCTTCGAGAGGTTTGATATGATTACCAACGGGTAGGTACCGTACTTTTTTTAGTAAACAGAAAAAAACGCCCCTATTCACGTAAGTATTTGCTGTCAAATGACATTGACCAAAACAGGAATGATTTGACTCGCAATAAAATATCATAACATAGCTTATTTATTATGATTTTAAGATTTCGTTTTCAATTCTACGTAATATTTCGTTTACTACCATAGTAAAATGGTTACTTTTTTTTGGTGTTATTATGAATAATAAATGCAATGACCTGGTGGGCCCAAAATAAACTATCTCCTTTATAGTTTTCTTTGGCAGTGCTACAGACACCCGTCTAAATAGGCTTGTGTCCTAAAAAAATCTAATTAGTCCGTCAGTGCCGTCAGTTAGATTATGTTCGCGCCAACACCAGCGCGACGAGAATATCGCGCTTCGCATCACTACTTGCACACCCCGCGCCTGCCTCACACCCCGCAACGCGTCTGCGTCGAGCGAGCCGCGCCCTCGCCCTCTTTGCTCCGCGACCGCCAACTGACATACACGTGCTTCGCGCTCCCTACCGCGCGCCATTACGATCCGCGTTCATACATGTAAGTCGTGAAGAACCCGCGCTTACAGATTATAAAATAATATTTGACCCGTATTTTTTCTTTTGTTACATAAACCAAAATTGACGAAGATACGACGCTTAAAATTCGCAATACGTCACGCCGTGCTATAGTTTTTAGTGCGTTGTGACGTCACGAGGCCCCACTTCCGAGTTTTGATGCGTTTTATCTTTGTCAGTACTCAGTGATTTACAAAAACAAAAAATACGTGTCCATTATTTTCCAATACTCTAACTGATCCGTCAGTTGTACCTACTAATTAGTTTTGCAATTTATTGATGGTGGAAACTAGCCTATTACTTTTTCGTCACAACCTTCTGGAATCTGCTGTTGGCTGTCAACAAGGTGACCCCCTCGGGCCAGTGATTTTTAGCTTAGCTATTCACCCTATTGTTCAGCAGCTAAATTCAAAATTTAACGTTTGGTATCTTGATGATGGAACCTTAGGCGGCGATGTAGATACAGTTTTAAATGATTTAATTTTCTTAAAAAATAATCTTCATTTCATTGGCCTTGACCTAAACCTTGCAAAATGTGAACTGTTTTTAGCGGACCATACCGACCGAATCTAAATTTAACGCAGAAGCCCCTAACATCTAAATTATTGACAAAAGTTCTCTTGGGTCTCCAATTTTCGAAAATTCCTTTCCCGATTTCATCGAGGAAAAAATTCAAAATTACAATGATATTTCGGAAAGGTTGCTTGCTCCAAATTAACATGCATTCGGCCATCACCATTATCCGTTATTGCTGTTTCGGCCCTAAATTAACATATTTATTACGTGCTTCTCTTTTATGGAAGCACACTCATCTTTTAGGACAAAATCGATCTAATCATCAGAAATTCTTTATCATCCATTTTAAATGTGGCCTTGGACGACCGGGCCTGGACCCAAGCTACTCTACCCACTCGTATGGGAGGGCTCGGCGTCCGCAAAATTTCTAGTATTAGTTTACCGGCTTATATATCCTCGGTTCATGGCACTGAGAAATTAATCAGGAAAATCCTGGCTTCCACACTGGTTGATTTTGATGTGCCGTGCTTCGCCGAGGCTATAAACGCTTGGAAACTCGCTTGCCCGAACTCTGAAGAACCCGATTGCCCATTTTCCCAGAGACGGTGGGACGAGCCGCTCTGCAGAGTAGTTCAGATCAATCTACTGAACACGTCTGCTACTACTGCTGAGCGTGCGCGCCTGCTGGCTGTGGGTGAATGGGAGTCGGGTCTTTGGCTTCACGCACTACCTTCGTCGAACACAGGCACGTTGCTCGACGACACCACTTTCCGCCTCGCTGTTGCTCTACGCCTAGGCGCTCCATGTTGTTCTCCTCACCGCTGTCACTGTGGTGAAGTTGTCAACAGCCTCGGACACCACGGCCTGTCATGCAGCCGAAGTGCGGGCCGTTTTGCGCGGCACGCGAACTTGAATGACATCATCCGCCGATCTCTTGTTACCGTCGGTGTTCCAGCTTTATTAGAACCCAATGGATTGGCACGCGACGATGGCAAGAGACCGGACGGTATGTCTTTGTTTCCATGGAAGATGGGTAGGCCTCTAGTGTGGGACGCCACATGTGTCGATACTCTTGCTCCTTCCCATCTTCCTAGTTCATCGTGCTGTGCAGGGGCTGCCGCTGCGGCTGCGGAGAACCTCAAGCGGCGTAAATATAGTAACCTTATTGGTAACTATATTTTCGAACCGTTTGGGGTTGAAACTCTAGGACCGTCTCACAGCCTTTTCAAGGAAATTTCAAAACGCTTAGTTGACACTTCCCGTGACCCTAGGGCTGGCTTTTGCCTTGGTCTTGGCTTAGCGTTGCCATTCAGCGTGGTAACGCTGCCAGTCTCTTGGGGACATTACCAGTTGACAGCGTAGAAGAGGAGTTTTTTGACGCCATTTTTTAAGTTTTTAGTTTAAGTTAGTTAGTTTAGTTAATTGTAGCAAATTGTAAATAATGTACACCTACCTATATCAATTCCTGAAATATATAAAATGACTGTAATATTTAATTTGTATTTTTAAAAACTTTTTGAACGTTTTCGCTCTGCATTCGATCCGCATCCGAATCGAAGAGAGACAGAGGGCATAGTGCGAGTTTTTCGAGACACATTTCAAAAATAATGATGGATGATGAAATAAACACCTTACCGAACCATGCAGAGTCAGTTATTGAAGATAATGACGTGACTTGTTACAACGATGATGCGCCGTACTGGTTCAATACTCTGATACAAAATGAAAACTTATATGCTGGCTGACCTTAGCGAAGATACAATATACGAAAATATTTATTATTTTGCAAAAACTATTTTACAGACTTCCCCTTTGGACCAATTTAATGTTACCTTTCTACAAGGAAACAAATGAGGCAGCCAGCAGTAGTAATGTAGAAAGTTACTTTAAGAATATAAAACAGTTGTTATTCTGTACAAAGAGTGGTTTATTGCGTGTAGGTAGATGAATTCATTATGAAACACACTGAATAAGTACTTATCTGTTATGAAACACACTGAACAAGTACTTATCTGGCGAAAAAGTCACAAAAAGAAACAAGAGAAGAGGTTTTAAAATATTTAAAAGTGTAAAATAAAAAAAGCAGGGGCGGCGTTAGGGTAGGGCGCGGTTGGGCGACCGCCCAGGGCGGCGGACGCCCGGCGCCCTAAGTAGCCCTAAGTGCCGTAAGTAGCAATGTAAATAAAACTAAAAATGGTGTCTTCTCAGCTGTTTATAAAAGTTCAAATGAAAGGTCATCGTACCACAGTACCTGTAGTACCTCAAGGGCGACTCGCGAGCCGCGCACTGTATTCGTACCGCCTAGCTAAAATCTAAACAAAACGAAATAACCGATATTCGACATTAATTTAACTACTATATAATTATAAATTAAAATAAACTAAACTAACTTAAACTATAAACTTAAAAAATGGCGTCAAAAAACTCCTCCTCAACGCTGTCAACTGGTAAAGTCCCCAGGAGACTGGCGGCGTTACCGCGCTGTATGGCAACGCTAAGCCTTTGGCCAAGGTAAAAGCCAGCCCTAGGGTCACGGGAAGTGTCAATTAAGCGTTTAGAAATTTCTTTAAAAAGGCTGTGAGCACTCGGACCCCACGGGCCAAGAGTTTCAACCCCAAACGGCTCGAAAATATAGTTACCAATAAGGTTACTATATTTACGCCGCTTGAGGTTCTCAGCAGCCACAGCGGCAGCCCCTGCACAGCACGATGAGCTAGGAAGATGGGAAGGCGCAAGAGTATCGACACAAGTTGCGTCCCACACTAAATATATTTAACTACTGAAGGTCGGAAATGGATTACTTAATTTTGCGTCTCTAAAAACATTTTTATGAGGCGGCAAAACTCAAAGGCACGCCGCCGCGCCGCCAAAGAACGCTGACCTTCAAACGAAAATGAAATTTTACAAAAAAAAAATAACCAATTTTCGACATAAATAAAAGAACATAAGGACGGAAATCTATTACTTCATTTTGCGCCACTATGAACATTTTGGTTTGCGCGTGCTTTCTCAAAAGAAGCCGCTATTCTGCACTTCAATAGCACAATAAATAAGTCAGTATTTCAACTAGGCATAGTTGCAAAAATAATTAGTAGAGCTGTCACTCTTAATGTTTTTGAATTTGAAATTTATAACGTTTGTGTTCTGTAGTGATCAAACAATCGAGTTGATATTACTAGTTTACAACATACATACATAAACTCACGCCTTTTTCCCATGGAGATAGGAAGAAACAACAGAACGCCACCTGCTACGATACGATTCTTACATCCAATTTTTTTTTTGTGTTCTGTATAGATAAACAATCGAGTTGAAATAACTAATTTACAAATAAAATTTAAGTAGGCATAATCTCATGGCATCGGTGAATATCAATAAACGGTGCCTAGTTTATAACACGAAACAGTTACGAACAATTTTTCACTGAACAATTTTTACAACATCCTCCTCTTTAGTACGTAGTTTCCTTACTGTCCATTATTGTTCTGTGGTCGTATATTTGTATCGTATATACTCTCATCTCATATCATTTATTTTGCATTACCTACCGAATTTAACGGATTTTTGTCAGTTTGTCGTTGACTTTTAATGCGAACATACATAGTACAAAATGTCCGAACACGTTGATCCTATCAAACGAAAACAATCTGGATCACAATATAGAAAACGGAAAGCAGAAAAAGAAAAGGAATTTCAAAAAACAAAAAAGTTTATGAATATAGATAAATATATCACAACAAAAAATCAAGACCTCAATGTGGCATCTACATCTGGAATACAAACGAATACATCAGTAGTGAAGCCTCTGTCTGACAAGTTTGATCAGATAGCTGTTGAAGACATTGCTGTCGAAGTTTCTCGAAGTGAGGAGACAAATTGTGCTACAATAACAAATGCTGCTCAGGATGACTCCATTGGTGATGTACAAAAACAAATTCTAGATGACATTAGTACTGTTGTCCCGAATATATCGGATCCAGCCACTTGGCCACTCAATCGAAATAACAAAATTATTGATCACTAGCGGACGTCCCGCGGTTTCACCCGCATAGTTCCCGTTCCCGTGGGAGTACGGGGATAAAATATATCCTATGTTACTCGTGGATAATGTAGCTTTCGAATGGTGAAAGAATTTTTAAAAACGGTCCAGTAGTTTTTAAGCCTATTCATTACAACCAAACAAACAAACAAACAAAGTTTTCCTCTTTATAATATTAGTGTAGATATAATAACTAGTGGCCCAGTGCAAACTCACATTGATAATTATCCGAAGAATGATAAAGGGCGACATTTCTCTAATTCTTATTTGACAAAAAAACTTGCAAACAATGAAACAATTCAGCGTCGTTAGTTAATATACTCCGTTTCTAAGGATCGAGTTTATTGTTTTTGTTGCCGGCTATTTGATAGTAGTTCAGCGTCGAGTTTAGTATCTGAAGGATATAAGAACTGGAAACACTTGTCTGAAATGTTAATAATTCTCTTGGCTCCTTCTTCAGTGGTTCGGCTGCAGGGTTAGATGGAATCAGACCGGGGCACCTAAAGGAACTGACGTCTAGTTCGGCGGGCGACAATGGCCAACGCCTTCTGGAATCTTTGTGCAGGCTGTGCAACTTCTTGCTTAGTGGTCAATTAAATCGAGAGGTATGTCCATATTTGTACGGGGCTTCTCTTTGCGCTATCACTAAGAAAGATGGGGGTTTGAGGCCAATTGCCATTGGTAGCACCTTTCGACGCCTGACAGCTAAGCTGGCTTGTCGTGCCGTTAAGATAGAGATGGCAGCTTATTTGCAGCCTCATCAACTAGGCTTCGGTACGCGCCTCGGGTGCGAGGCTGCCATTCATGCTACTCGTGCTTTTGCGATGGGGGCCGAAAACGCAAACTGCATCATTGTGAAGCTTGATCTCAAAAATGCGTTTAATTCCCTGGAAAGGGATGTTCTTTTGAGAGAAGTGAGGGAGAGGACCCCATCCTTATACCCGTTTCTTCATCAAGTTTACGAGGCACCTTCCAATCTTTACTTTGGTGATTCCTTGATCATGTCTCAGGTTGGAGCTCAGCAGGGAGACCCTCTTGGGCCGCTCACTTTTAGCTTGGCCATCCAAGCCTCAATCCACGATCTAAAATCACCCTTGAACGTGTGGTACTTGGATGACGGTACCATAGGTGGCAAACCTGAGGACGTTGAACAAGACATCCGCACATTAATTCCACGTCTCAGGGAGCTGGGCCTCGAGGCAAATTCTGCTAAATGTGAGTTCTTCCCCCGTGGCCCTGTGGCTGAGCCAAAATTCTCCCACTTTTCTTCCATTCTTCCGGGTCTCACTATGCTTTCACCTTTCTCTTTCAGTCTCTTGGGTGCCCCGATCTTCCCTGTTGCGGTACCTGAGGCTCTGGAGGATCGCAAGCGTAATCTTCTCGACGCCCACAAAAGACTCAAGGTTCTTTCTGCCCACGTCGCTTTGGTACTTTTGCGCTTGTGTTTCGCGGTTCCGAAGTTGACATACTTTTTGCGGACTGCCCCGACGTGGTGGTTCCCACAGTCTCTCTCATCTTTCGATGATGCTCTTAAGGGGGCGGTAGAGAGTATTTTGAACGTTTCGTTGAACGAAGCTCAATGGGCGCAAGCTGCTTTGCCGATCCGATTTGGAGGTCTGGGGGTTCGTCGCACACAGGATGTTGGCTTGCCGGCCTTCTTAGCGTCTGCGCATGGGGTTACTGACTTGGTCGCTCGCATTCTATCTCTTGATGGCGAACAAGTCAGTATCCCTTTCGCGACGGACGCTCTGGCGGCCTGGTCAGGCCATTGCCCTGGCGGTATCATCCCGGAAGAACCTCAAGTGCAGCGCTTTTGGGATGACGTAGGAGCGAAGGCGGTTTTAGCTGGTCTAATAGATCAGGCGGAGGGGGTTGAATTGGCGCGCTTGAAGGCAGTGTCGCGGTCAGAATCAGGAGCATGGTTGCAAGCGCTTCCTTCACCTCACCTGGGCACTTTACTTGACGGCGACTCTTTGCGGGTGGCAGTGGCCCTCCGCCTGGGCTGCGATGTCTGTGAACCACATGTATGCATCTGCGGGTCCAGGATGGAGGCCAACGGCCACCACGCGTTAAGTTGCTTTCGTTGCTCAGGGAGGTTTCCGCGGCACCATGCTCTCAACGACATTGTCCGGAGAGCGCTGGTTGGCGCCAATATCCCTTGTGTCCTGGAACCACCGGGTCTCTGTCGTTTGGATGGCAAAAGACCGGATGGCCTGACTTTAGTACCCTGGCAAAAGGGTAAGTGCCTACTTTGGGACGCAACTTGCGTTAGCACGTTTGCCGCCAGCCATCTCCCTCGCACTGTCAGGGCACCCGGTGCCGCTGCTGAAACAGCCGCCCTCAAGAAGCGGGCCAAATATGCAGCCTTGGTACCGAAATATTATTTTGTCCCATTGGCAGTAGAAACCACTGGTTGCTGGGGGTCCGACGCTATAAAATTTGTGGCGGAGGTCGGCCGGCGACTTAGAGAAAGGGGCGGTGACCCACGCTCTGGTTCTTTCCTGGTGCAAAGGCTTGCCCTGGCAATTCAGCGCGGAAACGCTGCAAGTGTCATGGGCTCCTTTGCGCCGGGAACGTCTAGGGACTGTGGATTTCCTAGTTACTAGTACATCATTGGTTACTTAATATTGTAATGGTGGTTTTTTTTCTTTGTTTGATGTTATAATACCTAAATAAATACTTCTTATTACAAAAAAAAAAAAAAAAAAAAAAAAAAATCATGAGAATAGCACTTCTCATAAGAAGTTTTACCTTTCATGGATTGATGCTGAACTACGATTAAAAACAGGAAAAACAATAGATTGCCAAGAGCAACATTTGATTAGAAAGGAAACTGCAAGATGGAATAATGTTTTGTCTAGATAACTGCATATTACACTTTATTTAGCTGAAAACAATATGGCGTTTAGAGGTACTTCCGACAAACTATATACGCCAAATAACGGAAAGTTCTTGGGCTTAGTACAACTGCTAGCCAAATTTGATCCAGTTATGCAGGAGCACTTACGTTTAGCTATGAAAGGTGATGTTTCAGATCACTACTGCGGAAAAGATATTCAAAATGAATTAATAGAGTTGATGGGTGAAAAAGTGAAGTCAGAAATAATGTCACACGCAAAAAAATCAAAATATTATTCCATTATAGCTGATTGTACTCCAGACATTAGTCATGTAGAACAACTTTCACTGACAATAAGATTTGTTGATTTATCATCAGATGACGATAAAATATTAGTAAAAGAACATTTCCTAGAATTTATACCTGTCAATGAGTCGACTGGTGAAAAACTGACTGAAGTTATTATTGATGTTTTAAACAAATATGGACTGGAATTGAACAATTGTAGGGGTCAGGGTTACGACAACGGGGGCTAACATGAAAGGAAAAAATATTGGGGTTCAAAGGAGAATTCTGGATATAAATCCCTTAGCTGTTTACGTACCGTGTGGCTGTCACAGCTACAATCTCGTACTCTGCGATGCCGCTAAGTCATCCGTAAAATCAGTCACTTTGTTTGGGGTACTTCAGAGGTTGTTCACATTGTTTTCAGCTTCTGTTCATCGATGGAAAATTCTAACCGATCACTTGGGATTATATACTATAAAAAAGCTCAGTGACACACGTTGGGAAGCAAGAATCAGCAGTGTTAAAGCAGTCCGTTATCAAATTAGTGCCATCCATGACGCTTTAATTACTTTAGCCATTGAAACTCAGAAAACTGATGTTCAAGTCTCTCATGAGGCTACTACTCTAACCGAACAGCTAAAAGATTTTAGCTTCATAGTGTCATTGGTCGTTTGGTATGACATACTTTTTCAAATTAATATCGTTAGTAAATCTCTGCAATTAATAGACACAGATCTCGGTAAATGCACAGAACTGTTGAAAAAATGCTGCACTTTCTTGGAAGAATATAGAAAAACAGGCTTCAAAAGCGCCATTTTAACGGCGAAGGGATTGGCTGAAGAACTGGAAATTGAACCTGTGTTTAGAGCCACGACAAGAATTCGATATGTTAAGCGTCAAGCTGGTGAAACTGCCCGCGATGAACCTATAGCTTCTCCGGAAAAAAAAATTGAGATTGAATTTTTCAACTGTCTTTTGGACACTACATTAATTTCAGTCAATGAAAGATTTGAACAGTTAAATGAGTACTCGGAATATTGGTCTTTTTTGTATAATATAAAACAGATTCCGGAAAAACCTGATCTTGTCAAACTCTGTGGTGATCTCCAATTGAAATTAACAGTAGACTCTAAATCAGATATAGATGGGTGTATGTTGTGTGATGAACTCATAAGTCTGAAATCTTTTTTGCCTGATCAGAATGTGGCTACCCCTGTTTTTGTTTTAAATTTTATCAAAGATCGCAACTTACAAGAACTGTATCCAAATGTATGGATAGCAATGCGTATATTGTTAACTATACCTGTAACGGTTGCTAGTGGGGAGAGGAGTTTTTCTAAGCTTAAGCTAGTAAAAACCTATCTGCGATCGACAATATCGCAATCCCGATTGACAAACTTGGCAACTTTGTCAATCGAGAATGAAATTGCTGAAAACCTCGATTTTGATAAAATAATAAAAGAGTTCGCCGACAGAAAGGCTAGAAAAGTCAAATTTTATTAGTTTTTTTTTTAATAAATGGTTATTTCTTTTAGTAAATGGTAATTTGATTATATCGTTTTCCTTTTTTCATATGGGTTTGAATTGCAGTTAGGGGGCGCCGTATAATCTCGCTGGTAGTGCTAAAACCGGCACTGAAAAAGACAGCATTCATCCCGAAGACACACATAGCTTTAGGGGAGAATCAGTATTTCAAAATACTCCAATTTACGAGGAAAACTGGCGTAACAAAAATTATGAAGTTAAGAAAAAATCTTTAATAGAGTTTATTAAACCAAAAGTCGACAAGAAAAATGTGCAAATATGAATAAATATCAAAAAAACTCAATATTAATAAATGGAAATAAAAGTCACGCTAACATGGATCACGTAGTGGTCCACAATACATGTGCTTTCGATGCTGTGGCCCATGCATTCGCAGTCGCCTACAAGGAACACAGGAGTGTTCATGAATTATTGGAAGGAAGGCCATATCGAATCACGATGATACTATAGATGTATTAAGATTGAGGACAGAAATTTTGTTAAACTCTTTCGAAAAAGTAATACGAGGCAATATTCAAGTTGTCAACTGCACGTGTAACGTTACAAAAATTTTTGAAAGTCTTTTAATAACTGAATATTCTAGTGCGAAAAATGTTAACCATTGCTCCAGTTATGATTATATTTCTGAACGAAATTATCCAATTTTACCACTGGATATTGTTACATAGGCAGATGAGGGTATTGCGACTGGCTTAGAAAAATCGACAAACTCAATGTTATCTAGTAAGACTCGATTATGCCGTCAGTGTAACACAGAAAATAGCACGATTACAGACTCTTACGAGTTATCTGATTATAATTTTTGAATATGATGATTAATAACCGATGTACCAGAAACAATAGTTTTAAAACAAAGAACGTACTCTATCGTTTCTTTCGTGGAATATATTTCAGTGTTACCTGTATGCTTAGTGCGAGTTTTTTGTACGTAATGTACGTATCGACCGTGTCATCGTTTAACGCAAATTTGTATGGCGCTGAGTAAGCGCCACCTAGCATAATACGTGTGAACTACATATTATGAGTGATATTTCTAAGCGCATCGACAATTGTTAACTTGCGAGCGTGAGATTCTAGAATACGTTCATTCGTTTCGCGTTCATTCCCTGCAAGAAGTGGCGCGTACATTAGTAACCGGCCAAAATAAACTGACAGTCGTATTTTGTGTTCATAACAGAAGTGACTGCCGATTCAAATAGTTGTGGTTATACAAGTTAGACGACATTATTTATCTGTGGTCAGTGGTCATTAGTTTTGTTTGTGTTTACGAAAGTTTGTGTTGTGGTTTGCATACAGTTTTGAATATTATTGTTAAAAATAAAGACTAGACCGTCCTAATTTGAAATGTTGGTAACTTATACAGAGCAGTTAGTGTAATTTATATCTTTTGGCGTGTAGTGAGTGACCTTGATCCGTCTGCGAAGTTCGTAAAACTAAGTTTGTTACTTTTTAGGCATGGAGATCTAAGCAAATGGTCTAATAATGCCCGAGTGGCTTGTAGTGGAGCGCTCTATCATTGTTTACGTGACCGTGTTTACGTAAACGTGTTTACGTGTTTTTTTTTGTGGCGTTAAATTACGCTTATCTTGTGCTTTTGCGGTCTCAAACATTCTCCAAATGAAATAATACGAGATTCCATTGTAAGTTTTATTCACAATATAAAATTAAATCAAAATTACTTTGTTCTATGACCACTCTAACGATGCTCTCACCACAAAATCTCAAGTGACAACTTTCACGCTAGCAAGTGACTGTGTTTCGTATTCAAGCTGTCAAAACTGTCGAAATTGTAACTTGCACTCGCGTTATACATGCAAATGTAAGCAATGTGCTCGAAACGGTCCTTACTTTCTTAGAGGCACTGGATTGTCACTATCGACGACGTCAACTCGATCTACGCGATACACGACGTTACTCGAATTTTAGTATGAAACTCGCACTAAGCATACTGGTGATGTAGGACATTATAAGTCACACTGCAAGTGGTTCAAGCTGGTACTGTTATGATGACAATTTAAGCAAAGTAACCAAAACTAAATTAAAAATAAATATAAAATCACATACGCTACAAAATGATTAAATGTATTATTAACCGACTTCTAATAAAAAAGGAGGAGGTTCTCAATTCGGATGTTTCTATTTTTTATTTTTTTTATGTTTGTTCGTGCATAACTCCGTCGCTTGCCAACAGATTTGAAAAATTCTTTTTTTGTTGGAAAGGGTATACTTTTCAGATGGTCCCATAGTCACCAAATCGGGATCTGATGATGGAATCATGGCGAAATCGAGGGAACTCTTCAAATTTTATAGGATAACGTGCAGCGATTTTGGTATTTTCTACAACAAGTGAAGCATTTGCGTTTGATAAGAACCATTCTACCATCAGATCTGATGATGAAGCCAAGAGTCAAGGAACTCCATAATGAGACAATGTATCCTAGTCGTGTTTGGGCTTGTTGAAATTGTAACGGTATGCACTTTACATGTGTACCAAGCACAGGTGAACCACCAAAAAGTGAAAAATAAAAACTTTTTTGCAAAAAATAAAA